>CM046878.1:316689079-319647829 GCA_025667525.1 Glebionis coronaria
TATTATATATATATATATATATATATTATAATATATATATATATATATATTAATATATATATATAATATATATATATATATAATATATATTATAATATATATATATACTATTATATATATATATATACATATATATATTATATAATATTATACATATATATATAGTACATAATATATATATACACATATATATATATATATATATATATATATATTATATATATAATATATATATACTATATATATATTTATATATATAATATATATATATATATATACTATATATATATATATATATTATAATATAATATATATATATATACTATATTATATATATATATATATACTATATATATATATATAATTACATATATATACTATATAAATATATATATATAATATAATATATATATATTAATATATATATAATATATATATATATATATAGTATTATATATATATATATATATTATATATTATATATATATATATATATATATATATATATATATATATATTATATATATATATATATATATATATTATATATATATATATATATATATATATATATATATATTATATATACTATATATATAATATATATATATATATATATATATATATATATATATATATATATATATATTATATATATATATATATAATATATATATATATATATATACTATATACTATATATATATATATATATATATATATATATATATATATATAAATATATATATATATATATATATTAATATCTATATATATATATATATATATATATATATATATATATATATATATATATATATATATATATATATATATATATATATATAATACATATATATATATATATATATACTAACATATATATATATATATATATATATATATATATATATATATAATATATATATATATATATATATATATATATATATATATATATATATATATATATATATATATATATATATATATATATATATATATATATATATATATATATATATATATATATATATATATATATATATATACAGAGGGGCGTTATTGTGATGACCATCATTAAAATAAAAAACAATAAGAACCGTTATTAACCATTAGATCAATGATCATATGTTATATTTTATTTGAATTTTATCATTAATTGTTAATGGCAATTTAGTAAATAACTGAAACATAATGGCATTTTCTATACATCATTTAATCCACGATATACGAATGTACAAATTTGCATTCAATTCTAGTTTGGTTTTTAAAATTTAACAATCACATATTTTTTTTTATTATTTTCTATAATTCTTGTTATATGAAGTGATGTCTTTAGGTACTATATTTTATGGGTTAACACATCAACATATGACACAAATTGACACACACGTGAATTTATGAATTATTTTCGAAGTAATTTTTTATATAAATCTGATGATACTCGAGTCACAAACCATATGCCTAGAAAACTACATAACCAACTACAAAGTAATAAGTATTAAAAAAAAGAAACAACTAACAAATAATAACCACGTGATACACATTGAAAAAATATCCTCGAGCAACTAAAAAAAGACTAAAGTGATATGTGTAATAGAAAAATATCCACGTGACACACAACGAAAAAATAATCCACGTGATACACATCAAAAGAATATCCTACGTGATACACATCGTAAAAGTATCCACAATCAACTAAAAAAAGTGATACATGTAATAAAAATACACAACTAAAAAAACTCGAGTGATACGTATAAAAAAAACTACACAATCAAATAGAAAAATCAAGTGATACATATCCAAAAAACTATGCGATCAACAAAAAGAACAAAGTGATAAATATTAGAAAAAAATATACAACAAATTAAAAATAATCAAATTATACTTAACTAAAAAAAATTAATAACCAATTAAAAATAACATAAATAACATGTAAAAAATACATAGCTATAAATGTCTCAAAAAGACTAAATGTGCCACAGTAAAAAAAGATTTATTTTTCGCTAAAAGATGTCATCAATATTTATGTGTCATTACAAATGTCTAAAAAAATATTAATGTGCCGCAATATATATGTCAAAAAAAATATATGTATCACAAGTTTAATGTGTCATTATATATATGTGTCACTACAAACACCGTTCTCGTCACTAATAAATATAACGCTATGTTGTGACTCTCAATCAATAAAGTCGACCATAATAATCGGCGGATGGCACTTTGCAATATTGCATGGTGAGTTGGTGATACATTACTATATAAGTTACAAGAAACAAAAAATATGAAATCCACGAATGTTGCTATAGAAGTATAAACTACTAATGTACTACATGGTCAATACACGACCCACATCAACTACTACGTAAAATTTAATCCAACTACACTAAAATGATAACCTAAAATATTTAAATAAGTATTTATTCATTGAACAAAGGAAAAAGGACAAATGTGCATATTTAACTTTACAAAAAAAACTACATACGTTACAATCTATGCTAACGTAAATTCATAGTTGTAAAAGAGTTGTAGTTTTATTTGGAATTGAAGCATTAAATGAGAGAGGAGATATATGTTACTATTAATTAAGAGGTGATAAACACCCCATCGACCATACTACCCCTAAACATTTATAAATAGGTTTTGTTTTCTTTTAATTAAAAAAGCCACATGTCATACTTGTATTGGTTCTTATTGTTTTTATTTTAAGACCGGTTCTTACATGAACGCAAATCTATATATACATATCTATATACATATACATATATATATATATATATATATATACATATATATATATCTATATATCTATATATATATATATATATATATATATATATATATATATATATATATATATATATATATATATATATATATATATATATATATATATATATATATATATATATATATATATATATATATAATCCAAGTTATATATATATATATTAAAATAAAACTTCTCAGTCTGGCCTTGTCAGTACCTCGAGAATTCTTCGGCACCGTTATAGTCAAAAGATTTTAAAATATTTTATTCAAATTATTTATGGTTAAAAGATTTTGAAATGTTTTATTCAAAGCCTTGGTTTTAAAAATCTTTCGTTCTCAATAACGAGAGCTCTGGTACCAAACTGTAACACCCCCAAATATTCACATTTCAAAGCAGCGGAAGAGTCGTTGGTGTTACGGGATAGCACATTACTCAAATTATAGACAACGCTTAAAAATCGCGTCGTTTAATAATAAAGCATTTTCCATTTATAAACATCAAATTACATAGGTCCTCAGGTCATAGTATGTCATACAAATTTACAAAACATTTGAATTGAAATTTTATTTGAATGCCAGCCATAAATTTTTGTCGTCTTCCCGAGAATTAACTTCAAATACCTGAGATAAAAAATGTTAAAAAGTCAGCGAAAACGCCGAGTGAATTCATAGAGTTTAATAAAAACCATTAATATATCACCGGTATATAATTATTACCGAAAATCATTTTGTACAAATCTTTGTCGTAGGCTATAAATATACCAAAGACATTTTATACGAATCTTTGTCGTAAATCATAATATAGGCTTTTGCCTTAAAAACCATTTATACGAACCATTGTCGCAAAAACATCATACAATATGTTTTATAACGTTGTATAGAGTTAAATAAATACCGTTATATGAAATTGGTTATGTAAAACCAAAACACGAACATAATGTCAGTAATAAGACACTGTATTGCTACTCAGGCAATATATTATAATTCAATGCGTATATCAGTATATTCATTATTGGATTATTATAAGTCGCATGACATTGTTACTTTTCTACAACATATATCGGGTAGCTAACTTGTAATTCCTTTGCCCATCTAAAACAGCGTGTCGTCACAATAATCACGCTTATATACATCTTCTCATACATAAATTCGCTTACCACTCGAGGTGGCACGACGGGGATCAGCCGTCACAGCGCGAACTGGGGTGATCTTCCCCAAATAGAACTATTATATGGATAAGCGTCTACCAAATCCTGGTAGTTCACAATTCATGCTAATGGGACTTTTAGTGACATAATCTAACTAATAATAATCCATTTCATTTCATTCATCGGGTCATATAATCATTCGGGTCCATATCAATAAGCATACAATCGGGACAACTGGTTTCCTATTTTTATTAAAACTAGCATGTTATCTCCCTCGCGGGTTTATAAAACATTTCATAAAACATTTAAAAGAGTACGAGGCTATTAACTCACATTGGTGTGGGAAGGCGGGTTATCGGCAGTTAGGACCTATGGTACGTGCCTCGATCACGGGAAACCTAGACAAATAATACTCGGTCTTAGGCTATGCCCAATAACTTTATAAAACTAATGACTATGTATATATGATGATATCATAAGTATGATGATGATCAACTGGGATTGTATCTCTTCATACAACATTATGGTTGTTATGTGTTAGTCAATTTAGAGTAGTTATACTAGTTTTACCCATTTGCATATTCAGGCCCAATAAGCCCATTAATAGTCCAATACATTATATTAGCCCATTTATACTTTTAATACCAGGCCTATACTCATATGTTGGGCCCAAGTGGGTTAAGCCCATGAGTAAGTCCATTAGTGTTAAGCCAAACTAGTTGGGCTAATGGTCCAATAAGGCTACTTTGGCACGTTAAGGTCTATAAGTTATAAAGCTCGGGTTTATCGGTTTTTGCTTGTCAAATGTGTTACATCAGTATATGAGTTATAAAAATTTTACATTAGACGGGTCCGAACGTCTAACTTTTATTTGTAAAAAACGTTAATATTTATGTTTTAGCCAAAAAGACGTAAAACTAATATATAGTTTTATAACTTTAGAAAACATTTGAGTTTTTACATTTATAAAAATGCCATACTTATTTATTTTAGTATACAACTCTTTTATAATAATTATTATTAGTTAGTGGGTTTTATATATTTATTTTATAATAATTTATTTGAGTGTTCTTTTTATACTATATAGATTATTTACAAATCTGATTATTAAGATCCATTCCACCATTTTTGCCATATCTTGAGTTCTACAAGGAGATATAAGCTAAAACTTGAGCAGCACAAACTACATGATATGTGCTACAAATACTCCTTAGCTACTTCTCAATCATCCTCTAAGTATTTTAAATAGTTCGTCCAAAACAGACTATACAGATTTGTACCTCAATAGTATTTTGATCATATCTTGCTCATTTTAATGATTTCATTGAGTGGCCAACTCACCACATATGTAAAAATCATATATCTAACTGTATATTTAATAATTCAAGCTATTTTACCAAGTGATCATATTGATACTTACTGTTTTATACAGCCTATGAATCTAACCAAGATTTTAACATATTTACTTGTTGATTTTAGTCTTTTTAACCAAATCTATTAACACAAAATCCCCACATAATATTTTGATCATCATTAATCATCATATACATATACATTTATAAAGAAAATACATGATTACTTTTACAAAATAACAAGATGATAGGAAGAAACAATATCTATACCACCAAAGTGATGAAAAGGTTGAGATTTTGGATGAACAAGGCTTGGTTCTTGTCACCAAATCTTTAATCTTGACAAATGAAATTTTGAGTTCTTCAAATGGATGAACACCTTCATGGAAATAAGCCCTAAACCTCTTTGGAAACTCCTTTTCATATGTTAATATCACCTCCAATCTTCGTCTTTTCAATTGGGGATCAACATATGTAGATTATACTTAAGATTTGTGGTTTAATTTTTTGTGTATGATGATAATTGTAATTTGGGGTGGTGTTGGACGAAATTTGAGAGAGAGGGGAGGAGAGATTGAAAAATTTGCCTAGTTTGCATGTAAGAAATGAAGAAATGGTTTCTAGTTAGTGGTTTTGATGGTTTTGGAAGCCATAAGGACATGTTGTCACACACGTGAATTTTCAATCTACTTAATTTACGTGAAACGCGATAATTCAGGTTAGACTTGTATGTCTATTGATGTTCTCGATTGATTACGTGTATTTTGTGTACGAATTTTAATTTTTATGAGTAAGGTTGATATCAGTTATTCCTTGAATGACTATTATTCATTTACGATATGTACTAGGAATTTCTATTTTTCGAATCGCCATTTAAATTATATCAACGCAACCCCGTTTAAGAAGTTCGCTACACAAAATAAATATCTTCACTCCGTCTATATTTTAAACGACACACTTAAGAAATTCCCCAATTACCAAATTTACTACACTATGTAGAATATTGATAACCTATGAATCTATGAAATGGGTTGAAGATTTCTAGAGAGAGAAACTAGAGAGATAAAGTGAGAGAGAACTATGTGTTTTTATTGAAATGATAAAAGTGGAAAATCAACAACCAACCCCTTTCCATGGTGGAAAGGGGTATTTATATCCAAGCCACTATTGGGCTTGGGCCGACCCATGACAAGCCCATGGGTCGGTTTCTTACTTAACTAAATAAGTATTCATTAACTACGAGCTATTACAACATTAATAATATTTTGGAGTGACCGATACTTCTAATATACGTTAAAACGTATTTCTAACAATCTCCCCCTAAGGGAGGTCACTCCACGTTACAAAGTTCTAAACCTAGCATACTATACTAAGTCTTCAGCTCGTAGTCTTTTCTTCTTTCTTTTTGTTGTGAATATGTTTATTTGATCTTTTAGGCTTTGGCTTGAGAGTATTGTTCTTTTGACCAATCACGTGCGATCTTAGCCTTCTTGTGAATCTTGCCTCCTCGTGACTCCATGTTCCACACACTTATGTCTTTTTGTTGAATTCTCGAAAGCTTCAGAGTTTGGTACAGCGAAAGACTTCATTTTGCACTTTCTTGAATTTTGCTGAACTTTGATGCAGAAAAAACATAAGCATGTGGGAACGACTTCTACAGGTACACCGCAACACCACCGTCTTCAACTGGTACACAACAACACCACCGTCTTCAACAGGTACACAGCAACACCACCGTCTTTAACAGGTACACAGCAACGACACGAATGAAATGGCTTTGACATTTTATTCTAATTCGGTAGCATTTTACCTCCGGTCGGTGAAGACCGTTGGACGATATTAGATATCGTACCCGTGATGGATAGTTTCAATTAAGTAACTTCCTGACAGGATTTCGCGGGTAAATCCGTTCTCTTTATTCGACAGTCCAAAGCTGACTGCGAACATAAAGAGTGAATCATTTGGATTAAAAATCCTTATGATTGAAGCCGTCAATTCATGAAACCTGGAACAAGTGAATTTCAGTTAAGATTTTCACCATCGTTGCTTTCCAGTTATCACGAGCTTAATTCATAAAGAATCTTGCACGTCACCTACCAAGTGCTGTTTGATGTTAACACTAGAAGGATTTTCACTCGTCACTGTGATCAATAAAGAATCACTCTGAGTGTTCTGGCAAGATCATATGATAATGCGTAGAGGCCTGGAACGAGTTTAAGTTCAATTAAGAAGTTACTGTTTCTTTCCAGTTTTTCACAAGATTGGTTCTAAAAGAACCGCACGTGTAACCTACCATGAGCTTGTTTGACGTTGGCTCAAGCAGGATTTCCATCTTCATTGTAATACTTGCGTATTACTCGGATATTCTGGCAATATTATAAGAATACTACGTAGGACTCATAAAAATCTCTTACTTTTCACAGTGTGTGAGAAAGCAAGGAATAAATGGAAAGTGTCGTAATGAGACTTTTGATGATCTCGTGGCTCTAGACTCGATAGTGCGTTTTGATTTAGTGAGCGATGGCTGGAGAGGAGTGCCACCTTTTCAATATCAGTCTATTCGGAGTGAATAAACCAATAGATAACGTGTTGATCTCCGTGTGATTAAAACAAATACCTTTTAAGAGATATTTGAGTTAGCTGGGAAGGGTTGTGCATTGCATCACTGGGTCCATGATGTCTTTCTTCAATATCGAGAATCATTAACAAAAATGATCTCAATAGCATATGTATTGACCCGGTTTCTGCCTAAAGTTGTAAGGAGGCCTTCTTTCTTTACACCTTTTATCTTTACAATTCTTTTTCATTCTTCAACCCCTTCAATGCTTACCAATACGTCATAACTAGCACCTTGTTGTGATTGTTCCAGTGCTAGCTTAAGTACTTGGTCGGCATTCAGCTACGTTCACAATCTTTCTCCAACTTTCCTAGGACTTCTAATTCTATCTAGGGAATTGCCCTTGGGAAGATTCCATCGGTTCTGATGAATCATTGGACTAAACCTATTCCTACCACCCTTTTGTCACCACATCCGTCGTGAATTAAGTGTGTTTTGGGAAAGTATAGCCACCATGAAAAATCATTGAAAAATCACTTAAGGTACTTGTGATATTGAAATCAAAAGTTTTGTACCTTAGGTGTTTTGTTCATCAAAAACGCTCCCTTTAACACGTGCTTTACACATATTAAGTTGGATTATCGTTAAGTCTTTTTCATCTTTTAGCCAAGTATCATTTAAGTCTCCTTAATCCCATTTTCTCCCCTTATCCAAAATGTTAACCATTAATATTTGGGATATTGAATGGATTAACCGGTCTTTGGGTAAAAATGAAATCGATGTTTGGACATAGAACATGTTAATGCTCCCCCTTAAATTAATAAGGGATAGTTGTAGTGCTTTAGTATGATATATTTTGAAAGATTTAGAATCTCGTGAGAAATTCTTGAAAAATTATCATACCTTAACACTACATCAAGCCGTAAAAGCACAATATTCACAAATTTACATATTCACAATTAAAAACCAATATAGAGTAGACCTGAAATGTACGAACCATTAGATGGATCGTTGCAGTAACTTGTGGTGCACTCCATATGGTCTACCACCAACGAATCTTTCTAAGCTCCTCATCAATCTACGTTCACGGAGCTTTTGATCAATATTCTTGATCACATACTTCGCCATTTGCCGATAACCCTGATGCCAATCCTCAGTCATCTCTGGTAAAGACCCACCCGAATTAAGATGCTCCAACTTTCCTCTGACGTAAATGAGAGTCCCATCACTGTACTTATAAAGCTCACCTACCCTCATAAACTTCATTATCCCACGACTGTTCAAGTAGAAAATCCCGTAACTCGGAACAGAAATGCCAGTATAGGGACATCTTGTGACATGTTGAGGTAGAACTTGGTTCACTGGACGGGTGAGGTTAAGCTTCCTTTGGTAGCTTTCGACTCCCAATTGAAGATCTTCGACTCGTTTCTTGATAACAACGCTTCGTGTGAACATATGAAGTGCTGTATTCAAGGCAATGATGTCTTCACGAGCAATATGGGTGAGTTGATCCCGGGTCATCATAAGCAACATGTCTTCGATATCCTCAAGGCGGATGATAGAAAAATCTCCCTGCTGGATTTTGTATTCTCTGTCATCCTCCCTTTTTAGACGAATCTCCGTCACATGATAATAGCCATTCTTGGCTTCAGTTTTCAGTCCCAAAATGCTGGAGATGCGAATATCGGATCTAACGTTACTTCCTGAATTGGCTAAGCAGCAACCTCTGTACGCCCTTCGGACTCGTTCGTCCCAATGTGATGCACCTATAACAGCATACATATCATAATTACGAGTTACCTTTGGGACCCAGAGTCGGTTTACCTTTTCCTCGATCCAGGGTATTGTCCCCCAGTTAGCCGCTTTCAGTAAGGTCAGGGAGGTTGCGTACTTTGATGAACCCTTGAGGAGATACTCAAGATCATAGGTGACGAAGAAGTCGAGAGCAATTTGATTATCTTGAGAAGGATCAAGTGGAGGTGGAGCTCTTTCTGATTCATGGAGGCCTGGCCTTTGAACGGTGTTAAGAGCTTTCAGGACCTCGTCAGCATAATACTCGTACTCCATGCGGGTTAACCTGGTTTTGGCGCGAATTCTCTTATCCTTTAGCGCTCTCTTCACCAAAGACGGAGTGACCGAGGATTTATACTCATGAGCCAGAAATGCACACAAGTCAATCGGACTACGGATACAAAGATATAGAATATCTCTGTCAGCGTCTGTGATTGGATCATATTTAGCAGCTGCCGTGATCCAAGCTTGTGGTGGTGCAGTTTCATCAATCTCCAATGTGTCTGCCCAGTCCCGTGTGCTTGACTCGGGAACAGTAGATTGTGGTTCTTGTGGCAGAGGAGTAGAAACATGAACTTCAGCTGGTTCTGATTTAGGCATCTCGGCGGTGTCATGAACGGGCCAGTGTTGTGCAGCTTCAGGTTCAGTTACTGATTCTGCAATCACAGGAGCAACAAAAGAACTAACAGGGTTAGTGGTAACAGGTATAGACACAACAATAGATGTACCAGGAATCGATGATGCCGTAGTAGCATTCACATCATGGCGCCACTTGGATCGTCTTGATTCCGTTGAAGTGGATTTTTCCTTTTCTGCAGCATCTTTCTTAGACTTGGTTCCAGACTTAGAAGGTTTCTTTGTGCTGGCAACCTTATCCCCTGTTTCAGGTTGTTTACCATCATCATCCTCATCGCTATCCTCGTTGCTTCCCTTAGCACTCTCCTCATTTCCATCACCACTATTATCACCATCATCATCATCATCATCCTCATCATCATCACCATCATCGTCACCATTATCATCTTCTTCTTCCTCTTCTTCTTCTTCACCGTCACCCTCTTCTTGTTCACTATCATCCTTTTCCTCCTCAGGCAGAATGTGGTAAGGTACCACACTTCCAAACATTTTGAACAACCGATCATCCTCCATGATAGCGTCATTGAGTGATTTGTAGAGAGTCCGTTGAACTTTAGACTTATCAAAAGATCCAACTTCCCTCATACGAGCTTTGAGGATCTTCTTTAATTCAAAATCCGTCAAGTCATATGCGATTTTGTAGGCGGATTGAGAAGGATTTGACGACTTAATCATCAAATTATCAGCCGCGAGTGTCTTCAACTCATCACACAGTTTTGGCATAAGGGACTCAACGGATTCTTTCACTCTCTCCTCAATAGAATCTTCAAGTGTTTCTTTCTGCTCCTTGTATTTATCTTTCATAGCTTGAAGTCTCCTGATTCGTGCTGCATACTTATCAGCTTCAGCCTTTTTGACTTGAGCAAGTTCTTCTGCATGAGCTTTACGAGTCGACTCCATCTCTGCAGCGAACTTTGCTAGCATCTCTTCTTGGGCTTTCTTTGAGGCTTCTTCACTTTGCAATCATCTAAGTAGCTCTTCTCAAAGTTCATTCATCTCTCTTCATTGATTATCCGTGTGTTTATCCAACATCTCTGCCATTACAAATGCAGCCATTGAAGACGATGTAGAGCTACTCTGGGTTGGTTGAAGAGGCTCAGTTGTGACTACAGTACTTAGGATGGAAGTTATTGGAGGTGGAAGGAATGGTGTTGGAACCGTTCGGGTTGGTAAGGGCTGTATTGGTGGAGGTTGAGTTACTACAGGTTGAGTAGGTACCATGATTGTAGGAGCACCGGAATCCTTTTCACCACTTGCTGAAACAGGGATGGATGTCTCCTTCGAAGTAGAATACCGTTCAGGTGATCCAAACTCATCAATATCCTCTGGTTCCTCGTACTCTTCTTCAATATTTATCTGTGCACCCGAACCACTACCGCCCATGTCTCTCCTACTCTTTTCAATAGCTATCTTCATTAATTTTCTCTAAGCCTTGTCAAGAGTAGGATCATCAACATCTTCTTCATCGCGGAGAACTAACTCATCAGCCGTACCCTTTCCCTTCTTAGCCTCAGTCTTCTTCTTCTTGGTTTCGGGTTCAGATAAAGCAGCTGGTTGCTTACGTTTACCTTTACTGTTGACCATAGTAGACGAGTCTTCTCCTGTCTGAAGGCTTGCTTTTAGCTTCTTGATTTCCAGTAGCGGTAGTTTGTAATCAGCAGAAGCTTTAATTTTATCCGTCAGAAGATAATCGGGAATAGGACCAGGAATAACACCACCAGATGGTCCTTCATGCCTTAGATCCATAGTGTGATCAGCTCTTCAGTGTGATGACGACTTGTTGCACGCTTATTAATAGAGACATCATTCTTCATAAAATAATTAATAATAAGCTTGATAAACCGAGGGTAAGGAAAGAAATTAGTCTTCAGCTTCTTGTTTTGGAAGAGTTGAAAGTTAAATTCTTCCCACATCAATAATGCATAATATGCATTTGAGCCTTTGTACATGCCATAGAAGATGTTCATAATTGGACCACGCAAAGCATCATGCCCACTTGTTTTAGGTGTAAGACATCTACTGAGAATACCCAAGATTGCTCTCCATGGTTGACCCACTTTAGCGGTGGTAAACTCAGACACAACTCGTATGTCAGGACATCCAAGAGCCTCGAACATCTCCATGAGTTCGTCTTTAGTGGGATCCCTCGAAAATGACATACCTTTGGGTGTATCCCGTATTCCAAATATCTTACGGAAGTCTGAAACTGTGAGTGTCTGTTGCTTGTTGTCGAGAGTGAAGGTGATCTTGTTTGAAGTACTTTCCTGGGTAGCCCATAACTCATACATGTAATCATATGGCACCGAGGCAGTACTCCTTAAAGCATTCTTGAAGTGAGAGTGATCAAGAATTGCTATGACGACTTTAAATCCATGGTGAGTGGATTTTGAAACTTGCTTCAGCCGGTAATTGTTTGGTATGAACTTGAGAGCTCTTGCTTCGGCAATTGCGGCTGTTCTAGCATCTTGGAGTGCTTGTACTGTTGGATTAGTCATCGTATCTGCTTAAGATAAGACATAAAAGGTTGATGCACAAACAATATATAGATTTATATCATTATGACTTCTAAGCATAACACATTTCAACAAGTAATTATAATAGGCAAACAACTATCAATCAAACAACTCTTCATTCGGAACTCTTCATCCGGAACTCTTCATTCGGAACTCTTCATTCGGAAGTCCTTCATTCGGAACTCTTCATTCGGAAGTCCTTCATTCGGAACTCTTCATTCGGAAGTCCTTCATTCGGAACTCTTCATTCGGAAGTCCTTCATTCGGAACTCTTCATTCGGAAGTTCATCCGGAACTTCCTCATTCGGAAGTTCATCCGGAAGTTCATCCGGAACTTCTTCATTCGGAAGTTCATCCGGAACTTCTTCATTCGGAAGTTCATCCGGAACTTCTTCATTCGGAAGTTCATCCGGAACTTCTTCATTCGGAACATCTTCATTCGGAAGTTCATCCGGAACTTCTTCATTCGGAAGTTCATCCGGAACTTCTTCATTTGAAAGTTCATCCGGAACTTCTTCATTTGGAAGTTCATTCGGAACTTCTTCATTCGGAAGTTCACTCGGAACTTCTTCATTCGGAAGTTCACTCGGAACTTCTTCATTCGGAAGTTCACTCGGAACTTCTTCATTCGGAAGTTCATTCGGAACTTTCTTCATTCGAAAGTTCATTCGGAAGTTCACCCGGAACTTCTTCATTCGGAAGTTCAAAAGTCTTGTTCATCCGGAAGTTGTAAACGCACCCTATTAATGAGTATTCTAGGCGCGATTGTGAGTTTTAAGGCATTCTAAGGCAACAAATCATCTTCTAATGCTAATCCGCATAAAACCCATCTAAAACCCCTAATTAATTAACCCTAAATTAAGGCAGAAACCCTAATCTTGATTAACTTAATTCAAACGAAATTAATTAAGTGAATTTAGGCGAATTAGAAATCAAAAGGTTGATGTTTGTACCTTGTTTGATCGAATGAAACGGATTGTTGATTTGAACGCGAGTTTTGTGAGCTTGTGTGTGTGTTAATGGCGGAAAAATGACACAGTGAAGAAGAAAAACAATAAGGACGGGGGGTTTGGTTTTGACTTAGGTCAAATTTTAGCAACTTTCACAAATTGTCACCTTTAACCCTACAGTTTTCACTTTTACTTTTTTATTCCTTGTTTTTTCTAGTCTCCCTAACCATTGTTAAATTTCGCCAACTTAAGCATCGCAACCTATTAGCAAATATCCAAGATCTTAAAGAAATTCCTATCACATTGAGCTAGCACAAGTCGTATTCTAAAGCAAGATCACTCATAAACCATTTAGCCAATTAAATTTCCACAAACACTTTTGAAAATCATTTTGATGACGAAAATGATTTAATATTTTCTCCCCCTTAAACGATGACCCGTTTTCTATTTAAAGAGCTGTAGTCATTGTTTAAAGAGTCAAATATTGATGAAAACATTTCCAATTAATGTCTTGAAAAGATTGATTCGTGGTGGCAATAAGATTTCTCTTATTTTGACAAATTAATGCACTGAGACGTACACTAACTCGTGTTAGACCAAGTTGTAAAGTAAACTTGATCCCTTTGCATGATTTGGCTTGTAAATCATGCCCGAGAAAATTAATTCCCGTTGTGAGCCAACGTTTTCCAAGGAAATACGTGACTTTAATATGAAAACCAGACTGCAGTCTGAAATAACTACAAGCCATAATGGGCATGTTTTAAAAATGTACAACTTTTATACGGACTCTATTTATGGCGTTGTGTCAATTTTGATCGACATTTCTAAAGCCGTAAATATTACCGTACTAAAATACATGCCCGATTTAAAAAACGAAAAATATTTTTGGTTTTCTTGATTTTATAATTTTTATAGTTTTTCTAGGTTTTATATTTTTTATGGTTTTTCTTGGTTTTATATTTTTGTATTTTTCTTTTTGTGGTTTATATATATACGATAATATACATGATCACGAACAAAGGATACGCCTGAATAGTTTACCACCACTATTCAGCTGATTCTTCTGCCAATTCTTTGAGAGTCACTGGAGTGAATGATTTCATGCCAAGCTTGTCGATCAAAAACTCGATTAGTCCTCGATCTAAGGCTTTGGTGAACATATATGCCAGCTGATACTCAGTAGTTACAAAATACAGCTCGATCACTCCGTTCTCCACCTGCTCTTTAATGAAATGGTAGTGAATGTCTATGTGCTTGGCCCGGGAGTGTTGAACGTAGTTGCAGCAAAGGGAAATGGCGCTCTTGTTGTCACAATACATCGGGATTTTGTTGAATCCCAAACCGTAGTCAGTTAGGTGATCTCATCCAAAGGACTTGAGCACAACAACCGGACATGGCGATGTATTCAGCCTCCGTGCTAGAAATTGCAGCGCTTTTCTGCCTTTTTGAAGACCAACTAATCAATCTGTCTCTAAGGAGTTGCACAGACCCAGAAGTGCTACGCCTCGTGTCTTGACACCCAGCATGATCGGCATCTGCGTATGATATTAAAGGAATGGAGGAATCTTTCGGATACCATAGACCACGATGAAGTGTTCCTTTGAGATACCGAAAGATCCTTTTAACAACATGTAGGTGCTTTTCGGTAGGCCGAGCCTGATACCGGGCATACAATTATACGGCAAATTGCAAATCAGGCCTGCTAGCAGTCAGATAGAGAAGGGTGCCAATCATCCCACGGTAAAGTTTTGGATCGACAATAATCTCATTCCTATCTTCATCTAACTTGGATTTCTCCACCATTGGAGTGTCCACGGGGTCACAATTTTCAAAGTTATATTTCTTTAAAGATTCTAGAGCATATTTGGATTGATTAATAAAGATGCCTCTGGGATTCTGAGAAATTTGTAATCCTAAGAAAAATGAAATTTTTCCCATCATTGACATCTGAAAGCGTGTGGGCATTATCTTCTCAAAGCGTTTTGACAATTCTATGTTAGAGGCAGCAAATATTATATCATCAACATAAATTTGTACCAGTATCATGTCGTTGTCCTCCTTGAGAGTGAATAGAGTGGGGTCCACCTTGCCTTTGGAGAAGCCTTCCGAGATGAGATATGTTGAAAGAAGATCATACCACGCGCGTGGAGCTTGTTTCAACCCATAGAGAGCCTTCTTAAGCTTGTACACATGATTAGGAAACTCCGTGCTAACGAACCCATCCGGCTGACTAACATAGACTTCTTCCCTTAGTTCACCATTCAAAAATGCCGTGTTCACATCCATTTGATAGACGATCATGTTCATATGAGCAGCAACGCAAGGAATAGTCTAATAGCCTCCAATCTTGCTACAGGAGCAAAAGATTGTTCAAAGTCGATACCCAAGGCTTGTTTATATCCTCTAGCAACCAATCTAACCTTATTCTTCAAAACTGCACCCATCTCATCGAGTTTAACCTTATAAACCCACAACAAAGTAAGGATGTTAACCTTGTCAGGGAGAGGAACTATTTCCCATACTTCAAGTCTTTGGAATTCATTTAGTTCCTCCTGCATGGCTTCAATCCAAGATGATTGAGTCATAGCCTGTTGCCAATTTTTAGGTTCAACTTCGGAGAGAAATGCATCAAAATAGCAATAGAGTGCACTCTCTTGTAATTGATGGCGTGTAGAGACTGGTCGATCGAGACTTCCAATGACATTCCTAATTGGGTGATCTTTTGTCCATTTGGTGCTATGTTTTTCAATCCGTGGTGGTCTGGAGTGAACAATAGAATGAGCTTCTTCTGAGGTAGACGCGGCTGAAGGGTTTTCAGGTATCGGTACACCAAAGAAAGGAAGCTCTTGTAGATGAGCATATTTCAAGTCGTGATCAATAGAATCCTCTTCAACATCATTAGGCACAAGTAAGGGTGACGATTCAGGTGTAGTTTGAGAATCACTTGGTAAAGGTGCATCCGGTTCAATGTTAATTGAAGATGCATTAGATAAAGCTTCATCTTCTTGAGCAACAACTTCAGGGATTGGAGCTATCACTACAGGTGCTGGAACTTCATCATTTGGGGGATCAAAGAATTCATCAAACAACGGTTGAAACAGTGTATCCCACTCGGGCCTTATAGGTGGTAAAAATGATGTAGAAGTATGATTATTGGGAACTAATCCGGAACTAGTAGCACCGGTTCCCATCTCATGAAGCGCGGGTTCAGAGTTGCGTTACTTAGAAGCCATCGCTGTCAGCTCATCGAAATCTGCGTCCATAGTTTCTACTATCTTACCAATACGACGGTTGTAAATTCGGTATGCTTTCTTGGAGGGTGAGTAACCAATGAAAATACCTATATCGGCTTTTGGTTGAAGTTTGCCCAAGTTCTCACTATTAATGTTTGGATAACAAAGAGCACCAAACACATGAAAGAATGAAACATCGGGTTTACGATCATGTAGAAGCTCGTAAGGTGTTTTTCCATGGCGTTTCCGAATGATAGAACGGTTTTGGGTGAAACATGCAGTAGATATAGCTTCTGCCCACAAGAACAATGGAGCGTTCGCATAAATCAACATAGTCCTAGCAGCTTCCATAAGCGTACGATTCCGTCTTTCAACGACACCGTTTTGTTGTGGAGTACGTGCAACGGATGTTTCATGTGAGATACCAACTTCTTCATAGTAATCACAAAGAGTCTGGTTGACGAACTCTGTTCCATTATCTGTACGAATACGGCGGACAGTAGTATTTAAACGTACCTGAATGAATTTCAGAAAA
Source organism: Glebionis coronaria (assembly GCA_025667525.1). Taxonomy (NCBI): domain Eukaryota; kingdom Viridiplantae; phylum Streptophyta; class Magnoliopsida; order Asterales; family Asteraceae; genus Glebionis; species Glebionis coronaria. The sequence goes on from CM046878.1 coordinate 316,706,570, forward strand.
GTGATGATAGCCTTCGGTGCTTCATCCTTTGTACGTAGAAATCTAACCCATGTAAACCTGGAGAAATCATCCACAATAACAAGGATGAATTTCTTACCGCTCACACTTTCGGTTCGCATTGGCCCACAAAGATCCATATGCAAAAGATGAAGTTTTTCTTGATTGGTGTCTTCAGCTTTAGGCTTGTATGATTTCTTGGTACTTTTCCCCCTTGAACACGCGGAACATAAATGGTCCTTGTGAAATTTGAGCTTTGGAAGACCACGAACTAATTTGTTTTTAGCCAGATGATTAATAGCATCAAAGTTGAGATGAGATAATCTGCGATGCCATAACCATGACTTGGTCTTAGATGCTTTAGAGAGAAGACATACTGGAGAGGCGGCCATCATGTCTTGTAGGGACAACGTATAAAGATTTGCACCACGAGATCCCTTCAACAAGTCTTTTCCTTCCAAGTTGCGGATGAAACAAGTATGTTGTCGAAAAGCAACCTCTAGGTTGGAATCACAAAACTGTCCTACTGAAAATAAATTATGACCAAGACCTTCTACATAGTATACCCTTGAAATCGTAACGTTTCCAATCTGATATTCACCATACCCCATTATCTTTGTAATATGATCATTACCGAATTTAACCGTTCCAAGAAACTTGTTGACGAAATTTCGGAGCATCGAGCGATCTCCGGTCATATGCTTTGAACAACCGGAGTCCAAATACCAGAGGATGATCTGGACCACCTGAAAATATCACCAGACGAGGACAATGTAGAGGTATCGGAATCTGAATGTTCCTTGTTATTAGCAGGTACAGATTTAATAATCTTAGATTTTCTAACTTTAGGTTTCTTAGATTTCCTAGCCTCCTTCCTAGTTGGTGGTGTAGATTCTAGTTGGCTTAAATCCTGAGATATTTCTTCACTGATAGGCACTATAGTGGGGGCTGACCTAATTAAAGGGCGTTGTTTCCATACTTTAGTGCTAGTGTGCCTAACTAAAGGACGCTGAGACCTAACCTCAATGGATGCATTCCTAGTTAAAGGGCACATTGTTCCATCTAATGTAAAGGTCCTACCAGTGGGACGCCATTGCCATCCAACTTGGGTACGAGTTCGCCCAGTTGGCTTCCATTCAAGATCATTCCTAATGGCATTCATTTCATTCACATGATCAATAAGACACAAATCATGACGTTGGGAAAACATACATTCATTACAATTCCAACATTTCAAATCAGAATTCACAAATGGTTTAGGCTTCTGCACAGGCGCAGAGCTTTTAGTCTTAACATGATTCTTTTTATTTAAATCTGACATAACATTCCTATGGTGAGCTTCTACTTTCATCTTGTTGGTACTACTAGTGGAGGGCTTGATCTTATCTTTCTTGAGTGGCGATCCTTTAGCCATAGTAGACTCTTTTAATCCTGTAGAAGGCAAAGTGGAAACATTAGCAACAGATTTTAAAGGTGCCTTACTTGATGGTGCCAATGACGGTTTTGCTCCTGGGGTCTTATTGAATGGAGTTACAGCAATGGATCGATTAGTGAGTAGTGCAGAACCTGGTTTACCTATGTATTGCAAATATGCTAAGCAATATTGAACTCGCTTAATATATTCATGAGCTGAATAATAGTAGCTACTTGAGGGATCTAAGGCATAAAGATCATCTAAGATATCCCTAACAAGATCTACATGCTTAATTGCGTTCCTCATATAATCATCGTAGGTAACCGGGTTTTTCTTATGGAGCGGGTTCTTATAGAGCACTACTGACTTGGTTGTTGGAGCACTAGAGGATGGTGCAGAGTTGGTAGCTAAGTTGTTAACATCTTCTTGTCGGGTGAGAAGAAGTGTCTCCTTTAACTCGGCCAAAACCATATTTTTGTCAATGAGCTGGATGTTTAAGTCAGAGATTTCCTCACATTTTTGGTTCAATTGTTCAACATAAGATTGTTGCTGTGCCGCATTAAAAGCGAAGCGTTCTTCTAGTGAACCATAAAGTTTGGACATTCCCTATCTTGCACGATCCATCTCCCCTAGAATAGACGTAAGTCTAATTTCTAAGTCCTGGTTTTTAGACTCTGCAGCCTCTAGTTCCAATTTTAGTGTTTCATTTGATGACACATCTCTCTTCAATCTCATAATCTCTTCCTCTAATGCCGTAACTATTGCAATCATCTTGTCACTCGTCTCAACACCGTTTTCACAACCATTTGTTATCAAAAGATCCTCATTTTTAGTTTGTTGTTTTAATTCTAAAGATATACAATGTTGTTCAAGTTGATTAAAGCGTTTTGAAAGTAAATTGTAAGAATCTTGTAGCTTTAAAAATTCAGCGTTAGATTCGTGACAAGAATGATTATCTACCTCATTTACAGTATCAACAACATTTAAAGAGAGATCACACACATCATCACATATATTCACAGCATCACAGTTAATCATAGCGGATGTAAGCTCATTCGAATAATTAACATTCACAGTAGTAAGCACATCACACAAAATTACTTGGGACAAGAATCGGTCATATTCGGATAAAATCTTTTCCTTTTCAATTAATTGTAGTTCGTAACCGGTGTCCATTTCATAAAACACTTTTTGAACTTCTGCAATTTCAAACTCAAGATTTTACGAAAGAGATGCAAAACTTCCTTTTAGACTTTCGACAAACGGATTGATCTCATTCTTAAACACCTCGTTCATGTGTTCGAAAGCCCATTCTCCGGCGTTTAGGCCATTTGAAGTCGTACATTCCAAAATGACCTTGTCAAAACTAGCAAAGTATTGATTAATCTCTTGCAAGTTTAACCATACAGTGCTAACAGGTGGAAGATCCTTTGGAATTTCCTTAGGTCCTTCCATTTTGACAAGTGTAGGAAGTGTACTAGGGTTTTCTTCATTTAACATGTAGGTTGGTGCTGTGATGAGATCTTTATCCATATGGAAGCGAATTCTAAAATCCGTTTTTGCAAGCTCCTGATTCATTTTAAAATAATCACACTCGGGATATTTTGCAAAGTTATATGACCGATTCTCATGAACTAGATCCTTATTTGTGCGATCATCGAAAATAACAATCGTGTCTAAGACCAATCCTAATTGGGTTGCATTATAAAGTCTAGGACTATGGATAAAAGCTTGTTTTGCATACCGTGGGTTAGGGGGAAGGCCTTTTTGACGTGATAAGTTAAATTCTCTAAACGAAGCATCAAATAAGTGCACTAGTTGAGAGGTAGCGTATTGTCTTAAAAGAAAATAATCTAGACTTCTAATCTTATTAGCCGCATTAATTTCCATCTCATTCTTCTTAGACTCGAGTAATTCAAAATCCATTTGAAGTTTTTGAAATTAGTGACCACTAACTCTTTTTCTTTAAGTTCGTTAGAAAGATCTGCTCTTAAGGTTTCAATTTCTTGCAAATGACCCATTTGTTTGTTTCGAAAATGATCATATTCGGGATTTGTTAGAACACTAGACGAAGGAACTAATTCCAAAGTTTGAACTTTCTCGTTGCATAAGGCAAGCTCATCAGACAAATTCTTATTCTTAGCTAGGGTTTCTAAGAGTGCAGCATTCATTTGGCTAAGTAATGTAGCAGGAACCATGACCAAATCTTGTTGAGCAGGAGTATGCGTATGCGAAATGGCTCCCAGTTGTGATTCACTCATAGTCTGGGGACTCACATTGATATTACTATCATTGATTGTCTCCTCATTTGAAAGACTCACCACCGAAGACTCATTCGAATCAGCACGCTCTTGCACAACTTGATGTGGTTGAATACTAGTATCAGTGGTATTAATAAGTACCTCAGATCTTTTTTCTGGCCCTAAGCTAGAGATAGTTGCCATAAGAGCTGCTTGTGCCGATTGAAGTTCATCACAGTCTAAATCATAAGCATCAAGATCATCTGCTTGGTATGCTGCATTCTGTGTGGTGACAACGTCTTGTTCAGCAATCCTTGGATCAGCAAGAAATGCAAGCTCCTCTTCATGAAGTTACCTTCCTTGTGCCTGAGCGTTTACCAGATAAATATTCTCTGCAAACCATTGACCATCCCTTCTCCTCTTGGGTTTTTTGCAATCCCTGGACATGTGACCTTCTTCCTTACAATTGTAGCATGTAATCATTCTCAACTTGCCTGTGGAATTAGCCCGTGGAGGAGTGTTGACCATTGGGGCAGGATTGACCGTGCGTGCATTGGTGGTTGATGTAGTAGGTCTCCCCTGATAAGGTTGAATAGGTTAAACCATTACCCTGCCATTCTCAATAGTAGCTTGTTGGCGAGAATTGGATGAATTCCTCAGCTGATTGTTAGTAGGAGCTGTTCCTCTAAATCCTCGTTTGCTTAAAGTCCTTGTGAGGTAAGCAGACATAGTGGCTAACACTTCAACTGGATCAGTTCCTTGTTTGAACTCAGGAATGGGGACTTCATCATTATCACAATACAATGCTTGGTCTTGTTGACCTACATAAGCACTAGAAGGAACACTCATGTAGTCAGAGTAGCTTGATGGATATGCTGCATTCTCTTGATAAGAAGAATATGAAGACTGAGCATAAGGTGCAATGCTTGCTGGGTGAGGTTGTGAAGCATATTGTGATGAAGGTGCATTAAACCGATATTGTTGCTGATGTGAGGTGGGTGGTTGCGGTAGAATCGAATATTGGGGGAAGGTTGGTGTCATGTAAGGTGATGGATGATAGGCTTGGTGTCCCAAGATATAAGGAGTGTTGTTGCGTGACAAGCTTGTTGATTCGCCATCAAAGCTAAAGAATCCGGGTACATACCTCGAGGCGAACGGTGCATGATCACGTGTTTCTCATGCTGCTGAAGAAAAGCATAGAGTTGATCCAAATTGCACTTATGTAAATCCCTGGTTAACTTAACATCGGTAATATACTCACCCCATTCAGCTTGAGGTAAAGTATTCAAAAACTTGGTGTTAACCTGGAATGGAGCAGTCACGAGATTGTATACATTCAGATCATTCATGAGAGTAGTGAATCTGAAGTAATAGTCGTGAAGCGTTTCCCCTGGGCTGTACGTGAATCTATCAAACAGATCATACAACTGACATTCCCTTTCCTGTTTGGTAAGAGACGTACCTTGTAGCAACACCTTTAGACGTTCCCATAAATCCTTTGCCACCGTATATTGACTGACCATTCGATAGATGTCATGTGGAAGAGCTTGGAGAATGGTTTGAAGAGCCTTTTCGTCTGCATCGGCAACAAGTTGTTGAGCTGGTGTAAGTTCTTCAAATTCCCGTGGTCGAGTCACATTGTTAACCACGATGGTACCATAATCAAGTGGACAATTAAGAATTGACTTGACCATAAGCCTCCCATATGTCGGTTTTCCCTTAATGTATGACATCATACGGCCTTGCCATGCTTCAAAGACTTCTTTAATGAGCATTGGAGGGCGATTATCCGTTCCCGTAATGACGGAAATGTCCGTAAGTGATGTCATCTGAGGCATTAATGAATTCGGATTCATTTTGTTCACTTCAAAGAGACAAAGATTATCGGTTGATCGAGCAGTGAAGTAAAGTTTGTGAGTTGTGTTGAGTTTTTGTTGTAAGAAACCAAGATTAAATCCTCTAAAAAATCGTCGAAAAAAAAACAAGTAAAATATCCCTTGATCCGGAAATTTTGTTGATTCGGAAGTGTTGATTCGGAAGATTTTGGCTCGGAACTCCTTGATCCGGAACTTTTGGTTCGGAACTTTTTGATTCGGAACTTTGTCTTGATCCGGAACATTCCTTGATCCGGAACTTTCCTTGATCCGGAACTTTTGGTTCGGAACTTTTTGATCCGGAACTTTCCTTGATCCGGAACTTTTGGTTCGGAACTTTTTGATCCGGAACTTTGGTTGATCCGGAACTTTTTGATCCGGAACTTTTTGGTTCGGAACTTTTACTGGGAAACAGAAACCTTGTTCGAGTACCAGTCGATCAAATAAATGATGAAATAAACCCAGATTTTTACCAAATAACCCAAAAAGTTTTGTGATTTCTACAATAATACGTAAAAACTAATACTTATCTACTAATCCCAATGACAAAATCACCAAAAACTCCAAGAATCATGATGGATCTTCTTAAAGAACACTAATACAATCAAAAACTAAATAACAACACAAATCATTACCTTAAATCACCCCACAGCTCTTGATACCAAATGTAGAATATTGATAACCTATGAATCTATGAAGTGGGTTGAAGATTTCTAGAGAGAGAAACTAGAGAGAGAAAGTGAGAGAGAACTATGTGTTTTTATTGAAATGATAGAAGTGGAAAATCAACAACCAACCCCTTTCCATGGTGGAAAGGGGTATTTATATCCAAGCCACTATTGGGCTTGGGCCGACCCATGACAAGCCCATGGGTCAGTTTCTTACTTAACTAAATAAGTATTCATTAACTACGAGCTATTACAACATTAATAATATTGTGGAGTGACCGATACTTCTAATATACGATAAAACGTATTTCTAACACACTACTACTTGGAACTTCTTAAAAATATTACAAAAAAACCATACAACTTTACATTTACACAACAAGTTAAACATTTGCAAAATTTCCAAAGATAAAACAAAAATAAATCCTTTTTCCTTGCTACCATGTCTTTAAAGCCGCCCCCTATTTGTGTCCATAAACCCACGTTTATTTTCCCCCTCACATATTCATATTTCAAAAGCTTGTACTTCACCAAACCCTTAATGGTGGTGTACTATGTTGTTCTCTTTATTTTTAACCAACAAATATTACACCATCTTCCATTGAACTTTCATTTTCTTTTATGTTCAACAACCTTAATTAAGTTGGTCAAGGGTTAAAGTACTCCATTCCTGCTTCTTTCCCTGCCCTAGACGAGTACTACAAACTTTAGTTCTTCCCCATGCAACAACGCAACTCCCTATGTTAGTCCTTGGCAAAAGCTCTAGTTACAAACCAACAAGGTCCTAACTAAGTCCTAACTAGGATTACTTATTTGCTTATAAATACCAACCTCATTCCTCCATAACCTCACACACTTCAAATATAAACCCACCAAAGAAAATATACAAAGTTGATGCTACTAAGTCACGACAGAAAATTTAGTAAGCAGGAAGTTCGGGTTGCTAAAAATAAGCTTGGAATATCAAGATTGGTATGGACGAGGGTGTTCATTGGGTTAAGATTATTAGTTCTTATTCCATCTTCTTCAACTAGCTTAGGACCATTTGTAAGTCATCATAACTCTTGTTCATCTCACCATGGTTGATAAATAATACTTGCTATAAACTCTTAAAAACTAAACATCATACAACTAGTCACGGGTTGGGTTTTCATGAGTGTTTACTTGATGACCTAAATGATGGAACGAACTACACTAAGTCCCAATGGGTTTTTGAAAAAGTGCTTATGACCTAAAACAAATAAACTAAATCATGAATACGAGATGAATGTATCTGATTTTATGAGAGTAGAACTAACTCCATATGTGAAACTCCCGACAAGAATGAAAATAGATATACATGTTTGAAGGTGTTTATGCTTGATAGATAAGTAAGTATGCATCTATGATTGTATTTGATAACTAAGAATTTGAGACTTCCTTTTCCATTGTATGCATGCTATTGTGAACATCATGTGTGTGAGTGTGTGAGAGAGAGAGACGTGAATGAAAAGAGACAAATGACCAAGATAAAGTATTGTTATATGTGTGTGGATAAAACGAGTACCAGTAATGACCATCCTTTCTTTTTGGGATCAGCCTACAACGAACAGTGAGCATACCATACACCCTTTTCTTTTCGACTTTACCATAATAAAAGGTGTAGAATAGGTGTGAGTTATATTTCCATGTAAATTAAGGGAAAATGTGTGTTGTGTGCGTGTGACTAATACAGTAGGAAAGTAAGAGACCAACTAAAGCCTCGTGTGTCGTGAAACCTCAACCAACTATAGATCTAGAAACACTCATGCTTGTCGATGCTTACTTGATGTATAGTCCAGGAGTGAACTTGCAAAATAAACATATATTTACATAACTGTGTATGTATGATATCAAAATTTAGTGAAACAACAAATCTTTTCTCTATGGCCTGTGTGAATGTTGCATGCATGAGGAAACTAGAGTGTGTGTCGATGCATTGTCAAAACAAAGACACTAAATATAAACTCTTTGAAAACTAGATTGTGTGTGTGTGTGTTATACACAAGAAAAGGGTCAATCTTCTTCTCACAAGTACTGGGTGAGTGGGTTAGGGTGTAAAGAAAACTAAGGGAACCTAAGAAGTCACTAGTAAAATTTGATATATGTGTGGAATGTGAATTAAAGAACGTGCGTGTAGGTGTCTTGTGCATGAACACAAAACTAGGAAGAATGTAGCATGTATATAAAGGCTGCCTCAACAATGGAAAAGGACTCACTTGCTTAAATCAATCCCAGCGTCTGTACAATAAAGGAAATTGATGGAGCTAAAGAACAAATAACAGTGAGCATGTCATATGCTCTTTTCGTCCATATGAGTTATAATAGCAGGAGAGGAGGGAACTAAAAAGGGTAATGCATATTGCTTGTTGTGTTGTGTCTACTAGCATGATAGCTCAGAAACACCAAAAGCCATAAACCCATTTCTTTATTATTATTAGTATACTCTCCCTGTCATGTGTAAGAAACTAGGACCCTCTCTTTAAGCATGAAATAAGGTAGGCTATGTGTATGTGTGGTATGCATTTGGATGTATGGATGATGTATGAGATAAAGTAAGTGTGTAAACAATTAAGGACCACCTTTTTATTTTGTGTGACATGCGTAGGTAATAAACAAGGTAGCTTTAGTGTAACACCCCCATGTTGGTAAAATGCAACGGAATAGTAATTGGGGTGTTACTTGGGTGGATCGATAGCACATAGCATATAGAGCAATGATCATAAATGTCATTTTGAAACATATTACATGAATTAATCGTACACACTTAGTATCTTGTCTGAAAAACCACATTTATTACAAAACAGAAGTAAATATCCCAGCCCGATGGTACACATGATGCTTCCTAAAATGCTGGAATCCAATGCATGAACCTGCTTACTTTCCTGAGAAAACATATAAAGTAAAATGTGGGGGTCAACACGAAGTTGGTGAATTCACAGGTTTAATTAAGTAAATAAAGTATCAATATGCAAAACACCACGATGATAGCAGGACATCACAACCCAACGCTATAGTAGTTCCTACTGCCCTGTAATAGAAGCTAGACATGGTTCTCAGTACGCCCATTGGGTCTATCCTGATGAAGTTTCCCTTAATCCGACAATGACATAAACCTGTTGCTTGGCCTAAGCATCATGTGACAGCTGATCACGACAGGCCGGGTGTTGTCAATACCCGAATAGATCTATCCATACATTTCGCGCTACACTATTAACTATTACAGTCCACGGGAATAAGGCAAACAGAAGGCAATAAATTGTTGTTATCTGTGCATGCTTGCATATAAATAGTTTTTGTATGTTTTCTCCTCCAGTTATAGAACAGTAAAGATGGGGCCATGAACTCACCTTAGTGATAATGAGGTAGTGAGGATGATGTCACTGAATGACTGGCACAGTATAGTTACGGACTGGAGAAATTACCTAAGTAATTTAAATGCCTCAGTGAATGCAACAATAATAATGCATGATGAATGGTGTATATGAAAATGCATGATGACAAATTTATGAGTTGTTACGACGGTTTAAGTGTTTATACTTATAGTGAAATGAAAGTATATACATATTTTTAGTTCTAAAAATATATATATATATATTAATTGTTTAGAAAAAGGGTAATAAATTAAATAAATGGGTTTTATCTTATTTAATTTATTATAAGAAAATAAATTACAATTTTTTATAATTAAGGCTTCAAAAAATATGGTTAACGGGGTTTGTCAATTTATGAAGAGTTTTGTAAATAAACTTAGTGATTTATTTCACGAACAAAGTGACTTAGTTAAATAAAATGTTTTATTAATTCTTTTAATTAAAATAAAAGTACTAGTAAGTCCTTGTAAGTATGATGATTTACAAAAGTAACCTTAAGGTTTCGTCCGTTAAGTGTATTACACCGTTAGTCCTTGTTGGTTAGTTTTATTTTTTAAAAACGCCCCTACGGCTTTGAAAACTTTGGGGAAATGACCAAATACCCCCCATGTGTTACGGGATTATTTAATATAGGTTGGGGTTTGTTACAAGTTTCATAAATGGCACAAATGGTCCTTGTGGTTTCCTTTAGCTCACGGTTTGAAAACTAACGCACCCTAATTTTAAAAATGACACAGATGACCCTTGCACTATACCAAGGTCACGAAATGTTTATACAAGGTTTACTAATTTATGAGCTTGGACTAATCTTTCACCAATTGTCAAATAAGGCACGGATAGTCTCTATATTTTCTAGTTGGGCTCATACGACCCATTTGGGTCCGGTTAGGGTAAAAAGAGTTATGGGCTTGATTTTTGGCTTAGTAAAAACTTAAGGTAACTTAGTAAGTTCTAAAAATTACTACTGGGCCAAAAATAATTTTACTAAAGGGATTATATGTGAAGTGGGCTTATAACATGTTCCATTTCCAATTTAACCTAGTATGAGCTTATATACAGTCGGCTTATTTTGGTGGCTTATGTTGGCTTATAGGACTTGACTAAATTTATATTTTTCTAAGAGCTTATCCTAAGCTTAAGGCTTAAGGGCTTATGGGCTTATTCTAAAAGCTTCTGGGGTTCGGCTTATGTTTTCATGGGCTTATGGAGGCCCATAATATTCGGCTTATCTTTTTTATGGCTTATTTCCAAGAGAGGTTATCAAGACATATTCTACCCTAGATTATGCTAGGTTGGTTATAGTACTTATCTTTTTGGGATTTTTTTATACAAGAGTACACACGGCTTATTAATAAGCCGAGCCTACTAGTTCATCTATTGGGCTTATTGTTTGTTTTCTAGGAACTAAATTACTACTAGCTTATTCCTAGGAGCTTTAAGCAAGGTGTTCAACATAATAAAGTATAGCTAAGGATTTGGGGCACGAAACCCTACCCACCATATGAGTCGTGGGCTCATAAGCTACTTGAGAGGCATTTCATAGAGGTTTTACGTATGCATGGCAACCTAGGCTCGTTTCCTAAGTTCCTACATGCATGTCATGAGATGAAAAGTAAAAAGGATTAAAATAGGTCTAAGGTAGACTACACTTACTTGTTTCATCAAGAAGATGACAAATGAGGCGAATTTGGCGTCGGTTTGCCTTACACGAGACCTAGGGGTCTTGAATGCTAGCCTTTAATGCTTGAAGAACAAAGATATGGTGTAGTAAATGAGATGAAGAAGTTTGTTAGCTCAAGGTGCTATGTGGGAGGGTCTTTGGTCCGAAAATATTAAGTGTGGGGATGAATGTATGTATGTTAGTTTGATAAATATCTAAGGAAAAAATGAGAGTTGTGGCTTGGAGTGTGACACGACAAGAAAGAGGAAGTGCATAGATTTAGGGGGGGTTATGAAGTACTAAGGAGTACTTAGCTTTAATGAGATCTTGATGTACATATGACCCTTAGGGTCTTTCTTTCCGTCGCATAATAGGTCTCCAAGGGGCAAGAAAAGTTGTATAGTGTTTTCATTTAAAGTAGTGTTGTACAAGGTGGGAAAGTGTGTGTGGTGATGTTTGTATACACGGCTAGGAGAAGTATCAAGGTAGTGTTTGTATATTTTTGAGTTTTGTCTTAAGTATAAGTTAGTTATAGTTTCCAAGTGTCTAAAACATTGTAGTGTCTAGGATTGGTTTTGGTTTGAATATTGAGATCTTGGTATAATTACTAGGGTTCTAGGTATGATATAGTAGAAATAGGTTCGAGTCCTAATTTATTTGTTTAAGTTTTGGGATCCTTGGTGAAAGTATGGTCGTTTAGGAGATTTTTATTATATCAAAAGTATATTAAAAGGATAAAAATGATTTAAGGTAATGTTCAAGTATAAAAGTAATTGTCGTTGTAGCTTAAAGTCAATTATAATGTAAGAAAACACATACATAAATACTCAAAACTTATGAATTTATATTTAAGTAGTCATTTATTAATTGTGATCCTGGTGTTGGATTTTTAGAAATCAATGGGATGAATGCAAGTGATCATATGTTCAGGTGACTTAAAAGTCCCTCAAAATAGATTGTTTGTTGTCCAGTATGCTCTTGAAATGTAGTCATACAAATATGGCCATGCCTTTATGATTAAATGTTGATCCCAAACTTAGATCGATTAGCTTTGTGTATACGAGATTAGATCAAGTATAGCACGTAGAGAAACCTTTGTATATGCTTTGTGAATCTAAGTGTTATGCGGAATTTAACACTTAAACAAGAACACAAGATTTAAACAAAACTTTCACTTTGATTATGAATGTCGAACTTGCTTACAATGAAAGATGTTTACGAATGAAAACTTATATAAAACTTGATATTGAATATTAACCTAAAGGCCTTCTTTTATAGACTAAGAAGCCTTGTACAATAAGCTACGTATCAACTATTCTAGGTAAAGATAAACATAGAAAATACATTATCGTTTCTATCCTTACTAGAAGTATTCTAGAATATAATAAACGTGTAGCTTATATCTTCCATCAGTGCTTGTCTTCAATCTGTCAACGCTTGACTTTAACTTGTCAACGCTTGAGCTGTCAGCGCTTGCTTTGTTCCTGTCAACGCTTGTTTTGTTCTTGTTAGCACTCAAGTGATCTGGCCTTAATTTATTCCCAACAATCCTCCCCTAGACTTGATATCCACTCTTATGATCAAGTTTCTGAATAAGCATTAAGAACTTGGAGGAGTCTGACAAATCTTCTTATATTGGTAATGAATAAATCTGATCAAATCCTTTGCCACGTCACTTGAATAATCTATCTTCAGCTGAGTGTCCTTCATCTTTTCCAAAACAGCCTTGGATATGAAATACTGAGCATCCACAAGTAGATACTCAGTAAACTTTGTAGAACTCAAATGGTATACACCAGCAGCTGAATATAACCTCCATTGAAGACCACTGAGGTCATCTTCAAGATCCTTCCATATTTCAGGATCTTCCTCTTTTGTCCCACACATTCTTTTGAATGTGGTCCAAAGTTTTATTCCATTAGCTGAAGTTGGTGCTTCAGCCTCATACTTGGTCTCTAGTAACCTCCAAAGGTCCACCAAGTCTTCTCTATCACAACTTGCAAATAAAGATATAAGAGTGTTAAAAGTGTGTACCTCCTTTCCAAATCTGCCAATCTTCCAGAATCCACATTCATCCTCATCATAACTCACAATTGGATTCCTGGAATCTAATGGTAACACTTGCACCATATCTGAAGCTTCTAATGGGGAGAGCTTGAGGCTCTTTCTTATAACTGCTTCACTTGGATATAGTGGATCCATATCTTTTGGAAACTCAAGTTTAAATCCCTTCTTCACTGGTCTGGGAATCATCATAGCTTTCTTGATTTCCATTTCTTCTGCAAGTTGCTCCTTTCTTTCATCTGAAAGAAGTCTGAGAGTGTTTGCTTCCTACACTCTCACCCAAATAGGATAAGCCCTATGTTCCAACTCATCAAATGTCAAAGCCTTCAACTTCTGATGTGTCCATCCAACTCCATGACATCTGAGCAACATAAAGTAGAGCTCTCTTCTATCCCTTTTCAATTCTGAGAGAATATTGCTTGCCTTGGGCTTCAAAATCACCTTACAATCCTTCTGAACTCTAAGAAGAAGCTCCAAACCCCATATTTGATCTGAAATGGTCAAGTCTGGATTATCCATGCAGCTTTCTTCCCAAGAATTGTACATCTGAACCACCTCTGGCATGTCAAAGTCAACCTGCAATTTTAAGTCTCTCAACTTTTCCCTAGCAAGCTCATCACCATACTCAAGCCTTTTTGGTTCTATAATCATCACACTTGAGTCTGAGCTAGCTCCATCACTTTCTTCTTCAGAATTCACAACAAATGGTGACTTTTCCTTTTCACCTTGTTCCATCATTTGTTCAGCCAATCTTCTATCAAATTCAACTTGGGCTGCATCCTTTGGAACAATTTCTTCTACCAATTTACCCTTACCCTTATCTGATGGTGCAATGGTTGGTAAGGTAGATGGTAATACCTGAGTAGAAACTTCCTTGATGATAGATGATGACTGGAATACATCACCTTCATGTGCAGGTCTGTCAACGTCCAAATTTATCCTATCAGCGCCCAAAATACTTCTATCAGCGTCCAAATTTGTCTTGTCAACGCTCAAATATTTTCCCTCAGCACCTTGTGTAACCTCTCTCAACATAGCTGTAAATGATAATTTTAGATTAGTTGGAGAGATTAAGGACGTATCAAAACCTGTTTGTTCCTTCAAAGTTGTAAGGGCTTCAGCAACATCCATTGATTGACCATCTTGGCTACCCTTATCACTCAGATTTCTTTGATCTTCCTCCCCTTTGGAAGACTCCTCCATACCCCTCCTAGCATGATCACTCTCCAAAACAACAATCCTCTCCCTCAATTGCTTGAGTTCAAGGCCTTGTGAGCTGACAATTTGTACTAAGTCTGCATTTTGCGTTTGCAAGCGAATGCAGACTGCCGTCAATTCCAAAAGAGTCATTGGTTCCAGTCTGCCCTCTTCTGAAATGGGGATTTGACCTCCCAAGTCAGATTCATTGGGCATGGATGAGGACTTAATTATGGTGGGACTTCCTTGGCCAGCATCTAAGCCAGAACCAATAGTCCCAGCCTCATCCAGGTCACCAGCCACACTTGTGGTGGTAGTTCTCTCTGCTTCATGGCTAGGACCACCAGAGGAGAACACTCCAGTAGTCCTTTGGCGTTTCATCAACCTATATTCAGGTGGTGTGGAAGATGGTGTGGAAGAATGGGTAGATGTGGGTTGGTTAAGGGGTGTTTGGGATTGTGAAGGTTGTGTGTCAGCGTTGGAAATAGGCACATCAACGCCAACATTTGATGTGTCAGCGTCAAAGGGTTCTTGGTCAATTTGCATTTGTTCAGGTGAGGGTAAAGGTTTAGGAATGGGTTCAAGTTGTGGTTGAGGGTCAATTTGAGGTTGGGGGTCTGGTTGGGGTTGTGCTGCTGTAATAACAGCAAGCATGGCTGGGGTTAAAGGTAAGTCTCTATGAGGTGGTGAACTCATCTTCGTAAAAATAGCTTTCTTTTGCTTAGGGATCTTATAAAAATCATTGTGATCCCTTGAACAGTATCCTTGATCATCAAAAATCATTTGCAGAAAACGGGGATAAGCTAAAGTCATTTTTGTCCCCTTGTTTTTACACATCCCTTCAAAAATCATTTTAGAATAGTTATATTTTTGCCCTGTTGCAATGCACACAATAGCACTTGCAATGGATCTATTGATCTCATTGTGTGCAGTACATTTGGGACTCAAACATTGAAGGAGGATGTGAATGAGGTACTTCCAGGCTGGGGGAAATTCCTGCTTATGATACTTATTAAGAGTACCTGCATCAGGAAAAGGATATCCCAAAGCCCTAAGCCCTTGTTCTATTTCATTTATGGGAAGTATGGCTACACCATCAGCATCATCAAGATGCAAGGCCTGGCGTACCAAGGCCTCAGTAACCACCCAAGACCTCCCATGAACAATAGAAGTTAATGTGGTCACTCCATTAACTGTTGAGGAACTGACAGTGTTCCAAAACTGCTTAATGTGTGTGACTGGAATGAGTGGTGCATGAGAAAGAGCATACCTTAATGGGGATGCGTTCAAATACGCCACCATTTGTGTGTATTGAGGAAACAAATCATTATCAGCAACAAGATAAGCAACCATGTTGTGTTGAGACTTGAACCCCAATTCCAATTCTGCTGAGTTAAGCTTTGGTGCCATTGATGAAAGCTGTTAATTTTAAGTGAAGAAGATGAAGGTTGATAAGAGAAGTGTTAGACAAGAATTATAGATACCCTGTTTAAAAATAGGAGCCAAATTTATAGGAGATAAAAAATGCATGTGATTGGCCCAAAAATAGGCAAAGATTTTCAAAAACTAATCATGAAAATATTGAAAAAGCTATAAGTTATCTCATGCATTTAATGAAAGTAACAACTCCTATAATTACGGCTTGAAAATATGTCGAAAAGTAACAACTGGGTAGGTCCCATTGAGTTTCAACGGTCAAAAATAACCTATCAACGCCCAACGGCTATAATCTTGTCAACGTTCGCCTAAAGCCATGTCAGCGTCCAATTTGGTCACAACAACGCTTGGAAAAATCTTGTCAGCGTCCAAAAATAAAATTGTTTTAAAAAAAATGAAAAATGACCTTAACAAGTAATTTATCCTAGAGAAGATAAACAAAAGCTGATAATTATCATAGGGCGGCAAGCACTGTCCAGTTATGCACACTTGCATAAGCAAGATAGACATAACAGTCCTCTAGTGTCTCTTGCTAACCAAAATTCTTAACAACAAAGTTACCTTATAAAATCCTTGTTACTCCCAGGTAAATCCCATATCAAAATCATTCCCAAGTCTCCCAACAAACCACAACCAATTCTAGGCCAAAAATATCTTGGCAGCATGCAAAGTTGATATACTATGCATGCTACAGTGCCTCATGGTTTAGTAAAACTAACCCATACTCACCTGTGGACATAATCTAGAATTGTGATAAGAGTATCATATGGATACCCAGACATCCTAAAGGTTCCTAAAACCTCCCCTTAAACTATGATACAAAAGTTTGCTAAAATTTTGCATGCACATAAAAAATTTATGTCAAGATAGGAATGAAACATTCCAACCATCATCCATAAATAAAACTTGTCCAAATGCTTCTCCATTGATCCATAAGCAACTCTGTATCCAATGGTATACTGCTAACACCATCTGCACATTTAGATTGAAAACCACAAAACTAACATTGTTGCTGACAACGCCCCGATAACACATGACAGCGTTGAGGGAAGCTTTGTCAGCGTTAAACAATTATATTGTTGACAACGTTGCAAAAACACTTATCAGTGTTCAAGCAACCTTTGTCAGTGTTAGAAAAAGATAGTGGAAAATCTAAATCATCAATAAGACCAATAATAATAATGCATAATCCTGTACATACTTTTACAAAAAGAATCCAAAACACATATTAAGTGAGATTAACCATTCCAATACTTGTTACCAAGTATTGAAATCTTCCAGCATCAAAAGGTTTAGTTAATAAATCTGACACATTTTCCTCAGTGTCAACCCTATCTGGTTGTATTAAACCTTTCTCAAAGCAATCTCTTATAAAATGGTGTCTAATTTCTATGTGTTTAGTTTTAGAATGATGTACAGGATTCTTAATGATGCATAAAGTACTATTATTGTCAACAAATATCTTAGTATGCATAAAATTATCCCATAATCCAACAACTGATTCTGAATCCACAACACTTGACCACAACATGCTGCTGCAGCCACATACTCTGCTTCAGTTGTAGAATTAGCCACCACTGTTTGTTTCTTGCATTGCCAAGATATTAATTTGCTCCCAAGAAACTGACATCCACCAGTTGTGGATTTCCTATCAAACTTATCACCTCCATAATCACTATCTGAATATGCAATCAGCTCTAATGGTGAATCCTTTGGGTACCACAAACCAAGACTAGGGTAACATCTTAGGTACCTAAAGATCCTCTTCACAGCATAAAGGTGACATTCTTTGGGAGTCACTTGATGGCGTGCACAAGCACACACAACAAACATGATATCAGGTCTGGAAGCAGTACGATACATCAAGGATCCAATCATGGATCTATAATGACTGACATCAACATCTTTCCCATCTCCAATCTTTCCCCAAGGGTGTTCTCTATCCATAGGAGTAGTAGCCCTCTTTTCATGTGGAGAAAAGCCAAACTTCTTCAAGATCTCAGCAACATACTTGTCCTGGGAGATGAAGATACCATCCTCTTTCTGCTGAACTTGTAAACCAAGAAAGAAGTTCATCTCCCCCATAGCACTCATCTTGAATTTGTCTGTCATAAGCTTGGAGAAATCCTCACTCATCTTTGGATCAGTAGACCCAAAAATGATATCATCAACATAGACCTACACAAGCAACACATCTTTGCCTTTATTCTTTGTAAATAGTGTCTGATCTATGGTGCCCCTCTTGAATCCATTGTCCACCAAATAGGTAGACAAAGTACCATACCATGCTCTAGGGGCTTGATGAAGGTCATACATAGCCTTTTTGACTCTATACACTTTATCTGGATGCTCTGGATCCTCAAAACCAGGAGGCTGCATGACATATACTTCCTCAACAATGGTGCCATACAAGAAAGCACTCTTGACAACCATTTGATAGACTGTGAAGCCCATGCATGAAGCATAGGCTAGAAAAATTCTAATAGCTTCAATCCTTGCAACTGGTGCAAAGACCTCCTCATAGTCTATCCCCTCTTCTTGTGAATAACCTTGAGCCACTAACCTTGCCTTGTTTCTGACCACAATACCTCTTTCATCTCTTTTGTTCCTTAGAACCCATCTTGTCCCTATAGGTCTGACATATCTAGGACAATCAACCAGCTCCCAAACATCCTGAATTGCAAATTGGTGAAGCTCATCCTGCATTGCTTCCACCCAACTTGGTTCTTTGAGAGCATCAAATATCTTCTTGGGTTCTTCTTGTGACAGAAAACATGCAAACAAACATGCTTGCACAAGAGGGGTATCAACCTTCTTGTGTATATTGGCAATAAATCCACCAAGACCTTGGTGAGATCTTCTTGTCTGAACTGGAGTCATAATATCACCAATGATCTGAGATGTGGGGTGATTCTTCATTGTGGAGGTGAGAACCCCTCCTTCAAAAAGTCTGGTGTCCTCAACCTCATGCTCCATGTTGCCAATGTCTTCTTCATCAGACTCTCTTATATCAACATAAGGATGACCTTCTTCATGGGAATTGGAAGGTTCTCCTTGTTCAAAAGTGGAAGAGAAAAGATGTGCAAAGGTGTTGTCAACGTCTGAACCTTGTTTGTCAGCGCTTGGGCTAACAACGCTTGAACTGTTGTTGTCAACGTCTGAGCCATCAACGTCTGAATTGGTCTTGTCAACGCTAGATTTGCCTTTGTCAGCGCCTGAAGAACCATGCATGTTTGTATCTGGTGGTATTTGTAGACCACCATTATCTTGTCCAGCAGCAGCAGCAAAAGCATCTGTCCAAATGGGAATTGTGACATATTCAAATGTAGGAGATGCCTTTTCTGCTTGTGATCCAACCTTCTCATGAACCTGTGTACCTGAAACATTAACAACTTGTTCCTCCACAACATTTGAAGTTACCTTCACAATGTCTGGATTAGTGACAGGCATATAATTTAAAGTTCTAGATAAGGGTTCCAAATCAAACAACCAATTAGGACCACTTTCAGGATCACTAGGTTTATTCTCTAAGAACCTAACATGTACTCTCTCAACAATACGTTTGTCCTCTTTAAGATAAACCCTATAACCCTTGCTCTACACTGAATACCCCATGAAGTAACCCTCATCACCTTTTGCACTAAATTTCCCTAAGGCATCACTAGTATCTAAAACTACTACATGACAACCAAAAGGTCTGAGAAAACCAATATTAGGTTTTCTTCCCCAAAGTAACTCATAAGGTGTTTTGTTCTGAATTTTGTTAACCAATGCTCTATTTTGCACATAACAAGCTGTATTAACAGCCTCAGCCCAAAAGGCTATAGGAAAGTGAGCATCAGCCAACATTGTTCTGACTGCTTCAATTAGGGTTCTATTTTTCCTCTCAGCAACCCCATTTTGTTGTGGGGTTCTAGCAATACTAAACTGCCTAGTAATTCCTTTCCTGGCACAAAAATCATCAAGCTTCTTGTTCCTAAATTCCCCACCATTATGACTCCTAAGAATTTTAACCTCATTGCCAGACCTTTTCTCAATCTGAGTGATAAAATCAATAAGAACATCAGCTGTGTCACTCTTCATAGCTAGAAAGAATGTCCAAGTAAATCTAGAAAAATCATCTGTGACAACAAAACAATATGACTTGCCATTCAAACTTTCTATATTAGTTGGACCAAAGAGGTCCATGTGAAGCATATGAAGAGGTCTAGAACTAGTATGCACCTGTTTAGACTTAAATGAGACCTTGTGCTGCTTGCCTTTAAGACATGCAACACAAGAGTGGTCATTGTGGAAAGCCTTCTCAGGCAAACCATCAACTATACCAAGCCTCACAAGTCTGTTTATATTTTTAAAGTTTATGTGCCCTAGTCTCCTGTGCCACAAATTACTTTCATCTACTGAGGCCTTAGCAAAAAAAAAGACATATTTGTATTCATTTTAATCCCATTTAAATTCATATTGTATATGTCCTTATGCCTAGGTGTTCTATACTCAATGTATTTCTCATCCGGGATCTTAAAATCCTTGCTTAACACCAAACACTCAGTATCTGTGAAAAGAACCTTATTTTTGTTATCACAAACTTGTGATACACTAAACAGATTATAATCAAGTTCTTTTACCAGGAAGACGTTTTCAAAACGCAGATTATTGGTGAGAAGGGTTCCTTTGCCTGTAATGGTGCCATAGCCCCCTCCAAAGTATACCTTATCACCATCTTTAATAGGAGTGAAGTTCATCAGATAGTCTTCCTTTCCTGTCATGTGCCTTGAGCATCCACTATCCCAATATCCATAATCATTGATCTGTCTTTGAATGCCCTGCACATAAAGAAAACAAATTAGTTTTCTTTGGGAACCCAAGTCTCAGAAGACTTGGATTCATCTGGTTGTTCAATAAGAACAGACTTAGTTCTCACAACAACCCCATTCTCATCCCTTTTAGGATGAAATACCCAGTTAACCCCAATAGGTTTTGTAATGACCTTTGAAATGTAATTAAATCTATTGCAAGTCATTGATATTCCATTATCATTAGGGTTTTGATCTTTCTTGGGTCTCCATGTTAAGCTTGAAGAAGCTTTAGACCTCTTACCTTGTGGCTGCAAATATTTAGGTTTGGTCACGTTTCTGTCAGCGTTGGATTTTGTCCTGTCAACGCTGAAATTACCCTTGTCAGCGTTGAACCTAGGGTTTGCTACAGGAACCCATTGCCTATTTGACCAGGTGTTTGTCTTTTGAAAAGGTCTTTGTCCATGAGTGTTAGACCTTCTAGAAAAGAATGGGGTAGGTCTAATCACTTGTGGACATTGCTGCACACAAGGTTTGGGTCTGACAACGTTTGACTTCCTAACAACGTTGACTTTCTTCCTATCAGCGCTGAAATTGTTCCTATCAGCGCTGGCTTTGGGAGTGTTGACACACTTGTATGCCAAATGTGAAAAGCTACCACAAGTGTAACAGGCTTTCTTAGACACAACCTTAGGTCTAGTAGAGAAGAAACCTGTTCCATGATTGTTAACTTGGCTCTTGGGTGACCTATTATTCCTATACATCTCTGCATATTTAATGGTAGGTCTTCTAACAGTGTTTGAGCCTAGGTCAACAGCTTTACCAGTGATTGGATGAGTAACCTTAATGGGTGGTGATTCATTGGGACTTTCACATAGCAAACCTCCCTTAACAAATAAAGTAGGGTTAGCTTTCTTCCACTCATTTAGGTCAGTCAACTTTTGTTGATACTCCTCCACTGGAGTGACAACTCTTGGTGGAGGAATGAATTCCTCTTCTTGGCATTCTGGTATCCCAGTCCAAGATAAGTCCTTTCTAGGGACACCATAGAAGTCACCAGCTGGTGGTGGAACCAGAGAGTAATCATTCATCCCAATCCCAGTCATGTCCTTAACATCCCTTTGTTTAGCTACACAGTCTCCTAGGGTTTGGGTGGCTCTATCAAATCTTTGAATCTTGAGGTCAACATTATCTTTATTCTTAATGGCCTCATCTAACTTAGCCTGTAGGTCTCTATTGACCTTTGTCATGATATTTCTAATATCCATACTACCCTCTAGGTCATGTTTTAAGATATTTATCTTATCTTTTAAGTCAAATTCCATTTTCTTGTATTCAGAAACGGTTTTCTCAGTTTCAGTAAGAGCTAGTTGGTAATTGGACAATTTACACCTTTCAGTGCTCATATCATCTTTTAGTTTTAACACCTCTTTGTTAAGTCTATCAGTGTTTAACCTACAACCTTTGCTACAAAAACCATCATCATATACCTCATTATCAGATGAAGAGGAGGAGTGTGCCATGAGAGCTTATTCAACATGCTCTTCTCCTTCAATATCAGCAACCAAAGCTTTGTCCTCTTCAGCATTCTTAGCCAGATAGCTCCAATCCCATCCAGTACCATCAATTCCTTGAACTGCAACCATGGCTTTGGAATCTTGAGCTTTAACAACCTGACTTGAGGGTTTACCAGCATCAGATCTTCTAGGAGATCTGCATTCCCTCATGAAGTGCCCCATACGATGACAGTTGTAGCATTCAACTTTGGATTTATCAAATTCAGCTGTGTCTTTAGCATTGAAGGTCATCTTCTTCTTGAACCTTGTATTCCACCTATTTGCTCTTATACTAGCAAGAGCCATGTTCCACTTGATGTCCATCTCTTCCAAGTGCTCATCACTTATCTGCTCAAGGTCCTCATATGTAATCACTGAACCATTGGGCAAAGAAGCAATGTAAGCACACACAGTATCCAAATCTAAACCAGCAGGTTTAACTCTTGGGGAGTCATTCATGAATGTGTCAGTGTCTGAAAAGGAGACGTTGACAGGACTTGTTCCAGCGCTGACAAATGATGATCCAGTAACTGGATGCATAAAAGAGTCCTTCTGATTGAATTGACCTTCACTATGAGAGAAGAAGGCCATGTTGCTAGTGCTAGGTTTGCTTCCATGTGCTGAAAGAGTTTCATCTTCCAATAGTCTTAGTTTGTTGTAGATGTCATCAAACGAGGAGCTCTTGTAAGTATTATTGGCAAGAATAGATCTTGCCTCAATCTTCCATGCCTCACCAAGACTTTTAAGAAAGGTAGCATTGGTGTCAACATCACCAACTTGTGTCCCCATGAAGGACAATTTGCTTGTGATGTCAAGCAATCTGCTGCTCACACTACTCAGTTTCTCATTGGGTTGAGCTTTAAAGACAGCATAGTCATGCAGAAGTTGCTTTTTCTTTTCTTCCTTAGTGTCTGCATTGCCACCATATGAAACTTCAAGTGCTTCCAAAAGATCTTTAGCAGATTCATAGCCTCTATATTTGTGCTGGTTTTCTTGTCCCAAAGAGACTTTTAGAATATTTAGGGCTTTCATGTCAACCCTTTTCTTTGCAATATCTTCAGCACCTACAGCTCTACCATCTCCAGGTTTTTCTTTCTTATCTTCATCAGGGCATCCTTCAACAGCTGATCTTTGAGTAATGGCATCAAGAATCTTTTGAGCCTTATTGAATGAGTTTCCATATTCAATAATCTCCCAGAGTGTGTAGTCATAGATCCCCAGATATTGTTCAAAGTTGAACTTCCATAAGTCAAAGTTGGTTGCATCAAGCATGGGAATCCTGATGTTTGGTAAGGGTGAAGAGGAGGTGGTTATTGCGTCAGACATGTTGTTAGGGTTTTGGTGTTTTTAGGGTTTCTGAGAAAATTAGGGTTTTGGTGTTCGTATATGGTTCTGGTGTTCTTCAAAGATCAAAAGTTCCTCAACAAGCTCTGATACCACTTGTTGATCCCAAACTTAGATCGATTAGCTTTGTGTATACGAGATTAGATCAAGTATAGCACGTAGAGAAACCTTTGTATATGCTTTGTGAATCTAAGTGTTATGCGGAATTTAACACTTAAACAAGAACACAAGATGTAAACAAAACTTTCACTTTGATTATGAATGTCGAACTTGCTTACAATGAAAGATGTTTAAGAATGAAAACTTATATAAAACTTGATATTGAACATTAACCTAAAGGCCTTCTTTTATAGACTAAGAAGCCTTGTACAATAAGCTACGTATCAACTATTCTAGGTAAAGATAAACATAGAAAATACATTGTCGTTTCTATCCTTACTAGAAGTATTCTAGAATATAATAAACGTGTAGCTTATATCTTCCATCAGTGCTTGTCTTCAGTCTGTCAACGCTTGACTTTAACTTGTCAACGCTTGAGCTGTCAGCGCTTGCTTTGTTCCTGTCAACGCTTGTTTTGTTCTTGTCAGCGCTCAAGTGATCTGGCCTTAATTTATTCCCAACATTAAATACTCATAATCATAACAAAAGGTTGTGATATAGTTGTTTCCATGTTCAGATGATTAAAATGATGTATGCTCATGTGATGCATATGATTGCTCAAAGGATTTCATGCAAAGGTGATAGAATAAATATATAGATATCATGAGGTGACGTATACAATGTTGACATAGTCAAAACCTGAAATTTACAGGTTTTACAGCATAAACCCGTTATTTTAGCTTTGTCCTCAAAGCTTAAGATGACGTTACTGCTCAGGTGAATAGATGTGGGTACTTAGCTCTAAACGAGTCTTCGCGTTCCCAAGTAAACTCGGGACCTTTCCTAGAGTTCCATCGTATTTTCACAAACGGAATTTGTCTTCGTTTCAACTTCTTAATTTCTCTCTCCACGACTTCCACTGGTTCTTCTACAAACTGAAGTTTGTCGTCAAAATGGACTCCCTCCAATGGCATTGCTAACGGTTCATCTGCGTAGCACTTATTCAAGTTTGAGACATGGAACGTAGAGTGTACCCGACTCAACTGCTGGGGCAACTCTAAGCGATAGGCGACCTCTCCAATTCTGGCAATCACTTTGAAGGGTCCTACGTAACGTGGATTTAACTTCCCCCGTTTCCCAAACCGTACAACACCCTTCCAAGGTGATACTTTCAACATAACACGGTCACCTACAGCAAACTCCATAGGTTTACGCTTCATGTCGGCATAACTCTTTTGTCTATCCTGGGCAGCCTGAATTCGCTGCTTGATGAGGGTGATCTTCTCAGTAGTATCTTGGATCAGGTCGGGTCCTGTCAGTTGAAATTCCCCCACCTCGGCCCAGCATACTGGTGATCGACATTTGCGGCCGTAGAGGGCCTCAAATGGTGTTGCCTTAATACTGGCATGGTAGCTGTTATTGTAGAAGAATTCAACTAATGGAATGTGTTCGACCCATCCTTTTCCAAAGTCGATCACACATGCTCTTAGCATGTCTTCTAGTGTTTGGATTGTTCGTTCACTCTGCCCGTCGGTCTGCGGATGGTATGTGGTACTCATATCCAGGTTTGTTCCTAAAGCTCGTTGAAAAGCTTTCCAGAAGTTTGATGTAAATCTGCCATCTCTATCGCAGATGATTGAGACTGGTATCCCGTGTCTCGTCACAACTTCCTTTAAGTATGTTTTGGCTAACTTGCTCAGAGAATCATTTTCCTTGATAGGTAAGAAGTGAGCTGATTTTGTGAGACGGTCAACGATTACCCAAAATGTATCGTAACCGTGGGACGATGTAGGAAGTTTGGTAATGAAGTCCATGGTGATATTGTCCCATTTCCATTTTTGTATTTCGGGTTGGACTAACAAACCCGATGGTCGCTGATGTTCTGTTTTAACTCTAGCACAAGTCAGACATTTCTTCACGTAGGTGGCAATGTCTGCTTTCATGTTCGGCCACCAGTATAATTTCTTCACGTCTTGATACATCTTTTCAGATCCGGGATGTATGGAGTACTTGGACTTATGAGATTCGTGCATGATCACGTTTCTCAAGTCTCCGTAACATGGCAACCAGCTTCTTCCGTGTAAACACAACGTTCCGTCTGTTCTAGCCTCTAACTTTTCCTTGCTTATGTCAGTCCTAAGCATTCCTCCTATGTCTTCCCTTCCGATATTCTCGGGCTTCTGTGCCTGGAGCTGAGCCTCTAATATTTGTTTGGGTAGGTCCAAGTTAATGGTCATAACCAAGGCTCGAACTCTCATGGGAGGATCAGTTCCTTTTCGGCTTAGTGCACCTACAACTACATTTGCTTTTCCTGGGTGGTATCTGATGTCACAATCATAGTCGTTGAGCAATTCTATCCAACGACGTTGCCTCATGTTTAGTTCCTTCTGGTCTAGGATATGTTTCAAGCTCTTGTGATCAGTATGCACTGTGCACTTGGTCCCGTACAGGTAGTGTCTCCAGATTTTTAAGGCGAAAACTATGGATCCAAGTTCTAGATCATGGGTGGAGTAATTCTGCTCGTGTTTCTTTAGTTGTCTTGAAGCATAAGCAATCACTTTCTGTCTCTGCATCAACACAGCTCCCAAGCCTTTGTGCGAGGCATCACAGTAGACAACGAAGTCTTCGTTACCTTCTGGTAGGGCTAAAATAGGTGCACTGCACAACTTTTGTTTGATGGTTTGGAATGCAGCCTCTTCTTTTTCTCCCCACACAAATTTTATGCCTTCTGGGTAAGCTTGGTCATTGATTTAGCAATCTTAGAAAATCCCTCGATAAATCGTCGGTAGTAACCGGCAAGACCTAGGAATTGACGAATTTCCTTCGGCGACTTGGGAGATGCCCAATCCTTCACGGATTCGACTTTCGCGGGGTCAAATTGGATTCCTTTGTTATCAATCACATGACCGAGAAAGTGCACTTTAGGGATCCAAAAATCACACTTTGAGAATTTTGCGTACAACTTTTCTTCCTTAAGTAGTTTTAGTACCTGGGCCAGATGTTATCCGTGTTCTTGCTCATTTTTGGAATAGATGAGGATGTCATTAATAAACACTATCACGAACTTATCCATATAGGGTCTGCACACTCGATTCATGAGATCCATGAATATGGCTAGTTCATTTGTCAGTCCAAATGGCATGACTTGGAACTCATAATGACCGTAGCGTGTTCTGAAAGTTGTCTTTGGTATATCCTCCTCTCTGACCTTCAACTGATGATACCCGGATCGTAAGTCAATCTTGGAGTACACGCTTGATCCTTGTAGCTGATCAAATAGGTCGTCGATTCGTGGTAACGGGTAACGGTTTTTCACAGTTAACTTATTCAGTTCTCTATAATCGATACACATTCGGAAAGAACCGTCTTTCTTTTTAACAAATAACACTAGGGCTCCCCAAGGTGAGGAACTGGGTCTGATAAAACCTTTGTCTGACAGTTCTTTGTGTTGTTCCGCGAGTTCTTTCATCTCGGTAGGTGCTAAGCGGTAGGGTGCTTTACCTACAGGTGAAACTCCCGGTACTAAGTCGATTTGAAATTCAACTTGGCGAGTCGGAGGTAATCCTGGTAAGTCGTCTGGAAAGATTTCAGGATAATCACGGACGATGGGTACATCCTTGACTTGTTTCTTCTCGGGTTCTTCTTATTTGTCCGCCTTAGAAATATGTGCTAAAAAGATAGGACATCCTTTTAGTAGATATTTCTGGGCTTTGGTGCACGAGATCACACTTAGCCTAGTGTCCATTCTATCTGAATTTCCCTCTCCTCGGATAATTAGATCTGCGTTTCCCCATGGTATACGGACTAGTTTCTCGTCACACACAATGGTTGCATGATATCTTGCCAACCAGTCCATATCAATAATGACATCAAAACTACTAAGTTTTATGGGTATTAATTGAATATTAAATGGGTGATTCTGAAGGTTTAAAGTACAGCCTCTTATGATAGTATTAGCTTCAATGATTTTTTCGTCCGCTAATTCGACTCTGTAACAGTTGTCTAATGGGGTAGGTAGGATGCCTAGTAAGCTACTAAACTCTATGGATACGAAACTCCTATCGGCTCCCGTATCGAATAAAATAGTTGCATAGCGATTATTCAGAAGAAACGTACCAGTAACTACATTGGAGTCGGGGTTGGTCCTGTTTTCTCCTATAACATAAACTCTGGCGGATGCTCCGCCTTGGCTTTCGTTCTTACTTGCACGCTTTGGGCAATCAGGTCTGATATGTCCGATCTCTCCACAACCATAGCAACGGATCTCCTTACAAACCATGTTTCCACTGCCAGTGAGCTGGCGGTTTCCTTGATGTCCACTTCCACGGGAGTTTTGCCTGTTGCCGTTGTAGGGCTTATAGTTGGCACTGGAGTTGTTCCTATTGGTCGGAGCATATGCGTTGCCCTGTTCGGGTCTTCGGCATTCAACAGTGGAGTAATGATGGAAGTTACACTTTGAGCATTTTGGTTTGTTTCCCACGTATGGAGGTGGTCCTGAGGAAACAGCACTGCAGACTTGACCTAAACTTTGCCTCTTGGGCTGTTGAGTCTGGGGATGATCACGGTAACTCTCATCGACTTTCCTCTTGTGCTCCGCTTGTCAAACCAAATGATCACGTCCACGTTTGACCACTAATTCTGTGGCAAACTCAATGGGACTCTCGATTGTAGTAGGTCGAGATGCAAGCACACTGTCATGAACAGAGTCTGGAAGTCCACTAACGTACTTCTCTATCTTATCTGGCACTTTAGGGTACATACGGGTACACATCAAAGTTAGTTCCTGGAACTTCTGGTTGTAAGCCGTAATATTGAAGTTGATGCATTTGAGGTTCCACAATTCAATCTCCAGCTTTTTGATTTCACTGCGTGGACAGTATTTCACATTAAGTTTGTCTTTCAATGCAGTCCATGTCATCCCATAGGCTCCATCGTGTCCGAGGGTAGCAACTTGTGAGTTCCACCACGTGAGTGCATGTTCCAAGAGTGTACAAGTGGCGAAGTTCACCTTGTTTTCCTCAGTACAATCACTAATACGGAACACTGTCTCAGTCCTCTCAAACCATTGCATGAGCTCGACTACCCCTTCCTTGCCCTTGTAATAGCTGGGCTTGCACCTTAGCAAATCAGGGTAAGTGCATCCTCGAGCTTCGCGGTTCCTGTTATTGGAGTTTTCACTGTCTCCATGGGTTCCGCTGGGGCGGTTTTCCCTGGCAGCTAAGGCGTCAGTAATGCCTTGCTCAATCAGTACTCTGAGTTGTGTATCAGACATAGTTGTCGCAGGTGTTTCTGCGGGGTTTGGTCGAACGCGTCTTGGTGGCATTTTTCTATATTAATAAGAAAAATTGAGATTTATTAGCTGATAAACAAGATGGTTATATTAAACTGCATGGATAATGTTCATGTATAGAATTCGCAACAAATTTGATAATCCGTCAAGAGTTCATAATAATATAAATGTAAACAAACAAGTGGATGATAATATGTTATTTCTGGCAAACAACAATATAGTACAAGTACAACCGATCTAAGACAGGGGTATAGCAAGCCTGTCTGAAATAGTGGTACATATGTTCGTAATACAACCAAAGATAACCTACATACTAAGGTTAGGTGCTACAAATACAACTGAAAGGAATACAAGTACAAAAGAGATAAATCATGCGAGCTGAGATGCAACTCAATGCTTGTCATGATGCACAAATGAAATCTAGCCTATACTAGTATGGCTGCCTGTAGGTGCAGATGGTCCAGTTGGTGGTGTGGGTGTACGCTCATCCTGCATGCGGATCACGACACTCCGGGTCTCTCGGGTGTACCTTATCGTCTCGAGTAGCTGATGCTGACATGCAGTGTCGGCACTCCGTAACTTCTCTGTCTCTACAGTGATCCCCTGGTGACGAAGATCTGCCAAATCCACGAAGGTCCTGAAGGTGTCCTCCTGCGTGTATATGGCGGCTCGGGTCTCATAGGAATGACTCTCTAGCGAAGCTAGGCGGTAACGGAGGTAAGCTACCTCATCCAACAACCAGTGTATGGTCTCTTGGGTGGTGTATGACTCGCTGGCCACGGCCTAGTAGAGAGAGTCAAATCTCTCCTGAAGCACGACGCGACCCTGCTGGTCCGCCTGTAGTAGGGAGTGGATAAGGGCGGTGTCCTGCGCCTGTCGGGCCGCAAGTGCATCAACCTGTGCCTGAAGGGCGCTATGTCTAGCCTGCCCGGCTCCCGATCCCTCTCCAATCTCAAAGGTCGAGTCAGGGATAGTGTCACGTCTCCTCTTACGAGGTGGCAAAACACTAGTGAGGTAAGTGCGAGGTACAGAAGGTGGTGGTAAGGGTGGTAAGGAAGGTACGACCTAGTCCACCTCTCTAGGAGGGGATGCAGGTACTACAAGCAGTGGTGAAGTAGGGGATACAGTAGGTGGTGAAGGAGTAGGTGAATCTGTGAGTATGATGACTCCGTCTGGCTGGTCATCTCTGGACTTAGTATCAGATGCGGGTCCAACGAATACTGATGTCGGTGACAAGGGTGTGATGGTAGGAACCATAAGCTCCTCGAAAGTAGTCACGATAGTAGGCGTCGTCATGATATCTGGAAGTAACATTTTAAAGTTGAGCAAGTTTTTAGCTTACACAATTCAAAAAGTTTTGTCATGCATATGCGATGTTGTTTTAAAGCTTTTAACCATGTTTGTTAAAAGTATAGATGGATACTTATGTGATTTATTTACCATGAGGGTATAAATCAATGTGAAGTTAGTTCACATAATATGCATGCTCTACAATGCTATATGCCTAACTTATTAGTTCCCCGTAAATCAATTTTTGCCTTTTACTTTATTGTTTTTAAATTTTCCAGTTATAGTCCAGTTTAAAAAAATTTATATTATATTTAAAAATTTTTTACTAACGATCTGGTTCTCTATAACTATGCGCTCTGATACCATTTCTGTAACACCCCCATGTTGGTCAAATACAGTGGAATAGTAATTGGGGTGTTACTTGGGTGGATCGATAGCACATAGCATATAGAGCAATGATCATAAATGTCATTTTGAAACATATTACATGAATTAATCGTACACACTTAGTATCTTGTCTGAAAAATCACATTTATTACAAAACAGAAGTAAATATCCCAGCCCGATGGTACACATGATGCTTCCTAAAATGCTGGAATCCAATGCATGAACCTGCTTACTTTCCTGAGAAAACATATAAAGTAAAATGTGGGGGTCAACACGAAGTTGATGAATTCACAGGTTTAATTAAGTAAATAAAGTATCAATATGCAAAACACCACGATGATAGCAGGACATCACAGCCCAACGCTATAGTAGTTCCTACTGCCCTATAATAGAAGCTAGACATGATTCTCAGTACGCCCATTGGGTCTATCCTGATGAGGTTTCCCTTAATCCGACAATGACATAAACCTACTGCTTGGCCTAAGCATCACGTGACAGCTGATCACGACAGGCCGGGTGTTGTCAATACCCGAATAGATCTATCCATACATTTCACGCTACACTATTAACTATTACAGTCCACGGGAATGGGGCAAACAGAAGGCAATAAATTGTTGTTATCTGTGCATGCTTGCATATAAATAGTTTTTGTATGTTTTCTCCCCCAGTTATAAAACAGTAAAGATGGGGCCATGAACTCACCTTAGTGATAATGAGGTAGTGAGGATGATGTCACTGAATGACTGGCACAGTATAGTCACGGACTGGAGAAATTACCTAAGTAATTTAAATGCCTCAGTGAATGCAACAATAATAATGCATGATGAATGGTGCATATGAAAATGCATGATGACAAATTTATGAGTTGTTACGACGGTTTAAGTGTTTATACTTATAGTGAAATGAAAGTATATACATATTTTTAGTTCTAAATATATATATATATATATATTAATTGTTTAGAAAAAGGGTAATAAATTAAATAAATGAGTTTTATCTTATTTAATTTATTATAAGGAAATAAATTACAATTTATTATAATTAAGGCTTCAAAAAATATGGTTAACGGGGTTTGTCAATTTATGAAGAGTTTTGTAAATAAACTTAGTGATTTATTTAACGAACAAAGTGACTTAGTTAAATAAAATGTTTTATTAATTCTTTTAATTAAAATAAAAGTACTAGTAAGTCCTTGTAAGTATGATGATTTACAAAAGTAACCTTAAGGTTTCGTCCGTTAAGTGTATTACACCGTTAATCCTTGTTGGTTAGTTTTATTTATAAAAACGCCCCTAGGGCTTTGAAAACTTTGGGGAAATGACCAAACACCCCCCCCATGTGTCACGGAAATTATTTAATATAGGTTAGGGTTTGTTACAAGTTTCATAAATGGCACAAATGGTCCTTGTGGTTTCCTTTAGCTCACGGTTTGAAAACTAACGCACCCTAATTTTAAAAACGACATAGATGACCCTTGCACTATACCAAGGTCACGAAATGTTTATACAAGGTTTACTAATTTATGAGTTTGGACTAAATTTTCACCAATTGTCAAATAAGGCACGAATAGTCTCTATATTTTCTAGTTGAGCTCATATGGCCCATTTGGGTCCGGTTAGGGTAAAAAGAGTTATGGGCTTGATTTTTGGCTTAGTAAAAACTTAAGGTAACTTAGTAAGTTCTAAAAATTACTACTGGGCCTAAAATAATTTTACTAAAGGGCTTATATGTGAAGTGGGCTTATAACATGTTCCATTTCTAATTTAACCTAGTATGAGCTTATATACACTCGGCTTATTTTGGTGGCTTATGTTGGCTTATAGGACTTGACTAAATTTATATTTTTCTAAGAGCTTATCCTAAGCCTAAGGCTTAAGGGCTTATGGGCTTATTCTAAAGCTTCTGGGGTTCGGCTTATGTTTTCATGGGCTTATGGAGGCCCATAATATTCGACTTATTTTTTTTATGGCTTATTTCCAAGAGAGGTTATCAAGACATATTCTACCCTAGATTATGCTAGGTTGGTTATAGTACTTATCTTTTTGGGATTTTTTTATACAAGAGTACACACGGCTTATTAATAAGCCGAGCCTACTAGTTCATCTATTGGGCTTATTGTTTGTTTTCAAGGCACTAAATTACTACTAGCTTATTCCTAGGAGCTTTAAGCAAGGTGTTCAACATAATAAAGTATAGCTAAGGATTTGGGGCACGAAAGCCTACCCACCATATGAGCCGTGGGCTCATAATCTACTTGAGAGGCATTTCATGGAGGTTTTACGTATGCATGGAAACCTAGGCTCGTTTCCTAAGTTCCTACATGCATGTCATGAGATGAAAAGTAAAAAGGATTGAAATAGGTCTAAGGTAGACTACACTTACTTGTTTGATCAAGAAGATGACAAATGAGGCAAATTTGGCGTCGGTTTGCCTTAGACGAGACCTAGGGGTCTTGAATGCTAGCCTTCAATGCTTGAAGAACAAAGATATGGTGTAGTAAATGAGATGAAGAAGTTTGTTAGCTCAAGGTGCTATGTGGGAGGGTCTTTGGTCCGAAAATATTAAGTGTGGGGATGAATGTATGTATGTTAGTTTTATAAATATCTAAGGAAGAAATGAGAGTTGTGGCTTGGAGTGTGACACGACAAGCAAGAGGAAGTGCATAGATTTAGGGGATTTATGAAGTACTAAGGAGTACTTAGCTTTAATGAGATCTTGATGTACATATGATCCTTAGGGTTTTTCTTGCCGTCGCATAATAGGTCTCCAAGGGGCAAGAAAAGTTGTATAGTGTTTTCATTTAAAGTAGTGTTGTACAAGGTGGGAAAGTGTGTGTGGTGATGTTTGTATACACGGCTAGGAGAAGTATCAAGGTAGTGTTTGTAGATTTTTGAGTTTTGTCTTAAGTATAAGTTAGTTATAGCTTCCAAGTGTCTAAAACATTTTAGTGTCTAGGATTGGTTTTGGTTTGAATATTGAGATCTTGGTATAATTACTAGGGTTCTAGGTATGATATAGTAGAAATAGGTTCGAGTCCTAATTTATTTGGTTAAGTTTTGGGATCCTTGGTGAAAGTATGGTCATTTAGGAGATTTTTATTATATCAAAAGTATATTAAAAGGATAAAAATGATTTAAGGTAATGTTCAAGTATAAAAGTAATTGTCGTTGTAGCTTAAAGTCAATTATAGTGTAAGAAAACACATACATAAATACTCAAAACTTATGAATTTATATTTAAGTAGTCATTTATTAATTGTGATCCTGGTGTTGGATTTTTAGAAATCAATGGGATGAATGCAAGTGATCATATGTTCAGGTGACTTAAAAGTCCCTCAAAATAAATTGTTTGTTGTCCAGTATGCTCTTGAAATGTAGTCATACAAATATGGCCATGCCTTTATGATTAAATACTCATAATCATAACAAAAGGTTGTGATATAGTTGTTTCCATGTTCAGATGATTAAAATGATTTATGCTCATGTGATGCATATGATTGCTCAAAGGATTTCATGCAAAGGTGATAGAATAAATATATAGATATCATGAGGTGACGTATACAATGTTGACATAGTCAAAACCTGAAATTTAAAGGTTTTACATTTAGTACTAGCCTCACTGTGTTGAAATAGAGAGAACAATATATACCATGTGGCTGCCATAATAAACAAAGAGGTAGTACAAAATTGTATGTGCGTGTATTGACATGTATGCGTGTATTCCTAACAAGATAATACGATGGACAATATAAAAAGAAAAAAAACCATCATATTGTACATAAGATGGGTCGTAGGACACAAGATAGAGTCAAAACATTTCTAAATTTCTCAATTCAAAAAAAAATAGTGAAAGTAAAATAGTGAGTTTAAAAATGTGGTTGAACGCCCTACTTTGCGTCCATTTTTGACCAGCCTAAAGGGCATGCCCGGACCATATAAAAATACTGTGATAAAGTTGGCGCGGCCCAGTTTATAACGTAACTTTCCGTTTGTCTTAAAATTGAGTAACGAACCCGCGATTAATTTTTGAAAATGCTTGATCAACACTTGTATAATAATGAACTTTGCTTATTTATTTTTGTTACAAGTGAACTACTTTGCACAATTATTTTCTATACTTAGAGTCTTCATAAAAATGTGATATTTATTAAATATCGATGACCTCGCGTCCTAGTTTTTATAACGAGAAACCGTTTATTCTTCGGACTATTATTTAACGAGATGTTAAGACCCAAAGTTGACCCCGTGACTAAAATGGACGAACATGAAAAATGTATGAAAACATTTTATAAATCTATAGCAAGTATAAATTATCAACCAACTGCATTGTACATTATTATTTCTTGTATTTAGCCTAAGTACGGATATTTTACTTAGGTTAAGAGTAGATCGTTTGCGCATTGTTTTGCGTGCCTTGAAATTCCGCGCTATCCTTGTTGATCATATTTACCTACTTCGTCGAGGTGAGTTTCGTAGCCCCACTTTTAGTTGCTTTAACTGTTTTGGGGTGAGAACATTGCTTGTTTTTAACGGATGAACATAATTGCTTTAAACTCATACGTTTGCCTACATGATGTCTAAGTAGCGATATCCCTAGATGCTTTAGCCCACTATCGTGAACCGTTAATTACTTTGTGTAAGCGCGAATGTTATGGATAGATCTATCGGGATTAACCTCCCTATCTAATTTGGTTGTGTGGCCAAAGTTAGATAGACTTACATTTGAGGATTTACAAATGCTTCGGGATAGGCATTTGCTTGGGCTCTTATTATATCTTGTTGGTTTAGGTTAACGCTTCGGTGTCACGAGCTTAGACGTAGGTGATTAAAACGTATACTTTTGATTATAATTTTGTATTTGTTACAAGATTATATGCCGGTTGCCTTGAAAATCTTATGGTTCATCACACTATTTAAACTTAAACCTATGAACTCACCAATCTTTGTGTTGACGCTTTAGCAATGTTTTTCTCAGGTATCAAGACGGAGGAGTGACGTGGTTAGGCATGGGAGATTTTTAAATTAAAATGGTCGTGACTAGTGTATGGATATTTGGATCAATGTTAAAGTCTTTTGAAACAATGTGTTATTATAATCTTGTGTAATTCGCTTCCGAAACAAGTTTTATGCTTTTAATTAAATTAAAACGGCTTTTAAATAGTCGTTCTTTATATCTATGTCTTGTGATAGTCATGACTGTCGCACCCCATTGTGTTTTATTACTCTGATAAATTGGGGGTGTGACAGATTGGTATTAGAGCTGTAGTTATAGAGAACTAGGTTATTTTGTAAAATGATTTTTATAAACGTGAGTCAAAAATGTATTTATCGGAAAAATAGTTCTAGACTATAACTGTCTCTCAAAAATCTCCAAGAACCACTTCACTTCACGTCTGCGATACAACTAAGTTGTGACTTGAGATAGTTTATGATTTTTGCAATGCTAAGTTTTGAATTTGATTGCTACATGTTATTAGCATTAGGAATTCCCTTCCCATGTTTGAATGATACCTATAGGGATATGTATTAAAACCATTTTTATGTTGAAATAAAATGCCTAACATCCGTGTATGGATTGTTACAATACTCAAATGGTTTGTGCCATATTCATTTGAATGGTTTGTGCCATCTTTATTTGAATGGTTTGTGCCATATTTATTTGACTGGTTTGTGCCATATATATATTTTTTCTTTTGAGATTAAACGTACGCATACTTATGCTCAACAGATTTTAGATAGTCCCCGGAACTATTATCGACTATCGAAACGTTTTGTGATTCATATCACTATACGCCGAATTAAAAATATCGCCATGATTCCTAGAACGAAAACTATACGAGTATATTTACTTACCATGTGTTTGATAGTATGTTAATTTGTAGTAATACTTGAATCAAGCGATGCTATTATAAATGTCGAGAGAAGCAACTATTTATTGGCTCCGGTAAATTGTTACTCCACTAAACATTTATAATAGACTCGGTTGAGGAAACGTGACCTACATTAATTAATGGTTTCGAAATTGAAATTGAATGCGTAAGTTATCATATCAAATTATTATTTTAAGCACGACCGAGGAACTACGACGACGTCACTATTTAAG
This sequence comes from Glebionis coronaria, assembly GCA_025667525.1. Taxonomy (NCBI): domain Eukaryota; kingdom Viridiplantae; phylum Streptophyta; class Magnoliopsida; order Asterales; family Asteraceae; genus Glebionis; species Glebionis coronaria. The sequence continues at coordinate 316,743,374 of CM046878.1, forward strand.
ATGACATATGATGATAAAACACTTATTACAAGTATTACTCTTGTAATGCTCCAAAGAATACTACAATTCAAAGAACGAATAAATTTCGCAATATATGAACTATCCATAAATACGTTGACGCGTAAGTAAAATGGTTATCGAAGAAAATTTTTATTGGAAATAAATTACGCGAAGACAAATCAAAGTTTTTATTAGTCCATTGGTTGGGACTAAGTTCTCATGACTTTATTATAAATTTCCAAGTTACGATATAGATATAAATTAAAGGGTTTACCCTTGGTTAAACAATTATGCCAATTTCAACATCAAAGGGATTATCGCGTTGTGCGATGTTTGAGAACCCCAGATGCGAAATGTGGGCGTATATTGAGATCTTAAATACAAGGTATAAATATACAACAATGACTGTAAAGTTTATCTAAGATTGCGAGCAAAACGCTAGACGAGAGCAAGATAAAGGAAACATATAAGGTATAACGGAACATATTCCAAAATCAGAGAAATTCTTGTAATAAAATTTAGTAATTGCTCGAACTGAACATTTTGAACGATTACGGATTAAAAACATATGGAACAATTCTTGTGATAAAATTTTGTGATAAAATTTTAGTACTCGACTAGTTTAAATCAAATTAACAATTTTTCAAGGTGTAAAAATTGTCGAAAGTGTGCGAACTAGCAATACTAAGTTAAGGAAAGACTTATGAATGAACAAGAACTAGTACGGGCTACGTAATATCCATAACCCGACTAAACCTCAAAACATACTTACTCATCCGAGTTGCAAGTAATAGATGTTTAACAAGAGGAAATTGCACAAAAATAAACGTCGGAATAGACCTAAATTGAGGAAAGAATTAATTAAGGATAATTGTATTTATCCATTCGTGCATAATCACTAGTAAGAGAAAGTACAAATAATAAGTATGTGGAAGAGCATGTTAGAGGACTTTAACATTCCACGATTCACTTATTGTTTACCATGTAAGGACTACTTGGACATTTAAGTAAACTTATGGATCGATGTACGAGAACTTACTTTAAATAAAAGAAAATTTACAAGACATCATACAACTTATTTCTATTTTTAGAACATTAGAAAAATACTCCACTTTTACCCATCTAATAACCGACGTGTCACATTTGGTGACAGGCGAAAAAGGAAAAATGCCTCTCATTCCGTTTGTCATTTTGCAATCCAAATCCAACAAGGAAATTACCCCCATCCGGAGCGTAATCATAATAAATTCGGATGATGAGCAAGATTCACCAGTCATGATGCCAAATGTCACTACGGGACTTCCTTCTATCGTCCCAAATATTTCTACTACTACCACTATGCCAATCCCCACTCCTATACCTTCAATAATGCCTGAAACATCTAGTCAAAGAAACCGTTATTCGTCACCACCACCTAATGTTGCTCATTCCCCAGAAAACGAGCCTACTTCAGAAGCACTCGGATTCGATGCAGAACACCTGATAGGCTGTCTAGAGGGTGTAGAGGGAGATGTGGATTTCCTTACCGCACAAGATGAGGACAAGGACTTAGTGATAGCCGAGTTACGAGAGTCTCTTGAGGCTGCTAAGTCCGAGATTGCGATTTTACAAATGAGGAACGATGATACCGAGGCTAGGCAAGCCGCGGATCATGGCTAAATCCAAGAGATCCTACACCATCTAGGTCTTTAGGATTTTCTCGCTTTTCTACTAAAAGTATGATGTTTTGTAATAAATGTATGACGTTTTGTCAAGACTAAAAGAAGTCATCCATTGGTTTAATGGGAATTTTGTACTCTAAGCTCCAAAACTATGTATGGAACGAAATTCAAGAACGAAATGTACGAATTTTTATGATATGATCCCTTGATAATTGTAGTACAATAAATGTGAGAAAAGCTCAGTCAAATTTAAACGATCGTAAGAATTGATACAATGAAAGAACTAACAAAATTATACATCGTTTGTTCGTTAATGGTACACAGAAAAATTAAAATGACGGAACAACGTTGCAAGGACCTCAAAGAGGTCATCACTCGTCAATATCAAAATGTCATTAGGGCCGTTGATGCGTTTGAAGCTAGTATCCGCACGGTTGACCGAACCATAGATCCTAGTGTTTACGAAAAAGCTAAGGAAACAAGTGCTACTCCAGTTAACACTTTTGGACCTCGAAAGACCCTTTCAAAAACTAAAGTTAACCACTGCGTTAGTGTTAGAACAAGGCCTTATGAGAGGAGACGCTATATGTTGAAGAACCACTCAAGGTTTAACACCATGAAGCAAGGTGTCGAAAGGTTTAACCCTCACCCTATGACTAAACCAAAGAATCACTCGTGGAAAGCGCCACGTGTTCACCAAGGAAAAACCTTACCACCCTCTACTTGTTGTGCAAGGACAAATTTCCGGGAGGATGTTCCTAAAACAACTCCCATCTTGAACAAGAAGTATCTTGGCAACCTTCCATATTGCCGCAAGTGTGACTACCACCACAAAGGTAGTTGCGCGAACCATTGCATGCTTTGTGATGACTTTGGGCACTTGGAGGGTGATTGCCGAGTGGTAAAGTCCCATGCGAAGAATATGAAGGAACGCTACATGGAGGAATGCCGTTTAAGAGAAGAAATACTTGAAATCGCCCAAGAAGCAAGCTCGAGGGCAAAGAGCGTCCAATACCCCACCAACGTTTTACACCGTTTGTCTTTCAAGAGGATGTGCCGACAATCTTCAAGTATCAACCCAAGGGTTTCTACCCTCGTCATGGATAGAGCGTGGATGTTTATGTATTATGAACTAGTTTACTTTTATGCAAATCAAGTGACTCGACGTCCGTCGATGTTACCACCAACAAAACATAACTATGTAACCGTACTCCAAGTTTTCAATTAAATTGTGTTGTTTTATTTTTAAAGCCTATTTTGTTTAAACAACGAGAAAACTTTATTTTTATTTTTCATGTGTCGTAAAAAACTCATCGACCAAAACTTTTACATAAGTAAGAGCTTTCTTCTACAATATTTTCTTTACCTATCGAAGAGAAATATATAAAGTAAAATTTTTTTTTACTAAAAGATTTTCGAAAAATATTCTTTGGAAAATATTAAAAAAAATTTATTATAAGAAATCACCACCGGAAACACTTATTAGTGGAAATAACAACAATCGTGATAATGTAAGTCGAAAGATTAGTAAATGTATTATTAATCAAACGCCGCAACTAATAGCAAAATATTTTTGGTAAGAACTACCATGTAAAGTTTTGGAACTTGGTTTGACGACCAACTCAATGTGGAGAACAAAAACTATTGATAAACTCGACGAGAACTAGTACGAATAATTATGGGAATTATTTCGTCGATTGTCAAAAGTGAGCATTGGTAACAAATAAAATGCACTATGAACTAACTAGTTGGTTATGAAAAGTGGATAATGGTAACGAACAAAATGCACTATGGACTATCGATATATAATTACAACATCAAAGAGTCAAATTGTGATGAAAAGGAGGATACAACCGTTGTCCTGAGACGTACGTAGCCTGATCAACTACGTATGATCGTGGTCGAACGCGAGTATGCTCATAGTAGTCATCCTAAAAATGAAATACATTACTACTAGTAAAATATATTCAAGTTGCCCAATTCGCGAAAGAAAAATTTATTATGTGCTATGAACGTTGAATATTTTTATACCGTCTTAAGTAAAAGCGTCGAGTACGCAATACGAGTAAACCTAGTATAATTATTTCCTTCTCCGCTATTACATACAAAAACGTATATGACACGCAAATACTAAGAGCGCCACTTATTTTTGATGACAACTAAAGTCAAATAGATTAGAGTTGGAAAATCGAAAACAAATTTTAAATAATGATGTGAAGAACAAAACGTCATTTGAGTAAATCCCAAAATTTAACGGATATTCAGAACTCGCCATAACATAACCAATGTTAAAGAACAATTGGGTCAAGATAAGCATACTTTTGTATATAACTGGAATACCGAAATTACTCGGACAAAAATCTATTTTACCTAACGATGTTTGAGCATCACACCATACCCATAGGCTTAAGAAATATTGTATACTTTCTTCATAAAAGGAATCCGAACGAACTATGATTTAAATATATTATAAATTGTGCACCCGTTTTCCTCTCCACGAAAGAGGAGATAAACGAGGAGGAACACAAACTAAATTGATTAATTAACGAAATTATCTAATATTGAATCTCACATAAAAGGAAGAAACGTCTTAACCACCATGTTTTAGGATAATCAATTGACCTAGATTTTTGGGAAATCGATTCAAGAAACCTTGACCCATATGCTACTTATCACTACCAAGTAGACGGTTAATGTGAACGGGATTAATCAAACTATGTGGAACGATTTTTAAGGTGCGATATATAGTCACCTAGACGAAAAATAGAAATACACGACACTTTAAAGTGGAAGTAATACGCGGGACGACACGAACGTTAATAATGAGAAAACTCACCAAACAAAACCGACATCGTCAAGAAAAATTCGAAATACAAGGAAAGACTTAGGGAACGATATAGAACCATGTACAAGTCGGAAGAAATTTTCGTTCGTTTTAATCCTAACAAGATTATAGTCTTAGCAATAAACTAAAACGAACGCATTGAACACCATGAAAGGAAGATAAAAATTTAATTGACCTCTTGTTTTGATAACGACATTGACGTGCTAGTTTTGAGGTCAAAACTCAATTCAAGGGATTACGAATGTCACACACGTGAATTTTCAATCTACTTAATTTACGTGAAACGCGATAATTCAGGTTAGACGTGTATGTCTATTGATGTTCTCGATTGATTACGCGTATTTTGTGTACGAATTTTATTTTTTATTAATAAGGTTGATATCAGTTATTCCTTGAATGACTATTATTCGTTTACGATATGTACTAGGAATTTCTATTTTCTGAATCGCCATTTAAATTATATCAACGTAACCCCGTTTAAGAAGTTCGCTACACAAAGTAAATATCTTCACTCCGTCTATATTTTAAACGACACACTTAAGAAATTCCCCAATTACCAAATTTACTACAATACTAGTTGGAACTTCTTAAAAATATTACAAACAAACCATACAACTTTACATTTACACAACAAGTTAAACATTTGCAAAATTTCCAAAGATAAAACAAAAATCAATCCTTTTTCCTTGCTACCATGTCTTTAAAGCCGCCCCCTATTTGTGTCCATAAACCCACGTTTATTTTCCCCCTCACATATTCATATTTCAAAAGCTTGTACTTCACCAAACCCTTAATGGTGGTGTACTATGTTGTTCTCTTTATTTTTAACCAACAAATATTACACCATCTTCCATTGAACTTTCGTTTTATTTTATGTTCAACAACCTTAATTAAGTTGGTCAATGGTTAAAGTACTCCATTCCTGCTTCTTTCCCTGCCCTAGACGAGTACTACAAACTTTAGTTCTTCCCCATGCAACAACGCAACTCCCTATGTTAGTCCTTGGCAAAAGCTCTAGTTACAAACCAACAAGGTCCTAACTAAGTCCTAACTAGGATTACTTATTTGCTTATAAATACCAACCTCATTCCTCCATAACCTCACACCCTTCAAATATAAACCCACCAAAGAAAAAATACAAAGTTGATGCTACTAAGTCACGACAGAAAATTTAGTAATCAGGAAGTTCGGGTTGCTAAAAATAAGCTAGGAATATCAAGATTGGTATGGACGAGGGTGTTCATTTGGGTTAAGATTATTATTTCTTATTCCATCTTCTTCAACTAGCTTAGGACCATTTGTAAGTCATCATAACTCTTGTTCATCTCACCATGGTTGATAAACAATACTTGCTATAAACTCTTAAAAACTAAACATCATACAACTAGTCACGGGTTAGGTTTTCATGAGTGTTTACTTGATGACCTAAATGATGGAACGAACTACACTAAGTCCCAATGGTTTTTTGAAAAAGTGCTTATGACCTAAAACAAATAAACTAAATCATGAATACGAGATGAATGTATCTGATTTTATGTTGCTTGTGTGAGAGCCAGAGTAGAACTAACTCCATATGTGAAACTCCCGACAAGAATGAAAATAGATATACGTGTTTGAAGGTGTTTATGCTTGATAGATAAATAAGTATGCATCTATGATTGTATTTGAGAACTTTGAATTTGAGACTTCCTTTTCCATTGTATGCATGCTACTGTGAATATCGTGTGTGTGAGTGTGTGAGAGAGAGAGACGTTAATGAAAAGAGACAAATGAACAAGATAAAGTATTGTTATATGTGTGTGGATAAAACGAGTACCAGTAATGACCATCCTTTCCTTTTGGGAGCAGCCTACAACGAACAGTGAGCATACCATACACCCTTTTCTTTTCGACTTTACCATAATAAAAGGTGTAGAATAGGTGTGAGTTATATTTCCATGTAAATTAAGGGAAAATGTGTGTTGTGTGCGTGTGACTAATACAGTAGGAAAGTAAGAGACCAACTAAAGCCTCGTGTGCCGTGAAACCTCAACCAACTATAGATCTAGAAACACTCATGCTTGTCGATGCTTACTTGATGTATAGTCCAAGAGTGAACTTGCAAAATAAACATATATTTACATGACTGTGTATGTGTGATATCAAAATTTAGTGAAACAACAAATCTTTTCTCTATGGCCTGTGTGAATGTTGCATGCATGAGGAAACTAGAGTGTGTGTCGATGCATTGTCAAAACAGAGACACTAAATATAAACTCTTTGAAAACTAGATTTTGTGTGCGTGTGTTATACACAAGAAAAGGGTCAATGTTCTTCTCACAAGTACTGGGTGAGTGGGTTAGGGTGTAAAGAAAACTAAGGGAACCTAAGAAGTCACTAGTAAAATTTGATATATGTGTGCAATGTGAATTAAAGAACGTGCGTGTAGGTGTCTTGTGCATGAACACAAAACTAGGAAGAATGTAGCATGTATATAAAGGCTGCCTCAACAATGGTAAAGGACTCACTTGCTTAAATCAATCCCAGCGTCTGTACAATAAAGGAAATTGATGGAGCTAAAGAACAAATAACAGTGAGCATGTCATATGCTCTTTTCGTCCATATGAGTTATAATAGCAGGAGAGGAGGGAACTAAAAAGGGTAATGCATATTGCTTGTTGTGTTGTGTCTACTAGCATGATAGCTCAGAAACACCAAAAGCCATAAACCCATTTCTTTTTTATTATTAGTATACTCTCCCAGTCATGTGTCGTATGCATTTGGATGTATGGATGATGTATGAGATAAAGTAAGTGTGAAAACAATTAAGGACCACCTTTTTCTTTTGTGTGACATGCGTAGGTAATAAACAAGGCAGCTTTAGTACTAGCCTCACTGTGTTGAAATAGAGAGAACAATATATACCATGTGGCTGCCATACTAAACAAAGAGGTAGTACAAAATTGTATGTGTGTGTATTGACATGTATGCGTGTATTCCTAACAAGATAATACGATGGACAATATAAAAAGAAAAAAAAACCATCATATTGTACATAAGATGGGTCGTAGGACACAAGCTAGAGTCAAAACATTTCTAAATTTCTCAATTCATAAAAAATAGTGAAAGTAAAGTAGTGAGTTTAAAAATGTGGTTGAACGCCCTACTTTGCGTCCAATTTTGACCAGCCTAAAGGGCATGCCCGGACCATATAAAAATACTGTGATAAAGTTGGCGCGGCCCAGTTTATAACGTAACTTTCCATTTGTCTTAGAATTGAGTAACGAACCCGCAATTAATTTTTGAAAATGCTTGATCAACACTTGTATAATAATGAACTTTGCTTATTTATTTATGTTACAAGTGAACTACTTTGCACAATTATTTTCTATACTTAGAGTCTTCATAAAAATGTGATATTTATTAAATATCGATGACCTCGCGTCCTAGTTTTTATAACGAGAAACCGTTTATTCTTCGGACAATTATTTAACGAGATGTCGAGACCCAAAGTTGACCCCGTGAAAAAAATGGACGAACATGAAAAATGTATGAAAACATTTTATAAATCTATAGCAAGTATAAATTATCAACCAACTGCATTCTACATTATTATTTCTTGTATTTAGCCTAAGTACGGATATTTTACTTAGGTTACGAGTAGATCGTTTGTGCATTGTTTTGCGTGCCTTGAAATTCGGCGCTATCATTGTTGATCATATTTACCTACTTCGTCGAGGTGAGTTTCATAGCCCCACTTTTAATTGATTTAACTGTTTTGGGGTGAGAACATTGCTTGTTTTTAACGGATGAACATAATTGCTTTAAACTCATACGTTTGCCTACATGATGTCTAAGTAGTGATATCCCTAGATGCTTTAACCCACTATCGTGAACCGTTAATTACTTTGTGTAAGCGCGAATGTTATGGATAGATCTATCGGGATTAACCCCTTTATCTAATTTGGTTGTGTGGCCAAAGTTAGATACACTTACATTTGAGGATTTACAAATGCTTCGGGATAGGCATTTGCTCGGGCTCTTATTATATCTTGTTGGTTTAGGTTAACGTTTCGGTGTCACGAGCTTAGACGTAGGTGATTAAAACGTATACTTTTGATTATAATTTTGTATTTGTTACAAGATTATATGCCGGTTGCCTTGAAAATCTTATGGTTCATCACACTATTTAAACTTAAACCTATGAACTCACCAACCTTTGTGTTGACGCTTTAGCAATGTTTTTCTCAGGTATCAAGACAGAGGAGTGACGTGGCTAGGCATGGGAGATTTTTAAATGAAAATGGTAGTGACTAATGTATGGATATTTGGATCAATGTTAAAGTCTTTTGAAACAATGTGTTATTATAATCTTGTGTAATTCGCTTCCGAAACAAGTTTTATGCTTTTAATTAAATTAAAACGGCTTTTAAATAGTCGTTCTTTATATCTATGTCTTGTGATAGTCATGACCGTCGCACCCCATTGTGTTGTATTACTCTGATAAATTAGGGGTGTGATACATGTGTCATATACTTGTATAAAATTTTGACACCAAAAGAGGTGTGTGGCATTGTAAAATCAGCCCATAGTGGGGGTGGGACAAGTGTCCCACTTTTCTCATCTCCACTAATACAGGTACTCCTCGATTCTAGTTTCCTCGATTTACGTGCCCTCGGGTCGACTTACGAAAAACGTTTTTATAAATTATGATTCTACGGCACAAAACGATTCTAATAAAAATTGTCTCATCAAAATGGAGCACAAAAGCGTAAATATGTAAAACCTAGGGTTTCTGGTTTAATCGTAAAAGACGCTAAATTATGCACGTAAGTCCTAATTTCTTCTTGTAAATTTGGGAGTTTATGACCCAACACAAATTAAAATTTCCAAAATAATATTCGATAATAAATTAATTATCTGAAATGTCAGACTGTTACAAAAACGGAGCATGCAAACGTAAGCACGTAACGTAGAGTTCTCCGGTTTAGACGTATTCGATGCTACTTTAAGACGTAAACCCCGATTTCTTCCCAAAGGTGATTGAGTTCATAAATTAACAATAAAATAATGATTTTAAATAATACTTGAGAATAAAATAACGACTTCAAATTGACGGATTGTCACATCAGCCATGGATGCGTCAACTTGTTCCGCAATGATCTTGCGCACTTCTTCCTCAGTCATGGTTTTCTTGGGGGGCATGATTCTACTATCGCACAATTCAAAGTATGATAAGCATTCACTCAATGATGGATTTAAATAAAACGATCGAATTGATAATCAAGGAAGAAAAATATAAATAAGGCACGACATGGAATTTAAGACAAAAGATACATATTTCATTAGATCATAAACAACTACATCGTCTTAGTTAACTTTTCACATCATAATCCTAGCACTATACAAGCCTAAATTTTTTGCTAGATCTACTAACCGACATACCGGTTTAGTTAAGTTTTCGCAAAAGATACTAAAGATACTACTAAGGATAAACTAGTCTACTTTGAACTGCTAGAGGGTCCATCATCCTTCTTCTTTGGTATTTTCCTCGGACGATCACGAGACTCATCATCATCAGTTGGGCGCCTAAGAACCACTCCTCTCTCAACCATCTCAGCATAAAACCTACTGTTCCAACCAACAGACACATGTAACTCTCTTTTCGCCTTCTCGCGCATTACGCGAGCCACATTCAACTGAATCTCCATCGAGATCGCCTTTTTCTTCATCTCCGCTTATTCACCACTTTCCAACATAGACAATATCCTAAACACTTCATTCAAACTACGCTCAACATCACTCAAACCCAAATCAAGCAACTCTCGCTCTCTGTCACCAATCTTTGTTTTCGAATCTACTAAAGAAACATGAGTCTGACAAACATCTAAATTACGTCTCAACGACTCTCCTATCACATGGACACTCTTCTGAAAGTCATCCCTATCAATCGGCCTTCGGGTAGCAGTCCCATTAGTGCCATCAGGTGCATCATCATCCTCATCATCCTCTGACTCAGACTCAGACGATTCATCACTAGGTAACTCAGAATCAGAATCAGACGACTCAACGAGGAGGGGGGGGGGGGGGGGTTAAAAGCTCACCATCCTCTACATCATAAGGAAAAATAAGCTCCGCCTCATCATCATCAATCCCATCACCTATGTCTACCTCTTCCTCGAAATCCTCATCATCATCCTCATTACCTACAACATCTATATCAGCCTCTTTATCTTCCTCGACACCAACATTACCATCCTCTACTATATGAACATGTGGGGCAATCTGATCTCCTAGTCCTATTTGGGGTTCCGGATCCTCGAATGGTTCCTCTTCTTCTTCCTCCATATCTTCTTCTTCATTATAATCCACTAATTCTAGGTAAGGGTTACCATCTAGGTTAGGTTCAGGAATAGCGGGATTCTCTACGGGAATGTTAGGGTCTGCCATGACAAATCTGCATTATATAATATATCTCGTATTAGCGTAAAAATAATTATTAAACAGTTATATACTGAAATCACGACATATATAATTTAGATTATAAATCCAAAAATATATCTTCTCAATAAGGCTTGTTGGTAACATCGGAGATCTTCGGCACCGTTATACTAAAAAAAATTAAACATCTTACTCAAAATATTTATTTAAAAATATTTATAGTTAAAAGATTTTTGAAATGTTTTATTCAAAACATTGGTTTTAAAAATCTTTCGTTCTTTATAACAAGATCTTTGGTGCCAACTGTAACACTCTCAAATTTCGTATCGGATTAGCGGAAGGGTCAATAGAGTGTTACGGGTTAGCACCATAACTCAAATCATAGAACGCCTAAAAAGGGTTGTAGAAAGCCAAACATACATTCATCCGAATAAGAGTTTAAAGTTTACAAAAGGTCCCCAATTTTACAGTCATAAAGTTACAAAACATCTTTCGAATGAATATTATTAATAAGTGGGCCATCAGAGTCGATCTCCGTCCAAGTTACCTTCAAGCACCTGAGATAAAATGTGACAAGTCTAACATTTTCAGGTAGTTAAATATTTTCTCGTATAATATTTTGAAACTTATTTTTGTGTTGGTTGACGAACTCACAATTTACGGATTTAAATTTGGGCTTACGTGCATAATTTGGCGTCTTTTACGACTAAACCGGAAACCTTAGGATTACGTATTTACGTTTTTGAACTCCGTTTTTGATGAGACAATTTTTATTGGATTCGTTTTGTGACGGTGATTCATAATTTATAAAAACGTTTTTCGTAAAACGACCCGAGGGCACGCAAATCGAGAAAACTAGAATCGAGAAATACCCGTAAACTAGTGAGATGGGACAAAACACTTTGCCCCATCCCACTAGCTTACATGGGACGGCCAAAAACACCTCACCACCATAGGTGGCACTAACTTAACTTGTTTAAGAACAAGTGTAAGCCTTAGCTTACACTTTAGGCTAAGCTTTCCACCAAACCTTACAAAACCAACAATGGTTTTCACTTAACCATTTTACACATGCAATTTACTCTCAAACTCTCTCTACTTCACCATTTATACCGTCCCATATCAAGCCATAAACACCATTTTTGATCTCTTCCAACTACAAACCACATGTTTACTAGTCCTATTAAGGTGTTTCCTTGAAACCTTGATCATTTGGTGGCCATATAACCAACTTTGGAGGTGATTTGCTTGTGTCCTAGGGCTGATTTTCCAACATATGATCTTGCTATTTGATGGTCTTGGAGATACTTGTTGTGTTCATCAAGTTCTTGCGTTCTTAAAACAAGAAATCCACTTGGATTGGTAAAGAAGATCATCCTCTACATTTTTCTCTTATTATTTTGTAAAGAACAAATGTATTTTCTTTCATTTTGTATATGTATATGATGTATATATGATGATAAAAATGTTGTGTGGGGATCAAGTGTTGATAAACATGCTTAAAAATGATGATAACCATAAGAAATGAAGCTAAAATCATGTCTAAATAGTTGGCTGTATAAAAACAGTAGATAACTAAATAAAGAACTGATAAAAATGCATGGTTTTATCTATTTACAGTAAAGTAGATGATGTTATACACATGTGAGAGTTGGCCATGCAATGGAATCAAAATAATGAGTGAGATATGATCAAAACAAGTTAGGTAGTACAATCTGAATAAGCAGTTTTGTAGGGACTGTTAAGGCAACTTAAGCTTAAAATGGGCAGTAGCTATAACTAAGTTATATTTAGCACATATCATGAAGAAGTTGTCATTTAAAAATGAGCTTCTAAGTCATTGTAGAACTCTAGATATGATAAAAATGGTGAATGTGAAGTTAAAAATCAGATTTTGGAAATAATGTTTATTATTATTATATAAGCACTCACTTTATAATTTATAAAACGTAAAGTATAAACCCACTAACTTGTAAAACTTAAATATATAAATGTATAAAAGGTTAATTAAATGGGTAAAATATATAAATGGTGGTAAAAGTAATATTTATAAGTAATAAAAACTATAAACTTGATTTTTACGACTTTTTCGGCTATCGCCGTGAAATTAACGTTTTTCATCAAATAAAACTTAGACGACCAAACCCGTCTAATGTAAAGTTTATAAAAGATATATACTGATGTATAAGTAACTAAGACAAGTAAAAACCGATAAAACCCGAACTATAAGAATTACGGACATTTACGAGCTAACTAAACCTATTAGACTAATAATTGGACTTAATAAGATAAATGCTTGTAAAAAGAATTATTTGGGCTTAACCCAATAGGGCCCAACATGAAAAGTATATATACTGATCTTATAAGTATAAAATGGGTAAAAACAAGTAAAAGAACTTATAAAAGACTTAATGAACTTAAAATAGGTAAAATCAGTAAAACTAGTGAACTAGTAAGACGATACTAAAACGTAAACACTAAAATGAGTAAATGAGGATTTATAAACCCACTTGATCATCATCATATGTACAATAATCATATATATGTATATTGTTACTTTGATAAAAGTCATTGGACCGAGTCTAAGACCGATTATTATTTATATAGGTTTCCGTGACCGAAGCACGCCCGTAGCCGATAATCCGCCTTTCATTAACAACGTGAGTTCATAGCCTCGCACTCTTTTAAATGTTTTATAAAATGATTTGTAAACCCGCGAGGGAGATAACATGCTAGATTTTTATAAAAATAGAACACAAGTAGTCCCGATTGTATGCTTAATGAGATGGACCCGAATGATGCTATGACCCTATATTCGAGACTAAAAGGATTATTAGTAGTTAGGTTATGTCACTTAAAGTCCCATTAGCATGAATTGTGAACTACCGGGATTTGGTAGACGCTTATGCATTTGATAGTACTATTTGGGGACGATCACCCCAGTTCGCGCCTTGACGGTTGATCCCCGTCGTACCACATTGATTGGTAAGCGAATTTATGTATGAGAAGATTCCATAGCGTGATTTTTGTGACGACACGCTAACTTAGATGGGCAAATTGTTTGTCGGGTTCGCGGCCCGCTGTTTTCACAGTAAGGTAACAATGTCATGCGGCTAATAATAATCCTATACGATATACAACCTAATACAATAATAAACGATAACGACGCTATTACGATGAATATATTACCTATCATGGTAATATAGAGACTACGGTCTCATGGACGGTTTCAGATGTATGCTTAATATATATTGCCTGACTAGCAATATGTGGACTTACTTCCGATATTATACTTGTGTTCTGATTTTAATGATTGTAAATGATTGTTTTATATAACGGTTTTCATTAAACTCTATGAATTCACTCGGCATTCGCTGATATGATTTTTGCATGTTTTCTATCTCAGGTGCTTGAAGGTAATCCGGATGGAGATCGACTCTGATGGCCCACACTTAATATTAAAAATGTTCATTCGATCTGTGTTTTTTAAACTTAATGACCTGTATAATTTGGGACCTGTTGTACACTTTTGAAACTTTTTATCGAATGAATGTTTGTTAAACCTTGTACAACCATTTTTATGTGTTGTCTATGATTGGAGTTATTGTGCTATCCCGTAACACTCTGAAAGACCCTTCCGCTGTACCGATACGAAAAATGAGAGTGTTACAGTTTGGTACCAGAGCTCTCGTTGTAGAGAACAAAAGATTTTTAAAAACCAAGGTTTTGAACAAAACTTTTCAAAATCTTTTGACAATGAACATCTGAGAAAATATTTGAAAAATCTTTTGACTATAACGGTGCCAGAGATCTCCGACGTTACCAACAAGCCTTATTGAGAAGATATATATTTTGATATATATAATTTAATTTATATATATATGTATATATCGTGATTTCATTATGTAATTGTTTAACTAGTATGTTATCCTAATACGAGATAAATATATATAAATGCAGATTGTCATGGCTGACCCTAATATTCCTGTAGAAAACCATGCTATTCCCGAACCTAATATAGAAGATGATCCTTATTTAGACTTAGTAGATTTTGATATTGATGACGAGGAGGAACCATTTGAGGATCCCGAGCCCGAGTTAGGACTAGGAGATCAGATTGCCCCTCAGGTTGACTTAGTAGAGAATGAGATTGAGAATGTGGGTAATGAGGACGTGGATATTGAGAATGCTGATATTGAGAATGAGAATGAGATTGGGTTAGATGAGTTAGATGACGAGATTGACGACGAGGATGTCGAGGAGGATGTAGGTATAGAGGTTGAGGTTGATGACGATGAGGAAGCTGAGCTTATATATCCGTATGATGTTCCAGAGGGCGAGCCTTTGCCCCCACCAGTTTGTTTGTCTGATTCCGAGGATGAGTTACCTAGGGATGAAATGTCTGAATCGTCTGAATCTGATTCTGAATCAGAAGAGGATGAGGATGATGATGCACTAGACGGTACTGATGGTATTGCTACTCATAGACGTAAGATAGGAGAGTCGTCTAGTACTCGAGAGGCTACTCATACTGATGGTCTTGCACCATGGGCTTTGAGACGTGATCTAGATGCTTCCCGTGTTAAGAGTTGTGTGACAGAGGTTGGGTTAGGTGTTGTTCAGACTCAGGTTGCTTATTTGGAGTCGAAGGCAAAGGTTGGCGAGAAAGAGCGGGAATTGCTTAGTTTGGATTTGAGCGATGTAGAACGTGGTTTGAATGAGGCTTTTAGGAGGTTATCGGTGTTGGAAAGTGGTGAGTATGCTTCTATGAAGAAAAAGGTGAATTCTTTGGAGATTCAGTTGAGTGTGGCTCGTGCGATGCGTGAGAAAGCCGAAAAGGAGTTGAATGTATCCGTGGGTTGGAACAGTAGATTTTATGCTGACATGGTTGAAAGAGGAGTAATCCGTAAGCGCCCAGCTGAAGATGAGTCTAGTGATCGTCCGGCAAAGATCCAGAAGACGATGGATGATGGACCATCTGGCGGTTCTCAGTAGACCAGTCTGTATTTAGTAGTGACCTTTAGATCTTTTGTGTTTGTAGCTTTGACTGAACCGACTTGTTAGTAATAGACTTGGCACGAATTTTGAGTGTATATAGTGCTAGAACTTTGATATGGGATGTACTAAGACAATACTTTTGTTTCAGATCGAATGAAATATGTATCTTGTCTTGAATTCCATATTGTGCCTTATTTGTATCTTGATTATGAATTCGATCCATATTATATGAATCCTTTGTTGGGAGAATGCTTAATGCTTTGAAATTGTGGAATTATAGAACTATGCCGCCCAAGAAGGCTGTGACTGAGGATGATGTACGTAGGATTATTACGGAGCAAGTTACCGCATCTATGACTGAATTTATGGCAAATGCTAGAAATGAAGCTGGCGGTAGTGGAGCTGGCGGTAGTGGAGCTGGCGGTAGTAGAGCTGGCGGTAGTGGAGCTGGCGGTAGTGGAGCTGGCGGTAGTGGAATTGGCGGTACTAATGTGAATGTGAATGCTAATAATGTGAATGCTAATGCTGGAGGAAATATAGGAGGACTTGGAACGAATGCACCTGAAATTGGTGGTTGTACTTATGTGACGTTCATGAAGTGTGAACCTCTACCTTTTAATGGAACTGAAGGTGCTGTAGGACTAAGCCAGTGGATCGAGAAGATTGAATCGGTGTTTAGGATTAGTAAGTGTAAGGAGGAAGATAAGGTGACTTTTGCTATGGCTACTCTTAAAGGTCGTGCGTTGACTTGGTGGAACGGGAGAATTGCTTTCATGGGTCTTGATGCTGCTAATGCTATACCTTGGGCTGAAATTAAGAAGTGGATGACTTTGGAGTTTTGTCCTCGTAGTGTGATCATTAGGTTAGAACAGGAGTTGATTCATTTAAGAATGAAGGGTGTGGACATTGATAGTTACACGAATCGATTCCATGAGTTGGCCTTGCTATGTCCTCGATTGGTTGAACCCGAAGAGATCCGAATTGAGCAATATGTGAAAGGGTTGACCAGGAATATCCGGGGGGACGTAACATCATCGAAACCACTGACCATTGATGATGCTGTTCGAATGGCTTACCAACTCATTGGACAGATAATTCAGGATAAGGAAGATGAAGCCCGTGTAGGTGAGAAAAGAAAGGGAGACGGTGATCGTGTAGATAGAGGTGATAATAGGAAGAATTTCAATCGCCGTCAGAACCAGAGAAAGGGGAATGCAAATGCTATTACCAACAATGCACCGCGCAACGATGATAGATGTCCTAAGTGTGGCAACAAGAGGCATCCTGGCGACTGCTGGAAGTGCCGAAATTGCGGAAAGCTTGGACACAAGGTTGAAAGGTGTAAGAAGGGAACGATTTGCTTCAACTGTAATGAAGAAGGTCATAGGAAATCGGAATGCCCCAAGTTGAAAGCGATTGTACCTGGAAGAAACCCCCAGGGTGGTATCTACCAACTTGGAACAATTGAGGTGAAGAAAGAGGATCCGAATGTCGTTACCGGTACGTTTTTACTCAACAATCATTATGCTGTTGCTTTATTCGATTCGGGTGCCGATAGGAGCTTTGTATCCACTAAATTTAGTGCCCTTATTGATATTGAACCTGTTGAGATAAGTACCAGTTACGAGGTGGAATTGGCTGATGGTAAATTAGTGAAAATTAATAAGCTATTAGAAGGATGCTCTCTAAATCTCTTGAACCATTCCTTTCCGATTGATTTGATGTTGATAGAATTAGGTAGTTTCGATATTATTATTGGTATGGATTGGTTGTCGTTGAATAATGCTACTATTTTATGTGGAGAGAAGAAGGTTAAGATTCCTCTTAGGAATAGAACGTTAATAATTGATGGTAGTCGAGGTGAATCCCGTTTGTAAATCGTTTCATGTATTAAAGTCCAAAAGTACATCAGGAACGGTTGTGAGTTATTCTTAGCTCAAGTGACCGGGAATGAGTCTAGGGAGAAACGATTGGAAGATGTACCTATTATTTGTGAATTTCCTGAGGTATTTCCTAAAGATTTACCAGGACTTTCACCGATAAGGCAAGTAGAGTTTCGAATCGATTTAATTCCTGGTGCTGCACCGGTGGCACGTGCGCCTTACCGATTAGCCCCTTCTGAATTAAAGGAGTTATCTGAGCAACTTAAGGAGTTGTCCGATAAAGGTTTTATTCGACCGAGCTCGTCGCCTTGGGGAGCTCCAGTCTTGTTCGTTAAGAAGAAGGATGGATCTTTTCGTATGTGCATTGATTATAGGGAACTGAATAAGTTGACAATTAAGAATCGATATCCTTTACCTAGGA
This sequence comes from Glebionis coronaria, assembly GCA_025667525.1. Lineage (NCBI taxonomy): Eukaryota > Viridiplantae > Streptophyta > Magnoliopsida > Asterales > Asteraceae > Glebionis > Glebionis coronaria. The sequence goes on from CM046878.1 coordinate 316,761,602, forward strand.
TTGATGATTTGTTTGATCAACTGCAAGGATCTAGTGTGTATTCTAAGATAGATTTGCGGTCAGGATATCACCAACTTCGCGTCCGTGAAGAAGATATTCCTATAACTGCATTTAGAACTCGTTATGGACACTATGAATTTCAAGTAATGCCATTTGGGTTAACTAACGCACCTGCGGTTTTCATGGATTTAATGAATCGAGTGTGCAAGCCCTACTTGGATAAATTTGTGATTGTGTTTATTGACGATATTCTAATCTATTCTAAGAATGAAGATGAGCATAGAGAACATATGAGGATTGTTTTGAAGTTGCTGAAGGATGAAAGGTTGTATGCTAAGTTTTCGAAGTGTGATTTCTGGTTAGATTCTGTGCAATTTCTTGGTCATGTGATTAACAGAGATGGAATTCATGTTGATCCTGCAAAGGTTGAAGCTATTAAGAATTGGTCTGCACCGACAACGCCAACGGAAGTGCGACAGTTCTTAGGATTGGCTGGCTATTATAGGCGATTCATTAAAGAATTTTCTTTAATAGCTAAACCCTTGACTAAGCTTACTCAGAAGAATAAACCTTTCGTTTGGGGAAGTGATGAAGATGGAGCATTTCAGATATTGAAGCAAAAATTATGTAGTGCGCCAATCTTATCATTACCCGAAGGGAGTGAAGATTTTGTAGTGTATTGTGATGCATCTCTTAGAGGTTATGGAGCTGTGTTGATGCAGGGAGAGAAAGTGATAGCTTATGCTTCTAGGCAATTAAGGAAGAATGAGGAGAATTATACTACTCATGATCTTGAGTTAGGAGCTGTGGTCTTTGCTCTCAGGTTGTGGAGACATTATCTGTATGGCACCAAGTGTACGGTATTCACCGATCATAAAAGCCTACAGTATATTCTCGACCAGAAAGAGTTGAACATGAGGCAACGAAGATGGATAGAGTTGTTAAGTGATTATGATTGTGATATAAAATATCACCCAGGAAAAGCCAATGTTGTTGCTGATGCATTGAGTAGGAAAGATAGAGAGCCTATCAGGGTGCGTTCTCTAGTCTTGACCGTGCACAATAATTTGCCTGAGCAAATTAGAAATGCGCAAATAGAAGCTTGTAAGAAGGAGAATTTTGTTAATGAAGGGTTCCGAGGAGAAGGAGATCCTTTAGAGGTTAGAGCTGATGGAGTGAAATGTTTAAGAGGTCGTATGTGGATACCTAAGTTTGGAGGCTTAAGAGATTTGATTATGTTAGAATCCCATAAATCTAAGTATTCCATTCATCCAGGATCTGATAAGATGTACCATGATTTGAAGAAGTTGTATTGGTGGCCGAATATGAAAGCTGACATAGCTATGTATGTTCTTCAATACTTGACTTGTGCTAGAGTTAAAGCTGAACATCAAAAGCCATCAGGACTACTTCAACAACCAAAGATTCCTGAATGGAAGTGGGAGCGAATTACGATGGACTTTATCACCAAGCTTCCTAGAACATCATCTGGAAACAATTCGATTTGGGTTATTGTCGATAGACTGACAAAATCAGCACACTTCATTCCGGTTAAGGAGCAGTTCTCACTGGAGAAGCTGACTCGAATATACCTGGATAATGTCGTATGCAAGCATGGAGTGCCTGTATCGATCATTTCAGATCGAGATCCTAGATTCGCATCGAATTTTTGGAAATCTATCCAAAGATCTTTGGGAACGAATCTCGACATGAGCACTGCTTATCACCCCCAGACTGATGAGCAGAGTGAAAGGACGATACAAACACTGGAAGATATGTTGAGAGCTTGTGTGTTAGACTTTGGTAAGAATTGGGATAAACATTTGTCGTTAGCAGAGTTTTCGTATAACAATAGTTACCATTCTAGTATTAAGGCTGCACCGTTTGAAGCTTTGTATGGTAGGAAGTGTAGATCTCCTGTATGTTGGAGTGAAGTTGGGGATACCCAGCTCACGGGACCGGAATTGATCCGGGAGACTACGGAGATGATAGTTCAGATTAAGAAGAAGTTGTTGACTGCCCGTAGTAGACAGAAAAGTTACGCGGATGTGCGGCGGAAGCCAATGGAGTTTGAAGTGGGTGACCGAGTAATGTTGAAAGTATCGCCATGGAAAGGCGTTATCAGATTTGGAAAACGAGGAAAATTGAATCCCCGTTATATTGGACCCTTTAAGATTCTATCTAGAGTAGGTCCGGTGGCTTACAAACTAGAGTTACCCCCAGAACTTCATGGTGTTCACAACACATTCCATGTATCTAATCTGAAGAAATGTCTAGCAGTGAGTGATGAAAAAATTCCGTTAGGTAAGGTTCGAATAGATGGGAAGTTGCATTTTATCGAAGAGCCCGTAGAAGTTATGGACCGTGAGGTAAAGCAACTGAAACAAAGTCGGATACCTATTGTCAAGATCCGATGGAATTCAAAGCATGGACCGGAGTATACTTGGGAAGGAGAGGATGAAATGTGGAAGAAATATCCGCACCTCTTCGATTTCAATAAGAAACGGACATCCAAATGAAATGGATCACGAGGACGTTGATCCCTTTTAGGAGGAAAAGCTGTGACAAGTCTAACATTTTCAGGTAGTTAAATATTTTCTCGTATAATATTTTGAAACTTATTTTTGTGTTGGTTGACGAACTCACAATTTACGGATTTAAATTTGGGCTTACGTGCATAATTTGGCGTCTTTTACGACTAAACCGGAAACCTTAGGATTACGTATTTACGTTTTTGAACTCCGTTTTTGATGAGATAATTTTTATTGGATTCGTTTTGTGACGGTGATTCATAATTTATAAAAACGTTTTTCGTAAAACGACCCGAGGGCACGCAAATCGAGAAAACTAGAATCGAGAAATACCCGTAAACTAGTGAGATGGGACAAAACACTTTGCCCCATCCCACTAGCTTACATGGGACGGCCAAAAACACCTCACCACCATAGGTGGCACTAACTTAACTTGTTTAAGAACAAGTGTAAGCCTTAGCTTACACTTTAGGCTAAGCTTTCCACCAAACCTTACAAAACCAACAATGGTTTTCACTTAACCATTTTACACATGCAATTTACTCTCAAACTCTCTCTACTTCACCATTTATGCCGTCCCATATCAAGCCATAAACACCATTTTTGATCTCTTCCAACTACAAACCACATGTTTACTAGTCCTATTAAGGTGTTTCCTTGAAACCTTGATCATTTGGTGGCCATATAACCAACTTTGGAGGTGATTTGCTTGTGTCCTAGGGCTGATTTTCCAACATATGATCTTGCTATTTGATGGTCTTGGAGATACTTTTTGTGTTCATCAAGTTCTTGCCTTCTTAAAACAAGAAATCCACTTGGATTGGTAAAGAAGATCATCCTCTACATTTTTCTCTTATTATTTTTTAAAGAACAAATGTATTTTCTTTCATTTTGTATATGTATATGATGTATATATGATGATAAAAATGTTGTGTGGGGATCAAGTGTTGATAAACATGCTTAAAAATGATGATAACCATAAGAAATGAAGCTAAAATCATGTCTAAATAGTTGGCTGTATAAAAACAGTAGATAACTAAATAAAGAACTGATAAAAATGCATGGTTTGATCTATTTACAGTAAAGTAGATGATGTTATACACATGTGAGAGTTGGCCATGCAATGGAATCAAAATAATGAGTGAGATATGATCAAAACAAGTTAGGTAGTACAATCTGAATAAGCAGTTTTGTAGGACTGTTAAGGCAACTTAAGCTTAAAATGGGCAGTAGCTATAACTAAGTTATATTTAGCACATATCATGAAGAAGTTGTCATTTAAAAATGAGCTTCTAAGTCATTGTAGAACTCTAGATATGATAAAAATGGTGAATGTGAAGTTAAAAATCAGATTTTGGAAATAATGTTTATTATTATTATATAAGCACTCACTTTATAATTTATAAAATGTAAAGTATAAACCCACTAACTTGTAAAACTTAAATATATAAATGTATAAAAGGTTAATTAAATGGGTAAAATATATAAATGGTGGTAAAAGTAATATTTATAAGTAATAAAAACTATAAACTTGATTTTTACGACTTTTTCGGCTATCGCCGTGAAATTAACGTTTTTCATCAAATAAAACTTAGACGACCAAACCCGTCTAATGTAAAGTTTATAAAAGATATATACTGATGTATAAGTAACTAAGACAAGTAAAAACCGATAAAACCCGAACTATAAGAATTACGGACATTTACGAGCTAACTAAACCTATTAGACTAATAATTGGACTTAATAAGATAAATGCTTGTAAAAAGAATTATTTGGGCTTAACCCAATAGGGCCCAACATGAAAAGTATATATACTGATCTTATAAGTATAAAATGGGTAAAAACAAGTAAAAGAACTTATAAAAGACTTAATGAACTTAAAATAGGTAAAATCGGTAAAACTAGTGAACTAGTAAGACGATACTAAAACGTAAACACTAAAATGAGTAAATGAGGATTTATAAACCCACTTGATCATCATCATATGTACAATAATCATATATATGTATATTGTTACTTTGATAAAAGTCATTGGACCGAGTCTAAGACCGATTATTATTTATATAGGTTTCCGTGACCGAAGCACGCCCGTAGCCGATAATCCGCCTTTCATTAACAACGTGAGTTCATAGCCTCGCACTCTTTTAAATGTTTTATAAAATGATTTGTAAACCCGCGAGGGAGATAACATGCTAGATTTTTATAAAAATAGAACACAAGTAGTCCCGATTGTATGCTTAATGAGATGGACCCGAATGATGCTATGACCCTATATTCGAGACTAAAAGGATTATTAGTAGTTAGGTTATGTCACTTAAAGTCCCATTAGCATGAATTGTGAACTACCGGGATTTGGTAGACGCTTATGCATTTGATAGTACTATTTGGGGACGATCACCCCAGTTCGCGCCTTGACGGTTGATCCCCGTCGTACCACATTGATTGGTAAGCGAATTTATGTATGAGAAGATTCCATAGCGTGATTTTTGTGACGACACGCTAACTTAGATGGGCAAATTGTTTGTCGGGTTCGCGGCCCGCTGTTTTCACAGTAAGGTAACAATGTCATGCGGATAATAATAATCCTATACGATATACAACCTAATACAATAATAAACGATAACGACGCTATTACGATGAATATATTACCTATCATGGTAATATAGAGACTACGGTCTCATGGACGGTTTCAGATGTATGCTTAATATATATTGCCTGACTAGCAATATGTGGACTTACTTCCGATATTATACTTGTGTTCTGATTTTAATGATTGTAAATGATTGTTTTATATAACGGTTTTCATTAAACTCTATGAATTCACTCGGCATTCGCTGATATGATTTTTGCATGTTTTCTATCTCAGGTGCTTGAAGGTAATCCGGATGGAGATCGACTCTGATGGCCCACACTTAATATTAAAAATGTTCATTCGATCTGTGTTTTTTAAACTTAATGACCTGTATAATTTGGGACCTGTTGTACACTTTTGAAACTTTTTATCGAATGAATGTTTGTTAAACCTTGTACAACCATTTTTATGTGTTGTCTATGATTGGAGTTATTGTGCTATCCCGTAACACTCTGAAAGACCCTTCCGCTGTACCGATACGAAAAATGAGAGTGTTACATAAAACATGCGAAAAATAAATCAGCGAATGCCGAGTGAATTCATAGAGTTTAGTAAAAACCGTTATATAAGAACAGTTATGAAAAGCAGAACACAAGCATAATATCAGTAATAATACCCCATATTGCTAGTCAGGCAATATATTATAACTCAAATCATATATCATACACTATTCCTGAGACCGCAGCCTCAGTTTTATCAGTATTATTATCGGATTATTATAAGCCGCATGACATTGTTGCCTTTCTATAATATACAATGGGTCGCGAACCCGACAAATATTTGCCCATTTAAATTAGCGTGTCGTCACAAAAATCATGTTATATAAATCCTCTCATACATAAATTCGCTTGCCAATCAATGTGACACGATAGGGATCAACCATCAAGACGCAAACTGGGGTGATCTTCCCCAAATAGTACTATTATATGCATAAGCGTCTATCAACTCCCGGTCGTTCACAATTCATGCTAATGGGTAATAATAATCCATTTCAATCATTCATTGGGTCATCTAATCAATCGGGCCCATATCAGTAAGCATACAATCGGGGCCACTTGTGTTATATTTTTATTAAAACTAGCATGTTATCTCCCTCACGGGTTTATAAAACATTTCATAAAACATTTAAAAGAGCGTGAGGCTATGAACTCACGTTGGTTTGGAAAGGCGGGTTATCGGCAACTAAAGTTTATGGCGCGCGTCGCGATCACGGGATACCTAAACAAATAATACTCAATCTTAGACTATGTCGAATAATATTTATAAAAAGTTGTTATGTATATGTAATCAAGTGATAAACATGATGATCAAGTGGGATTTTATTACTTTACACAACATTATTAGTTGTTAAGCATCTAGTTAACTTAATTAAACTACACAAATTTTAGCCCATTTAAGTGTTAAGGCCCAATAAGAGTCCAATATGTTTTATTACTTCATTTATACATTTAGGACCAGGCCTATACTCATATGTTGGGCCCAAATGAGTTGATCCCATGAGCAAGTCCAATAGTGCTAAACCAAACTAGTTGGGCCTAGTGGTCCAACAAGGCTAATTTGGTCCATTACGGGTCCATAAGTTACATAGCTCGGATTTGTCGGATTTTTTTTTGGCTTGTTAAAAGTGTTTGTATATCATTAGGTGTCTTATAAAAATCTTACATTAGATGGGTCCGACCATCTAAGTTTTATTTGGCGAAATTGCCATCTTTTCGGTTTTAGCCGAAAAGACGTAAATGTCATGTATATAGTTTGTAGTTAGAAAACTATTTGAGTTTTATTTTAATAAAATGTGATATTTATTTATTATATTATATAAACATATTTTTATGATAGTTATTATCAATTATTAAATTTTACATATTTATTTATATATCATTTTACATCATGTTGTCTTTTAATATTAAATGTCTTATTGTGAAATCAGATGTAAAAACTCATGTTCACCATTTTTAGCATAACTTAAGTTCTATAATGACTTAGAACCCCAAATTTTTTCTGTAAAAACTAAATAATGTGCTCTACAATTTATGCTTCTATGGATCCTTCTCAAAAAGCCCCTAAATATGACTTTTAATTCGTCCAAGACAGACCAGTTAGATTTGCACATCAAAAGTATTTTGGCCATATCTTGCTCATATTTAACATTCCATTGTGTGGCCAATTAACCAGTTGTTTAAAAATCATATATCTATCATTATATCAAATCATCTAATCCATTTAATCAACTAAAAATGTTGAAACTTACTGTTTTTCACAGCCTACTTATCTAGTTATGTTTGTATTATCTTTTACTTGTAGATTTAGCCTCATCAACCTATTCTAATGACACAAAATCCCCATACAATACTTTGATCATCATTTATAGCTCTCTTACATATACATTGGAAAGAAAATAAACAATTACTTTTACAAAAATAAGATGATGATAGAAAAGAAACAATTTTTATACCAACAAATGATGGAAAAATGATGAAATATGGATGAACAAGGCTTGATCTTTGACCCATGTCTTTAACCCTTTTAAATCAACTTTTTGTGATCTTCAAATATGTAAAATTTTCTTTAGAAATCAGCCCCAAAACTCTATAAAAAACCGTCTTTCACAACTTGAAATCAATCCTTCTTTTATGTAGGTTTCATCATATCTTGAGTATAGCTTAGGTTTTAGGTTAAGATTTTATAAAAATGGTGGTGTGGTGGTGATGGTGGATGGCTACAAGAGAGAGAAGAGAAAAGTTTGATGAAAATATTTAGTTAACACATGCAAGTGAAGTGTGTGTGTGTGTGTGTGTGAAGTTTTTGGGTTTTTGTATCTAGCTAACTCATGGTACAAGTGTCTTATGGGTTATGTGAGGTTTTGATACCAAAGAGGCAACCCCTCTTGGTGAATCCACCCCTATTAGGGGTGGGAGAAGTGTTATACTTGTCTCATCCCTAATATTTTATGGGTACTCCTCGATTCTAGTTTCCTCTATTTACGTGCCGTCGGGTCGATTTACGAAAAAAGTTTTACAAAATATGAAACTACGGCACAACGACTCTAATAAAATTTGTCACATAAAAAACGAAGCACAAAAGCGTAAATACGTAAACCTAGGGTTTCCGGTTTAAACGTAAAAGACGTTAAATCATGCACATAAACCCTAATTTCTTCCCGTAATTATGTGAGTTCATGAACCAACACAAAATAAAATTTCAAAATAATATACGAGAATAAATTTACGACCTGAAAATGTCAGACTGTCACAGACACGATCAGACTAACGACCGTTATGGATCACACAGGCGTAACGGTAGTGATAAATACCGTAACAATACTAGTTACTCCAACAACAGCAGGTCCCTAAAATTTAAACTCTTCCATGTTAAGCTGCTGTGTGACATAAATTCTAACATCTTAGTATTTTAACAGGAACTCTCGTAACGGGCGTGACCAGAACAACAAGGGTCAGCAACCTAATCACTCAGCTCAATCTGGTGTTATACCTAAACTTTCAATGTAGTCATGTTTATGTCTTAGTAATCATGCCTTATGCATATCTTCTAAAATAGGCTCTCAGCTAGCGAGGGTACCCACTGGAGGGTATACCCATCTCATCTGCACCACCTGCAGATGAAGGCATCCTGGACCATGCCTTCGTGCTACCAGTGTTTTCTTCAAGTATGGGTAAGCAGACCATCTCATGAAAGACTGCAAGAAAGGGGAAACCGTTGGTACATCGGGTACTGCCCCTCAGAAACCAGCAACATTCGGCCGTATGTACACCACTACCAGGGACCAAACCAACAAGTCTACACGTACCATTACTGGCATCATATTTATATATGGACATGCCACCTGCATTCTATTTGACACGGGTGTGACCCATTCACTTATATCCACTACTTATGTTGCTCGTATTAATAAGTTACCTATGCCACTTGATAATGTGTTAAATATATCCACACCGATGAGAGACTCTGTTCGCATTACCCATGTGTACATAGATCTTCCCTTAGAGTTTGATGACAAGATTCGTCGACACACTTCCTTTGGATATGTGCGAATTTGATATGATCTTAGGCATGGACTGGTTAGCAAAACACCATGCCACAATTGATTGCCATACATATCGAGTCATATTCGGTGATGTTCAAGCTCCAGAATACATTCATAATCGTTTTATACCAGGAAATTTTGTACAAACCATTTTTGCCTTGCAAGCGCGTGCCTTACTAGCTCATGGCTGCGAAGGTTTCTTAGCTACAATTCATGACACAAATGCTAAAGCTCCATTGATTCAGTATCAACCTATTGTTTCAGAATTCCCATATGTATTTCTACAAGAGCTTCCTGGTATACCACCTATTCACGAAGTGGAGTTTGACATTGAGCTCATTCTAGGAGCTGAACCTATCTCCAAGGCTCCTTATCGCATTGCTCCCCTCGAGCTCAAGGAGTTGAAAGACCAGTTGTAGGAGTTACTAGAGCGAGGTTTCATTCGTCCGACTGTATCACCATGGGGTGCACCGGTACTATTCGTTAAGAAGAAGGACGACAACATGAGACTGTGCATTGACTATCGTGAGCTGAACAAGATCACGATCCGAAATCGTTATCCATTGCCACGTATCAATGATTTATTTGATCAACTGCAAGATGCCAAGAACTTTTCCACGATTGATCTACGATCAGGCTACCATCAGCTGCGAGTGAAAGAGCATGATATTTCTAAGACTAATTTTCGCATAAGATATGGTCACTACGAGTTCGTAGTCATGCCTTTCAGACTCACAAACTCTCCAACGGTATTCATGGATTTGATGAACCGCGTTTTCCATGAGTTTCTAGACAAATTCGTCATCGTATTCATCGATGACATTCTGATCTTCCCGAAATCTAAGGAAGAACACGAGGAGCATCTTCGCATGGTACTACAGATTCTTCGCTAGAAGCAAGTGTATGCAAAATTTTCCAAGTGTGAATTCTGGTTAAGTATGGTGGCATTTCTGGGCCACATCGTTTTGGAAAAAGGGATCACCATGGATTCTGCGAAGGTTGAAGCTATCACAAACTGGCCAAGATCGACATCTGCAACAGAGGTTCGTAGTTTTGTGAGTTTAGTTGGATATTATCGCAGATTTGTGGATAACTTTTCACGGTTAGCCTTGCCTTTTACTAAGCTGATGCGTACGAGAGAGAAATTCATTTGGAATTATGAGCAGGAGAAGGGCTTTGAAGAACTTAAGAAGCGATTGGTTTCTACATCTATTCTTACTCTCCCATCTGGCACAGGTGGATTTCAGATTTATAGCGATGCTTCGGGAAAAGGACTTGGTTGTGTACTCATGCAACATGGGAAGGTGATTGCCTATGCATCACGTCAGCTTTAGCATTATGAAGAAAACTATCCCACTCATGATTTGGAATTAGCAGCAGTTGTTTTTTCACTCAAAATCTGGAGGCATTATCTTTATGGTGAGTCATGCGACATCTTCACTGATCACAAGAGCCTCAAATACATATTCACCTAGCGAGAACTAAATATGAGACAAAGGTGGTGGTTAGAGCTACTAAAGGATTATGACAACAACATTCAATACCATCCCGGTAAAGCTAATGTGGTGGCCGATGTTCTAAGCAGGAAATTAGGCATGATTGCTGGCATCAAGGTTGAAGAAGAAATTATTCGTGATCTAGAGCGTTTAGACATTGAGTTTTTCGTACATAGACAACATGGGTATTGGGCTAATATGAGAGTTGAGCTAGACTTAATTTCTCGGATCAAGGAAGCTCACAAGGACGACGGTGAGATATGTGAGATTATTCAGAACATCGATCAGCAGACAGAGTTCCGTATAGACGACGATGGCATTGTATGGCAGGGTATCAAGTTATGTGTTCCAGAATACTCTACACTCAGAGAAGCCTTATTGACTGAGGCTCACAGCTCTCCATTCTTGATTAATCCAGGTTCTACCAAAATTTATCATGACCTCAAGCATCATTTTTGGTGGAGTGGCATGAAACAAGATGTTGCTACCTTCGTTTCTAAATATCTGACCTGTCAGCAGGTGAAGATAGAACATTAACGAGCTAGTGGTTTACTACAACCATTAGAAATTCCCGAATGGAAGTGGGACAAGATATTCATGGATTTTGTTACCGGACTACCGCAGACTCAGAGGAAGCATGATGCTATATGGGTTGTTGTCGATCGTTTGACCAAATCTGCACATTTACTTCCAACCCGCAAGGATTACCCAGTTAGCAGATTGGCGGAAATATTCCAACAGGAGATCATGCAACTACATGGTACTCTATCAGATATCATATCATATAGAGATCCACGATTTACATCTCGTTTCTGGAGAGGCTTTCAAAAAGCTTGGGGCGCCAGACTCAAGCTTAGCAAAACCTTCCATCCTTAGACCGGCGATCAGTCAAAGCGTACTATTCAGACCTTAGAAGACATGTTGCGTGCTTGTGCGTTAGAGTGGAAAGGGAATTGGGATGACTACATCTGCTTGGTTGATTTTTCTTACAACAACAGTTGGCATGCGAGTATCAAGTGTGCGTGTTTCGAGATGCTATATGGCAGGAAGTGTTGTGCTCTAATCTGCTGGGATCAGGTTGGTGAACGAATCATTGTGGGTCCAGAGATAATTGAGGTGACCAATGAGAAGGTCGCCATTGCCAAGGCGAAGTTTCAGGAAGCTCGTGTTCATCAAAGGAGCTATGTTGACAAACATCGCAGATTATTAGAATGTCAGTATGGTGATCATGTTTTCTTGAAGGTATCACCAGCACGTGGAGTCAAGCGTTTTGGTATTAAGGGCAAGCTCAGTCCTAGTTTCATCGGACCGTTTGAGATCCTCAAACGTGTCGGTGAGGTATCGTATCGTTTGGCATTACCTCCTCATCTATATCATGTTCATAATGTGTTGCATGTGTCCTTACTTGGAGGCTACGACTATCATCATCTACACATAGTCATGTATCCACTCGATAAGATTCATGAGGATCTATCCTATGTTAAGGAACCCGAGGCAGTTCTTGATCGTCAGGATGAGGACATAAAGAGAAAGACGATCCTATTTGTCAAGTTCCTCTGGAGAGATAATCCCGAGCGAGAAGCCACATGGGAAACGGAGGAGTCTATCCAGACTTCTTACCCTTATTTTCAGCTATAATTCGGGTATGTCCTTTTCAGCTTATCGTATCTCTAATTCGAGGACGAGTTATTCTTTTTAGAGGGGAAGAGTTGTAACAACCGCATAAAATACATATGAACATTAAATACACGAAAACACGGATTAGTTAAAACTTTATTATTAATTCATACACGACACGTATCATGAATATTTTATGTGTAAATACGAGTATTACGTATATTATTTATTTATTTACGACAAGTATTTACGTATAATAATTAAAGAGTGAACACGAGTTTAAAAACACGAACTTACGACACGAATAATAAAGCACGAGAAATTATAAAGAACGGAAACTAAATAAATACTATAAGGGTGTTTGTTTTGGCCGGTTATAGAGACAAAGAAAGAGGGCTTATGGCCCGGCTCGTTACACATTAACTAATAACAAAACTTTCCCAGGGAACCTCATTTACAATTTTCATAAAAATAAAACAAACCCTAGCCCATTTGGTTTCTTGGTGCCGCCGGTGTTCACAAAGAAAAGGGAGAGGAAAAGAAAGCTTTTGGTTGATTGATTCGGGTTTAGATCGTCTTTTTTCTTCAAGATCATTATACATTCGGTATCCATAAATCTTTCATCTTTCTTTTATCTATTTTCTTTTGATCATGAATTAGTAAAATTAATAAGAAACACATGATATTTGATTGATTAAAACATGTATTAAACAAGTCAGAGTCGGGTTTTGGTTTTCTTTGTCACGGGAACCGAGACTACATAGGTCTTGGTGGGGGTTTATTCGGCTAGTCGAGCCTACAAGGGGTCTCGGTGGCTAATTTGCTTAGGCGACCGCAACACCAAAACCCCATAGTAGAGGGTGTTTGGTTTTAACAGTGGCAACCGAGAGCAACCAGCTCTCGGTGGGAATGTTGTGCGTACAGTGGGAACCGGCCAACAGTCGGTGGCTGTTTTGGCCGGGCAGTGGGACGAAACCATAGCCGGTGGCTCTGGTGATAATGCTTGGGCTGTCGAGACATGGGTGTCTTGGTGTGGCTTCGATTCGGGCTCGGGTACACGTGAAACACACCAAGGGTGTGTTTGGCTTTAGTTTTTGCTAAATTACATTATATTAATTTAATTAGTAATATTAATATAAATCATGTTTAATAAATTAAATCAAGACTTAGGATATACATAATTATGTTATATGATTAGGCATGAAATTAACATGGTCCCATTAATTATATTTAACCTAGACTTATAATAATTATTTAATAAAATTATTCATGATAAATCATGACACGTTAAATTTAATTAAGAACTTCATTATTTAATTACATTCTAATCATGATTTAATTAAATTAATACCATACTTTAATTTAATTATACAATTATCAGCTATGGTAAAGTTTTATTAATATAAATCATGTTATCTTAGTAATTAATAATCACTTATAAACCATGTATTATATTATTAATTAATAACTATTATGTTAAGACAAAATTATTTATTTATTAATAAACTTTACTATATATGGCATTTAATAAACTATGACATATAAAATATATTCTTTAAGCTTTAGCTTATATCATATGCTTATTAAACAAGCTTATTACTATTTATGGAAACATGCTATTTATGGAAACATACTATTTTTTGAATCTTACTAATTATGGAATCTTTCTATTTTTGGAAACTTACTATTTATGGAAACTTGCTATTTTTATAAAGTTGCTATATATGGAAACCTGCTATTTTGTAAAGTTACTATATATAGAAACCTGCTATTTTTAGAAAGTTGCTTATTATGAAATATCAAATATAATCACACATGAAACATGAAATACGATAATCAAAGAACACCTGAAACACTAAGAAATACATGATAAAATATGAAATAGTAAAACAAGTCAAGAACATGAAAAACAGGACAAGAATAAGTAAAACAAGTCAAGAACACACAAAGTAAACTAAACTAAGAATCAGTAAGTTATACATTAAACAGACAACTCATTCACGTCCTTTATTATGTAGCACTCGTGAAATCGGAGTAGCTACTTTCTACTTTCATCTTTATTTCATTACTGGACATAAGGTATGGATATTCCGTCCTTCAGTAAGGACATTCTCTTTCTATGATTAGGATTCTCTGTTTGTTGCCATCTGCTTTCCCCAGTAGTTTACATGTCATAAAACTATTCAATAATTACTATGCTATCATTTTTAAATTGCCTGAGGTATGTACATACATGACCATGTCCACCTAGTTATGCAGTTAGCATACCCATAACACTTGAGGCACCGGTGTTATGACTCTTCTCCGACGAGAGTGATTTATCGCGGCTTCCCTATCAGTTATTTGGCCATTATTATTATTATCATGTGGGGCGTATGGGTGCATCCTAGTACATGTTTTTCAGGTTTACAAGGTGACTGGAGTGTGTGCTCTACATCTGTCACATGGAGCTAATCCCTCCACCCAGATTAATATAATTAGAGGCAACCCCTCTAATTGCATGACGAGGTCACCCCTCTATGTATTCATGCACGATGATACCTTCAAGACCTATATGGGATCTTTAGCATTTAAAATACATTTTTATGAATTAAACATAAGACTTTTCATATATAAACCAGTTTATAAAACATCTTCCAGGTTTTCCAGTACTTACACTTATTCCGCTGCATTTCATACTTTAATTATGTTTCAGGCATTCTATTATGTCATTATATCCGTTCACTGAGCGTATTACTCAGCCGTATTTTCTTTCCCTGTCCCATACGACATGTACTAAAGGACATAATTAGTCATTTAAGAGTACTTGTATAGGATGGAGGCTTCCTTTGATTTATTTCCTTTATGCATTTGTATACATATGCTTTATTGGACAAATGTTTAGTCTTTTTTCTACATTCTTTACTTATTGCATGTGTGAGCTTATGTTTTGGGACCGATGTTTGATTCTGGTTTCCTTTATGGTCATTTATGTTTTATGACATTTACATTGTATGCTTTAATGACACGCCATAATTATCATGTAATAGTCCACTTGTCAAATTGGGGTGTTACATGTAGCAAACCCTAATTTAGCAACTGACAGGAACAATCTATCCACTGATAGGACAAAACAAGTAGTTGACAGCTCTAGGTTTGGTATTTCTATGCCACAACTAGCAGCAGTCAGACCTTATGTTAGATCAAGTAATAATAGATATTTGAAACATAAGGGACAGGGGTCTAAGGCATCGTCCATCTTAACATGGAAACCTAAACAAGAGCAAGACTCTTCTTTTAATGATGTTTCAATGAGTCGTAACAGATTTAAGTATCTTGAAAAGGTCATTACTAAACCTATTGGAACAAATTGGTTGTTTACGGCACAAAGGGATGAACAGTGGGTTGTTACAAGGAATAAGTCAATTGTTGTTGAACAACCACATGAATCCAAGTCTTCAAAGGCTTGGGTTCCCAAAGAAAACTAATTTGTTTTCATTATGTGCAGGACATTCAAAAACAGGTCAATGATCATGGATATTGGGATAGTGGATGCTCTAGGAACATGAAGGGGAAGGAGGACTACTTGACTAACTTCACCCCTATTAATGATGGTGATAAAGTGCAATTTTGGTGGTAGCTATGGGACCATCTCTTGTAAAGGCACTCTTATCACCAACAATTTGAGGTTTGAGGAATTTTTCCTGGTAAAAGAACTTGGCTATAACTTGTTTAGTGTGTCACAAGTTTGTGACAACAAAAATAAAGTTCTCTTTACTGACACATAATGCTTGGTGTTAAGTAAAGATTTTGAGTTACCTACTAAAAATTTTATTCAGTATAGAACACCTAGACATAAAGACATTTATAATATTAATCAAAATGGGATTAAAATAAACAATAATTTGTCTTGTCTTTATGCTAAGGCTTCAGCAGATGAAAGTAAGTTATGGCATAGAAAGTTAGGGCATATAAACTTTAAGAACATGAATAGACTTGTAAAACATGATCTTGTTAGAGGTTTCCCTCAAAGGCATTCTACAATAATCATAATTGTGTTGCAAGCAGCATAAGACATCATTTAAGTCTAAGAGTGTTGATTCTAGTTCCAACCACTTCATTTACTTCATATGGACTTGTTTGTCCCTACTAGTATTGACATTCTTAATGGTAAATCTTTTTGTTTTGTTATTATGATGATCATTCTAGGTTTACTTGAACTTTCTTTTTGGCTAAAAAAAGTGACACGGCTGAAACTTTGATTAACTTCATTAACTAAATTGAAAAGAAATCAAGTTTTGAGGTAAACATTATTAGAAGTGATAATGTTGGTTAGTTCAAGAATAATTTGTTAGATACCTTTTGTGTCAAGAAAGGGATTTCAAGAGAGTTTAACATTGTTAGAACTCCACAGCAAAATGTTGTAGCTGAAAGGAGAAATAGAACACTCATAGAAGTAGCGAGGGCCATGTTGGCAGATGCTAGTTTACCCATTACTTTTTAGGCTGAGGCTGTAAGTACATCATGTTATGTTTAAAATAGAGCCTTGGTCAATTAATCTCACAATAAAACTCCTTATGAACTCTTTTGGAATGGGAAGCCTAACATTGACTTCTTTAGACCCTTTGGATGTCATGTAGTCATTTTGAATACTAGTGATAACCTAGGTAAGTTTAATTGTAAAGGTGATGAGGGATATTTTGTGAGAGACTCCATAAATAACAGGGGGTATAGAGTTTATAACGAGAAGACTAGACTAATAACAGAAAATGTGCATGTTGACTTCTTAGAGATTAAACCTAATGATCCTGAGACTGGACCAAATTGGCTTTTTGATTTAGAGCCCTTGTCTAGGTCCATGAATTATATGCCTGTAACTAATCCAGATATCTTTGCCATTGAGGTTCACCTGTGACGACTCTGGGCTATCCAAAAGGGTAGTCGCCCTGGGATTAGTCGGTTCGCAATGTCGAGTCGGAAACCTAGGTATACCAAAAAATAAAATAATAATAAATAAACAAAAAAAATCTAGATATCTTGGAAGCACCTATTGTTGACAATGCATGTATACAAGCTAAAGAGGTGACACGATCAAATGTAGTTGAACCTATTTCTTCATTCAACATACTTAATGATGTAGAGTAAAATATGCCTTTTAGGAAAAAGAGCGTAATTAGGGCAAGCGTTAACATGTGACTTAGGAAAATCACAAGTTATGACCCAAAGTGGGGATCGTTCTCAAGGATGCTTAGTGTGTGTGTAATGAAATGATTAATTATGTGATTATATGATTATGAGAAAGAAAATAGAAATGGGATAAGAAGAGAATGACGGTTACGATGACGGATTACACTAAGACGAAAAGGTCGTACACGTAAAATCGTAAAAGCACCAAAATTAAAAATTTACTCTAAAAATTCCTAAGAAATTGCAATAAATCCTAAATAATGTAATTAGAGTTTACAAAAAAATCAAAAATCACTCAAACCTTTTATTTAATTAAATAATGATTTTTTAATGCTAATTAAAGCCCTAAAAATCAATTTAATTAGTAAAAATCCCACAATGAGATTTATCACTTTGTAAACATCTAAAATGACCTAACTTAATTTAAAATTAATTTTGAAAATTTTAAAATTAATTAAAACTATTTAAAAACAATTAAAAACTATTAAAACTTAAAATAATTATAAAAATTAATCTGAAGACAATAAGAATATTCTAAAAGTTATAGAATTACTAACTTAATGTGATTTAAGAAAAATACAAAATCTTGAAAAATATAAAATTTTAAATTTAATAATAAAATAATATTAAATAATATTAAAAATCCAAAAATTATAAAAAATTCTAAAAAGTTGCAAACTTGTTTATTTTAACCTAATTAAACAAAAAATGAACTTGAAATACCAAAAATGCCCCTATTGGGCCTTCAAATGGGCCAAATACCCAAACAGATCCTTAATGGGCTTAATATTGGGCCCAATAAGAAAAAGTCCTCAGAAATGGCCCAAAAGCTCCAGTCAAGCTTAAAATTTGATTTTAAACACAATATTCCAAAGGCCCAAAAGCTGAAAATGAGTTTAAGCTAGCTTATTTCAAAACAGCTTATTCTTAATGGGCTTTTTGGCCCATTAAGCTATAAGCTGATGCCATAAGCTAAGATTTTACCCACGTCATTCTCTTGACCTAATTAAGCTATTTGCAAAAAGAAACTTGAAATAAGCTCAAGAAATAAGCCTGAAAAAACAATAAGCAATCTACACAAAACGACAAAATAGTCGTTTTTGAGTTCTAAACTATTTCAAGAGCTGATTCAAGTTGCAATAAGTCACAAATGGCTTAACTAAGCTTAATCAACAAAAAGATTTTCAATAAACACACTCAATAAGCTGAAATAAGCAATAAGCTAATTTTGAAAAAGACAAAATAGTCGTTTTCTAGTAAAAACTTAAAAGCAAAAGCTGTAAACTTCTAGATTCACTTATAAGCTCAAATGATTAAAACATATTACAAAAAATAAGTTGTTGCACATTGGAATAAGCCAGAATGACTTATTAATAAGCTGAACACAAATTATATAGCAGTGGCTAGTAGCAGGGGAAAGGAGTTCCCATTGCCTTGACTTTTTGACCTGGCTTTTTAGAGAGTTTTACTTGGTATCTTTGGACAATCAAGGCACCCTTGTGATTAGTGAATCACAAGGAGTCAATAACAAGCAGAAAATCACAAAATCACCCAGCCAATCAGTGCAGTTAATTCAATCTTTGCCCAGATGTGTTCTAGACAAGTGACAAGCAGGTCTGATGACAATAAGCTACTTTTAAGCTATTAAAAACTAACCACAAGCCACCACATGCATACACAATCTCAAAACAACTTATAGTAACACAGCTTAACATATTACATGCAATAAATCCAAAAAATGAACAAGATCTAAGCACATGCAGTTACTGATGAACAATGAAGAACACAAGAAACATGTTTGATGATATCCTTGAAACAAAATCCAATTTCAAGGCCTCAGATCTATCACATATGTTGCATTAACAATGATTAAACACTTGTTAGCCCTAGGTTAACATAAAAACTAGGTGTGCACAAGATTTCAGAGCAAAAAAACAAATATTCAAGATTTTATAGCAACTTGTTTGATTTAGTTATTCAAGGCACAAAACTTGTATATATCAGATCACAATAGCCTCAATATCAGATAAACACTCAAACAATACCACAATTCCAACTCAAAATCACATAAACTAGAACCAACAGTCAATCTCAAACACCCTTTTAACTTTTTAAACTCAATTTTAAACAAGAAAAGTCTTCTTAAGATTGATTTAAGCCCAGTTTAACATCATAACATACCACAAGTGAATCAAGAACCAATTTTCAAGCATAAAAACACACTTATACCAGCAAAATCACAAAATCACATAAATACCAAAGATTAATCAGAAAGATGAGTTTTGAGAATTCAAACCTCCAAGATGTACATCCACACCTTGGAATCAATGAGCTGAGGTGCTAGCAAGAACAAGCACCAGCTCCCCCCTGCTAAGAACAACAAGCAGACCTAACCAAAGGCTTGAGCCTAGATTAGCACAAAATAAGGTAAAATAGGTGACAAAAGGTCAAGTCTTTACAAGACTTAGGTCTCTACAAGGCCTGAATCTTCCCTTAAGGCCTCACCACCCCTTAATCAACCAAGATTAGGAGGCTATGATCACCCTTAAACACAAATAAACATGCTGTTGAACCACAACTACTTAGCAAACCACTTGACTAAATTTTGAATCAAAAATGTATAACCAAACTCCAATATTGTTCAAGCTAGTTGATTTGTGACTTATGTCACTTAAAGAAACACCTCAACGAACACTCCTCACCCAAGCACATGCCAAATTCTTGAACTCAGTCAAGAACAAAGGGACTCAAAGGCTTATAGGCTATATTGGACTTGTTCAAGGTTTTGTTTAAGTACAAAAATGTGACAATACAACTACTTAACACAATAAATATCAATGGAACTCAGTTTCAATCACAACACAATACCAAATTCTACTAAATTCAGAAAAATGGCTTTACAAGGCTTGACAAAGGAAAACTGAGAACAAGAACTAATGTGGTGAACTAATGGCTTTATATAGAGCCTTACAAGTCTAAAATGTTGAAAGTAAACTAGAAACCCTAGTTGTAGAAGTCCAAAAATGCCCTTGAGGATTTTGGCATTTTGCTTGATCATGTGAATCCTTTGGCTATTTGTGAAGCTGTAAAGTGTGTAGGAATTGCATCAAGGGCTCAAAATAAGCTTAAGTTTCAAGCTTCAATCTTGAACGTTGGATGTGTCAGGGTTTTTGGCTTTTTCTTCCAAAACCGTGTGGGAGGGTTTATCATGTGACCAAGGTGATGATGTGGCATGGGTTTTAGTGATTGGGATGTGTTTAGGGTTGGCTTAATCATAAATCTGGAAAGAATTACAAGATAATTCATAGTATTTAAAGAATACCCAAATTTGGCTTATGAACTCAAGAACAAGGTTTTGATCCAGTTTATGATTTAAAAACATGTTAAGCGCCCAAAATTAATTAACTAAACCGGGTTAGTTAAAAGTTGTTTATAAGTGGAAGGTGACATGGCGAAATGGTGAAGGTTGATTGGTGGGTTGGAGTTAGTGGGGCACGTGTCCACCTCCCACTGGTCTAGGTAAGTTTGCTGTCTGCCATCTTTAGCCCTCCATCTCTTTTCTTCCTTTCACTTGCTATTTAATCAGCCAAAGTTGATTTCCCTTTGTTAATGAAGTTTCAAAACTTCTATTTTGGCCACAAAACTTTTCACAAGGACTTGTTTTGTATTTCTTGGATATTTGAAGGACTGATCTTGCACTTTTTTGAACTTTGAAGGTCTTCATGGTATTTTTGAATATAAGGAGGAACAATATTGACAATTTAGTTTTGATGAGGGACTAAACTTGCCAATTCTTCAAAGTGGAGGGTCCTTTTTGCAATTTTGACAAACTTCAGGGACCAAACTTGTAATTATGAATATACAAGGGTTTAAAGTGTCAATTATTCAATATTGGAGGACCCTTCTTGTATAATCTTCAAATCTTCAGGGTTTATTCTTGGAAAATCATCACTTGGGTCCGGTTCATTCTGCGGCTTCTTTTCCCGTGTTCGTTTTTGCATGTTCTTTGTGATCTTTTGTCATTTCCTCAATATCCGTACCTAAAATACACAAGCAACAAAACAAGCATATATATGGGTATTTTTATGATATTTAATGTATTTTAAGCCCTTTATGGACGATGAGACTATGTATAAAAGCAGTCTCATCACTCCCCCATACTAAACCATTACCGTACCCTCACGCAATGCTAGAAGAAAGTATCGTAGCATCTCCAAAATTCATTTTTATTTACTTTATTGAAGGATAAACTAGCTATACTACTACTTGCGTTTTAGCCATAATGTATGATTTTCATCGCAAAATGGGACGTTTAGGTTCATAGAACAAGAACACGTGAATGCTTTGTTAGAAATAATTTCATCGTCCTCGATTTTCACCCCAATTCCATGCCAAGCGTGCAACGAGATCATTGTCATTATAAGTTAGTAATGCTAACACTACTCATATGCCCTAATCACGTACTTATCCCCCCAAATTCCTAAGTTGTATCTCTTATATTTAATTTTGTCTTGAATGTTTCACGAGGATACATTGTTTGACTTATGCGATAATAGAGATTTAGGTCTAAAAATAGAGTCCTAACGGTGTAACCAAGACCATCAAATCAATAACCCCTCCCAATAGACAACGATGTCAAAAAATTAAGTCAACAAGAAGGATCGATAAACACGGTTTTATAACGGTTTTGAACATGAGACTTATTACCAAGACTTTTATACGCCCCCTAACGGATGGGCCTTATTATCTTTGGTTTACCTCCATCTTTTATTCAACTTCTCCATGAAGCTTTTATTATGACTTTGGTCTTGCCTTGCCTTTTATTATCCACCTCATCGGTAGTTTTATTAGCCAAAGACGAATATCCTCACGCTAAAGTGAATTTTGGATCTTTAAAGCTTCAAAGATTAAGGCTTGATTCACTTTCAATTTTGCATAGATTTTTCGGCCTTGTGGGGCTTCAAATTGTTTGCTTGATTTAGGTTAGCACTTGAAATCTGATTATTGGGCGAAGCTTTTGATTATTCGGGTGCCAATACTTCAAAACTGTGACGCTGGCGATACCTTAATATCTTCCCAATTTAATTACACGGAAGCTACTCGAAAAGACTAGAAACCCAACAATCAAGACTAAACCGCTAAGTCAATATTTACTAAGCAAAAAATTATTTACAAGCGAAGGGAGAATAAGCAAACAATGAGAACACATGATTTTTTAAAAGAATACTAGTACTCTACGTTTAGCATAGTAACTTATAATTAACCCTATCATTTCTTGTCCTCATTTAAGAGACTTAGCCTAATGTGAAGTTAAGGAATCAAAGCTAAGTGCTCAACACGCACGGTCGAGTCAAAAATTACTCTTATTCTCGCCATCGGAAATTCTACATTCGTGTCTTCAGACACTTATAAAACATGAGAAAAAATTTAAAATTTGGCCATTTTTAGCCTTATTTTGAAACAAAATGATAAACAAAAGATAAACTTTATAAAGCGTAAAGGTTTGGCAAGGCAAGTATCTATTCACCACCCATACTAAAGTTAAATATTGTCCTCAATGTTTCGAGTCTAGGGGTGCAAACACCCTCATACTAGAGACGTAGTCGAATGCCTAATCTAGCATGAAAAGGGTGTAACCATTAAATTTAAAGCCGTTTATGAAGTGTGATAAAAACCTAAGGTTAGAACATCAAAGGATATATCATGGATATTGAGAAATTCTTCAAAGCAAACGATCGAGTGCTCCCATAAAACGAACACGAGAGGCTCCATTCGTGAAGATAATGATCTAAAAACCACAATTCACAAACAACCACGGAACAAAGGTTGGAAGGGTACAAATCCCCTCACATTAAACTAATTAGAAAGCAATAATATGTACATGGATAAGCATGGGACTCCCCCACGAGGCACCTTGTTTTTGATAACCGAGTCAAAAGCTCGACTCGAATCCTCTATAAATGTGATCATTTAGGGATAATCATGGTATGGTCAATTTTTGGTGGGGCTTACATGATAAACAAGGCCCAAAAACAACCGGTATTAAGGACTAAGTCCTTTGATGGTGCAAAATACCGGGATCAAAGATGGCGTTCTCGTTTTCATTGGAAAAACAAATCAACGCCACTTCATCATCTGTCAACACAAACCCAAAGTGAAGAATATTGATAATCTTGTGAATCAATGAAGTGGGTTGAAGATTTCTAGAGAGAGAAACTAGTGAGAGAAAGTATGTGTTTTATTAACTTGATCAAATGGAAACATCAACAACCAACCCCTTTCCATGGTGGAAAGGGGTATTTATATCCAAGACCACTATTGGGCTTGGGCCGACCCATGACAAGCCCATGGGTCGGTTTCTTACTTAACTAAATAAGTAATCATTAACTACGAGCTATTACAATCATTAATAATATTGTGGAGTGACCGATACTTCTAATATACGTTAAAACGTATTTCTAACAGTCTCCCCCTAAGGGAGGTCACTCCACGTTACAAGGTTCTAAACCTAGCATACTATACTAAGTCTTCGTTCTTCAGCTCGTCGTCTTTTCTTCTTTCTTTTTGTTGTGAATATGTTGATTTGATCTTTTAGGCTTTGGCTTGAGAGCATTGTTCTTTTGACCAATCACGTGCGATCTTTGCCTTCTTGTGAATCTTGCCTCCTCGTGACTCCATGTTCCACACACTTATGTGTTTTTGTTGAATTCTCGAAAGCTTCAGAGTTTGGTACAGCGGAAGACTTCATTTTGCACTTTCTTGAATTTTGCTGAACTTTGATGCAGAAAAACATAAGCATGTGGGGACGACTTCAGCTGGTACACCGCAACGCCACCGTCTTCACAGCAACATGATAAGACACGAATGAAATGGCTTAGAACATTTCATTCTAAATCGGTAGCGTTTTACCTTCGATCGGTGAAGACCGTTGGACGATATTAGATATCGTACATGTGACGGATAGTTTCAATTAAGTAACTTCCTGACAGGATTTCGCGGGTAAACCCGTTCTCTTTATTCGACAATCACTAAGCTTGATTGCGAACATAAAGAGTGAATCACTTGGATAAATTATCCTTGTGATTGAAGCCGTCAATTCATGAAACCTGGAACAAGTGAATTTCAGTTAAGATTTTCACCATCGTTGCTTTCTAGTTATCACGAGCTTAATTCATAAAGAATCTTGCACGTCACCTACCAAGTGTTGTTTGATGTTAACACTAGAAGGATTTCCACTCGTCACTGTGATCAATAAAGAGTCACTCTGAGTGTTCTGGCAAGATCATATGATAATGCGTAGAGTCCTGGAACGAGTTTAAGTTCAATTAAGAATTAAACTACTGTTTCTTTCCAGTTTTTAACAAGATTGGTTCTTAAAGAACCGCACGTGTAACCTACCATGAGCTTGTTTGATGTTGGCTCAAGCAGGATTTCCATCTTCATTGTAATACTTGCGTATTACTCGAATGTTCTGGCAATATTACAAGAATACTGCGTAGGACTCATAAAAAATCTCTTACTTTTCACAGTGTGTGAGAAAGCAAGGAATAAATGGAAAGTGTCCTAATGAGACTTTTGATGATCTCGTGGCTCTAGACTCGATAGTGCGTTTTGATTTAGTGAGCGATGGCTGGAGTGGAGTGCCACCTTTTCAATATTAGTCTATTCGGAGTAAATAAACCAATAGATAACGTGTTGATCTCCGTGTGATTAAAACAAATACCTTTTGAGAGATATTTGAGTTAGCTGGGAAGGGTTGTGCATTGCATCACTGGGTCTATGATGTCTTTCTTCAATATCGAGAATCATTAACAAATGATCTCAATAGCATATGTATTGACCCGGTTTCTGCCTAAAGTTGTAAGGAGGGCTTCTTTCTTTACACCCTTTATCTTTACAATTCTTTTTCATTCTTCAACCCCTTCAATGCTTACCAATACGTCATAACTAGCACCTTGTTGTGATTGTTCCAGTGCTAGCTTAAGTACTTGGTCGGCATTCAGCTACGTTCACAATCTTTCTCCAACTTTCTTAGGACTTCTAATTCTATCTATGAAATTGTCCTTGGGAAGATTCCATCGGCTCTGATGAATCATTGGACTAAACCTATTCCTACCACCCTTTTGTCACCACCTTCGTCGTGAATTAAGCGTGTTTTGGGAAAGTATAGCCATCATGAAAAATCCTTGAAAATCACTTAAGGTACTTGTGATATTGAAATCAAAAGTTTTGTACCTTAGGTGTTTTGTTCATCAAAAACGCTCCCCCTTAACACGTGCTTTACACATATTAAGTTGGATTATCGTTAAGTCTTTTTCATCTTTTAGCCAAGTATCATTTAAGTCTCCTTAATCCCATTTTCTCCCCTTATCCAAAATGTTAACCATTAATATTTGGGATATTGAATGGATTAACCGGTCTTTGGGTAAAAATGAAATCAATGTTTGGCCATAGAACATGTTAATGCTCCCCCTTAAATTAATAAGGGATAGTTGTAGTGCTTTAGTATGATATATTTTGAAAGATTTAGAATCTCGTGAGAAATTCTTGAAAAATTATCATACCTTAACACTACATAAAGCCGTAAAAGCACAATATTCACAAATTTACATATTCACAATTAAAAAACCAATATAAAGTGGACCTGAAATGTACGACCCATTAGATGGATCGTTGCAGTAACTTGTGGTGCACTAAATATGGTCTACCACCAACGAATCTTTCTAAGCTCCTCATCAATCTACGTTCACGGAGCTTTTGATCAATCTTCTTGATCACATATTTCGCCATTTGCTGATAACCCTGATGCCAGTCCTCGGTCATCTCTGGTAAAGACCCACCCGAATTAAGATGCTCCAATTTTCCTCTGACGTATATGAGAGTCCCATCACTGTACTTATAAAGCTCACCTACCCTCATAAACTTCATTATCCCTCGACTGTTCAAGTAGAAAATCCCGTAACTCGGAATAGTAATGCCGGTATAAGGACATCTTGTGACATGTTGAGGTAGAACTTGGTTCATTGGACGGGTCAGGTTAAGCTTCCTTTGGTAGCTTTCAACTTCCAATTGAAGATCTTCAACTCGTTTCTTTATAACAACGCTTCGTGTGAACATACGAAGTGTTGTATTTAAGGCGATGATTTCTTCACGAGTAAGATGGGTCAGTTGATCTCGGGTCATCATAAGCAACATGTCTTCGATATCTTCAAGGCGAATGATAGAAAAATCTCCCTGCTGTATTGTGTATTCTCTATCATCCTTCCTTTTTAGACGAATCTCCGTCACATGATGATAGCCATTCTTGGCTTCAGTTTTTAGCCCTAAAATACTGGAGATGCGAATATCGGATCTGACACGACTTCCTGAATTGGCTAAGCAGCAACCTCTGTACGCCCTTCGGACTCGCTCGTCCCAATGTGATGCACCTATAACAGCATACATATCATAATTACGATTTACCTTTGGGACCCAGAGACGGTTTACCTTTTCCTCGATCCAGGGTATTGTCCCCCAATTAGCAGCTTTCAGCAAGGTCAGGGAGGTTGCATACTTGGATGATCCTTTGAGGAGATAATCAAGATCATAGGTGACAAAGAATTCGAGAGCAATTTGATTATCTTGAGAAGGATCAAGTGGAGGTGGAGCTCTTTCTGACTCATGAAGGCCTGGCCTTTGAACGTAGTAAGGGCTTTCAAGACCTCGTCAGCATAATATTCGTACTTCATGCGGCTTAACCTGGTTTTGGCATGAATTCTCTTATCCTTTAACGCTCTCTTCACCAAAGACGGAGTGACCGAAGATTTATACTCATGAGCCAGAAATGCACACAAGTCTATCGGACTACGGATACGGAGATATAGAACATCTCTGTCAGCGTTTGTGATTGGATCATATTTAGCAGCTGCCGTGATCCAAGCTTGTGGCGGTGTAGTCTCGTCAATCTCCAATGTGTCTGCCCAGTCCCGTGTGCTTGACTCGGGAACAGTAGATTGTGGTTCTTGTTGCAGAGGAGTAGAGACCTGAACACTTGCTGGTTCTGATTCAGGCATCTCGGTGGTGTCATGAACAGGTGAGTGTTGTGCATATTCAGGTTCAGTTACTGATTCTGCAATCACAGGAGCAACAAAAGAACTAACAGGATTAGCAGTAACAGGTATAGAAACAGAGACAGATGTACCGGGAATCGATGATGCCGTAGTAGCATTCACATCATGACGCCACTTGGATCGTCTTGATTCCGTTGAGGTGGATTTTTCCTTTTGCGCAGCATCTTTCTGAGACTTGGTACCAGACTTAGATGGTTTCTTTGTGCTGGTAACCTTGTCCCCCGTTTCAGGCTGTTTACCATCATCATCCTCATCGTCATCCTCGTTGCTTCCCTTAGCACTTTCATCATTTCGATCACCACCATCACCACCATCATCATCATCATCATCCTCATCATCATCACCATCATCGTCACCATCATCATCATCTTCTTCTTCTTCTTCTTCTTCTTCTTCTTCTTCTTCTTCCCCGTCACCCTCTTCTTGTTCACTATCTTCCTTTTCCTCCTCAGGCAGAATGTGGTAAGGTACCACACTTCCAAACATTTTAAACAACCGATCATCCTCCAAGATAGCTTCATTTAGTGATTTGTAGAGAGTCCGCTGAACTTTAGACTTATCAAAAGATCCAACTTCCCTCATACGAGCTTTGAGGATCTTCTTTAGTTCAAAATCCGTTAAATCATATGCAATTTTGTAGGCGGATTCGGAAGGATTGGATGACTTAATCATCAAATTATCAGCCGCGAGTTTCTTCATCTCATCACGCAGTTTTGGCATAAGGGACTCAACTGATTCTTTTACTCTCTCTACAATAGAAGCTTCAAGTGTTTGTTTCTGCTCCTTGTAGTTATCCTTAATAGTTCGAAGTCTCGTAAGTCGTGCTTCATACCTATCAGCTTCAGCCTGTTTGACCTGAGCAAGTTCTTCTGCATGAGCTTTACGTGTCAATTCCATCTCTGCAGTGAACTTAGCCATCATCTCTTCTTGGACTTTCTTTGATGCCTCTTCACTTTGTACTCGTCGAAGTAGTTCTTCCTGAAGTTTATTCATCTCTTGTCTTTGACTGTCCGTGTGTTTATCCAACAATTGTGCCATTACAAAAGCAGCCATTAAAGATGATGCAGAGCTACTCTGAGTTGGTTGAAGAGGCTCGGTTGTGACTACAGTACTGAGGATGGAAGTTATTGGAGGTGGAAGGAATGGTGTTGGCACCGGTCGGGTTGGTAATGGCTGGATTGGTGGAGGTTGAAGTACTAGAGGCTGTGTAGGTACCATTATTGTAGGAGCACCGGACTTCTTTATTGCTGAAATAGCAATGGATGTCTCCATCGATGTAGAGTACCGTTTGGGTGATCCAGACTCATCAATATCTTCTGGCTCCTCGTACTCTTCTTTAACGTCCATTTGAGCCCCCGAACCACTACCGCCCGTGTCTCTCCTACTCTTTTCAATAGCCATTTTCATTAATTGTTTTTCAGTCTTGTCAAGAGTAGGATCGTCATCAATATCTTCTTCATCGCGAAGAACGAACTTGTCAGCCGTGCTCTTACCCTTCTTAGCTACGGTCTTTGTCTTTTTGGTTTTGGGTTCAGGTAAAGCTGTTTGCTTGCGTTTACCTTTGCTCTTAACCGTGGTAGATGAGTCTTCTCCTGCTTGAATGCTTGCTCGTTGATTCTCGATTTCTTGTAGCAAGTTCTTGTAATCAGCAGATGCGATAATCTCATCTGTCAGGAGATGACTGGGAATGGGACCAGGGATAACAATAGTGGAGTGAGTTTCTTTCCTTAAGTCCACCAAATCATCAGCATCCATTGTGTGGTGACGGCTACCTGCATGCTTATTAATAGATGCATCGTTTTCCATAAAGTAATGTATGATTAGCTTAATGAACCTAGGGTACTGGTAACCTTTAACCTTACCCTTCGTGTTTGTGAAGAGTTGAAACATAAACTCTTCCCACAACAATGATGCATAATCAATACCCATACCTTTGAAAATACCATAGAACATCTTGATGATTGGCGGACGCACACCATCATACCCAGTTGTTTTGGGTGTGAGACATCGGCTGAGAATACCAAAAATTGCTCTCCAAGGTTGACCCACTTTGGCTGTGGTAAACTCGGACACTATTCGTGTGTCTGCACATCTAATGTCAGTGAACATCTCCATAAGCTGGTTCTTGGTAGGGTTTGCTGAGTATGATAATCCTTTGGGTGCTTCCCGAAAGCCAAAGATCTTGCGAAATTCTGACACTGTGAGATTTTGTTGCTTGTTATCCAGGAAGAATGTGATCTTATTCGACGTCTTCTCTTTGGTTGCCCAGAATTTATACATGTAGTCGAAAGGTACCGAAGCACTATTCCTTAGCGCATTCTTGAGGTGAGAATTGTCAAGAATGGCTGAACCTACCTTGAATCCATTGTGAGTGGAATGAGAGACCTCCTTCAACCGGTAGTTGTTTGGAATGAACTTAAGGGTTTTGGCCTCGGCAATGGCTGATGCTCTAGAGTCTTGTATTTGTTGCACGGTTGGGTTAGTCATTGTTTCTGGTTAAGAATAAAACACAAAAGTTGATACATACAGATATGAATATCATGATGAATTTATACCTAAGCATTATACAAATGACATAATCCTTTAGACTTTTAAAACACTCAAACATCCTTCATTCAGAATAAACATTTAATTCAGAACAAGTCTTATCCGGAATAAACAAGTCTATCCGGAATAAACAAGTCTATCCGGAATAAACATGTCTACGCGGAATAAACATGTCTATGCGGAATAAATATGTCTATGCGGAATAAAACGTCTACCCGGAATAATCATTCTATGCAGATTAATCAACCTATGCGGAATAAACATCTACTCGGAATAATTATCCTATGCGGAATAAACGTCTACTCGGAATAATTATTCTATGCGGAATAAACATCTACTCGGAATAATTATCCTATGCGGAATAATCAGCCTATGCGGAATAAACGTCTACTCGGAATAATTAGCCTATGCGGAATAAACGTCTACTCGGAATAATTATTCTATGCAGAATAAACATCCTATGCGGAATAAACGTCTACTCGGAATAATTAGACTATGCGGAATAAACGTCTACTCGGAATAATTATTCTATGCGGAATAATCAGCCTATGCGGAATAAACGTCTACCCGGAATAATTCTTCTATGCGGAATAAACAGCCTATGCGGAATAAAAGTCTACGCGGAATAATTGTTCTATGCGGAATAAAACGTATATTCGGAAAACTCTTAGAAGCAATTCTTTTACCCGGAATAACCTAATCACACCTTTTGATCGTTTAAACAAGGCTTAGATGTTTGTTTTAAGCATTCTATAGGCCACCAATCTTATTCTTGTCTTATTCCGCGTGCAACCCAGGCAAATCCCCAAATCAATTATCCCCAAATTAAACATAAACCCTAATTTGGATTTAACCTAATTAAAATGAGTTAATTAAGTTGATTTAAGGAATAATTTAAAGAAACTAACTGAGTATTGTACCTTATGAATGAATAGAACGTATTTAGACGAAGGTATGAGAGCTTTGTGTGAGTGTGTTAATGGCGGAGATAAGAGAAACAGTAGAAAGAAAGAAGAAGAAAAAGACGGGGAAAGGGGGGTTTTGGTTTGACTTAGGTCAAAATTTTACAACTTTCACAAATGTCACCTTTAGCCCTACAGTTTTCACTTTTACTTTTTATTCCTTGTCTTTTCTAGTCTCCCTAACCATCGTTAAATTTAGCCAACTTAACATATCTTAGCTAAACTAATCACGACAATCTCACAAACAAATACAATACGAATGCCAAAGCAATTCCAGCCATTAACTATTGAGCCAATTAATTTTCCTCAAACCCTTTTGAAAATCTTTTTGATGACGAAGACGATTTAATATTTTCTCCCCCTTAAACGATGAACCGTTTTCTATTTAAAGAGCTGTAGTCATTGTTTAACGAGGCACATGATGATGAAAACATTTGTCAATTGATGTTTTGAAAAGATTGATTCGCGGTGGCAATAAGATTTCTCTTATTTAGACAAATTAATGCACTGAGACGTACACTAACTCGTGTTAGACCAAGTTATAAAGTAAACTTGATCCCTTTGCATGATTTGGCTTGTAAATCATGCCCGAGAAAATTAATTCCCGTTGTGAGCCAACGTTTTCCAAGGAAATACGTGACTTTAATACGAAAAGCGGGTTGCAGTCAGAAATAACTACAAGCCATGATGGGCATGTTTTAAAAATGTACAACTTTTATACGGACTCTATTTATGGCGCCGTGTCAATATTGATCGACATTTCTAAAGCCGTAAATATTACCGTACTAAAATACATGCCCGATTTAAAAAACAAAAAATATTTTTGGATTTTCTTGATTTTATAATTTTTATGGTTTTTCTAGGTTTTATATTTTTTATGGTTTTTCTAGGTTTTATATTTTTGTATTTTTCTTTTTGTGGTTTATATATTTACGATATTATACATGAACACGAACAAAGGATACGCTTGAATAGTTTACCACCACTATTCAGCTGATTCTTCTGCCAATTCTTTGAGAGTCGCTGGAGAGAATGATTTCATGCCAAGCTTGTCGATCAAAAACTCGATTCGTCCTCGATCTAAGGCTTTGGTGAACATATCTGCCAGCTGATACTCAGTGGTGACAAAATACAGCTCGATCACTCCGTTCTCCACCTGCTCTTTAATGAAATGGTAGCGAATGTCTATGTGCTTTGCCCGGGAGTGTTGAACGTAGTTGCAGCAAAGGGCAATGGCGCTCTTGTTGTCACAATCCATCGGAATTTTGTTGAATCCCAAACCGTAGTCAGTTAGTTGTGATCTCATCCAAAGGACTTGAGCACAACAACCGGACATGGCGATGTATTCAGCCTCCGTGCTAGATATTGCAGCGCTTTTCTGCCTTTTTGAAGACCAACTAATCAATCTGTCTCCAAGGAGTAGCACAGACCCAGAAGTGCTACGCCTCGTGTCTTGACACCCAGCATGATCGGCATCTGCGTATGATATTAAAGCAATGGAGGAATCTTTCGGATACCATAGACCACGATCAAGTGTTCCTTTGAGATACCGAAAGATCCTTTTAACAACATGTAGGTGCTTTTCGGTAGGCCGAGACTGATACCGGGCACACATGCATACGACAAATTGCAAATCAGGCCTGCTAGCAGTCAGATAGAGAAGGGTGCCGATCATCCCACGGTAAAGTTTTGGATCGACAATAGTCCCATTCCTATCTTCATCTAACTTGGATTTCTCCACCATTGGAGTGTCCACGGGGTCACACTTTTCAAAGTTATATTTCTTTAAAGATTCTAGAGCATATTTGGATTGATTAATAAAGATGCCTCTGGGATTTTGAGAAATTTATAATCCTAAGAAAAAAGAAATTTTCCCCATCATTGACATCTGAAAGCGTGTGGACATTATCTTCTCAAAGCGTTTGGACAATTCTATGTTAGAGGCAGAAAATATTATATCATCAACATAAATTTGTATCAGAATCATGTCGTTGTCCTCCTTGAGAGTGAATAGAGTGGGGTCCACCTTGCCTTTGGAGAAGCCTTCCGAAATGAGATATGTTGAAAGGAGATCATACCACGCGCGTGGAGCTTGTTTCAACCCATAGAGAGCCTTCTTAAGCTTGTACACATGATTAGGAAACTCCGGTGCTAACGAACCCATCCGGCTGACTAACATAGACTTCTTCCCTTAGTTCACCGTTCAAAAATGCCGTCTTCACATCCATTTGATAGACGATCATGTTCATATGAGCAACATACGCAAGGAATAGTCTAATAGCCTCCAATCTTGCAACAGGAGCAAAAGATTCTTCAAAGTCTATACCCAAGGCTTGTTTATATCCTCTAGCAACCAATCTAGCCTTATTCTTCAAGACTCCACCCATCTCATCGAGTTTAACCTTATAAACCCTCAACAAAGTAAGGATGTTAACCTTGTCAGGGAGAGGAACTAATTCCCATACTTCAAGTCTTTGGAATTCATTTAGTTCCTCCTGCATGGCTTCAATCCAAGATGATTGAGTCATTGCCTGTTGCCAATTTTTAGGTTCAACTTCGGAGAGAAATGCATCAAAATAGCAATAGAGTGCATTCTCTTGTAATTGATGGCGTGTAGAGACTGGTCGATCGAGACTTCCAATGACATTCCTAATTGGGTGATCTTTTGTCCATTTGGTGCTATGTTTTTCAATCCGTGGTGGTCTGGAATGAACAATTGAAGGAGCTTCTTCTGAGGTAGACGTGGGTGAAGGGTTTTCAGGTATCGGTACACCAAAGAAAGGAAGCTCTTGTAGGTGAGCATATTCCAAATCGTGATCAATAGAATCCTCTTCAACATCATTAGGCACAAGTAAGGGTGACGATTCAGGTGTAGTTTGAGAATCACTTGGTAGAGGTGCATCCGGTTCAATGTTAATTGAAGATGCATTTGATAAAGCTTAATTAGCTTGAGCAACAACTTCAGGGATTAGAGCTATCACTACAGGTGCTGGAACTTCATCATTTGGGGGATCAAACAATTCATCAAACAACGATTGAGATAGTTTATCCCACTCAGGCCTTGTAGGTGGTAAAATGATGTAGAAGTAGGATTATTGGGAACTAATCCGGAACTAATAGCACCGGTTCCCATCTCGTGAAGCGCGGGTTCAGAGCTGCGCTTCTCAGAAGCCATCGCTGTCAGCTCATCAAAATCTGCGTCCATAGTTTCTACTATCTTACCAATACGACGGTTGTAAATTCGGTATGCTTTCTTGGAGGGTGAGTAACCAATGAAAATACCTATATCGACTTTTGGTTGAAGTTTGCCCAAGTTCTCACTATTAATGTTTGGATAACAAAGAGCACCAAACACATGAAATAATGAAACATCGGGTTTACGATCATGTAGAAGCTCGTAAGGTGTTTTTCCATGGCGTTTCCGAATGATAGAGCGGTTTTGGGTGAAACATGTAGTAGATACAGCTTCTGCCCACAAGAACAATGGAGCGTTCGCATAAATCAACATAGTCCTAGCAGCTTCCATAAGCGTACGATTCCGTCTTTCAACGACACCGTTTTGTTGTGGAGTACGTGCAGCGGATGTTTCATGTGAGATACCAACTTCTTCATAGTAATCACGAAGAGTCTGGTTGACGAACTCTGTTCCATTATCTGTACGAATACGGCGGACAGTAGTATTTAAACGTACCTGAATGAATTTCAGAAAAGTAATGATAGCCTTCGGTGCTTCATCCTTTGTACGTAGAAATCTAACCCATGTAAACCTGGAGAAATCATACACAATAACAAGGATGAATTTCTTACCGCTCACACTTTCGGTTCGCATTGGCCCACAAAGATCCATATGCAAAAGATGAAGTTTTTCTTGATTGGTGTCTTCAGCTTTGGGCTTGTATGATTTCTTGGTACTTTTCCCCCTTGAACACGCGGAACATAAATGGTCCTTGTGAAATTTGAGCTTTGGAAGACCACGAACTAATTCGTTTTTAGCCAGACGATTAATAGCATCAAAGTTGAGATGAGATAATCTGCGATGCCATAACCATGACTTGGTCTTAGATGCTTTAGAGATAAGACATACTGGAGAGGCGGCCATCATGTCTTGTAAGGAAAAAGTATAAAGATTTGCACCACAAGACCCCTTCAACAAATCTTTTCCTTCCAAGTTGCGGATGAAACAAGTATGTTGTCGAAAAGCAACCTCTTGGTTGGAATCACAAAACTGTCCTACTGAAAATAAATTATGACCAAGACCTTCTACATAGTATACCCTTGAAATCGTAACGTTTCCAATCTGATATTCACCATACCCCATTATCTTTGCAATATGATCATTACCAAATTTAACCGTTCCAAGAAACTTGCTGACGAAATTTCGGAGCATCGAGCGATCTCCGGTCATATGCTTTGAACAACCGGAGTCCAAATACCAGAGGATGATTTGGACCACCTGAAAATATCACCAAACGAAGACAATGTATAGGTTTCAGAATCTGAGTGTTCCTTGTTATTAGCAGGTACAGATTTAATGATCTTAGATTTGCTAACTTTAGGTTTCTTAGATTTCCTAGCCTTCTTCCTAGTTGGTGGTGTAGATTCAAGTTGGCTTAAATCCTGAGGTATTTCTTCACTGATAGGCACTATAGTGGGGGCTGACCTAACTAAAGGGCGCGGTTTCCATACTTTAGTGCTAGTGTGCCTAACTAAAGGACGCTGAGACCTAACATCAATGGATGCATTCCTAGTTAAAGGGCACATTTTTCCATCTAATGTAAAGGTCCTACCAGTGGTACGCCATTGCCATCCAACTTGGGTACGAGTTCTCCTAGTGGGCTTCCATTCAAGATTATTCCCAATGGCATTCATTTCATTCACATCATCAATAAGACACAAATCATGACGTTGGGAAAACATGCACTCATTACAATTCCAACAATTCAAATTAGAATTCACAAATGGTTTATGCTTCTGCACAGGCGCAGAGCTTTTAGTCTTAGCAACATGATTCTTTTTATTTAAATCTGACATAACATTCCTATGGTGAGCTTCTACTTTGTTCTTGATGGTACTACTAGTGGAGGGCTTGATCTTATCTTTCTTGAGTGGCGATCCTTTAGCCTTAGTAGACTCTTTTAATCCTGTAGAAGTCAAAGTGGGAACATTAGTAACAGATTTTAAAGGTGCCTTAGTTGATGGTTCAAATGACGGTTTTGCTCCTGGAGTCTTATTGAATGGAGTGACAGCAATGGGTCGATTATTAAGTAGTGCAGAACCCGGTTTTCCTATGTATTGTAAATATTCTAAGCAATATTGAACACGCTTAATATATTCATGGGCTGAATAATAGTAACTGCTTGAGGGATCTAACGTATACAAATCATCTAAAATATCCCTAACAAGATCTACATGCTTAATTGCATTCCTCATATAATCATCGTAGGTAACCGGGTTTTTCTTATGGAGCGGGTTCTTATAAAGCACTACTGACTTGGTTGTTGGAGCACTAGAGGACGGTGAAGAGTTGGTAGCTAAGTTATTAACAGCTTCTTGTCGGGTGAGAAGAAGTGTCTCCTTTAACTCGGCCAAAACCATGTTTTTGTCAATGAGCTGGATATTTAAGTCAGAGATTTCCTCACATTTTTGGTTCAATTTTTCAACATAAGATTGTTGCTGTGCCGCATTAAAAGCGAAGCGTTCTACTAGTGAACCATAAAGTTTGGACATTCCCTGTCTTGCACGATCCATCTCCCCTAGAATTGACAGAAGTCTAATTTCTAAGTCCTGGTTTTTAGACTCTACAGCCTCTAGTTCCAATTTTAGTGTTTCATTTGATGACACATCTCTCTTTAATCTCATAATCTCTTCCTCTAATGCCTTAACTATTGCAATCATCTTGTCACTCGTCTCAACACTGTTTTCACAATTGTTTGTTATCAAAACATCCTCATTTTGAGTTTGTTGGTTTAATTCTAAAGATATACAATGTTGTTCAAGTTGATTAAAGCATTTTGAAAGTAAATTGTAAGAATCTTGAAGCTTTAAAATTTCAGCGTTAGATTCGTGACAAGAATGATTATCTACCTCATTTACAGTATCAGCAACATTTACAGAGAGATCACACACATCATCACATATATTCACAGTATCACATTTAATCATAGCGGATGTAAGCTCATTCGAATAATTAACATTCACAGTAGTAAGCACATCACACGAAATTACATGGGACAAGAATCGGTCATATTCGGATAAAATCTTTTCCTTTTCAATTAATTGTAGTTCGTAAGCGGTGTCCATTTCATAAAACACTTTTTGAACTTCTGCAATTTCAAACTCAAGATTTTCCGAAAGAGATGCAAAACTTTCTTTTAGACTTTCGACAAACGGATTGATCTCATTCTTAAACACCTCGTTCATGTGTTCGAAAGCCCATTCTCCGGCGTTTAGGCCATTTGAAGTCGTACATTCCAAAATAACCTTGTCAAAACTAGCAAAGTATTGATTAATATCTTGCAAGTTTAACCATACAGTGCTAACAGGTGGAAGATCCTTTGGAATTTCCTTAGGTCCTTCCATTTTGACAAGTGTAGGAAGTGTACTAGGGTTTTCTTCATTTAACATGTAGGTTGGTGATGTGATGAGATCTTTATCCATATGGAAGCGAATTCTAAAATCCGTTTTTGCAAGCTCCTGAATCATTTTAAAATAATCACACTCGGGATATTTTGCAAAGTTGTATGACCGATTCTCATCAACTAGATCCTTATTTGTGCGATCATCGAAAATAATAATCGGGTCTAAGACCAATCCTAATTAGGTTGCATTATAAAGTCTTGGAATATGGATAAAAGCTTGTTTTGCATACCGTGGGTTAGAGGGAAGGCCTTTTTGACGTGATAAGTTAAATTCTCTAAACGAAGCATCAAATAAGTGCACTAGTTGAGAGGCAGCTATTGTCTTAAAAGCAAATAATCTAAACTTCTAATCTTATTAGCCGCATTAATTTCCATTTCATTCTTTTTAGACTCGAGTAACTCAAAATCCGTTTGAAGTTTGTGAAAATTAGTGACCACTATCTCTTTTTCTTTAAGTTCGTTAGAAGGATATGCTCTTAAGGTTTCAATTTCTTGCAAATGACTCATTTGTTTGTTTCGAAAATGATCATATCTGGGATTTGTTAGAACAGTGGACGAAGGAACTAATTCCAATGTTTGAACCTTTTCGTTGCACAAAGCAAGCTCAGCAGACAAATTCTTATTCTTAGCTAGGGTTTCTAAGAGTGCAGTATTCATTTGGCTAAGTAATGTAGCAGGAACCATGACCAAATCTTGTTGAGCAGGAATATGCGTATGGGAAATGGCTCCCGGTTGTGATTCACTCAAATTCTGGGGACTCACATTGATATTACTATCATTGATTGTCTCCTCATTTGAAAGACTCACCACCGAAGACTCATTCGGATCAGCACCCTCTTGCCCAACTTGATGTGGTTGAATACTAGTATCAGTGGTATTATCAGTGGTATTAGTAAGTACCTCAGATATTTTTCTGGCCCAAGGCTAGAGATAGTTGCCATAAGAGCTGCCTGTGTAGATTGAAGTTCATCACAGTCTGAATCGTAGGCATCAAGATCATCTGCTTGGTATGCTGCATTCTGTGTGGTGACAACGTCTTGTTCAGCAATCCCTGGATCAGCAAGAAATGCAAGCTCCTCTTCATCAAGTTCCCTTCCTTGTGCCTGAGCGTTCACCAGATAAATCTTCTCTGCAAACCACTGACCATCCCTTCTTCTCTTGGGTTTTTTGCAATCCCTGGACATGTGACCTTCTTCCTTACAGTTGTAGCATGTAATCATTCTCAACTTGCCTGTAGAATTAGCCCGTGGAGGAGTGTTGACCATTGGAGCAGGATTGACCGTACGTGCATTTGTGGTTGATGTAGTAGGTCTCCCCTGATAAGGTTGAATAGGTTGAACCATTACCCTGCCATTCTCAATAGTAGCTTGTTGGCGAGAATTGGATGAATTCCTCAGCTGATTGTTAGTAGGAGCTGTTCCTCTAAATCCTCGTTTGCTTAAAGTCCTTGTGAGATAAGCAGACATAGTGGCTAACACTTCAACTGGGTCAGTTCCTTGTTTGAATTCAGGAATGGGGACTTCATCATTATCACAATACAGTGCTTGGTCTTGTTGAGCTGCATAATCACTAGAAGGAATACTCATGTGATCGGAGTAGCTTGATGGATATGCTGCATTTTCTTGATAAGAAGAATATGATGACTGAGCATAAGGTGCAATGCTTGCTGGTGAATATGGGTGAGGTTGTGAAGCATATTGTGATGCTTGTGGTTCTCTCTGAGATGAAGGTGTATTAAACCGATATTGTTGCTAATGTGAGGTGGGTGGTTGCGGTAGAATTGAATATTGGGGGAAGCTTGGAGTCATGTACGGTGATGGATGATAGGCTTGGTGTCCCATGATATAAGGAGTGTTGTTGTATGACAAGCTTGGTTGATTTGCCATCAAAGCTAAAGAGTCAGGGTACATACCTCGAGGCGAACGGAGCATGATCACATGTTTCACATGCTGCTGAAGAAAAGCATAGAGTTGATCCAAATTGCACTTATGCAAATCCCTGGTTAACTTAACATCGGTAATATACTCACCCCATTCAGCTTGAGGTAAAGTATTCAAAAACTTGGTGTTAACCTGGAATGGAGCAATCACGAGATTGTATACATTCAAATCATTCATGAGAGTAGTGAATCTGAAGTAGTAGTCGTGAAGCGTTTCCCCTGGACTGTACGTGTATCTATCAAACAGATCATACAACTGACATTCCCGTTCCTGTTTAGTGAGAGACGTACCTTGTAGCAACACCTTCAGACATTCCCATAAATCCTTTGCAACCGTATATTGACTTACCATTCGATAGATGTCATGTGGAAGAGCTTGGAGAATGGTTTGAAGAGCCTTTTTGTCTGCATCGGCAAAACGTTGTTGGGCTGGTGTAAGTTCTTCAAACTCCCGTGGTCGAGTCACATTGTTAACCACAATGGTACCATAATCAAGTGGACCATTTGGAATTGACTTGACCATAAGCCTCCCATATGTCGGTTTTTCCTTAATGTATGACATCATACGGCCTTGCCATTCTTCAAAAACTTCTTTAATGAGCGTTGGAGGGCGATTATCCGTTCCCGTAATGACGGAAATATCCGTAAGTGATGTCATTTGAGGCATTAATGAATTTGGATTCATTTCGATCACTTTAAAGAAACAAAGATTATCGGTTGATCGAGCAGTGAAGTAAGGTTATGAATTGTGTTGTGTTGTTGAAGTAAAGAGTGTGTAAAAAGCCAAGATTAAATCCACTAAAAATCGTCAAGATTAAATCCACTTAAAAATCGTCGAAAAACTCGTAAAATACCCCTTGATCTTGCTTATCCGGAATAACCCTATTCGAAATAAACCTTATGCAGAATACTACCCTATTCGGAATCGTCGAAAAACTCGTAAAATACCCCTTGATCTTGCTTATCCGGAATAACCCTATTCGGAATAAACCTTATGCGGAATACTACCCTATTCGGAATACTACCCTATTTGGAATAATACCCTATTTGGAATAATACCCTATTCGGAATAATAACCTATTCGGAATAACAACCTATTCGGAATAACAACCTATTCGGAATAACAACCTATTCGAAATAACAACCTATTCGGAATAACAACCTATTCGGAATAATGCCCTATACGGAATAATGCACTATCCGGAATATCCCTATTCGGAGTATCCTATCCGGAATGATCTCCTATCCGGAATGAGAGGCTATTCGGAATGTTTGGCTACTCGGAATGTTTGGCTACTCGGAAGTGTGTAAAAAGCCAAGATTAAATCCACTAAAAATCGTCAAGATTAAATCCACTTAAAAATTGCACAAAATATAAAAAAAAATGTAAAATGCAAATCTTATACTACAAATATAAAAGAAAATGTAAAATACAAATAAAAAAGGTAAAGTGTAAAATGTAAGATTTTAATTTCTAAATCTGTTATTAACTCTTGAACGTTTTTTATTACAACTTCAATAAGCCCAAGTCAAATATCACCCTTCTATCTGATCTTTTAAAAGAGCTGGCCCAAAATTCATCTAGCCCAACAGCCTGAAACTGATCCAACAGGAAGAAAACAGTAAGGACTAAAAATGAAATTGATTTAACAGATTTATCTAACTAAGGACTGTAACTGACATAAGAGATATCTAAATGAAGGACCAAATGTGTATATTATCCAAACTTCTGCAATTGTAAAAAAAACAGATCTTAAGTAAGTTTTAACTAATGAATTTTAAATTCTCAAGTACTTTCTACATGAAAATTATTTAAACCAGCCAAATTTTAAGCTACAACACTAATACTAACTACTGCACTACAACTAAGCTTACTGATATGAAATTTTCTTACTTTTAATCTTCCTAAAACAATTAATGCCAAACACTAGTTTCAGCTAAATGAGGCTAAACTAAAAGGACTTATCGACAACCGATATAAGCATACAACAAATTTTAAAACAACAGATAAACAAAACAGAACCGAAACAGAGCAGTTTAACTATGCAAATTCCAATTTTACTCTACAATGTTTAACTAGCAGATTTCTATATAATATGCAGAAAATGATATAAGCGCTTAACCAATGCATCCGAAGCCTGTCCGTTGTGGAAGAGAAGCACGGCGCTGAACCGGCTTAAAAGCTAATCTCTACAACGCCTCCTTATCTACTGAAATCGCCGGTTTGAATCTAAGAATCCGAAACCTGCAAAACTCGAAACAAATACGAAGAAAAACAAACAAGACCTACGAATCTGAATTCTGTATCACTAGAACAAAACTGAATCTTTTCTTACAAATCTGATTTCATTAACCTCTCAATTTAGAACTCATACTACAATCAAACTGCTAGGCAGAAAGCTGTTTAAACTGATTAGAACATTACCAGATATTGCACTAACGTCACCACAACTAATTTGAACCGGAAACTTTTCTACTTAACAGATTATGCCAATTAACCTTCAAAATCTTTTATCTAAACTCAAAACAAATTCATCTAAACTAATTCAATATCTGAAATTACTGAAAAAAACTAAACTGATCCACAAAAAGAGTTCTCAAATCCAATGTTTCGAACGAATTACACTACCTGATTTTATCACAAACGATTAACTATATCAACTAATTCTACCACTGATTGATGGCTGTAAAAAAAAACTGTATATAACAACTATTCGGATTATGTAACTGAATATCAAAATAGTAAAGGTTCTTAAACAATCTTTAAAAACAGTATAAGAGACGAAAACAAAACA
Organism: Glebionis coronaria; assembly: GCA_025667525.1. Classification (NCBI taxonomy): domain Eukaryota; kingdom Viridiplantae; phylum Streptophyta; class Magnoliopsida; order Asterales; family Asteraceae; genus Glebionis; species Glebionis coronaria. Next base: position 316,804,076 of record CM046878.1, read on the forward strand.
TGATTTCAAGCAATAACAGTAACGCAATAGTATTCAAAACAGAAAGAAGAAGAAGGTTTCGATAGAGGTAAACTCAAGCTTTCATTAATGGTGAAAAAGAGAATCGGTTACAACTAATGAAACTGAAAGTTTAACAAACTTAACAGAAAACTGAAAATGATTTAAACTGTGAAGAAAACTTATCTAAACTACTCCTAACTACTATGTGAAAACTACACCTAGTCTAACCGAATGCAAATGATGGCCTCGTCTTCAATTTATAGCCGTCTGGAGAGGGTGGATGACGTGGCTCCACCAATGATTGATTGACACGTGTTTAATACGAGGTTTACTCGTTCTTCATCATCTTCAACTTTGGGGGTTTCTTCGTTCTTGAGTATTGATCTAATTAAAAAGTATCCTCTTGTAGAGAAGAAAGAGGTGATCATCTTTGCTGTTGAAAACTTCTTTTGATTCTTTGTTGATCGTTCGTGAAAATTGATTGCAGGTTTAAGGAGGTGGAAAGAAGGTAACCGTCTCTCTCTCTTATCTTGGAGAAGAAGAAGACGCGTGTGTATTTTTTTGTGTGATGTTTGACCGGCTTTGGTCAATGGACCAAAGTTAAGTACTTTAACTTTCCTTCTATTTTCCTTTTGGTCCTTTTCTTTTAATTTCATTCCAAATGTATATTAAATCTTTTAAGTACTTTCTTTTCATCCTCCATTTATGTAGAAGTTACAACTTAAACCCTCCATCTTTGGAAATTTGGCAAACAAGGTCCTTGGATCATCTTTCGTCCTTTTCTTCGTCTTTTCTTCAAATAAATCCCTTAAAACGTGTCTTTGCTCCAAAATGCATCTACTTCACCTGAAAACACATGAAATACAAATACACGCATAATTCTGATATTTTAAAGTTAAAATAACGTATTTGACTGTGTTTTTAGTGGTATTTGGATCATTATTGATGAGTGTTTTCACACTTATCAAAAATCGTCGAAAAACTCGTAAAATACCCCTTGATCTTGCTTATCCGGAATAACCCTATTCGGAATAAACCTTATGCGGAATACTACCCTATTCGGAATACTACCCTATTTGGAATAATACCCTATTTGGAATAATACCCTATTCGGAATAATAACCTATTCGGAATAACAACCTATTCGGAATAACAACCTATTCGGAATAACAACCTATTCGGAATAACAACCTATTCGGAATAACAACCTATTCGGAATAACAACCTATTCGGAATAATGCCCTATACGGAATAATGCACTATTCGGAATATCCCTATTCGGAGTATCCTATCCGGAATGATCTCCTATCCGGAATGAGAGGCTATTCGGAATGTTTGGCTACTCGGAATGTTTGACTACTCGGAATGTTTGGCAATTCTGAATGTTTGGCTATTCTGAATGTTTGGCTATTCTGAATGTTTGGCAATTCGGAATAATCCTGGAAAAAACTTCGAGACCAAGTAAACCAAGCTTTGAACGATTTTAAACCCGATTTTTGATCAAAAACCACAAAAAGTTTTGTGATTTCTACCAAAATAAGCGAAGCCCAACACTTATCTACTAATCCCAACAACAAAAACACCAAAAATTACAAGATTCAAGGTTGATTTTTCTAAAAAATCACTAATACCCTTAAGAACTAAAAAACAACACTAATCTTTACCTTAAATCACCCCATGGCTCTTGATACCAATTGAAGAATATTGTTAATCTTGTGAATCAATGAAGTGGGTTGAAGATTTCTAGAGAGAGAAACTAGTGAGAGAAAGTATGTGTTTTATTAACTTGATCAAATGGAAACATCAACAACCAACCCCTTTCCATGGTGGAAAGGGGTATTTATATCCAAGACCACTATTGGGCTTGGGCCGACCCATGACAAGCCCATGGGTCGGTTTCTTACTTAACTAAATAAGTACTCATTAACTACGAGCTATTACAATCATTAATAATATTGTGGAGTGACCGGTACTTCTAATATACGTTAAAACGTATTTCTAACACAAAGGGTTTAAAGAAAATAGATGAGAAGAAATAGAAGGGCGGGACAATGGGTAAGTCATAAAAACCATGAGCTACTCGAGGTAGACTCGCACCAATCAAATAGAAAGATTTTCCATTTATTGCATCGGTGGAAGACCGAGATTTCCCTTTATAAGCAATTCCGGGATCAAATATCTCGTCCTCAGTGGAGAAAGGAAAGGGAACATAAGGGGATTCCCCCACAATAGGTCCACACAAAGCATCGTCAAAAGGAGAAGACGAGCTTGTAGCACTCAAAACACGAGGTGATGATGGAGTTAGCATTGTAGAGAAATCTTTTAAATCCAATTTAAAATCTTTCCCTTTTTCATCTTTTAAACTCTCCTTATGAAAACCCGACTTGATTATGTCAAAAATATTTGGTGTTTCTAAAGCAATGTTAGTCACACTAAAAATTCTCACATTTGAAAACCGTTTTGGTTTTGGTGGTGGTAAATTCTCAAAACGTTTGTCAACAAAGAAAACTTCCCCATTAGGGTCAACATATTCATCATCCGAAGAATCATTCGTGATTGGAAACGTAGGCTTAACACTCTTAACCTCCACCGGCGGAGGGGACGGAAAATCGTTTTTATCCTCAACTCATAAAACTCTTTTTGAAATCTTTTTGCAAATGTTTTATATGGGATTAACATTGTTCAAAGACGTGATAGAATACACATGAGAAAGTGTAGAGTTTTGAGTTGCGTTTATGACGAGTTCTTCCTCATTAAAACGATGAGTGATTTTCCTAGCATGCACATCGATAAGTGCTCTCGAAGTATCCAAAAATGATCGACCTAAAATTAGAGGAACTTTAGGATCGATGGGGATGTCAACAACAATAAAGTCCACGGGATAGTAGAAATTTCCAACTTTCACGAAGACGTCCTCGGCTACTACACAAGCTAGAATCGTAGAATGATCGGCCATCTCGATTGACATTCTTGAAGGAGTGAGATTAGGAAGATTGAGCGACTTAAAAATCTCAAAAGGCATCAAATTTATACTAGCACCAAGCTCGGCCAAGGCGTAGCACTCCTCCATATCTTCTATTGCTCATGGGATTAAAAATTTACCGGGATCACCGACTTTTTGAGGTATGCGGCTAAGAAAAACCGAAGAACAACTAGACGACTTTTGAAATTTCTCTTTGTTATTCAACATACTTTTAAAGTTTGCGGCAAATCGAGGCATCATGACCAAGGCGTCAGCAAAACTTATATTAAAATGCAAGTCACAAAACATTTTCATAAAAAGTTCAAATTGATAATTATTTCGTTCTTGTGCCTTTTCCTTGTTTCGTCTTGAAGGGTAAGGTAAGGGTGGTGTGGGTTGGGGCATAGGCAACGGCCTTGGAATCTCGGGTTCCACTATTGGTATTGGTTCAACCGTAGGTGTGGTTTGAGCGGTACTTCGTGGGCTTGGAATTTGCTCCTTTTCTACCACCACCTCGGGTTCTTTCTCTTTTTCCTTCTCCGTAGAAGTACTGGGACGAGAAATGGGTTCTTTGAAAGTTTTACCACTACGAGTAGTAATAACCTTCAATTCTCCTTTCGGGTTTACGATGGTATCATTAGGAAGACCACCCGAAGAAAAAGGTTTACACATGATAGATTCAAACATATTTCCCATTCGGTCTTCAAACTTAGATTGCCTAGCATACTCTTTTAACAATTCTTGCTTAATCTCATGTTGACCTTGCTCCATTTTTTTGTTGATTTTGTTGGAGACGTTGAACATTTCCTTCCATTTTATTAGCATGAGTCTTAAGTTCATTAGCAAGTTCGTTTTTAAGCTCGTTTTATAACTCAGATCTTAAGCTAACCATTTCACGTTGCATATTATCAAACTTAGCATCGTTTGCTTTAGCATAATTAAAAAATTCTCCTTGAAGATTTTTGGTGTGATCATTTTGAAAACCTTGGGTAGTATTTTGAAAATCACGGTTTTGGTTTGAAATTTGCCCATTTCCACTTTGATAATTACCCTTGTTGTAGTTACGTTGATTTCCTTGATAAGCACCACTTTGATTGTTGTTTCGATAGTTGTTAGCATTTTTATTTTTTGGAGCTTGATTTTGGCGGGAACCTTGACCGTTTTGGTTATAAGTTCTCGTGGCTACATAAGCATTCGAAGTGTTACCATCCGCGGTAATGCACTCGGAAAAATCATGAGCTCCACCACACGAAATACAACTCTTGGCAACCGCCTTAACCGATGCGGAATTCAAAGCATCTTGTGCTTTCCAATGAGTCATAAGAGTCGAAAACCTATCGAAAAACCGATTCTCCTCATTTGCTTCATCTTGCAAGGCACTCATGTTACGAGACGACGATGAACCCATAGTGGCAACACTCGGTGTGATACGAGGGCTATAAACCTTAGACCTATTCTCAATGATTTTCAAAGCCTCATCGGTTGTTTTGCACAAAAAATTACCACCCGCGGCGGCATTTAAGTAATCTCGTTCATGATCATTAAGCCCATTATAAAATGTGTCAATTTGGTGCAATTCGGAAAAATCATGGTGTGGACATTCATGTAACATTTCTTTAAACCTTTCCCAAGCCATTGAAAAACGTTCATTAGACCTTTGAGTAAATCATGAAATCTCGTTTTTCAAATGTGTTTTTTAGATGGTGGAAAAAATTGATTCACAAACTTAGAAACGAGTTCACCCCACGTCAAAATCGAATTTGGGGGTTCTTTCTCGAGCCATATCTTGGCGGGTACATCTAACGAGTATGGAAACAACATCATCTTAATGGCATCGTGTGGTACATCCTTAAACTTTCTTGTCGCGGTGAGACGATTAAATTGCCTAATGTGATAATGTGGGTTGTCTTTTTCGTGTCCGCGAAACTTGTTCGCTTGAAGCATAGACATTAAACCCGTCTTGATCTCGATGTTCTCCGCAAGGATGGCGGGAATCACAATGGCCTCTCCAAAACCCTCGGTGGGTGCTTGAAGCAACTCCATCATAGTACGATTAGCCATGATAGCTTCTTGTTCTACAATAGGTTCCTCACTTAGAGTCTCTTCACTAGAAAGATTAGGAGTAGGTGTTGATTCCTTTCGGTTTCTACGTTTACGTGCACGTCTTGCTTGATTTCGAGTTTGCATAAACGTTACATACAACGTGGGGATGAGCAAAGAAGATTCTTTTTGGTGTTTTTAACTTTTTCAATTTTTTTAGATTTTTGATTGTTTTTACTTTTTTTTTTTGGATTTTGGAATTGTATTAAGTAGACAAAAATCTACAAATCTCCTCCTTAATCAAATCTATTGATTAAAGAAGCCTCAAGGAATGAAAACGCTCACGTGAAGTGAACGCCTTCAATGACTTTAGAACGTTGGTGGAACACCAAAACGTTCAAGAGGGTTTAATCAAATAAAACCAAGAAAGTATATATGATACTTAATAATACTTTGGGCGGCAAAACCCTCGATTAGCTCTCAAGTCAAGGTCGTGATTTCTCACTTTTGGAGTACTTGTGTATTTATTGTTCTACGTATACAATATAGTAATAGTATTCACACAAAAAACGAAAAACCGATAATACGTATTAGTAGAGTGCTACTAATACAAATACTATTTATGGTTAGTATATAAAAACAACAATTTTTCAAATCAAAACACAACACGCCTCCCCGGCAGCGGCGCCAAAATGATGTAGAGTAAAATACGCCTTTTAGGAAAAAGAGCGTAATTAGGGCAAGCGTTAACAAGTGACTTAGGAAAATCACAAGTTATGACCCAAAGTGGGGATCGTTCTCAAGGAGGCTTGGTGTGTGTGTAATGAAATGATTAATTATGTGATTATATGATTATGAGAAAGAAAATAGAAATGGGATAAGAAGAGAATGACGCTTACGATGACGGATGATAGGTGTGAAAACACCCATCCTTTTACCACTTATGTCTTACTAAAACAAGACCAAAATGCGTATTTAATGTCATTTGCTTAGAATTATGCGTGGTTTGTGTGTTTGTTGTGTTTTCAGAGCCAACCGGATAAATATTGGAGATAACATGGGATTGCACGGGTTTTATCGAGGAAAAAGACGAAAAGATGAAATCTATAGTCCAAGAGATGCAAAAGATTTGAAGTCAATGGGCCTATTTGAAGATTTATCGAAGAAAAGGACCAAAGACGGAAGATTTACCTATGTCGAAGAAACTCAAGTCTATTAAATGAAGAAATTAAAAGACGAGTTGAAATTATTCGTCGACAAATCCCGAATCGAAATCGAAAATGTCAACTTTTCTGAAAAAGACGAGAAGACAAAAAGGAAGGAAGAAAGCCCACTCACCAACCAAGGGAGAAGCCTATAAATACTCCTCCCATTCAAGACTCCACTAGTTTTTCCTTTCTGTTATTTTTCTTTCCGAGTTCTTAGGAAGAAACCATCTCCCTTAAGGAGTGGTTTTTCCACTTTTCTTTGATTTCTTCCAATATTGTAAGTTTAATTTTTCCACTTGTTTGTTGAATCTTAAATCATTAATACAAGTTTACTTTTAATCTTTTCATCATCTTGTTCTTCATCTCTTTGTGATTCTTAAGTTTTTAAAGTTTTCATTTTATTGGTTTGATCATAAAAAGTAAGTGGGTTTTATGTTTTTGTTGTTTTGAATTAAGGTTTACCTTAGGTAAATGATTCGTGGTGAAATTGGTTTAAGTTTTGATTAAAAACTTGGTAAATTTTGGTGTTAAATTCGTGCTAAAAGGTTCCCCTGTTCTTCGCTAATCAGTTACTGTTCTTGCCCAGATTCCGTATAGGGATTAGTGGGATTTCTGTTGGTTCGGAATATCAATATATTCCGGATCAAGGTGGTGAATTGTTGTCTATTCGGAATATTCAAAATATTCCGAGTAGTGTTTCATTTTCTTGATTATTCGGAATATCAATATATTCCGGATAGTATTTTCATCAAAATATTCCGAATAGGGTTTTTCGGCAATATTCCGCATGGTTGATTTTAAATTATTCCGCATAGCCTTACTTTTCAAATATTCCGCATAAATATTCCGCATAGAGTCAATTTTAAATATTCCGCATTAGGGTTTTTCTCAAATATTCCGAATAGCCAATGTTCCGGATGAGCTCACATTCCGCATAACCCAATTATTCAGCATTAGAGTATTTTTCCGAGTAGGGTTATTATTATTCCGAGTAGAGCACTATATTCCGCATAGAAGTATTATTCCGAGTAAGAGCAGACATTCTGAATAGAGATTGCCAGTTTTATTCTACGTTGAGGTACTTACTTACTGTTTCATTTAAATTCTGGCCTTATTCTCAGTTCTTGTTTCTAGTTTAATTTTATTATTACTTGCTCTTATCATTTTAGTAGATTTAGACCAAAGCTCCCCCTTTTTAGTCACCATTTACAACGATTCCACTTTTAACCGTGATCAATTCGAGAAGATACCGAGAACGAAACAACGACATATATCAATTGGGTACGAGCAACGCAAAGAAAGATCTTGCAAGCAAAAGCAACATTTTTAATCAACTAAAACAACTGTAAATCAAAATGGCGCAGCTGCCGGCTCTTTTCGTAAGGATCAACGGTTTCTTGTGAGAAAAATTGGATTTTGGGATCCGTTCTTTCGGGAACGTTATTTTCAAGCACAAAAATTTTCAAAAAAAACCCATAAAAATAAAAAAATTTCAAAAATACAAAAACATTAAAAAACCTATAAAAACCAAATATAGTTTCTCTTGCATTTTCTTTTTAGTGTATGCGTACTCGATCAACGTCTTATTCAGAGCCCGAGACTCTCAAAGATTTAGACATGGCCGGTGTACACAACAACAACAATAATAATCCACCCCTCCCAAATAACAACAACAATAATCATCCACCCCACCAAAACATGAATAATCCACCCTTACCCGACCTACGAACCATGGAGGAGCTATCTCAACCCACCATGAACGGACGTGGAGGCCCGATTGCACCGATGCATGTCACGGCTCAGGAGTTTTCGTTGAAGCATCACATGATCCAGCAAGTGCAAACTAACCCATTTCGTGGAATTATGGATGATGATGCCAACAAACACCTCGACAAATTCATTACCATTACCCAAAGCATGAAGTCCCCCGGTGTTTCTATGGATGACCTTCGCCTTCAACTCTTTCCCCACTCGCTTTCTCACCATGCCGAAAAATGGTTTGACCGTCTCCCAAAGAACTCTATTCATACTTGGGACGACATGACTCAACGCTTTTTGTCGCGCTACTTCCCACCATCCATGGTCACGAGCCTTCGTAACCAAATTAGTGGATTCATGCATGACAATGATGAATCACTTTTTGATGCTTGGGAACGATACAATGATTTGATCGACCGCTGTCCAAATCACAATATGCTCCCCGTCACTCTCATTGATCCTTTCTATAATGGTCTCACTTTTCGTGATCGTGACATGATCAACGCCGCCGCCGGTGGTACTTTTATGAAAAGGAGACCGGAGGAGTGTAGAGAGTTGATTGAAAACATGACTACACACCACAAGAATTGGGATTCATCCGCATCCTCAAGATCTAACTCGAGAGTCAATGTTTCTTCTACTACTTCCAATCCTGAGATGACTGAAATTTCTCGACAACTCGCTGAGATGAACAAGAATTTCATGACCATGGCCACAAACCACTTTCAACAAGCTAAAGCCGTTGCTATTTCTTGTGACACATGTGGTGGCCCTCACTCTTATAATGATTGTCCTTCTACCCAAGGCAAATTTTCTGAAAACGTTAACGCAGCTTACGATACTCATCCCACGGGAGGCTATCAAGCTCGCCCTCAAGGAGACCGTAGCTTGCTAAGTTATCGTTCCAACAATTATCTTGCTCCACCCGGTTTCCCTCCTGCAAACCAAAACCAACAACAAAGCTATACCCGAAACAATCAATCCCAACCTCGTGCTAACAATCAATATCAATCCCAAAGAAACCCACACCCAACTCAAGGAAATTCGCAAGCTTACCAAGCTCCACCTCTCAATCAACCGATGGCAGTGAATCAAGACGTCGAGACGTTCATAAAGACTAATCGAGAGATGGTGACGAATCTTCAGAGTCAATTTGTCAACTTCAAGAATGACATGGCGAAACAAGGGAGCGATATTCGAGCCGAGCTAAGGAATGATATGGCAAAACAGAGCAATGAGCTCCGTGCCGACATCAGAGATTCTTTCAGCACTCAAGCGCTTAACATTCGTGATATGATTGGTTCGCTCATCCAAGGTAATCAACCCTCTTCTTCGGGTACTCTTCCGAGTAACACCGTTGCGAATCCAAGAGGGGAGATGAAAGCAATCACCACTCGTAGTGTAAAAGGTTATACAGAACTCGAGTTTCCTACACCTCCACCCGTGATTGTGAACAAGGAACAAGAGTAACTTTCCTCACCTCCTTCACCTTCTATCCCCATTTCCCCACCACCCGTGGCTGTGAGTGATCCTACTCCCTTAAAGCCTTCTTCTTCATCCAATATACCTTATCCTTCAAGGTTGAGGAAAGAGAAGCAAAAGAGCAAGGATGATATTCAAGTTTCAAACTTTCTCAAAATGTTTAAACAATTGAATTTTAACATCTCCTTTGCCGAGGCTCTCGCTCACATGCCCAAATACGCTAAGATGTTTAAAGATCTTCTAAGTGACAAGGAGAAGCTTTTTGACATTGCTCAGACCCAACTTAATGAGAACTGCTCCGCAGTGCTCTTAAGGAAATTGCCCACCAAACTTGGTGATCCGGGTCGCTTCTTGATTCCTTGCAACTTCCCGGGAGTAGAGAATTGCATGGCCCTAGCCGATCTAGGTGCCAGTATAAACTTAATGTCTTTAAGTGTTTGGAAGAAATTATCTCCCCCCGAGCTAGTCCCCACCTAAATGACTTTGGAATTAGCCAACCGTACGGTTGCTTATCCAGTGGGGATAGCCGAAGATGTCTTTGTTGGCGTTGACAAATTCACCTTCCCTGCGGATTTTGTTGTCGTTGACTACGAGATGGATCCTCGTGTTCCATTAATCGTTGGACGTCCATTCCTGAGGACCGGTCGCACTCTCATTGATGTAGCCGCGGGCGAAATAATCAAGAGAGTTGGTGACGACAAAATTGTCTTCAACATGGGTAAGATTTCTAAGCAACCTTATTCTTATGAGAGTGTTAATGCTATTGATGTTCTCGATGAGGCTTGTGAAGAACATTTTCATGATGCTTGCAAAAGTACTCTCTCTTCTCTACCCAATGTTGAGACCGTTGCCTCAATTGCTCCGGCATTGACTCCTTTTGGAGAAAGTGACTTGGATGATTTCGAAGCTAGCTTGGGTCCTCTCGATATTAAGTATGATGATTCTTCCACTGATTGGGATGAAGACATTCGTACTATTGAGAGACTTCTCAATGAAGACCCGTTTCCTCCTCCCTCTCCTAAAGAGGCGACTAATGATGATCCATCGTTAGTTACACCATCTATTGAGGATCCTCCTACTCTTGAGCTTAAGGACCTACCTCCTCATCTTGAGTACGTTTTCCTTGAAGACAACGAGAAGTTACCGGTCATCATCGCGAAGGACCTGAAAGAAGACGAAAAAGACCGACTTGTCGCCGTGTTGAAGAAGCATAAAAGAGCTATCGCTTGGAAAATCTCCGACATTCGTGGAATTGATCCTCACTTTTGCACACATAAAATTCTCATGGAGGACGACTTTAAGCCCACAATTCAAAGCCAACGAAGGGTGAATCCTAAAATCCATGAAGTCATCAAAAAAGAGGTTATCAAACTTCTTGATGCGGGTATGATTTACCCTATTTCGGATTCACCATGGGTTAGTCCAGTCCATTGTGTGCCTAAGAAAGGCGGAATTACCGTTGTGCCCAATGCAAACAACGAGTTGATTCCTACCCGTCTCGTTACTGGGTGGAGAGTTTGTATAGACTACCGCAAACTCAATGATGTCACGAGAAAGGATCATTTCCCTCTACCTTTTATGGACCAAATGCTTGAACGTTTAGCGGGTAATGAATATTAATGCTTTCTTGATGGTTTCTCGGGTTATTTCCAAATACCCATCGATCCCCAAGATCAAGAGAAGACAACATTTACTTGTCCCTATGGCACATTTGCTTACAAAAGGATGCCTTTTGGCTTATGCAATGCCCCCGGGACTTTCAAAAGGTGCATGTTAGCTATCTTCCATGACATGGTTGAGCAAACCATGGATGTCTTCATGGATGACTTCTCGGTCTTCGGGGATTCCTTTTCTTCTTGCCTTGCCAATTTGGAACGTATGCTTTAGTGGTGCGAAGACACTCGCCTTGTTCTGAATTGGGAAAAATGCCATTTTATGGTAAAAGAAGGCATTGTGCTAGGACACAAAATCTCTAACGCCGGTCTTGAAGTCGACCGTGCTAAAGTAGATGTCATAGCCAAATTACCTCCACCTTCAACCGTGAAGGGTGTGAGAAGCTTTCTGGGTCATGCAGGCTTTTATCGTCGATTCATTCAGGATTTCTCTAAAATCGCTCGCCCGATGACCCACCTCTTGGAAAAAGATACTCCTTTTATCTTTTCTAAAGAGTGTATCGAATCCTTCAATCTTCTTAAGAATAAGATAACTAAGCCACCGGTCTTGGTTATCCCTAATTGGGAGCTACCCTTTGAATTGATGTGCGATGCTAGCGACTTCGCTATTGGTGCGGTTTTGGGACAAAGGATCAACAAACATTTCCAACCAATCCACTATGCTTGTAAAACAATGACGGGGGCTCAATTGCATTATACGACAACCGAAAAAGAGCTTTTAGCTGTTGTCTATGCTTTTGAAAAATTCCGCCCCTATCTTGTTTTATCCACCACCATCGTATACACGGACCATTCCGCGTTGAAGTACTTGATGACTAAACATGACTCTAAGCCAATACTTCTCCGCTGGGTTTTACTCCTTCAAGAATTCAACATTGAAATTCATGACAAGAAGGGTGCTGAAAACCTAGCCACGGATCATCTGAGCAGACTTGAGGATCCATATCAAGGGGATCATCCGAACAAAGAGATCAATGACTCTTTCCCCCTTGAGACCTTAATGTCTATAAATCTCAATCTTGATGGCACCCCGTGGTTTGCTGATATTCCAAACTACTTAGCAGGTGGTGTTCTCATCAAAGGGTTAACATCCCAACAAAAGAAGAAGTTCTTGAACGTTGTTAAGACTTACTTTTGGGATGACCCTTTTCTATTCAAACAATGCGCTGACTTGATTATTCGCCGATGTGTTGACGGACTGGCAGCTTTTGACATTCTCCAAGCTTGCCACAAAGGACCCACCGGTGGTCACTTTGGTCCCAACTACACCGCTAAAAAAGTGTTTGACTCGGGATTCTATTGGCCCACCATTTATCGTGATGCTCACGAGATGGTTAAACATTGTGATGCTTGCCAAAAACAAGGCAAGATCACACATAAAGATGAGATGCCTCAAAATTTCATACAAGAATGTGAAATCTTTGATGTATGGGGCATCGACTTTATGGGGCCATTCCCTTATTCTAAAGGCAACAAATACATCCTTGTCGCTGTCGACTACGTTTCTAAATGGGTTGAAGCCAAAGCTTTACCCACTAATGATGCGAGGGTGGTTTGTAATTTCTTGAAACAACTGTTTGCTCGATTCGGTGTTCCTCGTGCTATTATCAGTGACCGCGGGACTCATTTTTGCAACGATCAATTTGCAAGAGTCATGGATAAGTATGGTGTCAATCACCGTCTTTCCACCGCTTATCATCCTCAACCAACGGTCAAGCCGAGATATACAACCGTGGATTGAAGAGAATTTTGGAACGTACTGTGGGAGAGCATCGTGCCTCGTGGGCCGATAAGCTTGATGATGCTCTGTGGGCTTTCCGTACCGCCAATAAGATGCCGATTGGTTGTACACCTTATCGTCTTGTGTATGGGAAAGCCTGCCACCTCCCTATCGAGCTGGAACATAAGGCATACTGGGCCTTGAAGTGGGCTAACTTCGACATCAACAAAGCCGGTGATTTTCGCAAGATTCAACTCAACGAGCTACAAGAATTGAGAAATCAAGCTTACGAGAACTCAGTGATCTACAAGGAGAAGATGCTAAAATCAAGAACCGAGAGTTCCACGTTGGTGATCAAGTCTTACTCTTTAACTCTCGGTTGAAGATCTTCTCAGGCAAGTTGAAGAGCCGCTGGTCTGGTCCATTCACCATCGCCAATGTCTTTCCCTATGGCACCATTGAGCTTTCTCAGCCAAATGGGCCCAACTTCAAGGTGAATGGCCAGCGTTTGAAATTGTACTTTGGTGAGGACATCTCTCAAGAGATTATTCCATCGCTCACCATGTTTCCCTTGAATTAGTTCGGGACCGAGTCAGGCTCGCGACTCGGTAAACAAAAACAAGCGCTCCTCGGGAGGCAACCCGAGTATCTATCCCCCTTTCCTGTTTTACATCCTAAGTGTAGGGGGAGCTATATAGGTTGCTTGTATTTGGATGGTGATGTGATTACAGGGATAAGTGCACTCTTTGAATCTTTGAAGAACCGTGCTCCCATGTTATCCGCAATACCGGTTCTATCTCTCAAACTATCGTGATTCAATTCTCTTCATATTCACATTTGAAATTAATTACTTTAGTCGTCTCTTCCTTAGCTTGATTTAACCAACATGCACAATGTCATAAGTGTAGGGGAGCCTTTTTCCCACATGCTTAAACATTGAGGACAATGTTTATCTTAAGTGTAGGGGAGACTTCTATCGAAGTTTTAAGTGGACTTTTCCATTAAAATGCCTTCATTTAACCGGAAAATCATCTTTTTCAACATTTTTCAAATTTTTAATTAACTTTGGCCATTTTTTCGTAATTTTTAAATTTTTTTATTGTTGCTTTCATATGTATATATCCCGCAATAAAGTCAAAAATATTTATAAAGTGGTGTAGCTAGTTTAGAAATCTTTGACATATTAGGCCCGTTGCGATTATTTTGACTCAACCCGAATAGACTTATCTGAGTTTATTCTATCTAGTATCCTTAACCATGTAGACCTTAATTGGTTTATTAGGCTAAGCATCCACGAGTCTCATTACTTGAGATTTTAAATTGTGGAGGACGAGAAATGATAGATGTCAATTATAAGTCGGTATTCTTGCACAAGCTCACTTGGTGTAATTATTTGCCTGTTCTCCCATCACTTGCTAATAATTTATCTGCAATAAGTAAGGTCGTACGATTTGAAAGGTTATTTAGCTTCTAGCCCAAGATCGTTTAAAAGTTGCTCGGTAATGATAAGAGTTCATAGCCAAGGCATAACTTATGAAGCGGGGCGCGAAGATTGGCGAGTCCAAAAAGGCCCTAACAAGGCATGAGGATTCCATTTTATTGCTAAAGATCCAAGGTGATGTGAAAAGCATTATTCCCAAAATCAATATGAAGGATCAAGACTCACGACGAAAAGCAATCAACTCCCATAAAGATCATGGAGAAGTCTATCCGAAAAGACCCTAACAAGGTATGAGGATAAATAGATCCAAGTCCGAAAAGGAGGCGGATCGTTGTATCTCAAAATCCCAATTAGAGATTGAAGAAATAATCCTGAATTCGTGGTCAACAATGTTGGAGTACCCCTCAAAAGTATCCAAGTGAAGAAACTCTATTAACGAAGAGAAGACCATTATCTCAAGAACGTCTCTCGAAGATATGAAGTATGAAGTACATGCCAAATATCGACCCGAGAAAGGTCTCAAATCGTGAACCGAGTTATGCCAAGATATGAACTTTTTGATATCCCGAGAAGCAGTTTTAAGAGATTTTGTCCTTTAGCTAACTATTAATCAAATCGTCCTACTTTGCTTTCAGCCTAAATAAACTATCGAAATAAGTCCAAAAATGCATCTTCATGATCATTCTAAGACAAAAATAAAAGGAATAAGGGAGTTTAAGTATATAATTAAGCCATGTGTGTAAGTGTTTGAATTGCTAACTTATAATAACAATGATCTCGTTTTTAAGCTTAGTTTGGGGAACGTAAAACTTGAGGATGATAAATCTTCGCAGCACCAAAGCCCTAATGTAAGTCCTTGATCTCTTTGAAAGTTATTTCCATGAAGCTATTTTCAAGTGAAAATAGTTTTCTATCCTTTAGTTTATTTTAAAGTTTTAATTTCTCTTAGTACTTTAATTTTTGTTTAGTAGTATGTTAATAAGGCCAAGGTTGATTAATTAGGAGAAAAATGTAAATTTGCTTTATCACTAAGCATTGCATGAGGGCATGGCAATGGTTAAGTGTAGGGGATTTGATAGGTGTGAAAACACCCATCCTTTTACCACTTATTTCTTACTAAAACAAGACCAAAATGCGTATTTAATGTCATTTGTTTGGAATTATGCGTGGTTTGTGTGTTTGTTGTGTTTTCAGAGCCAACCGAATAAATATTGGAGATAACATGGGATTGCACGGGTTTTATCGAGGAAAAAGACGAAAAGATGAAGTCTATAATCCAAGAGATGCAAAAGATTTGAAGTCAATGGGCCTATTTGAAGATTTATCGAAGAAAAGGACCAAAGACGGAAGATTTACCTATGTCGAAGAAACTCAAGTCTATTAAATAAAGAAATTAAAAGACGAGTTGAAATTATTCGTCGAAAAATCCCGAATCAAAATAGAAAATGTCAACTTTTCTTAAAAAGACGAGAAGACAAAAAGGAAGGAAGAAAGCCCACTCACCAACCAAGGGAGAAGCCTATAAATACTCCTCCCATTCAAGACTCCACTAGTTTTTCCTTTCTGTTATTTTTCTTTCCGAGTTCTTAGGAAGAAACCATCTCCCTTAAGGAGTGGTTTTTCCACTTTTCTTTGATTTCTTCCAATATTGTAAGTTTAATTTTTCCACTTGTTTGTTGAATCTTAAATCATTAATACAAGTTTACTTTTAATCTTTTCATCATCTTGTTCTTCATCTCTTTGTGATTCTTAAGTTTTTAATGTTTTCATTTTATTGGTTTGATCATAAAAAGTAAGTGGGTTTTATGTTTTTGTTGTTTTGAATTAAGGTTTACCTTAGGTAAATGATTCGTGGTGAAATTGGTTTAAGTTTTGATTAAAAACTTGGTAAATTTTGGTGTTAAATTCGTGCTAAAAGGTTCCCCTGTTCTTCGCTAATCAGTTACTGTTCTTGCCCAGATTCCGTATAGGGATTAGTGGGATTTCTGTTGGTTCGGAATATCAATATATTCCGGATCCAGGTGGTGAATTGTTGTCTATTCGGAATATTCAAAATATTCCTAGTAGTGGTTCATTTTCTTGATTATTCGGAATATCAATATATTCCGGATAGTATTTTCATCAAAATATTCCGAATAGGGTTTTTCTGCAATATTCCGCATGGTTGATTTTTAATTATTCCACATAGCCTTACTTTTCAAATATTCCGCATAAATATTCCGCATAGAGTCAATTTTAAATATTCCGCATTAGGGTTTTTCACAAATATTCCGAATAGCCAATGTTCCGAATGAGCTCACATTCCGCATAATCCAATTATTCAGCATTAGAGTATTTTTCTGAGTAGGGTTATTATTATTCCGAGTAGAGCACTATATTCCGCATAGAAGTATTATTCCGAGTAAGAGCAGACATTCCGAATAGAGATTGCCAGTTTTATTCTACGTTGAGGTACTTACTTACTGTTTCATTTAAATTCTGGCCTTATTCTCAGTTCTTGTTTCTAGTTTAATTTTATTATTACTTGCTCTTATCATTTTAGTAGATTTAGACCAAAGCTCCCCCTTTTTAGTCACCATTTACAACGATTCCACTTTTGACCGTGATCAATTCGAGAAGATACCGAGAATGAAACAACGACATATATCAATTGGGTACGAGCAACGCAAAGAAAGATCTTGCAAGCAAAAGCAACATTTTTAATCAACTAAAACAGCTGTAAATCAACGGATTACACTAAGACGAAAAGGTCGTACACGTAAAACCGTAAAAGTACCAAAATTAAAAATTTACTCTAAAAATTCCTAAAAAATTGCAATAAATCCTAAATAATGTAATTATAGTTTACAAAAAAATCAAGAATCACTCAAACCTTTTATTTAATTAAATAATGATTTTTAATGCTAATTAAAGCCCTAAAAATCAATTTAATTAGTAAAAAGCCCACAATGAGATTTATCACTTTGTAATCCTCTAAATGGACCTATCTTAATTTAAAACTAATTTTGAAAATTTTAAAATTAATTAAAACTATTTAAAAACAATTAAAAACTATTAAAACTTAGAATAATTATAAAAATTAATCTAAAGACAATAAAAATATTCTAAAAGTTGTAAAATTCCTAACTTAATGTGATTAACCTAAGAAAAATACAAAAACTTGAAAAATCTAAAATTTGAAATTTAATAATAAAATAATATTAAAAATCCAAAAATTATAAAAAAAATTATAAAAAGTTGCAAACTAGTTTATTTTAACCTAATTAAACATAAAATGAACTTGAAATACCAAAAATGCCCCTATTGGGCCTTCAAATGGGCCAAATACCCAAACAGATCCTTAATGGGCTTAATATTGGGCCCAATAAGAAGAAGTCCTCAAAAATGGCCCAAAAGCTCCAGTCAAGCTTAAAATTTGATTTTAAACACAATATTCCAAAGGCCCAAGAGCTGAAAATGAGCTTAAGCTAGCTTATTTCAAAACAACTTATTCTTAATGGGCTTTTTGGCCCATTAAGCTATAAGCTGATGCCATAAGCTAAGATTTTGCCCACGTCCTTCTCTTGACCTAATTAAGCTATTTGCAAAAAGAAACTTGAATTAAGCTCAAGAAATAAGCCTGAAAATGCAATAAGTAGTCTACACAAAACGACAAAATAGTCGTTTTTGAGTTCTAAACTATTTCAAGAGCTGATTCAAGTTGCAATAAGTCACAAATGGCTTAACTAAGCTTAATCAACAAAAAGATTTTCAATAAACACACTCAATAAGCTGAAATAAGCAATAAGCTAATTTTGAAAAAGACCAAATAGTCGTTTTCTAGTAAAAACTTAAAACCAAAAGCTGTAAACTTCCAGATTCACTTATAAGCTCAAATGATTAAGACCTATTACAAAAAATAAGTTGTTGCACATTGGAATAAGCCAGAATGACTTATTAATAAGCTGAACACAAATTATAACTAGCAGTGGCTAGTAGCAGGGGAAAGGAGTTCCCACTGCCTTGACTTTTTGACCTGGCTTTTTAGAGAGTTTTACTTGGTATCTTTGGACAATCAAGGCACCCTTGTGATCAGTAAATCACAAGGAGTCAATAACAAGCAGAAAATCACAAAATCACCTAGCCAATCAGTGCAGTTAATTCAATCTTTGCCCAGATGTGTTCCAGACAAGTGACAAGCATGTCTGATGACAATAAGCTACTTTTAAGCTATTTAAAACTAAGCACAAGCCACCACATGCATACACAAGCTCAAAACAACTTATAGTAACATAGCTTAACACATTATATGCAATAAATCCAACAAATGAACAAGATCTAAGCACATACAGTTACTGATGAACAATGAAGAACACAAGAAACAAGTTTGCTGATATACTTGACACAAAATCCAATTTCATGGCCTCAGATCTATCACATATTTTGCATTAACAATGATTAAACACTTGTTAGCCCTAGGTTAACATAAAAGCTAGGTGTGCACAAGATTTCAGAGTAAAACAACAAATATTCAAGATTTTATAGCAACTTGTTTGATTTAGTTATTCAAGGCACAAAACTTGTATATATCAGATCACAATAGCCTCAATATCAGATACACACTCAAACAATACCACAATTCCAACTCAAAATCACATAAACTAGAACTAACAGTCAATCCCAAACACCCTTTTAACTTTTTAAACTCAATTTTAAACAAGTAAAAGTCTTCTCAAGATTGATTTAAGCCCAGTTTAACATCATAACATACCACAAGTGAATCAAGAACCAATTTTCAAGCATAAAACACACTTATACTAGCAAAATCACAAAATTACATAAATACCAAAGATTAATCAGAAAGATGAGTTAGAATTCAAACCTCCAAGATGTACATCCACACCTTGGAATCAATAGCTGAGGTGCTAGCAAGAACAAGCACCAGCTTCCCCTGCTAAGAACAACAAGCAGGCCTAGCCAAAGGCTTAAGCATAGATTAGCACAAAATAAGGTAAAATAGGTGACAAAAGGTCAAGTCTTTACAAGACTTAGGTCCCCACAAGGCCTGAATCTTCCCTTAAGGCCTCACCACCCCTTAATCAACCAAGATTAGGAGGCTATGATCACCCTTAAACACAAATAAACAGGCTGTTGAACCACAAGTACTTAGCAAACCACTTGACTAAATTTTGAATAAAAAATGTATAACCAAACTCCAATATTGTTCAAGCTAGTTGATTTGTGACTTATGTCACTTAAAGAAACACCTCAATGAACACTCCTCACCCAAGCACATGCCAAAATCTTGAACTCAGTCAAGAACAAAGGGACTCAAAAGCTTATAGTCTATCTTGGACTTGTTCAAGGTTTTGTTTAAGTACAAAAACGTGACAATACAACTACTTAACACAATAAATATCAATGGAACTCAGTTTCAATCACAACACAATACCAAATTCTATTAAATTCAGAAAAATGGCTTTACAAGGCTTGACAAAGGAAAACTGAGAACAAGAACTAATGTGGTGAACTAATGGCTTTGTATAGAGCCTTACAAGTCTAAAATGCTGAAAGTAAACTAGAAACCCTAGTTGTAGAAGTCCAAAAATGCCCTTGAGGATTTTGACATTTTGCTTGATCATGTGAATCCTTTGGCTGTTTGTGAAGCTGTAAAGTGTGTAGGAATTGCATCAAGGGCTCAAAATAAGCTTAAGTTTCAAGCTTCAATCTTGAACGTTGGATGTGGCAGGGTTTTTGGCTTTTTCTCCAAAAACCGTGTGGGAGGGTTTATCATGTGACCAAGGTGATGATGTGGCATGGGTTTTGGTGATTGGGATGTGTTTAGGGTTGGCTTAATCATAAATCTGGAAAGAATTAAAAGCTAATTCATAGTATTTAAGGAATACCCAAATTTGGCTTATGAACTCAAGAACAAGGTTTTGATCCAGTTTATGATTTAAAAACATGTTAAGCGCCCAAAATTAATTAACGAAACCGGGTTAGTTAAAAGTTGTTTATAAGTGGAAGGTGACATGGCGAAATGGTGAAGGGTGATTGGTGGATGGAGTTAGTGGGGCATGTGTCCACCTCCCACTGGTCAAGGTAAGTTTGTTATCTGCCATCTTTAGCCCTCCATCTCTTTTCTTCCTTTCACTTGCTATTTAATCATCCAAAGTTGATTTCCCTTTGTTAATGAAGTTTCAAAACTTCTATTTTGGCCACAAAACTTTTCACAAGGACTTGTTTTGTATTTCTTGGATATTTGAAGGACTGATCTTGCACTTTTTTGAACTTTGAAGGTCTTCATGGTATGTTTGAATATAAGGAGGACCAATATTGACAATTTAGTTTTGATGAGGGACTAAACTTACCAATTCTTCAAAGTAGAGGGTCCTTTTTGCAATTTTGACAAACTTCAGGGACCAAACTTGTAATTATGAATATACAAGGGTTTAAAGTTTCAATTCTTCAATATTGGAGGACCCTTCTTATATAATCTTCAAATATTCAAGGTTTATTCTTGGAAAATCATCACTTGGGTCCGGTTCATTGTTCGGCTTCTTTTCCCGTGTTCGTTTTTGCATGTTCTTTGTGATCTTTTGTCATTTCCTCAATATCCGTACCTAAAATACACAAGCAACAAACACAAGCATATATATGGGTATTTTGATGATATTTAATGTATTTTAAGCTCTTTTTGGACGATGAGACTATGTATAAAAGCAGTCTCATCACTTAACATACCAATTTGGAGTGAAGAGTTCATGAAAGCATCTGATGGTGCAAGAGAAAAGGAAAGTAAGCAACAAATGGAGCCACAACTTGATCAAACAGTCAATGTCACTTTACCCGCATATAACTCCATATCAGCCACTGACACATCAAAATCAGCCGCTGACAACTGGCTTTCATCCTTTGCCAAAAACATCCTTGAACTTGTTGATGAAGATCCCATACCCAAAGAAGGTGTCAGTGGATTCAATCCAACCACTAACAACATGTCTCCTATTTCAAGTGGGTATGAAAGCAATGATGATGGTGATCTTGGTAATTTGGAGTCCACTATTCAAGATACCAAAATACTTGGGGGAGGAACTCTTACTTCAGTTGCTAAAAATCATCCTCCTTCTCAAATTATTGGTGATATTAATACTCCAGTAATCCAGTTTAGAATAGAAGAAAAAAAAGTACCAAGGAGGATTCATTGCAAATATTCACAAGAAGGATGATACTCCTTTTGTTCAAGAATGTTTGTTTCCTTGTTTTCTCTCTCAATCGGAACCAAAGAAGATTTTTGATACTCTTAAAGAAGAAAGCTGGGTTGAAGCAATGCATGATGAGCTTCATTAGTTTTCTATACAGGATGCTTGGGAGCGTTAATTGTCCCAAGCATGTTAGACCTATTGGAGCATGTTGGGTTCTAAGAAACAAGAAAGATGAGAGAGGAATCGTGATTAGAAACAAGGCAAGATTGGTTACACATGTATATACATAGGAATAAGGTATTGACTATGAAACGGTTTTTGCACCTGTTTCTAGGATTGAAGCAATAAGGATTTTCCTAGCCTATGCTTCTTGCATGGGTTCCAAGGTCTACCAAATGGACGTGAAGAGTGCCTTACTATATGGAAAGATTAAAGAACAAGTATACGTGATGCAACCTCTTAGTTTTGAAGATCCAGAGAATCCAGATAAGGTTTATAGAGTAAAAAACGCAATGTATGGTCTTCATCAGGCCCCTAGAGCTTGGTATGGTTCACTTTACACATACTTAGTGTAAAATTGCTGTAAGAGAGGAACCATAGACCAGACCTTATTCACAAAGCAAAGTGGGAAGGATTTTCTTCTTATACAGGTCTATGTTGATGATGTCATATTTGGTTCATCAAACCAAAAGATGAGTGATGACTTCTCCAAGCTGATGACAAACAAGTTTCAAATGAGTGCCATGGGTGAAATGAATTTCTTCTTAGGTCTTCAAGTACAGCAGAAAAAAGATGGGATTTTTATTTCTCAAGACAAATATATGGCTAAGATATTAAAGAAATTTGGTTTCTCACCTCATGAGAAACGTGCTCAGTACTCCTATAGACAGAAAACATCCTTGGGGAAAGACTGGAGATTGTAAGCGAGTTGATGGCGGGCATTATAGGTCAATGATTGGATCATTGATGTATTTAACAACATTAAGGCCAGATATCATGTTTGATGTATGTGCATGTGTACGTCACCAGGTGACTCCCAAGAAGTGTCATCTTCATGCTGTCAAAAGGATCTTTAGGTACATTAAATGCTATCCTAGCTTTGGTTTATGGTATCCTAAAGATTCTCCATTGGAGCTTATTGGCTATTCAGACAGTGATTATTGAGGTAATAATGAAGATAGGAAATCCAAAACTGGTGGATGTCAGTTCTTGGGGAGTAGGTTAATCTCTTGGCAATGCAAGAAACAAACATTTGTGGCCAATTTAACAACTGAAGCAGAGTAAGTAGCTGATGCTGCATGTTGTGGACAACTGTTATGGATTCAAAATCAGCTGTTAGACTATAGGTACAATTTTATGCATATCAAAATTTTTGTAGATAGTAACAGATTATGCATCATTAAAAATATTGTACATCACTCTAAAACCAAGCATATAGAAATTAGGCATCATTTTATAAGGGATTGTTTTGAAAAAGGTTTAATTTATCTAGATAAAATTAACACAGAACAAAATGTGTCAGATCTTTTAACCAAACCTTTTGATGTTGGGAGGTTCCAGTTTTGGTCACAAGTATTAGAATGATCAATCCTTAGAAATATGGTTTTTGAAATTAATGTAAAGTATGTACAGGATGTGCACTGTTATTAATTTTTGTAAAAGTTAGATTTTTCCACTAAAGTTTTCTATCCGCTGACACAGGCATTCTATCCGTCGACAAGTGGAAAGAAGCCGCTGACAGCTTTTATGGTAGTTTTTGTGGTTTTTCATTTAACAATGCAGGCATCAAGGGACATTGTAAAAATGGATACAAAGTTGCTTATGGACTAAACGAAGGTGCCAAAAGTTTATTTATGATGGTTTTAATATTTATATTCCTATCTTGAAATAAAAATTTGTCATATATATGTGTAAGCATTGTTTAAGGGGAGGTTTTAGGAAAACCTTTAGGCTTTTGGATCCTCTTAGAGTGCTCTTATCACAATTCTAGATTGTGTCCACTAGTAAGTAGGGGTTAGAAATAGTGAAGACATTTTCTTTATGAATTTGTTGGAATTTCTGATTTTTGAGGCATTGTAGCATGCACGTTTTATTTTAAGCATGCATGCTGCCAAGACGTTTTAAACTAGAATTAGGCTGGTTGGTTTGGTGACTTTGGTTACATCTTCTTGGGTTTACCTGGGAGTTACAAAGATATTATATGAGATAAATTCCTTCTTAAGGACTCTGTGAGCGAGGGACACTTAAGGACAATCATATCTATCTTGTGTAAGCAAGAGTGTGTGATTGGACAGTGCTTGCAAAACTCTGTCTTTTTGAAGATAAGATAACTCTCTTAGAATTAATTTTCTATGTTAGGTCTTTTATTTTTATTTATTCTTTTATTTTTGACCAATAACGAAAAGAAATTTTATCCACTAACAAAAACATTTTAGCCCCATACAAAGCAAATTCATCCGCTGACAAATATAGCCGTTGCCGCTGACAAAGTTTTTGACCGTTGAAAAATACTGGGTCTTACCTAGTTGTGATTTTTACGATATTTTGAGCCGTAATTTTTTGGGAGTAGTTATTTTCTTTAATAGGTATGAGATAAGGTTTATTTTCTTATAGATATTCATTATTACTTTTGATAATTTTTCTCACTTACCTCTGTTGATCCCAAACTCAGATCTTAAACCTTTATAGCTTGTTTAAGGGTTGTGATAGAAAGAATAAATTCAATCTAACACTAGAGAAACTTTTCAATACAAAGTAACTAAACAAGATGCGGAATGTAGTGTTTAGCACAAGAACAAATGATAAAAGCAAATGTTAAACTTCAATATATCAAAGATATACGAATACCCAATAATGGTATTAGGGTTACAAAAACCTTAAAGTATGAAATGAAAGACAATAGAGAAAGACACACTTTGCATGATAACCTAGTGAGTCTTTGATAGGCATAAGGACTCACATACAAGATTACTACTAACAAACTTGGAAAGTATCTCGGAGTAGTAACAGAAACGCGTAATAATCTATTCCAAGTTTATCTCTAGCGGCAGGGCCTTTGACTTCAACAGGGGAACCAATCCCCCTGCCTTTGTTTTTTAGCAGGGGAACTTACTCTAGCAGGGGAACCATTGACCAACTAGCAGGGGTAACTAATGTAGTTATATTTATTCCCAACAATCCTCCCCTTGTAACACCCCCAAATTTATACAACTCAATACAGCGGAAGACTCGTTGGTGTTACGGGATAGCACATTACTCACATCATAGACAACGCATAAAAATCGCGTCGTTTGATAATAAAGCATTTCCATTCATAATTATCAAAGTTACATAGGTCCCAAGTCATTGCATTTCATACAAGTTTTACAAAGAATTTGAATGGAAATTATTGTTTAGGTGTGGGCCATGAATTCTTGTTGTCTTCCCGAGAATTACCTTCAAGTACCTGAGATAAAACATGTTAAAAGAAAAGGTCAGCGATAACGCCGAGTGAATTCATAGAGTTTAATAAAATCCATCAATATAATATCAGTATAAAATTATTAGTGAAAATCATTTTGTACAAATCTTTGTAATAGGCCATAAAATAGCCAAAGTCATTTTTATACAAATCCTTGTCGAAAATCATAATATAGGCATTTGCCTTAAAAATTATTATACGAGCCAATGTCGTAAAAACATCATACAATGCGTCTTATGACATTGTATAAAATTAAATAAAAACCGTTATATGAATATGGTTATATAAAACCAAAACACGAACATAATATCAATAGTATGACCCCGTATTGCTAGTCAGGCAATACATCGTAATTCGGTGCGTATAGTAGTATTTCGTTAATTGGATTATTATAAGCCGCATGACATTGTTACCTTACTAAACCAAACAACGGGTAGCTAACCCGAAACTCAATTTGCCCATCTAAATTAGTGTGTCGTCACAAAGGTCACGCTATGGAAATCTTCTCATACATAAATCCCCTTACCAATCATTGTGGCACGACGGGGATCAACCGTCAAGGCGCGAACTGGGGTGATCGTCCCCAAATAGTACTATTATATGCATAAGCGTCTACCAAATCCCGGTAGTTCACAATTCATGCTAATGGGACTTTTAGTGACATAACCTAACTTTAATAATCCATTTAATTTCATCTATCGGGTCATTTAATCATTTATCAGGTCATACAATCGGGTCATACAATCATTCGGGTCCAAATCAATAAACAAACAATCGGGACAAATGGTGTCCTATTTTATAAAAACTAACATGTTATCTCCCTCGCGGGTTTATAAAACATTTCATAAAAACATTTAAAAGAGTGCGAGGCTATGAACTCACGTTGATGTGGGAAGGCGATTATCGGCAATTCGGACGTACGGTACGTGCTTCAATCACGGAAACCTAGACAAATAATACTCGTCTTAGACTCATGTCCAATGACTTTATAAAAATAACAATTATGTATACATATTATTATTATATATATATATATGATGATCAAGTGGGTTTACATATTCTTATTTACTCATTTTAGTGTTATGTGTCGATAACTTTTATACTAGTTTACTAGTTTTACCTATTTACGTGCTTTAGGTCCAATAAGCCTATTATAAGTTCATTAACTTGTATTAATCCATTTCATACTTATATCATCAGTATTTACACTTTAACTGTTGGGCCTAAATGGGTTAAGCCCAATAAATAAGTTTATAAGTGTTTTAGCCCATTTTGTTGTATTATTAGTCCAATAATGTTAACTTAGCCCGTTAATGTTCATATGTTATATAGTTCGGGTTTTATCGGTTTTTACTTGTTATATATGTTTATATATCAGTATATGAGTTTATAAAAGTTTACATTAGACGGGTCCAACCGTCTAAGTTTTATTTAACAAAAACGTTAATTTTACGGTAATAGCCGAAAAAGTCGTAAAAACCATGTTTATAGTTTTATAACTTATAGAACTTATCAAACTTCCATTTTTATAAAATGTCCATTTATTTATCCTTATATATATTTATATAATTGTATTATAGGAGTTAGTGGATTTTAATTCACATTTTATACTATTTTTATTTGAGTGCTTATATAATACTATTATACTTTAATTTCCAAAATCTGATTTTTATTTTCATGTTAACCAAAACTGCCATATCTAGAGTTCTATATGGAGATAGAAGCTAAAATTGTTATGACATAAACTACATGATCTCCATTTAACTCTACTATAGCTACTGTTGAATCAGCCTCTAAGTATTTTCTAAAAATCGTCCAAAACAGTGAACTTAGATTTGTACTTTACACTTGTTTTGATCATATCTCACTCATCCTAATGATTCCATTGCATGGCCAACTCTCACATGTGTACAAGACATATTACTTACTGTATATTGATTCTACTTCATTATTTTATCAGTCTAACATGTGGTTAGTTACTGTTTTTATACAGCCTACCATTTAAACAAGATTTACCCATTTTACATGTAGTTTGTCCATCTTTTTACCCATGATTATCAACACCAAATCCCCACACAATATTTTTATCATCATACATATATACATTTAAGAAGAAAATACATGATTACATAATCAAAATTAACAAAAAGGATGGGAAGAACTATCTTTATACCACCATGATGATGTAGGTTGTGATCAAAACATGGATTTTGATGGAGAAACTTGTGAATAACCAAGACCATCTTCAAAACCACCATTCTTCATGAAAACCTTGTGGAAAATCAGCCCCAAGACTCCATGGAAACTTCTCCTTGGATGTAATAATCACCACCAATCAATAGGGTTTCAAAAGGGCTTCAACATGTGTGTAAATAACATAAGATTTCATGGTTGATTTTGATCAAGGAGGGTGTTTGAAGGGTGAGATGGGATGGCACATTTGGAGTAGAGAGAGAGATGAAAGTTGTTTTTGCATGTTGTAAATGATAAGAGTGGTTTGAGGTGGTGGTTTTGATGTGCATGTAGCTTACAAGTTAAGCTTTAAGACATGTGTAAGCAACTTAGCTTACACTTGACACCAAAATTGGTGTGTAATGTAGGAGATTTTACTAGTTGAAAGTTCGTTTTCTCGATATCTTCTCGAATTGATTTCCGGTTAAATGTGCGAGATTAGTTGTTCTTGGTGAAGCAAATATTTTTGGTTTTGGTAAAAATAAATGTGCAAGACTTTAAAATAAAGGACGAGTAATTGAAACAAAAACTAGTTGAAACGTAAAACGATGCAATATTTAAAACTTTAAAAGTAAATGACGAGAACTGAAATGACGTAAAATTAAAACTTAGCGAAAAGTAAATTGATAATTAAATAAAAATGCAAGCCGAAATTAAAATATACTAAAAACAAAACGAGAAAAGTTGACACTTAACTAAAACAAAAATGTTTAAACAAAAGAACCAATCGGAATACACCCGATCGGGATCCAATCGGAATCCGATCGGAATGTACTCCATCGGGAAGAGCTGGTCGGAATGTGCAAACAGGGACATGATCGGAATGTTAATTGGAATGCTGATTGGAATGTTGATTGGAATGCTGATTGGAATGTTGATTGGAATGCTGATTGGAATGTTGATTGGAATGCTGATTGGAATGTTGATTGGAATGCTAATTGGAATGTTGATTAGAATGCTGATTGGAATGCTGATTGGAATATTGATTGGAATGCTGATTGGAATGCTGATTGGAATGTTGATTGGAATGCTAATAGGAATGCTAATTGGAATGTTGATTGGAATGTTGATTGGAATGCTGATTGGAATGCTGATTGGAATGTTGATTGGAATGCTGATTGGAATGTTGATTGGAATGCTGATTGGAATGTTGATTGGAATGCTGATTGGAATGTTGATTGGAATGCTGATTGGAATGTTGATTGGAATGCTGATTGGAATGCTGATTGGAATGTTGATTGGAATGCTAATTGGAATGTTGATTGGAATGCTGATTGGAATGTAAAACCCTTTTCCAATCAAGGTGATTGGAATACGTGATTGGAAAGGGGTTTACCCTTTCCGATCAAACTTTTTGATCCGAAAATTAAGCAAAAGCAATAAGCTATGGTTAATAAGCTCAAACTAAAACTTGCACGAATCTAAATCGAAATTGACTTAATAAGCATGAATAACAACTTATCAAACTTAAAAATAAGCAAACTTTCAAATCAAACTATAAAAAGATGAAATTTTTAAGAAAACTTTTAAGGAAAATAAATAAGCTAAACATAAATTAAGCCAATAAGCATGTCAAGCTCAAAGCTTCATCCATGTAAAAACTTGAATCAAAGATAAGCAAAATAAGAAAGGTAGAAGAAGATGATTAAAAATAAGAACTTGATTAAAAGAAAAGATTCCAAATTTAAAAGACTTACTTGAATTGAAGAAATTAAAAGTGCATAACAAGAAATTCAAGTGCAAGAAATAAAAATAACAAGAAATGAAAATGGTGGAAGAGTGGTTTGTCAAGCCACCAACACATGAAATGAAAGAACTAATGGCTATTTATAGTGGAGATTAGGGAGGGCTTAGGAAGCTTCCTCCCTCTTTCCTCTTTTCCTTAATTGCGCACTTAAGTCCCTAAGCTTCTTTAATCTTCTTAAATCTTCTTAATACTTGGACTTTGTGACTTGTCTTGGGATTTCTTTAACTCGTCTTGATTTTTCTTTATAAATAAGACTCGAGTTCTTCGGCTTTTTTTTTGTAAACTTCCGTCCTTTAACTTTTTCTTCGATAAATCTTCAGAATTGGTCTTGGACTTCCGTTCTTTTTCCACTCTTGATCTTTCGACTTCATCTTTCGTCTTTTTCTTCGATAAAAGCCCGTGAATGCCGTGTTTTCTCCACTTTTCACCTTTTCGTCCTAAATTACAACAAAAACACAAACCACGCATAATTCCGACATAAATGACATAAAATACACGTTTTGGCTCGGTTATTATTGCAATTAAGTGGTAAAAAGGATGGGTGTTTTCACACCTATCAAATCCCCTACACTTAACCATTGCAATGTCCTCATGCAATGCATTCGTTACAAAGCATGTTTACACTTTTCATCATAATCAATCCACGTTGCCCTTTATTAAAGAGATAGTAAATTATAAACATACAAAGTGAAGAAATCAAAAACATACCTTGGGTTTTGAAAATGTCATGAATGATCATCATCCTCAAGTTTTCACTTTCTCCAAACCAAGCTTAGAAACGAGATCATTGTTATTATAAGTTAGTAAACTAACGCGAACTCATGTGGGCCAATTATTCACTTAGACTCCCTTATTCCTATGTGTATCTCTTTTATTTTATTGTTGTCTTAAATGATCACAAGGATGCATTGTTTGACTTATTTCGATAGTTATTTTAGTCCGAAAATAAGGTGAACGATTTAATCAATAGTTAGCTAAAGGACCAAATCTTTTAAAACTGCTTCTCGGGACCTCATAAAGTTCATATCTTGGCATAACTCGCTTCGCGATTTGAGACCTTTCTCGGACCGATATTTGGCAGCGACTTCATACTTCGAATCTTTGCGAGACGTTCTTGAAATAATGGTCTTCTCTTCATAATAGGAATTTCTTCACTTGAAATTTTGAGAGATTCTTCACTTTGGACCACGACTTCTTCATTTTTCTCCAATCTTTATTTTGGACTTCGATATACAACGATCCGCCTCCTTTTAGGACTTGGATCTATTTATCCTCATACCTTGTTAGGGTCTTTTCGGATAGACTTCTCCATGACTTTTGGGGAGTTCTTGCTTTTCGTCGTGTGTCTCGATCCTTCATATTGATTTTTGATAAATGATTCTTCACATCACTTTTGGATCTTTAGCAACAAAATGTAGCCCTCATGCCTTGTTAGGGCCTTTTCGGACTCGCCAATCTTCGCATCCCGCTTCAATAAGTTATGCCTTGGCTATGAACTCTAATCCGTACCGAGCAACTTTTAAACGATCTGGGGCTAGAAGCTAAGTAACCTTTTAAATCGTTCAACCTTATTTATTGCAGATAAATTTATTAACAAGCGGAGGGAGAATAGGCTTATAATCAACTCACATAAATTCACGAAAGAATACCGAACTTATAATTGACTCTATCATCTCTCGTTCTCCACAGTTTAAAATCTCAAGGAATGAGACTCGTGGATGCTTAGCCTATTAAATCAAAGTTTTGGGTTTTCGAGTCGCCTATAGGATCTTGCAAATTCTTAGACTTTTTCAAGTTTAGAAATCGCGTTTTAAAGTTCCCTTGATAAACGACTCTCTAGGATCAATTATAGGAACTTGCGAAAAGTTCTTGTTCTTAACCCGTGCGAGTTAAGACTTTCGCGTTTTATAGCTCCCTATATAAAAGCCTAGCAAAACTTGACTTAAACACGTTAAGGGTACTAGCTAGAGTAAACTTAGATAAGTAAACTCGGGTCGAGTCAAAATATTCACAACGTTTGAAAATTAAAACCACTTTATTAAAAATTTATTCTAATAAGGAAAGAAAATAACTATACAAAGGGAAAAACTAATAGGCCAAAATAGATCAAAAATTTTGAAAAATGTCAAAAAATTGATTTTCCGGTTTAAATGAGGACAAATACAAGCAAAGGGCCACTTAACTTCGATAGAAGTCCCCCTACACTTAAGATAAACATTGTCCTCAATGTTTAAGCATGTGGAAGTAAACTCCCCTACACTTAGGACATTGTGCACGTTGTTTAAATCTCGCTAAGAAAGAGACAACTAAAGAGATTCCTATTTAATATTGAGAAATATAAAATAGTGAATCAAAAAGAGTTTAGGATAGAACCGGGAAGAAGGGAACACGGAGTCACGGTTCGTCAAAAGTCATCAAGAGTGTGTCTTTGAAGCTCGAATCCCTGCACATGATAAGAAAGAAAGCAAGAAACACCACGGGGCTCCCCCCTACACTTATGGTGAAAACAGGAAAGATAGATAGATAATTGGGTTGCCTCCCAAAAAGCGCTTGTTTTTGTTGACCGAGTCACGAGCCTGACTCGTCCCCGAATTAAATAGTCCATGGGGAAGCCTCGAATGCAATACCGGGATCGAAGACCTTGTCCTCGTTCCTGGTTGACATCAACAAAGGAGAGGCGGGGGGATAAGTCTTGAATGGGAGAAAGGTCCTTTCAACATACGAGAAGTATGTGAATTCAAGATCCACGGGAGGTGGGTTGGGTATAGTAAGCACATTGTCATCCCCCAAAGACAATGGATGCTGAGCAAACGGCAAAGCCGTATTGTTATGAATCATAGCATAAGCAATGGCACCTCCCGGGTCAAAGCACTCATCCTCCGTGATAGTGGCTAAAGGGGAGGATGAAAGGTGCTCGGGAGGGGGACTTGGAACAATATTTTCCTGTAGCAAATTATCAAAAATAATGTCCCCCTCCAAATCATCGTCATCATTACCTGGTGGTATGGAGTGAATGTCAAGTTCTTCCAGCAATGGGTCATTATCTTCAACGGCAGGAATAGATGGAGGCAAAGACTCGGAAGGAGGAGGAGAAGTCAACTCTTCGATTTGAGCAATAAGAAGATGAACTTTCCGTAATCTATCGCGAAGAAGCACGTCTTCCACCTCATCCACAAGATCAAGTTCATCGGTGAACTTCTCGTAAACCGGAGAGAATAAATCGTCATCGTCTGCATCTCCTGTGGAGATTGAGAAATTTCAAAAGTGAAATTCTCATAGCAGAGAGAAGAATCGTCATCACTAGGATCAACTTCTTCTGTAAGCGCAACGTCGTCCTTAGGCTCCATAGCAGTCGGTATGTCACAAACCTCATCATCAAACACTTTATCAAAACCAACATCACTAAGTGCATTCAATGTATCACACTCCTTAGACACGATTGGGATAGTTAGAGGAGGGATGAAAATAGCACTAGGACATTGAGCAGTAAGATCATTCCAAGAAATAGTAGGCTCATCGTCATCATCATCGTAATAGTATGGATACACCGGAGGAGGAGTATAAGTCTCGATATTCGATATTTGCTCCTGTCGTTGATCCTCTTGATATTTTTCGATGAACTTGTTCCAAGATTCTTGAATTTGTTGAACCTGCTTAACCAAATTGTCCCGTTGTTCATTGGAGCTCAATTGTTCGAAGGAGGGTTGATGATCGATGATGTGTTGTGGGGGTTCGAAATGTTGAAAACCTGAATTATAGCATGGTTGTGGCTCATAGTAGTTCATCGGTGGAGAAGAATTAGAAACCGGGTTTGGTTCATAATAATCCATTGGTGAAGAAAATTGAGGACACGGATTTTGCTCATAATAATTCATTGGTTGACAATAAGAAGAATCATGAGGACCCCCACAAGTTTGGCAAGAAGGGTAAGGAGAAAAGTCGGGTGCGTCTTGTGGATAGTTATTTTCATTGTCATAATTGTACTCCGGTTCTTGCCCGTAATCATACGAGTATTGAACCGGGCACGAAACATGCCAAGGAGAATCGCTTCCACAATAGATGCACGGGGAAAGATTAGGTGGGTTCAAAAAGGACGAATTAAGTGAGTGGCACAAAGGACAAAATCCTGGTATTAATTGTGTATCTTTGATATCGTTTCCGCACTGCTCACATGTACACCATTGACAAGAGTCGTTCTCGTACAATCGTCTCCCGCACCCGACGCAATTGACATAAAAATCCATAGAGAAAGATAGATAAGCAAGAAGAATATTTTTGGTGCAAAACTTTGAAAAAGAAATGCTTTTTATGATTTTTCAAATGTTTTTGGATTTTTGAAAATTTTTGGACACGAAGAATAACGTTCACAAGTGAACGGATCCCAAAATCCAACGCTTCACTCACAAAAAACTTTCGATCCTCACGAAAAGAGCCGGCAGCGGCGCCATTTTAATGTAGGAGATTTTACTAGTTGAAAGTTCGTTTTCTCGGTATCTTCTCGAATTGATTTCCGGTTAAATGTGCGAGATTAGTTGTTCTTGGTGAAGCTAATATTTTTGGTTTTGGTAAAAATAAATGTGCAAGACTTTAAAATAAAGGACGAGTAATTGAAACAAAAACTAGTTGAAACGTAAAACGACGCAATATTTAAAACTTTAAAAGTAAATGACGAGAACTGAAATGACGTAAAATTAAAACTTAGCGAAAAGTAAATTGATAATTAAATAAAAATGCAAGACGAAATTAAAATATACTAAAAACAAAACGAGAAAAGTTGACACTTAACTAAAACAAAAATGTTTAAACAAAAGAACCAATCGGAATACACCCGATCGGAATCCAATCGGAATCCGATCGGAATGTACTCCATCGGGAAGAGCTGGTCGGAATGTGCAAACAGGGACATGATCGGAATGTTAATTGGAATGCTGATTGGAATGTTGATTGGAATGCTGATTGGAATGTTGATTGGAATGCTGATTGGAATGTTGATTGGAATGCTGATTGGAATGTTGATTGGAATGCTAATTGAAATGTTGATTGGAATGCTGATTGGAATGCTGATTGGAATGTTGATTGGAATGCTGATTGGAATGCTGATTGGAATGTTGATTGGAATGCTAATAGGAATGCTAATTGGAATGTTGATTAGAATGTTGATTGGAATGCTGATTGGAATGCTGATTGGAATGTTGATTGGAATGCTGATTGGAATGTTGATTGGAATGCTGATTGGAATGTTGATTGGAATGCTGATTGGAATGTTGATTGGAATGCTGATTGGAATGCTGATTGGAATGTTGATTGGAATGCTAATTGGAATGTTGATTGGAATGCTGATTGGAATGTAAAACCCTTTTCCAATCAAGGTGATTGGAATACGTGATTGGAAAGGGGTTTACCCTTTCCGATCAAACTTTCTGATCCGAAAATTAAGCAAAAGCAATAAGCTATGGTTAATAAGCTCAAACTAAAACTTGCACGAATCTAAATCGAAATTGACTTAATAAGCATGAATAACAACTTATCAAACTTAAAAATAAGCAAACTTTCAAATCAAACTATAAAAAGATGAAATTTTTAAGAAAACTTTTAAGGAAAATAAATAAGCTAAACATAAATTAAGCCAATAAGCATGTCAAGCTCAAAGCTTCATCCATGTAAAAACTTGAATCAAAGATAAGCAAAATAAGAAAGGTAGAAGAAGATGATTAAAAATAAGAACTTGATTAAAAGAAAAGATTCCAAATT
Source organism: Glebionis coronaria (assembly GCA_025667525.1). Lineage (NCBI taxonomy): Eukaryota > Viridiplantae > Streptophyta > Magnoliopsida > Asterales > Asteraceae > Glebionis > Glebionis coronaria. The sequence goes on from CM046878.1 coordinate 316,838,734, forward strand.
TAAAAGACTTACTTGAATTGAAGAAATTAAAAGTGCATAACAAGAAATTCAAGTGCAAGAAATAAAAATAACAAGAAATGAAAATGGTGGAAGAGTGGTTTGTCAAGCCACCAACACATGAAATGAAAGAACTAATGGCTATTTATAGTGGAGATTAGGGAGGGGCTTAGGAAGCTTCCTCCCTCTTTCCTCTTTTCCTTAATTGCGCACTTAAGTCCCTAAGCTTCTTTAATCTTCTTAAATCTTCTTAATACTTGGACTTTGTGACTTGTCTTGGGATTTCTTTAACTCGTCTTGATTTTTCTTTATAAATAAGACTCGAGTTCTTCGGCTTTTTTTTTGTAAACTTCCGTCCTTTAACTTTTTCTTCGATAAATCTTCAGAATTGGTCTTGGACTTCCGTTCTTTTTCCACTCTTGATCTTTCGACTTCATCTTTCGTCTTTTTCTTCGATAAAAGCCCGTGAATGCCGTGTTTTCTCCACTTTTCACCTTTTCGTCCTGAATTACAACAAAAAACACAAACCACGCATAATTCCGACATAAATGACATAAAATACACGTTTTGGCTCGGTTATTATTGCAATTAAGTGGTAAAAAGGATGGGTGTTTTCACACCTATCAGTGTGGTGTAGCAAGTTAGCCGTGGGTTTGTGGGGGTGGGGCAAGTGTCCCACTTGTCTCATCCCCATTTAATTATGGGTACTCCTCGATTCTAGTTTCCTCGATTTGCGTGCCCTCGGGTCGTTTTACGAAAAATGTTTTTATAAATTATGAATCAACGGCACAAAACGAATCTAATAAAAATTGTTTCATCAAAAACGGAGTTCGAAAACATAAATACGTAATCCTAAGGTTTCCGGTTTAGTCGTAAAGGACATTAAATTAAAATCGTAAGTCCTAATCTCTTCTCGTAAATTTGAGAGTTGATGAACCAACTCAAAATTAAAATCCCAAAAAATATTCAGGGACAAATTTATTTTCTGAAATGTCGGACTGTCACCAAAAACGGTGTATGTAAACGTAAGCACGTAACGTTGAATCCTCCGGTTTAGACGTAGTCGATGCTACTTCAAGACGTAAATCCAAATTACTTCCCAAAAATAAGTGAGTTCATAATATAACATTAAAATAATATTTTCAAATAAATATTGAGAATAAAATATCAACCATAAATTGACAGATTGTCACAGCATTTACCCCTAAACAGGATCTTTGTCCTCAAAGATCATCTTACCTTACTACTCGCTTCTTATAGAGTTAAAGCCATGTGGGTATTTCCTCCACATTCGGTATTTTCTCACAAGTGTAATTCATTACAATACGCGAGTTTCATCAAACATAACTACGGGAATAAGATCAGGCTTAATGTTGACTTACTTTCTCTATCCATGATGTTCACGGGTTTTTGATGAATGCAACTTTTCGCCGATCTAAGCTTTATTAAGAAGAATTCAGATTTTCACTTGATAGATATTTTATCAAGTTCGATATACGAAACATAATTCACGCAGCTCTTGAAGTCCTAGGGTAGATCCAGCTTATATGCCTTTCAAACCAATCTTTTACATCATCTCAATGGTCCCATACAACGGGGACTTATATCCCATGATCTTTCAGATCATCAATTCATTTTTCCATTGTTAAAATTTTTGGCATAACTTCGCTACCCATCTGGCACTTTAAGATCTACATTTCATATTCACATAACCTCTTGTCTACTACCGGCAGTCAATAATCAGATCCTAATTTCAACAATCATTTCAGGTCTCGCGGGTTAGGTATTTTGTAAGGTTAGGTTCGCCATCATAGGTAACCTTAAACCTAAAAGACATGTCCAACTCACAGTGGGTGTATGTCGGGTGTCTTCATCCCAACTCCGGCTTACAGATGCTCTAATATAGATCCTAACAAGATTCGATCTCGATCCTAACACGATAATTATCAAAGATAATCTCTTCAAAGGAAAACGATTATACGGTTCATTACCAAAGGTCAATCATTCAAACATAAAACAAGACTTCTAGTGTTTTGTATTGTTAGTTTACCTCGTCCATTTGATTTGGGGTGGTAAACAGTACTCTCTTCAAGATTCGTTCTCAATGACTTCTGAGCAAATCTCTAGAAATTCGATGCGAAGCGAGGATCTTGATAAAGATGATCAATACAGGCACACTATGTTTACACAACTCCTTTAAATACAAAAGAGTCAATTTCTTCATAAAGAATCTATCATTAATAGAAATGATATTAGTAGATTTGGTCAGTCTGTCGACGATGACTCAAATCGATTCAAATTCAGATGATGACCTTTGCAATAGTTAGACGTTTACTAATGTATGAGGCGATGTCTGCCTTCATAATGTGTCATCAGTACAACTTCTTCAGATAAAGATACATTTAGTCAGAAATGACACGAATAGAATACTTATACTTATAGTTCTTTTTAACTTTCTCTCTCTAAAGTGTGAAATCTACCATCTCTCTATCTCTTTCTCTCTCTAAAAACATAAGCAAGATTTACATTTCTCAAATGGTATCAAGAGCTTGGGATGAAATATAGGTTTGTTTTAGTGTTGCGTATGTTCTTATAAGCATTTCGTAGCATTTTGAGTTCATATTGCCGAATCATCAAAATTTTTTTTGTGTTTGATCGTGATTTCAAGAAGCATAACGTATTCAGTAGTAATGTAGTGTTTTTGGTGTCTTGATTTTGGTTAAAATACAATCTTTCTTGGATCAAAAGTGCAAAAAGGTATTGTGTTCTTCTTTCCGAAATTCAAGCAAACACTTCCATCGGAAAGTACAAGTAAAGTGGGCTTCCATCGCAACAACCATCACCATCGGAAAGGGTTTGGTTCTACATTGCGATACTGAGGATTTCGATACTTATTCTGATCTGAACATTCCGATCGTTCTTTGCGATCTGGGATTCCGACGGATATAAGGAAGTTGTTTAATCGTTACTCTGCCGAAATTTTGTCAGCTATATTCCGATCTGAATCATTCCGATAGGTCATTGCGATCTGAATCATTCCGATAGGTCATTACGATCTGAATCTTTCCGATAGGTCATTGCGATCTGAATCATTCCGATAGGTCATTGCGATCTGAATCTTTCCGATAGGTCATTCAGATCTGGACATTAGGTTAGTGTGACATTCCGATCTGGACTTTCCGTTAGTGACATTCCGATCTGACATTCCGACAATCCAAAAATTATTCCTTAAAAAAAAAATTCGAAAACATATTTTAGGGGATTTTAACATTGTTTCTCGACTTCAACACAAAAACATTTAACCTTATTTCATTGTTCGATCATCTTTGTAAATCTTAACTTATTGAAATGGAGTACACATCTCTTACGGATAAGTCCATTCTCTCGGGTACGGATAATCGTCCACCAATGTTGGTGAAGACTATGTATGAGGAATGGGCTTCCCGAATGGAACTTTATATGTTGAACAAGGAGAATGGACATCTAATTTGGGCATCGGTGCTCAATGGACCATTAGATTATGGTAATGTGACGGAAGGTACGACCACTCGTCCTCGCACAACGGGTGAGTTGACTAGAGATATGAAGATTCAAGATAAATGTGATAAGTATGCTACAAACATCATTCTCCAAGCTCTTCCTCCAGATGTCTACAAACTCGTCAGCAAACATAAAGCTGCCAAAGAGTTATGGGATAGAATTTGTGTTCTAATGCAAGGCACCTCGTTAACTAAACAAGAACGAGAGTGTACGCTTTATGATACTTTTGATAAGTTTACCTATGTGCCAGGGGAGACTCTCAATGACTACTATCTGAGATTTACCCTATTGTTGAATGAGCTTAATATCTATGTCATGGCAATCCCTACCTTTCAATTGAACACCAAGTATTTGAACACTCTTCCTCCAGAATGGAAAAAATACGTGACGGATGTTAAATTGGCTAAGGACTTGCATAACACCAATGTGGATCAACTTCAAGCTTTTATTCAACAACATGAATACCATGTGATCGAGGCTCGGTTGTCTACACCTCAAGTTCATGATCCACTTGCAATGTATGCTTCTCAATAAAACATGGCTTATACTTATCAACAACCATCATACTTGCAGCAGCCACCACCACACATCTATCAGCAACCACAGCAACCATCTTATCAACCACCAATGATCCCACAGCAAGAATATCAACAAAGTGTTCATCAACAATCTTTTCAACAGCAACCACCATATCAAACATCACCATCACAAGCCAACACTTCTCCATTGGGCTATACTCCTCAGCAAGGATATTTTCCAATTGAAGCACAACCAGCACAAGCTTTCTACTCTAGTGAACTTCCACCAATCCAAGCACCAGTCTTTACTCCAAATGATACGCCAACTGATGTTCTAAACCATCTCACCGCCTACTTGTCAAAACTTGTAGCAACTAGAGGATTTCCACCAACAAACAATCAGCTCCGCACCTCATCAAATCCTCGACAACAAACCACTGTACAAGATGGTCAAGTGACGGTGCAACCTATTCAGGGAAGGCAAAACTTATATGGACCTCCTACAAGGACTGGGAACAATCAAGCTGTGAATTCTCAAGCTAGTGGAAATGGGAGTCCTATTGGTCCTAAGAAGGTTGTGACTTGCTACAATTGCCGAGGACAAGGTCATATGGCTAGGGAATGCACTCAACCAAAAAGGAGGAGGGATGATGCATGGTTTCGTGAGAAGATGTATTTGGTTGATGCTCAGTCTAAGGGGAAGATTTTGGATTCAGAGGAGTTAGCATTTCTTGCAGACCCAGGGGCAGCAGATACTGAAGGCATTGCAGTCGTTTCCACTTCTAATGCAGCTTATCAAGCGGATGATCTTGATGCATACGATTCGGATTGTGATGACATTCACTCTGCCCAAGCTGCTCTCGTTGCTAATCTCTCTCACTACGGTTCTTTTGTCATCAGTGAGGTACCAACCACATCTAACAATATTGATGATAACCAACATCAAGTTGGGCATGAAAATGACAACCTCGAACAGCATTCGGGAACTAGTAACTCAAATGATGTGGTACCTAATCCTACAAATTTGAGTGAACCTCAACCAAATGCTACGACAGGTATGGAATCTTATGCTCAACATGATTTGGTCATGGTGCCTAAACATATTATTGATCAAATGCATATAGCCCTCAGACAATCTGTAGATACCAATTCCAACCTAACTGCTGAGCTTGCGTTGCATAAAGAAAAGGTCAAAACTTTTGAAATGGTCCCTCAAGCAGAGAAAATAACATGTTCTGAATTTGACCAATTTCGTTTTGAAAAGATTGAACACTTGAAAGAGATATAATCATTAAAAGCTAATCTTTCCAATTAATTAAAAGAAAAAGAGTCGGTTGTCAATGATTTTCAGAAACTTAAAATGGATTTCGAAATTCTCTGTAACACCCCCAAATTTTATACAACTCAATACAGCGGAAGACTCGTTGGTGTTACGGGATAGCACATTACTCACATCATAGACAACGCATAAAAATCACGTCGTTTAATAATAAATCATTTTCATTCATAAATATCAAAGTTACATCGGTCCCAAGTCATATTATTTCATACAAAGTTTTTACAAAGTATTTGAATGGAAAATATTGTTTAAGTGCGGGCCATGAATTCTTGTCGTCTTCCCGAGAATTACCTTCAAGTACCTGAGATAAAACATGTTAAAAGAAAAGGTCAGCGATAACGCCGAGTGGATTCATAGAGTTTAATAAAATCCATCAATATAATATCAGTATAAAATTATTACTGAAAATCATTTTGTACAAATCATTTTAATAGGCCATAAAATAGCCAAAGTCATTTTATACAAATCTTCATCAAAATCATAATATAGGCATTTGCCTTAAAAATCATTATACGAGCCAATGTCGCAAAAATATCATACAATACGTCTTATAACGTTGTATGAAAATAAAAACCGTTATATGAATATGGTTATGAAAACCAATACACGAACATAATATCAATAGTATGACCCTGTATTGCTAGTCAGGCAATACATCGTAATTCAGAGCGTCTAGTAGTATTTCGGTGATTGGATTATTATAAGCCGCATGACATTGTTACCTTACTAAACCAACAACGGGTAGCTAACCCGATACCAATTTTGCCCATCTAAAGTAGCGTGTCGTCACAAAGGTCACGCTATGGAAATCTTCTCATACATAAATTCGCATACCAATCAATGTGGCACGACGGGGATCAACCGTCAAGGCGCGAACTGGGGTGATCGTCCCCAAATAGTACTATTATATGCACAAGCGTCTACCAAATCCCGGTAGTTCACAATTCATGCTAATGGGACTTTTAGTGACATAACCTAACTTTAATAATCCATTTATTTTCATCTATCGGGTCCTTTAATCATTTATCGGGTCATACAATCGGGTCATTCAATCATTCGGGTCCAAATCAATAAACAAACAATCGGGACAAATGGTGTCCTATTTTATAAAAACTAACATGTTATCTCCCTCGCGGGTTTATAAAACATTTCATAAAAACATTTAAAAGAGTGCGAGGCTATGAACTCACGTTGATATGGGAAAGCGGGTTGTCGGCAATTCGGACGTACGGTGCGTGCTTCAATCACGGAAACCTATATGAATAATAATCGGTCTTAGACGTTTGTCCAATGACTTTATAAAAATAACAATTATGTATACATATGATGATTATATATATATGATGATCAAGTGGGTTTACATATTCTCGTTTACTCATTTTAGTGTTATATGTCGATAACGTTTATACCAGTTTACTAGTTTTACCTATTTACGTGTTTTAAGTCCAATAAACTTATTATAAGTTCTTTAACTTGTTTTAATCCATTTTATACCTATATTATCAGTATGTATACTTTCCATGTTGGGCCCCAAATGGGTTAAGCCCAATAAGTTCTTTTTACAAGTATTTATCTTATTAAGTCCAATTATTAGTCCAATGTGTTTACTTAGCTCGTTAATGTCCGTTTGTCCTATAGTTCGGGTTTTATCGGTTTTTACTTGTTATACATGTCTATATATCAGTATATAAGTTTTATAAAGTTTTCATTAGACGGGTCCAACCATCTAAGTTTTATTTAACAAAAACGTTAATTTTACGGTATTAGCCGAAAAAGTCGTAAAAATCATGTATATAGTTTTATAGCTTATAAAACTTAACAAGTTATCATTTTTATAAAATGTCCACTTATTTATCATTGTACATATTTATATAAATAAAATCCAAGAGTTAGTGGGTTTTAACTTTACATTTTATACAATATAATTTTGAGTGCTCATATAATAGTATTATACTTTATTTTCCAAAATCTGATTTTTATCTTCACTTTAACCAAAACTGCCATATCTTGAGTTCTATATGGAGATAGAAGCTCAATTTTTTATCACATAAACTAAATGATATGTGCTACATTTAACTCTTCTATAGCTACTGTTGAATCATCTTCTAAGTATTTTCAAAAAATCGTCCAAAACAGTGAACTCAGATTTGTATCCTAAACTTGTTTTGATCATATCTCACTCATTACAATGATTCCATTTCATGGCCAACTCTCACATGTGTACAAGACCCATAGCTTACTGTAAATCCATTAATCTATGCCTTTTTTATCAGTTCATCATTTTATTCTTTACTGTTTTATACAACCAACAAATTTAAACAAGATTTTAGCCTTGTTTCTTATAGTCTTACATCTTTAAGCATGTTTATCAACAACAAATCCCCACACAACACTTTTATCATCATATAATCATCATATAAATATACAATAGGAAAGAAAATACATGATTACATAATCAAAATAACAAGAGGATGAGGAGAACAATCTTTATACCACCATGATGATGAAATGATGAGCTTTTGGATGAACAAGACATGGTTTTGGGTAACCAATCTTATGAGATATCAACACCACTTCTAGGATCACCAAGTATTTGTAGATTCCTCCAAAAATCAGCCCTTGTTCTTCATGAAAACTCCTTTAGAAATCAGTCCCAAACTCCCTTGAAAACTCCTTTTTGCATGTTAAGATCACCTCCAATCTTCATAACTTCAATGGGTTTTCATCATATGTGTGAATAACATATGATTTCATGGTTAAATCAAGATCAAATGGGTTATTTAGGGTGAGAGTAGGACGAATTTTTGAGAGAGAAATGGGAGGATGAGAGTGGTTTGCATGAGTGAAAATGGTGGTTATGAGTAGCTAGTTGTTTTTGTGGGATGAGTGGAAGAAACTAGCTTAAGTGTTAAGCTAGTGCTTACACTTGTAAGCTACAAGTTAACATGATGCCACATCTTTGATGTGGTGTCATGTTGTGCCATCCCATGTGTATTAGTGGGGTGGGATAATGTATTTTGTCCCACCTCACTAATTTACGGGTATTCCTCGATTCTAGTTTCCTCGATTTGCGTGCCCTCGGGTCGTTTCACGAAAAACGTTCTTATAAATTATGAATCAACGACACAAGACGAATCCAATAAAAATTGTCTCATCAAAAACGGAGTTCAAAAACGTAAATACATAATCCCAAGGTTTCCGGTTTAGTCGTAAAGGACGTTAAATTAAAATCGTAAGTCCTAATCTCTTCTCGTAAATTTGTGAGTTTATAAACCAACTCAAATTTAAAACTCCAAAATAATATTCATGGACAAATTTATTTTCTGAAATGTCGGACTGTCACCAAAGACGGTGTATGTAAACGTAAGCACGTAACGTTGAATCCTCCGGTTTAGACGAAGTCGATGCTACTTCAAGACGTAAATCCAAATTACTTCCCAAAAATAAGTGAGTTCATAATGTAACATTAAAATAATGTTTTCAAATAAACATTGAGAATAAAATATCAACCATAAATTGACGGAGTGTCACAGCATTTACCCCTAAACAGGATCTTTGTCCTCAAAGATCATCTTACTACTCGCTTCTTATAGAGTTAAAAGCCATGTGGGTATTTCCTCCACATTCGGTCTATTCTCACAAGTGTAATCCATTATAATACGCGAGTTTCATCAAACATAACTATAGGAATAAGATCAGGCTAAATGTTGACTTACTTTCTCTATCCATGATGTTGACGGGTTTCTGATGAATGCAACTTTTCGCCGATATAAGCTTTACTAAAAATAATCAGATTTTCACTTGATAGATATTCCATCAAGTTAGATTTACGAAACATAATTCACGCAGTTCTTGAAGTCCTAGGGTAGATCCAGCTTATATGCCTTTCAATCCCAACTTTTACATCATCTCAATGGTCCCATACAACGGGGACTTATATCCCATGATTTGTCAGATCATGAATTCATTTTTCCAAGGTTAAAAATTTTGGCATAACTTCGCTACCCATTTGGCACTTCAAGATCTACATTTTATATTCACATAAGCTCCTGCCCACTATCGGCAGTTAATAATCAAATCCTAATTTCAACAATCATTTCAGATCTCGCGGGTCGAATATTTTTGGAAGGTTAGGTTCGCCATCATAGGAAACCTTAAACCTAAATGACATGTCCAACTCACAATGGGTGTTTGTCGGGTGTCTTTATCTCAACTCCTGCTTACAGATGCTCTAATATTTATATCCTAACAAGATTCGATCTCAGTCCTAATACGATGATTATCAATGATAATCCTTCCAAAGGAAAACGATTATACAGTCTATTACCAAAGGTCAATCATAAAACAACACTTATAGTATTTTGTATCGTTACTTTACCTCGTCCCTTCGATTGGGGTGGTACATAGTACTCTCATCAAGATTCGTTCTCAATGACTTCTGAGCAAATCTCTAGAAATTCGATGCGAAGCGAGGATCTTGATATAGATGATCGACACAGGCACACAATGTTTACATAACTCTTTTGCATTTATCATTAACGGGAATGATATTAGCAGATTTGGTCAGTCTGTCGACGATGACCCAAATCGAATCAAATTCAGATGATGACCTTTGCAATAGCTAGACGTTTACTAATGTATGAGGCGATGTCTGCCTTCATAATTTCCATTAGTACAACTTCTTCAGACAAAGATACTTTTAGTCAAAAATGACATACATATAATACTTATACTTACAAATTCCAACATAACTATATCTCACAATCTCCATATTTAGGCAACCACAAGTGGCCTTTTAAATATTTAACGCTATCGGCTTCTCAATTTTAATGGTTCAGATTAGAAGCGAACTCCTTTTATTATCTATATTATCCTTTTTATAAACATTGTTTATTTTTATATCGTTCGACAATTTATTTTGCACCTTCATTATTAAGGAACATGTCCTAACTGGTTCTTTATCTTTTCTACATAATGTGTCGGTATCTATATTCACTTCTCATGATGATTTAATTATCATGTCCACAATTCACTCAGATATTCTTTCTATATTATGCGTCAGTAATTACGTTCACTCTCCTGATGAAATAAATATCACAATCGTATTTATTCAAAATTCTTTCTTCATATCTTCTGTGTCTTAGTTTCGTCTCAACTATCATTTTTATCAGTTTTGCTTAATCTGACGTTTTAAAGCGTCGATAATTAATTAAATAAATATTTACTTTTTTTATGAAACGTAAACACAAAAAGTTTTTGAAGTTTCTCAGTTTGTCCAATTATATAGAGGTGTTCAGAATAAAATTTGAATTTAGTTAACACAATTTTTGTTGATTTATTGAAAATAACTAATAAGATTCGTAAATGTTCGAAAAACCTTTGTTTATATTTTGGTTAAAATTTTCTTAGTTGAAAAGAAAAATTTGTTGTTTCAAATTTCAAGTTATGGTTTAAATGGTTTTCCTCAATCCTTTTTAAGTTATCTGGAGGTATACACAAACATTTACCCCTAAACAGAAGTTTAGTTAAATGTTTTGTGTATAAGGGAATAATCCCTTTAAAATCCTTTGTTAAAACATTCGTCAAAACATAATTGCACTTTCTTTTAGTATAATTCAAAGTCTTAAAAGGGCTCTTAATTTTTTTTTTTTGAAGAGTCAATATAGATTCCACTATCTATTACTCACACGGTCAATTAATATAAAGGATTTAGTCTTTAATCACATGTTAAATATTTAAGATACAGGTTTTTATCGTTCGGCCAATTCCGGGCAATCTATAAATAATTATTAACTCATTCTTATTCTTATAAACAAATAAATGGTCTTTAATGATCACAAGCATGAATTTATCAAATTACAGCCTACACACGTGATTCACCAAATTTATGATTGCTACATGTGTATTAGTCAATACAAACGTCACCACGTGAAACTCGTAATGTTCATTACAAGTACCAGATGTAGTGATTGGAATACATAATCTTTTTCGCAGATGCGAAGTTGATGATAACCATGCTGAGGATCAAAAACCTTGTAAATGATCGAACAAATCTTCCATTTCGAGTTATGGATATTGTTTTCGATTGTCAATTTACTCAGTTTATAGTAATCTATAAATATAAGTAATGATAACACCATAGCTCTTCATAATGACAGGCTTGGTATAAAAATATCTTTCTCCGACAACTCTCTCTGTTGTACGGTAATTCCTTTAATTTAGATGGTGCTGACGTACAGTGCACACGCCACAGATGCAGCACCGGGAGTATAATCAATACCAATTTCAACTTGCCTTAATGGCAAAAGTCTAGGAAATTCATCAACAAATACTTCCTAAAGTTTCAGATAACATAAACATCTTTAAAAAATTTATATTAGGTTCTTCTAGATTATAATATCTATGACTAATTTACAACCACTCACAGTACAATTTCAAGTAATCCATCAAGAATTATTTAGATCACTTTTGATAATCAACATCTTATCATTTAGGGGAATTCTACTTGAGTTCCCATCAATTAAGACAATGTCGTCATGTCATAATCAATCAATCCATTCTACTGGCACTATCAACTTTCCAGTTTTATTGCCGTCGATAAGATGTGAACTTCTCAAAAGACTAATAATAACTCATAATCCTTCACAAATCCAAGGATATATGGATACATAACTAACCTTAAAAGGGTAAGGTCAACGCATAATCTACGCGAGAGAATTTCAAATCAAATACAGACGAAAACATTTAACGAATATGAATATATCCCATGTTTTCATAATTTGAGTACGCATTCGAAAGCTCCTCGGATCGTTACCCAGGTCATTCAAATGAAACCAAATCAAAAGAAATGATAAGAACGTCAATACATCCAGTCGGGTATCAACACTCGGTAATCAGATACTTTTCCTAAGAATCTCACTACGGGAGAACTGGACAAGAAAGAATTGTCAATTGTCAGATAAGACAATTTCCACAGATGAGTAAATTAGACTCAGAAGAATAAATAGTACGGGCACATATGTAGGTGTCCCTAACACTATGTCCCTATTTTTCACTTCTTGTAGATCTCATAAATTTAATCTTTTACAATCTTCAAAGAAAATGTAGTGTTTATTCATTAGTTTTATGGTGACTACTAATCAGTCTTGCATAGTCCATTCCAAATTGTATGTAGGCGCGCAACTATATACAATTTCAAGATTAACGATTCAATACTCAGTTCGTCAAAATTTTTATCATCATGTTTATAATAAAAACATTTTCATTCTTAATTCTTAAATAAGAATCAAAAATAAATTTACAAACATTTTCCTTGTTATGAAAACAGTTAAGTTCTCCGAGGTACTTTATAAACAACCTCATTTCGATAACAATCACTTATAAATCTTACTTTGAATAATCCTTATAGTGATGAAAATTCAATTTTTCTCAAAGGATACTGTTTTATCTTTATAAAAACAATGAGTGATCTGCAAAGGAGTGATGGAAAGTCGTTCACTAAGGACTAACTTACAATATAATAGGAGATGAGCTTAGCCACTTTGTCATGAGGTTCATGACCTCGATGGCACTAAACAAGAATAATCCACAACGTAACTCAAACTAAGATGAGTACTCGTTCAATGGTTACATCACTATTGTGAGCATTAGGATGAAGCAAGAAAAGATAGATAACATCGATACATGTAGGATTTAGCAATCAAAGGTAATCTTTTTCATTAATCACAAACAAGTCAAAATTGTACCGTAACACATTACGTGTCACTATGTCATACAATTCTCAGAACTCATCCTACCAACTGATATCTCAGTTAAGTTAGACATTTTTAAAAGATACCACAATGAATACTAATCTACAAGAGTCATTAGGTGTTCCATATGTCCCGGAAGATCCATCGGTCTCAATTCCGAAGAAGATTTCTTCAATTTATTTGGTGGACACTGGGCATCCTCGTCAGTGAACAATAGCCTAGGAACAACCCTTAATACGAACTATCAATCATTTAAAACCTTATAATTCAATCACAGAACTTAACGACTTATATTAACAATCTCATATTCCATACAGGTTAAATTTTACTTTATTCAAGTTTTAACCAACTTATACTCAATTTGATATCCTACCTCATATTCCAATACTTTCAATCTTATTCTTCGGCCTTGTAAAGGCAATACAATCTCAATATAAATCAACACTTAATTTCCAATCCTATTAGCTCTTATAACAACAATTATCAAATGAGTCATTAATATGAAATGACTTGATCATTCAATAGACTTCTCGGAAAGGTATTAGTGGCATGAGGCTTTTGGGTAATGGTTCCAATAACAGCCTCAAGTGCAACATTCACCCTTTAGATTTCAATTTAAGAATTGGGTGACAACGAATCAGATGACATCTTTTCAGGTGATAACGTTTTGTCAAACTCCACTCTATATGGAAAGATCGTCATGACATCGATATCAGATTTAATCTCGCCAATTCTTTTTCAATATCACAATCAAATAATATCTATATTTCTACGAATATCAACCATTTGTTGGGATCATAAATATCCACAACTTGGTTTAGATCTAGGATAGCTAGAATTCCTACGAGAATAGCTTCGATTAATTTACTAGGGGATTTAGGGTTCCTTGTGACAATCTACGTCGTATAAATACCTCGTATAAAAATCAAAATAATCATCAAACAATCATGTAAAAAAATTACATCATATATATATATATAATCCAAGTAATATATATATATATTAAAATAACACTTCTCAGTCTTGGCCTTGTCGGTAACTCGGGAATTCTTCGGTACCGTTATAGTCAAAAGATTTTTAGACATTTTTAGAAAAATATTTATAGTTAAAAGATTTTGAAATGTTTTATTCAAAACCTTGGTTTTAAAAATCTTTCGTTCTCTATAACGAGAGCTCTGATGCCAAACTGTAACACCCCCAAATTTTATACAACTCAATACAGCGGAAGACTCGTTGGTGTTACGGGATAGCACATTACTCACATCATAGACAACGCATAAAAATCGCGTCGTTTAATAATAAATCATTTCCATTCATAAATATCAAAGTTACATCGGTCCCAAGTCATATTATTTCATACAAAGTTTTTACAAAGTATTTGAATGGAAAATATTGTTTAAGTGCGGGCCATGAATTCTTGTCGTCTTCCCGAGAATTACCTTCAAGTACCTGAGATAAAAAATGTTAAAAGAAAAGGTCAGCGATAACGCCGAGTGAATTCATAGAGTTTAATAAAATCCATCAATATAATATCAGTATAAAATTATTACTGAAAATCATTTTGTACAAATCATTTTAATAGGCCATAAAATAGCCAAAGTCATTTTATACAAATCTTCATCAAAATCATAATATAGGCATTTGCCTTAAAAATCATTATACGAGCCAATGTCGCAAAAATATCATACAATACGTCTTATAACGTTGTATGAAAATAAAAACCGTTATATGAATATGGTTATGAAAACCAATACACGAACATAATATCAATAGTATGACCCTGTATTGCTAGTCAGGCAATACATCGTAATTCAGAGCGTCTGGTAGTATTTTGGTGATTGGATTATTATAAGCCGCATGACATTGTTACCTTACTAAACCAACAACAGGTAGCTAACCCGATACCAATTTTGCCCATCTAAAGTAGCGTGTCGTCACAAAGGTCACGCTATGGAAATCTTCTCATACATAAATTCGCTTACCAATCAATGTGGCACGACGGGGATCAACCGTCAAGGCGCGAACTGGGGTGATCGTCTCCAAATAGTACTATTATATGCACAAGCGTCTACCAAATCCCGGTAGTTCACAATTCATGCTAATGGGACTTTTAGTGACATAACCTAACTTTAATAATCCATTTATTTTCATCTATCGGGTCCTTTAATCATTTATCGGGTCATACAATCGGGTCATTCAATCATTCGGGTCCAAATCAATAAACAAACAATCGGGACAAATGGTGTCTTATTTTATAAAAACTAACATGTTATCTCCCTCGCGGGTTTATAAAACATTTCATAAAAACATTTAAAATAGTGCGAGGCTATGAACTCACGTTGATATGGGAAAGCGGGTTGTCGGCAATTCGGACGTACGGTGCGTGCTTCAATCACGGAAACCTATATGAATAATAATCGGTCTTAGACGTTTGTCCAATGACTTTATAAAAATAACAATTATGTATACATATGATGATTATATATATATGATGATCAAGTGGGTTTACATATTCTCGTTTACTCATTTTAGTGTTATATGTCGATAACGTTTATACCAGTTTACTAGTTTTACCTATTTACGTGTTTTAAGTCCAATAAACTTATTATAAGTTCTTTAACTTGTTTTAATCCATTTTATACCTATATTATCAGTATGTATACTTTCCATGTTGGGCCCCGAATGGGTTAAGCCCAATAAGTTCTTTTTACAAGTATTTATCTTATTAAGTCCAATTATTAGTCCAATGTGTTTACTTAGCTCGTTAATGTCCGTTTGTCCTATAGTTTGGGTTTTATCGGTTTTTACTTGTTATAAATGTCTATATATCAGTATATAAGTTTTATAAAGTTTTCATTAGACGGGTCCAACCATCTAAGTTTTATTTAGCAAAAACGTTAATTTTACGGTATTAGCCGAAAAAGTCGTAAAAATCATGTTTATAGTTTTATAGCTTATAAAACTTAACAAGTTATCATTTTTATAAAATGTCCACTTATTTATCATTGTACATATTTATATAAATAAAATCCAAGAGTTAGTGGGTTTTAACTTTACATTTTATATAATATAATTTTGAGTGCTCATATAATAGTATTATACTTTATTTTCCAAAATCTGATTTTTATCTTCACTTTCACCAAAACTGCCATATCTTGAGTTCTATATGGAGATAGAAGCTCAAATTTTTATCACATAAACTAAATGATATGTGCTACATTTAACTCTCCTATAGATACTGTTGAATCATCTTCTAAGTATTTTCTAAAAATCGTCCAAAACAGTGAACTCAGATTTGTATCCTAAACTTGTTTTGATCATATCTCACTCATTACAATGATTCCATTGCATGGCCAACTCTCACATGTGTACAAGACCCATAGCTTACTGTAAATCCATTAATCTATGCCATTTTTATCAGTTCATCATTTTATTCTTTACTGTTTTATACAGCCAACAAATTTAAACAAGATTTTAGCCTTGTTTCTTATAGTCTTACATCTTTAAGCATGTTTATCAACAACAAATCCCCACACAACACTTTTATCATCATATAATCATCATATAAATATACAATAGGAAAGAAAATACATGATTACATAATCAAAATAACAAGAGGATGAGGAGAACAATCTTTATACCACCATGATGATGAAATGATGAGCTTTTGGATGAACAAGACATGGTTTTGGGTAACCAATCTTATGAGATATCAACACCACTTCTAGGATCACCAAGTATTTGTAGATTCCTCCAAAAATCAGCCCTTGTTCTTCATGAAAACTCCTTGAGAAATCAGTCCCAAACTCCCTTGAAAACTCCTTTTTACATGTTAAGATCACCTCCAATCTTCATAACTTCAATGGGTTTTCATCATATGTGTGAATAACATATGATTTCATGGTTAAATCAAGATCAAATGGGTTATTTAGGGTGAGAGTAGGACGAATTTTTGAGAGAGAAATGGGAGGATGAGAGTGGTTTGCATGAGTGAAAATGGTGGTTATGAGTAGCTAGTTGTTTTTGTGGGATGAGTGGAAGAAACTAGCTTAAGTGTTAAGCTAGTGCTTACACTTGTAAGCTACAAGTTAACATGATGCCACATCTTTGATGTGGTGTCATGTTGTGCCATCCCATGTGTATTAGTGGGGTGGGATAATGTATTTTGTCCCACCTCACTAATTTACGGGTATTCCTCGATTCTAGTTTCCTCGATTTGCGTGCCCTCGGGTCGTTTCACGAAAAACGTTCTTATAAATTATGAATCAACGACACAAAACGAATCCAATAAAAATTGTCTCATCAAAAACGGAGTTCAAAAACGTAAATACATAATCCTAAGGTTTCCGGTTTAGTCGTAAAGGACGTTAAATTAAAATCGTAAGTCCTAATCTCTGCTCGTAAATTTGTGAGTTTATGAACCAACTCAAATTTAAAACTCCAAAATAATATTCATGGACAAATTTATTTTCTGAAATGTCGGACTGTCACCAAAGACGGTGTATGTAAACGTAAGCACGTAACGTTGAATCCTCCGGTTTAGACGAAGTCGATGCTACTTCAAGACGTAAATCCAAATTACTTCCCAAAAATAAGTGAGTTCATAATGTAACATTAAAATAATGTTTTCAAATAAACATTGAGAATAAAATATCAACCATAAATTGACGGATTGTCACATTCTCGAGTCTAAAAAGGTTGAATCGGAAATTAATGCTACCAAACTTCTTAAATTTAAAGAACAACAGCTTTTAAAACAATACGCTTCCACAGAAAAGGTTCATCTTTTAACTAAATCATTTAAAGAACTCGAACTTAAACGTCTTCAAGATTTACCACCTAATCCCGGTTATGCAAAACAAGCTCAGAAATATATTCCCGGTCTTTATGATATGACCATAATTGGAAAACTGAAAGAAGCAACTTTTGTTCGTTGTACTGAGGAGACACAATCACTTGAGGATGAAACTCATTCTAAAATGCTTTCAAAATTCCATACAATTGATTATGATCAACATAATAAAGATCAATTTTCTAAAAAGACCCACATTCGCTTACAAAAGGAATTAGCTGAATTGACAGTTCTTGTGCCCCAAAGTTTGTCAAATGAAAACCTTCCTAGTACGTCTTCTACACTTGTCAAAACGGATTTAACGAAGTTAATTCCACCGCTAAGTAAGGTGTCCGTTAACTTAAATGCGTTACACCAACACTTAGCCGATTTTGACAAGGTCATTTTGGAACGTACGACAGCTTCGGCCATATCGGAAGGTGAATGGAACTTTGAGCACACTAGAGCTGCGTTTCGAAATGAAATTGTTCCGTTTGTAGACAATGTTAAGGCTTGTCTTAGTAATCTTGATCAAGATTTGTTTTTGGAAATAGAAGAAGTTAGACGTGTTTTCAATGAAATGCATGATGCCTATGATGTCTCATGAGATAGTTTCTGTCTGTGTGAATAAAAGTGTTGATAATGATTCTATTGTGCATAATTTTGAATATGTGGATACTGTGGTAGATAGTACTTGTCACGAATCTGACGCTGAATTTTTAAAGCTTCAAGATTCATATTCATCGCTTTCAAAACGTTTTGATGAGATTCAAACAAATTGTATTTCGCTTGAATGCAAGCAACAGTTTATTCAAGAAATCTTTGAAACGTCATTCGAAGGTGTTAATATCGATGATGCAAATTTTGAAAAGAATTTTCGATTGAATTTAGAATCAAAACAGCGTCAGCCAAGTCACAAAGTTGCTAACTCTTTGCCGATAGAAATAGAGAAATCTAAGGAGCTTAACTGTGTGAACGTACTTGAGGCCGCTGAGAATTTTAGACTTGATCTAGATAATCGAGTTTCCAAGATATTGTCCAAAGTTGATAACTTAAAACAGAAAAATACACGACTCTTCGATTCAGTACAGCCCGCATGTGTTGATACCACTGCACAGAATCAATCGTTGATTGAACAATTGAATCGAAAGTCGATGGAAATATCTGATTTGAGGGAACAAATTTGTGATAAGAATCTGGTCTTGGCTGAGTTAAAGGAAACACTTCGTACTCTAAAAGGTAAGAATGTTGTGGATAACGCAGCCACTGTCTCAGCATCGTCCTCTAGTGCAATCAAAAGGAACCTTATAGCCGTCACACCACTTAACAAGGGCCCTAGGATTAAACCATCTCAAACTTTGGTCACTAAAGATAAGGCGGAATCAAAACCAGCATCTAATATTCTTGTGTTGCCTTCTACAGGAGTAAGCACCACTACTAAGGCTCAAAGATCTAAGCTTAAAAGAAACAAGAAGAATGATAGGATCTTGCCCCTATCTAGTAGTCAAGTGAAGAAGAAATTAGAAGCCCATCCTAGGAATGTTATTTCTGTTTTGAATAAAAAGAATCATGTAGCTAAACCTAAAGGCTCTGCGGTTGTGCAACGTTCTAAGCCTACTTTGAATTCTAATTTAAAATGTTGGAATTGCAATGAATGTATGTTTTCTACTCGTCATGATTCTTGCCTTATTGACCATGTGAATGAGATGTATGCCCAGAAAAATGAATTAGAATGGAAACCGACTGGGAAAGTGTTAACCCAAGTTGGGTGGATGTGGCGCCCCACTGGTAGAACTTTCACTGTAGTAGGAAATACGTGCCCTTTGACTAGGATCACTCCCACTAAAGCGAAGAAAGCGTGCCCTTTAACTAGGAGTACCAAGGCTACCAAAACACAAGCGTGTCCTTTAACTAGGAACACCGACACTACTGTAGGAACAAAGTGCCCTTTAAATAGGTCTACTCCCACTGTAGTGCCCGCGAATAATCCAAAACCTAAGAAAGTTGGAACAGTAAAACCTGTTAGTGCTAAAACTCACATTAGAAAACGCAGGAAAACTAAGGGTCTCAAAAATGTTAGCAATTCTGATAATTCTATATTTGTATCTGCTAACACTCCGGAACCAATAGTTTCCAATGCATTGTCTACTGTTGTTATTGAAAATAGGTGGTCCAAATTGTTCTCTTGTATTTGGACTCTGGTTGCTCCAAGCATATGACAGGAGATCGCTCTCAGCTCAGAAATTTCGTCAGCAAGTTTCTTGGTACGGTTAGATTTGGAAATGATCATATTGAAAAGATAATAGGTTACGGTGAATATCATATTGGGAATGTTATTATTTCAAGAGTGTATTATGTGGAAGGTCTCGGTCACAACTTATTTTCTGTGGGACAATTTTGTGATGCAAACCTAGAAATTGCTTTTCGAGAGCATACCTGCTTCATTCGTAATTTGGAAGGGGTTGATTTATTGAAAGGTACTCGAGGGAATAATTTGTATACTTTGTCCCTACAAGACATGATGGCCGCCTCTCCCGTATGTCTTCTATCCAAAGCATCGAAGACTAAGTCATGGTTATGGCATCGACGGTTATCTCATCTTAACTTTGATGCTATTAATCATTTGGCGAAAAACGAACTTGTTCGTGGTCTTCCTAAACTATCATTTCACAATGATCATTTGTGTTCCACGTGTACAATGGGGAAAAGCACTAAGAAATCTTACAAACCCAAGACGGAAGACACCAACCAAGAGAAACTTTATCTGTTGCATATGGATCTTTGTGGGTCAATGCGTGTTGAAAGTCTTAGTGGCAAAAAGTACATCCTCGTCATTGTCGATGATTACTCTCGGTTTACATGGGTGAAATTTCTTAAAGCAAAAAATGAGGCACCTAAATTCATCATCGGATTTCTCAAGATGATTCAAGTGCGTCTCAACACTACTGTCCGACGCATTCGTACAGATAATGGAACCGAATTTGTGAATCAAATTTTGCGTGATTATTATGAATAAGTTGGCATATCTCATGAAACATCCGTTGCTCGCACTCCACAACAAAACGGTGTCGTTGAAAGGCGAAATCGCACACTTATGAAAGCTGCTCGAACGATGTTAATTTACGCAAAGGCTCCATTGTTTTTATGGGCAGAAGCAGTATCTACAGCAGTGTACACCCAAAACCGGTCACTAATTCGTAAACGCCATGGTAAAACACCTTATGAGCTTCTCCATGGAAAAGTACCAGATTTATCATATCTTCATGTATTTGGTTCTCTTTGCTATCCAAATAATGATGGTGACAATTTGGAAAAACTTCAACCAAAGGCTGATATTGGTATTTTCATTGGTTACGCCCCCGCAAAGAAGGCATACCGAATCTACAACCGTAACTCTCGCAAGATCCTCGAAACTATGAATGTTGATTTTGATGAGCTGACAGCAATGGCTTCTGAGCAAAGCATCTCTGAACCCGTACTTCATGAAATGGGACCCAGCAACATTAGTTCTGGTCTTGTCCCAAACAACCTTACTTCATCATCATTTACACCACCTTCTAGGACTGAATGGGATACGTTGTTTCAACCATTCTTTGATGAATTCTTTACTCCTCCAAGTATTGATGCTCCAGAACCTGAGGTAATAGCTCCGATAACCGAAGTTGTCGCTCCAGCAACCGAAGCACAATCAGACACATCTACACCTACAATGGGTCAAGATATACCTTCAACGAGTAATTCTCAACCAACACATGTTTCAACTACCCATGTCATGCCTATTGATGATGAAGAGGATGATGATGATCACGATTTGGAATTCGCTCAAATTCGTGAACTTCCATTCTTTGGTGTACCTATTCCCGACCCTAATCAAGCCGGGTCGTCCACCTCAGAGGAAGCTCCTTCTACAGTTTTCTCCAATCCACGTATTCGTGAACATGACAGCAAGTGGACAAAGGATCATCCTATAGATTCTATTATTGGTGACCTTAATCGTCCGGTATCCACACGAAGTCAGTTAGAAGAAAGTGCAATGTTTTGTCACTTTGATGCTTTTCTCACTGAAGTTGAACCTAAGACATGGCAACAAGCTTTTACTCAATCTTGTTGGATAGAAGCTATGCAAGAAGAACTTAATGAATTTATACGTCTTGAAGTATGGGAACTTGTCCCATGCCCGGATCAAGTGCAGTTACTCACTTTGAAATGGGTTTACAAGGTGAAACTCGATGAGTTAGGCATAATATTGAAGAACAAAGCTCGACTAGTAGCTCGTGGATACAAGCAATTATTGGGCATCGACTTTATGGAATCCTTTGCACCTGTTGCCCGTTTGGAAGCTATTAGACTATTCCTCGCTTATGCAGCCCACATGAATATGATCGTCTATCAGATGGATGTGAAGACGACATTTCTTAATGGTGAACTCAAGGAAGAGGTCTATGTTCAACAACCGGATGGTTTTGTGAATCCTAATTATCCTAATCATGTGTACAAGTTTAAGAAGGCTCTCTATGGGTTGAAGCAAGCTCCTCGCGCATGGTATGATCTTTTGTCACAATTCCTCATTACGCAAGGATTCGCTAAAGGCAAGGTGGATCCCACGTTTTTCATTCAGAAACGAGGTAAAGATATGATTATGGTACAAATATATGTTGATGATATTATATTTGCAGCCTCGACCCAAACCTTATCGGATGAGTTTGGGACACTCATGTCTTCCAAGTTTAAGATGTCAATGATGGGCAAGGTATCATTCTTCTTAGGTCTTCAGATATCTCAGAGTCCCAGAGGCATCTTTATCAATCAATCCAAGTATGCCCTTGAATCGCTAAAGAAGTATAGGATGGAATCTTGCGACCCCGTGGACACTCCAATGGTGGAAAAATCTAAGCTTGATGCAGATCCACATGGAGTTGCCGTTGATCCGACACTTTATCGTGAAATGATAGGTACTCTTCTGTATATCACAGCCAGTCGACCTGATCTTCAGTTTGCTATATGTATGTGTGCTAGGTATCAAACTAGGCCTACTGAGTTACACTTAGCTACTGTCAAAAGGATCTTTCGATATGTTAAAGGAACCACTAATCGGGGACTTTGGTATTCTAAGGACTCTTCTATTGCCCTAATGGCATATGCAGATGCGGATCACGCGGGTTGTCAAGATACAAGGCGTAGCACGAGTGGAACTTTGCAACTACTAGGAGATCGATTAATCAGTTGGGCATCGAAAAGGCAGAAAAGCGCTGCAATTTCAAGTACGGAAGCAGAATACATAGCTATGTCCGGTTTCTGTGCTCAAATTCTTTGGATGAGATCGCAATTAACCGACTATGGTCTAGGTTTCAACAAAATTCTGATGTACTGCGACAACAAGAGTGCAATTGCCTTATGCCGCAACAATGTTCAATTCTCCCGGTCGAAGCATATCGACATTCGCTACCATTTCATCAAGGAGCAAGTGGAAAATGGAGTAATAGAGCTTTACTTTGTCCGATCTGAGTATCAATTGGTGGATATTTTCACGAAGGCTTTAGATCGCGCTCGAATTGAATTTTTGGCCGACAAGCTAGGAATGAGAACCTTCTCGCCTGAGACTCTTAAGGAATTGGCAGATGAAGCGAAAGAATAGTGGTGGTAAAACTATTCTCCGTATCCTTGGTGATCATTTGTATATATTGTTTATATTTTTATCCACAAAAGCAAAATACAAAAATATAAAACCATATAAAAACCATAAAAATTGAAAAAATCTAGAAAAATCCAAAAATATTTTTTACTTTATCTTTCAAAGGCATGTCTTTTGGTACGATAATATTTACGGCCTTAGAAATGTTGATTAATATCGACACGACGCCATAAATAGAGTTCGTACAAAAGTTGTAAATATTTCATAAAACATGCCTAAATGGCTTGTAGTTATTTCAGACTGCAACCCGGTTTTCACATTAAAGCCAAGTATTTCTTATGAAAGCTTTGGCTCACAACAGGAATTAATTTTCTCGGGCAAGGTTTACTTTAAAACCTTATAAGGGATCAAGTTTACTTTATAACTTGGTCTCACACAAATCTATGTACGTTTCAGTGCATTTATTTGTTAAAACAAGAGAAGTCTTGTTTTTATGAAGCTATCATCTCTACAACAATGCTATCTACAATTGGTATCTACATACTCGACGATGCGACTACACAAACGACGACTACAGCTCTTTTGATAGAACACGGGTCAACAATTGAGGGGGAGCAATTGTTAAGCATTCAAAATCTTCGATGCCGAACGTGCCAAGTTCACAAGTTGGTGTCAAGACAACAATACCAATCGTACATGTGGTGTCAAGAGATGACTTCAGACGTGACGAGGCGACCAACATATGCTGACAAGAACCATTTGATCTTATCATATGATGTTCTCATCAATCAGGTCCAACCTTGTCAATTCTTTTCTAATATGGTGAATATGTGATCATCTTACAAATCGGTATCATATCTCATACGTTTGATATCATGAAGATAAAATGGACATGCTATTTTCTTCCCAAAACCTTTGTCAAAACTTCATTAAATCAATTGATATTAAAAACATCTATTGGGTTAATATTTTTAATATGGGGGAGAAAATGTGATTTAATATGGGATATTATCACAAATGATTTGACTTAATGTGTTGGCTCATCCCGACATGTGCGAAATGTTTTCGAATATCGTGGCACATGTTAAGGGGGAGCAAAATGGATATGCTATATCAAAATGGATTTTCATGGTGACATATACTTACCCAAAACCCATTTATTTCACGACGATGAAGATTGTGGTGACATAAGGATGGTAGGATAGGTTAAGTCTTATGATTCTTCAAGAACCGGAGGAATCTTCCCAAGGACATTCCATAGCTAGAAATAGTAGTCCTTAGGAAAGTTGGAGAAAGATTGTGAACGTAGCTGAATGCCGACCAAGTACTTAAGTTAGCACTAGAACAATCACAACAAGGTGCTAGTAATGACGTATTGGTAAGAATTGAAGGGGTTGAACAATGAAAAATAATTGTAAAGATAAAGGGTGTAAAGAAAGAAGCCCTCCTTACAACTTTAGGCAGAAACCGGGTCAATACATATGCTATTAAGATCATTTTAATGATTCTCGATATTGAAGACAGACATCATGGACCCAGTAATGCAATGCACAACCCATCCCAGCTAACTCAGATATCTCTCAAAAGGTATTTTTTTTAATCACACGGAGACAACACGTTATCTATCGATTTATTCACTCCAAACAAATTGGTATTGAAAAGGTGGCACTCCTCTCCAGCGTCCGATCACTAAAATTCAAAATGCACGATCGAGTCTAGAGCCATTTGAGATCATCAAATATCTCATTAGGACACACTTTCATATTTCCTTGCTTCTTCACACACTCTGAAAAGTAAGAAAGATTTTAAGAGTCCTACGCAAAATCTTCATGATCTTGCCTGAACATCCGAGTAATACGAAAGTATTTACAATGAAGATGGAAATCCTTCTTGAGCGAACATTAAAAAGCTCATGGTAGGTGACTTGTGCGATTCTTTATGAATCAAGCTTGTGATAACTGGAAAGCAACAGTGGTTTAATTCTTAACTGAACTTAAACACGTTCCAGGCCTCTACGCAATATCTTAGTGATCTTGCCAGAACACTCAGAGTGATACCTTAGTGTTCACAGTGATGAGTGGAAATCCTTCTAGTGTTAACCTCAAACAGCACTTGGTAGGTAACATGCAAGATTCTATACGAATCAAGCTCGTGACAACTGGAAAGCAACGATGGTGCGGTTCTTAATTTAATTTCACTTGTTCCAGGATCATTAATTGACGGCTTCAAATCATGCGGATATTATTATCCAAATGATTCACTCTTTATGTTCGCAGTCAGCTTTGGACGGTCGAATAAAGAGAACGGGTTTACCCGCGAAATCCTGTCAGGAAGTTACTTAATTGAAACTATCTGTCACGGGTACGATATCTAATATCGTCCAACGGTCTTCACCGACCGGAGGTAAAATGCTACCGAATTACAATGAAATGTTAAAAGCCATTTCGTTCGTGTCTACTTATGTTGCGGCATTTGAAGACGGTGGCGTTGCGGAATCCAAGAAGAAGTCGTCCCCGCATGCTTATACTTTATTTACTTAATATCTCATCTAATTCAAGAAAGCCTAAAAGTTAAGTCTTCCGCTGTATCGAACTCTGAAGCTTTCAAGAATTACGAAGGTATAAGTATGTGGGACATGGTGTCACGAAGAGGCGAAGATCACAAGTGATGGATGCACGAGATCAAGGCAAGAGATTAATTCTCAAGATTGATATCAAAGATCACATCAGCATGTTCACCAGAAAAGAAAAAGAAAAGAAAGACAAAGACTATGAGCTCAAGACAAGCATAGTATGCTAGGTTTATTTCATTATTGTAACTCGGGTAACGCCCTTGTTTGGAGTGACCTCCCTTAGGGGGAGATTGTTGGAAATACGTTTTACTTATTAAGAAGGATCGGTCACTCCAACAATAGTCCATGTTATAGCTCGTAGTTTAGTTATTTATATTTATTAAACAAAGCCCAAAACCGAGCCCATGTGTATGGGCCGGCGGCCTAATGTAAACCCAAGCCTATCTCATGGGCTTGGGTATATAAACCCTCTCCTTTGATGGAGAGGGTGTGTGGTTTCATATTTTACACATAATTCTTTTTAACTTTCTCTCTCTAGAAGTGTGAAATCCACCATCTTTCTATCTCTTTCTCTCTCTAAAAACATAAGCATAGATTTACATTTCTACAAAGATTTTCACAATCTTTCACAATCATTAAAGAAAATATAGTGTTTATTAATCAGTTTTATGGTGACTACTAATTAGCCTTGCATGGTCCATTCCAAATTGTATGTAGGCGCGCAACTATATACAATTTCAAGATTAACGATGCAATACTCAGTTCGTCAAAATTTTATGATCATGTTTATAAAAAAAACATTTTCATGCTTAATTCTTAAATAAGAATCAAGAATAAATTTAAAAAGATTTTCTTTGTTATAAAAACAATTAAGTTTTCCAAAGTGTTTCATAAACAACCTTATTTCGATAATGATTACTCATAAATCTCACTTTAAATAATCCATATAGTGATGAAAATCCAATTTTTCTCAATGGATACGGTTTTATCTTATAAAATCAATGAGTGATCTGCAAAAGAGTGATGAAAGCTTGTTCACCAAGAACTAACTACAAGACGATAGGAAATGAGTGTAGCCACTTAATCATGAGGTTCATGACCTCAATGGCACTCAAAAGAATAATCCACAACGTAACTCAATTCAAGATGAGTACTTGTTCAATGGTTGCATCACTAATGCGAACATTAGGATGAAGCAATAAAAGATAGATAACATCGATACATGTGGGATTTAGCAATCAAAGGTAGTCTTATTAATCACAAACAAGTCAAAATTGTACCGTAACACATTACGTGTCACTCTGTCATACAATTCTCAAAACTCATCGTACCAACTGATATCTCAGTTAAGTTAGGGATTTTTAAAAGATACCACAATGAATACTAATCTACAAGAGTCATTAGGTGTTCCACATGTCCCAAAAGATTCATCGGTCTCAATTCAGAAGAAGATTTCTTCAATTTATTTCTTGGACACTGGGCATCCTCGTTAGTGGACAATGGCCTAGGAACAACCCTTAACACGAATCAACAATCATTTAAAATATTATAATTCAATTATAGAACTTAACGAATTTCTCTTAACAATCTCATATTCCAGTACAAGTTAAATTTTACTTTATTCAAGTTTCAACCAATTTTATACTCAATTCGATATCCTACCTCATTTTCAATACTTACAACCTTATTCTTCGGCCTTGTAAAGGCAAATAAAATCTCAATATGATCAACACTTAATTTCAATCCTATAGCTCTTACAACAACAATTATCAAATGAGTCACTAGTATGAAATGACTTGATCATTCAACTAGACTTCTCGGAAAGGTACTAGTGGCATGAGGCTTTTGGGTAATGGTTCCAATAACAGCCTCAAGTGCAACATTTACCCTTTCGATTTCAAATTTAAGAATTGGGTGACAACGAACCAGATGACATCTTTCTAGGTGGTAACGTTTTGTCAAACTCCACTTTATAAGGAAAGATCGTCATGACATCGATATCAGATTTAATCTCGCCAATTCTTCTTCAATATCGCAATCAACTAATATCAACATTTCTACGAATATCAACCATTTGTTGGGATCATAAATATCCACAACTTGGTTTAGATCTCGGATAGCTAGAATTCCTACGAGAATAGCTTTGATTAATTTACTAGGGAATTTAGGGTTCCTGGTGACAATCTACGTCGTATAAATATCTCGTATAAATATCAAAATAATCATCAAACAATCATGTAATAAAATTACATCATATATATATATAATCCAAGTTATATATATTAAAATAATACTTCTCAGTCTGGCCTTGTCGGTAACTCGGGAATTCTTCGGCACCGTTATAGTCAAAAGATTTTTAGACATTTTTAGAAAAATGTTTATAATCAAAAAGATTTTGAAATGTTTTATTCAAAACCTTGGTTTTAAAAATCTTTCGTTCTCTATAACGAGAGCTCTGGTACCAAACTGTAACACCCCCAAATTTATACAACTCAATACAGCGGAAGACTCGTTGGTGTTACGGGATAGCACATTACTCACATCATAGACAACGCATAAAAATCGCGTCGTTTGATAATAAAGCATTTCCATTCATAATTATCAAAGTTACATAGGTCCCAAGTCATTGTATTTCATACAAGTTTTACAAAGAATTTGAATGGAAATTATTGTTTAGGTGCGGGCCATGAATTCTTGTTGTCTTCCCGAGAATTATCTTCTAGTACCTGAGATAAAACATGTTAAAAGAAAAGGTCAGCGATAACGCCGAGTGAATTCATAGAGTTTAATAAAATCCATCAATATAATATCAGTATAAAATTATAACTGAAAATCATTTTGTACAAATCTTTGTAATAGGCCATAAAATAGCCAAAGTCATTTTTATACAAATCCTTGTCAAAAATCATAATAAAGGCATTTGCCTTGAAAATCATTATACGAGCCAATGTCGTAAAAACATCATACAATGCGTCTTATGACGTTGTATAAAATTAAATAAAAACCGTTATATGAATATGGTTATATAAAACCAAAACACGAACATAATATCAATAGTATGACCCCGTATTGCTAGTCAGGCAATACTTCGTAATTCGGTGCGTATAGTAGTATTTCGTTAATTGGATTATTATAAGCCGCATGACATTGTTACCTTACTAAACCAAACAACGGGTAGCTAACCCCAAACTCAATTTTCCCATCTAAATTAGCGTGTCGTCACAAAGGTCACGCTATGGAAATCTTCTCATACATAAATTCGCTTACCAATCATTGTGGCGCGACGGGGATCAACCGTCAAGGCGCGAACTAGGGTGATCGTCCCCAAATAGTACTATTATATATATAAGCGTCTACCAAATCCCGGTAGTTCACAATTCATGCTAATGGGACTTTTAGTGACATAACCTAACTTTAATAATCCATTTAATTTCATCTATCTGGTCATTTAATCATTTATCGGGTCATACAATCGGGTCATACAATCATTCGGGTCCAAATCAATAAACAAACAATCGGGACAAATGGTGTCCTATTTTATAAAAACTAACATGTTATCTCCCTCGCGGGTTTATAAAACATTTCATAAAAACATTTAAAAGAGTCCGAGGCTATGAACTCACGTTGATGTGGGAAGGCGATTATCGGCTATTCGGACGTACGGTACGTGCTTCAATCATGGAAACCTAGACAAATAATACTCGTCTTAGACTCATGTCCAATGACTTTATAAAAATAACAATTATGTATACATATGATGATTATATATATATGATGATCAAGTGGGTTTACATATTCTTATTTACTCATTTTAGTGTTATGTGCCGATAACTTTCATACTAGTTTACTAGTTTTACCTATTTACGTGCTTTAGGTCCAATAAGCCTATTATAAGTTCATTAACTTGTATTAATCCATTTCATACTTATATCATCAGTATTTACACTTTAACTGTTGGGCCTAAATGGGTTAAGCCCAATAAATAAGTTTATAAGTGTTTTAGCCCATTTTGGTGTATTATTAGTCCAATAACGTTAACTTAGCCCGTTAATGTCCGTATGTTATATAGTTAGGGTTTTATCGGTTTTTAATTGTTATATATGTTTATATATCACTATATGAGTTTATAAAAGTTTACATTAGACGGGTCCAACAGTCTAAGTTTTATTTAACAAAAACGTTAATTTTACGGTAATAGCCGAAAAGTCGTAAAAACCATGTTTATAGTTTTATAACTTATAAAACTTATCAAACTTCCATTTTTATAAAATGTCCATTTATTTATCCTTATACATATTTATATAATTGTATTATAGGAGTTAGTGGGTTTTAATTCACATTTTATACTATTTTTATTTGAGTGCTTATATAATACTATTATACTTTAATTTCCAAAATCTGATTTTTATTTTCATGTTCACCAAAACTGCCATATCTAGAGTTCTATATGGAGATAGAAGCTCAAATATTTATGACATAAACTACATGATATGTGCTCTATTTAACTCTTCTATAGCTACTGTTGAATAAGCCTCTAAGTATTTTCAAAAAATCGTCCAAAATAGTGAACTCAGATTTGTACTTTAAACTTGTTTTGATCATATCTCACTCATCCTAATGATTCCATTGCATGGCCAACTCTCACATGTGTACAAGACATATTACTTACTGTATATTGATTCTAATTCATTATTTTATCAGTCTAACATGTGGTTAGTTACTGTTTTTATACAGCCTACCATTTAAACAAGATTTACCCATTTTACATGTAGTTTGTCCATCTTTTTACCCATGATTATCAACACCAAATCCCCACACAATATTTTTATCATCATATATCATCATACATATATACATTTAAGAAGAAAATACATGATTACATAATCAAAATTAACAAAAAGGATGGGAATAACTATCTTTATACCACCATGATGATGTAGGTTGTGATCAAAACATGGATTTTGATGGAGAAACTTGTGAATAACCAAGACCATCTTCAAGACCACCATTCTTCACGAACACCTTGTGGAAAATCAGCCCCAAGACTCAATGGAAACTCCTCCTTGGATGTAATAATCACCACCAATCAATAGGGTTTCAAAAGGGCTTCAACATGTGTGTAAATAACATAAGATTTCATGGTTGATTTTGATCAAGGAGGGTGTTTGAAGGGTGAGATGGGACGGCACATTTGGAGTAGAGAGAGAGAGATGAAAGTTGTTTTTGCATGTTGTAAATGAGAAGAGTGGTTTGAGGTGGTGGTTTTGATGTGCATGTAGGTTACAAGTTATGCTTTAAGACATGTGTAAGCAACTTAGCTTACACTTGACACCAAAATTGGTGTGGTGTAGCAAGTTAGCCGTGGGTTTGTGGGGGTGGGGCAAGTGTCCCACTTGTCTCATCCCCATTTAATTACGGGTACTCCTCGATTCTAGTTTCCTCGTTTTGCGTGCCCTCGGGTCGTTTTACGAAAAACGTTTTTATAAATTATGTATCAACGGCACAAAACGAATCTAATAAAAATTGTCTCATCAAAAACGGAGTTCGAAAACGTAAATACGTAATCCTAAGGTTTCCGGTTTAGTCGTAAAGGACGTTAAATTAAAATCGTAAGTCCTAATCTCTTCTCGTAAATTTGTGAGTTTATGAACCAACTCAAAATTAAAATCCCAAAATAATATTCAGGGACAAATTTATTTTCTGAAATGTCGGACTATCACCAAAAACGGTGTATGTAAACGTAAGCACGTAACGTTGAATCCTCCGGTTTAGACGTAGTCGATGCTACTTCAAGACGTAAATCCAAATTACTTCCCAAAAATAAGTGAGTTCATAATATAACATTACAATAATATTTTCAAATAAATATTGAGAATAAAATATCAACCATAAATTGACGGATTGTCACACCCCTAAACTTGTGCTTTCTCCTAAACAAGTTTCTGAATAAATACTAGCTGATGAGGGTGCTTACAAAGTTCCTGGCCAAAGCTGACTATGCATCATCCTTACCAGATCATAAGCAACAGGTGCTTTGGCATCTACAATCAAGTCAGCCTGTGCTAATTTCTTCAAGGTCTCTTGATTGAAAGGATAGTAACGATGATTGATCAAGTAAATACTTACCCCTTCCATCACTATCTCATAGACCCCATAATTGGTAAACAACTTCCAATATAACGGATTTCCTCCATTCACTGCATCAAATATAGGATCAAACAATTCATGCTCATACATCCTATGCATGCACTCCCAGATCACCCAATCCTTTTCTACACCATCCATAGTAGGAGGCTTTGCAGCAAAAGTCTTCTTCAAAATCTTCCACAGATCTTCTAAGTCCTCACTATCTAAGGTTTGAAACATGACAACTAGACTTAGAAATCTCTGTGCTGTATTGTCAGCTCTTGTAAGCTTCCACCAAGTCCTCCCCTTGTGTTCATAAACAGCATATTCTACTATGGCAAATTTCTTCCCAAGCTCACTAGGTGAGATTTCATCATTTTCCTGCATAATTAGCTGTTTATCAATTTCTTCATTTGAGGGACGTTGAGACTCCTTAGTAACTATGCCAACTTTTTCCATCCTCTTGAGTCTTTTGGCTGCCCTTTGTGCATTGAGTACAGATCTCTCAATTGCTGGAAAACTTTCACCTGCTTGATGTGATGCCCCTGCTTGTGATGATGCACCTGCTTGTGTAGTTTCTAATGTTATTCCTTCAGCCTTTCTTTTTCTAGATTCCATAGCTTTCTGTAATACTTCATTTTGCCTCCTAAGAAACTCAGCTTCCTCAGGAGACTTAATAGTCATGAAGTCTTCCACATCCAATTCTCTTAAAACTGGTCTGACTGCCTTTTCTATATCACTAAAAGTCATGTCTGTGAAATCACAATCCTTCCACTTCTTATGTCTCTTGAGCAAAACTTTATAGTGTGCAGGCCTCCCCTTCTCACACTTCAAATATTTCTCTTTATGAATTTTATTTGCCCTTCTTTCCAAATATTCAGTTTGATATTTGTAAACAAGACAAACCAAATCATACCTGTCTTCCAAAGGAGCATTTACCAACTCCTTTTCCCATTGATTTAGAAACTCTTGAACATGAGGCACCCTGTCATCTAATTCTCTATGCATGATTTCAATCTGCTTAAGAATCTCTATGGGCCTCATCTTTTGCATTCTCTGATCCTGCATATCAATCTCCTCTAGTTGCATTCTCAGAGAAACATGTTCATCATATTCTTCTTGAGCCCTTTGTTGTTCAGGAGTTCTGTGCTTGTAATTTTTCTTCTTGGACTGTTCCTCCATGATTCATTTTCCCTTGAAGTTTGGATCCACTGCTGGTGTTGGTTTGGCTTTAGGTGTAGGTTCTTTAATTGTGATCCCCTTCTGAGCTGGTTGCCTTTTCTTCCTAACAAATGTTTGAGTGATAGGCTTAGCAGGGGAAAGACTTACAGCAGTGGGATCTGTTACAGCAGGGGAAACTGTTGAAGCAGGGATTCTTCTTGATTGCCCATAGTTAGAAATGTTTGAGAAATCTCTTTTGTTGCACTCCCCTTGTCACTTTAATAACTGACTTTTGGTTGGTTAATAAAAAGGTTTGGCTTTTGCAAGATCTTTCTTTGCGTTGCTCGTACCCAATTGATATATGTCGTTGTTTTCGTTCTCGGTATCTTCTCGAATTGATCACGGTCAAAAGTGGAATAGTTGTAATTGGTGACTAAAAAGGGGGAGCCTTGGTCTAAATCTACTAAAATGATAAGTGCTAGAAATAATAAAATTAAACTAAAAGCAATTACTGAGAATAAAAATTACTGAGAATAAAAATAAAACTAGAATTTAAAACTGGAAAAACTGGAAATTTACCTTATTTGGAATAATGGCTTATCCGGAATATTTTGCCTTACTCGGAATGTTAACTCTACTCGTAATAAATCTCTTATGCTGAATAATTGGCTATTCGGAATAATCATGGCCATGCGGAATATTACCCTATGCGAAATGTTTTCAACAGAAACCTTATGCGGAATATTTCGAAAAGAAACCCTATGCGGAATGTTTGGATATTCCGAATAAATAACAAAATCCAAACTCTACGCGGAATGTTTGTGCTATGCGGATTGTTTCGAAAAGAAAGCCTATGCGGAATAATTTTATAAGAAAGCCTATGCGGAATAATTTTGACAGAAACTCTATGCGGAATAATTGGAAAAGAACCCTATGCGGAATAATTTGAACAGGAATGTCTATGCGGAATATTTTGAAAAGAACCCTATGCGGAATAGAGGCTCCTATACGGAACAAGAGCTCTACTCGGAATATTTTGATATTCCGAGTAAACAACACAATCACACCTTGATCCGGAACAATTGGATATTCCGAACCAACACAATCACAGACTCCCTATTCGGAATCTGGGGAAACACAGTAACAAAGTAGCGAAGAACAGGGGATGACAGAAACGCAGTTTTAACACCAAAATTTACCAAGTTTTTAATCAAAACTGAAACCAATTTAACCACTAATCATTTACCTAAGGTAAACATCAATCCAAAATCACAAAATCGCAAAACCCACTTACTTTTTATGATCAAACCAATAAAATAAAACTTAAGAACTTTGAATCATAAAGAGATGAAGAACAAGATGATGGAAAGATAAAAAATAAACTTGTATTAATGATTTAGGATTCAACAAACAAAGTGGAAAGATTAAACTTACAAGATTGGAAGAAATCAAAGAAAAATGAAAACCACTCCTTAAGGGAAATGGTTCCTAAGAACTCGGAGAAAAATGTAACAGAAAGAGACTAGTGGAAATTTCTGAATGGGATGAGTATTTATAGGCTTCTCCCTTTGTTGGTGAGTGGGCTTTCTCCCTTTCTTTTTGTCTTCTCGTCTTTTCAGAAAAGTTGACGTTTTCGATTTCGATTCAGGATTTGTCGACGAATAAATTCAACTCGTCTTTTAATTTCTTCATTTAATAGACTTGAGTTTCTTCAACATGTGTAAATCTTCCATCTTTGGTCCTTTTCTTCGATAAATCTTCAAATAGGCCCATTGACTTCAAATCTTTTGCATCTCTTGGACTATAGACTTCGTCTTTTCGTCTTTTTCCTCGATAAAACCCGTGCAATCCCATGTTTTCTCCAATATTTATCCGGTTGGCTCTGAAAACACAACAAACACACAAACCACGCATAATTCCAAACAAATGACATTAAATACGCGTTTCGGTCTTGTTTTAGCAAGAAATAAGTGGTAAAAGGATGGGTGTTTTCACACCTATCAAATCCCCTACACTTAACTATTGCCATGCCCTCATGCAATGCTTAGTGATAAAGCAATTATACACTTTTCTCATAATCAATCAACCTTGGCCTTATTAAAATATTACTAAACAAAAATTTAAATACTAAGAGAAATTAAAACTTTAAAGGAGATAAAAGGATAGAAATCATTTTCACTTGAAAATAGCTTATATGGAAATAACTTGCAACGAGATCAAGGACTTACATTAGGGCTTTGGTGCTGCGAAGATTTTTCACCCTCAAGTTTCACGTTCCCCAAACTAAGCTTAAAAACGAGATCATTGTTATTATAAGTTAGCAATTCAAACACTTACACACATGGCTTAATTATATACTTAAACACCCTTATTCCTAGGTGTATCTCTTATATTTTATTTTTGTCTTAGAATGATCATGAGGATGCATTTTTGGACTTATTGCGATAGTTTATTAGGCTGAAAGCAAAGTAGGACGATTTGATTAATAGTTAGCTAAAGGACAAAATCTCTTAAAACTGCTTCTCGGGATATCAAAAAGTTCATATCTTGGCATAACTCGGTTCACGATTTGAGACCTTTCTCGGGCCGATATTTGACATGTACTTCATACTTCATATCTTGAGAGACGTTCTTGAGATAATGGTCTTCTCTTCGTTAATAGAGTTTCTTCACTTGGAGACTTTTGAGGGGTACTCCAACTTTGTTGACCACGACTTCATGATTATTTCTTCAATCTCTAATTGGGATTTTGAGATACAACGAT
This sequence comes from Glebionis coronaria, assembly GCA_025667525.1. NCBI lineage: Eukaryota > Viridiplantae > Streptophyta > Magnoliopsida > Asterales > Asteraceae > Glebionis > Glebionis coronaria. The sequence continues at coordinate 316,874,965 of CM046878.1, forward strand.
CCGCCTCCTTTTCGGACTTGCATCTATTTATCCTCATACCTTGTTAGGGTCTTTTCAGATAGACTTCTCCATGATCTTTATGGGAGTTGATTGCTTTTCGTCGTGAGTCTTGATCCTTCATATTGATTTTGGGAATATTGCTTTTCACATCACCTTGGATCTTTAGCAATAAAATGGAATCCTCATGCCGTGTTAGGGCCTTTTTGGACTCGCCAATCTTCGCGCCCCACTTCATAAGTTATGCCTTGGCTATGAACTCTTATCATTACCGAGCAACTTTTAAACGATCTTGGGCTAGAAGCTAAGTAACCTTTCAAATCGTACTACCTTACTTATTGCAGATAAATTATTAGCAAGTGATGGGAGAATAGGCAAATAATTACACCAAGTGAGCTTGTGCAAGAATACCGACTTATAATTGACTCTATCATTTCTCGTCCTCCACAATTTAAAATCTCAAGTAATGAGACTCGTGGATGCTTAGCCTAATAAAACAATTAAGATCTACATGGTTAAGGATACTAGCTAGAATAAACTTGAATAAGTCTATTCGGGTTGAGTCAAAATAATCGCAATGGGCCTAATATGTCATAGATTTCAAAACTAGCTACACCACTTTATTAATATTTTTGACTTTATTGCGGGATAAATACATATGAAAGCAACAATAAAAATTTAAAAATTACGACTAAATGGCCAAAGTTAATTAAAAATTTGAAAAAGATGTTTTTCCGGTTAAATGAAGGCATTTTAATGGAAAAGTCCACTTAAAACTTCGATAGAAGTCTCCCCTACACTTAAGATAAACATTGTCCTCAATGTTTAAGCATGTGGGAAAAATCTCCCCTACACTTATGACATTGTGCACGTTGTTTAAATCTCGCTAAGGAAGAGACTACTACAGTGATCAATTTCAAATGTGAGTATGAAGATAATTGAATCACGATAGTTGAAAGATAGAACCGGTATTGCGGATAACATGGGAGCACGGTTCTTCAAAGATTCCAAGAGTGCACTTATCCATGTAATCACATCACCATCCAAATACAAGCAACCTATATAGCTCCCCCTACACTTAGGATGAAAAACGGGAAAGGGGGATAGATACTCGGGTTGCCTCCCGAGGAGCGCTTGTTTTTGTTCATCAAGTCACGAGCCTGACTCGATCCCGAACTAATTCAAGGGAAACGTGGTGAGGGATGGAATCATCTCATGAGAGATGTCCTCACCAAAGTACAATTTCAAACGCTGGCCATTCACCTTAAAGTTGGGCCCATTTGGCTGAGAAAGCTCAATGGTGCCATAGGGAAAAACATTGGCGATGGTGAAAGGACCAGACCAGCGTCTCTTCAACTTGCCTGAGAAGATCTTAATCCGAGAGTTAAAGAGTAAGACTTGATCACCAACGTGGAACTCTCGGTTCTTGATTTTAGCATCGTGGATAATCTTGGTCTTCTCCTTGTAGATTAATGAGTTCTCGTAAGCTTCATTCCTCAATTCTTGTAGCTCGTTGAGTTGAATCTTGCGAAGATCCCCGGCTTTGTTGATGTCGAAGTTATCTCAAAATCCCAATTAGAGATTGAAGAAATAATCATGAAGTCGTGGTCAACAAAGTTGGAGTACTCCTCAAAAGTCTCCAAGTGAAGAAACTCTATTAACGAAGAGAAGACCATTATCTCAAGAACGTCTCTCGAAGATATGAAGTATGAAGTACATGCCAAATATCGGCCCGAGAAAGGTCTCAAATCGTGAACCGAGTTATGCCAAGATATGAACTTTTTGATATCCCGAGAATCAGTTTTAAGAGATTTTGTCCTTTATCTAACTATTGATCAAATCGTCCTACTTTGCTTTCAGCCTAAATAAACTATCGAAATAAGTCCAAAAATGCATCTTCATGATCATTCTAAGACAAAAATTAAATATAAAAGATACAACTAGGAATAAGGGAGTTTAAGCATATAATTAAGCCATGTGTGTAATTATTTGATTTGCTAACTTATAATTACAATGATCTCGTTTTTAAGCTAAGTTTGGGGAACGTGAAACTTGAGGGTGATAAATCTTCGCAGCACCAAAGCCCTAATGTAAGTCCTTGATCTCTTTGCAAGTTATCTCCATATAGCTATTATCAAATCCCCTACACTTAACTATTGCCATGCCCTCATGCAATGCTTAGAGATAAAGCAAATTTACACTTTTCTCATAATCAATCAACCTTGGCCTTATTAAAATATACTAAACAAAAATTTAAATACTAAGAGAAATTAAAACTCTAAAGGAGACAAAAGGATAGAAACCATTTTCACTTGAAAATAGCTATATGGATATAACTTGCAAAGAGATCAAGGACTTACATTAGGGCTTTGGTGTTGCGAAGATTTATCACCCTCAAATTTCACGTTCCCCAAACTAAGCTTAAAAACGAGATCATTGTAATTATAAGTAAGCAAATCCAATACTTACACACATGGCTTAAATATATGCTTAAACTCCCTTATTCCTAGGTGTATCTCTTATATTTTATTTTTTCTTAGAATGATCATGAAGATGCATTTTTGGACTTATTTCGATAGTTTATTTAGGCTGAAAGCAAAGTAGGACGATTCGATCAATAGTTAGCTAAAGGACAAAATCTCTTAAAACTGCTTCTCGGTATATCAAAAAGTTCATATATTGGCATAACTCGGTTCACGATTTGAGACCTTTCTCGGGCCGATATTTGGCATGTACTTCATACTTCATATCTTCGAGAGACGTTCTTGAGATAATGGTCTTCTCTTCGTTAATAGAGTTTCTTCACTTGGAGACTTTTGAGGACTACTCCAACTTTGTTGACCACGACTTCATGATTATTTCTTCAATCTCTAATTGGGATTTTGAGATACAATGATCCGCCTCCTTTTCGGACATGGATCTATTTATCCTCATACCTTGTTAGGGTCTTTTTGGATAGACTTCTCCATGATCTTTATGGGAGTTGATTGCTTTTCGTCGTGAGTCTTGATCCTTCATATTGATTATGGGAATAATGCTTTTCACATCACCTTGGATCTTTAGCAATAAAATGGAATCCTCATGCCTTGTTAGGGCCTTTTTGGACTCGCCAATCTTCGCGCCCCGCTTCATAAGTTATGCCTTGGCTATGAACTCTTATCATTACCAAGCAACTTTTAAACGATCTTGGGCTAGAAGCTAAGTAACCTTTCAAATCGTAAGACCTTACTTATTTTAGATAAATTATTAGCAAGTGATGGGAGAATAGGCAAATAATTACACCAAGTGAGCTTGTGCAAGAATACCGACTTATAATTAACTCTATCATTTCTCGTTCTCCACAATTTAAAATCTCAAGTAATGAGACTCGTGGATGCTTAGCCTAATAAACCAATTAAGGTATACATGGTTAAGGATACTAGCTAGAATAAACTTGAATAAGTCTATTCGGGTTGAGTCACAATAATCGCAACGGGCCTAATATGTCACAGATTTCAAAACTAGCTACACCACTTTATTAATATTTTTGACTTTATTGCGGGATAAATACATATGAAATCAACAATAAAAATTTAAAAATTACGACTAAATGGCCAAAGTTAATTAAAAATTTGAAAAAGATGATATTCTGGTTAAATGAAGGCATTTTAATGGAAAAGTCCACTTAAAACTTCGATAGAAGTCTCCCCTACACTTAAGATAAACATTGTCCTCAATGTTTAAGCATGTGGGAAAAATCTCCCCTACACTTATGACATTGTGCACGTTGTTTAAATCTCGCTAAGGAAGAGACTACTGCAGTGATCAATTTCAAATGTGAGTATGAAGATAATTGAATCACGATAGTTGAGAGATAGAACCGGTATTGCGGATAACATGGGAGCACGGTTCTTCAAAGATTCCAAGAGTGCACTTATCCCTGTAATCACATCACCATCCAAATACAAGCAACCTATATAGCTCCCCCTACACTTAGGATGAAAAACGGGAAAGGGGGATGGATACTCGGGTTACCTCCCGAGGAGCGCTTGTTTTTGTTTACCGAGTCGCGAGCCTGACTCGGTCCTGAACTAATTCAAGGGAAACGTGGTGTGGGATGGAATCATCTCATGAGAGATGTCCTCACCAAAGTACAATTTCAAACGCTGGCCATTCACCTTAAAGTTGGGCCCATTTGGCTGAGAAAGCTCAATGGTGCCATAGGGAAAAACATTGGCGATGGTGAATGGAACAGACCAGCGGCTCTTCAACTTGCCTGAGATTATCTTCTACCGAGAGTTAAAGAGTAAGACTTGATCACCAACGTGGAACTCTCGGTTCTTGATTTTAGCATCGTAGATAATCTTGGTATTCTCCTTGTAGATCAATGAGTTCTCGTAAGCTTGATTCCTCAATTCTTGTAGCTCGTTGTGTTGAATCTTGCGAAGATCACCGGCTTTGTTGATGTCGAAGTTAGCCCACTTCAAGGCCCCGTATGCCATATGTTCCAGCTCGATAGGGAGGTGGCATGCTTTCCCGTACACAAGACGATAAGGTGTACAACCAATCGGCGTCTTATAGGCGGTACGGAAAGCCCAAAGAGCATCATCAAGTTTATCGGCCTACGAGGCACGATGCTCTCCCACAGTACATTCCAAAATTCTCTTCAATCCACGGTTGGATATCTCGGCTTGACCGTTGGTTTGAGGATGATAAGCGGTGGAAAGGCGATGATTGACACCATACTTAGCCATGACTCTTGCAAATTGAGCGTTGCAAAAATGAGTCCCGCGGTCACTGATAATAGCACGAGGAACACCAAAACTAGTAAACAGTTGTTTCAAGAAATTACAAACCACCCTCGCGTCGTTAGTGGGTAAAGCCTTGGCTTCAACCCATTTAGAAACATAGTGGACGGCGACAGGATGTATTTGTTGCCTTTAGAAGAAGGGAATGGCCCCATAAAGTCGATGCCCCATACATCAAAGATTTCACATTCTTGTATGAAATTTTGAGGCATCTCATCTTTATGTGTAATCTTGCCTTGTTTTTGGCAAGCATCACAATGTTTAACCATCTCGTGAGCATCACGATAAATGGTGGGCCAATAGAATCCCGAATCAAACACTTTTTTGGCGGTGTAGTTGGGACCAAAGTGACCACCGGTGGGTCCTTTGTGGCAAGCCTGGAGGATGTCAAAAGCTGCCGGTCTGTCAACACATCGGCGAATAATCAAGTCAGCGCATTGTTTGAATAGAAAAGGGTCATCCCAAAAGTAAGTCTTAACATCGTTCAAGAACTTCTTCTTTTGTTGGGATGTTAACCCTTTGATGAGAACACTACCCGCTAAGTAGTTTGCAATATCGGTAAACCACGGGGTGTCATCCAGATAGAGATTTATAGACATTAAGGTCTCAAGGGGGAAAGAGTCATTGATCTCTTTGTTCGGATGATCCCCTTGATATGGATCCTCAAGTCTGCTCAGACGATCCGCGGCTAGGTTTTCAGCACCCTTCTTGTCACGAATTTCAATGTTGAATTCTTAAAGGAGTAAAACCCAACGAAGAAGTCTTGGCTTAGAGTCGTGTTTAGTCATCAAGTACTTCAACGCGGAATGGTCCGTGTATACGATGGTGGTGGATAAAACAAGATAGGGGCGAAATTTTTCAAAAGCATAGACAACAGCTAACAGCTCTTTTTCGGTTGTCGTATAATGCAATTGAGCCCCCATCATTATTTTGCTAGCATAGTGGATTGGTTGGAAGTTTTTGTTGATCCTTTGTCCCAAAACCGAACCAATAGCAAAGTCGCTAGCATCGCACATCAACTCAAAAGGCATCTCCCAATTAGGGGTAACCAAGACCGGTGCCTTAGTTAGCTTATCCTTAAGAAGATTGAAGGCTTCGATACACTCTTTAGAAAAGATAAAAGGAGTATCTTTTTCCAAGAGGTGGGTCATCGGGCGAGCGATTTTAGAGAAATCCTGAATGAATCGACGATAGAAGCCCGCATGACCCAGAAAACTTCTCACACCCTTCACGGTTGAAGGTGGAGGTAAGTTGGCTATGACATCAACTTTAGCACGGTCGACTTCAAGACCGGCTTTAGAGATTTTGTGTCCTAGCACAATGCCTTCTTTTACCATAAAATGGCATTTTTCCCAATTCAGAACAAGGCGAGTGTCTTCGCACCGCTTAAGCATACGTTCCAAATTGGCAAGGCAAGAAGAGAAGGAATCCCCAAAGACCGAGAAATCATCCATGAAGACTTCCATGGTTTGCTCAACCATGTCATGGAAGATAGCCAACATGCACCTTTGAAAAGTCCCGGGGGCATTGCATAAGCCAAAAGGCATCCTTTTGTAGGCAAATGTGCCATAGGGACAAGTGAATGTTGTCTTCTCTTGATCTTGGGGATCGATGGGTATTTGGAAATAACCCGTGAAACCATCAAGAAAGCAGTAATATTCATTACCCGCTAAACGTTCAAGCATTTGGTCCATAAAAGGAAGAGGGAAATGATCCTTTCTCGTGGCATCATTGAGTTTGCATTAGTCTATACAAACTCTCCACCCAGTAACGAGACGGTTAGGAATCAACTCGTTGTTTTGATTGGGCACAACAGTGATTCCACCTTTCTTAGGCACACAATGGACTGGACTAGCCCATGGTGAATCCAAAATAGGGTAAATCATACCCGCATCAAGAAGTTTGATAACCTCTTTTTTGATGACTTCATGGATTTTAGGATTCACCCTTCGTTGGCTTTGAATTGTCGGCTTAAAGTCGTCCTCCATGAGAATTTTATGTGTGCAAAAGAGAGGATCAATTCCGCGAATATCGGAGATTTTCCAAGCGATAGCTCTTTTATGCTTCTTCAACACGGCGATAAGTCGGCCTTTTTCTTCTTCTTTCAGGTCATTTGCGATGATGACCGGTAACTTCTCGTTGTCTTCAAGGAAAACGTATTCAAGATGAGGAGGTAGGTCCTTAAGCTCAAGAGTAGGAGGATCCTCAATAGATGGTGAAACTAACGATGGATCATCATTAGTCACCTCTTTAGGAGAAGGAGGAGAAAACGGGTCTTCATTGAGAAGTTTCTCAATAGTACGAATGTCTTCATCCCAATTAGTGGAAGAATCATCATACTTAATATCGAGAGGACCCAAGCTAGCTTCGAAATCATCCAAGTCACTTTCTCCAAAAGGAGTCAATGCTGGAGCAATTGAGGCAACGGTCTCAACATTGGGTAGAGAAGAGAGAGTACTTTTGCAAGCATCATGAAAATGTTCTTCACAAGCCTCATCGAGAACATCAATAGCATTAACACTCTCATATGAATAAGGTTGTTTAGAAATCTTACCCATGTTGAAGACAATTTTATCGTCACCAACTCTCATGATTATTTCGCCCGCGGCTACATCAATGAGAGTGCGACCGGTCCTCAGGAAGGGACGTCCGACGATTAATGGAACACGAGGATCCATCTCGTAGTCAACGACAACAAAATCCGCCGGGAAGGTGAATTTGTCAACGCCAACGAAGACGTCTTCGGCTATCCCCATTGGATAAGCAACCGTACGGTTAGCTAATTCCAAAGTCATTTTGGTGGGGACTAGCTCGGGGAGAGATAATTGCTTCTAAACACTTAAAGGCATTAAGTTTATACTGGCACCTAGATCGGCTAGGGCCATGCAATTCTTTACTCCCGGGAAGTTGCAAGGAATCAAGAAGCGACCCGGATCACCAAGTTTGGTGGGCAATTTCCTTAAGAGCACTGCGGAGTAGTTCTCATTAAGTTGGGTCTGAGCAATGTCGAGAAGCTTCTCCTTGTCACTTAGAAGATCTTTAAACATTTTCGCGTATTTGTGCATGTGAGCGAGAGCCTCAGCAAAGGAGATGTTAAAATTCAATTGTTTAAACATTTTGAGAAAGTTTGAAACTTGAATATCATCCTTGCTCTTTTGCTTCTCTTTCCTCAACCTTGAAGGATAAGGTATATTGGATGAAGAAGAAGGCTTTAGGGGAGTAGGATCACTCACAACTACGGGTGGTGGGGAAATGGGGGTAGAAGGCAAAGGAGGTGGGGAAAGTTGCTCTTTTTCCTTATTCACAATCACAGGTGGAGGTGTAGGAAGCTTGGGTTCCGTATAACCTTTTCCACTACGGGTAGTGATTGCTTTCATCTCTCCTCTTGGGTTCGCAACGGTGTTACTCGGAAGAGTACCCGAAGAAGAGGGTTGATTACCTTGGATGAGCGAACTGATCATATCACGTATGTTAAGCGCTTGAGTGCTGAAAGAGTCTCTGATGTCTGCACGGATCTCATTGCTTTGTTTTGCCATGTCATTCCTCAGCTCGGCTCGAATATCGCTCCCTTGTTTCGCCATGTCATTCTTCAAGTTGACAAATTGACTCTGAAGATTCGTCACCATCTCTCGATTAGTCTTCATGAACGTCTCGACGTCTTGATTTAATGCCATCGGTTGATTGAGAGGTGGAGCTTGGTAAGCTTGAGAATTTCCTTGAGTCGGGTATGGGTTTCTTTGGGATTGATATTGATTGGTAGCACTAGGTTGGGATTGGTTGTTTCGATTATAGCTTTGTTGTTGGTTTTGGTTTGAAGGAGGGAAACCGGGTGGAGCAAGATAATTGTTGGAACGATAACTTAGCAAGCTACGGTCTCCTTGAGGGCGAGCTTGATAGCCTCCCGTGGGATAAGTACCGTATGTTGCGTTAACGTTTTTAGAAAAATTGCCTTGGGTAGAAGGACAATCATTATAAGAATGAGGACCACCACATGTGTCACAAGAAATAGCAAAGGCTTTAGCTTGTTGAAAGTGGTTTGTGGCCATGGTCATGAAATTCTTGTTCATCTCAGCGAGTTGTCGAGAAATTTCAGTCATCTCAGGATTGGAAGTAGTAGAAGAAACATTGACTCTCGAGTTAGATCTTGAGGATGCGGATGAATCCCAATTCTTGTGGTGAGTAGTCATGTTTTCAATCAACTCTCTACACTCCTCCGGTCTCCTTTTCATAAAAGTACCACCGGCGGCGGCGTTGATCGTGTCACGATCACGAAAAGTGAGACCATTGTAGAAAGTATCAATGAGAGTGACGGGGAGCATGTTGTGATTTGGACAGCGGTTGATCAAATCATTGTATCGTTCCCAAGCATCAAAGAGCGATTCATCATTGTCTTGCATGAATCCACTAATTTGGTTACGAAGGCTCGTGACCATGGATGGTGGGAAGTAGCGCGATAAAAAGCGTTGAGTCATGTCGTCCCAAGTATGAATAGAGTTCTTTGGGAGACGGTCAAACCATTTTTCGGCATGGTGAGAAAGCGAGTGGGGAAAGAGTTGGAGGCGAAGGTCATCCATAGAAACACCGGGGGACTTCATGCTTTGGGTGATGGTAATGAATTTGTCGAGGTGTTTGTTGGCATCATAATCCGGAATTCCGCGAAATGGGTTAGCTTGCACTTGCTGGATCATGTGATGCTTCAACGAAAACTCCTGAGCCGTGACATGCATCGGCGCAATCGGGCCTCCACGTCTGTTCATCGTGGGTTGGCATAGCTCCTCCATGGTTCGTAGGTCGGGTAAGGGTGGATTATTCAAGTTTTGGTGGGGTGGATTATTATTGTTGTTGTTTGGGAGGGGTGGATTATTATTGTTGTTGTTGTGTACACCGGCCATGTTCAAATCTTCGAGAGTCTCGGGCTCTGAATAAGACGTTGATCGAGTACGCATACACTAAAAAGAAAATGCAAGAGAAAATATTTTTGGTTTTTATAGGTTTTTTAATGTTTTTGTATTTTTGAAAATTTTAGATTTTTATGGGTTTTTTGAAAATTTTTTTGCTTGAAAATAACGTTCCCGAAAGAACGGATCCCAAAATCCAATTTTTCTCACAAAAAACCGTTGATCCTTACGAAAAGAGCCGGCAGCGGCGCCATTTTAATAAATGACTTTTGGTTGGTTAATAAAAAGGTTTGCTTGCAATATCTTTCTTTGCGTTGCTCGTACCCAATTGATATATGTCGTTGTTTCGTTCTCGGCATCTTCTCGAATTGATCACGGTCAAAAGTGGAATCGTTGTAATTGGTGACTAAAAGGGGGAGCTTGGGTCTAAATCTACTAAAATGATAAGTGCTGGAAATAATAAAATTAAACTAAACTAAAGATAATAACTGAGAATAAAGCTAGAATTTAAAACTGGAAAAACTGGAAATTTACCTTATTCTGAATAATGGCTGTCCGGAAGATTTTGCCTTACTCGGAATGTTAACTCTACTCAGAATAAATATCTTATGCTGAATAATTGGCTATTCGGAATAATCATGGCCATGCGGAATATTACCCTATGCGGAATGTTTTGACAAGAACCCTTATGCGGAATATTTGAAAGAAACCCTTATGCGGAATAATTAGAAAAAGAACCCTATGCGGAATAATTAGAAAAAGAACCCTATGCGGGATGTTTGAAAAGGAATGTCTATGCGGAATAATTTGAAAAAGAACCCTATGCAGAATATTCGGATATTCCGAATAATTAACAAAATCACAAACTCTATCCGGAATGTACGATCCTATGCGGAATAACGAGCCTACGCGGAATAATTTGCCTATGCTGAATATTGAGGTTAAACGGAATATGAACTCTACTCGGAATATTTTAAATATTCCGAATAAACAACAAAATTTCACCTTGATCCGGAATAATTGATATTCCGAACCAACACAATCAAAGAACCTTTATCCGGAATAAATCTGGGTGAATACAGTAAAATTATGCGAAGAACAGGGGATCGACGAAAACGCAGATTTAACACCAAAATTTACCATGTTTTTAATCAATTTGATAAGTGTGAAAACACCCATCCTTTTACCACTTATTTCTTACTAAAACAAGACCAAAACGCGTGTTTAATATCATTTGTTTGGAATTATGCGTGGTTTTTGTGTTTATTGTGTTTTCAGAGTCAACCGGATGAATATTGAAGAAAACATGGGATTGCACGAGTTTTATCAAGGAAAAAGACTCAAGACGAAGTCTATTGTCCAAGAAATGCAAAAGATTGGAAGTCAATGGGCCTATTTGAAGATTTATCGAAGAAAATGGCCAAAGATGGAAGATTTACAAATGTCGAAGAAACTCAAGTCTATTAAACGAAGAAATTAAAAGACGAGTTGAATTTAATCATCGACAAATCTCGAATCAGAATCGAAAAAGATCAAACTTTTCTGAAAAGACGAGAAGACAAGAAGAGAGGAAGAAAGCCCACTTCACCAACCAACCACTAGCCTATATAAGGAAAACCCTCCCACATTTGGCGAGAGTTTTTTTTTTCATTCCCAATTCCTTCTTTTTCTTTCGTAGCAATCCAACACCACTAAGGTGTTGGTGATCTTTCATTTTTGTTGAATCCTTCATTTTGTAAGCTTTTAATCTTTTTCCTTTGATTGTTTTAACCTTAATCATCAATTTAATCTTTTCATTCATCTTGTTCATCTTCATCTTTTTATTCAAAGTTCTTAAGTTCTTATTTAATTGATTTTGATCTTCTAAAGTTAATGGATTTTGTGTTTTTATGATTGGGATTTGTTGTTTATGGTTAGTAGATGAATTGCTATTAGTTTTGGTTAAGATTTGGTTAAAACCTTGGTTGATTTTAGGCAAATTCGTGTTCCCGTGTTTTATCGCTGTATTACTGTTCTTCATAACCAGAACATTCCGAACCAAACCTCTTATCCGGAATATAATTTATTCCGAGTAGGACTTACATTCCGCATAGCCTGATATTCAGCATAACCATCTTTATTCCAAATTATTCCGCATAGTCATCTTGCTTAGTCCCTTATTCGGAATTTTTACATATTCCGGATAGGCTTTTACCTTTTCCTTTACTCGGAATATTTATTATTCCGCATAGCACTAGTATTCCGGATAGCCCTCTTTTTCCGCATAGTCAAAATATTCTGAATGGTGTCATTATTCCGCATAGCCTAAATATTCCGCATAGTCCACTTATTCCGCATAGGGTATTTTATTCCGCATAGTGTTTTATTCTGAGTAACCCTTCTTATTCCGCATGGTCTCCTTTTTCCGCATAGCTTAAATTATTCCGCATAGTCTCAATATTCCGGATAGCATCATATTCCGCATGGCAAATTATTCCGAATAGAGCTAGTTTCCAGTAAGTTTATTTTACTGCTTTATCATTTAATTGTTTAATTTAAATTCAAGTTTTATTTAAGTAATTGTTTTGGTTTAAATCCTTATTTATTTCACACATTTATCTTTTTAATAGAATAGAAAACCAAACCCCCTATTTGTCACCAAGAACAATCATTCCACTTTGAGCTGTGATCAATTCGAGGAGATTCCGAGAAAACTAAATCCGAACCATAGCAAATCTCTTGTATCAAATGGCGCTGCTGCCGGCTCTTCTCGTTAAGATTAACAGTTTTTTGTGAGAACTTGGATTTTGGGATCCGTTCGCCGTGAACGCTACTTTTTCATAAAAAATTTCAAAAACCGTAAAAAATATATAAAATTTTCAAAAATACAAAAAAATTAAAAAACCATAAAAACCAAAAATATTTCTTGTTTGCTTTGTTAGTTCTTTTGCAGGTGCATGCGTACACGATCGACGTCTTATCAAGAGCCCGAGCCTCTCGAAGACTTAGACATGGCCGGTGTACAAAACAACAACAATAACCCACCTCTCAACAACAATAATAACAACAACAATAACCCACCTCTCAACAACAATAATAACAACGACAATAACAATCCACCTCTCAACAACAATAATAACAACAACAATGAGCCTCTACCGGATAATCGCCCGATGATTGAACTTCTGCAAGCACATGTAGATGGCAACAATGATCCAGTTGTCATACCCGCGATTACAGCCAACAATTTTGAGCTCAAATCCGGTTTTATCCAGATGGTCTCTGCTCAACCTTTCTTGGGTCGTACCATTGATGATCCTCATGACCACATCAAGAGATTCTTGCAACTAACGAATACGGTCAAATTCAATGGTGTTCCACAAGAGGTAATCCGTTTGCAACTTTTTCCCTTTTCTTTAGAGGGACAAGCCCGACATTGGCTTGCTAAGGAACCGCCACAAAGTAATCTTACGTGGACGGATTTGGAGACCAAGTTTATAAACTATTTTTTCCCACCCTCTCGTACTACCGCTTTGCGGAATGAGATTATCAATTTTGAACAAAAGTACGATGAGTCTTTTAGTGAATCTTGGGACCGTTTTAAAGATCTTTTAAGAAAGTGCCCACAACATGGTTTTACCAAAGTGCACCAAATTAATACTTTTTACAATGGTTTAAGCATGAATGACCAAGATTCACTAAATAGTGCCTCGGGGGGTAATATTTTGGTTAAGACTTCCAATGCCGCTTGGGATATCATTGAGAATAAGTCTCGTGTGAAAACCCAGAGTGTTCGGACCAATGTCGCTAGTGCTAATACTAGTGACAGCGACAAGCGACTTGACAAAATTACTACGCTTCTTGAATCGCTTGTTACCCACACCGCTAACAACACCAACAGCATCAACGCTAAAAACGCTCAAGTCAATGCTCTTAGCCAACCTTGTGAAATATGCGGGGGTCCTCATTCTTACACCACTTGTACCGCCACCCAAGAATATCCTTCTGAGAATGTGAATGCAGCATACGGTACCTATCCTCTGGCCGCTTATCAAGCTCGTCCTCAAGGAGACCGCAATTTGCTTAGCTACCGCTCTAATAACTTTCTTTCCCCACCCGGTTTTCCTCCTAACAACCCAAACCAACAACAAAACCTCAATCGACCTCCTCAACAACAACAACAACCTCGTGCACCATACATACCACCTCACAAACAACCATGTCCACCTCAAAGAAACAACCAAGTTTACCAACAACCTGCTATCAACCACCCGCCTATCATGCTCCTCCTCCCAACCAACCCATCGCATTACACCAAGATGTTGAAACCTACATGATGACCAATGATGTGATTGTGGAAAATCTCCAGCGGGAAGTGCTCAACTTAAAAGAAAACATGGTGAAACAAGGAAACGATCTGAGAGCTGATACGAGAAACACTTTGGCAAGTCAAACGACTGACTTACGGAACATGATGGCTGGTTTCTTCCAAGGTAATCAATCCTCTTCTTCGGGTACTCTTTCGAGTAACACCGTTGCGAATCCAAGAGGGGAGATGAAAGCAATCACCACTCGCAGTGGCAAAGGTACCAAGGAACCCGAGCTTCCTATACCTCCACCGGTGATTGTGACTAAGGAGAACGGGTCACCTGCTCCTATTCCTCATCCTTCTACTTCCCCCATTTCTCCACCTCTTACTTCTACCCCTCTTCCACCCAAGGATGTGAGTGATCCTTCGATTCCAAAGACTTCCTCTTCTTCCGATATACCTTATCCCTCAAGGTTGAGGAAAGACAAGCTCAAAAGCAAGGATGATATTCAAGTTTCGAACTTTCTAAAAATGTTTAAACAATTGAATTTCAACATCTCCTTCGCTGAGGCTCTCGCTCACATGCCTAAATACGAAAAAATGTTCAAAGATCTTCTTAGCGACAAGGAGAAGCTTCTTGATATAGCTAACACCCAACTTAATGAGAATTGCTCTGCAGTGCTCTTAAGGAAATTGCCAACCAAGCTTGGTGATCCGGGTCGTTTCTTAATCCCTTGCAACTTCCCGGGAGTAGAGAATTGCATGGCCCTAGCCGATCTAGGTGCCAGTATTAACTTAATGCCTTTAAGTGTGTGAAAGCAAGTATCTCTCCCTGAGCTAGTCCCCACCAAAATGACTTTGGAATTAGCTAACCGTACGGTTGCTTATCCAGTGGGGATAGCCGAAGACGTCTTTGTAGGAGTCGAAAAATTCACTTTTCCTGCCGATTTCGTTGTCGTTGACTATGACATGGACCCTCGAATGCCATTGATCTTTGGTCGTCCATTCTTGAGGACCGGTCGCACTCTCTTCGATGTTGAAGCCGGTGAGCTTATCATGAGAGTGGGTGACGATAAAATCGTCTTCAACATGGGAAAGCTTTCTCAACAGCCTTATTCTAACGAGAGTGTTAATTGTATTGACGTTCTTGATGAGGCTTGTGAAGAACACTTTATTGATGCTTGTAAAAGTATTCCTACCTCTCTTCCCAATGTTGAGACCGTTTCTTCTATTGACTCATCACTATCTCTATTTGGAGAAAGTGATTTCCTTTGGAAAGATTTGGAAGCCACCATGGGAGATGTGAACTTAGAAAATGACGATTCTCCCACCGATTGGGATGAAGATCTACGCCTCATTGAGAACCTTCTTAAAGAAGACAATACTTCTCCACCATCTCCCACGGTTATTGCTATCGATGATCTGACTTTGAATACGCCTCCCATCGAAAATCCTCCGGATTTAGAACTTAAGGAGTTGCCGCCCCATCTCGAGTACGTGTTCCTTGAAGAAGAGAAGAAGTCGCCCGTCATCATCGCGAAGGACTTGAAAGAAGACGAAAAATCCCGCCTCATCGCCGTGCTTAAAGATCATAAGAAGGCAATTGCTTGGAAAATTTCCAATATCCGCGGAATTGATCCGAACTTTTGTACTCACAAGATTCTCATGGAAGATGACTTTAAACCCGCAATCCAGAGCCAAAGAAGGGTTAATCCTCGCATTCATGACGTCATCAAACAAGAGGTTATCAAACTTCTAGATGCCGGCTTGATTTACCCTATTTCGGACTCGCCGTGGGTAAGTCCCGTCCATTGTGTGCCCAAGAAGGGCGGAATAACCGTTGTTCCCAATGAACACTACGAGTTGATTTCCACTCGTCTCATTACTGGGTAGAGAGTTTGTATCGACTATCGCAAGCTCAATGATGCCATGAGAAAAGATCACTTTCCTCTTCCTTTCATGGATCAAATGCTCGAGCGTCTAGCGGGTAATGACTATTACTGCTTCTTAGACGGTTTCTCCGGGTATTTTCAAATTCCCATCGATCCCAAAGACCAAGAAAAGACCACATTCACTTGTCCCTACGGAACATTTGCTTACAAACGCATGCCTTTTGGTTTATGCAATGCTCCTGGGACGTTCCAAAGGTGTATGATGGCTATCTTCCATGACATGGTGGAAGACACTATGGAAGTATTCATGGATGATTTCTCGGTCTATAGCGATTCATTCTCTGCTTGCCTTGCCAATTTAGAACGTATGCTTAAGCGGTGTGAAGACACTCGCCTTGTTCTTAATTGGGAAAAATGCCATTTCATGGTAAAAGAGGGCATCGTGCTAGGACACAAGATCACCAAAGCCGGTCTTGAAGTAGACCGTGCTAAAGTCGATGTTATTTCTAAGTTGCCTCCACCTTCAACCGTGAAGGGTGTGAGAAGTTTCCTGGGACATGCGGGCTTCTACCATCGCTTTATCAAAGATTTTTCTAAAATCGCTCGCCCGATGACCCACCTCTTGGAAAAAGATACTCCTTTTATCTCTTCCAACGAGTGTATTGAAGCCTTCAACTTGCTTAAGGATAAGCTAACTAAGGGACCCGTCTTGGTTACCCCTAATTGGGAGCCTCCCTTCGAGTTGATGTGCGATGCTAGCGACTTTGCTATTGGTGCGGTTTTGGGCCAAAGAGTGAATAAACACTTCCAACCAATCCATTACGCTAGCAAGACAATGACGGGGGCTCAATTGCATTACACGACCACCGAAAAAGAGCTTTTAGCTGTTGTCTATGCTTTTGAAAAGTTCTGCCCCTATCTTGTCCTTTCCACCACAATCGTTTATACCGATCATTCCGCGTTGAAGTACTTGTTGACTAAACAAGATTCCAAACCAAGACTTCTTCGCTGGGTTTTGCTACTTCAAGAATTTAAAATCGAAATTCGTGATAAGAAGGGAGCTGAAAACCTAGCCGCGGATCATCTCAGTAGACTTGAGGATCCTTACCAAGGGGAACATCCGAACAAAGAGATCAATGACTCTTTTCCCCTGGAGACCTTAATGTCTATGAACTCGAATTTTGATGAAACCCCGTGGTTTGCGGACATTGCAAACTACTTGGCGGGTGGAATTCTCGTTGACGGGTTAACATCCCAACAAAATAAGAAGTTCTTCTAAGACATATGACTTACTTTTGGGATGACCCGTATCTTTTCAAACAATGTGCCTACTTGATTATTCGCTGATGTGTTGATGGACTGGCAGCTTTAGAAATCCTTGACGCTTGCCACAAAGGACCCACCGGTGGTCACTTTGGTCCCAACTACACCGCCAAAAAAGTGTTTGACTCGGGATTTTATTGGCCCACCATCTATCGTGATACTCACGAAATGGTTAAACGTTGTGATGCTTGCCAAAAACAAGGCAAGATCACACATAAGGACGAGATGCCCCAGAATTTCATTCAAGAATGTGAAATTTTTTATGTTTGGGGTATCGACTTTATGGGGTCATTCCCTTCATCTAAAGGAAACAAATACATCCTTGTAGCCGTTGACTACGTCTCCAAGTGGGTTGAAGCCAAAGCTTTACCCACTAATGACGCAAGGGTGGTTTGTAACTTTTTGAAATCGCTATTCGCTAGATTCGGTGTGCCTCGTGCCATTATTAGTGATCACGGGACTCATTTTTGCAATGACCAATTTGCAAGAGTCATGGCTACGTATGGTGTAAATCATCGTCTTTCCACCGCCTACCACCCACAAACTAATGGCCAGGCTGAAATCTCTAACCGAGGAATAAAGCGAATTCTTGAAAGAACCGTGGGAGAGCATCGTGCCTCATGGGCTGATAAACTTGATGATGCTTTGTGGGCTTTTCGTACCGCTTACAAGACTCCGATTGGGTGTACACCATATCGTCTAGTGTACGGGAAAGCGTGCCACCTCCCTATTGAGTTGGAGCACAAGGCTTACTGGGCCTTGAAGTGGGCTAATTTTGATATCAACAAAGCCGGTGACCTACGCAAGATCCAACTCAATGAGCTGAATAAACTCCGTAATGAGGCTTATGAAAATTCTTTGATCTATAAGGAAAGGACTAAGCTCATTCACGACTCTAAGATTAAGAACCGAGAGTTCCAAGTTGGAGACAAAGTTTTACTATTTAACTCTCGGTTGAAAATCTTTTCGGGCAAGATGAAATCTCGTTGGTCCGGCCCATTCACCATTGCCCAAATTTTTCCATATGGTACTCTCGAGATCGCTCAACCTAATGGACCTAATTTTAAGGTGAATGGCCAACGAGTGAAGTTGTACTTTGGTGAGGACATCTCTCATGAGATGATTCCATCCCTCACCAAATTTCCCATGAACTAAATTTAGGTCGAGTCAGGCTCGTGACTCGGTTATCAAAAACAAGCGCTCCTCGGGAGGCAGCCCGAGTATCTATCCTTTTCCGTTTTAACCTCCTAAGTGTAGGGGGGCCTCTATAGGTTCTTTGTGTTTGTGTGGTGATGTGATTACAGGGATGAATGCACTTTTGGAACCTTCGAAGAACCGTGCACCCGTGTTATCCGAAATCCGGTTCTATCTCGCAACTATCGTGATTCAATTTTCTTCATACTCACATTTGAAATTGATCATGTTAGTCGTCTCTTCCTTAGCTTGATTTAACCAACGTGCACAATGTCATAAGTGTATGGGAGACTTTTTCCCACATGCTTAAACATTGAGGACAATGTTTATCTTAAGTGTAGGGGGGACTTCCATCGAAGTTTTAAGTGGACTTTTCCATGAAAATGCCTTCATTTAACCGGAAAATCATCTTTTTCAACATTTTTCAAATTTTTTATTAACTTTGGCCATTTAGTCGTAATTTTTAAATTTTTATCGTTGCTTTCATATGTATATATCCCGCAATAAAGTCAAAAATATTAATAAAGTGGTGTAGCTAGTTTTGAAGTCTTTGACATATTAGGCCCGTTGCGATTATTTTGACTCAACCCGAATAGACTTGTCCAAGTTTATTCTAGCTAGTATCCTTAACCATATAGACCTTAATTGGTTTATTAGGCTAAGCATCCACGAGTCTCATTACTTGAGATTTTAAATTGTGGAGAACGATAAATGATAGAGTCAATTATAAGTCGGTATTCTTGCACAAGCTCACTTGGTGTAATTATTTGCCTATTCTCCCATCACTTGCTAATAATTTATCTGCAATAAGTAAGGTCGTACGATTTGAAAAGTTACTTAGCTTCTAGCCCAAGATCGTTTAAAAGTTGCTCGGTAATGATAAGAGTTCATAGCCAAGGCATAACTTATGAAGCAGGGCGCGAAGATTGGCGAGTCCGAAAAGGCCCTAACAAGGCATGAGGATTTAATTTTATTGCTGGAGATCCAAAGTGATGTGAAAAGCATTATTCCCAAAATCAATATGAAGGATCAAGACTCACGACGAAAAGCAATCAACTCCCATAAAGATCATGGAGAAGTCTATCCGAAAAGACCCTAACAAGGTATGAGGATAAATAGATCCAAGTCCGAAAAGGAGGCGGATTGTTGTATCTCAAAATCCCAATTAGAGATTGAAGAAATAATCATGAAGTCGTGGTCAACAAAGGTGGAGTACCCCTCAAAAGTCTCCAAGTGAAGAAACTCTATTAACGATGAGAAGACCATTATCTCAAGAACGTCTCTCGAAGATATGAAGTATGAAGTACATGCCAAATATCGGACCGAGAAAGGTCTCAAATCGTGAACCGAGTTATGCCAAGATATGAACTTTTTGATATCCCGAGAAGCAGTTTTAAGAGATTTTGTCCTTTAGCTAACTATTGATCAAATCGTCCTACTTTGCTTTCAGCCTAAATAAACTATCGCAATAAGTCCAAAAATGCATTTTCATGATCATTCTAAGACAAAAATAAAATATAAGAGATACACCTAGGAATAAGGGAGTTTAAGCATTTAATTAAGCCATATGTGTAAGTGTTTGATTTGCTAACTTATAATAACAATGATCTCGTTTTTAAGCTTAGTTTGGGGAACGTGAAACTTGAGGGTGATAAATCTTCGCAGCACCAAAGCCCTAATGTAAGTCCTTGATCTCTTTGCAAGTTATTTCCATATAGCTATTTTCAAGTGAAAATGGTTTTCTATCCTTTTGTTTGCTTTGAAGTTTTAATTTCCCTTAGTACTTTAATTTTTGTTTAGTAGTATTTTAATAAGGCCAAGGTTGATTGATTATGAGAAGAGTGTAAAACTGCTTTATCACTAAGCATTGCATGAGGGCATGGCAATGGTTAAGTGTAGGGGATTTGATAAGTGTGAAAACACCCATCCTTTTACCACTTATTCCTTACTAAAACAAGACCAAAACGCGTGTTTAATATCATTTGTTTGGAATTATGCGTGGTTTTTGTGTTTATTGTGTTTTCAGAGTCAACCGGATGAATATTGAAGAAAACATGGGATTGCACGGGTTTTATCAAGGAAAAAGACTCAAGACGAAGTCTATTGTCCAAGAAATGCAAAAGATTGGAAGTCAATGGGCCTATTTTAAGATTTATCGAAGAAAAGGGCCAAAGATGGAAGATTTACAAATGTCGAAGAAACTCAAGTCTATTAAACAAAGAAAATAAAAGACGAGTTGAATTTAATCGTCGACAAATTCCGAATCAGAATCGAAAACGTCAAACTTTTCTGAGAAGACGAGAAGACAAGAAGAGAGGAAGAAAGCCCACTTCACCAACCAACCACTAGCCTATATAAGGAAAACCCTCACACATTTGGCGAGAGTTTTTTTTTTCATTCCCAGTTCCTTCTTTTTCTTTCGTAGCAAGCCAACACCACTAAGGTGTTGGTGATCTTTCATTTTTGTTGAATCCTTCATTTTGTAAGCTTTTAATCTTTTTCCTTTGATTGTTTTAACCTTAATCATCAATTTAATCTTTTCATTCATCTTGTTCATCTTCATCTTTTTATTCAAAGTTCTTAAGTTCTTATTTAATTGATTTTGATGTTCTAAAGTTAATGGATTTTGTGTTTTTATGATTGGGATTTGTTGTTTATGGTTAGTAGATGAATTGCTATTAGTTTTGGTTAAGATTTGGTTAAAACCTTGGTTGATTTTAGGCAAATTCGTGTTCCCCTGTTTTATCACCGTGTTACTGTTCTTCATACCCAGAACATTCCGAACCAAACCTCTTATCCAGAATATAATTTATTCCGAGTAGGACTTACATTCCGCATAGCCTGATATTCAGCATAACCA
This sequence comes from Glebionis coronaria, assembly GCA_025667525.1. NCBI lineage: Eukaryota > Viridiplantae > Streptophyta > Magnoliopsida > Asterales > Asteraceae > Glebionis > Glebionis coronaria. The sequence continues at coordinate 316,896,204 of CM046878.1, forward strand.
TCTTCATTCCCAATTATTCCGCATAGTCATCTTGCTTAGTCCCTTATTCGGAATTTTTACATATTCCGGATAGGCTTTTACCTTTTCCTTTACTCGGAATATTTATTATTCCGCATAGCACTAGTATTCCGGATAGCCCTCTTTTTCCGCATAGTCAAAATATTCTGAATGGTGTCATTATTCCGCATAGCCTAAATATTCTGCATAGTCCACTTATTCTGCATAGGGTATTTTATTCCGCATAGTGTTTTATTCCGAGTAACCCTTCTTATTCCGCATGGTCTCCTTATTCCGCATAGCTTAAATTATTCCGCATAGTCTCAATATTCCGGATAGCATCATATTCCGCATGGCAAATTATTCCGAATAGAGCTAGTTTCCAGTAAGTTTATTTTACTTCTTTATCATTTAATTGTTTAATTTAAATTCAAGTTTTATTTAAGTAACTGTTTTGGTTTAAATCCTTATTTATTTCACACATTTAACTTTTTAATAGAATAGAAAACCAAACCCCCTATTTGTCACCAAGAACAATCATTCCACTTTGAGCTGTGATCAATTCGAGGAGATTCCGAGAAAACTAAATCCGAACCATAGAAAATCTCTTGTATCAAATAATCATGAAAACAAATAATCAACAAATCAACGTTGATCCTTACGAAAAGAGCCGGCAGCGGCGCCATTTTAATAACTGACTTTTGGTTGGTTAATAAAAAGGTTTGCTTGCAAGATCTTTCTTTGCGTTGCTCGTACCCAATTGATATATGTCGTTGTTTCGTTCTCGGTATCTTCTCGAATTGATCACGGTCAAAAGTGGAATCGTTGTAATTGGTGACTAAAAGGGGGAGCTTGGGTCTAAATCTACTAAAATGATAAGTGCTGGAAATAATAAAATTAAACTAAACTAATGATAATAACTGAGAATAAAGCTAGAATTTAAAACCGGAAAAACTAGAAATTTACCTTATTCAGAATAATGGCTGTCCGGAAGATTTTGCCTTACTCGGAATGTTAACTCTACTCGGAATAAATCTATTATGCTGAATAATTGGCTATTCGGAATAATCATGGCCATGCGGAATATTACCCTATGCGGAATGTTTTGACAAGAACCCTTATGCGGAATATTTGAAAGAAACCCTTATGCGGAATAATTAGAAAAAGAACCCTATACGGAATAATTAGAAAAAGAACCCTATGCGGAATGTTTAAACAGGAATGTCTATGCGGAATAATTTGAAAAAGAACCCTATGCGGAATATTCGGATATTCCGAATAATCAACAAAATCACAAACTCTATCCGGAATGTAGGATCCTATGCGGAATAACGAGCCTACGCGGAATAATTTGGCTATGCTGAATATTGAGGTTAAACGGAATATGAACTCTACTCGGAATATTTTAAATATTCCGAATAAACAACAAGATTACACCTTGATCCGGAATAATTGATATTCCGAACCAACACAATCAAAGAACCTTTATCCGGAATAAATCTGGGTGAATACAGTTAAATTATGCGAAGAACAGGGGATCGACAGAAACTCAGATTTAACACAAAAATTTACCAAGTTTTTAATCAAAACTGAAACAGTTTTAACCACTAATCATTTACCTAAGGTAAACATCAATCCAAAACCACAGAAACGCAAAAACCCACTTACTTATGATGAAACCAATAAAATAAAACTTAAGAACTTTGAATCATAAAGAGATGAAGAACAAGATGATGGAAAGATAAAAAATAAAATTGTATTAATGATTTAGGATTCAACAAACAAAGTGGAAAGATTAAACATACAAGATTGGAAGAAATCAAAGAAAAATGAAAACCACTCCTTAAGGGAAATGGTTCCTAAGAACTCGGAGAAAAATGTAACAGAAAGAGACTAGTGGAAATTTCTGAATGGGAGGAGTATTTATAGGCTTCTCCCTTGGTTGGTGAGTGGGCTTTCTCCCTTTCTTTTTGTCTTCTCGTCTTTTCAGAAAAGTTGACGTTTTCGATTTCGACTCGGGATTTGTCGAAGAATAAATTCAACTCGTCTTTTAATTTCTTCATTTAATAGACTTGAGTTTCTTCGACATAGGTAAATCTTCCATCTTTGGTCCTTTTCTTCGATGAATCTTCAAATAGGCCCATTGACTTCGAATCTTTTGCATCTCTTGGATTATAGACTTTGTCTTTTCTACTTTTTCCTCGATAAAACCCGTGCAATCCCATGTTTTCTTCAATATTTATCCAGTTGGCTCTGAAAACACAACAAACACACAAACCACGCATAATTCCAAACAAATGACATTAAATACGCGTTTTGGCCTTGTTTTAGCAAGAAATAAGTGGTAAAAGGATGGGTGTTTTCACACTATCAAATCCCCTACACTTAACCATTGCCATGCCCAAAAGACGATAAGGTGTACAACCAATCGGTGTCTTATAGGCGGTACGGAAAGCCCACAGAGCATCATCAAGTTTATCGGCCCACGAGGCACGATTCTCTCCCACAGTACGTTCCAAAATTCTCTTCAATCCACGGTTGGATATCTCGGCTTGACCGTTGGTTTGAGGATGATAAGCGGTGGAAAGACGGTGATTGACACCATACTTAGCCATGACTCTTGCAAATTGATCGTTGCAAAAATGAGTCCCGCGGTCACTGATAATAGCACGAGGAACACCGAATCGAGCAAACATTTGTTTCAAGAAATTACAAACCACCCTCGCGTCGTTAGTGGGTAAAGCTTTGGCTTCAACCCATTTAGAAACGTAGTCGACAGCGACAAGGATGTATTTGTTGCCTTTAGAAGAAGGGAATGGCCCCATAAAGTCGATGCCCCATACATCAAAGATTTCACATTCTTGTATGAAATTTTGAGGCATCTCATCTTTATGTGTGATCTTGCCTTTTTTTGGCAAGCATCATAATTTTTAACCATCTCGTGAGCATCACGATAAATGGTGGGTCAATAGAATCCCGAATCAAACACTTTTTTGGCTGTGTAGTTGGGACCAAAGTGACCACCGGTGGGTCCTTTGTGGCAAGCCTGGAGAATGTCAAAAGCTGCCGGTCCGTCAACACATCGGCGAATAATCAAGTCAGCGCATTGTTTGAATAGAAAAGGGTCATCCCAAAAGTAAGTCTTAACATCGTTCAAGAACTTCTTCTTTTGTTGGGATGTTAACCCTTTGATGAGAATACCACCCGCTAAGTAGTTTGCAATGTCGGCAAACCACGGGGTGTCATCAAGATTGAGATTTATAGACATTAAGGTCTCAAGGGGGAAAGAGTCATTGATCTCTTTGTTCGGATGATCCCCTTGATATGGATCCTCAAGTCTGCTCAGATGATCTGCGGCTAGGTTTTCAACACCCTTCTTGTCACGAATTTCAATGTTGAATTCTTGAAGGAGTAAAACCGAGCGGAGAAGTCTTGGCTTAGAGTCATGTTTAGTCATCAAGTACTTCAACGCGGAATGGTCCGTGTATACGATGGTGGTAGATAAAACAAGATAGGGGTGAAATTTTTCAAAAGCATAGACAACAGCTAAAAGCTCTTTTCGGTTGTCGTATAATGCAATTGAGCCCCCGTCATTGTTTTGCTAGCATAGTAGATCGGTTGGAAGTGTTTGTTGATCCTTTGTCCCAAAACCGCACCAATAGCAAAGTCGCTAGCATCGCACATCAATTCAAAGGGTATCCCCCAATTAGGGGTAACCAAGACCGGTGCCTCAGTTAGATTATCCTTAAGAAGATTGAAGGATTCGAGACACTCTTTAGAAAAGATAAAAGGAGTATCTTTTTCTAAGAGGTGGGTCATCGGGCGAGCGATTTTAGAGAAATCCTGAATGAATCGACGATAGAAGCCCGCATGACCTAGAAAACTTCTCACACCCTTCACGGTTGAAGGTGGAGGTAATTTGGCTATGCCATCTACCTTAGCACGGTCGACTTCAAGACCGGCTTTAGAGATTTTGTAACAAGGCGAGTGTCTTCGCACAATGCCTTCTTTTACCATAAAATGGCATTTTTCCCAATTCAGAACAAGGCGAGTGTCTTCACACCGCTTAAGCATACGTTCTAATTTGGCAAGGCAAGAAGAGAATGAATCCCCAAAGACCGAAAAATCATCCATGAATACTTCCATGGTTTGCTCAACCATGTCATGGAAGATAGCTAACATGCACCTTTGGAAATTCCCGGGGGCATTGCATAAGCCAAAAGGCATTCTTTTGTAAGCAAATGTGCCATAGGGACAAGTGAATGTTGTCTTCTCTTGATCTTGGGGATCGATGGGTATTTGGAAATAACCCGAGAAACCATCAAGAAAGCAGTAATATTCATTACCCGCTAAACGTTCAAGCATTTGGTCCATAAAAGGTTGAGGGAAATGATCCTTTCTCGTGGCATCATTGAGTTTGCGGTAGTCTATACAAACTCTCCACCCAGTAACGAGACGGGTAGGAATCAACTCGTTGTTTTGATTGGGCACAACGGTGATTCCGCCTTTCTTAGGCACACAATGGACTGGACTAACCCATGGTGAATCCGAAATAGGGTAAATCATACCCGCATCAAGAAGTTTGATAACCTCTTTTTTGATGACTTCATGGATTTTAGGATTCACCCTTCGTTGGGTTTGAATTGTGGGCTTAAATTCGTCCTCCATGAGAATTTTATGTGTGCAAAAGTGAGGATCAATTTCGCGAATGTCGGAGATTTTCCAAGCGATAGCTTTTTTATGCTTCTTCAATACGGCGATAAGTCGGGCTTTTTCTTCTTTTTTCAGGTCCTTCGCGATCATGACCGGTAACTTCTCGTTGTCTTCAAGAGAAACGTACTCTAGATGAGGAGGTAGGTCCTTAAGCTCAAGAGTAGGAGGATCCTCAATAGATGCTTTAACTAACGATGGATCATCATTAGTCACCTCTTTAGGAGAGGGAGGAGGAAACGGGTCTTCATTGAGAAGTTTCTCAATTGTACGAATGTCTTCATCCCAATTAGTGGAAGAATCATCATACTTAATATCGAGAGGACCCAAGCTAGCTTCGAAATCATCCAAGTCACTTTCTCCAAAAGGAGTCAATGCCGGAGCAATTGAGGCAACGGTATCAACATTGGGTAGAGAAGAGAGAGTACTTTTGCAAGCATCATGAAAATGTTCTTCACAAGCCTCATCAAGAACATCAATAGCATTAACACTCTCATACGAATAAGGTTGCTTAGAAATCTTACCCATGTTGAAGTCAATTTTATCGTCACCAACTCTCATGATTATTTCGCCCGCGGCTACATCAATGAGAGTGCGACCGGTCCTCAAGAAGGGACGTCCGACTATTAATGGAACACGAGGATCCATCTCGTAGTCAACGACAACAAAATACGCCGGGAAGGTGAATTTGTCGACGCCAACGAAGACGTCTTCGGCTATCCCCACTGGATAAGCAACCGTACGGTTAGCTAATTCCAAAGTCATTTTGGTGGGGACTAGCTCGGGGAGAGATAATTGCTTCCAAACACTTATAGGCATTAAGTTTATACTGGCACCTAGATCGGCTAGGGCCATGCAATTCTCTACTCCCGGGAAGTTGCAAGGAATCAAGAAGCGAGCCGGATCACCAAGTTTGGTGGGCAATTTCCTTAAGAGAACGGCGGAGCAATTCTCATTAAGTTGTGTCTGAGCAATGTCAAGAAGCTTCTCCTTGTCACTTAGAAGATCTTTGAACATTTTTGCGTATTTAGGCATGTGAGCGAGAGCCTCGGCAAAGGAGATGTTAAAATTCAATTGTTTAAACATTTTTAGAAAGTTTGAAACTTGAATATCATCCTTGCTCTTTTGCTTCTCTTTCCTCAACCTTGAAGGATAAGGTATATTGGATGAAGAAGAAGGCTTTAGGGGAGTAGGATCACTCACAACCACGGGTGGTGGGGAAATGGGGATAGAAGGTGAAGGAGGTGAGGAAAGTTTCTCTTTTTCCTTGTTCACAATCACTGGTGGAGGTATAGGAAGCTCGGGTTCCGTATAACCTTTTCTACTACGAGTAGTGATTGTTTTCATCTCCCCTCTTGGATTCGCAACGGTGTTACTCGGAAGAGTACCCGAAGAAGAGGGTTGATTACCTTGGATGAGTGAACCAATCATATCACGAATGTTAAGCGCTTGAGTGCTGAAAGAGTCTCTGATGTCTGCATGAATTTCATTGCTTTGTTTTGCCATGTCATTCCTCAGCTCGGCTCGAATATCGCTCCCTTGTTTCGCCATGTCATTTTTCAAGTTGACAAATTGACTCTGAAGATTCGTCACCATCTCTCGATTAGTCTTCATGAACGTCTCGACGTCTTGATTCAATGCCATCGGTTGATTGAGAGGTGGAGCTTGGTAAGCTTGAGAATTTCCTTGAGTTGGGTATGGGTTTCTTTTGGATTGATATTGATTGTTAGCACGAGGTTGGGATTGGTTGTTTCGATTATAGCTTTGTTGTTGGTTTTGGTTTGGAGGAGGGAAATCGGGTGGAGCAAGATAATTGTTGGAACGATAACTTAGCAAGCTACGGTCTCCTTGAGGGCGAGCTTGATAGCCTCCCGTGGGATAAGTACCGTATGCTGCGTTAACGTTTTAAGAGAAATTGCTTTGAGTGGAAGGACAATCATTATAAGAATGAGGACCACCACATGTGTCACAAGAAATAGCAACGGCTTCATCTCAGCGAGTTGTCGAGAAATTTCAGTCATCTCAGGATTGGAAGTAGTAGAAGAAACATTGACTCTCGAGTTAGATCTTGAGGATGCGGATGAATCCCAATTCTTGTGGTGAGTAGTCATGTTTTCAATCAACTCTCTACACTCCTCCGGTCTCCTTTTCATAAAAGTACCACCGGCGGCGGCGTTGATCGTGTCACGATCACGAAAAGTGAGACCATTGTAGAAAGTATCAATGAGAGTGACGGGGAGCATGTTGTGATTTGGACAGCGGTCGATCAAATCATTGTATCGTTCCCAAGCATCAAAGAGTGATTCATCATTGTCTTGCATGAATCCACTAATTTGGTTACGAAGGCTCGTGACCATGGATGGTGGGAAGTAGCGCGACAAAAAGCGTTGAGTCATGTCGTCCCAAGTATGAATAGAGTTCTTTGGGAGACGGTCAAACCATTTTTCGACATGGTGAGAAAGCGAGTGGGGAAATAGTTGAAGGCGAAGGTCATCCATAGAAACACCGGGCGACTTCATGCTATGGGAGATCGTAATAAATTTGTCGAGGTGTTTGTTGGCATCATCATCCGGAATTCCACGAAATGGGTTAGTTTGCACTTGTTGGATCATGTGATGCTTCAGCAAAAACTCCTGAGCCGTGACATGCATCGGCGCAATCGGGCCTCCACGTCCGTTCATGGTGGGTAGACATAGCTCCTCCATGGTGCGTAGGTTAGGTAAGGGTGTATTATTCGTGTTTTGGTGGGGTGGATTATTATTTTTGTTGTTGGGGAGGGGTGGATTATTATTGTTGTTGTTGTGTACACCGGCCATGTCTAAATCTTCGAGAGTCTCGGGCTCTGAATGAGAAGTTGATCGAGTACGCATACACTAAAAAGAAAATGCAAGAGAAAATATTTTTGGTTTTTATAGGTTTTTTAATGTTTTTGTATTTTTGAAAATTTTAGATTTTTATGGGTTTTTTGAAAATTTTTGTGCTTGAAAATAACGTTCCCGAAAGAACGGATCCCAAAATCCAATTTTTCTCACAAGAAACCGTTGATCCTTACGAAAAGAGCCGGCAGCGGCGCCATTTTAATAACTGACTTTTGGTTGGTTAATAAAAAGGTTTGGCTTTTGCAAGATCTTTATTTGCGTTGCTCGTACCCAATTGATATATGTCGTTGTTTTCGTTCTTGGTATCTTCTCGAATTGATCACGGTCAAAAGTGGAATAGTTGTAATTGGTGACTAAAAAGGGGGAGCTTTGGTCTAAATCTACTAATATGATAAGTGCTAGAAATAATAAAATTAAACTAAAAGCAATTACTGAGAATAAAAATTACTGAGAATAAAAATAAAACTAGAATTTAAAACTGGAAAAACTGGAAATTTACCTTATTCGGAGTAATGGCTTATCCGGAATTTTTTGCCTTACTCGGAATGTTAACTCTACTCGGAATAAATCTCTTATGCTGAATAATTGGCTATTCGGAATAATCATGGCCATGCGGAATATTACCCTATGCGGAATGTTTTCAACAGAAACCTTATGCGAAATATTTCGAAAAGAAACCCTATGCGGAATGTTTGGATATTCCGAATAATTAACAAAATCCAAACTCTACGCGGAATGTTTGTGCTATGCGGAATGTTTCGAAAAGAAAGCCTATGCGGAATAATTTTATAAGAAAGCCTATGCGGAATAATTTTGATAGAAACTCTATGCGGAATAATTAGAAAAGAACCCTATGCGGAATAATTTGAACAGGAATGTCTATGCGGAATATTTTGAAAAGAACCCTAAGCGGAATAGAGGCTCCTGTACGGAACAAGAGCTCTACTCGGAATATTTTGATATTCCGAGTAAACAACACAATCACACCTTGATCCGGAATAATTGGATATTCCGAACCAACACAATCACAGACTCCGTATTCGGAATCTGGGGAAACATAGTAACAAAGTAGCGAAGAACAGGGGATGACAGAAACGCAGTTTTAACACCAAAATTTACCAAGTTTTTAATCAAAACTGAAACCAATTTAACCACTAATCATTTACCTAAGGTAAACATCAATCCAAAATCACAAAATCGCAAAACCCACTTACTTTTTATGATCAAACCAATAAAATAAAACTTAAGAACTTTGAATCATAAAGAGATGAAGAACAAGATGATGGAAAGATAAAAAATAAACTTGTATTAACGATTTAGGATTCAACAAACAAAGTGGAAAGATTAAACTTACAAGATTGGAAGAAATCAAAGAAAAATGAAAACCACTCCTTAAGGGAAATGGTTCCTAAGAACTCGGAGAAAAATGTAACAGAAAGAGACTAGTGGAAATTTCTGAATGGGAGGAGTATTTATAGCTTCTCCCTTGGTTGGTGAGTGGGCTTTCTCCCTTTCTTTTTGTCTTCTCGTCTTTTCAGAAAAGTTGACGTTTTCAATTTCGATTCGGGATTTGTCGACGAATAAATTCAACTCGTCTTTTAATTTCTTCATTTAATAGACTTGAGTTTCTTCGACATGTGTAAATCTTCCATCTTTGGTCCTTTTCTTCGATAAATCTTCAAATAGGCCCATTGACCTCAAATCTTTTGCATCTCTTGGACTATAGACTTCTTCTTTTTCCTCGATAAAACCCGTGCAATCCCATGTTTTCTCCAATATTTATCCGGTTGGCTCTGAAAACACAACAAACACACAAACCACGCATAATTCCAAACAAATGACATTAAATACGCGTTTCGGTCTTGTTTTAGCAAGAAATAAGTTGTTAAAGGATGGGTGTTTTCACACCTATCACACTTCCTTTCTCAGCACTTCCTTTCTCAGTCCCTTTCTCAGCACTTGCTATCTTTCTTTGTTCTAAACCCTGACCACCAGGATATTCATACCACTGAGTAGATTCTTCTGTATTAGGAACTTCCTCCCCTTTGGAAGCATCCTCATCTTTAGATATGATAAGCTTGGGCTTTCTCCTCCGCTCAAGTGTAGCAAGTATGTTTTCTGATACAAGGCTTTTGCCCGTATAAAAATTAAAGTTCGTTGTGTTGGTCTAATCGAATTGATCTAGGTTCTCTATGTGACTCAGTTTTATTCTGGTGGAACAAAAATGTTGTGTCGTTGTAGTATTTAAAAGTGCAAAACAATTAAAGTAAAAGGCAGGTAATTTAAATCTAAGTCTAATTAAAATAATGGGCGAGTATTTAAAAGCGAGACAAAAAATTAAATGGCACTTAAAGGTAAATAACGCAAATTTAAATCTATCTAAGGCAATCTTAAATCGCAACTAAAACTTAAATTAAGGCAAGACTAAAATAAAGCTAAGACAAAATTAATCTAAAATGCGAGTAAGGAAAAAGGCGGGAAAAAATAAAGCTTGAAAATAAAAGAAAGAAATTTAAAAAGAAAGACTAAAAAGAACTGAAAGAAACCTTGATTCGGAAGTTCAAAACTTCCGAATGAACTGGCTTGACTCGGAACTTTTTGAGTTCCGAATGAACCTCTTGACCCGGAACTTTGGTTCGGAAGTCTTGATCCGGAACTTTTCCGGATGAAGCTTGACTCGGAAGTTTTGGTGTTGATTTGGAACTTTTTCCTTCAGAAGTATTGATCCGGAAGATTTCGTCCGGAAGTTTTCGTCCGGAACATTGAATGTTCCGGATGAACCTCGTTTCACTCGGAACTTTTGTTCGGAAGTCTTGACTCGAAACTTTGAATGTTCCGGATGAAACCCACTGGTTCGGAACTTTGAAAGTTCCGAATGAGCAGCCTTTCTTATCTTGATTCGGAAGTTTTACCTGGGAATCTCAGACACAGAAACAAACACCCCCGAAGAACAAGGGAACACAGTAACAAGTAATATACCACAGATTTAACCAAAATCAAACAAACGATTTAACTAAACTAATAATAAAACATTCAATAATCATAAACTAACAATTTAAATCAACAAAACAAACAAATTTAACCACAATAATCAAAAACCCAATTGATCAAAATAAGAACATGAACATGAACACAAACATAAACATAAAAATCAAAGATTAAGAAAGGTAGATAGGAGATTAACAAGATAAAGTAAAGATTGACAAGAATTAAATGAAAACTTACTTGAAATTAAGGGAATTTAAGGTGCAAAAAGGTATTTAAATTGGACAAGTATTTAAATTGACATGAATTAAAGGTGCAAGGTAATTAAAATGGAAGACTAATTGTCACACTTAGCCAACCACAAAAATAATTAACTAGTCCTAACTATATATAGGGGAGGATTAGGAAGCTTCCTCCCCTCTTTCCTTTTCTCTTAATTACAAGATTAAGTCCTTTCTTCTTTAATCTTCATTAATTGCATCATTAGTCCTTTGTTCTTCTAATCTTCTTTAAACTTGGACTCTAATGACTTGTGGCTCGGGATTTCTTTTGAACTCGTCTTTTAATTCTTCAATAAAATTAGACTTGAGTTCTTTGGCTTTAAATAAACTTCCGTCTTTTGACTTTTTCTTTGATAAATCTTCAGAATTGGTCTTGGACTTCCGTTCTTTTTGCACACTTGACTTCTTGACTTCGTCTTTCATCTTTTTCTTCAATAAAAGTCCGTAAATGCCCGTGAATTCCCGTGTTTTCTCCACTTTTCACCTTTTCGTCCTAAATCACAACAAAAACACAAACCTCGCATAATTCCGACATAAAAGACATAATATACACGTTTTGGTCCGGTTATTATTGTAATTAAGTGGTAGAAAGGATGGGTGTTTACACACCTATCAAATCCCCTACACTTGACCATTGCAATGTCCTCATGCAATGCATTAGTTACAAAGCACGTTTACATTTTTCATCATAATTAATCCACGTTGGCCATTATTAAAGAGATAGAAACTATAAACATTTAAAGTAAAGAAATCAAAAGCATACCTTGGGTTTTGGAAATGTCATGAATAATCATCATCCTCAAGTTTTCACTTTCTCCAAACCAAGCTTAAAAACGAGATCATTGTTATTATAAGTTAGCAAACTAACACGAACTCATGTGGGCCAATTATTCACTTAGACTCCCTTATTCCTAGGTGTATCTCTTATATTTTATTGTTTTCTTGAACGATCACGAGGATGCATTGTTTGACTTATTTCGATAGTTATTTAATCCAAAAATAAAGTGAACGATTTAATCAATAGTTAGCTAAAGGACAAAATCTTTTAAAACTGCTTCTCGGGACCTCATAAAGTTCATATCTTGGCATAACTTGCTTCGCGATTTGAGACCTTTCTCGGACCGATATTTGGCAGCGACTTCATACTTCAAACCTTGAGAGACGTTCATGAAATTATGGTCTTCTCTTCATAATGGAATTTCTTCACTTGAAGTTTTGAGAGATTAATACTTGGACCACGACTTTTTCATTTTTCTCCAATCTTTATTTTGGACTTTGATATACAACGATCCGCCTCCTTTTATGACTTGGATATATTTATCCTCATACCTTGTTAGGGTCTTTTCGGATACACTTCTCCATGACTTTTGGGAGTTTTTGATTTTCGTCGTGTGTCTTGATCCTTCATATTGATTTTCGATAAATGATTCTTCACATCACTTTGGATCTTTAGCAACAAAATATAGCCCTCATGCCTTGTTAGGGCCTTTTTGGACTCGCCAATCTTCGCATCCCGCTTCAATAAGTTATGCCTTGGCTATGAACTCTAATCCATACCAAGCAACTTTTAAACGATCTTGGGCTAGAAGCTAAGTAACTTTTCAAATCGTACAACCTTATTTATTAGCAGATAAATTATTAGCAAGCGATGGGAGAATAGGCTCATAATTAACTCACATAAATTCACGAAAGCATACCGAACTTATAATTGGCTCTATCATCTCTCGTTCTCCATAATTTAAAATCTCAAAGAATGAGATTCGTGGATACTTAGCCTATTAAATCAAAGTTTTGGGTTTTCGAGTCGCCTATAGGATCTTGCAATTTCTTAGACTTTTTCAAGTTTAGAAATCGCATTTTAAAGTTCCCTTGATAAACGACTCTCTAGGATCAATTATAGGAACTTGCGAAAAGTTCTTGTTCTTAACCCGTGAGAGTTAAGACTTTCGCGTTTTATAGCTCCCTATATAAAAGCCTAGCAAAACTTGATTTAAACACGTTAAGGATACTAGCTAGAGCAAACTTAGATAAGTAAACTCAGGTTGAGTCAAAAGATTCATAACGTTTGAAAATTAAAACCACTTTATTAAGCATTTATTCTAATAAGGAAAGAAAATAACTATACAAAGGGAAAAACTAATAGGCCAAACAGATCAAAAATTTTGAAAAATGTCGAAAAATTGATTTTCCGGTTAAAATGAGGACAAATATAAGGAAAAGGCCACTTAACTTCGATAGAAGTCCCCCCTACACTTAAGATAAACATTGTCCTCAATATTTAAGCATGTGGGAGTAAACTCCCCTACACTTAGGACATTGTGCACTTTGTTTAAATCTTGCTAAGGAAAAGACAACTAAAGAGATTCCTATTTTAATATTGAGAAAATATAAAATAGTGAATCGAAAAGAGTTTAGGATAGAACCTGGAAGAAGTAGACACAGAATCACGGGTCGTCAAGAATCATCAAGAGTGGATCATTGAGCGCTCGAATCCCTGATTAAGAAGAGAGGGGAGGAAAGCAAACCAACGGGTCTCCCCTACACTTATGATAAAGAAAGCGAAAAGATAGATGCATGGGTTGCCTCCCAAGAAGCGCTTGATTTTTGTTAACCGAGTCATTAGCCTGACTCGGCCTTGATCATCAACGGAAGAAGCATGAAACATATCCACCAGGATCAAAGACATAGTTTTCGTCCATCAATAAGCACCAGCTTAAGGGGAACAAGGCAAGCCAAAGAAGAGTAGGCAAGGTTCCCTTAAGCAGGGATGGAGCATGGTGGAAACAAGGTTGAAGTGGTGCAAGCATGTCTTCAATAATTCCAAAGATTTTTCCTTTTATTTCATCAGGTGGATACTGAGATGGCTGCAGAGTGTCAATACCAGGGTCGAACACCTTTTCCTTTAGGGGAAAATAGCACTCAGGCTCAGCAGAGTGTGAAGAAGATCCGCGAAGAAGCACAACCTTGTCCTAAGAAGGGGGACAAAGAGGTGTTAACTCATACGTGCTGCGGATATTGGTGTCGACCGGTTTCTTCTCCTTAGAAAGAATGTGCTTCAAATCCAAAGTAGGATCAAGACGATAATCTTCAAAGTCATAAGGTGGAGCATCACTCTCATGAGGGAAGTAAGTGTTGAGAAACATAGAGAAGTCTTCCTCAAATGAGTAATCGTCCAAAGTAGGATCGAGTGATGGCGGAGGATCTTCATCGTGTGAAGAATCGCTCGAAAGAGTATCGGCCTCATCGAAATCATCATACATGGGCAGCTCGGGATACTCAGAAGTACAATCATCAAAATTATCCGAATCTGAGCTAGAATCATCATCATAAGCATCAAAGACCGGTGGAGAATCATAAATGGGAGAAGCGTCCAAAGTGGAGCGAGAATCATCCACATCATCTTCAAAAAGTGGATTATCAATGGAAGAGTCGAATAGAGGATTGTTGTAGACGACAAAATCATCGAGCACATTAATCATATTCACTGATTCTCGTCCATAGTATTTGCCTGTAAGCTTCCCTATTTTAAAAATTTGTGAATCATCCCCGACTCGTAAGATTAACTCACCTTCGGCCACATCCACTAAAGCTCGTCCGGTTCTCAAGAATGGCCGACCAAGTATTAAAGGAATACGAGGGTCCATTTCATAATCAACTACGACAAAATCGACCGGGAAAGTAAATGTGCCAACTTTTATGAACACGTCTTCGGCTATACCAACAGGGTAAGCGAGAGTGCGATTTGCAAGTTCGAGAGTCATCTTCGTTGGAGTGAGGTCGGGTAATGATAGTGTTTCCCAAACACTCAATGGCATCAAATTAATACTGGCCCCGAGATCAGCAAGGGTAGTAAATTATTCAGTTTTGTTGAACACACACGGCAACACAAAACAACCAGGATCTCCAAGCTTTTCCAGAAGTTCTTTAAGAATACCTGCAGAGCAGTTTTCATTTAAGCGTGTGTTGGCGAGTTCAATCAGCCTCTCCTTCTTGCTAAGCAATTCCTTGAATGCTTTGACAAATTTCGGCATGTGGACAAGTGCTTCAACAAGGCTAATGTTGATGTTAATTTGAGAAAGCATCTTCACATATTTCGACACTTGGCAGTAATTCTTGGTTAGCTCGTTGGTCTAGCCTAAGCTAGAAGGGTATGGGATATTGGGTTTATAAGTGGAAGGTGCAGCAGGAGATTGAGATGTTGAAGGGTCCTTCCGAGAGACATCGTCATTACGAGGCGGAGACGGTAATGGTGCACTAATACTAGGTGTAGGAGGAGTAGGGATACATGATGGTGGAGGAGGTGTAGATGATGGGGGTGGGATTGGTGGTCCTACGATGGTGACTCCACTACGGGTAGTAATAGCACTCACATTTGCTCGCGGATTGGTGACGGTGTTTGAAGGTAGAGAACTCGAAGTAGAAGGTTGAGTGGAGGGCAAGAAACTAGCCAACATATTCTTTAATTCATTCGTTTGAGTGCTGAAGGAGGATTGCATATTATCACGAACCTCGGTCATTTCCTTGCTTCGTGATATCTCCTTTCAAATTGATTATTTGGCTCTGTAGATTCTTGATTTGCTCACCTTGGGTTCTCATGATGGCTTCATCATCAGAGTTAATGGGTGGGTTTTGTTGGGCGGGTGGGTTATAAGGATTAGAAGCTCTTGGTGGGATTTGGTTGCTTCTATTGTAGTTGTTGGCGGGGTTTTGGTTTTGAGGAGAAAAACCGGGTGAAAGGTAGTTGTTGGACCGGTAGCTCAGCAAATTTCTATCCCCTTGAGGTTGAGCTTGGTAATTTTCCGGTGAATAATTACCATAAGCTGCATACACATTTTCCGGATTTCCTTGAGTTGAAGGACAATCGGTGTATGAGTGTGGACCGCCGCATGTTTCACAAGAAGGTGCAACAGCTTTAACTTGTTGTTGTTGTTGGTTTGAAGCTAAGAGTTGCATACTTCTGCTCATTTCAGTCAGCACACGGGTGAGTTCGGTCATATCAGGGTTTGCTGAAGTAGAGGAAACATTGACTCTCGGGTTGTTCCTTGAAGAAGCAGAGGAATCCCAGTTTTTGTGGTGAGTAGTCATGTTCTCAATTAACTCTCTACATTCCTCGGGTCTCCTTTTCATGAATGTGCCACCGGCGGCTGCATTAATCGTATCACGATCTCGAAAAGTCAAACCGTTGTAGAAAGTATCAATTAAGGTCACAGGGAGCATGTGGTGGTTTGGACAACGATCGATCAAGACATTATATCGCTCCCAAGCATCAAAAAGAGATTCATCACGGTCTTGCATGAAACCGCTGATTTGATTGCGAAGGCTTGTGACCATGGATGGTGGAAAGTAGCGCGACAAAAAGCGTTGAGTCATGTCATCCCAAGTGTGAATAGAATTCTTCGGGAGACGATCAAACCATTTCTCGGCATGATGTAATAAAGTATGTGGAAAGAGTTGTAGGCGATGTTCATCCATTGTGGCACCAGCCAACTTCATGCTTTGGGTGATTGTAATGAACTTGTCGAGGTGTTTGTTGGCATCATCATCGGGCAATCCACGGAATGGGTTAGTTTGTACTTGCTCAATCATGTGGTGCTTCAACGAAAACTCAGGAGCGTTGATTTGCATCGGCGCAATCGGTCCTCCTCGTCCAAACATGGTAGGTTGACAAAGCTCCTTCATTGTCCGAAGATCGGGCTGTGGAAGAACATTGTTGTTATTGTTGAGGTGCGGTGGAATATTATTGTTGTTAACACCTGACATAGCTAAATCTTCTTGAGGCTCGGGCTCTTGATAATTAGAAGATCTAGTACGCATACACCTGAAAATTCAAAAGAAAAAGAAACCAAACACAAAGACAATATATCTACACAATAAAGATAAAATCTTTTTGGATTTTTGAAATTTTTAATTTTTATGGATTTTTATCAATTTTTAAATTTTTATGGTTTTTTTTTTGAATTTTTTATGCAACAAAAATAACGCTCACAAGTGAACGGATCCCAAAAAGCAACGCGTCTCTCACAGAAAACCGTTAATCTTTACGAAAAGAGCCGGCAGCGGCGCCATTTGATACAAGGCTTTTGCCCGTATAAAAATTAAAGTTCGTTGTGTTGGTCTAATCGAATTGATCTAGGTTCTCTATGTGACTCAGTTTTATTTTGGTGGAACAAAAATGTTGTGTCATTGTAGTATTTAAAAGTGCAAAACAATTAAAGTAAAAGGCAGGTAATTTAAATCTAAGTCTAATTAAAATAATGGGCGAGTATTTAAAAGCGAGACGAAAAATTAAATGGCACTTAAGGGTAAATAACGCAAATTTAAATCTATCTAAGGCAATCTTAAATCGCAACTAAAACTTAAATTAAGGCAAGACTAAAATAAAGCTAAGACAACATTAATCTAAAATGAGAGTAAGGAAAAAGGCGGGAAAAAATAAAGCTTGAAAATAAAAGACAGAAATTTAAAAAGAAAGACTAAAAAGAACTGAAAGAAACCTTGATTCGGAAGTTCAAAACTTCCGAATGAACTGGCTTGACTCGGAACTTTTTGAGTTCCGAATGAACCTCTTGACCCGGAACTTTGGTTCGGAAGTCTTGATCCGGAACTTTTCCGGATGAAGCTTGACTCAGAAGTTTTGGTGTTGATCTGGAACTTTTTCCTTCGGAAGTATTGATCCGGAAGATTTCGTCCGGAAGTTTTCGTCCGAAACTTTGAATGTTCCGGGTGAACCTCGTTTCACTCGGAACTTTTGTTCGGAAGTCTTGACTCGGAACTTTGAATGTTCCGGATGAAACCCACTGGTTCGGAACTTTGAAAGTCCTGAATGAGCAGCCTTTCTTATCTTGATTCGGAAGTTTTACCTGGGAATCTCAGACACAGAAACAAACACCCCCGAAGAACAAGGGAACACAGTAACAAGTAATATACCACAGATTAAACCAAAATCAAACAAACGATTTAACTAAACTAATAATAAAACATTCAATAATCATAAACTAACAATTTAAATCAACAAAACAAACAAATTTAACCACAATAATCAAAAACCCAATTGATCAAAATAAGAACATGAACATGAACACAAACATAAACATAAAAATCAAAGATTAAGAAAGGTAGATAAGAGATTAACAAGATAAAGTAAAGATTGACAAGAATTAAATGAAAACTTACTTGAAATTAAGGGAATTTATGGTGCAAGACAAGGTATTTAAATTGGACAAGTATTTAAATTGACATGAATTAAAGGTGCAAGGTAATTAAAATGGAAGACTAATTGTCACACTTAGCCAACCAAGAAAATAATTAACTAGTCCTAACTATATATAGGGGAGGATTAGGAAGCTTCCTCCCCTCTTTCCTTTTCTCTTAATTACAAGATTAAGTCCTTCCTTCTTTAATCTTCATTAATTGCATCATTAGTACTTTGTTCTTCTAATATTCTTTAAACTTGGACTCTAATGACTTGTGTCTCGGGATTTCTTTTGAACTCATCTTTTAATTCTTCAATAAAATTAGACTTGAGTTCTTCGGCTTTAAATAAACTTCCGTCTTTTGACTTTTTCTTTGATAAATCTTCAGAATTGGTCTTGGACTTCCGTTCTTTTTGCACTCTTGACTTCTTGACTTCGTCTTTCATCTTTTTCTTCAATAAAAGTCTGTAAATGCCCGTAAATTCCCGTGTTTTCTCCACTTTTCACCTTTTCGTCCTAAATCACAACAAAAACACAAACCACGCATAATTACGACATAAAAGACATAAAATACACGTTTTGGTCTGGTTATTATTTTAATTAAGTGGTAGAAAGGATGGGTGTTTACACACCTATCATTTTCCAAATTATTGATAACCATACCTTGCTTTTTGACAGTTTGTACAAGTTGTGCATTCTTCTTTTTCAAGCTCATGCACATATTCGTCAATTCCAAAATGGTCATTGGTTTCATGCTGCTCTCAACCCTAGAAGGGAATTTCTACCCTTTTTGGGTATCATTGAGTGAGGGAGAGGACTTACTGATGGTGTCACTATCCTGCTCACCCCTTGAGGATGAGACAGTAGTGGCAGCCAAACCCTCAGTGTGCTCCAACCTTTTGGAGGCTCTCCTCTCTGCTACTTGTGAATATTCACCAGGAAAGGGACACCTGGCAAACCTGGATTTAGTTCTTCTTTCATGTTTTGGATCAGCAGGGGTATAGTACTAGTAGGGGGTAGTTTCTTGGCAGGGGAATCAGAAGGTTTATGTGTGGCTGTTTTTGTCTTGGCTTCTTTCTGTCTGATTTGTTTCATCATGATTGAAGTGAGGGGAATAGACCTGCCAGAAAATTTTGGAGATGGTGCAAGAAGTGTGGTGAACAGTTTGGTAGTATGCTTGGTTGCTGAAAAGTAGTTTTGTGTGTGATAGGACTATATTCACTCATATTCAACAAAAGTTCTGTAAACCTAGGGTACATACAAAATTTTGAATTGCTTGTAACATTTTTAACCATTCCTTTGAAAATCATTTGAGAAAAACAGTACTTCCTCCCTGTTGCTAAGCAAATCAGGGCAGAGGCAACCTCACTACCAAATTCATTGAAAGCAGTGGTTTTAGGTGACAAACATTGTAAAATTGTATGAATCAAATATTTCCAATGTGGGGCAATCTGACCTTTAGAAAACTTACATTTTTGATCATCAGAAAGAGTATACCCCAATTTAACAAGACCCTCAAAGATATCATCCTCAGGTAGGTTGGTTATCCCATCCTTATCATCTAGAATAAGTTTGTCTCTGATGGAGGCAAGTGTAATCACCTTGGGATGACCATCTACTGTGCTTTGAATTTTTACCTCTCCATTCACTGTTTTGGTCATAGATTTAGACCAAAACTGCTGAATGTGTGAGGTGTAATTCCTAGGATTGATGAGAAGAGCCACTCTAAAATACGAAGATTTTAGAAAAGCCATTGCATCAACGAATTCTGCTGGTTCATCATGAAGTAAAGCTATTTGATTATGATTTGCAGCAATTCTGAGAGACATGATAAAGATTGAAAACGTTTGAAGGTCTATAATAATGAGAGTTAGGTGGGATTTGACCGAAGGAGAGAGATGGACCTGCTGGGGAAGGGAATTAAGTTTTTATAGTCGAATTGAAGAGCTGTAATTGGACCAAAATTTCCAATTGCAAAAATATCAGAGTAAATCTTGATAAAAAAGTAATTTATTTGAAATAATAAAGAAAAGATTACCAATCAGCGAAGAAAGCACCTTAAATATCTTTTAAAAAGAATAAAAATATTTCCTAACCAAAATTTTAGCAAGCAGGCCCAACGGCTAGAAGCAGGGTAACGGTATTGTCGGTCAACGGTCAAACAGGGGAATATTGATCAAGCATGGGAATCAAAAGGTGAAAGTAGGGGAAAATTTCCTAGGGGTATTTGACTGATCATGGAGAGACCAATGCTAAATAGCTCTGCTTTAATGCACACCCTTGTATATACAAGGTAGATACACAGAAACTCAAGAGTCCACCATTCAGCAATGGTCTAAACACAAAAAGTTAACACATAAGTCACCTTGCACCTGGTCAACCCAAGAAAATAAGCATACCCTAGTCACCATCCCTACCTTTCCCTTACCTAAGGTCAGTTAGTCTTCGCAATATGTACCAAACATCTGAATCTAGACAGCAAGTTGTTTTAATAAAGAAGTGTTAGTACACATTAAAGTGCCTCAAGGCTTCAGAATTCTGACAAGCTTTGCAGCAAGTCTTTCATCATTCTGAACCCTTACTCACCAATGGATATGATCTAGAATCATATATGAGTATCCTAAGGATACCCTGAGTCCTAAAGGTATGACCTAACCTACCCTAAAACATAGAGCATATACCTGATTCACCCATGAGTGTAGTATGCACCATTTGGATCTCTGCATTGTTAGTCTAAAACCACATATAACCACTTTTAAAAAGAACAAACCCAACTTAAGAGAAAAACCCTTTTAGCAAGAGAATGACCCTCAGCGGGGGAATCTTTGTTCAAAAGCAGTGGAATGAAAAATGATGGAAAAATTGACTAACATTTATACAACAATAGCAATAAAGCAACTCTGGATATACAAGACACAATAGACATCAATTTTTAGGGAGAAACCATTCCAATACCTGCAACCAGGTATTGAAACCTCCCCACTTCAAAAGCTTTTGTCAAAAGATCAACAACATTAAGTTCTGTATCAATTTTCTTAGGGATAATTAGCCCTTTTTCAAAATAATCTCTAATAAAATGATGTCTTATTTCAATATGTTTAGTCTTGCTATGAAAAACAGGATTCTTAATAATGCAAATGGTGCTGTTGTTGTCAATAAATATCTTGGTTTTAAGAAAATTATACCCATAATCAAGCAGCTGATTCTGAACCCAAAGAACTTGACCACAGCAAGCAGCAGCTGCTACATACTCAGCTTCAGTTGTTGATGTGGCCATAATAGTCTGCTTCTTACATTGCCAAGATATAACCCTGCTTCCCAAAAATTGGCATCCACCTATTGTAGACTTCTTATCATTGTTGTCACCAGCATAGTCACTATCTGAGTAGGATATCAGCTCAAATGGTGACTCCTTGGGATTCCAATGTCCTAAAGTTGGATGACACTTTAGATACCTAAAGATTCTCTTCACAACAAATAGATGACATTCTGTTGGTGCCACCAGGTATCTTGCACATAAGCAGACTGCAAACATGATGTCAGGTCTTGAAGCACTAAGTTACATGAGAGACCCAATCATAGACCTGTAATTCCTGACATCTATAAGCTTTCCAGGACCATCTTTTCCCCATGGATGATCCTTGTCCATTGGTGTGGAAACCTTGTTTCCTTCAGACATGCCAAACTTCTTAACAATTGTGACAACCGTGGTTTTGAGGTTCGTCACTTGGTCCTATTTTTTAGGTTAATTTATGTGTGACTATATGATTAGTGTGTTTACATGTTTATTTTTCATGAACGAGGTTGGTGTGGATATCGTATATGGGTATAAAGTACTCATAAGTAAATCTAGGAACGGTTATTTCATGTTCATGAGCTCACAATTAGCGACTGTGAAATGAAATGGTGTTACTTTGGTGTTTACGTATACGTATATGTATTATAGTAAATTGTATATTTTTTTAGGATTTGGGGTTTAGCATTTAGAGGTCTCGGGTAAGGTGTTTAGTCATGTGAGTATTTTTTGGGATGGTTTTAAGTCATTTAGGACTTAGTTATAAAGTTTATTTCAAAATTTAAGATTTTTATTAAAACTGTATATTTTACGTTTTTTACGATATACACGTAAATTGACTAGTTTTACGGTTTTGAGGTTTTGGAGGTTTTAGGAGCTGAAATAAATTAAGGGAAATTAAGGTATTGTTAATAACATAATAATAAGTAATAAAAAGAAAAAAAATAATAATAAAATATAGGCTATAGTCGGTTTAGGCCGAATAAAAATAAGGAAAAAAAAGGAAAAATGGAAAGTGGGTTGTATTGGGCTAGGAGTCTTGGAAAAACTATATAAGGATTTTAAGTAGATTAAAACTCTCATAATCCCTGGAGATTTATTAAAAACCGACGGTCACCTCATAAAAATTAGGGTTTCTTCATAAATTTGGGGGTTTTCATAAATCAAAGGAAAATCTTTATAACCCTTTTTAATTGAAGTGTTTTTAATTCTTTCTCAATCATCCAATGATGGATTTAGGTTAGGGTTTGAATTAAAATCTGTATATATGTGATATTATAATGATTAGATTAATTAGGGTTAATGATTAAACATGATGAGGGTAATTAATTTGGTTAATTATGTTAAATTCGTTTTTAAAAACTGGGCAGAATTTTTGGGTCATTGTTTTCATCATATATAGAGTTTTACAAACTTTTAATTTTCGAATCTTATGTCCCTGGAAAGATAATTGAGTTGGCTTTTAAATGCAAGAAACTAGAACTAAATTGGAGGTCTGGAGGTGGGTCAAAAACAGGTTACAACAGTCGGAGGTCAAAACAGTTTTGAAATCAGTCGGGTTTAATTTAATGTTTTAAGGTGATTGAGGTACTTAGATGTATATTTGAACCCTATAATGAGCATGGTAGTTGGTTTATATATTAAATAAGAGACCTGAAGGGTGGCTAAGCAAATGGGTTAGTTTAAGACCCTCTAATAATAACAAACTTTTTGTATGTTCAAAATCAGTAATATGCGGATAGGCAGAAGTACATATATATATATCGGGGTCTTAACAGTAGCTTTAAGGTTGGGGCAAAAGGGAGGAGTTAGATGACATATGTAAGGGCATAGGGTTTCCTTTACAGAGATCATGGGTATGGTTAGGTGGGAGTTTGGCTTATAGCTTGGAGACCTAAAAACCGGGACTGTTTTGGGTAAAATGTTAACGAGACAGGTTATGAAGTAAACTAAGTTAAGGGCTTTATAGAGGGGTGTAATGAGATGCTTAGAGCATATAAATGAGGTATATATATGAGAGAAGGTTAGATGCCCATCATGGGTTGATGAGCCATCTTAGTGTTTGGTTCATATTTTGATTGTGTGCTTTTGTTTGTTAGCTTTTTGCTAGTGCGCGGATTTTTGGAGAAGCTCAATCAGGTGAGTTTCATAGTCCCATATCTTTTAATGAATTACACTTCCAGATAGGATGGAAGAGACACTGTATGGTTTTGTAACTAATGCTGTGTATGTTTTTATGTTTTATGATGGACTTGTGTGTGCACTTATGTGATTAATTGCTATGTGATTCTTGATTGTGTTTATGATTTGGATCGGGGGACACGTACCGTCTCAGTTATTGTGGTTTGACTTGGTACCAAGGGGATGTTGACAAGGCGGTTCCTTGGGAAGGTACATAGATGTGTGAGCATCTATGGGACCAATGGATAATGACAAGGCGGGGCCTTGGGATTGGTACATAGGTGTATGGGCGCCTATGGTACCATGGTGTTTGGTAAGGCTGGGGCCTTGTATTTGGTTTGGAATGATTGATCTTGAATGTTAGTTGTTAATGCATACTTGTAGCACATTGTCCATATGTTTAGTGGTTTATGGTTGTTCACAGCCTATTATAATCTATTTTCGGTTGGATTCTAAACCTATGACTCTCACCAACATTATGTTGACGTGTTTTAGTGTCTCTTTCAGGTGATAAAGTGGTTAAGCATGAGAAAATATGTGGCTAGGATTGAGTCGCGTAGGAATGCATTTAGAAGGAGATCCCCGTTCCTTCTTAGTTTATTTTTCTGTTTGTTTCAATAAGTGATACTATGAACCTATATGTTGATTTGTTTGTGTTATTTGTTTGTCTTGGGTAAGACGTAGGACTGTTACCTACTTACCTAGACTCCTGCAGTGTTGAGATATTGTCATGACATTTGTGTCACCTTTTATGACATTTCTAATTCATATAGTTCTCTCTATGGATACGCTATTGTTGTGATGATATCCATGCGTCGCATCCCATATTCCGCCATGGTAAGGTGTGACAGAATGGTATCAGAGCCAATGGTTATAGAGAATTAGGTTGCCTAGTCTAGTAACCTAGTCTATAGCTTAAGGGTCCCTACATATAGGCGTCATAGGAGTATGTGTGCATTTTATATTAATTAAAGTTTTCTGGATGTTATTGGTTTTTACTTGCGATGTTTGTTAAGTTTTGACTAGTATGGGTTGAACCATAATAGTTCATACTTAGCCACATGTTATTTTCATTTCGTGGTGTGATTAGTGTTGGTTGAACCATAATCATCCATGCTAGTCATTGTCGTATTTTGCTTAAATTGTACATTTTAGTACATAATTTGGTACATGGTAGTTTCTATCTTTTGTTGGGTTATTTTATGTACCTGAGGTATAGTATTTTTCTTTTGATGTTTAAGTTATGTTCCCTAAGAATCATGTGGTGGTTCGAGTTATTAGGAGTAGGTGGATATGAAGGATTTTAAGCTGTTTCCACTCTTATGGGCGACATGACTTATAACTGATTATGTTTTCGTTTTGGATTTAGTCTATGCTGTTTTAGCTAGACTATGGATTTATGTATTTCAAGAGTTTGACTATGTTATTTTAATGGATGGAGTTTTGGACTTTTTTTAGTTATGTGGTTATGAGCTTATATGAGTAGATAGATATATGTGTTATGTGTTGTATTAATTCTTATAAGTGTCATCATAGGAAGGAGTGCATTGGGGAAGGGTAATTGTATAAGTATGGTGGCCAACATAGTTATACAAGTACCACAACTTCAATGGATTCCTAAGAATGATTGCATGAAAGAGGGTTAGTACATGCTTGTATAATAGATGTTAGACGGATTTAAGTATATGTATCCCGATATGCCTATATATATATGATCCCCTACAATTATCGATTGTGTCCTTAGGAGGGTGGTTAGCTCGCTTTTTTTATATTAAACCTCCGTTGTAGCGTTTCTTTGAGTTTCGTATTTCACGTGTACGTTTTAAAATGGTGTTCTTGGTTTTAAGTCTATTGAAATAACTTGGGATTTCTTTTGAGATAATGAAATCTTTTGTGTTGGGTCTTACATTTCTTTTGGTCGGTGTATATTGAAAAAAAGGGACTTGGAAATCTACTATAGAGTTAGATAGTTGGTTGTATTCGGTAAAATAAGGGTAAGGTGTTGGAGTCGTGTTTGAAAAAAGATGTAACATAAGATTTTTTTTAATCAACACTTATTTATTTCAAATTCTAAAAGACTTTCTTTCAAATAAAGCGAAATAAAATTTCTTTCTACTTAAATAGTTTATATAAGTGAGCTTAATCAATATACGTCATTTATAATTATTTATGCAAGACTAAACAAAGTTCATGAAAATTTCACATACATTTATTTCTTTTCATTTAAAAAGGATTACGTTAATTACTAAGAGGATTCTTTAATCTTTTTTAAAAAACAACTAGTATAAAACTGTTTTGGTCATAACTTGTTCGTTTTTAAAGCTTTTTGGGTTACTCAAAAGCCTAAAATTATATACTCGGAATGTACTTTTCAAATATTTGGTATGTATAGTCATGGGGTGTCAGTAGCTTGATCGAAATTTTTGTACAAGTGACGGGTTCAAGGTTGAGTTTTGAATAGTAGTTTTTTTTATGATTTGGGATGCACGGGATACCTAGTCTTTGAGTTGAGTTTTGAGATCGTCTAGAAGGTTGTTTCTAGATTGTTTGAGTCACATAGATGTGGTGAGGAAAGAAAAAATATTCTTTTGGAAAAGTCGATCTTGTGCACGGTTTAAATAATATGTCGCGGGGCATAAGATGTTTTGGTTGCCATTAAGTGTTTCTTGGATCATTTTTCGTTGTCATGAGTCATTTGAATTGGTACATTTTTGAGTTTTCCTTTTGAGTTTTCGTGGTTTTGGTCTGTTTTAACTCGTGCACATGAAATGTCGTTAGTTATTCGTGGTTTTGATTCATTGATCGTATCTAGTGGATTCAGGATGTAGTTTTGGGTTCGTATTGATTGGGAGCGTTGAGGTATATATATGAAAGACTTGGTCACGCCTACACGATTAAGTAGGTGGCCCTGAGAGAATGGTCCGAATGCCCTTAGTGGGGATGAAAGAGTTAAAAGTTCGTAGACGAACTAATGTGGTCATGAGGTCTCTTAGGAGTGCCAAGGGAGATGAATAGAGATTTGTATAATGTATGGATATTGGCACATGTAACGCGCCATAGAGAGTGTTGGAAGGGGATATAATACCTCAAAGGTATTTATGATTGTTCGTAAGGCATGTAAGTTTTCCGAAAATTTCTTGAGATTTAGTAGGTTTGCATATTACTGTGAGGTAGAACCATAAATAGAGCAAGTAGGAGAAGTGAGAGGAGTTGTAGTGAGTGCCTTTCCAAGGAAATTGTTGATGGAATGATTTTAAGAGCAAGAGTTGTTAGAAATTGCAACTGATGCAAGGTAAAATTTGAGTTGCTTAGTAGTAGATTGGCTGTGAAAAGTGGTTGAGTGGTCTGATAAGAGGAAGTATTGGTCTTTTAGAATACGTGTAGATTTTCGCGAGTAGAACGAGGTAGAAATTTATTCGTATTGCTTCTAAGAGAGGGTGCAAGGAGGACGTAGTTGAAACTGCTAAGGATGTTATATGAACGCTTTGGGTTTACGGTTATGATTTTGGCTTCGCCGAGGCGCTAGCAGTTTTCATGGAGTCAATGAACCTGGGGTGCATGACAATATATAAACGAGTTGTCAACGGGAGCATCGACGACATCTTGATCTACTCAAATCTAAGAAGGAGATTGAGGCGAATTATGAGTTAGATTTGGAGTTGTTAGGAAAGGGAATTATACGTGAGATTTTCAAGTGTGAGTTTTAGGATTAAGTTGGCCAAGACGAGTAGTCAGAGATGATGGCATATCGTGGAACCAGCAAGGGGCAAAGTGAAGAAGGGCGAGGAAGCGTTTTGGAGGCTGAAGAGGTGGATTGGATAATGAGCAGATCTTGGAATTATCGGAAGGACTGGATGAATTCGCAAAGCATGACGATACGTGGAGCAAGGATTTGGATGTATACGAGAACGACAAAGAAAGGCGGTTGTTTATATGTTGTGGGAACTAATGATTTGGAAGAACTGCATTTGGGGTACGAGACGTAGAGAATGATCTATACAGATCATGAAAGTCTCCAACACATATTTAATCATCTTGATTGAACATTTGGAAAAGGTGATGGGTGGAGTTAAGTGATGAAAGAAAATTTCAAGGCCAAGTACCATCTGGGAAAGGCAAGCATGGTTGATGAGACATGGAATAAGAAGAATGAAGTGAAGCTGAGACGAACTTGAACTATACGGATGACGTATTAGGGTGGTTTGGATGAAGGATGTAGGTTGCACGAGTTGAGTTGTCTAAAGCAGAGAATGCGTCAACATGTATGTTGCGTGGCTTGGACAATCATATGGAGAAAATGGACGTAGACTATACTTCCTACATAGATAGGAGTAGCTTAGAAAAGGCAATGTAAGGACGAGGTTGGTGAAAGGGATACATAATGGGGTGGAGGAATAAGTACGACGAGAGTTGGTAATAGTCGATAGACTGACTAATTCATCGCAAATTTCAAGAGGAATGAGAAGTCACGTAGTTGAGAAGTTGGAAGGATTGCGTACGAATGTGATGGAATAGAGGGTTTTGCGTAAAAGTTATCCTAATATGTATGGAATGCCTTATGAAGGATTATGGCAAGGGAAGAAACGATGGGAAGCAAGCGTAGTATACCGTTGATTGACTAATGTTTGGTATGAGCATACTAAGGGGTAATTGAGAAAGACGCATAGAGCATTGGCGTGAGATCTGGAGATAGTTGGAGAACGCATTATATTAGGAAGAATTATCCTTTAAAGAGAGAGTCATCGATGAGAGGGGCATATTCCCCATTGATGAGGATGTAAGAACTAAAGGAGGAAACACCTAAATTATAGGCTGAAGACGGGATATAAGATGGTATGGAAATTAAGATTGTGGAGAGACAAGCGAAAAGTAGTATGGAGGAAGAATGATTCGAGGGAGCAAGAGGTTGTGAAGATAGTGGGGTGATATTGAAGAGAAACCGTTAGAGCAAGAGGTTAGTAGTCACGAACAATGGAATGTCCACCTAGAGAAAAGGTGTAACACATGTTAGTATGAAGGATGGTTAGTTACTTGGTGCTGAGCATGGGAAAGCAAGGATGAGGTGGTGGTTATGACATGTTTCTTGTGAATATTATGCGAAGCTTTTGGTTATGCAATCCTGCATATACCATTGGATGTGTTTAAGGTTGGGAGAACTTCCGAATGATGGAAAATCCGTAGAGGATAGAAGCTGTTAGGTATGGTGATAGGAATTGTAGAAGAAAATGCTGGAGTTAATTCATAGGAGATGAGGTGGATCACCGTTACAGTGGGATGAAGTTAGAAGTGGCCAACGTATTGGACCGGAGGTGGATCAGAAAACTATGGAGGTGGTGGCAGTGACTAAGTAGAGGTTGAAAGTAGCAAAGAACCGACAAGAGACCTATGCGGACAAGAGGCGTAAGCCGTTGAGATTTGAGATAAAGTTATGCTAAAGGTTTCACCATGGAAAGGGGTGATGCGGTTTGGAAAGAAAAGGGAAGTTAACACCTAGATTTGTGGGTCCATTTGAAATCCTTGAAAAGATTGGGTTAGTGGCGTATAGGTTGAGATTACCGGAGGAACTGAGTAGTGTGCATGACGTATTTCTTGTATCAAACTTGAGGAAATTCTTAGCAAGAACTGACTTGCAAGTACCGTTAGATGATATTAGTATGGATACGAGTCTTCGTTTTATCGAAGACCCGATAGAGATTTTGGGTCGTAGCTAGGACGTTGGATAAAAAGGGTAATATACCGTAGTTATGGGTAGATGGAATTTGGAACATGGACTAGAGTTCACGTGGGAACGGGAAGGATTTATGAGGAGCAAGTATCCTCAGCTAATTGATAATGACGATCCTAAGGAGTAAATCTCGGGACGAGATTTCTATTAGGAGGTAGTGATGTGACAACTGTGGTTTTGAGGTTCGTCACTTGGTCCTATTTTTTAGGTTAATTTATGTGTGACTATATGATTAGCTTGTTTACATGTTTATTTTGCGTGAACGAGGTTGGTGTGGATATCGTATATGGGTATAAAGTACTCATAAGTAAATCGAGGAACGGTTATTTCATGTTCATGAGCTCACAATTAGTGACTATGAAATGAAATGGTGTTATTTTGGTGTTTACGTATACATATAAGTATTATAGTAAATTGTATTTTTCTTTGGATTTGGGGTTTAGCATTTAGAGGTCTCGGGTAAGGTGTTTAGTCATGTGAGTATTTTTCGGGATGGTTTTAAGTCATTTAGGACTTAGTTATAAAGTTTATTTCAAAATTTAAGATTTTTTTTAAAATTGTATATTTTACGTTTTTTTACGGTATACGCGTAAATTTGACTAGTTTTACGGTTTTAAGGTTTTGGAGGTTTGGAGTTGAAATAAATTAAGGGAAATTAAGGTATTGTTAATAACATAATAATAAGTAATAAAAAGAAAAAAATAATAATAAAATATATGCTATAGTCGGTTTAGGCCGAATAAAAAGAAGGAAAAAAAAGGAAAAAAGGAAAGTGGGTTGTATTGTGTAGGATCGTATTTTCTAAGGATTAGACATGTTATTGTTTATCTATTGAATGATGGAAGAAATGAAAGAACTTAGAGAGAGAAAGGAGAGCATGAGAAGAAAGATGAAATGTGATCAAATGAAAGTGTTCAACCACTCCTAACATGCTAGGAGGGGGGTTTATATAGCCCACCCTACATGTGGGCTATATGGGCTATACCTTAATACATTGGATCACGAGCCCAATACTTGTATCTATATTTGTAGTGACCGATCCTTTCTAAATACGTAAAAACGTATTTCCAACAATCTCCCCCAAAGGGAGGTCACTCCAAGTTACAATGTCCTAAATAGTCTATAGCTCGTGATCTATGCTAATAATGATGTGACCGAGACTTTCCTTGGAAAAACGTATTTCCAACAATCTCCTCCAAAGGGAGTTCACACCATTTTACAAAATCTTAAACCTAGCATACTATGCTTGAGTCTTCGATCTTGTTCTTGTGAATATGCTGATGAGATCTTTGACTTTAGTCTTGAGCATGTTATCTTGCCTTGACCTTGTGCATTCATCACTTGTGATATTTGCCTCCTTGTGACTTCATGTTCCACATACTTATACCTTCGTAATTCTTGAAAGCTTCAGAGTTTGATACAGCGGAAGACTTGACTTTTAGACTTTCTAGAATTTGATGAAGTACTAAGTGCATATAGTATTAGCATGTGGTGACGACTTCTTCTGGATTGTACACCGCAATGCCAGCTTCTTGTTACGCTGCATAAGACAGTTAGCAACAAAACATATACACGGATGAAATGGCCTTGAACATTTCATTCTAAATAGGTAGCATTTTACCTCCGGTCGGTGAAGACCGTTGGACGATATTAACTATCGTACTTTTGGCAGGTAGTTTCAATTAAGAACCTCCTTGACAAGATTTCGCGGGTAAACCCGTTCTCTTTATTCGACCGTCCAAAGCTGACTGCGAACATAAAGAGTGAATCATTTGGATAATAATATCCGCATGATTTGAAGCCGTCAATTCATGTTCCAGGAACAAGTGAAGTTCAATTAAGAACCGCACCATCGTTTCTTTCCAGTTGTCACGAGCTTTATTCGTATAGAATCTTGCAAGTTACCTACCAAGTGTTGTTTGAGGTTAACACTAGAAGGATTTCCACTCATCACTGTGAACACTAAGGTATCATTCTGAGTGTTCCGGCAAGATCACTAAGATATTGCGTAGAGACCTGGAACGTGTTTAAATTCATTTAAGAATTAAATCACATTTGCTTTCCAGTTATCACAAGTTTGATTCATAAAGAATCGCACAAGTCACCTACCATGAGCTTTTTGATATTCCCTCAAGAAGGATTTCCATCTTCATTTTAAATACTTTCGTATTACTCGGATGTTCAGGCAAGATCATGAAGATTTTGCGTAGGACTCTTAAGATCTTTCTTACTTTTCACAGTCTGTGAGGAAGCAAGTAAATATGACAGTGTGTCCTAATGAGATATTTGATGATCTCAAATGGCTCTAGACTCGATCGTGCATTTTGGATTTTAGTGATTGGAGGCTGGAGAGGAGTGCCACCATTTCAATTCCAATTTATTCAGAGTGAATAAATCAATAGATAATGCGTTGTCTCCGTGTGATTAAAACAAATATCTTTTAAGAGATATCTAAGTTAGCTGGGATGGGTTGTGCCTTGCATCACTAGGTCCATGATGTCTGTCTTCAATATCAAGAATCATTAAACAATGATCTTAATAGCATATGTATTGACCCGATTTCTGCCTAAGTTGTAAGGAGGGCTTCTTTCTTTACACCCTTTATCTTTACAATTCTTTTTCATTCTTCAACCCCTTCAATGCTTACCAATACGTCATCACTAGCACCTTTTTGTGATTGTTCCAGTGCTAACTTAAGTACTTGGTCGGCATTCAGCTACGTTCACAATCTTTCTCCATCTTTTCTAAGGACTACTATTTCTAGCTATGGAATGTCCTTGGGAAGATTCCTCCGGTTCTAGAGGAATCATTGGACTTTAACCTATCCTACCATCCTTATGTCACCACAATCTTCACCGTCGTGAATAGAGATGTTTTGGGTAAGTGTATGTCACCATGAAATCCATTTTCAAGTACAAATCCATTTTGCTCCCCCTTAACATATGCCACGATATCCGAAAACATTTCGCACATGTCGGGATGAGCTAGCACGTTAAGTCAAACCATTTGTGATTAATCATTTCCCATATTAAATCACATTTTCTCCCCCATATTAAAAATATTAACCCAATCGATGTTTTTAATATCAATTGATTTAATATCATTTTAAGAAAATTTGGGAAGAAAAATGCAAAGCCAATTATCTTCATGAATTACACAAGCTCCCCCTCAAATTAATGAGGGTGTACCTGAAACGTAAATTAAATACCTTTTAAACACAAGTGTAAGGTATTTACCACGTGCAAAGATCATATATGATAATGTATTCACAAGATTAGCAATTTATGAGGTTGGACCTGAATGATGGAGAACATCATATGAAAGAAGCACATGGTTCTTGTTCACGAATGTTGGTCGCCTCATCACGTCTGAAGTTATCTCTTGACTCCATGTGTACGATTGATATCGTTGTCTTGACATCAACATGTGAACTTGGCACTTTCGGCGTCAAAGATTCGGAATGTTGGACAATTGCTCCCCCTCAATTGTTGACCCGTGTTCTATTGAAAGAGTTGTAGTCGCCGTTTGAGTAGTCACATCGTCGAGTATGTAGATATCAATTGTAAATTGCTACGGTTGGTGGAGATGATAACTTCATAAAGACAAGATTTCTCTTGTTTTAACAAATAAATGCACTGAAACGTACATAAATTCGTGTTAGATTGTGTTATTACGTAAACACAATCCCTTACATGGTTATAAAGTAAACCATGCCCGAGAAAATTAATTCCCGTTGTTGAGTCAAAGCTTTCCAGTGAAATGCTTGACTTGATTATGAAAAGCGGGTTACTATCTGAAATAATAGCAAACCATTTAAGCATGTTTTAAAACATTTGAACTTCTGCTCGAACTTTATTTACAACCCCGTGTCATTATTGAATGACATTTCTAGTATCGTAAATATTATCGATTCTAGAAGACATGCTCTTTTTATCAAAACATTTTTTTTGAACACACAATTTTGAAAGATTTAGAAAACCTTTTTGAGAAATTCTCGAAAAATTGTGTTCAACGTTTTGAAAACCAATTACTTGAGCTTAAGATGTTGAATATCTTGCAAAACGAGCTCAAGTCCGAGAAGTTGTAAACTTCCAATTGTTAAGGATAAGTTTATCATCGGCGATAAACTTTCCTTTTAACTGAAGAACGAGTCCTAAGTTGACATTTACTTAGAAGTCGTTTTCATGAGCTTGAAAAACTTTGAATGTTTTGACGTAAAGCTCATGACCGAGAAAGGTGAATTTCTCGTTATGAGAAAAAGTTCTCTTATTTAAAAGATTCACTTTCCTTTCTGAGCTTAATACTTGGAATGTTTTAATACAAGCTCATGACCGAGAAAATTTAATTTCCCATTACGAGGATAATCTATCTTTAAAGATAAGCTTTCCTAAAATTAAGGTCCGAGTTACAGTCTGATATTTAACTGTAAGTCTTTGTGCATGAGCTTAAAAATTTCGAATGTTTTTAACATAAGCTCATACCCAAGAAAAATTAATTTCTCGTTGTTAGGATAAGTTTATCATCGGCGATAAACTTTCCTTTATTTGAAAATCGGGCCATCATCTGATATTTAATGAGGAGCCATTGTGCATGAGCTTAAAAACTTGGAATGTTTTTTATATGAGCTCATGCCCGAGAAAAATTAATTTCTCGTTGTTAGGATACGTTTACCATCGTCGATAAACTTTCCTTTCTTTGAAGATCGAGTTATAGTCTGTGATGTGACTATAAGTCCTTTTACACGAGCCTAAAACCTTTGAATAGTTTTAATGGAAGCTCGTGTCCGAGAAAATTTAATTTCTCGTTTTGAGGATAAGTCATCATCGGGATGAACTTTCCTGTCTTTTGAGGGCGAGTTACAGTCTGTTATGTGACTGTAAGTCCTGATACATTGTAAGCTTAACTGCAAATCCCCTGAGACACTTGTTTCTTAGATATCAGCTTCTTCAACAACCAAACTCTGAGAGTGTCCTTAATTGAATGGTATACAACGTTTGGAACGTTGTGTGCTTGTTGAATGTTAACTTTAGTACCTGCATTCTCATTAGAAAGTTGGATACTTGTATGTGGATTAACGATATCTATTTTAGAACCATGTCGGGGTTCACAGTCGGCCTTACTTGTTCCTGAGGTGACCTGAGGAGATGATTCACTTGTCTTAGTTGGCAAACGTTTCCTTTTATAGAAAACCTTAAGTTCAGGCTTAAGTGATGTGTCATCCTCTTCAATTTCCTCCCTAGTAGTCATAGTAGAATCGGAGACTATCCTAGTTAAAGGGCACTCGTTTCCTTCAAGAGTGAAAGTTCTACCAGTGGGGCGCCATATTTTACCAATGGGTTTGATTTTAGCAACCCACTGGGATTTAAGTCTAGCACGGGAGTTCACCTTATTAAGTAATTTATTGATACAAGAATCATGATTGGCTTTAAAGACACATTTCCTACATGTTTTACAAGTAGTATATTTAATGTCCGAGTAAGATCTAGAATTCCTAGATGATTGATTGATGCTCCTAGGAAGTGACATGCTACGGTTAGCAGTGTTGGGTAAACTAGAAGGCATCTGACTAGGGTTGAAATTCCTATCTCTTACTTGTGTCTTTAGCTTAGCTTCCCTTAGACCAAATGTATGGCGAACGTCATTTGAACTAGTTTGAGACGTGTTCTTTGGAGTATGTCTAGGGAGACTAGAGGCAATCATGTGATTAGGTCTTGCAGGAGCTGTTTTAGTCACAATGGGACTAGATAGTGGAATGACTGGTCTAGAAAGATGAACCATATCAACTTGGGAGGCAAACCGCGGTCTCGAGGATTTTGGTCCCTCGGATCTAAATGCAGTCGGTTGTCTAACAGACTGAATTTGAGGCGGTTTTCCCAAGATTGATGGTATTTCAAACTTAGTGTCCACACTAGTTCTTTTAGTTTTCCTCAACTCGTTTTTCAGAGCCGCTATTGCAAAGACCTTTTCCTGAACTTGAGATTTTAAAGTCTCATTCTCTTTGAGCAATCTATCTTGGGATGCCAACTTAGATTCAAGAAACTTAATTTGTTTAAAAAGATTATCCTTTTCAGCTTTAGAATCTATAACAGTTTGATCCAATTTTCGTTCAAGAACAACGTTTGACTTTTCAAGTTTTTCAAAATAAGTTTCAAATTTCTCCGTTTTCTTTGAAAATTCAATTTTGGCATCCTCAAGCTCTTTGGATTGCTGAGCTAAAATCGTTTCAAGCTCTTTAATCCTAGAATCAGAAGCAGTCAAAGAAGCAGTTATAAGACAATTATCATGATGTTTAGCATTTTGAACACTTTCTCCCCCATTATGACTGACATTGGATGAATCAAAAGTGGTATTTCTATCACTCTTTTCCATCCCATGTTTGTCATAATTAGGTTTAGAATGCTCAATATGCGGCATATCATTAGCAGATACATCATAAGAAACATTACATTGTACCATGTTTGCAGGCTTTTCGTCATAAACGGGTAAGGTGTTATCAAAAGAAATCTCGTGGACATTCCCTAACGTGCCACTGGTATCATGTTGTCCTCCTGATTCAATTCTCTTGCCATCGTTAGGCGTCAAATTGTCAACCATATGACCATTCTCCTCTTGCATCGGCATCATAGATTCTTGCACTCCATTATCAGACACTTGCTGAAGTCTGGATCTTTCATAAATCGAAGACAAAACCGATGTCATAAACTTCAACAGTTTATCACGGAAATCTTTAACCTCGTTCTGTGTGTATTGAAAAAATGACCGGCATATCCCTGAATTGTCAGACTTGATGATATTGAATTGGAGGAAAGGCGTGAGTTGTGTCACAAGAGCCTGATATGCAGTTTCTGATGCAGAGTGATTAAAGTCTTCTTTGTGAAGTTGCTCAGCTAGGTGGTTCAAGTTGAGAAATAGTGAATCGATGAATGTATAATGATGTTGACCAAAGAGTGTCACAAATTCGCTTCCTCCTTGAACCCATGCAATAGTCCTAAGACGTGACTGAAGTAGTCGAACTGAAGTGATACCACTTTCTCTAGCCTTGTCTTGCAAAAGATGCAATTCTCCCTCGTTCGATGTTGAGTTGAAAAAATCCGTTGAAAGTCGATGAAAGATAATTATGGATGTGGTTGTTATCGGAATTAAACAATTCGTGAAGAAGCTTAGAAACAGAAAGTCACGGAATATGACAAAACCAACGAAACGATTCGTAAATAAATCTGAAAAATCCTCGATTGATGATAAAATCCGTCTTCACTTACAAATACTCGATCAAAAAATCCGTCGGCAAAATAAACCTTGACACAAAAACTTTTAACCCGTCAAATATATTTCCACTTTGATACTTTCAAAATACCCGCCTCAACACGATTTACCAAATCCAAAGATATCAAGTAACAAAATATACAAAATTAACTTAACTAAAAAATTAACTTTAAAAAATATATAAATATAAATGGGTAACTTAACTTATAAAATAGAATAACTTAACTAAAAAATAAAAAAAATTGATATTGTTGATAAGAAAAACGTGTCCCCAAAATTGAATGGTTACAAAAAACGTGGCACTCTCTTGTTTCCTCCGCCATTCATTTTCTTTGACTTTGGATACACCCAACAAAATACCAATATAAATCACTTTTTCTCCTTTTATCTCAAATCCTCCACACTCACACTCAACCTTGAAACCTCCGTCTGTTGCTTTCCTCTCTCAAGCAAATCCCATCTTTCTCAAAACTACCTTGATTAACAATAAAACTCACTAACCCTATGAATAGTCTTATCCCTAATTCAACACATACACAACCAAAGTAACTCTGCCCCCTGATTACTATTTCTCTCAAACATTCTCCCACCCAGTCTGTGAAGATCTTCAAGATCCTTGAAATGGGTCTCGGGTAGGTATTCTTACTGTTTTTATTTTTGGATCGATGAGAGTTGGGGTGACAGAGATGTTGTTTTGTTTGTGTGGTTTGAGTGTTTGTGGGTGTGTCTGTGTGTTTGTGAGAGTCAAGAGTGAGGGTCAGGGTGAGTCATATTTGGTTGTAAAAGATGAGACGGGGGTGAGTTTCTGATTTTGTTGTGTTTGTTGGGTTGAGTCGAGGGTTGTGAGTTATGGTGTTCGAGGATGAGTCTTGAGTGTGAGTTTGGGTGTGTCTGAGTTTGCGAGTGTGTGTCCTGTTTCGTGGGTTTGTGATGAGTCTAGTTGGTGTTTTGGTTTTTGGTTTGTAAAGGAGGATGGGTGGGTATATGGTGTAAGTCTGGATCGAGTAGAGAGTGTTGTTGTGTGTGTTTGGTTTCGTGTAAGGTCTAGAGTTTGAGGGGTGTCAGACGAGGGATTTAGAGTGTTGGTGGAGTCAAAGTGGGAGTCGAGGGTTGGGGATTGTGTGTTGTGAGACTGAGTTTAGGCGTCAATGGGTTCGAGAGTGAGGGGGTGTTGATCAGTATGGGACGAGTCTTGTTTTGGTTTGGATTTTGGTTATATTGTAATCAAGCCATCGCAGTCTAGTAAACTTCCATCGTAACAAGTCATCGTAGCTAAGATCGCACTTGAGATCGTGACAATTGATCGCAGTCCTTGATCGTGAGTATTGATGTAGTGGTTTTACTACTCTTTAGGAAAAGAGAGCAAAAGTGGCAAGTATTAAGTGTCGGTTTAGGAAAACCAAGCACTAATGACCAATTAAGTTCAAGTTCGTTCACGAGGAGGCTAGTGTGTTATGTGTGTAATGATATGGATTAATCTGTGATTATATTTGAGAAAAGAAAAATAGAAACGGGATTAGAAGAGAATGACGGTTATGAAGACGAATTAAAGTAAGTCTAAAAAGGCGTACACGTGAAGTCGTAAAACTACCAAAATTAAAATTTAAACCTAAAAATTTCTAAAAATTACCAAAAATCCCTAATACTATTCTAAGAGTTTACAAAAAATCAAAACTTGCAAAAACCTTTTAATTAATTAGATAATGACTTTTTAATGCTAATTAAAGCCCTAAAATCAAAATTAATTATTAAAAAGCGC
The DNA here is from genome assembly GCA_025667525.1 of Glebionis coronaria. Classification (NCBI taxonomy): domain Eukaryota; kingdom Viridiplantae; phylum Streptophyta; class Magnoliopsida; order Asterales; family Asteraceae; genus Glebionis; species Glebionis coronaria. Next base: position 316,934,472 of record CM046878.1, read on the forward strand.
TAAACAAGATTTTCAAGTTTGTAAACCTCAATAATACTCTAATTAAGCTAAAAACTATTTTTCAAAATTTTAAAACCAATTAAAACTATTTATAAACAATTAAAAACTCCTAAAATCAATTAAATCTTAAATTAATTATAACAAATAATTAAAAGACCTAAAAAATATTTGGAAAGTTGCAAAAATCCTAATTAAGTATTTAGAACCTAGGAAAAATATAAAAACCTAGAAAATCAGACTTTTAATTTTTAATAATAAAATAATATTAAAATAATATTAAAAATCCAAAAATTATAAAAAATTCTAAAAACTTGCAAACTAGCTTAATTTAACCTAATAAACTCCGAAATGAAAGTGAAATTACCTAAATACCCCTATTGGGCCTAGAAAATGGGCCAAACCCAAAACAGTCCCTTATTGGGCTTAATTAAGGCCCAATAAGAAAAAGTGTTCAAATTAAGCCCAAAAAGCACAGGTTGACTCAAAATTTCATTTTAAACAACTTTTTCCAAAGGCCCAAAAGCTGAAAATGTGAAATAAGCTAACTTATAATAAGCAGCTTATTCTTAATGGGCTTTTTGGCCCATTAAGCCATAAGCTGATGCCATAAGCTAAAATTTAACACACAACCTTCTTTTGACCTAAAAAGACTTCTGCAAAAAGATTTTTCAAATAAGCCCACTTAATAAGCCAGAAACAAGTCACAAACTTATTCACAAAACGACAAAATAGTCGTTTTTATGATCTAGACCACCTCAGAAGCTGATTCAAGTTGCAAAATGTTTCTTTTGACAAAACTAAGCTTAAAAACCAAAGACCTTTCAAATAAGCACACTCAATAAGCTGGAAAATCAAATAAGCACTTATGTTAAAAGTCAAACAAGTTGGTTTTCTAGTAAAAAGTCAAAGTCAAAGTCTCATAAGCTCCAGTTCACTCAAATGGGTCAAATAATGAAGATCTATCACAAAAAATAAGTTGTTGCAAGTCAGAATAAGCTAGAATAGCTTATTGATAAGCTGATGACAAAATTGCACTAGCAGGGGCTAGTTTTGGATGTTGAGCAGTGGAAACTTTTTCCACTGCTTGACTATTTTGACTTTTTGTCTTTAGTGACTTTTTTTGAGATTCAGATTTCACAAAGGCACCCAAATGATCTTTGTGTCAAAAGGAGTCAATCACAATCAAAATAACACAATCACTAACACCCAATTGATACAGTTTAATCAATCATTCATCAGACATTGCACAGACATGAACAATAAGCAGTTTAGCACTTATGAGCAGTTTTAGCACAAATCAGCCAGCCAAATTCAACCAAATGCACACAAAAGCGATAATAAACTCCAATAAGCAAGTCTAAACAGGTTTCATGCACTGGTTCAAAGAATTAAGCAAGATTCAAGCAATGAAAGTTACTGATGAACACTAACACATGTAGTTTTCTACTTTTGCTGATGTATTTGACACACAAGCCAATTTCAACACCTCAAATCTTTCAAACAGGTTATGTTAACTTTGTTTATACCACTTTTATCCCAAAGCATGCATACACACTAAGTGTTCCCAAAATCCTAGGTTAAAACAAGTAGAAACAAGGTCTATATAGCAGATTGATTGATTCAAGTGTTCAAACCCAAAAACTTGCAGCAAAACACTCTCAAACAAAGGTATAGCAGATACAAAGCATAAACAACACCTTCCCTTAACACAATAACAAGTTACAAGCATAAACCAGTAGACCCAAACACCCCTTTAACTTTTTCAAATCAAAATTTTCAAAAGCAAAAGAAGATTTCAGGCCAACCAAGCATCAATTAACACTAAAACAAGTATAATAAACAGATTCAAGCAAGAACAAGCCACAAAATTCACAAGAACAACAATTTCATACAAATATCACCAAAAATCCCAATTTAAGCAGATTTGGAGATTAAGTATGCAAACCTCATGGATGTACATCCACACCCACGAATTTTGAGCTTATGTGCTAGCAAGAACAAGCACAAGCTTCCACAATAAGCCTGCTAAGATTGAACAAGGGTTAAGCAAAATATCATAAAAATCAGAAACTTGGAAAAACTTGATTAATGCAAACTTGTTACCCCACACTTGATTATCCCCAAGTTATAAGCCTCACCACACCTTAACCAACTCAGTTAGGATGCTATGATCAGTCCTATAGCCCAAGAATTCTAAGATTGGAACAAGACTTAGCAAAATATCATGAAAATGAGGAAATATGCAAACTTTTGCACACTCCTCTTTTAAAAACAGGTTTTGAACTTTAAGTACTAACAAGCATATAACAAATGAAAGCAGTAAACAAGATTGGCCAATGACTTTTCTTCAAGATTTCAAACTCAATTTCATTAACTAGAAATAGGATTTACAGAAACTTGAACAAGGAAAAAACAAAAGCAAACTGAAATGTGAAGGCCTAAGTGGCTTTATATAGCCTTACAAGTGAACTATGAAAGCTGAAAAACGTGTAACCCTAGCTACTTAATCTTCCAAAAATGCCCTTGAGGTTTTGGCATCTTCTTGAATCATGTGACTGAATTTGGAGCCTTGTGAAGTAGATAGCTGTTGTAATTTGATCCAAGGGCTCAAACAAAGCTTAAAATGTAAGCTTGTCTCTGGATGGTTGATTCTCTGGCTGGTTTTGGCAGTTTCCCCAAAAGTGTGTAGCAAGGGTTTATCATGTGAGCATATGAGTGACGTGGCAAGGGTTTTTGAAGTGGAGATATGTTCATGACAAGCTTAATCACTAATCTGGATGATTTGGTGGTTTAATTTTGGCTTAAACACAAATACCCAATTTGTGTTCATGTGTGAATAGTGGGTGTTTTAATCTGTTTTGGGATTTGAAAGTTGTGTTTAACGCGTGTTTATTAAACTAATTAGATTAGTTATAATCCGTTGTGGGTGGAAGGTGACATGGCACAATGGGGAGTATTGATTGGTTGTTTAGGGTGAGTGGGACACTTGGCAGCTTGGGAGTGGTCTATGTATGTTCTTTGTCTTCCAGCTTAACACCCCCATGTTTCAGAAACTTGTCAAATTCCTTCCAAACTTCTATCAACGCCTTAATAAGCTTTGTCAACTTTTGCCCTTTTACATTTTTGGCCCAAAAACTTTTACAAAGTGAAATCAGGGGTATTTCTTGCCATATTTGAATTCTTCAAGGGCTGGTTTGGTAATTTCTTCAATGATAATGGTCTAGACTTGTATGGTTAACATTTTGGAGGACTGAAATTGCCAAGTCTTGATGATTGAGGGACCATTTTTGCCAATTGTTGAAAGTTGAGGGTCCTTTGTGTAATTTTGGAATTTTCAAAGGACCAAACTTGTCATTTCTTGTACTTTGAAGGACTTCATGATGTATTTGACTTTGTGGATGATATTGGTTGACAATTTAGCTTTGTTTAGGGGCTAAACTTGCCAAATCTTCAAAGTGGAGGGCCCTTTTTGTAATTTTGACAAACTTTAGGGACCAAACTTGTAATTATGAGGATACAAGGGTATAAAGTGTCAATTCTTTATAATTGGAGGACCCTTCTTCATAATTCTTCAAATCTTCAAGGGTTGATCTTGGGAAGGTCTTCATTAGGGCTTGGTTCATTGTGCGGCTTCGTTTCCCGTGTTCGTTTTTGCATGATTCTTGTGATCTTTTGTCATTTTCTCAATATCCGTACCTAAAATACACAAGAAACAAACACAAGCATATATTTGGGTATTTTGATGATATTTAATGCATTTTAAGCCCTATTTGGAAAATGAGACTATGTATAAAAGCAGTCTCATCACTCCCCCATACTAAACCATTGTCGTGCCCTCACGCAATGCTAGAATAAAGTATCAAAGCATCTCCAAAATTCACTTTATTGAAATCATAAACTAGCTACACTACTACTATTACTACTACTTGTGTTATAGACATAATGTATGATTTCATCGCAAAATGGGACGTTTAGGTTCATAGAATAAGAATACGTGAATGCTTTGTTAGAAATAATTTCATCGTCCTCGATTTTCACCCCAATTCCATGCTAAGCGTGCAACGAGATCATTGTCGTTATAAGTTAGTAATGCTAACACTACTCATATGCCCTAATCACGTACTTATCCTCCCATTATTCCTAAGTTGTATCTCTTATATTTTATGATGTCTTGAATGTTTCACGAGGATACATTGTTTGACTTATGCGATAATAAAGATTTAGGTCTAAAAATAGAGTCCTAACGTTGTAACTAAGACCATCAAATAAATAACCCCTCCTAATAGACGACGATGTTAAAAAATTAAGTTGACAAGAAGAATCGATAAACACGGTTTCATAACGGTTTTTAACATGAGACTTATTACCAAGACTTTTATACGCCCCCTAACGGAAGGGCCTTATTATCTTTGGTTTACCTCCATCTTTTATTCAACTTCGCCATGAAGCTTTTATTATGACTTGGTCTTGCCTTGCCTTTTATTATCCGCCTCATCGGTGGTTTTATTAGCCAAAGACGTATATCCTCACGCAAAAGCGAATTTTGGATCTTTAAAGCTTCGAAGATTAAGGCTTGATTCACTTTCAATTTTGCATAGATTTTAGGCCTTGTGGGGCTTCAAATTGTTTGCTAGATTTTGGTGAGCACTTGAAATCTTATTATTGGGTGAAGCTTTCGATTATTAGGGTGCCAATACTTCAAAACCGTGACGCTGGCGATACCTTAATGTCTTCCCAATTTAATTACACGAAAGCTACTAGAAAAGACTAGAAACCCAACAATCCTAACTAAACCGCTAAGTCAATATTTATTAAGCAAAAAATATTTACATGCGAAGGGAGAATAAGCAAACAACGAGAACACATGAGTTTTTGAAAGAATACGAGTACTCTATGTTTAGCATAGTAACTTATAATTAACTCTATCATTTCTCGTCCTCATTTAAGAGACTTAGCCTAATGTGTAGTTAAGGAATCAAAGCTAAGTGCTCAACACGCACGGTCGAGTCAAAAATTACTCTTATTCTCGCCATCGGAAAACCTACATTCGTGTCTTCAAACACTTCTAAAACATGAGAAAAATTTAAAATTTGGCCATTTTTAGCCTTATTTTGCAATAAAACGATAAACAAAAAGATAAACTTTGGAAAGCGTGAAGGTTTGACAAGGCAAGTATCTATTCACCCCCCCATACTAAAGTTAAACATTGTCCTTAATGTTTCGAGTCTAGGGGTGCAAACACCCCCATACTAGAGACGTAGTCGAATGCCTAATCTAGCATGGAAAGGGTGTAACCAATAAGTAATAGCCGTTTATGAAGTGTGCTAAAAACCTAAGGTTGGAACATCAAAAGGATATATCATGGATATTGAGAAATGTCTCCAAAGCAAACGATCGAGTGCTCCCATAAAACGAACACGAGAGGCTCCAATCGTGAAGATCATGATCTAAAAACCACAATTCACAAACATCCACGGAACAAAGGTTGGAAGGGCACAAATCCCCACACGTAAGCTACATTAGAAAGCGATAATATGTACATAGGATAAGCATGGGACTCCCCCACGAGGCACCTCGTTTTTTATTACCGAGTCATGAGCTCGACTCGATCCCCTCAATACTAATTATCATTGGGGAAGGTGACTTGGTCGAGGTAGTTCAAGGATGGAACTTCCCCGCCAAAGTAGTGCTTCAACCTATGTCCATTCACCTTGAAGTTAGGACCATCATCTTGAGCTAGCTCGATGGTCCCATACGGAAACACTTGAGTCACGGTGAATGGACCGGACCAACGGGATTTCAACTTACCGGAAAAGATTTTTAATCTTGAATTAAAAAGTAAAACTTGATCCCCAATGTTAAAAACCCGGTTTTTAATTTTTGAATCATGCAACTTTTTAGTTTTCTCTTTATAAATCAATGAATTTTCATAAGCAATATCCCTCAATTCATCCAATTCATTTATTTGCATTTTCCGGTGTTTTCCCGCGGTCTCCATATCATCATTACAATGCTTTAGGGCCCAATAATCCTTGTGTTCTAACTCGATAGGCAAATGACAATTCTTTCCATACACAAGCTTATAGGGAGTGCACCCAATGGGCGTCTTATGAGCGGTCGTAAAGGCCCATAAAGCATCGTCTAACTTATCCGACCAAGATTGTCGGTTTTCCACTACGGATCTCTCCAAGATCCTCTTCAAAGCTCAGTTTGAAACCTCGACTTGCCCACTCGTTTGTGGGTGATAAGCTGTAGAAAGACGATGTGTAACCCCATATTTCCTTAAGACTCTTTCGAATTGGTCATTACAAAAATGGGTTCCACGATCGCTTATGATCGCACGAGGGGTTCCAAACCGAGCAAACAAGCTTTTCAAGAACTTGACTACCACACGAGCATCATTGGTGGGCAAGGCCTTTGCCTCCACCCACTTAGAAAGGTAGTCAACCGCAACGAGAATGTACTTATTACCACGAGATGATGGGAACGGCCCCATAAAGTCTATACCCCAAAAGTCAAATATCTCACATACTTGAATGATATTTTGTGGCATTTCATCTTTTTGTGAGGCTTTTCCTTGTCGTTGGCATGCATCACAAGACTTCACAAGAATTTGTGCATCTCGGTAAATAGTAGGCCAAAAGAAGCCGGCATCAAACACCTTCTTAGCAGTGAGATTAGCACCTTGGTGACCACCCATGGGTCCCTCATGGCAAGCTCTAAGGATGTTAGAAGCTTCGGTGCCAAATACACAACGCCGGATGATTTGATCCGCACAAGTTCGAAACAAGTAAGGGTCGTTCCAAAAGTAGAACTTGACGTCACGAAAGAATTTTCGTTTTTGTTGAGTCGTCATACCTTTAATGATGAAGTTACCCGCATGGTAATTTGCAAAATCCGCAAACCATGGGGTAGAAGAATCAAGTTGGGAATTCACTACACCAAGTGTCTCGAGTGGAAATGTTTCGGTGATTTCCTTAGGCTCGTAAACACTTTGGTGAGGATCTTCCAAACGAGAGAGATGATCGGCCGCTAGATTCTCGGCTCCTTTTTTGTCAACAATTGTGTGATCAAATTCTTGAAGGAGGAGAATCCAACGAAGTAATCTCGGTTTAGCATCTTGCTTTGCCATGAGATACTTAATAGCCGAATGGTCCGTATACACTATGCATTTCGTCAAGACGAGATAAGGTCGAAATTTCTCAAATGCATACACCACGGCAAGGAACTCCTTTTCTGTTGTAGTGTATTTAAGTTGAGCCTCGGTCATCGTCTTGCTAGCATAGTGAATAGGCAAGAAGTGCTTATCATGACGTTGCCCCAAAACGGCCCCAATAGCGTAATCACTAGCATCACACATAAGTTCAAAGGGGAGGTTGCAATTGGGAGCAACAAGAATGGGAGCTTCGGTAAGTTTCCTCTTAAGGATTTCAAAAGCTCGTACACAATCTTCGTCAAAGACAAAACGTGCCTATTTTTCAAGAAGATGTGTAATGGGTCAAGAAATCTTTGAAAAATCCTTGATGAATCGACGATAAAAGCCCGCGTGGCCTAGGAAACTCCTAACTCCCTTAACGGTTTTGGGATGAGGTAATTTGGCGATGACGTCTACCTTAGCTTGATCTACCTCAATCCCCGCTTTCGAGACCTTGTGCCCTAAGACGATTCCACTCTTAACCATAAAATGACACTTTTCCCAATTGAGCACAAGGTTGGTTTCCTCACAAAGTTTCAACATTCTCTCAAGGTTCGACAAACACGAAGTGAAGGAATCACCAAACACGGAAAAGTCGTCCATGAAGACTTCCGTCGTCTTCTCGATCATATCATGAAAAATAGCCATCATGCATCGTTGAAAAGTTCCCGGTGCATTGCAAAGTCCGAATGGCATTCTACGATAGGCAAACGTTCCATATGGACACGTAAACGTAGTTTTTTCTTGATCACGAGGATCGATGGGAATTTGGAAGTAACCGGAAAAACCATCTAAAAAGCAATAGAAATCGTTTCCCGCAAGACGCTCCAACATTTGGTCCATGAAGGGCAAGGGAAAATGGTCTTTTCGAGTGGCTTCATTCAACTTTCGATAGTCAATGCACACTCTCCATCCGGTCATGAGTCTAGTGGGAATTAACTCGTTGGCATCGTTTGGCACAACGGTCATCCCTCCCTTTTTAGGGACACAATGAATAGGACTCACCCAAGGGCTATCGGAAATAGGGTAAATCATTCCCGCGTCAAGGAGTTTAAGGACCTCCTTTTTGATGACGTCGTGAATTTTGGGGTTCACCCTTCTTTGACTTTGGATTGTGGGCTTGAAATCCTCCTCCATTAAGATTTTGTGGGTACAAAATTTGGGATCGATCCCCTTAATGTCGGATAACTTCCACGCAATCGCCCCTTTGTGGTCCTTAAGAACATCGACAAGTGCGGTTTTTTCATCATTCGAAAGATCCTTCGCAATAATAACCGGCAACTTGTAGTCCTCCTCCAAATAGACATATTCGAGGTGAGGAGGTAAATCTTTCAACTCGAGAATAGGTGGTTCCTCAAGTGAAGATTTGGGCTCGATACTCATAACCTCCTCGGGTGGAGGAAATGGGAAATCGTTAAGAAAATCCTTGATAATCGAGAAGTCCTCATCGTTGTCGAGGTCTTCGTCTCAAGTACGTGGAACATTGCATTCTTCCAACGTAAAACCACCACCTTCAAAAGGAGTGAAGGTTGGTGTCGAATTATCAAGAATTGGATCCAACATAGTGGGATTGCCACTAGTTTCTTCATCACCAAAACCTAGAACTTCTTGTGAAAATTCCTCGCAAACCACGTCGATCATATCAACGAGGTTTATGGTTGCAACAGAATAAACATGAGAAATTTGAGAGTTTTGAGTTGCGTTTATAACAAGTTCCTCGTCGTTGAAACGTAAGGTGATCTTTCTAGCATGAACATCAATCAAAGCCATAGACGTATCTAAAAAAGAACGACCTAAAATGAGAGGAACTTGAGGATCCGTGGGGATATCAACAACAATGAAGTCTACGGGATAGTAGAACTTCCCCACTTTCACAAAAACGTCTTCCGCCAAACCACATGCGGGAATTGTGGAATGGTCGGCCAACTCGATAGACATTAGTGAAGGAGTAAGATTAGGAAGATTGAGCGACTTGAAGATTGCAAGTGGCATCAAGTTAATGCTAGCACCAAGATCGGCCAAGGCGAAGCATTCTTCCATGTCTTGGATTGCACAAGGGATCAAAAATTTACCGGGATCACCGACTTTTTGAGGTATGCGATTAAGATAAACCGACGAACAACTAGACAATTGGTGCAATTTCTCCTTGTTGTTCAACATACTCTTAAAGTTAGCGGCAAATCGAGGCATCATGACCAAAGCATCGGCGAAACTCACATTAAGATGCAAATCACGAAACATTTTCATAAAAAGCTCAAATTGGTAATTGTCGCGCTCTTGACGTTTCTCCTTCCTAAGTCTCGATGGATAGGGCAAAGGTGGTGTGGGTTGAGGCATGGTAGGCATAGCCTTTGGAATCTCGGGTTCCAATGATGGTAATGGGTCAACCGTAGGTGTGGCATGAGCGGTACTTCGTGGGATTGGGACATGCTCCTTTTGGACCACCACATCGGGTTCTTCCTCAATTGCTTCCTCCGTAGGAGCAATTGGTTGAGGAATCGGCTCCTTAAGTGTCTTAGCACTACGTGTGGTAATCACTTTCATCTCACCCTTAGGGTTAGATATGGTGTTGCTAGGAAGACCACTTGACGACGGTTTACACATTATTGCCTCAAACATAGACGAGATTTTATCTTCAAAATTAGATTGCCTCAATACGTCTTCGGTTTGCCTTTTCTCGGCCTTAAGCATCTCTTGTTTAATCTCATGTTGCCCTTGTTCCATCTTTTGTTGGTTTTGTTGCAACCTAGTGACATTTCCTTCCATCTTGTTGGTGTGGATTTTAAGTTCATTAGCTAACTCATTTTTCAACTCTTTCTTCAAGTCGTTTTTAAACTCGGATCTTAGGCTAATGATTTCTCTTTGAATATTGTCAAACCTAGCATCATTCCCACTAGCATATTCAACAAACTCACTTGGAAGATCTTTCAATGTTTGCAAACCTTTGTTGTTATTTTGAAAATCATTTTTGTTTGAAACTTGATTATTAGCCCCTTGATTCCCATAGTTTCCCTTGTTGTAATTGTTTTTAAAACCAACTTGATTGTTGCGATAGTTGTTAGCATTTTGATTTGAACCAAAACCCGGTGGAGTCATTTGATTAGAGCTGGAAACTTGACCGTTTTGGTTGTAATTTCCCGAGGCCGCGAAGGCACTCGAAGTGTTACCACCGTTGGTAATGCACTCGGAGAAATCATGACCACCACCACAATACATGCAAGAAACCTCAACCGCTTTAGCCGTAGCGGGAGCACTTGGTTCACCAACTTTAAACTCAATCAAAAGTCCTTTCAGCTTATCAAAAATCTTGTTTTCCAAGTTCGCCTCAATTTGGCAAGCATCGATGGTATTAGACAAAGAAGGTGAAGCCGAAGACGAAGCCTTACGAACACTAGACGTGCTACGAGGACTATACACCTTAGATCTATTTTCAATTATCACCAAAGCTTCCTCAACCGTTTTACACAAAAAATTACCACCCGCGGCGGCATTCAAATAATCCCTTTCATGATCATTAAGTCCATTGTAAAACGTGTCAATTTGATGCAAATCGGAAAAACCGTGATGAGGACATTCATGTAAAATTTCCTTAAACCTATTCCAAGCCGTTGAAAAACTTTCATTAAATTCTTGTGAAAACTTTGAAATCTCGTTTTTCAAGTGCGTAGTCTTAGAGGGCGGAAAAAATTGGTTCACAAACTTAGACACGAGATCCTTCCACGTCAATATAAATTGGGTGGCTCTTTCTCTAACCAAATTTTAGCAGGCCCCGCTAAGGAATACGGAAAAAGCATCATCTTAATCGAGTCGTTAGAGACATCCTTAAACTTGCAAGTAGCGGTAAGACGATTGAATTGGCGGATATGGTTGTGTGGATTGTCCTTCTCATCACCACGGAATTTGTTCTTTTGAATCATGGACAACAAACCCGTTTTCACCTCAAAATTCTCCGCAAGGATTGCGGGAATCACAATAGCCTCTCCATAACCCTCGGTGGGTGCTTGAAGTAACTCCATCATAGTTCGATTCGCCATGGTTGGTGCTTCTCTTATAATGGGTTCGTCAATAGGAGACTCCTCACTAGAATTGTTGGGAGTGGGAGTTTTGTTCTTTCGTTTACGTGCACGTCTTGCTTGATTTCGAGTTAGCATAAACGTCACGTACAACGAGGGGACGAGCAAAGAAGATTCTTTTTGGTGTTTTGTATTTTTCAATGTTTTGTGGTTTTTGATTGTATTAACCTTTTTGGAACTTGGTGAAATGTATTAAGTAGACAAAAATCTACAAATCTCCTCCTTAATCAAATCTCTTGATTAAAGAAGCCTCAAGGAATGAAAACGATCACGTGAAGTGAACGCCTTCGATGACTTTAGAACGATGGTGGAACACCAAATCGTTCAAGAGGGTTTAATCAATGGAAACCAAGAAAATATATATGATACTTAGTAATACTTTGGGCGGCAAAACCCTCGATTCACTCTCACAATCAAATACTCACAAGCAAGCGGGGAAACGAGGCGGCGCGAAGCACTTAAGAGCCTTTTTCCTTAAGATATACTTTATAATATCCGCCTTATACCCACCTTATAGTTTGTATTTTCAAGATTAAGCTTCACGAAAGTATTTATCTATTTTTGCCTTTTTCTTTGGTTTGAGATTCGAATACAATGATTGGGTAATGACCTCCCAAGTCAAGGTTGTGATTTCTCACGTATTTGGAGTACTTGTATCTTTATTGTTCTACGTATACAATATAGTAATAATATTCACACAAAAACCGAAAAACGATAATACGTATTAGTAGAGTGCTACTAATACAAATACTAATTATGGTTAGTATAAAAACAACAATGCCAAATCAAAACACAACACGCCTCCCCGGCAGCGGCGCCAAAAATGATGTAGTGGTTTTACTACTCTTTAGGAAAAGAGAGAAAAAGTGGCAAGTATTAAGTGTCGGTTTAGGAAAACCAAGCACTAATGACCAATTAAGTTCAAGTTCGTTCACGAGGAGGCTAGTGTGTTATGTGTGTAATGATATGGATTAATTTGTGATTATATTTGAGAATAGAAAAATAGAAACGGGATTAGAAGAGAATGACAGTTATGAAGACGAATTAAACTAAGTCTAAAAAGGCGTACACGTGAAGTCGTAAAAACTACCAAAATTAAAATTTAAACCTAAAAATTTCTAAAAATTACCAAAAATCCCTAATAATATTCTAAGAGTTTACAAAAAATCAAAACTTGCAAAAACCTTTTAATTAATTAGATAATGACTTTTTAATGCTAATTAAAGCCCTAAAAATCAAAATTAATTATTAAAAAGCCCTAAACAAGATTTTCAAGTTTGTAAACCTCAAAAATACTCTAATTAAGCTAAAAACTATTTTTCAAAATTTTAAAACCAATTAAAACTATTTATAAACAATTAAAAACTCCTAAAATCAATTAAATCTTAAATTAATTATAACAAATAATTAAAAGACCTAAAAAATATTTGGAAAGTTGCAAAAATCCTTAATAAGTATTTAGAACCTAGGAAAAATATAAAAACCTAGAAAATCAGACTTTTAATTTTTAATAACAAAATAATATTAAAATAATATTAAAAATCCAAAAATTATAAAAAATTCTAAAAACTTGAAAACTAGCTTAATTTAACCTAATAAACTCAGAAATGAAAGTGAAATTACCTAAATACCCCTATTGGGTCTAGAAAATGGGCCAAACCCAAAACAGTCCCTTATTGGGCTTAATTAAGGCCCAATAAGAAAAAGTGTTCAAATTAAGCCCAAAAAGCACAGGTTGACTCAAAATTTGATTTTAAACAACTTTTTCCAAAGGCCCAAAAGCTGAAAATGTGAAATAAGCTAACTTATAATAAGCAGCTTATTCTTAATGGGCTTTTTGGCCCATTAAGCCATAAGCTGATGCCATAAGCTAAAATTTAACACGCAACCTTCTTTTGACCTAACAAAGACTTCTACAAACAGAATTTTCAAATAAGCCCACTTAATAAGCCAGAAACAAGTCACAAACTTATTCACAAAACGACAAAATAGTCGTTTTTATGATCTAGACCACCTCAGAAGATGATTCAAGTTGCAAAATGTTTCTTTTGACAAAACTAAGCTTAAAAACCAAAGACCTTTCAAATAAGCACACTCAATAAGCTGGAAAATCAAATAAGCACTTATGTTAAAAGTCAAACAAGTTGGTTTTCTAGTAAAAAGTCAAAGTCAAAGTCTCATAAGCTCCAGTTCACTCAAATGGGTCAAATAATGAAGATCTATCACAAAAAATAAGTTGTTGCAAGTCAGAATAAGCTAGAATAGCTTATTGATAAGCTGATGACAAAATTGCACTAGCCGGGGCTAGTTTTGGATGTTGAGCAGTGGAAACTTTTTCCACTGCTTGACTATTTTGACTTTTTGTCTTTAGTGACTTTTTTTGAGATTCAGATTTCACAAAGGCACCCAAATGATCTTTGGATCAAAAGGAGTCAATCACAATCAAAATAACACAATCACTAACACCCAGTTGATACAGTTTAATCAATCATTCATCAGACATTGCATAGACATGAACAATAAGCAATTTAGCACTTATGAGCAGTTTTAGCACAAATCAGCCAGCCAAATTGAACCAAATGCACACAAAAGCGATAATAAACTCCAATAAGCAAGTCTAAACAGGTTTCATGCTCTGGTTCAAAGAATTAAGCAAGATTCAAGCAATGAAAGTTACTGATGAACACTAACACATGCAGTTTTCTACTTTTGCTGATGTATTTGACACACAAGCCAATTTCAACACCTCAAATCTTTCAAACAGGTTATGTTAACTTTGTTTATACCACTTTTATCCCTAAGCATGCATACACACTAAGTGTTCCCAAAATCCTAGGTCAAAACAAGCAGAAACAAGGTCTATATAGCAGATTGATTGATTCAAGTGTTCAAACCCAAAAACTTGCAGCAAAACACTCTCAAACAAAGGTATAGCAGATACAAAGCATAAACAACACCTTCCCTTAACACAATAACAAGTTACAAGCATAAACCAGTAGACCCAAACACCCCTTTAACTTTTTCAAATCAAAATTTTCAAAAGCAAAACAAGATTTCAGGCCAACCAAGCATCAATTAACACTAAAACAAGTATAATAAACAGATTCAAGCAAGAACAAGCCACAAAATTCACAAGAACAACAGTTTCATACAAATATCACCAAAAATCACAATTTAAGCAGATTTGGAGATTAAGTATGCAAACCTCATGGATGTACATCCACACCCACGAATTTTGAGCTTATGTGCTAGCAAGAACAAGCACAAGCTTCCACAATAAGCCTGCTAAGATTGAACAAGGGTTAAGCAAAATATCATAAAAATTAGAAACTTGGAAAAACTTGATTAATGCAAACTTGTTACCCCACACTTGATTATCCCCAAGTTATAAGCCTCACCACACCTTAACCAACTCAGTTAGGATGCTATGATCAGCCCTATAGCCCAAGAATTCCAAGATTGGAACAAGACTTAGCAAAATATCAAGAAAATGAGGAAATATGCAAACTTTTGCACACTCCTCTTTTAAAAACAGTTTTTGAACTTTAAGTACTAACAAGCATATAACAATTGAAAGCAGTAAACAAGATTGGCCAATGACTTTTCTTCAAGATTTCAAACTCAATTTCATTAACTAGAAATAGGATTTACAGAAACTTGAACAAGGAAAAATCAAAAGCAAACTGAAATGTGAAGGCCTAAGTGGCTTTATATAGCCTTACAAGTGAACTATGAAAGCTAAAAAAACGTGTAACCCTATCTACTTGATCTTCCAAAAATGCCCTTGAGGTTTTGGCATCTTCTTAAATCATGTGACTGAATTTGGAGCCTTGTGAAGTAGATAGATGTTGTAATTTGATCCAAGGGCTCAAACAAAGCTTAAAATGTAAGCTTGTCTCTGGATGGTTGATTCTCTGGCTGGTTTTGGCAGTTTCCCCAAAAGTGTGTAGCAAGGGTTTATCATGTGAGCATATGAGTGACGTGGCAAGGGTTTTTGAAGTGGAGATATGTTCATGACAAGCTTAATCACTAATCTGGATGATTTGGTGGTTTAATTTTGGCTTAAACACAAATACCCAATTTGTGTTCATGTGTGAATAGTGGGTGTTTTAATCTGTTTTGGGATTTGAAAGTTGTGTTTAGCGCGTGTTTATTAAACTAATCAGATTAGTTATAATCCGTTGTGGGTGGAAGGTGACATGGCACAATGGGGAGTATTGATTGGTTGTTTAGGGTGAGTGGGACACTTGGCAGGTTGGGAGTGGTCTATGTATCTTCTTTGTCTGCCAGCTTAACACCCCCATGTTTCAGAAACTTGTCAAATTCCTTCCAAACTTCTATCAACGCCTTAATAAGCTTTGTCAACTTTTGCCCTTTTACATTTTTGGCCCAAAAACTTTTACAAAGTGAAATCAGGGGTATTTCTTGCCATATTTGAAATCTTCAAGGGCTGGTTTGGTAATTTCTTCAATGATAATGGTCTAGACTTGTATGGTTAACATTTTGGAGGACTGAAATTGCCAAGTCTTGATGATTGAGGGACCATTTTTGCCAACTGTTGAAAGTTGAGGGTCCTTTGTGTAATTTTGGAATTTTCAAAGGACCAAACTTGTCATTTCTTGTACTTTGAAGGACTTCATGATGTATTTGACTTTGTGGATGATATTGGTTGACAATTTAGCTTTGTTGAGGGGCTAAACTTGCCAAATCTTCAAAGTGGAGGGCCCTTTTTGTAATTTTGACAAACTTTAGGGACCAAACTTGTAATTATTAGGATACAAGAGTATAAAGTGTCAATTCTTCATAATTGGAGGACCCTTCTTCATTGTGCGGCTTCGTTTCCCGTGTTCGTTTTTGCATGATTCTTGTGATCTTTTGTCATTTTCTCAATATCCGTACCTAAAATACACAAGCAACAAACACAAGCATATATTTGGGTATTTTGATGATATTTAATGCATTTTAAGCCCTATTGGAAAATGAGACTACGTATAAAAGCAGTCTCATCAAGTATCAGGTGATCGTACTCACTATCGAAGTCTATTGATCGCACTCTAGATCGTAACTTTGGATCGAAGTCACCTATCGCAGTTACTGATCGTAACTTGGGATCGTAACAATCAATCTTAGGATGTGATCGTGATCTTGGATCGCAAGTAGAAACCCCTGTGGTTTATGCGATCACAAAAAATCAGATCGAAGCCGAAAATACTTGTTGGATCGCAACAAGAAAGTTATACCCAGAAAAAGAATCCAAAAGTTGATGAAGAAAAAAAAAACAGTTTTGGACAAGAAATATGAGAGAAATAATAATAAAAAAATGCCTCAGATACAGTTTATCAATATAGATGAGACAAAAAAATCATTGAAATTGATATAGAAATTTGAGAAACAGATAGATAAAAAGATGAAATCAAGGATGACAAAAAAGAATGATAATCAGATACCAATGATTAGGAAACAATGCTTTTATCAAATTGATAAACACGCCACACCAAAAGAAAAAGAAACCAGAAAATTTTTTAGAAAGAAAATATTTTTATGACCAAATCAATAGATAAAAAAATACTCCAATCCGAAGAATCAACCAAGCACTTGATACCAATTGTAGGATCGTATTTTCTAAGGATTAGACATGTTATAGTTTATCTATTGAATGATGGAAGAAATGAAAGAACTTAGAGAGAGAAAGGTAGAGAGAGAAAGGAGAGCATGAGAAGAAAGATGAAATGTGATCAAATGAAAGTGTTCAACCCCTCCTAACATGCTAGGAGGGGGGTTTATATAGCCCACCCTACATGTGGGCTATATGGGCTATACCTTAATACATTGGATCACGAGCCCAATACTTGTATCAATATTTGGAGTGACCGATCCTTTCTAAATACGTAAAAACGTATTTCCAACATATTGGGCTAGGAGTCTTGGAAAAACTATATAAGGATTTTAAGTAGATCAAAACTCTCATAATCCCTGGAGATTTATTAAAAACAAACGGTCACCTCATAAAAATTAGGGTTTCTTCATAAATTTGGGGGTTTTCATAAATCAAAGGTAAATCTTTATAACCCTTTTTAATTGAAGTGTTTTTAATTCTTTCTCAATCATCCAATGATGGATTTAGGTTAGGGTTTCTAAGGTTGGGGCAAATGGGAGATGTTAGCTAACATATGTAAGGGCATAGGGTTTCCTTTACAGAGATCATGGGTATGTTTATGTGGGCGTTTGGCTTATAATTTAGAGACCTAAAATCGGGACTGTTTTGGGTAAAATGTTAACGGGACGGGTTATGAAGTAAAATGAGTTAAGGGCTTTATAGAGGGGTATAATGGGATGCTTAGAGCATATAAATGAGGTATTTATATAGGAGGAGGTTAGATGTCCATCATAGGTTGATGAGTCATCTTAGTGTTTGGTTCATGTTTTGATTATGTGCTTTTTTTGTTAGCTTTTGCTAGTGCGAGGACTTTTGGAGAAGCTCAATCAGGTGAGTTTCATAGTCCCATGTCTACAAATGATTTTGACATCCAGATGGGATGGAAGAGACACTGTATTGTTTTGTTTTTATAAATTATGTTGTGAATGTTTTGCGTTTGGTGATGGACTTGTGTGTGCATACTTATGTGATTAACTGCTACTTGATTCTTGATTGTTTATGTTTAGACTTGGTACCAAGGGGATGTTGACAAGGAGGGGCCTTGGGATATGGTTAATAGGTGTTTGGACGCCTATGGGAGTATGGTGATTGGTATGGCTGGGAGCCTAGGTTTTGGTTTGATTAGTTAAATCTTGAATGTTAGTTGTTAATACATGTTTGCATCACATTGTCCATATGTTTTAACTTCTGGTTGTTACTCACAGCATATAGTTTGGTTTTGGCGTTGGAGTCTAAACCTATGACTCTCACCAACTTTATGTTGACGTAACTTAGTGTCTCTTTCAGGTGATACTATGGTTAAGCATGAGAACATAAGTGGCTAGGATTTGGAGAGCGTAGGAATGCATTTAGAAGGAGATCCCCGTTCCTTCTTAGTTTCATTTGTTCATTTAATAAGTGATACTGTTGGCACCTATATGTTTGTTTTGGTTATGTTATTTGTTTGTCTTGGGTAAGAGGTAGGACTGTTACCTACTTACCTAGACTCCTGCATTGTTGAGATATTGTCATGACTTTCGTGTCACCATTTTATGACATTTCTTATTTCATATAGTTATCTCTATAGACACGCCATGTTGTGATGATATCCATACGTCGCGCCCCATATTCCACCATGGTGGGGTGTGACAGTTTAGAACCCAACAACAGCCTTTGATCAGTTTTAAAACTCAACTTATAGTCCCCGAGATTCGATCCAAATATCGACAACAATTTCGTATTGTGTCAATACACGTCTCCCGGTACACGAATATTCAAACTAGCATAACTTTTGACTCGTTGGGAGTTAAAAGCTCTATACTATATCAAAACGAGCGTCTCGACGACTACTACAACAATATCTAATAATATTAAACTTTATCCAACATACTGTATGAAAATCGGCCTTAAACCTACTGATGTAAATCACCAATTTAAAAATCACATCTACAACCGTTTTGACCCATTTTTAACATCATCAACACCTCAAATATGCTATATTAATCATTCCTAACATCTCATATCATTCCTAAATCACTTGCATGATTAATACTTTCAAAACCCATATCAAAAATCAAACATGCAACCATTGAAACTTTGAATAAAATAATAATAACACAATACCTCAACAATAAAATGGATCAAACACCATTGTTCTTGACTAAAAATCTTTGAAAAGTAAAAGTACTTGCATGTGTGAAATTTTTAGATCAAAATGCTTACGAGATGATTTCCAAGATGGGCTATTGCTTAGATTTTTCCAAAAATGAAATTTGGTGGTGGTTTGGTGATGGTGAAGGGTGGCCGTGGGTTTAGAGAGAAGAAAAGGGGAGCACACATTTTTTTGTAAGAAAAATGAAGAAGTATGTGTTAGTTGGGGTTTATATAGTGGTGGAGGGGCTAAAAGTGTATATAAGGCTATCTTTTGGCCTTTGTTGTAAATATTAGTTAAAAAGAGGGAAATGACTACCAGTCAATTTTAAAAATATTTACGAGAGTTGGGTTTTGTCCCGGGTTCATAAAAATATGAATCCCGTTTGTTAAATCGTTCGTTTTAATAATTAAACGCACACAAAACGAGATAATAAAGTTCGACTCGACTTAATACGTAATGAAATAAAAATTTCAAAAATATCAAATATCGAAATAATCGATACTAAAATATAATATTTGGGCATCCATTGGCATCGCGATCACTATTAGTACTTTTCATCGTCACAACAATTAATTATAGTCACACATTATCGGTTTCAACTAAAACCGTCAAATATAATAATACTCGTTATTACTTAGAAATTACAAATCCGTTATATAATTAGGATAAGATAATGACGTCAAGTTCGGGTTATTATATACAAGCATGGAATGAATAACATAAGCATATACTACATATAGCAGCGGAATATATTAAGTCCTGGAAAACCTGACGTGACTTAGTAAAACTGGTTCTATAGGTTGAAAATCCTTATCTTTATATTATAAAAACTGTTTAACAAGATTACCATTAGCCAATATAGGTCATGAAATATCAACGTGCATGAATACTTGGAGGGGTGACCTCGTCATGCAATTAGAGGGGCTGCCTCTAATTAATATAAGTTTGGGTAGGAGGGATCAGCTCCTTGTGAAGGATGAAAGGCACACACCACATTCACATGAATAATCTGTAAAAACATGTAACCTAGGATGCACCCATACGCCCCACATGATAATATAATATTATGGCCAAAAGCTGAAAGGGACGCCACGAGCTATCACTCCGTCGTGGTGAAGTCATAACACTGGTGCCTCTAGTGTTATGGTTATGGTACTTCCATAACTAGGTGAAACTGGTTATGCATGTATATGGATTAGGCATTTAATTAAAAATAAGCAAATCAAAACATATAAAACATATACTGGGAAAACAGTTGGATGCATACGGGGAAATCCTAATAAGGAAAGAATGTCCATATTGAAAGGACAGAGAATCCGTACCTTGTGTCCAGTGAACGAAGAAGACGAACGGAAGAGAGTCATACTTCGATATCACTAATGCTACATAAATAATATACGTGTATAAGTATTCTGATTACTGAGTACGTAACTAGTTTTATATCATGCCTTAGTTTGTTTTATATGTTCATGTCATGTTTTACTGATTTTAACGTTATGCTGTGTTTATCATGTATTCTGGATATTCTAATTAAGTATTACTTGTATTTCTTGTATTATTATACTAGTTGTGTAATAATAAGTAACTTCCTAAAAATAGCAGGTTTCCAAAAATAGAAAGTTTCCAAAAATAGAATGTTTTTTAAAATAGAAAGATTCCAAAAATAGAAAGTTTCGAAAAATAGAATAGCTGCCTAAAATAAATAAGTTTCTAAAAAAGAAAGTTCCATAAATAGAATAGCTGCTTAAAATAAATAAGTTTCTATAAATAGAAAGTTTCCATAATTAGAAATAAGCTTAATTATTAAGCTAATAATATAAGCTTAAGTTTTACTGATTAATATTTTAAGTCATGTGATTTATAGTATAGTTTATTAATTAATACATATAAATTAAATAAAATATAAGTTATAAGATTTAATTAAATATAACATGATTTAATTAAATAAAAGGGTAAATAATACTTAGGTTAAAACATGTATTAATATTTATTATTAATATAACCTAAGTCATGGAAATTAATTAATTATATGCCATGTTTTAATAATTAATTAATTACTTTAGTTTAAACTAATTCATAAAATACTTAGGTTAAAATCATGTATTATTAATAATAATAATGAACCTAAGTCATGTCTAAATTAAATTAATTATATATCATGTTAAATTAATTTAATTAATCTTGTAATTATTTAACATGTACAATAATTAACTTGTAAAATTAAGTCATCAACCGAACCCGTGTTTTAAATCCAAACAAATCGTGAACCGGACCAACAACCCCTTAATTGTGGCAAACCGGCTTGACCGGTTTCCACGGTTTATGTCAAACGGCCACCGGCTTAAGCCGGTGGTGCCCTTGTTTTTCAGCCGAGACCCCCAAAACAACAAGGCCAACCCCGACATGCGTCGAGGTCCCTTGATCCTTGCGGCCGAGACACCAAACCACACCGAGACCTTGAGGTCTCGGTTGGTGGTGATCACACAACCACCGAGAGCTTTGGCTCTCGGTTCTACGTGTTGACCGAACCAAAAACACCCCTTAAACCCCATGTTTTAATCCCCCATGATTAGATCTACATGTTATTAAATCTTGTTAGTTAATTATCATGTCTTCATGTGTTCTAGATCTAATAAATAATTAAAAAGGAAAAGGTTTAAGGTTTACTGAATGCGTGAAACAAACGAAAATAATAACATGAACGATCTTGCTTGAATTGGATCAACTAAAAATCAACAAACACCCCTTTTGGTGAGTTTATACCCGGCGGCCAAAGGGAGCACAAAGAGAAAAATGAGGAGCTATGGTTTTGTGTTTTTTTTCTAATTCTCTGTAAATGAAAAATATGATCTCCTTTTTTCTAATTTAGTTAAAAACAAAAGTGGGCTTGGCCCCTTTGTTTTGTCTATGCCGCGGGTAGGTGGGGCCCACAAGGGGAACCCGTTGTTTTCCTGTGTTCTAATTATTTACATGTTCTCGTGTCGTGTTTACGTGATTTATTTATTAATCGTTCGTGTCGTAAAATATATTTATACGTAATCGTAATAAATATACGTAAATACATAATAATAGGTTCGTGATTATTTACGTTCATGATTTCATGTTCGTGATTATAATTATTGTTGATAATAATTATCGTGTGTTAATACGTATTAAATACTTATCGTGTAATAACACATACGTAATACTTGTAATTCCTATTCGTGAAACATAACGTGCTATAAAAGGAAAGTTTTAATCATGTACGTACGATTATATATGTACTGTTCATGGTAAAAGCATGCGGGTTTTACAATTAGTGTTAACTAATCTTTCTTATTTTTGATCACGACAAATTAAAATACATTTATCGTCAAAGATAATCGTAAGATGAATTATTTAACAAAAACTATCATCAAGGTAATAATCATTTAAGTATTGCACTAACATATCTTAATCATGTTTAGTGATCATAAAAGTGATTAGCCCTTAACTTACATTTTGTCAAATGCAACAAAAGATTTTTTAATAAAATTTCTTTTTAAGAAAATGTTATATTAAAATGGAAAATGTAAATTTGAATATGACATATTCCAAATGCCATAGAAATATCCTTTGAAGGTAAAACTTTCCTCATATATTACTACCCTACTAAAGGAAAAAAAGGAGCGGAGTCTATAACCACGGTTCCTCAAATAGCTATGCGGTTCTTTAGTGATAAAGAACCGCATGCACAATTAAGGAACCGCGGTAAATGATCCGTTGTCCTTTGTGTCCTATAAATAGTGGATCAAATCTACATTCTCCAAGAACCTTTTTGGACATTCTTTCTGCCATGTTTCTCTTTTGTAAATCCTAATCATTTGTAAATGATCACTTAATGTGTTAAGTATGTTTACATATGATTATCCTCTTGATCCTCCTCTTTACCTTTTCCAAAGAGAAGATCCCTCACACACTTGTGATGTGATTAAAGATGAAGCTTTGATGAAGATCAACCTACCTTATATCTAGTCATGTTCATCATTTTTATTTAAGTCTTATGTAGATCGAATGTATTTGTGTTTACTTGGATTAGTTGTGTTAATCCAATGTATTTATGACTACTTGGATTAGTCTTGTGTAATTCCTTTGTATATTTGTATACATGGATTTGTCTTGTGTAGACACAAGTTACATGTGTATACTTGGATATTTTTTATTGAGTTGTAAATTGTTGTGTGTTAGTTCTCACTAAACTACAAAGTGATTTGTGTATGTGTCTTGTTAGTTCTTACATAGCTTCAAATTGAAGAGTTGTGAAGATTGGTTCTAGCTTTGGATTAGAACTGGACATCTAGCCTTGTGCCGGAAAAGAAGATGGGCGACGAAGATTGGTTCTAGCTTTCGATTAGAACTCGACATCTAGCCTTGTGTCGAAAAATGGTGAAGTAGGCAACGTGTGTAGATTGGTCCTAGCTAAGATTAGTTTTCGACATGTAGCTTAGTGTCGGAAAATAATGTAAGCAACGTTGTAAGGTTTTCTCCTCCAAGAAGGGAGCTTGTGGATATAGTGGAAATCTCGAGTAAGGTGTACTCGAGGAGTGGAGTAGGAACGAAGATAGAGCTTCGTTGCCGAACCACTATAAATATGGGTGTCTCCCTATTAGATTGCTTTTTTCCTTACCCTTTACTTACTTTCTATATTACATTGCATACATATCCTGTTTGTCATTGTTAATGCATTAGAACTGAACCTAATTATTATGCAACTAGCTTTCAAGTAAAAATAGGTTTTGAGACAAACCTAACTGAAATGAATTTTAATTAAGACATAAACCGGAGCGAATCTATTCAAGCCCCTCCCCCCCTCTCGTTTCTACGTCATCATCCAGCACTTCATGGATAAAGACATCTCAATTGATCGACGTGAGCAACGTTTCTACCAGTCGTCAAAAGATGACAACCTTATAGAAATGATAAAAGCAGGAGGAAAGAAAGTCACATAAAAATACTTCCAGTTCCAGCTCCAGTTCCTGATACAACGATAAATAAAGGAATAAGGGAAAGTACAACATATCAGGCATTATTAAAAGCCATTTTAGAAGGGCAAACAAAATCTGCAAAAGGAGCTGTTGTATCTCCAACCAAAGGTAAAATAATTAATAAAGTAGCTAACAGATCAAAAACAAAACCATCAAAAGCTACAACTAAACTCTCAAAGGCTAAAAAGGCAAAAAAAGATGATTATTCATGATGATGATGATGATGCAAATGAAGATTATGAAGCTGCTGATGATATTCCAATCCTCTTAAATCCAAAGAAACTAAATTACTCCTGGAGAGAAGTAAGAAGGAAATCCATGCATTACATGCCAGTGGTTACGGTCATCCTTCCAAAGAAACTGAAGGCTTAGACAGAGAGTCATTTGGAGATCCCAATACCGAATCAGACAAATAAGAAGATGAAGAAGAAATTAACACTGAGTTGATTGAAACTGATTCTGAGAAATCTGACAAGGATGCTGAAGAGGATGCTTCAAATAGAATATGTAGACAAATAAAAGGTCAGAATCTAAAAGCCTAGAGGAGGAAGATGACGAAGAGTCCGAAAGGAACGATAAACAAATATATGATCACTCTGAACATGGTGATTCCGATGCAGACAGTTCCAACCACAAAGAACAATCTGATCATGCAGAGCCTAGTCTCGACACTGTTCAACATGAAGATAATGAGTTTGACTATCAAGAAAAGGAGCTAAATGAGGAAGGTGGTGGATACGAAGATATGGATCAAGATGATGAAACACTTTATGAAGATGTCAACGTCAACAATCCGGAGAGGCTCACAACTACTGAAACACTCCTTGTTCATGAAGATGGACATGTGATACTGATCCCAACCACTCAAGACCAAAGTAAATCTACATCAGGTTCGGATCTTGTTAATCAGTTTCTAAATATTTCTAGACCAGATAACATTGATGAAGCTATAACACCGATCTCTAAAAAAGTAATGTAATGGTGGAGATTCCTGTCACATTAGCTCCAGAAGTTTTAGTTCCACCCTCCTTGTCTCTTTTGATTAGTACACTAACAAAAATCGTCACAACAACTTCATTATCAACTGAGCAACAAGTACCATCTACCTCCCAACCAGCCTTCAAACTTCCAACTGATATAGCTTCTTTGTTAAAGTATGAACAACGCATGAAAAATCAAGAAGTTGAAATGTCTAGAGTCAAAACACAGCTAGCACGTATTTAGAAGCTAGAACAAATTTATCTAAAAGAAAAAGAAGTTCTAGCAGAAGACAATGACACTTTCCTTAATTCTGTTAATGATAAAATGCAAGGACTTATAGACAAAGCGGTCAAGTAATCGCATAAAAAAGAATGAACAGCTTTGCAAAAGGAAATGGAGGAGCTAGATACTAGCAAGTTCTTAATCAAATCATCCGGTTCCGTGGAGTCAGATTATTCAATTGCTGGAAGCCTAACAGACTTCGAGTTAAAAAAAGATTTTGTACACTCAAATGATGGAAGTAGGATCCTTCAACAAAACAAAGACTCAACAAAAACTTTATGTCATTCTCAAAGAAGCTATTGATGAAGACGCAACCACTTTCAAGAAACATAGAAGAGTGGTCCCTTACAAACAGAAAAGAGAAGATACTGATGACGATGACGATGATCAAGATGAGGAAGACGATTCTGATGACGATGACGATGATCATGATGAGGAATACGATGCTGATGATGATGACGATGATCATGATGAAGAAAATAATGATAACTTAGATGAGGAAACCGATGATGATGATGATGATGATGAGTCAAATAAACCTAGCAGGAAGGAGAGTCACACCAAACAAAAACATGACAAAGGTAAAGCTCTGGCAACCACATCCACTGATGCACCCTAATCTTCTTCAAAGACCAAGTCATTTGGTAAGAAAGGTACGTCTTCTAAACGACAAAAATTACATGATACTACTCAACAATCAGAACAGGTTCAAGAAGACGACCCACCGTTTATAGAATAACAACATTCACCACTCCTGGAACATGATCAGGCAGTACCTCAGATTATTCTTAAGTCTGAACCAATTACAGCTTCGACTCCATCAACTTCCACACCAACAGGATATGCTACTCCAATTGGGCTTCAAAAAGAGGTACTATATCCTAGTGAAACACCTGATCCGGAGTCGATTGAAACACTTAATGTAGATGTGAATGCGCCTGAGCAACCTTGGATCACTAAAGCTACACTTCTCAATCTGATATCTAACAAAGAAAAAGATAACTTTACTCAACTTCTCAACAATCCCATCGATTTCTCAGGCTTCATGATGCAAAAGTATGGAACTCCTCACATGACACCTGCTCTACTCATGAAGGAGTCTCAAGATCCATATTTCTTCGCCAGCAAAGGCTCAACAAATTCGAATACAAGTATCATTCTAATGAACTCCTCAAAGCAATGATCACACCACTGGAATGGGAGAATCTGTACAATAAAGAATTACCAAACAAGCTTCACAAGGATCCTCTACCAACTGACAAAGACATCTCAGGTAACACAACTATTATAAAAAAATTCTTTGTCACCATGACCTCAAGTACTTAACCAACGGTGCAACAAAATAGGCTACCTCATTAATCTTGGCTAAATCTGCACTTTGAGGTGATACCATGGATTGAAGAAGAAGTTGGTCTGCTATGGGGGAAACAAATAATCACTGAATACGACAAACATGCTGAATTGGGAGTTTCGCACTAGGGTCCAAACAGAAGATTATCCTACAACTACATCTGTTGGGTAAAATCCAGAAACCATGTCCATTCCTTGATTCACATTAAAAATATTGTGGGAGTGAAGATTGAACCTCGTTTTGGTTATCCTTATTTTTTGGAAATCAAACTTAAACAATTCGACAACAAAGTCTACACCATCTGTGAAGGAGACTTCTCGATACTTCGTTTTGAGGATATAGAATATTATTTCTTGTGATGGTTTAACAAAGTCTAGATCATTTAGAACCTGAAGCCATCATTGCATTACATGGAGCAGCTAGAATGTTCACACGAAATGTGGTAATCAAGAAACGAGTTGAAGATCTGCAACTTGGTGTGGGAAGCTATCGAAGGAAGTTGAATATGACCAAAACCAATACCCATATACCTCGTGAACATCGACACAAGGAACCTTACACAAGTACATTAAAACCTGTTCCAAACACTTTTTAGCTGAATGATTCCAACGTCATGAAATTTATGAGAATTGAAGAGCTTCATAAATTTAGTGACGGGACTCTCAAGCATGTTTGGGAAAAATTACAACACCAAAATGCCGGAAAGAAGTTATGTGAGGTTCGTGTTTTTTGGAAAGAAGGGTACCAAGAATGTGCTAGATTCATGATTAGAAAGATCAATGAGAAGTTGAGGGAGAGTCGGTTGATAAGGAGTTTGGAACGGTTCGTTGGTGGAAGACGACACCACAAACTACTAGAACGAGCCACTTGATGTGTTGCCCGTATCATTTCAGGTCAAATTCATACAAACTTTGTGAGTATGAATATATGTGAATACTAGGCTTTTATGGCATGGTGTAATGCAAGAGTATGAAATGTTTTCAAGAATTTCTCACGAGATACTAAATCTTTCAAAATATAACATACTTAAGCACTACAACTAACTCTCAATAAATTCAGGCGGGGCATTCA
This sequence comes from Glebionis coronaria, assembly GCA_025667525.1. Classification (NCBI taxonomy): domain Eukaryota; kingdom Viridiplantae; phylum Streptophyta; class Magnoliopsida; order Asterales; family Asteraceae; genus Glebionis; species Glebionis coronaria. Next base: position 316,962,218 of record CM046878.1, read on the forward strand.
AATGTTCTATGGCCAAACATAATTTCATCTTTTAACCCAAGACCGGTTAATCCATTGGTATCCAAAATATCAATGATTAACATTTTGGATAAGGGGAAGATGGGATTAATAAGACTTGTAACTATATGTGGCTAAAGCTAAAAGGACTTAAAGCAACAAACCAACCTAGTATGTGTCATGCACACGTTAAGGGGCGTGTTTTGATGTCAAAATAATTAAGGTACAAAACATTTGAAATTTATATCACAAGTACCTTAAGTGATTTTTAAGGAATTTTCATAGTGACAAGTACTTAACCAAAACACACTTAATTCACGACGGTTGTGGTAATAAAAGGGTGATAGGATTAGGTATAGGTCCAATGATTCTTCCAGAACTAGATGAATCTTCCTAAGGACAATTTATAGTTTGAAATAGTAATCCGTAGGAAAGATTAGGAACGATTGTGAACATAGCAGAATGCCGACCAAGTACTTAAGCTAGCTCTGGAACAATCACAACAAGGTGCTAGTGAAGGGTTGAAAAATGAAAAAGAAATGTAAAGATAAAGGGCCTAAAGAAAGAAACCCTCCTTACAACTTAGGCCGAACCGGGTCAGCACATACTAAAGATATTAAACATAAGACGTCATGGACCCACTGACGTAATGCACAACCCCTCCCAGCTAACTCAAATGTCTCTTAAAAGTTATTCATTTTAATGTCATGGAGTTCAACACCATCATCTATCGGTTTATTCACTCCGAATAAATTCATATTGAAATGGTGTCAATCCTCTCTAGCCTCCGCTCAGTAAATCAAAACACACTATTGAGTCTAGAGCTACGAGATCATCAAAAGCCTCATTAGGACATTTACCATTTATTCCTTGCTTCTTCACACACTGTGAAAAGTAATATTTCCAGTTCATCCGAGTTATACGAAAGAATTATAATGAAGATGGAAATCCTGCTTGAGCCGATATCAAACAAGCTTATGGTAGGTAACACGTGCGGTTCTTTAAGAACCAATCTTGCGATAACTGGAATGAAACGATGGTTTGATTCTTAATTGAATTCAAACTTGTTCCAGGGCCTCTACGCAAAATCTAAGTGATCTTGCTAGAACACTCAGAGTGACACTCATCAGTGTTCACAGTGATGATTGGAAATCCTTCCAGTGTCAACATCAAACAGCACTGCGGTAGGTGACAAGCAAGAGTCTATTAGAATTAAGCTCGTGACAACTGGATAGCAACGATGGTGAAGCTATTAATTGAATTTCACTTGTTCCACGTATATGAATTGACGGCTTCAATCATAAGGATATTTTTATCTAAATGATTCACTCTTTACGTTCGCATTCAGCTTTAGACGGTCGAATAAAGAGAACGATTTTACCCACGAAATCTTGTCAAGGAGATTATTATTAAATTTACCTCATAAGTACAATATTTAATATCATCCAACGGTCTTCACTGACCGGAGGTAAAAGGCTACAAAATTAGAATAAAATGTCAAAGCCATTTCGTTCCTGTCTACTTATGTTACTGCATTTGAAGACAGTGACGTAGCGGTGTCTGAGAAGAAGTCGTCTTCACATGCTCAGGCAACTCAAGAAAGTTCAATCTAAAGTCTTCTGCTGTATCAAACTGTAAAGCTTTCCAGAATTTAACAAAGTATAAGTGTGTGGGACATGAAGTCACGAGGAGGCAAGTATCACAAGAAGGAGAAGGTCGTACGTGAAGATGAGCTCTAATCACATGACAAGTCAACGTCAAAAGAACAGGCTTCAAGCCTCAAGCCTAGAGACTATCGACACATATTCACAAGAAAAAAACAAAAGAAGAAAAGAGAATGGACTACGAGCACAAGAACAAAGATATAACATCCTAGATTTAGGACATTGTAATTTGGAGTGACTTCCTTTAGGGGGAGATTGTTGGAAATACGTTTTTCCCATTAGAAGACTCGTTCACTCCAACAATGTAGTTACGGGCTCGTAGTATTGTTAGTTGTTTAACAATTAAACAAACCCGACCCATGGGCATGGCCATGTTCCGGCGGGCCAAGTCCATTAAGGACTTGTGTATATAAACCCTCTCCTTTGATGGAGAGGGTGTTGCTTGGTTTTAGTTTTCACTTAATATTACACATATTTTCTCTCATTTCTCTCTCTAGCTTTCTCTCTCTACAAAAACATCAACCTCACTATTGGTTAGAGATAACCAATATTTCTCAATTGTTATCTCGATCCATGGTTCAGTCCATGGATTTACGTGTTTTTTTATTATTGATCCGATGGTCAAAATCTGGTTTTTTTGTCTCAAATTCGTCTTTACATTTTTGTCACAAATAAACCGTGAGTTTTTGTGGTCTAAAATTATTTTTCTTAATAAATCTTAGCTCTTTTTGTCTCTGTTATTGTCACATAGTAATATTGTCTCATCATTTCTCTATCATTTTTTTGTCTCATCATGTCTCTATCGTGATTGCGGAAATTAAAAAAATCATCTAAAGTATATAAAAGTACGTATCAATAAAAAGAAAATTTATCACAAATCACATGTGATTTGGTAAAAATCATGTCATTTGACACAAATCACAAGTGTTTGAAAAAATTACTTATGGTTTGGCGAAAATGATTTTGGATTTGGTATAAGTAACTTGTTATTCGGATCAATCACATGTAATTATGTTTAAATCACATGTAATTTAAATAGAATTACATGTGATTCAAATAAACTCATAACTAATTCAAAAGCAAATTTGCTTTATATATTTTACATGAATCACATGTAAAAACACATAATGAATCACATGTAATTCAAGTAAAATTACATGTGATCAAAACAAAATCACATGTAATTCAGAAGCCAGTTTACTTTCTATATTTTATATGAATGACACCAAAACATTCTTATATATTGAAAGAATTACATGTGATTCAAACAAAATCACATGTGATTCATCTAAAGTATGTTTGTTAGAAGAAGTTAAGTTTTTGAAAAGTTTCAATCACATGTAATGCAAGCAAAATCACAATTAATTATCATCGAATTACACGTGATTCAAGCAAAATTACATGTGATTGAAATAAAATCACATGTAATTTAGAAGCTAATTTATTTTGTATATCTTAAATAAATGAGAAATGCTTGAATCACATTTTAACATATTAACAAAATTACATGTGATTCAAACAGAATTACATGTAATTCATTTAAAATGGGTCTGTTAGAAAAATTAAATTTTTTAAATGCTTGAATCACATTTAATGCAAGAAAAATCATATGTAATTATCACTAAATGAGATGTAATTCAAGCAAAATTACATGTGATTCAACACAAAATCACATGTAATTCAGAAGCCAATTTGTTTTAGATATCTTATTTAAATAACAACAGACATTTTAATATATTAAAAAAATTACATGTAATTTTTTGTTTTATTTTTAAAATTTTTAATAACTTTTATTATTATTTACTTAATCATAGAAGACAAACAAGTAGTAAGGTGCGTCACTAGCTTTTTCTAATTAAAATCTAATTTAAAAAAAACACATTTGTGGATTTATATATCGTAACGCTACTATTCATAACTGTTGGACTCTATTGAGTTGCTCTAGCACTTTACGTTTGACGAATATAAATATGTCAACCATGAAATTAAAAAAATATCACGTGTGAAAATCACATGCGATTTCACATAAATCACATGTGATTTTAAAGTAATAACAAAAATATTTTTGTCATTATTAGACGGGTATTTTCATATACTTTTAACGATTTTACAATGCTGAATGTCTCGCCAGAAAAATTACACGTAATTTACGTAAATCGCATGTGACATTACAAATTTAAATGTGATTTTTTTTAAATATTAAATTAAACGTAAGTTTTTGAGAATCACATGTAATTATTCGAGAATCACATGTGATTTCTTTTGCGGAAATTTAAAATAAAAAGTTCACCGAAAGTATATAGAAGTGCATATCTATAGAAAGATAATTTAATTTCCGTAGCGATGGTATAATTACTTTTTCCTAACGATTAACGGTTTGAGAGATATTTAATAATAAAGAAAGAGGATGAAAGTGGGTTATTTATTAAATTTAAAAGATTAATAAAAACAATTAAATGTGATTTGAATGGATGGTTGAAATTGAAAGAATTCTACTTTTTTAGGAGAGTGTTTCTTATAGAACTATTGTCATGCCGAGTATGTGTATTTATTACACATGCCGAGAATGTGTACCATTCTACGTCATGTCGGGAAGGCCACTTTGACAAAATGAAATGCTGCCAATATTCTGATTCAATGATTTATATAATCAACTGCCAACACATCAACCCCGACTCGATTTAATTCCCATCGTCTCATATACAACCCACTCCATCATCATTTGACTAAAAAAAATAACTAATATACATCTCAGATTAGTTCACATATACCACTGATCTTACAAGATCGTGAGTGTTTGAACATTTCTCTTCATCGATCTATCAAGAGAAATACCTCTCGTTTGAGTTAAAAATTCAAATAAAAGATGTATAAGAATCATGTTAAAATATTATCTTGGTTTCGATTCGTTCAAACATAACACTTGCAATTATAAACTGCACTGCTTACCTGAGACCAATTAATTGATCTTGACGCCGTGGCTACGTCTTCGTATGTGACTGATTAGAAGCAAACCAAAAATAAAAACATTGGCTTGCTTTTATTTGAGACTTGAATGATCTAAATACAATTGTCATTTTTTTTGTTGATGATAATATTGGAATAAATTGTAGTGTCGAAATTTATATTGATGGATTGGCTTTGGATATGTGATTTATCTAGTGTAAGTGAGGGAGATGGGACTGAGAAAGAGAGACGTGAGTTTCAGAGATGAAATGAGATCAGAGATTGGAGAAAAATATGTGGCTGGTGATAAGGAGAAAAGTTATTTTGCATCCTTCTTTTTTGGTGGAAACCAAGGGACAAATCCCCACCCTTCATCTAGTTTTGATCTAATGGTAAAGATTAACCTAAGATTTAAAAAAAACACGGAGGGGCCATTTTTGCCAAAATGTCCAAAAGTTAAAAAAATGGGCGGAGGTACCAAATTTGTAAATATGACGGAGTAATGAATTATCACTAGTGATATTTCACTAGCGAAAATCAATGAAATATCACTGCTAATAAAACAATGAAATATCACTAGGGTATTATGTTAATGAAATATCACTGGTGATTTCATTGGTTTATCTCTAGTGATAATTCATTGTTTTTATCAGTAACGAAATATCACTTGTGATAACCAATTTTCGTCATATTTACAATTTAATCCTTCCGCCGCTTTTTTGCAAATTTTGGACATTTTGGCAAATATAGTCCCTCCGTGTTTTTTTTAATCTTAGGTAATGGATGGCTAGGATTAGTTCCTTGGATTCCAACAAAAATGAAGTTTCCAAAATAACCGGACTCTGGTGATAAGACGGGATTAGAGTAATTTTTGTGTGTGGCTGCATATGGAAGAGTGATTAGGGATTATGCCTAACCTAATTTTTAGGTTTGAGTATTTTATAGTATCAAACGGTCAGTGGGTAAAAAATAATCATGGGCCACTTGTTTTAAAATTTGAGACGTGAGGATAGCATGGACCATATGAATTTGGTAGCTTGGGTATCGTATGTTTATATTAAATTATGACTGTGTATTACATAAATATATGTACTTTGCCTTTCTACACATGGTATTATTTCTAGACGTTTCAAATTTGGTCTAATGTATCCAAAAATGTATCATTTTAAATCATGTTGGCGCATTATGTGCTTCATGGTTATATAAAAAGACGAGATAGAGTGACAAGATGTATTTGACGAGACCGAGATAAATGGCTGAATTTATATTTTTTTAGTGGCTATGGATTTGATCATGTATTATTATTTGAAATTGAAGACAGATTTATCGAAGGCGTGCACTTATTTTATCTTGAAATCGGGGTGGGTTGAATGCATGATATCAGTGATAACTTGCTCGTGCTTAATCATTTGGATGAAGACTTGCATTATCTAGTTTCCGTGTTCGGGGAGGATGGTTGATGACCTGTATAACTATCACTTAAAAGGGTTACATTATCGTACTTAGTGTCATGCGCTGATGTCGATGTGGATAATTTGAAGAGGTGTTGTGCTTATATAATTCTTCGACAAGGTATTGGTGTTGGTCCCATTTAACTCATTACTACTTATCAACCTTAAGTAGTAACTTTTTAATAAGATTCAAGTGTGTTGTTTTATCAATTAATAAGAACTACGGAACATATAAAACAACAATACCAAATACTTTTCAATGTATAGACTTTTATAAAAACTCAATAAAGAATATATAACCCACTTTGTTTGTGGAAGAACAAAGTGATTGAATAACAATGTTGGGCTGATCTCCTATACTTAAACTTCTAACCTGAGTTAAGAGTTTAAGTCTCAACCAAAACGTTCATATTCCTTTAGCTATACAATTTGGTTAATGTTGGGAGAGAAATGACTATTAGAAGATTTCAATCTTTCTAGTCCAAGGGTTAGTCATTTCTGTCCCACATGCATTCCTTTTATAAGAGAAGCATATTAGGATTTACATTTCACATGTTCCCATGCAGGTGTTTAGTCAGTGGGTGGTTGGATGCCTATGTTGAATAAATAGTACATAGTACAATTAAACTAATCTAAGAAAAGATAAAGGTTGTAATTATAGCTAACAGTACAAGTAACCTTTTCCTACTTTGACTTAAAGTAAATGTTTTCCTGCCTAATGTAAACCTTTAGAATACTGAAGCCTCTTCAGTATCTTAGAGGAGATCGACATCATTTAGTTTGGTATTGTCAAACCAAACTCAACTGAAAGCTCTTCTTCAGGACTTTTTGTTCAGCAACTAAACCGTCTAGTTATTAAAGCAAAGACTCCTTTGTATTCTAAGTTCTCTGTAAGAGGAAAGCTGAACATCCTTCAACAAAACTTTCTTTAGTAGGAACCTTGTTCCTCTGGTCATGCTTCAGCAAAACCACCTTTCTGCTGAACATGAAATACTTAGGGGTAATTTATATTCAAATCCTAGAATTGCTTTGGTGTGAGTAAATACTGACCCAACAATCTCCCCCTATTTTGATATATAAATAGCCTAAGTTAAAGTCAGTAGTAAGTGAGCATAATAACTTCTTCTTATGTGCACTGAACAATAAAATAACTTCTAAACATATGATAATCATTCATTCATACAAATTACAAAATAAAAAATAACAATACAAATGATTATCCCATTTCTTCTCAAGCCTAAGTTCTTCAATAACAGGAGTTTTCACTAGTGGATTCATGTTTCCAACATCCACAACTCCTAGCAAGCACATGCTGAAAGTTCTTTTAGCTTTAGTCAACCCTAGACCCCTATGGTGAATGTAGAAGGTTCTTTGATCATTCCATAGAAGTTCATTGTTCATTTCCAGATCACTTATGCCTACAAAGTCTTGTCTTTCAAGATGATTGAACAAAATCATCCCCTGTTCTGGTTCTACAAGTACATGTCCAGGGAGACGATTCTGGAACTGAACAATGTCTTTGTATTTCTTTGTAGTGACAAATATGTCACCAACGCTAGGTCTGACTTGATTAGCAAGTTTGTTCAGCTTCAGAATGGGATCTTGTTCCTCTAATGAAATATTAACATTGATGCTCAGGAACTCACCCATTTTGTCATGATTTATCTTGGAGTGAGGAATTCGGGTGAAAACTTTATCCCATCTCTTGGATTTATTTTTGGCTAGCTTTCGTTCCATCTCAAGCCATTATGTGAGAGAGAGATCCTTGGCTTGAAAGTAATCCAGAATTTCAGCAGTGCCATCAGCCCTGTAGAACTTGAGATCAATATTGCCTCTAGAAGTAAGCATATCAATGTTAGTGATCTTTGAAGGATTTCTTCTATTCAACCTGGTCATATAAAACTTTTCATATAACATTTCCTCTTGAAAATGTCTTCGACATCTGATTTCCCAATTTCATGATATAGATTTTGCTTTAGGTTTCTTAACTTATCAACTTCATTTAATATGATCACTTTGTCAATTTATTCTTGGGTGACCACACCAAATGATGACGTATAGTCCCTAACCGGGTCATGGACCCGACCCACGGGTACTACCCGCATCCGGCCCATCACGAATGGATTAGATTAATGTCATTTAAGCTTATGTGCTTTGAATGAATATTGGCCACATAGATGTGTGTGGCCCACGGCCCTGCACAGCCGGTACAGGGTTAGACAGAATCGCAACCCAATTGGGAATGTGATTTACCCTAAAGTATAGGATGTACACTAACAATAATTAGAAGATAACAATCAAGCTAATTATGGTGATTATCTAATACTTGGGGCTGAAGTATCAGTGAAAGCCCACTAGGGTTTCACCGCCTATATAAGGAACCACCAAGGGTTCCACAAAGGTATCACATCCTTCATACTCTCACTCTACATCCGATTACTAACCCTAAAACCGATTACTTACCCTCACGCCGGAGTCTAATCATGGGATACATTCCCACGGTAAACCTAACAACGTGTTATTTTTAATGTGCAGGATTCCAACCAGAAATTCACTTGGTGCAGGAGCCGAGCCCCAACACCCAAATTAAGCCTAATTTGGGTCTAGCCAGGATCATCCAACTTTTGTATCAACAAGCTGGCGCCATCCGTGGGACCCTACACTAAACTCAATCTCTACCAATAACGAAGGGAAACCCTCAAGGAAACCCAAGGAACACGAATTCTGGAAACCGGATGTCTGCGAGTGACGTGATAGTTACCCCAACCCCGCTTCCTGGTGGCTAAACAGGAGGGCAGAATAACTGAAACACATTTTTTCAATATCCCGCTGGAGCAGGCATGTCCATTAATACCCCACCACCAACCATCGCTCTAAATAATCCCGATTCAGGATCTACGACAAAGGCTCCCACTAAGGAGCCGCAAAAGCCATCTGTGGTCGAGGCGGACTTGGAACTTGGTTCACTCGATGATGAGGATCTTGAATGCGTACTCACGTAAAACTTCGAGAGAATCATCCCGGGCATCACGGCAAGGTTGAATCTCGGGAGGATCCTCCAATCCAGGCTTAATTTCAGTAGCGACGCGCGTGGTACTCCCCCCAAGCTCGAAAAAGGGGGAGGAATACCCGGGCCTAGGAACAGCCTCCCTTGGAGGAACCACCTCGACCATGGAATGTGTTCGAGCGCATAGGAGACAGCATCATGCAAGAATTGCAAGAAGCCCAGGGGGATGAGGATAACTCCGACGGATCCATTGGACGTGCTTTATTGGAAACTCCTCCTATGGACAACCGTGTGTGGTGTAGGATAAACTCTGGTGGGAAGAAAGCTCATACCCCTTCTCACAAAAGTGGTTATCATAGTTAATCGAAAGGTGGGGCACAACCCCCTATCACGACCCTTCGAGGTCTGACTCAGAGGATCATCACCCCAAACGTCGCCGGCCTATGTATTCCACTCCTGAACCATCGGATTACGAAGGACGCTACGATGACACCTACTATCATGATGAGGAGGAGGAAGACCTCTCTCTTCCATGGTGTAGCGAGAGAGAGGATGCTTTCACTCTTCGTATACGGAATTACTCCAAGGAAAAGAAGCGTCGCATGCCAGCGAGTGTCAAAACCTATGACGGATTTGGTGATCTGGAGGATCACCTAAAGGTGTTTGACACACAGGCTAAAATTGAACGATGACTGATGCCCATATGGTGCCAGATGTTTAATTCAACTTTGATTGGAAATGCACGCGATGGCTTGAAAAACTCACCCATCGAAGCATCAACAGCTTCGATTAACTATGCACAGCGTTCCAAACCAATTATACTCAGTGAAAGAAGTATAATAGAGATCCGGTCTCGTTGGCAACAGTCAAACAAAGGCCCAGAGAGTCTACAGCAGACTTCATGGAGTGTTTTAATGAAGAATGTATGCGCACAAAAGCGTGCCCAGAGCTCCTCAAAATCTCCGACTATATGCACGTCATAACAGACAAGGAGCTAATTACATGCGTCAATGCTAAATGTCCGGAGAAGTTTGACGAACTCATCGAAAGGGTCCGAAATTTTGTGGAAGGAAAGACCGTTGTCGATGCGGCTTACCCCATAAAGGGGAGCCACGGCTATCGATAAAACGATCAACCAAGAAGGCAATCGGGTGGCCAAGGCAACCACGACAATGGAAGGAGCTTGGATTAAAAAATCAGGCAAAAGGAGGACGGTCAGATGATAAGTTCACCCCTCTAAATGGCTTATCAAGATATCTTATTGACAGAAGGAGAAAATTTTACAAGACCTCCCCCAATGACAAATCAAGTTGATCGTCGTCAAGGCACTCGCTTCTGTGAGTTCCATAATGACAAAGGTCACGACACAAAGGAGTGCATTCAGCTCAAGAAGCATATAGAGTCGTTGATCAAATCAAGCAAGCTCAAACATCTAGTTAAGGATTGGAAGGATGGGAAGGATAACAAAAAGCATGACAAAAAAGATTCCCAAAAAGATAAGCCTATGACCATATACATGCTTCAATCATGGCAGCGCCGGACGAAGCAAAAAGTTAGTAAAAAATTTTCTCGCGGAAAGGAAATCTCATTCCTCCTATCACGGCGAGCAACGTGGCGGACGCACCTCTCACGATTGAGGTAAGCATTGGAACTCATAACGTTCGTCGTATGTATGTGGATGGAGGATCGTCGGTGGAAGTACTCTACGAACACTGTTTCGTGCAGCTACGACAAGAAATTAAAAGCTAATTAGTGTCGGCCACGTCGCCACTTATTGGCTTCAGTGGGGACACTATCTGGCCGATAGGGCAATTACGCTTGCTGGTAACCATTAGAGATAAAGAGCATTCAACTACGGCATGGATGAACTTTATGGTGACACGTTCACATTCTCCGTACAATGGTATTATCGGAAGACCAAGAATCCTAGACATACGGGCAGTCCCATCCACGGTACACGACATGATTAATTTCCCGGTGGAAGGGGGAATTGTCACTATTTACAATTCAGTCGTACCGGCATCGGAGTGTCATGCCGTGACAACACCAATCTAGCCAGCTCCTATAAAGGAAGGATCACCACCCCCTAATTGGAAAGTGGTAATCCACCCTAAATATCCGGAACAAGAGGTAGCTATTGGGAGAACCCTCTCCGAGAAAGGAAAGACGGCCATATGCTCTATCCTAAAGGCAAACCTGGATATATTCGCATGGGAACCAAGGCATATGATGGGTGTACCGCGTTCGATCGTAAAACATAAGCTTCAAATCCGCCCTGGATATCCCCCTGTTAAACAAAAGAAACTTGATCAAGTGCTAGAACGTAGCCAAGTAATCCTGGACGAGGTAAAGAAACTAGTAGACGCAGGAATTATGCGCGAGGTCTATTACCATGAGTGGCTCTCCAATCCGGTCTTGGTCAAGAAGTATGTTGGAATCTGGCGCATGTGTGTGGATTTCACAGACTTGAACAAAGCTTGCCCACAAGATTGCTATTCGTTACCAGAAATCGATTGGAAGGTGGAATCCTTATGCATGTACTCTTTTAAATGTTTCTTGAACACTTATAAAGGATACCATCAGATCCAGATGGCGGAGGAAGACGAGGAGAAGACGACATTCCATACCAGTCAGGGCGTGTATTATTACATAAAAATGCTGTTCGGACTCAAGAACGCAGGCGCGACATATCAACGACTTGTTGATAAAGCCTTCGACTCGCAGATAGGCCGTAACCTTTAAGTCTATGTTGAAGACTTGGTTATCAAAAGCCATACGGAGGACGAACTCCTCCGTGATGTCCCGGAGACATTCGACACACTGAGGAAAATCAACATGAAGCTGAATCCAAAAAAGTGCACGTTTGGAGCAACAGAAGGAATGTTCCTTGGGTATATGATTTTTCCAAACGGCATCAAGCCTTGTCCAAAGAAGACGGACTCCGTGATACAGATGCCATCCCCTCGGACACTTAAAGAGGTACAATAACTTAATGGAAAGCTGGTCGGGCTTAATAGGTTCTTATCAAAGTCCGCAGAGAAGTTACTCCCTTTATTCAAAACACTCAAGAAGTGCTTGAAGAAAGGAGACTTTCGCTGGACAAGAGAGGCGGAGGAAGCGTTTGGACAGCTCAAGCAACATCTGGCGGCCCTTCCCATGCTAGTCGCCCCGCGACCTAAGGAGGAGCTAATCATGTACTTATCTGCTACGAATAGAGCAATAAGCGCAATCCTTATGACTGATCGGGATTTAGTCCAGACTCCGTTCTACTTCATAAGCAGAGCGTTGCAAGGGTCGGAGCTGAATTATTTGCCAATGGAGAAATTAGTCTTATCATTGGTCTACGCCGCGAAAAGGTTACGCCGTGACTTCCAGCCGCACCCAATTGTGGTTATCACGGATGAACCAATAAAACATATTATCTCTAAACCGGACATGGTAGGGAGACTATAGAAGTGGATCGTCCTACTCGGGGAACACAACATATCCTATAGACCAAGGACAGCTGTCAAGTGCCAAATCTTGGCAGATTTCATAATTGAGAAACCCGAGGAATACGAGCCAATTGTGCTAAAGGAAGAAATTCTAACAGAACCATGGGTCTTGTTTACTGATGGATCTTCTTTCACGGACGGATCAGGAGCAAGCCTCATACTCACAAATCCAGATGGCATGGAGTTCACCTATGCTTTGCGTTTTGAATTCATGGCTACGAATAATGAGGCAGAATATGAAGCATTGATTACGGGTTTAAAATTGCCGCTAGAATGGGGGTACGCAACCTAGAGGCCTGCGTGGACTCACGGCTTGTTGCAAATCACATCCTAGGATGGTATGAAGCCAAGGAGGAAAACATGATCAAATATCTGGAGAAAGTCAAATCACCTATCGCTGGTTTTGCCAAGTTCTCTATCAAGCATGTACCAAGAGGCGAGAATAAGAAGGTAGACGCCCTTAGCAAAATCGCGTCTACAAGCTTCGCCCATTTATCCAAACAAGTGTTAGTAGAAATAATCAAGGATGAATACATTGCAGGAGAGGAGATCGCAAAAATAGTTGATGAGGAGGGATCTACGTGGATGACCCTGATCATAAGCTATTTGACAGACGAGACCCTCCCTGAGGATGAAACAGAGGCGCGTCGCGTTAAAAGAAAGTAGCAACAGTTTGAACTACACGATGGTGTCTTATACAAGCGCTCATTCTCACATCCGTGGTTGCGATGTGCTGGACCACGCCAAGCTAATTATGTGATTAGTGAAATTCATGAAGGGTCGTGCAGCATGCACGCCGGCCCCAAATCGATAGTAGCACGGGCTCTACGCACAGGATACTTGTAACACCCCATTTTGATAATGTAATGTCACGCATAATTATGGCGTGTCATCAAAGCATGCAAGGATAAATGTCTAAAACATTACATGACCATAAAAGGAAATACCGGAATCAAACATCGATAGTCCAAAAGTAAAGCTCATCACACACAAACATAAGTACTGTAAATGAAAGGACTAAACAATTTCCAAGGAAAGAGTATCAAAGTAAAGATAATGCATAAAGTAAAGAAAGGCTAGAAAGCTTCCAGTCTATATGCACGTTTTGGGAACATGAAAAGGAAAATGGCTGAGCAATACGCTCAGTGCACGGATGTAAAATAAAGCATGAATAATATAAGCATATAAGCATATAACAGCGGAAGAAACTAAGTCCCGAATAACCCGGTAAAGTCTTAGTAAAACTGGTTTTATAGTTTGAAAAGCCTTATGTTTATCTTGTAAAAACTATTTAACATATTTTACCATTAGCCAATATAGGTCATGAAAAATCCACCGTGCATGAATACTTGGAGGGGTGACCTCATCATGCAAATTAGAGGGGTTGCCTCTAATTTAATATACTGGTTTTGGGTAGGAGGGATCAGCTCCTTGTGAAGGATGCAAGGAACACACCACATTCACACTGAGTAATCTGCTGAAAAACATGTAACTAGGATGCACCCGTACGCCCCACATGATAAATATAATAATAGGGCCAAAAGATGAAGGGACGCCACGAGCAATCTCTCCGCTGTGGGGAAGTCATAACACCAGTGCCTCTAGTGTTATGGTTATGGTACCTTCATAACTAGGTGAAACTGTGCATGCATGTATATGGCTTTAGGTATTCTAATTAAACATAAGCAATCAAACATATAAATTTATACTATGGGAAAACAGTTGGCTGCATTCGGGGAATCCTAATAAGGAAAGAATGTCCATACTGAAAGGACTGGAATCCGTACCTTATGTCCAGTGAACGAAGAAGACGAACGGAAGAGAGTCCTACTTCGGTATCACTAATGCTACATAAATACATACATGTATAAGTATCTGATTACTAAATACGTAACTCGTTTTATGTCATGTCTTAGCTTATTTTATAAGTTCGTGTCATGTTTTACTGTTTTAAGCTTTATACTGTATTTATGTTATATTCTGTCTATTCTGATTAAGTATTACCTGTATTTCATGTATTATTATACTTGTTGTGGAATAATAAGCAACTTCCTAAACAATAGCAGGTTTCCTAAAATAGAAAGTTTCCAAAAAATTTTTCCAAAAATAGAAAGTTTCCAAAAATAGAATTACTGCTTAAAATAGATAAGTTTCTAAAAATAGAAAGTTTCCATAAATAGATAAGCTGCCTTAACTAAATAAGTTTCTAAAAATAGAAAGTTTCCATAATTAGATATAAGCTGGTTAAATAAGCTAATTATATAAGCTTAAGTGTTTTTTGATTTTTATTCTAAGTCATGTTGTTATAAAGTATAGTTTATTAATTATTACATGTAAATTAAATAACTATAGGTTAAAAGTATTTAATTAAATATATCATGATTTTAATCAAATAAGGTAAAATACTTAGGTTAACACATGTATTATTAATTATTAATAATATAACCTAAGTCATGTTATATAATTAATTATAGTCATGGTTTTTAATAATTAATTAATTATAAAGTCTAGTTAAATATAAATACTTAGGTTAAAATTCATGATCTAATAATTAAATTTATAACCTAAGTCATGTTAATTAAATTAATCATGTCATATTTTATTAATTTAATTTTTAACACATAACCATTAAAATCATAAACCTTAAAATAATCTATGAACCGGACCCGTGACTAGAAACCATGAACCAGACCCGTAATCAACACCATACCCCAAACAAAGGTCGGGGTTCCCCTTGTTTGCTGCTGCCGTGACCATCATCATCACAATACCGAGACCATATGGTCTCGGTGGTGGTTAATAAGCCAAGTCGAGACTCCTTAGGGCTCGGTTTAGGCGTCGGCTACAAACACAACACCCCAAAACCCTTGTTTTTATTTACCCCATGATCATAGACATGTTTTAATAATTGTTTTTAATTAGTTTTTAAAAACATCATGATTTTATGTGATTCATTAAATCAAAACATAAAAGAAAAGGTTAAAAAGGTTATACCGTTTACGTGAAACAAATGAGGATGAACACACACGTATCCTTGCAAAATTCCAAGATCAAAAATCAACCCGAACACCCCTTTTGGTGTCTTGAATTCGGCGGCCAAAAGAGAGAAGAAGAAAGAATTAGGGTTTTGTTATTTTTCTTGTTTTGTGATAAATGACACAAGATTTTTCCTAATTCTTGGTGTAGCCACGGGTAGGGGGCCCCACATGGGGTAACCCGTACCTTTCTCGAGTCTAAATATTTTGGTGTGTGTTCGTGTTTTATCGTGTTCGTGTTTTATGTGTTCAAATTAATTACTGATCGTGACCTAATATATTTATTCGTGTTCGTAATAAATATATATACGTAAATAATATTATCTCGTGATTAAATTACGTTCATGATTTCCTGATCGCATGTTCGTGATTATAATTATTATTTGAATAATTATCGTGTGTTCATACGTAATAAATACTTATCGTGTTCTAACACGTACGTAATACTTAAAATTCCAATACGTGAACGTAAACATGCTATAAAAGGAAAGTTTGAATCTTGTACGTATGATCTAAAGGGTACTATTCATGGTAAAAGCATGCGGGTTTTACAACTCTTCTCCCCTAAAAAGAATAATTCGTCCCCGAATTATAGATAAAGTAAACTAGAAAAGGAGAACATACCCGAATTCAAAATATGAAATGAGGGTAAGAAGCCTGGATAGACTCCTCTGTTTCCCAAGTGGCTTCCCACTCGGTATGATCCCTCCAAAGGATTTTGACGAATGGAATCGTCTTCCTTCTCATGAATCGTTCTTGTCTGTCAAGAACTCGTTCTGGTTCTTCTATGAAAGTGAGATCTTCACGTATCTGTTCCAGTGGATACTGAACCATGTGAAGGGGATGATATTGGTACCCTCTGAGTAAGGACACATGAAACACATTGTGTACATGCGAAAGCTGCAGAGGTAACGCTAACCGGTAAGATTCTTCACCGACTCGTTCAATGATATCAAACGGTCCGATGAAACGAGGACTGAGCTTCCCTTTAATCCCGAAGCGTCTAACACCACGTGCCGGTGAAACCTTAAGAAAGACGTGATCTCCTACGTTAAAATGTATGTCCCTACGATGCTTATCGGCGTAACTCTTCTGATGTGACCGTGCTTCTTGAAGTTTCTGCTTAGCTACTGCGACCCTCTCATTAGTCATCTCTATGATCTCAGGTCCTTCAAGTGTTCGCTCACCAACCTGATCCCAGCAGATTGGGGCGCTACACTTTCTGCCATACAACATCTCGAAAGGAGCACACTTGATACTTGCGTGCCAACTGTTGTATGCAAACTCCACCAAACAGATATAATCGTCCCAATCACCCGTCCATTCCAACGCACATGACCTCAACATGTCTTCCAATGTCTGAATTGTTCGCTCCGACTGCCCGTCTATTTGAGGATGAAAAGCCGTGCTAAGCTTAAGTTATGTACCCAAGCTTTCTGCAGACTCTTCTAGAATCGCGAAGTGAATCGAGGATCTCTGTCTGAGACGATGCTGGATGGAGCACCGTGGAGTCTCATGATCTCTCTTCTATACGTATCTGCGAGTTTACTAACCGAATCATCCTTGTGGATCGGTAAGAAATGAGCTGATTTGGTAAGTCAAGCTACGATAACCCAAATTGCATTGTGCTTCCACTTTGTTGGCCGAAGACCAGTAACAAAATCCATGGTGATTTTGTCCCACTTCCACTCTGGTATATCTAACGGTTGAAGGAGACCGCCAGATCGATGATGCTCGATCTTAACCTGCTGGCAGGTAAGACAATTGGAGACGTAAGTGGCAACATCCTATTTCATACCACTCCACAAGAAGTACTGCTTGATGTCATGGTACATCTTAGTCGAACCAGGTTGTATAGAGAATGGGGAGCTATGAGCTTCAGCTAACAAAGCTTCCCGGAGTTCTTGATCATCAGGAACACAAAGTCTCGTGCCCTGCCATACGATACCATCTGCATCTACTCTGAATTCCGCCTGCTTCTCCAAATTCTGAACTATCGCCCAGATTTCTCCATCATCTTTCTGAGCTTCCTTGATCTTAGAGAGTAAGTCGGGTTCTACTCTAAGATTAGCCCAGTAACCGTGTTATCCACGTACCATGATCTCGATGTCTAGTCGCTCCAAGTCTCTTATGATTTCCTCCACACTCTTAATGCCGTTGATCATTCCGGACTTCCTACTAAGTGCATCTGCTACTACATTCGCCTTTCCGGGATGATATTGCAGATTAATGTCATAATCCTTCAACAACTCCAACCATCTCCTATGCCTCATGTTCAATTCACGCTGAGTGAAGATATACTTCAAGCTCTTGTGGTCCGTGAAAATATCACATGATTCTCCGTATAAGTAGTGCCTCCATATCTTCAATGCAAACACGAATGTAGCAAGTTCCAAGTCATGCGTAGGGTAATTTTCTTCACAAGGCTTAACCTTCCGTAAAGTGTACGCGATCAGTTTCCCATGTTGCATGAGAACACAGCCAAGTCCTTTCCCCGATGCATCACTGTAGATTTGAAATCCACCCGTACCAGATGGGAGAGTGAGAATAGGTGCAGATACTAGCTTCTGCTTCAGGTCTTCAAAGCTCTTCTCTCGTTCTTCAGTCCAGACGAATTTCTCCCCTTTTCGCATCAGTTTAGTCAATGGTAGTGCTAAGCGGGAAAAGTTCTCCATGAACCTACGGTAATAGCCAGCTAAACCTAAGAAACTGCGGACCTCAGTCGCTGATGTCGGCGTCGGCCACTTAGTAATAGCCTCAACCTTCGCTGGATCCATAGTGATTCCTTCTGCCGATACAATGTGACCTAAGAATGCCACCTTCTCTAACCAGAACTCACACTTGGAGAATTTAGCATACATCTGTTTCTAACGAAGAATCTGTAGTACTGTACGAAGATGGTCTTCATGTTCCTCCTTGGACTTTGAGAAAATCAGGATGTCATCAATGAAGACAATGACGAACTTGTCCAAAAATTCATGGAAGATTTTGTTCATCAAATCCATGAACACTGTTGGAGCATTGGTAAGACCGAATGGCATGACTACAAATTTGTAGTGGCCATAGCGAGTACGAAAAGCAGTCTTGGCGATGTCCTGCTCTTTAACCCGTAGTTGATGGTAGCCTGACCTAAGATCAATCTTGGAGAAGTGTTTGTACCCTTGGAGTTGGTTAAACAGATCGTCTATACGAGGCAGTGGATACCTATTCATGATAGTAATTTTGTTGAGCTCCCGATACTCTGGCCTTGTCGGTAACTCGGGAATTCTTCAGCACCGTTATAGTCAAAAGATTTTTAGACATTTTTTGAAAAATGTTTATAGTTAAAAGATTTTGAAATGTTTTATTCAAAACCTTGGTTTTAAAAATCTTTCGTTCTCTATAACGAGAGCTCTGGTACCAAACTGTAACACCCCCAAATTTATGCAATTCAATACAGCGGAAGACTCGTTGGTGTTACGGGATAACACATTACTCGCATCATAGACAATGCTTAAAAATCACGTCGTTTAATAATAAAGTATTTCCATTCATGAATATCAAATTTACATAGGTCCCAAGTCATTGTATTTCATAAAAGTTTTACAAAGCATTTGAATGGAAATTATTATTTAAGTGCGGGCCATGAATTCTTGTTGTCTTCCCGAGAATTACCTTCAAGTACCTGAGATAAAACATGTTAAAAGAAAAGGTCAGCGATAACGCCGAGTGAATTCATAGAGTTTAATAAAATCAATCAATATAACATCGGTATAAAATTATTACCGAAAATCATTTTGTACAAATCATTGTAATAGGCCATAAAATAGCCAAAGTCATTTTATACAAATCCTTATCAAAATCATAATATAGGCTTTCGCTTTCAAAATCATTATACGAACCATTGTCGTTAAAAACATCATACAATACGTTTTATAACGTTGTATAGATTAAATAAAAACCGTTATATGTATATGATTATATAAAACCAAAACACGAACATAATATCAATGATAAGACCCTGTATTGCTAGTCAGGCAATATATTGTAATTCAATGCATAAAGCAGTATTTCGTTAATTGGATTATTATAAGACGCATGACATTGTTACCTTACTACAACAAACAACGGGTAGCTAACCCGACAATCATTTTCCCATCTAAAACAGTGTTTCTTCACAATAATCACGCTTATAGAAATCTTCTCATACATAAATTTGCTTACCAATCAATGTGGCACAACGGGGATCAACCGTCAAGGCGCGAACTGGGGTGATCGTCCCCAAATAGTACTATTATATGCATAAGCGTCTACCAAATCCCGGTAGTTCACAATTCATGCTAATGGAACTTTTAGTGACATAACCTAACTTTAATAATCCATTTCATTTCATCTATCGAGTCATTTAATCATTCATCGGGTCATACAATCATTCGGGTCCAAATCAATAAACAGACAATCGGGACAACTAGTGTCTTATTTTATAAAAAACTAACATGTTATCTCCCTCGCGGGTTTATAAAACATTTCATAAAAACATTTAAAAGAGTGCGACGCTATGAACTCACGTTGATGTGGGAAGGCGGTTATCCACGATTCGGATGTACGGTACGTGCTTCAATCAAGGAAACCTAGACAAATAATATTCGTCTTAGACTTTTGTCCAATGACTTTATCAAAATAACAATTATGTATATATATGATGACTTTATATATATGATGATGATCAAGTGGGTTTATACATTTTTACTCATTTTAGTGTTTATGTGTTGGTAACTTCTTACTAGTTTTACCTATTTACATATTTTAAGTCCAATAAACTTATTATAAGTTCTTTAACTTGTATTAATCTATTTTATACTTGTATCATCAGTATTTATACTTTACATGTTGGGCCCAAATGAGTTAAGCACAATAAGTAATTTGTATAAGTGTTTAACTTATTTAGTTAAATTATTAGTCCAATATGCTAACTTAGCTCGTTAATGTCCGTATGTCATATAGTTCGGGTTTTATCGGTTTTTATTTGTATTAGGTACTTATGTATCAGTATATGACTTTTAAAAACTTTACATTAGACGTGTTTGATCGTCTAAGTTTTAATTGGCGAAAAACGTTAATTTTACGGTAATAGCCGAAAAAGTCGTAAAAATCATGTTTATAGTTTTTATAACTTATAAATCTTATTCAACTACCATTTTTATAAAGTGTCCATTTATTTAACCATATACATATGTATATAAATGAAATTTATAAGTTAGTGGGTTTTAATTCACATTTTATACTATATTAGTTTGAGTGCTTATATAATACTATTAAACATTAATTCTTCAAAATCTGATTTTTAGTTTCATCTTCACCATTTTCATCATATCTTGAGTTCTATATGGAGATAGAAGCTCATTTTTGGATGGCATAAACTTCATATTATGTGCTACAAATAAGTTAGTTATAGCGACTGCTCATTCCATGTCTAACAATCCTTAACAGTCCCTACAAAACAGACTATTCAGATTGGTACACTAATCTTGTTTTGATCATATCTCACTCATTTTGATGATTCCATTGCATGGACAACTCTCACATGTGTATGACATCTAATTCTTACTGTAAATAGATTCCACCATGCAATTTTATCAGTTTATAACTTGGTTACTTACTGTTTTTATACAGCCAACAATTTAAGGAAGATTTTAGCCTTGTTTCTTATGATTTTTCATCTCTTTAATCATATTTATCAACACTTGATCCCCACACAACATTTTTATCATCATATATTCATCATATACATATACAATAAAAAAGAAAATACATGATTACATAATCAAAATAACAAGAGGATGGGAAGAACAATCTCTATACCACCATTAGTGATGAAAAGATGAGTCTTTGATGAACAAGGCTTGGATTTTGATGGCAAAAATTGTGATAAACCAATATCATCTTCAAGTCCACCAATATTTATTAACTTCTCATGGAAAATCAGCCCTATGACACCAACAAATATTCTCCTCGGATGTTAAAATCAGCTCCAATCTTCAAGGCTTCAAAGGAGCATCATCATGTGTATGAATAACACATGATTTTATGGCTAAAATAGATCAAATAAGGGTTGTTGTTGGTGATTTTGGGACGAATTTGAGAGAGAGAGGAGAGTAGTTTGCATGTGATGAAAGTGAGTAAATGGTTTGGTTGAAAATGGTTTTGGGTTTGAAGTTGATGTAGCTTACTTGTTTAGCTTCAAGTAACAAGTGTACCACTTGTTGTTCACAAGTTGACACCTAAGGGTGTTGTGGTGGCATGGTTAGCCATCCCTTTTGAGTGGGGTGGGACAAAACTTGTTTTGTCTCATCCCACTAATTTACGGGTATTCCTCGATTCTAGTTTCCTCGATTTGCGTGCCCTCGGATCGTTTTACGAAAAACGTTTTTATAAATTATGAATCAACGGCACAAGACGAATCTAATAAAAATTGTCTCATCAAAAACGGAGTTCAAAAACGTAAATACGTAATCCTAAGGTTTCCGGTTTAGTCGTAAAGGACGTTAAATTATGAACGTAAGTCCTAATCTCTTCTCGTAAATTAGTGAGTCTATGAACTAACTCAAATTTAAAATCCCAAAATAATATTCACGGATAAATTTATTTCCTGAAGTGTCGGACTGTCACTAAAAACGGTGTATGTAAACGTAAGCACGTAACGTAGAATCCTCCGGTTTAGACGTAGTCGATGCTACTTCGAGACGTAAACCCAAATTTCTTCCCAAAAATAAGTTAGTTCATAATATAACATTAAAATAATATTTTTAAATAACACTTGAGAATAAAATATCAACCATAAATTGACGGGTTGTCACATCATTTACCCCTAAACAGGATCTTTGTCCTCAAAGATCAATTTATCTTACTACTCGCTTCTTATAGAGTTAGAGCCATGTGGGTATTTCCTCCACATTCAGTCTTTTCTCACAAGTGTAATTCTTTACAATACGCGAGTTTCATCAAACATAACTACAGGAATAAGATCAGGCTTAATGTTGACTTACTTTCTCTATCCATGATATTCACGGGTTTTCGATGAATGCAACTTTTCGCCGATCTATACTTCATCAAGAAGTAATCATATTTTCACTTGATATACATTTTATCAAGTTAGATATACGAAACATAATTCACACAGCCCTTAAAGTTATAGGGTAGATCCAGCTTATATGCCTTTCCAATCAACTTTTACATCATCTCTATGGTCCCATTCAACGGGGACTTAATTCCCATGATCTTTCAGATCTTCAATTTACTTCTCCATGGTTAAATTTTTTGGCATAACTTCGCTACCCATCATGCACTTCAAGATCTACACTTCATATTCACAAAACCTCCTGCCCACTACCGGCAGTCAATAATCAGATCCTTATTTACACAATCATTTCAGGTCTCGTGGGTCGGGTATTTTGCAAGGTTAGGTATGTCATCATAGGCAACCTTAAAACCTAAAAGACATGTCCAACTCACAATGGGTGTATGTCGGGTGTCTTCATCCCAACTCCTGCTTATAGATGCTTGATAGATGTAAAATCACACTTGTTTAGGAAAACAAGGTAAAAGCGGTAAGTATTAAGCGTACGTTTAGGAAAACGTAAACACTTATGACCCTTGATGGGAATCGTTCTCTCGAGGAGGCTAGTGCGTTGTGTAATGAATGATTGATTATGTTTTTGATTATTAATGAGAAGAAAAGAAGAGAAAATGACGAAGATAAAAAAAAATTAGAAAAATAAGGCAAAAACACTACTAGAACGTTACGACGTTAAACGTAAAAAGTGCAAAATTTAAAATTTTAATCTAAAAATTCCTAAAAATTACTAAAAAATCCCAAATAATATTCTAAGAGTTTACAAAAAATCCAAACTTGCCAAAACCTTTTAATTAATTTAATAATGACTTTTTAATGCTAATTAAAGCCCTAAAAATCACTTTTAAATATTAAAAAGCCCTAAACAAGATTTTATAGCTTGTAAACCTCAAAAATGACCTAATTAAACTAAAAACTATTTTTAAAAATTTTAAAACCAAATTAAACTATTTTTAAACTCCAAAAAACTATTAAAAACTATTAAATCTTAAATTAATTCTAAAAATTAATTGAAAATCCTAGAAATTATTCTACAAATGGGAAAAGTCTTAATTAATGATAAAGAACCTAGGAAAAATGAAAAAAGAAATAAAAATAAAACTTTTTATTTTAGTGAATAAAATAATATTAAAATATTCTAAAAAATTAAAAGTCCTCAAATAAATTCTAAAAAATTCTCAAAAATCCTAAATAATCTAACTAAGAAGAAAATGTAAACAAAAGTTTCTGAAACCTTTTAGTTAAGTTTATATTAATTTTTAAAGTTGCCAAAAAAACCTAAAATTAAATAAAATCAAAAATTAAAGTTTTTGAAAACTTTTTTATATGTAAACCTCAAAAATACAAATAGAAACCTAAAAACAATTTTTTTGTATTTTTATACTACTGTTTAGTATTTTTAAATGACTTTCTAAATTAAAAACTAAAAATAATCCTATTAATTAATTAAATAAAAGGAAAAATAAAACTTTTGAACAGAAAAATCCTACAACCTATAAATATCCTAGGAAAATTGAAATAAGCTAGAAAAGCTGAGTAAATAAGCTAGAAAGTTGAAAATAAGCTACGGCTTATTTAGAAAAGCAAAACGAAAAAGTGGTTAAATAGAAAATAAAACCACACCCTAGCAGTCAAAGACCCTAGGGCACGGCGGTAAGGTGTGGTGTGTGTGGACGTAGTGATGCGGGTTCGAGGCTTGCAACCCCCCTTTTTACACCTTTTTTATTTTTTATTTTATTTTATTTTTTTTTCAAACCAAACGTGACACTTGTAATGACCTCAAATCACACTCCAATTCACTCTTTATGCAAGATTAAACAGGATCCAAGATCAAATTGTGGCCAGGTTTAACTTTTTAACACAAGCTTATGCTTGTGTTTTTCTTCACAGAGTATGAAACAGCCAAGAGGACTTGGCTTTGGCTTATTTGATGTTTCTTTTTGGACAATTGGGGCACCCTTGTGCTTATTTAAGCACAAGGAGTCATAAACTAGCAAGAAATAAGCACACTTAGCACACAATGATCATAATCCAAGCATAAACATGCATATACAGTTTCTGAGGTCTTATGACCAAGTCTGTGGACTTATTTGTTTATAGCTTGTACCTAAGTGAGTTTTAGACTCCAATTTTAAGCACACAACATTACCAAATAGCACACAAACCAAGTCAATACTTAAATCACCCTATACTTCACAGGATTCACAAAATCAATCACCAAAAAATGAAGAAAACAGGCAGAAAGTTGATATGCAGGTTTCTACCTATGACTTTTAATTTTTAATACACCAACTAGCCTCAATGTTGTTCTAAAATCACTATAAACTAACACCCTAACTAGCTCACCCTTTTTTTAAACACTTTAACACGTTTTAATCACCAATTCAAAACCCTTTGCCCTGCTAAATCTTAGATCCAAACACCCTGTTATAATTCTTTAAGTTACTTTTTTCAAATCAAATCCATACAAATCCTAACCAAACTGGTCCAAAGATCATCAAACATGCATATTACACCACAAAAACACAAATCAAGCAGCTTTTTCACACTTAATCACCTAACACACAAAGATCACATAGAATCACTTTTTTCTGAAATTTTACAAAAGTAAAAGAAATTTACCTAAGGACCTTTACTTCCTAGGTCCTTGTGGTTGCTACACCACCTCCTTCCAACTCGGGTTGGAGCTGAAACACTGATCTACAACCTTCAAACCTGAAAAATCAAAAAGCAAAACAAAAACTAGCACAATATAGTTTCTGTTTTTACTTTTTCTTCTTAAAAATCTTTTACAAACTTCTTCAAACTTACAAACACGTTTTAACAACTCTCAACCTCAGAAAAATCAAAGGGACTAGTCCACTTTCACTTCCCAACCCTTTTAAATTTTCTGAAATTAAAGCACTTTTTAAAACTTTTTGAATTTTCAAAACTCAAACAAATCTTGACAAATTAATGGAACTCAGTCTTTCTTCATGGATTTACACCAACTTTAAGTAACATAAAAAGGAATTAAAGTGTATTGAACAAATACCAACTTTTATTTATCTTAAAAGGAATTACAAAAAAAAACTTTGAAGAAAAACTGGAACAATAAACATGGACACAGGTCGCCCATATTTATACTATCTAATGGAACTATCTAGAACTAGAATAAAAAAAATACAAATGCTAAAACCCTAATCCTAGAAATCTCAGAAATGCCCCTTTGGAGAATCTTGAATTTTTGGTCAAAATAGATCACATGTGGATGCCAGCCTTGTGTAGATGATCTTGAGTGTTTAAAACTACTTGGAGGACAAGTAGTTTATCTTGGACGTTGATTTTGTTCCCTCCTAGGGTTGTGTGGAAAGAGACGGGTGCACGGGATGCTTGGGGAGGGGACCAATGGACACGTGGATGTATTTTGTTGAGTGGGTTTGAGTGAGGAGAGGAGCAATTAGCAATCTGCACAAGTTGAGCTAATACCCCTTTGGTTTGGGGTTAATTAGACCTGGGGGTTAATTAGGGTTCGTTGGGATTAAGGGGGGTTTTGATTTGTTTTGGGTTTAAAAACAGTTTAAATAATTGTTATGGGAGGGAAAAAAGGATTAGTGGGTAGTTGACTTGGGTTGACCAAGTTTTAATATTAAAACCGGGTTTAAGGGATATGGGCCTTGGGGGTTTTTGGGCTAAGTGTAGGTTATTGCAAGTCCAGTCCTTTACTTAACGTAGTCACAGTTAAGTAATTGCAAAGTTAGTCCAAAACGTTAAACTCCTTTCAAGGGCAGTCCATAACCAATTGCAAAACAAGTCCTTTTGATCCAAATGATTAACTTTAGCATTTTTAATCATTCTCCAAGGGTATAAATTGCACATTCTTCAATCTTCAAGGGTACTACTTGTACAATTAACATTGTTGAGGGTTAAATGTGACAAGTTCTTCAAAGATGAGGGGCCATTCTTGCCAATTCTTCAAACTTGAGGGGTCTTTTTGCAAAATTCCAAAAGTGAGCTTGGTTCATTGTGCGTCTTTGTTTCCCGTGTTCGTTTTTGAATGATTCTTGTTGTCTTTTGTCAATTCCACAATATCCGTACCTAAAAATACACAAGTAACAAACACGAGCATATATTTGGCATATTTCATGATTTTTAATGCAATTAAAGGCCGTTTTCGATGATGAGATCATGTAGAAAAGCCATCTCATCACTCCCCCATACTAAACCATTGCCGTGCCCTCACGCAATGCTAGAATAAAGTATCAAAGCATCTCCAAAATTTAATTTTATTCACTTTTATTCAAATGATAAACTAGCTACACTACAATTACTACTACTTGTGTTATAGACATAATGTATGATTTTCATCGCAAAATGGGACGTTTAGGTTCATAGAATAAGAACACGTGAATGCTTCGTTAGAAATAATTTCGTCGTCCTCGATTTTCACCTTAATTCCATGCCAAGCGTGCAACGAGATCATTGTCATTATAAGTTAGTAATGCTAACACTACTCATATGCCCTAATCACGTACTTATTCTCCCATTATTCCTAAGTTGTATCTCTTATATTTTATTTTGTCTTAATGATCACGAGGATGCATCATTGACTTATGCGATAATAGAGATTTAGGTCTAAAAATAGAGTCCTAACGGTGTAACTAAGACCATCAAATCAATAACCCCTCCTAATAGACAACGATGTTAAAAAATTAAGTTGACAAGAAGAATCGATAAACACGGTTTTATAACGGTTTTGAACATGAGACTTATTACCAAGACTTTTATACGCCCCCTAACGGAAGGGCCTTATTATCTTTGGTTTACCTCCATCTTTTATTCAACTTCGCCATGAAGCTTTTATTATGACTTCGGTCTTGCCTTGCCTTTTATTATCCGCCTCATCGGTGGTTTTATTAGCCAAAGACGTATATCCTCACGCTAAAGCGAATTTTGGATCTTTAAAGCTTCGAAGATTAAGGCTTGATTCACTTTCAATTTTGCATAGATTTTAGGC
This sequence comes from Glebionis coronaria, assembly GCA_025667525.1. Taxonomy (NCBI): domain Eukaryota; kingdom Viridiplantae; phylum Streptophyta; class Magnoliopsida; order Asterales; family Asteraceae; genus Glebionis; species Glebionis coronaria. The sequence goes on from CM046878.1 coordinate 316,989,919, forward strand.
CTTGTGGGGCTTTCAAATTGTTTGCTTGATTTAGGTGAGCACTTGAAATCTTATTATTAGGTGAAGCTTTCGATTATTAGGGTTGCCAATACTTCAAAACCGTGACGCTGGCGATACCTTAATATCTTCCCAATTTAATTACACGGAAGCTACTAGAAAAGACTAGAAACCCAACAATCAAAACTAAACCGCTAAATCAATATTTATTAAGCAAAAAATATTTACAAGCGAAGGGAGAATAAGCAAACAACGAGAACACATGAGTTTTTGAAAGAATACGAGTACTCTACGTTTAGCATAGTAACTTATAATTAACCCTATCATTTCTCGTCCTCATTTAAGAGACTTAGCCTAATGTGTAGTTAAGGAATCAAAGCTAAGTGCTCAACACGCACGGTCGAGTCAAAAATTACTCTTATTCTCGCCATCGGAAAATCTACATTCGTGTCTTCAAACACTTATGAAAAACTAGAAAAATTTTAAAATTTGGCCATTTTTAGCCTTATTTTGCAACAAAAACGATAACAAAACGATAAACTTTGGAAAGCGTGAAGGTTTGGCAAGGCAAGTATCTATTCACCCCCCCATACTAAAGTTAAACATTGTCCTCAATGTTTCGAGTCTAGGGGTGCAAACACCCCCATACTAGAGACGAAGTCGAATGCCTAATCTAGCATGGAAAGGGTGTAACCAATAAGTTTAAAGCCGTTTATGAAGTGTGCTATAAACCTAAGGTTAGAACATAAAAGGATATATCATGATGGATATTGGGAAAGGCCTCCAAAGCAAACGATCGAGTGCTCCCATGAAACGAACACGAGAGGCTCCAATCGTGAAGATGATGATCTAAAAGACACAATGCACAAACAACCACGGAACAAAGGTTGGAAGGGCACAAATCCCCTCACATTAAACTAATTAGAAAGCAATAATATGTACATGGATAAGCATGGGTCTCCCCCACGAGGCACCTTGTTTTTGATAACCGAGTCAAAAGCTCGACTCGAATCCCCATAAATGTGATCATTTAGGGATAATCATGGTATGGTCAATTTTTGGTGGGGCTTACATGATAAACAAGGCCCAAAAGCACGTGGAGTACTTTAAAAATCCGATAAACGTATACCGGGGTCAAAGATAGCGTCCTCGTTTTTGGATGAAAGACGAGTCAACACAACTCCTTTACAAATCCCAATGGGATAGAAGAAAATAGGAGAGAAGAAATAGAAGGGTGGGACAATGGGTAAGGCAAAACATTGAGCTACTCGAGGTAGACTCGCACCAATCAAATGAAAAGATTTTCCATTTATTGCATCGGTGGAAGACCGAGATTTCCCTATATAAGCAATTCCAGGATCAAATATCTCGTCCTCGGTGGAGAAAGGGGAGGGAACATAAGGGGCTTCCCCCACACTAGGTCCACACAAAGCATCGTCAAAAAGGAGTAGACGAGCTTGTAGTACTCAAGACACGCGGTGATGACGGAGTTAGAATAGTAGAAAAATCTTTTAAATTAGATTCAAAATCTTTTCCTTTTTCATCTTTAATACTCTCCTTGTGTAAACCCGATTTGATTATGTCAAAAATATTTGGTGTATCTAAAACAATGTTAGTCACACTAAAAATTCTCACATTTTGAAAGCGTTTTGGTTTAGGTGGTGGCAAGTTTTCAAATCTTTTGTCAACAAAGAAAACCTCCCCATCGGGATCAACGTATTCATCATCCGAAAAATCACTCGAGATTGGAATCATAGGCTTAACACTCTTAACCTCCATCGGCGGAGGGGACGGAACTTCATTTTTATCAACTCCTAAAACTCTATTTGAAATCTTTTGACAAATGTTTTTGATGGGATTGACATTGTACAAAGATGTGATCGAATAAACATGAGAAAGAGTGGAGTTTTGGGTTGCATTAATGACGAGTTCTTCCTCATTGAAACGAAGAGTGATTTTTCTTGCATGCACATCGATAAGTGCTCTCGAGGTATCCAAAAAAGATCGACCTAAAATTAACGGAACTTTAGGATCGATAGGAATATCAACAACAATGAAGTCCACGGGATAATAGAATTTCCCAACTTTCACAAAGACGTCCTCGGCAACTCCACAAGCTAGAATCGTAGAATGATCGGCCATTTCGATTGACATTCTTGAAGGAGTGAGATTTGGAAGATTGAGCGATTTAAAAATCTCAAGGGGCATCAAATTAATACTAGCACCAAGATCGGCCAAGGCGTAGCATTCTTCCATGTCTTGGATAGCACATGGGATTAAAAACTTTCCAGGATCACCGACCTTTTGAGGTATGCGGCTTAGAAAAACCGAAGAACAACTAGACGATTTTTGCAATTTTTCTTTGTTATTCAACATACTTTTGAAGTTCGCGGCAAACCGAGGCATCATGACTAAGGCGTCGGCAAAACTTATATTGAAATGCAAGTCACGAAACATTTTCATAAAGAGTTCAAATTGATAGTTGTTCCTTTCTTGTGCTTTTTCTTTGTTTCGTCTTGATGGGTAGGGTAAAGGTGGTGTGGGTTGGGGCAAATTAGGCATAGGCATCGGCCTTGGAATCTCGGGTTCCATAATGGGTATTGGTTCAACCGTAGGTGTGGTTTGAGCGGTACTTCGTGGGCTTGTAATGTGCTCCTTTTCAACCACGACCTCGGGTTCTTTCTCTTTTTCCTTCTCCATAGAAGTACTAGGACGAGAAATTGGTTCTTTGAAAGTTTTACCACTACGAGTGGCAATAACCTTCAATTCTCCTTTCGGGTTCACGATGGTATCACTAGGAAGACCACCCGATGAAGAGGGCTTACACATGATAGCTTCAAACATTTTAGCCATACGGTCTTCAAACTTAGATTGCCTAGCATCCGCTTTTAACAACTCTTGCTTAATCTCATGTTGTCCTTGCTCCATTTTTTGTTGATTTTGTTGGAGTCGTGTGACATTTCCTTCCATTTTATTAGCATGAGTTTTAAGTTCATTAGCAAGTTCGGTTTTAAGCTCGTTTTTCAATTCGGATCTTAAGCTAACCATTTCACGTTGCATGTTGTCAAACTTAGCATCATTAGCCTTAGCATAACTCAAAAACTCTCCTTGAAGATTTTTGGTGTGATCGTTTTGAAAACCTTGGGCATTGTTTTGAAAATCACGGTTTTGGTTTTGGTTTGAAATTTGCCCATTTCCACTTTGGTAATTACCTTTGTTATAATTCCTTTGATTTCCTTGGTAATTCCCACCTTGATTGTTGTTGTTGCGATAATTATTAGCATTTTGATTGGGTTGAGCTTGATTTGAACGTGAACCTTGACCGATTTGGTTATAAGTTCCCGTGGCTACAAAAGCATTCGAAGTGTTACCATCCGCGGTAATGCACTCGGAAAGATCATGAGCTCCCCCACACGACAAACAACTCTTAGAAACCGCTTTAACCGAAGCGGTGTTGGAAGCTTCTTGAGCCTTCCAATGGGACATAAGGTTTGCAAATCTATCGAAAAATCGGTTTTCTTCATTTGTTTCATCATGTAATGCATTGATACTTTGAGACGATGATGAGCCCCTTTTGGCAACACTCGGTGTGTGACGAGGGCTATAAACCTTAGACCTATTCTCGATTATGACCAAATCTTCTTCAACCGTTTTACACAAAAAATTACCACCCGCGGCGGCATTTAAATAATCTCTTTCATGATCGTTCAAGCCATTATAAAACGTGTCGATTTGGTGCAAATCGGAAAAACCATGATGAGGACATTCATGTAACATCTCCTTAAACCTATTCCAAGCCGTAGAAAAACTTTCATTTGATTCTTGTGAAAATTTAGAAATCTCATTTTTCAAATGCGTAGTCTTAGAGGGCGGAAAAAATTGGTTCACGAACTTCGAAACGAGATCCTTCCACGTCAATATAGAATTGGGTGGCTCTTTCTCTAACCAAATTTTAGCGGGCCCCGCTAAGGAATACGGAAATAACATCATCTTAATCGAGTCATTCGAGACATCCTTAAATTTGCACGTGGCGGTAAGACGATTAAATTGGCGGATATGGTTGTGCGGATTGTCCTTCTCATCACCACGGAATTTGTTGTTTTGAATCATCGACAACAAACCCGTTTTCACCTCAAAATTCTCCGCAAGGATTGCGGGAATCACAATAGCTTCTCCATAACCCTCGGTGGGTGCTTGAAGTAACTCCATCATAGTTCGATTCGCCATGGTTGGTTCTTCTCGTACAATGGGTTCGTCAATAGGAGACTCCTCACTAGAATGAGTTGGAGTGGGAGTTTTGTTCTTTCGTTTACGTGCACGTCTAGCTTTAGAGCGAGTTTGCATAAACGTCACGTACAACGAGAAGGCGAGCAAAGAAGATTCTTTTTGGTATTTTGTGTTTTTTCAAATTTTTTTTTTTTGTGGTTTTTGATTGTATTAACCTTTTTTGGAAATTGGTGAATGTATTAAGTAGACAACAAGTCCACAAATCTCCTCACTAATCAAATCTCTTGATTAAAAAGGCCTCAAGGAATGAAAACGATCACGTGGATTGAACGCCTTCGATGACTTTAGAACGATGGTGGAACACCAAATCGTTCAAGAGGGTTTAATCAATATGAAACCAAGAAAATATATATAATATGTAATAATACTTTGGGCGGCAAAACCCTCGATTCACTCTCAAAATCAAATACGCACAAGCAAGCGGAGGAAACGAGGCGGCGCGAAGCACTTATGAGCCTTTTTCCTTTAGGTTGTGAAATACAACCGCCTTATACCCACCTTATAGTTTGTATTATCAAGATTAAGCTTCACGAAAGTATTTATCTATTTTTGCCTTTTTTCTTTGGTTTGAGATTCGAATACAATGATCGAGTGATGAAATCCCGAATCAAGGTTGTGATTGCTCACGTATTTGGAGTACTTGTGTATTTATTGTTCTACGTATACAATATAGTAATAGTATTCACACAAAAACCGAAAAACGATAATACGTATTAATAGAGTGCTATTAATACAAATACTATATGGCTAATATAGAAAAACAACAATTGTTCAATCAAAACACAACACGCCTCCCCGGCAGCGGCGCCAAAAATGATAGATGTAAAATCACACTTGTTTAGGAAAACAAGGTAAAAGCGGTAAGTATTAAGCGTACGTTTAGGAAAACGTAAACACTTATGACCCTTGATGGGAATCGTTCTCTCGAGGAGGCTAGTGCGTTGTGTAATGAATGATTGATTATGTTTTTGATTATTAATGAGAAGAAAAGAAGAGAAAATGACGAAGACAAAAAAAAATTAGAAAAATAAGGCAAAAACACTACTAGAACGTTACGACGTTAAACGTAAAAAGTGCAAAATTTAAAATTTTAATCTAAAAATTCCTAAAAATTACTAAAAAATCCCAAATAATATTCTAAGAGTTTACAAAAAATCCAAACTTGCCAAAACCTTTTAATTAATTTAATAATGACTTTTTAATGCTAATTAAAGCCCTAAAAATCACTTTTAAATATTAAAAAGCCCTAAACAAGATTTTATAGCTTGTAAACCTCAAAAATGACCTAATTAAACTAAAAACTATTTTTAAAAATTTTAAAACCAAATTAAACTATTTTTAAACTCCAAAAAACTATTAAAAACTATTAAATCTTAAATTAATTCTAAAAATTAATTGAAAAGCCTAGAAAATATTCTACAAATGGGAAAAGTCTTAATTAATGATAAAGAACCTAGGAAAAATGAAAAAAGAAATAAAAATAAAACTTTTTATTTTAGTGAATAAAATAATATTAAAATATTCTAAAAAATTAAAAGTCCTCAAATAAATTCTAAAAAATTCTCAAAAATCCTAAATAATCTAACTAAGAATAAAATGTAAACAAAAGTTTCTGAAACCTTTTAGTTAATTTTATATTAATTTTTAAAGTTGCCAAAAAAACCTAAAATTAAATAAAATCAAAAATTAAAGTTTTTGAAAACTTTTTTATATGTAAACCTCAAAAATACAAATAGAAACCTAAAAACTATTTTTTTGTATTTTTATACTACTGTTTAGTATTTTTAAATGACTTTCTAAATTAAAAACTAAAAATAATCCTATTAATTAATTAAATAAAAGGAAAAATAAAACTTTTGAACAGAAAAATCCTACAACCTATAAATATCCTAGGAAAATTGAAATAAGCTAGAAAAGCTGAGTAAATAAGCTAGAAAGTTGAAAATAAGCTACGGCTTATTTAGAAAAGCAAAACGAAAAAGTGGTTAAATAGAAAATAAAACCACACCCTAGCAGTCAAAGACCCTAGGGCACGACGGTAAGGTGTGGTGTGTGTGGACGTAGTGATGCGGGTTCGAGGCTTGCAACCCCCCTTTTTACACCTTTTTTATTTTTTTATTTTTTTATTTTTTTTTTCAAACCAAACGTGACACTTGTAATGACCTCAAATCACACTCCAATTCACCCTTTATGCAAGATTAAACAGGATCCAAGATCAAATTGTGGCCAGGTTTAACTTTTTAACACAAGCTTATGCTTGTGTTTTTCTTCACAGAGTATGAAACAGCCAAGAGGACTTGGCTTTGGCTTATTTGATGTTTCTTTTTGGACAATTGGGGCACCCTTGTGCTTATTTAAGCACAAGGAGTCATAAACTAGCAAGAAATAAGCACACTTAGCACACAATGATCATAATCCAAGCATAAACATGCATATACAGTTTCTGAGGTCTTATGACCAAGTCTGTGGACTTATTTGTTTATAGCTTGTACCTAAGTGAGTTTTAGACTCCAATTTTAAGCACACAACATTACCAAATAGCACACAAACCAAGTCAATACTTAAATCACCCTATACTTCACAGGATTCACAAAATCAATCACCAAAAAATGAAGAAAACAGGCAGAAAGTTGATATGCAGGTTTCTACCTATGACTTTCACTTTTTAATACACCAACTAGCCTCAATCTTGTTCTAAAATCACTATAAACTAACACCCTAACTAGCTCACCCTTTTTTTAAACACTTTAACACGTTTTAATCACCAATTCAAAACCCTTTGCCCTGCTAAATCTTAGATCCAAACACCCTGTTATAATTCTTTAAGTTACTTTTTTCAAATCAAATCCATACAAATCCTAACCAAACTGGTCCAAAGATCATCAAACATGCATATTACACCACAAAAACACAAATCAAGCAGCTTTTTCACACTTAATCACCTAACACACAAAGATCACATAGAATCACTTTTTTCTGAAATTTTACAAAAGTAAAAGAAATTTACCTAAGGACCTTTACTTCCTAGGTCCTTGTGGTTGCTACACCACCTCCTTCCAACTCGGGTTGGAGCTGAAACACTGATCTACAACCTTCAAACCTGAAAAATCAAAAAGCAAAACAAATACTAGCACAATATAGTTTCTGTTTTTACTTTTTCTTCTTAAAAATCTTTTACAAACTTCTTCAAACTTACAAACACGTTTTAACAACTCTCAACCTCAGAAAAATCAAAGGGACTAGTCCACTTTCACTTCCCAACCCTTTTAAATTTTCTGAAATTAAAGCACTTTTTAAAACTTTTTGAATTTTCAAAACTCAAACAAATCTTGACAAATTAATGGAACTCAGTCTTTCTTCATGGATTTACACCAACTTTAAGTAACATAAAAAGGAATTAAAGTGTATTGAACAAATACCAACTTTTATTTATCTTAAAAGGAATTACAAAAAAAACTTTGAAGAAAAACTGGAACAATAAACATGGACACAGGTCGCCCATATTTATACTATCTAATGGAACTATCTAGAACTAGAATAAAAAAAATACAAATGCTAAAACCCTAATCCTAGAAATCTCAGAAATGCCCCTTTGGAGAATCTTGAATTTTTGGTCAAAATAGATCACATGTGGATGCCAGCCTTGTGTAGATGATCTTGAGCGTTTAAAACTACTTGGAGGACAAGTAGTTTATCTTGGACGTTGATTTTTTTCCCTCCTAGGGTTGTGTGGAAAGAGACGGGTGCAGGGGATGCTTGGGGAGGGGACCAATGGACACGTGGATGTATTTTGTTGAGTGGGTTTGAGTGAGGAGAGGAGCAATTAGCAATCTGCACAAGTTGAGCTAATACCCCTTTGGTTTGGGGTTAATTAGACCTGGGGGTTAATTAGGGTTCGTTGGGATTAAGGGGGGTTTTGATTTGTTTTGGGTTTAAAAACAGTTTAAATAATTGTTATGGGAGGGAAAAAAGGATTAGTGGGTAGTTGACTTGGGTTGACCAAGTTTTAATATTAAAACCGGGTTTAAGGGATATGGGCCTTGGGGGTTTTTGGGCTAAGTGTAGGTTATTGCAAGTCCAGTCCTTTACTTAACGTAGTCACAGTTAAGTAATTGCAAAGTTAGTCCAAAACGTTAAACTCCTTTCAAGGGCAGTCCATAACCAATTGCAAAACAAGTCCTTTTGATCCAAATGATTAACTTTAGCATTTTTAATCATTCTCCAAGGGTATAAATTGCACATTCTTCAATCTTCAAGGGTACTACTTGTACAATTAACATTGTTGAGGGTTAAATGTGACAAGTTCTTCAAAGATGAGGGGCCATTCTTGCCAATTCTTCAAACTTGAGGGGTCTTTTTGCAAAATTCCAAAAGTGAGCTTGGTTCATTGTGCGTCTTTGTTTCCCGTGTTCGTTTTTGAATGATTCTTGTTGTCTTTTGTCAATTCCACAATATCCGTACCTAAAAATACACAAGTAACAAACACGAGCATATATTTGGCATATTTCATGATTTTTAATGCAATTAAAGGCCGTTTTCGATGATGAGATCATGTATAAAAGCCATCTCATCAATGCTCTTATGTTTAGATCCTAACAATATTCGATCTCGATCATAATACGATAATTATCAATCATAATCTTTCCAAAGGAAAGCGATTTTACAGTTTATTACCAAATGTCAATCATTAAAACATAAAACAGCACTTATAGTATTTTGTATCGTTACTTTACCTCATCCCTTCGATTGGGGTGGTACACAGTACTCTCATCAAGGGTCGTTCCCAATTACTTCCGAGCAAATCTCTAGGAATTCAATGCGAAGCGAGGATCTTGATAGAGATGATCGATATAGGCACACCATGTTTACACAACTCCTTTAAATACAAAAGAGTCAATTTCTTCATCAAGAATCTATCATTAATAGGAATGATATTAACAGATTTGGTCAGTCTATCGACGATGACCCAAATTGAATCAAATTCAGATGATGACCTTTGCAATAGTTAGACGTTTGCTAATGTATGAGGCGATGTATGCCTTCATAATTTGTCATCAGTACAACTTCTTCAGATATAGATATATTAAATCAGAAATGACAGGAATAGAATACTTATACTTACGGGATTCCATCATGACTAAATCTCAAAATCCTCTATATTCAGGCAACCACAAGTGGCCTTTTAATCATTTAATGCCATCGGCTTCTCAATTCTAATGGTTCACATTAGCCGCGAACCCCTTTTTATTATCCATATTATCCTTCTTACAAGCATTGTTTATTTTACATTGTTCGACAATTTATTTTGCACCTTCATTATTAAGGAACATGTCCTAATTGGTTCTTTATCTTTTCTATATAATGTGTCAGTAATTACATTCACCTTTCTTTATAAAATAATTATCATGACCGTATTCATTCAAAAGTTCTTTCTTTATATTTTCTAAGTTTTAGTTTCGTCTCAACTATCATTTTTATCTGTTTTACTCAATCCGACGTCTAAAGCGTCGATAATTATTACAATTAATTAAATAATAAACATTTAATTTTTATGAAACGTAAACTTAAAAATTTTAAATTTCTTAGTTCAGCCAATTATAGAAAATGTTCTAAAATAAATTGGAATTTAGTTAACACGATTTTTGTTGATTTATTGAAAATAATTATTAAGATTCGTAAATGTTCGAAAAATATTTGGTTACACTTTGGTCAAAATTTTCTTAGTTGAAAAGCAAAAATTGCCATTTCAAATTTCAAGTCATGGGTCATATGGTCTCCTCAATCCTTCTTAGGTTGTCTTGAGGTATATACAAACATTTACCCCTAAACAGGAGTTTAGTTAAATGTTCTGGGCATAAGGGAATAATCCCTCAAAAATTCTTTTTAATAAAACATTTGTCAAAACATATTTGCACTTTCTTTTTGGTAAAACCCAAAGTCTTAAATGACTCTAATTTTTGAAGAGTCAATATATATTCCATTATCTTATTAATCACACGGTTAAATCATGTAAAGGATTAAGTCTTAAGTCATATGTTAAATATTCAAAGTACAGGTTTTCGTTGTTCGGCCAATTCAGGGAAATCTATAAATAATTATTAACTCCTTCTTATTCTTATAAACAAACAGATGGTTCTTTAGTGATCACGAGCATGAATTTATTAAATTACAACCTACACACATGATTTACCAATTTTATGGTTGCTACATGTGTATTAGTCAATCCAAACGACATAACATGAAACTCATAATGGTTATTACAAGTTCTGGATGTAATGATTGTAATAGATAATCTTCTTCGCGGACGCGAAGTTGATGATAACCATGCCATGGATCAAATCTTTAAAACATACGCTAGAACCTTGTAAATGATCGAACAAATCTTCCATTTCGAGTCATGGATATCGTTTTCGATTGTCAATTTACTCAGTTCACAGTAATCTATAAATATAAGGAATGATAACACCATAGCTCTTCATGATGACGAGCTCGGTAGAATAAAATCTTTCTCCGACAACTCTTTCAGTTGTACGGTAATTCCTTTAATTCAGATGGTGCTGACGTACAGTGCACACGCCACAAGTGCAGCACCGAGAATATAATCAATACCAAATTCAACTTGTCTTAATGGCAAAAGTCTAGGTAATTTACCAACAAATACCTCCTAAAGTTTCAGATAACGGAACCATCTTTTAATAAATTCATATTAGGTTATTTCTAGATTATAATATCTATGACTAATTCACAACCATTCATGGTATAATTTCAAGTCTAAATGCAGGATATGGTCATCCATCAAGAATTATTTAGATCACTTTTGATAATCAACATCTTATCATTTAGGGGAATTCTACTCGAGTTCCCATCAATTAAGACAATGTCGTCATGTCATAATCAGTCAATCCATTCTACTGGCACTATCAACTTTCCAGTTTTGTTACCATTGATAAGATGTGATCTTCTCAAAAGACTAATATTAATTCATAATCCTTCACAAATTCAACGATATCAGGAGACATAACTATCATCAAAAGAGTAATGTCAACGCATAATTTACGCGAGAGAATTTCAATTCAGATAAAGACGAAAACATTTAACGAATATGAATATATCCCATGTTTTCATATTTTGAGTACGCATTCGAAAGCTCCTCGGATCGTTACCCAGGTCATTCAAATGAAATCTAATCAAAAGAAATGATACGAACGTCGATACATCCAATCGGGTATCAACACTCGGTAATCAGATACTTTTCATAAGAATCTCACTACGGGAGAATTGGACAAGAAAGAATTGTCAATTGTCAAATAAGACAATTTCCACAGATGAGTAAATTTGACTCAGAAGAATAGATGCTACAAGCACATATGTAGGTGTCCCTAACACTATGTCCTTATTTTTCACTTCTTGTAGATCTCACAAATTTTAATCTTTCACAATCTTCAAAGAAAATTTAGTGTTTATTAATTATTTCATGGTGACTACTAATCAGCCTTGCATGGTCACTTCCAAATTGTATGTAGGCGCGCAACTATATACAATTTCAAGATTAACGATGCAATACTTAGTTCGTCAAAATTTTGTCATCATGTTTATAATAAAAACATTTTCATGCTTAATTCTTAAATAAGAATAAAAAATTAATTTACAAAGATTTTCTTTTTTATGACAACAATTACGTTTTCCAAGGTGTTTCATAAACAACTTCATTTCGATAACGTTTACTTATAAATCTCACTTTAGATCATCCTTACGGTGATGAAAATTCATTTTTTCTCAAGGAATACTGTTTTATCTTATAAAAACAATGAGTGATCTGCAAAAGAGTGATGAAAAGTTGTTCACCAAGAACTAACTACAATATAATGGAAAATGAGCTTAGCCAAATAATCATGAGGTTCATGATCTCGATGGCACTCAAAAAGAATAATCCACAACGCAACTCAAATCGATATGAGTACTTATTCAATGGTTGCATCACTAATGTGAACATTTGGATGAAGCAATAAAAGATAGACAACATCGATACATGTAGGATTTAGCAATCAAAGGTAGTCTTTTCATTAATCACAAACAAGTCAAAATTGTACCGTAACACATTACGTGTCACTATGTCATACAATTCCATGAACTCATCCTACCAACTGATGTCTCAGTTAAGTTAGGGATTATTTTTAGAAGATACCACAATGAATACTAATCTACAAGAGTCATTAGGTGTTCCACCTGTCCCAGGAGATCCATCGGTCCCAATTTCAGAAGAAGATTTCTTCAATTTATTTATTGGAAACTAGGCATCCTCGTCAATGAACAATGACCCAGGAACAACCCTTAACACGAACCAACAATCAATTAAAACCTTATAATTCAATCACGGAACTTAACGACTTCCTCTTAACATTTTCATATTCCATACGGGTTAAATTTTAATTTATTCAAGTTTCAATCAACTTATACTCAATGCGATATCCTACCTCATTTTCCAATACTTTCAACCTTATTCTTAGACCTTCAAAGTTCAATAAAAGCTCGATATGAACAACACTTAACTTCCAATCCTATAGCTCTTTCCAACAATAATTATCAAATGAGTCACTAGTATGAAATGACTCACACATTCAATTAGACTTCTCGGAAATGTACTAGTGGCATGAGGCTTTTGGGTAATGGTTCTAATAACAGCCTCAAGTGCAACATTCACCCTTTCGATTTCAATTTTAAGAATTAGGTGACAATGAATCAGATGACACCTTTCCAGGTGGTAACGTTTTGTCAAACTCCACTCTATAAGGAAAGATCGTCATGACATCGATATCAGATTTAATCTCGCCAATTCTTCTTTAATATCACAATCAACTAATATCGACATTTCTACGAATATCAACCATTTGTTGGGATCATAAATATCCACAACTTGGTTTAGATCTAGAATAGCTAGAATTCCTACGGGAATAGCTTTGATTGATTTGCTAGTGGAGTTAGGGTTTCTTGTGATAATCTACGTCGTATAAATACCTCGAAAAAGTATTTAAAATAATCATCAAACAATCATGTAATCAAATTACATCATATATATATAATCCAAGTTATATATATATTAAAATAACACTTCTCAGTCTGGCCTTGTCGGTAACTCGGGAATTCTTCGGCACTGTTATAGTCAAAAGATTTTTTGACATTTTTAGAGAAATGTTTATAGTTAAAATATTTTGAAATGTTTTATTCAAAACCTTGGTTTTAAAAATCTTTCGTTCTCTATAACGAGAGCTCTGGTAACACCCCCAAATTTATGCAATTCAATACAGCGGAAGACTCGTTGGTGTTACGGGATAGCACATTACTCGCATCATAGACAATGCTTAAAAATCACGTCATTTAATAATAAAGTATTTCCATTCATGAATATCAAATTTACATAGGTCCCAAGTCATTGTATTTCATAAAAGTTTTACAAAAGCATTTGAATGGAAATTATTATTTAAGTGCGGGCCATGAATTCTTGTTGTCTTCCCGAGAATTACCTTCAAGTACCTGAGATAAAACATGTTAAAAGAAAAGGTCAGTGATAAAGCTGAGTGAATTCATAGAGTTTAATAAAATCCATCAATATAACATCGGTATAAATTTATTACCGAAAATCATTTTGTACAAATCATTGTAATAGGCCATAAAATAGCCAAAATCATTTTATACAAATCCTTATCAAAATCATAATATAGGCTTTCGCCTTCAAAATCATTATACGAACCATTGTCGTTAAAAACATCATACAATACGTTTTATAACGTTGTATAGATTAAATAAAAGCCGTTATATGTATATGATTATATAAAACCAAAACACGAACATAATATCAATGATAAGACCCTGTATTGCTAGTCAGGCAATATATCGTAATTCAATGCATAAAGCAGTATTTCGTTAATTGGATTATTATAAGCCGCATGACATTGTTACCTTACTACAACAAACAACGGGTAGCTAACCCGACAATCATTTGCCCATCTAAAACAGCATTTCGTCACAATAATCACGCTTATAGAAATCTTCTCATACATAAATTCGCTTACCAATCAATGTGGCACGACGGGGATCAACCGTCAAGGCGCGAACTGGGGTGATCGTCCCCAAATAGTACTATTATATGCATAAGCGTCTACCAAATCCCGGTAGTTCACAATTCATGCTAATGGGACTTTTAGTGACATAACCTAACTTTAATAATCCATTTCATTTCATCTATCGAGTCATTTAATCATTCATCGGGTCATACAATCATTCGTGTCCAAATCAATAAACAGACAATCGGGACAACTAGTGTCTTATTTTATAAAAACTAACATGTTATCTCCCTCGCGGGTTTATAAAACATTTCATAAAAACATTTAAAAGAGTGCGAGGCTATGAACTCACGTTGATGTGGGAATGCGGTTATCCACGATTCGGATTTACGGTACGTGCTTCAATCACGGAAACCTAGACAAATAATATTCGTCTTAGACTTTTGTCCAATGAATTTATCAAAATAAAGATTATGTATATATATGATGACTTTATATATATGATGATGATCAAGTGGGTTTATACATTTTTACTCATTTTAGTGTTTATGTGTTGGTAACTTCTTACTAGTTTTACCTATTTACATATTTTAAGTCCAATAAACTTATTATAAATTCTTTAACTTGTATTAATCTATTTTATACTTGTATTATCAGTATTTATTCTTTACATGTTGGGCCCAAATAAGTTAAGCCCAATAAGTAATTTGTATAAGTGTTTAACTTATTTAGTTAAATTATTAGTCCAATATGCTAACTTAGCTCGTTAATGTCCGTATGTCATATAGTTCGGGTTTTATCGGTTTTTATTTGTATTAGGTACTTATATATCAGTATATGACTTTTAAAAACTTTACATTAGACGTGTTTGATCGTCTATGTTTTAATTGGCGAAAAAAGTAATTTTACGGTAATAGCCAAAAAAGTCGTAAAAATCATGTTTATAGTTTTTATAACTTATAAATCTTATTCAACTACCATTTTTATAAAGTGTCCATTTATTTAACCTAATACATATTTATATAAATGGAATTTATAAGTTAGTGGGTTTTAATTCACATTTTATACTATATTAATTTGAGTGCTTATATAATACTATTAAACATTAATTCTTCAAAATCTGATTTTTAGTTTCATCTTTACCATTTTTATCATATCTTGAGTTCTATAAGGAGATAGAAGCTAATTTCTGGATGGCATAAACTTCATATTATGTGCTACAAATAAGTTAGTTATAGCGACTGCTCATTCTATGTCTAACTATCCTTTACAGTCCCTACAAAACAGACTATTCAAATTGGTACACTAATCTTGTTTTGATCATATCTCACTCATTTTGATGATTCCATTGCATGGACAACTCTCAAATGTGTATGAAATCTAATTCTTACTGTAAATGGATTCCACCATGCAATTTTATCAGTTTATAACTTGGTTACTTACTGTTTTTATACAGCCAACAATTTAAACAAGATTTTAGCCTTGTTTCTTATGGTTTTTCATCTCTTTAATCATATTTATCAACACTTGATCCTCACACAACATTTTTATCATCATATATTCATCATATACATATACAATAAGAAATAAAATACATGATTACATAATCAAAATAACAAGAGGATGGGAAGAACAATCTCTATACCACCATTAGTGATGAAAAGATGAGTCTTTGATGAACAAGGCTTGGATTTTGATGGCAAAACTTGTGATAAACCAATATCATCTTCAAGTCCACCAATCTTTATTAACTTCTCATGGAAAATCAGCCCTATGACACCAACAAATCTTCTCCTTGGATGTTAAAATCACCTCTAATCTTCAAGGCTTCAAAGGAGCATCATCATGTGTATGAATAACACATGATTTTATGGCTAAAATAGATCAAATAAGGGTTGTTGTTGGTGATTTTAGGACGAATTTGAGAGAGAGAGGATAGTAGTTTGCATGTGATGAAAGTGAGTAAATGGTTTGGTTGTAAATGGTTTTGTGGTTTGAAGTTGATGTAGCTTACTTGTTAAGCTTCAAGTAACAAGTGTACCACTTGTTGTTCACAAGTTGACACCTAAGGGTGTTGTGGTGGCATGGTTAGCCATCCCTTTTGGGTGGGGTGGGACAAAACTTGTTTTGTCTCATCCCACTAATTTACGGGTATTCCTCGATTCTAGTTTCCTCGATTTGCGTGCCCTCGGGTCGTTTTACGAAAAACATTTTTATAAATTATGAATCAACGGCACAAAACGAATCTAATAAAAATTGTCTCATCAAAAATGGAGTTCAAAAACGTAAATACGTAATCCTAAGGTTTCCGGTTTAGTCGTAAAGGACGTTAAATTATGAACGTAAGTCCTAATCTCTTCTCGTAAATTAGTGAGTTTATGAACTAACTCAAATTTAAAATCCCAAAATAATATTCACGGATAAATTTATTTTCTGAAGTGTCGGACTGTCACCAAAAACGGTGTATGTAAACGTAAGCACGTAACGTAGAATCCTCCGGTTTAGACGTAGTGGATGCTACTTCGAGACGTAAACCCAAATTTCTTCCCAAAAATAAGTTAGTTCATAATATAACATTAAAATAATGTTTTTAAATAACACTTGAGAATAGAATATCAACCATAAATTGACAGATTGTCACACATACTGCCGTCCTTCTTCTTAAGAAATAAGACCGGTGCGCCCCATGGAGATGTGGTCGGTCGAATAAAACCTCTTTCAAGAAGTTCTTGTAGTTAATCCTTCAGCTCCTTTAACTCTATGAGAGCCATGCGATAAGGAGCCTTGGAAATCGGTTCAGCTCCTAGGATGAGCTCGATATTTAATTCCACTTCTTGTGCAGGTGGTATGCCCGGAAGTTCTTCTGTAAATACACCTTGGAATTCCGACACTATAGGTTGATCCTTAATTTATGGAGATTCAGCATCCATGTCGTGAACCGTAGCTAGATAACCCTCGCAGCCATGTGATAGTAGTGCACGTGCTTGCAGGGTAGATATGATTTATACAGACCTTCCGGGTATGAACCCGTTTTGAATGTACTCTGGAGCATTAACATCACCAAAGATGAATCGATATGAATGGCAGTCTATGGTAGCATGATGCTTGGATAGCCAATCCATGCCCAAAATCATGCCAAAGTCTTTCATGTCTAGCGGAAGTGCGTCAACAGGACGAACCTTATCATCAAACTCTAGGGGAAGACTCTTGTATACATGGGTTATGCGTACAGAGTCTCTCAAAGGCGTGGAAATACTGAGTATATTATCTAGTGGCATGGGGAGCATCCTAATGTTCTTGGCATAAGCAGTAGAAATGACCGAGTGAGTAGCACCCGTATCAAATAGCACACACGTAGCCTGACCATACATATACAAGATTCCAGTGATGCTACCTGTAGACTTGTTGGCCTGATCTCGAGATGTCGTGTACACACGTCCAGTGGTAGGAGGCGGCTTGGTATCAGCATGTCCCGATGTGCCCTCCATCTCGCCCTTACGGCAGTCCTTCATGCGATGGCCAGGAAGACCACACTTGAAGCATGCGTCGGTGTCACGATGACATGGCCCTGGGTGCCTACGGTGGCAAATAGAGCAAAGAGGATGAGTATATCCTCCAGCAGGTGCTCTGGCTGGCTGAGGACCTGATAAAACATTTTGCATGAGACATGATAATAGGGTACAAAGGACAATGCGAATAATTGGAAGATTGAATACCAGTGATAGCTGGACGGCTAGGCTGTGAACCTCTCTGGTTCTGGTCCCTACCGTTTCCATGGTTCCTGGTAGAAGATTTACTAAAGTGTCAGAATTATGAGTTATAACATGAAATCATAAGAAAATACGTAAGTATTAGGACATGCTGCCATTAGAGTGTCCAGCGTTATTACAGTAATTATCATTACCGCCACGCCTATCCGTAGTAGAACGGTCGTTAGTCTGACCGTTTCCCTTGGGTTGATTAGGCTGCTGCTGAGTAGCCAGCTGAGACCGGTCCCCAGTTTTCTGCCTGGAAGATACAATTTAAAGAGATGGAATATTTGACATATAAAGAAAGAATACGGATTGGTCACCTCTTGATTACGAATGTTTACCTCTTCTCAGGTCTCTCTACATCCCTGAACTCATCTCTCTCCTGCAGCATCTCCAGCTTACGTGTTGCATCGGCCACTTGTGCTACCGTGTCCAACGGAGCACCTTCTTAGTTATTAGCAATCATTGGATTAAGGGCCCAACGAAAATGTTGTGCCTGTTCTTCAGTGGTGCCCGCAGCTGCTCTCAGGACACCGGCAAAACGAAGAAAACTTTGCATGAAGTCATTGTTGTCTTCCTCAGGTCATTGTCTAATGGTATAGTATTCTCTCATGAGCCGATTCCTTCCTTCCATGGGTAACATGCTAGGTGAGGGAGGATAGTTGTTGTTCTGATGAAGGATGTCTTGCAAATCTACATTGGTAGCTGCAACCATCTCCCAAATATTGTTTGTGTTTGCCATCTAACAGTATAACATAAAATACATGATTAAACTGATCGAAACATAAAACATATATACATGAAAAAAATTTATACCCATAAATCAAGAGAAAAATTTTATGCAAGAAAATTTGTATATGAATGCATGATGCAGTTTTATGAAAACTTTTGTATGCTCGAGAGTGAACGCCTATGGTCAGTTCACCCAAAATAAAAGACATGGCAAGGGGACGCCTATCGGTCGGTCCCAAATTTAAAAGTTTCGATAAAACACATGCGACTAAATAGGGCCAGTCCTGTACCAACCAATACTTAGTCATAAACCTACGACAATGACATATATATGTATGCATAAAAATGATGAATGCATGAAAAACGATTGTCAGTTCTAGGAAGACCATAGTGACTACCCACTAATCACATGTCATGTTTTGAGAGCCTACAGGTCGAAGCCTTGGCTCTGATACCATAATTGTAACACCCTATTTTGATAATGGAATGTCATGCATAATTATAGCGTGTCATCAAAGCATACAAGGATAAATGTCTAAAACATTACATGACCATAAAAGGAAATACCGGAATCAAACATCGGTAGTCCAAAACTAAAGCTCATCACACACAACCATAAGTAATGTAAATGAAAGGACTAAAAAATGTCCAAGGAAAGAGTATAAAGTATAGATAATGCATAAAGTAAAGAAAGGCTAGAAAGCTTCCACTCCATATGCACGTATGCTTAAACTCTATGAGCGTCCTGAGTACCTGCCGTTTTGGGAACATGAAAAGGAAAACGGATGAGCAATACGCTCAGTGCACGGATGTACAATAAAGCATGAATAATATAAACATATAAGCATATAACAACGGAAGAAACTAAGTCCCGAATAACCCGGTAAAGTCTTAGTAAAACTGGTTTTATAGTTTGCAAAGCCTTATGTTTATCTTGTAAAAACTGTTTAACATATTTTACCATTAGCCAATATAGGTCATGAAAAATCCACCGTGCATGAATACTTGGAGGGGTGACCTCATCATGTAAATTAGAGGGGCTGCCTCTAATTTAATATACTAGTTTTGGGTAGGAGGGATCAGCTTCTTGTGAAGGATGCAAGGCACACACCACATTCGCACTGAGTAATCTGCTGAAAAACATGTAACTAGGATGCACCCATACGCCCCGGATGATAAATATAATAATATGGCCAAAATCTGAAGGGACGCCACGAGCAATCACTCCGCCGTGGGGAAGTCATAACACCAGTGCCTCTAGTGCTATGGTTATGGTACCTCCATAACTAGGTGAAACTGGTCATGCATGTATATGGCTTTAGGTATTATAATTAAACTTAAGCAATCAAACATATAAATTTATACTATGGGAAAACAATTGGCTGCATACGGGGAATCCTAATAAGGAAAGAATGTCCATACTGAAAGGACGGGAATCCGTACCTTATGTCTAATGAACGAAGAAGACGAACAGAAGAGAGTCCTACTTCGGTATCACTAATGCTACATAAATACATACATGTATAAGTATCTGATTACCAAATACGTAACTGGTTTTATGTCATGTCTTATCTTATTTTATAAGTTCATGTCATGTTTTACTGTTTTAAGCTTTATACTGTATTTATCTTATATTCTGTCTATTCTGATTAAGTATTACCTGTATTTCATGTATTATTATACATGTTGTGTAATAATAAGTATGTAAAACCCGCATGCTTTTACCATGAATAGTACCCTTAAGATCGTACGTACTAGATTAAAACTTTCCTTTTATAGAATGATTACGTTCACGTATAAGAATTGTAAGTATTACGTACGTGTTAGAACACGATAAGTATTTATTATGTATGAACACACAATAATTATTTAAACAATAATTAATCACGCACATGCGATCATGAAATCATGAACGTAAATTAATCACGAGCTAATATTAATTACGTATATATATTTATTACGAGCACGAATAAATATATTAAGTCATGCTTAATAATTAACGAGAACACATAAAACACGAACACGATAAAACACGAACGAATACTAAAATAATTAGACTCAGAAAAAGGTACGGGTACCCCATGTGGGGCCCCCTACCCGTGGCTACACCAAAGCAATGGGCCAAGCCCATTTTAATTTTTACTAAAAGAAGTAATTAGGAAAGATTTTGGTCATTTTTCACATTACAGGAAAATAAAAAAAAAACCCTAAAACTTTTCCTTCTTCCTTCTCTCCCTTGGCCGCCGGATTCAACACACCAAAAGGGGGGTGTTCGATTGATTTTGATCTTGAATTTTGTACAAGTATTGGTGTGTGTTCATCCTCGTTTGATCCACGCATTCGGTATACCTTTTTAATCCTTTTCTTTTATGTTTTGATTTAATAAATTACATAAGATCATGATGTTTTTAAAAGCTAATTAAAAACATTAATTAAACATGTAAATGGTTAAGGGATAAATCAAAACGAGTGATTTAGGGGTGTTTGATGTGGCCGGCGCCTAAACTGAACCCCAAGGGGTCTCGATTTGGCTTATGAACCAGCACCGAGACCTCATGGTCTCGGTCTGGTGGTGTGGGTCCCACGGAAGAAACAAACAGGGGGAAACCCCGAAGTGGTTTGGGGTATGGTGTTGATTACGGGTCCGGTTCATGGTTTCTAGTCACGATCCGGTTCATTGTTTATGTTAAGGTTATGGTTTTAATAATCATATGTTAAAGATTAAATTAATAAAACATGACATAATTAATTTAATAAACATGACTTAGGTTATAATTTAATTATTAGATCATGGATTTTTATATTTTCTAGACTTTATAATTAATTAATTATTAAAAACCATGGCTATAATTAATTAATTAACATGACTTAGGTTATATTATTAAAAATTAATAATACATGTTTTAACCTAAGTATTTAACTTTATTTAATTAAAAACATGATATATTTAATTAAATACTTTTAACCTATAGTTTATTTAAATTACATGTAATAATTAATAAACTATACCTTATATCAATATGAATTAGAAAAATAATCAGAAAACACTTAAGCTTATATAAGTAACTTATTTAACCAGCTTATATCTAATTATGGAAACTTTCTATTTTTAGAAACTTATTTAATTAAGGCAGCTAATCTATTTATGGAAACTTTCTATTTTTAGAAACTTATCTATTTTAAGCAGTAATTCTATTTTTGGAAACTTTCTATTTTTGGAAACTTTCTATTTTGGAATCTTTCTATTTTTGGAAACTTTCTATTTTTGAAAACTTTCTATTTTTGGAAACTTTCTATTTTTGGTAACTTTCTATTTTTGGAAACATTCTATTTTAGGAAACCTGCTATTTTTAGAAAGTTACTTATTATTACGCCGTAAGTATAATAATACATGAAATACAAGAAATACTTAATCAGAATAGACAGAATATAAGATAAACACAGTTTAAAGCTTAAAACAGTAAAACATGACATGAACGTATAAAATGAGCTAAGACATGACATAAAACCAGTTATGTATTTAGTAATCAGATACTTATACACGTATGCATTTATGTAGCATTAGTGATACCGAAGTAGGACTCTATTCAGTTCGACTTCTTCGTTCACTGGACATAAGGTACGGATTCCCATCCTTTCAGTATGGACATTCTTTCCTTATTAGGATTCCCCGTATGCAGCCAACTGTTTTCCCGTAGTATAAGTTTATATGTTTGATTTGCTTATGTTTAATTTAGAATACCTATAGCGATATACATGCATGACCAGTTTCACCTAGTTATGGAGGTATCATAACCATAACACTAGAGGCACTGGTGTTATGACTTCCCCACGGCGGAGTTATTGCTCGTGGCGTCCCTTTAGCTTTTGGCCATATTATTATATTTATCATGTTGGGCGTATGGGTGCATCCTAGTTACATATTTTCAGCAGATTACTCAGTGTGAATTTGTTGTGTGCCTTGCATCCTTCACAAGAAGCTGATCCCTCCTACCCAAACCAGTATATTAAATTAGAGGCAGCCCCCTCTAATTTGCATGATGAGGTCATCCCTCTAAGTATTCATGCACGGTGGATTTTCATGACCTATATTGGCTAATGGTAAAATATGTTAAACAGTTTTTATAAGATAAACATAAGGCTTTTTAAACTATAAAACCAGTTTTACCAAGACATAACCGGGTTATTCGGGACTTAGTTTGTTCCGTTGTTATATGCTTATATGCTTATATTGTTCATGCTTTATTGTACATCCATGCACTAAGCGTATTGCTCAGCCGTTTTCCTTTTCTATGTTCCCAAAACGGCAGGTACTCAGGGACGCTCGTAGACTTTAAGAGTACGTGCATATGGACTGGAAGCTTTCTAGCCTTTCTTTACTTTATGCATTATCTTTACTTTGATACTCTTGCCATGGACATTTTTTAGTCCTTTCATTTACAGTACTTATGTTTGTGTGTGATGAGCTTTACTTTTGGACTACTGATGTTTGATTCCGGTATTTTCCTTTTATGGTCATGTAATGTTTAGACATTTATCCTTGTATGCTTTGATGACACGCCATAATTACGTGTGAAATTCCATTATCAAAATGGGGTGTTACAATTATGGTATCAGAGCCAAGGCTTCGACCTGTAGGCTCTGAAATTATGACATGTCATTAGTGGTTAGTCACTATGGTCATCCTAGAAATGACAGTCGTTTTCATGCATTCATTATTTTTATGCATACATATCTATGTCATTGTCGCAGGTTTATGACTAAGTAATGGTTGGTACAGGACTGGCCCTATTTAGTCGCATGTGTTTTATCGAAACTTTTAAATTTGGGACCGACCCATAGGTGTCCCCTCGCCATGTCTTTTATTTTGGGTGAACTGACCATAGGCGTTCACTCTCGAGAATACAAAAGTTTTCATAAAACTACATCATGCATTCATACACAAATTTTCTTGCATAAAATTTTTCTCTGGATTTATTGGTATAATTTTTTTTCATGTATATATATTTTATGTTTTGATTTGTTTAATCATATGTTTTATGTTATACTGTCAGATGGTTCTCACACGCGAACAGGAACAACTCAATGCAGCAATCCAAGCCGCAATGCAAGCTTTGCTTCCTAAACTGAGGAATGACATCAGGGTTGAGGTTCAAGCTGTCAACAATCAGTAGCATAACCAAGCACCTCCTCCTCCTCCTCCAGTGACATTGGCAGTATGGCTAGAGAGATTCAACAAGCTCCGTCCTCGAGCTTTCGAGAAAACAGATAGCCCTAGTGACGCTGAAAGCTGGTTGGATTACATCTTTCAATTCTATGGGTTGTGACCCCGTGTTCAAGGCGAGGTTGGCATGCTACCAGTTCGAAGGCGATGTGTTAAATTGGTGGTTAGCATTGATGCAGTATGAGGGAGGTGACGAATGGATGGCTGGTTTGACATGTGCTCAGTTCAAAGATAGGGTGATGGAGCAGTTCTTTCCCAAGGCTAAGCAAGGCAAGCTCAAGAGGGAGTACCATGGGATCCGATTGAAAGCTGGGGAGAATAGCAATGAGTTTATGCAGCGCTTTCTCCGCTTAGCTGGTTTCCTTGGTGCAACGACAGGTACTCCTGAAGAGCAGGCACACCAATTTAGGTGGGCTCTTCGCACATCGGTCGCAAACAATCTAGTGTGTGCTACGTTCAACACTGTAGCACAAGTGGCCGATGCGGCACGTAAACTGGAGATGCTGCATGACAGAGATGAGTTCGGGGAAGCTGAGAAACCCGACAAGAGGTAAACATTTGTATTCAAGCGGTGACCAATCCGTATTTTTTCTATATATGTCAATTATTCATCTCTTAAATTGTATCTTCCAGGCAGAAAACTGGGGACCGGTCTCAGCCGGCTACTCAGCAGCAGCCTCATCAGCCCAAGAGAAACGGTCAGATTAACGACCGTTCTGCTATGGATAGGCGTGGCGGTAATGATAATTACCGTAACAATGCTGGACACTCCAACGACAGCAGGTCCTAATACTTACACATTTTCTTATGATTTCATGTTATAATTCATATTCTGACACTCTAGCAAATCTTCTACCAGGAACCATGGAAACGGTAGGGACCAGAACCAGAGAGGTTCACAGCCTATCCGTCCAGCTATCACTGGTATTCAATCTTACGATTATTCACATTGTCCTTTGTACCCTATTATCATGTCTTATGAAAAATGTTTTATCAGGTCCTCAGCCAGCCAGAGCACCTGCTGGAGGATATACTCATTCTCTTTGCTCCACTTGCCACCGTAGGCACCTAGGGCCATGTCGTTGTAACACTGACGCATGCTTCAAGTGTGGTCTTCCTGGCCATATCATGAAGGATTGCCGTAAGGGCGAGATGGAGGGCACATCAGGACATGCTGATACCAAGCCGCCTCCTACCACTGGACGTGTCTACACAACATCTCGAGACCAGGCCAACAAGTCTACAGGTACCATCACTGGAATCTTGTATATGTATGGTCAAGCTGCGTGTGTTCTTTTCGATACGGGTGCTACTCACTCGATCATTTCTACTGCCTATGCTAAGAACATTAGGATGCTCCCCATGCCACTAGAGAATAGACTTATTATTTCCACGCCTTTGAGGGACTCTGTATTAATCACCCATGTATACAAGAGCACTTCCGCTAGACATGAATGACTTTGATATGATTTTGGGCTTGGATTGGCTATCCAAGCATCATGCTACCATAGACTGCCATTCATATCGAGTTATATTCGGTGATGTTAATGCACCAGAGTACATTAACAACGGGTTTATACCCGGAAGGTCTGTACAAATTATATCTACCCTGCAAGCGCGTGCACTACTATCACATGGCTGCGAGGGTTATCTAGCTACGGTTTACGACATGGATGCTGAATCTCCATCAATTCAGGATCAACCAATAGTGTCGGAATTCCAAGATGTATTTCCAGAAGAACTTCCGGGCATACCACCTGCACGAGAAGTGGAATTCAATATCGAGCTTATTCCAGGAGCTGAACCGATATCCAAAGCTCCTTATCGCATGGCTCCCATAGAGTTAAAGGAGCTGAATGATCAACTGCAAGAACTTCTAGAACGAGGTTTCATTCGACCGAGCGCATTTCCATGGGGCGCACCGGTCTTATTTGTTAAGAAGAAGGACGGCAGTATGCATCTTTGTATAGACTATCGCGAGCTCAACAAGATTACTATCCGGAATAGGTATCCACTGCCGCGTATAGACGATTTGTTTGACCAACTCCAAGGGGCCAAACACTTCTCCAAGATTGATCTTAGGTCAGGCTATCATCAGCTACGGGTTAAGGAGCAGGACATCGTTAAGACTGCTTTTCGTACCCGTTATGGCCACTACGAATTTGTAGTAATGCCATTCGGCCTGACAAATGCTCCATTAGTGTTCATGGACTTGATGAACAGAATCTTCCATGAATTTCTGGACAAGTTCGTCATTGTCTTCATCGATGACATCCTGATTTTTCAAAGTCCAAGGAGGAACACGAAGACCATCTTCGTACAATACTACAGATTCTTCGCCAGAAGCAGCTGTATGCTAAATTCTCCAAATGTGAGTTATGGTTAGACAAGGTGGCATTCTTAGGTCATATTGTATCAGCAGAAGGAATCAATATGGATCCAGCGAAGGTTGAGGCTATTACTAAGTGGCCGAGGCCGACATCAGCGACGGAAGTCCGCAGTTTCTTATGCTTAGCTGGCTATTAATTTTCCCGCTTAGCACTACCATTGACCAAACTGATGCGGAAATGGGAGAAATTCGTCTGGACTGAAGAACGAGAGAAGAGCTTTGAAGACCTGAAGTAGAAGCTAGTATCTGCACCTATTCTTACTCTCTCATCTGGTACGGGTGGATTTCAAATCTACAGTGATGCATCGGGGAAGGGACTTGGTTGTGTTCTCATGCAACATGGGAAAGTGATCGCGTAAGCTTCACGGCAGCTTAAGCCTTATGAAGAAAATTACCCTTCGCATGACTTAGAACTTGCTGCAGTCGTGTTTGCATTGAAGATATGGAGGCACTACTTATATGGAGAATCATATGACATTTTCACGGACCACAAGAGCTTGAAGTATATCTTCGCTCATATGTAGTAGCAGATGCTCTGAGCAGGAAGTCCAGAATGATCAACGGCATTAAAATTGAGGAGGAAATCATAAGAGACTTGTAGCGACTAGACATCAAGATCATGGTACGTGGACAGCACGGTTACTGGGCTAATCTTAGAGTAGAACCCGAGTTACTCTCTAAGATCAAGGAAGCTCAGAAAGATGATGGAGAAATCTGGGCGATAGTTCAGAATTTGGAGAAACAGGCGGAATTCAGAGTAGATGCAGATGGTATCGTATGACAAGGTACGAGACTTTGTGTTCCTGATGACCAAGAACTCCGGGAAGCCTTGTTAGCTAAAGCTCATAGCTCCCCATTCTCTATACATCCTGGTTCGACTAAGATGTACCATGACATCAAGTAGTACTTTTGGTGGAGTGGTATGAAACAGGATGTGGCCACTTACGTCTCCAAATGTCTTACCTGCCAGCAGGTTAAGATCGAGCATCAGCGATCTGGCGGTCTCCTTCAACCGTTAGATATCCCAGAGTGGAAGTGGGACAAAATCACCATGGATTTTGTTACTGGTCTTCCGCCTACCAAGAGGAAGAACGATGCAATATGGGTTATCGTAGATCGACTTACCAAATCAGCTCATTTCTTACCGATCCGCAAGGAAGATCCGGTAAGTAAACTCGCTGATACGTATAGAAGAGAGATCATGAGACTCCACGGTGCTCCATCCAGCATCGTCTCAGACAGAGATCCTCGTTTCACTTCGCGACTTTGGAAGAGTCTTCAGAAAGCTTGGGGTACAATACATAAGCTTAGCACGACTTTTCATCCTCAAACAGACGGACAGTCGGAGCGAACGATTCAGACATTGGAAGACATGATGTGGTCATGTGCCTGGTAATGGACGGGTGATTGGGACGATTATATCTGTTTGGTGGAGTTTGCATACAACTACAGTTGGCACACAAGTATCAAGTGTGCTCCTTTCGAGATGTTGTATGGCAGAAAGTGTCACGCCCCAATCTGCTGGGATCAGGTTGGCGAGCGAACACTTGAAGGACCAGAAATCATAGAGATGACCAATGAAAGGATCGCAGTAGCTAAACAGAAACTTCAGGAAGCACGGTCACGTCAGAAGAGTTACGCCGATAAGCATCGTAGGGACATACATTTTAACGTAGGAGTTCACGTCTTCCTTAAGGTTTCGCCGGCACGTGGTGTTAGACGCTTCGGGATTAAAGGGAAGCTCTGTCCTCGTTTCATTGGACCGTTTGATATCATTGAGCGAGTCGGTGAAGTATCTTACCGGTTAGCGTTACCTCCGCAGCTTTCGCATGTACACAATGTGTTTCATGTGTTCTTACTCAGAGGGTACCAGTATCATCCCCTTCACATGGTTCAGTATCCACTGGAACAGATACGTGAAGATTTCACTTTCATAGAAGAACCCGAACGAGTTCTTGACAGACAAGAACGAGTCATGAGAAGGAAGACGATTCCATTCGTCAAAATCCTTTGGAGGGATCATACCGAGCAGGAAGCCACTTGGGAAACAAAGGAGTCTATCCGGGCTTCTTACCCTCAATTCATATTTTGAATCCGGGTATGTTCTTCTTTTCCAGTTTACTTTATCTATAATTCGGGGACGAATTATTCTTTTTAGGGGGGAGAGTTGTAAAACCCGCATGCTTTTACTATGAATAGTACCCTTAAGATCGTACTTACTAGATTAAAACTTTCCTTTTATAGTATGATTACGTTCACGTATAAGAATTGTAAGTATTACGTACGTGTTAGAACACGATAAGTATTTATTACTTATGAACACACAATAATTATTTAAACAATAATTAATCACGAACATGCGATCATGAAATCATGAACGTAAATTAATCACGAGCTAATATTAATTAGGTATATATATTTATTAGGAGCACGAATAAATATATTAAGTCACGGTTAATAATTAACGAGAACACATAAAACACGAACACGATAAAACACGAACGAACACTAAAATAATTAGACTCGGAAAAAGGTACGGGTACCCCATGTGGGCCCCCTACCCGCGGCTACACCAAAGCAATGGACCAAGACCATTTTAATTTTTACTAAAACAAGGAATTAGGAAAGATTTTGGTCATTTTTCACATTACAGGAAAATAACAAAAACCCTAAAACTTTTCCTTCTTCCTTCTCTCCCTTGGCCGCCGGATTCAACACACCAAAAGGGGGTGTTCTATTGATTTTGATCTTGAATTTTTTACAAGTATTGGTGTGTGTTCATCCTCGTTTGATCCACGCATTCGGTATACCTTTTTAATCCTTTCTTATCTATTTTAAGCAGTAATTCTATTTTTTAAAACTTTCTATTTTTGGAAACTTTCTATTTTGTAGACTTTCTATTTTTGGAAACTTTCTATTTTGTAGACTTTCTATTTTTGGAAACTTTCTATTTTGGAATCTTTCTATTTTTGGAAACTTTCTATTTTTGGAACTTTCTATTTTTGGAAACTTTCTATTTTTGGAAACTTTCTATTTTTGGTAACTTTCTATTTTTGGAAACTTTCTATTCTAGGAAACCTGCTATTTTTATAAAATTACTTATTATTACACAATAAGTATGATAATACATGAAATACAAGAAATACTTCATCAGAATAGACAGAATATAAGATAAACACAGTTTAAAGCTTAAAACAGTAAAACATGACATGAACATATAAAATGAGCTAAGACATGACATAAAACCAGTTACGTATTTAGTAATCAGATACTTATACACGTATGTATTTATGTAGCATTAGTGATACCGAAGTAGGACTCTCTTTAGTTCGTCTTCTTCGTTCACTGGACATAAGGTACGGATTCCCGTCCTTTCAGTATGGACATTCTTTCCTTATTAGGATTCCCCGTATGCAACCAACTGTTTTCCCGTAGTATAAGTTTATATGTTTGATTTGCTTATGTTTAATTTAGAATACCTATAGCCATATACATGCATGACAAGTTTCACCTAGTTATGGAGGTACCATAACCATAACACTAGAGGCACTGGTGTTATGACTTCCCCACGGCAGAGTGATTGCTCGTGGTGTCCCTTCAGCTTTTGGCCATATTATTATATTTATCATGTGGGGCGTATGGGTGCATCCTAGTTACATGTTTTCAGCAGATTACTCAGTGTGAATGTGTTGTGTGCCTTGCATCTTTCACAAGGAGTTGATCCCTCCTACCTAAGCCAGTATATTAAATTAGAGGCAGCCCCCTCTAATTTGTATGATGAGGTCACCCCTCCAAATATTCATGCACGGTAGATTTTCATGACCTATATTGGCTAATGGTAGAATATGTTAAACAGTTTTTATAAGATAAACATAAGGCTTTTCAAACTATAAAACCAGTTTTACCAAGACTTAACCGGGTTATTCGGGACTTATTTCTTCCGCTGTTATATGCTTATATGCTTATATTGTTCATGCTTTATTGTACATCCGTGCACTGAGCGTATTGCTCAGCCGTTTTCCTTTTCTATGTTCACAAAACGGCAGGTACTCAGGGACGCTCGTAGACTTTAAGCGTACGTGCATATGGAATGGAAGCTTTCTAGCCTTTCTTTACTTTATGCATTATCTTTACTTTGATACTCTTGCCATGGACATTGTTTAGTCCTTTCATTTACAGTACTTATGTTTGTGTGTGATGAGCTTTACTTTTGGACTAACGATGTTTGATTCCGGTATTTTCCTTTTATGGTCATGTAATGCTTAGACATTTATCCTTGTATGCTTTGATGACACACCATAATTACGCATGACATTCCATTATCAAAATGGGGTGTTACAAAGTAACTTCCTAAAAAATAGCAGGTTTTCTAAATGAGAAAGTTTCCAAAAATAGAAAGTTACCAAAAATAGAAAGTTTCTAAAGATAAAAAGTTTCCAAAAATAGAAAGTTTCCAAAATAGAAAGTTTCCAAAAATAGAATTACTGCTTAAAATAGATAAGCTTCTAAAAATAGAAAGTTTCCATAAATAGATTAGCTGCCTTAATTAAAAAAGTTTCTAAAAAATAGAAAGTTTCCATAGTTAGATATAAGTTGGTTAAATATGCTAATTATATAAGCTTAAGTGTTTTTTGATTTTTATTCTAAGTCATGTTGTTATAAAGTATTGTTTATTAATTATTACATGTAAATTAAATAACTATAGGTTAAAAGTATTTAATTAAATATATCATGATTTTAATTAAATAAGGTAAAATACTTAGGTTACAACATGTATTATTAATTATTAATAATATAACCTAAGTCATGCTAATTAATTAATTATAGTCATGGTTTTTAATAATTAATTAATTATAAAGTCTAGTTAAATATAAATACTTAGGTTAAAATTCATGATCTAATAATTAAATTTATAACCTGAATCATGTTAATTAAATTAATCATGTCATATTTTATTAATTTAATTTTTAACACATAACTATTAAAATCATAAACCTTAAAATAATCTATGAACCGGACCCGTGACTAGAAACCATGAACCGGACCCGTAATCAACACCATACCCCGAACCAAGGTCGGGTTCCCCTTGTTTGCTGCTGCCGTGACCATCATCATCACCATACAGAGACCATTTCGTCTCGGTGGTGGTTAATAAGCCAAGCCGATACCCCTTAGGGCTCGGTTTAGGCGTCGGCTACAAACACAACACCCCAAAACCCTTGTTTTGATTTACCCCATGATCATAGACATGTTTTAATAATTTTTTTTAATTAGTTTTTAAAAACATCATGATTTTATGTGATTCATTAAATCAAAACATAAAAGAAAAGGTTAAAAAGGTTATACCGTTTACGTGAAACAAATGAGGATCAACACACATGTATCCTTGCAAAATTCCAAGATCAAAAATCAACCCGAACACCCCTTTGGTGTCTTGAATCTGGCGGCCAAAAGAGAGAAGAAGAAAGAATTAGGGTTTTGTTATTTTTCTTGTTTTGTGATAAATGACACAAGATTTTTCCTAATTCCCTTATTTTAGTAAAATTTAAAATTGGCTTGGCCCATTCTCTTGGCGTAGCCGCGTGTAGGGGGCCCCACATGGGGTAACCCGTACCTTTCTCGATTCTAAATATGTTAGTGTGTGTTCGTGTTTTATGTGTTCAAATTAATTATTGATCGTGGCCTAATATATTTATTCGTGTTCGTAATAAATATATATACGTAAATAATATTATCTCGTGATTAAATTACGTTCATGATTTCATGATCGCATGTTCGTGATTATAATTGTTATTTGAATAATTATCGTGTGTTCATACGTAATAAATACTTATCGTGTTCTAACACGTACGTAATACTTAAAATTCCTATACGTGAACGTAAACATGCTATAAAAGGAAAGTTTTAATCTTGTACGTACGATCTAAAGGGTACTATTAATGGTAAAAGCATGCAAGTTTTACAATACTATTGGCCGACCATGCATCGAGACGTACGAGATATGATTCTTAAATGCAATGATTTCCAAGTGCATAGGCGAGTACCGCATGATCCACAACAAGGGCTGACGCCCATCATACCCCCATGGCCATTCAACAAATGGGGAATTAACATAGCAGGTCCTTTTCCTTTTGCAGCCAGAGGCGTTAAGTTCTTGATTGTGGCTATGGACTACATCACTCGCTGGATAGAGGCTATGGCGGTTGCGACAATTACGGGGAAAAAGGTAAAAAAGTTTGTTTGGGAAAACATTGTATGTCGTTTTGGTTTACCAGGGGAGATCATCTCAGATAATGGAAAACAGTTTATGGACGATTCGTTCAAAGATTGGTGCGCAGCGCTAAACATCAAACAACGCTTTGCATCAGTGAAACACCCCGCAGACTAATGGTCTAGTGGAGAGAGCGAATAGAAGCCTTGGTGAAGGAATAAAGGCGCGCCTAGATGAGAGAAGCGCCAAATGGATGGACGAACTACCACATGTACTATGGGCGCATCAAACAATGATCAAAACGGCTAATTGGGATACTCCATTTACGTTAGCCTATGGGACCAAAGCAGCCATTCCAGCAGAGATTAGGATGCCAACTATCCGCACGGCGGAGGTTAATGTCGTCATGAACGATGAGGAACTCCAGGTCAATTTAGACTTACTCGAGGAGAAAAGGGAGATAACATCCATCAATTAAGCTAAATATAAGGCACGGATGAAAGCTTATTACGACTACAAAGTCAAGGGTGTTTCCTTCCGACCGGGGGATTTTGTCTATTATGCTAACAAGGCAAGTCGCACGGAGAACACCGGAAAACTTGGACCAAAGTGTGAAGGGCCGTATGAAGTCACGGAAGCTTTGGGGCTAGGTGCGTACAAGTTACGTGACACGGAAGGCCGTGACTTAGATCGTACATGGAATATTTGCAACCTCAAAAGGTGCTATCTCTAAAAGGCTATAGCCTCCGCATGGACATTTCGTTGTAGAGAGCTTCAATAAAGATCCATGTATTTTTGCTTTTATGTTTTCTAGGTTCTATTTGTCTTAGGATTTATCATTCTGTCAAAAAATTGTAACCGTAATAATAAAACGTCGTGGTGCCTAGCTAGCTCCACGGCTTGTTATTGTGCAAATCATGTCTTTTTTGTACTTAGGATTATTCTTTATTTACATTCTTAAGTGTTATTTCTTATTCATATGCATTCATTCAACCGTACATGTACTATTCGTTTCCATGTGGAGCAAGAGGATTAAGTGAACCTACTAATTCAACTTTTCGCATAAGAGAGATGCAACCCCCGCGACATGGATCATGAATCCTTACTAGAAACCTTATTCACAAGACGTTGTAATAAGGTTCCCCATACCGTACTTATAAAGTGTCGGACATGATAAAGACACAATGCACGTCTAATAAATTATAAGATTGGTTTTTTGCAAAGCCGTGATAGATCGCGTATGGATATTTAATCCAATGGATATACATTTATCTAAAGGTAAAGGGCTAAGTTTCAAATGAACACATCAAAATTCCGTGACCATTCACGACCATAATAAGTTACAATAAAAACTATTGTACAATAAACATAATTAAGTGTTTGGTGTCGTGGACATCCACGGACGAATATTACAATTACATCAGTTATTGTTTGTTACAAACTTTGACAAATTAATGGGGTAGAATTGACTCCGCAAGCTCTTTCTGGCCCTACGCTAAGGACTCCATGGAGGATACTTCTGGAGTAGCATGGGTCTCTGCTACTAAGGTCACACCATGCATAGTCGGGGTCGTCACGGGCATTCCATCAGACGTGGGAAGGTGGGTAGACCCTACAGTGGGGGTGCGGCATGTAATGCGACACCATTTCTTCTTTAAGGCGTGGTCCACATTAGCTTTAACAGTTTCCGTCAAGCTTCTTTCTCCTTGAGGGCCCACGGGTTCTCAGATGGAGGGTTATCTGCATAGATGGGCACAGTCAATTAGGAGTTGACATCCGCTTCTACGCACAAGTGCTCCATGACCATGTCGATAGGTGCGTCCTTGAGTGCCTCGACCTTGTCGAGCAATGGATACTCCACTTGGTCCAAAGCTGTCTTGAACGCAGTCATCTTTGCTTCAGAATCTGTCTTATGATAGGCATGGTCCTTGACCTCTTTGCCTTGACCTATCCACTCAGCCGCAACTACAAGTCCTTCATACCTACCACGGTCTATGTCGTCAGATACGACATCAACAAAAGACTGGGCCACTTCAGGGGAGTCCGCAGCCTTGTTCACGGCCAACCGAAGGCCGGATCCAATCAACCACCTACGACCTGTAATGGTTGTGAGCATGTGGGGGTATAACTCTTCGTTGAAATATACAGCCATTGCATCCAACCGTGTGTCCATTCCCTCCAGGCGATCCTCTACGACCATTTCGTGCTCGTCCCTATAGACTACAAAGGCCGAAGCCAGCTGTTCCTCACCCTTCACCATTAGACACAGCTCATCGCGCTCCTTGGTGAGGATCGCCGCATCCTTTGTCAGGGTTTGAGCGGTTGCCTCTACGGCTGCCACCTGTTGGTTTATAAAATTAGTGGGTACTTATAGGCTTTATAGTTATATGTAGAAGGCTGGGCAGGATGGGGGGTGTATTTTGTCACACAAAGCTCGTGCCTCGGCTTCCAACTCTTCTATGCGGCATTCACAAACAGCGGCATGGCTTGCCTTCTCTTCTATTGTCGCCTCAGCCATAGACAAGTTCTCCTGCAGGGTCAATATGATTTGCTCATGTGTTTCAACTAATTCTTCCCTGCGGGCAATCTTCCTGTCTGTGCTCCTTACATGACATAAGGCCGTCTCAAAAAGGTGTCGCAAAGCCACGCCGACAGTCATCTTGTGCGCCGTGGCCACATTGAACTGATCGAGCCAAACTCCATGGGTAAGCTCGTTGAGTTCCTGAGCCAAGCTGGGAGGAGTCAAGTGATCCACGAACTCCTTGCACTCCTCCTCCATATTTAGCTTGGTTAGCTTGGATAGGTTCTAAGGCGGCAAAGGCGGGGCGTTGGGTCTTCTAATTGAGGTTCTTCCACATGGGTGGGAGGAGGAGAGGAGAGAGTGACTGTTATCATGGTTGATGGTTCCCTGACAGCATCCCCCTCAAGCATCACGGTCGTAGGATCCGCTCTGTTATTTCGATAAACTTATAAGTATTTTGGAGTTTTTACTTTAAAAAAAACACACAAAGAAGATAAAGGAGTTAAGAGGGATACTTACATTGAAGTTGTTGTAGGCTCAGTAATGATAGGGGCCATAGTGCTGACGGGGGTCGCCTTCCACACAATCCTCTCTGATTGGCTACTTGTCACGACTGGGGGAGGTAGTGGGTTGATTGCTAGCACGGTGGAGCTACTACCCTCTTTGTATTGAGGGTGTTCCTTCCGCAACCTCTTGACAGGAGCATTGGACGCGCCCACTTCTTCCCCCGTTGTCTTCACAACTCTCCTCTTGAGCGTGCGCCTTTTTCTGGCAGGTTTTGGTTGTGTGGTAGAGTCTGGTTGGTCCCCTGTTTCTTCTTCCTCGGATTCAAGCATCCGATCGACTTATTCAGACAATTGGTCTTGATTGTTACCTTGTTTCTCTGGGTGAGGGGTCGTGGAGTTTTTTGACGGGCCCTCACCAACTTCCAGCAAGAGGTTGTCGTCGTTTTCATTCAGGAAGTCCAGCGGAGACTTCTCTATTCTTTCGCCCATATTTGAGTGGGCTTCGGCACATATTCAAAGGGCATGGTCATGTTTTGGGGTAATAGCAAGAAGCGGTGGCTCGTCCTGTCGCAGTGGTCGTGAGCCTTCAACGACTTTTTTAGTGCCTCCTTGGTGTAGCAAACCGAATAGCCTCATTTCTGTCGGTAAATGCAAACAAATGTGTTAGTTCCATAAAAAGCATGTTCACAATGCATACAAATTTGTTCGTTAAATATACCCACCCTGTTTATGGTCGTTCAGGAAGCACAGATATATGTCCTTCCTGCCAAAGTAGTTACGGCTAATCCCTACCAAGCATAAGAAATTCTCCGGCAGGTCCTTATGGAAGTCAGTACGATTGGTATCTAAAGTTCTCACGTCCCGACTACTATACTCGCTTGTGGGGGGTGGGTAATCGTGTCGCACCCTGGTTTTAAGGACAAAAGGTGTTGGAAAGACTTTAGCATCTACAAAGAAATAATTGTCATACCAATTCTTAAGCGAGTCTAGAGGCTTCCTATAACACATTGGGGAGCTCGCAGATCGTTTTTTGAATGACAGCCACCCATTTACCATTTGGGGGGCGTAAAAATCCCTAAATAAAATCACGGTGGGCGCTACATCACAGGTATGATATGTGATCTCAAATTGATTAATTTTACACACCCCTACGCAACGTAGTTGGGTTATGTGATAATCAAAATAGGTTAGAATGTCTACAAGGAACCTAGATAATGGGATACGGTAGTTGGTCGAGTCAAATAGGCGTTTACACACACCTATCTTCCCAGCCGGAGCATCCGTGATAGCTTCCCTGTCACCCGGATAGGTGGGGTGTACGCTTTTAGGAATGTAATACTCAGAAAGGAAATCCATAAATTTCTCCGCCGACATCACATTGAGTACGGTCGTGATTGTGGGGTTGTCTTTCACCATGATTTATAAATATGTTGAGAAGGGCGCGGTAATCTAACCTGGTACGACGGATTTTCGTGGAAAGAAAGTAGAAGGAATGAAGGAAAGTGAAACAATGGTGGTAGAAGGTATGAACTATGTGTGTGCACAGTCACACACATAGGCTTTTTATAGGGTTGCCTCTGTTTACGAGGTGGCCTGGATGATTGCCACGTGTAATCCACTACGCCCATCTAACGGATGGGGTTACAGACACAGTTGAAACGTCAGAGGGGCCCATGAGTCAACTCTTAAACAGTTTTGAGTAACTCGAGGGTGGGCCCATGTGGTGCACTTTTGCAGAGATATATCTGAACCATCCTCTCGACCTCACCTACAATTAATGCATTCATTAATGTTGTCCCGGTCAGTAGTATTGTGTGTGCATCCGTTTTTTGTAACGAAAGAATAAGGGGCATTGGTTAGTCTAGAGGTTATGCCTAGGGCTGTAACAACTAGACTGGGGGCACATGATGACGTATAGTCCCCAGCCAGGTCATGGACCCGGCCCACGGGTATTACCCGCATCCGGCCCATCACGGATGGGTTAAATTAATTTTATTTAAGCTTATGGGCTTTGAATGAATAGTGGTCGTATAGATGTGTGCGACCCACAGTCCGGCACAGTCGGCACAGGGTTAGACAGAATCGCAACCCAATTGGGATTGTGATTTACCCTAAAGTATAAGATGTACACTAACCATAATTAGAAGATAATAATCAAGCTAATTATGGTGACTATCTTTTACTTGGGGCCAAAGTATTAGTGAAAGACCACTAGGGTTTCACCGCCTATATATGGAACCCCCAAGGGTTCCACAAAGGTATCACATCCTTCATACTCTCACTCTACATCCGATTACTAACCCTAAAACCGATTACATACCCTCACGCCGGAGTCTAATCGTGGGATACATTCCCACGGTAAGCCTAACAGTGTGTTATTTTTAGTGTGTAGGATCCCAACCAGAAATTCACTTGGTGTAGGAGCCAGAGCTGCAGCACCCGAATTAATCCTAATTCGTGTCTAGCCAGGTCATCCAACTTTTGTGTCAACACTATACTTGATTAGTCTTTCGTGAAGGGTCTGATCACCTTTGTCTTTGGGTTGATCACTAGAGATCCGTCATTAGTAAAATCATCGCTGGTGGTAAGACCATCGATATGGCTGTCTTTAGCTGAAGACTCCCAACTAGTCTTAGTTGGGTTGTCTTCAGCAAAAGGTGACACATAGGGTGAAATTCTCTTCTTCTGAGCCTTCTTCATTGCATGCCTTTGAAATAAATTATTGTATTAGTTTTCTCCCTCTAAGAAGAAGAATGCGTAGCAATTTTTGCTGACTCACCACGAGGGAGAAAGGCAACAATAGAGTCTAGGGAAGATGTTACCTTGGCCAACATTACTGGAACATTATCAAGAGCAACAAGTTTCAATTGAACTTCTCCAGAGATAGTCAACTTGTATTGCTCCAGCATGGCCACCCAATCCTTAATACTTGACATAGAGTCACATAATTCGTTTAGTTGACCAGGTACATGAACAAATTATGGAGGAAACTCCATAGAGGCACTGCTGATAGAGTCCATGAGTGAGGACATCTATTGCTTTAGATTAGTGGTGGTTACCTTCACCATTGGCTTTATAGTCGCAAGCAACATCCTTGATTTCTTCAACAATTGGAGGAACAGGTCTAGCCTTCAGTGTAGCAATTTCAGCTTGTGCATCAACTTTATCTGCTTGTAATGTTGCTACCTGTAACTGAATGATGAGTACTTGATTTGTTAATTCCTTTACTTGTAGTGTAAAACCCGTATTAAAATACCACGAACAGTAAATAACTGAAAATAAGTATAAATTAAAACTTTCCATTTATAATATATTACACGTGTCACGACATTAAATAACAAGTATTTACGTATGTTATAAATGTGACATGACGCGACATTAAATTTACGAAAATTAAACACGACACTACGTGAATATTAGTTAACTTAGAAAAACTATGAATTTACCCTAGGGATTATGTTGGCCGCGACTTAGCAAGCAAAAGAGAATGAAGAGGGCCTTTGGCCCATTAGCCCAATAATAATCCTTGTTTAATAAAACTTCCAAGAGAATAAACATAATACAGTTTTATAAAAATAACAAAAACCCTTGCTTTTGTTCTCTCTCTTGCCGCCGGCCAAACAGAACACCAATGTGGTGTTTGTTGATTTTGATCTTTAATTTTGGTGTGTACGTGTTTGTGTTCGTTATTCTTTTTCATCTACGCTTTCGGTAACCCCATAACCTTTATCTTTTTTATAATTCTTTTATTGAATTCATGATCATGTGTTTAATCTTAAAAACAAACAAGAAAACATGTTAGATTAACCGAAAAAACATAAAAGAGGGGTTTTAGTTTGGTTTTTGGTTCGGCCGACATCCAACCAAGAGCCCTAGTCTCTCGGCTTGATTTGTTCGCACCACCACTGAGACCCCAAGGTCCCGACTTGGGTTGGTTTTGGTCGATCGCACACGAAGGGAACCCCGACTCGAAGTCAATGTGTGCTTTGGTTTGATTTACATGTCAACCGAGACCACTAAGGTCTCGGTGAGACTTAGGTTGCAACAGTGGGAACCCGGCTTAGGCCGGGGTGTACTTTGGCTCGGGCAGTGGGTAGCCGAGATACAAGCAGGGGGAATGATGGCCAGGCAGTGGCAATCGGCGAGTCGGGTAGCCACTGGCCGCGGGTTAGCCGCCGGCTGTGTGGTGTCGGCTAGGCACTTTTCGGGCTAAGGATTATTTTAGAACACGGGTTCGGGCTCGGGAATTTAGAAATCAGTTATTTTATTTATTTGACAAGACTTAGGTTTTAAATATTAAAAATTAATATTTCATGATTTAACCTAAGTATTTAATTAGTCTAATTTAATTAAACATGTTATTTTAATTAAATTCATATAATCTATAGTCTATTAAATCAACCATGTTAATTATTTAATAAGTTATAATATTTAATCCATGACTTGTAATTTCATTAATAATCTTTAACTTAGGTTTTTAGTGTAATAATCTAGCTTATTCTATTTTTGGAAAGTAACTATTTTTTGGAAACTTTCTATTTTAAGAAACTTGCTATTTTTAGAAAGTCACTTAGTATTATAATACCTTATTACATGAATAATATACTACAAAATACAAGAATAACTACATATAATACGTTTAATAGTAAAACATGATAGAACATGAATAATAAGCTAAGACCACATAGAATCAGTAAAATACACGTATCTCAGACAACTCATACACATCCCTATTCATATGTAGTATTATCCGTCAAGGGAGAGTAGTTTCTTTAGCGTTTCCATTAGCTTCTACTGGACACAAGGTACAGATTTCCCGTCCTTCAGTAAGGACAATCTCTTCCTTTATTAGTATATCCCGAATGTAGCTAACTATTTTCCCAGTCGTTATAGATTTAAATGATTATGTTTTATTTGTTACCTTATCCATATACATGCATGCCAGTTTCACCTAGTTATGGAGGTACCATAACTATAACACTGGAGGCACTAGTGTTATGACTTCACCTCGAAGGAGTGATAGCTCGTGTCGTCCCTTCAATTTATTTGGCCTTTATTACTTATTATATTATCATGTGTGGCGTATGGGTGCATCCTAGTTACACTTTTAGTCATGAAATATTTTCATGGTAAATGTGGTGTGTGCCTTGCATCCTCCACAAGGAGTTGATCCCTCCTTCCCAAACCATATTAATTAGAGGCATCCCCTCTAATTGCATGACGAGGTCACCCCTCCAGGTATTCATACACGTTGTTGACCTCATGACCTATATTGTCTTTTGGTATATTAAACTAATACAGATTTTCATAAGTAAACATAAGCTATAGTTTTTAGAACTAAAATCAGTTAACATGTTATAAGCCTAGGTTTTTCCCGAGACTTATTCATTTTCGCTGCCATTAAGGCTTTCTATGCTCTTTATATGCTTTCTTTATTCTATGTCTTCATGTTATGCTATATATCCGTTCACTGGGCGTTATGCTCGGCCGTTTTCCATTTCCATGTTCCCAAACGGCAAATACCCAAGGTCGCAAGTAGGATCTCAAGAGTATGTGCATTCGGATGGAAGCTATCCAGCCTTCTATATCTAATGCATTTATCATACTTTATCTTACTTAATTTCATGTTGGACATTGTTTAGTCATTTCCTTTACAGTAATTATATTTGCTTGTGTTTGAGTTACTTGGATTACCGATGTTTGTTTCTGGTATTTCCTTTTATGGTCATGAATGTTTAGACATTTACCTTTCATGCTTTGATGACACGCCATAAATTACTATGATATTCCATTTTACCAAATGGGGTGTTACAATTATGGTATAAGAGCCAAGGTTTTGACCTGTAGCTCTGTAAAACATGACCTGTGACTTACGAGTAGTCACCATCGTCTTCCTAGAACTGACAGTTGGTTTTCATAACATCTATTTAATTTTCATTTCATGTAATCATTTTATGCATTCATCTCATTGTCGCAGGAATTTTTACTAAGTAATGGTTGATACAGGACTGGCCATATTTAGTCACATGTGTTTTTATCGAAACATTTTATTTCTTTAGTCGACCGACCCATAGGTGTCCACACTTGCCTTTTTGTTTTGTGAACCAACCCATAGGCATTCACTCATGGACATATCATCATATTTAATGATCATGCATTTTAAAACTGTTTTATGCATCATAAATAAATTCATGTTTTATACACTATTCATGCATTTTATATTCATGTCATACTTTATCAGACTCATTATTTATTTTGCATTTTGTTTTAAACTGTCAGATGGTGAACACACGCAATGCTCAAGAATTGGCTGTAACTGTCAATGCAGCTTTGCAAGCCCTCTTTCCCCAACTTCGCAATGAAATCAGGGACAAAGTTCATGCTGAATTCCAGGCTCATGGCAATCAGCACAGCCCTCATCCGCAGAACAACAACAATCCTCCACCTCCAACGCTTGTTACATTTATGACTTGGTTGGAGCGATTCAACAAGCATAGACCCCGTTCATTTGAGTAGAC
This sequence comes from Glebionis coronaria, assembly GCA_025667525.1. Classification (NCBI taxonomy): domain Eukaryota; kingdom Viridiplantae; phylum Streptophyta; class Magnoliopsida; order Asterales; family Asteraceae; genus Glebionis; species Glebionis coronaria. Next base: position 317,032,117 of record CM046878.1, read on the forward strand.
TGACAGCCCCTCTGAGGCTGAAGATTGGATATCTCACATTGAGAAGATATTTGATGCGATGGGTTGTGACAGTATCTTCAAGGCAAGACTGGCTTGCTACAAGTTTGAAGGTGATGTGCTGTAGTGGTGGAAGTCAGTCAAGCAGTCCAATAGTAGTGATGATTGGGTTGCACTGTTGACATGGGACCAATTTAAGGAGCTCTTCCTTAATCACTACTTTCCACATGTTACATAGGAGAAACTAAATAGGGATTATCATAATATCCGACACGTTACGTATGAGAACAACAATGAATTCATGCATAGGTTTCTTCATTTGGCTGGATTTTTGGGCGCAACAGCTGGTACTGCTGAGGAGCAAGCTGAGAAGTTTCGCTGGACTCTTCGTACTTCGGTTGCCAACAGTTTGGTGTGTGTTACGTTCACTACAGTGGCACAGGTGGCCGATGCAGCCCGTAAGCTTGAGATGCTTCAGGAACAAGAGGAGTTTGGTGATGACCGATCAGTAAAGAGGTATCTTCAATCACCAAATGTTAATCATTCATTTCTTTCAGTATTTTCATTCTTATATCATCCTCTGTTCAACTTTATATTTCAGACAGAAGATTGACGACCGGAAACTTGCGGTCGCTCAAAAACAATCATCCAAGGGAAATGGTCAGTCCTATGACCGTTCTGCTTTAGATAGGTGTGGCGGTAATGACAATTACCGTAACAATGCCAAACTCTCTAACAGTAGCTGTTCCTACATTTACCTTCTCTCATGATTAATCTGTCTTATGTTATGGTATTCTAACACTCCAGCAACTCATATTTAGGAGTAATGGCAATGAAATGGATCAGGACTACAGAGGTTCGCAGCCTAACCGTTCTGCTTCATCTGTTAACTAATTAAACCTTCTGTGTAATTATGCTTATGTTCCATGATCCTGTCTCATGCATGTACTCATGAAACAGACTCACAGCTAGCTAGGACACATGTTGGAGGGTTCATGCATCCTATCGGCCCTACTTGTTCGCGCAGACATTCTGGTGTTTGCCGTCGAGGTACTGGTGGTTGTTACAAGTGTGGCCAGCCGCGCCATCAACAGAAGGATTATCACCAAGGTGAAATAGAAGGAACCTCTAGACATGCCGACTCCAAACCACCTCCTACTTCAGGTCGCGTGTTCACTACTACCAGGGATCATGCGAACAAGACTCCAGGTACCATCACTAGGAATCCCTTTATGAAAGATCAGACAGCACGCGTTTTGTTTTATACTGGAGTGACTTATTCAGTCATACCCACTCCTTTTACTACACGTATTAGGATTTTCCCAATGCCATTAGATAATTCCTTAAGCATTTCCACGCCACTTAGGGACTCTGTGCGAATCACCCAGGTGTAAAGAGATCTTCCCCTACAATTTGATGATAGAATCCACAGAGTTGACGCACTTCCATTAGACATGTGCGATTTTGACATGATATTGGGCATGGAATGGTTAACCAAACACCAGGATACGATAGATTGCCACACTTATCGGGTTATTTTTGGTGATGTTAAATCTCTAGAGTACATACACCATGGTTTTCTGCCAGGGAGGTCTGTACCAATTATTTCATCCATTTAGGTGCGTGTATTACTATCGCACGGCTGTCAGGGCTTCATAGACAACATTCATGACATTGCTGCTGAGTCTCCATCGATTCAAGATCAGCCAATTGTGTCAGAATTCCCCGATGTATTTCCTGATGAACTTCCGGGCATACCACCTGTTCGTGAAGTCGAGTTTGGAATTAAGCTCATTCTAGGAGCAAAGTCAATTTCCAAGGCTCCTTACCGCAGGCTCCCATTGAGCTTAAGGAGTTAAAAGATCAACTGTAGGAACTTATGGAGCAAGGTTTCATCTGTCCTAGTGCATCGCCATGGGGTGCACCGGTGTTATTCGTGAAGAAGAAATACGACAGAATGCGTTTATGTATAGACTATCGCGAGCTGAACAAGATCATAATCAGGAACCGTTATCCTTTGACGCGTTTTGATGACTTTTTCGATCAACTTCAAGGCACCAAGTATTTCTCAAAGATCGATATGAGGTCCGGCTACCATCAGTTACGGGTTAAAGAGCAGGATATTTCTAAGACTGCTTTCCGTACACGATATGGGCACTACGAGTTCGTAGTCATGCCATTCAGACTCACAAATGATCCAGCAGTCTTCATGGATATGATGAACCGTGTCTTCCATGAGATCCTGGACAAGTTCATTATCGTTTTTGTTGATGATATCCTGATTTTCTCCAAATCCAAGGAGGAACATGAAGAACACCTCCATACAGTTTTGCAAATCCTTCGTCAGAAGCAGTTGTATGCGAAGTTCTCCAAGTGTGAGTTCTGGTTAAGCAAGGTGGCATTTCTGGGCCATATTGTATCTGTAGAGGGGATAACCACGGATCCTACAAAGGTGGAAGCCATCACTAATTGGCCGAGACCTACATCTGAGACAGAGGTCAAAAGTTTTTTGTGTTTAGCTGGCTACTACCAAAGGTTTGTAGAGAACTTTTCACGGTTAGCCTTACCTTTGACTAAGCTGATGAGGAAATGAGAGAAATTCGTCTTAACTAAAGAACAAGAGAAGAGCTTTGAAGACCTTAAGCATAAGTTAGTATCTGCACCTATTCTTACTCTCCCATCTAGTATAGGTAGATTTCAGATCTATAGTGATGCTTCAGGAAAGGGTCTAGGCTTTGTTCTCATATAACATGGGAAGGTTATTGCATACGCAGCACGGCATCTTAAACCTTATGCAGAGAACTACCCTACGCACGACTTGGATCTAGCATCAGTTTTTTTCGCATTGAAGATATGGAGACATTATTTGTATGGTGAATCATGTGACATCTTCACATATCACAAGAGTCTCAAGTACATCTTTACCTAGAAGGAACTAAATATGAGACAAAGAAGATGGTTAGAGCTGCTGAAGGATTATGACACCAACATTCAGTACCATCCTGGTAAGGTGAATGTGGTGGCAGATGCTCTAAGCAAAAGGTCGGGTATGATTGCTGGCATATTGATTGCCATGGAGATCATTCGTGAAATGGAGATGACAGAAATTGAGTTTTGTGTACAAGGACAACATGGTTACTAGGCGAATCTTAGAGTGGAACCAGACTTACATTCTAGGATCAAGGAAGCTCAGAAAGATGATGGTGAGATTTAGGCTATCATTCAGAACCTTGATCAGCAAACAGAGTTTCGTGCTGATGATGACGTTATCTTGTGGCAGGGTACTAGACTAGTTGTTCCTAATGACTCTACACTTAGGGAAACAATGCTGACTGAAGCTCATAGCTCTCCATTTACCATACATCCTGGTTCCACCAAGATGTACCACGACATCAAGCAGCATTTCTGGTGGAGTGGTATAAAGTAGGATGTTGCCACCTTTGTTTCCAAATGTATGATCTACCAGTAGGTTAAAATCGAACACCAGAGAGCTAGTGGTTTACTACAACCATTAGATATTCTAGAATGGAAGTGGGACAAGATCTCCATGGATTTTGTTACTGGTCTTCCGGTGACTCAGAAGAAACACGACGCCATTTGGGTTATTGTTGATAGACTGAACAAATATGCTCATTTCCTGCCAATCCGCAAGGAACATCCGGTCAACAAATTGGCAGACACTTTTCAAAAAGAGATCATTAGACTGCATGGTACTCCATCAGAAATCATCTCTGACAGAGATCCTCGTTTCCCCTCACGTTTTTGGCAGAGTCTGAAGAAGGTTTGGGGCACCAGACTTAAGCTTAGCACTGCCTTCATCCTCAGACCGACGGACAGTCGGAACATACCATTCAGACATTAGAGGACATGCTGCGGGCATGTGGTCTAGAATGGACAGGAAGCTGTGACGATTATATCTGTCTAGTAGAGTTTGTATACAACAACAGTTAGCACGCTAGCATCAAGTGTGCACCGTTTGAGATGTTGTATGGTAGGAAGTGTCGCGCCCCAATCTGTTGGGATCAGGTTGGCGAAGGACTGATTGAGGGTCCAGAGATGATTGAGGTGACTAATGAGAAGGTCGCCGTCGCCAAGGCGAAGCTGCAGGAAGCTCGTGCGCGTTAGAAGAGCTATGCTGATAAGCATCATAGAGATCTATTCTTCAACGTGGGTGATCATGTTTTCCTCAAGGTATCACCTGCCGCAGAGTCAAGAATTTTGGAATTCGAGGGAAGCTCAGTCCTCGCTTCATTGGACCGTTTGACATCATAGAACGCGTCGGTGAAGTGTCATATCGTGTAGCATTACCGCCTCAGCTATCACACGTTCACAACGTGTTCTATGTTTCCTTACTCAGAGGATACAACTATCATCCCCTTCATGTTGTTTAGTATCCGCTTGATCAGATTCGAGAGGATCTTTCATATGTCCAAGAACCAGAGTGAGTTCTTGAATGACAAGAACGTGTCATGTGAAGGAAGACGATTCCATTCGTCAACATCCTCTAGAAGGATCATCCTGAGCGGGAATCCACTTGGGAGACGGAGGAATCTATACAGACTTCTTACCCTCATTTCCAATTTCTGATTCGGGTATGCTTTCTTTCAGTTTACGGTTTCTCTAATTCGAGGACGAATTATTCTTTTAGAGGGGAAGAGTTGGAAAACCCGCATTAAAATACCATGAACAGTAAACATGAACAGTAAATACACGAAAATACGTACAAATTAAAACTTTCCATTTATAATATTTTAACGTGTCACGACATTAAATAACAAGTATTTACGTATATTATAAATGTGACATGACACGAAATTAAATTCAAGACAATTAAACACGACACTACGCAAATATTAGTTAACTTAGAAAAACTATGAATTTTCCCTACGGGCTTATGTTGGCCGCGGCATAGCAAGCAAACGAGAAGGAAGAGGGCCTTTGGCCCATTAGCCCAATACTAATCCTTGTTTAATAAAACTTCCAGGATAATAAACATAATAAACTTTTACACAAATAACAATACCCTAGCTTTTGTTCTCTCTCTTTCCACCGGCCAAACAGGACCACCAAGGTGGTGTTGTCGATTTTGATCTTTAATTTTGGTGTGTACGTGTTCGTGTTCGGTACTCTTTTTTATATACGCTTTCGGTAATCCCATAACCTTTATCTTTTTATAATTCTTTTACTGAATTAATGATCATGTGTTTAATCTTAAAAACAAACAAGAAAACATGTTAGATTAACCGAGAAAAACATAAAAGAGGGGTTTTGGTTTGGATTTTGGTTCGGCCGACATCCAACCGAGAGCCCTAGTTTCTCGGCTTGCTTTGTTCGCACCACCATCGAGACCCCAAGGTCTCGGCTTGGTTGGTTTTGGTCGATCGCTAATAACTAAGATTTTTTTAAAGTGAGAATCCTCTCGACTCAATTCGAATTGATCTTGGTTTAAAGTGTGACTCAGTCGTTCTTGGTGTAAAAAACAAATGTCGTTGAGCTAATTTAAAATAAAAATGAAAACTTGAAAAATATAAACTGAAAACTAAATGAGAAAAGTTTAACACTTTAATAAAAATAAAATTGAAAATAAAATAAAATAAAATAGTTAAAAAAAATAAACTTATTCGGAATAAAAACATAAATTTTGGATAAAACACAGTAGTCGTAATAATGCCCAATTCGGATAAATCTACCTATTCGGAAAAAAATGCAATCTTCGGATAAACAATCAATTTTCGGAATAAACAAGATTTTTAGAAAAATGAATTTTCGGAATAAGATGATTTTCGGAAAAACTGCTATTTTCGGATAAACTAACTAATTCAGAAAAATGGAATCTTCGGATAAATAAGCCTATTTCGAAATAATCTATATTTTCGGATAAACAAGGAAATTCGGGAAAAAACTATTCTCGGATAAACTGATTTTCAGATAAAATTGAATTCAGATAACACTTGTTTTTCGAAAAACAAATATATTCGGAAAAGGAACAGATTTTCGGATAAATGAAATAAATTCAGATAAAATCCTAATTCGGATAAACAGATTAATTTGGGATACTGACTAATTCGGATAACAATGCATTTTCGGGATTATAAACCCTTTCCCGAAGATGTAAAAAAAATCAAATTAACAGTAACAATAGATCCTAAAAACAGGGAACCAAAAATCAAAATAAGCAAAAATCAACTAAGAACTTAACCAAAACTTAATCTAAACAAATTTTAAGAAAAACCTAATAAGCCACAAATCAAAAACTTAAAAAAATCTAAATAAACAAAATATTAAAAAAGAAATTTTAAAAGATTAAACTATTTAAAACACTTAATTAAAAATAAGATGAACACACAATAAGCAATAAGTACAATAAGCACTAATCAAACACACTAAATCAATAAGAACAATCAAATAAACACATCAAAAATCAAATAAGCATAAAGATTAAACAAACTACATGATTACCAAATCAAAAGAATAGAATTAAAATCAAGAAAGGTAGAATGAGAATGATTATGAAAAAGATTGAATTAAGATGAAGATTAAAGATTCAATACAAGATTAAAGATTAAAAATCTTGAAAACTTGAAAGTAAATCTAGAGAGAGAAAGTAATTTATTCTACTCCTACGACTTGAAAAATAAACTAATTAACTAACTAAAAATCTAACACCTCCTAATGAAGGATTAGGAGGGTATTTATAGGAGGAGGGGAGGAGTGTTGTTTCTTCTCTCTTTCTCTTAGTCTTTTCGTCTTTTAATTTCTTCGTCTTTCTTGACTTCGTTTTGTCGAATGTTAAAATGAACTCGTCTTCTATCTTCTTTTATAAGACTTGGTTCTTCGACATCGTTAAACTTCTGTCTTTAGTCTTTTTTTTTCGATAAATCTTCAGAATAAGCTTTTGACTTCCGTTCTTTTTACACTCTTCATATTTTGACTTCGTCTTTTTCTTTTTCTTCGATAAAAGCCCGTAAAAGCCCGTGTTTTCTTCCTTTTTCATATTTTTGTCCTAAAATACAACAAAAACACAAACCACGCATAATTCCGCCTTTTACGACATTAAATACACGTTTTGGTCTCGTTTTTATTATAATTAAGTGGTAAAAGGATAAGTGTTTTCACACTTATTAAATCCCTAACACTTGAGCATTGCAATGCCCTCATGCAATCCATTAGTTACAAAGAAAGATTTACATTTTCCATCATAATTAACCCACCTTGGCCTTTATTAAATACTAGACAATAAGGAAGCTGAAAAGATAGAAAATTACAAAATATTTAAAGGACGAAACAAGTAAAGAAATCTAAGACTTACATTAGGGATTTTTTGTGTCATGAATCATTATCACCCTCAAGTTTCACGTTCCCCATACGAAGCTTAAAAACGAGATCATTGTTATTATAAGTTAGTAAAGCTAACACTTACTCATGTGGCTAAATTATTCACTTAGACTCCCTTATTCCTAGGTGTATCTCTTATCTTTTATTTTTGTCTTGAATGACCACAAGGATGCATTTTTGACTTATTTCGATAGTTTATTAGGCTAAAAATAAAGTAGGACGATTTAATCAATAGTTAGCTAAAGGACAAAATCTTTTAAAACTGCTTCTCGAAACATCATAAAGTTCATATCTTGGCATAACTCGTTTCACGATTTGAGACCATTCTCGGATCGATATTTGGCATTGACTTCATACTTCGAATCTTGAGAGACGTTCTTGAAATAATGGTCATCTCTTAATAATAGGAATTTCTTCACTTGAAGTTTTTGAGAGATTATTTAAACATGGACCACGACTTCTTCATTTTTCTCCAATCTTTATTTGGGATTTTAATATACAACGATCTGCCTCCTTTTAGGACTTGGATCTATTTATCCTCACACCTTGTAAGGTTCTTTTCGGATAGACTTCTCCATGATCTTTATGGGAGTAATTGCTCCTCGTAGTGTGTCTCGATCCTTCATATTGATGTTTGAATAATGATTCTTCACATCACTTTGGATCTTTAGCAACAAAATGGAATCCTCATGTCTTGTTAGGGCCTTTTTGGACTCGCCAATCTTCGCATCCCACTTCAATAAGTTATGCCTTGACTATGAACTCTAATTAACCCCGAGCAACTTTTAAACGATCTTTGGCTAGAAGCTAAGTAACTTTTCGAATCGTACGACCTTATTTATTGCAATTATATATTAACAAGAGATGGGAGAAAAAGATCATAATTAACTCACATAAATTCATGAAAGAATACCAAACTTATAATTGACTCTATCATCTCTCGTTCTCCACAATTTTAAAATCTCAAGGAATGCGACTCGTGGATGCTTAGCCTATTAAATCAGTGTTTTGAGTTTTTAAGTCATCTATAGGATCTTGCAAATTCTTAGACTTTTTTCAAGTTTAGGATTTGCATTTTAAAGTTCCCTTGATAAACAAATTTCTAGGATCAATTATAGGAACTTGCGAAAAGTTCTTGTTCTTAAGCCATATGAGTTAAGACTTTCGCGTTTTAAAGTTCCCTACAAAGTCTAGCAAAACTTGATTTAAACACGTTAAGGATACTAGCTAGAGTAAACTCAAATAAGTAAACTCGGGTTGAGTCAAAAGATTCATGACGGGCCTAATATATCAAAGATACCTAAACTCATTAAAACCATTTTATTAAAATTTATTCTAGCTATGAAAGAAAATAACGATAACAAAGGAAAATACTACTAGGCCAAAATAGATAAAATTTTTTGAAAAATGTCCAAAAATCAATTTTCCGGTTAAAATGAGGCCAAATACATGGAAAAGCCCACTTATCTTCGATAGAAGTCCCCCCTACACTTAATATAAACATCGTCCTCAATGTTTAAGCATTTGTGAGTAAACTTACCTACACTTAGGACATTGTGCATGTTGTTTAAATCTTTCTAAGGAAGAGACAACTAAAGTGATTCCTATTTCAACGCCAATGATAAAATAATGAATCAAAAGAGTTTAGGATAGAACCGGGAAGACGGGAACACGGAATCATGGGTCGTCAGAAGTCATCAATAAAGAATCTTTGATAGCTCGAATACCTGCACATGATAAGAAAGAAACAACAAACACAAACTAGGGTCTCCCCCTACACTTATTGTAAAATCCATGATTTTACCATGATTTAATGTAATAAAGTTTCACCCAATAATCCTAGAACACTTCCTCATATGATTTATTTCTATAAGATGTGTGTGAACTTGTCCATTATGTACTTATACTTTTACATTCACCCTTTTTGTAAATAGTTACATAACTCAAACCATGTGCTTAAAAACTAGAAGAACAAATAATGAAATGTATAACTAATTATGTATACATAACATTTAACAAAAATGAGAACAATGTTACATCATACATACATAGTCGTGTATGCATATGTGTACATCATAAGCACACTTACACCTTCTTGGACTAGCCCAAGATCCTTTCTCTTTGTGTTCTAGCCCAACAAAAGCCCACAACAAGCCCACCTCTTCTTTTGGTTAGCCTTACACCACACACATCCACTATGTGGAAGAAGAAGAGTTGCTTTGGTTTTGGAAAAGCCAACACTTGGAACAATGACTCTTACCAAGGCAATCATACCTTTTGCCTTGCCTTTTCTCTCTCTCTTTAAGCTGAAAAGACACACACTCTTCATTCTCACACATGCAAATCCAATCTCATTTCTCACATCTCCTTTCTCTCTCAAATCGTACGAATACATCCAAGAATCTACATTAACTTCTAATCATTATAGCAAGCCCTAGCCGATTCCTTAAGGGTCACGGCTTGGTTATAGTTAGGGTTTTCATCTTCATCAAGATTAGATCCCAAATCTCCCTTGTTCTCTAGATCTTCCTTAGTAACTTTAGCAAGAAAGGTATTACTCATTATGATTTCTTCATTTTTACTTGCATGCATCAACATCCACCTATAAACACATGTAACAATTTGTTAAAAATCAAGATTTGATAAAACCATGACCATCTAAGGTCACGACATATTTTGTAATACCATTAGTCATGGTTAAAAACTTTTGATAAAGAAACCTATGACTAGTATTCTATGTTTAAACTTAATTTAAAATCATATGAATCATTTTATGAATTTAAGTGTAGCCGTGGGTTACAAATCTTACTTTTGGGATTTTGGATAACTAATAATCATAAATCTCATAAGTAATCTTGTGTAACTCAAAACCATGAAAAACCATGACCTTAAAGGTCACGACATAATTAAATGGACATCTATGACTTATGTACTAAGTTTTAAATAATGGGATATGTATTTATACATGTATAATGAACTACTAAAAATCACTAAAACACTTTATGTGTACAAATATAGCCGAGGGCTATATATATCCTTGGATGGATTTTAAATGTACATGCATGTCTATGTAAAACCTAGATCTAGTGTTAAGGACTTAACTTAACCTAATAAACATAAAATAAGTATAAAGATATTATGGGAACATTTGGGGAAAAACAATATAGCCGTAGGCTATATGTTGTTTTTCTTGGATTCATGGTAACCATGGAAACACGCAATTAACCTAGATGATTATGTTGGACTTTATAAATATCTATAAAACACAAAACTAGCTAAAAATCTCATCTTGGAAACACCAAGATTAAATTATAGCCGTGGGCTATATATGTGTATACATGGACTTGTGATTGATTTTTGGGTCTATACATAGTTTAGATCTATTTTGGGACTCTTATGATTACATTTAACCTTAAAACAAGTCTTGACTAATCTTAATAAGCTATAACTTAATATAGTCGTGAGTTATAAGCTCATATTAAAGCTTATGACTTGCATGCAACCTTGTAACAAATCTAGATCTTATTTGATACACCAAATAAAACAAACTTTGAGTTTTATTCTTTTATTAGGGTTTATAACTAAATATGGATAAGCCAATAATAAGCTTATTAGAAAACTTGAACTATTACTTACATAAAATGAAAAAGTAGTATTGATGGACTAATCAAGCCCATGCAACATTAGCCCAAGACTAAATGATCCCATTAAGCCCATTTAACAAATCTTAGTACCTTAATGGACTTAAGAATGTGCTTAAGCCCATTTAATTAATTAGTGGACTTAAAAATGTATTTAAGCCTAATAAATGTTTTAAAGGCCCATTTAACAAATTAGTGGACATAAAATGTATTTAGGCCCACTAGATAGCCCAATAGTCTTTAAACCCATTTAATGAGCCCATTTAATGTTTTGGATTATTTAAATAAAAGTTTTTATAATAAAATATAACTTATAAAAACCTTTGGACTAAAATGACAATTTATGAAACCTAAGGACTAAAACCGTGACATTTAAAACTTGGTTTGATAAACTATTAAACACAAGGACTAAAAATGTGGTTATCCGAAAGTCTAGGGTTTAATAAATACCATCCGTGGCATATTAAACCCTAGGGACCATTTTGGAAAGTTTCTAAAAGTTGTTTTGTCATTTCATAACCCTAAGGACCACTTTTGTAATAACCCGAAACATAAAGAAGCCCTAGGGACTGATTTTGCCATTATATGAAAGTTATAAAACCTAGATATAACTAAGAGGACTAAAACTGCCATAACCCGAAAGTATAACAAGCCCTAGGTACTAAATGTGAAAAATCCGAAAGTTTTACTTTACTTAAAACATGGAGGGACTAGTTTTGTAATATTCTGAAACTTAAACTAGCCCTAACCCTAATTCTATTTTAAATTAGTAAAACTTAAATAAATCCTAAACTAAAAGGATTTAAGTGGTAAATTCTTAAACATGCAATTTATAAATTATTTTATAAATGTTAAATAATTTATGGGAACTTTAAAGTTAAATAAAATATTTATATTTTTACTTTACAAGAATAAAATATTTATGATTTGCTTTATGAAATAATACGTATAAACCATAGGATCTGTATAATTAGTACATGTACTCATATACTTTTAGGAAATAAAATTATATGAACGTAAAATAAATTGAATGCAAATACGTATATTAATATTATAAGTAAGACATTTTATGTTTACTTAAATATGAAACTTAATAATAAGTTTAAATGGTTATTATTAATACATGTACTACGGACTTAAACTAATATTATAAGTAAAACATTTTATGTTTACTTAAATGTGAAACTTAATTACAAGTTTAAATGGATATTATTAATACTTGTACTACATTTATTTAGATAAACACTGTAGCATTAATAAACCGAATTAAAAATCTGTATAAGCATACACGTACGTTCCTTGTATTATTCATTAAGACTGTACTATTTGATTAGGCATAGCTTGTGGCGTGAGCATTATTTGGATATTCATATTATACAGCTTTTACCAACTCCCAGGTGAGTTTACAGCCCTATATAAACTATTGATAAACTTTTTCTCTACGGGGGAGAAAACATGCAACTATTTTAATGGACATAACAGAATTGTATAAACTTGACTACGATTGACTATTATAGAAACTGTTAAATTATTGTAATTGACCGAACTTTATGAATAGATCTATTTGGGATTGACCATCCCCATCTGGGTGATTCATGCTCATTGTTCCTTGGCCAGGACAACAGATGTATACCATGTTGGAACTGGGTTTGGGTGTCTTTTTGTAGGACACCAAGTTCTCATCTATTGAGGACTATGGAAGGTTAAGCTTCATTTTCGAGTAATAGAAAATGTAATCTACCTTTTTGTAAAAATGCATTGTGCATTGTTACTACTATAATTGATGTATGTCCAAACTAGTTATTATTAAACCTGTAAATTCACCAACTTTATGTTGACCCTCTAAGCATGTTTTCTCAAGAAAATGAAGTTAGTACATGGTGTGTGCATGGACTCAAGCATCATTATAATTTGCATTGTAGGACTCGTCAAGGGTTCTATTTGGGGAAATAAACAATTTACTTTTATCATGATGAAGACAATTTTCATAAATTTGTATGATAACCATGTGATATGTTTTGAATAATCTCTTATCTTATGCTCTATGAACTATGTGCTATCGATTCACCCTTGTGACATCTCCGTTGATAATTCCACATATTTTGACTCTACCCGGGGTGTCACAGAGAATGGTATCAGAGCATTAGTTATAAAGAACCAGATAAATTTTTAAATAAAATAAAAATAAAGTAATTTTTATTTTATTTAAAACTGGACTATAACTTATAAAAGCGTTTTGAGATTTTTTTTGGGACCGTATTAGTTAAGCATGTAGATCGTAGGGCATTTTATGCTATGTGAACTAAGTGTGTTTTGATTGTTAAATAAATTGGTTAAATGATTATATATATATATATATATATATATATATATATATATATATATATATATATATATATATATATATATATATATATATATATATATATATATATATATATATATATATATATATATATTTATATATATATATATATATATATATATATATATATATATATATATATATATATATATATATATATATATATATATATATATATATATATATATATATATATATATATATATATATATATATATATATATATATATATATATATATGTGTATATATATATATATATAAGTATTAATAAATATATAACCTTAAAACATTGCGATGATTGTTTAAAAAGGGTATACTTTATAAAACTTGTAACCAAAAATAATATTTTTCTTTTGTTTGTAAGCTTATACTTACTTCAAATTTAAAAAAAAATATTATTTTCAGAGCATCATGACTCTGCCTACTGCACCTCCGACTCTCCTACCAGTGGTAGTCCCTGTTCTAGCTATCCCTTCATCACCACGATCAGTACAATGTGGATGGTTATCGGCCTCAGATTCAGAGGATGACCAGACTATCAAAGCTGTATTTCCCGAGGACCCTTTTTCTACTCCAGCATCAGCTATACTGGTCCCCATCACTATGGAGGAGGACCGGGTATCTCCGGACCTACCATCTTCTGTACCTTCATCATTACCATCGGGCTATTTTCCCGAGTCTCCACTTTCTCGACAGAGGAGGTATGAGGCTAGACCTGACTCCACTTTCGAGATCGGGGAGGGTTCCAGGGCGGGACATGTCGATCGTGTCTAAACCCAGATCACCGTATTGGCCGCAGGCCATGAGCGGGAGATATCAGACCTTCGCAGCCTGTTGACAGCAGGTCAATTGGGCTACACTGCCATCCATGAGCGTATCGACTCTCTCACTCACACTATGAAGGGAGAAGCCCAGGCAGCCAAAGGTGTTCAGGCTAAGACTGACGAGGCATTACAGTTGCTATGGGAGGAGAACTACCATATCCATCAGCGTATTCATGCCATGGAGAGTCTTCAGCATCAGAACCATGCTGCTCTATCTGCTCAGAAGCAGTCCCTGTCTATTTTCTTTGACCTTGCCATCGTCCGACACGATGGGGGTTACTAAAGGGATGGCTTATCTTCAAGGGGTCGTTGACAAACTTAGGACCCAGCTGCTGACAGCATTCCGTATGCTTAAGGAGGCCCGAGCGACAGTTCGGACATTATGGAGTACCAGGAGAGCATCTACAACTTCATCAGCCCCACTAGCACCAACCTCATCCATTAGACCACCTAGGCAGGAGTAGAGTAGATGTACTAGATTTCTTGTACATCATGATCAGCTTATGGTTTGTACCCAAGCTATCATGGTATAGGACTTTTGTACTTTTATTTCTTTTCAGCTTTTGTGATTTAATCATGTACTGTACCTTTCCTTTTTTGAACATGTGTTTTTGGATATGATGTACTTAGGACAATGTGTACCACTACCTAGGACAAGCCCAGCTAAGCCTTTGTCTCGGATTTGCTATGCTCGATGAATGTTTAATTCCTTATAGAAATTTACATGTAATCATCTACTTATGTTATATCTGTTATGCAATGTATTATATTATGAAACCTTGACAGGTTATCCAATTTGTTATAAAATCAATGCCTGAATTTTCTCCGTGCAAATAATATAAAAACTATACTAAAACTTGAACTAATAATCTCATTTTGTGTATGATTATAGATAAATGGCGATTACTCGATCAAATCTCAATAAATACAACCACTTCGAACAATGATCCAAACCTCAATCTGCGCAGAAACAATCCTAATAGGGGTTGTTCTTACCCCGACATCTTGAAATGCAAACCCTCATACTACCGAGGAAAGGAAGGAGTTGTTGAAGTGATGCAATGGTTTGAAAGACTAGAGACAGTTTTCCGCATCAGCGGTTGTGCTGACGAGAACAGAGTCAAGTTTGCCACCTGCACACTACTTGAGAGCGCCCTTACCTGGTGGAACTCTGTTGTCGCTACCCTTGGACATGACACCGCTTATACTCTCACTTGGGCTAACCTTAAGGAGAGGATGACTGAGAAGTACTGTCCTAGAGGAGAAATGAAGAAGTTGGAAATCGAATTGTGGGATTTGAAATGCAAAAACAATGACATCCTTTGGTACAACCAAATATTTCAAGAGTTAAGCTTGATGTGTACAAGAATGTTCCCTCAAAGAAGCGGCAAGATTGAGAAGTATGTCAGCGGACTCCCTGACAACATTCATGACAGTGTGCTAGCATCACGACCCACTACCGTTGAAAGTGCTATGGAATTCGCGACTAAGTTGATCAACAAGCGAGCCCACAATTTTTCTGAAAAGCAAACGGATAACAAGAGAAATTCGGATGAAAGTTCTTGTAGCCAACACAATCAGCTTTCCAAAAGGCAAGACGTTGGGCAAACTTATTGTGCTACTCCCACAACCAACACAAAGGGCTACTCAGGTTCCAAGCCTATGTGTCCAAAGTGCAACTATCATTATGTTGTTGGAGGTCAATGCCATGGATGCTACAAGTGCGGCCAACCAGGCCATTTTTCTCGTGAATTTCAAGCAAATGCTGTTACCTCGGTTAGACCCAATAACAATCCCGGAAACAGCAACAAGGGCAAGTCCAATGCTCGTGGAAGCGGAAGTGGGCAACAGGGAAACTGAAACCCCACAGGTGGAAGCAACAATGAACCAAAGAGAACCATAGTGTGTTACGAATGTGGAACCCTTGGACACGTGAGACCCAACTGTCCCAAGTTGGCCAACCAGAAGAAGGACAACAAGGGAACTTCATCACAAGTGTACATGGTTGGCAATGCCCAAGCCAATCCAGATTCCAACATCGTCACCGGTACGTTTTTACTAAATCAACGATATGCATCTGTCTTGTTTGACACCGGGGCAGACCGGAGTTTTATATCTACTGAATTTAGTGAAATATTGGAAGTCACCCCATCAGTTTTAGACCCTTAATATATGGTAGAACTAGCTGACGTAAATGTTGTGACAATTAACACCATCATTAGAGGTTGTACCTTATACCTTTCCAATCACCCGTTTAACATCGACCTAATTCCGGTAAGCCTTGGTAGCTCTGATGTCATTATTGGCATGGATTGGCGAGAATAATATCGTGGAGTTATCATATGTGATCAAAAACTGGTTTGTATACCTTGGGGAGAGGAAACCTTGATTATACGAGGGGACGGTAACCCAGACATAATCAACACTAGACTTAGTGTCATCTCTTTCACCAAAGTCCAGAAATGCTTGGTCAAGGGATGCCCCATCTTCCTAACCCGTTCCTCCCCAAGTGATGAGGTAGGCAACCCTAAACCTAAAAGACATGTCCAACTCACAATGGGTGTATTTTGTAGGGTTATATTTGCCATCTTAGGCAACCCTAAACCTAAAAGACACGTCCAAATCACCATGGGTGTATTTTGTAAGGCTGCGTTCGACATCCTCGTAAAGAGATGTTGAATGCCCTATGCTTCTGGAAAAACCTTTTCCCCTCTTCAGGTCCAATTAGTTCGACAATACTATCATCCACTAAACCTTGGAAAGTATGACTCATATCCTTAGAAGTCAAAATTTGTGCAAATTTTGGAACCATTATTAAGTGGATGCACGACCCTTGGCAGCATCCCGCAAGATGCGCATTTCTTTATTCTTGGTATCTTCCTTTATTTCCACCATTTGAGGTACTTCTTTTCTGTGCCTCTTTCGCCCAGCCCCGCTGTGAATGAAGCAGATTCTCTACAACTTCCTACCCAATCACCATCAAAAATAATCTTAACCTTTCTGCTGGGTAGATGTTTTAGTGTTATCAACTAATGTTTGTATCCCATAGGCTTGAGGTATATCAGCAAGTCTGTCGCGTATAGTTGTTGACACAGGAGGGGTATTAGTTAAAAAAGTTTTTTTACCTTCAACCCCCAATTTCCCACCATCAGGTGTGGAGATATAACATATCCTTCACCAGTGAAAAGGATGCAGGAATAGTGCATCCCCAGCTATCACAGCATATAAAGCATGCTGGCGTGTCCTCCTCATATCAGAAACCATTTGTAATGAATTTTCCCTCCCAACCAAAGCCACAACACCATTGGTCCTCTCTTAACTCTTGGAAGGATGTAACCGCGACCCTGTTGAAAAATCCCTCGTCTATCCATCCATAGTAGTAGCAGCATCTATTACTGCTCAACCGGATGTATAGTGCGACCCGGATAAAGATCTCGTTGCATTACTTTCTATCCATCCATAGTAGCAGCAGCATCCAGTACTACTAAATCAGATGTATAGTACGACCCGGATAAAGATCTCTTTGCATTGCTTTCCATCCATCCATAGTAGCAGCAACAACATCCATTACTGCTCAATCGGATGTATAGTGCGACCCGGATAAAGATCTATTTGTATTGCTTCCTATCCATCCATAGTAGTAGCAGCATCCATTACTTCTCAATCGGATGTATAGTGCGACTCGGATAAAGATCTCTTTGCATTGCTTCCTATCCATCCATAGTAGTAGCAACATCTATTACTGCTCAATCGTATGTATAGTGCGACCCGGATAAAGATCTCTTTGCATTACTTTCTATCCATCCATAGTAGTAGCAGCATCCATTACTGCTCAATCGGATGTATAGTGCGACCCGGTTAAAGATCTCTATGCATTGCTTTCAATCCATCCCTAGTATTAGCAGCATCTATTACTGCTCAATCGGATGTATAGGGCGACCCGAATAAATATTTATTTGCATTGCTTCCTATCCATCCATAGTAGTAACATCATCTATTACTGCTCAATTGGATGTATAGTGTGACCCAAATAAAGATCTCTTTGCATTGCTTTTCTATCCATCCATAGTAGTAGCATCATCCATTATTGCTCAACCGGATGTATAGAGCAACCCGGATGTAGATCACTACACATCAACGTCACCTTTTTGTTTATGAACATGTCGAAAATAAACCTGTATACTTAGAACATCTTCTCACTTAAAAGATAACTACGTTTTTAATAGCTTTGAGGATAAAGCTAAAATAACGGGGTGGTGCTGTAAAATTCATGATTTTACCATGATTTAATGTAATAAAGTTTCACCCAATAATCCTAGAACACTCCCTCATATGTTTTATTTCTATAAGATGTGTGTGAACTTGTCCATTATGTACTTACTTTTACATTAACCCTTGTTGTAAGTAGTTACATAACTCAAACCATGTACTTCAAACTAGAAGAACAAATAATGAAATGTATAACTAATTATGTATACATAACATTTAACAAAATTGAGAACAATGTTACATCATACATACATAGCCGTGTATGTATATGTGTACATCCTAAGCATACTCACACCTTCTTGGACTAGCCCAATATCCTTTCTCTTTGTGTTCTAGCCCAACACAAGCCCACAACAAGCCCACCTCTTCTTTTGGTTAGCCTTACACGGCACACATCCACTATGTGGAAGAAGAAGAGTTGCCTTAGTTTTGGAAAATCCAACACTTGGCACAATGACTCTTACCAAGGCAATCATACCTTTTTCCTTGCCCTTTCTCTCTCTATTTAAGCCAAAAACACACACACGCTTCATTCTCTCACATACAAATCCAATCTCATTTCTCTCATATCCTATCTCTCTCAAATCATACGAATACATCCAAGAATCTACATTAACTTCACTAGATATTTGTCTTCATCTTAACTGCTAATCATTTAGTAGTATCTCCACCTTTAGAATCATGATAGGAAGCCCTAGCCGAATCCTTAAGGGTCATGGCTTGGTTATAGTTAGGGTTTTCATCTTCATCAAGATTAGATCCCTAATCTCCCTTGTTCTCTAGATCTTCCTTAGTAACTCTAGCAAGAAAGGTAGTACTCATTATGCTTTCTTCATTTTTACTTGCATGCATCAACATCCACCTATAAACACATGTAACAACTTGTTAAAAATCAAAATTTGATAAACCCATGACCATCTAAGGTCACGACATATTTTGGAATACCATTAGTCATGGTTAAAAACTTTTGATAATGAAATCTATGACTAGTATTCTATGTTTAAACTTGATTTAAAATCATATGAATCATTTTATGAATTTGAATGTAGCCGTGGGTTACAAATCTCACTTTTAGGATTTTGATTAACTAATAATCATAAATCTCATATGTAATCTTGTGTAACTCACAACCATGAAAAACCATGACCTTAAAGGTCACGGCATAATTAAATGGACATCTATGATTTATGTACAAAGTTTTAAATAATGGGATATGTATTTATACATGTATAATGAACTACTAAAAATCACTAAAACACTTTATGTGTACAAATATGGCCGTGGGCTATATATATCCTTGGATGGATTTTAAATGTACATGCATGTCTATGTAAAACCTAGATCTAGTGTTAAGGACTTAACTTAACCTAATAAATATAAAATAAGTATAAAGATCTTATGGGTACATTTGGGGAAAAACAATATATCCGTGGGATATATGTTGTTTTTCTTGGATTCATGGTAACCTTGGAAACATGCAATAAACATAGATAATTATGTAGGACTTTATAAATATTTATAAAACACAAAACTAGCTAAAAATCTCATCCCGGAAACACCAAGATTAAATTATAGCCGTTGGTTATATATGTGTATACATGGACTTGTGATTGATTTTTAGGTCTATACATAGTTTAAATCTTAATTTGGGACTCTTATGATTACATGCAACCTTAAAACAAGACTTGACTTATCTTAATAAGCTATAACTTAATATAGCCATGAGTTATAAGCTCATATTAGAGCTTATGACTTGCATGCAACCTTGTAAAAAATCTAGATCTCATTTGATACACCAAATAAAACAAACTTTGAGTTTTATTCTTTTATTAGGGTTTATAACTAAATATGGATAAACTAATAATAAGCTTATGAGAAAACCTAAACTATTACTTACATAAAATGAAAAAGTAGTATTGATGGACTAATCAAGCCCATGCAACATTCGCCCAAGACTAAATGAGCCCATTAAGCCCATTTAACAAATCTTAGTACCTTAATGGACTTAAGAATGTGCTTAGGCCCATTTAATTAATTAGTGGACTTAAAAATGTATTTAAGCCCAATAAATGTTTTAAAGGCCCATTTAACAAATTAGTGGACTTAAAATGTATTTAGGCCCACTAGATAGCCCAATAGTCTTTTAACCCATTTAATGAGCCCATTTAATGTTTTGTATTATTTAAATAAAAGTTTTTATAATAAAATATAACTAATAAAAACTTTTGGACTAAAATGACAATTTATGAAACCTAAGGACTAAAACTGTGGCATTTGAAACTTGTTTTGATAAACTATTAAACACAAGGACTAAAAATGTGATTATCCGAAAGTCTAGTGTTTAATAAATACCATCCGTGTCATACTAAACCCTAGGGACCATTTTGGAAAGTTTCTAAAAGTTGTTTTCTCATTTCATAACCTTAAGGACCACTTTTGTAATAAGCCGAAACATAAAGAAGCCCTAGGGACTGTTTTTCCATTATATAAAAGTTATAAAACCTAGATAAAACTAAGAGGACTAAAACTGCCATAAGCCGAAAGTATAACAAGCCCTAGGTACTAAATGTGAAAAATCCGAAAGTTTTACTTTACTTAAAACATGGAGGGACTAGTTTTGTAATATTCCGAAACTTATACTAGCCCTAACCCTAATTCTATTTTAAATTAGTAAAACTTAAATAAATCCTAAACTAGTAAAACTTAATTTTTTTCAAAAGATTTTGGTGATGCACATGGAGTTTGATCCATTTTGATTGTGTAAGATTCCTTGTTTATGTTATTATTATTATAACAATTCTTTATTTTTAAGTGCATGCATTTGTGTTTTATTTTAATTTAATGCATGTGATCATGCAAGTGAATCTAAGGATTAGGAGTTGTTGTAGATGATGAATATAGGCTATTAGAAGTGTTGATGATGTTAAAAATGGGTCAAAATGAGTTTTGATGTGATTTTAAAAGAGTCATTTTAGATCAGTAGGTTTAAGCCCATTTTTCGTACAGTGGCTATTGGCTAAAGTTTGATACTATTAGATATTGTTTTAGTAGTCGTCGATACGCTCGTTTTGATATAAGATAGAGCTTTTAACTCCAAACGAGTCAAAAGTTATGCTAGTTTGATTATTCGTGTACCGGGAGACGAGTATTGACCCAATACGAAATTGTTGTCGATATTTGGATTGAATCTCGGGGACTATAAGTTGAGTTTTAAAACTGATCAAAGGCTTTTGTTAGTTTCTAAACTTAGAATTTGGAGTCTATTTTCAAATTCAAGGTGGCGATTTTATAAATGGAAATGTTTAACAAGGTCAAAATGGTTTTACAAGTCAAGTGTGTAAAACAGTCCGGTTTTTAAGGTCTAAAGATGTATCGAGAAGGTGGGTCTAAAATGTGAATCATTGAATGAAATTTAAACTGAGTCTTATACAGATTATAAGTGAGGTTTTCACCAAGTTTCGTCGAAAACGGAGTCGTTTAGGTAGGGGAAATCAGTGTGTACTTTTTGGTAAGTACCGGCTGAGTACTTTTTGGGAGGTACTTAACCTCGCGTCATAGTTTGAGGCGAGAGGCTAAACTATTAGCTTTTCAAAGTCCTAAGAGGATATAAGTATTGTGTGTGAGTATATATTCTGAGATTGGAGACCCATTTAGGGTACTTGAACCTTGTTGATTTGGCATCTTGAGATGGATCAATATCGAAGGTGCTAGTCTTGGAAAGCTAGTACATGTTGTGGGGTTTAGAAGGGATTCACTTGCATTGATTGGTCATGTCTATGTACATACTATTTTGAGTAATTGATTTTATTATACTAAGTATATTTTGAAATACTTAAGTATGTTGCTAAGCGCGCACCTTATTTGTTAGGTGGCGGCTTTTGATGTGTATATATTTGGGAGACATCTTCACTTGGCGATCACTACTACTACCAGCTTTATGTATTATATAAGGTAAGTCTATAGTCTCGCTTTTACACTATTTTGTAAATGGTTTTTAAACCCGCGAGGGGGAATACATGTTTTTCATAAACTTAGAACACAAGTCTTTTATGGTATGCTTGTCCCTCTATGAATGGACCTGTGGTTGCCTTTATATTACATTAAGTGATTGCCTTTGTTAAAGCCTCAATTATGGACCGTTAATTAACCTATGATGGGTTAACCGCTAGTACAATTAATAGATCTATGGGGAAGCCGCCCCGGTTCAGTTTGTATGGAGTTGTCACAGAAGCTTAGGCCCGACCTCCACACTGTTTGAACATATTGTATTGAGAAGTCAGGTATACGGCAATGTACCAATAATCTGGAGGTAACGACAATTAATAAATCTCTCGTCTTATTAGACTCATATGGGAGTTTCTTAGGGCTCGTGTAACACCCCCAAATATATAGAACTCAATACAGCGGAAGACTAGTTGGTGTTACGAGATAGCACATTACTCACATCATAGACAACGCTTAAAAGTCGCGTCGTTTTAATAATAAAGCATTTCCATTCATAAATATCAAAGTTACATAGGTCCCAAGTCATTACATTTCATACAAAGTTTTACAAAGTATTTGAATGGAAAATATTGTTTAAGTGCGGGCCATGAATTCTTGTCGTCTTCCCGAGAATTACCTTCAAGTACCTGAGATAAAACATGTTAAAATAAAAGGGTCAGCGATAACGCCGAGTGAATTCATAGAGTTTAATAAATTTCATCAATATAATATTAGTATAAAATTATTACTGAAAATCATTTTGTACAAATCTTTGTTATAGGCCATAAAATAGCCAAAGTCATTTTTATACAAATCCTTGTCGAAAATCATAATATAGGCATTTGCCTTAAAATCATTATACGAGCCAATGTCGTAAAAACATCATACAATACGTCTTAAGACGTTGTATGAAAATAAAAACCGTTATATGAATATGGTTATGAAAACCAAAACACGAACATAATATCAATAGTATGACCCTGTATTGCTAGTCAGGCAATACATCATAATTCGGTGCATCTAGTAGTATTTTCGTTAGTTGGATTATTATAAGCCGACATGACATTGTTACCTTACTACAACAAACAACGGGTAGCTAGCCCGATACTCAATTTGCCCATCTAAATTAGCGTGTCGTCACAAAGGTCACGCTATGGAAATCTTCTCATACATAAATTCGCTTACCAATCAATGTGGCACGACGGGGATCAATCGTCAAGGCGCGAACTGGGGTGCTCGTCCCCAAATAGTACTATTATATGCATAAGCGTCTACCAAATCCCGGTAGTTCACAATTCATGCTAATGGGACTTTTAGTGACATAACCTAACTTTAATAATCCATTTTATTTCATCTATCGGGTCCTTTAATCATTTATCGGGTCATACAATCGGGTCATACAATCATTCGGGTCCAAATCAATAAACAAACAATCGGGACAAATGGTGTCCTATTTTATAAAAACTAACATGTTATCTCCCTCGCGGATTTATAAAACATTTATAAAAACATTTAAAAGAGTGCGAGGCTATGAACTCACGTTGATGTGGGAAAGCGGGTTATCGGCAATTCGGACGTACGGTACGTGCTTCAATCACGGAAACCTAGACAAATAATACTCGTCTTAGACTCATGTCCAATGACTTCATAAAAATAACAATATACATATGATGATTTTGTACATATGATGATGATCAAGTGGGCTTATATATCCTTGTTTACTCATTTTAGTGTTTACGTATTGGTATCTTCTTACTAGTTTACTAGTTTTACCTACTTACGTGTTTTAAGTCCAATAAACTTATTATAAGTTCTTTAACTTTTATTAATCCATGTTATACTTATATTATCAGTATCTACACTTTACAAGTTGGGCCTAAATGGGTTAAGCCCAATAATAAATTCATATGTGTCTTAGTCCATTTTGTTGTATTATTAGTTCAATAACGTTAACTTAGTCCGTTAATGTCCGTATGTTATATAGTTCGGGTTTTATCGATTTTTACTTGTATTAGATACTTATATATCAGTATATGACTTTTAAAAACTTTACATTAGACGGGTTTGATCGTCTAAGTTTTAATTGGCGAAAAACGTTAATTTTACGGTAATAGCCGGAAAAAGTCGTAAAAATCAAGTTTATAGTTTTTATAACTTATAAATATTATTCTACTACCATTTTTATAATTTATCCATTTATTTAACCTTTAACATATTTATATAAATAAAATTCATGAGTTAGTGGGTTTTAATTTACATTTTATACAATATGATTTTGGGTGCTTATATAATAGTAATAAACATTAATTCTCAAAATCTGATTTTTATTTTCATCTTCACCAAAACTACCATATCTAGAGTTCTATATGGAGATAGAAGCTCAATGTTTTATGACATAAACTACATGATATGTGCTCCATTTAACTCTTCTATAGCTACTGTTGAATCATCATCGAAGTATTTTCTAAAAATCGTCCAAAACAGTGAACTCAGATTTGTACTCTAAACTTGTTTTGATCATATCTCACTCATATAATGATTCCATTGCATTGCCAACTCTCACATGTGTACAAGACATATTAATTACTGTATATCCACATGTGTACAAGACATATTACTTACTGTATATCCATTAATCTGTGCCATTTTTATCAGTTCATCATATGATTCTTTACTGTTTTATACAGCCAACAATTTAAACAAGATTTTAACCTTGTTTCTTATAGTTTTTCATCTTTTTAACCATGTTTATCAACACCAAATCCCCACACAATATTTTTAATCATCATTCATCATCATATACATATACATAAGTAAAAGAAATACAATATTACATAATCAAAAATAACAAGAGGATGAGGAGGACAATCTTTATACCACCAAGTTGATGTAGGTTGTGATCAAGACATGGATTTTGATGGAGAAACTTGTGAATAACCAAGACCATCTTCAAGACCACCATTCTTCATGAACACCTTGTGGAAAATCAGCCCTAAGAATCCATAGAAACTCCTCCTTGAATGTTAAAACTTTCACCAATCTTCATCTCTTTGAATGGAGGTTAACATATGTTAATTATAACATATGTTTGTGGTTAAAATTGATCAAGTGATGGTGTTGGATGGAGAAGTGGACGACACAAGAGAGAACAAGAGAGAAAATGTGTGTGGTTTTTCATGTAAAAATGAACAAATGGTTTAGCCTTTAGTTGTTTTGAGGTAACTTTAGCTTAGATGTTAGGCTAGTTACATGTGTTGAAGCTTATTAGTTAAGCTTGGACACCTCATGGGTGAGGTGGCTTAATTTTTGACGCCACACTTAGTGGGGTGGGCAAGTGTAAAACTTGTCCCATCCCACTAATTTACGGGTATTCCTCGATTCTAGTTTCCTTGATTTGCGTGCCCTCGGGTCGTTTTACGAAAAACGTTTTTATAAATTATGAATCAACGGCACAAAACGAATCTAATAAAAATTGTCTCATAAAAAACGGAGTTCAAAAACGTAAATACGTAATCCTAAGGTTTCCGGTTTAGTCGTAAAGGACGTTAAATTAAAATCGTAAGTCCTAATCTCTTCTCGTAAATTTGTGAGTTTATGAACCAACACAAATTTAAAATCTCAAAATAATATTCACGGATAAATTTATTTTCTGAAATGTCGGACTGTCACCAAAGATGGTGTATGTAAACGTAAGCACGTAACTTTGAATCCTCCGGTTTAGATGTAGTCGATGCTACTCCAAGACGTAAATCCAAATTTCTTCCCAAAAATAAGTGAGTTCATAATATAAGATTAAAATAATATTTTCAAATAATATTTGAGAATAAAATATCAACCATAAATTGACGGATTGTCACAACATTTACCCCTAAACAGGATCTTTGTCCTCAAAGATCATCTTACTACTCGCTTCTTATAGAGTTAAAGCCATGTGGGTATTTCCTCCACATTCGGCCTTTTCTCACAAGTGTAATTCATTACATTACGCGAGTTTCATCAAACATAACTACGGGATTAAAATCAGGCTTAATGTTCACGGGTTTTTGATGAATGCAACTTTTCGCCGATCTAAACTTTACTAAGAAACAATCAGATTCTCACTTGATAGATATTCCATCAAGTTTGATATACGAATCATAATTCACACAGCTCTTGAAGTCCTAGGGTAGATCCAGCTTGTATTCCTTTCAAACCAATCTTTTTACATCATCTCTATGGTCCCATACAACGGGGACTTATATCCCATGATCTTTCAGATCATCAATTCATTTTTCCATGGTTAAAATTTTTGGCATAACTTCGCTACCCATCTGGCACTTCAAGATCTACATTTCATATTCACATAACCTCCTGCCCACTACTGGTAGTCAATAATCAAATCCTAATTTCAACAATCATTTCAGGTCTCGCGTGTTGGGTATTTTGCAAGGTTAGGTTCGCCATCATAGGAAACCTTAAACCTAAAAGACATGTCCAACTCATAGTGGGTGTATGTCGGGTGTCTTCATCTAAACTCCGACTTACAAATGCTCTAATATAGATCCTAACAAGAATCGATCTCGATCCTAATACGATAATTATCAATGGTAATCTCTCCAAAGGAAAGCGATTATATGGTTTATTATCAAAGGTCAATCATTCAAGCATAAAACAGCACTTATAGCATTTTGTATCGTTAGTTTACCTCATCCCTTCGATTGGGATGGTACACAGTACTCTCATCAAGATTTGTTCTCAATGACTTCTGAGCAAATCTCTAAAAATTCGATGCGAAGCGATGATCTTGATAGAGATGATCGATACAGGCACACAATGTTTATGCAACTCCTGTAAATACAAAAGAGTCAATTTCTTCATCAAGAATCTATCATTAACAGGAATGATATTAGCAGATTTGGTCAGTCTGTCGACGATGACCCAAATCGAATCAAATTCAGATGATGACCTTTGTAATAGCTAGACATTCACTAATGTATGAGGCGGTGTATGCCTTCATAATTTGCCATTAGTTCAACTTCTTCTGATAATGATACATTAAATCAGAAATGACATGAATAGAATACTTATACTTACAAGACTCCAACATAACTATATCTCAAAATCTCCATATTTATACAACCACAAGTGGCCTTTAAAACATTTAATGCTATTGGCTTCTCAATTCTAATGGTTCACATTAGCCGTGAACCCCCTTTTTATTATCTATATTATCCTTTTTACGAACATCGTTTATTTTTATATTGTTCGGCAATTTATTTTGCACAGTCATTATTAAGAAATACATCTTAATTGAATCTTTATCTTTTCTACATAATGTGTCGGTATCTATATTCACTTTCTCCTGATGAAATAAATATCATAACCGTATTTATTCAAAATTCTTTCATCATATCTTCTATGTTTTAGTTTCGTCTTAACTATCATTTTTATCCGTTTTACTCAATCCGACGTCTAAAGCGTCGATAATTATTACAAGTAATTAAATAATAAATATTTAATTTTTATGAAACGTAAACGCAAAAAGTTTTAAAATTTTCTCAGTTTGTCCAATTATATAAAAATGTTCAAAATAAATTTGAATTTAATTAACACAATTTTTGTTGATTTATCAGAAATAATTAGTAAGATCCGTAAATGTTCGAAAAACCTTCGTTTATTCTTTGGTAAAAATTTTCTTAGTTTAAAAGCAAAAATTGTCGTTTCAAATTTTAAGTCAGGGTTTAACGGTTTCCTCAATCCCTCTTAGGTTGTCTAGAAGTATATACAAATATTTACCCCTAAACAGAAGTTTAGTTAAATGGTTTGTGTATAAGGGAATAATCCATTAAAAGTTCCTTTGATAAACCATTTGTCAAAACATATTTCCATTTTTCTTTTTAGTAAAACCCAAAGCCTTAATGGCTCTAATTTTTGAAGAATCAATTTATATTCCATTATCTATTTATCACACGGTTAAATCATGTAAAAGATTAAGTCTTAATCCACAGGTTAAATACTCAAGGTACAGGTTTTAATTGTTCAGCCATTTCAAGGCAATCTATAAATAATTACGAATTCCTTCTTATACTTATAAACAAACAAATAGTCTTTAATGATCACAAGCATGAATTTATCAAATTACAGCCCACACACGTGATTCACCAAATTTATGAATGCTACATGTGTATTAGTCAATCCAAACGACATCACGTGAAACTCATATTGTTCATTACAAGTTTTGGATGTAATGATTGGAATAGGTAATCTTTTTCGCGGACGCGAAGTTGATAATAACCATGCCATGGATCAAATCTTTAAAACATACGCTAGAACCTTGTAAATGATTGAACAAATCTTCCATTTCGAGTTATGGATATCATTTTCGATTGTCAATTTACTCAGTTCACAGTAATCTATAAATATAAGGAATGATAACACCATAGCTCTTCATGATGACGAGCTCGTTAGAATAAAATCTTTCTCCGATAATTCTCTTAGTTGTACGGTAATTTCTTTAATTCAGATGGTGCTGACGTACAGTGCACACGCCACGGGTGCAGCACCGGGAATATAATCAATACCAATTTCAACTTCCCTAAATGGCAAAAGTCTAGGTAATTCACCAACAAATACCTCCTAAAGTTTCAGATAACAGAAACATCTTTTAATAAATTCATATTAGGTTCTTTCTAGATTATAATATCTATGACTAATTCACAACCATTCACGGTATAATTTCAAGTCTAAATGCAGGATATGGTCATCCATCAAGAATTATTTAGATCACTTTTGATAATCAACATCTTATCATTTAGGGGAATTCTACTCGAGTTCCCATCAATTAAGACAATGTCGTCATGTCATAATCAATCAATCCATTCTACTGGCACTATCAACTTTCCAGTTTCATTGCCGTCGATAAGATGTGAACTTCTCAAAATACTAATAATAACTCATAATCCTTCACAAATTCAAGCATATCCGGAGACATAACTAACCTTAAAAGAGTAAGGTCAGCGCATAATTTAAGCGAGAGAATTTCAAATCAGACACAGACGAAAACATTTAACGAATATGAATATATCCCATGTTTTCATAATTTGAGTACGCATTCGAAAGCTCCTCGGATCGTTACCCAGGTCATTCAAATGAAATCAAATCAAAAGAAATGATAGGAACGTCGATACATCCAGTCGGGTATCAACACTCGGTAATCAGATAATTTTCCTAAGAATCTCACTATGGGAGAATTGGACAAGAAAGAATTGTCAATTGTCAAATAAGACAATTTCCACAGATAAGTAAATTCGACTCAGAAGAATAGATGCTACAGGCACATATGTAGGTGTCCCCAACACTATGTCCTTATTTTTCACTTCTTGCAGAACTCATAAAATTTAATCTTTCACAATATTCAAAGAAAATGTAGTGTTTATTCATTAATTTTATGGTGACTACTAATCAGTCTTGCATGGTCCATTCCAAATTGTATGTAGGCGCGCAACTATATACAATTTCAAGATTAACGATGCAATACTCAGTTCGTCAAACTTTATCATCATGTTTATAATAAAAACATTTTCATGCTTAATTCTTAAATAAGAATCAAAAATAAATTTACAAAGATTTTCTTTGTTATGAAAACAATTAGGTTTTCCAAGGTGTTTTATAAACAACTTCGTTTCGATAACAATCGCTTATAAATCTTACTTTGAATAGTCCTTATAGTGATGAAAATTCAATTTCCTCAAATGATACTGTTTTATCTTATAAAAACAATGAGTGATCTGCAAAAGAGTGATGAAAAGTTGTTCACCAAGAACTAAGTACAATATATCAGGAAATGAGCTTAGCCAATTAATCACGAGGTTCATGATCTCGATGGCACTCAACAAGAATAATTCACAACGTAACTCAAATCGAGACGAGTACTTGCTCAATGGTTGCATCACTAATGCGAACATTAGGATGAAGAAATAAAAGATAGATAACATCGATACATGTAGGATTTAGCAATCAAAGGTAGTCTTTTTAATTAATCACAAACAAGTCAAAATTGTATCGTAACACATTACGTGTCACTATGTCATACAATTCTCAGAACTCATCCTACCAAATGATATCTCAGTTAAGTTAGGGATTTTTAAAAGATACCACAATGAATACTAATCTACAAGAGTCATTAGGTGTCCCACCTGTCCCGGAAGATCCATCGGTCCCAATTTAGAAGAAGATTTCTTTAATTTATTTCTTGGACACTGGGCATCCTCGTCATTGGACAATGGCTTAGGAACAACCCTTAACACGAATCAACAATCAATAAAAACCTTATAATTCAATCACAGAACTTAACAACTTCCTCTTAACAATCTCATATTCCATACGAGTTAAATTTTACTTTATTCAAGTTTCAACCAATTTATACTCAATTCGATTTCCTACCTCACTCTCCAATATTTTCAACCTTATTTATAAACCTTGAAAGGGCAATAAAAGCTCGATATGAATCAACACTTAATTTCCAATCCTATAGCTCTTACAACAACAATTATCAAATGAGTCACTAGTATGAAATGACTTGATCATTCAACTAGACTTCTCGGAAAGGTACTAGTGGCATGAGGCTTTTGGGTAATGGTTCTAATGACAGCCTCAAGTGCAAAATTCACCCTTTCGATTTCAATTTAAGAATTGGATGAAAACAAATCAGATGACACCTTCCAGATGGTAACGTTTTGTCAAACTCCACTCTATAAGGAAAGATCGTCATGACATCAATATCAGTTTTAATCTCGCCAATTCTTTTTCAATATCACAATCAACTAATATCAACATTTCTACGAATATCAACCAATTGTTGGGATCATAAATATCCACAACTTGGTTTAGATCTAGGATAGCTAGAATTCCTACGAGAATAACTTTGATTAATTTACTAGGGAAGTTAGGGTTTCTTGTGACAATCTACGTCGTATAAATACCTCGTATAAATATCAAAATAATCATCAAACAATCATGTAATAAAATTACATCATATATATATATATATATAATCCAAGTTATATATATATTAAAATAACACTTCTCAGTCTGGCCTTGTCGGTAACTCGGGAATTCTTCGGCACCGTTATAGTCAAAAGATTTTTAGACATTTTTAGAAAAATGTTTATAGTTAAAGGATTTTCAAATGTTTTATTAAAAACCTTAGTTTTAAAAAAAATCTTTCGTTCTCTATAACGAGAGCTCTGGTACCAAACTGTAACACCCCCAAATTTATACAACTCAATACAACGGAAGACTAGTTGGTGTTACGGGATAGCACATTACTCACATCATAGACAACACTTAAAAGTCGCGTCGTTTTAATAATAAAGCATTTCCATTCATAAATATCAAAGTTACATAGGTCCCAAGTCATTACATTTCATACAAAGTTTTACAAAGTTTTACAAAGTATTTGAATGGAAAATATTGTTTAAGTGCGGGCCATGAATTCTTGTCGTCTTCCCGAGAATTACCTTCAAGTACCTGAGATAAAACATGTTAAAAGAAAAGGGTCAGCGATAACGCCGAGTGAATTCATAGAGTTTAATAAATTTCGTCAATACAATATCAGTATAAAATTATTACTGAAAATCATTTTGCACAAATCTTTGTTATAGGCCATAAAATAGCCAAAGTCATTTTTATACAAATCCTTGTCGAAAATCATAATATAGGCATTTGCCTTAAAATCATTATACGAGCCAATGTCGTAAAAACATCATACAATACGTCTTAAGACGTTGTATGAAAATAAAAACCGTTATATGAATATGGTTATGAAAACCAAAACACGAACATAATATCAATAGTATGACCCTGTATTGCTAGTCAGGCAATACATCGTAATTCGGTGCATCTAGTAGTATTTTCGTTAGTTGGATTATTATAAGCCGCATGACATTGTTACCTTACTAGAACAAACAACGGGTAGCTAGCCCAATACTCAATTTGCCCATCTAAATTAGCGTGTCGTCACAAAGGTCACGCTATGGAAATCTTCTCATACATAAATTCGCTTACCAATCAATGTGGCACGACGGGGATCAACCGTCAAGGCGCGAACTGGGGTGATCGTCCCCAAATAGTACTATTATATGCATAAGCGTCTACCAAATCCCGGTAGTTCACGATTCATGCTAATGGGACTTTTAGTGACATAACCTATCTTTAATAATCCATTTTATTTCATCTATCGGGTCCTTTAATCATTTATCGGGTCATACAATCGGGTCATACAATCATTCGGGTCCAAATCAATAAACAAACAATCGGGAAAAATGGTGTCCTATTTTATAAAAACTAACATGTTATCTCCCTCGCGGGTTTATAAAACATTTATAAAAACATTTAAAAGAGTGCGAGGCTATGAACTCACGTTGATGTGGGAAAGAGGGTTATCGGCAATTTAGACTTACGGTACGTGCTTCAATCACGAAAACCTAGACAAATAATACTCGTCTTAGACTCATGTCCAATGACTTCATAAAAATAACAATATACATATGATGATGATCAAGTGGGCTTATATATCCTTGTTTACTCATTTTAGTGTTTACGTATTGGTATCTTCTTACAAGTTTACTAGTTTTACCTAGTTACGTGTTTTAAGTCCAATAAACTTATTTTAAGTTCTTTAACTTGTATTAATCTATGTTATACTTATATTATCAGTATCTACACTTTACAAGTTGGGCCTAAATGGGTTAAGCCCAATAATAAATTCATATGTGTCTTAGTCCATTTTGTTGTATTATTAGTTCAATAACGTTAACTTAGTCCGTTAATGTCCGTATGTTATATAGTTCGGGTTTTATCGGTTTTTACTTGTATTAGATACTTATATATCAGTATATGAATTTTTAAAACTTTACATTAGACGGGTTTGATCGTCTAAGTTTTAATTGGCGAAAAACGTTAATTTTACGGTAATAGCCGAAAAAGTCGTAAAAATCAAGTTTATAGTTTTTATAACTTATAAATATTATTCAACTACCATTTTTATAATTTATCCATTTATTTAACCTTTAACATATTTATATAAATAAAATTCATGAGTTAGTGGGTTTTAATTTACATTTTATACAATATAATTTTGAGTGCTTATATAATAGTAATAAACATTAATTCTCAAAATCTGATTTTTATTTTCATCTTCACCAAAACTACCATATCTAGAGTTCTATACGGAGATAGAAGCTCAAATTTTTATGACATAAACTACATGATATGTGCTCCATTTAACTCTACTATAGCTACTGTTGAATCATCCTCTAAGTATTTTCTAAAAATCGTCTTAAACAGTGAACTCAGATTTGTACTCTAAACTTGTTTTGATCATATCTCACTCATTATAATGATTCCATTGCATGGAAAACTCTCACATGTGTACAAGGAATATTACTTACTTTATATCCATTAATCTATGCCATTTTTATCAGTTCATCATATGATTCTTTACTGTTTTATACAGCCAACAATTTAAACAATATTTTAGCCTTGTTTCTTTTAGTTTTTCATCTTTTTAACCATGTTTATCAACACCAAATCCCCACACAATATTTTTAATCATCATTCATCATCATATACATATACATAAGTAAACGAAATACAAGATTACATAATCAAAAATAACAAGAGGATGAGGAGGACAATCTTCATACCACCAAGTTGATGTAGGTTGTGATCAAGACATGGATTTTGATGGAGAAACTTGTGAATAACCAAGACCATCTTCAAGACCACCATTCTTCATGAACACCTTATGGAAAATCAGCCCTAAGAATCCATAGAAACTCCTCCTTGAATGTTAAAACTTGCACCAATCTTCATCTCTTTGAATGGAGGTTAACATATGTTAATTATAACATATGTTTGTGGTTAAAATTGATCAAGTGATGGTGTTGGATGGAGAAGTGGACGGCACAAGAGAGAACAAGAGAGAAAATGTGTGTGGTTTTGCATGTAAAAATGAACAAATGGTTTAGCCTTTAGTTGTTTTGAGGTAACTTTAGCTTAGATGTTAGGCTAGTTACATGTGTTGAAGCTTATTAGTTAAGCTTGGACACCTCATGGGGTGAGGTGGCTTAATGTTGGACGCCACACTTAGTGGGGTGGGCAAGTGTAAAACTTGTCCCATCCCACTAATTTACGGGTATTTCTCGATTCTAGTTTCCTTGATTTGCGTGCCCTCGGTTCGTTTTACGAAAAACGTTTTTATAAATTATGAATCAACGGCACAAAACGAATCTAATAAAAATTGTCTCATCAAAAACGGAGTTCAAAAACGTAAATACGTAATCCTAAGGTTTCCGGTTTAGTCATAAAGGACGTTAAATTAAAATCGTAAGTCCTAATCTCTTCTCGTAAATTTGTGAGTTTATGAACCAACACAAATTTAAAATCTCAAAATAATATTCACGGATAAATTGATTTTCTGAAATGCCGGACTGTCACCACAGATGGTGTATGTAAACGTAAGCACGTAACGTTGAATCCTCCGGTTTAGACGTAGTCGATGCTACTCCAAGACGTAAATCCAAATTTCTTCCCAAAAATAAGTGAGTTCATAATATAACATTAAAATAATATTTGAGAATAATATTTGAGAATAAAATATCAACCATATATTGACGGATTGTCACAGCTCGGTTCCATGAGCTTGATGAAATTTATGCTATATACAATTATTATTGTTGATGCAAATTTGATGTTTGTTGCCTTCAAGTATGCCACAAACTTATAATCTTTGCTTGTGTTCAAAATGATTTGTAAAACCTATAGACTTGCTCAACCTTTGTGTTGATGATTTTAAGCATGTATTTCAGGTAATCAAGATGGATAGTAGCAGAGCATGTGAGGAGGAAGTTGGTGCTTACTTTTCTAAACTTTATATTTGTTTTCCATCCTTTGAAATGAATAAACTGCTTTATAGCATTTAATGTATTGTGATTGGTAACGGTTTTTGGGGCCAACTCTATTCTGATTATATATATATATATATATATTGGGATGGGAAACTTTTCAGATAAGATTGTATATTATTTTAACTTCTCTTTTGAGGTCGTTGTCTATGATTATGTGCGATGTCTATTAGTAGCGCCCCAATGTGGTATTCCGCTATGTGGTAATGTGGGGTTATTACAAATTGGTATCAGAGCCACAAGTTATAGAGAACTAGGTCGATTTTGAAAAACCAAAACTATAACTTTTGGTATGTTTTAAAAGGTTTTAAGCACGCAACTACTCCGCGTGGCTCTAGTATGGCTATTCTTGTATTACTTTTTATTGATTGTGATTATGTGATACTATATGTATGTAAAAATGGTAATATGTATATGTATGAATATACTATGGTATTTAAAGGCATTGTACGCGAAGCAGTAGTCCTTGAATGATTGTCGTACCTTTTATAGTACTGTTTTGTATCAGTTTTGGTCTCACCGCAAATCACCGATCTTGATAATTATTCATTATCTGAATACGGGTGTGAAACTTATTTGATATTTGATATGAGTGATTTTACTCATATCAATTGTAGCCTAAAACAATGTATTAATGCAATAAATGTATCAAAAATGCCTTGTATATGCTTGTTTGTTGTTTGATGTGTGTAGGTACCTAAGTTCGCGAAAACCGACAAAAACCGGCACGAGTTTGAAGAAAAGATCAACAATGCCAAAAACAAGCTCGATTTTAGCGAATTTGATATTCATGGAGGATTTTGGGCCAAGTGGGTTCCACTTTTGGATTAATGGGCTAATAAGCCCATTAGTAAAACAAGTTAATTAAACTTGTCAAACCATGCCCAATAGGCCCAACAGCATTTGAAGGGACGGATGGAAAAAAAATAAAACATGGGTTTAAAAGTCCATGTTTGAAATTAAGGATGTTTATTTGGGCCTTACAAACCCAACTAGGGTTACATACACATGGGGAACGGGTATTAAGTTTTTAACTTTCAGTCAAACGATTGACCACTCATACTTATTAAATTCATAATCACTCATTTACTTTTCGATATCCTCTATGTCACACATCTTATCTTTCTTCCCCAAATAAAGAAAATAACCAGACGTAGCATTCACTATTTAAAAACCCTAATCCATTAAAACACTCAAATAAATTAGGGCTTTTTATCCCACGTGTGATTCACACATGGGGAATTAAATCCCCCATGTTTTCGGAGGTAAAGAGTGGAAGAGCAAGGCTACGTGGCAGCTTTTCATTGGCGGAAACAACACATATCAACCAATCAACCAATCGAATTAGGCCATTTCAGCAAAGAGAAAGCACAACTAGCACACTTGATTGCCACGTTGGCAATCCGTGTGCTAGTGTGTGAATATCATCCCTACGATGAAAACAAACAAGAGAGAGAAAGAAGAGATGCGGAATAGAGGGCCTGAATCGATTCTCTTCCTCAACAAACTCCACCTACAAGCCTCGGGTTCAACTATATAAACCCCCATCTTTCTGTATTATGATTATCCCTTCTTTTAGTTTATCGTTATAATGCAAAATTAGTTGTAGAATTTATTTTCTTTTTAATCTTGTAATGTTACTTTAATGAAATTTCAATTTAATTAATGAAAGTTGGTTGCAGTTTGTTTAATTACTGAGTTATTTTCATTGTTATCATATCTTTTTTTATTTAAAACTCTAATTACTGATTTTGTTATTATGATTTAAGATTGAATTTATAAGTTTTGTTAATAGCTTATTAAGTTCAATTTAAGCTGAAAAATTGGGATACAATTTATCCTCATTGGATAAATAATAATTAAAATGTTTCGCGAATATGTTATGGTCGTGTTTATGCTCGATGGTTCGAAGATGAACTGGTGAATCGTTATAAGATCGTGATGTGTATTTTAGTTGTGTGATGTTGTTTATTGAAGTCAAGTTCGAATAGGGAGCTCAGCGCTCACCTACATCATCAAAGGATTCTTTGAAAAATAGGTCAAGCTCACGCATTATTTTGCAGTTCTTTTTAGTTAAATCTGTTTGTTAGATGTGTTTGCGGATTTGCTTTGATTTGTTTGGTGATAACCTGTTATTGAATATTGTTTAATGGATGAGTGATTTATATGTATTTAGTTTATATGTTTGTAGATGTTATACTTGCCTGATTTACTTGTTTTAGTTTGAAATCTATAATGGGTTTAGATATCATATATTAATCGATCTACTTGAGTTCATAAGTATGAGTCTGTTTTGCATTGGTTTAATATTACTGTGAGTACGATTATGTTGGAATAATTATGTTATTCATCTTGTTAAGCATATTGATAATTTAAACTAGACTTTACTGTTTATTTGAGTTAGTTGAATTTAAGTATCTGTTTTTTTTATCTGTTTTAATTGATTTAATACTCTCATGTTAGTTAGGGTTATATTATTACTGATTATGTTAGTATATTATAATATTTGATCTTACTGTGTAATTTGAACGTAGTGAATCTATTATGGGATCTTATGAATATCTGGAAAGTTTTATAATCTGCTAACTTGATGTATTTTATTAAGTTTTACTATATGCTGCTAGATAGGATTTATTGGACTTGTTAAGTAGAGATAGTAGAACTGTTATGTTTGATATTCAAATTTATTTTTTGCGAAGTTTGTATGGTCTGTATGATGATTCTGCCGTAGGTTTTTGATCCTTGCTCATTTTCTTTTCTTGTTGAGATATTGACTTCGTCTCGTCACGTTTGCTTAAACAGCCTGGTAGTTGCTCGTAATAGGAATATATAGGAGCTAGAGGTTTCATGATTTTGATGCTTGCTGCTTTGCTTGTTAGATGTTGCTCGTGCGCCTATATTATGAGTGTTAATTAGATAATCCTAATCGTTGAGTTATATTACTGATGTTAATTTCGTTTCATCATTTCCTGCATAATTGAGTTAAGTTGCTGTAGGTTTGCATTCTTTAGTATGAATTATCTGTTATAACTATTCGTTCATGACTTACTGTAATGTTAGAATTGTGGCCTTATTTAATCTTTTTGTAGCAATATTGTTACTGTAAATTGAGTTTATCTGCATTTCAATCTTATTTGCTGCAGTACATTGTAGTAGTGTTTGAAGCTGATATGGATTGTTCCTCTTGTGTTTGACTGTATTTTTCCATTGGTTATTTTTACTGTTCAAAAAAAATAATAATTCACGAAATTGGTCCCCCCATGGGTTTCGAACTCGATACCTCACAGTTAACACATAAACGCATTAACCATCTGAGCTATAGGCTCGTTTTTGTTTCATTTTGCTTTAAGTGATAAATCAAATATCTTAACTTTGACTTATCAGATTTTATAACTAACGATTTTCATTTCTTTAGTAAGTTTTTACTCTTACGTTTTAAATAAAAGTATCTCTTTTTAATATTTTCATTTTAGAAATTTAAATTGTTCCTAAAATTAGATTTTAAATAAATTAGATTTTAAATAAATTAGTTTTTAATTGATTTAGTTTTAAATAAAAATTAGTTTTAAATTGATTTTGTTTAAATATGGTACAAGTAATTTTCTCAAATAGATTAATTAGTTTATAATTTCTTTTAAAACAGATTTAAAAGTGTTTTTAATTAAATATCTTAATTTCAAAGTAGTTTAAATTTTAAATATTTTAAATAATTGTCTTTGTTTTTAGGAATCGGTTCACGCACTTAGATTTTAAATCGGAAGAATTAATTTTAGTTTTAAACACCGAAAACCAATTCAAATCAATTGTCCAAGTCGAAACAAAACGTCTCAAATTCATAAGATCTTCGTGTACAACGAACTTGGTTCATCCACGTGTTTAATTGAATCCGTCTTTGGTAATTTTAGACTATTACTTTTTCCTTAAGGTAATTTTCTAATTTACCCTATAACATATCTAATTATCACTATACTATCACGATCACATCAAAAATTTTGGCGCTGCTGCCGGGGATCTTGTGTACGATTCGTCTTTGTGAGATTTGTTGATCGTTGATTTGAAGACCCTTTCCGTCCTCGGAAAGTTTTGATTGATTTATGAAAATACCAAAAATAATCTTCTTAATCCTCTATCATGTTTAATTCTTTTTCTCCTCACCCTCTAAATTTTGATTCTTCCATGAATTCATTCGTCAATTGTGAAGGGTGTGGGGAACCGTTATATGGTTTTTTACCATGTCGGTGGTGTACGTGTGAGCGTTGTGGAAATGACTTACGTCACGATATACGAGTTGGATTTTGTCCTTGTTGTAATGAGATTACTTCATGTGGAAACCCGAATTTTTCGAATAATTCTCTCGACTTTTACCCACCTCTACACCCAACATACGAGACACCCTCGTGTGAGTTTTGTGGAAATAATTCTCATTTAGGAATTAACTGTTCGCATCGATTCTCGCTTAATTACGAGCAAGAACCGAGCTACAATAAAAACTTTAATGATAATTGTTATCCACAAGATTTACCGAGTTTATCACAACAACATCTTTGTTGTGAGTATTGTGGAGGTCCTCGTGAGAGTTTTTGTTGTCAACCGATGGATCAAAGTTTTTATGAGCCTAATCCTTGCTATAATTCGATTCCTTCCGGTTTTGACCAATCTCCACAATATTCTTTCGAAATTGAACGACTTGAAATAATGTTCCAACAAATAATGAATCAAAGAAATGTTGAAGTTGTTGAAAAAAGTATTGAAGATATTGATTGTTGTAAATTCACACTTGTTTAGGAAAACAAGGTAAAAGCGGTAAGTATTAACGAGTGATTTAGGAAAATCACAAGTTATGACCCAAATGGGGATATCGTTCTCGAGGAGGCTAGTGCGTTGTGTAATGAATGATTGATTTTTTTTTTGATTATTAATAAGAAGAAAGGAGAAGAGAAGATGACGAAGACGAAAAAATAGAAAAATAGGCAAAAACACTACTAGAAAGTTAAGACGTAGAAACGTAAAAACGACAAAATTTAAAATTTTAACCTAAAAATTCCTAAAAATTACTAAAAATCCACAATAAAATTCTAGGAGTTTACAAAAAATCCAAACTTGCTAAAACCTTTTAATTGATTTAATAATGACTTTTTTAATGCTAATTAAAGCCCTAAAAATCACTTTTAAATATTAAAAAGCCCTAAACAAGATTTAATAGTTTGTAAACCTCAAAATTGACCTAATTAAACTAAAAACTATTTTTAAAAATTTTAAAACCAAATTAAACTATTTTTAAACTCCTAAAAACTATTAAAATCTATTAAATCTTAAATTAATTCTAAAAATTAATTGAAAAGCCTAAAAATTAATTGGAAAGTGAAAAAGTTCCTAATTTAATGTCTAGAATCTAGGTAAAATGAAAAAAAAGTTAAAAATTAAACTTTGAATTTTTTTTAATAAAATAATATTAAAATAATCCAAAAAATAAAAAGTTCTTAAATAAATTCTAAAAAATTCTCAAAAATCCTAAATATTCTAACTAAGACAAAAATGTAAATAAAAGCTCCTAAAACCTCTTAATTAATTTTATATTAATTTTTAAAATTTAATAAAAAACCTAAAATCAAATAAAATTAAAAATTAAAGTTTTTGAAAACTTTATGATATGTAAACCTCAAATATATAAATTAAAACCTAAAAACTATTTTTCTGAATTTTTAAAATACTTTTTACTATTTTTAATACACTTTCTAAAATTTAATCTAAAAATAATCCTAATAAATAATTAAATAACGGGAAAAATAAAACTTTTAAACAGAAAAGTCTGGATTACTAATCAAAACCTAGGAAAAATGAAATAAGCCAAAAATGCTTAATAAATAAGCTAAAAATAACCAAATAAGCTACGGCTTATTAATATAAGCCAAAGTGAGAAAGACCTTAAGTAAACTTTGAAATGAAACAATAACGTAAAAAGTCCATCTAGATCACTGGTTAACACGTACAATCCCCCAGCGAGGGGTCCCGTGTTCGAGTCCAGGCAGGGTGGACTTTTTACAAAAATTTTCTTTTTTTTTTAAAAAAAAAAACTCAAACCTGTTACACTTTGAGTCACTAAAACACAAACACAAATTAAATTTAAACAGGATTAAGCTATTTTATGACCAAAAACGTGGCCAGGTCTGCTTTGTTGACTGATGAACAAGTGACTGTGTTCACTTGAGCAATTATGAACCAAGAGGAGCTTGGCTGTGAGATTTTGGTGTTGATTTTGTTGGATACAATGGCACCCTTGTACTCTTTGGAGTACAAGGAGTCAGTATAAGCACAAATCAAGCAGGTTCTATCACCAATTCACAAAAACAAAGTACACAATTACCAAAATCAAGTTGCTGTAGCAATTGTTAAGAACTGGTGGTATTTTTTGCTTTTTACATGCACAATATTGATTTTCAAATGCCCATATCTTGCATACTCATTCACCAAATGACTAGAAAAAAATACAAATCCTATAACAACCTAGTGTCTAACAAACTACAAAGAATCAAGCACAAAATTACCAAAACTTAAGCAGAAAATGACTAAGCAGATTTTTAGCTCACTTTTTCACTTTTTTAACATACCATTTTGCTTCAAACCTTTCAAAAACTGAGATAATACTAGCATACACCCTAAATATACCTAATGACTACTTATTACAAGTTATTACTCCACAGATTCATCTCAAAATCTTAATAAAACTCAAAACCAAACACTCCTTTAAAAAAACTGATTTTGATTTTTACACACCAAATCTATTCTAAACTTGTTCAAACTGATTTAAAAAGCTTATAACATGTCTAACAAACACAAATGAGCCAATCCAAACCAGTTTAACACACAACTTAGCAACTTTCATGCAATTCAAACTAGTCACCAAATTTAAAGAGAAAAACTGAAAATTAAAAAGGTAAATGAGTTTTACCTTGAGGGACTTACATCCAAGTCCCTCAGTGACAGCTTGTCACCTCCAATAGGCCCGGGCCTATGCTGAACTTAATCAACAACAATCTCCACAATCTGCTAAGAAAGAAAACACAAAAAAATGCAGAATATCCAATGATACTGATTTTCTTAAACTTATAAACTTTTGAAACCCAATAACCTTTGAAACTTAACAGGTTTTAAACAAATTCAAACTCACAAATCAAAACTTCCTTTCCACTTTCACTTCAAGGGAGTTTGATTTCAGAAATTTGAACCAAATTTAAAACCTTTGAAAAACTTTTGAAAAACCTCAAAACACACAAGTGTTCACAATGATAAAATGGAACTCAGACTTTCTCAACAAAGATATACCAAACTTTTAAAAAACAGTAAAAGGAATTATATTTGAATCAAAACACCAACTTTAATTTCTTTAAAAAGGAATTACAATTTTTGGAGAAAAATCTGGAACAACTAAATGAGACACATGTCGTCTCATTTTATACATGCTGATAGAAGGTCCTAGAATTTCATAATAAAATAATCAAAAGAGAAACCCTAATACAATGGAAATCCGAAAATGCCCTTTGAAGTCTTGTGATTCTTGGTCAAAACTGAATACATGTGATGTGCCAGCTTGCTTGGTTGATCTTGGACGTTGGATACAACTTGGGGACCAAGTAGAGTCATTTCCCATGTTCAACTGGTCGGTTTTGGGTTTTGGGGGAAAATGACTTGAGCAGGGGAGGTACGGGGTGGGTCCCTCAGCCCATGTGATGCTGTTTTGTTGGGTGGGAAAAGTTGAGGGGAGTGTTAATTAGTAATCTGCACAAATTGAGCTTAAACCCCTTTGAGATGAATCTAATTAGGCCTGGGGATAATTAGGGTTTAAGCTGGATTAAGAGTTTGTTTTGATATGTTTTAGGGGTAAAGGGATTTAAATCCCTTGTTTAGTGGGAAAAAAGTTTGACCAGGGGGGGGGGGGGTTTGACCTAGTTTATTTAAAATAAACCGGGTAATGGATTGGGTGGGTAATATTTTGTGGGTAGGGTCGGGTTGTATGGGTTATTGGGTGGTGTTTATGACGTGTCACAATGTGACTGGTGGTGTGGGTTTGGTGGTTTGGCAAAATAGGTCCCCAATGTTTCTCATTCCTTCCACTTTGTTTTTAATCCTTATCAACGCCTTCTTTCCCTTTGTCAACTTTGCACAAGTTGTCATTTTTGGCACTAAAACTTTTAAAAACTTTTCCAAGGGTTTCTTTTGTATATTCTTCAAATTTCAGGGACTGGTCTTGTAATATCTTCAAACAATAAGGACCATACTTGTTCAATTGACATTTGGAGGGTCAATTGTGACAAGTTCTTCAAAGATGAGGGACCAAAATTGCCAATCTTCAATTCTTCAAGGGTCATTTTGCAAAATTCCAAACTTGGGCCCGGTTCATTGTGCGACTTCGTTTCCCGTGTTCGTTTTTGAATGATTCTTGTGATCTTTTTCCATTTCCTCAATATCCGTACCTAAAAATACACAAGTAACAAACACGAGCATATATTTGGCATATTTGATTATATTTAATTGATTTTAAGCCCGATTTGGACGATGAGACTATGTATAAAAGCAGTCGCATCACTCCCCCATACTAAACCATTGCCGTGCCCTCACGCAATGCTAGAATAAAGTATCAAAGCATCTCCAAAATTTAATTTTATTCATTTTATTGAAAGGATAAACTAGCTAAACTACACTATTGCTACTACTTGTGTTTTAGACATAATGTATGATTTTCATCGCAAAATGGGACGTTTAGGTTCATAGAACAAGAACACGTGAATGCTTCGTTAGAAATAATTTCATCGTCCTCAATTTTCACCTTAATTCCATGCCAAGCGTGCAACGAGATCATTGTCATTATAAGTTAGTAATGCTAACACTACTCATATGCCCTAATCACGTACTTATTCTCCCATTATTCCTAAGTTGTATCTCTTATATTTTATTATGTCTTAATGATCACGAGGATACATCATTGACTTATGCGATAATAG
The DNA here is from genome assembly GCA_025667525.1 of Glebionis coronaria. Lineage (NCBI taxonomy): Eukaryota > Viridiplantae > Streptophyta > Magnoliopsida > Asterales > Asteraceae > Glebionis > Glebionis coronaria. Next base: position 317,076,476 of record CM046878.1, read on the forward strand.
AGATTTAGGTCTAAAAATAGAGTCCTAACGGTGTAACTAAGACCATCAAATCAATAACCCCTCCTAATAGACAACGATGTTAAAAAATTAAGTTGACAAGAAGAATCGATAAACACGGGTTTATAACGGTTTTGAACATGAGACTTATTACCAAGACTTTTATACGCCCCCAAATGGAAGGGCCTTATTATCTTTGGTTTACCTCCATCTTTTATTCAACTTCGCCATGAAGCTTTTATTATGACTTCGGTCTTGCCTTGCCTTTTATTATCCGCCTCATCGGTGGTTTTATTAGCCAAAGACGTATATCCTCACGTTAAAGCGAATTTTGGATCTTTAAAGCTTCGAAGATTAAGGCTTGATTCACTTTCAATTTTGCATAGATTTTAGGCCTTGTGGGGCTTCAAATTGTTTGCTAGATTTAGGTGAGCACTTGAAATCTTATTATTAGGTGAAGCTTTCGATTATTCGGGTGCCAATACTTCAAAACCGTGACGCTGGCGATACCTTAATGTCTTCCCAATTTAATTACACGGAAGCTACTAGAAAAGACTAGAAACCCAACAATCAAAACTAAACCGCTAAGTCAATATTTATTAAGCAAAAAATATTTACAAGCGAAGGGAGAATAAGCAAACAACGAGAACACATGAGTTTTTGAAAGAATACGAGTATTCTACGTTTAGCATAGTGACTTATAATTAACTCTATCATTTCTCGTCCTCATTTAAGAGACTTAGCCTAATGTGTAGTTAAGGAATCAAAGCTAAGTGCTCAACACGCACGGTCGAGTCAAAAATTACTCTTATTCTCGCCATCGGAAAATCTACATTCGTGTCTTCAAACACTTATAAAACATGAGAAAAAATTAAAAATTTGGCCATTTTTAGCCTTATTTTGCAGCAAAACGATAAACAAAACGATAAACTTTGGAAAGCGTGAAGGTTTGGCAAGGCAAGTATCTATTCACCCCCCCATACTAAAATTAAACATTGTCCTCAATGTTTCGAGTCTAGGGGTGCAAACACCCCATACTAGAGACGTAGTCGAATGCCTAATCTAGCATGGAAAGGGTGTAACCGTTAAATTTAAAGCCGTTTATGAAGTGTGCTAAAAACCTAAGGTTAGAACATAAAAGGATATATCATATGGATATTGGGAAAGGCCTCCAAAGCAAACGATCGAGTGCTCCCATAAAACGAACACGAGAGGCTCCAATCGTGACGATCATGATCTAAAAACCACAATGCACAAACAACCACGAAACAAAGGTTGGAAGGGCACAAATCCCCTCACATTAAACTACATTATAAAGCAATAATATGTACATGGATAAGCATGGGTCTCCCCCACGAGGCACCTTGTTTTTGATAACCGAGTCAAAAGCTCGACTCGAATCCCCATAAATGTAATCATTTAGGGATAATCATGGTATGGTCAATTTTTGGTGGGGCTTACATGATAAACAAGGCCCAAAAGTACGTGGAGTACTTTAAAAACCCGATAAACGTATACCGGGGTCAAAGATAGCGTCTTCGTTTTCGGATGAAAGACGAAACAACGCCACTTCAACACAAACCCCAATGGGGTAGAAGAAAATAGGAGAGAAGAAATAGAAGGGTGGGACAATGGGTAAGTCTCTAAAAACATGAGCTACTCGAGGTAGACTCGCACCAATCAAATGAAAAGATTTTCCATTTATTGCATCGGTGGAAGACCGAGATTTCCCTTTATAAGCAATTCTAGGATCAAATATCTCGTCCTCGGTGGAGAAAGGGGAGGGAACATAAGGGGATTCCCCCACACTAGGTCCACACAAAGCATCGTCAAAAGGAGAAGACGAGCTTGTAGTACTCAATAAACGCGGTGATGACGGAGTTAGAATTGTAGAAAAATCTTTTAAATTAAAGTTAAAATCTTTTCCTTTTTCATCTTTTACACTCTCCTCGTGAAAACCCGATTTAATTATGTCAAAAATATTTGGTGTATCTAATGCAATGTTAGTCACACTAAAAATTCTCACATTTTGAAATCTTTTTGGTTTAGGTGGTGGCAAGTTTTCAAATCTTTTGTCAACAAAGAAAACCTCCCCATCGGGATCAACGTATTCATCATCCGAAGAATCACTCGAGATTGGAATCATAGGCTTAACACTCTTGACCTCCACCAGCGGAGGGGACGGAACTTCATTTTTCTCAACAACTCCTAAAACTCTATTGGAAATCTTTTTGCAAATGCTTTTGATGGGATTGACATTGTACAAAGATGTGATAGAATAAACATGAGAAAGAGTGGAGTTTTGGGTTGCATTAATGACGAGTTCTTCCTCATTGAAACGAAGAGTGATTTTTCTTGCATGCACATCGATAAGTGCTCTCGAGGTATCCAAAAAAGATCGACCTAAAATTAACGGAACTTTAGGATCGATGGGAATATCAACAACAATAAAGTCTACAGGATAGTAGAACTTTCCAACTTTCACAAAGACGTCCTCGGCAACTCCACAAGCTAGAATCGTAGAATGATCGGCCATTTCGATTGACATTCTTGAAGGAGTGAGATTTGGAAGATTGAGCGATTTAAAAATCTCAAGAGGCATCAAATTAATACTAGCACCAAGATCGGCCAAGGCGTAGCATTCTTCCATGTCTTGGATAGCACATGGGATTAAAAACTTTCCAGGATCACCGACTTTTTGAGGTATGCGGCTTAGAAAAACCGAAGAACAACTAGACGATTTTTGCAATTTCTCTTTGTTATTCAACATACTTTTGAAGTTTGCGGCAAATCGAGGCATCATGACTAAGGCGTCGGCAAAACTTATATTAAAATGCAAGTCACGAAACATTTTCATAAAGAGTTCAAATTGATAATTATTTCGTTCTTGTGCCTTTTCCTTGTCTCGTCTTGAAGGGTAGGGTAAAGGTGGTGTGGGTTGGGGCAAATTAGGCATAGGCATCGGCCTTGGAATCTCGGGTTCCATGATTGGTATTGGTTCAACCGTAGGTGTGGATTGAGCGGTACTTCGTGGGCTTGTAATTTGCTCCTTTTCAACCACAACCTCAGATTCTTTCTCTTTTTGCTTCTCCATAAAAGTACTTGGACGAGAAATGGGTTCTTTGAAAGTTTTACCACTACGAGTAGTAATAACCTTCAATTCTCCTTTCGGGTTCACAATGGTATCACTAGGAAGACCACCCGAAGAAGAGGGCTTACACATGATAGCTTTAAACATTTTAGCCATACGGTCTTCAAACTTAGATTGCCTAGCATCCGCTTTTAACAACTCTTGCTTAATCTCATGTTGACTTTGCTCCATTTTTTGTTGATTTTGTTGGAGTCGTGTGACATTTCCTTCCATTTTATTAGAATGAGTTTTAAGTTCATTAGCAAGTTCGTTTTTAAGCTCGTTTTTCAACTCGGATCTTAAGCTAACCATTTCACGTTGCATGTTGTCAAACTTAGCATCATTAGCCTTTGCATAATTCAAAAATTCTCCTTGAAGATTTTTGGTGTGATCGTTTTGAAAACCTTGGGCATTGTTTTGAAAATCACGGTTTTGGTTTTGGTTTGAAATTTGCCCATTTCCACTTTGGTAATTACCTTTGTTATAATTCCTTTGATTTCCTTGGTAATTTCCACCTTGGTTGTTGTTGCGATAATTATTAGCATTTTGATTTGGTGGAGCTTGATTTGAACGCGAATCTTGACCGATTTGGTTGTAAGTTCCCGTGGCTACAAAAGCATTCGAAGTGTTACCATCCGCGGTAATACACTCGGAAAGATCATGAGCTCCCCCACACGACAAAGAACTTTTAGAAACCGCTTTAACCGAAGCGGAATTGGAAGCTTCTTGAGCCTTCCAATGGGACATAAGGTTAGCAAATCTATCGAAAAATCGGTTTTCTTCATTTGCTTCATCATGTAATGCATTGATACTTTGAGACGATGATGAGCCCCTTTTGGCAACACTCGGTGTGTGACGAGGGCTATAAACTTTAGATCTATTCTCGATTATGACCAAAGCTTCTTCAACCGTTTTACACAAAATATTACCACCCGCGGCGGCATTTAAATAATCTCTTTCATAATCGTTGAGTCCATTGTAAAACGTGTCGATTTGGTGCAAATCGGAAAAACCGTGATGAGGACATTCATGTAACATCTCCTTAAACCTATTCCAAGCCGTAGAAAAACTTTCATTTTATTCTTGTGAAAATTTAGAAATCTCATTCTTCAAATGCGTAGTCTTAGAGGGCGGAAAAAATTGGTTCACAAACTTAGAAACGAGATCCTTCCACGTCAATATAGAATTGGGTGGCTCTTTCTCTAACCAAATTTTAGCGGGCCCCGCTAAGGAATACGGAAAAAGCATCATCTTAATCGAGTCATTCGAGACATCCTTAAATTTGCACGTGGCTGTAAGACGATTAAATTGGCGGATATGGTTGTGTGGATTGTCCTTCTCATCACCACGGAATTTGTTGTTTTGGATCATCGACAACAAACCCGTTTTCACCTCAAAATTCTCCGCAAGGATTGCGGGAATCACAATAGCCTCTCCATAACCCTCGGTGGGTGCTTGAAGTAACTCCATAATAGTTCGATTCGCCATGGTTGGTTCTTGTCGTACAATGGGTTCGTCAATAGGAGACTCCTCACTAGAATGAGTTGGAGTGGGAGTTTTGTTCTTGCGTTTACGTGCACGTTTTGCTTGATTACGAGTGAGCATAAACGTCACGTACAACGTGGAGACGAGCAAAGAAGATTCTTTTTGGTATTTTGTGTTTTTCAATTTTTTTGTGGTTTTTGATTGTATTAACCTTTTTTGGAAATTGGTGAATGTATTAAGTAGACAAAAAGTCCACAAATCTCCTCCTTAATCAAATCTCTTGATTAAAGAAGCCTCAAGGAATGAAAACGATCACGTGGAGTGAACGCCTTCAATGACTTTAGAACGATGGTGGAACACCAAATCGTTCAAGAGGGTTTAATCAAATGAAACCAAGAAAATATATATGATATGTAATAATACTTTGGGCGGCAAAACCCTCGATTCACTCTCAAAATCAAATACGCACAAGCAAGCGGAGGAAACGAGGCGGCGCGAAGCACTTAAGAGCCTTTTTCCTTTAGGTTGTGAAATACAACCGCCTTATACCCACCTTATAGTTTGTATTATCAAGATTAAGCTTCACGAAAGTATTTATCTATTTTTGCCTTTTTTCTTTGGTTTGAGATTCGAATACAATGATCGAGTGATGAAATCCCGAATCAAGGTTGTGATTGCTCACGTATTTGGAGTACTTGTGTATTTATTGTTCTACGTATACTATATAGTAATAATATTCACACAAAAACCGAAAAACGATAATACGTATTAATAGAGTGCTATTAATACAAATACTATATGGCTAATATAGAAAAACAACAATGGTTCAATCAAAACACAACACGCCTCCCCGGCAGCGGCGCCAAAAATGATTGTTGTAAATTCACACTTGTTTAGGAAAACAAGGTAAAAGCGGTAAGTATTAACGAGTGATTTAGGAAAATCACAAGTTATGACCCAAATGGGGATATCGTTCTCGAGGAGGCTAGTGCGTTGTGTAATGAATGATTGATTTTGTTTTTGATTATTAATAAGAAGAAAGGAGAAGAGAAGATGACGAAGACGAAAAAATAGAAAAATAGGCAAAAACACTACTAGAAAGTTAAGACGTAGAAACGTAAAAACGACAAAATTTAAAATTTTAACCTAAAAATTACTAAAAATCCACAATAAAATTCTAGGAGTTTAAAAAAAAATCCAAACTTGCTAAAACCTTTTAATTGATTTAATAATGACTTTTTTAATGCTAATTAAAGCCCTAAAAATCACTTTTAAATATTAAAAAGCCCTAAACAAGATTTAATAGTTTGTAAACCTCAAAAATGACCTAATTAAACTAAAAACTATTTTTAAAAATTTTAAAACCAAATTAAACTATTTTTAAACTCCTAAAAACTATTAAAATCTATTAAATCTTAAATTAATTCTAAAAATTAATTGAAAAGCCTAAAAATTAATTGGAAAGTGAAAAAGTTCTTAATTTAATGTCTAGAATCTAGGAAAAATGAAAAAAAGTTAAAAATTAAACTTTGAATTTTTCTTAATAAAATAATATTAAAATAATCCAAAAAATAAAAAGTTCTTAAATAAATTCTAAAAAATTCTCAAAAATCCTAAATATTCTAACTAAGACAAAAATGTAAATAAAAGCTCCTAAAACCTCTTAATTAATTTTATATTAATTTTAAAATTTAATAAAAAACCTAAAATCAAATAAAATTAAAAATTAAAGTTTTTGAAAACTTTATGATATGTAAACCTCAAATATATAAATTAAAACCTAAAAACTATTTTTCTGAATTTTTAAAATACTTTTTACTATTTTTAATACACTTTCTAAAATTTAATCTAAAAATAATCCTAATAAATAATTAAATAACGGGAAAAATAAAACTTTTAAACAGAAAAGTCTGGATTACTAATCAAAACCTAGGAAAAATGAAATAAGCCAAAAATGCTTAATAAATAAGCTAAAAATAACCAAATAAGCTACGGCTTATTAATATAAGCCAAAGTGAGAAAGACCTTAAGTAAACTTTGAAATGAAACAATAACGTAAAAAGTCCATCTAGATCACTGGTTAACACGTACAATCCCCAAGCGAGGGGTCCCGTGTTCGAGTCCAGGCAGGGTGGACTTTTTACAAAAAATTTCTTTTTTTTTTAAAAAAAAAAACTCAAACCTGTTACACTTTGAGTCACTAAAACACAAACACAAATTAAATTAAAACAGGATTAAGCTATTTTATGACCAAAAACGTGGCCAGGTTTGCTTTGTTGACTGATGAACAAGTGACTATGTTCACTTGAGCAATTATGAACCAAGAGGAGCTTGGGTGTGAGATTTTGGTGTTGATTTTGTTGGATACAATGGCACCCTTGTACTCTTTGGAGTACAAGGAGTCAGTATAAGCACAAATAAAGCAGGTTCCATCACCAATTCACAAAAACAAAGTACAAAATTACCAAAATCAAGTTGCTGTAGCAATTGTTAAGAACTGGTGGTATTTTTTGCTTTTTACATGCACAATATTGATTTTCAAATGCCCATATCTTGCATACTCATTCACCAAATGACTAGAAAACAATACAAATCCTATAACAACCTAGTGTCTAACAAACTACCAAGAATCAAGCACAAAATTACCAAAACTTAAGCAGAAAATGACTAAGCAGATTTTTAGCTCACTTTTTCACTTTTTTAACATACCATTTTGCATCAAACCTTTCCAAAACTGAGATAATACTAGCATACACCCTAAATATACCTAATGACTACTTATAACAAGTTATTACTCCACAGATTCATCTCAAAATCTTAATAAAACTCAAAACCAAACACTCCTTTAAAAAAACTGATTTTGATTTTTACACACCAAATCTATTCTAAACTTGTTCAAACTGATTTAAAAAGCTTATAACATGTCTAACAAACACAAATGAGCCAATCCAAACCAGTTTAACACACAACTTAGCAACTTTCATGCAATTCAAACTAGTCACCAAATTTAAAGAGAAAAACTAAAAATTAAAAAGGTAAATGAGTTTTACCTTGAGGGACTTACATCCAAGTCCCTCAGTGACAGCTTGTCACCTCCAATAGGCCCGGGCCTATGCTGAACTTAATCAACAACAATCTCCACAATCTGCTAAGAAAGAAAACACAAAAAAAAATGTAGAATATCCAATGATACTGATTTTCTTAAACTTATAAACTTTTGAAACCCAATAACCTTTGAAACTTAACAGGTTTTAAACAAATTCAAACTCACAAATCAAAACTTCCTTTCCACTTTCACTTCAAGGGAGTTTGATTTCAGAAATTTGAACCAAATTTAAAACCTTTGAAAAACTTTTGAAAAACCTCAAAACACACAAGTGTTCACAATGATAAAATGGAACTCAGACTTTCTCAACAAAGATATACCAAACTTTTAAAAAACAGTAAAAGGAATTATATTTGAATCAAAACACCAACTTTAATTTCTTTAAAAAGGAATTACAATTTTTGGAGAAAAATCTGGAACAACTAAATGAGACACATGTCGTCTCATTTTATACATGCTGATAGAAGGTCCTAGAATTTCATAATAAAATAATCAAAAGAGAAACCCTAATACAATAGAAATCCGAAAACGCCCTTTGAAGTCTTGTGATTCTTGGTCAAAACTGAATACATGTGATGTGCCAGCTTGCTTGGTTGATCTTGGACGTTGGATACAACTTGGGGACCAAGTAGAGTCATCTCCCACGTTCAACTTGTCGGTTTTGGGTTTTGGGGGAAAATGACTTGAGCAGGGGAGGTACGGGGTGGGTCCCTCAGCCCATGTGATGCTGTTTTGTTGGGTGGGAAAAGTTGAGGGGAGTGTTAATTAGTGATCTGCACAAATTGAGCTTAAACCCCTTTGAGATGAATCTAATTAGGCCTGGGGATAATTAGGGTTTAAGCTGGATTAAGAGTTTGTTTTGATCTGTTTTAGGGGTAAAGGGATTTAAATCCCTTGTTTAGTGGGAAAAAAGTTTGACCAGGGGGGGGGGGGGGGTTTACCTAGTTTATTTAAAATAAACCGGGTAATGGATTGGGTGGGTAATATTTTGTGGGTAGGGTCGGGTTGTATGGGTTATTGGGTGGGGTTTATGACGTGTCACAATGTGACTGGTGGTGGGGGTTTGGTGGTTTGGCAAAATAGGTCCCCAATGTTTCTCATTCCTTCCACTTTGTTTTTAATCCTTAACAACGCCTTCTTTCCCTTTGTCAACTTTGCACAAGTTGTCATTTTTGGCACTAAAACTTTTAAAAACTTTTCCAAGGGTTTCTTTTGTATATTCTTCAAATTTCAGGGACTGGTCTTGTAATATCTTCAAACAATAAGGACCATACTTGTTCAATTGACATTTGGAGGGTCAATTGTGACAAGTTCTTCAAAGATGAGGGACCAAAATTGCCAATCTTCAATTCTTCAAGGGTCATTTTGCAAAATTCCAAACTTGGGCCCGGTTCATTGTGCGACTTCGTTTCCCGTGTTCGTTTTTGAATGATTCTTGTGATCTTTTGCCATTTCCTCAATATCCGTACCTAAAAATACACAAGTAACAAACACGAGCATATATTTGGCATATTTGATGATATTTAATTGATTTTAAGCCCGATTTGGACGATGAGACTATGTATAAAAGCAGTCTCATCAGATATGTTGCTTGAAAAGAGACAAATTAATCAAGAGATTAATGACATTACAAATGAATTAGGAAGTCGACGATTTCATGGAGAAATAATTGATGAGGGATTTAAAAGAGATTGTGAACTTAAGATTAGACAACTTTCGCAAGATTATAATGGATTGAGCATTGAAATTCAAGAGAAAGAATGAGCTCAAGCGGAAGCAAAATACCTTGCTAATCGTGAACTCGAGCGTTCTCTTCTTTTGGACAATGACGTGGATAGTACTATTTCTTTGAGAGATCTTATTGCTCTACATCCTTCGTCTAGTGCTATCGTGCTTCCTTTTCATATCTTGCCGGCTATGGAGCCCGAGGATTCTCCCATCCTAGATGATGAGGAAATATCTCATGACATCACCACTCCTATTCATGATTCTTCCACCGTGGAACCCAAAAATTCTCTTAGCAAGGGGGGCGAGCATTTTAGCACTATTCCGGACACAAAATCGGACGAAGTAACAAAGTCTAGTGTTGGGATTCTTGTCCAAAACCCAAGAGAGTTTGACGGTATTTCCAATGAGACGTGTGATTTGCCACATTGTGATGACTCTACTTCTTCTATTCACTTTGATATTTTCTCCAATTCTAATGATGAAAATTGTGATGGACAAGAAGATTTTGAGAATGATTCTACTTCTAGTGAATTTTCTAATGAGGAGTTCTCCGATGGACTTTCTTATAAAGATGATATTCACGACTCGGATTTTGAGGGGTTTACCGATGAACCTACTCTTCTTCACCTATTTCCACCGGGAAATGAGGTTGATTTGACTATTCCGATCCTTGAGAAGTTCTCCGATGAACTTACTCATTTAGATGTAGAAGACGTGATTCTTCGTGAGAAGTTATCAAACGTCTATCTTCTCATTTCTAGGATCGAGGCTTTGAATTCTAAGCCTAATGACAAGTCTTTCTATCCATCTCCTATTCCCGTTGAGGATAGTGATCCGCTTATGGAAGAGATTGACATGTTTCTTTCTTCTAATGATTCGATACCACCGGGTGTTGATGAAATCGACCCGGAGGGGGACGCTCTCTTTTTAGAGAATTTACTTGATGATGATTTCGTCCCAAGTCCTCCTCCCACCCACTTTGACCTAATGTGCGGGTTTTTCATGTGTCTCATATTGAGTATCATGACCCGATTGATCACATTCCTAAGAGTGAAATGGTCGTTAAAGTTAAGAATGTTGATTCCACTATAGATGAAACTTTTATCCCACCATTACCATGTGCTTTATATGATCTTGGATTAGCATGGGGGGACGGCATCGTGTTATCCTTTCCTTTCTCTTCCAAGGACGAGGTATTTGACCCCGGAATTGTTTATTTAGGGAAATCTCGGCCTTTCACCGATGTAATAATTGAAAGATTTTTCGATCATCTTGGTACGAGTTTATCTCGGGGAGCATGCTATATTCATACCATTATTTGTGACTACCATCTCTTTTTGGAGATTCGTGTTGGAGTTTTATCCTTTCGTTTGTCATCCAACAACGAGGATGAGATCTTTGACCCCGACATCGTGCTTTATATTGGATTTAATTCCATTATGCCAGTTTTCACCATTTTCCCTAAGGACCAATGAATGCGGGGATCGAGTCGAGCTCATGACTCGGTTAACAAAAACGAGGTGCCTTGTGGGGGAGTCCCATACATTCTATCTTCTTTCTATTTTCTAACACTAATAAGGATTGATCTTTAAAGCTCGTGCTCGTGTTTTGTTGTGTTGTGAATCTTAGGTATGACCCAAATCATTGAAGACTCTCATGTTCGGTTTTTGCCAGTCCACTTGATCTTCCATTATTTGAATGCCATAAAGGGGCGCACTCTTTATCCTTTGATTTTTATCGACTAACGTTTTATCTTGAGGCATAATTAAAAAACGGCTTATAGATTTGCGTGCTCTTTCCATGTTAGGATTTTGCATTAGACTCTTTGTGTTTTAGCAAGGGGGTGTTACTCTTGAGCTAAGAAACATTGAGGACAATGTTTGGTTTTAGCATGGGGGAGTCAATCGATATAATCGCTTGCTATTGCTTTTGTCATGTCCAAACGTAGTTGTTTTTTCTCATTTTTCATAAAAAATTTAAATTTTTAGTGTTATTTTAAGTTTTTATAAATAAAATAAGTGCTTTTGACACAAATGTGGGCTTTCCGTTGGTGAAAATAAAATAGTTTTTGACTCGACTCAATTTTTACCTTAGCTTTTCCTTAACGTATTTGAATTAAGTTTTGCTAGGCTTTTATATAGGGAGCTTTAATACGCGAAAGTCTTAATTCATACGGGTTAAGAACAAGAACTTTTCGCAAGTTCCTATAATTTATCCTAGAAAGTCGTTTATCAAGAGAACTTTAAAACACAAATTCTAAATCTTGAAAAAGTATAAGAAGATGCAAGATCCTATAGATGACTTGAAAACCCAAAACTTTGATTTAATAGGCTAAGTATCCATTGATTTCTCATTTTTGAAATTTTTGTAATATGGAGAACAAGAGATGACAAAGTTCAATCATAAGTTTCTAGAATTAACTCTTCTTTGTGCAAGTATTTTTGTGTTTGATTTAATCTCCTCGTATTTACTTTCCACGCTTGAATAATAATTGCTTAATAAATGAAGTTTTTAGCGGTTTAGACTTGATATCTTAACTCGTAACTCCTTTTTTTTCTTCCCTTGTAATTAAAGTGAGAACACATTAAGGGTGTCAGCGTCATGGACTTTTGATCATGGGATTGCGGAAATTTGGCTTACTATACATATCATATTAACAAAGAAGAATAAATAAAAACATGTTCTCTAGGAGCCTTCGGGTGGGAGTCATGTAGCACTAACCTTGTCATTAGAGCCTTAGGGTGTATGGCAAGGGGACGTGTTGAATAAAAATTGCTTCATCATCATGAGCCATAAGGTGGGATGGTGATGTCAATTCCCTTATTTTTGTCCAAGGAGCCTTCGGGTGTGGATTTTAAATAAGGAGCACAATTGCATCTTAAAGAGTCGCAAAGTGTTATGATGTAGCTGTTGCTAACTCCATTTAATAAGGTCATAATTGACATTGGAGGTTTTTATTTTTTGCTTTTAAGTAGCCATATTAGCCAAATTTTGGGTCCGGGATTTATCCCTCAAATCGTGTTAAGTTATCCTTGATGTGGGCTTTCTTTAGTGACAACGGTTTTTGAGGTCGAGGTTAGGTTTTGAGTGTTGAGTTTACACCGTTCTTGCCTTCATTTTTTTGAATAATAAATATCAAAAATAAAGTCAAATGAGCCTTTGGGTGAATGACAAATAAAATCTAGAGATACAATTAGGAATAATAAGAGATTAAGTTTAACACAAATTACTTGTATGAGTTCGTTTAATTTTGGGGCTTATGATTGACAATGATCTTGTTTTTGCACTTGGCATGGAAAAGTGAAAAGTCAGGGACGATGAATCTATTTGAGTTTTATGATCCTAAAAGTTATTTTTCAAATAATGAAAGCAATACATTATGTCTTTGCAAAATAAAGTTTAAAAAGTTGAATAATGGTGTAGTTAGTGTTTTATTTTATCATTGCGTGAGGACACGGCAATTGCTTAGCAAGGGGGAGTTTGATATGAGTGATTTTACTCATATCAATTGTAGCCTGAAACAATGTATTAATGCAATAAATGTATCAAAGATGCCTTGTATATGCTTGTTTGTTGTTTGATGTGTGTAGGTACCTAAGTTCGCGAAAACCGACAAAAACCGGCACGAGTTTGAAGAAAAGATCAACAATGCAAAAAACAAGCTAGATTTTAGCGGATTTGATATTCATGGAGGATTTTGGGCCAAGTGGGTCCCACTTTTGGATTAATGGGCTAATAATCCCATTAGTAAAACAAGTTAATTAAACTTGTCAAACCAGGCCCAATAGGCCCAACAGCGTTTGAAGGGACGGATGGAAAAAAAAATAAAACATGGGTTTAAAAGTCCAAGTTTGAAATCAAGGATGTTTATTTGGGACTTACAAACCCAATTAGGGTTACATACACATGGGGAACGGGTATTAAGTTTTTAACTTTCAGTCAAACGATTGACCACTCATACTTATTAAATTCACAATCACTCATTTACTTTTCGATATCCTCTATGTCACACATCTTATCTTTCTTCCCTAAATAAAGAAAATAACCAAACGTAACATTCACTATTTAAAAACCCTAATCCATTAAAACACTCAAATAAATTGGGGCTTTTTGTCCCACGTGTGATTCACACATGGGGAATTAAATCCCCCATGTTTTTGGAGGTAAAGAGTGGAAGAGCAAGGCTACGTGGCAACTTTTCATTGGCGGAAACAACACATATCAACCAATCAACCAATCGAATTAGGCCAGTTCAGCAAAGAGAAAGCACAACTAGCACACTTGATTGCCACGTTGGCAATCCGTGTGCTAGTGTGTGAATATCAGCCCTACGATGAAAACAAACAAGAGAAAGAAAGAAGAGATGCGGAATAGAGGGCCTGGATCGATTCTCTTCCTCAACAAACTCCACCTACAATCCTCGGGTTCAAATATATAAACCCCCATCTTTCTGTATTGTGATTATCCCTTCTTTTATTTTATCGTTATAATGCAAAATTAGTTGTAGAATTTATTTTCTTTTTAATCTTGTAATGTTACTTTAATGAAATTTCAATTTAATTAATGAAAGTTGGTTGCAGTTTGTTTAATTACTGAGTTATTTTCATTGCTATCGTATCATTTTTTATTTAAAACTCTAATTACTGATTTTGTTATTATGATTTAAGATTTAATTTATAAGTTTTGTTAATAGCTTATTAAGTTCAATTTAAGCTGAAAAATTGGGATACAATTTATCCTCATTGGATAAATAATAATTAAAATGTTTCGAGAATATGTTATGGTCGTGTTTATGCTCGATGGTTTGAAGATGAACTGGTGAATCGTTATAAGATCGTGATGTGTATTTTAGTTGTGTTATGTTGTTTATTGAAGTCAAGTTCGAATAGGGAGCTCAGCGCTCACCTACATCATCAAAGGATTCGTCGAAAAATAGGTCAAGCTCACGCTTTATTTTGCAGTTCTTTTTAGTTAAATATGTTTGTTAGATGTGTTTGCTTTGACTTGTTTGGTGATAACCTGTTATTGAATATTGTTTAATGGATGAGTGATTTATATGTATTTAGTTTATATGTTTGTAGATGTTATACTTGCCTGATTTACTTGTTTTAGTTTGAAATATGTAATGGGTTTAGATATCATATATTAATCGATCTGCTTGAGTTCATAAGTATGAGTCTGTTTTGCATTGGTTTAATATTACTGTGAGTACGATTATGTTGGAATAATTATGTTATTCATCTTGTTAAGCATATTGATAATTTAAACTAGGCTTTACTGTTTATATGATTTAGTTGAATTTAAGTATCTGTTTTTTTATCTATTTTATTTGATTTAATACTCTTATGTTAGTTAGGGTTATATTATTACTGATTATGTTAGTATATTATAATATTTGATGTTATTGTGTAATTTGAACGTAGTGAATCTATTATGGGATCTTATGAATATCTGGAAAGTTTTATAATCTGCTAACTTGATGAATTTTATTAAGTTTGACTCTATGCTGTTAGATAGGATTTATTGGACTAGTTAAGTAGAGATAGTAGAAGTGTTATGTTTGATATTCAAATTTATTTTTTGCGAAGTTTGTATGGTCTGTATGATGACTCTGCCGTAGGTTTTTGATCCTTGCTCATTTTCTTTTCTTGCTGAGATATTGACTTCGTCTCGTCACGTTTGCTTAAACAGCCTGGTAGTTGCTCGTAATAGGAATATATAGGAGCTAGAGGTTTCATGATTTTGATGCTTGCTCCTTTCCTTGTTAGATGTTGCTCGTGCACCTATATTATGAGTGTTAATTTGATAATCCTAATCGTTGAGTTATATTACTGATGTTAATTTCGTTTCATCATTTCCTGCATAATTAAGTTAAGTTGTTGTTGGTTTGCATTCCTTAGTATGAATTATCTGTTATAACTGTTCGTTCATGACTTACTGTAATGTTAGAATTGTGGCCTTATTTAATCTTTTTGTAGAAATATTGTTACTGTAAATTGAGTTTGTCTGCATCTCAATCTTATATGTTGCAGTACATTGTAGTAGTGTTTGAAGCTGATATGGATTGTTCCTCTTGTGTTTGACTGTATTTTTCCATTTGTTATTTTTACTGTTCAAAAAAAAATTCACGAAATTGATCCCCCATGGGTTTCGAACTCGAGACCTCACAGTTAACACACAAACGCATTAACCATCTGAGCTATAGGCTCGTTTTTGTTTCATTTTGCTTTAAGTGATAAATCAACTATCTTAACTTTGACTTATCAGATTTTATAACTAACGATTTTAATTTCTTTAGTAAGTTTTTACTCTTACGTTTTAAATAAAAGTATCTCTTTTTAATATTTTTATTTTAGAAATTTAAATTGTTCCTAAAATTAGATTTTAAATAAAAAAGATTTTAAATAAATTAGTTTTTAATTGATTTAGTTTTAAATAAAAATTAGTTTTAAATTGATTTTGTTTAAATATGGTACAAGTAATTTTCTCAAATAGATTAATTAGTTTATAATTTCTTTTAAAATAGATTTAAAAGTGTTTTTAATTAAATATTTTAATTTCAAAATAGTTTAAATTTTAAATATTTTAAATAATTGTCTATATTTTTAGGAATCGGTTCATGCACTTAGATTTTAAATCGGAAGAATTAATTTTAGTTTTAAAAAACCGAAAACCAATTCAAATCAATTGTCCAAGTCGAAACAAAACGTCTCAAATTCATAAGATCTTCGTGTACAACGAACTTGGTTCATCCACGTGTTTAATTGAATCCGTCTTTGGTAATTTTAAACTATTACTTTTTCCTAAAGGTAGTTTTCTAATTTACCCTATAACGTATCTAATTATCACTATACTATCACGATCACATCAATACTTTGAGTATGTATATATTGTTTTTGCAATCTATCGCATATCAACTTGTTTATGTTCGATTAGTATCATCGTATCGTATCGTACCGTGATGTGCCATTTTAGGACATCTCCTTTCGAAACGTAGTTGATTGATGCGATGTTCGTGTTTTCGTTACTACTTATGATTTTGAAGAATCATTTATCCGAGGTGACATCTTCTATGTAATTCGACGTGTGATTTGATTTTATATGACTACGTTTTATTGGTGATAAGGAGGATGCCAATGTTGGACTTGTGATATATATATCCTAATTAAATATATATAGTTTGGGTACAACAATGATATGCTCGTAGTAGTCATTCGGTTGAGTGACTTATAATTGTGTATCTAAATGGAATGGGACATTTAGATATATAGATTTTAACTCGCCCAACTAAGAGTCTTTTAAGGTTGTCTTATTTAAATGTATTAGGACATTTGAATAAGAAAATATTAAACCACTGGACCTTAGATTGTCGTGTTTTCCTTATTCAGATGGAATGGGACGTTTGAATACGGAAATCATGATATAAGTTTATTGACACCTTGTATTTACTATGGTATTTTGATATGATATCTTGTTGAGAGATAGTAATGCTTGAGTAGGATGACTTATAATCATTTTGTTGAAATGGATTGGGACGCCTTTTCATTTGAACAAGAAAGTTATAAGTTCCCGAACCATAAATTTATAAACTCTTGTATACATGAAAGGGGACGCCTTTTGATGTAGACAAGGATTAATAAATGAGTGGGACCAAGTATGTCTGGCTCGATTTGTGGATGTTTGGTGTGTGTACGTATTCCTTTGAATCGTGTTTTGTTGATATGAATCCTCGAGTTTCGTCGTCATTTTGATGATCGTCGATTATCATATATGTAGGAGTAACCCGTTGGACTTCTCTCGAATAATGATTTATTTCGATGGACCATTTCTAATGTGTCTCGATGATCGTGAGCTTTATAAGCAGATTGTTAAGAACCGTTGACCATTCCGAGTATAGGCGACTTGTTTAAGCGTCACTAGTATCTATGCATGTACTTGTAGATTGATTGAGTATCAAGGTATCACCGACAACTCGTTTTGGGTAAAGAATTTTGGGATTTTAATTGCTACTATTTAAGGGTCATCAAAGAGTTTTCTTGATGATGAAACTCTTGAGGGCCAACATGACGAATTAAACGAGGAATATGATGCATCACCTTGAGCACTAAAGTAGAAACTATTAGGACACCTCTGTATGATGAATGATGAAGTAGAAGGATGCTTTTGTATGATGAACACGTCGAAGTTAGTGGAACGCTTTTTTATATGGAACACTAGAGCAGGAGTTAATGGTACGCCGATATGTTGTGAATCTTCGCCAATGGACCGAATTTCTTAATGATTGGAATTAATAAATTTGTTATCACTCGAGGAGTATGCTGTAGCCGACACCGCAAGTGGAAAGACTCTGGAAACCAAGTTTTATTATCAAGGATTCGTTCAAGGTTTTCCCGATGATCAACGGTAGAGATCTATATCTTATGTTATGTTCGACCTTTTCTTTTTATGTACTTATCTGGTATGTGATCTAGCCGAATGATCGTAAGTTGTGAGAACTTGAGACGGAATTATCCAATGACGTCCGATCATGTAATATCTTTTTGACCTACAACGACGATGCTTATTAATAACTGATTTTTGGATAGTTAATAAAAAGGTTTGTTGCAAGATCTTTGTTCGTGTTGCTCGTACCCAATTGTATATGTCGTTGTTTCGCTCTCGGTATCTTCTCGAATCGATCACGGTTAAAAGTGGAATTGTTGTAATTGGTGACTAAAAAGGGGGAGCTTTGGTCTAAATCTACTAAAACGATAAATGCTAGAAGTAAAAAATTAAACTAAAAGCAATTGTTGAAGATAAAACTAGAATTAAAATCAAAGAGTAAGTACCTAAACTTGGAAAACAGTTGATGCGGAATAATAGCTTGATCCGGAATACTTGGAAAATTTTACTCATGCGGAATAAATCAACTCATGCGGAATAACCTAGAAAACTTCTTCATTCGGAATAATTAACAACACCTTCATTCGGAATAACTGCTTGATGCGGAATGATAGCTTGATGCGGAATGATAGCTTGATGCGGAATAAAATTATATCCGGAATGTTTGCTCCATGCGGAATAACAGTTGATCCGGAATGTAGTTGTTGATCCGGAATAAAATTCTATCCGGAATAAATGTTCTTCATGCGGAATAATGATTCATGCGGAATATGGCCTTCGTTCGGAATAACTTTTGATCCGGAATAATGTGCTTGATGCGGAATAATGACTGATGCGGAATAAATGACTGATCCGGAATGTTTTAGAAGAAACCTTTATTCGGAATAACTGCTCATCCGGAATATTGATTATTCTGGATGGACTAGCTGATTCGGAATAATAATTTTTTTACTCAGAATAAAACTTGATCCGGAATAATATAGCTGATCCGGAATATTAAATATTCCGAACCAAAGAACTTGATCCGGAATAAAATCACAAAACCCTTGATCCGGAATATATTGTTGATCCGGAATCTGGGCAAGCTAAAAAACGCGAAGAACAGGGTAATGTCTGAAACACGAATTTAACCCAAAATCCACCAAGTTTTTAATCAAAACTTAAACCAATTTAACCACTAATAATTTACCAATGATAAACATCAATCCAAAACAACAAAAACATAAAACCCACTTACTTTTTAAGTTTAAACCAATAAAATAAAAACCTTAGAACATTGAATCAAAAAGAAAAGGAAGAACAAGACTATAGAAAGATTAAATGTAAACTTTTATTGATGATTAAGATTAAAACAATCAAAATGGAAAGATCAAACTTATAAGATTGTGGAAGAAATCAAAGAAAACGAAAACCACCTCCTTAAGGGAGTTGGTTCCTACGAAACAGGAAAAGAATAACAGAAAGAAAAGCTAGTTGAAAATGTGAATGGAAGGAGTATTTATAGTGCTTGGCTTGGTTTGGTGACTGGGCTTTCTCCCTTTCTTTTTGTCTTCTCGTCTTTTCAAAAAAGTTTACGTTTTCGATTTCGATTTGGGATTTGTCGATGAATAAATTCAACCCGTCTTTTAATTTCTTCATTTAATAGACTTGAGTTTCTTCGACATATGTAAATCTTCCATCTTTGGTCCTTTTCTTCGATAAATCTTCGAATAGGCCCATTGGCTTCAAATCTTTTGCATCTCTTGGACTATAGACTTTGTCTTTTCGTCTTTTCTTCGATAAAACCCGTGCAATCCCATGTTTTCTTCAATATTTATCAAGTTGGCTCTAAAAACACAACAAACACAGAAACCACACATAATTCCAAACAAATGACATTAAATACGCGTTTTGGTCTCCTTTTAGCAAGAAATAAGTGGTAAAAGGATGGGTGTTTTCACACCTATCAAATCCCCTACACTTAACCATTGCCATGCCCTCATGCAATGCTTAGTGATAAAGCAAATTTACACTTTTCTCATAATCAATCAACCTTGGCCTTATTAACATACTACTTAAAACAAAAATTAGAGTACTAAGAGAAATTAAAACTTTAAAGGAAACAAAAGGATAGAAACCATTTTCCCTTGAAAATAGCTATATGGAAATAAGTTGCAAAGAGATCAAGGACTTACATTAGGGCTTTGGTGCTGCGAAGATTTATCACCCTCAAGATTCACGTTCCCCAAACTAAGCTTAAAAACGAGATCATTGTTATTATAAGTTAGCAAATCAAACACTTACACACATGGCTTAATTATATGCTTAAACTCCCTTATTCCTAGGTGTATCTCTTATATTTTATTTTTGTCTTAGAATGATCATGAAGATGCATTTTTGGACTTATTTCGATAGTTTATTTAGGCTGAAAGCAAAGTAGGACGATTTGATTAATAGTTAGCTAAAGGACAAAATCTCTTAAAAATGCTTCTCGGGATATCAAAAAGCTCATATCTTGGCATAACTCGCTTCGTGATTTGAGACCTTTCTCGGGCCGATATTTGGCATGTACTTCATACTTCATATCTTGAGAGACGTTCTTGAGATAATGGTCTTCTCTTCGTTAATAGAGTTCTCCACTTGGAGTATTTTTGAGGGGTACTCCAACTTTGTTGACCAAGACTTCATAATTATCTCTTCAATCGCTAATTAGGATTTTGAGATACAACGATCCGCCTCCTTTTCGGACTTGGATCTATTTATCCTCATACCTTGTTAGGGTCTTTTCGGATAGACTTCTCCATGATCTTTATGGGAGTTGATTGCTTTTCGTCGTGAGTCTTGATCCTTCATATTGATTTTGGGAATAATGCTTTTCACATCACCTTGGATCTTTAGCAATAAGATTGAATCCTCATGCCTTGTTAGGGCCTTATCGGACTCGCCAATCTTCGCGCCCCGCTTCATAAGTTATGCCTTGGCTATGAACTCTTATCATTACCGAGCAACTTTTAAACGATCTTGGGCTAGAAGCCAAGTAACTTTTCAAATCGTACGACCTTACTTATTGCAGATAAATTATTAGGAAGTGATGGGAGAATAGGCAGATAATCACACCAAGTGTGCTTGTGCAAGAATACCGACTTATAATTGACTCTATCATTTCTCGTCCTCCACAATTTAAAATCTTAAGTAATGAGACTCGTGGATGCTTAGCCTAGTAAACCAATTAAGGTCTACATGGTTAAGGATACTAGCTAGAATAAACTTGGATAAGTCTATTCGGGTTGAGTAAAAATAATTACAACGGGCCTAATATGTCAAAGATTTCAAAATTAGCTACACCACTTTATTAATATTTTTGACTTTATTGCGGGATATATACATATGAAAGCAACGATAAAAATTTAAAAATTACGACTAAATGGCCAAAGTTAATTAAAAATTTGAAAAATGCTGAAAAAGATGATTTTCCGGTTAAATGAAGGCATTTTCATGGAAAAGTCCACTTAAAACTTCGATAGAAGTCCCCCTACACTTAAGATAAACATTGTCCTTAATGTCTAAGCATGTGGGAAAAGTCTCCCCTACACTTATGACATTATGCACGTTGGTTAAATAAAGCTAAGGAAGAGACACTAAAGTGATCAATTTCAAATGTGAGTATGAAGAAAATTGAATCACGATAGTTGAGAGATAGAACCGGATTTGCGGATAACATGGGAGCATGGTTCTTCAAATATTCCAAGAGTGCACCTATCCCTATAATCACATCACCATACAAACACAAGCAACCTATATAGCTCCCCCTACACTTAGGATGAAAAACGGGAAATGGGGATAGATACTCGGGTTGCCTCCCGAGGAGCGCTTGTTTTTGTTAACCGAGTCACGAGCCTGAATTGGTCCCGAACTAATTCATGGGAAACGTGGTGAGGGATGTAATCATCTCATGAGAGATGTCCTCACCAAAGTACAACTTCAAACGCTGTCCATTCACCTTAAAAATGGGCCCATTTGGCTGAGAAAGCTCAATGGTGCCATAGGGAAAGACATTGGCGATGGTGAATGGACCAGACCAGCGGCTCTTCAACTTGCCCGAGAAGATCTTCAATCGAGAGTTAAAAAGTAAGACTTGATCACCAACGTGGAACTCTCGGTTCTTGATTTTAGCATCGTGGATAATCTTGGTCTTCTCCTTGTAGATCAATGAGTTCTCGTAAGCTTCATTCCTTAATTCATGTAGCTCGTTGAGTTGAATCTTGCGAAGATCACCGGCTTTGTTGATGTCGAAGTTAGCCCACTTTAAGGCCCAGTATGCCTTATGTTCCAGCTCGATGGGGAGGTGGCATGCTTTCCCGTACACAAGACGGTAAGGTGTACAACCAATCGATGTCTTATAGGCGGTACGGAAAGCCCACAGAGCATCATCAAGTTTATCGGCCCATGAGGCACGATGCTCTCCCACAGTACGTTCCAAAATTCTCTTCAATCCACGGTTGGATATCTCGGCTTGGCCATTGGTTTGAGGATGGTAAGCGGTGGAAAGACGGTGATTGACACCATACTTAGCCATGACTCTTGCAAATTGATCATTGCAAAAATGAGTCCCGCGGTCACTGATTATAGCACGAGGAACACCGAATCGAGAAAATAGTTGTTTCAAGAAATTACAAACCACCCTCGCGTCATTAGTGGGTAAAGCTTTGGCTTCAACCCATTTGGAAACGTAGTCAACAGCGACAAGGATGTATTTGTTGCCTTTAGAAGAAGGGAATGGCCCCATAAAGTCGATGCCCCATACATGAAAGATTTCACATTCTTGTATGAAATTTTGAGGCATCTCATCTTTATGTGTGATCTTGCCTTGTTTTTGGCAAGCATCACAATGTTTAACCATTTCGTGAGCATCACGATAAATGGTGGGCCAATAAAATCCCGAGTCAAACACTTTTTTGGCGGTGTAGTTGGGACCAAAGTGACCACCGGTGGGTCCTTTATGGCAAGCCTTGAGAATGTCCAAAGCGGCCGGTCCGTCAACACATCAGCGAATAATCAAGTCAGCGCATTGTTTGAATAGAAAAGGGTCATCCCAAAAGTAAGTCTTAACATCATTCAAGAACTTCTTCTTTTGTTGGGATGTTAACCCTTTGATGAGAACACCGCCCGCTAAGTAGTTTGCAATGTCGGCAAACCATAGGGTGTCATCCAGATTGAGATTAATAGACATTAAGGTCTCAAGGGGAAAAGAGTCATTGATCTCTTTGTTCGGATGATCCCCTTGATATGGATCCTCAAGTCAACTAAGATGATCCGCGGCTAGGTTTTCGGCTCCCTTCTTGTCACGAATTTCAATGTTAAATTCTTGAAGGAGTAAAACCCAGCGAAGAAGTCTTGGCTTAGAGTCGTGCTTAGTCATCAAGTACTTCAATGCGGAATGGTCCGTGTATACGATGGTGGTGGATAAAACAAGATAGGGGCGAAAATTTTCAAAAGCATAGATAACAGCTAAAAGCTCTTTTTCGGTTGTCGTATAATGCAATTGAGCCCCCGTCATTGTCTTGCTAGCATAATGGATTGGTTGGAAATGTTTGTTGATCCTTTGTCCCAAAACTGCACCAATAGCAAAGTCGCTAGCATCGCACATCAATTCAAAGGGTAGCTCCTAATTAGGGGTAACTAAGACAGGTGCCTTAGTTAGCTTATCCTTAAGAAGATTGAAGGCTTCGATACACTCTTTAGAAAAGATAAAAGGAGTATCTTTTTCCAAGAGGTGGGTCATTGGGCGAGCGATTTTAGAGAAATCCTGAATGAATCGACGATAGAAGCCCGCATGACCCAGAAAACTTCTCACACCCTTCACGGTTGAAGGTGGAGGTAATTTGGCTATGACATCCACTTTAGCACGGTCGACTTCAAGACCGGCTTTAGAGATTTTGTGTCCTAGCACAATGTCTTCTTTTACAATAAAATGGCATTTTTCCCAATTTAGAACAAGGCGAGTGTCTTCGCACCGCTTAAGCATACGTTCCAAATTGGCAAGGCAAGAAGAGAAGGAATCCCCAAAGACCTAGAAATCATCCATGAAGACTTCCATGGTTTGCTCAACCATGTCATGGAAGATAGCCAACATGCACCTTTGGAAAGTCCCGGGGGCATTGCATAAGCCAAAAGGCATCCTTTTGTTGGCAAATGTGCCATAGGGATAAGTGAATGTTGTCTTCTCTTGATCTTGGGGATCGATGGGTATTTGGAAATAACCCGAGAAACCATCTAGAAAGCAGTAATATTCATTACCCGCTAAACGTTCAAGCATTTGGTCCATAAAAGGAAGAGGGAAATGATCCTTTCTCGTGGCATCATTGAGTTTGCGGTAGTCTATACAAACTCTCCACCCAGTAACGAGATGTGTAGGAATCAACTCCTTGTTTGCATTGGGCACAACGGTGATTCCGCCTTTCTTAGGCACACAATGGACTGGACTAACCAAAGGTGAATCCGAAATAGAGTAAGTCATACCCGCATCAAGAAGTTTGATAACCTCTTTTTTGATGACGTCATGGATTTTAGGATTCACCCTTCTTTGGCTTTGAATTGTGGGCTTAAAGTTGTCCTCCATGAGAATTTTATGTGTGCAAAAGTGGGGATCAATTCCGCGAATATCGGAGATTTTCCAAGCGATAGCTCTTTTATGTTTCTTGAGAACTTCAATGAGACGAGTTTTCTCATCGGCTTTTAAGTCCTTAGCAATGATAACGGGAAGTTGATCAATGCCTTCTAAGAAAACATACTCGAGATGAGGAGGTAGGTCCTTAAGTTCAAGAGTAGTAGGATCCTCAATAGATGGTGTAACTAACGATGGATCATCATTAGTCACCTCTTTAGGAGAAGGAGGAGAAAACGAGGCTTCATTGAGAAGTTTCTCAATAGTACGAATGTCTTCATCCCAATCGGTGGAAGAATCATCATACTTAAAATCGAGAGGACCCAAGCTAGCTTCGAAATCATCCAAGTCACTTTCTCCAAAAGGAGTCAATGACGGAGCAATTGAGGCAACAGTCTCAACATTGGGTAGAGAAGAGAGAGTACTTTTGCAAGCATCATGAAAGTGTTCTTCACAAGCCTCATCGAGAACATCAATAGCATTAACACTCTCATATGAATAAGGTTGCTTAGAAATCTTACCCATGTTGAAGACAATTTTATCGTCACCAACTCTCATGATTATTTCGCTCGCGGCTACATCAATGAGAGTGCGACCGGTCCTCAAGAAGGGACGTCCAACGATTAATGGAACGCGAGGATCCATCTCGTAGTCAATGACAACAAAATCCGCCGGGAAGGTGAATTTGTCAACGCCAACGAAGACGTCTTCGGCTATCCCCACTGGATAAGCAACCGTACGGTTAGCTAATTCCAAAGTCATTTTGGTGGGGACAAGCTCGGGGAGAGATAATTGCTTCCAAACACTTAAAGGCATTAAGTTTATACTGGCACCTAGATCGGCTAGGGCCATGCAATTCTTTACTCCCGGGAAGTTGCAAGGAATCAAGAAGCGACCCGGATCACCAAGTTTGGTGGGCAATTTCCTTAAGAGAACGGCGGAGGAATTCTCATTAAGTTGGGTCTGAGCAATGTCAAGAAGCTTCTCCTTGTCACTAAGAAGATCTTTAAACATCTTCGCGTATTTAGGCATGTGAGCGAGAGCCTGGGCAAAGGAGATGTTAAAATTCAATTGTTTAAACATTTTTAGAAAGTTTGAAACTTGAATATCATCCTTGCTCTTTTGCTTCTCTTTCCTCAACCTTGAAGGATAAGGTATATTGGATGAAGAAGAAGGCTTTAGGGGAGTAGGATCACTCACAACCACGGGTGGTGGGGAAATGGGGGTAGAAGGCAAAGGAGGTGGGGAAAGTTGCTCTTTTTCCTTGTTCACAATCACGGGTGGAGGTGTAGGAAGCTCGGGTTCCGTATAACCTTTTCCACTACGAGTGGTGATTGCTTTCATCTCCCCTCTTGGATTCGCAACGGTATTACTCGGAAGAGTACCCGAAGAAGAGGGTTGAATACATTGGAAGAGCGAACCGATCATATCACGTATGTTAAGCGCTTGAGTGTTGAAAGAGTCTCTCATGTATGCACGAATATCATTGCTTTGTTTCGCCATGTCATTCCTTAGCTCGGCACGAATATCGCTCCCTTGGTTTGCCATGTCATTCTTCAAGTTGACGAATTGACTCTGAAGATTCGTCACCATCTCTCTATTAGTCTTCATGAACGTCTCGACGTCTTGATTCAATACCATCGGTTGATTGAGAGGTGGAGCTTGGTAAACTTGAGAATTTCCTTGAGGTGGGTATGGGTTTCTTTGGGATTGATATTGATTGTTAGCACGAGGTTGGGATTGGTTGTTTCGGTTATAGCTTTGTTGTTGGTTTTGGTTTGGAGGAGGGAAACTGGGTGGAGCAAGATAGTTGTTTGAACGATAACTTAGCAAGCTACGGTCTCCTTGAGGACGAGCTTGATAGCCTCCTGTGGGATAAGTACCATATGTCGCGTTAACGTCTTCAGAAAAATTGCCTTGAGTAGAAGGACAATCATTGTAGGAATGAGGACCACCACATGTATCACAAGAAATAGCAACGGCTTTAGCTTGTTGAGTTTGGTTAGAAGTCAAAATTTGGAGACTTTTGTTAATATCAAGAATAGCACGTTCCATGACGGACATGTCGGTGGTGGAAGAAGTAGATGAAACATTGACTCTCTGATTAGATCTTGAGGATGCGGATGAATCCCAATTCTTGTGGTGAGTAGTCATGTTTTCAATCAACTCTCTACACTCCTCCGGTCTCCTTTTCATAAAAGTACCACCGGCGGCGGCGTTGATCGTGTCACGATCACGAAAAGTGAGACCATTGTTGAAAGTATCAATAAGAGTGACGGGGAGCATGTTGTGATTTGGACAACGGTCGATCAAATCATTGTGTCGTTCCCAAGCATCAAAGAGCGATTCATCATTGTCTTGCATGAATCCACTAATTTGGTTACGAAGGCTCGTGACCATGGATGGTGGGAAGTAGCGCGACAAAAAGCGTTGAGTCATGTCGTCCTAAGTATGAATAGAATTCTTTGGGAGACGGTCAAACCATTTTTCGGCATGGTGAGAAAGCGAGTGGGGAAATAGTTGGAGGTGAAGGTCATCCATAGAAACACCGGGGGACTTCATGCTTTGGGTGATGGCAATGAATTTTTCGAGGTGTTTGTTGGCATCATCATCCGGAATTCCGTGAAATAGGTTAGTTTGCACTTGTTGTATCATGTGATGCTTCAACGAAAACTCCTGAGTCGTGATATGCATCAGCGCAATAGGGCCTCCACGTCCGTTCATCGTAGGTTGGCATAGCTCCTCCATGGTTCGTAGGTCGGGTAAGGGTGGATTATTCATGTTTGGGTGGGGTGGATTATTATTGTTGGGGTGGGGTGGAGTATTATTGTTGTTGTTGTGTACACCGGCCATGTCTAAATCTTCGAGAGTCTCGGGCTCTAAATAAGACGTTGATCGAGTACGCATACACTAAAAAGAAAATGCAAGAGAAAATATTTTTGGTTTTTATAGGTTTTTTAATGTTTTTGTATTTTTGAAAATTTTATATTTTTATGGGTTTTTTGAAAATTTTTGTGCTTGAAAATAACGTTCCCGAAAGAACGGATCCCAAAATCCAATTTTCCTCACAAGAAACCGTTGATCCTTACAAAAAGAGCCGGCAGCGGCGCCATTTTAATAACTGATTTTTGGATAGTTAATAAAAAGGTTTGTTGCAAGATCTTTGTTCGTGTTGCTCGTACCCAATTGTATATGTCGTTGTTTCGTTCTTGGTATCTTCTCGAATCAATCACGGTTAAAAGTGGAATTGTTGTAATTGGTGAATAAAAAGGGGGAGCTTTGGTCTAAATCTACCAAAACGATAAACGCTAGAAGTAATAAAATTAAACTAAAAGCAATTGCTGAAGATAAAACTAGAATTAAAATCAAACAGTAAGTACCTAATCTTGGAAAACAGTTGATGCGGAATAATAGCTTGATCCGGAATACTTGGAAAATTTGGCTCATGCGGAATAAATCAACTCATGCGGAATAACCTAGAAAACTGCTTCATTTGGAATAATTAACAACACCTTCATTCGGAATAACTGCTTGATGCGGAATGATAGCTTGATGTGGAATGATAGCTTGATGCGGAATAAAATTCTATCCGGAATGTTTGCTTCATGCGGAATAACAGTTGATCCGGAATAAAATTCTATCCGGAATAAATGTCCTTCATGCGGAATAATGATTCATGCGGAATATGGCCTTCGTTCGGAATAACTTTTGATCCGGAATAATGTGCTTGATGCGGAATAATGACTGATGCGGAATAAATGACTGATCCGGAATGTTTTAGAAGAAACCTTTATTCGGAATAACTGCTCATCCGGAATATTGATTATTCCGGATGGACTAGATGATTCGGAATAATAATTTTTTTACTCAGAATAAAACATGATCCGGAATAATATAGCTGATCCGGAATATTAAATATTCCGAACCAAAGAACTTGATCCGGAATAAAATCACAAAACCCTTGATCCGGAATATATTATTGATCCGGAATCTGGGCAAGCTTAAAAACGCGAAGAACAGGGGAATGTCTGAAACACGAATTTAACCCAAAATCCACCAAGTTTTTAATCAAAACTTAAACCAATTTAACCACTAATCATTTACCAATGATAAACATCAATCCAAAACAACAAAAACATAAAACCCACTTACTTTTTAAGATCAAACCAATAAAATAAAAACCTTAGAACTTTGAATCAACAAGAAAAGGAAGAACAAGATGATAGAAAGATTAAATGTAAACTTGAATTGATGATTAAGATTCAAACAATCAAAATGGAAAGATCAAACTTACAAGATTGTGGAAGAAATCAAAGAAAATGAAAACCATCTCCTTAAGGGAGTTGGTTCCTACGAAACAGGAAAAGAATAACAGAAAGAAAAGCTAGTTGAAAATGTGAATGGAAGGAGTATTTATAGTGCTTGGCTTGGTTTGGTGAGTGGGATTTCTCCCTTTCTTTTTGTCTTCTCGTCTTTTCAGAAAAGTTGACGTTTTCGATTTCGATTCGGGATTCGTCGACGAATAAATTCAACTCTTCATTTAATTTCTTCATTTAATAGACTTGAGTTTCGACGACATATTTAAATCTTCCATATTTGGTCCTTTTCTTCGATAAATCTTCGAATAGGCCCATTGACTTCAAATCTTTTGCATCTCTTGGACTATAGACTTTGTCTTTTCGTCTTTTTCTTCGATAAAACCCGTGCAATCCCATGTTTTATTCAATATTTATCCTGTTGGCTCTGAAAACACAACAAACACACAAACCACGCATAATTCCAAACAAATGACATTAAATACGCGTTTTGGTCTCGTTTTAGCAAGAAATAAGTGGTAAAAGGATGGGTGTTTTCACACCTATCACTTATCGAGTCTTTGACTGCGCATGAAGCGGAAGTGAGATTGTGTTTTTGTATTATCTTTTGAGTAAGGATCCGCGTGTGAGCACCCTCTGATGACGAAAATATATTTTCTTGTTATTTCTTTTGATATGCACCCATGGCTATCCTTTAAATTCCAACATTCCTTTTAACTGGACTGATGAGACTGCTTTTATACATAGTCTCATCGTCCAAAAAGGGCTTAAAATGCATTAAATATCATCAAAATACCCATACATATGCTTGTGTTTGTTGCTTGATTATTTTAGGTACGGATATTGAGAAAATGACAAAAGATCACAAGAATCATGCAAAAACGAACACGGGAAACGAAGCCGCACAATGAACCAAGCCCTAATGAAGATTTACCCAAGAAAACCCTTGAAGATTTGAAGAATTTTGAAGAAAGGTCCTCCAATATGGAAGAATTGACACTTTATACCCTTGTATCCTCATAATTACAAGTTTGGTCCCTAAAGTTTGTCAATATTGCAAAAAGGGCCCTCTACTTTAAAGAACTGGCAATCTTAGTCCCTCAACAAAAATAAAATGTCAATATTTATCATCCTCAAAGTCAAACCTACCAAGAAGGACTCCAAGTTACAAGAATTACAAATTTGGTCCTTTGAAAATCTCAAAATTACCAAAAGAACCCTTGACTTTGAATACTTGGCAAAAATGGTCCCTTCAAGAATCAAGTTTAGACCATTATCCTTGAAGAAAATACCAAATCAGTCCTTTAAGAATCAAGAATTGGCAAGAATTACCCCTGAATTCACTTTACAAAACATTTTAGGGCAAAAGTGTGAAAAAGCAAAAGTTGAATCAAAGGAATTAGGCGTTGACAAGGTTTTAAGCTGAAGTGACAAAGGGAAAAGAAGTGAGGGGTGTAATCTGGCAGACAGCAAACTTACCTAGACCAGTGGGAGCTGGACACGTGCCCCACTTACTCCATCCCACCAATTACCCTTCACCATTTCGCCACATCACCAATCCACTCACACCCGTTTATTTAACTAACTTAATTAGTTATTAAATAAACGCGTTAACATGTTTTTAAATCCTTAAACAGATTAAACATACAACTATTCACCTCAAGAACAATTTTGGTTTTTCCTAATCCTGTTGAAATTAGGCCCTAAGATTGTCCAGATTTATGATTAAGCTAGTCCTAATCATATCCCAACCCTTAAACCCCATGCCACATCATCCAACAACTCACATGATAAACCCTTATACACACTCTTGAAGAAGATGACAAAATAGTGACAGCCATCCAACGCCCCACATCCTTGCTTCAAACTTAAGCTTATTATGAGCCATTGATCAAATTCCACACTTGCCAACTCACATATACAGCCAAGAAAACATCACATGATCTTGAAGATATTCAAACCTGCAAGGGCATTTTTGGGACTTCACCACCAATTAGGGTTACATTTTTATGCTTTGTAGTAGTCACTTGTAGCCTATATAAAGGCATTTAGGCTGTCATTTACAATTGGCTCTTGAATTTTCCTTGCTTCACTTTTCTGTAAATCCTTTTTAGTATTAATGAAATGTGTTTGAAATGTTGAAGAAAGCTCAAGTGCCATCATTTATATCTGCTTATTGTTCTTCTTAGTTTGATAATTTTGAATCTCAAAACCTGTTTTTAAGGAGTGTGCAAAAGTTTGCATATTTCCTTTCAAGCTTGATATTTTGCTAAGTTCTTGGTCTATCTTGGAATTCTTAGGCTATAGGGCTGATCATAGCATCCTGATATTGTGTTATCAAGGTGTGGTGAGGCTTATAACTTGGGGATAATCAAGTGTGGAGGACAAGAGTTGCATTAATCAAGGCTTTTAACCTTTCGGTTTTGATAATTGTGCTTCTAACCTTGTTGAATCTTAGCAGGGTTGTTGTTGGAATCTTGTGCTTGTTCTTGCTAGCACATAAGCTCAAAATTTATGGGTGTGGATGTACATCCATGAGGTACACACCCTTAATCTCAAAATCTGATAAAATATTGGATATTTGTGATATTTGAGTGTGACTTGTGTTCTTGTGAATTTTGTGGCTTAATATTGCTTGAATCTGCTTATCTTATCTGTTATTGTGTTAATCTGGTCTTGGGTGGTCTTAAAACTCACTTTTGATTTGAAAATTTTGATTTTGAAAAGTTAAAGGGGTGTTTGGGATTACCTGTTTGAAATCATAACTTGGTATTGTGTTGTTAAGAGTTTGTGTTATTGTTTGGTATCTGATATATGCTTGTTTGACTGCATCTTGCTGCAAGTTTGTGGACTTAAACCTTGAAATCAAACAATCTGCTATAAAATCTTTTTTATTGACTGTTTTGACCTAGGATCTTGGGAACACTTAGGGTGTATGCATGCTTAGGGCTATAAGTGGTTTAAACAAAGTTATTTTAACCTGTTTGTGAGATTTGGAGGTTTGAATTTGGCTTGTTAGTCATGTGCATCAGCAAAAGTGAAATCTGCTTGTGTTTAGTGTTCATTAGTAAGCTTCATTGGCTTGAATTTTGATTTAGGCTTAAAGCCATTGCATGAAACCTGTTTAAACTTGTTTATTTAAGTTTATTATAGCTTGTGTATGCTTTTGGTGCAATTTGGTTGGCTGAATATTGCTAAAACAACTTATAAGTGCTCAACTGCTTATTGTTTATGTCTGGTGCATATCTGGTGAAAGATTGAATTAACTGTATCATTTGGCTGTTGTTGATTGTGATTTTTTGATTGTTATTGACTCCTCTTGATCCACTGATCAATTGGGTGCCTTTTTGTAACTTGAATCTCCAAAAAAGTCACTAAAGACAAAAAAGTCAACAAGTCAAGCAGTGGGAAAAGTTCCCACTGCTCAACACCCAAAACTAGCCCCTGCTAGTACAAATTTTAAGTTAGCTTATCAATAAGCTATATTTGCTTATCCAGACCTCCAACAACTTATTTTTTGTGATAGATCTTCATTATTTGACCCATTTGATTGAACTGGAGCTTATTAGACTTTGACTTTGACTTTTTGCTAGAAAACCAACTTATTTGACTATTTCATAAGTGCTTATTTGCTTTTTCCAGCTTATTGAGTCAGCTTATTTGAAAAAATTTTGTTGATTTAGCTTATTTAAGTCATTTAAAAGCTTTTTCAATTTGAATCAGCTCTTGGGATAGCCTAGAACTAAAAAACGACTATTTTGTTGTTTTCTGTAGATTGTTTTTTGCATTTTAAGGCTTATTACTTTGGCTTATTTCAAATTTCTTTTTGCAGAAGTCTTAGTTAGCTCAAAAGAAGCTAGTGTGTCTAATTTGAGCTTATGGTATTAGCTTATAGCTTAATGGGCCAAAAAGCCCATTAAGAATAAGTTGTTTGGTATAAGCTTGCTTATTTCACATTTTCAGCTTTTGGGCCTTTGGAAAAAGTTGTTTAAAATCAAATTTTGAGTCAAGTAGTGCTTTTTGGGCTCAATTTGGCCCATTATGGTGACTGTTTTGGGTTTTGGCCCATTTCTAGGCCCAATAAGGGTATTAGGTAATTTCAAGTTCATTTCTGTGTTATTTAGGTTAAATTAAGCTAGTTTTCAACTTTTTAGAATTTTTTTGGATTTTTTGATTTTTATTAATATTTTAATATTATTTTATTATTAAAAATTAAAAGTCTGATTTTCTAAGTTTTTATATTTTTCCTAGATTCTAGACACTTAATTAGGAATTTTACAACTTTCCAAATATTTTTAGGGTTTTTCAATTATTTTCTAGAATTATTTTAAGTTTTATTAGCTTTTAATAGTTTTTAATTGTTTAAAAATAGTTTTTATTGGTTTTATAATTTAAAAAAATACTTTTTAGCTTAACTAGGTTATTTTAATGGTTTACAAACTTTAAGATCTTGATTTGGACTTTTTATTAGTTAATTTTGATTTTTAGGGCTTTAATTAGCTTTAAAAAATTGATAATTAATTAATTAAAAGGTTTTAGCAAGTTTGGATTTTTTGTAAACCCTTCGAATATTTTAGTGGATTTTAACTGATTTTTAGGATAAATTTTTAAATTTGGTGCTTTTTACGGTTTTACGTGAACGACTCTTTTGTCTTAGTGTAAATCGTCATCGTAACCGTCATTCTCTTCTTATCCCATTTCTGTTTTCTTTCTCATAACAATATAATCACTTCACTAATCATTTCATTACACACACACCAAGCCTCCTTGAGAACGATCCCCACTTTGGGTCATTTGTGCACGATTTTCCTAAATCGTCGTACTTACCCTAATTTGCCCTCTTTTCC
The DNA here is from genome assembly GCA_025667525.1 of Glebionis coronaria. Lineage (NCBI taxonomy): Eukaryota > Viridiplantae > Streptophyta > Magnoliopsida > Asterales > Asteraceae > Glebionis > Glebionis coronaria. The sequence goes on from CM046878.1 coordinate 317,110,110, forward strand.
TAAAAGAGTGGTAAAAACAACAACCATCATTTTGGCGCCGCTGCTGGGGAGGCGTGTTGTGTTTTGATTTGGAAATTGTCGTTTTTATATACTAACCATAATAGTATTTGTATTAGTAGCACTCTACTAATACGTACTATCGATTTTTCGTTTTTTGTGTGAATACTATTACTATATTGTATACCTAGAACAATAAATTCACAAGTACTCCAAATACGTGAGAAATAACAACCTTGACTTGGGAGGTCATTACCCAATCATTGAATTCGAATCTCGAACCAAAGAAAAAGGCAAAAATAGATAAATACTTTCGTGAAGCTCAATTTTGAAAAATACAAACTATAAGGTGGGTATAAGGCGGATATTATAAAATATATCCTAAGGAAAAAGGCACTTAAGTGCTTAGCGCCGCCTCGTTTCCCCGCTTGCTTGTGAGTATTTGATTTTGAGAGCTAATCGAGGGTTTTGCCGCCCAAAGTATTAATAAGTATCATATATACTTTCTTGGTTTCATTTGATTAAACCCTCTTGAACGTTTTGGTGTTCCACCAACGTTCTAAAGTCATCGAAGGCGTTCACTTCACGTGATTGTTTTCATTCCTTGAGGCTTCTTTAATCAAGAGATTTGATTAAGGAGGAGATTTGTAGATTTTTCTCTACTTAATACGATCACAAAAATCCAAAAAAAATTAAAAACAATCAAAAACCACAAAAAAATTGGAAAAATACAAAACACCAAAAAGAAATCTTCTTTTCTCATCCCCTCGTTGTACGTGACGTTTATGCAAACTCGCTCCAAAGCAAGACGTGCACGTAAACGTCGTCAAAAGGAAGGAAACCAACCATCTTCTAGTGAAGAATCTCCCATTGTTGAACCCATTGTAGAAAAGGAACCAACCATGGCGAATCGTACTATGATAGAGTTACTTCAAGCACCCACCGAGGGTTATGGAGAGGCTATTGTGATTCCCGCTATCCTTGCGGAGAATTTTGAAGTGAAAACGGGTTTGTTGTCGATGATCCAAAAAAACAAATTCCGTGGTGATGAGAAGGACAATCCACACAACCATATCCGCCAATTCAATCATCTTACCGCCACTTACAAGCTTAAAGATGTCTCTAATGACTCGATTAAGATGATGCTTTTTCCGTATTCTTTAGCGGGGCCCGCTAAAATTTGGTTAGAGAAAGAGCCACCCAATTCTATATTGACGTGGAAGGATCTCGTGTCTAAGTTTGTGAACCAATTTTTCCGCCCTCTAAGACTACGCATTTGAAAAACGAGATTTCAAAATTTTCACAAGAGTTTAATGAAAGTTTTTCAACGGCTTGGAATATGTTTAAGGAAATGTTACATGCATGTCCTCATCACGGAATTTCCGACTTGCATCAAACTGACACGTTGTACAATGGACTTAATGATCATGAAAGGGATTATTTAAATGCCGCCGCGGGTGGTAATTTTTTGTGTAAAGCGGTTGAGGAAGCTTTGGTGATAATTGAGAATAGATCTAAGGTGTATAGTCCTCGTAGCACGTCTAGTGTTCGTAAGGCTTCGTCTTCGGCTTCACCTTCTTTGTCTACTACCATCGATGCTTGCCAAATTGAGGCGAACTTGGAAAACAAAATCTTTGATAAGCTTAAAGGTCTTTTGAAAGAGTTCAAAGTTGGAGAACCAAGTGCTCCCGCTACGGCTAAAGCGGTTAAGGTTTCATGCATGTATTGTGGTGGAGGTCATGATTTCTCCGAGTGCATTACCAACGGTGGTAACACTTTGAGTGCCTACGCGGCCACGGGAACTTACAACCAAAATGGCCAAGTTACCCGCTCTAATCAATTGACTCCACCGGGTTTTGGTGAAAATGCTAACAACAACTATCTCAACAATCAAGTTGGTTTCAAAAACAATTACAACAAGGGAAACTATGGGAATCAAGGTGCTAATAATCAAGTTTCAAACAAAAATCAAAATGATTTTCAAAACAAAAACAAAAGTTTGCAAACTTTGAAAGATCTTCCAAATGAATTTGTTGAATACGCTAATGGGAACGATGCTAGGTTTGACAACATTCAAAGAGAAATCATTAGCCTAAGATCCGAGTTTAAGACCGACTTGAAGAAGGAGTTGAAAAATGAGTTGGCAAATGAGCTTAAAATCCACACAAATAAGATGGAAGTAAATGTAACAAGGTTACAACAAAACCAACAAAAAATGGAACAAGGGCAACATGAAATTAAGCAAGAGATGATTAAAGCCGAGAAGAGGCAATCCATGTTTGAAGATAAAACTTCATCTATGTTTGAGGCAATTATGTGTAAACCGTCTTCGAGTAGTCTTCCTAGCAACACCGTATCAAACCCTAAGGGTGAGATGAAAGTGATTACCACACGTAGTGGTAAGACACTTAAGGAACCGACTCCTCAACCAATTGCTCCTACGGAGGATGCAATTGAGGAAGAACCCGAGGTGGTGGTCCAAAAGGAGCATGTTCCAATCCCACGAAGTACCGCTCATGCCACACCTACGGTTGACCCATTACCAACATTGGAACCCGAGATTCCAAAGGCTATGCCTATGCCTCAAACCACACCACCTTTTCCCTATCCATCGAGACTTAGAAAGGAGAAACGTCAAGAGCGCGACAATTACCAATTTGAGCTTTTTATGAAAATGTTTCGTGATTTGCACTTTAATGTGAGTTTCGCCGATTCTTTGGTCATGATGCCTCGATTTGCCGCTAACTTTAAGATTATGTTGAACAACAAGGAGAAATTGCATCAATTGTCTAGTTGTTCATCGGTTTATCTTAATCGCATACCTCAAAAAGTCGGTGATCCCGGTAAATTTTTGATCCCTTGTGCAATCCAAGATATGGAAGAATGCTTTGCCTTGGCCGATCTTGGTGCTAGCATTAACTTGATGCCACTTGCAATCTTCAAGTCGCTCAATCTTCCTAATCTTACTCCTTCACTAATGTCTATCGAGTTGGCCGACCATTCCACGATTCTCGCATGTGGATTGGCGGAAGACCTTTTTGTGAAAGTGGGAAAGTTCTACTATCCCGTAGACTTTATCGTTTTCGATATTCCCACGGATCCTCAAGTTCCTCTCATTTTAGGTCGTTCGTTTTTAGATACGTCTATGGCTTTGATCGATGTTCATGCTAGAAAGATCACCTTACGTTTCAACGACAAGGAGCTTGTTATAAACGCAACTCAAAACTCTCAAATTTCTCATGTTTATTCTGTTGCAACCATAAACCTCGTTGATATGATTGACGTGGTTTGCGAGGAATTTTCACAAGAAGTTCTAGGTTTTGATGATGATGAAAATAGTGGCAATCCCACTATGTTAGATATCATTCTTAATAACTCGACACCAACCTTCACTCCATTTGAAGGTGGTGGTTTTACGTTGGAAGAATTCGATGTTCCACGTACTTGTAACGAAGACCTCGACAACGATGAGGACTTCTCGATTATCCAGGATTTCCTTAACGATTTCCCATTTCCTCCACCCGAGGAGATTATGAGTATCGAGCCTAAATCTTCAATTGAGGAACCACCTATCCTCGAGTTTAAAGATTTACCTCCTCATCTCGAATATGTATATTTGGAGGAGGGAGACAAGTTGCCGGTTATTATTGCGAATGAACTTTCGGATGATGAAAAAACCGCACTTGTCGTTGTTCTAAAGGATCACAAAGGGGCAATTGCGTGGAAGTTATCCGACATTAAGCGGATCGATCCCAAATTTTGTACCCACAAAATCTTAATGGAGTAGGATTACAAGCCCGCAATCAAATGTCAAAGGAGGGTGAACCCCAAAATTCACGACGTCATCAAAAAGGAAGTCCTCAAACTCCTTGATGCGGGAATGATTTACCCTATTTCCGATAGCCCTTGGGTGAGTCCTATTCATTGTGTCCCTAAGAAGGGAGGAATGACCGTTGTGCCAAACGATGCCAACGAGTTAATTCCCAGTAGACTCGTGACCGGATGGAGAGTGTGGATTGACTATCGTAAGTTGAATGAAGCCACTCGTAAAGACCATTTTCCCTTGCCCTTCATGGACCAAATGTTGGAGCGTCTTAAGGGAAACGATTTCTATTGCTTTTTAGATGGTTTTTCCGGTTACTTCCAAATCCCCATCGATCTTCGTAATCAAGAAAAAACTACGTTTATGTGTCCATATGGAATGTTTACTTATCGTAGAATGCCATTCGAAATTTGTAATGCACCGGGAACCTTTCAAAGGTGCATGATGGCTATTTTTCATGATATGATCGAGAAGACGATGGAAGTCTTCATGGATGACTTTTCCGTGTTTGGTAATTCGTTCACTTCGTGTTTGTCGAATCTTGAGAGAATGTTGAAACGTTGTGAGGAAACCAACCTTGTGTCAATTGGGAAAAATGTCATTTTATGGTTAAAAGTGGAATCGTCTTAGGGAACAAGGTCTCGAAAGCGGGGATTAAGGTAGATAAAGCTAAGGTAGACGTCATCACCAAATTACCTCATCCCAAAACCGTTAAGGGAGTTAGGAGTTTCCTAGGCCACGCGGGCTTTTATCGTCGATTCATCAAGGATTTTTCAAAGATCTCTCGACCTATTACACATCTTCTTGAAAAAGAGGCACGTTTTGTCTTTGACGAAGATTGTGTACGAGCCTTGGAAATCCTTAAGAGGAAACTTACCGAAGCTCCCATTCTTGTTGCTCCCAATTGGAACCTCCCCTTTGAGCTCATGTGTGATGCTAGTGATTACGCTATTGGGGCCGTATTAGGGCAACGTCATGAAAAGCACTTCTTGCCTATTCACTATGCTAGCAAGACGATCACCGAGGCTCAACTTAAATACACTACAACGGAGAAGGAGTTCCTTGCCGTGGTGTATGCATTTGAGAAATTTCGACCTTATCTCGTCTTAACGAAATGCATAGTGTATACGGATCATTCGGCTATCAAGTATCTTATGGCTAAACAAGATGCTAAGCCAAGATTACTTCATTGGATTCTCCTCCTTCAAGAATTTGATCACAAAATTGTTGACAAAAAAGGAGCCGAGAATCTAGCGGCCGATCATCTTTCTTGTTTGGAAGATCCTCACCAAAGTGTTTACGAGTCCAAGGAAATCACCAAAACATTTCCGCTCGAGACACTTGGTGTAGTGAATTCTAAGCTTGATTCTTCCACCCCATGGTTTGCGTACTTTGCAAATTACCATGCGGGCAACTTCATAATCAAGGGTATGACGACTCAAGAAAAACGGTATTTCTTTCGTGACGTCAAGTTCTAATTTTGGAACGACCCTTACTTGTTTCGAGCTTGTGCGGATCAAATCATCCGACGTTGTGTATTTGGCACCGAAGCTTCTAATATCCATAGAGCTTGTCACGAGGGACCCACGGGTGGTCACCATGGTGCAAATCTCACGGCTAAGAAGGTCTTTGATGTCGGCTTCTTTTGGCCTACTATTTACCGAGATGCACAAGATCTTGTGAAGTCATGTGATTCATGCCAACGACAAGGAAAAGCCTCACAAAAAGATGAAATGCCACAAAATATCATCCAAGTGTGTGAGATCTTTGACGTTTGGGGCATAGACTTTATAGGGTCGTTCCCATCATCTCGTGGTAATAAGTACATCCTTGTTACGGTTGACTAACTATCTAAGTGGGTGGAGGCTAAGGCTTTGCCCACCAATGATGCTCGTGTGGTAGTCAAGTTTTTGAAATGCTTATTTTCTCAGCTTGGAACCCCTCGTGCGATCATAAGCGATCGTGGAACCCATTTTTGTAACGACCAATTTGAAAGGGTCCTAAGGAAATATGGGGTTACACATCGGCTTTCTACGGCTTATCACCCACAAACGAGTGGGCAAGTCGAGGTTTCAAACCGAGCGTTGAAGAGGATCTTGGAGAGATCCATTGGGGAAAACCGACAATCTTGGTCGGATAACTTGGACGATGCTTTATGGGCCTTTACGACCGCTCATAAGACGCCCATTGGGTGCACTCCCTATAAGCTTGTGTATGGGAAAAATTGTCACTTGCCAATCGAATTGGAACACAAGGCTTATTGGGCCCTTAAGCATTGTAATGATGACATGGAGACCGTGGGAAAACACCGGAAAATTGTAATGATGACATGGAGACCGCGGGAAAACACCAGAAAATGCAACTAAATGAACTGGATGAATTAAGGGATATTGCTTATGAAAATTCATTAATTTATAAAGAAAAGACTAAAAAGTTGCATGATTCTAAAATTAAAAACCGTGTTTTTAACATTGGGGATCAAGTTTTGCTTTTTAATTCTCGTTTGAAAATCTTTTCCGGTAAGTTGAAATCCCGTTGGTCCGGTCCATTCACCGTGACTCAAGTATTTCCATATGGGACCATCGAGCTAGCTCAAATTGATGGCCCCAAATTCAAGGTGAATGGACATAGGTTGAAGCACTACTTTGGCGGGGAAGTTCCATCCTTGAACTACCTCGACCAAATCACCTTCCCCAATGATAATTAGAATTGAGGGGATCGAGTCGAGCACATGACTCGGTAATCAAAAACGAGGTGCCTCGTGGGGGAGTCCCATGCTTATCCTATGTACATATTATCGCTTTCTAATGTAGTAACGTGTGGGGATTTGTGCCCTTCCAGCCTTTGTTCCATGGTTGTTTGTGAATTGTGGACTTTAGATGATCACGATCTTCATGATTGGAGCCTCTCGTGTTCGTTTTATAGGAGCACTCGATCGTTTGCTTTGAATACTTTCTCAATATCCATGATATATCCTTTGATGTTCTAACCTCAGGTTTTTAGCACACTTCATAAACGGCTTTAAATTTAACGGTTCCACCCTTTCCATGCTAGATTAGGCATTCGACTACGTCTCTAGTATGGGGGTGTTTGCACCCCTAGACTCGAAACATTGAGGACAATATTTAACTTCAGTATGGGGGGTGAATAGATACCTGCCTTGCCAAACCTTCACGCTTTCCAAAGTTTATCTTTTTGTTTATCGTTTTGTTGCAAAATAAGGCTAAAAATAGCCAATTTTTTTTAAAAAAATAAATATATATATATATTTTTCTCATGTTTTATAAGTGTTTGAAGACACGAATGTAGATTTTCTGATGGCGAGAATAAGAGTAATTTTTAACTCGACCGTGCGTGTTGAGCACTTAGCTTTGATTCCTTGACTTCACATTAGGCTAAGTCTCTTAAATGAGGACGAGAAATGATAGGGTTAATTATAAGTTACTATGCTAAACGTAGAGTACTCGTATTCTTTCAAAAACTCATGTGCTCTCGTTGTTTTCTTATTCTCCCTTCGCATGTAAATATTTTTTGCTTAATAAATATTGACTTAGCGGTTTAGTCGTGATTGTTGGGTTTCTAGTCTTTTCTAGTAGCTTCCGTGTAATTAAATTAGGAAGACATTAAGGTATCGCCAGCGTCATGGTTTTGAAGTATTGGCATCCCAAATAACCAAAAGATTCACCCAATTATAAGATTTCAAGTGCTCACCTAAATCAAGCAAACAATTTGAAGCCCCACAAGGCCGAAAAATCTATGCAAAATTGAAAGTGAATCAAGCCTTAATCTTTAAAGCTTTAAAGATCCAAAATTCGCCTTAGCGTGAGGATATACGTCTTTGGCTAATAAAACTACCGATGAGGTGGATAATAAAAGGCAAGGCAAGAACAAAGTCATAATAAAAGCTTCATGGCGAAGTTGAATAAAAGATGGAGGTAAACCAAAGATAATAAGGCCCTTCCGTTAGGGGGCGTATAAAAGTCTTGGTAAAAAGTCTCATGTTCAAAACCGTTATAAAACCGTGTTTATCGTTCCTTCTTGTTGACTTAATTTTATGACATCGTTGTCTATTAGGATGGTTTATTGATTTGATGGTCTTGGTTACACCGTTAGGACTCTATTTTTAGACCTAAATCTCTGTTATCGCATAAGTCAAACAATGTATCCTCGTGAAACATTCAAGACAAAATAAAATATAAAAGATACAACTTAGGAAATTGGGAGGATAAGTACGTGATTAGGACATATGAGTAGTGTTAGCATTACTAACTTATAATGAGAATGATCTCGTTGCACGCTTGGCATGGAATTGGGGTGAAAATCGAGGACGATGAAATTATTCCTAATGAAGCATTCACGTGTTCTTATTCTATGAACCTAAACGTCCCATTTTGCGATGAAAATCATACATTATGTCTAAAACGCAAGTAGTAGTAGCAATAGTGGTAGTGTAGCTAGTTTATCATTCAATAAAGTGAATAAAAATGAATTTTGGAGATGCTACGATACTTTATTCTAGCATTACGTGAGGGCACCACAATGGTTTAGTATGGGGGAGTGATGAGACTGCTTTTATACATAGTCTCATCGTCCAAAAAGGGCTTAAAATGCATTAAATATCATCAAAATACCCATATATATGGTTGTGTTTGTTGTTTGTGTATTTTAGGTACGGATATTGAGAAAATGACAAAAGATCACAAGAATCATGCAAAAACAAACACGGGAAACGAAGTCGCACAATGAACCAAGCCCTAATGAAGATTTTCCCAAGAAAACCCTTGAAGATTTGAAGAATTATGAAGAAGGGTCCTCCAATATGGAAGAATTGACACTTTATACCCTTGTATCCTCATAATTACAAGTTTGGTCCCTAAAGTTTGTCAATTTTGCAAAAAGGGCCCTCCACTTTGAAGAATTGGCAATCTTAGTCCTTCAACAAAACTAAAATGTCAATATTTATCATCCTCAAAGTCAAACCTACCAAGAAGGACTCCAAGTTACAAGAATTACAAATTTGGTCCTTTGAAAATCTCAAAATTACCAAAAGGACCCTTGACTTTGAAGACTTGGCAAAAATGGTCCCTCATCAAACATGATTTGGCAATTTCAGTCCTCCAAAATGCCAATCATATAAGTTTAGACCATTATCCTTGAAGAAAAAACCAAATCAGTCCTTCAAGAATCAAGAATTGGCAAGAATTACCCCTGAATTCACTTTACAAAACATTTTGGGGCAAAAGTGTGAAAAAGCAAAATTTGATACAAAGGAATTTGGCGTTGACAAGGTTTTAAGCTGAAGTGACAAAGGGAAAAGAAGTGAGGGGTGTAACCTGGCAGACAGCAAACTTACCTAGACTAGTGGGAGGTGGACACGTGCCCCACTTACTCCATCCCATCAATCACCCTTCACCATTTCGCCACATCACCAATCCACTCACACCCGTTTATTTAACTAACTTAATTAGTTGTTAAATAAACGCGGTTAACATGTTTTTAAATCCTTAAACAGATTAAACATACAACTATTCACCTCAAGAACAATTTTGGGTTTTCCTAATCCTGTTGAAATTAGTCCCTAAGATTGTCCAGATTTATGATTAAGCTAGTCATAATCATATCCCAACCCTTAAACCCCATGCCACATAATCCACCAACTCACATGATAAACCCTTGTACACACTCTTGAAGAAGATGACAAAACAGTGACAGCCATCCAACGCCCCACATCCTTGCTTCAAACTTAAGCTTATTATGAGCCATTTATCAAATTCCACACTTGCCAACTCACATATACAGCCAAGAAAACATCACATGATCTTGAAGATATTCAAACCTGCAAGGGCATTTTTGGGACTTCACCAACAATTAGGATTACGTTTTTATGCTTTGTAGTATTCACTTGTAGCCTATATAAAGGCATTTAGGCTGTCATTTACAATTGGCTCTTGAATTTTCCTTGGTTCACTTTTCTGTAAATCCTTTTTCGTATTAATGAAATGTGTTTGAAATGTTGAAGAAAGCTCATGTGCCATCATTTATATCTGCTTATTATTGTTCTTAGTTTGATAATTTTGAATCTCAAAACCTGTTTTTAAGGAGTGTGCAAAAGTTTGTATATTTCCTTTCAAGCTTGATATTTTGCTAAGTTCTTGGTCTATCATAGAATTCTTGGGCTATAAGGTTGATCATAACATCCTGATATTGTGTTATCAAGGTGTGGTGAGGCTTATAACTTGGGGATAATAAAGTGTGGAGGACAAGAGTTGCATTAATCAAGGCTTTTAACCTTTCAGTTTTGATAATTGTGCTTCTAACCTTGTTGAATCTTAGCAGGGTTGTTGTTGGAAGCTTGTGCTTGTTCTTGCTAGCACATAAGCTCAAAATTCGTGGGTGTGGATGTACATCCATGAGTTACACACCCTTAATCTCAAAATCTGATAAAATATTGGATATTTGTGATATTTGAGTGTGACTTGTGTTCTTCTGAATTTTGTGGCTTAATCTTGCTTGAATCTGCTTATCTTATCTGTTATTGTGTTAATCTGGTCTTGGGTGGTCTAAAAACTCACTTTTGATTTGAAAATTTTGATTTTGAAAAGTTAAAGGGGTGTTTGGGATTACCTGTTTGAAATCATAACTTGGTATTGTGTTGTTAAGAGTTTGTGTTATTGCTTGGTATCTGATATATGCTTGTTTGAGTGCATCTTGCTGCAAGTTTGTGGACCTAAACCTTGAAACCAAAGAATTTGCTATAAAATCTTTGTTATTGACTGTTTTGAACTAGGATCTTGGGAACACTTGGGGTGTATGCATGCTTAGGGCTATAAGTGGTTTAAACAAAGTTATTTTAACCTGTTTGTGAGATTTGGAGGTTTGAATTTGGCTTGTTGGTCAAGTGCATCAGCAAAAATGAAATCTGCTTGTGTTTAGTGTTCATCAGTAACCTTCATTGGCTTGAATTTTGATTTAGGCTTAAAGCCATTGCATGAAACCTGTTTAAACTTGTTTATATAACTTTATTATAACTTGTGTATGCTTTTGGTGCAATTTGGTTGGCTGAATATTGCTAAAACAACTTATAAGTGCTCAACTGCTTATGTGTTCATGTCTGGTGCATATCTGGTATAACACCCCCACAAATGCTATGCGCATCGGAACTACAACATTTGGGTGCTACGTAGTTATCATCACACATAAGCTATATTAAGCGACTAAAAGAGACGTAAAAGTTTAAACATAAATTTAAACATTATTAAAATCATACAAGTCTACAGTTTTCCAAATCCTAAGATAATACTAAACAGAGTTTGCGTTAGGTCCCCACTGAATCTCAACCCAAAAGTACATTTTGGCTCACATGACAGAATAATAAAAGAGTTTTAAATTAAATAAGGGTGGAAAAAAACAAGTAGACCGCCAAGACACAACAACTTCCATCCTCGCATGCTCCGCTGCTATCAACCTTGGTTACCTGAAACACATGCTTAAAACTGTCAACACAAAGGTTGAGCGAATCTATAGGTTTATCAAATCATAAGTTGAACATAAGTATTAAAAACCAATCACGATCATTCAATAGCATTGTCGCGCAAACAACCTATTATTCAAGGATATGACAATTGTGTTTAAGCTCATGACACTAATCCGTTAACTCAATCACCCGCGTAATAATTACCGGCGTGATTCAGATGAAACCAGTGCCCCTACTAAAGGCATTAGTTGCAATTATACCTTATCTCTTATCACAAATTATCCGTCCGCAGGGGGTATCAACGTACTAGCCCTCGTCTCGGATAGGGTAGTCAACCCCATAGTACTATCACTTTGTATAAGCGGCTATTTCCCCCTTCGCAAGGGCAAGACAATAGTTAATAGTTCATGAAATTAGGGCCTTTTGCAACTAGGTACTCAACACAATTTCAAGGCAACATTCGGGTCCAACAATCATTCATGACTTATGTTCATTTTCATTTAAATAGCATGTATCCCCCTTGCGGGTAAAAACATTTGAAATAAGTAAAGAGCGAGGCTATAGACTCACCTTGCGTAGTAGTAGTGGTTCTAGCGAAGACGTAACGAGAAATGTCACCGACGACGTGGATGCCCGGGATAATCAAACACTTGACCTAAAAGTCAAAGTACGAAAACCAAATCAATACACCGCGTACATAATTGTACTAAACACACGCAATGCGAAACACTTAATGCTTATGAAAACTCACGCCAAAACCAAACAAGTAGTTGTTACTAGACTTATACCATTTATCAATGTTATTAAAGTTACTATCCATTTTACGGTTTCGCCGATACTTACCAAAAGTATGGGCTGTTTTCCTAGACTTATACCCTTTTATAAAATTTGTGAAAATTCTCAAAAATACCTTAAGACCTGTAGAAAAGCCATTTTTAATCCCATTAAAAGTTTTCGCTTTTACGACCCGTTACTCAACACATTACTAAACCTACGTTTTTCGGACTGATTTTGCACATTGACCAAGTTAGACTTGTTTGACCCATTTAAAATACACCATCGACTAATCCGACACCTAAGTCTAAAAATAGACTCACAAATGCAGGTTTGAGACCAAAAATCAACTTTCAAACATTTACCAAACTCTATCTATGGTCCCCGGGATTTGACCCAAAACCAAACACAAATTCGGATTGTGTTGATTCTCATCTCCCGGTACACGTATTTTCAAAATAACATAACTTTTGACTCGTTTGGAGTTAAAAGCTCTATCTTATACCGAAACGAGTGTCTCGACGACCACTACAACTATATCCTACAATCACAACCTGGACCAAAAATTAAAACCACGAAAATAGCCCTAAACAATCTGTTTGAAAACGACTCATTCAAAATCACCTTTCTACTTGTTTTCAATCCATTCCACCATTACCTAGACCGATTCTAACCACTTATAATCATTCCCAAACACCCTAAACAGCCAATACTACCAAGAACATCAAACCCTAATCAAAACCCAAGTCCTAAATCATACATGCAATGTAATTAAACAATTTAAAAACACTAAAAACACCATTTTAAACACAACCCCACAACACATTTCATCAACCACCTTGAACACACCAAACACCCCCCACATTCCGTGGCTTTAGGGGCTGTGTATAAACCCCATCTTGTTTTATAGATGAATTAACATTATATACACATGAATTAAACATGTGTATGGTTTAATTAGATCAAAATCCATTTTTGAAAAATCACAAATTTTTGGAAAAAAATCAATGGATGCATGTATGTTATTTTACGTGGGATTTACTTACAAGGATGATAGGAGAGGTGGTCTTTGATTAGATTTTAGCAAAACCCAAAAAAAATTGAAGGGTGGTGGTGGTATGGTGATGGAGGCTGGCGGCTAGGAGGAAGAGGGGAGAGAGGGTGAAAAATTTGAATGAATTTTGTGAAGTGTGTTTTTAGTTTCCTCCATTTTGTAAAGTTTGAGGGACCTCCTTTGCTATTTTGTAAATCTTTTGGCCTCATTTTTGAACGACACCAATGTTTGCGGGAAACGACTTATTAGTCGACTTAAAAACTTTACGGAAGTCGGGGGTCGTCCCGAACACTCGAAAATACTTTTAAATGGTTCAAACGCACACAAAACGAATATTCATATGGTTCCGACTCGACTTAACACGTAATAAAAATAAAATCTCGAAAAACTCAAATATCGATCAATCGATAATAAAATATAAGTTTTGGGCATCCGTCGGTATCGTAGTCCTCATCGGTTCTTCTTAAATCGTCAAATGTCAAAATTACGACCTTAAACGTTGGTTTCAACTTAAACCGCCAAATATATAGCAAATGAAATTTCTTAAAAATTTCAAAAATATCCGTAAAATAGGATTAAATAATTGACGTTGGGCTCGGGATATCACATCCACACGTGAGCCACAACTTAAGAGAGATGCTCATACTGAACAGCTCTTGAGACAATAACTTAGCATCATACGGCACATTCACGGGTCTTACATCCTCCCCTCCTTAAGGGAGCGACGTCCCGGCGCTCTCCGGTTCTTATACTCGCATTTCGTACTACTAGAAAGATAAGGGTACTTCTTCCTAACGAGGTCTTCACATTCCGATGTCGACTTCGGTTCACGTCTCGGATTCCATCACACTTTCACGATGAGTATTATACCTTGCTTCAGTCTCTTAACATCTCGATCCATGGTCTCCACTTCAATTTCCCAATTTCTTCCTACGGTTATCAACCCATCTCTTACCACAGCTTCTCGCGGTTAACAAGTGATTCTAAATCTGCACCATCTCTTCCGTAGCCTCTCGAATCCTTCCAAGTCTATTCAACTGACTTTTCCTCACTTCATTCTATCCAACTGGCGATCTACATTTTCATCCACAAAATGCTTCCACTGGTGCAGCTTCCACACTAGCACGGTAAATGTTGTTGTACAAGAATTCTATCAAGGACACATGTCGATCTCAACTACTACCAAAATCAAACACACACACTCGGAGCATGTCTTCCAACGTACGAATTTTCCTTTCACTTGTCCATCATCTCATAAAAACAATTACTCACAAAATAAAATCGCACGGGTCACACATAACCCCATCGAAAACGTTCATAATATACAAGACGAAGTAATTATTGCTAGTCGTACAAAATCACCTTATCGCAATATTACGTAAATACAACCCTAGTTCGTCAAAAACGAATTCATCGATACACTAATCATTCAACGTATACATAACTCTCGAAAACATCACAAACCAATCAAACACAAAAGCCGTAATGAAACACATACAACCACATTACGACACGTTTGCAACATAGCCCAACCGTGCCAAGTGAATGAGATCAACCAAGTTAACTCATGCTTGCTAATCAGCCAAGCCATGATAAAATAAGAATATTTGACATGATTCTCGGATGAGTACAGTCAAAAAGAAAATTGCAAGTTAAAGAAGGTTCACAAGCTTGCTAGCTATGGATGCATATCCAAAAAGAAAATAAAATAAAATAAAATACATACATATGTCATCGTAGGGTGCTCACACACGGATCCATACCCAAAAGATATTACAAGAACACCATCTCACTTTCATCTCAAACATGGTCAAAATCTCAATAAGCATCATCGTTCACAGTAAAAAAAATACATATATATTACATGGCACGTGTTCTCCATGATCGGACTTCATTGGACAATGTCGTCTCAAGTTCTCACAACTTACGATCACTTGACCAGATCACATACAACATAAACACATAAAAGACAAGGGTTCACCACAAAAACATCAACTATGGCTATCTATCGTTTAACCATCGATAATCAAGGATGGTTGAGTCAAGCAAAGAGGATTCCTTACTTAAATAAACGAAGACGGCAATGGAATTGTTTTCCAACTACCGATGCACAGTTGGTAAACTTCAACAGTTTATCGCGTGTCGTTAAACATATCAGAAGAATGAGAAAAGAAATTAAATAATGTACGATCCGTTTGATGTAGGAGAAGTCTTCGTCATTCCCCTCAGAGTAACTTGAACTCTGATTTCCTCTACTTTGGCAGTCTTCTGTTCTTGTTTAAAATTTCCTCTCAGTGTCAGTACGTGTCCCTTTGGTATTTCATCAACACCCTAACGATTCTGATAAATTTCACACGTTACACACAACACATTTCCAAAATTACTCGATCACAGTGACTTACTAAGTCAACGCCAAACAAAAAGAAAAGATTTCAAAGAACACAAGAAAATTCAAAAATTTTCTTTAAGAATCAAAGAAATTACGACTACTTGCAAAAATGATCCACCATTTTAAAAGAAACGTTCTCATCCAAACGTTTATCAAAACACTACAAGTTTCAAGATGACCAATTTGTTTGACACGATAGTGCCCTTCCTAAACTATGCATAATTAGCTAGATCATGCATACTTAAGGGTCAAGCAACAACAACCAACAAAATAGGACTCTTCCCGAATTATGCATAGTTAGCTAAGCTGTGCATAATAGAGGATCGAGTGACGACACAAGCGTTATTATTACATACCAAATATGACTACGAAGTTTTCGACCTAATCTTCAAAATAATTAAATCATTTGAAATGGAATTTGAAATGGGAACATATTGTTACTATCGTTTTAAGAAACACATCAAATATTTTTCATCTACTTTGGAAACATACTTTTGCTTTGCCTTTTGTTAAGAAAATAAATAGATAATTAAATAAATAACTCGACACTATTTGCATTTGATTGAACGAACCATTTAACACACTCATACATATTTTCAAAATAGACTATTCACAATATAACGGTAAGGTGGTTCAAGATTAAAGATCATTGCAAGCACATCAAGTAATAAAATCAAAAATCAATGGGATCGAACGAGGTAAACGAGCAATATAATTGCCAGCTAAAATTAACTACATCAGAAACGAAAAATACTTCAAATATATGACAAAAGTCTCGGGATAACAACAACGATCTACGAATACATGGAGTAAAAATTGAATATCAACACAAGCGTAAAAAATAAAACAACGCTCATAATTCCCATCGTCTCGAGTTGCACACACATTCCACCAAGGGTAAACGGGGAGAGGAGAATAATCACTTGGTCGAATAGAAACAATTTCACCTGGAAGGTCGAGTTCTTTCACCTCTACAATTTGGTAAAGCGGCTTCGCCTCCTCGCTTTTGTTCAATATAAATAAATAGCCAATTTAATGAAGATTTATAGCATCATTAAAGTAAATACAGAATTTTAGGTTCCATTAACCGAAAGAAGAAAAGTTACGGCGTCCATGAAGAGGACAAAAATACATCAGGTGACATACTCTCATTATCAAGTACTAGCGAAGTAGCAATCCAAAAATAGATATAATAATAATAAAGGGGTTCATACCATAGACAATATTAAAATAAACAATCGCATGAATACTCAAGCTCAGATATAAACTCGCAAAGTCGAAGAAGAGATGTCTTACGATCGAACCATCGTGACTCAAAACATTATATATATCCATCTTTATTAAATAATATACAAGTAGGCGTGTGTTGTATAATCCAGTTGCGTATAATAATAATTTGTGTTACCTTGTACATTGTAAAACCGAACATTTACACATTTTTAATTTGTGTTACACCATTAAAGAATTTATACCTTTCATTCTCCAATCTTTACAACGTTTTCATTTCTGGAAAAATTTTCAATCTCTCGGGAATTATTAACATTAGTAGATGCGGTGACTCGGTTATCATAATTGACAAATCATTAGGTTTGAAAATCTCCATACTTGTGTCAAAATCTCTTTAGTGTTCATATCTTAAGTACCAAAACGTATACAGTGAGAATTCTCCAAGTTTTATGTTTTTTTTTTTTAACGACTTATATTATCGCATATTTACACATATCCAACATGACTCAAACTAGTCCAATTAACTCTTAAAAACCAACCATTGACTATTTATTATACACATGTGTTCCTTAAAACTGATTTGTATGCTATATTTTATTCACGCGACTCGAGTCAGGCGTCAAAGACGTTTCACATAGTATTATCTCGGATAAATTTACTGATTTTAGTCGAGACTTGAATCTCAAAAATAATAATAATATAATATTATAATAATTAATCAGAAATGATTATTTAAATAATTCTAAAATGTGGAAAATTTAACTTTTAATCCTTAGCCCATTATCAAACGGTTTTTAACATTAACACATCTCGCAGCGGAATAAAACAAAAGATTTTTCAAACGATTTTAAACAAGCATCATCGAATTATGCATAGTGATTCTCTATAACGACAATTAAATAAACAAATGATTTCCAATGACGTTCCATCAATGTTTAAAAATTTATTTCAAGCATTATAATTTCTTACTTAAGGTGTATATTCCGATTTTATCCCAGTTTATTCACTACAACAAGTAACGTGTTCTAGTTTATACCAATGCATATAACATGACCTTATGTTTAAGATTAAAACCAGTTTTACAAAGTCTCTAGCTCCAAAATACGTGGTAAATTTTTCTATTCATGTTCTATATTACAAAATACGCCTAAAAGTTTGCTACATTGACCCGAAAATTAATTCATACTAAATCCAAAGTTACATATACTCCACAGTCATATCGTAAATTTTATTATAAACTCTCTTTTCAAATTATATCAAACAAATTCTTAACAAATCTATCACTAGCTTCTAGTATCAAATTATTAATATATAAAAACAAGGATTTTACGAGTAATATAAATTACTTATTATGATATACCAACCAAGGTTGAAGGAAAAATAATTTCACTTTGTCCATTTCTTCTCTACACTTAATTTTACTTGTTACAAGACACATCATAAGTCATTTTTATCCAAAAGTTTTATCCGCCAAGTATTAAATATGTAAAACACTTTATGTTTAAACCATTCAATCAACAAAGTTTAGTGCTTACTTAACTCACACAAATGCCGGACCCCGTCATATATACTATCAAATTTAAAATAATAAGACAACAAGAACAAAATGAAATAAACGATGCGAGAATACGTATGTCAACTAAATGTTGTTATCGGCCTCGGATGAGTCTCGAAATCGTAGTCCACAAAATTAACACAAAAACCACCCAAATTCCAAGTTATCGCGATTGATCACAACGCTAGTCTATTTTAAAACACATCTTTAAAATTCAAGTAGAATAGTAAACAACGATTAAATGGCAACACGCCACAACCACGTTTCATAACATACACATGTGATTCGTCGCTACGATGTACGCATCGTTGATTATACTTCGTCTATATTATAGTTACGCCAATTAACATATCAAACCCATAAGGAATAAGGGAAATAAAGTAATACGTAAGTAAATTACGTTTCAAAAGAAAAATGTCCAAAATGACACATCACGGTGCGATAACGACAATCGAAATCAATCTAGTCAATATACAATATGTTACGAAGCGTTATTTACGTATCTAGAGTATCAAACGAGGTTCATATTCGGTTATCCGAACAATAAATTAATTATCAAGATTGATAATTAGCGGTAAGGCCGAATTCTCAACAAAACCACATTATAACGTACGATAATTACCCAAGGACCATTGCTTCGCGTGCAATGCCTTTAAATACCATAGTATATACATACTTATACATACAACCATTCCTACATACACGTAGGATTACAACGCGGTGTTGCCATGTAATGCAATGTAGCCCGTTATGCCAAATACATGCAACATATAAGATAATCTTACAAGAATTTGCAAATTACGATGATAAGTACCTAACGTACACAATAATATATCTCAATATATATCATAGTATTTACTTACTAAATACTAGAGAATTCATGTCATTTTTGAGGGATACATCTAAAATATAAAGCAATGCTAAAGAAATCTTACCGGAGCCATGCAGGATAGTTGTGTGCTTGGACAATTTCTTACGACACCAAAAGTTATAGTTTAGGATTTTTCAAAATGACCTAGTTCTCTATAACTCATGGCTCTGATTACCAATCTATAACACCCCCACAAATGCTATGTGCAGCGGAACTACAACATTTGGGTGCTACGTAGTTATCATCACACATAAGCTATATTAAACGACTCAAAGAGACGTAAAAGTTTAAACATAAATTTAAACATTATTAAAATCATACAAGTCTACAGTTTTCAAAATCCCAAGATAATACTAAACAGAGTTTGTGTTAGGTCCCCACTGAATCTCAACCCAAATGTACATTTTTGCTCACATGACAGAATAATAATAGAGTTTTAAATTAAATAAGGGTGGAAAAAAACAAGTAGACCGCCAAGCCACAACAACTTCCATCCTCGCATGCTCCGCTGCTATCAACCTTGGTTACCTGAAACACATGCTTAAAACTGTCAACACAAAGGTTGAGCGAATCTATAGGTTTATCAAATCATAAGTTGAACATAAGTATTAAAAACCAATCACGATAATTCAATAGCATTGTCGCGCAAACAACCTATTATTCAAGGATATGACAATTGTGTTTAAACTCATGACACTAATCCGTTAACTCAATCACCCGCGTAATAATTACCGGCGTGATTCAGATGAAACCAGTGCCCCTACTAAAGGCATTAGTTGCAATTATACCTTATCTCTTATCACAAATTATCCGTCCGCATGGGGTATCAACGTACTAGCCCTCGTCTCGGATAGGGTAGTCAACCCCATAGTACTATCACTTTGTATAAGCGGCTATTTCCCCCTTCACAAGGGCAAGACAATAGTTAATAGTTCATGAAATTAGGGCCTTTTGCAACTAGGTACTCAACACAATTTCAAGGCAACATTCGGGTCCAACAATCATTCATGACTTATGTTCATTTTCATTTAAATAGCATGTATCCCCCTCGCGGGTAAAAACATTTGAAATAAGTAAAGATCGAGGCTATAGACTCACCTTGCGTAGTAGTAGTGGTTCTAGCGAAGACGTAACGAGAAATGTCACCGACGACGTGGATGCCCGGGATAATCAAACACTTGACCTAAAAGTCAAACTACGAAAAACAAATCAATACACCGCGTACATAATTGTACTAAACACACGCAATGCGAAACACTTAATGCTTATGAAAACTCACGCCAAAACCAAACAAGTATTTGTTACTAGACTTATACCATTTATCAATGTTATTAAAGTTACTATCCATTTTACGGTTTCGCTGATACTTACCAAAAGTATGGGTTGTTTTCCTAGACTTATACCCTTTTATAAAATTTGGGAAAATTCTCAAAAATACCTTAGGACCTGTAGAAAACCCATTTTTAATCCCATTAAAAGTTTTCGCTTTTACGACCCGTTACTCAACACATTACTAAACCTACGTTTTTTGGACTGATTTTGCACATTGACCAAGTTAGACTTGTTTGACCCATTTAAAATACACCATCGACTAATCCGACACCTAAGTCTAAAAATAGACTCACAAATGCAGGTTTGAGACCAAAAATCAACTTTCAAACATTTACCAAACTCTATCTATGGTCCCCGGGATTTGACCCAAAACCAAACACAAATTCGGATTGTGTTGATTCTCATCTCCCGGTACACGTATTTTCAAAATAACATAACTTTTGACTCGTTTGGAGTTAAAAGCTCTATCATATACCGAAACGAGCGTCTCGACGACCACTACAACTATATCCTACAATCACAACCTGGACCAAAAATTAAAACCACGAAAACAGCCCTAAACAATCTGTTTGAAAACGACTCATTCAAAATCACCTTTCTACTTGTTTTCAATCCATTCCACCATTACCTAGACCTATTCTAACCACTTATAATCATTCTCAAACACCCTAAACAGCCTATACTACCAAGAACATCAAACCCTAATCAAAACCCAAGTCCTAAATCTTACATGCAATGTAATTAAACAATTTAAAAACACTAAAAACACCATTTTAAACACAACCCCACAACACTTTTCATCAAACACCTTGAACACACCAAACACCCCCCACATTCCGTGGCTTTAGGGGATGTGGAACACAAAAATCATAAACCCCATCTTGTTTTATAGATGAATTAACATTATATACACATGAATTAAACATGTGTATGGTTTAATTAGATCAAAATCCGTTTTTGAAAAATCACAAATTTTTTGAAAAAAATCAATGGATGCATGTATGTTATTTTAGGTGGGATTTACTTACAAGGATGATAGGAGAGGTGGTCTTTGATTAGATTTTAGCAAAACCCAAAAAAAATTGAAGGGTGGTGGTGGTATGGTGATGGAGGCCGGCGGCTAGGAGGAAGAGGGGAGAGAGGGTGAAAAATTTGAATGAATTTTGTGAAGTGTGTTTTTAGTTTCCTCCATTTTGTAAAGTTTGAGGGACCTCCTTTGCTATTTTGTAAATCTTTTGGCCTCATTATTAAACGACACCAATATTTGCGGGAAACGACTTATTAGTCGACTTAAAAACTTTACGGAAGTCGGGGGTCGTCCCGAACACTCGAAAATACTTTTAAATGGTTCAAACGCGCACAAAACGAATATTCATATGGTTCCGACTCGACTTAACACGTAATAAAAATAAAATCTCGAAAAACTCAAATATCGATCAATCGATAATAAAATATAAGTTTTGGGCATCCGTCGGTATCGTAGTCGTCATCGGTTCTTCTTAAATCGTCAAATGTCAAAATTATGACCTTAAACGTTGGTTTCAACTTAAACCGCCAAATATATAGCAAATAAAATTTCTTAAAAATTTCAAAAATATCCGTAAAATAGGATTAAATAATTGACGTTGGGCTCGGGATATCACATCCACAAGTGAGCCACAACTTAAGAGAGATGCTCATACTGAACAGCTCTTGAGACAATAACTTAGCATCATACGACACATTCACGGGTCTTACATCTGGTGAAAGATTGAATTAACTGTATCATTTGGATGTTGTTGATTGTGATTTTTTTATTGTTATTAACTCCTCTTGATCCACTGATCAATTGGGTGCCTTTTTGTAACTTGAATCTCCAAAAAAGTCACTAAAGACAACAAAGTCAACAAGTCAAGCAGTGGGAAAAGTTCCCACTACTCAACACCCAAAACTAGCCCCTGCTAGTACAAATTTTCAGTTAGCTTATCAATAAGCTATATTTGCTTATTTAGACATGCAACAACTTATATTTGTGATAGATCTTCATTATTTGACCCATTTGATTGAACTGGAGCTTAGTGGACTTTGACTTTTACTTTTTGCTAGAAAACCAACTTATTTGACTATTTCATAAGTGCTTATTTGCTTTTTCCAGCTTATTGAGTCAGCTTATTTGAAAACATTTTGTTGATTTAGCTTATTTAAGTCATTTAAAAGCTTTTGCAATTCGAATCAGCTCTTGGGATAGCCTAGAACTCAAAAACTACTATTTTGTCGTTTTCTATAGATTGCTTTTTGCATTTTCAGGCTTATTCCTTTGGCTTATTTCAAATTTATTTTTACAGAAGTCTTAGTTAGCTCAAAACAAGCTTATGTGTCTAATTTGAGCTTATGGCATTAGCTTATAGCTTAATGGGCCAAAAAGCCCGTTAAGAATAAGCTGTTTGGTATAAGCTTCCTTATTTCACATTTTCAGCTTTTGGGCCTTTGGTAAAAGTTGTTTAAAATCAAATTTTGAGTCAAGTAGTGCTTTTTGGGCCATTTTTACAAACTTTTTCTTATTGGGCTCAATTTGGCCCATTAAGGTGACTGTTTTGGATTTTGGCCCATTTCTAGGCCCAAAAGGGTATTTAGGTAATTTCCAATTCATTTCTGTGTTATTTAGGTTAAATTAAGCTAGTTTGCAACTTTTTAGAATTTTTTGGATTTTTGGGTTTTTATTAATATTTTAATATTATTTTATTATTAAAAATTAAAAGTCTGATTTTCTAAGTTTTATATTTTTCCTAGATTCTAGACACTTAATTAGGAATTTTACAACTTTCCAAATATTTTTAGGGTTTTTCAATTATTTTTAGAATTACTTTAAGTTTTATTAGCTTTTAATAGTTTTTAATTGTTTAAAAATAGTTTTTATTAGTTTTAAAATTTAGAAAAATACTTTTTAGCTTAATTAGGTTATTTTAAAGGTTTACAAACTTTAAGATCTTGATTTGGACTTTTATTAGTTAATTTTGATTTTTAGCGTTTAATTAGCATTAAACAATTGATAATTAATTAATTAAAAAGTTTTAGCAAGTTTGGATTTTTTTTGTAAACCCTTAGAATATTTTAGTGGATTTTTAGTGATTTTTAGAATAATTTTTAAATTTGGTGCTTTTTACGGTTTTACGTGAACGACTCTTTCGTCTTAGTATAAATCGTCATCGTAACCGTCATTCTCTTCTTATCCCATTTTTATTTTCTTTCTCATAACAATATAATCACTTCACTAAGCATTTCATTACACACACACCAAGCCTCCTTGAAAACGATCCCCACTTTGGGTCATTTGTGCACGATTTTCCTAAATCGTCGTACTTACCCTAATTTGCCCTCTTTTCCTAAAAGAGTGGTAAAAACACCAACCATCATGGACTTACCCGAAAATCCTGTCATCTATTCTTGTTGTCGAATGAGCTTCGTGTAATTCATAAAATTTTCGTGTGTCGAGCTTGAAGAAGTTCCCGGCGGATATGGATTTATTCATCCTTTTGGTGAGATACAACTTGACGACAAGTTGTGTTTTGTAAGAAGAACCATTGGAGATCATGGATCGAGATTCACGTGGGATCGTGAGAACTTCTTTAGGAAAAAGTGACCTCATCCTTTCAAGTAGTGCATAATACGAGTATGAGGTGAGTCGAGCGCCGGGACGTTGCTCCCTTAAGGAGGTGAGAAATTAATGACCCGAGTTTAACGTCATTATTTTATCCTAATTATATAATGGATTTTTAATTTCTAAGTAATGATGAGTATTATTATATTTGACGGTTTTATTTGAAACTGATAATGTGTGACTATATTTAATTGTTGTGACGATTGAAGAGTACTAATAGTGATCGCGATGCCAATGGATGCCCAAATATTATATTTTAGTATCGATTATTTTGATATTTGATATTTTCAAAATTTTTATTTCATTACGTATTAAGTCGAGTTGAACTTTATTATTTCGTTTTGTGTGCGTTTAATTATTAAAACTATCAATTTAACAAACGAGATTTATATTTTTATGAACCCGAGACGAAACACGAATCTCGTAAATATTTATAAAATTGACCGGTAGTCATTTCCCTCTTTTTAACTAGTATTTTACAACTTGGTCCACAAGAATGCCAATATTGCAAATTCTACCCCACCTACCATATAAAAGGCACTAAAAACATACACACATACATCATTCACCACCAAACTTTCTCCCCTTCTTTTTCTTCTCTCTATGCCGTCACCCTCTCAACATAAACACCCCTTGGATCTTAATTTCTACCTTGAATCTTTATAAACTAAGCAAAGTCTCATTCTTAGAATGATCTGGTGATCATTTTAATATAAGAAAATCCCACATGCAAGAACTTTATTTTTTCAAAAGATTTTGGTGATGAACATGGAGTTTGATCCATTTTGATTGTGTAAGATTCCTTGTTTATGTTATTATTATTATAACAATTCTTTATTTTTGAGTGCATGCATTTGTGTTTTATTTTAATTTAATGCATGTGATCATGCAAGTGAATCTAAGGATTAGGAGTTGTTGTAGATGAGGAATATAGGCTATTAGAAGTGTTGATGATGTTAAAAATGGGTCAAAATGAGTTTTGATGTGATTTTAAAAGAGTCATTTTAGATCAGTAGATTTAAGGCCATTTTTCGTACAGTGGATATTGGTTAAAGTTTGATATTATTAGATATTGTTGTAGTAGTCGTCGAGACACTCGTTTTGATATAAGATAGAGCTTTTAACTCCAAACGAGTTAAAAGTTATGCTAGTTTGATTATTCGTGTACCGGGAGACGAGTATTGACACAATACGAAATTGTTGTCGATATTTGGATTGAGTCTCGGGGACTATAAGTTGAGTTTTAAAACTGATCAAAGTCTGTTGTCAGGTTCTAAACTTAGCATTTTGAGTCTATTTTCAAAGTCAAGTGGTAATTTTGTAAATGGAAATGTTTAACAAGGTCAAAATGGTTTTACAAGTCAAGTGTGTAAAACAGTCCGGTTTTTAAGGTCTAAAGATGTGTCGAGCAGGTGGGTCTAAAATTTAAATCATTGAATGAAATTTAAACTGGGTCTTATACAGATTATAAGTGAGGTTGTCACCAAGTTTCGACGAAAACGGAGTTGTTTAGGTAGGGGAAATCAGTGTGTACTTTTGGTAAGTACCGGCTGAGTACTTTTTGGGAGGTACTTAACCTCGCGTCATAGTTTGAGGCTAGAGGCTAAACTATTAGCTTTTCAAAGTCCTAAGAGGATATAGTATTGTGTGTGAGTATATATTCTGATATTGGAGACCCATATAGGGTACTTGAACCGTGTTGATTTGGCATCTTGAGATGGATCAATATCGAAGGTGTTAGTCTTGGATAGCTAGTACATGTTGTCGGGTTTAGAAGGATTCACTTGCATTGATTGGTCATGTCTATGTACGTACTATTTTGAGTCATTAATTTTATTATACTAAGTATATTTTTAAATACTTAAGTATGTTGCTAAGCGCGCACCTTATTTGATAGGTGGCGGCTTTTGATGTGTATTTATTTGGGAGACATCTTCACTTCAGCGATCACTACTACTACCAGCTTTGTGAAATATATAAGGTAAGTCTATAGCCTCGCTTTTACACTATTTTGTAAATGGTTTTTATACCCGCGAGGGGGAATACATGTTTTTCATAAACTTAGAACACAAGTCTTTTATGGTATGCTTGTCCTTCTATGAATGAACCCGTGGTTGCCTTTAAATTGCATTAGGTGATTGCCTTTGTTAAAGCCTCAATTATGGACCGTTAATTAACCTATGATGGTTTAACTACTAGTACAATTAATAGATCTATGGGGGAAGCCGCCCCGGTTCAGTTTGTGTGGACTTGTTACAGAAGCTTAGGCCCGACCTCCACACTGTTTGAACATATTGTATTGAGAAGTCATGTATACGGCAATGTACCAATAATCTGGAGGTAACGACAATTAATAAATCTCTCCTCTTATTAGACTGATATGGGAGTTTCTAAGGGCTCGGTTCCATGAGCTTGATGAAATTTATACTATATACAATTATTATTGTTGATGCAAATTCGATGTTTGTTGCCTTCAAGTATGCCACAAACTTATAATCTTTGCTTGTGTTCAAAATGATTTGTAAAACCTATAGACTTGCTCAACCTTTGTGTTGATGATTTTAAGCATGTATTTCAGGTAATCAAGATGGATAGCAGCGGAGCATGTGAGGAGGAAGTTGGTGCTTACTTGTCTAAACTTTATATTTGTTTTCCATCCTTTGAAATGACTAAACTGCTTTTAAGCATTTAATGTATTGTGATTGGTAACGGTTTTTATGACCAACGCTACTCTGATTTTATATATATATATATTGGGATGGGAAACTTTTCAGACAAGATTGTATTTTATTTTAACGTCTCTTTTGAGGTCGTTGTCTATGATTGTGTGTGATGTGCTATTAGTAGCGCCCCAATGTGGTATTCCGCTGCGTGGTAATTTGGCAGTGTTACAAAGACTGACGAGGCATTACAGTGGCTATGGGAGGAGAACTACCATCTCCATGAGCGTATTCAGGTCATCGAGAGTCTTCAGCATCAGACCCATGCTACTCTATCTGCTCAGGAGCAGTCCCTGTCTATTTTCTTTGACCTTGCCACCGTGTGACACGATGGGGTTACTACAGAGATGGCTTATCTTCGAGGGGTCGTCGAAAGACTTAGGACCCAGCTGTTGACAGCATTTCGTATGCTTAAGGAGGCCCGAGCGACAGTTTGTACATTATGGAGTACTAGGAGAGCATCTTCAGCTTCATCAGCCCCACCAGCACCAGCCTCATCCAGCAGACCACCTAGGCAGGAGTAGAATAGATGTACTAGATTTCTTGTACATCATGATCAGCTTATGGGTTGTACCCTAGCTATCATGGTATAGGACTTTTATACTTTTATTTCTTTTCAGCTTTTGTGATGTAATCCTGTACTGTACCTTTCCTTTTTCAAACATGTGTTTTTGGATATGATGTACTTAAGACAATGTGTACCACTACCCATGACAAGGCCAGCTAAGCCTTTGTCTCGGATTTGCTATGCTCGATGAATGTTTAATTCCTTACGGAAATTTGCATGTAATCATCTTCTTATGTTATATCTGTTATGCAATGTATTATATTATGAAATCTTGACAGGTTATGCAATTTGTTATGAAATCAATGCATGAATTTTTATCGTGCAAATAATATAAAAACTATACTAACACTTGAACTAATAATCTCATTTGTGTATGATTATTGATAACTATGGCTTTACCTAGTTAAAAAGATTCTTTAAGTGTGTCTAATCGAAATGATCTAGGTTCTCTATGTGACTCAGTTTTATTTTGGTGAAACAAATATTTTTGTGGTTGGTTTTAAATTTAAATGTGCAAGACTTAAAAGTAAATGTCGTTAAAGTAAAGGGCAAGTATTAAAAGAGCGTGAAATTAAATCTAAGTCTAATTTAAAAGAAAAGTGCGATATTTAAAAACGTAACAAAAAGTAATTTAATTAAATGACTAAAAATAAAGCGTGACGGAAATTAAAATTAGACAAGTATTAAAAACATAAGCTAAAAATTAAACAAGACAAAATATGGAAAATAATCCCCTAATCGGAATTTATTCCGATCTTACCAATCGGAATAAGAAACCAAACCTGTCGGAATGTCGAACTAGACCAATCGGAATATGTCACTTACCCAATCGGAATAATCAACAACCTCAGATCGGAATGTCAAACTTCCCTGATCGGAATCTGGAAAAGACCTGTGGTCGGAATGCAGATCGGAAACCACCAATCGGAATATGTCACCTTTACACGATCGGAATATCCAAACATGCACCTCGATCGGAATGTTGCAAGAGCACTGATCGGAATACCTGTCACTTACACACGATCGGAATACCCGAGACACACCACCAATCGGAATACCTTAGTCTCCACCAATCGGAATATATTAAACCCTTTTCCGACCAAGCAAGGAGCTATGGTCGGAATAATGAAACCCTTTTCCGATTGATTCAATCGGAATACGAAGGAGAATACCAAAAATAAGCTAAGTAAATAAGCTATGATCCTAGATAAGCTCTAGACGAAATCCAAAGGTAAAACGTGTAAAAATAAGCTACGAAACTGAAAGTTAAAAACTTTTAAAACACGAAAAAGATAAACTTTAAGAAAAACAACTTTTTATATAAAAATAACTTTTATAAAAAACTATATAAACTTGAAAATAAACCAAATAAGCTATAAAAATAAGTGATTTAAAACAATCAAAAGTTAAAAAAAAATGAAATCTTTAAACAAATCAACAAGTTAAAAACGTGTAAATCAAAGAAAGGTAGAAGAAGATTAACAAGATAAAGTAAAGGTGCCAGTAATTAAAAGAAACACTTACTTGAAATTAAAGATAATTAAGGTGCAAAACATGTATTTAAATGACAAGTAAATAAAGGTGCATGAAATAAAGGTGGAAGGTCTAATTGTCACTATTAGCCAACAAAACGAAAAGTAATTAGCTAATGGCTATATATAGGGGATTAGGGAGGAGGTTAGAGGAAGCTTCCTCCCCTCCTTCCTTTCTTCCTTAATTACATGCTTAGGTCCCTTCTCTTCTTTAATCTTTTTGTTAATTGCGCCATTAGTCCTTAAGCCTTCAAATCTTCTTTAATCTTGGACTTTAACGACTTTTGGCTCGGGATTTCTTTTGGACTCATCTTTTAATTCTTTGATAAATAAGACTTGAGTTCCTCGGCTTT
This sequence comes from Glebionis coronaria, assembly GCA_025667525.1. Taxonomy (NCBI): domain Eukaryota; kingdom Viridiplantae; phylum Streptophyta; class Magnoliopsida; order Asterales; family Asteraceae; genus Glebionis; species Glebionis coronaria. Next base: position 317,139,416 of record CM046878.1, read on the forward strand.
AAGTAACCTCCGTCTTTTGACTTTTTCTTCGATAAATTTTCAGAATTGGTCTTGGACTTCCGTTCTTTTTGCACTCTTGACTTCTTGACTTCGTCTTTTCATCTTTTTCTTCAATAAAAGTCCGTAAATGCCCGTGAATTCCCGTGTTTTCTCCACTTTTCACCTTTTCGTCCTAAATCACAACAAAAACACAAACCACGCATAATTCCGACATAAAAGACATACAATACAAGTTTTGGTCCGGTTATTATTGCAATTAAGTGGTAGAAAAGATGTGTGTTTTCACACATATCAAATCCCCTACACTTGACCATTGCAATGTCCTCATGCAATGCATTAGTTACAAAGCACATTTACATTTTTCATCAAAATTAATCCACGTTGGCCTTTATTAAAGAGATAGAAAATTATAAAAAATTCAAAGTAAAGAAATCAAAAGCATACCTTGGGTTTTGGAAATGTCATGAATAATCATCATCCTCAACTTTTCACTTTCTCCAAACCAAGCTTAAAAACGAGATCATTGTTATTATAAGTTAGTAAACTAACACGAACTCATGTGGGACAATTATTCACTTAGACTCCCTTATTCCTATGGGTATCTCTTATATTTTATTGTTTGTCTTGAATGATCACGAGGATGCATTGTTTGACTTATTTCGATAGTTATTTAGTCTGAAAATAAAGTGCACGATTTAATCAATAGTTAGCTAAAGGACCAAATCTTTTAAAACTGATTCTCGGGACCTCATAAAGTTCATATCTTGGCATAACTCGCTTCACGATTTGAGACCTTTCTCGGACCGATATTTGGCAGCGACTTCATACTTCAAATCTTGAGAGACGTTCATGAAATAAAGGTCTTCTCTTCATAATTGGAATTTCTTCACTTGGAATTCTGAGAGATTCTTTATTTGGACCACGACTTCTTCATTTTTCTCCAATCTTTATTTTGGATTTTGATATACAACGATCCGCCTCCTTTTATGACTTGGATCTATTTATCCTCATACCTTGTTAGGGTCTTTTCGGATACACTTCTCCATGACTTTTTGGGAGTATTTGCTTTTCGTCGTGTGTCTCGATCCTTCATATTGATTTTCGATAAATGATTCTTCACATCACTTTGGATCTTTAGCAACAAAATATAGTCCTCATGCCTTGTTAGGGCCTTTTCGGACTCGCCAATCTTCGCGTCCCGCTTCAATAAGTTATGCCTTGGCTATGAACTCTAATCCATACCGAGCAACTTTTAAACGATCTGGGGCTAGAAGCTAAGTAACTTTTCAAATCGTACAACCTTATTTATTAGCAGATAAATTATTAGCAAGCGATGGGAGAATAGGTTTATAATTAACTCACATAAATTCACGAAAGAATACCGAACTTATAATTGGCTCTATCATCTCTCGTTCTCCACAGTTTAAAATCTCAATTAATGAGACTCGTGGATACTTAGCCTATTAAATCAAAGTTTTGGGTTTTCGAGTCGCCTATAGGATCTTGCAAATTCTTAGACTTTTTCAAGTTTAGAAATCGCATTTTAAAGTTCCCTTGATAAACGACTCTCTAGGATCAATTATAGGAACTTGCGAAAAGTTCTTGTTCTTAACCCGTGAGAGTTAAGACTTCCGCGTTTTATAGCTCCCTATATAAAAGCCTAGCAAAACTTGACTTAAACACGTTAAGGATACTAGCTAGAGTAACTTAGATAAGTGACTCGGGTTGAGTCAAAAGATTCACAACGCTTTGAAAATAAAAGCCACGTATTAAACATTTATTCTAGCAAAGAAAGAAAATAATTATACAAAGGGAAAAACTAATAGGCCAAAATAGATCAAAAATTTTGAAAAATGTCGAAAAATTGATTTTCCGGTTAAAATGAGGACAAATACAAGGAAAAGACCACTTAACTTCGATAGAAGTCCCCCTACACTTAAGATAAACATTGTCCTCAATGTTTAAGCATGTGGGAGTAAACTCCCCTACACTTAGGACAGTGTGCACTTTGTTTAAATCTCGCTAAGGAAAAGACAACTAAAGAGGTTCCTATTTTAATATTGAGAAAATATAAAATAGTGAATCGAAAAGAGTTTAGGATAGAACCGGGAAGAAGTAGAACACGGAATCACGGGTCGTCAAGAATCATCAAGAGTGGATCATTGAAGCTCAAATCCCTGATTAAGAAGTGAGAGGAGAGAGCAAACACCAAAGGGGTCTCCCCTACACTTATGGTAAAGAAAGCGAAAAGATAGATACATGGGTTGCCTCCCAAGAAGCGCTTGGTTTTTTTTAACCGAGTCGTGAGCCTGACTCGACCTTGATCATCAACGGAAGAAGCGTGAAACATATCCACCAGGATCAAAGACATAGTTTTCATCCATCAATAAGCACAAGCTTAAGGCGAACAAGGCAAGCCAAAGAAGAATAGGCAAGGTTCCCTTAAGCAGTGATGGAGCATGGTGGGAGCAAGTATGGTGAGGTGCAAGCATGTCTTCAATATTTCCAAAGATTTTTCCTTTTATTTCATCAGGTGTATACTGAGATGGCTTAAAGACATCAATACCGGGGTCGAACACCTTTTCCTTTAGGGGAAAATAGCACTCAGGCTCAGCCAAGTGTGAAGAAGATCCGTAAAGAAGCACAACCTCGTCCTCAGAAGGGGGACAAAGAGGTGTCAAATCATATGTGCAAAGGATATTGGTGTCGACCGATTTCTTCTCCTTTGAAAGAATGTGCTTCAAATCCAAAGTAGGATCAAGACGATAATCTTCAAAGTCATAAGGAGGAGCATCACTCTCATGAGGGAAGTAAGTATTAAGAAATGCAGAGAAGTCTTCCTCAAATGAGTAATCGTCCAAAGTAGGATCGAGTGATGGCGGAGGATCTTCATCGTGTGAAGAATCGCTCGAAAGAGTATCGGCCTCATCGAAATCATCATACGTGGGCAGCTCGGGATACTCAGAAGCAAGGGCATCATAATCATCCGAATCTGAGCTAGAATCATCATCATCATGAGCATCAAAGACCGGTGGAGAATCATAAATGGGAGAAGCATCCAAAGTGGGGCGAGAATCATCCACATCATCTTGAAAAAGTGGATTATCGATGCAAGAGTCGAATAGAGGATTATCCCCGACTCTTAAGATTAACTCACCTTCGGTAACATCTACTAAAGCACGTCCGGTTCTCAAGAATGGCCGACCAAGTATTAAAGGAATACGAGGGTCCATTTCATAATCAACTACGACAAAATCGACCGGGAAAGTAAATGCGCCAACTTTAATGAACACGTCTTCGGCTATACCAACAGGGTAAGCGAGAGTGCGATTTGCAAGTTCAAGAGTCATCTTTGTTGGAGTGAGGTCGGGCAATGATAGTGTTTTCCAAACACTCAAAGGCATCAAATTAATACTAGCCCCGAGATTAGCAAGGACAGTAAATTCTTCAGTTTTGTTGAACACGCAAGGCAACACAAAACGACCGGGATCTCCAAGCTTTTCCGGAAGTTCTTTAAGAATAACTGCAGAGCAGTTTTCGTTTAATCGAGTGTTGGCGAGTTCAATCAGCTTCTCCTTCTTGTTAAGCAATTCCCTAAACGCTTTAACAAATTTGGGCATGTGGACGAGTGCTTCAAGAAAGCTAATGTTGAAGTTCATTTGAGAAATCATCTTCACATAGCGTGACACTTCGGAGTCCTCCGTGGTTAGCATTTTGGACTTGCCTAAACGAGAGGGATAAGGGATATTGGGTTTGGGTGGTGAAGGTGCAGGTGTAGGTAAAGGTTGGGATGTTGAAGGGTCCTTCCTAGAGACATCGTCATGACGAGGCGGAGACGGTAATGGTGCACTAATACTAGGTGTAGGAGGAGTAGGGATACATGGTGGTGGAGGAGGTGTAGATGATGGGGGTGGGATTCGTGGTCCTACGATGGTGACTCCACTACGAGTAGTAATAGCACTCACATTGGCTCGCGGATTAGTGACGGTGTTTGAAGGTAGAGAACTTGAAGAAGAAGGTTGAGCGGCTGGAAAGAAACTAGCAAGCATATTCTTCAAATCATTGGTTTGACTGCTGAAGGAGGATTGAATGTTATCTCGAAGCTCGGATCTTATCTCATTTCCTTGCTTTGTGATATCTCCTTTCAGATTGATAATTTGGCTCTGCAAGTTCTTGATTTGCTCACCTTGGGTTCTCATGATGGCCTCAACATCGGGATTAATGGGTGGGGTTTGTTGGGTGGGTGGGTGATAAGGATTAGAAGCTCTTGGTGGGATTTGGTTGCTTCTAGTGTAGTTGTTGGCGGGGTTTTGGTTTTGAGGAGAAAAACCGGGTGAAAGGTAATTGTTGGATCGGTAACTCAGCAGATTTCTATCCCCTTGAGGTCGAGCTTGGTAATTTTCCGGTGAATAATTACCGTAAGCAGCATACACATTTTCCAGATTTCCTTGTGTCGAAGGACAATCGGTGTATGAGTGAGGACCGCCACATGTTTCACAAGGATTAGCAACCGCTTTAACTTGTTGTTGTTGTTGATTTGAAGCGAGAAGCGTAATACTTTTGCTCATTTCGGCCATCATGCGGGTGAGTTCGGTCATCTCAGGGGTTGCTGAGGTAGAAGAAACATTGACTCTCGGGTTGTTCCTAGAAGAAGCAGAGGAATCCCAGTTTTTGTGGTGAGTAGTCATGTTCTCAATAAGCTCTCTACACTCCTCGAGTCTCCTTTTCATGAATGTGCCACCGGCGGCTGCATTAATCGTATCACGATCTCGAAAAGTCAAACCGTTGTAGAAAGTATCAATTAAGGTCACAGGGAGCATGTTGTGGTTTGGACATCTATCGATCAAGACATTATATCTCTCCCAAGCATCAAAAAGAGATTCATCGGGATCTTGCATGAAACCGCTGATCTGATTGCGAAGGCTCGTGACCATGGATGGTGGAAAGTAGCGCGACAAAAAGCGTTGAGTCATATCATCCCAAGTGTGAATAGAATTCTTCGGGAGACGATCAAACCATTTCTCGGCATGATGTAATAGAGTGTGTGGAAAGAGTTGTAGGCGAAGTTCATCCATAGTGGCCCCAGCCAACTTCATGCTTTGGGTGATTGTAATGAACTTGTCGAGGTGTTTGTTGGCATCATCATCTGGCAATCCACGGAATGGGTTTGTTTGCACTTGCTGAATCATGTGGTGCTTCAACGAAAACTCAGGAGCGTTGATTTGCATCGGCGCAATCGGTCCTCCTCGTCCAAACATGGTTGGTTGACAAAGTTCCTCCATGGTCCGAAGATCGGGCTGTGGAAGAGCATTGTTGTTATTATTATTATTCAGGTTCGGTGGAATGTTGTTGTTGTTAACACCTGCCATATCTAAATCTTCTTGAGGCTCGGGCTCTTGATAATTAGTAGATCTAGTACGCATACACCTGAAAATGCAAAAGAAAGCAAAACCAAACACAAAGACAATATATATACACAATAAAGATAAAATCTTTTTGGATTTTTGAAATTTTTAATTTTTATGGATTTTTATCAATTTTTAATTTTTATGGCTTTTTTGAATTTTTTTATGCAAGAAAAATAACGCTCACAAGTGAACGGATCCCAAAAAGCAAGGTGTCTCTCACAGAAAACCGTCAATCTTAACGAAAAGAGCCGGCAGCGGCGCCATTTGATAACTATGGCTTTACCTAGTTAAAAAGATTCTTTAAGTGTGTCTAATCGAATTGATCTAGGTTCTCTATGTGACTCAGTTTTATTTTGGTGAAACAAATATTTTTGTGGTTGGTTTTAAATTTAAATGTGCAAGACTTAAAAGTAAATGTCGTTAAAGTAAAGGGCAAGTATTAAAAGAGCGTGAAATTAAATCTAAGTCTAATTTAAAAAGAAAAGTGCGATATTTAAAAACGTAACAAAAAGTAATTTAATTAAATGACTAAAAATAAAGCGTGACGGAAATTAAAATTAGACAAGTATTAAAAACATAAGCTAAAAATTAAACAAGACAAAATATGGAAAATAATTCCCTAATCGGAATTTATTCCGATCTTACCAATCGGAATAAGAAACCAAACCTGTCGGAATGTCGAACTAGACCAATCGGAATATGTCACTTACCCAATCGGAATAATCAACAACCTCAGATCGGAATGTCAAACTTCCCTGATCGGAATCTGGAAAAGACCTGTGGTCGGAATGCAAATCGGAAACCACCAATCGGAATATGTCACCTTTACACGATCGGAATATCCAAACATGCACCTCGATCGGAATGTTGCAAGAGCACTGATCGGAATACCTGTCACTTACACATGATCGGAATACGCGAGACACACCACCAATCGGAATACCTTAGTCTCCACCAATCGGAATATATTAAACCCTTTTCCGACCAAGCAAGGAGCTATGGTCGGAATAATGAAACCCTTTTCCGATTGATTCAATCGGAATACGAAGGAGAATACCAAAAATAAGCTAAGTAAATAAGCTATGATCCTAGATAAGCTCTAGACGAAATCCAAAGGTAAAACGTGTAAAAATAAGATACGAAACTGAAAGTTAAAAACTTTTAAAACACGAAAAAGATAAACTTTAAGAAAAACAACTTTTTATATAAAAATAATTTTTATAAAAACTATATACACTTGAAAATAAACCAAATAAGCTATAAAAATAAGTGATTTAAAACAATCAAAAGTTAAAAAAAATGAAATCTTTAAACAAATCAACAAGTTAAAAACGTGTAAATCAAAGAAAGGTAGAAGAAGATTAACAAGATAAAGTAAAGGTGCCAGTAATTAAAAGAAACACTTACTTGAAATTAAAGATAATTAAGGTGTAAAACATGTATTTAAATGACAAGTAAATAAAGGTGCATGAAATAAAGGTGGAAGGTCTAATTGTCACTATTAGCCAACAAAACGAAAAGTAATTAGCTAATGGCTATATATAGGGGATTAGGGAGGAGGTTAGAGGAAGCTTCCTCCCCTCCTTCCTTTCTTCCTTAATTACATGCTTAGGTCCCTTCTCTTCTTTAATCTTTTTGTTAATTGCGCCATTAGTCCATAAGCCTTCAAATCTTCTTTAATCTTGGACTTTAACGACTTTTGGCTCGGGATTTCTTTTGGACTCGTCTTTTAATTCTTTAATAAATAAGACTTGAGTTCCTCGGCTTTAAGTAACTTCTGTCTTTTGACTTTTTCTTCGATAAATTTTCAGAATAGGTCTTGGACTTCCGTTCTTTTTGCACTCTTGACTTCTTGACTTCGTCTTTTCATCTTTTTCTTCAATAAAAGTCCGTAAATGCCCGTGAATTCCCGTGTTTTCTCCAGTTTTCACCTTTTCGTCCTAAATCACAACAAAAACACAAACCACGCATAATTCCGACATAAAAGACATACAATACACGTTTTGGTCTGGTTATTATTGCAATTAAGTGGTAGAAAAGATGTTTGTTTTCACACATATCGATTATAGACAAATGGCGATTACTCAATCAAATCCCAATAATGCAACCACTTTGAACGCTGCTAATATCGAACTTCCTGAAGCTACTCAAAATGTCACCACTGCTCAACTCAGGGAAATGATAAGTGAGGCCATTACAGCAGCTATGGCAGCCAGAGAAGCTGATTCAAATATGAACAATGATCCAAACCTCAATCTGCGCAGAAACAATGCTAATAGGGGTTGTTCTTACCCTGACTTCTTTAAATGCAAACCCTTATACTACCGAGGAAAGGAAGGAGTTCTTAAATTGATGCAATGGTTTGAAAGACTAGAGACAGTTTTCCGCATCAGCGGTTGTGCTTACGAGAACAGAGTCAAGTTTGCCACCTGCACACTACTTGAGAGCGCCCTTACCTGGTAGAACTCTGTAGTCGCTACCCTTGGACATGACACCGCTTATACTCTCACTTGGGCTAACCTTAAGGAGAGGATGACTGAGAAGTACTGTCCTAGAGGAGAAATGAAGAAGTTGGAAATCGAAATGTGGGATTTGAAATGCGAAAACAATGACATCCTTTGGTACAACCAAAGATTTCAAGAGTTAAGCTTGATGTGTACAAGAATGTTCCCTCAAAGAAGCGACATGATTGAGAAGTATGTCAGCGGACTCCCTGACAACATTCATGACAGTGTGCTAGCATCACGACCCACTACCGTTGAAAGTGCTATGGAATTCGCGACTGAGATGATCAACAAGCGAGCCATCAATTTGTCTGAAAAGCAAACAGATAACAAGAGAAAGTCTGATGAAAGTTCTCGTAGCCAACACCAACAGCCTTCCAAAAGGCAAGACGTTGGGCAAACTTATGGTACTACTCCCACAACCAGCACAAAGGGATACTCAGGTTCCAAGCCTAAGTGTCTAAAGTGCAACTATTATCATGTTGTTGGAGGTCAATGCCAGGCATGCTACAAGTACGGCCAACCAGGCCATTTTTCTCGTGAATGTCAAGAAAATGTTGTTACCTCGGTTAGACCCAATAACAATCCCAAAAACAGCAACAAGGGCAAGTCCAATGCTCGTGGAAGCGGAAGTGGGCAACAGGGAAACCGAAACCCCACAGGTGGAAGCAACAGTGGACCAAAGAGAACTGTAGTGTGTTACGAATGTGGAACCCCTGGACACGTGAGACCCGACTGTACCAAGTTGGCCAACCAGAAGAAGGACAACAAGGAACTTCATCACACGTGTATATGGTTGGAAATGCCCAAGCCAATCCGGATTCCAACATCGTTACCGGTACGTTTTTACTAAACTAACGATATGCATCTGTCTTGTTTGACACCGGGGAAGACTGAATTTTTATATCTACTGAATTTAGTGAAATATTGGAAGTCACCCCATCAGTTTTAGACCCTTACTATACGTTATAACTAGCCGACGGAAATGTTGTGACAGTTAATACCATCATTCGAGGTTGGACCTTAAACCTTTCCAATCGCCTGTTTAACATCGACCTAATTCTGGTAAGCCGTGGTAGCTCTGATGTCATTATTAGCATGAATTGGCTAGCAAAATATCATGCAGTTATCATATGTGATGAAAAACTGGTTTGTATACCTTGGGGAGATGAAACCTTGATTATACGAGGGGACGGTAACCCAGACATAATCAACACTAGACTTAGTGTCATCTCTTGCACCAAAGTCCAGAAATGCTTGGTCAAGGGATGCCCCATCTTCTTAACCCGTTCCTCCCCAAGTGATGAGGTACGCAACCCTAAACCTAAAAGACATGTCCAACTCATAATGGGTGTATTTTGTAGGGTTATGTTTGCCATGTTAGGAAACCCTAAACCTAAAAGAAACGTCCAACTCACCATCGGTGTATTTTTTAGGGCTGCGTTCGACATCCCTTGTAAAGAGATGTTGAATGCCCCATGCTTCTGGACAAACCTTTTCCCCTCTTCAGGTCCAATTAGTTCGACAATACCATCATCCACCAAACCTTGGAAAGTATGACTCCTTTCCTTAGAATTCAGAATTTGTGAAAATTTTGGAACCGTTAATAAGTGGATGCACGACCCTTGGCAGCATTCTGCAAGATGCGCATTTCTTTATTCTTGGTATCTTCCTTTATTTCCACCATTTGAGGTACTTCTTTTCTGTGCCTCTTTCGCCCAGCCCCGCTGTGAATGAAGCAGATTCTCTGCAACTTCCTACCCAATCACCATCAAAAATAATCTTAACCTTTCTGCTGGGTAGAAGTTTTAGTGCTATCAACTAATGTTTGTATCCCACAGGCTTGAGGTATATCAGCAAGTCTGTCGCGTATAGTTGTTGACACAGGAGGGGTATTAGTTAATTTTTTTTACCTTTAACCCCTAATTTCACACCATCAGGTGTGGAGATATAACATATCCTTCACCAATGAAAAGGATGCAGGAGTAGTGCATCCCCAACTATCACAGCATATAAAGCATGCTGGCGTGTCCTCCTCATATCAGAAACCATTTGCAATGAATTTTCCCTCCTAACCAAAGCCACAGCACCATTGGTCCTCTCTAAACTCTTGGAAGGATGTAACCGCGGCCCTGTTGAAAAATCTCTCGTCTATCCATCCATAGTAGTAGCAACATCCATTACTGCTCAATCAGATGTATACTGCGACCCATATAAAGATCTCTTTGCATTGCTTTCTATCCATCCATAGTAGCAGCAACATCCATTACTACTCAATCGGATGTATAGTGCGACCCGGATAAAGATCTCTTTGCATTGCTTTCTATCCATCCATAGTAGCAGCAGCATCCATTACTGCTCAATCGGATGTATAGTGCGACCCAGATAAAGATCTCTTTGCATTACTTTCTATCCATCCCTAGTAGTAGCAGCATCCATTACTGCTCAATCGGATGTATAGTGCGACCCAGATAAAGATCTCTTTGCATTGCTTCTTATCCATCCATAATAGTAGCAGCATCCATTACTGCTCAATCGGATGTATAGTGCGACCCGAATAAAGATCTCTTTGCATTGCTTTTCTATCCATCCATAGTAGTATCATCATCCATTACTGCTCAACCGGATGTATAGAGCAACCCGGATGTAGATCACTACACATCAACGTCACCTTTTTGTTTCTAAACATGTCTAAAATAAACCTGTATACTTAGAACATCTTCTCACTTAAGAGATAACTACGTTTTTAATAGCTTTGAGGACAAAGCTAAAATAACGGGTTGGTGCTGTAAAATCCATGATTTTACCATGATTTAATGTAATAAAGTTTCACCCAATAATCCTAGAACACTCCCTCATATGTTTTATTTCTATAAGATGTGTGTGAACTTGTCCATTATGTACTTATACTTTTACATTCACCCTTGTTGTAAATAGTTACATAACTCAAACCATGTACTTAAAAACTAGAAGAACAAATAATGAAATGTATAACTAATTATGTATACATAAGATTTAACAAAATTTAGAACAATGTTACATCATACATACATAGTCGTGTATGTATATGTGTACATCACAAGCATACTTACACCTTCTTGGACTAGCCCAAGATCCGTTCTCTTTGTGTTCTAGCCCAACACAAGCCCACAACAAGCCCACCTCTTCTTTTGGTTAGCCTTACACGGCACACATCCACTATGTGGAAGAAGAAGAGTTGCCTTGTTTTTGTAAAAGCCAACACTTGGCACAATGACTCTTACCAAGGCAATCATACCTTTTGCCTTTCCATTTCTCTCTCTCTTTAATTCGAAAACACACACACTCTTCATTCTCACACATGCAAATCCAATCTCATTTCTCTCATCTCCTTTATCTCTCAAATCATACGAATACATCCAAGAATCTACATTAACTTCACTAGATCTTTGTCCTCATCTAAACTACTAATCATTTAGTAGTATCTCCACCTTTGGAATCATTATAGCAAGCCCTAGCCGAATCCTTAACGGTCCTGACTTGGTTATAGTTAGGGTTTTCATCTTCATCAAGATTAGATCCCTAATCTCCCTTGTTCTCTAGATCTTCCTTAGTAACGTTAGCAAGAAAGGTATTACTCATTATGCTTTCTTCATTTTTACTTGCATGCATTAACATCCACCTATAAACACATGTAACAACGTGTTAAAAATCAAGATTTGATAAAACCATGACCATCTAAGGTCACGACATATTTTGGAATACCATTAGTCATGGTTAAAAACTTTTGATAAAGAAACCTATGACTAGTATTCTATGTTTAAACTTGATTTAAAATCATATGAATCATTTTATGAATTTAAATGTAGCCGTGGGTTACAAATCTCACTTTTGGGATTTTGGTTAACTAATAATCATAAATCTCATAAGTAATCTTTTGTAACTCAAAACCATGAAAAACCATGACCTTAAAGGTCAGGGCCTAATTAAATAGACATCTATGATTTATGTACTAAGTTTTAAATAATGGGATATGTATTTAGACATGTATAATGAACTACTAAAAATCACTAAAACACTTTATGTGTACAAATATAGCCGTGGGCTATATATATATCCTTGGATGGATTTTAAATGTACATGCATGTCTATGTAAAACCTAGATCTAGTGTTAAGGACTTAAATTAACCTAATAAACATAAAATAAGTATAAAGATCTTATGGGAACATTTGGGGAAAAACAATATATCCTTGGGCTATATGTAGTTTTTCTTGGATTCATGGTAACCTTGGAAACATGCAATAAACCTAGATAATTATGTTGAACTTTATAAATATTTATAAAACACAAATCTAGCTAAAAGTATCATCTTGGAAACACCAAGATTAAATTATAGCCGTGGGCTATATATGTGTATACATGGACATGTGATTGATTTTTAGGTCTATACATAGTTTAAATCTTATTTTGGGACTCTTATGATTACATGCAACCTTAAAACAAGTATTGACTTATCTTAATAAGCTATAACTTAATATAGCCGTGAGTTATAAGCTCATATTAGAGCTTATGACTTGCATGCAACCTTGTAACAAATCTAGATCTCATTTGATACACCAAATAAAACAAACTTTTAGTTTTATTCTTTTATTAGGGTTTATAACTAAATATGGATAAGGTAATAAGCTTATGAGAAAACCTAAACTATTACTTACATAAAATGAAAAAGTAGTAATGATGGACTAATCAAGCCCATGCAACATTAGCCCAAGACTAAATGAGCCTATTATGCCAATTTAACAAATCTTAGTACCTTAATGGACTTAAGAATGTGCTTAGGCCCATTTAATTAATTAGTGGACTTAAAAATGTATTTAAGCCCAATAAATGTTTTAAAGGCCCATTTAACAAATTACTGGACTTAAAATGCATTTAGGCCCACTAGACAGCCCAATAGTCTTTTAACCCATTTAATGAGCCCATTTAATGTTTTGGATTATTTAAATAAAAGGTTTTATAATAAAATATAACTTATAAAAACTTTTGGACTAAAATGACAATTTATGAAACCTAAGGACTAAAACCATGACATTTGAAACTTGTTTTGATAAACTATTAAACACAAGGACTAAAAATGTGATTATCTGAAAGTCTAGGGTCTAATAAGTACCATCCGTGGCATATTAAACCCTAGGGACCATTTTGGAAAGTTTCTAAAAGTTGTTTTGTCATTTCTAACCCTAAGGACCACTTTCGTAATAAGCCGAAACATAAAGAAGCCCTAGGGACTGCTTTTGCCATTATATGAAAGTTATAACACATATATAAAACTAAGAGGACTAAAACTGCCATAACCCGAAAGTATAACAAGACCTAGGTACTAATTGTGAAAAATACAAAAGTTTTACTTTACTTAAAACATGGAGGGACTAGTTTTGTAATATTCCGAAACTTAAACTAGCCCTAACCCTAATTCTATTTAAATTAGTAAAACATAAATAAATCCTAAACTAAAAGGATTTAAGTGGTAAATTCTTAAGCTTTCAATTTATAAATTATTTTATAAATGTTAAATAATTTATGGGAACTTTAAAGTTAAATAAAATATTTCTATTTTTACTTTACAAAAATAAAATATTTATAATTTGCTTTATGAAATAAAATGTATAAACCATAGAGATGTGTATAATTAGTACATGTACTCATATACTTTTAGGAAATAAAATTATATGAACGTAAAATAAGTTGAATGCAAATACGTATATTAATATTATAAGTAAGACATTTTATGTTTACTTAAATATGAAACTTAATAATAAGTTTAAATGGTTATTATTAATACATGTACTACGGACATAAACTAATATTATAAGTAAAACATTTTATGTTTACTTAAATGTGAAACTTAATTACAAGTTTAAATGGATATTGTTAATACTTGTACTACAATTATTTAGATAAACACTGTAGCATTTATAAACTGAATTAAAAATCTGTATAAGCATATTACGTTCCTTGTATTATTCATTAAGACTGTACTATTTGATTAGGCATAGCTTGTGGCGTGAGCATTATTTGGATATTCATATTATACATATTTTGCCAACTCCTAGGTGAGTTTACAGCCCTATATAAACTATTGATAAACTTTTCCTCTACGGGGGAGAAAACATGCAACTATTTTATTGGACATAACGGAATTGTATAAACTTGACTACGATTGACTATTATAGAAACTGTTAAATTATTGTAATTACCCGAATGTTATAAATAGATCTATTTGGGATTGACCATCCCCATCTGGGTGAGTCATGCTCACTGTGCCTTGGTCGGGACAACAGATGCATACCATGTTGAAACTGGGTTTGGGTGTCTTTTTGTAGGACACCAAGTTCTCATCTGTTGAGGACTATGGAAGGTTAAGCTTCAGTTTCGAGTAATAGAAAATATAATCTACCTTTTAGTAAAAATGCTTTGTGCATTGTTACTACTATAATTGATGTATGTCCAAACTAATTATAATTGAACCTGTAAATTCACCAACTTTATGTTGGCCCTCTAAGCATGTTTTTCTCAGGAAAATGAAGGTAGTACGTGGTGTGTGCATGGACATAACATCATTGTAATCTGCATTGTAGGACTCGTCAAGGGTTCTATTTTGGGAAAATAAACAATCTACTTTTATCATGTTGAAGACAATTTTCATAAATTTGTATGATAACCATGTAGTATGTTTTAAATAATCTCTTATCTTATGCTCTATGAACTATGTGCTATTGATCCACCCTTGTGACATCTCTGTTGATAATTCCGCATATTTAGACCCTACCTGGGGTGTCACACTTATTTTAAAAACGGGTAAAAAGGATAGATCATCGGGTTGCCTCCTAATAAGCGCTTGTTTTTGTTCACCGAGTTGTGAGCCTGACTTGGCATTGATTACAATGGTAAGAACCTTGAAGAACATCCACCGGGGTCAAATAAATGGTTTTCATCCATCAAATAGCAAAAACTTAAGGTGAAGAGCACAAGCCAAAGAAGAGTAGGCGCCTTAAGTAGTTGTTGAGCACGGTGGTAGAAAGTATGATGAAGTGAAAGCATAGCTCCATTTTTTCCAAAATTTTTTCCTTTTATTGCATCAGATGGATACTGAGATGGCTTAAAAATTGTGATACCCGGATCGAACACCTTTTCCTTTAAGGGAAAATAAGACTTAGACTCATTAGAACTTGAATATTTGCCCATAAACCGCACAATCTCATCCGAAGAAGGTGGAAAGAGAGGTGTCAAGACATAGGTGCTACGGATGTTGGTGTCGTCCGGTTTCTTCTCCTTTGAAATGGGGTTCTTTACATCCGAAGGAGGATAAAGACTATAATCAAAGTCCAAAGTATGAGAATCATGCTCATTGGGAAAGTAGGTATTATGAAAAGTGGTGAAATCTTCCTCAAAAGAGTAATCATCCAATATATCAAGCATTGTTGGTGGATGATCTTCATCAAAAATCGGAGCCTAATCATCAGTTTAAGACATATCACTTGAAATATCACTCGAAAGATTGTCAACATCATCAAAGTCATCATAAGTTGGCATGTCTTTATACTCTGAAGAAAAATCATCATAATCATCATAACCAAAATTAGAATCATCTTCATATTCATCATAGATTGGTGGGGTGTCATAAATTGGTGGTGCATCCAAATTGGAGACAGAATCATTAGAATCGTCCACATGGTCTTGATAAAGTGGATTATCATAGCAAGTCTCAAAAAGAGGATTTTTTTGTAGTACAAAAGCATCAAGATTTGTACTTTCCGAAGGAGTTGTAACAAGCTAGTCTTGAAGCAAACCAATCATTTTCGCCGATACTTTTCCATTTGATTTGCTTGTAATTTTCCCCATCTTAAAAACTTGTTGATCATTCCTGACCCTTAGAATTAGCACACCTTCGTGTCACACCCCACCATGGCGGAATATGAGGCGCGACGTATGGACATCATCACAACAATAGCGTGTCTATAGAGATAACTAAATGAAATGGAGATATCATAAATGGTGACACAATGTCATGAAGATATCACAAACAATGCAGGCGTCTAGGTAAGTAGGTAATAGGTCTACCTCTTACCAAAGACATACAATTAACAAATAACAAACATATAGGTGTCTACAAAGTATCACTCATTCAAACATAATTAAAGACTAGGAGGAAAGGGGGTTCCTCCAAATGCAACCCTAAGCCTCCAAAGCTAGCCACTCCTATTATCACGCTTAACCACATTCTCACCTGAAAGAGACACTAAAACACGTCAACATAAAGTTGGTGAGAGTCATAGGTTTAGACTCCAACCCCAAAATAGTTATAAGTTGTGAATAACAACCATCAATAAAAGAACATATGGACAGTGTGTTACAATTATGCATTAACAACTACCATTCAAGATTAACCATACAATCACAATTCCAAGGCTCCAAGCCTTACCAATAACCACAATTTCCAAGGCTCCCAGCCTTACCAATAACCATGGTCCCATAGGCGCCCATACACCTATGAACCTGTAACACCCCATTTTGATAATGGAATGTCACGCGTAATTATGGCGTGTCATCAAAGCATACAAGGATAAATGTATAAAACATTACATGACCATAGGGATAACCGGAATCAAACATCGGTTCCCAAACATAAGCCCAAAACATAATAAAGCAAAAGAAATGAATGAAAGACTACACAAGCATAAATATATAAAGGCAAAAGGAAAAGAAGTCTCTAGCAGCTTCCATCCTATGCACGTCCTCCAAATGCTTGAATCTTTCCTAGGGTACCTGCCGTTTTGGGACATGGAAAGGAAAGTAATGGCTGAGCAAAACGCTCAGTGCACGGATATAGACATAGTATAAGTGACTAAAACATAATAGAGACTTAATAGCAGCGGAAATGTATAAGTCCTGGAAAACCTAGAACATGTTCATAAAACTGGTTTTATAGTTTGAAAAGCCTTATGTTTATCTTATGAAAACTGTTTAACATATTTTACCATTAGCCAATATAGGTCATGAAAATCCACCGTGCATGAATACTTGGAGGGGTGACCTCATCATGCAAATTAGAGGGGCTGCCTCTAATTTAATATACTGGTTATGGGTAGGAGGGATCAGCTCCTTGTGAAGGATGCAAGGCACACATCACATTCACCATGAAATCCTGACTGAAAACATGTAACTAGGATGCACCCATACACCCCACATGATAAATATAATAAATGGCCAAAAGCTGAAGGGACGCCACGAGCAATCACTCCGCCGTGGTGAAGTCATAACGTCAGTGCCTCTAATGTTATGGTTATGGACCTCCATAACTAGGTGAAACTGGTCATGCATGTATATGGCTATAGGTAATCTTAATTAAACATAAGCAATCAACCACATAACTTATACTACAGGAAAACAGTTGGCTGCATACGGGGAATCCTAATAAGGAAAGAATGTCCATACTGAAAGGACGGGAATTCGTACCTTATGTCCAGTGAACGAGAAAGATGAACTGCGAGGAATCCTACTTCCGAATCACTAGTGCTACATAAATACGTACATGAATAAGTATCTGCTTACTAAATATATAGCTGGTTTTACGTCATGTCTTAGCTTATTTTATGTGTTCTTACCATGTTTTACTGTTTTAAAGCCTTAAACTGTGTTAAATCTTATATTCTGTTTAATCTGATTAAGTATTTCTGGTATCTCATGTGTTATTATACTTACTGTGTAATAATAAGAAAGTTTCCAAAAATATAAAGTTTCCTAAAATAGGAAGTTACCAAAAATAGAAAGTTTCCAAAAATAGAAAGTTTCCAAAAATAGAAAGTTTCCAAAAATAGAAAGTTTCCAAAAATAGATTTACTGCTAAAAATAGATAAGTTTCTAAAAATAGAAATTTTCCATAAATAGATTAGCTGCCTTAATTAAATAAGTTTCCATAAATAGATTAGCTGCCTAAAATAAATAAGTTTCTAAAAATAGATGGTTAAATAAGCTAAGTATATAAGCCTAAGTGTTTTCATGATTATTTTCTAAGTCATATGATATAATGTATAGTTTAATAATTATTTCATGGAATTAAATTAAACTATAGGTTAAAATATTTAATTAAAGTATAACATGTTTTTAATTAAATAAGTTAAATACTTAGGTTAAAATATAACCTAAGTCATGTTAATTAATTAATTATATCCATGGTTTTAAAATAATTAATTAATTATAAGTCTTAAATATAAATATACTTAGGTTAAAATAATTTCATGATCATTAATAATTAAATAACCTAAGTCATGTTATTAAATTAATCACATCATTTTATTAATTTAATTATAACATAAGATCATAAACATAAAAAAAACTAACATACACCATGAACCGGATCAAGACTAAAAAGCATGAACCGGACATGAAATCAACACCGTACCCCGAACCAACTCGGGGTACCCCATGTTTTACTGCTGCCGTGGGACCCACACGCAAGACTATATGGTCTTGGTGGTGGTCGGCTTGGCAAACCGAGACCCATTCGGGTTCGGTTGCAGCCTGCGGCCAAAACAAACACCCCTTAAAAACACCCTTTTGATTTTATTTAACACCAAAACATGTTAGATCTATGTTTAATTATTATGTTTTTTTGTAAAAACATCTCATGTTCTTGATTTATAAAAAGATTTAAATCAAAAGAAAAGGTTTAAAAAGGTTTTACCGAATTCGTGGATCAAAAGGACGAAGAACCAACACGATCAATCACTAAAACTTCAAGATCCAAGATTACAAATCACCTTCTATGGTGGTTGTAGGGTGGCGGCACAAAGGAGAAGGAGAAGGAGGGTTTTTAGGTTTTCTTAAAAATCTTCTGTAAAGATTAAATGAGTAGTGAAAAATCCCTTAAACCCTTTTAGTAAAATTTTGTTGGGCTAAGCCCATCCTCCCTCCTTAATTTCTAGGTAATGAGGCCCACAAGGGGTAACCCGAATGTTTTCCGTGTCTAATTAATAAGTTACACGTTCGTGATTATTTGTGTTCGCGTTTTAAGTGTTCTCGTTACGTAAATATCGTGATCTAATATATTTAATTACGCTCTAATAAATATATATACGTAATTAATAATAGTTCGTGTTTTAATTACGTTCATGATTTCATGATCGCATGTTCGTGATTAATTATTGTCAAATAATTATTACGTGCTCGTGCGTAGTAAATACTTATCGTGTTCTAACACGTACGTAATACGTAAAATCCTAACACGTAATCGTAATCATGCTATATTAGAAGGTTTTAATCTAGTACGTACAATCTTAAGGGTACTATTCATGGTAAAAGCATGCGGGTTTTACAACTCTTCCCCCCTAAAAAGAATAATTCGTCCCTGAATTATAGATAACGTAACTAAAGGAGAAACATACCCCAATCAAACTGAGAGGGTATGTAAGGTAAATGAACGTACAGGTGACCTGGCAGAAGGAACGCGGAATGTGACATGTCTTGAAAGGACATGAAACGTGACGTGACTAAAAGGACATATCTAATAGATAAGAGAAAAACGGATAGGGAGTCCGGATGGACTTGTCCGTTTCCAAGTGGCCTCCCACTTGGAACGGTTCCTCTACAAGATCTTGACCCGAATGATAAGTCTCGGTCCTCCTGACCTTGACTTGAATTATGAAGAAGTTCTTGGTTATCAACGTAAGGTAGAACCCCTAAATTCGATCGAGGAAAATAAGAGTTAACGTGTAAGAGTAACTGAAATATTATGGTGCAAAACAATCCAACTTAACCGATAACTAGCAACGATGCGCGAGACATATAGAAACGTAGTACGTGAAAAATTTTGAACGTGGTGCTACGTGGAGATATGGCGAGTGTAGTATGAGTAAACATATCGTGACCCCTGATACGTGTAACATATCTTGATCATGATATGAGGAACGTGGAATGAACATGACATGTGAAACATATCGTGATCATAGAATATAATGGCGGTAACGACCAACGCTAGAAGGTGAGACATAGATTATGACGAGAAACGTCTATCTGAGGATAGGGAGTTATACTAAACTTGGGTCTGGTCTGTCAAGTTCTTGCAAACTACCCATAATGAGAAAAGAAATGAACATAAAATCGTAAACCAAAATACGATCATGAACGTGAATAGTGTCATGAACGCGAGCGTGAAAGCAAGGCGTGGAATTAGAACAAGGACGTGAAGTAAATAAGGAGCATAATTATGAATATTTGTCTAACCTGATAACTGAGAAACTGCCAAGTGATCGGATGAGCCTTGGCTGGAACATGTCCGATCAATCTGTTGGTTCTGAAATCCTTGCGGATGTAAGGATTCTACACACTTGATCAAACTGTTTGTAATAACTCAGATGGCATCATGCTTCTTCTGAGTTTGCATTAATCTGGTAACCAAAATCCGTGGAGATCTTGTTCCATTTTAGTTCACAAGTATAGATGATAAAACCTCCCAGTTTGTTGGTGTCCTATCTTAATCTGTTGGTATGTCAGGTACATAGATATGGACGTAGCTGTATCCTGCTTCATAGAAACTTGATACATAGAAGGTCGCGAAATTCTGAATCTCTGAATCTAGACTTCTCCTAGCGTAGGATTTCCTAGAACACTTAATGTAGTGTAGGGTTCTCTCCTTTACGCATAAGCAGAGTCATGGTAAGATTAACCATGCAAATCCATGTGATCCAGCGTGTCACTGTAATCAAACAGAATTGATATTGGAAAAATTTTCTGGGTGAAATTTCTCTTGTCATAGAATTTGCAACATAGTGCAGATATGGTATTCCTGTTCTTCTCTGGGCTTAAAGGAAATCAGGTTATCCTCAATGAAAACACTGATGAATTTGCTCTGAGTTCATGGAAAATCATTCTTATAATGCCGTTGGAGCATTGATGAGACTAATTCAAAATAATAAATCTAGCATGACCGAGTCGTGTACGAATAGCAGTCATGGACATGTCCTTCTCTTTCACTCGTCACTGTTGGCAACATGATCATGCGTTCGATCTTGGAAAAGTGATTAACACTATAAGGTCGATTGGACATGTTGTCCGTACGTGGAAGAGAGTAATGGTCATGAATGGTGATTTGTTTAAGCCGACGGTAGTCGACACATAATCTCATGGTACCGTCCTTCTCCGTGTAAGTTCTTCTGGAATGTATAGGAACAATTTTGGAATAATCCGTTGGTTATGCGTAAAAGGACCTCAGTAGTCGTGTCCTACTGACAGCTAGAAAGTTTTAGTAATCATGGCTAACAAAGCACGTGCTTGGAAAGCATAGATAATTTGTACCGATTTTCCTGATGGAAAAGTCAAGCTGAATGTATTCAGGGGCCTGAACATTACTGTACATAATTATGAATCGTAGCATGGTGTGATGTTCATAGTCCATAATTAGGATAAAATTCATCTCGTGTCTGTCCGAGGAAATGCGTTAGCAGCTTGGATTTTATCATTAACATGAAGGAAAACCTTCGTATGCGTGGGAATACGAAAGGCGTCCTTCATGGTCATGAATATATGAACTATGGTGAAAGAGTTGAAAGTGACATCGGCAACATGACAGTTCTCACTGATGCGCCGATAACGGTATTGAAATTCTTGTGGCCTGATTAATACATGGCACATCAAAATGGATATACCATTGGAGGGTACCCTGAATTTCTTAGAAATGTTCCATAGTTGGACGTGAGTCATGTGTCTTGACTCGTTTCTTGGAACTATAAGCATGACATATGTCTTGACTGGTGTCTTGACATGTGTCATCAGGAGTTATACGTGAGACATGTGTCTTGACTGATGTCTTGACATGTGTCTTCTGAAAGTATACGTGAGACATGTGTCTTGACTGATGTCTTGACATGTGTCTCGAGATGTGAAACAAATAGAACTACAAATATTAGGTTATTATGCCAGAATTGGCGGATCGGTTGGACTACTAATCCTTGTATTTCTGACCACGTCCGTGGCCAGAGTTTCGGTTGCGATTTCTAGGATAGTTGTTGTCATAATAGTGGTTACTATCGTCCTGTCTGTCAGTTCCATGATGGTCATTCTCATGACCGTGATTCATGTAACTATTCAGCTGAGTGGCCGGCTGGTACCGGTTGCACTCATATGGCTGAAATGACAGCCGAATGACGTGTGACATGTAACTAAGAATTAGGGACAATGATTAATGGGAATCGTCTGATGGTGAAGCATCTTCTCGTCCAATTGCTTTGCTCCGACGCCTTTGTCTTCGTCTAGTAGGATCTCCAGGTTGTGAACAGCATCCGCATCTCGTAGCATCTCCGAACGTCAGCAGCATCAACCTTTAGTAACATCTCCAAGTTATGAGTGGCATCAGAATATCAGCAACAGAAAATATGCCTGAGGTGATTCAGAATCGACTAGCGAATACTCGTGAAGTATTGCAAGTGGAATATACATGGATTAAGGTACGTGTAATACACATGAAATACGGTACGTGGAATGC
This sequence comes from Glebionis coronaria, assembly GCA_025667525.1. Classification (NCBI taxonomy): domain Eukaryota; kingdom Viridiplantae; phylum Streptophyta; class Magnoliopsida; order Asterales; family Asteraceae; genus Glebionis; species Glebionis coronaria. The sequence continues at coordinate 317,161,847 of CM046878.1, forward strand.
ACATGAAATGATCGGTATGGGGTCGATCATTTATCATGATTTAAGGAAAGTATACCGGTTAAACGGTTAGGAAAACCATCATGATAACCTGGCAGTATTAGCATAGACATCATTCTGGTTGTAACGGAAACGTTAAAGTGTGGTTACACCAAATTCAACGATGATTTGCCTGACAGCATGATCAATGAAAACCAACCATGACTATCATGAAAGCATAATTCAATGAAATCCAACAATGTCTTGCGTGAAAGCATAAATAACAAAAGAGGCGTAAAACATAATCAACATGAAGACGAAATTATCATGAAGAAACATGAAACCATCTATCCTGAAGAAGAGTATAACATCATCAGCATGAAACTGAAGTTAACCATTACAGTATGAAAACATACTTGACATAAAAACATAATAACTTATGAGGGGACATGAATAACATTTTATGCCAATTTAAATCATGATAAAAAAATTTATGCATGAAAAACAGTGCATGAATGCGTAATGTAGTTTATAAAACCTTTATATGTGCGAGGGAACACCTATGGGTCGGTTCCAAAAGAAAAGACATGGCGAGGGGACGCCTATGGGTCGGTCCCAAAATTAAAAGTTTCGATAAAAGCACATGCGACTAAATAGGGCCAGTCCTGTACCAACCATTACTTAGTCATAATCCCTGCAACAATGATACATGAAACATAAATAAATGAAACTCATATGTCAAAACTTATCAGAAAAAAAATTTTATGTGACTAATTATGAACTACTGGGGTTCAGTCCACATAGCCATAGTTCACGAGGAACATTATGCATGAAACAATCACACATAACTAAATATGAATGACGGTTGTCCATCCATATTAGAAAAACAATATCATTGAAAACATCAAGGTTAAAACCTCAAGGTGCTGAAAACATCATGGTTAAAATAACAATGCGCTGAAAACATCAATACCTAGAATAACAAACGTTGGCTTAGGAAGCTCCTGGTGACTACCCACTAGTCACAGGTCGAGTTTTAGAGCCTACAGGTCGAAGCCTTGGCTCTGATACCATAATTGTAACACCCCATTTTGATAATGGAATGTCACGCGTAATTATGGCGTGTCATCAAAGCATACAAGGATAAATGTATAAAACATTACATGACCATAGGGATAACCGGAATCAAACATCGGTTCCCAAACATAAGCCCAAAACATAATAAAGCAAAAGAAATGAATGAAAGACTACACAAGCATAAATATATGAAGGCAAAAGGAAAAGAAGTCTCTAGCAGCTTCCATCCTATGCACGTCCTCCAAATGCTCGAATCTTTCCTAGGGTACCTGCCGTTTTGGGACATGGAAAGGAAAGTAACGGCTTAGAAAAATGCTCAGTGTACGGATATAGACATAGTATAAGTGACTAAAACATAATAGAGAATTAATAGCAGCGGAAATGTATAAGTCCTGGAAAACCTGGAACATGTTCATAAAACTGGTTTTATAGTTTGAAAAGCCTTATGTTTATCTTAAGAAAACTGTTTAACATATTTTACCATTAGCCAATATAGGTCATGAAAATCCACCGTGCATGAATACTTGGAGGGGTGACCTCATCATGCAAATTAGAGGGGCTGCCTCTAATTTAATATACTGGTTATGGGTAGGAGGGATCAGCTCCTTGTGAAGGATGCAAGGCACACATCACATTCACCATGAAATCCTGACTGAAAACATGTAACTAGGATGCACCCATACGCCCCACATGATAAATGTAATAAATGGCCAAAAGCTGAAGGGACGCCACGAGCAATCACTCCGCCGTGGTGAAGTCATAACATCAGTGCCTCTAATGTTATGGTTATGGTACCTCCATAACTAGGTGAAACTGGTCATGCATGTATATGGCTATAGGTAATCTTAATTAAACATAAGCAATCAACCACATAACTTATACTACGGGAAAACAGTTGGTTGCATACGGGGAATCCTAATAAGGAAAGAATGTCCATACTGAAAGGACGGGAATCCGTACCTTATGTCTAGTGAACGAGAAAGATGAACTACGAGGAATCCTACTTCCGAATCACTAGTGCTACATAAATACGTACATGAATAAGTATCTGCTTACTAAATACATAGCTGGTTTTACGTCATGTCTTAGCTTATTTTATGTGTTCTTACCATGTTTTACTGTTTTAAAGCCTTAAACTGTGTTAAATCTTATATTCTATTTAATCTGATTAAGTATTTCTGGTATCTCATGTGTTATTATACTTACTGTGTAATAACAAGTAAGTTTCCAAAAATAGAAAGTTTCCTAAAATAGAAAGTTACCAAAAATAGAAAGTTTCCAAAAATAGAAAGTTTCCAAAAATAGAATGTTTCCAAAAATAAAAAGTTTCCAAAAATAGATTTACTGCTAAAAATAGATAAGTTTCTAAAAATAGAAAGTTTCCATAAATAGATTAGCTGCCTTAATTAAATAAGTTTCCATAAATAGATTAGCTGCCTGAAATAAATAAGTTTCTAAAAATAGCTGGTTAAATAAGCTAAGTATATAAGCCTAAGTGTTTTCATGATTATTTTCTAAGTCATATGATATAATGTATAGTTTAATAATTATTTCATGTAATTAAATTAAACTATAGGTTAAAATATTTAATTAAAGTATAACATGTTTTTAATTAAATAAGTTAAATACTTAGGTTAAAATATGTATTATTATATATTAATAATATAACCTAAGTCATGTTAATTAATTAATTATATCCATGGTTTTAAAATAATTAATTAATTATAAGTCTTAAATATAAATATACTTAGGTTAAAATAATTTCATGATCATTAATAATTAAATAACCTAAGTCATGTTATTAAATTAATCACATCATTTTATTAATTTAATTATAACATAAGATCATAAACATAAAAAAAAAACTAACATACACCATGAACCGGATCTAGACTAAAAAGCATGAACCGTACATGAAATCGACACCGTACCCCGAACCAACTCGGGGTACCCCATGTTTTACTGCTGCCGTGGGACCCACACGCACCAACCAAGACCATATGGTCTTGGTGGTGGTCGGCTTGGCAAACCGAGACCCATTCGGGTTCGGTTGCAGCCTGCGGCCAAAACAAACACCCCTTAAAAACACCCTTTTGATTTTATTTAACACCAACACATGTTAAATCTATGTTTAATTATTAAGTTTTTTTGTAAAAACATATCATGTTCTTGATTTATAAAAAGATTTAAATCAAAAGAAAAGGTTTAAAAAGGTTTTACCGAATTCGTGGATCAAAAGGACGAAGAACCAACACGATCAATCACTAAAACTTCAAGATCCAAGATCACAAATCACCTTCTATAGTGGTTGTAGGGTGGCGGCACAAAGGAGAAGGAGAAGGAGGGTTTTTAGGTTTTCTTAAAAATCTTCTGTAAAGATTAAATGAGTAGTGAAAAATCCCTTAAACCCTATTAGTAAAATTTTGATGGGCTAAGCCCATCCTCCCTTCTTAATTTCGTGGTAATGGGGCCCACAAGGGGTAACCCGAATGTTTTCCGTGTCTAATTAATAAGTTACACGTTCGTGATTATTTGTGTTCGCGTTTTAAGTGTTCTCGTTACGTAAATATCGTGATCTAATATATTTAATTACGCTCGTAATAAATATATATACGTAATTAATAATAGTTCGTGTTTTAATTACGTTCATGATTTCATGATCGCATGTTCGTGATTAATTATTGTCAAATAACTATTACGTGCTCGTGCGTAGTAAATACTTATCGTGTTCTAACACGTACGTAATACGTAAAATCCTAACACGTAATCGTAATCATGCTATATTAGAAAGTTTTAATCTAGTACGTACAATCTTAAGGGTACTATTCATGGTAAAAGCATGCGGGTATTACAGAACCAATCCCAAGGCCCCGCCTTGTCAACATCCCCTTGGTACCAAGTCAAACCACAATAACAATCAAGAATCACATAGCAGTTAATCACATAAGTGTACACACAAGTCCATCACAAACCATAAAACATTCACAACACTATTTACAAAACCACACAGTGTCTCTTCCATCCCATTTGGAAGTCAAAACATTTATAAATCATAAACATGGGACTATGAAACTCACTTGAACAAGCTTCTCCAACTACCCGCACTCTAGCAAAATCTTAGAATTTTTGAAAGAAGAAAATTAATGAAGAACCCTAAGACCACCATTGATGCCGACTTAATGTTGATCTACAGGGGTTTTATGAAGTGTTTTGGTTAATAAAAAAGTATTTATATAGTTTCCTAACAATTCCTTGGCCCATTACAAAAGTCCGGTTCCCCTTTTTCATTATTTTCCCTTTTCTTTTTCTTTCTTGCATCCCAAAACCGACTATCATATATATTTTTATATTTTTATATTTTTTTCTTCTTTTTATTATTTATTAATATATTATTAATAATACCTAAATCTACCTTAATTTATTTGAACTCCTAAAGCCTCTGAAACCTCAAAACCGTAAAACTAGTCAGTTTTTAAGCGTATACCGTAAAAGACGTAAAAATATACAGTTTTATAAAAACTCTTGAAATATGAAATAAACTAATTAACTAAGTCCTTAATGACTTAAAACCATCCCAAAAAATACTCCCGTGACTAAATACCTCTTCCGAGACCCCTAAATGCAAAACCCTAAACCGTAAAAATACGATTTTCTATAATACATATACGTATATGTAAAACCACTAAATAACACCATCTCATTTCATAGTCACTACCATGTGGGCTCATGAACATGAAATAACCGTTCCTCGATTTACTTATGAGTACCATATACCCATAAACGTTATCCAAACCTCACTCCAAACACACAAAATAAACACATAAGCACATAAAAGCACATATTTGCACAAAATACCTTAAACTATAGTCTAAGTGACGAACCCCAAAAATCATGGTTGTCACATCACTCCCTCCTAATAGAAATCTCGTCCCGAGATTTACTCCTTAGGATCAAACACACAAACAACAAATCACATGAGGATACTTGTTCTAAATGAACTCCTCTCATTTCCATGTGTACTTTAGTTCATGTCTCAAAATACCACATATACGAACCAACAATAATTAAATTCATTCCTAAACTCTTGACCTCACAGCGAATAAATCTCACAAATGACCCTTTGATAAAACAAAGACTCTTATTAACACAAATCCCGAATAACCGTACATGACAATATGCATTCTCAAACAACATTTACCAATCTTAACACATGAAATATATCATGTATACCACTCAATTCTCCCAGGCAATTCTATACTCATAAGCTACTGGTCCGATCTTTCCAAAGATTATAAATGTACCTACAAAACTCTACATCAACTTTTCCATTTTACCAAAACATACCACCCGTTACTATGGGTGAAACTTCCTACATAACTTTGTCACTAAACTCTTGTGGTTTCCTCGTTTTCAACATATCATCTCTTGTTGCTCTCATCCTTTCCACAAACACCATTACCACATTAGTAGTCTCTTTCACCAACTTTAGTCCACCATAAGGTCAACTCACCCTATCCTTCCATATAGTGCCTCAAATGGCATTCATCGACTTCTAGTATGATAACTATCATTATATGAAAACTCAGACATCGCCAACGAGTTTCCCACCTCCCTCTAAATCAGTCACCCAAGCTCGCAACACGACTCCTATACTTGTAGCAATTTCTCACTTCGTCTGTCCTTTTCCAATTAGCTGGATATACTCATATCTAATCATGTTCATCAACTCCCTTTACTCCGTACCCCCAAACTACTTAAAAATTCCAATTTCCTTACAAAAGTAATCCTATGACGGTCTTTCACATATTCATTAGTTAGTTTTATCAACTGCCATCCAAAGCCATGCTACAACTACTTCCATCAATTTTGGATAGCTTATTAGTAGCACCCATATACTTCTTTTCTCACTTTCCTCAATGAAAGATTTTTAATGATCCTTTATACTCAACTTACCCTTGAACATATTTAACTCTTTCTAAGATAATTAGCTATATTTCATCCTTTATACGTACACAACGTCTTACCTTCAAATTCATAGTGCTCCTCGCCGCGTCTCAGTTAGGCCAAGCCCTTCGTCTCTCATGGCACATCACATCTATAACTCCCCATCCCTTCGATTATAGATACTAAGCCTTCCAATCACACAGTATAGGTCAGTGTCATTCCCTTTTCCATACTACAATATTAGCTTGCCTTGTGCTTTAGTATACTCATTAGGCTCTACCAAAGTTTTACCTTTGGTTCCTATCTCGACCTATTTCATTCATGATTCGCATCTATCCACACTTCCTTCTTCTTCCTCGACTCATGACATACATCACGATGTGATGCTTCCTGTTTATCAAGTCATCTACACGTCGAAATTACCTAACTAACTTCACTTGTTTTCCTTACGACCAATTCTCCTACTCCCTTCTAATAGGGATAGATTATAGTTTCTCGTGATTCTACTCAGATCACACTCTCATCTAAAACCCATATCAGTATTCATTTTTCTAAACCAATCCATATTATAAATTCTTACATAGGTCTCATAACTCTCTTCTTGACATTCCACCTACCACGTGGTACTTCAGTCATCAAGTTCTAGGGATACTTGGTTCTATCCTTCGAGGGTTTTTCCCTAATTCCTTCACTATCATGTCCAAACAAAATTTCTCACTCAATTCATCAACTCTATGGAAATCGTTATTGCATTGGATAATGCATAACTGTCTCTTCCAAAGATCCTTCATAAACACCTTCACTAAACCGACCCTCTAATCACTTCTGCACGAACTTATTCAGAACTAGCTTCACTACTCATCCCTCGATATTGATAGCCATAAATTTCTATCTTTGTGTAGTCACTCAACTCCCCTTGTTACTTCCACGAGTTCTTAATCTCCTATGTTATGTTGTAAAACCCGCATGCTTTTACCATGAATAGTGCCCTTAAGATCGTACGTCCTAGATTAAAACTTACCTCATTTAGTATTGATCACATTCATGTGCTATTAATCAAGCAAGTGCATACGTGTATGACATGACAAGTATCGAATACGTACGAACTCATGATAAACAATTATAGAATATGTCACATGAACATAATTAAATCATGATCACCATTTAAAATACGAACAAGAATAATTACGTAAATACATATAATATAATTACGAGCGTTAAGATTACGATAAACGACATGGTAAAATAAACAGAAACGCTTTAAACACGAGCACGGTTAACCACGAACGAACACGAAACATCGGGACACGAGAAAGGTACGGGTACCCCATGTGGGGCCCCCATACCCACGGCACAACCACAAGGAATGGGCTAAGCCCATGGACTTTTACAAGTAAAGGGGGGTTATGTAACTTTTCATTTCATTTTCACTTTTTCAAGAAAATAAACAAAAACCCTAAAAGAGTTTTCTCTCCTCCTCTTTTCTCCTCTTTATGCCGCCACCCTAAGATCACCATAGGAGGGTGATTGGTTGATTTTGATCTTAAAACTATTGCTATAATCAGTGTTTGTTCATCCTTTTCCAAGCTACATAGTGGTATACCTTTTTAAACCCTTCTTTTTAATTCTTTTGAATCTTTGTTTATGTTCATGAACATGTTATTGTTTTTTTTATTAAAACATGGTAATTAATCATAGATCTAACATGTTTTGGTGTTAATTAAAATCAAAGGTTGTTAAAAGAGGGTGTTTGTTTTTGGCCGCCTAGTTTAATCAACCCGGGGGAGAGTTTGGTTTCTTTTTAGCCGCCACCACCAAGACCATTTTTGGTCTTGGTTGGCTCATGTGGGACCCACGGCAGCAAGGAGGCACACGTGCCCCGAGTTTGGCTCAGGGTACGGTGTCGAGTTCATGCCCGATTCATGGTTCGTTGGTTAAATCATGATTTATGCTACATGTTAATTTTTATGAATTATGAACTTAGGATATAATTAATTAATAACATGAAATATTAATTAAATCATGACTTAGGTTATTTTAATTATTAGTTTAACATGACATTAATTTAACCTAAGTATTTTTATGTTATTAGTTATAATTAATTAATTATTTAAAACATGCCTATAATTAATTAATTTAGACATGACTTAGGTTATATTATTAGTAATAATAATACACTTTTTAACCTAAGTATTTCATTTCATTTTAATTAAAACATGTTATACTTTAATTAAAATGCTTAACCTATAGTTTAATTAAAATACATGAAATAATAATTAAACTATACACTATATCATATGACTTAAGAAATAAGCTTATAACACTTAGACTTATATGTTAGCTTATGTAACCAGCTTAATTCTAATTATGGAAACTTCTATTTATAGAAACTTAATTAAATAAGGCAACTAATCTAATTATGGAAACCTTCTATATATGGAAATCTATCTATTTCAGGCAGCTAATCTAATTATGGAAACCTTCTATATATGGAAACTTATTTAATTAAGGCAGCTGATCTATTTTTAGAAACTAATCTATTTTAAGCAGTAAATTCTATTTTAGGAAACTTTCTATTTTTGGAAACTTTCTATTTTTGGAAACTTTCTATTTTTGGAAACTTTCTATTTTTGGAAACTTTCTATTTTTGGTAACTTTCTATTTTTGGAAACTTTCTATTTTTGGAAACTTTCTACTTTTGGAAACTTTCTATTTTTGGAAACCTGCTATTTTTGGAAAGTTACTTATTATTATACAGTAAGTATATTAATACATGAAACACCAGTAATACTTAATCAGATAAATCAGAATACAAGATAAACACAGTTTAAGGCTTTAAACAGTGAACCATGACCTAAAACATACCAAATCAGCTAAAATGAGACATAAAACCCAGTACGTAATTAGTGAATCGATACTTATACACGTGTGTATTCATGTAGCGTTAGTGATCCAGAAGTAGGAGTCTTTCTTCCGTTCATTCACTGGACTTGAGGTACGGATTCCCGTCCTTTCAGTATGGACATTCTTTCCTTATTTAGGATTTCCCCGTATGCAGCCAACTGTTTTCCCCAGTATTTGTTTTATTGTTTTGAACTGCTTATGTTTAATTAGCATAATCTATAGCCATATACAAGCATGACCAGTTTCACCTAGTTATGGAGGTACCATAACCATAGCATTGGAGGCACCGATGTTATGACTTCCCCACGGCGGAGTGATTGCTCGTGGCGTCCCTTTCAATTTTGGCCATATTATTATATCATGTGGGGCGTATGGGTGCATCCTAGTTACATGTTTTATTCAGTTTATCATGGTGAATGTGGTGTGTGCCTTGCACCCTTCACAAGGAGTTGATCCCTCCTACCCAAACCAGTATATTAATTAGAGGCATCCCCTCTAATTAGCATGATGAGGTCACCCCTCCAAGTATTCATGCATGTGACCTTTTCATGACCTATATGGGCTATGGTATATATATGTTAAACAGTTTTCATAAGATAAACATAAGGCTTTTCAAACTATAAAACCAGTTTTCTCACTACATAACCAGTCTACTCAGAACTTAGTCTTCCGCTGTTATATGTTACACGCTTATCCTATTTCATGCTATATTGTATATCCGTGCACTGCGCGTTTTGCTCAGCCGTTACTTTCCTTTCCATGTCCCAAAACGGCAGGTACCCAAGACTCGAGCATTTGGAGGACATGCATAGGATGGAAGCTTCCATAGACTTCTTCTCCTGTTTCCTTCATATATTTATGCTTGTTTAGTCTTTCATTCAGTTCATTTACTTTGTTATGTTTTGGGCTTGTGTTTGGGAACCGATGTTTGATTCCGGTTTTCCCTATGGTCATGTATGTTTTACTACATATTACCTTGCATGCTTTGATGACACGCCATAATTACGTGTGACATTCCATTTATCAAAATGGGGTGTTACAATTATGGTATCAGAGCCAAGGCTTCGACCTGTAGGCTCTAAAACTCGACCTGTGACTAGTGGGTAGTCACCAGGAGCTTCCTAAGCCAACGTTTGTTATTCCACGTATTGATGTTTCAGAGCGTTGTTGTTTTTAACCATTATGTTTTCAGCACCTTTTTGTTTTAGCCATGACGTTTTCAGCACCTTGTTGTTTTCACCATGATGTTTTCACCAGTATAGTCTTACTAATATGGAATGAACAACCGTCATCCATACTTAGTTATGTGTCATTGTCTATGCATGATGTTCCTCGTGAACTGTGACGATGTGGACTGACCCCAGTAGTTCATAATTTTCACATAATTTTTTTTTTCTGTTAAGTTTTGACAATGACTTTTAATTATTATGTTTCATGCATTCATGCATTTATATCATATGTCATCTATTGCAGGAATTTTGACTAAGTAATGGTTGGTACAGGACTGGCCCTATTTAGTCGCATGTGCTTTTATCGAAACTTTTAACTTTGGGACCGACCCATAGGCGTCCCCTCGCCATGTCTTTTGTTTTGGAACCGACCCATAGGCGTTCCCTCGCACATATAACGGTTTTATAAACTACATTACGCATTCATGCACTGTTTTTCTTGCATAAAATTTTTCTCATGATTTAAATTGGCATAAAATTTTTCATGTCCCATCATAAGTATTATGTTTTTATGTCAAGTATGCCTTCATACTGTCATGGTTAACTTCAGTTTCATGCTGATTATGTTATACACTTCTTCGTAATAGATGGTTTCATGTTTCCTCATGATAATTCCGTCTTCATGTTAATTATGTGTCACGCCTCTTTTGATTTTTTCGTTGTCCTGCAAGACATTGTTAGATTTCTTGAATCATGCTTTCATGATAGTCATGGTTGGTTTTCATTGATCATGCTGTCAGGCAAATCATCGTTGAATTTTGTGTAACCACACTTTAGCGTTTCTCTATGCAACCAGAATGATGTCTATGCTAATACTGCCAGGTTATCATGATGGTTTTCCTAACCATTTAACCGGTTTACTTTCCTTAAATCATGACAAATAATCGAGCCCATACCGATCATTTCATGTGCATGCCATGTGTACTCCACGTACCGTATTTCATGTGTATTACATGTACCTTAATCCATGTGTATTCCACTTGCAATACTTCACGAGTACTCGCTAGTCGATTCTAAATCATCTCAGGCGTATGTTCACTTGCTGATATTCTACAAGATTGTCGATGCCGCTCATAGCTTGGAGATGTCACTGAAGGTTGACGCTGCTGATGTTGGGAGACGCTACGAGATGCTGATGCTGATGCTGTTCACAACCTGGAGATCCTAAAAGACGAAGACCAAGGCGTCGGAGCAAAGCAATTGGACGAGAAGATGCTTCACCATCAGATGATTCCCATCAATCATTGTCCCAGATTCATAGTTACATGTCACACGTCGTTCGGCTGTCATTTCAGCCATATGAGTGCAAACCAGTACCAGCCGGCCACTTAGCTAGATAGTTACATGAGTCACGGTCATGAGAATGACCGGCATGGAACCGACGGACAAGATGATAGTAACCACTACTATGACAGCAACTATCCTAGAAATCGCAACCGAGGCTCCGGCCACGGATGTGATCAGACATACAAATGATCAGTAGTCCAACCGATCCGCCAATTCTGGCATATTAACCTAATATTTGTAGTTCTAATTGTTTCACATCTCGAGACACATGTCAAGACATCAGTCAAGACACATGTCTCACGTATACTTTCTGAGGACACATGTCAAGATACTAGTCAAGGCATATGTCACGCTCACATTTCTCAAGACACGAGTCAAGACACATGACTCACGTCTAATTATGGAACATTTCTAAGAAATTCAGGGTACCCTCCAAGGGTACATCTATTTGTTGTGCCATGTATTAATCAGGCCACAAGAATTTCAATACCATTATCAGCGCATCAGTGAGAACTGTCATGTTGCCGATGTCACTTTCATTTCTTTCACCATAGTTCATATATTCCTGACCATGAAGGACGCCTTTCGTATTCCCACGCATACGAAGGTTTTCCTTTAGCTTAATGATAAGATCCAAGCTGCTAACGCATTTCCTCGGATAGACACGAGATGAATTTTATCCTAATTATGTACTATTACCACCACACTATGCTATGATTCATAATAATGTACAGTAATGTTCAGGCTCCTGAATACATTCAGCTTGATTTTCCATCAGGAAAATCTGTACAATTATCTATGCTTTTCAAGCACGTGCTTTGTTAGCCATATTGCTAAAATTTTCTAGCTGTCAGTAACACACGACTACTAAGGTCCTTTTACGCATAACCAACGGATTATTCCAAATTTGTTCCTTACACTCCAGAAGAACCTTCAAGGAGAAGGATAGTACCATGATATTATGTGTCGACTACCGTCAACTTAAACAAATCACCATTCATGACAGTTATTCTCCTCCACATATTGACAACATGTCCAATCAACCGTATGGTGTTAATCACTTTTCCAAGATCGAACTCACGATCATGCTGCCAACAGTGACGAGTGAAAAAGCAGGACATGTCCATGACTGCTATTCGTACACGACTCGGTCATGCTAGATTTATGATTTTGAATTAGTCTCATCAATGCTCCAACCGAATTATGGACTTAATAAATTGAGTTTCCATGAACTCCTAAACAAATTCATCAGCGTTTTCATTGAGGATAACCTGATTTCCTCTAAGCCTAGAGAAGAACAGGAAGACCATATCTGCACTATGTTGCAAATTCTTGACAAGAGAAATTTTACCCTAGAAATTTTCCAATATCAATTCTGTTTCATTACAGTGACACGCGGAATCACATGGGTTCCTACGGTTAATCTTACCATGACTCTGCTTATGCATAAAGGACTACACTACATTAGGTGTTCTAGGAAATCCTACGCTAGGAGAAGTCTGATTCAAAGACTCAGAGTTTCGCAACCTTCTATGTATCAAGTTTCTACGAAGCAGGATACAGCTACGTCCATATCTATGTACCTGACATACCAACAGGCTAAGATAGGACACCAAAAAACTGGGATGTTTCATCATCTGAAATTGTGAACTAAAAGGGGACAAGATCTCCATGGATGTTAGTTACCAGATTTCAGCAAACTCAGAAGAAGCATGATGCTATTTGGGTTATTGTCAACAGTTTGATCAAGTCTGCAGAATCCTTACATCCGTACGGATTTCAGAACCAACAGATTGAACGAACATGTTCCAGCCAAGGATCATCCGATCACTTGGCAATCCCTCAGCTATCGGGTCAGACAAAGATTCGTAATTGTACTCCTAACTTACTTCACGTCTTCATTCTAATTCCACGACTTGCTTTCGCGCTCACGTTCATGACACTATTCACGTTCATGATCGTATTTTGGCTTACGATTTTAGGTTCATTTCTTTTCTCATTCTGGGAAATTTGCAAGAACTTGTGAGACCAGACCCAAGTTTAGTATAACTCTCCATCATCAGATAGACGTTTCACGTCATGTTCCACGTCTCACCTTGTAGCGTTTGGCGTTACCGCCATTATATCCTATGATCACGATATGTCTCACATGTCATGTTCATTCCACGTTCCTCATATCATGATCAAGATATGTTACATGTATCATGGATCACGATATGTTTACTCATACTACACTCGCCATATCTCCACGTAGCACGTTCAAAATTTTTCACGTATCACGTTCAAAATTTTTCACGTACTACGTTTCTTTATGTCTCGCGCATCGTTTCTAATTATCAGTTAAGTCAGATTGTCTTGCATCGTAACGTTTCAGTTACCCTTGCACGTTAACTCCTATTTTCCTCGATCGAATTTAGGGGATCTACCTTCCGTTGATAAACAAGAATTTCTTCGTATTCCAAGTCAAGGTCAGGAGGACAAGATTTATCATTAGTGTCAGGATCTTCTGAAGGAACCGTTCCAAGAGGGAGGCCACTTGGAAACGGACAAGTTCATCCGGACTTCTTATCCATTTTCTCTTATCGTTTAGATATGTCCTTTCAGTCACGTCAGTTCCATGTCTTTTCAAGACATGTCACGTTCCACGTTCCCTTCTACCATGTCACCTTCATTTCCGTTATTTTGCATACCTTTCCAGTTTGATTCAGGTATGTTTCGCTTCCGGTTACTTTATCTATAATTCGGGGACGAATTATTCTTTTTAGGGGGGAAGAATTGTAAAACCCGCATGCTTTTACCATGAATAGTGCCCTTAAGATCGTACGTCCTAGATTAAAACTTACCTCATTTAGTATTGATCACATTCATGTGCTATTAATCAAGCAAGTGCATACGTGTATGACATGACAAGTATCGATTACGTACGAACTCATGATAAACAATTATAGAATATGTCACATGAACATAATTAAATCATGATCACCATTTAAAATACGGACAAGAATAATTACGTAAATACATATAATATAATTACGAGCGTTAAGATTACGATAAACGACATGGTAAAATAAACAGAAACGCTTTAAACACGAGCACGGTTAACCACGAACGAACACGAAACATCAGGACACGAGAAAGGTACGGGTACCCCATGTGGGGCCCCCATACCCACGGCACAACCACAAGGAATGGGCTAAGCCCATGGACTTTTACAAGTAAAGGGGGGTTATGTAACTTTTCATTTCATTTTCACTTTTTCAAGAAAATAAACAAAAACCCTAAAAGAGTTTTCTCTCCTCCTCTTTTCTCCTCTTTATGCCGCCACCCTAAGATCACCATAGGAGGGTGATTGGTTGATTTTGATCTTAAAACTATTGCTATAATCAGTGTTTGTTCATCCTTTTCCAAGCTACATAGTGGTATACCTTTTTAAACCCTTCTTTTTAATTCTTTTGAATCTTTGTTTATGTTCATGAACATGTTATTGTTTTTTTTATTAAAACATGGTAATTAATCATAGATCTAACATGTTTTGGTGTTAATTAAAATCAAAGGTTGTTAAAAGAGGGTGTTTGTTTTTGGCCGCCTAGTTTAATCAACCCGGGGGAGAGTTCGGTTTCTTTTTATCCGCCACCACCAAGACCATTTTTGGTCTTGGTTGGCTCATGTGGGACCCACGGCAGCAAGGAGGCACACGTGCCCCGAGTTTGGCTCGGGGTACGGTGTCGAGTTCATGCCCGATTCATGGTTCGTTGGTTAAATCATGATTTATGCTACATGTTAATTTTTATGAATTATGAACTTAGGATATAATTAATTAATAACATGAAATATTAATTAAATCATGACTTAGGTTATTTTAATTATTAGTTTAACATGACATTAATTTAACCTAAGTATTTTTATGTTATTAGTTATAATTAATTAATTATTTAAAACATGCCTATAATTAATTAATTTAGACATGACTTAGGTTATATTATTAGTAATAATAATACACTTTTTAACCTAAGTTTTCATTTCATTTTAATTAAAACATGTTATACTTTAATTAAAATGCTTAACCTATAGTTTAATTAAAATACATGAAATAATAATTAAACTATACACTATATCATATGACTTAAGAAATAAGCTTATAACACTTAGACTTATATGTTAGCTTATGTAACCAGCTTAATTCTAATTATGGAAACTTCTATTTATAGAAACTTAATTAAATAAGGCAACTAATCTAATTATGGAAACCTTCTATATATGGAAATCTATCTATTTCAGGCAGCTAATCTAATTATGGAAACCTTCTATATATGGAAACTTATTTAATTAAGGCAGCTGATCTATTTTTAGAAACTAATCTATTTTAAGCAGTAAATTCTATTTTAGGAAACTTTCTATTTTTGGAAACTTTCTATTTTTGGAAACTTTCTATTTTTGGAAACTTTCTATTTTTGGAAACTTTCTATTTTTGGTAACTTTCTATTTTTGGAAACTTTCTATTTTTAGAAACTTTCTATTTTTGGAAACTTTCTATTTTTGGAAACCTGCTATTTTTGGAAAGTTACTTATTATTATACAGTAAGTATATTAATACATGAAACACCAGTAATACTTAATCAGATAAATCAGAATACAAGATAAACACAGTTTAAGGCTTTAAACAGTGAACCATGACCTAAAACATACCAAATCAGCTAAAATGAGACATAAAACCCAGTACGTAATCAGTGAATCGATACTTATACACGTGTGTATTCATGTAGCGTTAGTGATCCAGAAGTAGGAGTCTTTCTTCCGTTCATTCACTGGACTTGAGGTACGGATTCCCGTCCTTTCAGTATGGACATTCTTTCCTTATTTAGGATTTCCCCGTATGCAGCCAACTGTTTTCCCCAGTATTTGTTTTATTGTTTTGAACTGCTTATGTTTAATTAGCATAATCTATAGCCATATACAAGCATGACCAGTTTCACCTAGTTATGGAGGTACCATAACCATAGCATTGGAGGCACCGATGTTATGACTTCCCCACGGCGGAGTGATTGCTCGTGGCGTCCCTTTCAGTTTTGGCCATATTATTATATCATGTGGGGCGTATGGGTGCATCCTAGTTACATGTTTTATTCAGTTTATCATGGTGAATGTGGTGTGTGCCTTGCACCCTTCACAAGGAGTTGATCCCTCCTACCCAAACCAGTATATTAATTAGAGGCATCCCCTCTAATTAGCATGATGAGGTCACCCCTCCAAGTATTCATGCACGTGACCTTTTCATGACCTATATGGGATATGGTATATATATGTTAAACAGTTTTCATAAGATAAACATAAGGCTTTTCAAACTATAAAACCAGTTTTCTCAGTACTTAACCAGTCTACTCAGAACTTAGTCTTCCGCTGTTATATGTTACACGCTTATCCTATTTCATGCTATATTGTATATCCGTGCACTGAGCGTTTTGCTCAGCCGTTACTTTCCTTTCCATGTCCCAAAACGGCAGGTACCCAAGACTCGAGCATTTGGAGGACATGCATAGGATGGAAGATGCCATAGACTTCTTCTCCTGTTTCCTTCATATATTTATGCTTGTTTAGTCTTTCATTCAGTTCATTTACTTTGTTATGTTTTGGGCTTGTGTTTGGGAACCGATGTTTGATTCCGGTTTTCCCTATGGTCATGTATGTTTTACTACATATTACCTTGCATGCTTTGATGACACGCCATAATTACGCGTGACATTCCATTTATCAAAATGGGGTGTTACATATGTAGTCACTCCATCACGATCCATTGGTTCAGCTCTTTGTAGCTCCACTCCGGTACTCGATCTGTCCTTCTTCATCACGAACCATACGAAGATTCCCATCATAGTGCTTGTCACCTTTCCAGTCCTTGCACTTCTATTACTCCTTCGAAATCTCTTGCATCCTTCTAGCAGCCGGCGCGTAGTCCTTTCGGCTCCTTGCTTCACGATGTAGCTCTTCACGCACTCCTTCTCGTCTCCATGATGTTACCTTGGAACTTCACAGTACGCAGTAGCTTCTAACTTCAACTCATCTACCACAATATTTCTAAAGGTACTTCAACCCCTCAATAGTTCACTCTTCCTTACTTGTTGTAATTCACCATTAATCAGCCTCCTACCAATCATTATTTCACATCTATGTTTTCCTTCACGTGTCTACTACTACCTTGCCTCTATAACTATATCAATTCCCTTGCGTGTTATTTACCCCATCTGTCCATTAGTAGAAACTTTCTACACTACCCTCACATTCGCTAGTACTTTCATCAATCTCCTAATGGTACTTCAACCAACTTCTCATAGCATGACATCTCGTTCCCACGACCAGTCAACTAACTTTACTTACTCCCTTATTCCCGTAACCAATCTAAGTTTCAAAACTCCGCAAATCTTAATCATTCCTTCAACACAACCTTTAAACCAAAATACATCTCTCCATTCTAATATCTAACCATACGTAATACTACCCAACTCTATCCTCTCATCCTAACGTTCCCACAACCACATAATTCAATCAACCATGATGTGTACCAAAAGAATTCCAAACAATCGTGTCCCAAAATAAAATATAGGGTAAAATGAACCCTAGCCAAAACAACTGAAAACAAAACAATGTAATCCGAAAGATCAATGGAGTGTGCCAACAACAAAAGATAGACTCATCACGATTTGTATTACCAAATTTCAATATCTTAGAAAATTTTAAATTTTCATCTCAATTAGTTACTGCACATTAGGACCATATTTTAACACCAATAAATGAAATCATAGTCATATTTTACCATCTTCGTTACAATCAAAGGGAATAACTCAGTTAGTGTACTAAAACTCACTTTATCTATCATTTCCTTTAACAATAAACTTATCTTTTATCATAATCATTTTATCAAAGGTATCCACTAGTTTGTATAGTATAATATTATCCTAACCAGTATCTTGTTTACTCACATTAAACTCATTTCACTAGTTATTATGAAACCAATACGTGTTTATAAAATATGGTGTTTTTATTCATTTTATTCTATATTATAATTATTTTATATAATCCATTTAGGCTTGTTATAACTAACTATTACACGTTTACAAGGTGTTGTGTTATTATTATCATTATCAAAATAAAATATCTCTTTTTACTCTTTCTGTCCATTTAAATACTTCTAAAATTTTAACTCCACTTAAGAAAATTATTGTAAAATTTCTTTACCCTTTAAAATGTAGTATCACATGTTACCTAGAAAACTAATCCAATTATTTTCAAGACAATTTTTTTATAACGTACTACCACAAACTTAATAAAAAGATATGTAAGTCACGTTATCTTACCATACACTTACAAATTATTTTCAAAATCGTTTTCCTATAATTAGCCAGACTTATTTGCAAGAAAATTTAGTAGTTCTCATTAATTAAAATACATACCCGAATGTAGACACACATCAAAAAGTCTCAAAACGTCGTTGGAACTCCATCAAACTCCAGCACTAATAAACTGTTTAAACACGAGAGAACACTAGGTACGTTCAAGTTATAATAACTATTGAACGACCGTATATCATAACATAAGATCTACTAGTATATATACATCTGCATATATATACCTCTTAAATCTCTCAAAACATACTCGTTATCATACATGTCGAGTCAATCGATCGCGTCATACACTCGTTTTTCCATACGAGTAATCACCATCTCACCATGCCACAACAAGGCATAAAACCCATCACCAAAACCAAACCATATCTTGTGACCCCATAATCACACAACACGACTATAACCCAAAACATATAACACAAAAAAACATAGCCGCCATTTTGATAGTCGTAGAAATACGTCTTTTAGGAAAAAGAGCGTAATATGGGCAAGTATTAAGTTGCACGTTTTAGGAAAAACGCGATACCGAACAAATGCGGGTTCGTTCTCGAGGAGGTGTGTGGATTAATGTGCCAATAAGTATAATCAAAAATTTGGGGTAGTGTCGTTTTTGGATAAGAAAAGAAAGAAAACTAGAGATGAACTACGATTACAATTAACTACGACGAAAGACGTAAAACGCGAACGTAAGTACGAAAAACGTGAAAATTTAAAAATTTTAAGCTAAAAACAAATTAAAAATGAAAAAGTAGTTCAAAATATTATAAATAAGGATAAAAATCTAATGAAAATATTTTAAAACCTTTTATTAATTAAATATTCAATTTTTAATGCTAATTAAAGCCCAAAAATTAAATATAATTAAGAAAAAGCCCAAAATATTATTTTATTGGACAAATAACTCACTTATATTATTTATAAACTAAAAAGTATTTTTCCTAAATTTAAAACACTATTTTTCTATTTTTAAAATTCTAAAAACTATTTTTAGACTAAAATAATTATAAAATATAATTAAATAATGCTAAAAATAATTTACCAATTTTATAAATCCTATTTTACTCTAATAAACAGATGAAAAATGAAAAAGTTTGAAAAATATAAATTTTTTCACTAAAAGACAAAAATAGTTTTAAATTAAACCCTAATTAAACTAAATTAATTATAAAAAATAAATAAAAGATGAACAGTAAAAACTTTTTATACCAAAAATCTTAAAACATTTTTCTTAATCTATGAAAAATTTTAAACTGAAAAATATGGACTTTTCACACTAAAAGACAAAAAACAGATTTGAAAAAGTTAATTAAAAATGCTATTTAACCTAAAAATTATCAAATGAACAGTAACTTAAAAAATAATTAAACATAAAAATCAGAATTAAAATAAGAAAAATAATGAAAAAAGAATCAAAGCCTAAAATCTATTTTTCACCACAAAAGACAAAAAAGTCAAAAGCTGATAGTGACATGTTGACTGATTTTGTTTTCTAGCTTGGCAGGGGGAACTTTTACACTAGCAGTGGGAAGTGAGTTCCCACTGCCTTCACAAAAAAATAGGGTCTGGGCACCTTTTGGCTTAAATCTTGAGCTTTGATTGGTATTGTTGGATAACAGGGGCACCCCTACACTCAGTGGAGTGTAGGGAGTCAAGAAATGCAAGAAAAACAACAAGTCTAACACAAAAATCCCTAATCACAGTCACTATTATGGCATATGGGGTTCTGATGAACAGTTGCTGAACTTCTAGGCACAAAAGTGAATTTCTAATGGCCAAATCTTGCACACTACTCAACCCAATAACATGCAACCAATTAGCCACCCTAATTTATACTAAACCCTAGCAGATTATAAAATTTGGTGCACAAAAATACTAGAACAAGGCAGAAAAGACACTTACTGTTTTTTAAGCTTTGCTACCAATTTTTTTTGCATGCCAACTACTGATTTCTTCTAACAATCTACTAAACAAATACTTAAATAACCTAACTCTTTCTATGTGGGCATGTTAAGGCTGCTCATACTCAATCCTATATCACCTAGGCTCAAATAATCAACAATACCAAACACCCCCTTAAAATTCAGAAATCAAGTTTTAAACTATGAATATGAAATTAGCTAATCAAGAAGCCAAGGAAGGTACATAAACAACAACATAGACAATGAATAAACAACACACAAGGATAAATCAGCAGTTAACACATAAGATAGAACATTAAGCATACAATTTTGGAGAGAAAAAAGTTTAAAGGAAAAGAAGAGGTATTACATTGGGTCCAATCTTGCAACTCTAACCAATCTTTCTATAATCCCTCTCTACCCTTTTCTGACTTGTCACCACCACAAAAGCAGCTTATATCTAAGCTTATCACCAACTGAGCTAAACTCCACTGAGACTTCAACTTTGAATCAAACCAACTGAACCAATCTTGAAACTTTAACAAAGAACCCAACTCCATTGTATAATCTTGAACCAGGAGATAAAAAAAACCAAAAAGCTAGGCTTATAGCTTATTTGTCAGATAAACAATAAGCTAGCTTATTGTTTCAATAGTGCTTCAAAAATCAAAAACTTGATTTTTTGTAAAATGACTTGGAAATTAAATGTTGCAAGTAATGTAAATGATTGAAAGGTAAATGTGCAGGAAATGTAAAGTTTGCTAGTAATTAAAATGGAACTCAATTCATTAATCAAAATTGTTTGTCATAAAACTTTTGAATTAAATTGGAACAAGGAAGAGAGTAACAAGTCGACATCTCTTTATACTATTATCTAGAAAACATAAAAGAGAAAACCCTAGTAGCTAAAATTCCAAGTCTGCCCTTGATGAGTTTGAACTTGGTCATGGTCAAATGGCCATCTTGTGAGCTTTGTCCTTGGAGAGTGATGTGCCAGGCTGTGTTGGATGATCAGGGCCGTTTATCCAATCTTTGGGACCAAGGAAAGAAATCCCACCCTTTATCTTGTCGGTTTTGGGTTTTTGAGACGAAAGTGATGGGCAGGGGTGGTGGGGTTGAGTCACATGGGATGGTTGGGAGTTGTTTAAGGGTGGGTTTGTAGTTAGGGTGAGTTTAATTTTCATTCTGGAAAAGTTAAGCTAAAATCCCTTTGTTTTGAGTGAATTAAATATTTAGGGTTTAAAGGAAAGGGATGGGTAAACAAGCGTGTTTTAATCTATTTAAGGTTTTGAAAACATGTTTCCCACTTAATCTTTTCTTAAACATATTAAACCTGTTATAAAAATGATGGTGGAGTGTGACGTGTAAGGGATGATGAGGTGGTGGGAGGGTATTGGTTGGTGGGGATGACATGTAATGGTGATTGGCTGAGGTTGATTGCAATGTTTGGGAAAAACAGTCCTTGGATCTTCAAAATGTTGTCATTCAAGTTATAACAGCCAACAAATCAATTCCCTTTGTTAAATAAGTTTGCTTATTCCCATTTTGGCCACAAACTTTTATCATAACTTGTTTAAAGGGCTTTTTATGCATAAATTGCATTCTTCAAGGGCCATATGTGTAACATCTTGAAACTTAAGGACCAAACTTGCAATATTTGAGTTTTACAAGGGCCAAAAGTGACAAGTCTTCAATAGTTAAGGGACCATTCTTGACAAATCTTCAAAACTTCAAGGGCAATTTTGTAAATTCCAAACTTGGGCCCGGTTCTTTGTGCGGCTTTGTTTTCCGTGTTCGTTTTTGCTTCATTCTTGTAATCTTTTGGTTAATTCACGATATCCGTACCTGAAATACACAATGAACAAACACAAGCATATTTTGGGGTATTTTGACGATATTTTAAGCGTTTTAAGCCCGATTTGGACGATGAGACTATGTATAATTACAGTCTCATCACTCCCCCATACTAAACCATTGTCGTGTCCCCACACAATGCTAGAATTAAGTATCGTAGCACTTCCAAAATTCATTTTATGATGACTTTTATTCAAGACATAAAAATAAACTACTACACGCGTTTTAGACATAATGTATTGTTTTCATCACGATTAAGTGACTTTTGGGATCATAGAACAAGAACACGTGAATGCTTCGTTAGAAATAATTTCGTCGTCCTCGATTTTCACCCAATTCCATGCTAAGCGTGTAACGAGATCATTGTTATTATAAGTTAGCAACACGAACACACCTCATGAGTGTTAATTACACACCTAAACTCCCTTATTCCTACTTGGTATCTCTTATATTTTATTTTGTCTTAATGATCACGAGGATACATCATTGACTTATGCGTGAATAGAGATTAAGTCTAAAAATAGAGTTTTAACGGTGTAACCAAAATCATTAATTAATAATTCATCCTAATAGACAACGATGTCAAAAAATTAAGTAAACAAGAAGGATCGATAAACACGGTTTTATAACGGTTTTGAACATGAGACTTATTACCAAGACTTTTATACGCCCCCTAACGGAAGGGCCTTATTATCTTTGGTTTACCTCCATCTTTTATTCAACTTCGCCATGAAGCTTTTATTATGACTTCGGTCTTGCCATGCCTTTTATTATCCGCCTCATCGGTGGTTTTATTAGCCAAAGACGTATATCCTCACGCTAAGGCGAATTTTGGATCTTTAAAGCTTCGAAGATTAAGGCTTGATTCACTTTCAATTTTGCATAGATTTTAGGCCTTGTGGGGCTTCAAATTGTTTGCTAGATTTAGGTGAGCACTTGAAATCTTATTATTAGGTGAAGCTTTCGATTATTCGGGTGCCAATACTTCAAAACCGTGACGCTGGCGATACCTTAATGTCTTCCCAATTTAATTACATGGAAGCTACTAAAACAAATTAGAAACCAACAATGGTGACTAAACCGCTAAATCAATATTTATTAACAATTTATTTATCAAAAGCGTGGGGAGAATAAGCTAATAATTACTACACATAAGATCGTGACGATTACGAGACTTATAAATAACTCTATCATTTCTCGTCCTCATTAAAGAGACTTAGCCTAAAAAGTTAAGGAATCGAAGCTAAGTGCTCAACACGCACGGTCGAGTTAAAAATTACTCTCGTTCTCACCATCGGAAAACCTACATTCGTGTCTTAAACACTTATGAAAAACAAGAAAAAATTTAAAATTTGGCCATTTTTAGCCTTATTTTGCAACAAAACGATAAACAAAAAGATAAACTTTGAAAAGCGTGAAGGTTTGGCAAGGCAAGTATCTATTCACCCCCCATACTAAAACTAAACATTGTCCTTAATGTTTCGAGTCTAGGGGTGTAAACACCCCCATACTAGAGACGAAGTCGAATGCTTAATCTCGAGCATGGAAAGGGTAAAACGAATAACCTAAAAGCCGTTTATGTATTATGCTAATAAGATAAACGTTAGAACATAAAAGGATATCATCGGATATCGGAATCTCCAAAGGCAACGATCGAAGCTCGAGTGATTCGTAGAACGAACACGAGAGGCTTCAAAGATGACGATGAACCTAATGAATCACAATCACAAACAACCACGAAACAAAGGTTGGAAGAGCACAATTCCCCTCGTTACGTTAACTAAGAAAGCAATAATATGTACATGGATAAGCATGAGAATCCCCCACGAGGCACCTTGTTTTTGATAACCGAGTCAAAAGCTCGACTTGAATCCCCATAAATGTGATCATTTAGGGATAATCATGGTTCGGTCATTTTTGGTGGGACTTACATGTAATCAAGGCCCAAAAGCAACCATGTATAAAGGCAAAACCTCTATACCGGGATCAAAGATCGTGTCTTCGTTTTCAGATGATAAACGAAACAACACGACTTCAAGTAATATCGTCCCAATGGGACACAAGAAAATAGCATAAGAAGAGAAGGGTGGGACATTGGTTGGGCATGAAAATCGAGTTACTCGAGGTAAACTCTCACCGTAAGTGTAGAAAGGATTTCTAGTGACTACTTCGGTAAAAGACCGAGATTTTATCTTAAACGTGATACCGGGGTCAAAAATCTCGTCCTCGGTGGAGAAGTGTGAGGGAACAAATGGGGCTTCCCCCATACTAGATCCACACAAAACGTCGTCAAAAGAAGTAGACGCGTTTGTAGCAAGCTCAATAAAGCGAGGTGATGACGGAGTTAACTTTGGAAAAATTTTCAAATTGATTTTAAAATCATTCCCTTTTTCATTTTTTAACTCTTTGTTACGAAAACCCAAGTTGATTCAATTGAAAATATTTGGTGTTTCTAAAACAATTCTAGGCACACTTAAAATTTCCACATTTATCTTGAAGGCGGGAGGAGGATTTGAATTTTTAAAACTTGAATCGATTAGTAAAACATCCCCCTCCGGGCTAACGCAACGGTCCACATCAAACTCGAATATCGAAGGCGGATTATCAAGAATACGTTTGATATTGGAAAAGTCTCCATCGGGATCAAAAACGTCTTCTCTTCCTCGTGGAAGAGGTCGAGCAATAAAGTCGTCGATAATCGAGTCGCTAGCTTCAACCGTCGTGAAACTAGGAAAAGAAGGCTCTTCGATTGAAGATTTTGCCTTTGTCGTTTCAACCTCGATATCGAAAAACGTTTCGATGTGAGCAAGGCCATCGGTGGATTTCTCACATGATAAATCCGAAATCTCACTCGGTGTGGGATTAGGAGTAAAAGGCTCGTCTCGTGACGATTTTGCCTTGACGGTTTCAACTTTGTCCTTCGAAGGGATCGAACGTGGGTTTTCAAACATTTTAGCAAAACTACTAACACGTCCCTTCGGAATTAATTTTCGTTCATCTTGTAAAAACGAGGGTTCAATGATTTCCTTTAAAACCTTTTCACATTTTTCTTTTCTAAAATCATTTAATGGAATTTCTTTGTCAAAATCAAGTGTATATTGATTTAGAAAATCCTCAATAATTTCATCCTCATTAGAAAAATTAGATTTAGAAGGTACAAGATTTAATAATCCCAAGTATCCTACGAGTTTTTCCTTTGGTTTATTTTCAAAAACATTTTTCAAAACTTCGTTGGATGACGTTTTTGTTTCCTCTACGTTTTTGCAAGACGACGAAGGTTGCACGACTCAAAAATTCGAGAGTTTGGGATCAATACGAGACGTACGAGTCTTAGGAGTCGAAATAACTTGAACCTCTCCCTTGAGATTAGGATTGGTGACGTTAGATGAAGAACTTGACTCGTATGAAGCTACTTTTTTCTCTAAGGTCTCATTCGTTGAAAGAAGTTCATTTTGCTTATTAGTGTAAGCCTCCACAACTTTATCAACAATTTTATCCCATCTCTCGTCAACTTGGTCAAATAAACGTTCTTGTTTTTTATAAGCGGAATCATATTCGTTTTCCAACTCGGTTCTCATGGAGGCCATTTCCTTTAAGTAAAATTCCTTTTGAGTTTCCAATTGTTTTTCGTAATGTTCCTTAAGATTCGTAACTTGTTCTTGAATCATCGTTAAGTTTGCATTATTTCGTCTCATATAATCACAAAAGGCGTTTTGATTCATTTCATCATTTTGATTTTGATCACAATTAAAAGACGAATCATATGACGAGTAGAACGAAGACGATGGGTGATCTTGGTCGTAAGATTGAAAATTGTCACCAAGACCACGTGGAGCGGAGTTATAGATATAACCCTCTCGACCTCCAATAACCTTACAATTAAAACAATTGGCACCATCGGGCGGGCCTCCACAATATGGACACGAATAATATCCACTATCATTCGACATGATGCAACGAGAACGGTGTTACGAGAATTAAACGTTATAGAGGGTGAAAGAAGAGAATTATGAAATTAGAGGGAATGTAGAAGACTATTTTTGTGCTTTTGATTGTTTTTTAATTTTTTTGGTATTTTGAATGTATTTCGTAGACAAAAATCTACAAATCTCTCCTCGAATCGATTTTCTCGATTAAAAGAGCCTCAAGGAATGAAAACGATCACGTGGAGTGAACGCCTTCGATGACTTTAGAACGTTGGTGGAACACCAAAACGTTCAAGAGGGTTTAATCTTGAAAACAAGCAAATATATATACGTAGATAATACTTTGGTTGGCAAACCCTCGATTAGCCCTTTTTCTCAAAACACGCACAAGCAAGCGGGGGAAACGAGGCGGCGCTAAGCACTTAAGAGCCTTTTTCCCTTAGGTCGTGAAATACAACCGCCTTATACCCACCTTATAGTTTGTGTTAATTGAAATTAAGCGTCACGAAAGTATTTATCTATTTTGCCTTTTACTTTTGCTTTGGATTCGAATACAATGATCGAGTGATGAAATCCCGAATCAAGGTTGTGATTTCTCACGTATTTAGAGTACTTGTATTTTTATTTTTCTACGTAAATACAATATATTAATAATATTCACAAAAAACGAAAACCAGTATATCTACAATATAGTAAAATGATGTTGTGTGTTTAATTTAGGAAAACTAAACACAATTTATTTGGATACTATAATATAATAAGGAAAAATAACAAAAATGAGTATGTACGATATTCACGCTTTTCAAAATGTGAAAAGCAAAAACGCACCACTCACAAAAACACGATACTAATAATGGCACACTAAAAACACCTCCCCGGCAGCGGCGCCATTTTGAAAGTCGTAGAAATACGTCTTTTAGGAAAAAGAGCGTAATATGGGCAAGTATTAAGTTGCACGTTTTAGGAAAAACGCGAAACCGAACAAATGCGGGTTCGTTCTCGAGGAGGTATGTGGATTAATGTGCCAATAAGTATAATCAAAAGTTTGGGGTAGTGTCGTTTTTGGATAAGAAAAGAAAGAAAACTAGAGACGAACTACGATTACAATTAACTACAACGAAAGACGTAAAACGCGAACGTAAGTACGAAAAACGTGAAAATTTAAAAATTTTAAGCTAAAAACAAATTAAAAATGAAAAAGTAGTTCAAAATAATATAAATAAGGATAAAAACCCAATAAAAATATTTTAAAACCTTTTATTAATTAAATATTCAATTTTTAAAGCTAATTAAAGGCCAAAAATTAAATATAATTAAGAAAAAGCCCAAAATATTATTTTATTGGACAAATAACTCACTTATATTATTTATAAAATAAAAAGTATTTTTCCTAAATTTAAAACACTATTTTTCTATTTTTAAAATTCTAAAAACTATTTTTAGACTAAAATAATTATAAAAAATAATTAAATAATGCTAAAATAATTTACCAATTTTAAAAATCCTATTTTACTCTAATAAACAGAAGAAAAATGAAAAAGTTTGAAAAATATAAAATTTTTCACTAAAAGACAAAAACAGTTTTAAATTAAACCCTAATTAAACTAAATTAATTATAAAAAATAAATAAAAGATGAACAGTGAAAACTTTTTATACCAAAAATCTTAAAACATTTTTCTTAATCTATGAAAAAATTTAAACTGAAAAATATGGACTTTTCACACTAAAAGACAAAAAACAGATTTGAAAAAGTTAATTAAAAATGCTATTTAACCTAAAAATTTTCAAATGAACAGTAACTTAAAAAATAATTAAACAGAAAAATCAGAATTAAAATAAGAAAAATAATGAAAAAAGAATCAAAGCCTAAAATCTATTTTTCACCACAAAAGACAAAAAAGTCAAAAGCTGATAGTGACATGTTGACTGATTTTGTTTTCTAGCTTGGCAGGGGAACTTTTACACTAGCAGTGGGAAGTGAGTTCCCACTGCCTTCACAAAAAAATAGGGCCTGGGCACCTTTTGGCTTAAATCTTGAGCTTTGATTGGTATTGTTGGATAAGAGGGGCACCCCTACACTCAGTGGAGTGTAGGGAGTCAAGAAATGCAAGAAAAATAGCAAGTCTAACACAAGAAAACCACAAAAAAATCCCTAATCACAGTCACTGTTATGGCATATGGGGTTCTGATGAACAATTGCTAAACTTCTAGGCACAAAAGTGAATTTCTAATGGCCAAATCTTGCACACTACTCAACCCAATAACATGCAACCAATTAACAACCCTAATTTATACTAAACCCTAGCAGATTACAAAATTTGGTGCACAAAAATACTAGAACAAGGCAGAAAAGACACTTACTGTTTTTTAAGCTTTGCTACCAATTTTTTTTGCATGCCAACTACTGATTTCTTCTAACAATCTACTAAACAAATACTTAAATATCCTAACTCTTTCTATGTGGGCATGTTAAGGCTGCTCATACTCAATCCTATATCACCTAGGCTCAAATAATCAATAATACCAAACACCCCCTTAAAATTCAGAAATCAAGTTTTAAACTATGAATATGAAATTAGCTAATCAAGAAGCTAAGGAAGGTACATAAACAACAACATAGACAGTGAATAAACAACACACAAGGATAAATCAGCAGTTAACACATAAGATAGAACATTAAGCATACAATTTTGGAGCGAAAAAAGTTTAAAGGAAAAGAAGAGGTATTACATTGGGTCCAAGCTTGCAACTCTAACCAATCTTTCTATAATCCCTCTCTACCGTTTTCTGACTTGTCACCACCACAAAACCAGCTTATATCCAAGCTTATCACCAACTGAGCTAAACTCCACTGAGACTTCAACTTTGAATCAAACCAACTGAACCAATCTTGAAACTTTAACAAAGAACCCAACTCCGTTGTATAATCTTGAACCAGGAGATAAAAGAAACCAAAAAGCTAGGCTTATAGCTTATTTGTCAGATAAACAATAAGCTAGCTTATTGTTTCAATAGTGCTTCAAAAATCAAAAACTTGATTTTTTGTAAAATGACTTGGAAATTAAATGTTGCAAGTAATGTAAATGACTGAAAGGTAAATGTGCAGGAAATGTAAAGTTTGCTAGTAATTAAAATGGAACTCAATTCATTAATCAAAATTATTTGTCATACAACTTTTGAATAAAATTGGAACAAGGAAGAGAGTCACAAGTCGACATCTCTTTATACTATTATCTAGAAAACATAAAAGAGAAAACCCTAGTAGCTAAAATTCCAAGTCTGCCCTTGATGAGTTTGAACTTGGTCATGGTCAAATGGCCATCTTGTGAGCTTTGTCCTTGGAGAGTGATGTGCCAGGTTCTGTTGGATGATCAGGGCCGTTTATCCAATCTTTGGGACCAAGGAAAGAAATCCCACCCTTTATCTTGTCGGTTTTGGGTTTTTGAGACGAAAGTGATGGGCAGGGGTGGTGGGGTTGAGTCACATGGGATGGTTGGGAGTTGTTTAAGGGTGGGTTTGTAGTTAGGGTGAGTTTAATTTTCATTTTGGAAAAGTTAAGCTAAAATCCCTTTGTTTTGAGTGAATTAAATATTTAGGGTTTAAAGAAAAGGGATGGGTAAACAGGCGTGTTTTAATCTATTTAAGGTTTTGAAAACATGTTTCCCACTTATTCTTTTCTTAAACATATTAAATCTGTTATAAAAATGATGGTGGAGTGTGACGTGTAAGGGATGATGAGGTGGTGGGAGGGTATTGGTTGGTGGGGATGACATGTAATGGTGATTGGCTGAGGTTGATTGCAATGTTTGGCAAAAACAGTCCTTGGATCTTTAAAATGTTGTCATTCAAGTTATAACAGCCAACAAATCAATTCCCTTTGTTAAATAAGTTTGCTTATTCCCAGTTTGGCCACAAACTTTTATCATAACTTGTTTAAAGGGCTTTTTATGCATAAATTGCATTCTTCAAGGGCCATATGTGTAACATCTTGAAACTTAAGGACCAAACTTGCAATATTTGAGTTTTACAAGGGCCAAAAGTGACAAGTCTTTAATAGTTGAGGGACCATTCTTGACAAATCTTCAAAACTTCAAGGGCAATTTTGTAAATTCCAAACTTGGGCCCGATTCTTTGTGCGGCTTCGTTTCCCGTGTTCGTTTTTGCTTCATTCTTGTAATCTTTTGGTGAATTCATGATATCCGTACCTGAAATACACAATGAACAAACACAAGCATATTTTGGGGTATTTTGACGATATTTTAAGCGTTTTAAGCCCGATTTGGACGATGAGACTATGTATACTTACAGTCTCATCACCATATCATAGGCAACCATTACATAAACCCCTATTGTACAAATACCCAAAATACAGATCTCATCATATACAAGCATGTACTAACCCCTTTTTCATGCAACCATACTTGGATGTCCATTGGTGTTATGGCACATATATAATTACGTAGGCCTCCATAATTATAGATGTCTCCTTTCACCCATGTACTCCCTCCTATGACGACACTTATAAGAAATTAGTACTACACGGAACACATAAGTCTACCACATATATACAACATAAAATACACTCTATATATATACCGTATAGGTAAAATAAGAACATCTAATACGTCAACCCTAACTTCATTCATAACTCGAGGGTCAAACGCCAAAACAAATCAATAACAACAAAATATCCAACATTAAAAAATGACCATAACCATTTAAGCCGAAATTAGAATCTACTACTAGTCGCAGACTCAACATCGGTACTATCCTTTTATTACCTAGTGCACCTTTTCTTCTACGCGACATGGGTAACACTAAATAGGTTCCTACACTTTTGGTTCATACGTCGCATCAATAGAAAATAAATGAACGTACATACATATATTATATCTCAATAAGTAAATATGAAAGTAAATAAATATCTAAAACAAAATTAACACTTAAGAACTCCATATACTATAATGCACACATACCCCTACGACACCTACATGCATGGATCCTTAAGCTATAGACTAGGCTACTAGACTAGGAAACCTAATTCTCTATAACCATTGTCTCTAATACCATTCTGTCACACCCCACCATGGCCGAATATGAGGTGCGACGTATGGACATCATCACAACAATAGCGTGTCTATAGAGATAACTAAATGAAATGGAAATATCATAAATGGTGACATAATGTCATGAAGATATCACAAACAATGCAGCCGTCTAGGTAAGTAGGTAACAGGTCTACCTCTTACCAAAGACATACAATTAACAAATAACAAACATATAGGTGTCTTCAAAGTATCACTCATTCAAACATAAGTAAAGACTAGGAGGAAAGGGGGTTCCTCCAAATGCAACCCTAAGCCTCCAAAGTTAGCCACTCCTATTCTCACGCTTAACCACATTCTCACCTAAAAGAGACACTAAAACACGTCAACATAAAGTTGGTGAGAGTCATAGGTTTAGACTCCAACCCCAAAATTGTTATAAGTTGTGAATAACAACCATCAATAAAAGAACATATGGACAATGTGTTACAATTACGCATTAACAACTACCATTCAAGATTAACCATACAATCACAATTCCAAGGCTCCAAGCCTTACCAATAACCAGAATTTCCAAGGCTCACAGCCTTACCAATAACCATGGTCCCATAGGCGCCCATACACCTATGAACCAATCCCAAGGCCCCGCCTTGTCAACATCCCCTTGGTACCAAGTCAAACCACAATAACAATCAAGAATCACATAGCAGTTAATCACATAAGTGTACACACAAGTCCATCACAAACCATAAAACATTCACAACACTAGTTACAAAACCACATAGTGTCTCTTCCGTCCCATCTGGAATTCAAAACATTTATAAATCATAGAAACATGGGACTATGAAACTCACCTGAACAAGCTTCTCCAAGTACCCGCACTCTAGCAAAATCTTAGAATTTTTGAAAGAAGAAAATTAATGAAGAACCCTAAGACCACCATTGATGCCGACTTAATGTTGATCTCCAGGGGTTTTATTAAGTGTTTTGGTTAATAAAAAGTATTTATATAGTTTCCTAACAAGTCCTTGGCCCATTACAAAAGCTCGGTTCCCCTTTTTCATTTTTTCTCTTTTCTTTTTCTTTCTTGCATCCCAAAACCGACTATCATATATATTTTTATATTTTCATATTTTTTTCTTCTTTTTATTATTTATTAATATATTATTAATAATACCTTAATCTACCTTAATTTATTTCAACTCCTAAAGCCTCCGAAACCTCAAAACCGTAAAACTAGTCAGTTTTTAAGCGTATACCGTAAAAGACGTAAAAATATACAGTTTTATAAAAACTCTTGAAATATGAAATAAACTAATTAACTAAGTCCTTAATGAATTAAAACCATCCCAAAAAATACTCCTGTGACTAAATACCTCTTCCGAGACCCCTAAATGCAAAACCCTAAACCGTAAAAATACGATTTGCTATAATACATATACGTATACGTAAACCCACTAAATAACATCATCTCATTTCATAGTCACTACCATGTGGGCTCATGAACATGAAATAACCGTTCCTCGATTTACTTATGAGTACCATATACCCATAAACGATATCCAAACCTCACTCCAAACACACAAAATAAACACATAAGCACATAAAAGCACATATTTGCACAAAACACCTTAAACTATAGTCTAAGTGACGAACCCCAAAAACCATGGTTGTCACACTTCGTCAAAATCGACTAAAGCTTTTCTGGTTCACAAGAATGGCCGTCCAAGTATTAACAGAATACGAGGATCCATTTCATAATAAACAACAACAAAATCGACTAGAAAAGTGAAGGTACCAACTTTAACAAAAACATCTTCGGCAATACCAACGGGGTAAGTGAGAGTTCTATTTGCTAGCTCAAGAGTCATCCGTGTTGGTGAAAGGTCGGGTAATGATAACTTTTTCCAAACACTTAATGGCATCAAATTTATACTTGCCCCGAGATCAGCTAAGGCAGTAAATTTTTCAACTTTGTTAAATGTAAAAGGTAGCACAAAACGACTGAGATCTCCAAGTTTTTCCGGAAGTTCTTTAAGAAGGACCGCAGAACAATTTTCTATCAATCGATTATTAACAAACTCGGTCATCTTCTCCTTCTTACTAAGCAATTCCTTGAACGCTTTGACAAATTTCGGCATTTAGACAAGTTCCTCAACAAGGCTAATGTTGAAATTCATTTGGGAGATCATCTTCAAATAGGTAGTGATTTGAGAATCCTCCTTAGTGAGCACTTTGCACTTGTCTAATCTTGAAGGATAAGGAATAATGGGTTTAGGTGGTGTAGTTGTAGAAGGTGAAGGTTGAGATGTTGAAGGTTGAGATGGTGAAGGGTTTTTCTTTGATACTTCTTCTGTAAGAGGTGGAGACGGTAATGGAGAACGAGTACTAGGCGTGGTAGTAGGAGGGATAAATGGAGGTGGAGGAGGTCTAGATTGAGTAACTAAGGAAGAGGTAGAAGGTCCTACTAGAGTTGCTCCACTGCATGTAGTAATAGCACTCACATTAGCTCTAGGGTTTGTTTCGGTTGTAGAAGGAAGAGCACCTTGGGGACGAAGGGTTTGAAACATTTGAACGAATTTTCTATTCGTAGACTCTTGCATTTCTTCATTGTTTTCTCATGATCGGTTAACTTTTGTAGAATCAAGTCCATGTACGGATGAGGTAAATTGAACCCTTGTTGTTGAAAATCTTGGTTTGTGTATTGGTTATATGGTTGAAAACCTTGAGGATTAAAACCTTGGTTTTGAAAGCCTTGATTTTGCATTTGATAATTTCCTTGGTTTGCATTGTAGCCCCTCACATTTGTATTTTGTTGAAAATTTGCTCTTGGTGGCCCTTGGTTGTTATGGGTGGGTGGGTGTGGTCTTTGTTGAAAACCGGGTGGAGCCAAGTAATTCGTCGAGTTGTAGGACAAGTGATTAACATCGACATTAGACTTGAAATGAACTCTCTCCGTGTTGTTGTAAGCATACACTTCCTCGTGAGATTGATTATAAGCTTTATCACAATTAGCATAAGAGCGTAATCCACCACAAGTTTCACAAGTAATATTGAGAGCATGGGCATGTTGATTAGGAGGGTAATCTCTTAAAACAAGTTGTTTTACTGCTGAAGTAAGTTCCTTATGATGATTGGTCAACTGACTCTTACTGGCACTAGCCATAGTAGCCCTAAAACTCTTGGTTTGGACTTTGTCTTTGTCCTCGATAATTGCCCATGCCTCAATCATAGATTTGACAAGAATATTACCCCCCGAAGCACTATTTAGTGAATCTTAGTCATTCAAACATAATCCTTTGTAAAAAGTATTAATTTGATGCACCTTTGCAAAACCGTGTTGTGGAAACTTTCTTAAAAGCTCCTTAAAACGATCCAAATATTCACTAAACGTCTCACCGTACTTTTGTTCAAAATTAATGATGTCATTCCGCAAAGCGGTAGTACGTGAGGGTGGGAAAAAGTAATTGATAAATTTTGTCTCAAGGTCCGCCCATGTTGTAATACTTTTGGGTGGTTCCTTATCAAGCCAAGTCCGGGCTTGTCCCTTGAGAGAGAAAGGAAAGAGGAGAAAACGGATTGCCTCTTGTGAAACCCCATTGTATTTCACGGTATTGGTTAAGGGAACAAACCTTTTTATGTATTCGTGGGATCATCATGAGTGCGACCTAAGAAATGTGTTGCGGAAACCATTTGAATGAAACTGGTCTTGAGCTCGAAGTTATTTGCATCAATAGCCGGAACCACAGTCGCATCTTCATTGCCTTCAACATGTGACTACAAGAGCTCGATCATTGGACGGTTATCCATTGTGTTAACAACAGGAGGCTCGATGATAACGGCTTGAATGGACTTCCTTTTGCGTGAACGGGTACGCATACACCTACAAAAGAAAAATATAGCAAATAAATAGAAGAAATAATGTTAACGTGAAAAGAAAATATTTTTGGTGCAAAATCTTTGAAAGAAATGCTTTTTATAATTTTTAAATGTTTTTGGATTTTTGAAATTTTTTATTTTTAGGATTTTTTGAAAATTTTGAAAATTTGACAAGAAAAAAACGTTCAAAAGTGAAGGGATCCCAAAATCCAACACGTCTCTCACAAAAAACCGTTAATCTTCACGAAAAGAGCCGGTAGCGGCGCCATTTTAATAACTAAGATTTTTTTAAAGTGAAAATCGTCTCGACTCAATTCGAATTGATCTTGGTTTAAAGTGTGACTCGGTCGTTCTTGGTTTAAAAAGAAAATGTCGTTGGGCTAATTTAAAATAAAAATGAAAACTTGAAAAATATAAACTGAAAATTAAATGAAAAAAGTTTAAAACTTTGATAAAAATAAAATTGAAAATAAAATAAAATTAAAAAAATAAACTTCTTCAGAATAAAAACATGAATTTAAGATAAAACACAGTATTCGGAATAATGGCCTAAATTCGGATAAATCTACCTATTCGGAAAAAATGGAAACTTCGGACTAACAAGCGATTTTCGGAATGAACAAGATTTTCGAAAAAAATGAATTTTCGGAATAAGATGATTTTCGGAAAAACTGGTATTTTCGGATAAAATAACTAATTCGGAAAAAATGGAATCTTCGGATAAATAAGCCTATTTCGGAACAATCTATATTTTCGGATAAACAAGGAAATTCGGGAAAAAAAACTATTCTCGGATAAACTGATTTTTCGGATAAAATTGAATTCAGATAAAACTTGTTTTTTCGGAAAAACAAATATATTCGGAAAAGGAACAAATTTTCGGATAAATGAAATAAATTCGGATAAAATCCTAATTCGGATAAACATTGGGATACTGACTAATTCGGATAACAGTGCATTTTCGGGATTATAAACCCTTTTCTGAAGATGTAACAAAAATCAAATTAACAGTAATAATAGATCCTAAAAACATGGAACCAAAAATCAAAATAAGCAAAAACCAAATAAGCACTTAACCAAAACATAATTTAAACAAATTTTAAGAAAAAGCTAATAAGCCACAAATCAAAAACATTAAAAACTCTAAATAATCAAAATATTAAAAATGAACTTCTAAAAGATTAAACTATTTAAAACACTTAATTAAAGATATGATGAACACACAATAAGCAATAAGCACAATAAGCACTAATCAAACACACTAAATCAATAAAAACAATCAAATAAGCACATCAAAAATCAAATAAGCATATAGATTAAACAAACTACATGATTAACCAAATCAAAACAATATAATTAAAATAAAGAAAGGTAGAATAAGAATGATTATGAAAAAGCTTGAATTAAGATGAAGATTAAAGATTTAATACAAGATTAAAGATTAAAAAGCTTGAAATCTTGAAAGTAAATCTAGAGAGAGAAAGTAATTTATTCTACTCCTACAACATGAAAAATAAACTAATTAACTAACTAAAAATCTAACACCTTCTAATGAAGGATTAGGAGGGTATTTATAGGAGGATGGGAGGAGTGTTGTTGCTTCTCTCTTTCTCTTTGTCCTTTTGTCTTATAATTTCTTCGTCTTTCTCGACTTCGTCTCGGGATTTGTCGAATGATAAAATGAACTCGTCTTCTAATTTCTTCTTTTATAAGACTTGGTTCTTCGACTTCGTTAAACTTCCGTCTTAAGTCTTTTTCTTCGATAAATCTTCAGAATAAGCTTTTGACTTCCGTTCTTTTTGCACTCTTGATCTTTTGACTTTGTATTTTGTCTTTTTCTTTGATAAAAGCCCGTAAAAGCCCGTGTTTTATTTCTTTTTTCATATTTTGGTCCAAAACACAACAAAAACACAAACCACGCATAATTCCGCCTTTTACGACATTAAATACAAGTTCTGGTCTCGTTTTTATTATAATTAAGTGGTAAAAGGCTAAGTGTTTTCACACTTATTAATCGCACACGAAGTGAACCCCGACTCGAAGTCAGGGTGTGTTTTGGTTTGATTTGCGTGTCAACCGAGAACACTAAGGTCTCGGTGGGACTTAGGTTGCAACAGTGGGAACCCGACTTAGGCCACGGTGTACTTTGGCTCAGGCAGTGGGTAGCCGAGACATAAGCAGGGGGAACTATGGCCAGGCAGTGGCAACCGGCAAGCCAGGTAGCCACTTGCCGTGGGTTATCCGTGGGCTGACACCACTAGCCGCCGGCTGTGTGGTGTTGGCTAGGCACTTTTCGGGCCCGAGATTATTTTAGAACACAGGTTCAGGATCGGGAATTTATAAATCAGTTATTTTATTTATTTGACAATACTTAGGTTTTAAATATTAAAAATTAATATTTCATGATTTACCGTAAGTATTTAATTAGCCTAATTTAATTAAACATGTTATTTTAATTAAATTCATATAATCTATAGTTTATTAAATCAACCATGGTAATTAGTTAATAAGCTATAACATTTAATCCATGACTTGTAATTTTATTAATAAGCTTTAACTTATGTTTTTAGTGTAATTATCCAGCTTATTCTATTTTTGGAAACATACTATTTTTGGAAACTTTTTATTTTAGTAAACCTGCTATTTTTAGAAAGTCACTTAGTATTATAATACCTTATTACATGAATAATAAACTACAAAATACAAGAATAACTACAGATAATACATTTAACAGTAAAACATGACAGAACATGAATAATAAGCTAAGAACACACAAAATTAGTAAAATACACGTATCTCAAACAACTCAAACACGTCCTTATTCTTATGTAGTATTATCCGTCAAGGCGGAGTAGGTTCTTCAGCGTTTCCGTTAGCTTCTACTGGACACAAGGTACGGCTTTCCCGTCCTTCAATAAGGACAATCTCTTCCTTTATTAGGATTTCTCGTATGCAGCCAACTGTTTTCCCAGTAGTTACAGATTTAAATGCTTATGTTTTATTAGTTACCTTATCCATATACATGCATGCCAGTTTCACCTAGTTATGGAGGTACCATAACCATAACACCGGAGGCACCAGTGTTATGACTTCACCATGGCGGAGTGATAGCACGTGGCATCCCTTCAGTTTATTTGGCCTTTATTACTTATTGTGTTATCATGTGGGGCGTATGGGTGCATCCTAGTTACAGTTTCAGTCAGTATTTTCATGGTGAATGTGGTGTGTGCCTTGCATCCTTCACAAGGAGTTGATCCCTCCAACCCAAACCATATTAATTAGAGTTGTTGATGCAAAAGTTGGGGTAGACGGAGCTTAACCTAAATTAGGCTTAATTTAGGGTCTTGTGGACTCTGGCTCTCGCACCAAGTGAAACTTGCTTTAGGACCCTGCGCACTAAACAGACACCATTCGGCTTACCCTGGGTTTGTTTCCCACGATTAGACTCCGGCGTGAGAGTATGTAATTGTTTTTGAGTATACTAGTGTTTAGGTTATTGTATGTATCATACCTTTGTGGAACCGAAGGGGTTCCTTTTATACTCGAGAGAGTCCAGGCTGGGCTCCCTGTTCTTGCGGCCTAAGGAAGAGATAATGACTCGAAATAGCTTGATCTTCATTAACCAACTAAGGAAAGTGTATATCCCTTTTCCTTAGGTGAATATAACTATAATATAAGTTATATTTGGTCTGATCCTGTCGCACTGCGACGAGGACTCGGCTAAGTAATCAACCTCTTGTGCGACAGCGGCTTACCGGGCTTTATGGACCATGTGTGCACATCGCACAAGTATCCAATCCATTCCTGATGGATGCGAGTATTACCCATGAGTCGGACTATCCAGCCCGACTAGGCATTATACGTCATCATGTCCCCCCAGTCTAATGGTCGTTGGTGCAATCCACGGGTACTAGACTATAATCAAACCTAAACAGTCGCATAGTCCAAGTATAAACCCAGATTTTGAACATTCCTGCCAAGAAGACAAACATCCCCCCTTTCACCTAACCTCCTTGGTACTCAGGAAAGGTGCTTGACACGTCATAGTTACCCCTTCATATTCTACCGTTAGATCTAGCAAAGTAGGGGACACGTGGCACACATCTGACCATGAACAGTGAAACTTAGGAAGCCTATTTAAACCAATCACGCCTCCTTTTGACTGTTTACCTTCTACAAACCTTCAAACCACCATTAACGCCTCCATCATTTACCATCACCTGATTTCGTATTAAGGTAATCCGCGCGACCATCATTTTGTATACACGGCACCATGGTAAAACAGCTAACCGACATCACGTAAATCTTGACGATTGAGCAGCTAGATCAATTTACTTCTGAGTTCTACATACCCGACTACCTGCACCCAGAAGTTCCCAACCCACAACATAATATTAGTCAGTTCCCCGCAGGAAAGATAGGGTTGTACACCCGTTACTTTGATTACGTAAACTAGCGTTTACCTATGTCGCGCTTTCTTCTGAGCGTATTAATACACTACGAGACCCACGACTCCCAACTACCTTGCATAGGGGCAGCGAAAATTTCGAATTTCGAAGTAAACTGCCGCACCATAGACATAGAACCCACAGTAGATCTCATCCGCGTATTCTACCAACGGAATTTAGCCAATGGTTGGGTGTCTTTTGCTAAGCGAAAGGGTGGTATGCAATGTTTTGATGGAAAGATAGATTCCTTAAGGAATTGGACCAAAAGATTCTTCTGGGTCGATGACGCTGCCTTTCCCTTCCACTCTCCATTCTTGACCCCTGACACCGTGAGGAAGGATCCCCCACCTGTCCCTGACTCTTACAACCCCGCAGATACGGAGACTCTAAACAACAACCGCATTCCCGTGCAACCCTATCCGGAGAGTGTGTTAGTCACTCTTGGCCTAAGCCGTGCAGTCATCTGTGGCAAGCACATTGTAATAGCCTTCCACAGAGAGAGTGGCCAGGGTTAGTGGTCCTTCCCGCCTTCATCATAACGTTATGTAAGTACCATCACATATTAGAAGACTAAAATATGTTTCCCTTTGTTCTCTTTTCTTCCTTTCGTAGTTATGGATGTTCTTGAACTTGTCCGTGGTGCGTTTCCTGAAAATTTGCTGGTGTTGACTCACCCTCGATAATAAAATGAAGAATCGCTCCGTGATCGTACGTAGAAGAATACCATAGACTTAGAGATTAAGGAGCCGTCGATCGCCCTAAGGAGGGAAGGCACTGGCACTGACCAACCACCGTCATCTCCACTGATGCAACAGTTAGAACAGCAGCCACCCGTACAACAATAACCACTACCATTCCTCAGCTCCTCACTGTCTTCAGATGAGTACATCAGAGATGAAGAAAAAACCACTGCTGAGCTTAAGGAAGAGGACATTATCTCCTTAGGAAAAAGACGTAGAAGCCCCCCATCATCCCCACACAAATCCGCGCGCACTAGGGCTGGTCCCTCCTGGACAGTGGTGCGTACTACAGAGGAGAGTTTGAGGAGAATCTTGCCTCACCCCACTAATATGGGACGAAAACATCTATCCACCAACACCATGAGGTGTCAAGTTGTAGCTTACAAGCTACACTTGTAACTAGCTTAACTTGTAAGCTATCAAGACACAAAACCATCCAAGCCAAAACCATTTCTCCAAAACACATACATGCAAACCACTCTCATACTCCCTTTTCTCTCTCAAAAATTCGTCCCATATCACCCTAAAACACCCATTTTGATCAAATTCAACCACAAAATCTTATGTTATTTCTACATATGATGATGTCCTTTTGAAGATATGAAGATTGGAGGTGATCTTAACTTAGGAAAAGGAGTTTTCATTAGGTTAAAGGGCTGATTTCATGGAGGTGTTCATCCATTCAAAGGACCCAAGAAGTTTCCTTGCTAAATTTGAAGATTTGATAACAAGAATCAAGTCTTGTTCATCAA
This sequence comes from Glebionis coronaria, assembly GCA_025667525.1. NCBI lineage: Eukaryota > Viridiplantae > Streptophyta > Magnoliopsida > Asterales > Asteraceae > Glebionis > Glebionis coronaria. The sequence goes on from CM046878.1 coordinate 317,203,204, forward strand.
AAACCTCATCTTTTCATCACTAATGGTGGTATAGAGATTGTTCTTCCTATCCTTTTGTTATTTTGATTATGTAATCTTGTAATTTCTTTATTTATGTATATGTATATGATGATGAATGATGATTAAAAATATTATGTGGGGATTTGATGTTGATAGATTTGATAGACATGGTTAAAAAGATGGAAAACCATAGGTAAAAAGGTTAAATTCTTGCTTATAAAGTTGGCTGTATAAAAACAGTAACTAACCAAATGATAAACTGATAAAATAGCATGGTGGAATCAATTTACAGTAAGTATTAGATGTCATACACATGTGAGAGTTGGCCATGCAATGGAATTATCAAAATGAGTGAGATATGATCAAAACAAAATTAGTATACCAATCTGAATAGTCTGTTTTGTAGGAACTGTTAAGTATACTTAGACATGGATTGAGCAGTAGCTATAACTAACTTATTTGTAGCATATAATATGAAGTTTATGTCATCCAAAAATGAGCTTCTATCTCCTTATAGAACTTAAGATATGATAAAAATGGTGAAAGTGAAACTAAAAATCAGATTTTGTGAAATTAAAATTTAATAGTATTATATAAGCACTCAAAATAATATAGTATAAAATGTGAAATTAAAACCCACTAACTTATATATTTCATTTATATAAATATGTATAAGGATAAATAAATGGACATTATATAAATGGTAGTTTGGTAAGTTTTATAAGTTATAAAAACTATAAACATGATTTTTACGTCTTTTCGGCTAGTACCGTAAAATTAACGTTTTTCGTCAATTAAAACTTAGACGATCGGACCCGTCTAATGTAAACTTTTTAAAAGTCATATACTGATATATACGTACTTAATACAAGTAAAAACCTATAAAACCTGAACTAAATAACATATGGACATTAACGGGCTAAGGTAACATTGTTGGACTAATAATCCAACTAAATGGGCTAAACACTTATAAATTTACTTATTGGGCTTAACCCATTTGGGCCCAACATGCAAAATATAATACTGATAATAAAATTATAAAATGTTCTAATTTAATGTAATGGACTTATAATAGGCTTATTGGACCTAAAACATGTAAATAGGTAAAACTAGTAAACTAGTATAAAAGTTATCAACACATAACACTAAAATGAGTAAATGAGAATGTATAAACCCACTTGATCATCATCTTATATATAAAATCATCATATGTATACACAATTGTTATTTTGATAAAGTCATTGGACAAGAGTCTAAGACAAGTATTATTTGTCTAGGTTTCCGTGATTGAAGCACGTACCGTACATCCGAATTACCGATAACCCGCTTTCCCAATCAACGTGAGTTCATAGCCTCGCAATCTTTTAAATGTTTTTATGAAATGTTTTGTAAACCCGCGAGGGAGATAACATGTTAGTTTTGATAAAATAGGACACCATTTGTCCTGATTATTTGTTTATTGATTTGGACCCGAATGATTGTATGACCCAATGAATGAATATATGACCCGATAAATGAATGGAAATCGATTATTAAAGTTAGGTTTTGTCACTAAAAGTCCCATTAGCATGAATTGTGAACTACCGAGATTTGATAGACGCTTATGCATATAATATTACTATTTGGGGACGATCACCCCAGTTCGCGCCTTGACGGTTGATCCCCGTCGTGCCACATTGATTGGTAAGCGAATTTATGTATGAGAGGATTTCCATAGCATGATTTTTGTGACGACACGCTAACTTAGATGGGCAAATTGAGTTTCGGGCTAGCTACCCGTTGTTTGTTGTAGTAAGATAACAATGTCATTCGGCTTATAATAATCCAAATAACGAAATACTGGTATACGCACTAAATTACGATATATTGCCTGACTAACAATACAGGGTCTTACTATTGATGTTATGTTCGTGTTTTAGTTTTTGATAACCATATTCATAAAACGGTTTTTATTTAACTTTATACAACGTTATAAAACGTATTGTATGATGTTTTACGACTCTGGTTCGTATAATGATTTTGAAGGCAAAAGCCAATATTATGATTTTTGATAAGGATTTGTATAAAATGACTTTGGCTATTTTATGGTCTATTACAAAGATTTATACAAAATGATTTTCGGTAATAATTATATACCGACGATATATTAATGGTTTTATTAAACTCTATGAATTCACTCGGTGTTATCGCTGACCTTTTCTTTTACATGTTTTATCTCAGGTAATTGAAGGTAATTCTCGGGAAGACGACAAAGAATTCATGTCCCGCACTTAAATAATAATTTCCATTCAAATGCTTTGTAAAACCTGTATGAAATACAATGACTTGGGACCTATGTAAATTTGATATTTAGGAATGGAAATGCTTTATTATTAAACGACGTGATTTTTAAGCGTTGTCTATGATGTGAGTAATGTGCTATCCCGTAACACCAACGAGTCTTCAGCTGTATAGATTTGTATAAATTTGGGGGTGTTACAGTTTGGTACCAGAGCTCTCGTTATAGAGAACGAAAGATTTTTAAAACCAAGGTTTTGAATAAAACATTTCAAAATCTTTTAATTATATACATTTTTCTCAAAATGTCTAAAAATCTTTTGACTATAACGGTGCCGAAGAATTCCCGAGTTACCGACAAGGCCAAACTGAGAAGTGTTATTTTAATATATATATAACTTGGATTATATATATATATACATATGATGTAATTTGATTACATGATTGTTTGATGATAATTTAATACACATACGAGGTATTTATACGACGTAGATTGTCACAAGGAACCCTAAATCCCCTAGTAAATTAATCTAAGTTATTCCTGTCGGAAATCTAGCTATTCCAGATCTAAACCAAGTTGTGGATATTTATGATCCCAACAAATGGTTGATATTCGTAGAAATTTTGATATTAGTTGATTGTGATATTAAAGAAGAATTGGTGAGATTAAATCTGATATCGATGTCATGACGATCTTTCCTTATAGAGTGGAGTTTGACAAAACGTTACCACCTGGAAAGGTGTCATCTAATTTGTTGTCACCCAATTCTTAAATTTGAAATCAAAAGGGCAAATGTTGCACTTGAGGCTGTCATTGGAACCATTACCCAAAAGTCTCATGCCACTAGTACCTTTCCGAGAAGTCTAATTGAATGTGTGAGTCATTTCATACTAGTGACTCATTTGATAGTTATTGTTGTAAGAGCTATAGGATTGGAAATTAAGTGTTGATCATATCGATCTTTTATTGCCCTATTAAGGTCTATGAATAAGGTTGAAAGTATTGGAGAATGAGGTAGGATATCGCATTGAGTATGATTTGGTTGAAACTTGATGGAAGTAAAATTTAACCCGTATGGAATATGAGATTGTTAAGAGGAAGTCGTTAAGTTCTGTGATTGAATTATAAGGTTTTAATTGATTGTTGATTCGTGTTAAGGGTTGTTCCTAGGCCATTGTCCAATGATGAGGATGCCCAGTGTTCAAGAAATAAATTGAAGAAATCTTCTTCTGAATTGGGGCCGATGGATCTTCCGGGACAGGTGGAACACCTAATGACTCTTGTAGATTGGTATTCATTGTGGTATCTTTTAAAAATCGCTAACTTAACTGAGACATCAGTTGGTAGGATGAGTTCTTGGAATTGTATGACATAGTGACACATAATGTGTTACGGTATAATTTTGACTTGTTTGTGATTAATGAAAAGACTACCTTTGATTACTAAATCCTACATGTATCGATGTTATCTATCTTTTCTTGCTTCTTCCTAATATTCACATTAGTGATGCAACCATTGAACAAGTACTCATCTCGATTTAAGTTACGTTGTGAATTATTCTTTTGTGTGCCATCGAGGTCATGAACCTTATGATTCATTGGCTAATCTCATTTCCTATCATATTGTAGTTAGTTCTTGGTGAACAACTTGTCATCACTCTTTTGTAGATCACTCATTGTTTTTATAAGATAAAACAGTATCCCTTGAGAAAAATTGAATTTTCATCACTATAAGGATTATTCAAAGTGAGATTTATAAGTGATCGTTATCGAAATGAAGTTGTTTATAAAACACCTTGGAAAACTTAATTGTTTTCATAACAAAGAAAATCTTTGTAAATTTATTTTTGATTCTTATTTAAGAATTAAGCATGAAAATGTTTTTATTATAAACATAGTGATAAAATTTTGACGAACTGAGTATTGCATCGTTAATCTTGAAATTGTATATAGTTGCTCGCCTACATACAATTTGGAAGGGACCATGCAAGGCTGATTAGTAGTCACAATAAAATTGTTAATAAACATTATATTTTCCTTAAAATTGTGAAGGATTGAAATTTTATGAGATCTGCAAGAAGTGAAAAATAGGGACATATTGATAGGGACACCTACATATGTGCCCGTACTATTTATTCTTCTGACTCGAATTTACTCATCTGTGGATATTGTCTTCATTGAAAATTGATATCCCTTCCTTGTCCAATTCTCCCGTGGTGAGATTCTTAGGAAAAGTATCTGATTACCGAGTGTTGATACCCGACTGGATGTATCGACATTCCTATCATTTCTTTTGATTAGATTTCATTTGAATGACCTGGGTAACGATCCGAGGATCTTTCGAATGCATACTCAAATTATGAAAACATGGGATATATTCATATTCATTAAATGTTTTCGTCTGTATCTGATTTGAAATTCTCTCGTGTAGATTATGCGTTGACCTTACTCTTTTAATGGTAGTTGTGTCTCCATATATCCTTGAATTTGTGAAAGGATTAGGAGTTATTATTAGTCATTTGAGAAGTTCACATCTTATCAACGGTAATGAAACTGGAAAAACTGGTAGTGCCAGCAGAATAGATTGATTGATTATGACATGACGACATTGTCTTAATTGATGGGAACTCGAGTAGAATTCCTCTAAATGATAAGATGTTGATTATCAAAAGTGATCTAAATAATTCTTGATGGATGACCATGTTGATCCCAAAGTCAGATCTTAAACCTTAATAGCTTGTTTAAGGGTTGTGATAGAGAGAAAGAATTCAATCTAACACTAGAGAAACTTTGCAAAGCAAAGTAACTAAACAAGATGCGGAATGTAATGTTTAGCACAAGAACAAATGAGATTCAAACGTTGAACTTTAATATATCAAAGATATACGAATACCCAAAGTGGTATTAGGGTTTACAAAACTTTAAAGTAATAATAATGAAAAACGAAATGAGAAAGACACACTTTGCATGCTAACCTAGTGAGTCTTTTTATAGATACAAGGACCCACGTACAAGATCACTACTAACAAACTATGGAAAGTATTAAGGAATAATAACTGAAACGCGTAAAAATCTATTCCATGTTTATCTTGACGGCAGGGCCTTTGACTCCAGCAGGGGAACGGATCCCCCTGCCTTTGTTATTTAGCAGGGGGAACTTACTCTAGCAGGGGTATGAATAATCAACTAGCAGGGGAAACAAGTAAGCATAGATTTATTCCCAACAATCCTCCCCTAAACTTGTGCTTTCCCCTAAAAGACAAGTTTCTGAATAAATGCTAGTTGATGAGGATGCTTACAAACTCTCTAGCCAAATCTGACTATGAACCATTCTTACCAGATCATAAGCAACAGGCTTTTTGGCATCAACAATTAACTTAGCCTGTGCTAACTTCTTCAAGGTTTCCTGAGAGAAGGGATAATACCTATGATTGAGTAAATAAACACTCACACCTTCCATTACTACCTCATAAACCCCAGAATTTGTAAATAGCTTCCAATACACCAAATCTCCTTTATTCACTGCATCAAATAGAGGATCAAATAATTCATGTTCATACATTCTATGCATGCACTCCCAGATTACCCAATCCTTCTCCACACCATCCATGGTAGGAGGTTTTGCAGCAAACGTTTTCTTCAATATTTTCCACAGATCTTCTAAGTCTTCACTATCCAAAATTTGAAACATGACATCTAGACTTAGAAATGTCTGTGCTGTATTGTCAGCCCTTGTAAGCTTCCACCAAGTTCTCCCTTTGTGCTCATAAACAGCATACTCTATAATAGCAAACTTCTTTCCAAGTTCACTAGGTGAGATTTCATCATTTTTCTGCAAAATCAGCTGTTTATCAATTTCATCATTTGATGGCCCTTGAGACTCTTTAGTGATTATGCCCACTTGCTCCATTCTCTTGAGTCTCTTTGCTGCTCTTTGTGCATTAAGTACAGACTTCTCAAGTACTTCTGGAAAACTTTCACCTGCTTGGTGCGATGCCCCTGTTTGGGATGATGCACCTGCTTGTGTAGTCTCTCCAGCTTTTCTTTTCTTTGTTGCTCTAGCTTTCTGTAGCACTTCACTTTGTCTCCTAAGATACTCAGCTTCCTCAGGAGTGTTGATAGTCATCCAATCCTCCACATCATACAACTTTAGAACTGGTCTGACTGCTCTCTTTATGGCTTCAAAGCTCATATCTCTGAAGTCACCATCCTTCCACTTTCTATGCCTTTTAAGCAGAACTTTGTAGTGATCAAGTTGCCCTTTCTCTGACGTTCGATACTTCTCACTCTGAATTTGCATTGCCCTTCTTTCCAGATATTCAGTTTGATATTTGTAAACAAGGCAAGTCAACTCATACCTGTCTTCCAAAGGAGCATTTTTCAACTCCTTCTCCCATTGATCAAGAAACTCTCCAACATGAGGTACCCTTTCATCTAGTTCCCTATGCATAATCTCAACCTGTTTTAGCATATCTTTGGGCCTCATCTTCTCCATCCTTTGATCCTGCATATCCATTTCCTCTTGTTGTAGTCTGAGAGCTACTTGTGCATCATGTGCTTCTTGGACCTTCTGCTGTTCAGGAGTCAGATGCTTGTATTTTCTCTTGGGCTGTTGCACCATGATTCCTTTTCCTTTGTCTTTTGGATCCACTGCTGGTGCTGGTTTTGCTTTAGATGCAGGTTCTTTGATTGTTATCCCCTTCTGAGCTGGTTTCTTTCTGTTCTTCCTAACAAATGTTTGAGTAATGTTCTTAGCAGGGGATAAACTTACAGCAGTGGGATCAGCAATGGCAGGGGAAACTTTTGAAGCAGGGGCTTCTTCTTGATTGCCCATGGTGAGCAATGTTTGAGCAATATCTTTGGTTGCACTCCCCTTGTCACTTCCCTTATCAGCACTTTCTCTCTCCATTCCTTTCTTAGCCCTTGTTATCTTTCCATGCTCCCCACCAGGATATGAATAATACTCAGTAGATCCTTCTGTGTGTGGAATTTCCTCCCCTTTGGAAGCATCCTCGTCTGTGGAAAGAATCAGTCTGGGTTTTCTCCTCCCCTCAAGAGTAGCAAGTCTGGTTTCCAGGTGAGAGATAACCAGACCTTGCTTTTTGACATCTTGTACTAGTTGTGCATTCTGCCTTTTCAGACTCATGCACATTTTCGTCAATTCCAGATTTGTCAAAGGTTTCATACTGCTCTCAATCCTAGAAGGGAATTTCTCCCCTTGTTGGATATCATGGAGTGGGGGAGAGGACTTATTGATGGTGTCACTATCCTGCTCACCCCTTGAGGATGAGACAGTAGTGGCAGCCAAACCCCCAGGTTGCTCCAAACTCTTGGAGACTCTCCTTTCTGCTGCTTGTGAAGATTCACCAGGCAAGGGAGACCTGGCAAACCTGGATTTTGAACGCCTTTCTTGTTGTGGATCAGCAGGTGGTAGGTTCTTGGCAGGGGATTCAGCAGGTTGATTTATGGCTGTTTGATTTTTGGCTTCTTCCCGTCTGATTTGGTCTAGCATAATTGAAGTGAATGGAATGTTTCTGCCAGAGAACAAAGGTGATGGTGCAAGTAATGTGGTGAAAAGTTTGGTTGTGTGTTTGGTTGCTGAAAAATAGTTTCTGTGTGTAATGGGACCATGATCACTCATATTCAGCAAAACTTCTATAAACCTTGGATACATACAAAACTTTGAGGTGCTTGAAACATTTTTAACCATGCCTTTAAAAATCATTTGAGAAAAACAATACTTCCTTCCTGTTGCAAAGCAGATCAGGGCAGAAGCTATCTCACTACCAACCTCATTAAAAGCAGTGGTTTTGGGTGACAAACATTGCATAATAGTATGAATCAAAAATTTCCAATGAGGGGCAAACTGGCCTTTAGCAAACTTTAATTTTTGATTTTCAGAAAGTTTATACCCCAATTTATCAAGACCTTCAAAAATTTCAGCCTCAGAAAAGTTGGTTATTCCATCCTCATCATCAAGGAGGAGATTCTCCCTGATGGAGGCAAGTGTGATTACCTTGGAATGACCATCAACTTTGCTTTGAATTATGACCTCTCCATTCACTGTTTTGGTTATGGCTTTAGACCAGAACTGTTGAATGTGTGAGGTATAAATGCGAGGATTGATGAGAAGGGCCACTCTGAAGTACGAAGACTTTAGAAAGGCCACAGCCTCAGCAAACTCGGTTGGTTCATCATGAAGCAAAGCAATTTGGTTATGATTAGGAGCAATTTTAAGGGTCATGATGAATTTGGAAAATAGTTTAGAGGTTTATAGAGATGGGAGGTAAGTGGGATTAGGTCGAGAGAGATTTGTGGACCTGCTGGTAAAGGGAATTAAGTTTATATAGACAAATTGAAGGGCTGTGATTGGACCAAAATTTTCAAATTGCAAAAATATCAAGGATAAATCTTGATAAAAAATTAATATATTTGAAATAGAAGTAAAAGATTACCAATCAACGAAGAAAGCGCCTTAAATATCTTTTAAAAAGAATAAAATATTCCCTAACCAAAATTGAAGCAAGCAGGCCCAACGGCTATGAACAGGGTAACGGTATTGTCGGTCAATGGTCAAACAGGGGAATGTTGTGAAGGCATGGGAATAAAGATAAAAGCAGGGGAAACTTTCCTAGGGGTATTAAACTAGTCATGGAAGGACTAATGCTAACTAGCTCTGCTCTAATGCACACACTTGTATACACAAGATAGATACATAGAATCTCAAGAGTCCTCTATTCAGCAATGGTCCCAATACAAAAAGTTAATACATAAGTCCCCCTACACCAGGTAATCCCAAGAAATCATGCATACCCCAGTCACCATCCCAACCTTGTCCCTTACCTATGGTCAGTTAGTCTTGGCAATGTGTGCCACACATCTGTATTTTGAACAGCAAGCTGCTTGAATAAAGAAATGTAAACACACACTACAGTGCCTCAAGGTTTCAGAGTTCAGACAAGCTGTGCAGCAAGTCATCATTACCCTGAACCCCCACTCACCAATGGATATGATCTAGAATCATATATGAGTATCCTAAGAATACCCTGAATCCTAAAGGTTTGACCTAACCTCCCCTGAATCATAGAGTATATACCTGATTCACCAACAAGAATAGTATGCACCATAGGAACCTCTGCATTGTTAGTCTAAAACCACATAAAACCACTTTTGTAAACAGAACACACCCTGCTTAAGAGAAAAATCCTCTTGGCAGGGGAATGAACCCCAGGCAGGGGAATTAGTGTTAAAAAGCAGTGGAATGAAAGAAATGGTAAAATTGACTAACAATTATACAACAACAGCAGTGAAGAAACCCTGATTACACATGACAAAATAGACATCAGATTTTAAGGAGTAACCATTCCAATACCTGCAACCAGATACTGAAACCTCCCTACCTCAAAAGCTTTTGTTAAAAGATCAGAAACATTAAGTTCTGTATCAATTTTCTCAGGGACAATCAGTCCTTTTTCAAAACAATCTCTGATAAAGTGATGTCTAATTTCAATGTGCTTGGTTTTGCTATGAAAAACAGGGTTCTTTATGATGCAAATAGTGCTGTTGTTGTCAATAAATATCTTGGTTTTAAGAAAGTTGTACCCATAATCAAGCAATTGATTTTGAACCCAAAGAACTTGACCACAGCATGCAGCAGCTGCTACATACTCAGCTTCAGTTGTGGATGTTGCCATGATAGTCTGCTTCTTACATTGCCAAGATATAAGCCTGCTCCCCAAGAATTGACATCCCCCTGTTGTAGACTTCCTATCATTGTTGTCACCAGCATAATCACTATCTGAATAAGCTATCAGCTCAAATGGTGACTCCTTTGGATACCAGAGTCCTAAGGTGGGATGACATTTTAGATACCTAAAAATCCTTTTCACAGCAAATAAGTGACACTCTGTTGGTGACACCTGGTATCTTGCACATAAGCAGACTGCAAACATGATGTCAGGTCTTGAAGCAGTGAGATACATAAGAGACCCAATCATAGACCTGTAATTCCTGACATCTATAGGCTTTCCAGGACCATCCTTGCCCCATGGATGATCCTTGTCCATGGGAGTGGACACCTTCTTCCCATCAGACATGCCAAACTTCTTTACAATCTCAGCTACATATTTGTCTTGTGAGATAAATATCCCATCTTTCCGCTGCTGAACTTGTAACCCCAAAAAGAAGTTTAGTTCTCCCATAGCACTCATTTGAAATTTATCCTGCATCAATTTGGCAAACTCTTTGCTAAGCATGGAGTTGGTTGATCCAAAAATGATGTCATCCACATAGACTTGTACTAGCAGAAGGTCACCCTTTTGTTTCTTGGTAAACAGGGTCTGATCAATCTTCCCCCTGCTGAATCCATTGTCTAGGAGATATTTGGAAAGAGTACCATACCAGGCTCTGGGAGCTTGGTGAAGGCCATACATGGCCTTTTTCACCTTGTATACTTTGTCAGGATGTTCTGGATCTTCAAACCCTGGTGGTTGCATGACATAGACTTCTTCATCAATGGTTCCATATAAGAAGGCACTTTTCACATCCATCTGGAAAACAGTGAAGTCCATGAATGAGGCATAAGCAAGGAATAATCTAATAGCTTCAATCCTTGCTACTGGAGCAAACACCTCTTCATAATCAATCCCTTCTTCCTGAGTATACCCTTGTGCTACTAACCTTGCCTTGTTCCTGACAACTATTCCCCTTTCATCCTTTTTGTTCCTGAGTACCCACTTGGTCCCAATAGGCCTTGCCCATTTGGGACAATCAACCAGAATCCAAACCTCTTGTATGTCAAATTGTAAGAGCTCCTCTTGCATAGCTTCAACCCAGCTTGGGTCATTTAAAGCCTGAAAAATCTTCTTTGGCTCTTCTTGTGTCAAAAATGCAGTAAACAGACAACATTGCATGTTGTCATGATTGAACTTCATGGTGATGTTAGCAATGAAGCTGTGCTCCTTTGCTGTATACCTTGTATGTCTGGGAGCTTCAGGATCACCAATGATCTGAGAGATAGGATGATCCTTATTGATTCTATAGGTAGGCTGCATGATGACTTCTGTTTCATCTTCTTCCAAATCAGAATTGATGGGGCTATTTTGATTAGGAAAGAAGTCCTCAAAGGAACTTCCAAATGAGACAGCATGACCTAAAGATGGGTGCTTGTGAGCAGAATGAAGCTCTGAATAACTAGGGCCTCCACTCCTGATGATTCTGCTTCCACTGCTGGATATGTTAGGACCATCATTTATGGGTGTAGATGATGAGATGAGTGGGGATTCTCTTTCTGCATCAGTAGTCTCATTAGCATCATGATCCTTTGTGAAAGAGGAATCAATTCCTCTAGCAGGGGAATCCAGGATTCCACTGCTTTCAGCCATTCCACTGCCTTCAGTTATAGCAGGGGATGAGATTGGCTGTTCTTTTCCTGAAGCAGAATTATCTTCTTGTTTATCAGCTTCACTAGGAAACAATGAGGGTACATTCATGTACCTCAGAGGTGACTTCTCAGCATCAATTGTTTCTTGAGTACCTGAAATGTTAGTGTTCTGCAAGACAACAGGTACATAATTCATGGACTTGGAAAGTACATCTATATCAAAGAACCAGTCAGGACCTGTTTGAACATCTTCAGGTTTGTCTTCAAGAAAATTCACATGAAGATTTTCTGTGATTTTGCTTGTCTTCTTGTTGAAGACCCTATATCCCTTACTGTTTAAGGAATAACCCACAATGTATCCATCATCACCCTTTTCACTAAACTTACCAAGATTGTCAATGGTGTTCAAGATGATAACATGACACCCAAAAGGTCTGAAAAAGTCAATTAAGGGAGGTCTTCCATTAAACAGCTGATAAGGGGTCTTGTTGTGTGCCTTGACAACCAAGGCCCTGTTTTGCACATAGCAAGCAGTGGATACAGCTTCAGCCCAAAAGATAACTGGAAGTTTGGAATCAGACAGCATAGTTCTTGCAGCTTCAATGAGTGTCCTATTCCTTCTTTCTGCCACTCCATTCTGTTGAGGTGTTCTAGCAATGCTAAATTGCCTCTTGATGCCTTTGTTTATGCAGAAAGAATCCAGCTTCTGATTTCTGAACTCACCACCATTGTCTGATCTTATGGTAACTACCTTCATGCTTTTTGACAGTTCAATTTGATTGATGAACCCAATGAGTACATCAGCAGTGTCACTCTTTTCAAATAGAAAGAATGTCCATGTAAATCTTGAAAAATCGTCAGTAATCACTAAGCAGTACCATTTCTTCATTAAACTTGCCACAGAAGTAGGACCAAAAAGATCCATATGTAGTAGTTCCAATGGCTTGGTGGTGGACATACTTGTTTTTGACTTGCAAGATGCTCTGTGTTGCTTCCCTTTCAGACATGCTGCACAAGTATGTTCAGTGGCAAAAGACTTGGAAGGAAGACCATGAACTAGATTATGCTTTACTAGTTTGTTCATGTTCTTGAAATTAAGATGACCAAGTCTTCTATGTCATTTCTTACATTCATCTGCTGAAGCTTTGGCAATGAAACATGTTTCATTGTCTTGGAGAGAGATGTCCTTGAGATCAATTATGTACATGTTCTTCTGTCTTGGTATTCTGAGAACAATTGGAGTGTCTTTTGGCAAGACAAACTCCTTTCCTAATACCAAGCATTCAGTGTCAGTAAACAAGACAAAATTCTTGTTATCAGTCATCTGTGACACACTGAAGATATTATACTTGAGTTCTTTCACCAAGTACACATTGTCAAAAGTCATCCCATTTGTGACAATAGTTCCTTTTCCTGTTATAGTTCCATGTCCATCTCCAAAAGAAACACCATCATTGTCATGCAGGGGTACAAAGTTAGACAAGTAAGCTTTGTGTCCAGTCATACTTCTTTAGCATCCACTATCCCAATATGCTCTATCATCCCTTGTCTTCTTTGTCACCTACAAAAGGAAAAACAAATTAGTTTTTCTTGGGGACCCAAGCCATTACAGACTTGGATCTACCTCGTGTATCAATGTAGGATAGCTTATCAAAAACTAGAGATACACCATTAGATTGAGTGCCCCTTTTGGGTGCCCAAACCCAACGAGCTGAGGCTTTCACAGCTTTTCCCCATCTTCCCATGTTCCTAGAATGTACAACTTTTCTAGCAGGGGATACCCCAGTTTTAGCAGGGGAATCCTTATGCTTAGCAGAGGGAACCCACCTTTTGTTTTGGCCTCTGTTCATGTGTTGGTAAGGTCTAGGGCCAGATCTATATGCAGTATAAGGTGTTGGGGTGGTCACAGAAGTGTTGGGCTTTGCGTGAACATCATTTTCCTTTCTAAGGGCTGGAACAACATATTTCTCAGCTACTCTATTTCTCAAGGCAGGGGCAACATACTTGGCAGGGGAAAAGGATTTTGCCCCTGCATTTAGAAGAATGGCTTTAGGTTGCATATCCTTTAAGGGATTTGCAGCCACCATCTCCATTGGTGCCTTACACTCTTGATAAGTGTGTTCAAAACTGCCACATGTGAAGCAGGGCTTGGTATTGATCACAAAGTCTTTTCCTAATTGATGAGACTTTTGGTCATTCCAATTTCTTTGATTACCTCTGACATTCCTGTACATACCAGCATATTTAATGGTAGGTTTAGGAGATTGTGGCCTAGCCTTAGATTTGGAAGAGATGCTCTTAGAGTTTGGATTGCTGCTAGAAATTCCTTCTTTTGAAAATCTAACAGGGTTGTCAATTTGCTTTAAACCAACCTGTTCCTGTTTAACATCCCTAATGACACTAGTTTTAACTAGAGACTCTTCTGTATCAAGGTTATTAGGTATATAAGCACTCAAGTCAAACTCAATGTCATCCTGTTTTTCAAAACAAGGGAGACCAGTCCATGACAAGTCTTTTCTAGGATAGGCAGCATGGATGTTAGCAGGGGGTGGTGGTATAGTAGCATTCATATTCTTAATTCCAAACCCTGTTTTGTCCTTAGGAGATTGACCAATTTCAAATGCCTTGGTTAAATCTTTTGAAGCTTTTCCAAATTTTTCAACAGTTTCCTCATCTATCTTTTGGTTAGCTTTGAAAATTTCAAGTTCAGCAGTTAAAACATTTATAGATTGGTTATTCTCCTTGGCATCTCTTTCTAGAATCACAATGTGATCCCTATACTCACTTTCTCTTTGCCTATACTCTCTTATGGTGGACTCTAGTTGTTCTAAAGCACGTTTGTAATTATCAAGATCATTATCACAATTGATATAGTCAGCTTTTACCTTTCTGATTTGATCATTTAAAGATTCAGTATTTTTCCTACAAGCTTTAGTATAGTATGAGTCATCATATACCTCATTGTCAGAGCTGGAACTTGACATGGCCATAAGTGCAAAGTCTTCTTCCTTTTCCTCAGCCATCAAAGCTTGATTTCTTTCCACACTTTCTGTCATAGCACTCCAGTCCCATCCATTTGCTCCATCTATCCCCTGCATTGCTACCATGGCTTTAGCACCAGAATCCTCATCCTTTCTATGGCTATTTCCAGACTTAGGTCCTTTGCATTCCCTAGCAAAATGACCCTTCTTGCCACAATTGTAGCATTCAACTTTTGCTTTATCAAACCCAGCAACATCAGATGGATTAATTGTGATCTTCTTCCCATACTTCTTGTGGAACCTGTTGGCTCTCATGCTTAGCAAAGCCATATTCCACTTGATATCCAATTCTTCTAGTGCTTGTTTACTGATTTGACTCAGATCTTCATGTAACACTGTAGATCCGTGTGGCCCTTGAGATGCTATGAAGGCACATGCAGTATCAAGGCTGAATGTAGCTGGTCTTTCTTCATCATAGGAAGGTCCAGACCTGGTAGCAGGGGAATAAGTAGCAGGGGCTACTTCTATTCCACTGTTCTTGGAGATTCCACTGCTTTGTGATATGAATGCCATGTTAGCAGGGGAATCAGCGACTCCACTTGAGTTGGTGGGAATTGTCCCTTTTGACTTCATTTCATTGACAATAGGTTCAAAAACTTTTAAGTTATTGTATATATCATCAATATTCTTGTTGTCCAAGTCATCCTTATTCTGCCAGATTGCCTTATAGACAAACCATTCTTTCTGGAGGCTGTTAAGAAACCTGGTATTCACCTGCTCTCTTGTCACCTCAATATCAAAGAATTCCAAGTGGGCCACCATGTCTTGAAGCCTATTGTAAATAGCTCCAATTGATTCATCACCAATTGCTTTGAAAGAAGCAAAATCATCCAGCATTTGGTTCTTCTTCTTCTTCTTTGTGGCTTCATTTCCTCCAAAGGTTGTGCCTATGGCTTCCCATAGTTCCTTAGCTGTTTTGTATTTCCTGAATCTGAGTTGATGTCTATCAGGTAGGGCCAACAGCAATGAGCTGTGAGCCCTGACATCATGCCTTCTAGCCAGTATTTCCTTATCACATAGAGCAGCAGATTTCTTCTTGTCCTTACCTTTGGAACTTTCACCTTCATCCTTGCCTTCTTCAACTGCCACCATTTTGTTGAATTGATCACCAAACTCTATGATCTCCCAGAGAACATAGTGTTCCATTTTCAGGTATTGTTGGATTCTGAATTCCCATAATTCAAAGTTTTTAGGATCCAACATGGGTAATTTGAGGTTATTGTGGTTGTTGCTATTTGTGGATGAATCTGAAGACATGTTTGCAATGAGGATTTTGTTCTTGATTTAGACAAAGTTTCTCAACAAGCTCTGATACCACTTGTTGATCCCAAAATCAGATCTTAAACCTTAATAGCTTGTTTAAGGGTTGTGATAGAGAAAAAGAATTGAATCTAACACTAGAGAAACTTTGCAAAGCAAAGTAACTAAACAAGATGCAGAATGTAATGTTTAGCACAAGAACAAATGAGATTCAAACGTTGAACTTTAATATATCAAAGATATACGAATACCCAAAGTGGTATTAGGGTTTACAAAACCTTAAAGTAATAATAATGAAAAACGAAATGAGAAAGACACACTTTGCATGCTAACCTAGTGAGTCCTTTTATAGATACAAGGACCCACGTACAAGATCACTACTAACAAACTATGGAAAGTATTAAGGAATAATAACTGAAACGCGTAAAAATCTATTCCATGTTTATCTTGACGGCAGGGCCTTTGACTCCAGCAGGGGAACGGATCCCCCTGCCTTTGTTATTTAGCAGGGGGAACTTACTCTAGCAGGGGTATGAATAATCAACTAGCAGGGGAAACAAGTAAGCATAGATTTATTCCCAACAGACCATATCCTGCATTTAGATTTGTAATTTATACGATGAATGGTTATAAACTGATCATAGATCTTGAAATCTAGAAAGAACTTAAAGTAGATGTATTAAAAGATGTTTTGTCATCTGAAACTTTAGGAAGTATTTGTTGGTGAATTACCTAGACTTTCGCCATTAAGTCAAGTTGAATTTGGTATTGATTATATTCCCGGTGTTGCACCTGTGGCATGTGCACTGTACGTCAGCACCATCTGAATTAAAAGAGTTACCGTACAACTGAGAGAGTTGTCGGAGAAAGATTTTATTTTACCGAGCTCGTCATCATGAAGAGCTATGGTATTATCATTCCTTATATTTGTTGAATTACCGTGAACTAAGTAATTGATGATCGAAATCTATATCCACTACCCAAGATGATAGATTTGTTCGATAAATTACGAGGTTCTAGCGTATGTTTTAAAAATTTGATCCTTGGCATGGTTATCATCAACTTCGCGTCCGCGAAAAAGATTATCTATTCCAATCACTACATCCAGAACTTGTAATGAACATTATGAGTTTCATGTTATGTCGTTTGGATTGACCAATGCACATGTAGCATCCATAAATTTGGTGAATCACGTGTGTAGGTTGTAATTTGATAAATTCATGCTTGTGATCATTAAGAACCATATGTTTGTTTATAAGAATAAGAATGAGTTAATAATTATTTATAGATTGCCCTGAATTGGCCGAACAACGAAAACATGTACCTCGAATATTTAACGTGTGATTTAAGGCTTAATCCTTTACATTATTTGACCGGGTGATTAATAGATAATGGAATCTATATTGACTCTTCAAAAGTTAGAAGTCATTTAAGACTTTGGGTTTTACCAAAAAGTAGGTGCAAATATGTTTTGACAAATGTTTTATCAAAAAGAACTTTTGAGGGATTATTCCCTTATACCCAGAACATTTAACTAAACTCCTGTTTAGGATAAATGTTTGTATATACCTCAAGACAGCCTAAGAGGGATTGAGGAAACCATAATAAACCATGACTTTGAATTTGAAACGAAAATTTTTGCCTTTCAAGTAAGAAATGTTTGAACAAAGTATAAACAAGGATTTTTCGAACATTTACGAATCTTATTACTTATTTTCGATAAATCAACAAAATCGTGTTAATTAGATTCAAATTTAATTTTGAACATTTTTATATAATTAGACGAACTGAGAAAATTTAAAACTTTTTACGTTTACGTTTCATAAAAATTGAATATTTATCGTTTAATTACTTGTAATATTTATCGACGCTTTAAACGTCAGATTGAGCAAAACTGATAAAAATGATAGTTTAGACGGAAATAAAACTAAGAAAATATGAAGAAAGAAATTATGAATGAATTGTGGTCATGATAATTATTTCATCAAGAAAAGTGAATGTAGATACTGACACATTATATAGAAAGGATAAAGAACCAACTAGGATGTGTTCTTTAGTAATGGTTGTGCAAAATAAATTGCCGAGCAATTTAAAAATAATTGATGCTTGTAAGAAGGATAATATAGATAATAAAAAGGGTTCGCGGCTAATGTGAACCATTAGAATTGAGAAGCCGATGGCGTTAAATGTTTTAAAGGCCACTTGTGGTTGCCTAAATATGGAGATTTTAAGATTTAGTCATGTTGAAATCTCATAAGTATAAGTATTATATTCATGTCATTTCTGGTTTAGTATATCTTTATCTAAAGAAGTTGTACTAATGGTAAATTATGAAGGCATACATCGCCTCATACATTAGTAAACGTCTAACTATTGCAAAGGTTATCACCTGAATTTGATTCGATTTGGGTCATCGTCGACAGACTGACCAAATCTGCTAATATCATTCCTGTTAATGATAAATTCTCGATGAAGAAATTGACTCTTTTGTATTTAAAGGAGTTGTGTATAAATTGTGTGCGTGTATCGATCATCTCTATCAAGATCCTCGCTTCGCATCGAATTTCTAGAGATTTGCTCAGAAGTCATTGGGAACGAACCTTGATGAGGGTACTGTTTACCACCCCAATCGAAGGGACGAGGTAACGTATTGATACAAAACACTAGAAGTCTTGTTTTATGTTTGAATGATTGACCATTGGTAATGCACCGTATAATCGTTTTCCTCTAGAGAGATTATAATTGATAATTATCGTATTAGGATCGAGATAGAATCTTGTTAGGATCTAAATATGAGAGCATCTGTAAGCAGGAGTTGGGATGAAGACACCCGACATACACCTATTGTGAGTTGGACATGTCTTTTAGGTTTAAGGTTTCCTGTGATGACAAACCTAACCTTACAAAATACCCGACCCGCGAGACTTGAAATGATTGTTGAAATTAGGATCTGATTATTGACTGCCAGTAGTAGGCAGGATGTTATGTCAATATGAAGTGTAGATCTTGAAGTGTCGGATGGGTAGCGAAGTTATGCCAAAAATTTTCACCTTCGAAAAATGAATTGATGATCTGAAAGATCATGGGAAATAAGTCTCCGTTGTATGGGACCATTGAGATGATGTAAAAAGTTGGTTTGAAAGGCATATAAGCTGGATCTACCCTAGAACTTCAAGGGTTGCGTGAATTATGTTTCGTATATCGAACTTGATAAAATATCTATCAAGTGAAAATCTGATTACTTCTTGATAAAACTTAGATCGGCGAAAAGTTGCATTCTTCACAAACCCGTGAACATCATGGATAGAGAAAGTAAACCAACATTAAGCCTGATCTTATTCCCGTAGTTATCTTTGATGAAACTCGCGTATTGTATTGAATTACACTTGAGAGAGAAAAGACCGAATGTGGAGGAAATACCCACATGGCCTTAACTCTATAAGAAGCGAGTATTAAGATAAATTGATCTTTGAGGACAAAGATCATGTTTAGGGGTAAATGTTGTGACAATCCGTCAATTTATGGTTGATATTTTATTCTCAAATATTATTTGAAAACATTATTTTAATGTTATATTATGAACTCACTCATTTCTCGGAATAAATTTGGGTTTACGTCTTGAAGTAGCGTCGACTACGTCTAAACCGGAGGATTCTACGTTATGTGCTTACGTTTACATACACCGTTTTTGGTGAAAGTCCGACATTTCAGGAAATAAATTTATCCGTGAATATTATTTTGGGATTTTAAATTTGAGTTGGTTCATAAACTCACAAATTTACGAGAAGAGATTAGGACTTACGTGAATAATTTAATGTCCTTTACGACTAAACCGGAAACCTTAGGATTACGTATTTACGTTTTTGAACTCCGTTTTTTATGAGACAATTTTTATTAGATTCGTTTTGTGTCGTTGATTCATAATTTATAAACGTTTTTCGTAAAACGACCCGAGGGCACGCAAATCGAGGAAACTAGAATCGAGGAATACCCATAAATTAGTGGGATGAGACAAAACAAGTTTTGCCCTACCCCACTAATATGGGACGGCAACATCTATCCACCAACACCATGAGGTATCAAGTTGTAGCTTACAAGCTACACTTGTAACTAGCTTAACTTGTAAGCTATCAAAACACAAAACCATCCAAGCCAAAACCATTTCTCCAAAACACATACATGCAAACTACTCTCATCCTCCCTTTTCTCTCTCAAAAATTCGTCCCATATCACCCTAAAACACCCATTTTGATCAAATTCAACCACAAAATCTCATGTTATTTCTACATATGATGATGTCCTTTTGAAGATATAAAGATTGGAGGTGATCTTAACTTATGAAAAGGAGTTTTCATTAGGTTAAAGGGCTTATTTCATGGAGGTGTTCATCCATCCAAAGGACCCAAGAAGTTGCCTTGCTAAAGTTGAAGATTTAATAACAAGAACCAAGTTCATCAAAAACCTCATCTTTTCATCACTAATGGTGGTATAGAGATTGTTCTTCCTATCCTTTTGTTATTTTGATTATGTAATCTTGTAATTTCTTTATTTATGTATATGTATATGATGATGAATGATGATTAAAAATATTATGTGGGGATTTAATGTTGATAGATTTGATAGACATGGTTAAAAATATGGAAAACCATAGGTAAAAAGGTTAAATTCTTGCTTATAAAGTTGGCTGTATAAAAACAGTAACTAACCAAATGATAAACTGATAAAATGGCATGGTGGAATCAATTTACAGTAAGTATTAGATGTCATACACATGTGAGAGTTGGCCATGCAATGGAATCATCAAAATGAGTGAGATATGATCAAAACAAAATTAGTATACCAATCTGAATAGTCTGTTTTGTAGGGACTGTTAAGGATACTTAGACATTGATTGAGCAGTAGATATAGCTAACTTATTTGTATAACATAATATGAAGTTTATGTCATCCAAAAATGAGCTTCTATCTCCTTATAGAACATAAGATATGATAAAAATGGTGAAAGTGAAACTAAAAATCCGATTTTGTGAAATTAAAGTTTAATAGTATTATATAAGCACTCAAAATAATATAGTATAAAATGTTGAATTAAAACCCACTAACTTATATATTTCATTTATATAGATATGTATAAGGATAAATAAATGGACATTATATAAATGGTAGTTTGGTAAGTTTTATAAGTTATAAAAACTATAAACATGATTTTTACGTCTTTTCGGCTAGTACCATAAAATTAACGTTTTTCGTCAATTAAAACTTAGACGATCGGACCCGTCTAATGTAATCTTTTTAAAAGTCATATATTGATATATAAGTACTTTATACAAGTAAAAACCTATAAAACCCGAACTAAATAACATATGGACATTAAATGGCTAAGCTAGCATTATTGGACTAATAATCCAACTAAATGGGCTAAACACTTATAAATTTACTTATTGGGCTTAACACACTTGGGCCCAAAATGTAAAGTATAATACTGATAATAAAAGTATAAAATGTTCTAATTTAAGGTAATGGACTTATAATAGGCTTATTGGACCTAAAACATGTAAATAGGTAAAACTAGTAAACTAGTATAAAAGTTACCAACACATAACACTAAAATGAGTAAATGAGAATGTATAAAACCACATGATCATCATCATATATATAAAATCATCATATGTATACATAATTGTTATTTTTATAAATTCATTGGACAAGAGTCTAAGACAAGTATTATTTGTCTGGGTTTCCGTGATTGAAGCACGTACCGTACATCCGAATTGCCGATAACCCGCTTTTCCAATCAATGTGAGTTCATAGCCTCGCACTCTTTTAAATGTTTTTATGAAATGTTTTGTAAACCCGCGAGGTAGATAACATGTTAGTTTTGATAAAATAGGACACCATTTGTCCTGATTATTTGTTTATTAATTTGGACCCGAATGATTGTATGACCCGATGAATGAATATATGACCCGATAAATGAAATGAAATGGATTATTAAAGTTAGGTTATGTCACTAAAAGTCCCATTAGCATGAATTGTGAACTACCGGGATTTGATAGACGCTTATGCATATAATAGTACTATTTAGGGACGATCACCTCAGTTCTCGCCTTGACGGTTGATCCCTGTCGTGCCACATTGATTGGTAAGCGAATTTATGTATGAGAAGATTTCCATAGCGTGATTTTTATGACGACGCGCTAACTTAGATGGGCAAATTGAGTTTCGGGCTAGCTACCCGTTGTTTGTTGTAGTAAGGTAACAATGTCATGCGGCTTATAATAATCCAAATAACGAAATACTGCTATATGCACTGAATTACGATATATTGCCTGACTAGCAATACGGGGTCTTACTATTGATGTTATGTTCGTGTTTTGGTTTTTCATAACCATATTCATATAACGGTTTTTATTTAACTTTATACAACGTTATAAAACGTATTGTATGATGTTTTATGACTTTGCTTCGTATAATGATTTTGAAGGAAAAAGCCTATATTATGATTTTTGATAAGGATTTGTATAAAATGACTTTGGCTATTTTATGGCCTATTACAAAGATTTGTACAAAATGATTTTCGTTAATAATTATATACCGATGATATATTAATGGTTTTATTAAACTCTATGAATTCACTCGGCGTTATCGCTGACCTTTTCTTTTACATGTTTTATCTCAGGTACTTGAAGGTAATTCTCGGGAAGACGACAAAGAATTCATAGCCCGCACTTAAATAATAATTTCCATTCAAATGCTTTGTAAAACCTATATGAAATACAATGACTTGGGACCTATGTAAATTTGATATTTATGAATGGAAATGCTTTATTATTAAACGACGCGATTTTTAAGCGTTGTCTATGATATGAGTAATGTGTTATCCCGTAACACCAACGAGTCTTCCGCTGTATTGCATTGTATAAATTTGGGGGTGTTACAGTTGAGTAGTAAACCAGAATTCCTTCAAGACGTTTTGAAACATCATCCTTGGATCTTTAAATAATGCTTCTCTACGCACAAATTTTGATACAAAACATAGGACCTTTTTTCCAAGAATGGACGTTAGTGTTTTTGGTTCGAGTAAAACTGTCACAAACGTGAATTTAAAGTCTAATTGATTTACGAGAAACGCGATTGTTCGGGTTAGACTTGTGCGTCTATTGATGTTCCCGATTGGTTACGCGTATTTTGTGTACAAATTTAAATTTTTATGGATGAAGTTACTATCAAATATTTCTTGAATGACTATTATTTGTTTAAGTTACTTAGTAGGAATTTCTATTTTTAAGAGTCGACATTTAATTTCATCAACGTGATCTTATTTAAAAAGTTTGCCGCACAAAATAAATATTTTTTTCGCTCGGTATAATTAAACGACACACTTAAGAACTTCCCCAACTACCAAATTTACTACCCTACAATACTAATACTTGAAACTCCATAAAGATACTACAAACAAACTTACAACTTATCAAAATAAAAGGAAAAGCAATAATTCTTCCTTCCCTTTGTCATAATACAAACCGGTCCCCCTTCCCCTTATATTTTAAAAACCCACGCTACACAATTTACTTCCCCATACACTTTTGAATTTTGGCTATGTACTTACACTTACCATCAAAACTTGTCCTTCTTGTCCCCTCTTTTCTTCTACATCTGACGGACAAAGCATCAAACCTCCAGCCTTTAAACTTTAAACTTTGTACATCAACTAACTCATAAATGAGTCAAGCAAGGGGACCCAATACTTCTCCTTATTTCCTGCCCTAACCGAGCCCCAAAGTACTTTCTCTCTTCCACACGTTTTGCTACTTCCCAATGTGTAGTTACATTTCATAGTTATGAACCAACCTTGTAGTAACAAACCCTAACTAATGGATTAGTTACCTTAAGGCTCCCCATTTCACTATAAATAGCAACCAAGATTCACACCAAACACACTTGCAAAATCTCACTTAACCAAATAACACATTATGTTCTCCCTATGATTTCCTTTCCGCTGCCAAAGAGAAGTAACCAAGGAAGTCTAATAGACTAAGTTCAAGAGTAGATTCCACAACTACTAGTTAATGTCTTCCACTTTCTATCATTTAAGCTAAGGACCTTTGTAAGTCGCGTCTAGGGTTGTGGTTTGTAGAAACATTTGATGACCTAATATGCTTAAACCCACTAAAGCATGAAATCGTGCAAGGTTTAAACACATAACATAACATGAATCACGTAGGATAATGAAAACCCTAAGCTTGTAAACATTTCACACATTAATATGGTAAGAACCCCATGTGTATTTATATGAAGGCGCATGTGTTGAATAGCTTTTGTATGAGATTGATGTGTTCCTTATGTGACCTTAACATGGTTTGATGCTCCATGATTCTATGTGATATTATGATGAATAGATTTGTCCACTCCAGGTAATAACTAGACCTTCAAAGCTTAACATGAGGCGAAACGGGTTTGACCTTACGAGAAACATATGCTATAAGAACATAGGAAGAACCAAAACTATTTGTGTATGTCTAAACGACTAACAAGGATGCATGCTTGATATACATGACAACGTAAGTGAATTGGAGTGTAAGTTTTCGAGCCTACAAGCTCGGTTTATTCGAGGTGCGTGAGAACCTAGTGCAATAATTATATGTGCATGACTTGTAGGTGTGTGCGTACTATGTATATGTATGTCGTGTGCATGAGGAATGAGTGAGGGTTTGTGAATATATGTGCTATCGAAAACAAGAAAGAAAATGACCCAATGTGATGTGCTTGAAAACCATTATAGGAAACTAAGGTATGATTTTATGTGTATGTAGAGCTGTTGTGAAACAAACTGCTACAAGAAAACCAACAGGAAACTTGGATATGCGTTTAGGTTGTGTAACCCACATGGTTTAGTATGCGTGTCATAACCCGATTGATATGGTAAATAACTGTATGTATGTGAGTGTCGTAAAGTGTACTCAAACGAACCATAAACTCAAAAGAGAACAAGTAAATGTAGGTTGTATATATATATATGAGTGTGTGAGACATGAATAAGGGACCAAATTGAGAGTGGATGAATAGATGACCACCTTTTTCCTTTGGAGTGCCTTGCGAACACAGTAACAATAGCAACCTTCCTTTTCTTTTTGACTTATTGTATGTACTGTGTGTGTAATAAATTGTGTAGGGTTGTCATGTACAAAAATTGATAAGATATACAAGCATTGTATGTGTGCATGTTTATAAGCAGTAAAAAGCAACTAGATATAAAGAAAAGAGTGTACTTGTGCTTTCATGTTAAACAGTGAGATTATGTTTCCTTTTGTTTGAGTGTAAAATGTGTACCCATGTAGTTCATGAATAAGTTCAAGTATAAAGTTACTAGACAAGGACAAGAGTTACATCAACCCACCCTTCCCTTGGAAACCTGCGACAACAGTAAAACATTAACAAGACTCCCCTTTTATTATTTGATACGATATGGTTATGTATGTACGTTTGTATGTTAAACATTGAATGTAAAAACAAACTACTCCCTTCTTTTCCTATTGCACTTGCGTGCCCACGGAACAACGAACCGCAAACAACAGTATGCATTTTCCCTTTCATTTTGTGATTAGAAGTATGCTATGAGAATGGTGTGTTTTACCATGATATGTATGCATGGTGAGTAGATAAAATCAAATAAGGACCACCACCCTTTTCTTGTGTAGCTTGGGTGGGCAGGGGACAACAACTAACAAAAGAAAATTTCCCTTTTTATGTTATATGTATGCATGTATGTATGGTATGGGTGAAAATGAAAAAGGCAACTTCAATCTTTCTTTTTCCTTGCTTCCTTCGTGTGTATGCCAGCAAACAACAAAGATCATTTCTAAAAATGAAGTGTGAACACAAAATAACCTTTACCATTTAATTTAAAATTGCTAGAAGTATATACCTATTGATTAAATTTCGACCAAAAGCCCTACTTTGAGCCTGTATTTAACTAGCCAAAAGACCCTGCCCGTCAATATAAAAGTACCTTGATAAACTTGACGCGACCTAGTTTTTAATGCAATTTTTCATTCGTCTCGAAGTTAGATAACGAACTCGCAATTAATTCCCAAAGTTTCTTGCTTGCCACTTAGTAATGATTAGATTTTGCTTGTTTAAATATATGTGCAATGTGCTACTTTGCTTGATTATTTTGTCGGACTTAGAGACTTCATAAAAATATGATATTTCTCATTTGTCGAAGACCTCGCGGTCTAGTTTATATCACAAGAACCCGTTTATTTTTTGGACTAATAAATAACGAGTTATCAAAACCCAAACTTGACCCCGTGACTAAAATGGTTGAACATGAAAAATGTATAAAAACATTTTATAAATCAAGAGCAAGTAAAAATTATCAACCAAGTGCATTGTACATTAGTATTTCTCGTATTTATCCTGAGTACGGATATTTTACTTAGGTTACGAGTTGATCGTTGCGTATTGTTTTGCGTACTTTGATTCTCCGTGCTATCTTTATTGATCATATTCACTACTTCATCGAGGTGAGTTTTATAGCCCCACTTTTAATTGTTTTAACTATTTTGGGGTGAGAACATTGCTTGTTTTTAACGGATGAAGATAAGTGCCTTAAACTAATATGTTTTCCTACATGATGTCTTAGTAGCGATATCCCTAGATGCTTTAGCCCACTCTCGTGAACCGTTTAATTACTTTGTGTAAGCGCGAATGTTATGGATAGATCTATCGGGATTAACCTCCCTATCTAATTTGGTTGTGTGGCCAAAGTTAGATACACTTACATTTGAGGATTTACAAATGCTTCGGGATAGGCATTTGCTCGGGCTCTTATTATATCTTGTTGGTTTAGGTTAACACTTCGGTGTCACGAGCTTAGACGTAGGTGATTAAAACGTATACTTTTGATTATAATTTTGTATTTGTTACAAGATTATATGTCGGTTGCCTTGAAAATCTTATGGTTCATCACACTATTTAAACTTAAACCTATGAACTCACCAACCTTTGTGCTGACGCTTTAGCAATGTTTTTCTCAGGTATCAGGACGTAGGAGTGACGTGGTTAGGAATGGGGGATTTTTAATAAAAATGGTCGTGACTAGTGCATGGATATTTGGATCAATGTTAAAGTCTTTTGAAACAATGTTTTATTATGATCTTGTGTAATTCGCTTCCGAAACAAGTTTTATGCTTTTAAATAAATTAAACGGCTTTTAAATAGTCGTTCTTTGTATCTATGTCTTGTGATAGTCATGACCGTCTCACCCCATTCTGTTGTATTACTCTGATAAATTGGGGGTGTGACGGATTGGTATCAGAGCCGTAGTTATAGAGAACTAGGTTATTTTATAAAATGATTTTTATAAACGTGAGTAAAAAAATTTAATTGTTGGAAAAATAATTATAGACTATAACTAACTCAAAAATCTCCAAGAACCACTTCACTCCGCGTCTTTGATAAAAGTAAGTTGTAACTTGAATTATTCCATGTGATTTGCTATGTTAGTTTAAACTTGATTACTACGTGTTATCAACATTAAGTATTTCCTGCCTTGTATGAACGATCCTTATGTAAGATGTATTTATAGGGATGTGTACTAAGACGATTTCTCTTATATTTTGAAGTAAAATATCTAGCATCCTTGTTTGGATTGTTGTGCTACTAAAATGGTTTGTGCCATGTTTAAATCGAACTAAGATGGTTTGTGCCATGTTTAAATCGAATAAAGATGGTTTGTGCCATGATTATTTGGAGTAAAACATACACATACTTATGCTATTATGTATTTTGTTAAAACTGTCCACTGGACTACTATGAACTATTTAAACACTTGTGTGTTTCTATGTTACCCTATATCGATATACGCCGAATTAAAAATATACGCCAAAACAGTACTCGGGCGCGGTGAGATTTAGTAATGGTTGATGATAAGTCGTGATTAAACCTAAAGCCAAGACAAAGCATCAAAAACGTTAAGAGGTATAATGATGCTTAGCAAGGTCTCAAGGCTGTTCTTGTTTGATTGGGTTGCAAGACTAAGTTAAGTGCCAGTCGTTATACAACTTAGGGTTTTTGATGAGTTTTCTTGTGGATGGGTAAAACTCATGAATTTACATCTTGCGTGATTAGTTTGATAGTTAGGGTATAACATATTTGATGAGTTTTGTGTAGGTTTAATCAATGTTAAATTGTGTGAGTAATATCTAAAGACGAGTAAATTCACCAAAGATGTTAAGAAGTTTAACGACTATTACTTGACTAGACCTCAAGGCTGTTCTTGTTTGATTGGGTTGCGAGGCTTAGTCAAGTGCCAGTTGTAACGCATCTTAATTTTTTTAGTGAATTTCCTCGAGGATGGATAAGACTTACATGATCTGACTAGGTGATTACCTCATTTACGTTGGATTAATACGGTACATTAGTATCATTAGTTTGAATGGTGTGTGAACGCTGAAATGATTAACGTCATCGTGCAAATCTCCCTCCGTACAGTTCTGTACGACTCAGAATCCTGATAATCGCCTCATGCTTTTAAGATCTTTTCTTAGAAGCTGCCCTTGAACTAGAAACCTTTCGAAAAATATATATATATGTATATATCGTGCCGACCCGTTTGAAAATTACTCTTCTATATTAATACATGTCATCGTTTTCCCATTTTAGAACAATGATACGAACCCGACGATCTGCAACTAACCTGACTCGGAACAATAATATTACAATCGACAATGATGCACTCGAGCAACTAATTGCTTAGCGTGTGGCAGAATCAATCGCGGTTACCGAAGCTAACCGAGCTAGCACTCACGGAGAAACCAGCAGACCCACGACTACTACTCGGGCATGTACATACAAAGAGTTTCGTGCTTGCATGCAAGGGGATTTCAAGGGCATTGAGGGCGCTGTTGGCTTAGCTCGATGGTTCGAGAAGCTTGAGTCCATGTTTGAAGTTAGCAATGTGGAGGAGAAAGATCGAGTTAAGTTTGCTTCAAGCACGCTATTGGATGGTGCACTGACCTGGTGGAATATCTACATCAGATCGGTTGGTATCAATACTGCTCATGCTATTCCTTGGAGTGATTTCAAACAAATGATGACCAAGAAATACTGCCCTCGAAGTGAGATGCAGAAGTTGGAAAATGAACTATGGAATTTGAAGGTTCAAGGAACAAAGTTTGAAAAGCCTACACCCAGCATTTTCAGGAGTTGATATTGCTTTGTCCAGAGATGGTTTCAACCGAGACCCGAACAATTGAACGATACCTTTATGGATTACCTCAAAGCATCAAGGGAGATGTAATGGCATCAAGGCCGGTGGATATGCACGAGGCTGTTACCATGGCTCACAACTTAATGAATCAAGTAAGCGAAGAACTAGGTGAGGATGCCAAAGCCGACAAGAGACAATGGGAGGAAGACCAATGGAAAACTAAGGAAGAACATCAAAGCAAGAGACGAGGTGGAGTGTATGTTGCTGGTACAAGTAGAAAGAAAGGGTATGCTGGAAACCTACCATACCGCGTGGAATGCAACTTTCATCACCACGGCCCTTGTCCTGAGAAATGTGGAAACTGCAAGAGGATCGGTCACCAAGCAGAAGATTGTTGGACCTCTACCCAAGTGACATGTTATGGATGTGGAGAAGCAGGACACATCAGAAGGGACTGCCCAGGCCTGGTGAACCTGATTGAGGACGGAGAAACATGTCAAACCTTAGTGGTGCTTGAGTGATAACAATGGGGGCAAACAAAACATTATTAGGAGCCGTGTATTTGTATTTTTCTATGGATGTCGTCTATTATGTATTTGGATTCTTTTCTTTCATGAATGAACTATGAACTACTATTATATTAATCAAATATCTCAAAGAAACAATTGGTGACGAAAAGGAGGATAGAACTGTTAGACCCGAGACGTACGTAGCCTGATCAACTACGTATGATCGTGGTCAAACGCGAATATGCTCATAGTAGTCATCGCAAAAATAAGATAAATTAGAAAAGTAAATTCCAAGCTCGCGTTATTTTCCAAAGAAAAGAAAAATTGTTTGGAGCTATGAACGTCAAATATCCCCATATCGTCGTTTAAGTTAAAAGGAGCCACGTGCGACTTATAGGTAAATCACTTATTTATCAAGACGAACGAGATTGTGTAAAACGCAAGTCAATGGAAAAATTTATCTTGGAGACCTCGTCATGTTAAAAGTCGTACCATGTAAAGGTGTCATTCGTTTTGGAAAAACGAAGAAAGTTAAATCCTTGATACATTGGACCGTTCATGATTACTATTAGCACAATTATAGGAATTTATGCGAAGGATGACAACACGGGACCCTTTAAAGTGGAAGTGATACGTGAGACGACGCAATTTTTTTTTGTTTTTATTAAAACTCACTTAACAAAACCGACATCGTCGAGAAAATTCAATATATGAGAAAAGACTTACTAGTATAAGCTTTAGGGAGCGCTTTAGATCATGTACAATCAGAAGAAATTTTTATTCGTTCTAATCCTAAGGAAAACGAAGGCGTTGGACGCCAAGAGAAGTAGATAGAAATTCAAATCATCTCTTGTTTTGTTAACAACATGGACTTGCGAGTTTTGAGGACAAAAATCAATTTAATGGATGGCGAATGTCACAAACGTGAATTTAAAGTCTAATTTATTTACGAGAAACGCGATGGTTCGGGTTAGACTTGTGCGTCTATTGATGTTCCCGATTGGTTACGCGTATTTTGTGTACAAATTTAAATTTTTATGGATGAAGATACTATCAAATATTTCTTGAATGACTATTATTTGTTTACGTTACTTACTAGGAATTTCTATTTTTAAGAGTCGACATTTAATTTCATCAACGTGATCTTATTTAAAAAGTTCGCCACACAAAATAAATATTTTTTCGCTCGGTATAATTAAACAACACACTTAGGAACTTCCCCAACTACCAAATTTACTACCCTACAATACTAATACTTGAAACTCCTTAAAGATACTACAATCAAACTTACAACTTATCAAAATAAAAGGAAAACCAATAATTCTTCCTTCCCTTTGTCATAATACAAACCGGTCCCCCGTCCCCTCATATTTTAAAAACCCACGCTACACAATATACTTCCCCATACACTTTTGAATTTTGGCTATGTACTTACACTTACCATCAAAACTTGTCCTTCTTGTCCCCTCTTTTCTTCTACATCTGACGGACAAAGCATCAAACCTCCAGCCTTGAAACTTTAAACTTTGTACATCAACTAACTCATAAATGAGTCAAGCATGGGGACCCAATACTTCTCCTCATTTCCTGCCCTAGCCGAGCCCCAATGTACTTTCTCTCTTCCATACGTTTTGCTACTTCCCAATGTGTATTTACATTTCATTGTTATGAACCAACCTTGTAGTTACAAACCCTAACTAATGGATTAGTTACCTTAAGGCTCCCCATTTCACTATAAATAGCAACCAAGATTCACACCAGACACACTTAAAAAAATCTCACTTAACCAAATAACACATTATGTTCTCCCTATGATTTCCTTTCCGCTGCCAAAGAGAAGTAACCAAGGAAGTCTAATAGACTAAGTTCAAGAGTAGATTCCACAACTACTAGTTAATGTCTTCCACTTTCTATCATTTAAGCTAAGGACCTTTGTAAGTCACGTTACTCCTCGTTTATACATCGTATTGGTTGATAATGTACTTGCTAAAACTCTTGAAAACTAAAGCTCACACAAACTAAGTCACGGGAAAAAGACGGGATGCTTGAATAATTCATGCTCACGTCTAGGGTTGTGGTTTGTAGAAACATTTGATGACCTAATATGCTTAAACCCACTAAAGCATGAAATCATTCAAGGTTTGAACACATAACATAACATGAATCACGTAGGATAATGCTAAACCCTAAGCTTGTAAACATTTCACACATTAATATGGTAAGAACCCCATGTGTATTTCCATGAAGACGTATGTGTTGAATAGCTTTTGTATGAGATTGATGTGGCCCTTATGTGACCTTAACATGGTTTGATGCTCCATGATTCTATGTGATATTATGATGAATAGATTTGTCGACTCCAGGTAATAACTAGACCTTCAAGGCTTAACATGAGGCGAAACGGGTTTGACCTTACGAGAAACATATGCTGTGAGAACATAGGACGAACCAAAACTATTTGTGTATGGCTAAACGAATAACAAGGATGCATGCTTGATATACATGACAACGTAAGTGAATTGGAGTGTAAGTTTTTGAGCCTACAAGCTCGGTTAATTCGAGGTGCGTGAGAACCTAGTGTAATAATTATATGTGCATGACTTGTAGGTGTGTGCGTACTATGTATATGTATGTCGTGTGCATGAGGAATGAGTGAGGGTTTTTGAATTTATGTGCTATCGAAAACAAGAAAGAAAACGACCCAATGTGACGTGCTTGAAAACCATTATAGGAAACTAAGGTATGATTTTATGTGTATGTAGAGCTGTTGTGAAAGAAACTGCTACAAGAAAACCAACAGGAAACTTGAATATGCGTTTAGGTTGTGTAACCCACATGGTTTAGTATGCGTGTCATAACCCGATTGATATGGTAAATAACTGTATGTAAGTGAGTGTCGTGAAGTGTACTCAAACGAACCATAAACTCAAAAGAGAACAAGTAAATGTAGGCTGTATATATATATGAGTGTGTGAGACGTGAATAAGGGACCAAATTGAGAGTGGATGAATAGATGACCACCTTTTTCCTTTGGAGTGCCTTGCGAAAACAGTAACAACAACAACCTTCTTTTTTTTTTACTTATTGTATGTACTGTGTGTGTAATAAACTGTGTAGGGTTGCCATGTACAAAAATTGATAAGATATACAAGCATTGTATGTGTGCATGTTTATAAGCAGTAGAAAGCAACTAGACATAAAGAAAAGAGTGTACTTGTGCTTGCATGTTAAATAGTGAGATTATGTGTCCTTTTGTTTGAGTGTAAAATGTGTACCCATGTAGTTCATGAATAAGTGCAAGTATAAAGTTAGTAGACAAGGACAAGAGTTACATCAACCCACCCTTCCCTTGGCAACGCGCGACAACAGTAAAACATTAACAAGACTCCCCTTTTATTATTTGATACGATATGGTTATGTATGTACGTTTGTATGTTAAACATTGAATGTAAAAACAAACTACTCCCTTCTTTTCCTATTGCACTTACGTGCCCACGGAACAACTGAAGGTCTACAATATCTTAGGATTTGGTAATTGATGGATTGATCTATTGATTAGATGGTGGAAATGGGGAAGAAGGAGATGAGGTATAGAGAGAGAAAGGAGAGAAAAGAAAAGTAGAGAGAGAAAGTGTTATTTGATTAAATGAAAAGTTGTAAAATGAGAAGAACCACCCCTCCTAACATGCTAGGAGGGGTATATATAGCCCACCCTACATGTGGGCTATATGGACTATATTTACTACAAACTGGATCACGAGCCTAATACTAAAATATATCTTTGGAGTGACCGATCCTTTCTAAATACGTAAAAACGTATTTCCAACAATCTCCCCCTAAGGGAGGTCACTCCAAGTTACAATGTCCTAAATAGTCTATAGCTCGTGATCTATGCTAATAATGATGTGACCGAGACTTTCTTTGGGAAAACACATTTCCAACAATCTCCCCCTAAGGGAGGTCACACCATTTTACAAAATCTTAAACCTAGCATACTATGCTTGAGTCTTCGATCTTGTTCTTGTGAATATGCTTGATGTGATCTTTGACTTTAGTCTTGAGCATGTTTCCTTGCCTTGACCTTGTACATTCATCACTTGTGAAATTTGCCTCTTCGTGACTTCATGTTCCACATACTTATGCTTTTAAATTCTTGAAAGCTTCAGAGTTTGATACAGCGGAAGACTTGACCTTCAGGCTTTCTTGAATTTGTTGAAGTACTAATTGTATGTAGTACAAGCATGTGGTGACGACTTCTTCTGGATTATACACCGCAATGCCACCTTCTTGTTACGCTGCATAAGACAGTTAGCAACAAACCATATACACGGATGAAATGGCCTTGAACATTTCATTCTAATTCGGTAGCATTTTACCTCCAGTCGGTGAAGACCGTTGGACGATATTAAATATCGTACTTGTGAAAGGTAGTTTCAATAAAGAACCTCCTTGACAAGATTTCGCGGGTAAACCCGTTCTCTTTACTCGACCGTCCAAAGCTGACTGCGAACGTAAAGAGTGAATCATTTGGATAATATTATCCGCATGATTTGAAGCCGTCAATTCATGTTCCTGGAACAAGTGAAGTTCAATTAAGAACCGCACCATCGTTGCTTTCCAGTTGTCACTAGCTTGATTCATATAGAATCTTGCAAGTTACCTACCAAGTGCTATTTGATGTTAACACTAGAAGGATTTCCATTCGTCACTGTAAATACTTAATAGTATTACTCTGAATGTTCTGGCAAGATCACTAAGATATTGCGTAGAGGCCTGGAACGTGTTTAAATTCATTTAAGAATTTAAACCACTGTTGCTTTCCAGTTATCACAAGTTTGATTCATAACGAATCGCACAAGTCACCTACCATGAGCTTTTTGATATTCGCTCAAGAAGGATTTCCATCTTCATTGTAAATACTTTCGTATTACTCGGATGTTCAGGCAAGATCATGAAGATTTTGCGTAGGACTCTTAAGATCTTTCTTAGTTTTCACAGTGTGTGAAGAAGCAAGGAAATATGAAAGTGTGTCCTAATGAGATATTTGATGATCTCAAATGGCTCTAGACTCGATCATGCATTTTGGATTTTAGTGATCGGAGGCTGGAGAGGAGTGCCACCTTTTCAATACCAATTTATTCGGAGTGAATAAATCAATAGATAATGTGTTGGTCTCCGTGTGATTAAAACAAATACCTTTTGAGAGATATTTGAGTTAGCTGGGAAGGGTTGTGCATTCCATCACTGGGTCCATGATGTCTTTCTTCAATATCAAGAATCATTAAAAAATGATCTCAATAGCATATGAATTGACCCGGTTTCTGCCTAAGGTTGTAAGGAGGACTTCTTTCTTTACACCCTTTATCTTTACAATTCTTTTTCATTCTTCAACCCCTTCAATGCTTACCAATACGTCATAACTAGCACCTTGTTGTGATTGTTCCAGTGCTAACTTAAGTACTTGGTCGGCATTCAGCTACGTTCACAATCTTTCTCCATCTTTCCTAAGGACTACTATTTCTAGCTATGGAATGTCCTTGGGAAGATTCCTCCGGTTCTAGAGAAATCATTGGACTTTAACCTATCCTACCATCCTTATGTCACCACAATCTTCATCGTCGTGAAATAAATGGGCTGCGGGTAAGTATATGTCACCATGAAATCCATTTTGAAGTGCAAATCCATTTTGCTCCCCCTTAACATATGCCACGATATTCGAAAACATTTCGCACATGTCAGGATGAGCCAGCACGTTAAGTCAAACCATTTGTGATTAATCATTTCCCATATTAAATCACATTTTCTCCCCCATATTAAAAATATTAACCCAATCGATGTTTTTAATATCAATTGATTTAATAGCATTTTAAGAAAATTTGGGAAGAAAAATGCAAATCCAATTATCTTCATAAATTACACAAGCTCCCCCTCAAATTAATGAGGGTGTGCTGAAACGTAAATTAAATACCTTTTAAACACAAGTGTAAGGTATTTATCACGTGCAAAGATCATATATGATAATGAATTCACAAGATTAACAATTTACGAGGTAGGACCTGAATGATGGAGAACATCATATGAAAGATTCACATGGTTCTTGTTCACGAATGTTGGTCACCTCGTCACGTCCCCGAGAAAATTAATTCCCGTTGTTGAGTCAAAGCTTTCCGGTGAAATGCTTGACTTGATTATGAAAAGCGGGTTGCTATATGAAATAATAGCAAACCATTTGGAGCATGTTTTAAATCTTTTAAACTTCTGCTCGAACTTTATTTACAACCCCGTGTCATTATTGAATGACATTTCTAGGTTCGTAAATATTATCGATTCCAGAAGACATGCTCGTTTTATCAAAACGTTTTTGAACACACAATTTTGAAAGATTTAGAAAAATCTTTTGAGAAATTCTTGAAAAATTGTGTTCAAAGTTTTGAAAAACAATTACTTGAGCTTAAGATGTTGAATATCTTAAAAGCGAGCTCAAGTCCGAGAAGTTGTGAACTTCCCGTTGTTGAGGATAAGTTACCATCGACGATAAACTTTCCTTTTATCTGAAGGACGAGTCCTAAGCTGACATTTACTTAGAAGTCGTTTTCATGAGCTTGAAAACTTTGACTGTTTTAACGGAAAGCTCATGACCGAGAAAGGTTAATTTCTCGTTATGAGGAAAAGTTCTCTTATTTAAAAGATACACTTTCCTTTCTGAGCTTAAAACTTTGAATGTTTTAATACAAGCTCATGACCGAGAAAGGTGAATTTCTCGTTAAGAGGATAAGTTATCATAAAAAATAATCTTTCCTTTATTTTAAGTTCGAGTTACAGTCTGACATTTAACTGTAAGTCATTGTGCATGAGCTCAAAAACTTCGAATGTTTTTAATATTAGCTCATGCCCGAGAAAACTTAATTTCTTGTTGTTAGGATAAGTTTATCATCGGTGATAAACTTTCCTTTCTTTGAAGAACGGGTTACAGACTGTCATTTATCTATAAGCCTTGATGCATGAGCTTAAAAACTTGGAATGTTTTTGATATAAGCTCATGCCCGAGAAAAGTGAATTTCTCGTTTTTAGGATAAGTCATCATCGGGATGAACTTTCCTGTCTTTTGAGATCGAGTTACAGTCTGTTATGTGACTGTAAGTCCTGTGTAAGCTTTAACCATGAATCCCCTGAGATACTAGTTTCTCTGATATCTGCTTCTTCAGCAACCAAACTCTGAGAGTGTCCTTAGTTGAACGGTATACAATGATTGAACCGCTTCGTTCTTTTGGAACATCAACTTTGGTAACTGCATTCTCATTAGGAGGTTGTATACTTTTGCATGGGTTAGAGATATCTATTTTAGAAGCACGTGGGGGTTCACGGTTTTCTTTTCATGTGTCAGAGGTGGCCTGAGGGGATGATTCACTTGTCTTAGTTGGGAAACGTTTCCTTTTATAGAAAATTTTAAGTTCAGGCTTAAGTGATGTATCATCCTTAGCAATTTCCTCCCTAGTAGTCTTCGTAGAATCAGAGACTATCCTAGTTAAAGGACACTCGTTTCCTACAAGAGTGAAAGTTCTACCAGTGGGGCGCCACATTTTACCAACGGGTTTGATTTTAGCTACCCACTGGGATTCAAGTCTAGCACGGGAGTTCACCTCATTAAGCAATTTTTTGATACTGGAATCATGATTTGCCGTAAAGACACATTTTCTACATGTTTTACAAGTAGCATATTTAATGTCTGAGTAAGATCTAGAATCCCTAGATGATTGATTGATGCTCCTAGGATTGGACATGCTACGGTTAGCAGTGTTGGGTAATCTAGAAGGCATCTGACTAGGTTGGACATTGCTATCTCTTACATGTGTCTTTTGCATAACTTCCCTTAGAACAGATTTATGGCCAACGTCATTTGAACTAGTTCTAGACGTGGTCTTGGTATTTTTAGGAAAACTAGAGGCAATCATATGATTTGGTCTTGCTAAAGCAGGAGTGATCACATAGGGCCTAGTTGCTGGAGTGTCTGGTCTAGAAAGATGAACCAAATCAACTTGGGAGGCAAACCGCGGTCTCGAGGATTGTGGTCGCTCGGATCTAAACGCAGTAGGTTGTCTGACAATCGGTTGTCTGACGAACTGATTTGTAGGCGGTTTCCCCAAGATTGATGGTTTTTCAAGCTTAGTGTCCACATTAGGTCCTTTATTTTTCCTTAACTCGTTTTTCAACGCGGCTATAGCAAAGACCTTTTCCTGTACTTGAGCCTTTAACGTCTCATTCTCTTTAAGCACTCTATCTTGGGATGCCAATTTAGACTCTAGTAACTGAATTTATTTCAAAAAATTATCCTTTTCAGCTTTCGAATCTAAAACTTTTTGATCCAATTTTCTTTCAAGAACAACGTTTGACTTTTCAAGTTTTTCAAAGTATGTTTCAAATTTATCCGTTTTCTTAGAACATTCAAGTTTGGCATCCTCGAGATCTTTTGATTGTTGAGCTACAATCATTTCGAGCTCTCTAATCTTGGAATCAAAAGTAGTCAATGAAGCAGTTATAATACAATTATCATGATGTACTATAGCATTCTGAACAATCTCTCCCCCATTATGACTTACATCGGATGAATCAGAAGTGGTATTGCTATCACTCTTTTCCATCCCATGTTTGTCATAATTAGGTTCAGAATGCTCAATATGCGGCATATCATCAGCATAGACATCATAAACAACATTACATTGTACCAAGTTTGCAGGCTCTTCGTCATAAACGGGTAAGGTGTTATCAAGAAGGATCTCGTGAGCATTCCCTGACGTGCCACTGGTATCATGTTGTCCTTCCGATTTCGTGCTCTTGGCATTGATAAGCTCCAAGTGTTCAACCGTATGACCAGTTTCCTCTTGCATCGAAGAGTCTTGCATTCCATTATCATACCCTTGCTGAAGTCGAGATCTTTCATAAATCGAAGACGATACCGATGACATGAGTTTCACAATCGTATCACGGAAAACTCGAAGCTCGGTATGTGTATCTCGAAGAAATGATTGGCAAATCACTGAACTTTCAGACGTGATGATATTAAATTGGAGGAAAGGCGTGAGTTGTGTCACAAGAGTCTTATATGCAAGTGCGGATGCAGAGTGATTAAAGTTTTCATGGTTGAGTTGCTCGGCGAGTTGGGTCAAAGTGGTGAACATTGAGTCGAAGAATATATGACGATCTTGACCAAAGATTATCACAAATTCGCTCCCTCCTTGAATCCTCGAAAGAGTGACAAGATGAGACTGAAGCATTTGAAATGAAGTGATGCCATTATCACTAACTTTGGCTTGCAAATTATGCGCTTCTCCCTTTTGACATGTCGAATCGAACGAATCCATTAAATATCGATGACCAATGTCGTTGATGATTATGATCGATGAACAAATCTGTTTTCACTTTCAAGTAATAACACCCAGTCAAAAATCCGTAGCCACTAAAAATAAATTCCGTCACTTTAGCTCGTCACTTTTGTCTTCAAATCCGGCCACAAAAACTTTTAACCCGTCAAATATTTTACAACTTAGACTCTTTCAAAATACCCGCCTCGACACGATGTACCAAATTAAAATATATCAATTGACAAAATATACCAAATTAACTTAATTTAAAGGGTAACTTTAAAAAAAAAATTAGAAAAAAATAAACTTAACTTAAAAACTTAACTAAAGTTCAAAAAAATAAAAATAAATAAATAAATAAAAATCTAATATATATTTTTAAATGATACATGACAAAAGCCATTTTGAGCAACTTTGCAACCCAACGACTATTCTACCAAATTCCAAGTGGATACATCTTTTGATATTAACCTTGACTAGCTTTTTTTTTTTAATGTGTCCCTTCACCTTTTCAATATAAAAATATTGGGTAGAACATGGGTTACATGTGACTTTTAACAAGAAACATGGCAATCAACTCAACCCTATATGTAAAATCCACTATATTCAGATATAATTAAAGCAACGTTCATGAATCTGTCACGCTAAAGGACCACACACGTGTCTCAAGTAGAAAGCAAGATAACGTGTATTAACCCAGCAAATGTTGGAACTTGCAAGTGGAGGAATATTAAAAATCAAAAACTATCTCACACCCCTATATTAACATCGTCGTCCCCTTCTTTTAAGCTAACAATCCCTCACTCACTTAAGATAATATTAAACGTTGGCCCTTGAAACCTGCACCCCACTCACTTTAGATAATACTAATATACTATCTCCTAGTTTACTCCGCCCCACTATATAGTCAAAACCACACAGCCAAAACTCTTCTTTCTTCAATACCAACTCAACTTCAAAAGAATCTCAGTTCCCATACAATTAATCATTCAATCTCATACCAAAAATCTATCAATCACAGAATATCTTCTCATCTTGATCTTAAAAAAAAACAGCTTAATCAAACAAACGAACCGAATAGAAAAATATTAATCTGTATTTCTTCAATCTGAAACCCCAAGAGCAATCTCAACTCGAATCAAAGGACCCATGAAGGACTAATCAGATAATGGCTTCAAGA
This sequence comes from Glebionis coronaria, assembly GCA_025667525.1. Lineage (NCBI taxonomy): Eukaryota > Viridiplantae > Streptophyta > Magnoliopsida > Asterales > Asteraceae > Glebionis > Glebionis coronaria. The sequence continues at coordinate 317,243,424 of CM046878.1, forward strand.
TCTTGCAAAAGGTCTCGGGTAGGTTTTTCTTTCTGATTGCATGTTGTTGAGTCTGTCGTCTATCATCTGTTCGAGTCTTTCTGTCTAGAGTCTAGATTGAGTCTTTGGTGAGATTTGTCGAGGGTGGGTCTGAGTCTGTGTGAGTAATGTGCGAGGGTGTGTATTGGGTGAGGCTGAGAAGTTTTGGTTGAGTCTTTAGTTTGTTGAGAGTTTGTTTTGAGTCGTGACAGTTTGTCTAAAGAGTGTGAGTTTGGTTTCAAGTCGAGTCTAGTGAGTGTGTTTGTTTGAGCGTAGTCGAGGGATGAGGGTGGGGGTGTTTAGTCTTGTGTGTGTAATCGTGTGAGTTCGAGTCTTGGTCGAGTCTAAGTCTTTTGGACTCAGTCGAGAGAGTCGAGTCTTGGGTGTGGTGTTTTTAGACGAGAGGTGTTAAGGTGGTCTAGTCTTGGTCGATAGTTTGTGAAAAATGAATCGAGTCTAGAGTTGAGGCGTGGGGGTTCGAGGGTATGTGACTGTTTTGGTTTTGAGACGTGAGAGGAGAGGTGAGGTGAGGTGAGGGTTGGTTTCGAGTCAAGGGTCGAGTCAAGGGTCGAGTCAAGAAATGGCTAAGCGGAATAATTCCTATACGGAATAAAATTCCTATTCGGAAAGATCCCTATTCGGAAAGATCCCTATTCGGAAAGATCCCTATTCGGAAAGATCCCTATTCGGAAAGATCCCTATTCGGAAAGATCCCTATTCGGAAAGATCCCTATTCGGAAAGATCCCTATTCGGAAAAACGGAAAACTGATACGAAAACTGATAGCTGTGGATATGTTTGGACAGTTTGGACAGTTTGGATTGGACTGATATGAAAAAGAAGAAAAAAAACTGATTAAAAAAATTACTGATTAAAAAAAAATGACTGAATAAAAATGACTGATTAAAAAATTATTAAAAAATGACTGATTAAAAAATGATTAGACAAAGTTGTACCAGAAAAATGAGAAACTGATTAAAACTGATTAAAAAAAAATGATTAAAAAATGTGATTAAAAAACTGATCTAAAAAAGAAACAAAGCGGATGATTTTTATAAAAAGTTTGATTTTTAAGAAACTGATACCAATTGAAGGTCTACAATATCTTAGGATTTGGTAATTGATGGATTGATCTATTGATTAGATGGTGGAAATGGGGAAGAAGGAGATGAGGTATAGAGAGAGAAAGGAGAGAAAAGAAAAGTAGAGAGAGAAAGTGTTATTTGATTAAATGAAAAGTTGTAAAATGAGAAGAACCACCCCTCCTAACATACTAGGAGGGGTATATATAGCCCACCCTACATGTGGGCTATATGGACTATATTTACTACAAACTGGATCACGAGCCTAATACTAAAATATATCTTTGGAGTGACCGATCCTTTCTAAATACGTAAAAACGTATTTCCAACAATAACGAACCGCAAACAACAGTAGGCATTTTCCCTTCCATTTTGTGATTAGAAATATGCTATGAGAATGGTGTGTTTTAACATGATATGTATGCATGATGGGTAGATAAAATCAAATAAGGACCACCACCCTTTTCTTGTGTAGCTTGGTTGGGCAGGGGACAACAACTAACAAAAGTAAATTTCCCTTTTTATGTTATATGTATGCATGTATGTATGGTATGGGTGAAAATGAAAAAGGCAACTTCAATCTTTCTTTTTCCTTGCTTCCTTCGTGTGTATGCCAGCAAACAACAAAGATCATTTCCAAAAATGAAGTGTGAATACAAAATGACCTTTACTAGCCAAAAGACCCTGCCCCGACAATATAAAAGTACCTTGATAAACTTGACGCGGCCTAGTTTTTAATGAAACTTTTCGTTCGTCTTGAAGTTAAATAACGAACTCGCAATTAATTCCCAAAGTTTCTTGCTTGCCACTTAGTAATGATTAGATTTTGCTTGTTTAAATATATGTGCAATGTGCTACTTTGCTTGATTCTTTTGTCGGACTTAGAGACTTCATAAAAATATGATATTTATCATTTGTCGAAGACCTCGTGGTCTAGTTTATATCACAAGAACCCGTTTATTTTTCGGACTAATAAATAACGAGTTATCAAAACCCAAACTTAACCCCGTGACTAAAATGGTTGAACATGAAAAATGTATAAAAACATTTTATAAATCAAGAGAAAGTATAACGTAACACTCAAGGACCCTTCCGCTAATGTGACCTGATTTTGAGAGTGTTACAGATTACATGATACAATCACACAATTATAGAAAACGACTCATAACGAGTCGTTTTATATAAATTATCAACCAATTACATTGTACATTAGTATTTATTGTATTTAGCCTGAGTACGGATATTTTACTTAGGTCACGAGTAGATCGTTGCGTATTGTTTTGCTTACTTTGATTCTCCGTGCTATCTTTATTGATCATATTCACTACTTCATCGAGGTGAGTTTCATAGCCCCACTTTTAATTGTTTTAACTATTTTGGGGTGAGAACATTGCTTGTTTTTAACGGATGAACATAAGTGCCTTAAACTAATACGTTTGCCTACATGATGTCTAAGTAGCGATATCCCTAGATGCTTTAGCCCACTATCGTGAACCGTTAATTACTTTGTGTAAGCACGAATGTTATGGATAGATCTATCGGGATTAACCTCCCTATATAATTTGGTTGTGTGGCCAAAGTTAGATACACTTACATTTGAGGATTTACAAAAGCTTTGGGATAGGCATTTGCTCGGGCTCTTATTATATCTTGTTGGTTTAGGTTAACGCTTCGGTGTCACGAGCTTAGACGTAGGTGATTAAAACATATACTTTTGATTATAATTTTGTATTTGTTACAAGATTATATGTCGGTTTCCTTGAAAATCTTATGGTTCATCACACTATTTAAACTTAAACCTATGAACTCACCAACCTTTGTGTTGACGCTTTAGCAATGTTTTTCTCAGGTATCAAGACGGAGGAGTGACGTGGTTAGGAATGGGGGATTTTTAATAAAAATGGTCATGACTAGTGCATGGATATTTGGATCAATGTTAAAGTCTTTTGAAACAATGTTTTATTATGATCTTGTGTAATTCGCTTCCGAAACAAGTTTTATGCTTTTAAATAAATTAAAACGACTTTTAAATAGTCGTTCTTTGTTTCTATGTCTTGTGATAGTCATGACCGTCGCACCCCATTGTGTTGTATTACTCTGATAAATTGGGGGTGTGACAGATTGGTATCAGAGCCGTAGTTATAGAGAACTAGGTTATTTTATAAAATGATTTTTATAAACGTGAGTAAAAAAATTTAATTGTTGGAAAAATAATTATAGACTATAACTAACTCAAAAATCTCCAAGAACCACTTTACTCCGCGTCTTCGATAAAAGTAAGTTGTAACTTGATTTATTCCATGTTATTTTCTATGTTAGTTTAAACTTGATTACTACGTGTTATCAACATTAAGTATTTCCTGCCTTGTATGAACGATCCTTATGTAAGATGTATTTATAGGGATGTGTACTAAGACGATTTCTCTTATATTATGAACTAAAATATCTAGCATCCTTGTTTGGATTATTGTGCTACTAAAATGGTTTGTGCCATGTTTAAATCGAATTAAGATGGTTTGTGCCAGTTTTAAATCGAATAAAGATGGTTTGTGCCATGATTATTTGGAGTAAAACATACACATACTTATGCTATTATGTATTTTGTTAAAACTGTCCACTAGACTAATATGAACTATTTAAACACTTGTGTGTTTCTATGTTACCCTATATCGATATATGCCGAATTAAATATATACGCCAAAACAGTACTTGGGCGCGGTGAGATTTAGTAATGGTTGATGATAAGTCGTGAGTAAACCTAAAGCCAAGACAAAGCATCAAAAACGTTAAGAGGTATAATGATGCTTAGCAAGGTCTCAAGGTTGTTCTTGTTTGATTGGGTTGCGAGACTAAGTTAAGTGCCAGTCGTTATACAACTTAGGTTTTTGATGAGTTTTCTTGTGGATGGGTAAAACTCATGATTCTACATCTTTTGTGAGTGTGATATGAAATCCGAAGAACAAAGGATTTATATAAAACTTAAACAAAATTTTAAAAGTTTTAAAACTGTTTGGAGAAGTTACAAAACTGTTTGGAGAAGTTACAAAAAGATTTAGAGTTTCTTTTAAATATTTGGCACAAACTCTCTCATTAATGTTCTAGGAAAAAGAGTGGTTTCTAACACTTTGAACAGTGAAATGCCTCTTCTTTCATAGGTTTGTTAATTGTTGATGTTGACTTTTGATTTTCCTTGTTAAATTAGTAGTACCTTTGGAAGAATGTTTTTGTATTTATTCAAAGAAAATTTAATGCCATTTAATTCTTTTCAAACACATGATTGATTGGTTTAAAAAGCTGTTGGCCAGTTCTGCTGAAAATGATGGTAATACTTGTGAGCTTTAGTGGGCCAGATGAGGCGACAAAACCCTATTTACATGTTCACGTAAGTGAAAAAGACATATGACTTTGCACTCTCCTCTACTCAGGCCTAGCTACTCATTTATATTATGAAAAATTTGTTCATAATTTATGAAGAAATACTTTGATGATTTTTTGTGATTAGTTGTTCAGCTTCAGTGTGTCAGATAAGGCGACAAAACATTATGTACACAATCACATATTCTGAAATAGACTCATGACATTGCACACTCCTTTACTCAGACACTACTACTTACATAAATCAAAATATTTATGAAAGACCAAACCTCTAGGAATCTTTAGTAATTTATGAAGGTTAAGGTTTTGTATCATCAATGTTCAACATACCAAGATCCATTATCAATCTTTTTAAAGTTGGTTCATCTAGTGGTTTGGTGAAGATATCAGCCAATTGGTATTGAGTGGGGATAAAATGTAATTCAATGTCCCCATTCACAATGTGATGTTTGATAAAATGATATTTGATATCAATGTGTTTTGTTCTTGAGTGAAGGACTGGGTTCTTGGATATTGCAATGGCACTAGTGTTATCACAAAATATTGGCACCTTTTCATATTCTATTTCATAGTTAGCCAGTTGGCTTTTCATCCATAAAACATTGGCACAACATCCAGCAGCTGCCACATACTCCGCTTCTGTTGAAGACATGGCAACTGATTGTTTCTTTTTAGCACTCCAGCACACAAGTTTACCACCCAGCAATTGACAGGCACCAGAAGTGTTTTTTCTATCCAAATTGCATCTAGCTTCGCCATACTCTGGATACCCTTTGAGATCAAATCTTGAGGACTTGGGGTACCAAAGACCTAGACTTGGTGAAACTTTTAGGTATTTTAAGATTCTCTTTACAGCAATAAGGTTTGATTCCATTGGATTTGGTTGGTACCTTGCACAAAGGCAGGTAGAGAATTAAATGACAGGTCTGCTTGTAGTTAAATACATTAAAGAACCAATCATACCTCTAAACTGAGTCTCATTGACTGATTGTCCATCAAGATCATGTCCTAAGTTGTTAGGGGGTACCATTGGTGTTTTTACTAAAGCACAATTTATATAATACTTTTTAAGCAGATCTTTGACATATTTTTCTTGATTGATGGAGAAACTTTGGTCAGATTGTTTTATCTGAAGACCAAGAAACTATGTGACTCACCCATCATACTCATCTCAAACTTGCTGGTCATAAGCTTGGAAAATTGTGTGCAAAGTTTCAAGCTTGTTGAAATAAAGATGATGTCATCCACATAAATTTGCACCACGATGGTGTTAGTCTTAGATTTATAGATAAACAGGGCGCTAAATATTTTTCCTTTGACAAATTTATGTTCAATGGGAAAAGTTGAGAGAGTTTCATACCATGCCTTTGGGGCTTGCTTCAGTCCATATTTAGCCTTGTAAAGCTTGTAGACATGATTTGGGTATTCACTACTCTCAAAGCCAGGAGGCTTTTTAACATAAACTTCTTTTTTTACGTCACCATTGAGGAATGCACTTTTGTCATCCATTTGGGAGATGGTGAAGTTCATGTATGTGGCAATGCAAGGAAAATGCGTATGGCTTCCATACGTGCAACTGGAGCAAAGGTGTAACCAAAGTCAACACCAGGCTCTTGATTGAATCCTTGAGCAACCAGCCTAGTCCTATTTTTGGTTACCACATTGGTTTCATCCCTTTTGAGTCTGTAAATCCATTTGGTAGTATTGGTTAATTTACAACATGGAAGAGGAACCAGTTTCTAAACTTTATTTCTTTCAAATTGATTTAATTCTTCTTGCATGACATCTACCCATCTAGGGTGAAAGAGTGATTCAGAATTCTTTGTGGGTTCCATTTCTGAGAGAAAAGTTGCATAAATATATTCTCCAGGTGAAGCAGCACTTAGCTTTTTAGCCATAGATCTTGTAAGTCTACCTTCTCCAAGATTGCCTACTATGTTCACCAGTTGAATGTGACTATTTTTAGTCTAAGATTTTTGTGGATCTGGTGAGTATGCACTAGGAGCATGGTAAGAGCTAGAACTAGGAAATCCATGACATGGAATTTGAATTGGACTGTCCCTAGTATCTATTGAAGGATATTCCATAGACAAGTGTTCAATCATTGGAGGAGTGTCTTCTTGTTCAGAAGGAGTGTCCCCAAGACCTAGTTCTCTTGAAACAACTAGTGAATTTTTGACACAAGGCTCAATTTGTTCATTATTTGGAACTTCATTTGACTGATCATTTTGATCATTTGTGTGAGCTTGTTGATCATTTTGGTTACTTGTTTGAGACTGATCATTTTGGTCATTTTGATTCATTGATTGACAACCATCAGTATTTGATACTGAAGGATTTCCTTTTGTAGGACTTGTCATATCTTCAAATGGATCAATATGGGGAACTAGACTGTTTGTTTGATATCTCTGAGAGGGCTCATAGTGTTGAAATTCATCAGATGGATAATTGTGAGATTCATGAATATGAAGTTCATCTAATGATGGATTTACAAATTTGAGAGCTTTAGAGCTTTCATTGAAGGTGATGTGAAAGGTTTCTTCAATACATTGTCTTCTTGTGTTAAGAATTCTATATGCTTTGGATACTAGTGAGTATCCAAGGAAGTAACCATCATGAGATTTTTCATCAAACTTACCAAGGTGATCCTTGTGATTATGAATGAATACTGGACACCCAAACACATGTAAGAATGTAATGTTTGGAATTCTCCCCCTGAAGAGTTCATAGGGATTATTCATGTGTCTCTTCACAATTATGGATCTATTTTAAGTATAGCAAGTAGTGGCTACAACATCACTCCAAAAATGTTTAGAGAGCAGATCCAACAAGCATTGTTCTTGCTGCTTCAATCAATCATTTGTTCCTTCTTTCAGCCATACCATTTTGTTCGGGTGTGTAAGGAGATGAGGAATTTTGAAATTACTTTGTCATCACATAACTTGATCAGTGTGTTATTTCTGAATTCAGTGCCATCGTTAGTTCTGAGTTGTTTGACATGAATGTCATTTTGATTTCTAACTCTTTTGATGAAAGACATCATAGCATCTGGTGCTAACTTTTCTTTGTCAAAAAATATTCCCAGGTGTACCTAGAGTAGTGATCAACAATGACAAGTGTATATTTTTCATGACAAATGGCCCTAGGTGAGACTGGACCAAACAAGTCCATGTGAAGTAAATGAAGACTTTCTTTTATTGAGAAAGTTTGTTTTGTTTTGAAACTGGCCCTATAGTGCTTCCCTTTTTGACATGCTGAGCTTTGTTTTTCCGTGGAATAGACAAGTGAAGGTAGACCAATAACAATATTTTTTTTTGCCAGCTGAGTGATTGTTTTGAGGTTGAGATGAGAAAGCCTCTTATGCCAAAGCCAATTTGTGATATTTGAAGCTCTAGCAAAGAAGCATGTCTCCTGAGTAGAGCTCATGTTCATGACATAAACATCTTAACTTTGGGAGAAATCATCACAATTTCATGATTGTAATTGAAGATTGTACTTTTCTTGTCATCAAATAGAACTAGATATTTTGCATCGCAAAGTTGACTAATGCTGGTGAGGTTATGCTTCAATCCATTGGCATATACTACCCTTGGGAAAACTATACCATTGCATTTAACTTAACCAAATCCTTAAGTTGAGGATGATGAGTTATCACCAAATCCTACTTTAGGACCTGGTCCCTTCTTATACTTGTGCAGATGACTTTTGGTTCCAGTCATATGTAACACCCCCAAATATACACAATTTGATACAGCGGAAGACTCGTTGGTGTTACGGGATAGCACATTACTCACATCATAGACAACGCTTAAAAATCGCGTCGTTTAATAATAAAGCATTTCCATTCATAAATATCAGATTTACATAGGTCCCAAGTCATAGTATTTAATACAAGTTTTACAAAGCATTTGAATGGAAATTATTATTTAAGTGTGGGCCATGAATTCTTGTTGTCTTCCCGAGAATTACCTTCAAGTACTTGAGACAAAACATGTTAAAAGAAAAGGTCAGCGAAAACGCCGAGTGAATTCATAGAGTTTAATAAGACCATTAATATATCATCGGTATATAATTATTACCAAAAATCATTTTGTACAAATCTTGGTAATAGGCCATAAAATAGCCAAAGTCATTTTATACAAATCCTTATCAAAAATTATAATATAGGCTTTTGCCTTCAAAATCATTATACGAACCATTGTCGTAAAAACATCATACAATACGTTTTATAACGTTGTATAGATTAAATAAAAACCGTTATATGAATATGGTTATATAAAACCAAAACACGGATATAATATCAATAATAAGACCCCGTATTGCTAGTCAGGCAATATATCGTAATTCAGTGCGTATAGCAGTATTTCGTTATTTGGATTATTATAAGACGCATGACATTGTTACCTTACTACAACAAAAAACGGGTAGCTAACCCGAAACTCATTTGCCCATATAAATTAGCGTGTCGTCACAATAATCACGCTTGTGTAAATCTTCTCATACATAAATTCGCTTACCAATCAATGTGGCACGACGACGATCAACCGTCAAGGCGCGAACTGGGGTGATCGTCCCCAAATAGTAATATTATATCCATAAGCATCTACCAAATCCCGGTAGTTCACAATTCATGCTAATGGGACTTTTAGTGACATAACCTAACTTTAATAATCCATTTTACTTCTTACATCGGGTCATATAATCATTCATCGGGTCATACAATCATTCGGGTCCAAATCAATAAACAAATAATCGGGACAAATGACGTCCTAATTTATAAAAACTAACATGTTATCTCCCTCGCGGGTTTATAAAACATTTCATAAAAACATTTAAAAGAGTGCGAGGCTATGAACTCACGTTGATGTGGGAAGGCGGGTTATCGGTAATTCGGACGTACGGTACGTGCTTCAATCACAGAAACCTAGAAAAATAGTACTTGTCTTAGACTCTTGTCCAATGAATTTATAAAATAACAATTATGTATACATATGATGATTTTATATATATATGATGATGATCAAGTGGGTTTATACATTCTTATTTACTCATTTTAGTGTTATGTATTGGTAACTTTTATACTAGTTCAACTTGTTTACATTTTGAAGGCCCAATAGGCCCATTACAAGCCCAATAATTTTCATTAGCCCAATTATACTTTTAATATCAGTATTATACTTTACAAGTTGGGCACAAATGGGTTAAGCCCAATAAGTAAGTTTATAAGGGTTTTACCAACTAGTCGGGTTTATAGTCCAATAAAGCTAACTTAGCCCGATAATGTCCATATATTATATAGTTCGGGTTTTATCGGTTTTTACTTGTATTAAGTACTTATATATCAGTATATTACTTTTAAAAAGTTTACATTAGAAGGGTCCGACCGTCTATCTAACACCCCACCAAATGCTATGCGCAGCGGAACTACAACATTTGGGTGCTAGGCAGTTATCATCGCACACAAGATATATCAAACGACTCCAAAGAGACGTAAAAGTTTTAACTTAAATTACCCATTGTTAAAAACATACATGTCTACGGTTTTCCAAACCCAAATGATACAACACAGAGTTAGCGTTTCGGTCCCCATGAATCTCAACCCCCAAAAGATACAATTTTTCACAACATGACATAAAGTTTAAAATATTCAAGTTAAGAATGGGTGGAAAAACAAGTAGACGCCAAGCCACACACAACTCCCATCCAATGCATGCTCCATGCTACACTTCATCGGTTACCTGAAACACATGCTAAATTGGGTCAACAAATAATGTTGAGTGGAATTCATAGGTTTTACAATCTCATTTTGAACATATGTATTATAAAAATCATTCACGATCATTCATAGACTTGTCGATCAAACAATCTATTTTCAAGGTTATGACAATTGTGTTTAAGCTCATGACACTAATCCGTTAACTCAATCACCCGCGTAATAATTACCGGCGTGATTCAGATGAAACCAGTGCCCCTTCTAAAGGTATCAGTTGCAATTATACCTTATCTCTTATCACAAGTTAACCGTCCGCAGGGGGTACTCAACGTACTAGCCCTCGTCTCGGATAGGGTCGTCAACCCCATAGTAATACCAATTGTATAAGTGGCTATTTTCAATCCACGCTAGGATTAAACAATAGTTAATAGTTCATGAATTTAGGGCCTTTTGCAACTAGGTACTCAACACAATTTCTAAGGCAACATTCGGGTCCAACAATCATTCATGACATATGTTCATTTTATAAAACTAGCCTGCATTTCCCTCGCGGGTAAAACAATTTAAAACAATAGTAAGTGAGGCTATAAATTCACACCTTATATATACAGTAATCGACGATTCGAGTGACGATCACTGACGATGATGAGGATGCCCGGGAAAATCAACACCTATCAAACCAATAACGCGTAATGAGTAATCTCATTTATAAACCTTAAGTACTGTATATAATACATACATATTAGTCAATTGTGATAATTACAACTCACGCCAAAACCAAACAAATAAGTGTTACTCGTTTTATACTATTCGTCCATGTTATTAACGTTATTACCTTTTTCACGTTTTTCGCTGATACTTACCAAAAATATGGGCTGTTTTACTAGACTTAAACCTTTTAATAAAATTTGGGAAAATTCTCAAAAATACCTAAGTACTGTAGAAAACACATTTTTAATCCCATTAAAAGTTTTCGCTTTTACGAGCCGTTACTCAACACTTTACTAAACCTACGTTTTTCGGACTGAATTTGCACATTGAACAAGTCGGACTCATTTGACCCATTTAAAATATTCCATTGACCTATTTGACACCTAAGTCTAATAATAGCCTCACATATGCAGGTTTGAGACCAAAAATCAACCTTTAACCATTTACCAAATTATATCTATGGTCCCCTGGATTTGACCTAAAACCAAACATAATTTCGGATTATGTAGGTTCTCATCTCCCGGTACACGATTTTCAAAACATCATAACTTTTGACTCGTTAGGAGTCGTAAGCTCTATCTTATACCAAATCGAAGCTAAGAAGACGCTCTACAACTATATCCTAATCCCATGACCTGTTTACAAAATAAATTTTATGAAAACATCCCAAACATTCTGCCTAAAATTACCTATCCCAAAATCAATCCAACACTCGTTTCCAAACCAATTTATCGACACTAGACCTCAACTTAAACACTCCTAATCATGTCTAATCATACTAATCAGTCCTTAACCCCCTAATCATCAAATCCATCATAAAACCCAAATACCAAATCAGACATGCAATGGGTTTTACCCACTAAAAAACATCTAAAATCAAGTAATAACACATAAACCATAAGCAAAAACAACAATCACCAAGATCCACCAAGCACCCCCTTGTGCCGTGGGGTGTGGGTGATCAAAACCCCCCAACCAAATTGATTTTGGTTGGTTTGTTGAGTGATTACACATCCACTACACATGAATTAAACATGCATACATCCAATTAACATCAAAACAATTTTTGAAAAATCCATTGATTCTTGGAAAAAAATTTATGGATGCATGAAGGATTAAAGTACATGAAAACAATGGAAATGATGAAACTAGATGTGGTCTAACCTTACTTTTGATCAAAACAAGCTAGAAAAAAAAATAAGTGGTGGTGGTGGGGGTTTTTGGCCGTCGGCCTAAAGAGAGAAAAGAGGGAAAGAAAAAAAATTAAGTGTTTTGTTATGTGTGTGTTTGGTTTGTCCCTTTTGTAAAATTGGGAGGCCCTTTGGTGCAATAATAGCTTTCATTTGTCCTTAAGTGAAAATGACCTCAAAAGTTTACGGGAATGACTCACTAGTCAATTTAAAAAATTTTACAGAAGTCGGGGATCATTCCGAACACTCCAAAATACTTTTCGGATAATTTAAATGTACCCGAAAAGTAATAAAAACTCACCCGACTCAACTTAACACGAACCGAAAGTAAAATTCTCGAAAAATTATAATATCGATAAAACGACAATAAACATAGAAATTTGGGCATCCATCGGGATCGTAGTCGTCATCATTCTTCTTAAATCGTCAATCGTCAAAATTATGACCTCAAATATCGTTTTCAACCAAAATGATAAAATATATAGCAAATAAAATTTCTTAAAAATTTCAAAAATAAGCGTAATTTAGGGTAAGGTAAGTGACCTCGGTTCTAGGGTATCACATCCACCCCTCCTTAAAGAGAGCGACGTCCCGACGCTCGCCTCTTCTTATACTCACATTTCGTGCCGCTGGAACAGATGAGGATACCTTTCCTTGAAAAAGTCCTCACGTTCCCAAATGTATTCCGGTCCACGCCTAGAATTCCATCGAACTTTCACAATGGGAATTCTACTATGCTTCAGCCTCTTGACCTCTCGGTCCATAATTTCCACGGGTTCTTCCACGAAATGCATTTTATCGTCCAGTTGAATCTCGTCCAAAGGAATCACCAATTCCTTATCCGCCAAACTCTTCTTCAAATTTGATACGTGAAACGTGTCGTGAATAGCACTAAGCTCGTTCGGCAACTCTAACTTATACGCTACCGGTCCAATTCGTTTAACAATCTTAAATGGTCCAATATACCTCGGACTCAACTTTCCTTTCTTCCCAAAACGAATCACACCCTTCCACGGCGAAACCTTAAGCATAACTATATCTCCGACCTCAAATTCCAACGGTTTTCTTCTATTATCGGCATAACTCTTCTGTCGGCTTCTTGCAGCAAGTAATCGGTTCTTGATTTGCACAATCTTTTCTGTCGTCTCCAAAACCATTTCGGGTCTAGTAAACTGACTTTCTCCTACTTCACTCTAACATACAGGTGATCTAAACTTCCTTCCATACAACGCTTCGAATGGTGCAGCCTTGATGCTCGCATGATAACTATTATTATACGAAAACTCCACTAAAGGCAAGTGGCGCTCCCAACTTCCTCCAAAATCAATCACGCATGCTCGGAGCATGTCCTCCATCATCTGAATAGTTCGTTCACTCTCGCCATCAGTCTCTGGGTGATAGGCCGTGCTCAAACTCAATTCAGTGCCCATCGCACGTTGAAGTGATTTCCAAAATTCCAAAGTAAACCTACTATCGCGATCCGAAATGATCGATAAAGGTAATCCATGTCTGCAAACAATCTCCTTCACGTACACACTGGCCAGCTTCTCCATGCTGTCCGTCTTCTTCATAGGTAAGAAGTGAGCAGATTTCGTCAATCTATCCACTATTACCCAAATCATATCACATCCACTAGGAGTTCTGGGTAAACCCGTCACGAAATCCATAGCGATTCTCTCCCATTTCCATTCTGGGATCTCTGGTTGTACCAACAGCCCAGACGGCTTCTTATGTTCGGCTTTAACCTTTGCACAAGTCAAACACTTACTAACGTAACGAGCAATATCCGCCTTCATATTCGGCCACCAATAAATTTTCTTCAGGTCATGATACATCTTATCCGATCCAGGATGTATCGAGTACTTCGACTTATGAGACTCGTTCATAACCAAATCTCGTACTCCAGGCTTTCCTTTCTCGGATGGACATAACGGTAACCAAATCCTATTCTCGAAATATCTCAGCCCGTCTGACCTAACCACAAAAAGAGGTTTCAACAGTCTTCCCAAGTTCTCAGCACCAACATTCTCTTTCATTAAACCCTTCTCTTGAGCCTTCATTATTGTTTCGGTTAAATCAACACCCTCAGTCATCACTAAAGCTCTGACTCTCAAAGGTTTCTCTCGATCCTTCCTACTAAGTGCATCCGCTACGACATTCGCCTTTCCAGGATGGTAGCGAATCTCACAGTCATAGTCACTCAGTGATTCTACCCATCGCCTCTGTCTCATGTTCAACTCCTTTTGGTCTAAAATGTGCTACAAACTCTTGTGGTCAGTGAATACAACACACTTCGTCCCATACAAGTAATGTCTCCACATTTTCAGCGCAAAAACCACAGCTCCTAATTCCAAATCATGCATCATGTATTTTTCTTCATTCTTCCTCAATTGTCTCGACGCGTAAGCAATCACCTTCTCACGCTGCATCAACACAGCTCCATAACCCTTACGAGATGCGTCACAATACACTACAAAGTCTTCGGTTCCTTCTGGTAATGACAATATCGGTGCAGAACATAACTTGTCCTTGAGTGCTTTGAAAGCGAATTCTTCCTCATCTCCCCATTCATACACCCTATTCTTCTCTGTAAGCTTTGTCAATGGCTTCGCAATCAATGAAAATCCTTCAATGAATCTCCGATAATACCCAGCCAAACCAAGGAATTGTCGAACTTCAGTCGGCGTTGTCGGTGCCAACCATTCCCTGATTGCTTCGACTTTGGCAGGATCTACGCAAACTCCTTTGCTATCAATTACGTGTCCAAGGAATTGCACCGACTCTAACCAAAACTCACACTTCGAGAACTTCGCATACAGCTTCTCTTTCTTCAGCAGATCCAATATCTTTCTCAGGTGCTTCTCGTGCTCTTCCTTACTCTTAGAGTAAATAAGAATATCATCGATTAATACAATGACAAACTTATCTAAATACGGCTTGCATACTCGATTCATAAGGTCCATGAATACTGCAGGCACGTTTGTCAGCCCAAAAGGCATCACTTGAAATTCGAAGTGTCCATACCGCATACGAAAGGTAGTTATAGGGATATCCTCCTCTCTCACACGCAGTTGATGATACCCTGACCTCAAGTCGATCTTTGAGTATACACAGGAACCTTGCAATTGATCAAACAAATCACCAATCCTCGGCAATGGATACCGATTCTTAACCGTCAGCTTGTTGAGCTCTCTATAGTCAATACACATCCGAAATGACCCATCTTTCTTCTTCACAAACAACACTGGCGCTCCCCATGGTGATGAGCTCGGTCGAATAAATCCCTTATCCATCAACTTCTTCAGTTGATCCGATAATTCCTTTAACTCTGATGGTGCTAATCGATAGGGTGCACGAGCAACTGGTGCAGCTCCCGGCATCAAATCGATTCGAAATTCGACTTCACGGGTGGGTGGTAAACCCGGCAACTCAACTGGAAAAACTTCCGGATATTCGCGAATTACAGGTACCTCTTCTAACTTCGCCTCTAAGTCACCATCACTAGAAACTTGTGCCAAAAACACATCACATCCATCTTCTACATATCTCATCATTTTCAAGCAAGATATCACTTTCAAACGAGAAGTGCATTCATCTCCCTTCACAGTCAAAACTCTATTCCTCAGCAGGATCTGGACTAATCTTTCTCCACAGACGATCACGGCACTATGCGCCATCAGCCAGTCCATTCCGACGATCACATCGAACGATCCTAGCTCTATGGGCATTAACTCGATATCAAAAGCGTAATTTCCTAACTTCAAGGTACACCCTTTCAGTATAGAATTTGTACTAACGATCTTCCCATCGGCTAATTCCACGTTATAACTAGTCGTTAACAATACTGGTTCTCTATCGATATGACGACTAAATTTAACATCTATGAATCTCTTGTCGGAACCAGAATCAAACAATATACTAGCATAACAAGCATATAGCAGAAACGTACCGGTAACCACGTTAGGGCCTTGTGGTTTCTCAGCAGTCCCTACTCGATACACAGCAGCAGCAGTATTTCCTCCTTGCCTGTTTCCAGCCTTCGGGCAATTCCCCTATTTATGCCCTCTTTCTCCACATCCAAAGCAAACCATCACCTTCGTAGCATTTTCCCAAGTAGCTACCCCTTTAGCTTGGCAATCTGACATTCTATGACCCGGTTTTCCGCACTTGCCACACGCAGGTGGGCAACTCCCTACATGGTACAAATTACATCGACCATAGTGGGGATTCACCTTAGCTCCTCTAGGGTTAGTGACAACCCTCATCCCATCATTTCTTCTCTGGTTGAACTGCTGATTGCGGTTCTGACCTTGGTTGTTACGGTTTCCTCCTCGACTTTGACCATGGGATTAATTACTCTGAGCTGCCTCCCACTTTCTCTTGTTTCCTTCAGCAATGAAGTCCTTCTTATCTTGCAGTTTGACATCCATTAGCGCGTGAGCCATTTGGACTGCTTCATTGACTGACCTAGGCTTAGATGAAGTTGTCTCACCCTTGATATTACTTGACAAACCCTTGATGTACTGCTTCATCTTCTTGTTATCATCAGCAAAGGCATCGGGACACAAAAGGCTCAATTCATTAAACCTCCTTGTATACGCCGTAATATCATTGTTCTTCAAAGTCAAATGCCTTAACTCATCTTCAAGTTGACCCAACTCCTCTTCGGGACATAACTTTTTGGTCAAAAGAGCCTTAGTAGCAGTCCAAGTCCTCGCATTTGCTACTGCTAATCCAACAGTGGCTATTTGATTGTTCCACCAACTCAAGGCGTCATCAAGAAAAGTGGCAGCTACAAACTTGACTTTATTTGCCTCTGAACATCCGCTAATCTCAAAAGTACTTTCGATCTTCTCTACCCACCTTCGGAATTCTAGGGCTCCGCCAGTTCCACGAAACTGCGTGGGACCGCATTTCATAAGACTAGCATAAGTACACTCCCTCGGGGCTTGCTGTCTTTCTGTATTTCCACCTTGATCTAGGTTTCGGTTTGCACGATCCGCTTCGAGTGCATTTGCAATTGCTTCTTGAATCATTGTGTTCACACGGTTAGTTGTTAGCTTTGGAGGCATGGTGAGTTCTCAAGTACACCTCTCTGCAAAGACAGGGAAAATAGAAAAACAATGTAAGTATATACATCAAGATTAAGATGGATTTCCCTTTCAAGACATAATATAAGTACAACGACACATCACTACAAGGTTACTAATATTCATCAATTCACATCACAAAAGAGAAAATTAAAGACATATCATAGATTATGAAAGGTAAACATGGATTGTATTGATAAATCAACCAAAATTGTGACAAGTATTGCCACTACAACCATTCACCATAAAACTTAAGTCATCAAGTTTTTCGTCACAATACCATCATACAAAAGTCTAAAATAGTTCGATTACAACGATCAAAGATAAAATAAAATACAATCAACTAGTCATGTGGTGATCCACACGACCTCTTGGATGGCGGTTCATCTTCATCCTCTTCAGGCTCTTCGTCACTGTCTTCCTCGTCCTCTTCGTCCATCTTCCTCTTTCCTTTGTCATTCGGCCCACACTCAGTCGCCTTCTTCGTCCCAGAAGTAGATCTATACTCCACTGCTACTTGATTTCCTACAGTGATACATACACCCTTGGCAGGTGGCTGGACCATAAAATCATTAGCCTCCATTTCCAAGTCATCTACAAATCTCCAATCTGGTGGCAGGGATGCTCTAACTCGATGCTCCCAACTTTACATCCTAGTCAACCTCGCCTGATCCTCCCTAACTTGCTCAAGACTAGCGCTCAGGTTTGCTATCATTGATCTCAGACTGTTAATATCACTCTTGTTTACGATTATAATTTAACGTCCTTTACGACTAAACCGGAAACCTTAGGATTACGTATTTACGTTTTCGAACTCCATTTTTGATGAGACAATTTTTATTAGATTCGTTTTGTGCCGTTGATTCATAACTTATAAAAACGTTTTTCGTAAAACGACCCGAGGGCACACATATCAAGAAAACTAGAATCAAGGAGTACCCGTAATTAAATGGGGATGAGACAAGATAAACTTGTCCCACCCCCACACATGGGACGGCTAAGTATGCACCACCTCACCCCCATGAGGTGTCGAAGCTTAACTAACAAGCTTAAACACTTATCATTGTAAGCTTAACATGTAAGCTACAACAAACTACAAAACAAGCAAACCAAAACCATTTCTCACACACATAAGATGAAGAACCTTTGAGGCCTTGAAGATTGGAGGTGATTCTAACATCCAAGAGGGTGACTTGATGATGTCCAAGGGCTGATTTCTACATAAATTTTACAAGTAATAGTTGCCTAGAAGATTGGTGTTGATTTATCACAAGTTGTATGATCAAAATCCATGTCTTGATCACAACCTACATAATCTTGGTGGTATAAAGATTGTTCTTCCCATCCTCTTGTTATTTTGATTATGTAATCATGTATTTTATTTCTTATTGTATATGTATATGATGAATATATGATGATAAAATGTTGTGTGAGGATCAAGTGTTAATAAATATGATTAAAAAGATGAAAAACCATAAGAAACAAGCCTAAAATCTTGCTTAAATTGTTGGCTGTATAAAAACAGTAAGTAACCAAGTTAAGAACTGATAAAATTGCATGGTGGAATCCATTTCCAGTAGGTTTTAGATGTCATACACATGTGAGAGTTGGCCATGCAATGGAATCATCAAAATGAGTGAGATGTGATCAAAACAAGATGAGTGTACCAATCAGAATAGTCTGTTTTGTAGGGACTGTTAATGATAGTTAAACATGGAATGAGAAGTAGATATAACTAACTTATTTGTAGCACATAATATGAAGTTTATGTCAACAAAAAATGAGCTTCTATCTCATTATAGAACTCAAGATATGATAAAAATGGTGAAAGTGAAACTAAAAATCAGATTTTGAAGAATTAATGTTTAATAGTATTATATAAGCACTCAAACTAATATAGTATAAAATGTGAATTAAAACCCACTAACTTATAAATTTCATTTATATAAATATGTATAAGGTTAAATAAATGGACACTTTATAAAAATGGTAGTTGAATAAGATTTATAAGTTATAAAAACTATAAACATGATTTTTACGACTTTTTTGGCTATTACCGTAAAATTAACGTTTTTCGCCAATTAAAACTTAGACGATCAAACCCGTCTAATGTAAAGTTTTTAAAAGTCATATACTGATATATAAGTACCTAATACAATTAAAAACCGATAAAACCCGAACTATATGACATACGGACATTAACGAGCTAAGTTAGCATATTGGACTAATAATTTAACTAAATAAGTTAAACACTTATGAAAATTACTTATTAGGCTTAACCCATTTGGGCCCAACATGAAAAGTATAATACTGATAATAAAGGTGTAAAATGTACTAATACAAAGTATTGGGCTTGTAATAGGCTTATTGGGCCTAAAACATGTAAATAAGTGAAACTAGTAAAACTAGTATAAAAATGTTACCAACACATAAACACTATAATGAATGAGAATGTATAAACCCACTTGATCATAATCATATATATAAAATCATCATATGTATACATAATTGTTATTTTGATAAAGTCATTGGACAAAAGTCTAAGACGAGTATTATTTGTCTAGGTTTCCGTGATTGAAGCACATACCGTACATCCGAATCGCCGATAAACCGCTTTCCCACATCAACGTGAGTTCATAGCCTTGCACTCTTTTAAATGTTTTTATGAAATATTTTATAAACCCGCGAGGGAGATAACATGTTAGTTTTTATTAAATAGGACACTAGTTGTCCCGATTGTCTATTTATTGATTTGGACCCGAATGATTGTATGACCCGACGAATGATTAAATGACACGATAGTTGAAATGAAATGAATTATTAAAGTTAGGTTATGTCACTAAAAGTCCCATTAGCATGAATTATGAACTACCGGGATTTGGTAGACGCTTATGCATATAATAGTACTATTTGGGGACGATCACCCCAGTTCGCGCCTTGACGTTTGATCCCCGTCGTGCCACATTGATTGGTAAGCGAATTTATGTATGAGAAGATTTACACAAGCGTGATTATTGTGACGACATGCTAATTTAGATGGGCAAATTGAGTTTCAGGCTAGCTACCCGTTGTTTGTTGTAGTAAGGTAACAATGTCATGCGGCTTATAATAATCCAATTAACGAAATACTGCTTTATGCATTGAATTACGATATATTGCCTGACTAGCAATATAGGGTCTTATCATTGATATTATGTTATTGTTTTGGTTTTATATAACCATATTCATATAACGGTTTTTATTTAATCTATATAACGTTATAAAACGTATTGTTTGATGTTTTTAGCGACAATGGTTCGTCTAATGATTTTGAAGGCGAAAGTCTATATTATGATTTTGATAAGAATTTGTGTAAAATGACTTTGGCTATTTTATGGCCTATTACAATGATTTGTACAAAATGATTTTCAGTAATAATTTTATACCGATGTTATATTGATGGATTTTATTAAACTCTATGAATTCACTCGGCGTTATCGCTGACCTTTTCTTTTAACATGTTTTATCTCAGGTACTTGAAGGTAATTCTCGAGAAGACAACAAGAATTCATGGCCCACACTTAAATAATAATTTCCATTCAAATGCTTTGTAAAACCTGTATAAAATACAATGACTTGGGACCTATGTAAATCTGATATTTATGAATGGAAATGTTTTATTATTAAACGACGGGATTTTTATGCGTCGTCTAGGATGTGAGTAATGTGCTATCCCGTAACACCAACGAGTCTTCCACTGTATTGAATTATGTAAATTTGGGGGTGTTACAGTTTGGTACCAGAGCTCTCATTATAGAGAACGAAAGATTTTTAAAACCAAGGTTTTGAATAAAACATTTCAAAATCTTTTAACTATAAACATTTTTCACAAAATGTCTAAAAATCTTTTGACTATAACGGTGCCGAAGAATTCCCGAGTTACCGACAAGGCTAGACTGAGAAGTGTTATTTTAATATATATATAACTTGGATTATATATATATATATATATATATATATATATATATATATATATATATATATATATATATATATATATATATATATATATATATATATATATATATATATATATATATATATATATATATATATATATATATATATATATATATATATATATATATATATATATATATATATATATATATATAATGTAATTTGATTACATGATTGTTTGATGATTATTTTAAATATTTATACGAGGTATTTATACGACGTAGATTGTGACAAGGAACCCTAACTCCCCTAGTAAATTAATCGAAGCTATTCTCGTAGGAAATCTAGCTATTCCAGATCTAAACCAAGTTGTGGATATTTATAATCCCCACAAAATTGTTGATATTCGTAGAAATGTAGATATTAGTTGATTGTGAAATTGAAGAAGAATTGGCGAGATTAAAACTGATATCGATGTCATGACAATCTTTCCTTATAGAGTGGAGTTTGACAAAACGTTACCACCTAGAAAGATGTCATCTGATTTGTTGTCATCCAATTCTTAAATTGAAATCGAAAGGGTGAATGTTGCACTTGAGGCTGTCATTGGAACCATTACCCAAAAGCCTCATGCCACAAGTACCTTTCCGAGAAGTCTAATTGAATATATGAGTTATTTCATACTAGTGAGTCATTTGATAATTGTTGTTGTAAGAGGTATAGGATTGGAAATTAAGTGTGGATCATATCAAGCTTTTATTGCCCTTTAAAGGTCTAAGAATAAAGATTGAAAGTATTGGAGAATGAAGTAGAATATCGCATTGAGTATGATTTGGCTGAAACTTGAATAAAAGTAAAGTTTAACTTGTATGGAATATGAGATTGTTAAGAGGAAGTCGTTAAGTCCTGCGATTGAATTATAAGGTTTTAATTGATTGTTGATTCGTGTTAAGGATTGTTCCAAAGCCATTGTCCAATGACGAAGATGCCCAGTGTCCAATAAATAAATTGAAGAAATCTTCTTCTGAATTGGGACCGATGGATATTCCAGGACTGGTGGGACACCTAATGACTCTTGTAGATTAGTATTCATTGTGGTATCTTTTATGTAGGTTTGCTGTTTTGTTAGATCTGGTGGTCTAACATGGTGGTAAAGAGTGGTTGCCATGGTTGAGTTAGAGAGAGAAAGTAAGGTTGTGTGTGAAAATGTAAAATGTATTAAAACCAGAAAATGACACAATAAACAACCCCTCCTTGGAAGCCTAGGAGGGGTATTTATAGTCACACACGATAAACTATACAAAGTTACCTAATCTAGTCCCTGCGTGTGTGTGACTATGATAACTAATGGGAATTCTTAAATGTCTTCTGAGGCCTTTGACTTCAAGTCTTTACTTCAAAACGACTCATCTTTGCATTAACTTATAGTAGAAATACTGTAACGGCACGAGCTAAGTAACCCATACACTTCTGGTTAAGGAGAAGCTTCTGAATTAACTTCCCCCTAATTCATGCCACATAAACTTGATGTAGAAGCTTTTAAATAGCTTCCCCCTAAACCGACAATCCTCGTAAGCAACTTCAAAGCTTTCAAAAAAGCTTAGAATGATTAAGCGCACAGCGGCATTTAAAAAGCAAACCCCATCATATAACATGATAATATTGCTATGAGGGATTGAAAGTAAGGGGCACACCAAGTATATCAACAACTTCTTCTCACGCTTGAATAATTCTTCTGAATTTTTCTTCCCCCTGAGAGTTCAAGTTATGAATACTAGAAAGAATCAAGACATTTCTTCCCCCACATAGTTGAAGAAAATAAACCAATCCCAAGTATGAAGCTCAAATACCGAAGTGGACACTTTATCCCATTCATGAAGTTGACATCGTAACACCAGAGTCAATTAAGTCCCGGAAATGCACATATCTTCTTCCGGAGATGCACTAGAGTCAATTAAGTCCCGGGAGTGCATATAGGATAATGATGATGTTTAATTGCAACAATCAAACAATTAAACCTCGAATCAGGAGTGTACCGTTTAGAGATTGATAACGCCACGAGTTAAAACACTGATTTTCTCAGCGGCTATGACAAATGTCATCCCGGAATGTCTTCAAATCAAAAGAAGGTATGAAGTTCATCACGTGTACTCGTTGTGCATAAATCACTCACACAATTTGTAAATTAACAGATGGGTATTGTCATCACAGATCGAGGATGCATGTTGGATTTGAGATGTGATTTAATCAAACGAAACATAGATTGGTGGTAACATCATTGTTATTAGCCAATCTAGATTTTTGAATAGTGAATGGATTAAATCCTACAATGATCTATGATGATTAAGATTTTCGTGAATAGATCTTTAAAAGATCTTTACATGCAATGGCATTATACACGAAAAAATATATAACTGAGATCTTTCTGTTTTCTGTTTTTGTGTGAGTCTAGGTATGATGGGGATTAGGTGACGATGGGATATAGGTTTAGATCATGGTGTTGGGGAGTAAAAGGTTGGTGAGATGATTTGTTTCATCCGGAAGAAGTGGTCTATCCGGAATAAACAGTCTATCCGGAATAAGTGGTCTATCCGGAATTAACAGTCTATCCGGAATAAACTGTCTATCCGGAATAAACGCCTATACGGAATAAACGCCTATCCGGAATAAACTGTCTATCCGGAATAAACTGCCTATCCGGAATAAACTGTCTATCCGGAATGAATAGTCTATCCGGAATAAACTGTCTATCCGGAATAACATGATTCATCCAGAATAATCTTAAACTTTGGTAATTTTCCGTTTTTCCAGGATCTTGGTTTTGTGGATCTAGTTTTTGGATCTGGTTTTTCTGGGTTTTTCTCATCTTCATGAAAAAAAAATTATGAAACCCTAAAATCTTATGACAAATCTTGAAAAAATAACCAGAACTCGAAACCCTAAGATCTCAAAAAAATGGACACCATAGACTTTTGACCATATTTGACCTTTGGACTGAGACCCATGAACACCAGATTTGGGACAGAGATGTTGAGACCATGGACAGATGAACATGACGAACATGACCTAAGGATAGAAACATGAACAATCGTGACAAAAGTTAAAAAAATATCAGATCTGACCAATGATAGGTGTGAAAACACCCATCCTTTTTACCACTTAATTACAATAATAACCGAGCCAAAACGTGTATTTTATGTCATTTATGTCGGAATTATGCGTGGTTTGTGTTTTTGTTGTGATTTAGGACGAAAAGGTGAAAAGTGGAGAAAACACGGCATTCACGGGCTTTTATCAAAGAAAAAGACGAAAGATGAAGTTGAAAGATCAAGAGTGGAAAAAGAACGGAAGTCCAAGACCAATTCTGAAGATTTATCGAAGAAAAAGTCAAAAGACGGAAGTTTACCAAAAGCCGAAGAACTCGAGTCTTATTTATGAAGAAAATTCAAGACGAGTTCAAAGAAATCCCGAGACAAAGTCATTAAGTCCAAGATTAACAAAAAATAAAGAAGAAAAGGACTTAAGTGTGCAATTAAGGCAAAGAGGAAAGAGGGAGGAAGCTTCCTAAGCTCCTCCCTAATCACCCCTATATATAGTTTAGTCTCCTTTCATTTTCTAGTTGTTGGGTGGTTTGACAAACCACCACTTCCACCATTTTCATTTCTTGTCATTTCATTTCTTTCACTTTAATTAAATGTTATGCACTTTTAATTATTTAATTTTCAAGTAAGTTCTTAATTGTTGTTCTTTAATCTTTACTTTTCTTGTCTTAATCTCTCATCTTATTTTCTTGATTTTTGTTTGCTTTTGGTGCGATTACATTTGATCCGTGTTGTTCATTCATGTTTTCGTGCTTAAAAGTTCATCTTTTTATGTTTTGATTTTAAAAGTTTTTTTCTTTTAAGTTTTGTTAAGTTCTATTTGTGCTTATTCGATTTGTTTCACTTTAGATTCGTGCTAGTTTTGGGTTTGAGCTTAATCTAATAGCTTATAGCCTTAGCTTAAGTTTCGGATCAAAGAAACCAATCGGAAAGGGTTTTAAAACCCTTTTCCGACCACTGCTTTCCGATCAACAACCCCTTTTTCCGATGAATCAATCGGAAAAGGGTTTGCTTTTTCCGATTGGCCTCCTATTGGGCTATTCCGATTGGACCCCTTCTTACCTTATTCCGATTTCATGCATTTTCCATATTCCGATCTGAGTTGATTTAGTATTCCGATTGTATGTCTTTTGCTATATTCCGACGATGGGTTTTATGACATTCCGATCTGGACCCCTCGCCAAGTATTCCGATCATGTCTTCTTTTCACATTCCGATCGGGACACCTTTCAGGGTATATTCCGATTGGATGGTTTTGGTTTGTTTTAATTCTTTGTTCGAGTCAAAGTGGCAAAGTTTCTCGTTATATTTTTAGTTCATGTTAACTTTATTTGTATTTTTATTTAATTGTCATTTACTTTTTGTTAAGTTTTAATTTTACGGCAATTCATTTCTCATCATTTACTTTTAATGTTTTAAATATTGCACCGATTTACATTTTAACTAGTTTTAGTTTTAATTTCCCGTCCCTTATTATTAAGTCTTGCACATTTTTTTTACCAAATCCAAAAATATTTGTTTAACCAAGAACAACTAATCTCACACAATTAACCGGAAATCAATTCGAGAAGATACCGAGAAAACGAACTTTCAACGAGTAAAAATCTCTGTATATTAAATGGCGCCACTGCCGGCTCTTTTCGTGAGGATCGAAGGTTTTTTGTGAGTGACGCGTTGGATTTTGGGATCCGTTCACTCGTGAACGTTATTTTTCGTATTCAAAAATTTTCAAAAATCCAAAAACATTTGAAAAATCATAAAAAGCATTTCTTTTTCAAAGTTTTGCACCAAAAATATTCTTCTTGCTTATCTATATTTCTTTATGGATTTTTATATCCATTGCGTCCGGTGTGGGAAGCAATTATCTGGGAACAACTCTTGCCAATGGTGTACATGTGAGCGGTGCGGTAACGATATCGACTACACACAATCCATTCATTCTTTTTGAACCCACCCCCTGTTCCCCCGTGCATCTATTGTGGAAGCGATTCTCATTGGCATGTTTCGGGCCCGGTTCAATACCCGTATAGACACGGGCTAGAACCGGGGTAAAATTATGACAATGACAATAGCTATCAACAAGAGGCACCCAGTTTCTCTCCATACCCATGGTGCTATATTTGTGGGGGCCCTCACGATGCTTCTTCTTGTGATCCGTCGCAAATCTTTGAGAAGGTACCGTGCTTTCATCCTAGTGTCTATAACCGTGAGCCCCCACATCACACCCTCAATCATCAATCCAATGAGCAAACTAGTCTTGATCAACAACTCACTTCTTTAAATGGCATTCTAGAAAGTCTAGCTCAACTCCGAGCTGACTTGCATCAGGAAAGGCAACCGTTGCTTGATGTAGACGAAACCTTGAAAACCACCGACACCTTTTTGAGCCAATTTAGTCGTTTTCCCTTCTTTTCTACTCCAAAATGTTTAATGACAGCGTGGGATAGAATTGGTGAAATTGAACATACTCGGGGAGATGAACAACAAAAGTTGCTTCATGAGCTTCTTAAAGATGTGGAGGTTATCAAGGAAGAGTTAGCCGACTACGTCACTCCTAACTGGACTCGTCCCATCTATTATGATGATGACGACGACGATGATGTCTACACTTTCAACCAATCTTCTGACGTTGCTGCTCCTACTCTTGATGTTCCTACTGCATCTAAGGATCTAGATTCGTTGAATGAGCTTAGTGATGTTGATGTCGACAAATTATTGGATGATGAGGTTTGTGACTTACCTGCTATGGAGCCTGAGGACGACGTTGCTCTTACGGAAGAGGTCGATCCTAGTGATGACGATTCTTCTCTCTGCTATGAGAATTTCACTTTTGAAGTTTCTCAATCTCCACCGGGAGATGCGGGTGATGACGATTTATTCTCTCCGGTTTACGAGAAGTTCACCAATCAACATGATCTTGTGGATAAGGTGGAAGACGTGCTTCTTCGAGATAGATTACGGAAAGTGCACTTTCTTATTGCTCAAATCGAAGCGTTGACTTCTCCTCCTCTTTCCGAGTCTTTGCCTCCATCTATTCCTCCCGTTGAAGATAATGACCCATTGCCGGAAGAAATCGACATTCACTCCATACCACCAGGTAATGATGACGATGACATGGAGGGGGACATTATTTTTGATAATTTGCTGGAGGAAGATATTGTCCCAAGTCCCCCTCCCGAGCACCTTTCATCCTCCCCTTTAGCCACTATCACGGAGGATGAGTGCTTTGACCCGGGAGGTGACATTGATTATGCTATGATTGATAACAATACGGATTTGCCGCTTGCTCAGCATCCATTGTCTTTGGGGGAGGACAATGTGCTTACTTTACCCACCCCACCTCCCGTGGATCTTGAATTCACATACTTCTCGTATGTCGAAAGGACCTTTCTCCCATTCAAGACTTATCCCCCCGCCTCTCCTTTGTTGATGTCAACCGGGAACGAGGACAAGGTCTTTGATCCCGGTATTGCATTTTAGGCTTCCCCAAGGACCATTTAATTCGGGGACGAGTCAGGCTCGTGACTCGATTAATATAAACAAGCGCTTTTTGGGAGGCAACCCAATTATCTATCTTTACCTGTTTTCACCATAAGTGTAGGGGGAGCCCCGTGGTGTTTCTTGCTTTCTTTCTTATCATGTGCAGGGATTAGAGCTTCAAAGACACACTCTTGATGACTTTTGACAAACCGTGACTCCGTGTTCCCTTCTTCCCAGTTCTATCCTAAACTCTTTTCGATTCACTATTTTATATTTCTTAATATTAAAATAGGAATCTCTTTAGTTGTCTCTTCCTTAGCGAGATTTAAACAAAGTGCACAATGTCCTAAGTGTAGGGGAGTTTACTCCCACATGCTTAAACATTGAGGACAATGTTTATATTAAGTGTAAGGGGGACTTCTATCGAAGTTAAGTGGTCTTTACCTTGTATTTGTCCTCATTTTAACCGTAAAATCAATTTTTCGACATTTTTCAAAATTTTTAATCTATTTTGGCCTATTTGTTTTTTCCCTTTGTATAGTTATTTTTCCTACCTTGCTAGAATAAATGTTTAATAAGTGGTTTTAATTTTCAAACGTTGTGAATCTTTTGACTCAAACCCGAGTTTACTCTAGCTAGTATCCTTAACGTGTTTAAGTCAAGTTTTGCTAGGCTTTTATTTAGGGAGCTATAAAACGCGAAAGTCTTAACTCTCACGGGTTAAGAACAAGAACTTTTCGCAAGTTCCTATAATTGATCCTAGAGAGTTGTTTATCAAGGGAACTTTAAAATGCGATTTCTAAAGTTGAAAACGTCTAAGAATTTGCAAGATCCTATAGGCGACTCGAAAACCCAAAACTTTGATTTAATAGGCTAAGCATCCACGAGTCTCATTCTTTGAGATTTTAAATTGTGGAGAACGAGAGATGATCGAGTCAATTATAAGTTCGGTATTCTTTCGTGAATTTATGTGAGTTAATTATAAGCTTATTCTCCCTCCGCTTGTTAATAAATTTATCTGCTAATAAATAAGGTTGTACGATTTGAAAAGTTACTTAGCTTCTAGCCCCAGATCGTTTAAAAGTTGCTCGGTACGGATTAGAGTTCATAGCCAAGGCATAACTTATTTAAGCGGGATGCAAAGATTGGCGAGTCCGAAAAGACCCTAACAAGGCATGAGGGCTACATTTTGTTGCTAAAGATCCAAAAGTGATGTGAAGAATCATTTATCGAAAATCAATATGAAGGATCAAGACACACGACGAAAAGAAAGAACTCCCCAAAAGTCATGGAGAAGTCTATCCAAAAAGACCCTAACAAGGTATGAGGATAAATAGATCCAAGTCCTAAAAGGAGGCGGATCGTTGTATATCAAAGTCCAAAATAAAGATTGGAGAAAAATGAAGAAGTCGTGGTCCAAAGATGAAGAATCTCTCAAAACTTCAAGTGAAGAAATTCCTATTATGAAGAGAAGACCATTATTTCAAGAACGTCTCTCAAAGATTCGAAGTATGAAGTCGCTGCCAAATATCGGTCCGAGAAAGGTCTCAAATCGCGAAGCGAGTTATGCCAAGATATGAACTTTATGAGGTCCCGAGAAGCAGTTTTAAAAGATTTGGTCCTTTAGATAACTATTGATTAAATCATTTACTTTATTTTCGGCCTAAATAACTATCGAAATAAGTCAAACAATGCATCCTCGTGATCATTCAAGACAAAAATAAAATATAAGAGGTACACCTAGGAATTAGGGAGTGTAAGTGAATAATTGACCCACATGAGTTCGTGTTAGTTTGCTAACTTATAATAACAATGATCTCGTTTCTAAGCTTGGTTTGGAGGAAGTGAAAACTTGAGGATGATGATCATTCACGACATTTTCAAAACCCAAGGTATGTTTTTGATTTCTTTACTTTGTATGTTTGTAATTTTCTATTTCTTTAATAAAGGCCAATATGGATTGATTATGATGGAAAATGTGATCTTGCTTTGTAACTATTGCATTGCATGAGGACATTGCAATGGTTAAGTGTAGGGGATTTGATAGGTGTGAAAACACCCATCCTTTTTACCACTTAATTACAATAATAACCGAGCCAAAACGTGTATTTTATGTCATTTATGTCGGAATTATGCGTGGTTTGTGTTTTTGTTGTGATTTAGGATGAAAAGGTGAAAAGTGGAGAAAACACGGCATTCACGGGCTTTTATCGAAGAAAAAGACGAAAGATGAAGTCGAAAGATCAAGAGTGGAAAAAGAACGGAAGTCCAAGACCAATTCTAAAGATTTATCGAAGAAAAAGTCAAAAGACGGAAGTTTACCAAAAGCCGAAGAACTCGAGTCTTATTTATGAAGAAAATTCAAGAAGAGTTCAAAGAAATCCCGAGACAACGTCATTAAGTCCAAAATTAACAAAAAATAAAGAAGAAAAGGACTTAAGTGTGCAATTAAGGCAAA
Source organism: Glebionis coronaria (assembly GCA_025667525.1). NCBI lineage: Eukaryota > Viridiplantae > Streptophyta > Magnoliopsida > Asterales > Asteraceae > Glebionis > Glebionis coronaria. Next base: position 317,273,580 of record CM046878.1, read on the forward strand.
GAGGAAAGAGGGAGGAAGCTTCCTAAGCTCCTCCCTAATCACCCCTATATATAGTTTAGTCTCCTTTCATTTTCTAGTTGTTGGGTGGTTTGACAAACCACCACTTCCACCATTTTCATTTCTTGTCATTTCATTTCTTTCACTTTAATTAAATGTTATGCACTTTTAATTATTTAATTTTCAAGTAAGTTCTTAATTGTTGTTCTTTAATCTTTACTTTTCTTGTCTTAATCTCTCATCTTCTTTTCTTGATTTTTGTTTGCTTTTGGTGCGATTACATTTGATCCGTGTTGTTCATTCATGTTTTCGTGCTTAAAAGTTCATCTTTTTATGTTTTGATTTTAAAAGTTTGTTTCTTTTATGTTTTGTTAAGTTCTATTTGTGCTTATTCGATTTGTTTCACTTTAGATTCGTGCTAGTTTTGGGTTTGAGCTTAATCTAATAGCTTATAGCCTTAGCTTAAGTTTCGGATCAAAGAAACCAATCAGAAAGGGTTTTAAAACCCTTTTCCGACCACTGCTTTCCGATCAACAACCCCTTTTTCCGATCAATCAATCGGAAAAGGGTTTGCTTTTTCCGATTGGCCTCCTATTGGGCTATTCCGATTGGACCCCTTCTTACCTTATTCCGATTTCATGCATTTTCCATATTCCGATCTGAGTTGATTTAGTATTCCGATTGTATGTCTTTTGCTATATTCCGACGAGGGTTTTATGACATTCCGATCTGGACCCCTCGCCAAGTATTCCGATCATGTCTTATTTTCACATTCCGATCGGGACACCTTTCAGGGTGTATTCCGATTGGATGGTTTTGGTTTGTTTTAATTCTTTGTTCGAGTCAAAGTGGCAAAGTTTCTCGTTATATTTTTAGTTCATGTTAACTTTATTTGTATTTTTATTTAATTGTCATTTACTTTTTGTTAAGTTTTAATTTTACGGCAATTCATTTCTCATCATTTACTTTTAATGTTTTAAATATTGCACTGATTTACATTTTAACTAGTTGTAGTTTTAATTTCCCGTCCCTTATTATTAATTCTTGCACATTTATTTTATCAAATCCAAAAATATTTGTTTAACCAAGAACAACTAATCTCACACAATTAACCGGAAATCAATTCGAGAAGATACCGAGAAAACGAACTTTCAACGAGTAAAAATCTCTGTATATTAACCAAATAAAAAAATTTGACCACCAAAATCGATAACAAAAAACACGACTATCCAAGGATTGGAACCGAGGCTCTGATGCCAAATGTAGGTTTGCTGTTTTGTTAGATACGGTGGTCTAACATGGTGGTAAAGAGTGGCTGCCATGGTTGAGTTATAGAGAGAAAGTAAGGTTGTGTTTGAAAATGTAAAATGTATTAAAACCAGAAAATGACACAATCAACAACCCCTCCTTGGAAGCCTAGGAGGGGTATTTATAGTCACACACGATAAACTATACAAAGTTACCTAATCTAGTCCCTGCGTGTGTGACTATGATAACTAATGGGAATTCTTAAATGTCGTCACATAAAGTGAATTTCCAACATTTTAAAAATCCCTAACTTAACTGAGACATCAGTTAGTAGGATGAGTTCTTGGAATTGTATGACATAGTGACACATAATGTGTTACGGTACAATTTTGACTTGTTTGTGATTAATGAAAAGACTACCTTTGATTGCTAAATCCTACATGTATCAATGTTATCTATCTCTTATTGCTTCATCCTAATGTTCGCATTAGTGATGCAACCATTGAAAAAGTACTCATCTCGATTTGAGTTACGTTGTGGATTATTCTCTTTATATTCTTGAGTACCATCGAGCTCATGAACCTCATGATTATTTGGCTAAGCTCATTTCCTATTATATTGTAGTGAGTTCTTGGTGAAAAACTATTCATCACTCTTTTGCAGATCACTCATTGTTTTATAAGTTAAAACGGTATTCCTTGAGAAAAATTGAATTTTCATCACCATAAGGATTATTTAAAGTGAGATTTATAAGTAATCGTTATCGAAATGAAGTTGTTTATGAAACATCTTGGAAAATTTAATTGTTTTCATGATAAAGAACATATGTAAATTCACTTTGAATTAAGCATGAATATATATTTTAAACATGATGATAAAATTTTGACGAACTGAGTATTGCATCGTTAATCTTGAAATTGTATATAGTTGTGCGCCTACATACAATTTGGAAGTGACCATGCAAGACTGATTCGTAGTCACCATGAAATTGTTAATAAACATTACATTTTCCTTGAAATTGTGAAAGATTAAATTTTATGAGATCTACAAGAAGTGCAAAATAGGGATATATTGATAGGGACACCTACATATGTGCCCATACTATTTATTCTTCTAAATCGAATTTACTCATCTGTGTAATTTGTCTTATTTGACAAATTGATATTCCCTTCTTGTCCAATTCTCCCGTGGTGAGATTCTTAGGAAAAGTATCTGATTACCGAGTGTTGATATCCGACTGGATGTATCGACGTTCCTATCATTTCTTTTGATTAGATTTCATTTGAATGACCTGGGTAACGTTCCGAGGAGCTTTCGAATGCGTACTCAAATTATGAAAACATGGGATATATTAATATTCATTAAATGTTTTCGTCTGTATCTGATTTGAAATTCTCTCCCGTAGATTATGCGTTGAACTTACTCTTCTAAGGTTAGTTATGTATCCAGATATCCTTGAATTTGTGAAGGATTATGAGTTATTATTAGTCTTTTGAGAAGTTCACATCTTATCAATGGTAGATGGAAGATCCACACTCAGACCGGCAGACATTCTGGTTTTTGGATGGGTTGGAGGAAAACATGCATGTGTGGATCTGACTGGGGTTTCTCCTCTTGTGGGGATGAGTAGCCGGGGTTTTACAGCGGGTCAGGCTGCTTTGAAAGCCGCCTCATGCAAAGTGACAAAACATGAAAAAGCAAGCATTGAAAATCAACACGTGTTTATTCCTTTTGCATTTGATACCTTCGGTTTTCTTTCACCTGAAGCGGTGGAGTTTCTGAATAGAGTTCAGCGCGTTATGAATAGCAACGTTATGACACCTAAATCCACAAATGTGGTTTTTACTAGAATTAGCTTTGCAATTCAAAAAGGGCTTGCGGCGCAGCTTGTTGCTCGCTTGCCTTCTACAGTTATGTAATTAAACTTTTAACTAAAAAAAAAATCAATGGTAATAAAACTGGAAAGTTGGTAGTGCCATTAGAATAGATTGATTGATTATGACATGACGACATTGTCTTAATTAATGGGAACTCGAGTAGAATTCCCGTAAGAGATAAGATGCTGATTATCAAAAGTGATTTAAATAATTCCTGATAGGTGGCTGTATCTTGCTTTTAGACTTAAAAGTATACCATGAATGGTTATAAATAGATCATAGATATTGTAATCTAGAAAGAACCTAATATGAATTTATTAAAAGATGTTTATGTTATTTGAAATTTTAGGAGGTATTCATTGGTGAATCACCTATACTTTTGCCATTAAGACAAGTTGAATTTGGTATCGATTATATTCCCGGTGCTGCACATGTGGCATGTGCACTACACATCAGAACCATCTGAATCGAAAGTGTTACCGTACAACTGAGAGAGTTGTCGGAGAAAGCTTTTATTCTACCAAGCTCGTCCTCATGAAGAGATATGATGTTATCATACCTTATATTTGTTGATTGCTGATAGGTGTGAAAACACCCATCCTTTTTACCACTTAATTACAATAATAACCGAGCCAAAACGTGTATTTTATGTCATTTATGTCGAAATTATGCGTGGTTTGTGTTTTTGTTGTGATTTAGGACGAAAAAGTGAAAAGTGGAGAAAACACGGCATTCAAGGGCTTTTATCGAAGAAAAAGACGAAAGATGAAGTCGAAAGATCAAGAGTGGAAAAAAGAACGGAAGTCCAAGACCAATTCTGAAGATTTATCGAAGAAACAGTCAAAAGACGGAAGTTTACTAAAAGCCGAAGAACTCGAGTTTTATTTATGAAGAAAATTCAAGACGAGTTCAAAGAAATCGCGAGACAAAGACATTAAGTCCAAGATTAACAAACAATTAAGAAGAAAAGGACTCAAGTGTGCAAATAAGGAAAAGAGGAAAGAGGGAGGAAGCTTCCTAAGCTCCTCCTTAATCACCCCTATATATAGTTTAGGCTAGTTTCATTTTCAAGTTGTTGGTGGCTTGACAAGCCACACTTCCACCATTTTCATTTCTTTTCATTTAATTTCTTGCAATTTAATTTCATGTTATGCACTTTTAATTTCTTCAATTCAAGTAAGTCTTTTTATTTTGGAATCTTTTCTTTTAATCAAGTTCTTATCTTTAATCATCTTCTTCTCCATTTCTTACTTTGCTTCTCTTTGATTCATGTTCATCCTTGATTTGTTTTCATCTTAATGCTTATTTGATCTAAAGTTTTCTTCAAAAGTTAATCTTTTTAAAAGTTTGATTTGAAGTTTGCTTATTTTTAAGTTTGATAAGTTGTTATTCATGCTTATTAAGTCAATTTCGATTTAGACTCGTGCAAGTTTTAGTTTGAGCTTATTAACCATAGCTTATTGCTTTTGCTTAATTTTCGGATCAAAAAGTTAGATCGGAAAGGGTAAACACCTTTCCAATCACGTATTCCAATCACCTTGATTGGAAAAGGGTTTTACATTTCAATCAGCATTCCAATCAGCATTCCAATCAACATTCCAATCAGCATTCCAATCAACATTCCAATCAGCATTCCTTTCGCATTCCTTTTACATTCCTATTAGCATTCCAATCAGCATTCCAATCAGCATTTCAATCAACATTCCAATCAACATTCCAATTAGCATTCCTATTAGCATTCCAATCAACATTCCAATCAGCATTCCAATCAGCAATCCAATCAGCATTCCAATCAACATTCCAATCAGCATTCCAATCAACAATCTATTCAGCATTCCAATCAACATTCTAATCAGCATTCCAATCAACATTCCAATTAGCATTCCTATTAGCATTCCAATCAGCATTCCTATCAGCATTCCTATCAGCATTCCTTTTAGCATTCCTTTCAGCATTCCTTTTACTTATCGCAATTTACATTTTCATTTTACTTAGTAATAGATAACCAAACCATTTTCATTTCCACCAAGAACAATTGAGTCGCACTTTGAACCAGAAATCAATTCGAGAAGATACCGAGAAACGAACTTTCAACTAGTAAAATCTTTTTATTAAAATGGCGCCGCTGCCGGCTCTTTTCGTGAAGATTAACTGTTTTTTGTGAGAGACGCGTTGGCTTTTGGGATCCGTTCACTTGTGAACATTATTTTTTCGAGTCAAAAATTTTCATAAAAAAAAAAAAAAAAAAAAATCCAAAAACATTTAAAAATCTTAAAAAGCATTTCTTTTTCAAAGTTTTGCACCAAAAACATTCTTCTTGCTTATCTATCTTTCTCCATGGATTTTTATGTCCATTGCGTCGGGTGTGGGAGACAACTGTACGGGAACGACTCTTGTCAATGGTGTACATGTGAGCGGTGCGGAAACGATATCGACAACACACAATTCGGATTTTGTCCCTTGTGCAACTTGACTAATTCATTCTTTTTGAACGCACATCCTGTTCCCCCGTGCATCTATTGTGGAAGCGATTCTCATTGGCATGTTTCGTGCCCGGTTCGATACCCGTATGGTCACGGGCAAGAACCGGGGTACAATTATGACAATGAAAATAGCTATCCACAAGACGCACCCAGTCTTTTTCCTCACCCATTTTGCAATAACTGTGGGGGTCCTCACGAAAGTTTTCACTGTCCTACAGGGGATCACAATTACTATAATTATACCCCTTCCAGTTTTGACCAACCCTTGCAATACCCAATTGATCATCAGCCTCGTCACGGGATGAGTTACCAAGAACCAATTGACGATCTTGCTACAGCCTTTCAAGAACAAAGAAACGATCTTGCTACAGCTTTTCAAGAACAAAGCAAAGAGCTTTTACACACGCTGCAAACTTATATGGAGTCATTTTTACAGCAGCGAGATCAGACGAGTACTCATATCCCTGAGCTTATTATTGGCCCTTTAGGTAATGAGGAGAGCGATGACGATATTGAGGTTATTTTCGACGAGGGGGAATTTCTAAAGCAAAGCAAAACTTCTCCCCTTCCTCCTTCGTCTATTGCTATCACACCCGAGGAGCCCGTTGGCTCTCTCATAATGGAGGATCAGCATCTTGACATTATCTCGGCTATGGAATCGGACAAATCCCTAAAGTCTAGTGTCGAGGAACTTGTCGTCATCCCAAGTGAGCCCGCGGGTGTTCCGGAAAATTTGTGTGATGTGTCGACTTTTTGGAGCTTACGGACAAGTTTGCTTCGCTAGTCAATGATCACATATTCACAACTCCACATCCGATATTTGATCCTCCCAACGAGAGTTCAACATGTGGTGAGTATGATGATTTCGTCTTCGAGCCAGAGATTGCGGAAATTATCGACCGAGAGCTAGCTCTTTTGCCTCCGCTTCCACCTACAAGCGAGGTCGACTTTTCCAACATCGATGCCGAACTTGATGAGTTGGAACGTCTTATTTTTCATAATAATGACGAACCAACTCACATGCCCAAACATCCTATTCTCGAGGAGTTACCTAATCAACACTCCTCTTATGAGAATTACGTTTACCACATTCGTGAGGATTTAACTTATCAACAATCCCCACAAATGAATGATGGTTTCGTACTTGATCGTGGTCTTCTCAAACGAGTTTCTACACTCCTTCTCTACGATCATGAGGATAAATGCTTTGACCCGGGAGGTGACATGGACCATTCTATGATTGAAACTTCTTCGGCTTTGCCAATTGGTCTGCCTCCATTGTCTTTGGAGGATGACAATGTGATTCCCTTACCCACCCCACCTCCCGTCAGTCTAGACTTCACTTGCTTTTCTGGTATTGAGAGAACCTTTTTACCATTCAAGACTTATCCTCCTGCCTCTCCTTTATTGATGTCCTCCAGGAACGAGGACAAGGTCTTTGATCCCGGTATTACATACGAGGCTTCCCCATGGACCATTTAATTCGGGGACGAGTCAGGCTCGTGACTCGGTTAATATAAACAAGCGCTTTTTGGGAGGCAACCCAATAATCTATCTATCTTTCCTGTTTTCACCATAAGTGTAGGGGGAGCCCCGTTGGTGTTTCTTGTTCTCTTTCTTATCATGTGCATGGATTAGAGCTTCAAAGACACACTCTTGATGACTTTTGACGAACCGTGATTCCGTGTTCCCTTCTTCCCGGTTCTATCCTAAACTCTTTTCGATTCACTATTTTATATTTCTCAATATTAAAATAGGAATCTCTTTAGTTGTCTCTTCCTTGGCAAGATTTAAACAAAGTGCACAATGTCCGAAGTGTAGGGGAGTTTACTCCCACATGCTTAAACATTGAGGACAATGTTTATATTAAGTGTAGGGGGGACTTCTATCGAAGTTAAGTGGCCTTTTCCTTATATTTGTCCTCATTTTAACCGGAAAATCGATTTTTCGACATTTTCAAAATTTTTAATCTATTTTGGCCTAGTTGTAGTTCCCTTTATTTTTGCTATTTTTCTCTTATTTTAATAAAATGGTTTTAACAAGTTTAGTTATCTTAGATATATTAGGCCCGTTGTGAATTTTTTGACTCAACCCGAGTTTACTTATCCAAGTTCACTCTAGCTAGTATCCTTAACCGTGTAGACCTTAATTAGTTTATTGGGCTAAGCATCCACGAGTCTCATTCCTTGAGATTTTAAATTGTGGAGAACGAGAAATGATAGAGTTGGTTACAAGTTTGGTATTCTTTCATTAACTTATGTGAGTTAATTATGATCTTTTTCTCCCCTCGCTTGTAAATAAAAAAATTCAATAAGTAAGGTCGTACGACTTGAAAAGTTACTTAGCTTCTAGCCCAAGATCGTTTAAAAGTTGCTCGGTAATGATAAGAGTTCATAGCCAAGGCATAACTTATGAAGTGGGGCGCGAAGATTGGCGAGTCCGAAAAGGCCATAACAAGGCATGAGGATTCAATTTTATTGCTGAGGATTCAATACCAGCACTAATGCACCAGATCCCATCAAAACTCCGCAGTTAAGTGTGCTTGGGCGAGAGTAGTACTGGCTTGGGTGACCCGCTGGGAAATCCTCGTGTTGCACCCCCACTTTTTGACAACATATACATTTTCCAAAATACAGGCAGGCACTGAAAAGTAAATGAAAATGACTTGATCAAAAATTAGTTCCCTTAGTAACGAGTCGTGGTCATTTTCTAAATACATGTTCCGACTAAAGCTTACTACATTTCTCACTTTTATTTTTTCAGATCAACCCCACGTCACTAATCGAACTACAAAAATCCAACACAATTGTGCCAATACAACCGAAGATAATGTAGCCTTATAACCTTTCTCGATTTCACAACAATAAAACGCAAATACTCATTGAAATTTTCATATTCTTTATCTTAAAATCCCCTTAAATGTTTTTCTACACACCAAGTGTTTGTGAAAATGTCTCAACCACAAAACATACATAAAACACACCATCCTTTTCTTTTCAAACCGATTTCATATATATTAATCATTCTATTTTCATGACATCATCATCTACCTCTTCGGACGGAACTTGGCCATGTCCATTTCGAGGTTTTCATTGTTGCCCGGATGGTCAAGTGGGCAATAAAGGGTTTGCTCGTTTGTTTTCTCATATTAAGAGGCACCATTTTTCGACCGATGAACGTAAAGATGCATTACGTGAGGCTATTTCTACAGACCATGGATTATATATGGCAGTCGAGGAAACTTTGAAGGCATTTGAAAAATGGTTATGTGGGGATTGTATGACTTTCCATGCTGTGAGTCGGTCATGTCATCACCAAGATGGTCTTGTTCGTCCTTCAAACGAGCCAGGCGACATGAATGGTTACATTGTTGGAATTTCCAATCCTTCTTATAATGAATACGAGATAGAAGTAACTGAAGGGTTGGCTTTGGATGTTGAGCTTCTTGATCGTGTTTTTAAATTTCCTATCACAACTGTCAAGAGTATTCCCCATGGATGTCGTCTCGCTTTCTCTCAGGCGTTAAAAACAGTTCTTTAACAAGTGGTCGCCCGACCCGATTCCGTTGGTGCGTGGGTCAAGTTGTTTCTTCTTCCACAATGTACGCTGCAGGTATGTAGGCCCAAGACTAGACAAGAGCGTAGGTCCGGCAATAGAAAATCTTTACAACAATGTTCTATCTTGAAGTCACTAGCTACATGGGGGAAAGATGATGGTATCGCAACGTTAGTTCAAAACATGTTGGATGTTGCTAGGTCGGATCCTTTGGTGAGGGTCGAGGTGATTTGATGGAGGATAGAACAACGGGCAATACCAACATCAGACAATGTCTTCGCAAGGTTGCGGATGGGCACTTTACAGCTGCAGTAAAAGTGTTATCCTCTTCTGGTGTAGCTCCATACTCGGGTGATACTATTAAAGCCTTGGAGGCTAAGCATCCTTACAAGCCACCCCCATCCATGCCGAGCAACACTTTTTATGAGTCTCCTCTTGTAGCAGAGATTGATTGTGTCTTTGGTTGCATTAAATCCTTTCCTAAAGGTACTTCATGCGGGAGAGATGGTTTGAGGGCACAACATATATTAGATGCTCTGTGTGGAGAGGGTTCTGCTACTGCTACAGATCTCTTAATGGCCATCACATCGGTCGTTAATTTATGGCTGGCAGGGAGGTGTCCGTCTATTTTGGCAGAGTTTGTTGCATCTGCTCCTCTCACGCCTCTACTAAAACCTGATAACGGGATTCGACCTATTGCAGTGGGCACTATATGGAGACGTTTGGTTTCCAAGGTTGCTATGAAAGTTGTGGGTAAGGAAATGTCCAAGTACCTTGGTGATTTCCAGTTTGGAGTCGGAGTGTCGGGTGGTGTTGAGGCTGTTTTACATAGCGCCAATAGGGTGTTGACTGAATACCATAATGATGGGTCTCTTGCAATGCTCACTGTGGACTTCTCAAATGCAATTAGCCTTGTGGATAGATCAACACTACTTCATGAAGTTAGGGTGAGGTGTTCTTCTATTTCTTTGTGGGTAAATTTCTTATATGGTCAAGCAGCGAGGTTGTATATAGGAGACACGCATATTTGGTCTGCCACGGGAGTGCAGCAAGGCGATCCATTGGGACCTCTTCTTTTTGCTCTTGTCTTGCACCCGCTTGTACATAAGATCAGAGACAGTTGCAAGCTTCTTCTTCATGCTTGGTATCTTGATGATGGAACCATTATTGGCGATTCAGAAGAGGTATCCAAGGTGTTAGACATTATAAAGACGACTGGTCCAGGTTTGGGTCTTGAACTTAACATCAAGAAAACAGAGATTTTTTGGCCCTCTTGTAATGGTACGAAGCTTCGGGAGGGTTTATTTCCGGTTGATATTCGTAGGCCGTCTTTGGGTGTGAATCTTCTTGGGGGAGCTGTTAGTAGAGATGCAGATTTTATTAGTGGGTTGGCTACGAAGAGAGCCGTAAATGCTGTTGACTTGATGGGTCTTCTTCCACAGCTTCATGACCCGCAAAGTGAGCTCCTTTTGCTTCGTTCATGTATGGGTATTGCTAAACTTTATTTTGGTTTAAGGACATGTCAACCTATACACATGGAGGAAGCGGCTTTGTTTTTTGACAAAGGGTTGTGTGGTTCAATCGAAAATATAGTGGTTTGTGGAGGACCTTTTTTTGGTGACTTGCAGTGGAGACTTGCTTCTTTACCCATTCGTCTTGGTGGGTTGGGCTTGTACTCAGCAAAAGTGGTCTCCTCCTATGCTTTTGTGGCCTCGAGGGCCCAATCTTGGGTGCTACAAGACCACATCTTACGTGACAGTGGTATATGTGGTATGGACGATGATTACGTTTCTGCTTTGGCTTGTCTTCGTGATACGATTCCAAGCTTTGATTTTAGCGTTTTCTCTAATAAGTACACCGCCCCATCTAAAGCCCAAGAAACATTGGCGAGTGCCCTTTTTAGTGAGATGGCCAAGGATATGGAAGCCCACTTTGACATGTCGGTTAGACAGAAAGCAGTTTTCGAGTGTCTTCGCGCACCACATGCCCAAGATTTCCTACAAGCTATCCCCATAGACGGGCTCGGTCAACATATGTCGCCGGTGGAATACCGCACTATCCTTAAGTATCGCCTTATGATTCCATTATTTCCGGTTGATGCTATATTCCCTATTTGTCGCAAGGCATGTTTGGATTCTTTTGGGGAACATGCGGTTCATTGTAAAGAACTTCCGGGCTTCAAGTATCGACATGATTTTGTTAGGGACGTTCTTTACGACATATGTAGGCGTGCTGGGATCTCCGCCAAAAAAGAGGCACTTGTGAATTTCTTGACTGACCCGTCAGATGGAAGATCAACACTAAGTCCCGCTGATATTTTGGTTATTGGATGGGTTGGAGGTAAACATGCGTGCGTTGATTTGACAGGTGTTTCTCCTCTCGTAGGGCTAGGCAGTCGAGATTTTACAGCGGGTCAGGCTGCTATAAAAGCCTCCTCGTGCAAAGTGACTAAACACGAGAAAGCATGTGTTGAAAATCAACATGTGTTTATTCCTTTCGCGTTTGATACGTTTGGTTTCCTTGCACCTGAGGCGGTGGAGCTACTTACGAGAATACAACGTGTTATGAATAGTAATGTTTTGACTCCTAAATCCACAAACGTTGTACTTAATAGACTTGGTTTTGCTATACAAAAAGGGCTAGCGGCGCAGATTGTTGCCCGTTTGCCTTCTCCTAATATGTAAATTATAATTCTATATAGGATTATTTTTGTCGTTTGTAAAAAAAAAAAGTGATGTGAAAAGCATTATTCCCAAAATCAATATGAAGGATCAAGACTCACGACGGAAAGCAATCAACTCCCATAAAGATCATGGAGAAGTCTATCCGAAAAGACCCTAACAAGGTATGAGGATAAATAGATCCAAGTCCGAAAAGGAGGCGGATCGTTGTATCTCAAAATCCCAATTAGAGATTGAAGAAATAATCAGGAAGTCGTGGTCAACAAAGCTGGAGTACCCCTCAAAAGTCTCCAAGTGAGGAAACTCTATAACGAAGAGAAGAACATTATCTCAAATACGTCTCTCGAAGATATGAAGTATGAAGTACATGCCAAATATCGGCCCGAGAAAGGTCTCAAATCGTGAACCAAGTTATGCCAAGATATGAACTTTTTGATATCCCGAGAAGCAGTTTTAAGAGATTTTGTCCTTTAGCTAACTATTGATCAAATCGTCCTACTTTGCTTTCAGCCTAAATAAATTATCGAAATAAGTCAACAATGCATCCTCGTGATCATTCAAGACATCAATAAAATATAAGAGATACTCATAGGAATAAGGGATTTTAAGTGATTAATTGAACCACATGAGTAAATGTTTGTTATGCTAACTTGTACTAACAATGATCTTGTTTTTAAGCTTGGCATGGGGAACGTGAAACTTGAGGGTGATGAACATTCATGACACACAAGCCCTAATGTAAGTCTTAGATTTCTTTACAAGTTTCTTCCTTGTTGCATCTTGTTATTTTCTATCTTTTTGATTTTCATTAGTTGTTTAATAAAGGCCAAGGTAGGTTGATTATGATGGAAAATGTAAAACGTGCTTTGTAACTAATGCATTGCATGAGGACATTGCAATGGTTAAGTGTAGGGGATTTGATAGGTGTGAAAACACCCATCCTTTTTACCACTTAATTACAATAATAACCGAGCCAAAACGTGTATTTTATGTCATTTATGTCGGAATTATGCGTGGTTTGTGTTTTTGTTGTGATTTAGGACGAAAAAGTGAAAAGTGGAGAAAACACGGCATTCAAGGGTTTTTATCGAAGAAAAAGACGAAAGATGAAGTCGAAAGATCAAGAGTGGAAAAAAAGAACAGAAGTCCAAGACCAATTCTAAAGATTTATCGAAGAAAAAGTCAAAAGACGGAAGTTTACTAAAAGCCGAAGAACTCGAGTTTTATTTATGAAGAAAATTCAAGACGAGTTCAAAGAAATCCCGAGACAAAGACATTAAGTCCAAGATTAACAAATAATTAAGAAGATAAGGACTCAAGTGTGCAAATAAGGAAAAGTGGAAAGAGGGAGGAAGCTTCCTGAGCTCCTCCCTAATCACCCCTATATATAGTTTAGGCTAGTTTCATTTTCAAGTTGTTGGTGGCTTGACAAGCCACACTTCCACCCTTTTCATTTCTTGTCATTTAATTTCTTGCAATTTAATTTCATGTTATGCACTTTTAATTTCTTCAATTCAAGTAAGTCTTTTTATTTTGGAATCTTTTCTTTTAATCAAGTTCTTATCTTTAATCATCTTCTTCTCCCTTTCTTACTTTGCTTCTCTTTGATTCATGTTCATCCTTGATTTGTTTTCATCTTAATGCTTATTTGATCTAAAGTTTTCTTAAAAAGTTCATCTTTTTAAAAGTTTGATTTGAAAGTTTGCTTATTTTTAAGTTTGATAAGTTGTTATTCATGCTTATTAAGTCAATTTCGATTTAGATTCGTGCAAGTTTTAGTTTGAGCTTATTAACCATAGCTTATTGCTTTTGCTTAATTTTCGGATCAAAAAGTTAGATCGGAAAGGGTAAACCCCTTTCCAATCACGTATTCCAATCACCTTGATTGGAAAAGGGTTTTACATTCCAATCAGCATTCCAATCAGCATTCCAATCAACATTCCAATCAGCATTCCAATCAACATTCCAATCAGCATTCCTTTCGCATTCCTTTTACATTCCTATTAGCATTCCAATCATCATTCCAATCAGCATTCCAATCAACATTCCAATCAACATTCCAATTAGCATTCCTATTAGCATTCCAATGAACATTTCAATCAGCATTCCAATCAGCATTCCAATCAGCATTCCAATCAACATTCCAATCAGCATTCCAATCAACATTCCAATCAGCATTCCAATCAACATTCCAATTAGCATTCCTATTAGCATTCCAATCAGCATTCCTATCAGCATTCCTATCAGCATTCCTTTTAGCATTCCTTTTACTTATCGCAATTTACATTTTCATTTTACTTAGTAATAGATAACCAAACCATTTTCATTTCCACCAAGAACAATTGAGTCGCACTTTGAACCGGAAATCAATTCGAGAAGATACCGAGAAAATGAACTTTTTCAACTAGTAAAATCTCTACATTAATTACCGCGAACTAAGTAAATTGACGATCGAAATCTATATCCACTACCCAAGATGATAGATTTGTTCGATCATTTACAAGGTTCTAGCGTATATTCCAAAAATTTGATCCACGACATGGTTATCATCAACTTCGCGTCCGCAAAAAAGATTATCTATTCCAATCACTACATCCAGAACTTGTAATAAACATTATAAGTTTCACGTTATGACGTTTGTATTAACTAATGCACATGTAGCATTCATAAATTGGGTGAATCACATGTGTAGGCTGTAAATTGATAAATTCATGCTTGTGATCATTAAGGACCATCTGTTTGTTTGTAAAAATAGGAAGGAGTTAATAATTATTTATAGACTGCCCTGAATTGGCCGAGTGGTGAAAACATGTACCTTGAGTATTTAACATGAGATTTAAGACTAAATCCTTTACATTATTTTACCGTGTGATTAATAAGATAATGGAATCTATATTGACTTTTCAAAGATTATAAGCCAATTAAGACTTTGGGTTTTACCAAAAAGAAAGTGCAAAACTGTTTTGACAGATATTTTATCAAAGAAATTTTTAAGGGATTATTTCCTTATGCCCAGAACATTTAACTAAACTCCTGTTTAGGGGTAAATGTTTGTGCATACCTCAAGACAACTTAAGAGGGATTGAGGAAACCATTTGAACCATGACTTGAAATTTGAAACGACACTTTTTGCTTTTCCACTAAGAAAATTTTGACCAAAGTATAAACAAAGATTTTTCAAACATTTACGAATCTTATTAATTATTTTCGATAAATCAGCAAAAATCGTGTTAATTAAATTCAAATTTGTTTTGAACATTTTTTTATAATTGGTCGAACTAAGAAATCTAAATTTTTAACTTTTACGTTTTATAAAAAATTAATATTTATTGTTAATTTACGTGTAATAATTATCGACGCTTTAAAACGTCGGATCAAGCAAAACTGATAAAAATAATAGTTGAGATAGAACTAAGATTTAGAAAATATGAAGGAATAATTTCTGAATAAATACGGTCAAGATATTTATTTCATCAAGGAAGGTGAATATAATTACTGACACATTATGCAGAAAAGATAAAGAACCAATTAGGACATGTTCCTTAATAATGAAGGTGCAAAATAAATTTCCGAAGAATATAAAAATAAACAATGCTTGTAAGAAGGATAATATAGATAATAAAAAGGGGTTCGCGGCTAATATGAACCATTAGAATAGAGGAGCCGATGGCGTTAAATGTATAAAAGGCCACTTGTGGTTGCCTAAATATGGAGATTTTGAGATGTAGTCATGTTGGAATCTCGTAAGTATAAGTATTCTATTCATGACATTTCTGACGAAATGTATCTTTATCTGAAGAAGTTGTACTGATGGCAAATTATGAAGGCAGACATCGCCTCATACATTAGTAAACTTATAACTATTGCAAAGATTATCATCTGAATCTAATTCGATTTGGGTAATCTTCGACAGACTGACCAAATCTACTAATATCATTCCTGTCAATGATAGATTCTTGATGAAGAAATTGACTCTTTTGTATTTAAAGGAGTTGTGTAAACATGGTGTGCCTGTATCGATCATCTCTATCAAGATCCTCGCTTCGCATCGAATTTCTAGAGATCTGCTCAGAAGTCATTGAGAACGAATCTTGATAAGAGTACTGTGTACCACCCCAATCGAAGGGACGAGGTAAAGAAACGATACAAAATACTATAAGTGATGTTGTATGTTTGAATGATTGACCTTTGGTAATAAACCATATAATCGTTTTCTTGTGGAGAGATTATCATTGATAATTATCGTATTAGGATCGAGACCGAATATTGTTAGGATCTAAATATAAGAGTATCTATAAGTAAGGATTGGTATGAAGACATCCGACATACACCGATTGTGAGTTGGACATGTCTTTTAGGTTTAAGGTTGCCTATGATGCCGAACCTAACCTTACAAAATACCCGACCCGCGAGACCTGAAATGATTGTTAGGATCTGATTATTGACTGCCGATAGTGGGCAGGAGGTAACGTGAATATGAAATGTAGATCTTGAAGTGCAGGACGGGTAGCGAAGTTATGCCAAAAAATTTCACCATAGAAAGAAGAATTGAAGATCTGAAAGATCATGGGAATTAAGTCCCCGTTGTATGGAACCATTGAGATGATGTAAAATATTGGTTTGAAAGGCATATAAGCTGGATCTACCCTAGGACTTCAAGAGCTACGTGAATTATGTTTCGTATATCGAACTTGATAAAATGCCTATCAAGTGAAAATCTGACTATTCCTTAATGAAGTTTAGATCGGCGAAAAGTTGCATTCATCAAAAACCCGTGAACATCATGGATAGAGAAATTAAGTCAACAATAAGCCTGATCTTATTCCCGTAGTTATGTTTGATGAAACTCGCGTATTGTAATAAATTACACTTGTGAGAAAAGACCGAATGTGGAGGAAATACCCACATGGCTTTAACTCTATAAGAAGCGAGTAGTAAGATAAGATGATCTTTGAGGACAAAGATCCTGTTTAGGGGTAAATGCTGTGACAATCCGTCAATTTATGGTTTATATTTTATGCTCAAATATTACTTAAAAACATTATTTTAATGTTATATTATGAACTCTCTTATTTTTGGGAAGAAATTTGGATTTTCGTCTTGAAGTAGCATCGACTACGTCTAAACCGGAGGATTCTACGTTACGTGCTCACGTTTACATACATCGTATTTGGTGACAGTCCGACATTTCAGAAAATAAATTTGTCCGTGAATATTATTTGAGATTTTAAATTTGTGTGGGTTCATGATAAAAGAAATTTTACTTGTTGAAAGTTCGATTCTCGGTATCCTCTCGAATTGATCTCGGTTCTAAGTGGAATGATTATTCTTGGTTACTAAAAAGGGGATTGGTTTTCTAATCTACTAAAGGTTTAAATGAACTAAGATATAAACTTAAATTAAAAACAGTTAATTTAAAAACAATTAATTTAATAACAATTAATAAAACAAGAATTAAAATTAAAATATAAATATAAAATGTTTCACTTAAAAATACTAAAAAGGAAATTGATTCGGAAGTTCTTACTGAATCGGAACTTTTCCGGATGAACAGATGTTAACTCCTTGATTCGAAACTTTTACTCGGAAGATTGATTCGGAAGTTCACCTGGAAGATTGGTCCGGAAGTTTACCCGGAACTTCGTTCGGAAGTTCTTGATCCGGAACTTCGTCCGGAACTTTTGGTCCGGAAGTTTATCCGGAAGTTCACTCGGAACTTTTGACCCGGAAGTTTATCCGGAAGTTCACTCGGAACTTTTGACCCGGAAGTTTATCCGGAAGTTCACTCGGAACTTTTGACCCGGAAGTTTATCCGGAAGTTCACTCGGAACTTTTGGAAATAAAACTGATGCGGAACTTTTTGAAGGGAGATTGATTCGGAAGATTTTAACTAAGATGATTCATTCGGAATTTCTATACTCATTCGGAACCTGGGAAACTCAAGAACAGTATGATACAGAAAAAACAGGGGAACACGTTTACCAGCGAAAATCCACCAAATAATTAATCGAAACTTAAACAAAACTAGTACCCTATCTTCTACTATCCGTAAACATCAAATTCCATCAATAAAAACATAAAACCCAACAACTTATGAAGATCAAATCAACCAAATAAGAACTTTAACTTTGAATCAAAAAGATGAAGATGAACAAGATGAAATGGAAGGATTGTATTGATAGATTAATGTTGAACAAACAAGAGACAAGATTAAACTACAAGATTTGGAAAAACAATGATCAAAATCACCAAACACCCTAATGGTGTTGGTGTTACTTACGAACAGAAAAGGAGAGAAAAAGGGAATGAAAAAACTGAATGAAAAGTGTGAAGGGTGGTCCTTATATAGTCTTGTCTTTGGTTGGTGAGTGGGCTTTCTCCCGTTCTTCTTGTCTTCTCGTCTTTTCAGAAAAGTTGACGTTTCCGATTCTGATTCGGGATTTGTCGTCGATTAAATTCTACTCGTCTTTTAATTTCTTCGTTTAATAGACTTGAGGGTCTTCGACATATGTAAATCTTCCATCTTTGGTCCTTTTCTTCGATAAATCTTTAATTAGGCCAAATGACTTCAAATCTTTTGCATCTCTCGGACAATAAACTTCGTCTTGAGTCTTTTTCTTCGATAAAACCCGTGCAATCCCATGTTTTCTTCAATATTCATCCGGTTGGCTCTGAAAACACAATAAACACAAAAACCACGCATAATTCCAAACAAATGATATTAAATACGCGTTTTGGTCTCGTTTTAGCCAGAATTAAGTGGAAAAAGGATGGGTGTTTACACACCTATCAAATCCCCTACACTTAACCATTGCCATGCCCTCATGCAATGCTTAGTGATAAAGCAATTTTACACTTTTCTCATAATCAATCAACCTTGGCCTTCTTAAAATACTACTAAACAAAAATTAAAATACTAAGAGAAATTAAGACTTTTAAAGTAAACAAAGGATCGAAAACCATTTTCACTTGAAAATAGCTATATGGAAATAACTTGCAAAGAGATCAAGGACTTACATTAGGGCTTCGGTGCTGCGAAGATTTATCACCCTCAAGTTTCACGTTCCCCAAACTAAGCTTAAAAATGAGATCATTGTTATTATAAGTTAGTAAATCAAACACTTACACACATGGCTTAATTATATGCTTAAACTCCCTTATTCCTAGGTGTATCTCTTATATTTTAGTTTTGTCTTAGAATGATCATGAAGATGCATTATTGGACTTATTTCAATAGTTTATTTAGGCCGAAAGCAAAGTAGGATGATTTGATCAATAGTTAGCTAAAGGACAAAATCTCTTAAAACTGCTTCTCGGGATATCAAAAAGTTCATATCTTGACATAACTTGGTTCACGATTTGAGACCTTTCTCGGGCCGATATTTGGCATGTACTTCAAACTTCATATCTTGAGAGACGTTCTTGAGATAATGGTCTTCTCATCGTTACTAGAGTTTCTTCACTTGGAGACTTTTTGAGGGGTACTCCAACTTTGTTGACCACGACTTCATGATTATTTCTTCATTCTCTAATTGGGATTTTGAGATACAACGATCCGCCTCCTTTTCGGACTTAGATCTATTTATCCTCATACCTTGTTAGGGTCTTTTCGGATAGACTTCTCCATGATCTTTATGGGAGTTGATTGCTTTTCGTCGTGAGTCTTGATCCTTCATATTGACTTTGGGAATAATGCTTTTCACATCACCTTGGATCTTTAGCAATAAGATTGAATCCTCATGCCTTGTTAGGGCCTTTTCGGACTCGCCAATCTTCGCGCCCCGCTTCATAAGTTATGCCTTGGCTATGAACTCTTATCATTACCGAGCAACTTTTAAACGATATTGGGCTAGAAGCTAAGTAACTTTTCAAATCGTATGACCTTACTTATTGCAGATAAATTATTAGCAAGTGATGGGAGAATAGGCAAATAATTACACCAAGTGAGCTTGTGCAAGAATACCGACTTATAATTGACTCTATCATTTCTCGTTCTCCACACTTTAAAATCTCAAGTAATGAGACTCGTGGATGCTTAGCCTAATAAACCAATTAAGGTCTACATGGTTAAGGATACTAGCTAGAAAAAAGTTGGATAAGTCTATTCGGGTTGAGTTAAAATAATCGCAACGGGCCTAATATGTCAAAGACTTCTAAACTAGCTACACCACTTTATTAATATTTTTGACTTTAATGCGAGATATATACATGTGAAAGCAACGAGAAAAATTTAAAAATTACGACTAAATGGCCAAAGTTAATTAAAAATTTGAAAAATGTTGAAAAAGATGATTTTCCGGTTAATTGAAGGCATTTTCATGGAAAAGTCCACTTAAAACTTCGATAGAAGTCCCCCCTACACTTAAGATAAACATTGTCCTCAATGTTTAAGCATGTGGGAAAAGTCTCCCCTACACTTATGACATTGTGCACGTTGGTTAACTCAAGTTAAGGAAGAGACGACTAACGTGATCAATTTCAAATGTGAGTATGAAGAAAATTGAATCACGATAGGTGAGAGATAGAACCGGATTTCGGATAACACGGGAGCGCTGTTCTTCGAAGGTTCCAAGAGTGCATTCATACCTGTAATCACATCACCACACAAATACAAACATCTATATAGGCCCCCCTACACTTAGGAGGTTAAACGAAAAAGGATAGATACTCGGGCTGCCTCTCGAGGAGCGCTTGTTTTTGATAACCGAGTCACGAGCCTGACTCGACCCAAAATTAGCTCATGGGGAATGTGGTGAGGGACGGAATCATCTCATGAGAGATGTCCTCACCAAAGTACAATTTCAAACGCTGGCCATTCACCTTGAAGTTGGGCCCATTTGGCTGAGAAAGCTCAATGGTGCCATATGGAAAAACATTGGCGATGGTGAATGGACCAGACCAGCGGCTCTTCAACTTGCCCGAGAAGATCTTCAACCGAGAGTTAAAGAGTAAGACTTGATCACCAATGTGGAACTCTCGGTTCTTGATTTTAGCATCGTGGATAATCTTGGTCTTCTCCTTGTAGATCAATGAGTTCTCGTAAGCTTGATTCCTCAATTCTTGTAGCTCGTTGAGTTGAATCTTGCGAAAATCACCGGCTTTGTTGATGTCGAAGTTAGCCCACTTCAAGGCCCAGTAAGCCTTGTGCTCCAATTCAATGGGGAGGTGGCAAGCTTTCCCGTACACAAGACGATAAGGCATACAGCCGATCGGGGTCTTGTAAGCAGTACGGAAGGCCCACAGAGCATCATCTAACTTATCGGCCCACGCGGCGCGATGCTCTCCCACAGTACGCTCCAAAATTCTCTTCAATCCACGGTTGGATATTTCGGCTTGACCGTTGGTTTGAGGATGATAAGCGGTGGAAAGACGGTGATTGACACCATACTTCGCCATGACTCTTGCAAATTGATCGTTGCAAAAATGAGTCCCGTGGTCACTGATAATAGCACGAGGAACACCGAATCGAGCAAATAGTTGTTTCAAGAAATTACAAACCACCCTCGCTTCGTTAGTGGGTAAAGCCTTGGCTTCAACCCATTTGGAAACGTAGTCAACAGCAACAAGGATGTATTTGTTGCCTTTAGAATAAGGGAATGGCCCCATAAAGTCGATGCCCCATACATCAAAGATTTCACATTCTTGTATGAAATTTTGAGGCATCTCATCTTTATGTGTGATCTTGCCTTGTTTTTGGCAAGCAACACAATGTTTAACCATCTCGTGAGCATCACGGTAAATGGTGGGCCAATAGAATCCCGAATCAAACACTTTTTTGGTAGTGTAGTTGGGACCAAAGTGACCACCGGTGGGTCCTTTGTGGCAAGCCTGGAGAATGTCCAAAGCGGCCGGTCCGTCAACACATCGGCGAATAATCAAGTCAGCGCATTGTTTGAATAGAAAAGGGTCATCCCAAAAGTAAGTCTTAACATCGTTCAAGAACTTCTTTTTTTGTTGGGATGTTAACCCTTGGATGAGAACACCACCCGCTAAGTAGTTTGCAATATCGGCAAACCATGGGGTGCCATCAAGATTGAGATTTATAGACAATAAGGTCTCAAGGGGGAAAGAATCATTGATCTCTTTGTTCGGATGATCCCCTTGATATGGATCCTCAAGTCTGCTCAGATGATCCGCGGCCAGATTTTCGGCTCCCTTTTTGTCACGAATTTCAATGTTGAATTCTTGAAGGAGTAAAACCCAGCGAAGAAGTCTTGGCTTAGAATCATGCTTTGTCATCAAGTACTTCAACGCGGAATGGTCCGTGTATACGATTGTGGTGGAACGGACAAGATAGGGGCGGAATTTTTCAAAAGCATAGACAACAGCTAAAAGCTCTTTTTCGGTTGTCGTGTAATGCAATTGAGCCCCCGTCATTGTCTTGCTAGCATAGTGGATGGGTTGGAAGTGTTTATTCACTCTTTGGCCCAAAACCGCACCAATAGCAAAGTCACTAGCATCGCACATCAGCTCGAAAGGT
The DNA here is from genome assembly GCA_025667525.1 of Glebionis coronaria. Classification (NCBI taxonomy): domain Eukaryota; kingdom Viridiplantae; phylum Streptophyta; class Magnoliopsida; order Asterales; family Asteraceae; genus Glebionis; species Glebionis coronaria. The sequence goes on from CM046878.1 coordinate 317,295,901, forward strand.
AGCTCCCAATTAGGGGTAACCAAGACGGGTGCCTTAGTTAGCTTATCCTTAAGCGAGTTGAAGGCTTCAAGACACTCTTTGTAAAAGATAAAAGGAGTATCTTTTTCCAAGAGGTGGGTCATCGGGCGAGCGATTTGAGAAAAATCTTTGATGAATCGACGATAGAAGCCCGCATGACCCAGAAAGCTTCTCACACCCTTCACGGTTGAAGGTGGAGGTAATTTGGCTATGACATCTACTTTAGCACGGTCGACTTGAAGACCGGCGTTAGAGATTTTGTGTCCTAGCACAATGCCTTCTTTTACCATAAAATGGCATTTTTCCCAATTCAGAACAAGGCGAGTGTCTTCGCACCGCTTAAGCATACGTTCCAAATTGGCAAGGCAAGAAGAGAAGGAATCCCCGAAGACCGAGAAATCATCCATGAAGACTTCCATGGTTTGTTCAACCATGTCATGGAAGATAGCCAACATGCACCTTTGGAAAGTCCCGGTGGCATTACATAAGCCAAAAGGCATCCTTTTGTAAGCAAAGGTGCCATAGGGAGAAGTGAATGTTGTCTTCTCTTGATCTTGAGGATCGATGGGTATTTGGAAATAACCCGAGAAACCATCAAGAAAGCAGTAATATTCATTTCCCGCTAAACGTTCAAGCATTTGGTCCATAAAAGGTAGAGGGAAATGATCCTTTCTCGTGGCATCATTGAGTTTGCGGTAGTCTATACAAACTCTCCACCTAGTAACGAGACGGGTAGGAATCAACTCGTTGTTTGCATTGGGCACAACGGTGATGCCGCCTTTCTTAGGCACACAATGGACTGGACTAACCCATGGTGAATCCGAAATAGGGTAAATCATACCCGCATCAAGAAGTTTGATAACCTCTGTTTTGATGACTTCATGGATTTTTGGATTCAACCTTCGTTGGCTTTGAATTGTGGGCTTAAAGTCGTCCTCCATGAGAATTTTGTGTGTGCAGAAGTGAGGATCAATTCCGCGAATGTCGGAGATTTTCCAAGCGATAGCTCTTTTATGCTTCTTCAACACAGCGATAAGTCGGGCTTTTTCTTCTTCCTTTAGGTCCTTTGCGATGATGACGGGCAACTTCTTCTTATCTTCAAGGAACACGTACTCGAGATGGGGCGGCAACTCCTTTAGTTCTAAATCTGGAGGATTTTCGATGGGAGGCGTTTTCAAAGTCGGAGCATCAATAGCAATAACCGTCGGAGATAGAGGAGAAAGATTGTCTTCTTTGAGAAGGTTTTCAATGAGGCGGAGATCTTCATCCCAATTGGTGGTAGAATCATCATGGTCTAAGTTCACATCTCCCATGGTGGCTTCCAAATCTTTCCAAAGGAAATCACTTTCTCCAAATAGAGATAGTGATGAGTCAATAGAGGAAACGGTCTCAACATTGGGAAGAGAGGTAGGAATACTTTTACAAGCATCTTTGAAGTGTTCTTCATAAGCCTTATCAAGAACGTCAATACAATTAACACTCTCGTATGAATAAGGCTGTTTAGAAAGCTTTCCCATGTTGAAGACGATTTTATCGTCACCCACTCTCATGATAAGCTCACCGGCTTCAACATCGATTAGAGTGCGACCGGTCCTCAGAAATGGACGACCAACGATCAATGGCACACGAGGGTCCATGTCGTAGTCAACGACGACGAAATCGGCAGGAAAAGTGAATTTGTCGACTCCTACAAAGATGTCTTCGGCTATCCCCACTGGATAAGCAACCGTACGGTTAGCTAATTCCAAAGTCATTTTGGTGGGGACTAGCTCAGGGAGAGATAATTGCTTCCAAACGCTTAAGGGCATTAAGTTGATACTGGCACCTAGATCGTCTAGGGCCATGCAATTCTATACTCCCGGGAAGTTGCAAGGGATTAAGAAACGACCCGGATCACCAAGCTTAGTTGGCAATTTCCTTAAGAGCACTGCAGAGCAATTCTCATTAAGTTGGGTGTTAGCAATATCAAGAAGCTTTTCCTTATCATTTAGAATATCTTTAAACATCTTAGCGTATTTGGGCATGTGAGCGAGAGCCTCGGCAAAGGAGATGTTAAAATTCAATTGTTTAAACATTTTGAGAAAGTTTGAAACTTGAATATCATCCTTGCTCTTTTGCTTCTCTTTCCTCAACCTTGAAGGATAAGGTATATTGGATGAAGAAGAAGGCTTTAGGGGAATAGGATCACTCACAACCAGGGGTGGTGGGGAAATGGGGGTAGAGGGAGGAGGAATAGGAGCAGGTGACTCGTTCTCCTTAGTCACAACCACCGATAGAGGTATAGGAAGCTCGGGTTCCTTGGTACCTTTGCCACTGCGAGTGGTGATTGCTTTCATCTCCCCTCTTGGATTCGCAATGGTGTTACTCAGAAGAGTACCCGAAGAAGAGGGTTGATTACCTTGGAAGAAACTAGCCATCATGTTTTTTATGTCATTCGTTTGACTATCCAAAGTGTTTCTCATATCGGCTCTCAGATCGTTCCCTTGTTTGACCAGGTCTGCTTTCAAGTTGAGCACTTCCCACTGAAGATTTCCCACGATCACATCGTTAGTCCTCATGTAGGTTTCCACTTCTTGGTGTAAAGCGGTGGGTTGGTTGGGAGGAGCATTGTATGCGGGTGGTTGATAAGCAGGTTGCTGGTAAACTTGGTTGTTTCTTGTAGGTGGTTGTTGTTGTTTGTGGGGTGGTATGTATGGTGTACGAGGTTGTTGTTGTTGTTGAGGAGGGCGATTGAGGGTTTGTTGTTGGTTAGGGTTATTAGGAGGAAAACCAGGTGGTGAGAGATAGTTGTTAGAGCGGTAGCTAAGCAAGTTGCGGTCACCTTGAGGACGAGCTTGATAAGCGGGTTGAGGATAGGTGCCATAGGCTGCATTCACATTTTCAGAAGGGTAGTCTTGGGTGGCGGTACAAGTGGTGTAAGAGTGAGGACCCCCGCATATCTCGCATGGTTGGCTAACAGCATTGACTTGAGTGTCTTTAGCGTTTCTAGCGTTGATGTTGTTGGTGTTGCTGGCGGTTTGGGTAGCAAGCGATTCAAGAAGCGCAGTGATTTTGTCAAGTCGCTTATCGCTGTCACTAGTACTAGCACTCGCGACATTGGTCCGAACACTCTTGGTTTGCACACGAGACTTATTCTCAATGATATCCCAAGCAGCATTGGAAGTCTTAGCCAAAAGATTACCCCCCGAGGCACTGTTTAGTGAATCTTGGTCATTCATGCTTAAACCATTATAAAAAGTGTTAATTTGTTGCACTTTGGTAAAACCATGTTGTGGGTATTTTCTCAAAAGGTCTTTGAAACGGTCCCAAGATTCACTAAACGACTCATCGTACTTTTGTTCAAAATTGATAATTTCATTCCGCAAAGCGGTAGTACGAGAGGGTGGGAAAAAGTAATTGATAAACTTGGTCTCCAAATCCGTCCACGAAAGAATACTTTGTGGCGGTTCCTTAGCAAGCCAATGCCGAGCTTGTCCCTCTAAAGAAAAGGGAAAAAGTTGTAGACGGATTACCTCTTGTGGAACACCACTGAATTTGACCGTATTTGTGAGTTGCAAGAATCTCTTGATGTGGTCATGTGGATCATCAATGGTACGCCCCAAGAATGGTTGAGCAGAGACCATCTGGATATAGCCGGATTTGAGCTTAAAATTGTTGGCTGCAATCGCTGGTATGACAATTGGATCATTGTTGCCATCTACATGTGCTTGCAGAAGTTCAATCATCGGGCGATTATCCGGTAGAGGCTCATTGTTGTTGTTATTATTGTTGTTGAAAGGTGGATTGTTGTTGTTATTATTATTGTTTTGAGGTGGGTTATTGTTGTTGTTTTGTACACCGGCCATGTTTAAGTCTTCGAGAGGCTCGGGCTCTTGATAAGACGTTGATCGTGTACGCATGCACCTGCAAAAGAACTAACAAGGCAAAAACAAAGCAAAAATATTTTTGGTTTTTATGTTTTTTAATTTTTAGGATTTTTGAAAATATTATATATATATATATATATATATATATATATATATATATATATATATATATATATATATATATATATATATATATATATATATATATATATATATATATATATATATATATATATATATATATATATATATATATATATATATATATATATATATATATATATATATATATATATATATATATATATATATATATATATATATATATATATATATATATATATATATATATATATATATATATATATATATATATTTTATTTTTCTGTGTTTTTGAAAATTTTATGAAAAAGTAACGTTCACAGGGAACGGATCCCAAAATCCAAGTTCTCACAAAAAACTGTTGATCTTAACGAGAAGAGCCGGCAGCGGCGCCATTTGATAAAAGAAATTATACTTGTTGAAAGTTCGATTCTCGGTATCCTCTCGAATTGATCTCGGTTCTAAGTGGAATGATTGTTCTTGGTTACTAAAAAGGGGATTGGTTTGTGGATCCCTATGATCGTTAGACTCAATGGTTATGAACCATTATATCTAGGTTGATCATCGTTCATATGATAACATAGCGGAAAAGAACAATGATCATGAACAAGGTGTTTAGGCACAAAGAACACGAATTAAAACAAATGGGTTGCTCATTATATTAATAATAAACAACCACTAGACGTGTATACATTGAATCCCACGTCTAGTGTGACACACACTTTAGGTTTACATTGTGAATGAATAATATATGAATAAAACCTAAGACTCTTGTTCCTTTGATAGTGGAAGGAACAGAATCTACAAGAGATAATATCAAATAAACATCTAAATATTCTATTTCTATAGATATATACTGAATATATTATTTAGAATATATCCAATATATTCCCTAAATAGAATTCTCCATCAGCGTGTAAACATCTGTCAGCGTCTCAACACTTTCCGTCAGCGTCTCAACTAGCCGTGTCAGCGGCTTTGACAAACGTCTTGATGTTTTCTTCGTTTTGAGTTTCTACCACATCAACTCATATAATTTTAGACCCAACAATCTTCCCCTAGTTGATGTCGGCAAAACTCTTTGTATATCTCTTGTAAGTTGTACATGATCTTCAAATTGCTTCCCCTTAAGTATAGCATGCGTATCTTCCCCTTTTTGTCACATCAACAAGGAAGTAAACAATGTTGCAATGTTGAAGATTCTCCAAATGTAGGCTCTGTGTAATGATCCTGAAGAAAAATAAATAAAGTATCTTTGATGTTGAAGTAAAATAACCCAATCTTATGTTCCATGTCTTGTTTATCCATGTGATGAAGAACTTATACTCTTGCTATAAAGTATAAGTAGACCTCGATCCCTTGTCAATATTCTCATCCTTTGTGAGACACTGAGCACGATAATGTAACTCCTTCAAGTGTTTATGACAAGTCTTCGTCACCAACCATGTAAAGCACGAACAAGTTACCTTTAAAGTCTATGGCACTTTAAGATATGATAGAACACAAACTCGCGAAAATCTTCTTCAATCATCAAACTTACCATAGGATTCTTTCCCTTAAGCTAACACCTCTTCATGACGAATTTGAATGAAATAACATCTTCATACCATATGTAAAAGTGTTATGCTGAATAACTCTTTTGCAAGGCTATCCCGATTACATAGTTTAAATATCCATCAAATTCCCACGAATAATTGCTAACTCGCTTTAAAATCATTAATCCATTTAAAAATATCCGAGCCATAAATATCAACTTGATATTCTATATTAAAACGGAGATTCCATGTACCTTTGTGTGTAAATAACTCCTTTTTGTGTGCTAAAAACGTACCAGTTTTCTCAAACAGCAGCAATCAGTGTGTTACCCGAGATCTTTCTTTGTCCAATATCCTTCCATGTGTATTGCCCGATATCGGACAACACATATCAGCGTTTGAAGCACATATCTCGGACAACACTGTCAACGCTGTCAGCGTTGACTTATTCCTGTCAGCGTCGAAACCCTTCTTGTCAGCGTCTACACAATACTTGTCAGCGTCTAATCTCTTAGAGCAATAAACCACATCCAAATTCAAACCGATTTAAATCGTGAATGGATTTTATCATGAGCTTGTAAGTCTACCGTATCTAATCTTGTATCATGTGAACACCAATTTAAATAGCCAATCAGAAATCTCTCATCGTGTGAACACAAAGCGGTTATAACTTGGATCCTGTGAATCGCATGTCTATATAATCATGTGAACTTACACTAATCTCCACCAATGAAATCTCTTCAACCGTGTGAACACTCCTCATTCCACCAATAAGAATCGAATAAATGACCTTCCTTTTAAACATCTTCACGTCATGGATGGGCTTTGATCATGGAATCGCAAGTCCACCATAACCATGTGTATATCGAAACCAATCAGCGAGAATGACAATAACCAACCAATGAGAAATCTGTATTCGTGTGAACACTTTGATCGTGTGAACACATGGATTTAGATCAATCAACACTTCTTCACCGTGTGAACACAAACTGAAGCTACGTCACAATGAGAAGTCTTTTTTCTGCTACTATCATGCGACCAGTATCTAGGGTTTTACTTCAGAAAGTAAATATTGAAACCCTAGAACGAATTTGTTTAATTCGAAACCCTAATTAGGGTTTTAAGCCTAACCAGATTCGAATTTAAACACCATAATGCATTTATAACAGCCTCCAATAGCAATTCTTCCTGCTCTTTAAGTAGATCTAGGGTTTGAGGAACCCTAGTTCATGATTTTATGTAAAAGCAGAAAACTGAAAATCAACCATCAGCCAACTTCGACGCTTAATAACTTTTGCCTGGGGATAAAACTCGACAATCCCTCCGTTGGATGTTTAGATCTATGTATGTAGAACACACATCTAAAATTTCGTGACGATCCAACGGTTCAATCAAACGTTATGACCTTCTGAATACTGCTGCGCACACAAAATCGCCCAGAAAAATCCATACGAATTTTTCTTTTCTTCACCATACACGAACACCTCGTCGGACCTAGATATCAAGAGCCTTAGGCTCTGATACCAATTGTGGATCCCTATGATCGTTAGACTCAATGGTTATGAACCATTATATCTAGGTTGATCATCGTTCATATGATAACATAGCGGAAAAGAACAATGATCATGAACAAGGTGTTTAGGCACAAAGAACACGAATTAAAACAAATGGGTTGCTCATTATATTAATAATAAACAACCACTAGACGTGTATACATTGAATCCCACGTCTAGTGCGACACACACTTTAGGTTTACATTGTGAATGAATAATATATGAATAAAACCTAAGACTCTTGTTCCTTTTATAGTGGAAGGAACAGAATCTACAAGAGATAATATCAAATAAACATCTAAATATTCTATTTCTATAGATATATACTGAATATATTATTTAGAATATATCCAATATATTCCCTAAATAGAATTCTCCATCAGCGTGTAAACATCCGTCAGCGTCTCAACACTTTCCGTCAGCGTCTCAACTAGCCGTGTCAGCGGCTTTGACAAACGTCTTGATGTTTTCTTCGTTTTGAGTTTCTGCCACATCAACTCATATAATTTTAGACCCAACATGGTTTTCTAATCTACTAAAGGTTTAAATGAACTAAGATATAAACTTAAATTAAAAACAATTAATTTAAAAACAATTAATTTAATAACAATTAATAAAACTAGAATTAAAATTAAAATATAAATATAAAATGTTTCACTTAAAAATACTAAAAAGGAAATTGATTCGGAAGTTCTTACTGAATCGGAACTTTTCCGGATGAACAGATGTTAACTCCTTGATTCGAAACTTTTACTCGGAAGATTGATTCGGATGTTCACCCGGAAGATTGGTCCGGAAGTTTACTTGGAACTCCGTTCAGAAGTTGTTGATCCGGAACTTCGTCCGGAACTTTTGGTCCGGAAGTTTATCCGGAAGTTCACTCGGAACTTTTGACCCGGAAGTTTATCCGGAAGTTCACTCGGAACTTTTGACCCGGAAGTTTATCCGGAAGTTCACTCGGAACTTTTGACCCGGAAGTTTATCCGGAAGTTCACTCGGAACTTTTGGAAATAAAACTGATGCGGAACTTTTTGAAGGGAGATTGATTCGGAAGATTTTAACTAAGATGATTCATTCGAAAGTTCTATACTCATTCAGAACCTGGGAAACTCAAGAACAGTATGATACAGAAAAAACAGGGGAACACGTTTACCAGCCAGAATCCACCAAATGATTAATCGAAACTTAAACAAAACTAGTACCCTATCTTCTACTATCCGTAAACATCAAATCCCATCAATAAAAACATAAAACCAAACAACTTATGAAGATCAAATCAACCAAATAAGAACTTTAACTTTGAATCAAAAAGATGAAGATGAACAAGATGAAATGGAAGGATTGTATTGATTGATTAATGTTGAACAAACAAGAGACAAGATTAAACTACAAGATTTGGAAAAACAATGATCAAAATCACCAAACACCCTAATGGTGTTGGTGTTACCTACGAACAGAAAAGGAGAGAAAAAGGGAATGAAAAAACTGAATGAAAAGTGTGAAGGGTGGTCCTTATATAGTCTTGTCTTTGGTTGGTGAGTGGGCTTTCTCCCGTTCTTCTTGTCTTCTCGTCTTTTCAGAAAAGTTGACGGTTCCGATTCTGATTCGGGATTTGTCGTCGATTAAATTCAACTCGTCTTTTAATTTCTTCGGTTAATAGACTTGAGGTTCTTCGACATATGTAATTCTTCCATCTTTGGTCCTTTTCTTCGATAAATCTTTAATTAGGCCAAATGACTTCAAATCTTTTGCATCTCTCGGACAATAAACTTCGTCTTGAGTCTTTTTCTTCGATAAAACCCGTGCAATCCCATGTTTTCTTCAATATTCATCCGGTTGGCTCTGAAAACACAATAAACACAAAAACCACGCATAATTCCAAACAAATGATATTAAATAAGCTTTTTGGTCTCGTTTTAGCCAGAATTAAGTGGAAAAAGGATGGGTGTTTACACACCTATCAGTTCATAAACTCAGAAATTTACGAGAAGAGATTAGGACTTACGATTATAATTTAATGTCCTTTACGAATAAACCGGAAACCTTAGGATTACGTATTTACGTTTTCGAACTCCGTTTTTTATGAGACAATTTTTATTAGATTCGTTTTGTGCCGTTGATTCATAATTTATAAAAACGTTTTTCGTAAAACGACCCGAGGGAACGCAAATCGAGGAAAATAGAATCGAGGAGTACCCGTAATTAAATGGGGATGAGACAAGATAAACTTGTCCCACCCCCACACATGGGACGGCTAAGTATGCACCACGTCACCCCATGAGGTGTCCAAGCTTAACTAACAAGCTTAAACACTTGTCATTGTAAGCTTAACATGTAAGCTACAACAAACCACAAAACAAGCAAACCAAAACCATTTCTGACACACATACATGCAAACCACTCAAAAATTCTCTCTACTCCCTCCCCTTTTCCGTCCATATACATCACCACCACCACCATTTTGATCAAATTCAACCACAAAATCCTATGTTATTCATACATAAGATGAAGAACGTTTGAGGCCTTGAAGATTGGAGGAGATTCTAACATCCAAAAGGGTGACTTGATGATGTCCAATGGCTGATTTCTACATAAAGTTTACAAGTAATGGTGGCCTATAAGATTGGTGTTGATTTATCACAAGTTGTGTGATCAAAATCCATGTCTTGATCACAACCTACATAATCTTGGTGGTATAAAGATTGTTCTTCCCATCCTCTTGTTAATTTGATTATGTAATCATGTATTTTATTTCATATTGTATATGTATATGATGAATATATGATGATAAAAATGTTGTGTGGGGATCAAGTGTTAATAAATATGATTAAAAAGATGAAAAACCATAAGAAACAAGGCTAAAATCTTGCTTAAATTGTTGGCTGTATAAAAATAGTAAGTAACCAAGTTAAGAACTGATAAAATTGCATGTTGGAATCCATTTACAGTAAGTGTTAGATTTCATACACATGTGAGAGTTGGCCATGCAATGGAATCATCAAAATGAGTGAGATATGATCAAAACAAGATGAGTGTACCAATCTGAATAGTCTGTTTTGTAGGGACTGTTAATGATAGTTAAACATGGAATGAGCAGTAGCTATAACTAACTTATTTGTAGCACATAATATGAAGTTTATGTAATCCAAAAATGAGCTTCTATCTCATTATATAACTCAAGATATGATAAAAATGGTGAAAGTGAAACTAAAAATCAGATTTTGAAGAATTAATGTTTAATAGTATTATATAAGCACTCAAACTAATATAGTATAAAATGTGAATTAAAACCCACTAACTTATAAATTTCATTTATATAAATATGTATAAGGTTAAATAAATGGACACTTTATAAAAATGGTAGTTGAATAAGATTTATAAGTTATAAAAACTATAAACATGATTTTTACGACTTTTTCGGCTATTACCGTAAAATTAACGTTTTTCGCCAATTAAAACTTAGACGATCAAACCCGTCTAATGTAAAGTTTTTAAAAGTCATATACTGATATATATAAGTACCTAATACAAGTAAAAACCGATAAAACCCGAACTATATGACATACGGACATTAACGAGCTAAGTTAGCATATTGGACTAATAATTTAACTAAATAAGTTAAACACTTATGAAAATTATTTATTGGGCTTAACCCATTTGGGCCCAACATGAAAAGTATAATACTGATAATAAAGGTATAAAATGGACTAATATAAAGTATTGGACTTGTAATAGGCTTATTGGGCCTAAAACATGTAAATAGGTGAAACTAGTAAAACTAGTATAAAAATGTTACCAACACATAAACACTATAATGAATGAGAATCTATAAACCCACTTGATCATCATCATATATATAAAATCATCATATGTATACATAATTATTATTTTGATAAAGTCATTGGACAAAAGTCTAAGACGAGTATTATTTGTCTAGGTTTCCGTGATTGAAGCACATAATGTACATCCCAATCGCCGATAAACCGCTTTCCCACATCGACGTGAGTTCATAGCCTCGCACTCTTTTAAATGTTTTTATGAAATATTTTATAAACCCGCGAGGGAGATAACATGTTAGTTTTTATAAAATAGGACACTAGTTGTCCCGATTGTCTGTTTATTGTTTTGGACCCGAATGATTGTATGATCCGATGAATGATTAAATGACCCGATAGATGAAATAAAATGGATTATTAAAGTCAGGTTATGTCACTAAAAGTCCCATTAGCATGAATTGTGAACTACCGGGATTTGGTAGACGCCTATGCATATAATAGTACTATTTGGGGACGATCACCCTAATAGGTGTGTAAACACCCATCCTTTTTACCACTTAATTACAATAATAACCGAGCCAAAACGTGTATTTTATGTCATTTATGTCAGAATTATGCGTGGTTTGTGTTATTGTTGTGATTTAGGACGAAAAAGGTGAAAAGTGGGGAAAACACGGGCATTCACGAGCTTTTATCGAAGAAAAAGATGAAAGACGAAGTCAAGAAGTCAAGAGTGCAAAAAGAACGGAAGTCCAATACCAATTCTGAAGATTTATCGAGGAAAAAGTCAAAAGATGGAAGTTTACTTAAAAGCCGAAGAACTCAAGTCTAATTTATTTAAGAATTACAAGACGAGTTCAAAGAAATCCCGAGACAAAGTCGTTAAAGTCAAAGAATTAAGAAGATTAACAAAGAATTAAGAAGAGGAAGGACTTAAGCATGCAATTAAAGAAAGATGAAAGAGGGGAGGAAGCTTCCTAAGCACCTCCTAATCCTCCCCTATAAATAGATTAGATAGGATTTACATTTCTCTTGTTGGCTAATAGTGACAATTAGTTCTTCCAATTTTAATTACCTTATCATTTACTTTTCATGTCAAATTTAAATATTTGTCTTGCACCTTAAATACCTTTAATTTCAAGTAAGTTTCCTTTTTAATTTTCTTGTCAATATCCTATCTACCTTTCTTTAATCTTTGATCTTTATGTTTATGTTCATGTTTATGTTTTTGAGTTTTTATTAAATTGATTAAAGTGGGTTTTGATTGTTTTGATTATTATTGTTAGTTGTATTGTTTTGGATTGATTGTTTATGATTAGTTGATTATTTGTTATTAGTTTGATTTAATATTGTGGTTGAATTTGCTAAGTTTAGATTAGATTCGTGTATATTTGCTTTTTCCTTGTTCTTCGATGTTCATCTGATTCCCAGGTTTATTCCGGATCAAGGATTTCAAACAAGTTGTTCCGAGTGAAGGTGGTGTAGTGATTGTTCCGAACAAAGCTAACATTCCGGATAAGTGACATATCCTGGAATCAAAGTGTTCATTCGGAACATCATCTATTCCGAATCAGTAGTAATTATTCAGAATAATTTATTATTCCGGATCAAGCTATTCATTCAGAACATTTATTGTTCCGGATCTGTTGTTCATTCGGAATAAGTTCCGAACCAAGAAGAAGTTCCGAACCAAGGAGTTTTATTCAGAATAATTAATTATTCCGGATCAACACCTTGATTCGGAACATTCAAAGTTCCGAATCAAGCTTGTTCATTCGGAAGTATTACAGATCAGTGAAGAGGTGTTTCGTTCGAAACATTCAATGTTCCGAACCAAGAGAATATTCCGAATCAATTGAAGTTCCGAATCAGTAAAAGTTCCGAACGAAGGATTTATTCCGGATAAGTGACATATACCGAATAGAGAATTTGTCCCGGATCAAGGATTTTGGTAAATATTCCGAGTGAAGGAGAATCATTCCGAACGAAGGTGACATTCCGGATGAGTGATTATTCCGAACGAAGGATTATTCCGAATGAGCTGTTTTCAGGTTCTTTTTAATTTCAGTTTTTAACTTACTGTTTTTAATTCTCAAACTTTACTTTTCCCGCCTTTTTACTTATTTGCACTTTAAGTTTACTTGCCTTAGATTTATTTTAGCCTTGCCTTAGTTTAAGTTTTAGTTGCGTTTTAAGTTTGCCTTAGATAGATTTAAGTTTGCGTCATTTACTTTAATTGCCTTTTACTTTTCGTCGCGCTTTTAAATACTTGTCATTTATTTTAAAATTAGAGTTAGATTTAAATTAACGTCATTTTCATTTACGTTTTGCACTTTTAATTACTACAACGACACAACTATTTGTTTCACCAAAGAACGACTGAGTCACATAGTTAACCAGGATCAATTCGATTAGATACGACAAAGAACTTTAATTTTTAATTAGGTAAAAACCTAGTTATCAAATGGCGCCGCTGCCGGCTCTTTTCGTGAAGATAAACGGTTTTCTGTGAGAGACGCGTTGCTTTTTGGGATCCGTTCATTCGTGAGCGTTATTCTCTTGCACAAAAATTTTCAAAAACCATAAAAATTAAAAATTGTTAAAAATCCATAAAAATTATAAATTTCAAAAATCCAAAAAGATTTTATTTTTATTGTGTATATATATTGTCTTTGTGTTTGGTATTTTTTTCTTTTGCCTTTGTAGGTGTATGCGTACTAGATCTTCTAATTATCAAGTGCCCGAGACTCGAGAAGATTTAGTTATGCCAGGTGTTAACAACAATAATAATCCACCGCACCTCAATAATAACAACAACAATGTTCTTCCACAGCCCGATCTTCGGACAATGGAGGAGCTTTGTTAACCTACCATGTTTAGACGATGAGGACCGATTGCACCGATGCAAATCACGGCTCCGGAGTTTTCGTTGAAGCACCACATGATTCAGCAAGTGCAAACAAATCCTTTTAGAGGAATGCCTGATGATGATGCCAACAAACACCTCGACAAATTCATTACAATCACTCAAAGCATGAAGTTGGCCGTTGCCACAATGGATGTTCTACGCCTACAACTCATTCCACATACTTTATCACACCACGCCGAGAAATGGTTTGATCGTCTCCCGAAGAATTCAATTCATACTTGGGATGACATGACTCGACGCTTTTTGTCACGCTACTTTCCACCATCCATGGTCACGAGCCTTCGCAATCAAATCAGCGGTTTCATGCAAGAACCCGATGAATCTCTTTTTGATGCTTGGGAAAGATATAATGTTTTGATCGATCGTTGTCCAAACCACAACATGCTTCCCGTCACATTGATTGATACTTTCTACAACGGTTTGACTTTTCGAGATCGTGATACGATTAATGCAGCCGCCGGTGGCACATTTATGAAAAGGAGACCCGAGGAGTGTAGAGAGCTTATTGAGAACATGACTACTCACCACAAAAATTAGGATTCCTCCGCTTCTTCAAGGAACAACTCGAGAGTCAATGTTTCTTCTACTTCAGCAAGCCCCGACATGACCGAATTCACCCGCATGATGACCGAAATGAACAAAAATATCTTGCTTCTCGCTACAAACCAACAACAAGTTAAAGCAGTAGCCAATCCTTGTGAGACATGCGGCGGTCCTCACTCATACACTGATTGTCCTTCGACTCAAGGAAATCCGGAAAACGTGTATGCAGCTTATGGTAATTATTCACCGGAAAATTACCAAGCCCGACCTCAAGGGGATAGAAATTTGCTGAGTTACCGGTCAAACAACTACCTTTCACCCGGTCTTTCTCCTCAAAACCAAATCCCCAACAACAATTACAATAGCAGCAACCAAATCCCACCTCGAGCTTCTAATCCTTATCACCCACCCGCTCAACAAACCCCACCCATGAATCAAGATGTTGAAGCTTTGATGAGAACCCAAGGTAAGCAAATCAAGAATCTACAGAGCCAAATTATCAATCTGAAATGGGATATCACCAAGAAAGGGAATGACATTAGATCCGAGCTTCGAGATAATATACAATCCTCCTTCAGCAATCAAACGAATGATTTGAAGAATATGCTGGCTAGTTTCTTGCCTACCACTCAACCCTCTTCTTCGAGATCTCTACCTTCAAACACCGTCACCAATCCTCGAGCGAATATGAGTGCTATTACTACCCGTAGTGGAGTAACCATAGTAGGACCACCTATCCCGCCCCTATCATCTACACCTCCTCCACCACCATTTATCCCTACTCCTCCCACACCAAGTATTAGTACACCATTACCGTCTCCGCCTTGTCATGACAATGTACCCAAGAAGAACCCTTCAACATCTCAACCTTCACCTTCTACTCCTCCACCACCCAACCCCAGCATTCCTTATCCATCTCTCTTAGGCAAGACCAAAATGCACACCAAGGATGACATTCAAGTGTCAGATTATTTGAAGATGATCTCTCAAATGAATTTCAACATTAGCCTTGTTGAAGCACTTGTCCACATGCCGAAATTTGTCAAAGCATTCAAGGAATTGCTTAACAAGAAGGAGAAGCTGATTGAGCTCGCCAACACACGCTTAAATGAAAACTGCTCTGCAGTTATTCTTAAAGAACTTCCGGAAAAACTTGGAGATCCCGGTCGTTTTGTGTTGCTTTGCCTTTTTAACAAAACCGAAGAATTTACTGCCGTAGCTGATCTCGAGGCAAGTATAAATTTGATGCCATTAAGTGTTTGGAAAACACTATCATTACCCGACCTTATCCAACAAAGATGACTCTTGAGCTTGCAAATCGCACTCTCGCTTACCCCGTTGGTATTTCCGAGGATGTGTTCATTAAAGTTGGCACCTTCACTTTTCCTGTCGACTTTGTTGTTGTTGATTATGAAATGGACCCTCGTATTCCTTTAATACTTGGTCGGCCATTCTTGAGAACCGGACGAGCTTTAGTTGATGTTGCCGAAGGTGAGCTCATCTTAAGAGTCAGGGATGATGCACAAGTTTTTGAAACGGGGAAGCTTACAAGCAAATCCTTTGGAAGAGAATCAGCGAATATGATTAATGTGCTTGATGATTTTGTCATCTACAACAATCCTCTATTCGAGTCTTGCATTGATAATCCACTTTTTCAAGATGATGTGGATGATTCTCTCTCCAATTTGGAACCTTCACCCATTTATGATTCTCCACCGATCTTTGATGCTTATGATGATGATTCTAGCTCAGATTCGGATGATTACGATGATTTTACTTCCGAGTATCCTGACATGCCCACTTACGATGATTTTGATGAGGCCGATACTCTTTCGAGTGATTCTTCACATGATGAAGATCCTCCGCCATCACTTGATCCTACTTTGGGCGATTACTCATTTGAGGAAGACTTCTCTACTTTTCTTAATACTTACTTCCATCATGAGAGTGATGTACCTCCTTTGGACTTTGATGATTATCGTCTTGATCCTACTTTGGATTTGAAGAAAATTCATTCAAAGGAGAAGCAACAGGACGACACCAATATCCGCAGCACGTGTGATTTAACACCTCTTTGTCCACCTTCTGAGGACGAGGTTGTGCATCTTCTTCGCGGATCTTCTTCAAATTCTGCTGAGCCTGAGTGCTATTTTCCCTTAAAGAAAAGGTGTTCGACCCCGGTATCGATATTCTTCAGCCATCTCAGTATCCGTCTGATGAAATAAAAGGAAATATATTTGGAACTTTTTAAGATATGCTTGCACCACCTCACCCTTGCTTCCACTGTGGTCCGTCTTTGTTTAAATGAAGCTTGCCTACTCTTCTTTGGCTTGCCTTGTTCTCCTTAAGCTTGTGTTATTTGATGGAAGAAAACTATGTCTTTGATCCCGGTGGATATGTTTCATGCTTCTTCCTATGATAATCAAGGTCGAGTCAGGCTCACGACTTGGTTTACAAAAATCAAGCGCTTCTTGGGAGGCAACCCATGTATCTACCTTTTAGCTTTCTTTATCCTAAGTGTAGGGGAGACCCGTTAGTGTTTGCTTTCTCCTCCCTTCTAATATTCAGGGATTCGAGCGCTCAATGATCCACTCTTGATGATTTTTGACGACCCGTGATTCCGTGTTCCTATTTTCCCGGTTCTATCCTAAACTCTTTTCGATTCACTATTTTATATTTTCTCAATATTAAAATAGGAATCTCGTTAGTTGTCTTTTCCTTAGTGAGATTTAAACAAAGTGCACAATGTCCTAAGTGTAGGGGAGTTTACTCCCACATGCTTAAACATTGAAGACAATGTTTATGTTAAGTGTAGGGGGACTTCTATCGAAGTTAAGTGGCCTTTTCCTTGTATTTGTCCTCATTTTAACCGGAAAATCAATTTTTCGACATTTTTCAAATTTTTTATCTATTTTGGCCTATTAGTTTTCCCTTTGTATAGTTATTTCCTTTCCTTATTAGAATAAATTTTAATAAAGTGGTTTTAATTTTCAAACGTTATGAATCTTTTGACTCAACCCGAGTTTACTTATCTAAGTTTACTCTAGCTAGTATCCTTAACATGTTTAAGTCAAGTTTTGCTAGGCTTTTATGTAGGGAGCTATAAAACGCGAAAGTCTTAACTCTCACGGGTTAAGAACAAGAACTTTTCGCAAGTTCCTATAATTGATCCTAGAGAGTCGTTTATCAAGGGAACTTTAAAACGCAAATTCTAAACTTGAAAGAGTCTAAGAAGATGCAAGATCCTATAGGCGACTCGAAAACCCAAAACTTTGATTTAATAGGCTAAGCATCCACGAGTCTCATTCCTTGAGATTTTTAACTGTGGAGAACGAGAGATGATAGAGTCAATTATAAGTTTGGTATTCTTTCGTGAATTTATGTGAGTTAATTATAAGCCTATTCTCCCATCGCTTGCTAATAAATTTATCTGCAATAGATAAGGTTGTACGATTTGAAAAGTTACTTAGCTTCTAGCCCAAGATCGTTTAAAAGTTGCTCGGTATGGATTAGAGTTCATAGCCAAGGAATAACTTATTGAAGCGGGATGCGAAGATTGGCGAGTCCGAAAAGGCCCTAACAAGGCATGAGGGCTACATTTTGTTGCTAAAGATCCAAAGTGATGTGAAGAATCATTTATCAAAGATCAATATGAAGGATCGAGACACACGACGAAAAGCAAATAATCTCGTAAAGATCATGGAGAATTCTATCCGAAAAGGCCCTAACAAGGTATGAGGATAAATAGATCCAAGTCCAAAAAGGAGGCGGATCGTTGTATATCAAAATCCCAAATAAAGATTGGAGAAAAATGAAGAACTCGTGGTCTAAATATGAAGAATCTCGCAAAACTTCAAGTGAAGAAATTCCTATTATGAAGAGAAGACCATTATTTCATGAACGTCTCTCAAGGTTTGAAATATGAAGTCGCTGCCAAATATCGGTCCGAGAAAGGTCTCAAATCGCGAAGCGAGTTATGCCAAGATATGAACTTTATGAGGTCCCGAGAAGCAGTTTTAAAAGATTTTGTCCTTTAGCTAACTATTGATTAAATCGTTCACTTTATTTTTGGCCTAAATAACTATCGAAATAAGTCAACAATGCATCCTCGTGATCATTCAAGACAACAATAAAATATAAGAGATACACCTAGGAATAAGGGAGTCTAAGTGAATAATTGGCCCACATAAGTTCGTGTTAGTTTGCTAACTTATAGAAACAATGATCTCGTTTTTAAGCTTGGTTTGGAGAAATTGAAAACTTGAGGATGATGATCATTCATGACATTTTCAAAACCCGAAGGTACGTTTTTTGATTCTTTACTTTGAATGTTTATAATTTTCTATCTCTTTAATAAAGGCCAACGTGGATTGATTATGATGAAAAATGTAAACGTGCTTTGTAACTAATGCATTGCATGAGGACATTGCAATGGTCAAGTGTAGGAGATTTGATAGGTGTGTAAACACCCACCTTTTTACCACATAATTACAATAATAACCGAGCCAAAACGTGTATTTTATGTCATTTACGTCGGAATTATGCGTGGTTTGTGTTTTTGTTGTGATTTAGGACGAAAAGGTGAAAAGTGGAGAAAACACGGGTATTCACGAGCTTTTATCGAAGAAAAAGACGAAAGACGAAGTCAAGAAGTCAAGAGTGCAAAAAGAACGAAAGTCCAAGACCAATTCTGAAGATTTATCGAGGAAAAAGTCAAAAGATGGAAGTTTACTTAAAAGCCGAAGAACTCAAGTCTAATTTATTTAAGAATTACAAGACGAGTTCAAAGAAATCCCGAGACAAAGTCGTTAAAGTCAAAGAATTAAGAAGATTAACAAAGAATTAAGAAGAGGAAGGACTTAAGCATGCAATTAAAGAAAGATGAAAGAGGGGATGAAGCTTCCTAAGCACCTCCTAATCCTCCCCTATAAATAGATTAGATAGGATTTACATTTCTCTTGTTGGCTAATAGTGACAATTAGTTCTTCCAATTTTAATTACCTTGTCATTTACTTTTCATGTCAAATTTAAATACTTGTCTTGCACCTTAAATACCTTTAATTTCAAGTAAGTTTCCTTTTTAATTTTCTTGTCAATCTCCTATCTACCTTTCTTTAATCTTTGATCTTTATGTTTATGTTCATGTTTATGTTTTTGAGTTTTTATTAAATTGATTAAAGTAGGTTTTGATTGTTTTGATTATTATTGTTAGTTTTATTGTTTTGGATTGATTGTTTATGATTAGTTGATTATTTGTTATTAGTTTTATTTAATCTTGTGGTTGATTTTGCTAAGTTTAGATTAGATTCGTGTATATTTGCTTTTTCCTTGTTCTTCGCTGTTCATCTGATTCCCAGATTTATTCCGGATCAAGGATTTCAAACAAGTTGTTCCGAGTGAAGGTGGTGTAGTGATTGTTCCGAACAAAGCTAACATTCCCGATAAGTGACATATCCTGGAATCAAAGTGTTCATTCGGAACATCATCTATTCTGAATCAGTAGTATTTATTCGGAATAATTTATTATTCCGGATCAAGCTATTCATTCGGAACATTTATTGTTCCGGATCAGTTGTTCATTCGGAATAAGTTTCGAACCAAGAATAAGTTCCGAACCAAGGATTTTTATTCGGAATAATTAATTATTCTGGATCAACACCTTCATTCGGAACATTCAAAGTTCCGAATCAAGCTTGTTCATTCGGAAGTCTTCCGGATCAGTGAAGAGGTGTTTCGTTCGGAACATTCAAAGTTCCGAACCTAGAGAATATTCAGAATCAATTGAAGTTCCGAATCAGTAAAAGTTCCGAACGAAGGATTTATTCCGGATAAGTGACATATTCCGAATAGAGAATTTGTTCCGGATCAAGGATTTTGGTAAATATTCCGAGTGAAGGAGAATCATTCCGAACGAAGGTGACATTCCGGATGAGTGATTATTCTGAATGAAGGATTATTCCGAATGAGCTGTTTTCAGGTTCTTTTTAATTTCAGTTTTTAACTTACTGTTTTTAATTCTCAAACTTTACTTTTCCCGCCTTTTTACTTATTTGCACTTTAAGTTTACTTGCCTTAGATTTATTTTTGCCTTGCCTTAGTTTAAGTTTTAGTTGCGTTTTAAGTTTGCCTTAGATAGATTTAAGTTTGCCTCATTTACTTTAATTGCCTTTTACTTTTCGTCGCACTTTTAAATACTTGTCATTTATTTTAAAATTAGAGTTAGATTTAAATTAACGTCATTTTCATTTACGTTTTGCACTTTTAATTACTACAAAGACACAACTATTTGTTTCACCAAAGAACGACTGAGTCACATAGTTAACCAGGATCAATTCGATTAGACACGACAAAGAACTTTAATTTTTAATTAGGTAAAAACCTAGTTGTCACACCCTAGTTGGCGCCTTGACGGTTGATCCCCGTCGTGCCACACTGATTGGTAAGCGAATTTATGTATGAAAAGATTTACACAAGCATGATTATTGTGACGACACGCTAATTTAGATGGGCAAATTGAGTTTCGTTCTAGCTACCCGTTGTTTGTTGTAGTAAGGTAACAATGTCATGCGGCTTAAAATAATCCAATTAACGAAATACTGCTTTATGCATTGAATTACGATATATTGTCTGACTAGCAATACAGGGTCTTATCATTGATATTATGTTCGTGTGTTGGTTTTATATAACAGTATTCATATAACGGTTTTTATTTAATCTATACAACGTTATAAAACGTATTGTATCATGTTTTTAACGACAATGTTTCGTATAATGATTTTGAAGGCAAAAGCCTATATTATGATTTTGATAAGAATTTGTGTAAAATGACTTTGGCTATTTTATGGCCTATTACAATGATTTGTACAAAATGATTTTCGGCAATAAATTTATACCGATGTTATATTGATGGATTTTATTAAACTCTATGAATTCACTCGGCGTTATCGCTGACCTTTTATTTTAACATGTTTTATCTCAGGTACTTGAAGGTAATTCTCGAGAAGACAACAAGAATTCATGGCCCGCACTTAAATAATAATTTCCATTCAAATGCTTTGTAAAACCTGTATAAAATACAATGACTTGGGACCTATGTAAATCTGATATTTATGAATGGAAATGCTTTATTATTAAACGACGTGATTTTTATGCGTTGTCTATGATGTGAATAATGTGCTATCCCGTAACACCAACGAGTCTTCCGATGTATTGAATTATGTAAATTTGGGGGTGTTACAAATTTATTTCCTGAAGTGTCGGACTGTCACCAAAACGGTGTATGTAAACGTAAGCAAGTAACGTAGAATCCTCCGGTTTAGACGTAGTCGATGCTACTTCAAGATGTAAACCCAAATTTCTTCCCAAAAATAAGTGAGTTCATAATATAACATTAAAATAATATCTTTAAATAATACTTGAGAATAGAATATCAACCATAAATTGACAGATTGTCACATCATATGCCTTGAACAGCCACTATCTAGGTACCAAATAGGCTTCCTGAGATCACGCAGCACAAGTTAAGGAAATGGTCAGTTTTGTTTAGAAACCCACCTTTGATGGGTGGGTGTCTTAGATCTAGAAGGTGTTCTAGATCTAAAGGGTCCTTTTGATGAGAATGATGAATAGGATTTCCTAGAAGAAGAAGGAGAAATTTGTACAACATTTGCCTTTTTATTTGAAGGTCTTCACCTCTTCTGGACCACTCTATATGATTGTTATCAGATGTAGTGTGGAAATTGCTTCCACATGTTTCATAGCATTTGGTAATAGAGTTTGGGTTCCTTGGTTTTGTGCCTCTTTTTGAGAGATATTCTCGATTATGTCCATGAGTGTCATGGTCACAACTTCCACAAATGTTACATGTAGGGTAATAGTGATAGTCATCAAGGCGACGATTGTTCATACAATAATGAACACATGGTGGGAAATGCATGTTTTGCCTGGAATGAGATGACCCATTGTTATGAGCATCAACACTAGTTTTTGCAAGGATATATTAAGTATATTCACAAGTACTATGATCAGTACTCTCACATTTAGTACAATAAATTACTTAAAAGCATATTTTAGTAAGATGGTTGTTTAGATACATAACTCACAAGCCTTTTGATTGTGTTTTATATCTATAATGTGAAGAGTTTGAGGGTTAATCTTTGAATTAAGTTGATGTTTGCTGTTGCCTGAGTTGTAATTTGAGATCATTGATCTCTTGCATAACAAGTGACATTCTCTAATCTTCCTCAGATCTAGCATTCTTCAGCCTATTTGATGAGACTGAAGAAGTAGTTCCCATATGTGAACTCTCAGCAGGAGCTGAAGAGTTCTCTGATGTGTCAATTTTAACATGTTTGGGAGAACTACTTTTGTATGTTGTGTGAGACTTGATGATAGATTAGATTGATTTTGGACCAGTAGAGGGTTCAGCACCAGCTAGTTTCTCCAAAGGAGGAAGTGGGATGCTTACTAAAGTCTCTATATCATCATCTGAGTCATCTTCAGTAACTAAAGACTCAACAGGTGCTGAAGAATCAACACTTGCATGAAACACAAGGAGAAGGATACATCTACTGTCATGGTTTGGTAAATTCTCTTCACCTGACCTTATAATGTCGGGGATCAAGCGACCTTCCTCATTTAAGGCTTTGACAAACACAATATCGCGAGATTTGGTGCTGGAGGATCCTTCAGCACCAAGTATTTTCTTTTTTGAGCAGGAAATTGTTCATTAATGCATTGATTAACCCTATTAGAGTTTCTAAGCCATGATTTAACAATATCTTTTTTTAGTTCAACTCTTAAAGATTGGTTTTCATCAATGATTTAAGTGTTTAACTGTTGATAAGTAAGTAAGTCAAGTTTAGTATCTTTTAACTCTAATAACTTACTTTCATGATCATTTAACTTAAGAAAAATTTCATTGTATTTCTCAAGAAGATTATTTATTTGTTCTTCAACAAATTTTAGATTAATGCACATGTAATCAAGGACAAATTTAATGTCATCCTTATCTTTAATTAAAGAAGAGTTTGTACCTTTTTTATTATGATATTGACACATTCACCATTACGAGCACTTTCCTTGGCCACAACATTTAAATTTGAGCCTTCATCATCAGCAAGTTTCATCAAGACTTTTACATTCACCAATTCATCATCATCTAATGATACTTCCTCTTCATCCCATTCATAAGCTTTAGCAACGAGTCCCTTGTTCTTTTCATGCTTGGTGGGATTTGAGGATGAACCTTCAGTGCTCATTAGAGCCAGTCGTACCTTGATCTCTGATGAGACTGCATTTATACATAGTCTCA
The DNA here is from genome assembly GCA_025667525.1 of Glebionis coronaria. NCBI lineage: Eukaryota > Viridiplantae > Streptophyta > Magnoliopsida > Asterales > Asteraceae > Glebionis > Glebionis coronaria. The sequence goes on from CM046878.1 coordinate 317,319,536, forward strand.
TCGTCCAAAACGGTCTTAAAACGGTTAAAATATCATTAAAAGTGCCAAATATATGCTTGTGTTTTTTCAATGTGTATTTTTGGTACACATATCGAGAAAAAGACAAAAGATCACAAGAATCAAGCAAAAACCAACATGAGAAACGAAGCCGCACAATGAACCGCAACCGAGTGTTGAATTTTCCATAAAGACCCTTGAAGAATTGAAGATTGTCAAGTTTCGTCCCTCAACTATTGAAGACTTGTCACAAATGACACTCCAAGAATCATTTTGTACAAGATTAATCCTCAAACATTGAAGAATTGTCAGAAACAGCCCTTAGAGTTTATGAGAGTTACATGTTATGTCCTTGAAACAACACAAGGACTAATAATGCAAATGATAAAGGACTGGTTATGGAATTACACAAGGACGAATGGTGCAATGCTTTGCCAAAACTCAAAACCTAACTAACCAAAATACCCAGCAACCCATCCAGTCCAATCCTATACCCATTACCCGACCCAACCTATGGTCACATCACTACCAGCCACCAATCCACACTACAACCTCATAACCCACCCACTAAACGCTAATATATTAATTAACGAATTTAAACAAACCTTTTTTTATTAAATTAGGCGCCTAACAGCTTTTCTTCCCCAATCATGAATCAAAAGTCTCCCTAATTTCATATAAGCCCTAACCTTTGTTAAATCACAAATCAAAGGGTTTTTCCACCAAAGCTTCCAAAACACTAATTCCATATCCCAAAACCCATTTCTCGCCTTTAAACCAACCCCACATCACCTATGGCCCCTCCCCACATGTCCCCTGCAACAAAACTCCAAAACATGTACAAGAAATTAATGGCTTATGAAAATTTCGTGTCCTCTACTTAAAATTGAACGACTAAGATGATACATCAATAGCTGCAACATCACATGGGAGCACGCGTACTCATTCAAAATTCGGATCTTCATGGCATATCCCAAAAATGCCAAGGGAATTTTAGGAATTATAGACATTAGGGTTTCAGTTAGTTCATGTACTAGAATCTTCCTTCAACTAGTATAAAAGGAGCATCCAAGTTGTGGATTAGCCCTTGTCCAGATTTTTAAATTTTAAAGTGTAATTCCTTTTTCTAATATAGGAAAAGTTGGTAGCTTTGTTCATTAAATCTGTGAACTTTTAATTTTGTTATCTTACTTGTTCAATCCGTTTTCAAATTTTGCTTTATGTTTACTCAGTTTTTTACAAGTTTTCATAAAAGTGGTTGTAGGAAAATTTGGACCCAAGATCTTCCTTTTTGATCATTTATAATTGATTTTCTGTTTGAAAATCAAGTATAAGTGAAAGGAAGAGGCATTATTTGTTATTGTTAAAGTTTTATAAAAAAATTTGCTTCAAAGGTTTTCAATATAATCCATATTATTTGATCATGCTAACTGTTTGAAAAGCTTTCTCCAAAAGCCATTGATAAGGTTTCTGGTTCAAGTTCTTCAAACTTGAAGTTGTTGTTTGTTGTGTTTAAGCAGGTAGAAGCAAAAACCATAACTGCTTTCTTGCTATGGGTTTAGGGCTGATGAATCCCTAGCAGCAAACCCCAAACCAGCCTTCATCATTTCAAGATACCCCTAGCTTGTATGCAGTTGTTGAATAAGCTAGTGGAGCTTAGCTGGCCTTGCTAGGATGCAAAGCAAGGCAGGTTCAAACTCTTTCTTTCATTCTATTTTGCATTTTTCTGCCTTATACAAAAATGTTATGTGAATTTGTGGTAGATACTGTTTGTTTGAGGTATTCTACTTGAAACATGTTCATTCTTAGTTCTTATGTCTTAATCAATAGAAGTTTTGTTTGTTTTAAGTGTTTTACACTAAAGATCTTTGAAAAAGTTTTTAAAAAAATTGTTAAGTGGTGTTTGGCTTTGTTCATTCAAGACAGTAGAAGTCGCACATCTAGGTTAATTTTAATTTAGACTTGTCAGATAGGGTAGTCTCATGTTATTGTATCCTTAGTTTAAGATTTGGGAGCATAAAATCTTGATGTTTTTGTTTTAACTTTCAAAAATTATAATAGTCCATTTAAAACTTTAAATCTTTTAACTGGTAGTTGAAACTTGGTTATTAGATAGATCTAGGGTAGATATAGTAGAGTGAGAATTAAAATTGTAGTTTGTTAACATCAAAATCAATCTTTTTGTGTTTAAATATCATCAAATTGCACAAAGCATCAGCAAACACACTTTTTGGTTACAGCAACTACATTAGTAAGGTAAAGTTGGCTTGAATTTGTGTTTTGTGGCTTAAAAATTGGTACACAATAGGTTTAGGGATAAAGTAAGTTGTGCAACATCTGGTTGTTTAGGTTTTGAGGGATTTAGTTGCTTAAAAAACTCATATCAGCTCACTATATAAGCTTAAAACCACCAAAACCTATGTTTTGTTCATAGTAACTAGTTTTGGCTGATTGTAGGCCTCACTCTTATGATTTTTGGTGATGATAAGTTGGTGATTAGATAATTTTAGGTCAACATGGCCTTAGAGTATGTGGTATTGTGGTTAGCTTAGCTTTTGGTACCTCAATTAGGCTGTTGAACTCACTAAGCAGTCGTTATCACCCACAACCCTTTATTTTGTTAACTGTGTATGCAAATTGTTTTACTTGGTGCTTGATTCATGTGCCATTTGTGTTTTTGTGTGTTTATTGTGACTCTTCGAACCTTAATTGGTGTGAGGGTGCCCTTTGTTACCCAGCAAAACAACCAACACCCCAAAAATGGGCTATCCATAACCCCCTTGTTCACTGTTTCAAAAAAAAGTTACTTATTCATAAATCTGGGTTTCTTTGGACTTTGATCCACGAATTGTGGTTTAATCTTTGATTGTAACAAGTAAAAAGGTGTTTCGAAAGATTGTTTAGGTGTTAGAATCGTGTTGGAAATACGTTTTTGTATTTAGAAAGTCTCGGTCACGCCAACAATATAGTTAAGGGCTCGTAGTATAGTTTAGTTACATTTTATATAAGCCTGACCCATGAGCATGTTTATGGGCCGGAGGCCCAAGTCCACTAATGGACTTAGGTATGTAAACCCCTTTCCTTCATGGAAAGGGGTGTTGGTTGTTTTCATTATTTCAATATATTTCACACATTTTCTCTCATCTTTCTCGCTCTACTTTCTCTCACAATAAACATCAACCCACCTGTTAGATCATAGATTACCAAGATTCTACAATTGGTATCAAGAGCTATGGGATGAAATATAGGTGTGCTTTGTGTTGTTCATGGTTGTTTTAGTTGAATTCGTGAGTTTTTGATAGTTTTTACCCAAGCTTCAAAATTTTTTCGTATTTTTGTTGTTCCAAGTGATCTACATATCTCCTAGATAGTTATGGTAGGGATTTGGGTGCTTTGGATTGGTCAAAATCACGAATTTCTAAGCAAAAATCTCATTTTTTACTCATTTATTTCGAAACAGTCGATTTATTGCGAAATCATTGCTTCACAATATTTAAGGGTTTACAGTATTATGAAATATGTAACTTCGCAATAAATAGGGTTAATAATATTGCGAAGATTCGAATTTATGGTATTAGGAAGACTGTTTTTGGCTATTGCGAAGATTGCACTTGCTTATTGCGAAGAATTGGAATTTGAGATATTGCAAAGTTTGGGATTTGTGATTATTGTGAAGATTGACATTTTGTAAAACCCCTGGTTTTACTTTTCGACACGTCATCGGCCTCATTATAGAAGATTACACGTTCAAGAAAAAGTGCCCTCACTTGTTCCCTAGACGAGTAACTTCATCTTAAGCTTTGAGGACAATGCTAAAATAACGGGTAAGTAATGTAAAACCCCTATATTTGGGTTTTCGACATGTCACCGACTTCATTATTATTATCATTCATCATATAATATTTTAACGGACCACCTTTACAATATATCATCACAAGACTTATTTCGTACAAAAATCATCATTTTAGTATATAAAAATAGTGAAGTATTTTAACTTACTATTATATAGACACTTTTACCTTAACAACACTATAAAGAATTTTCGTCACATTTATATATCAAAATATAAATATTCTCCGAATGTCGACGTTTTTATTTTATATTGAGCGTTTATTTTTCGTGTTTGACACGTATCCTTCAAATCGCGTAACTTTTAAAATATCGGACTTCGATAATACCCGCTTTAACAAATTATGGGGAAATTATTTAACAACAATCACCCCACTATATATTTCATATGGGCGGCCAAACAACTCCTACACTTGGCCTTATTTGTGCCAAGTGCACCATAAGGCATAACACTTGTGACTCCCTGGGTAGGGTCAAAATATGTGGAATTATCAACGGATATGTCACAAGGGTGGATCGATAGCACATAGTTCATAGAGCATAAGATAAGATATTATTCAAAACATATTACATAATTATTGTAAAAATTTATAAAAATTGTCTTCAACATGATAAAAGTAGATTGTTTATTATTCCCCAAATAGAACCCTTGACGAGTCCTACAATGCATGTAACACCCCCAAATATACACAATTCAATACAGCGGAAGACTCGTTGGTGTTACGGGATAACACATTACTCACATCATAGACAACGCTTAAAAATCGCGTCGTTTAATAATAAAGCATTTCCATTCATAAATATCAAATTTACATAGGTCCCAAGTCATAGTATTTCATACAAGTTTTACAAAGCATTTGAATGGAAATTATTATTTAAGTGCGGGCCATGAATTCTTGTTGTCTTCCCGAGAATTACCTTCAAGTACCTGAGATAAAACATGTTAAAAGAAAAGGTCAGCGAAAACGCCGAGTGAATTCATAGAGTTTAATGAAAACCATTAATATATCATCGGTATATATTTATTACCAAAAATCATTTTGTACAAATCCTTGTAGTAGGCCATAAAATAGGCCAAAAACATTTTATACAAATCCTTGTCAAAATCATAATATAGGTTGTTGCCTTCAAAACCATTATACGAACCAATGTCGTAAAAACATCATACAATACGTTTTATAACGTTGTATAAAGTTAAATAAAAACCATTATATGGATATGGTTATATAAAACAAAAACACGAGCATAATATCAATAATAAGACCCCGTATTGCTAGTCAGGCAATATATCGTAATTCAGTGCGTATAGCAGTATTTCGTTATTTTTGGATTATTACAAGCCGCATGACATTGTTACCTTACTACAACAAACAACGGGTAGCTAACCCGAAACTCATTTTCCCATCTAAATTAGCGTGTCGTCACAATAATCACGCTTGTGTAAATCTTCTCATACATAAATTCGCTTACCAATCAATGTGGCACGACGGGGATCAACCTTCAAGGCGCGAACTGGGGTGATCGTCCCCAAATAGTACTATTATATGCATAAGCGTCTACCAAATTCCGGTAGTTTACAATTCATGCTAATGAAACTTTTAGTGACATAACCTAACTTTAATAATCCATTTCATTTCATTTATCGGGTCATATATTCATTCGTCGGGTCATACAATCATTCGGGCCAAATCAATAAACAAACAATCGGGACAAATGATGTCCTATTTTATCAAAACTAACATGTTATCTCCCTCGCGGGTTTATAAAACATTTCAAAAAAACATTTTAAAAGAGTGTGAGGCTATGAACTCACGTTGATTGGGAAAGGCGGTTATTGGCGATTTGGATGGACGGTACGTGCTTCAATCACGAAAACCTAGACAAATAATACTCGTCTTAGACTCTTGTCCAATGACTTTATAAAAACAATGGCTATGTATATATATGATGATTTTATATATATGATGATGATCAAGTGGGATTGTACATCTTTATTTACTCATTATAGTGTCAAGTGTTGGTAAATTTTTATACTAGTTTCATTAGTTTAACTTCTTTACTTGTTAAAGCCCAATAAGCCCATTATAAGCCCATTACATTCTATTAGTACAATTTTATACTTTTAACCTCAGACCTATACTCACATGTTGTGCCCAAGTGGGTCAAGCCCAATAAGTAAGTCCATTATTGTTTAGCCAAACTTGTCGGGTTAATAGTCCTATAAGGCTATTTTGACCCGTTAATGTCCATATGTTATAAAGCTTGGGTTTTATCAGTTTTTACTTGTAATATACACTTATATATCAGTATATGAGTTATAAAAAGTTTACATTAGACGGGTCCGACCGTCTAAGTTTTAATTGACGAAAACGTTAATTTTACGGTTTTAGCCGAAAAGACGTAAAAATCATGTTTATAGTTTTATAACTTATAAAACTTATCAAACTATCATTTTTATAAAATGTCCCTTTTATTTATTATTGTACATACTTATATAAATGTAATATATAAGTTAGTGGGTTTTAATTTACATTTTATATTATATTTATTTGAGTGCTATTATAATACTATTATACTTTAATTTCACAAAATCTGATTTTTAGTTTCACTTTCACCATTTTTATCATATCTTGAGTTCTACAAGGAGATAGAAGCTCATTTTTGGATGATATAAACTTCATATTATGTGTTACAAATTACTTAGTTTTAGCTACTGCTCAATCCAAGTCTAAGGAACCCTAACAGTCCTCACAAAATAGAATATTCAGATTGATACATCAATTTTGTTTTGATCATATCTCACTCATTATAATAATTACATTGTATGGCCAACTCTCACATGTGTCCAAGACTTAATACTTACTGTATATTGATTCCAATATGCCATTTTATCAGTTTATCATATGGTTGCTTACTGTTTTTATACAGCCAACTATTTTAAGCATGATTTAACCATTTTACATGTGGTTTTCCATCTTTTTACCCATGTTTATCAACACCAAATCCCCACATAATATTTTTAATCATCATTCATCATCATATACATATACATAAATAAAGAAAATACAAGATTACATAATCAAAATAACAGAAGGATAGGAAGAACAATCTCTATACCACCAAAGTGATGAAAAGATGGGATTGATGATGAACAAGGCTTGGTTTTGGGTAACCAATCTTATGAGATATCAACACAACTTCTAGGATCACCAAATATTTGTAGACTTCTACAAAAATCATCCCTTGATCTCCATGGAAACTCCTTGCTAGTTGTTAAAATCACCTCTAATCTTCATCTTTTTAAGTAACTATCAACATATGTTGAATATAGATGATGCATATGGTTGAAAAGTTGATGAGGATGGTGATATGTGGTGGTGTTTGGACGTTCAAATAAAGGGAGGAAGAGAGAGTTGAGAGTTTTTAGCTAGTTTTCATGTAAGAGATAATGAGAAATTGTTTTTGGGTAGTGGTTTTTGGTTTTGTAAAGTTTAGGAGGACAAGTGTCCTCATAGTTAATATAAACTTGCCACCAAAGGTGGTCTTTGTGGCTTATTCTTGCCATCCATTAGTGGGGGTGGGACAAGTGTCCCACTTGTCTCATCTCCACTAATTTACGGGTACTCCTTGATTCTAGTTTCCTCGATTTACGTGCCCTCGGGTCGATTTACGAAAAACATTTTTATAAATTACGAGTCAACGGCACAAAACGAATCTAATAAAAATTGTCTCATAAAAAACGGAGTTCAAAAATGTAAATACGTAATCCTAGGGTTTCCGGTTTAGTCGTAGAAGACGTTAAATTATTCACATAAGCTCTAGATTCTTCTTGTAAATTTGTTAGTTTATGAACCAACAAAAATTTAAAATCCCAAAATAATATTCACGGATAAACTTATTTCCTGAAGTGTCGGACTGTCACTAAAAACGGTGTATGTAAACGTAAGCACGTAACGTAGAGTCCTCCGGTTTAGACGTAGTCGATGCTACTTCAAGATGTAAACCCAAATTTCTTCCCAAAAATGAGTGAGTTCATATTATAACATTTAAATAATATTTTTAAATAATACTTGAAAATAAAATATCGACCATAAATTGAAGGATTGTCACAGCATTTACCCCTAAACAGGATCTTTGTCCTCAAAGATCAATTTATCTTACTACTCGCTTCTTATAAAGTTAGAGCCATGTGGGTATTTCCTATACATTCGGTCTTTTCTCACAAGTGTAATTCATTACAATACGCGAGTTTTATCAAACATAACTACGGGAATACGATCAGGCTTAATGTTGACTTACTTTCTCTATCCATGATGTTCATGGTTTTTGATGAATGCAACTTTTCACCGATCTAAACTTCATCAAGAATTAATCAGATTTTCACTTGATAGGCATTTTATCAAGTTCGATATACGAAACATAATTCACGCAGCCCTTGAAGTCCTAGGGTAGATCCAGCTTATATGACTTTCAAACCAACTTTTTACATCATCTCAATGGTCTTATACAACGGGACTTATTTCCCATGATCTTTCAGATCATCTATTCGTTTTTTTTTCCAAAGTAAAATTTTTTGGCATAACTTCGCTACCTATTCGGCACTTCAAGATCTACACTTCATATTCACATAACCTCCTGCTCACTACTGGCAGTCAATAATCAGATCCTAATTTCAACAATCATTTCAAGTTTCACGGGTCGGGTATTTTGTAAGGTTAGGTTTGTCATCATAGGCAACCTTAAACCTAAAAGACATGTCCAACTCACAATGGGTGTATGTCGGGTTCTTCATCCCAACTTCTGCTTACAGATGCTCTTTTATTTAGATCCTCACAAGATTCGATCTCGATCCTAATATGATAATTATCAATAATCTCTCCAAAGGAAAACGATTATACGGTTTATTACCAAAGGTCAATCATTCAATCATAAAACAACACTTCTAGTGTTTTATATCGTCACTTTACCTCGTCCCTTCGATTGGGGTGGTAAACAGTACTCTCATCAAGGTTCGTACCCAATGACTTCTGAGCAAATCTCTAGAAATTCTATGCGAAGCGAGGATCTTGATAGAGATGTTCGATACAGGCACACCATGCTTACTCAACTCCTTTAAATACGAAAGAGTCAATCTCTTCATCGAGAATCTATCATTAAAAGAAATGATATTAGTAGATTTGTTCAGTCTGTCGACGATGACCCAAATCAAATCAAATTCAGATAATGACCTTTGCAATAGTTAGACGTTTACTAATGTATGAGGCGATGTCTGCCTTCATAATTTGCCATCAATACCACTTCTTCAGATAAAGATACATTTAATCAGAAATGACATGAATAGAATACTTATATTTACGAGATTCCAACATGACTACATCTTAAAAACTCCATATTTAGGCAATCACAAGCGGCCTTTTATACATTTAACGCCATCGGCTCTCATTTCTAATGGTTTTCATTAGCCGCGAAACTCTTTATTATTTATATTATCTTTTTTACAAGCATCTGCTATTTTTAAATTGCTCGGCAATTTGTTGTGTATGGTCAATACTAAGGAACACATCTTAATTGGTTCTCTATTCTTTCTACATAATTTGTCAGCAACTATATTCACATTCCTCGATGGAATAAATATCATGACCACAATCACTCAGAAATTCTTTCTTCATATTTTCTAAGTTTTAGTTTCGTCTCAACTATTATGTTTATTAGTTTTGCTCAATCCGACATCAAAAGCGTCGATAAATATTACTAGTAATTAAATATTAAATATTTTATTTTTATGAAACGTAACCATAATTTTTTTTTAAATTTCTCAGTTCGTCCAATTATACAAAAATGTTCAAATATAAATTTGAATTTAGTTAACACGATTTTTGTTGATTTATCAAAAACAATTAATAAGATCCGTAAATGTTCGAAAAATCCTTGTTTATACTTTGGTCAAAAAAATTTTAGTTGAAAGAAAAAATTATCGTTTCAAATTCCAAATCTTGGTTTAAATGGTTTCCTCAATCCCTCTTAGGTTGTCTTGAGGTACACACAAACATTTACCCCTAAACAAGAGTTTAGTTAAATGTTCTGGGTTTAAGGGAATGATTCCTTAAAAATTCTTTTGATAAAACATTTGTCAAAACATATTTGCACTTTCTTTTTTGTAAAACCCAAAGTCTTAAATGGCTCTAATTTTTTAAGAGTCAATATAGATTCCTTTATCTTTTAATCACACAGTCAAATAATGTAAAGGATTAATCCTTAAATCACATGTTAATTATTCAAGGTACAGATTTTCATTGCTCGGACAACTCCGGGCAGTTTATAAATAAATATTAACTCCTTCTTATACTTATAAACAAACAAATGGTCCTTAATGATCACAAGCATGAATTTATCAAATTACAGCCTACATACGTGATTCACCAAATTTATGGATGCTACATGTGCATTAGTCAATCCAAATGACATAACATGAAACTCATAATGGTCATTACAAGTTCTGGATGTAGCGATTGGAATAGATAATCTTTTTCGCTGACGCGAAGTTGATGATAACCATGTCGTGGATCAAATCATTAGAACATACGCTAGAACCTTGTATATGATCGAACAAATCTATCATCTTGGGTAGTGGATATAGATTTTGATCATCAATTTACCTAGTTCATTGTAATTCAACAAATATAAGGAATAATAACACCATAGCTCTTCATAATGACGAGCTTGGTAGAATAAAAGATTTCTCCAACAACTCTCTCAGTTGTACGATAAGATTTTAATTCAGATGGTGCTGACGTACAGTGCACATGCCACATATACAGCACCAGGAATATAATCAATACCAAATTTAACTTGCCTTATTGGCGAAAGTCTAGGTAATTCACCAACAGATACCTCCTAAAGTTTCAGATAATAGAAACATCTTTTAATACATTTACTTTAAGTTCTTTCTAGACTACGAGATCTATGATCAGTTTATAACCATTCTTGGTTTAATTTCAAGTCAAAATGCAGGATATGGTCATCCACCAAAAATTATTTAGATCACTTTTGATAATCAACATCTTATCTTTTAGGGGAATTCTACTCGAGTTCCCATCAATTAAGACAATGTCGTAATGTCATAATCAATCAATCCACTCTACTGGCACTACCAACTTTCCAGTTTCATTACCGTTGATAAGATGTGAACTTCTCAAAAGACTAATAATAACTCATAATCCTTCACAAATTCAAGGATATCAAGAGACACAACTAACCTTAAAAGAGTAAGGTCAATGCATAATCTACGCGAGAGAATTTCAAATCAGATACAAATGAAAACATTAACGAATATGAGTATATCCCATGTTTTCATTATCTGAGTACGCATTCGAAAGCTCTTCGGATCGTTACCCAGGTCATTCAAATGAAATCAAAATAAATGATAGGAATGTCTATAAATCCAGTCGGGTATCAACACTCGGTAATCAGATACTCTTCCAAAGAATATCATCACGGGAGAATTGGACAAGGAGGGGATATCAATTGTCAAATAAGATAATTTCCTCAGATGAGTAAATTTGACTCAGAAGAATAAATGGTACGGGCACATATGTAGGTGTCTCTAACAATATGTCCCTATCTTTGCACTTCTTGCAGATCTCATAAAATTTAATCTTTCATAACTTCAAAGAAATGTAGTTATTATTAATATATTTTATGGTGACTACTAATCAGTCTTGCATGGTACCTTCCAAATTTTATGTAGGCGCGCAACTATATACAATTTTAGGATTAACGATGCAATACTCAGTTCGTCAAAACTTTGTCATCATGTTTAAAATATATATTCATGCTTAATCATGAAATAAAAATCAAATGATTTTTCAAAGATGTTCTTTCTTATGAAACAATTAAGTTTTTCAAAGTGTTTCATAAACAACTTCATTTCGATAACGATTACTTATAAATCTCATTTTGAATAATCCTTATAGTGATGAAAATTCAATTTTTCTCAAGGGATATTTTTTTATCTTATAAAAACAATGAGTGATCTGCAAAGGAGTGATGAAGAGTTGTTCACCAAGAACTAACTACGATATGATGGGAAATCATATTAGCCAATTAATCATGAGGTTCATGACCTCGATGGCGCACAAAAAGAATAATCCACAACGTAACTCAATTCGAGATGAGTACTTGTTCATTGGTTGCATCATTAATGCGAACATTAGGATGAAGCAATAAAAGATAGATAACATCGATACATGTAAAATTTAGCAATCAAAGGTAGTCTTTTCATTAATCACAAACAAGTCAAATTTGTACCGTAACACATTACGTGTCACTGTGTCATACAATTCCAAGAACTCATCCTACCAACTGATATCTCAGTTAAGTTAGGGATTTTTAAAAGATACCACAATGAATACTAATCTACAAGAGTCATTAGGTGTTCCACCTGCCCCGGAAGATCCATCGGTCCCAATTCAGAAGAAGATTTTCTTCAATTTATTTCTTGGACACTGGGCATCCTCGTTAGTGGACAATGACCTAGGAACAACCCTTAACATGAATCAACAATCAATTAAAACCTTATAATTCAATCACATGACTTAACGGATTCCTCTTAACAATCTTATATTCCATACAGGTTAAATTTTATTTCATTCAAGTTTCAACCAACTTATACTCAATGCGATATCCTACCTCATTTTCCAATACTTTCAACCTTATTCTTAGACCTTAAAAGGGCAATAAAAGTTCGATATGAACAACAATTAATTTCCAATCCTATAGCTCTTACAACAATAGTTATCAAATGAGTCACTAGTATGAAATGACTCACACATTCAATTAGACTTCTGTTGTCCCTAATATATGATGATTCTAGCACACGAATTAAAGAAAGAAAGGAAGATATGAGATGAATTTTAGAGAGAGAAAGTAGTGAGAGAAAGTAGAGAGAAAAAAGGTTGGTGAAACTTGTGGAATATTAGATTAGGAGAAAAATGAAATGACCAACACCCTTCCTAACATGCTAGGAAGAGTATATATAGTCCACCCACATGCGGGCTTCTTTATGGACTATATGGTTTGGGCCGGGCTTTCCTTTTGGGCTTTATTTACTTATTAATGAACTTTAGCCTAAAGTTAAGCCCGTTATACACGACTAATATACTACCTATTACAACGTTCTAAAATACGATACATAATAACCATATGACCGAGCATTCTTGTTTGACTCAATATTTTGAGGCTAACAATCTCCCCCAATGAGAGGTCATAAACCTTGGTCATTTAGGAAATTTGTAGAGATTACTAATCTCGCCATAAATGGGCCTTGAACGTGTAATCGTAGTTTTGTTCCTTCATGCTGTGATCTTTGAGCCTTTGTTGTTGTCTTTAGACTTTGTCTTTAAGCTTGAGATCTTCAAATCATCCTTGACATGTCTTTGCCATCTTGCGATCTTGTGTCTTCATCCACATTCTCACACTATTAATTGTTGAATATGTCTTTAGACATGAGTATGTGGTTTCTGAATCATTGACTTTGCTGAGTACACCGTGATGCCACCTTCTCGAGACAAAACATAGACACGGACTGAATGGCTTTGACATTCGTCCTAAATCGGTAGCGTTTTACCTCCGGTCGGTGAAGACCGTTATACGATATTAAATATCGTACCTGTGATCAGGTAGATTCAATTAAGAATCTCCTTGACAGGGTTTCGCGACTGTACTAGCCGTTCTCTTTACTCGACCGTCTCAAAGCAAGACTACGAACATAAAGAGTGAATCAATTGGATAAATATCCGCTTGATTAAAGTCGTCAATTCAAATTCCTGGAACAAGTTTGATTCATTAAGAATCTTACCATTGTTGCTTTCCAGTTGACACAAGCTTGATTCATAAGAATCTCGCAAGTTACCTACCGTAGCGCTGTTTGATGTTGACGCTAGAAGGATTTCCATTCGTCACTGTGAATATTAATAAATATCACTCTTAATGTTCTGGCAAGACCATAAAGATATTGCGTAGAAACTGAAACGAGTTTGAATCAATTAAGAGTCAAACCACTGTTGCTTTTCAGTTTTACACATGTTCAATTCATAAAGAATCTTACATATGACCTACCGTAGTGCTGTTTGATGTTAACACTGGAAGGATTTACACTCATCATTATGAATACTAAGTAGTATCACTCTGAGTGTTCTAGCAATATCGCAAGGATATAGCGTAGGACTCTCTTGATCTTTATCCGTGTGTCCTAATGAGATTTGATTGATCTCTTGGCTCTAGACTCTATTTGTGCACTTTTAGTGGTCGGAGGCTGGAGCAGGTGCCACCTATTCAATATCAACTATCTCGAAGTAAGAAAGTCAATAGTAGTCATGTTGTTCTCCGTGACAATAAAACAAACTTCTTTTGAGAGAAGCCTGAGTAGCTAGGAAAGGGTTGTGCTTCACATCACTGGGTCCATGATGAGTTTGTCTTCATGATGAGTTGACCCGGTTTCTGCCTAAGTTGTATGGAGGGCTTCTTTCTTTACACCCTTTATCCTTACATTTCTTTTTCATTCTTCAACCCCTTCAATGCTTACCAAGACATCATTACTATCCATTGCTAGCATCAGTACTTAGTCGGCATTCAGCTACGTTCACATTCTACTCCATCTTTCCTAAGGACTTCTAATAATCTATTGGATTGTCCCTGGGAAGATCCCTCCGGTTCTGGTTGGATCATAGGACTAAAACCTAACCACCCTTTTGACACCAATAACGTCGTGAATTAAAGATGTTGTGGGTATTTGATCGTAACCATGAAAACCACTTTAAATTCTAACGAAGTGTTTAAAAAACATTTAACACCTTGCTAGTTTTGTCGTTTTAGAAATGCTCCCCCTTCACATGTGCATCGATAATCGAAAGTGTTTCGCACATGTATGTAAGAGTTAAAGTGCTTGAGTCTTATATTAGATCACATTTTCTCCCCCTATCTCTAATATATAAAATCTTTTGATATTAGAGATACCAAATTTGATTAAAATATATTTTGAAAAAATAGTCTTGAAATCTCTTGGAGAAAGATGTGTTAATCTTTTGCATGAAGTTAAAATGCTCCCCTTCAAAAATTGATCCAATTGAATTGTCATTGTGAGGATATGATCCACATTTCACTTTTTGAGGATAGGAGTTGTGGAACACACAATTTTTGAAAGATTTTGAATATCATTGAAAAATTCTTGAAAAAATTGTGTTCAACGTTTGTTGAAAAAACAATTCTTTTTGTCGAAAGGTTTTTCTAAAGCATAAACTTGAGTTCATAGACTTTGAATGTCTTGACGAATCCGCTCAAGTGTAAGAAGATTTCTCTTCTTTTGCTGAGGGTAAGGGTACTAAATCGTACACTCCCCCGTGAATATCGATCCGGGTTGCAATCTGAAAGTGATTACAAGCCATTGTGTTGAGCTCAAAATGTTGAATGTTTTGTGACTAGCTCAACCCGTGATAGATTGCTCTACCCGTTGTTTGGAAATATTGTCCAAAATAGACAATTTCCTTTATTAAAAGAAGAAATGACATGTTTTGAAAAATATTTACAACTTTCATTCGAGCTTTATGTACACACCCGTGTCGTTATTGAGCGACATTTCTAGGCACGTCCATATTATCGATACTGAAAGACATGTCGAGAAGAATATTTTTGGATTTTGAAAGATTTTTAATTTTGTGTTTTATATTTTTGGATTTTGCTTTTTCAAAGATATTTACAGGTTGATGTTTGATAGATAAATCAAGCAGGTACCTTTGCCAGAATCTCCAGGTCTGCTGGAGTCAAACATCTCATACCAATTTGCCTAACGAGGTACTCAAACCTATCTTTCGACAGAGCTTTCGTAAACAAGTCGGCTAATTGGTAATCCATTCCAACAAAGTATAATTCAACGATACCTCTTTCAACTTGTTCCTTTATGAAGTGGTATCTGACATCGATGTGCTTCGTGCGGGAATGCTGTACCGGATTGCAGGATATGGATATGGCCGACTTAGAGTCACAGTACATAGGTACTTTATCAAAGTGGAAACCATAATCCGTGAGTTGGGTTCTCATCCAAAGAACTTGAGCACAACACGCAGATAGAGACACATACTCCGCTTTGGCTGATGAAAGTGACGTGCAATCCTGCTTCTTGGAAGACCATCCCACAAGCTTATCTTGACCTAGAAATTGGGCACCACCAGAAGTACTTTTTCGTGTATCAAGACACCCTGCATGATCAGAATCTGAATAGGCCGTTAGAAAGAAACCGGTTTCCCTCGGATACCAGAGTCCCAAATGAATGGTATTCTTGAGGTACCGAAAGATCCGTTTAACCTCCTTGAGGTGCTTTTCTGTGGGTCGTGCTTGATATCGTGCACAATAACATGTAGCATGATGAATATCAGGTCTGCTTGCTGTCAAGTACATGAGGGAACCAATCATGGAACGATATCTCATTTGATCTATGGCATTTCCCTCCAAGTCAGCATCTAGCGATGTGGTTGATAATGGTGTCCCAACGGGGTCACATGAAGTCATACCATGCTTTTTGATTATCTCTTGACAATAATTAGCTTGGTTTATAAAGATACCACTTGGGGATTGGTGAACTTGAATTCCTAGAAAGAATTTTAGTTCGCCCATCATTGACATTTCAAATTTGTTGTGCATTACTTTTTCAAACCATTTTGAAAGTTTTGGGTTTGTAGACCCGAAAATAATGTCATCAACATAAATTTGCACAAGCAAAATGTCATCCCCATATTTATAAGTGAACAGAGTTAGATCAATGGAACCTTTTGAGAAACCTTTGGATACCAGAAATTTCGAGAGCTCGTCATACCACGCCCTTGGAGCTTGCTTGAGTCCATATAGTGCCTTGTGGAGACGATACACCTTGTCAGGATAATGAGGATTGACAAATCCTTCCTGCTGCGTGACATAGACTTCTTCCTTCAAAGGACCGTTAAGAAATGCCCGTCTTTACGTCCATTTGATAGACAGTGAATCCCTTATGTGTAGCATAAGCAAGAAAAATCCTGACTGCTTCCATACGAGCAACTGGTGCAAATGATTCATCAAAATTAATTCCCTCTTTCTGGCCATACCCCTTAGCCACTAGCCTGGCTTTGTTCTTGATGATCGTGTTTTCTTCATCCATCTTGTTTTTCCAGATCCAACGAAGATTTAAAGGAGTCACATCGTATGGTCTGTCAACAAGTTCCCAGACTTTAAGTCTTTCAAATTTTTGAAGTTCATCCGTCATCGATTCAATCCAAGCATGATCAGCCATGGCTTCTTTGATGTTTTTCGGTTCAACAGTACTCACGGCGAGTGCGAACATACAAACATCGCCATCAGTTGCTAGTTGTCGTCTTGTACGAACAGGCTGTGAAGGGTTTCCAATTACATGAACCAAAGGATGATCTCGGGTCCAATGATGTGTTGAAGGATGTCGTTGATAGAACGTATGCATATTTGACGGATCAACATGGCGAGTAGAAGACTCTCCAGTTTCGTGTACCGATGTACCGAATGGGTTGTGAAAATCGTCATCGTCAGATAGTGCACCGTCTGCTTGATTTGTGTTCTCTGGAGCAATGAGAGTAGTTGTGGATGTTGTAGGATCGATTGTTGAAGTGATATTATGAGGAGGTAAATCTGCAACAACCCGTGTTGAAGTAGATGAAGTTGTATCCTTTTGTTGACGATGAATGGTATCATCATTCTTATCATGAGTGACAGCGGAAGAATTCGATGCAACTTGTTTCTCCCCTGTGAAATATTCATCATACATTGGTCCATATAACATTTCCAACTCTTCAAGTGTCGTGTCCACTGTCATATCTACTCTAGGAACATGTTCAGGAACCAGCTTTGAACTTGACGGTTCATTGCTGTGGTCTTGAGTTCTGAGTTCCATGCGGTTGTGAACGGAAGTCGTTTGTCGTTGTGGATCGGGACTTAAACTGCTTTGTTCAAGTGCCATTTCTTGTAATTCATCAAATCTGATATGAATAGTCTCGACTATCAATTTTGTTCTCTTGTTGTATTCTCTGTATCCCTTAGACTGAGTTGCATATCCCACTAAAATGCATGCATCACCTTTCTCTTTCATATTGTCCAGATTTTCACCATCTCGAATAATGTAACACGTACATCCAAAAACATGAAGGTGTTTGAGTGAAGGTTTGCGATCATTAATTATTTTGATATGGTGTCTTTTCGTGTCTTGGGATAACTAAGGAGCGGTTTTGTGTGTAGCATGCGGTTGACACGACTTCGGCCCAAAAGTATAGTGGAAGTTTTGAAGCGGATAATAATGTTCGAGCAGCCTCAACTAAAGTACGGTTTCGTCTTTCAACAACGCCGTTTTGTTCGGGTGTTCGAGCAATAGATGTTTCATGTTCAATTCCTTCGGCTGCAAAATAATTTCTCAGTGTTGAATTCAAAAATTATGTACCTCTGTCAGTACGAACCACTTTAACTTGAGCTTGAAGACCACGTTGTATCACTTTAAGGAAGCTGATGAGAACATCGGGTGTTTCATCCTTGGATCTCAAGAAGTGAATCCATGTGTACCTTGAGTAGTCATCGACAATTACCATATCTTCCCATTGATACTTTGAACACGCATGGGACCACACAAATCTATATGAAGAAGATCTAACCGTCCTTTAGAGCTTGGTGTAGTCTTTGTCTTGAAACTACTCCGTTTAGCTTTATAAAGATCACAAGAAGAACAAAGATGATCTTTGATGAACTTCAAGTTAGGAAGGCCTCGCACAATATCTTTCTTGGAAAGCAAGTTGATAGTGTTAAAGTTAAGATGAGATACACGTTGATGCCATAACCAAGCTTGAGTCGTTGAAGCTTTAGCCATGAAACAGATTGGAGTTGAAGATGTGGAGTCTTGTAGTGAAATAGTGTAGAGATCAGTACCCCGTGTTCCGGTAAGTAAGTCATTCCCATCATAATCACGAACAAAACATGTCTTCTTTCTAAAAGCAACCTCCAAATCCGCATCACAGAATTGACCAACCGAGAAAAGATTATGATTGACCCCTTCGACGTAGTAAACCCTTTTGATAGTGATATTCCCCTGAACCAAGTCTCCATATCCTAGGATCGGTGCAAATTGATCATTTCCGAATCGGACCGTACCCAGGAACTTCTCCACGAAGTTAATTAGAAGCTTGAGATTCCCCGTCATGTGCTTCGTGCATCCGGAGTCCATTATGAAGAGAATTATTTCGATCACCTGCAGAAGAATTAGAACACGATGGAGCATTTGCTAAATTGGATTCCATGTTAGTTGTGATTTCTGATTCATTAGTTTCCCTAGTTTCATCACTTAGAGGCACACTAACGCTCGTAGTCACATTTTCTGTCCGAACCTTAGGCATCCATTTATATCCTGGAAGACATTGATTAGCAAACCACCATTTCCAAGGCTTGCTAGAAGACTCATATAATTCCCTAATTCTGCTTCTAGGGTTCTTAGTAGTGGAGTCTGATGAAATACTTTTCTTAGGGGGGGTTGCACCAGAATGGTTCACTTTGCGTTTGGGTTTTCTAGCACTAATAGGCATCACAGTTTGCTTCTTAGTTCTAGTTTCTACACCTTTGACATTATTCGAAACACACATAGCATGATTAGCATTATCACACTTTCCACATTTCACACAAACAAACTTAACTTTCATAGCATTCAAAGTCGAATCATTCAAATCGTCATTACACGCGATTACAGACGTTTTATTCTTAGAAACATTGAAAATCCTAGGGTGGTCTTCTACTTCCTTCATCTTCCCTTGACTTTTGTTTTACCAGACCTTTTCATTCATGCGAGTGCTCTTAAGATGGGGCCGGCTAACACTAGCAGTGGGGACTACTCCTGTAGTAAAAGACACACGTCTATTAGTGTTTCTAGAAGTCTGAGGTGATTGACTTTCTTTGTTTTGTGTGGGTTTAGTGGCCAATCTATACATCCCTGGTTTAACCACATTTGTGTTCTTAATGCTTTGTGATCGAATATGTGTTTTGAGAGTATTTTGTGGTAACCTATCCTTCCCTTCCGTCTTGGGGGCAAACGCAGGTTTTGCAAATGTAGAATTAGAGAAAACAGATGGTTTTCCCAAGACAGAGGGTCTAGTCACTTTTTGAGCATTGGGTTGTCTTACAACAGGTTTCTTAACACTAGGTTCCACAATCTTCCCACCCATCTTAGCAACGAGTTTCTGCAACTCTGCTATCGCTCTGTCCCTATCTTGTAACTGAGCTTTCAACCCTTTAATTTCCAAATTCTGTTCGTTCATTTCTCGAAACGTTTGGGAAAGTTTTTCTTGCAATTTATTATCATGTGGAAAACTACCAACGTCTTTTTGCAAAGCAAGTTCAAGAGAATGACAATGTTCTTGAAGGAAATCAGTTTTGTGTTGAAGTAACTCAAAAGCCTTTTTATCAACATTTTCTTTATGTTTTGAAAGCTCAAGTTCAAGACCCTCACACTCTTTGATTTTATCAAGATATTTGCATGCAACATCAGAATATTCATCGATATCAGCACAAGATTGAAGAGTTACACACAAAATATCTTTGGAGAGACATTCTTCTAAGAGTAGATCATATTCGTTTGAAAATTCAAATTTGTCATTTTGAAGGTCATCAATTTCTTTTTCAAGAGACTCAACATATTTCAAATCATCAAACATTTAAGAACATGTTCTTTTATTATCTTCATATTTGGTATTAAAAGTTCTTTCACAAGCACAGTTATGTCGTGAGGATTCTCGGTTTTCCACTTATCCTTTTGACGTTTCTCCCAATCGCTTGCAACAATTGATTGAACATTATTAACGTGGTGTTTAAGAAAACCAAGTATTTTTCTACTTTTGCTTTTAGAAGCATCTAGAGGCAAATAGTTAATATATTTAAAAACATTAGTTTTCCTCTTAGTGGCAAAAGCTTTTTTCCATTGAGTTCTTTTTTGTTTGCATTCTAAAAATAATTCCTCACGAGACTTCTGTTTTTGTGGAGTGAAAAGACCATAAAGACTGTTTTCATAAGCATAGTTATATGGTTTCACAAAATCTTTAATGACCGGTGATCTACTCTCGTTATCCCAAAGGGACGTCTCTTCACTATCGATGTTAGCTACTGGGCAGTCATTATCAGTCCATTCGGACTCATCAAGATATAAGTGAGGGTTTGCAGCTTGAGCTTGTTCGAGGTACTTGGGGGTGGCAAAGCTAGGTTGACCCTTGAAAAACGACCGAGGTGCTATCATTCTTACGGTTTGAATAGAGTCATGTGTATTATAAACAACTTTTTTCAAAAAATCGACTTGTTCTTCGAGATCCTTTACTTTTTCAGTATCTTTGTTTTTTCTATTTTTGAAATCTTGTTTTAATGTTTCAACCTCTTGTTTCTTCTCGTCAAGAATTTTAGCAGAATCGGTGGTGTTCATAGAAAGCCTCTGTTCAAGTTCATAAACTTTTGTAGTGGCAAGGTACGTTTTTTGACGTTCATCACTTAATAAAACATTAAATTGACATTTTTCTTTAGTTAACAAAGCAAGAGCTTCATTGTATTTATTTTCAAAATCGTCCTTTTTAACGGTGATGACACGACTTTTGTACCCCTCAAGCTCGTTGGTCTTTTGAAGAAGCTCAGCCCTATAACCATCAATAGTCTCACTAGATTTTATAAGAGCGGCTTTGCATTCTTCAAAGTTTTGAATGAGCGTTGCGTTTGCCTTCTTTAATTGCTTTTGATTCTTTCTATTTTCATTGACATCTTTTTGTAAACTAGCAATTAAATTAGCAAGCGCGACACGCTCCTCGTCATCATACTCATTTGCATGTTGATCATCCTCAAACTCATTATTGCACATGTCTGATGAATCGGGTGTGGTATTGCTATCAACCGTTTCCATCATAAACGTGTCAGTAATTGTTGTTGGTAGATCACTATGCTCATGTGTATCACCAAACACATTATATTCAGCATCATCTTGTACCTTATCAATTAGCTCAGTATCAAAGATAGGACCATTGTCATCTTCAGTGACGTTAAGGACCTCATGAATCTTTGCCATGTATGAATAATGTGCCTCGAGTTCTTGGTCGGAGAGTTCATCATCTGTGTCGTCAAGCATTTCTCCTTCCTCAGCTGATAACTTGATTCCATCTTCCATTTTCTTGCACAACAGCATCTTTTCCTTATGATAACCATAATCTTTAACCCTCTTTGGCTGCCTGCATTCCTTAGCCAAATGCCCAAAACCTCTGCAGTTAAAACACTGAATCCCACTTTGTTGCACAACTTGAGTCCCAACAGTTTCCTGATTTCCAACAACAGTAGCCACCCTCTGATTATCATACTTAGGTTGTCGATCATACTTTGGAGGACTCGCAACACGTCTTCGTGTGTCATACCTTGGAGGACTCTGTGCATTGGTGTTCCTCGAGTTTGAAGATGTTCGAAGGTTGTTGTTGGTGGGTTTGTAGATTTTCTTATATTGCTTCATAACGAAAGCCATTTGTTGCTTGAATTCCCTATCCTTTTGAGCTATTTCTTCATCACTGTCTTCTTCGGATGATTGCTCAGGTGTAGGTGATGGTGCTCTTGCAACTTCTTTGCCTCGGGATCGTGTTGGAATATGTGACTTGGAGACAATGGATGATCGTGGTGATGATGATTGAGTAGAGTAGGTCTTTGAAGTACGGGAGTGATATTCTGGGTAATGTTGAGTGGTAGACACCAAAGCAAGTGGATTGGAAATCTTTGCAACTCGTTCAGCTCGAAGTTCATTTGCCTCATTTTGAAATTGTTTCAAGATGTCAAAGAGCTTGTGATATGAAACTTCGTCTAACTTTTGTTGTTGTTTCACCAAGGTGACAAACCGTGTCCACTCTGGTTGAAGTTGTTGTAGAAATTGGACATTGACTTGCATGGTGGAAACTTGCAAGTTGTTTCGGGTCATATCATTCATCATCTTGTAGAATCAGGAGTAATAAGAATCAATTGATTCCCCATCCTTTGATGTAAACTTGCCAAAGTTCTAAAACATCTTAGTTTTCACAAATTGTTTGTTAAGTGATTCACCTTGTTGCAATCTTTCAATGGCCGTCCACATTTCTTGAGTAGTAGGACATGCGTCAACCGTAGAGTAAATTTCATCTCCAATGCCACTGAGAATTAAGTAGAATGCTTCCTTCTCTGCATCAAACCACGCATGGTTCTCTGGGGTGAGGTCGGTCCTCTTTTCATCACGTTCATATGCGCGTTGTGCGTCACTTGTGTCTGTGGCTGGTACTGCAGGAACTTGAATCCTTGAGAGTTTATAGGGTCCTTCCAAGATACATTGCCTTAAAGCATCACCGTTAGGTTTTGTGTCAAGGTAACATATAAAACGGGATTGCCATTGATCATATCGACCCGACACAAGCATTGGTGGTCTTTCTTTGTTACCTGCCACCATTATGTTGTTGTTCGTCACACGATATTCAGCGGTAGAATCCATCTCAATGTTCTCTGAAATGATGAATCGAATGTGGATCTTAAGTAGTTGTGTTGTGATTGTTAGGTTGTTGAAATTCCGAAAATTGCGATTTTTTCTCAGCCCGACAATAAATTCCTCAGTCCGACAAAACGGTAGACCTAAAAAATTTGTAATCACCAAATTTTTAAATTGAGCTAGAAATGTCCTAAAACTAGTATGGAAAAAATTTGATTTTACTTGACCTAAAAATTTTAAATCTTTTTTTTTTTAATCTTCGTGTAAACTACGTTCCGAAACTAGTCTAGATGGTGGCTAAGTCTAAAAGATACTCAAACAAAATTTAGCTAAACATGTCATCGGAATGTCCATCGGAATGTGCCATCGGAATGTTGGTTGTCGGAATGCTTAGATCGGAATGTCCTTTTGATCGCAATGTGTTCAGATCGGAATGTGGCTGAAATAAATTTGGCAGAGTAACGACTCACAATTCCCTTGAAACCGTCGGAATCGCAGATCGCAATGTACGATCCGGATGTCCAGATCGGAATAAGGTATCGAAATCCTTAGATCGCAAAGTAGAACCTAGCGGTTATTGCGATCAGGCATCACTTTTGTACTTTCCGATGGTTCAACAAGCTAGAATTTCGGAAAGAAGAAAAACAATAAAGTTTTCAACTTTTGATCCAAAAGACTCGTGTTCTAACCAAAACCAAGATACCCAAATCACTATGGCACGAATAAAGAAGTAATACGACGAGAAGAACACTAAAAAACACAAAAAATCTTGAATTCGTGGAAGAAATAAGGATCAAATCAAATGAAAACGCAAAAACCAATCACAAAACTACCCCATGGCGATTGATACCAATTGTTGTCCCTAATATATGATGATTCTAGCACACGAATTAAAGAAAGAAAGGAAGATATGAGATGAATTTTAGAGAGAGAAAGTAGTGAGAGAAAGTAGAGAGAAAAAAGGTTGGTGAAACTTGTGGAATATTAGATTAGGAGAAAAATGAAATGACCAACACCCTTCCTAACATGCTAGGAAGGGTATATATAGTCCACCCACATGCGGGCTTCTTTATGGACTATATGGTTTGGGCCGGGCTTTCCTTTTGGGCTTTAGTTACTTATTAATGAACTTTAGCCTAAAGTTAAGCCTGTTATACACGACTAATATACTACCTATTACAACGTTCTAAAATACGATACATAATAACCACATGACCGAGCATTCTTGTTTGACTCAATATTTTGAGGCTAACAACTTCTCGGAAAGGTACTAGTGGCATGAGGCTTTTGGGTAATGGTTCCAGTGACAGCCTCAAGTGCAACATTCACCCTTTCGATTTCAATTTAAGAATTGGGTGACAACGAATCAGATGACACCTTTCTAGGTGGTAAGGTTTTGTCAAACTCCACTCTATAAGGAAAGATCGTCATGACATCGATATCAAATTTAATCTCGCCAATTCTTCTACAAGATTACAATCAACTAATATCAACATTTCTACGAATATCAACCATTTTGTTGGGATCATAAATATCCACAACTTGGTTTAGATCTGGAATAGCTAGAATTACTATGGGAATAGCTTCGATTGATTTGCTAGGGGAGTAAGGGTTTCTTGTTACAATCTACGTCGTATAAATACCTCGTATAAATAATAAAATAATCATCAACAATCATCTAATCAAATTATATCATATGTATATATATATAATCAAAGTTATATATATATATTAAAATAACACTTCTCAGTCTGGTCTTGTCGGTAACTCGGGAAATCTTCGACACCGTTATAGTCAAAAGATTTTTTGACATTTTGAGAAAAATGTTTATAGTTAAAAGATTTTGAAATGTTTTATTCAAAACCTTGGTTTTTAAAAATCTTTCGTTCTCTATAACGAGAGCTCTGGTACCAAACTGTAACACTCCCAAATATACACAATTCAATACAGCGGAAGACTCGTTGGTGTTACGGGATAACACATTACTCATATCATAGACAACGCTTAAAAATCGGGTCGTTTAATAATAAAGCATTTCCATTCATAAATATCAAATTTACATAGGTCCCAAGTCATAGTATTTCATACAAGTTTTACAAAGCATTTGAATGGAAATTATTATTCAAGTGCGGGCCATGAATTCTTGTTGTCTTCCCGAGAATTACCTTCAAGTACCTGAGATAAAACATGTTGAAAGAAAAGGTCAGCGAAAACGCCGAGTGAATTCATAGAGTTTAATGAAAACCATTAATATATCATCGGTGTATATTTATTACCGAAAATCATTTTGTACAAATCCTTGTAATAGGCCATAAAATAGGCCAAAAATATTTTATACAAATCCTTGTCAAAATCATAATATAGGCTGTTGCCTTCAAAACCATTATACGAACCAATGTCGTAAAAACATCATACAATACGTTTTATAACGTTGTATAAAGTTAAATAAAAACCGTTATATGGATATGGTTATATAAAACCAAAACACGAACATAATATCAATAATAAGACCCCGTATTGCTAGTCAGGCAATATATCATAATTCAGTGCGTATAGCAGTATTTCGTTATTTTTGGATTATTACAAGCCGCATGACATTGTTACCTTACTACAACAAACAACGGGTAGCTAACCCGAAACTCATTTGCCCATCTAAATTAGCATGTCGTCACAATAATCACGCTTGTGTAAATCTTCTCATACATAAATTCGCTTACCAATCAATGTGGCACGACGGGGATCAACCTTCAAGGCGCGAACTGGGGTGATCGTCCCCACATAGTACTATTATATGCATAAGCGTCTACCAAATCCCGGTAGTTCACAATTCGTGCTAATGGGACTTTTAGTGACATAACCTAACTTTAATAATCCATTTCATTTCATTTATCGGGTCATATATTCATTCATCGGGTCATACAATCATTCGGGCCAAATCAATAAACAAACAATCGGGACAAATGATGTTCTATTTTATCAAAACTAACATGTTATCTCCCTCGCGGGTTTATAAAACATTTCATAAAAACATTTTAAAAGAGTGTGAGGCTATGAACTCATGTTGATTGGGAAAGGCGGTTATCGGCGATTTGGATGGACGGTACGTGCTTCAATCACGAAAACCTAGACAAATAATACTCGTCTTAGACTCTTGTCCAATGACTTTATAAAAACAATGGCTATGTATATATATGATGATTTTATAAATATGATGATGATCAAGTGGGAGTGTACATCTTTATTTACTCATTATAGTGTCAAGTGTTGGTAAATTTTTATACTAGTTTCATTAGTTTAACTTCTTTACTTGTTAAAGCCCAATAAGCCCATTATAAGCCCATTACATTCTATTAGTACAATTTTATACTTTTAATCTCAGCCCTATACTCACATGTTGTTCCCAAGTGGGTCAAGCCCAATAAGTAAGTCCATTATTGTTTAGCCAAACTTGTCGGGTTAATAGTCCTATAAGGCTATTTTGACCCGTTAATGTCCATATGTTATAAAGCTCGGGTTTTATCGGTTTTTACTTGTAATATATACTTATATATCAGTATATGAGTTATAAAAAGTTTACATTAGACGGGTCCGACCATCTAAGTTTTAATTGACGAAAACGTTAATTTTACGGTTTTAGCCGAAAAGACGTAAAAAACATGTTTATAGTTTTATAACTTATAAAACATATCAAACTATCATTTTTATAAAATGTCCCTTTTATTTATTATTTTACATACTTATATAAATTTAATATATAAGTTAGTGGGTTTTAATTTACATTTTATAATATATTTATTTGAGTGCTATTATAAATATAATACTATTATACTTTAATTTCACAAGATTTGATTTTTAGTTTCACTTTCACCATTTTTATCATATCTTGAGTTCTACAAAGAGATAGAAGCTCATTTTTGGATGACATAAACTTCATATTATGTGTTACAAATAACTTAGTTTTAGATACTGCTCAATCCAAGTCTAAGTATCCCTAACAGTCCTCACAAAACAGACTATTCAGATTGATACATCAATTTGTTTTGATCATATCTCACACATTATAATGATTCCATTGCATGGACAACTCTCACATGTGTCCAAGACTTAATACTTACTGTATATTGATTCCAATATGACATTTTATCAGTTTATCATATGGTTGCTTACTGTTTTTATACAGCCAACTATTTTAAGCATGATTTAACCATTTTACATGTGGTTTTCCATCTTTTTACCCATGTTTATCAACACCAAATCCCCACATAATATTTTTTATCATCATTCATCATCATATACATATACATAAATAAATAAAATACAAGATTACATAATCAAAATAAAAAAAGGATAGGAAGAACAATCTCTATACCACCAAAGTGATGAAAAGATGGGATTGATGATGAACAAGGCTTGGTTGTGGGTAACCAATCTTATGAGATATCAACACCACTTCTAGGATCACAAAATATTTTTAGACTTCTACAAAAAGCAGCCCTTGATCTCCATGGAAACTCCTTGTTAGTTGTTAAAATCACCTCCAATCTTCATCTTTTAAGTAACTATCAACATATGTTGAATATAGATGATGCTTATGGTTGAAAAGTTGATGAGGATGGTGATATGTGGTGGTGTTTGGACGTTCAAATAAAGGGAGGAAGAGAGAGTTGAGTGTTTTTAGCTAGTTTTCATGTAAGAGATAATGAGAAATGGTTTTTGGGTAGTGGTTTTGGGTTTTGTAAAGTTTAGGAGGACAAGTGTCCTCAAAGTTAATATAAACTTGCCACCAAAGGTGGTCTTTGTGGCTTATTCTTGCCATCCATTAGTGGGTGTGGGACAAGTGTCCCACTTGTCTCATCTCCACCAATTTACGGGTACTCCTTGATTCTAGTTTCCTCGATTTACGTGCCCTCGGGTCGATTTACGAAAAACATTTTTATAAATTATGAGTCAACGGCACAAAACGAATCTAATAAAAATTGTCTCATCAAAAACGGAGTTCGAAAATGTAAATACGTAATCCTAGGGTTTCCGGTTTAGTCGTAGAAGACGTTAAATTATTCACATAAGCTCTAGTTTCTTCTTGTAAATTTGTGAGTTTATGAAGCAACACAAATTTAAAATCCCAAAATAATATTCACGGATAAACTTATTTCCTGAAGTGTCGGACTGTCACCAAAAACGGTGTATGTAAACGTAAGCACGTAACGTAGAATCCTCCGGTTTAGACGTAGTCGATGCTACTTCAAGACGTAAACCCAAATTTCTTCCCAAAAATGAGTGAGTTCATATTATAAAATTTAAATAATGTTTTTAAATAATACTTGAAAATAAAATATCGACCATAAATTGACGGATTGTCACAATGCAAATTACAATGATGCTTGAGTCCATGCACACACCACGTACTAACTTCATTTTCCTGAGAAAAACATGCTTAGAGGGTCAACATAAAGTTGGTGAATTTACAGGTTTAGTAATACTTACTTTGGACATACATCAATCATAGAAATAACAATGCACAAAGCATTTTTACTAAAAGGTAGATTACATTTTCTATTACTCGAAACTGAAGCTTAACCTTCCATAGTCCTCAACAGATGAGAACTTGATGTCCTACAAAAGAAACCCAAACCCAGTTCCAACACGGTATACATCTGTTGTTCCGGACAAGGCATAGTGAGCATGACTCACCCAGATGGGGATGGCCAATCCCAAATAGATCTATTTATAACATTCGGACAATTACAATAATTTAACAGTTTCTATAATAGTCAATAATAGTCAAGTTTATACAATTCCGTTATGTCCAATAAAATAGTTACATGTTTTCTCCCCCGTAGAGGAAAAGTTTATCAATAGTTTATATGGGGCTGTAAACTCACCTGGGAGTTTGCAAAAGCTGTATAATATGAATATCCAAATAATTCTCACGTCACAAGCTATGCCTAATCAAATAGTATAGTCTTAATGAATAATACAAGGAACGTACGTGTATGTTTATACAGATTTTTTATTCAGTTTATTAATGCTACAGTGTTTATCTAAATAACTATAGTACAAGTATTAACAATATCCATTTAAACTTGTAATTAAGTTTCACATTTAAGTAAACATAAAATGTTTTACTTATAATATTAGTTTACATCCGCAGTACATGTATTAATAATAACCATTTAAACTTATTATTAAGTTTCTTAAGTAAACATAAAATGTCTTACTTATAATATTAGTATACATACTTGCATTCAATTTATTTAACGTTCACATAATTTTATTTCCTAAAAGCATATGAATACATGTATTAATTATACATATCCATATTGTTTATACAAATTATTTCATAAAGCAAAATATAAATATTATATTTTTCTAAAGTAAAAATATAAATATTTTATTTAACTTTAAAGTTCCCATAAATTATTTAACATTTATAAAATAATTTATAAATTGCAAGTTTAAGAATTTACCACTTAAATCCTTTTAGTAATTTAAAATAGAATTAGGGTTAGGGCTAGTTTAAGTTTCGAAATATTACAAAACTAGTCCCTCCATGTTTTAAGTAAAGTAAAACTTTCGGATTTTTCACATTTAGTACCTAGGGCTTGTTATACATTCGGGTTATGGTAGTTTTAGTCCTCTTAGTTATATCTAGGTTTTATAACTTTCATATAATGGCAAAAACAGTCCCTAGGGCTTCTTTATGTTTCAGCTTATTACAAAAGTGGTCCTTAGGGTTATGAAAAGAAAAAACAACTTTTAGAAACTTTCCAAAATGGTCCCTAAGGTTTAATATGCCACGGATGGTATTTATTAAACCCTAGACTTTCGGATAATCACATTTTTAGTCCTTGTGTTTAATAGTTTATCCAAACAAGTTTAAAATGTCATGGTTTTAGTCCTTAGGTTTCATAAATATTCATTTTAGTCCAAAAGTTTTTATAAGTTATATTTTATTATAAAAACTTTTATTTAAATAATCTAAAACATTAAATGGGCTCATTAAATGGGTTAAAAGACTATTGGGCTATCTAGTGGGCCTAAATACATTTTAAGTCCACTAATTTGTTAAATGGGCCTTTAAAACATTTATTGGGCTTAAATACATTTTTAAGTCGACTAATTAATTAAATGGGCCTAAGCATATTCTTAAGTCCATAAAGGTACTAAGATTTGTTATATGGGCTTAATGGGCTCATTTAGTCTTGGGCTAATGTTGCATGGGCTTGATTAGTCCATCAATACTAATTTTTCATTTTATGTAAGTAATAGTTTAGGTTTTCTAATAAGCTTATTATTAGTTTATCTATATTTAGTTATAAACCATAATAAAAGAATAAAACTCAAAGTTTGTTTTATTTGGTGTATCAAATGAGATCTAGATTTGTTACAAGGTTGCATGCAAGTCATAATCTTTAATATGAGCTTATAACTCACGGCTATATTAAGTTATAGCTTATTAAGATTAGTCGAGACCTGTTTTAAGGTTGCATGTAATCATAAGAGTCTCAAAATAAGATCTAAACTATGTATAGACCTAAAAATTAATCACAAGTCCATATATACACATATATAGCCCACGGCTATAATTTAATCTTGGTGTTTCCAAGATGAGATTTTTAGATAGTTTTGTGTTTTATAAATATTTATAAAGTCCAACATAATTATCTAGGTTTATTGCATGTTTCCAAGGTTACCATGAATCAAAGAAAAATAACATATAGCCCACGGCTATATTGTTTTCCCCAAATGTTCCCATAAGATCTTTATACGTATTTTATGTTTATTAGGTTAAGTTAAGTCCTTAACACTAGATCTAGGTTTTACATTGACATGCATGTACATTTAAAATCCATCCAAGGATATATATAGCCCACGGCTATATTTGTACACATAAAGTGTTTAAGTGATTTTTAGTAGTTCATTATACATGTATGAATACATATCCCATTATTTAAAACTTAGTACTTAAATCATAAGTGTCCATTTAATTATGCCGTGACCTTTAAGGTCATGGTTTTTCATGGTTTTGAGTTACACAATATTACTTATGATATTTATGATTATTAGTTAACCAAAATCCCAAAAGTGATATTTGTAACCCATGGATACATTTAAATTCATAAAATGATCCATATGATTTTAAATCATGTTTAAAAATATAATACTAGTCATAGGTTTCTTTATCAAAAGTTTTTAACAATGACTAATGGTATTCCAAAATATGTCGTGACCTTAGATTGTCATGGTTTTATCAAATCTTGATTTTTAACAAGTTGTTAGATGTGTTTATAGGTGGATGTTGATGCATGCAAGTAAAAATGAAGAAAGCATAATGAGTAATACCTTTCTTGCTAAAGTTACTAAGGAAGATTTAGAGAACAAAGGAGATTAGGGATCTAATCTTGATGAAGATAAAAACCCTAACTATAACCAAGCCGTGACCCTTAAGGATTTGGCTAGGGATTGCTATAATGATTCCAAAGGTGGAGATACTACTAAATGATTAGTAGTTAAGATAAGATAAAGATCTAGCGAAGTTAATGTATGTTTTTGGATGTATCCGTATGATTTGAGAGAGAAAAAGATGAGAGAATGATATTTGATTTTTGCATGAGAGAATGAGTTGTGTGTGTGTGTTTTTTGGCTTAAAGGGGAGAGAGAATGGCAAGGAAAAAGGCATGATTGCCTTGGTAAGACTATTTGTGCCATGTGTTGGCTTTTACAAAACAAAGAAAACTCTTCTCCGTCCACCTAGGGTGTGTGGCGTGTAAGGCTAACCAAAGGGGAGTGGGCTTTGGCTTGGGCTTGTGTTGGGCTAGAACACAAAGAGAAAGGATCTTGGGCTAGTCCAAGAAAGTGTAAGTATGCTTATTGTATGCATACATTCATACACGGATACATATACATTGTGTAGCATGTTTTCCAAATTTGTTAAGTGTTGTATACTCAAATGATGGTTATACATTTTATTACTTGTTCTTCTAGTTTTTAAGTACATGATTTAAGTTATGTAACTTATTACAATAGAGAAGGATTGTAAAAGTATAAGTACATAATGGACAAATTCACACACATCTTATAGAAATATAACACATGAGAGAGTGTTCTAGGATTATTGGGTGAAACTTTATTACATTCAATCATGGTAAAATAATGGATTTTACAGCACCACCCCGTAATTTTAGCTTTTTCCTCAAAGCTACTAAAAACGTAGTTATCGTTTTAGTGAAAAGATCTGGGTACTTGGCTTTGAAGATGTCTTCTCGTTCCCAGGTGTACTCGGGGCCTCTCTTCGAGTCCCATCGCACTTTGATCAACGGGATGCGCCTACGTTTTAACTTCTTGGTTTCTATATCCATGATTTCCACTAGTTTCTCCGTGTATTGGAGTTGGTCGTCGATCTGACTCCTTCTAAGGGCATAACCAAAGGTTCCTTAGCGTAGCACTTTTTTAGATTAGATACATGCAAGGTGGAGTGTATCCGACTTAATTGTGGTGGCAGCTCTAAACGGTAAGCTACTTCCCCGACCTTGGCTACCACTTTGAAAGGGCCTACATATCGTGGATTTAACTTTCCACGTTTTTCAATTCGTATAACTCCCTACCATGTTGACACTTTTAGCATGACGTGATCTCCTAATTTGAACTGCACGGGTCTGCGTTTCTGATCCGCGTAGCTCTTTTGTCGATCGCGAGCAGTTTGAAGTCTCTATTTTATAAGGACAATTATGTCAGTTGTCTCTTGAATCAATTCAGGTCCGGTGAATTGGAACTCACCTACTTCTGCCCAACACACAAGAGAGCGACATTTACATCCATAGAGGGCTTCCAAAGGGGCGGCCTTGATACTAGCGTGGTATCTATTGTTGTAGGAGAAATCAACCAAGGGTATGTGCTCGACCCAACCATTTCCAGAATCAATCACACATGCCCTTAGCATGTCCTCTAGGTTCTGGATGGTTCATTCACTCTGACCATCCGTTTGTGGATGATAGGCGGTGCTCATATCCAGTTTGGTACCCAGGGCTCGTTGGAGAGCCCTCCAGAAGTTTGAAGTGAATCTACTGTCCCGATCACAAATTATTGAGACTGGTACTCAATGTTGGGTCACAATCTCTTTAAGGTAGATCCTTTCCAACTTGGATAGAGAGTCAGATTCTTTGATGGGTATGAAATGAGCAGACTTGGTGAGTCGGTCGACTATCACCCAGATGGCATCATATCCGTGTGATGATTTTGGGAGTTTGGTAATGAAGTCCATGGTGATATTTTCCCACTTCCATTCAGGTATCTCAGGCTGTACTAGTAACCCTGAGGGTTTTTGGTGTTCTGTCTTGACACGTGAGCAAGTCAAACATTTCTGGACGTAAGTGGCTATGTCAGCTTTCATGTTTGGCCACCAGTATAATTTACTCATATCTTGATACATCTTTTCTGATCCAGGATGTATAGAATATTTGTATTTATGTGACTCGTGCATGATTACGTCCCTCAAATTCCCATAACGGGGTAACCAACTCCTCCCGTGTAAGCACAAAGTTCCATCCGCCCTCGGTTCCAGTTTCTCTTTGGAGAAGTCGGTTCGAAGCATTCCTCCAATGTCTTCTTTCCAGTGGTTTTTGGGTTTCTATGCTTGAATTTGTGCTTCAAGAACTTTCTTGGGCAAGTCTATATTGATGGTCATGGTTATGGCTCGAACCCTCATGGGTGGATCTTTATCCTTATGGCTTAATGCATCAGCAACTACGTTTGCTTTACCTGGGTGGTATTTGATTTCACAGTCGTAGTCGCTTAGAAGTTCGATCCAACGACGCTGCCTTATATTCAGCTCTTTCTGATTTAGTATGTGTTGCAAACTCTTGTGGTCAGTATACACCGTACACTTTGTCCCGTATAGGTAATGCCTCCATATTTTTAAGGCAAAGACTGCAACTCCAAGTTCTAATTCATGAGTAGTTTGGTTCTTCTCATGCTTCTTCAATTGCCTAGAAGCGTAGGCGATCACTTTCTTCCTTTGCATTAGTACTGCCCCCAGTCCCTTCTATGATGCAGCACAGTACACCTCGAAGTCATCCTTTCTTTCAAGCAGGGATTGGAGAGGCGCGCTGCACAATTTTGTTTTATTGACTGAAAAGACGATTCCGCCTTCTCTCCCCATTTAAACTCGACTCCCTTCTGAGTGAGCTTGGTCATTGGTTTGGCTATTTTGGAAAAGTCTTCGATGAATCTGCGGTAGTAACCAGCAAGGCCTAAAAATTGACGGATCTCTGTCGGTGATTTAGGAGATGCCCAGCTCTTAACAGATTCGATCTTTGCAGGATCTACGTGGATGCCTTCGCTGTCAATCACGTGGCCTAGGAAGTGGACTTTGGATATCCAGAAGTCACATTTGGAGAATTTTGCATATAGCTGTTCTTCCTTGAGTACTTTCAGTACTTGAGCCAGGTGCTCCGCGTGTTCTTGTTGGTTTTTGGAGTATACAAGTATGTCATCGATGAAGACTATCACAAACTTATCCAAATAAGGTCTACACACCCGGTTCATGAGATTCATGAATATTGTCGGTGCGTTTGTCAACCTAAAAGGGATAACTCGAAATTTGAAATGACTGTACCGGGTTCCGAAGGCTGTCAAATATCCTCTTCCCTGACTCTCAGTTGATGATACCCAGATCTCAGATCAATTTTTGAATACATACTCGATCCTTGGAGTTGATCGAATAAGTCTTCGGTGTGAGGTAACGGATAACGATTCTTTACTGATAGTTTATTCAATTCCCGATAATCGATACACATCCGAAAAGAGCCATCTTTTTTTTGATAAAAAGAACAGGAGCTCCCAACGGAGAGAAATTAGGCCTAATGAATCCTTTTTCTGATAGCTCCTTGAGTTATTTAGCTAACTCCTTTAATTCCGATGGTGCCAACGGATATGGGGCCTTAGCTACAGGCGCAGCCCTAGGAATCAAATCAATTTGGAATTCTACCTGTCGAACTGGTGGCATGCCTGGCCATTCATCAGGAAATACTTCAGGAAAATCTCGGACAATTGGTACGTCCTTAATCTGTTTCTCCTCGGGTTCGTCTTCTTCATCAATTTTGGAAAGGTGGGCTAGGAAGATGGGGCATCCTTTGACCAAACGTTTCTGGACTTTGGTGCAGGAGATGACACTAAGTCTAGTGTTGATTATGTCTGGTTACTGTCCCCTCGTATAATCAAGGTTTCATCTCCCCAAGGTATACGAACCAGTTTTTGATAACATATGATAACTACACGATATTTTGCTACCCAATCGATGCCAATAATGACATCGAAGCTACCAAGACTTACTGGAATCAAGTCAATCTTAAACGGGTGATTAGAAAGGTTTAAGGTACAACCTCGAATGATGGTGTTAACTATCATAACATTTCCGTCGACTAGTTCTACCGTATAGTAGGGGTCTAAAAATGATGGGGTGACTTCCAGTACTTTAATAAACTCAGTAGATATAAAGCTTTGGTCTGCCCCGGTGTCAAAAAAGACAATGCATATCATTGATTTAGTAAAAACATACCGGTGACGATGTTGGAATCCGGATTGTCTTGGGCATTGCCAACCATGTACACTTACGATGAAGTTCCCTTGTTGTCCTTTTTCTGGTTGGCCATCTTGGGATAGTCGGGTCTCACGTGTCCAGGGGTTCCACATTCGTAACACACTACGGTTCTCCTTGGTCCAATGTTGCTTCCACCTGTGGGGTTTCGGTTTCCATGTTGCCCACTTCCGCTTCAACGAGAATTAGACTTTCCCTTGTTAATTTTTTCGGGATTGTTATTGGGTCTAACCGAGGTAACAGCATTTGCTTGACATTCACGAGAAAAATGGCCTGGTTGGTCGCACTTGTAGCATCCCTGGCATTGACCTCCAACAACATGATGATAGTTGCACTTTTGACACTTAGGCTTGGAACCTGAGTAGCCCTTTGTGCTGGTTGTGTGATTAGTACCATAAGTTTGCCCAACGTCTTGCCTTTTGGAAGGCTATTGGTGTTGGCTACGAGAACTTTCATCCGACTTTATCTTGTTATCCGTTTTCTTTTCAGACAAACTGCGTGTGCAATCCGTCAATTTATGGTTTATATTTTATTCTAAAATATTATTTAAAAACATTATTTTAATGTTATATTATGAACTCACTTATTTTTGGGAAGAAATTTGGATTTACGTCTTGAAGTAGCATCGACTACGTCTAAACCGGAGGATTCTACGTTACGTGCTTACGTTTACCTACACTGTTTTGGTGACAGTCCGACATTTCAGGAAATAAATTTATCCGTGAATATTATTTTGGGATTTTAATTTTGAGTTGGTTCATAAACTCACAAATTTACGAGAAGAGATTAGGACTTACGATTTTAATTTAACGTCCTTTACGACTAAACCGGAAACCTTAGGATTACGTATTTACGTTTTCGAACTCCGTTTTTGATGAGACAATTTTTATTAGATTCGTTTTGAGCCGTTGAATCATAATTTATAAAAACGTTTTTCGTAAAACGACCCGAGGGCACACAAATCGAGGAAACTAGAATCGAGGAGTACCCGTAAATAATTGGGGATGAGACAAAAACAAGTTTTGCCCCACCCCTTCACATGGGACGGTCACAAAACTACACCACAACAACTTGGTGTCAAGTTGTTGACAAGTTACTTACACTTGTCATTTGAAGCTTAACATTTAAGCTACCAAAACCACAAAACCATCCACTCAAACCATTTGTTCATTTCCATCCATGCAAACCACCACAACTTTCTCTCTTTCCTCCCCAAAATTCGTCCCATATTCATCAATTAACACCCTCATTTGATCAATTTTAACCATGAAATCATGTGTTATTCACACATATGATGAAGCCCTTTTAAAGCTCTATAGATTGGTGGTGATTTTAACATCTAGAAAGAAGTTTTCAAAGGAGTCAAGGGCTGTTTTTCCACAAGATGTTCATGAAGATAGGTGATCTTGAAGTTGATATTGGTATATCACAAGTCTTGCCATCCAAATCCAAGCCTTGTTCATCAACCTCACATTTTCATCACTATGGTGGTATAAGGATCATTCTTCCTATCCTTCTTGTTATTTTGATTATGTAATCTTGTATTTTCTTTTACTTATGTATATGTATATGATGATGAATGATGATTAAAAACATTGTGTGGGGATTAGATGTTGATAAACATGGGTAAAAATATGAAAAACTATATGTAAAAGTGGTTAATCTTGCTTAATTTAGTAGACTGTATAAAAACAGTACATAACCATATGATGAAATGATAAAATGGTATAGATGAATTGATATATAGTGAGTATTGAGACTTGTACACATGTGAGAGTTGGCCATGCAATGGAATCATAAAAATGAGTGAGATATGATCAAAACAAGTTTAGAGTGCAAATATGAGTATACTGTTTTGGACGAATTTTATAAAATACTTAGAGGCTGATTCAACAGTATCCATAGAAGAGTTAAATGGAGCACATATCATGTAGTTTATTCCATAAAAATTTGGGCTTCTATCTCCATATAAAACTCTAGATATGGCTGTTTTGGTGAACATGAAACTAAAAATCAGATTTTGAAGAATTAATGTTAAATAGTATTATATACGCACTCAAACTAATATAGTATAAAATGTGAATTAAAGCCCACTAATTTATAAATTTCATTTATATAAATATGTATAAGGTTAAATAAATGGACACTTTATAAAAATGGTAGTTGAATAAGATTTATAAGTATAAAAACTATAAACATGATTTTTACGACTTTTTCGGCTATTACCGTAAAATTAACGTTTTTCGCCAATTAAAACTTAGACGATCAAAACCATCTAATGTAAAGTTTTTAAAAGTCATATAATAATATATAAGTACCTAATACAAGTAAAAACCGATAAAACCCGAACTATAGACATACAGACAATAACGAGCTAAGTTAGCATATTGGACTAATAATTTAACTAAATAAGTTAAACACTTATAAAAATTACTTATTGGGCTTAACCCATTTGGGCCCAACATGTAAAGTATAATACTGATAATAAAAGTATAATTGGGCTAATGAATATTATTGGGCTTGTAATAGGCCCATTGGGCTTTAAAATTTAAATAAATTGAACTAGTATAACCAGTATAAAAATGTTACCAATACATAAACACTATAATAAATAAGTAAAGATGTATAAACCCACTTGATCATCATCATATGTATAAAATCATCATATGTATACATAATTGTTATTTTTATAAAGTCATTGGACAAGAGTCTAACACAATTATTATTTGTCTAGGTTTCCGTGATTGAAGCACGTACCGTACATCTGAATTGCCGATAACCCGCTTTCCCACATCAACGTGAGTTCATAGCCTCGCACTCTTTTAAATGTTTTATGAAATGTTTTATAAACCCACGAGGGAGATAACATGTTAGTTTTTATGAAATAGGACACTAGTTGTCCCAATTATTTGTTTATTGATTTGGACCCGAATGATTGTATGACCCGATGAATTTTTAAATGACCCGATAGATGAAATTAAATGGATTATTAAAGTTAGGTTATGTCACTAAAAGTCCCATTAGCATGAATTGTTAACTAACGGGATTTGGTAGACGCTTATTCATATAATAGTACTATTTGGGGACGATCACCCCAGTTCGCGCCTTGACGGTTGATCCCCGTCGTGCCACATTGATTGGTAAGCGAAATTATGTATGAGAAGATTTACACAAGCGTGATTATTGTGACGACACGCTAATTTAGATGGGCAAATTAAGTTTCGGGCTAGCTACCCGTTGTTTGTTGTAGTAAGGTAACAATGTCATGCGGCTTATAATAATCCAAATAACGAAAAAACTGTTTTAAGCATTGAATTACGATATATTTCCTGACTAGCAATACAGGGTCTTATCATTGATATTATGTTCGTGTTTTGGTTTTATATAACCATATTCATATAACGGTTTTTATTTAATCTATACAATGTTATAAAACGTATTGTATGGTATTTTTACGACATTGGTTCGTATAATGATTTTGAAGGCGAAAGCCTATATTATGATTTTTGATAAGGATTTGTATAAAATTACTTTGGCTATTTTATGGCCTATTACAAAGATTTGTACAAAATGATTTTCGGTAATAATTTTATACCGATGTTATACTGATGGATTTATTAAAATCTATGAATTCACTCGGCGTTATCACTGACCTTTTCTTTTAACATGTTTTGTCTCAGGTACTTGAAGGTAATTCTCGGGAAGACAACAAGAATTCATGGCCCGCACTTAAATAACAATTTCCATTCAAATGCTTTGAAAAATTGTATGAAATGAATATGACTTGGGACCTATGTAAATTTGATATTTATGAATGGAAATACTTTATTATTAAACGACGCGATTTTTAAGCGTTGTCTATGAAGTGAGTAATGTGCTATCCCGTAACACCAACGAGTCTTCCGCTGTATTGAATTGCATAAATTTGGGGGTGTTACAGTTTGGTACCAGAGCTCTCGTTATAGAGAACGAAAGATTTTTAAAACCAGGGTTTTGAATAAAACATTTCAAAATCTTTTAACTATAAACATTTTTCTAAAAATGTCTAAAAATCTTTTGACTATAACGGTGCCGAAGAATTCCCGAGTTACCGACAAGGCCAGACTGTGAAGTGTTATTTTAATATATATATATATATATATATATCACTTGGATTATATATATATGATGTAATTTTATTACATGATTTTTTGATGATTATTTTGATATTTATACGAGGTATTTCTAC
This sequence comes from Glebionis coronaria, assembly GCA_025667525.1. NCBI lineage: Eukaryota > Viridiplantae > Streptophyta > Magnoliopsida > Asterales > Asteraceae > Glebionis > Glebionis coronaria. The sequence continues at coordinate 317,359,748 of CM046878.1, forward strand.
GACGTAGATATTCACAAGAAACCCTAACTTCCCTAGTAAATTAATCGAAGCTATTCTCGTAAGAATTCTAGCTATCCTTGATCTAAACCAAGGTGTGGATATTTATGATCCCAACAAATGGTTGATACTCGTAGAAATGTAGATATTAGTTGATTATGATATTAAAGAAGAATTGGCAAGATTAAATCTGATATCGATGTCATGACGATCTTTCCTTATAGAGTGGAGTTTGACAAAACGTTACTACCTAGAAAGATGTCATCTGATTCGTTGTCATCCAATTCTTAAATTGAAATCGAAAGGGTGAATGTTGCACTTGAGGCTGTCATTAGAACCATTACCCAAAAGCCTCATGCCACTAGTACCTTTCCGAGAAGTCTAATTGAATGTGTGAGTCATTTCATACTAGTGACTCATTTGATAACTATTGTTGTAAGAGCTATAGGATTGGAAATTAAGTGTTGATCATATCGAGGTTTTATTGCCCTATTAAGGTCTAAGAATAAGGTTGAAAGTATTGGAGAATGAGGTAGGATATCGAATTGAGTATGAGTTGGTTGAAACTTGAATAAAGTAAAATTTAACCCGTATGGAATATGAGATTATTAAGAGGAAGTCATTAAGTCCTGTGATTGAATTATAAGGTTTTAAATGATTGTTAGTTTGTGTTAAGGATTGTTCCTAAACCATTGTCCACTAACGAGGATGCCTAGTGTCCAATAAATAAATTGAAGAAATCCTCTTCTGAATTAGGACCGATGGATCTTTCAGGACAGGTGGGACACCTAATTACTCTTGTAGATTAGTATTCATTGTGGTATTTTAAAAATAATCCCTAACTTAACTGTGACATCAGTTGGTAGGATGAGTTCTTAGAATTGTATGACATAGTGACACGTAATGTGTTACGGTACAATTTAGACTTGTTTGTGATTAATGAAACGACTACCTTTGATTGCTAAATTCTACATGTATCGATGTTATATATCTTTTATTGCTTCATCCTAATGTTCGCATTAGTGATGCAACCATTGAACAAGTACTCATATCAAATTGAGTTACGTTGTGGATTATTCTCTTTGTATTCTTGAGTGCCATCGAGGTCATGAACCTCATGATTATTTGGCTAAGCTCATTTCCTATTATATTGTAGTTAGTTCTTGGTGAACAACTCTTCATCACTCTTTTGCAGATCACTCATTGTTTTTATAAGATAAAACAATATCCTTTGAGAAAATTGAATTTTCATCACTATATGGATTTTTTAAAGTGATAATTATAAATAATCATTATTGAAATAAAGTTGATTATGAAATACCTTGGAAAACTTACTTGTTTTCATAACAAAGAAAATCTTTGTAAATTTATTTTTGATTCTTATTTAAGAATTAAGCATGAAAATGTTTTTATTATAAACATGATGATAAAATTTTGACAAACTGAGTATTGCATCGTTAATCTTGAAATTGTATATAGTTGCGCGCCTACATACAATTTGGAATGGACCATGCAAGGCTGATTAGTAGTCACCATAAAACTGATTAATAAACACTACATTCTCTTTAAAGATTGTGAAAGATTAAATTTTATGAGATCTGCAAGAAGTGAAAAATAGGGACATAGTGTTAGGGACACCTACATATGTGCCTGTAGCATCTATTCTTCTGAGTCGAATTTACTCATCTGTGGAAATTGTCTTATTTGACGATTGACAATTCTTTCTTGTCCAATTATCCCGTAGTGAGATTCTTAGGAAAAGTATCTGATTACCGAGTGTTGATACCCGACTGGATGTATCGACGTTCCTATCATTTCTTTTGATTTGGTTTCATTTGAATGACCTGGGTAACGATCCGAGGAGCTTTCGAATGCGTACTCAAATTATGAAAACATAGGATATATTCATATTCGTAAATGTTTTCGTCTGTATATGATTTGAAATTCTCTCGCATAGATTATGCGTTGACCTTACTCTTTTAAAGGTTAGTTATGTCTCCATATATCCTTGAGTTTGTGAAGGACTATGAGTTATTATCAGTCTTTTAAGAAGTTCGCATCTTATCAACGGCAATAAAACTGAAAGGTTGATAGTGCCATAGAATGGATTGATTGATTATGACATGACGACATTGTCTTAATTGATGGGAACTCGAGTAGAATTCCCCTAAATGATAAGATGATTGATTATCAAAAGTGATCTAAATAATTCTTGATGGATGACCATATCCTGCATTTAGACTTGAAATTATACCGTGAATGGTTGTGAATTAGTCATAAATATTATAATCTAGAAAGAACTTAAAAGTGAATGTATTAAAAGATGTTTCCGTTAACTGAAACTTTAGGAGGTATTTGTTGATAAATTACCTAGACTTTCGCCATTAATGCAAGTTGAATTTGGTATTGATTATATTCCCGGTGCTGCACCTGTGGCTTGTGCACTGTACGTCAGCACCATCTGAATTAAAAGAATTACCGTGCAACTGAGAGAGTTGTCGGAGAAAGCTTTTATTCTACCAAGCTCGTCATCATGAAGAACTATGGTGTTATTATTTCTTATGTTTATTATTACCATGAACTAAGTAAATTGACGATTAAAATCTATATCCACTACCCAAGATGATGGATTGTTTGATCATTTACAAGGTTCTAGCGTATATTCGAAGATTTGATCCACGGCATGGTTATCATCAACTTCGCGTCCGCGAAAAAGATTATATATTCCAATCACTACATCCAGAACTTGTAATGAACATTATGAGTTTCACGTGATGTCGTTTGGATTGACTAATATACTGTTAATCCCATTTAATCCATAACACAAGATTTAGAGAGAGAAATAGTAGAAAAGTAGAAAGAGAAAGTAGAGAGAGAAAGTGGAAGGTTTACACTAAAACTAGGTGTTTTATGAAATGAACCAACACCCTCTTCCACACATGGAAGAGGGTATCTATAGGCTTGTTGGGCCGTGGGTTTAAGTTACTTGGGCCGGGCTTGGCTTTGTTTTGGGCTTACGCCCCTAACTTATACAATATTAGCTTAAAGTCCAAGCCCGGTTTTCCCGACTAACCTATTACAATACATGACCAATAACGACTAAGATGACCTATTACATTCTTGTTTGACTATATAAAATATACGGCTAACAATCTCCCCCAATGTATCGGTCATCTTAAAAAAGCTTAAAAAGCATAAGATGATTGAGTGAATACATTCTTGTAGAGGAGATCTTCCTGCTTTGGTCTTGTATCTTGGTCTTGATCTTGTTTGTAACGGTTCCGTTCCTTCATGCTTTTGTGATCTTTATCTGAGCCTTTGTCATTTGACTTTGAGTGCTTGAGATCTTCAATCTATTCTTGATAGTGTTCATCTTGAGCTCTTGTGACAAGATGACCTATTACATTCTTACATTCTTAAGTATCTTGAATATCGCCATCTTGTGCTCTTGTGACTTCTGAATCGACATCGGTTACACAGCTACGCCACCTTCTTGATATGCAGCAACATATATGGACACAGATAAAATGGCTTTGAACATTTCATCCTAACTCGGTAGCATTTTACCTCCGGTCGGTGAAGACCGTTTAGACGGTATTAGATACCATACCTGTGATCGGGTAGATTCGATTAAGAATCTCCTTGACAGGGTTTCCCGACGGTAGTAGCCAGTTCTCTTTACTCGACCGTCTCAAAGCAGACTGCGAACGTAAAGAGTGAATCATAAGGATAAATTATCCGTCTGATTAGTGTCGTCAGTTCAGATTTCCTGGAACAAGTTTGATTCTAAAAGAATCACACCATTTTTGCTTTCCAGTTTGTCACAAGCTTGATTCATAGAGAATCTTGCGAGTTACCTACCGCAGTGCTGTTTGATGTTGACACTGGAAGGATTTCCATTCGTCACTGTGAACACTAATGAGTGTCACTCTGAATGTTCTGGCAAGATCACACGAATTTTGCGAAGAAACCTGGAATCAAGTTTGAATCAATTAATAATCCAAACTTAGTTGCTTTCCAGTTCTCACAAGTTTGATTCGTGTAGAATCGCACAAGTTACCTACCATGAGCTTGTTTGATGTTTGCTCAAGCAGGATTTCCATCTTCATTGTGTATCGTATCACTCAGATGCTCTGGAAATATCCAAAGGATAATGCGTAGGACTCGATTATGTCCTAATGAGATGATAGATAGATCTCGTTTGACTCTAGACTCAATAAGTGCAGGTTTTTGGTAATCGGGGGCTGGAGCAGACTGCCACCTTTTCAATATTAACTGACTCGGAGTGAGAAAGTCAATAGATACGTGTTGATCTCCGTGACAATGAGACAAGTTTCTTTTGAGAGAAACTCGAATGGCTGGGGAAGGGTTGTGCATCGCATCACTAGGTCCATGACACTTATCTTCAAAAGATGTGTTAACTCGGTTTCTGCCTAAGTTGCATAGATGTTCAACTCCTTCAATGCTTACCAATACGTCATCACTAGTGTAACACCCCCAAACTGGCCCAGCGGAAGCCCACGAATATTGGGGCCTGTTACGTCATGATTATCCGAGTCTTGATCCGAGAGAACGACCTCTATGCCAAATATCACAATGTTGACTCCAAATAATCATACAGTCAAGTACCTGAGAATACATGCTTAAAAGTGTCAACACAAAGGTTGGCGAGTTCATAAGTTTTATTAAAATGTTTGTGACACTTTAAAAGTTTACAAGGACAACTACTAAAAGTAGTATCATAAAAACGTTTAGAAATCCAGAGTTTCACAATAAAGAGACATTACAATAAGGTTCGGTAATCAAAGTTTAGAACTAGCATAACAGTTAACACGAAAACTTCAGTTCATACACAAGTTGTAGTCCATGCTCACGGTTCATTTCAGTTCGTTTTTAGATTCATGAACTCATTCACACCCAAGTTCAATTTAGTAACCACGGTCAATATACATAACAATGTCATATTCTCGGTTCATGTTAGTATCACAATCGGGATCACATATTAGAACTATAGCAATAAGCATATGAGCATCATACCGAACCAGCATATAAGTATCATATTAAACCAGCATATGAGTATCATATCAAACTAGCATACAAATATCATAACAGACCAGCATATAAACATCCTGTCAACTAACACACAAGAATCATATCAGACCGGCATATAAACATCATGTCAAACTAGCATACGAGAAAACATATCAAACCAGCATGTAAACATCAATTCAAACCATCATGTAAGTGTCATATAGAAACCACATGCATGAATCACGTCAATACCACACCTAAGGATTATATCAATCCTATTAATCTCATGCAGGAATCATGTCAGAACCACATAATAAATTCTTGTCAAGATCATTTCATACTATAGTCAAGATTCGTATCGATATCACAGCTAAGATTCATATTAGATCAATACATGATTGCAGTCAAGATTCATATAAATATCGCAGTTAAGCTTCATATCAGATAAATACATGATTGCAGTCAAGATTCATATCAGATCAATACATGATCGCAGTCAGGATTCATATCCAAGATTCATAGCAAGATCAAGGTCAAAATTCACATTCAAGATTCATAGCAAGATCAAGGTCAAGATTCACATTCAAGATTCATAGCAAGATGGACCGCAAAAGTTCAGTTCAAGTACCCAAGGCAACTATAGGAGATATAGTTCCAAGTGTAGGATAAATCGGGTGTTTCAGTGTTTATGATAGCGCTAAGCTCGTGACATCAAAACTAGTGATCCAGTACATGCAATAGATTGCACATATAAATTGCCCCAATTGAGTACCTAGCCAAGATAACTCCGTTCATACAAATGGTACACACTCGTCCGGCGTCAGAATGCCCGAGTGGAGGTTGTCAACCCTCAATAGATCTATCCGTAACATAAGAGCTTACTCTAGCAGAGTAACTAACGATTCACGATAGTGGGGACTATGGCTAAAGCAACTTAGGCTAATCATAAACGAAGTTCACTGAGTGGTCACAGGGTTCAATTCTTTTTGCGTCCACAAGCAAGCACAAGCAGTCATTTCATTTCACAGCATTAAACATACAAAGCAGTTTAAAAAGGAGCCATAGGATAGCTCAGATATTCACAAGTATAAATCATCTATAATCCCAAATGTATAAACACACATGTCATGTAAACAGTCCACTAAAGTACAAGCACGTACGCAATACAAGCAATCTCCAAAAAGATATCAACTTGTATTTATCACAAAACACATGGAAAGTGAAGACATGTATATCGTAAACAATCATTGAAATGCATGACACGCATTTGACATCGACAAGCATGTATCTCCCCCAAAAGAGATTCAAAACATTTATAAAGCGATTTGAAAATAAAAAGAGGGGGTATGAACTCACATCGATGTTGCAGAACAGCTTGCAAAGATGTGAATACAAGAGCAGTGTAGCGTAGGCCGGAACTGCTCGATACCGGAAGTCATAGTTTATCTTATCGATCATCTCCCAGCATCCCAAAATTGATGCATCCAAGCTTTCCCGATGAAGGGTTTCTTCAATACCATCGGTTCGTAAACCGTTTAAATCCTATGTCGAAATCGTTCAGTAATCGGTTCAATAATAGGTTCAGTAATCGGTTCAGTGATCGGTTCAGTAATCGGTTCAATGATCGGTTCAGTAATCGGTTCGGTAAGGGGAAGCCGAGGATACCACCGTGTATGTAATATATATACATAATATATTACACACAAAGGAACGGAACATGTATATAATTCATAGCTTGAATTAGATAACAAGAACAGACAACGCACGAATAACTCATAATGTACATGACACGCGACATATACAAAACTCAAGGAAGATAACAATAAAAGAATAAAATACTCCAAGCATGCAATCCCTTGCAAATAAAATAAACCTAAACAATTCGACACACTTTAAAAATGACTCATTAATTAAATAAAGATCATTTTATAAAAGGGGACACACGTTTCAGAGTTCCAAATGGAGTTTCAAAAGTATATACGATAATTATGATTTTTATAAAATAATATTTTATAAATCGTTGTTTCATTATTGTCCATTTAATATTTCTAAAAAGAGGGTTTTAGGTTCTAAATAATATTTAAGAAACTAAATAAATATTAAATTTATAAAATTTCGGCATGACCTATTCGTTTATATAACGTTTCCCAGATTTACAAAATATAATATTTTCACTTTCAAAACAATCAGTGTTTCAAATGTCCATATATTTATATTATATAAAATTAATTATTGTCGAATCATAAACACTATAATTAACCCGATAACTAAATCGATACTCATTCATAACCAACACCAACACCTTCAATAACCTATAATCAAATCCCAATCAACCAAACACTTTCAACAATTTTGTTATTCACAAACCCAAATGCCTTTTGGGCTCTCAAAACTCAGAACCAAACGCTCCTAAATGGACATCAAACCCATTATCCAAACGCCCTTGTTTGACAATTTATATAGACAAAACAAAACACCCCATAATCGCATATCCAAGCACCCCTAATGGGCTGATAAACGCAAAACCAAACGAACAATTATTTTCAGATCCGTAACAAGAACAACAATGACAACACCAATAGCCCGACACCCCCGGGTGCGGCTGTGGTGGACGGAAATTATCAACGAACACCACCTAGATGATGGTTTCGTAGTAAACAATGGAACAAACACCCCTAAGCCTAACGAAAGTGAAACAAACACCACAGTAGACATGGTGGTTTTCGTGATAGTGGCGGCTGTCGGTGGTTCTGATGGTGCGACGTGGCGGAGACGTCAGTGAGAGATGGTGGTGTTTAATGGTGAAGCTGGTGGCGCGTGGGTGAAGCCACGATGGGTGACCGGTGACGGGGGTGGTGTGATGTTTGAGACCTCAGCCGACAGTAAGGTGGGGCTGCGGCTGTGGTGATGTTGAAGGTGGAGGCGGCTGGAGTGGCGGATGGCGGTGGTTTACACGGTGGGTGGTGATGACGGGAGTGACGGCTGTAGTGAGGAGATGGTGGTGGTTCTATGGTGTTGGTGACCACGGTAACCACGAGAGTGGTGGTTTAAGGTGGCGGCTGCCATGGATTTGGTGGTGAAGGGTGGCGGTTAAGGCCACGACGGCAGTAGGTGGCAACGAGGGTCAGAAAACATGAAAAAAGGGTAGATCGGGTGTGGTAGTGCATAGATCGGGTGACGGGGAGCATTTTTGGGCTCGTCGGATTTTGGCCGGAAAAGGGTGACGGCGCCGGAAAACTTTTCCGGTGGCCGGATTTTTATGAGGGAGAGAGAGAGTATTTTAGGGTTAGGGTTTGTGTGTGTGTTTTTGGTAAAGATGGAAATGAGGAGAAAATGTTTTATTTTAGTATTTATATAAATTAAATAAAAGTTGTTAAAAGAAAGATGAAAGGTTTATTTACTTGAGGGTTCAAAACGTAAATAACTAATAAAGTTTTCTTGTTTAAACGTGACTCGGGGCTCGATCGGGATTGATAAAATTAAAATGAAAACTCAAAATTTTCGCCATTGCGTTTAAAATACTTTTTCCACGAAAATAGATCATTTATTCGACTAGTAACTCATAAAAATCTTATAAATCCTTCTAAATGTTAAATATTATCCAGGTTTCTCAAACAAGCATAGTTTTAATGAAAAATAAAATTAAACTCGATTATTCGCGTTTATAATAAATGTTATTGAAATAAAAATATTAATAATTTAATAAATTATTTTATTTAAATATCTCGTCAAAATTAAATATAATATTAGATTTTCAACGTGTCGGTACGCAGACTGTGCGATTTTCAAACTTTTTCAAAATATGTTCCGTTTTCAAATCCAATGAGTTTGGTAGCGCTCAAAAATGAATTTCAAATAATAATTATTATAATTTATTATTATTTATGGTAAGGAAAATTCTCTGGTGTTACATCATCCACGTGTTATTTTGAGTTTTGTCCTCAAAACTCGATTGTTGTTACTAGGTTTAGAAGTGTCAAGAATGTCGGAAAGAAATAGGTAAAGCTGGAATGTATCCGAAAGGTTTGGCAATCAATCTGACAAAGCAGTAACAGTTCGAAGAACAGATATGGACAACCAGAAGCAAAGAGTTCGACAAGTCGCCAACATCTTAAATGTCGGTAAGGGTTCATAGAATAAATAAAGGACAATTAGAAGTGAAGAACTTCAAAAGTGAATCAAGCAGGAATCGAATCTACGAATTTTCCCGGTTGGGTGCTTTAACCATTCAGCCATGGAATTTTAGCAAGTCGTCGACTCAGAGAAGTTGAAATAGGGTTCACAGCAGACAGCTTGTTAGGCTCACGTCGATCGGTGTTCATTCGGAAAAATCCGTGCAACAATTCATGAGTCAAGTGAAATTTATGAAATCTTTCGCCAAGACGCAATAATGATAATGGTAAGAAGATAAATCAATGCTTAAAATCATGCGGACGAATCATGAGTCAAAAGAAACACATTCCATAATTGGAATCATAGAAGAATAGCGTAAATATGAAATGATGTTAGATGTGCTTAAGGCCACTTGTTTATAATTTACATTTACATATAGAGGCGTCCCAATCTATGTAAATATAAACAATAAACCTTTGGTTAAGCGATTTATAACTTCTTTATTCAAATGTAAGGGCGTCCCAATCCATTTCAATAAAGACCTCATAACTCATCTTACTCAATTATCTCGACAAGATTTACCAAAATATATATACATATATAGATCAAATATCTAAGGAGATAGATATTACCAAGAAAGTTTACAGCCAGTTTATTTACACCTTCCGCATTCAAACGTTCCATACCATCTCAATACGGAACTATAAATAAGCTTCGGGTCTGGTGGCTTATGATTTCACATTTGGACGTCCCATACCATCTAAATATGAAACCATAATTAACTTGTCGTCAGGAGACTCATGTTCCATATTTAAACGTCCCATTCCATCTAAATATAAAATCATAAGTACCCTGATTGGAGTCGCACCGCAACATTTAGACAGGCAAACTATCCAAATGATATAACATAAAATTACATCAGATAATCAAAACGAGACGTCGACCAGTTACACTCCAATAATAGGCATTTGCGATAACATGAGCGTAGACGTGTATGGAGTGTAAGGTCATAAATCGTAACCAAGAGGATAATATATCATAATAGTTATCAACGGAAAAATCTCACTGAAATTAGTTATAATCTCTAACACGTTATTAGAGGAAATTGTCAAAAGCAAGCGCAAGAGTCGTCAACGAGTTGCTTTCCATAAATAGACGTTCAAATTCATAAGCAGGAGAAAATAAATGCCAATCACGCAATAACGTGCGCAATAACACGTACCAAACAAAGAACCCGTATATAATATAAATATATATTATAATGGTTATCAAATAAATAAATCAAGGATCTAGTCGACCACATGAGTCTCACTCATCGCCGAGGAAGTCTCGTAATTAAGTATGAATGTATATATAAAACAATCGTATCTACGTAATGCATATAGTCATGTGGCAGCGTATAAAGCAATCATAAACAGATAAGGAAATTATCTCAATGGTGCATAAAGCAATCGCAAGCAGAAGTCATGTAGTGGTATATAAGATAATAGCAAACGCGCAAATCAGGCATCTATTGAATCCCAAAACATTAAACATATAAAGCCGTTTAATAGGGAACTATAAACTCGTCGCAAGCAAGGAATCAATCAACATAAGTATAGAAATCAAGTTATAGCGAACAACACTAGCAGCGACATAAATACAATACTATAGTTCAGGCGCAAACAAATAAATCACATAAGTCTATCACGTATGTCACTTGCCAATCATGTGCATAGTTTTACAAATAAAATATGACTCATTGAAATCATATAGTTAATGTTAGTATCTTATACTTAGGCAAAAATGTTTATTTTTGACTCGACGTAATTTCGAAAGTCTTTCGATGTAAATTTTAATTTACCCAAATTTAATTTAGTAAATTTCGCCACACACTTTTTACGGAAAATTCGACAGCCTTTCGGCACCATTTCAAAATTTGCCATTTTTAGTATGTACTTAAATCTCGATCAAAGTCTCATATTTTTAACACTTTCTCCAATCACAGTCAACCAATAGCTTATTTTCCGCAAAATACTCACTTACAACGTTCATGTAGTAACAATTGCTAATTAAGTCCAATACACGCTTTTACCCCTTTTCAAAACGTTTCCAGCAATCATATGCAACATTTTATACTCATCTCGACACTCAAAATAGCTCGGTTTAACTCAAAAGCGTTCTTTCGACCATATTTAAATTTTTGACAGTAAGTAAACTATTAGCGTTTCCACAAAAATTAAATTTTCCATCAACAAATTTCAAACTCACATATCCTGCTCATTCAAATTCGGTGTTTGCTCATAATATATCAAAACGAAGTTATTAACTTGTACTTTCACGATCTCGTGTTAATCTAGTGTCAAAACAATTTTTATAACGCTTTAAGCTCAATATTGATTTAGGACAGAATGTATAACTTTTGTAAAGATATATTTTCACCACTTTTAAACACACCCATTATACCAACACTACTAATTTACACCCAAAACTCATAAACACCAGTAATTTATCAAAAACATACTTCCATCCATAGATTCTATAAATACTAAAACTTATATTTTATAAAAACTATATTTATGTTTTTAAAATATATAGATTTAGTAGATCCACTTAAAAATGTATAGATCTAAAAGATACCATGTAGAAAATAATTATTTCCTTCATTTTCAAGAAAACACATTATAAGTGACAGCATACAGAGATCTAAACAATGCAAGAATAAAATCATCGAAATGTATGGTATATTACTATATGAGCAACGCATAAGGTAATAACAAACATGCAGATCAAATACCCATACAACAACGCATGAAGAAATCGCAATAGGTAAAGTAAGCATTCATATAACAGCGGAACGAGAGATCGCAAACATGCATGGCAAGTATTCATATAGCAGCGGATAAGTAATCGTATCATGTAAAGCACATATTCATATATAAGAAGAATAAGCATAATGACATGCTAAAACACAAGAGAGCATCGGTTATAGTCTAGGCCTATACAATAACACCTAGTTCTCTATAACCAAGGCTCTGATACCAATCTGTAACACCCCCAAATTGGCCCAGCGGAAGCCCACGAATATTGGGGCCTGTTACGTCATGATTATCCGAGTCTTGATCCGAGAGAACGACCTCTATGCCAAATATCACAATATTGACTCCAAATAATCATACAGTCAAGTACCAGAGAATACATGCTTAAAAGTGTCAACACAAAGGTTGGCGAGTTCATATGTTTTATTAAAATGTTTGTGACACTTTAAAAGTTTACAAGGAAAACTACTAAAAGTAGTATCATAAAAACGTTTAGAAATCTAGAGTTTCACAATAAAGAGACATTATAATAAGGTTCGGTAATCAAAGTTTAGAACTAGCATAACAGTTAACACGAAAACTTCAGTTCATACACAAGTTGTAGTCCATGCTCACGGTTCATTTCAGTTCGTTTTTAGATTCATGAACTCATTCACACCCAAGTTCAATTCAGTAACCACGGTCAATATACATAACAATGTCATATTCTCAGTTCATGTCAGTATCACAATCGGGATCACATATTAGAACTATAGCAATAAGCATATATCATACCGAACCATTATATAAGTATCATATCAAACCAGAATATGAGTATCATATCAAACTAGCATACAAATATCATAACAGACCAGCATATAAACATCCTGTCAACTAACACACAAGAATCATATCAGACCGGCATATAAACATCATGTCAAACTAGCATACGAGAACCATATCAAACCAGCATGTAAACATCAATTCAAACCATCATGTAAGTGTCATATAGAAACCACATGCATGAATCACGTCAATACCACACCTAAGGATTATATCAATCCTATTACATCTCATGCAGGAATCATGTCAGAACCACATAATAAATTCTTGTCAAGATCATTTCATACTATAGTCAAGATTCGTATCGATATCACAGCTAATATTCATATTAGATCAATACATGATTGCAGTCAAGATTCATATAAATATCGCAGTTAAGGTTCATATCAGATCAATACATGATTGCAGTCAAGATTCATATCAGATCAATACATGATCGCAGTCAGGATTCATATCCAAGATTCATAGCAAGATCAAGGTCAAAATTCACATTCAAGATTCATAGCAAGATCAAGGTCAAGATTCACATTCAAGATTCATAGCAAGATGGACCGCAAAATTTCAGTTCAAGTACCCAAGGCAACTATAGGAGATAAGTTCCAAGTGTAGGATAAATCGGGTGTTTCAGTGTTTATGATAGCGCTAAGCTCGTGACATCGAAACTAGTGATCCAGTACATGCAATAGATTGCACATATAAATTGCCCCAATTGAGTACCTAGCCAAGATAACTCCGTTCATAAAAATGGTACACACTCGTCCGGCGTCAGAATGCCCGAGTGGAGGTTGTCAACCCTCAATAGATCTATCCGTAACATAAGAGCTTACTCTAGCAGAGTAACTAATGATTCACGATAGTGGGGACTATGGCTAAAGCAACTTAGGCTAATCATAAACGAAGTTCACTGAGTGTTCACAGGGTTCAAATCTTTTTGCGTCCACAAGCAAACACAAGCAGTCATTTCATTTCACAGCATTAAACATACAAAGCAGTTTAAAAAGGAGCCATGGGATAGCTCAGATATTCACAAGTATAAATCATCTATAATCCCAAATGTATAAACACACATGTCATGTAAACAGTCCACTAAAGTACAAGCACGTACGCAATACAAGCAATATCCAAAAAGATATCAACTTGTATTTATCACAAAACGCATGGAAAGTGAAGACATGTATATCGTAAACAGTCATTGAAATGCATGACACGCATTTGACATCGACAAGCATGTATCTCCCCCAAAAGAGATTCAAAACATTTATAAAGCAATTTGAAAATAAAAAGAGGGGGTATGAACTCACATCGATGTTGCAGAACAGCTTGCAAAGACGTGAATACAAGAGCAGTGTAGCGTAGGCCGGAACTGCTCGATACTAGAAGTCACAGTTTATCTTATCGATCATCTCCCAGCATCCCAAATCGATGCATCCAAGCTTTCCCGATGAAGGGTTTCTTCAATACCATCGGTTCGTAAACCGTTTAAATCCCATGTCGAAATCGTTCAGTAATCGGTTCAATAATCGGTTCAGTAATCGGTTCAGTAATCGGTTCAGTGATCGGTTCAGTAATCGGTTCAGTGATCGGTTCAGTAATCGGTTTGGTAAGGGGAAGCCGAGGATACCACCGTGTATGTAATATATATACCTAATATATATTACACACAAAGGAACGAAACATGTATATAATTCATAGCTTGAATTAGATAACAAGAACAGACAACGCACGAATAACTCATAATGTACATGACACGCGACATATACAAAACTCAAGGAAGATAACAATAAAAGAATAAAATACTCCAAGCATGCAATCCCTTGCAAATAAAATAAACCTAAACAATTCGACACACTTTAAAAATGACTCATTAATTAAATAAAGATCATTTTATAAAAGGGGACACACGTTTCAGAGTTCCAAATGGAGTTTCAAAAGTATCTACGATAATTATGATTTTTATAAAATAATATTTTATAAATCGTTGTTTCATTATTGTCCATTTAATATTTCTAAAAAGAGGGTTTTAGGTTCTAAATAATATTTAAGAAACTAAATAAATATTAAATTTATAAAATTTCGGCATGACCTATTCGTTTATATAACGTTTCCCAGATTTACAAAATATAATATTTTCACTTTCAAAACAATCAGTGTTTCAAATGTCCATATATTTATATTATATAAAATTAATTATTGTCGAATCATAAACAATATAATTAACCCGATAACTAAATCGATACTCATTCATAACCAACACCAACACCTTCAATAACCTATAATCAAATCCCAATCAACCAAACACTTTCAACAATTTTGTTATTCACAAACCTAAATGCCTTTTGGGCTCTCAAAACTCAGAACCAAACGCTCCTAAATGGACATCAAACCCATTATCCAAACGCCCTTGTTTGACAATTTATATAGACAAAACAAAACACCCCATAATCGCATATCCAAACACCCCTGATGGGCTGATAAACGCAGAACCAAACGAACCCTTATTTTCAGTTCCATAACAAGAACAACAATAACAACACCAACAGCCCGACACCCCCGGGTGCGGCTATGGTGGACGGAAATCATCAACGAACACCACCTAGATGATGGTTTCATAGTAAACAATGGAACAAACACCCCTAAGCCTAACGAAAGTGAAACAAACACCACAGTGGACATGTTGGTTTTCATGATAGTGGCGGTTGTCGGTGGTTCTGATGGTGCGACGTGGCGGCGACGTCAGTGAGAGATGGTGGTGTTTAATGGTGAAGCTGGTGGCGCGTGGGTGAAGCCACGATGGGTGACCGGCGACGGGGGTGGCGTGATGTTTGAGACCTCAGCCGACAGTAAGGTGGGGCTGCGGCTGTGGTGATGTTGAAGGTGGAGGCGGCTGGAGTGGCGGATGGCGGTGGTTTACACGGCGGGTGGTGATGACGGGAGTGATGGCTATAGTGAGGAGATGGTGGTGGTTCTATGGTTTTGGTGACCACGGTAACCACGAGAGTGGCGGTTTAAGGTGGCGGCTGCCATGGATTTGGTGGTGAAGGGTGGCGGTTAAGGCCACGACGGAAGTAGGTGGCAACGAGGGTCAGAAAACATGGAAAAAGGGTAGATCGGGTGTGGTAGTGCATAGATCGGGTGACGGGGAGCATTTTTGGGCTCGCCGAATTTTGGCCGGAAAAGGGTGACGGCGCCGGAAAACTTTTCCGGTGGCTGGATTTTTATGAGGGAGAGAGAGAGTATTTTAGGGTTAGGGTTTGTGTGTGTGTTTTTTGTAAAGATGGAAATGAGGAGAAAATGTTTTATTTTAGTATTTATATAAATTAAATAAAAGTTGTTAAAAGAAAGATGAAAGGTTGTATTTACTTGAGGGTTCAAAACGTAAATAACTAATAAAGTTTTCTTGTTTAAACGTGACTCGGGGCTCGATCGGGATTGATAAAATTAAAACGAAAACTCGAAATTTTCGCCATTGCGTTTAAAATACTTTTTCCACGAAAATAGATCATTTATTCGACTAGTAACTCATAAAAATCTTATAAATCCTTCTAAATGTTAAATATTATCCAGGTTTCTCAAACAAGCATAGTTTTAATGAAAAATAAACTTAAACTCGATTATTCGCGTTTATAATAAATGTTATTGAATTAAAAATATTAATAATTTAATAAATTATTTTATTTAAATATCTCGTCAAAATTAAATATAATATTAGATTTTCAACGTGTCGGTACGCAGTCTGTGCGATTTTCAAACTTTTTCAAAATATGTCCCGTTTTCAAATCCAATGAGTTTGGTAGCGCTCAAAAATGAATTTCAAATAATAATTATTATAATTTATTATTATTTATGGTAAGGAAAATTCTCTGGTGTTACAACTAGCACCTTGTTGTGATTGTTCCAGTGCTAACTTAAGTAATTGGTCCGCATTCAGCTTCATTCAACTCCATCTTTCCTAAGGACAACTATTTCTAGCTATGGAATGTCCTTGGGTAGATCCCTCCGGTTCTGGTTGGATCATAGGACTTAGTTTCCTATCCTAAACCACCTTTTGACTCCTATCGTTCCGTCGTGGATAGTAGGTTGTTTTGGGTAAAGATCGTAACCATAAAACCACTGAAAACCATTCAAAGTGTTTGATAAAAAATCAAAACTTTTAACACTTTGAAAGTTTTACATTTCCGAAAAGCTCCCCCTACACACATGCATCGATATACGAAATAGTTTGGCATGTGAAGGAAAGAGTTGCACTTGAGTCTTTATGATCACATGTTGCGATATATTACATTTTAATCACATTTTCTCCCCCTATCTCTAATATAAAAATATAATATTAGAGATACCAATTGATTAAAATATGACATTTTCCGAAAAATCGACGGGAGAGAAACATGTGTGCACGCATGAATATTGGAACATTTTCAGTCGGGTCGCTCCCCCTCAACTATATATGTGTGTCTTGAGACAAAATTTGACAAAATTTTAGAAAAACGACACCACAAAATATGTTGAGGGACGGAGTTGAGATGCCTTTGCCGATAATATATGACAGATTTAATATCATTTTCGGAATGTGTTGGATACATAAAATATGACAATTTTAGAGATGTACCCAACAACATTAAAGGCTTGATTTTAAAACGTTCCCCCTCAAAAGTTGATCAAAATAACATATGACATTTTTAGATATAAAAAACTATTATGAGGAAGGGAGTGTTGAACACACAATTTTGAAAGATTTAGAAAAACCTTTTGAGAAATTCTTGAAAAATTGTGTTCAATGGTTTTAAAATAATCAGGATAGAAGACTTCTCTTCTATTGCTTAGGGAAAGCGCACTGAAACGTACACTCCCCTTTCGGGTCCGTTTTTCATGAGCTCAAAACTTTGATTGTTTTGTGACTAGCTCATGACCGAGAAAAATAAATTTCCCGTTATGAAGAATAAGTTATCATCCGTGATAAACTTTCCTTAAGTTGAAGTTCGAGTTCTAAGCTGACATTTACTTAGAAATCGTTTTTCATGAACTTAAAAACTTTGAATGTTTTTATGAGAAGCTCATGACCGAGAAATATGAATTTCTCGTTGAGAAGGATAAGTTATCGTCCGAGATAAACTTTCCTTAGTTTAGGTCCGAGTTCTAAGCTGTGATGCGCCTAGAAGTCATTATGAGAGAATATCAAGCAACTTCATTTGCCAAAACTTCCAAGTCTTCTGGAGTCATATACTTCATACCAAGACGGCCAACAAGATACGCAAACCTATCTTTCGATAGAGTTTTTGTAAACAAGTCTGCCAGCTGGTACTCAGTTCTGACAAAGTATAATTCCACGATGCCACGTTCCACTTGTTCCTTGATAAAGTGATATCTGACATCGATGTGCTTGGTGCGGGAGTGCTGAACTGGATTGCAAGATATGGCTATGGCCGACTTTGAGTCACAATACATAGGTATTTTATCAAAGTGGAAGCCATAATCCGTGAGTTGAGTTTTCATCCAGAGGACTTGAGCACAACACGCGGATAGAGCCACATATTCTGCTTCAGCTGATGAGAGCGAAGTGCAAACCTGCTTCTTTGATGACCAGCTGACAAGCTTGTCTTCCCCTAGAAGTTGTATGCTACCAGAAGTGCTTTTACGACTATCAAGACAACCTGCATGATCAGAATCTGAAAAAGCCGTTAGATGAAAACCGGTTTCCCTCGGATACCAGAGTCCCATGTGAATGATATTCTTAAGGTACCGAAAGATCCGTTTAACCTCTTTGAGGTGCTTTTGAGTAGGTCTGGCTTGATATCGTGCATAATAGCATGTGGCATGATGAATATCAGGCCTGCTGGCTGTAAGGTACATAAGTGACCCGATCATACTGCGATATCGCGTTTGATCTACGGGATATGAGTACAAGTCAGAATCTAGGGATGTGGTCGACAATGGTGTACCAACGCGAGCACATGAGGTCATACCATGCTTTTTAAGTATCTCTTGAGCATACTTAGCTTGATTAATGAAGATACCACGTGGGGATTGATGAATCTGGAGGCCTAAAAAGAATTTTAGCTCCCCCATCATTGACATTTCAAATCTGCTGTGCATTAATTTTTCAAAACGTTTTGAAAGTTTTGGGTTCGTAGAACCAAAAATAATGTCATCAACATAAACTTGCACCAGCATTATGCCATCCCCATATTTATTAGTAAAGAGAGTAGGATCAATAGAACCTTTGGAGAATCCTTTGGACACCTAGAAGTTTGAAAGTTCTTCGTACCATGCCCTTGGAGCTTGTTTAAGTCCGTATACAGCCTTCTTGAGACGATAGACTTTGTCAGGATGATGAGGATCGATGAATCCTTCCGGCTGATTCACATACACTTCTTCCTTCAAATGACCGTTAAGAAAAGCAGTTTTAACGTCCATCTGAAAAACCGTGAAGCCCTTATGTGCAGCATAAGCAAGGAATATCCTGACAGCTTCCAAACGAGCGACTGGAGCGAATGATTCATCGTAGTCTATGCCTTCTTGTTGACGGTATCCCTTAACCACAAGACGAGATTTGTTTTTGATGATGGTTTGTTCTTCATCAAGTTTATTTTTCCAGATCCATTTGAAATCTAGAATTGACATTCCATAGGGTTTGTCAACAAGTTCCCAAACATTTAGGCGTTCAAACTGATGAATTTCGTCTTGCATTGATTCAATCTACGCATGATCAGTCATGGCTTGTTTGATGTTTGTAGGTACAGTTGAACTCACGGTGAGTGCATACATACACACATCGCCATCGGTTTCAAGTTGTCTGCGTGTTCGAACCGGTTGTGAAGGATTTCCAATTACTTGCTCCAATGGATGATCACGTGTCCAATGGTGAGTGGATGGATATGGTTGGTAGAATGTATGCATGTTGGATGGATCAACATGTTGAGTAGAAGACTATCCGACTTCATGTACCGGTGTACCGAACGGATTGATAAACTTCATCATCAGGTTGTGCATCGACTGCTTGATTGTTGTTTCCTCCTTCAGCATTGACGGTTGGTGATGTTGGTTGCATGATGGTTTCTAGAGTTTGTTGAGTATCCACTGGAATTGTCTCTTGAGCAAAGGTTGCTGAAGTAGATGCAGTTGTGTCTTGTTGATTTTGTGCGGGTGCATCAGCAGTGTTGACAGTGGAAGGCTTTGACACAACTTGATTGTTTCCATAGTAATATTCATCAAACATTGGATCATATAAATCAACCAACTCATTCATATGTGTCGTATCCGTCGAGTCTGCTGTAGGAGTACTTTGTTGACATTCTTGCACGGGACGTACACTGTTTTGTATAGGTGCCATGGCTGGACAATGAGGTGCGTGACTTGAGCTGTTGTGATCAAGTACCATGTGTGGCAATTCGTCAAAGTTCACATGAATTGTTTCGACAATGATCTTTGTTCTCTTGTTATAGACCCGATATCCTTTCGACAATGTAGCATACCCCACAAAAATACATGCATCACCTTTTTCTTTCATCTTGTCGAGATTCTCACCGTCTTTAAGGATGTAGCATAAAGATCCAAATACGTGAAAGAATTTTACAGTAGGTTTCCTGTCATTGATGATGTGGTAAGGTGTCTTTTCATGTCTAGGGATGACGAGAGAACGATTCTGAGTATAACAGGCAGTTGCAATTGCTTCAGCCCAGAAGAATAGCGGTAATTTTGAAGCAGAAAGCATTGTTCGAGCAGCCTCAACCAAAGTACGGTTCCGTCTTTCGACAACGCTGTTTTGTTCAGGAGTTCGAGAAATAGACGTTTGATGTTCGATGCCTTCTTCTTGAAAGTAAGATTGCAAGTTCTTGTTCAAAAATTCAGTACCCCTATCCGTTCTTACGGTTAAGACTTGAGCTTGAAATCGTTTTTCATGAACTTAAAAACTTTGAATGTTTTTATGAGAAGCTCATGACCGAGAAATATGAATTTCTCGTTGAGAAGGATAAGTTATCGTCCGAGATAAACTTTCCTTAGTTTAGGTCCGAGTTCTAAGCTGTGATGCGCCTAGAAGTCATTATGAGAGAATATCAAGCAACTTCATTTGCCAAAACTTCCAAGTCTTCTGGAGTCATATACTTCATACCAAGACGGCCAACGAGATACGCAAACCTATCTTTCGATAGAGTTTTTGTAAACAAGTCTGCCAGCTGGTACTCAGTTCTGACAAAGTATAATTCCACGATGCCACGTTCCACTTGTTCCTTGATAAAGTGATATCTGACATCGATGTGCTTGGTGCGGGAGTGCTGAACTGGATTGCAAGATATGGCTATGGCCGACTTTGAGTCACAATACATAGGTATTTTATCAAAGTGGAAGCCATAATCCGTGAGTTGAGTTTTCATCCAGAGGACTTGAGCACAACACGCGGATAGAGCCACATATTCTGCTTCAGCTGATGAGAGCGAAGTGCAAACCTGCTTCTTTGATGACCAGCTGACAAGCTTGTCTTCCCCTAGAAGTTGTATGCTACCAGAAGTGCTTTTACGACTATCAAGACAACCTGCATGATCAGAATCTGAAAAAGCCGTTAGATGAAAACCGGTTTCCCTCGGATACCAGAGTCCCATGTGAATGATATTCTTAAGGTACCGAAAGATCCGTTTAACCTCTTTGAGGTGCTTTTGAGTAGGTCTGGCTTGATATCGTGCATAATAGCATGTGGCATGATGAATATCAGGCCTGCTGGCTGTAAGGTACATAAGTGACCCGATCATACTGCGATATCGCGTTTGATCTACGGGATATGAGTACAAGTCAGAATCTAGGGATGTGGTCGACAATGGTGTACCAACGCGAGCACATGAGGTCATACCATGCTTTTTAAGTATCTCTTGAGCATACTTAGCTTGATTAATGAAGATACCACGTGGGGATTGATGAATCTGGAGGCCTAAAAAGAATTTTAGCTCCCCCATCATTGACATTTCAAATCTGCTGTGCATTAATTTTTCAAAACGTTTTGAAAGTTTTGGGTTCGTAGAACCAAAAATAATGTCATCAACATAAACTTGCACCAGCATTATGCCATCCCCATATTTATTAGTAAAGAGAGTAGGATCAATAGAACCTTTGGAGAATCCTTTGGACACCTAGAAGTTTGAAAGTTCTTCGTACCATGCCCTTGGAGCTTGTTTAAGTCCGTATACAGCCTTCTTGAGACGATAGACTTTGTCAGGATGATGAGGATCGATGAATCCTTCCGGCTGATTCACATACACTTCTTCCTTCAAATGACCGTTAAGAAAAGCAGTTTTAACGTCCATCTGAAAAACCGTGAAGCCCTTATGTGCAGCATAAGCAAGGAATATCCTGACAGCTTCCAAACGAGCGACTGGAGCGAATGATTCATCGTAGTCTATGCCTTCTTGTTGACGGTATCCCTTAACCACAAGACGAGATTTGTTTTTGATGATGGTTTGTTCTTCATCAAGTTTATTTTTCCAGATCCATTTGAAATCTAGAATTGACATTCCATAGGGTTTGTCAACAAGTTCCCAAACATTTAGGCGTTCAAACTGATGAATTTCGTCTTGCATTGATTCAATCTACGCATGATCAGTCATGGCTTGTTTGATGTTTGTAGGTACAGTTGAACTCACGGTGAGTGCATACATACACACATCGCCATCGGTTTCAAGTTGTCTGCGTGTTCGAACCGGTTGTGAAGGATTTCCAATTACTTGCTCCAATGGATGATCACGTGTCCAATGGTGAGTGGATGGATATGGTTGGTAGAATGTATGCATGTTGGATGGATCAACATGTTGAGTAGAAGACTATCCGACTTCATGTACCGGTGTACCGAACGGATTGATAAACTTCATCATCAGGTTGTGCATCGACTGCTTGATTGTTGTTTCCTCCTTCAGCATTGACGGTTGGTGATGTTGGTTGCATGATGGTTTCTAGAGTTTGTTGAGTATCCACTGGAATTGTCTCTTGAGCAAAGGTTGCTGAAGTAGATGCAGTTGTGTCTTGTTGATTTTGTGCGGGTGCATCAGCAGTGTTGACAGTGGAAGGCTTTGACACAACTTGATTGTTTCCATAGTAATATTCATCAAACATTGGATCATATAAATCAACCAACTCATTCATATGTGTCGTATCCGTCGAGTCTGCTGTAGGAGTACTTTGTTGACATTCTTGCACGGGACGTACACTGTTTTGTATAGGTGCCATGGCTGGACAATGAGGTGCGTGACTTGAGCTGTTGTGATCAAGTACCATGTGTGGCAATTCGTCAAAGTTCACATGAATTGTTTCGACAATGATCTTTGTTCTCTTGTTATAGACCCGATATCCTTTCGACAATGTAGCATACCCCACAAAAATACATGCATCACCTTTTTCTTTCATCTTGTCGAGATTCTCACCGTCTTTAAGGATGTAGCATAAAGATCCAAATACGTGAAAGAATTTTACAGTAGGTTTCCTGTCATTGATGATGTGGTAAGGTGTCTTTTCATGTCTAGGGATGACGAGAGAACGATTCTGAGTATAACAGGCAGTTGCAATTGCTTCAGCCCAGAAGAATAGCGGTAATTTTGAAGCAGAAAGCATTGTTCGAGCAGCCTCAACCAAAGTACGGTTCCGTCTTTCGACAACGCCGTTTTGTTCAGGAGTTCGAGAAATAGACGTTTGATGTTCGATGCCTTCTTCTTGAAAGTAAGATTGCAAGTTCTTGTTCAAAAATTCAGTACCCCTATCCGTTCTTACGGTTAAGACTTGAGCTTGAAGATTGCGTTGTATCATCTTGAGAAAGTTTTTGAGAACCTCTGGTGTTTCATCTTTGGACCTTAAGAAGAAAGTCCATGTGTATCTAGAGTAATCATCAACAATCACTAGAATATACTTTTTCCGGTTAATACTCTCTACACGCATGGGACCACATAAATCCATGTGTAGAAGTTCCAATCGTCCTTTTGAGCTAGGGGTAGTCTTTGTTTTGAAAGACTTCCGTTTTGCTTTCCCCAACTCACAAGAAGAACAAAGATGGTCTTTGACGAATTTCAACTTAGGAAGACCGGTCACAATATCATTCTTCGAAAGCAAGTTGATTGTGTCAAAGTTGAGATGTGACAATCGTTGATGCCATAACCATGCTTGAGATGCTGAAGCTTTAGCCATTAAGCAAATTGGATTTGTTGAAGATGTGTCTTGAAGAGTTACTTTGTAGAGATCAGAACCACGAGAACCTGTAAGTAGGTCATTCCCATCGTAGTCTCTAACATAGCAAGTAGATTTCCGAAAAGCCACTTCCAAATCCGCATCACAAAATTGACCAACCGAGAATAAATTGTGATTCAGTCCCTCGACATAATAAACCCGTTTTATAATGATATTCCCTTTAACCAAGTCTCCATATCCGAGTATCGGTGCAAATTGATCATTTCCAAACCGTACCGTACCCAGAAACTTCTCCACGAAGTTAATGAGAAGCTTGAGATTGCCCGTCATGTGCTTTGTGCACCCGGAGTCCATTATGAATAGGATGATTTCGACGAGCTGTAGAAGAATTAGAAGACAATGTAGCATTTGACAAATGGAAGCCCTTGATAGAAACGGGTTCCAAAATAGTAGTGGACCTAGATTCTAAAGGCAAGCTAACATTCATAGACCCAATTAGAATGGGGGTTGTTTTAGGTACCCATTTGTATCCGGGTGGTGTAAATCTTGAATACCCCCGTGTACATGTCCTAATCATGTTCTCATAAAGCTTCTTTAACCTGCTTTGTTTACGTAGAGTAGTGGATTCTAACGCACTTAGTTTCTTAAGTGGTTGCTCAGTGGATTGGTTCAAAGTTCTTGTGGGTTTACTAGTACTAGTGGGCATACGAATAGGCTTCCTAGTTCTAGTATTCACGCCATTATAATTAAGAGCACAAGCATCATGATTAAAAGTACGAACACATTTGCCACATTCAACACAAACAAATTCAACATTCGAGGTCTTAGCATTTAAACTGTCATTACATGCAGTTACAGACGTTTTATTCATAGAAAACTTAAAATTCCTACGGTGGTCTTCTACTTCCAACTTCTTTCCTTGACTATTGTTAGGCATGACCTTATCGTACATTCTATCGCTCTTAAGCTGTGGTCCGCTAACGCTAGTAGTGGGGATTACTCCTGTAGAAGAAGACACACGTTGATTTGTTTTCTTAATATTCTAAGGTAACCTCGATGTTCCAGTCTGAGTGGGCTTAGTGTTCATCTTATACATTCCAGGTGCTATCACATTAGTACTCTTATCATTTCCTATCTTAGGCAAAGTCTGTGGGGATTGTCCCAAAATAGATGATTTAGGGCATTTAACCGCATTTGGTTGACGAACGGCGGGTGGTTTACCCAAAACAGACTTTCCTTTCATTTTCTCAATGAGTTTCTGTAACTCACTTATGGCTATGTCCTTTCTTTTAGCTGAGCTTTCAAATCATTTATTTCGAAATCTTTTTCATTTAGTAGACGAAACGAAGAAGCTGACATTTCTTGACACTTTTTATGATTATGAGATTTTTCACCTTTTTGTAAAGCAAGTTTAAGAGAAATGGATTGTTTCTCAAGTTGAGAAAAACTTTTCGAAAGTTTGTTATATGAATGAATTTGTTTCGAAAGCTCTACTTCAAGATTGCGACATTTCGCTTCCGATTCTGACACTAGACATGCTACATGACAATATTGATCAAGATCGGTATACACACCAAGTATAGCATTCATATGGTCAGCATAAAAGTATTCCTTAGAAAGTCGATCAATTTCGTTAGAAAGTTGGTGTTCTTGTGTCTTTAATTTAATTTGAAGAAAATCAAATTCATCTTCAAGAGATTTGACATATCGTAAATCAGTTAACATTTCCTCAGTGAGAGCATAAACATTTCCACATTTTTTGAAAGATCATCAATGGTTGGAACAATGCATTGTTGAATGACGACTTCTACTTGTGGGTTAGTTTTAATAATCCAAATGGTAT
This sequence comes from Glebionis coronaria, assembly GCA_025667525.1. Classification (NCBI taxonomy): domain Eukaryota; kingdom Viridiplantae; phylum Streptophyta; class Magnoliopsida; order Asterales; family Asteraceae; genus Glebionis; species Glebionis coronaria. The sequence goes on from CM046878.1 coordinate 317,385,506, forward strand.
CCCTAGAAACTTTTTCATAGTCGACGACACCTTTGTACAAATTTAAAACCCCTTGTTTTATAAACTCAAATTGCTGAACGCTTTTGCTTTTCTCATCCCATTTACGTTTTTCATCTGAAATTTGTTTCTCTAACAAAATTGATTGCTTTTTAAAACTCCTTTTTAAAGAAACTTTCTTTTGGGGTTCATCACTTGGTGGTGGAACATTATTGTACATTTTTTATTCTCTGGAAAGTTCTTTTTGAGGAACAAACTTAATATAATTATCAGAATCAGAAAGGTTTATTAAATCACTTAAGTTTGATCGACTTTCTTCTTGTTGACGAATGATTTCGTCGCAGTCAGGGGAAAGCATAAGAGCAAGATTATCAACATAACAACCGATATCATAAAGAGCAGGCTTGGTACTTTAAGCTTTCTTGAGATATTCAGGCTTGACAAAACTCGTTTTCATATTTCTATTTAGCATATTCATAGTTTGAATAGACTGACCTGTTTTGTAAACAATGTTGTTTAATGTGTCGACTCTCTTTTCCAAAGCAAGAATTTTTCCTATATCCTTTTCTTCACGAGTTTTATAAAGCTCAGTTTGTTCTTTGTTAACCGACTCTAATTCAGTAATTTGGAGTTTATGTAGCAGCAGTTGTTCTTCAAGGTCTGATATCTTCTGTTTTGACATATGAATTTCGTGTGTTACTTCAGAACAATATTGTTCGTTGAGCACCTTACGTTCATATACCAAACCATTAGCTATCGCAACCCGTCGATCAGCTTCTTTTACATAATCACACTCTTTAAGCCTGTCTATCTCCTCGGCTAAGGATGTGTTTTCTTGCTTCAAACGTTTATTAGCCTCTTTGTTTTCCTTAATTTCATGTTTTAAAGAATCAATAATAGACGCAAGCAAATCACGGTCCTCATCCGAGTCAGTATCCTGAACAGCTTTTTCGTCATCATTACACATATGCTCTGAATCCGTAGAGATATTGCTATCCTCCGTGTCCATTACATATGTGTCGTTGATGCTTTCAGGTTGCTCAGGATGTCGTCGTTCATTAGCAAACACATTATAGTTATCATTTGATGGTACCTTTTCAATTGGCTCAGTGTCGAAGATTGGTCCAGAATTTCTAGCAATCTCTGGAATCACTTCTTGAATCTTTTCCATGTACACATAATGTGCCTCTAACTCTTGATCATCGACTTCATCATCAGTGTCATCACGCCAGTCAACTTCATCTGCTGTGAGTGGAATTCATGCTTCTTCTTTCTTGCACAATAACATCTTTTCCTTGTGATATCCCGAATCCTTAACCCGTTTTGGCTTCTTGCATTCCCTAGCCATGTGCCCAAATCCCTTGCAATTAAAGCATTGAATCCCAGTCTTCTACACAACCGGAGTGCCTACAGTATCTCTAGCCCCAACTTGATTCAGCATCCTCTGATTATCATACCTATCATCACGATCATACCTAGGTGCATGATCAACTTCCTTATATCTAGCATTGGATGATGATCTGAGGTTGTTGTTGGTAGGTTTGTAGATCTTCTTATAAGTTGTGGTGAGTAAAGACATGAGTTCTTCAATCTTATTGTCCCTTGAGTTTGTTCATCATCACTGTCTCCATCTGACTCGGTGTCATACTTTGGAGGTGGAGTAGGGACAATTAATTTTGCTTTGTGTTTAGCAGCAGCTAGAGGTTTGGTGGATGAGCTTGATGACTTTGAGGAATAAGTAGGTGGTTGTTGACGGTGTACGGGTTTTGTTGAAGTAGTGCCCACAAAAGCAATAGAATTAGCAGACCGTTCTGCCTTTTCAGCCCTTAGTTCATTCACTTCATTCTGATGTTGTTTCAAGATATCATAAAGTTTGTGATAGGAGATGGTCTTGATATCTTCCCTTTGTTTAACCAAAGTCACAAACCTTTGCCATTCCGGTTTGAGTTGAAGTAGAAACTGAACATTGGCATGATGGTTGGAGATGGTGCACTAATTTCTGACAAGCTCATTCATCATTTTGTAGAATATCGAGTAATATGAGTCAATGGATTCACCATCTTCAGATGTGAATTTTCCAAATTCCCAAAGTAGATTAGTCTCGAGATCTTGAACATTGATTGACTCACCTTGCTTCAATCGATGAATTGCATTCCACATTTCCATAGCATTAGGACATGCATCAACTGTGGAATAGATATCGTTATCAATTCCTGTGAGTATGAAGTTTACAGCATCAGCTTCTGCTTGGAGGAGTTTCTTTTTCTCAGCCGAACATGTGTCAAAATCCTCCATAGCTCGTATAGTTGATGAAGTACCATCCTCTGCCTGTGTGGTAATTGGTCTGAATTCAAAAACTGGAGGTGGATTCTCAAGGCAGTGACGAAGAGCAGTTCGGTTTTCTTTTCCGTCGAGAAATCTGAGAAAACAAGATCTCCATTGAACGTAACAAACGGCAGTGAGCACAGGTAGATTACCGTTGCCACCTTGTTCCAAACGAATTTGATTAGCAGTTGCAATGTTGATGTTGTTGTTAGACATGGTGAATACTTGTGAATGAACTACAGATCTTAGTAGATTTGTTGTGATGAGGTGTGGTAAAAAATCCGTAGCGTTCCGAGAATCTTCAGTCCGACAATAAATTCCTCAGTCCGACAAAACGGTAAGCCAAAAAATTTTTGTATCGCCAAATTTTGAAATTGAGTTAGAAATAGCCAAAAACTAGTAGGGAAACTAAGTTCGGAGACTAGTCTAGATAGTGGCTAAGTCTATAAAATGCTCGAACAAAAATTGGCTAAGATTCCGCAACTTTTAAGAAAGATCTCGCAATTGGGCACTAAATCCGCAATTCTTGGAAGATTTCGCAACTTGGCACTAAATCCGCAATTCCCTTAGAGTAAAAATCCGCAATTGCCAAAAATTACAAGATTTTGCAATACCGAGTGAGCACAAAATCCGCAATAGTATAATTCCGCAATACCTTGTAGGATTCAAATTCGCAATTCTCAAAACACAAGATTTCGCAATTAGTAGATATGCAAGATTTCGCAATTAGAAGAAAGTGCAAGATTTCGCAATGCTCAGAGATGCAAGATTTCGCAATTAGTGAAATGATCAATTTCGCAATAAAACAAACTTTTGCGAATTTATACCAGATATTGCGAAATGTTGAGAAAAACAAGGAATTCGTATTGTACTTAAAAAGGACGAATCTTGATGCCAAAAATGAATCCAAACACTCAAATATTTTGCGTTTTTGAGCGATTCAAGTAACCCAAATCACTACTACGGCTATGTAGATGATATTGGTGAAGATCAAACCACAAAATAACACAAAAAATTTTTTGGTACGAGGGATATAAGAGCAAAATACACACGAATTCAAGAACAATACCACACGAACTTCAATCACCTATCTACTATAGGCTCTGATACCAAATGTTAATCCCATTTAATCCATAACACAAGATTTAGAGAGAGAAATATTTGAAAAGTAGAAAGAGAAAGTAGAGAGAGAAAGTGGAAGGTTTACACTAAAACTAGGTGTTTTATGAAATGAACCAACACCCTCTTCCACACATGGAAGAGGGTATATATACCCTTGGCTTGTTGGGCCGTGGGTTTAAGTTACATGGGCCGGGCTTGGCTTTGTTTTGGGCTTACGCCCCTAACTTATACAATATTAGCTTAAAGTACAAGCCTGGTTTTCCCGACTAACCTATTACAATACATGACCAATAACGACTAAGATGACCTATTACATTCTTGTTTGACTATATAAAATATACGGCTAACATATACATGTAACATTCATAAGATTGGTGAATCACGTGTAGGCTGTAATTTGATAAATTCATGCTCGTGATTATTAAGGACTATTTGTTTGTTTATAAGAATAAGAAGGAGTTAATAATTATTTATAGATTGCCCTGAATTGGCCGAACAATAAAAACCTGTACCTTCAATTTTTAACATGTGGTTTAAGGCTTGACCCTTTACATAAAATGATCATTTGATTAATGATGGTAAGATATATATATATATATATATATATATATATATATATATATATATATATATATATATATATATATATATATATATATATATATATATATATATATACATACATATATATATATATATATATATATATATATATATATATATATATATATATATATATATATATATATATATATATATATATATATATATATATTGACTCTTTAAAAAAAAATTAGAAGTCATTTAAGACTTTGGGTTTTACCAAAAAGAAAGTGCAAATGTATTTTGACAAATGTTTTATCAAAAAAGAACTTTTGAGGGATTATTCTCTTATACCCAGAACATTTAACTAAACTCCTGTTTAGGGGTAAATGTTCGTGTATACCTCAAAACAACCTAAGAGGGATTGAGGAAACCATTTAAACCATGACTTGAAATTTGAAACGACACTTTTTGCTTTTCAACTAAGAAAATCTTGACCAAAGTACAACCAAAGATTTTTCGAACATTTACTAATCTTATTAATTATTTTAAATATTTTCGATAAATCAACAAAAATTGTGTTAATTAAATTCAAATTTATTTTTGAACATTTTCATATAATTGGTCGAACTAAGAAATTTAAAAATTTTACGTTTACGTTTCATAAAAATTGAATATTTGTTATTTAATTACCTGTAATAACTATCGACACTTTAGACGTCGGATTGAGTAAAAAAGATAAAAATAATAGTTGAGACGAGACTAAAACTTAGAAAATATGAAGAATGAATTTCTGAGTAAATTGTGGACATGATAATTATATCATTGGGAAAAGTCAATGTAGATACTAACACATTATGTAGAAAAGATAAAGAACCAATTAGGACATGTTCCTTAATAATGAAGGTACAAAATAAATTGCCAAACAATATAAATATAAACGATGTTTGTAAAAAGGATAATATAGATAATAAAAGGGGTTCGTAACTAATGTTAGAAATACGTTTTACGTATATTAGAAGTATCGGTCACTCCACAATATTATTTATGTTGTAATAGCTCGTAGTTAACAAATAGTTATTAGTTGCTTATTAAGTTAAGTAAGCACCGGTCCATGGGCTTGTCATGGACCGGCCCAAGCCCATGTAGCTTGGAAGTATAAATACCCCTTTCCACCATGGAAAGGGGTTGGTTGTTGTCATTTTTCTAGTTTCCACTTAAATGAAATAACACATAGTTTCTCTCACTTTCTCTCTCTAACTTTCTCTCTCTAGAAATCATCAACCCCCTTCATAGATTCATAGATTATCAATATTCTACATTTGGTATCAAGAGCTATGGGGTGATTTAAGGTAGTGATTTGTGTGGTTTTTTAGTTTTTATTGTATTAGTGTTCTTTAAGAAAATCCATCTTGATTCTTGGTGTTTTTGGTGTTTTTGTGATTGGGATTAGTGGATAAGTATTAGTTTTTACTTATTATTGTTGAAATCACAAAACTTTTTGGGTCATTTGGTCAAAATCTGGGTTTAATCTCTCTTTTTGTGGTCGACTGTTCATCGTATTAAGTTTCTGATTACCCAGCAAAAGTTCCGAACCAACAAGTTCCGGATCAACCAAGGAAAGTTCCGAACCAACAAGTTCCGGATCAACTAAGGAAATTTCCGAACCAAGAAGTTCCGGATCAAGCCAAGTTCCGAACCAAGAACTTCCGAACCAAGAAGTTCCGGATCAAGCCAAGTTCCGAACCAAGAACTTCCGAACCAAGAAGTTCCGGATCAAGCGATAAGTTCCGAACCAAGAAGTTCCGGATCAAGAAGTTCCGAACCAAGAACTTCCGAACCAAGAAGTTCCGGATCAAGCCAAAAGTTCCGAACCAAGAACTTCCGAACCAAGGAGTTCCGGATCAAGCCAAAAGTTCCGAACCAAGAAGTTCCGGATCAAGAAGTTCCGGATCAAGCCAAAAGTTCCGAATCAAGGTAATTCCAAGCTAAATCTTCCGAATCAAACTTCAGAATCAACAAAAAGTTCCGAATCAAGGGTTATTTTGCTTGTTTTTTCGACGATTTTTTAGAGGATTTAATCTTGGTTTCTTACAACAAAAACTCAACACAATTCACAAGCTTTACTTCACTGCTCGATCAACCGATAATCTTTGTCTCTTTGAAGTTAACAAAATGAATCCGAATTCAGTAATGCCTCGGATGACATCACTTACGGATATTTCCGTCATTACGGGAATGGATAATCGCTCGCCAATGCTCATCAAAGAAGTTTTTGAAGCATGGCAAGGCCGGATGATGTCTTACCTTAAGGGAAAACCAGATTATGGGAGGCTTATGGTTAAGTCAATTTTAAATGGTCCACTTGACTATGGTACCATCGTGGCTAACAATGTGTCTCGACCAAGAGAATTTGAAGAACTTACACCAGCCCAACAACTTGTTGCCGATGCAGACGAGAAAGCTCTTCAAACAATTCTCCAAGCTCTTCCCCATGACATCTATAGGATGGTAAGTCAGTATACGGTGGCAAAGGATTTATGGGAACGTCTTAAGGTGTTGCTACAAGGTACGTCTCTCACCAAACAGGAAAGGGAATGTCAGTTGTATGACCTGTTTGACAGATTCACTTACAACCCACGGGAAACGCTTCACGATTATTACTTCAGATTCACCACACTCATGAATGATCTGAATGTATACAATCTGGTGATTGCTCCATTCCAGGTTAACACCAAATTCTTGAATACTTTACCTCAAGCTGAATGGGGTGAGTATATTACCGATGTTAAGTTAACCAGGGATCTGCATAAGTGCAATTTGGATCAACTATATGCTTTTCTTCAGCAGCATGAGAAACATGTGATCATGCACCGTTCTCCACGAGGTATGTACCCTGATTCATTAGCTTTGATGGCGAATCAACCAAGCTTGTCTCACAACAACACTCCTTATATTTTGGGACATCAAGCCTATCATCCATCACCTTACATGACACCAGCCTTTCCCCAATACTCGATTTTACCACAACCACCCACCTCACATCAGCAACAATATCGGTTCAGTGCACCTTCATCACAATATGCTACACAACCTCACCCAGCAAGTATTGCACCTTATGCTCAATCTTCATATTCATCTTATCAAGAGAATGCAGCATATCCAACAAGCTACCCTGATCAAATGAGTATTCCTTCTAGTGATTATGTAGCTCAAGACCAAGCAATGTACTGTGATGATGAGGAAGTCCCCGTTCCTGTATTCAAACAAGGTGCTGATCCAGTTGAAGTGTTAACCACTATGTCTGCTTATCTCACAAGGACTTTAAGCAAACGAGGATTTAGGGGATCAGCTCCTACCAACAATCAGTTGAGGAATTCATCCAATTCTCGCCAACAAGCTACTATTGAGAATGGCAGGGTAATGGTTCAGCCTATTCAACCATATCAGGGGAGACCTACCACATCAACCACCAATGCTCGCACGGTCAATCAGGCTCCAATGGTCAATCCTGCTCCAAGGGCTAATTCCAAGGGCAAGTTAAGAATGATTACATGCTACAACTGCAAGGAAGAGGGTCATATGTCCAGGGATTGTAAGAAACCCAAGAGGAGAAGGGATGGACAATGGTTTGCAGAAAAGATCTATCTGGTGAATGCTCAGGCACAAGGAAGGGAACTTGATGAAGAGGAGCTTGCATTTCTTGCTGATCCAGGGATTGCTGAACAAGACACGGTCACCACACAGAATGCAGCATACCAAGCAGATGATCTCGATGCGTATGACTCAGACTGTGATGACTTTCAATCTGCAAAGGCTGCTCTCATGGCAACTATCTCCAGCTTAGGGCCAGAAAAGAGATATGAGGTACTTATTAATACCACCGATAATGCCACTGATGCTAGTATTCAACCACATCAAGTTGTGCAAGAGAGTGCTGATTCGAATGAATCTTTGGTGGTGAGTCTTTCAAATGAGGGACAAACAATGATAGCAATATCAATGTGAGTCCCCAGACTTTGAGTGAATCACAACCGGGATCCATTTCGCATACGCCTACTCCTGCTCAACAAGATTTGGTCATGGTTCCTGCTACATTACTTAGCCAAATGAATGCTGCACTCTTAGAAACCTTAGCTAAGAATAAGAATTTGTCTGATGAGCTTGCCTTAAGCAATGAGAAAGTTCAAACCTTGGAATTAGTGCCTTCGTCTAGTGTTCTAACTAATCCCGAATATGATCACTTTAGAAACAAACAAATGGGTCACTTGCAAGAAATTGAAAACTTAAGAGCAAATCTGTCTAATGAACTTCAAGAAAAGGAGTTAGTGGTCACTAATTTTCAAAAACTTCAAACGGATTTTGAATCACTCGAGTCTAAGAAGAATGAAATGGAGATTAATGCTACTAATAAGATTATAAGTCTAGATTACTTGCTTTTAAGACAATACGCTGCTTCTCAACTAGTTCACTTATTTGATGCTTCGTTTAGAGAGTTTAACTTATCACGTCTAAAAGGCCTTCCCCCTAATCCACGGTATGCAAAACAAGCTTTAAGACATAATCCTAGACTTTATAATGCAACTCAATTAGGATTGGCCTTAGACCCGATTGTTTTTCCCGATGATCGAACAAGTAAGGATCTAGTTGATGAGGATCGGTCATACAATTCTGCAAAATATCCCGAGTGTGATTATTTTAAATTGAATAAGGAGCTTGCAAAAACGGATTTTAGAATTCGCTTCCATATGGACAAAGATCTCATAACAGCACCGACCTACATATTAGATGAAGAAAACCCTAGTACATTTCCTACACTTGTCAATATGGAAGGTCCTAAGGAAATTCCAAAGGATCTCCCACCTGTTAGCACTGTATGGTTAAACTTGCAAGAGATTAATCAATACTTTAGTAATTTTGACAAGGTCATTTTGGATTGTACGACTTCAAATGGCTTAAATGCCGGAGAATGGGCTTTCGAACATATGAACGAGGTGTTTAAAAATGAGATCAATCCGTTTGTCGAAAGTCTAAAAGGAACTTTTGCATCTCTTAAGGAAAATCTTGTGTTTGAAATTGGTGAAGTTCAAAAAGTGTTTTATGAAATGGACACCGCTTACGAACTACAACTAATTGAAAAAGAAAAGATTTTAACCGAATATGACCGATTCTTGTCTGCAGTAATCTCGTGTGATGTGCTTACTACTGTAAATGTTAATTATTCGAATGAGCTTACATCCGCTATGATTAATTGTGATGCTGTGCATATATGTAATGATGTTTGTGATCTCTCTGTAAATGTTGCTGATACTGTAAATGAGGTAGATAATCATTCTTGTCACGAATCTAACGCTGAGTTTTTAAAGCTACAAGATTCTTACAATTTACTTTCAAAACGCTTTAATCAACTAGAACAACATTGTATATCTTTAGAATTAAAACAACAAACTCAAAATGAGGATCTTTTGATATCAAATGGTTGTGAAAACGGTGTTGAGACAAGTGACAAGATGATTGCAATTGTTAAGACATTAGAGGAAGAAATCATGAGATTGAAGAGAGATGTGTCATCAAATGAAACACTCAAATTGGAACTAGAGGCTGCAGAGTCTAAAAACTAAGTCTTAGAAATTAGAATTTCGTCTGTTCTAGGGGAGATGGATCGGAAAAGACAGGGACTATCCGCTCTTTATGGTTCACTAGAAGAACGCTTCGCTTTTAATGCGGCACAGCAACAATCTTATGTTGAACAACTGAACCAAAAGTGCGAGGAAATCTCTGATTTGAACATCCTGCTCATTGACAAAAATATGGTTTTGGCTGAGTTAAAGGAGACACTTCTTCTCACCTGACAAGAAGTTGTTGATAACTTAGCTACCGACTCTGCACCGTCCACTAGTGCTCCAACAACCAAGTCAGTAGTGCTTTATAAGAACCCGCTTCATAAGAGAAACCCGGTTACCTACGATGATTATATGAGGAATGCCATTAAGCATGTCGATCTTCTTAGGGATATTTTAGACGATCTTTATGCCTTAGATCCCTCAAGTAGCGACTATTATTCGGCTCATGAATATATTAAGCGAGTTCAATATTGCTTAGCATATTTGCAATACATAGGTACACCAGGTTCTGCACTACTTAATAATAGGCCCATTGTTGTAACTCCATTTAATAAGACTCCAGGAGCGAAACCGTCATTGGCACAATCAAGTAAGGCACCTTTAAAATCTGTTGCTAATGTTCCCACTTTGCCTTCTACAGGATTAAAAGAGACTACTAAGGCTAAAGGATCGCCACTCAAGAAAGATAAGATCAAGCCCTCCACTAGTAGTGCCACAAAGAAGAAAGTAGAAGTTCACAATAAGAATGCTAGTTTAGTTTTAAATAAAAAGAATCATGTTAAGACTAAAAGCTCTGCGCCTGTGAAGAAGCCAAAACCATTCGTGAATTCTGATTTGAATTGTTGGAATTGTAATGAATGTATGTTTTCCCAACGTCATGATTTGTGTCTGATTGATCACGTGAATGAAATGAATGCTATTAAGAATGGTCTTGAATGGAAGCCAACGGGTAGAACTCGTGCCCAAGTTGGCTGGCAATGGCGTCCCACTGGTAGGACCTTTACATTAGATGGAAAAATGTGCCCTTTAACTAGGAATGCATCCATTGAGGTTAGGTCTGAGCGTCCTTTAGTTAGGAACACTCGCACTCAAGTATGGAAACAGCGCCCTTTAATTAGGTCAGCCCCCACTATAGTGCCTATCAGTGAAGAAATACCTCAGGATTTAAGTCAACTAGAATCTACACCACTAATTAGGAAGAAAAAGGCTAGGAAATCTAAGAAACCTAGAGTTAGCAAATCTAAGATTATTAAATCTGTACCTGCTAATAACAAGGAACACTCAGATTCCGATACCTCTACATTGTCTTCGTGTGGTGATATTTTCAGGTGGTCCAAATCATCCTGTGGTATTTGGACTCCGGTTGTTCAAAACATATGACCGGAAATCGCTCGATGCTCCGAAATTTCGTCAGCAAGTTTCTTGGTACGGTTAAATTCGGGAATGATCATATAGCAAAGATAATGGGTTATGGTGAATATCAGATTGGAAACGTTACGATTTCAAGGGTATACTATGTAGAAGGTCTTGGTCACAACTTATTCTCAGTAGGACAGTTTTGTGATTCCAACCTTGAGGTTGCTTTTCGACAACACACTTGTTTCATCCGCAACTTGGAAGGAAAAGATTTGTTGAAGGGATCTCGTGGTGCAAATCTCTATACCTTGTCCTTACAAGACATGATGGCCGCCTCTCCAGTATGTCTTCTCTCTAAAGCATCTAAGACCAAGTCATGGTTATGGCATCGCAGATTATCTCATCTTAACTTTGATGCTATTAATCATCTGGCTAAAAACGATTTAGTTTGTGGTCTTCCAAAGCTTAAATTTCACAAGGACCATTTATGTTCCGCGTGTTCAAGGGGGAAAAGTACCAAGAAATCTTACAAGCCCAAAGCTGAAGACACCAATCAAGAAAAACTTCATCTTTTGCATATGGATCTTTGTGGGCCAATGAGAACTGAAAGTGAGTGGTAAGAAATTCATTCTGCTAATAGTGGATGATTTCTCCAGGTTTACATGGGTTAGATTTCTACGTACAAAGGATGAAGCACCGAAGGCTATCATCACTTTTCTGAAATTCATTCAGGTACGTTTGAATACTACTGTCCGCTGTATTCGTACAGACAATGGAACAGAGTTCGTCAACCAGACTCTTCGTGATTATTATGAAGGAGTTGGTATTTCACATGAAACATCCGCTGCACGCACTCCACAACAAAACGGTGTCGTTGAAAGACGGAATCGTACACTTATGGAAGCTGCTAGGACCATGCTTATTTATGCGAACGCTCCATTGTTCTTGTGGCTACTGCATGTTTCACCCAAAACCGTTCTATCATTCGGAAACGCCATGGAAAAACACCTTATGAGCTTCTACATGACCGTAAACCCGATGTTTCATTTTTTCATGTGTTTGGTGCCCTTTGTTATCCAAACATTAATAGTGAGAACTTGGGTAAGCTTCAACCGAAAGCCGATATAGGTATTTTCATTGGTTACTCACCATCCAAGAAAGCATACCGAATCTATAACCGTCGTCTTGGCAAGATTGTAGAAACTATGGACGCAGATTTCGACGAGCTGACAACGATGGCTTCTGAGCAACACAGCTCTGAACCCGCGCTTCATGAGATGGGAACCGGTGCTATTAGTTCCGGATTAGTTCCCAATAATCCTACTTCTACATCATTTTTACCACCATCAAGGCCCGAGTAGGATAAACTGTTTCAACCGTTGTTTGATGAATTCTTCGATCCCCCTAATGATGAAGTTCCAGCACCCGTAGTGATAGCTCCAATACCTGAAGTTATTGCTCAAGCTAATGAACCTTTATCTAATGCATCTACAATTCACATTGAACCGGATGCACCTTCACCAAGTGATTCTCAAACTACACCTGAATCATCACCCCTACTTGTGCCTACTGATGTGGAAGAGGATTCTATTGATCACGACTTGGAATATGCTCACCTGCAAGAGCTTCCTTTCTTTGATGTAGCGATACCTGAAAACCCTTCAGCCGCATCTACCTCAGAAGAAGCTCCTTCTATTGTTCACTCCAGACCACCTAGGATTGAAAACCATAGCACTAAATGGACAAAAGATCACCCAATTAGGAATGTTATTGGAGATCTAGATCGACCAGTCTCTACACGACATCAATTACAAGAGAGTGCACTCTATTGCTACTTTGATGCATTTCTCTCTGAAGTTGAACCTAAAAATTAGCAGCAGGCTATGACCCAATCATCTTGGATTGAAGCTATGTAGGAGGAACTAAATGAATTCCAACGACTTGAAGTATGGGAATTGGTTCCTCTCCCTGACAAGGTCAACATCCTTACTTTGTTATGGGTTTATAAGGTTAAACTTGATGAGATGGGTGCGGTATTGAAGAATAAGGCTAGATTGGTCGCTAGAGGATATAAACAAGCCTTGGGTATAGACTTTGAAGAATCTTTTGCTCCTGTGGCTAGATTGGAGGCTATTAGACTATTCCTTGCGTATGCTGCTCATATGAACATGATCGTCTATCAAATGGATGTGAAGACGGCATTTTTGAACGGTGAACTAAGGGAAGAAGTCTATGTTAGTCAGCCGGATGGGTTCGTCAGTACGGAGTTTCCTAATCATGTGTACAAGCTTAAGAAGGCTCTCTACGGGTTGAAACAAGCTCCACGCGCGTGGTATGATCTCCTGTCAACATATCTCAGTTCGGAAGGCTTCTCCAAAGGCAAGGTGGACCCCACTCTATTCACTCTCAAGGAAGGCAACGACATGATTCTGGTACAAATTTATGTTGATGATATAATATTTGCTGCCACTAACATAGAATTGTCAAATCGATTTGAGAAGATAATGTCCACACGCTTTCAGATGTCGATGATGGGAAAAATTTCATTTTTCTTAGGATTACAGATTTCTCATAATCCCAGAGGCATCTTTATTAATCAATCCAAATATGCTCTAGAATCTCTTAAGAAATATAACTTTGAAAATTGTGACCCCGTGGACACTCCAATGGTGGAGAAATCCAAGTTAGATGAAGATAGGAATGGGACTATTGTCGATCCAAAACTTTACCGTGGGATGATCGGCACCCTTCTATATCTGACTGCTAGCAGGCCTGATTTGCAATTTGCTGTATGCATGTGTGCCCGGTATCAGGCTCGGCCTACCGAAAAGCACCTACATGTTGTGAAAAGGATCTTTCGGTATCTAAAAGGAACACTTCATCGTGGTCTATGGTATCCGAAAGATTCCTCTATTGCTTTAATATCATACGCAGATGCCATCATGCTGGATGTCAAGACACGAGGCGTAGTACTTCTGGATCTGTGCAACTCCTTGGAGATAGATTGATCAGTTGGTCTTCAAAAAGGCAGAAAAGCGCTGCAATATCAAGCACGGAGGCTGAATACATCGCCATGTCTGGCTGTTGTGCTCAAGTCCTTTGGATGAGATCACAATTAACTGACTACGGTTTGGGATTCAACAAAATCCCGATGTATTGTGACAACAAGAGCGTCATTGCCCTTTGCTGCAACTATGTTCAACACTCCCGGGCCAAGCACATAGACATTCGCTACCATTTCATTAAAGAGCAGGTGGAGAACGGAGTGATCGAGCTGTATTTTGTCACTACTGAGTACCAGCTGGCGGATATGTTCACCAAAGCATTAGATCGAGGACGAATTGAGTTTTTGATCGACAAGCTTGGCATGAAATCATTCACTCCAGCGACTCTCAAAGAGTTGGCAGAAGAATCAGCTGAATAGTCGTGGTAAACTATTCAGAGTATCCTTTGTTTGTGATCATGTATATTATAGTAAATATATATAAATCACAAAAGAAAAATACAAAAATACAAAACCAACAAAAACCATAAAAAATATAAAACCTAGAAAAACCATAAAAATTATAAAATCAAGAAAAACCAAAAATATTTTTCGTTTTAAATCGGGCATGTCTTTTAGTACGGTAATATTTACGGCCTTAGAAATGTCGATTAATATTGACACGGTGCCATAAATAGAGTCCGTATAAAAGTTGTACATTTTTAAAACATGCCCATTATGGCTTGTAGTTATTTCTGACTGCAACCCGGTTTTCATATTAAAGTCACGTATTTCTTTGGAAAACGTTGGCTCAGAACGGGAATTAATTTTCTCGGGCGTGATTTACAAGCCAAATCATGCAAAGGGATCAAGTTTACTTTACAACTTGGTCTAACACGAATTTGTGTACGTCTCAGTGCATTAATTTGTTAAAATAAGAGAAATCTTATTGACACCACGAATCAAACTTTTTCAAGATATAAATTGGAAATGCTTTCATCAATATTTGACTCTTTAAACAATGACTACAGCTCTTTAAATAGAAAACGGGTCATCGTTTAAGGGGGAGAAAATATTAAAATCATCTTCGTCATTAAATTGAATTTCAAAAGTGATTGTGGAAAATTAAGGGCTAAATGGTAATTGAGTGGTTTTGCTTTAGAATACGACTTGTGTTCGTTCAATGTGATAGGAATGGCTTTAAGATCTTGGAGTTGTGTGAGATTGTCGAGTTTAGTTTAACTAAGCAAAATTAAGTGGACTAAGTTTATCAATGGAAAGGTAAAATGAATTGAAAAAGTTAGAAACAAAAAGGAAAAAGGAGAGAAAAGTAGAGGGACTTAAGATGACATTGTGTGTAAGTAGTAAAAAAAACTTGACCTAAGTCAAATATAATCCCCCCCGCCCCCTTTCTTTTTCCTTTTCACTGTATCACTATTTTCTTTGCCGCCATTGTTGAATAAACACACACAAGAACTCAAATCACTCGTTTAATCCATCCAATCCGATTCATTCTATTTTAAAAGGTAATTATCATCTATATTTAACTTATATCTCACCTTATTCATCCTTTAATCTTGTTAAGTTACTCGTTTAAATCAGTTTAAATCAAATTAGGGTTTATGATTTATTTAGGGTGAATTAAACTAAGGATTATTGGTGGGTTTTGTGCGGATTAGCATTAAATGATGATTAATTGCCTTAGATTACCTTAGAAATCACAAATGCGCTTAGAATTAACCTTATAGGCTGTGTTTTTGATGTTCCGGATGAACATGGATAAGAACTTCCGAATGAAGGACATTTTGAACAAAACTTCCGAACGAAGGGAATTTTCTGAAAAACTTCCGAATGAGGAAGTTCCGAATGAAGGACTTCCGAATGAAGGAAGTTCCGAATGAAGGACTTCCGAATGAAGGAAGTTCCGAATGAAGAACTTACGGATGAAGGAAGTTCCGAATGAAGAACTTCCGGATGAGGAAGTTCCGAATGAAGGACTTCCGAATGAAGGAAGTTCCGAATGAAGAACTTCCGGATGAAGGAAGTTCCGAATGAAGAACTTCCGGATGAAGGAAGTTCCGAATGAAGAACTTCCGAATGAAGGAAGTTCCGAATGAAGAACTTCCGGATGAAGGAAGTTCCGAATGAAGAACTTCCGGATGAAGGAAGTTCCGAATGAAGAACTTCCGGATTAAGGAAGTTCCGAATGAAGAACTTCCGGATGAAGGAAGTTCCGAATGAAGAACTTCTGGATGAAGGAAGTTCCGAATGAAGGAATGTTCCGGATGAAGGAAGTTCCGAATGAAGGACTTCCGGATGAAGGAAGTTTCGAATGAAGGACTTCCAGATGAAGGAAGTTTCGAATGAAGGAATGTTCCGAATGAGGAAATGTTCCGAATGAAGAGTTGTTTAATTATTATTGTTTGCATGCTATATGTACTTGTTGTATTATGTTATGAAATGTGTTATGCTTAGAAGTAAGAATGATATATATCTATATGTTTTTGTGCATCAACCTTTCATGTCTTATCTTAAGCAGATACAATGACTAATCCAACAGTACAAGCAATCCAAGACTCTAGAGAAGCCGCTATTGCTAAAGCACGAACCCTTAAGTTTATACCCAACAACTACCGGTTGAAGCAAGTATCAAAATCCACTCACCATGGATTTAAAGTAGACATCGCAATCCTTGATCAATCCCATTTTAAGAATGCTTTGAGAAGTAGTGCCTCGGTGCCTTATGAGTATATGTATGAATTTTGTGCTACCAAGGAAATCACCTCAAATAAGATCACTTTCACCATCGACAACAAGCAGCAGACGCTCACAGTTTCAGACTTCCGTAAGATTTTTGGTATACGGGATACACCCAAAGGCATGTCATTTTCGAGAGATCCTACTAAAGATGAACTCATGGAGTTATTTGACGCTCTTGGATGTCTGGAAATACGAGTTGCGTCTGAGTTTACGACTGCTAAAGTAGGACAACCTTGGAGAGCATTGTTGGGTATCCTCAGTAGATGTCTTACACCAAAAACGAGTGGCCATGATTCTTTGCGCAGTCCTATAATAAACCTCTTCTATGGCATGTACAAAGCTGCAAATGCAGATTATGCATTGTTGATATGGGAAGAATTCACCTTTCAACTCTTCCAAAACAAGAAGCTGAAGATAAATTTCTTTCCTTATCCAAGGTTCATCAAGCTTATCATTAATTATTTTATGAAAATGATGCTACTATTGATAGGCGTGCAGCAAGTCGTTATCACACTGAAGAAGCTGATGATACTGTGGATCTGAGGCATGAAGGACCGTCTATTGGTGTGATTCCGGGTCCTATTCCCGATTATCTTCTGACGGAGAAAATCAAAGGTTCTGCTGATTACAAGCTACTCCAGCTAGAAATCAAGAAGCTGAAAGCGAACCTTCAGACTGGAGAAGACTCGTCTACAACGGTCAAGAGTAAAGGTAAACGCAAACAACCGGCTGCGTTACCTGAACCCGAAACCAAAAAGAAAAAGACTGAGGTGAAGAAGGGAAAGGGTAAGGCTGATGAGATGCGTCTACGTGACGAAGAAGATGTTGTTGATCCTGCTCTTGACAAGACAGAGAAACAAATGATGAAGATAGCAATTCAAAGGAGTAGGAAAGATACTAGCGGTAGTGGTTCAGGAGCAAGGGTAAATGTTGAAGAAGAGTACCAGGAACCAGATGATGTTTATGAGTTTGGGTCACCTGAAAATTATTCTACTTCGAAGGAGCCATCAATCCCTATTTCAGCAAGTGTGGAAAAGGAGTCTGTTGCTCCTACGATCATGGTGTCAACTCAACCTTTAGCAACTCAACCTCCACCAATACAACCCTTACCAACCAGACCGGCTTCAACACCATTTCTTCCACCACCTATAATTCCCATCCTTAGTACCGCAGTAACAACCGAGCCTCTTCAATCAACCCAGAGCAGCTCTGCAACATCTACAATGGCTGCATTGGTGATGGCCGAAATGTTGGATAAACATGTGGATAATCACAAACGAGAAATGGATGAACTTCGCCAAGAGTTACAAAGACGAGCTCAAAGTGAAGAAGCATCTAGGAGAGTCCAAGAGGAGATGATTGCTAGGTTCGCTTCAGATATGGAGTTGACTCGAAAAGCACATGCAGAAGAACTAGCTCGGGTTAAGCAGGCTGAGGCTGATAAGCATGCTGCACGTATCACCAGACTTCAAGCGATGAGGGATAAATGCAAAGAGCAAAAAGAAGCACTTGAAGCCTCTATGGAAGAAAGAGTGCAAGAATCTGTTGAATCCATTATGCCTAAACTGCGTGATGAATTGAAGACGCTAGCAACTGATAACTTGATGATCAAGTCATCCAATCCTTCAGAATCCGCCTACAAAATTGCTTATGAGTTAACGGATTTTGAATTGAAGAAGATCCTTAAGGCTCGTATGGTGGAACTTGGATCGTTTGATAAGTCTAGGATTCAACGGGCTCTATACAAATCCCTGAATGACGCTATCATGGAGGATGATAGGTTATTCAAAACGTTTGGAAGTGTGGTACCTTATCACATTCTACCTGAGGAAGAAAGGGAAGAAAGTGAGCAGGAAGAGGGTACTGGTGAAGAGGAAGAGGAAGAAGAAGGAGAAGAAGAGGAAAAGGATGACGATGATGGTGATGATGAGGATAAGGATGAGGATGATGATGACGATGATGATGATGATGATGATGATGATGATGGCAATGATGGTGGTGATGGGAATGAGGAGAGAGTGCTAGGGGGAGTAACGGGGATAAAAATGAGGATGATGATGGGGGTGAACAGCCTAAAGCGGGAGATAAGGTTACCAGCTCCAAGAAAACTGCTAAGACTGGAACCAAGTCCAAGAAAGATGCAGCACAGAAGGACAAATCAACATCAACGGAATCAAGACGATCTAAGTGGCGCCACGATGTGAATGCTACTACAGCGTCTTCGGTTCCTGGTACTTCTATTGCTGTATCTATACCTATTACCACTAACCCTATTAGTCCTGTTGTTGTTGCTCCTGTGATTGCAGAATCAGTAACGGAACCCGAAGCTGCACAACACTCACCCGTTCACGACACTGCCGAAATGCCTGAAACTGAACCAACAGATGTTCGCGCTTCTACTCCTCTACAACAAGCACAACAATCTACGGTTCCTAAACCAAGCACACGAGACTGGGCAGACACGTTGGAGATAGACGAGACTGCACCACCACAGGCTTGGATCACGGCAGCAGCACAATATGATCCGATCATAGACGCTGACAAAGATGTGTTGTATCTCCGTATCCGCAGTCCGATTGACTTATGTGCATTTCTTGCTCATGAGTATAAGACTTCGGTTACTCCATCCTTGGTGAAGAAAGCGCTGAAGGATAAGAGACTTCGTGCCAAAACCCGGTTAACCCGAATGGAGTTCGAGTATTATGCCGATGAGATCCTGAAGGCTCTAAATACCGTTCAACGGCCAGGTCTTCATGAATCAGAAAGAGCTCCACCTCCAATGGATCCGTCTCAAGATAATCAGATTGTTCTTGACTTCTTCGTTACCAATGATCTTGTGTATCTTCTGAAGGGGTCATCAAAGTACGCAACCTCCCTGACCTTGCTGAAAGCTGCCAACTGGGGGACAATACCCTTTATCGAGGAAAAGGTAAACCGACTCTGGGTCCCAAAGATAAATCGTAATTATGATATGTATGCTGTCATAGGTGCATCTCATTGGGACGAACGAGTCCGAAGGGCGTACAGGGGTTGCTGCCTAGTCAATTCTGGAAGCAACGTTAGATCCGACATCCGCATCTCCAGCATCTTAGGGATGAAAACTGAAGCCAAGAATGGCTATTATCATGTGACGGAGATTCGTTTGAAAAGGGAGGATGACAGGGAATACAAAATCCAGCAGGGAGATTTTTCCATCATTCGCCTTGAGGATATCAAAGATATGCTGCTTCTGATGACCCGAGATCAACTCACTCATATTCCTCGTGAAGACCTCATTGCTTTGAATACAGCACTTCGTATGTTCACACGAAGCGTTGTCATCCAGACACGAGTTGAAGATCTTCAGTTGGGAGTCGAAAGCTATCAAAGGAAGCTTAACCTAACCCGTCTAGTGAATCAAGTGCTACCTCAACATGTAGAAAGATGTCCCTATACCGGCATTTCTGTCCCGAATTACGGCATTTTCTACTTGAACAGTCGAGGTTTAATGAAGTTTATGAGGGTGGGTGAGCTCCATAAGTACAGTGATGGGAATCTTCTACAAGTCAGAGGAAAGTTGGAGCATCTGAACTCGGGTGGGACTTTGCCAGAAATGACGGAGGATTGGCATCCGGGTTACCGGCAGATGGCGAAGTACATGATCAAGAAGATAGATCAAAAGCTCCGTGAACGTAGATTGATGAGGAGCTTGGAAAGGTTCGTTGGTGGAAGACCGTATTTAGTGCACCACAAGCTACTGCAACGATCCATCTAATGGGTCGTACACTTCAGGTCCACTTTATATTGGTTTTCAATTGTAAATATGTATATTTGTGAATAATGTGCTTTAATGGCTTGATGTAGTGTCAAGGTATGATAATTTTTCAAGAATTTCTCACGAAATTCTAAATCTTTCAAAATATATCATACTAAAGCACTACAACTATCCCTTATTAACTTAAGGGGGAGCAATAACTTGTTCTATGGCCAAACATCAATTTCATTTTTTACCCAAAGACCGGTTAATCCATTCAATATCCCAAATATTAATGGTTAACATTTTGGATAAGGGGAGAAAATGGGATTAAGGAGACGTAAGTGATACTTGGCAAAAAGATGAAAAAGACTTAACGATTATCCAACTTAATATGTGTAAAGCACGTGTTAAGGGGGAGCGTTTTTGATGAACAAAACACCTAAGGTACAAAACTTTTGATTTCAATATCACAAGTACTTTAGGTGATTTTCAATGATTTTTCATGGTGGCAATTCCTTCCCAAAACACGCTTAATTCACGACGGATGTGGTGACAAAAGGGTGGTAGGAATAGGTTTAGTCCAATGATTCATCAGATCCGATGGAATCTTCCCAAGGACAATTCCCTAGATCGAATTAGAAGTCCTAGGAAAGATGGAGAAAGAATGTGAACGTAGCTGAATGCCGACCAAGTACTTAAGCTAGCACTGGAACAATCACAACAAGGTGCTAGTGATGACGTATTGGTAAGCATTGAAGGGGTTGAAGAATGAAAAAGAATTGTAAAGATAAAGGGTGTAAAGAAAGAAGCCCTCCTTACAACTTTAGGCAGAAACCGGGTCAATACATATGCTATTGAGGTCATTTTTGCTAATGATTCTCGGTATTGAAGAAAGACATCATGGACCCAGTGATGCAATGCACAACCCTTCCCAGCTAACTCAAATATCTCTCAAAAGGTATTTGTTTTAATCACACGGAGATCAACACGTTATCTATTGGTTTATTCACTCCGAATAGACTGGTATTGAAAAGGTGGCACTCCTCTCCAGCCATCGCTCACTAAATCAAAACGCACAATCGAGTCTAGAGCCAAGAGATCATCAAAAGTCTCATTAGGACACTTTCCATTTATTTCTTGCTTTCTCACACACTGTGAAAAGTAAGAGATTTTCATGAGTCCTATGCAGTATTCCTGTAATATTGCCAGAACATCCGAGTAATACGCAAGTATTACAATGAAGATGGAAATCCTGCTTGAGCCAACATCAAACAAGCTCATGGTAGGTTACACGTGCGGTTCTTTTAGAACCAATCTTGTGAAAAACTAGAAGGTAACAGTGGTTTAATTCTTAATTGAACTTAAACTCGTTCCAGGCCTCTTCGCATTATCATATGATCTTGCCAGAACACTCAGAGTGACTCTTTATTGACCACGGTGACGAGTGTAAATCCTTCTAGTGTTAACATCAAACAGCACTTGGTAGGTGACGTGCAAGATTCTTTATGAATTGAGCTCGTGACAACTGGAAAGCAACGATGGTGAAAATCTTAATTGAAATTCACTTGTTCCAGGTTTCATGAATTGACGGCTTCAAATCACAAGGATAATTTATCCAAGTGATTCACTCTTTATGTTCGCAGTCAGCTTTGGACGGTCGAATAAAGAGAACGGGTTTACCCGCGAAATCCTGTCAGGAAGTTACTTAATTGAAACTATCCGTCACGGGTACGATATCTAATATCGTTCAACGGTCTTCACCGACCGGAGGTAAAATTCTACCGAATTAGAATAAAATGTTCAAAGCCATTTTATTCGTGTCGTTGCTGTGTACCTGTTAAAGACGGTGGCGTTACTGTGTACCTGTTGAAGACGGTGGCGTAGCTGTGTACCAGTGAAGACGGTGGTGTTGCGGTGTACCTGTAGAAGTCGTTCCCACATGCTTATGTTTTTCTGCATCAAAGTTTAACAAAAAATTCAAGAAAGTACAAGATAAAGTCTTCCGCTGTACCAACTTAATATGTGTAAAGCACGTGTTAAGGGGGAGCGTTTTTTATGAACAAAACACCTAAGGTACAAAACTTTTGATTTCAATATCACAAGTACTTTAGGTGATTTTCAATGATTTTTCATGGTGGCAATTCCTTCCCAAAACACGCTTAATTCACGACGGATGTGGTGACAAAAGGGTGGTAGGAATAGGTTTAGTCCAATGATTCATCAGAGCCGATGGAATCTTCCCAAGGACAATTCCCTAGATCGAATTAGAAGTCCTAGGAATGATGGAGAAAGAATGTGAACGTAGCTGAATGCCGACCAAGTACTTAAGCTAGCACTGGAACAATCACAACAAGGTGCTAGTGATGACGTATTGGTAAGCATTGAAGGGGTTGAAGAATGAAAAAGAATTGTAAAGATAAAGGATGTAAAGAAAGAAGCCCTCCTTACAACTTTAGGCAGAAACCGGGTCAATACATATGCTATTGAGGTCATTTTTGCTAATGATTCTCGGTATTGAAGAAAGACATCATGGACCCAGTGATGCAATGCACAACCCTTCCCAGCTAACTCAAATATCTCTCAAAAGGTATTTGTTTTAATCACACGGAGATCAACACGTTATCTATTGGTTTATTCACTCCGAATAGACTGGTATTGAAAAGGTGGCACTCCTCTCCAGCCATCGCTCACTAAATCAAAACGCACAATCGAGTCTAGAGCCAAGAGATCATCAAAAGTCTCATTAGGACACTTTCCATTTATTCCTTGCTTTCTCACACACTGTGAAAAGTAAGAGATTTTCATGAGTCCTACGCAGTATTCCTGTAATATTGCCAGAACATCCGAGTAATACGCAAGTATTACAATGAAGATGGAAATCCTGCTTGAGCCAACATCAAACAAGCTCATGGTAGGTTACACGTGCGGTTCTTTTAGAACCAATCTTGTGAAAAACTGGAAGGTAACAGTGGTTTAATTCTTAATTGAACTTAAACTCGTTCCAGGACTCTTCGTATTATCATATGATCTTGCCAGAACACTCAGAGTGACTCTTTATTGACCACAGTGATGAGTGGAAATCCTTCTAGTGTTAACATCAAACAGCACTTGGTAGGTGACGTGCAAGATTCTTTATGAATTGAGCTCGTGACAACTGGAAAGCAACGATGGTGAAAATCTTAATTGAAATTCACTTGTTCCAGGTTTCATGAATTGACGGCTTCAAATCACAAGGATAATTTATCCAAGTGATTCACTCTTTATGTTCGCAGTCAGCTTTGGACGGTCGAATAAAGAGAACGGGTTTACCCGCGAAATCCTGTCAGGAAGTTACTTAACTGAAACCATCCGTCACGGGTACGATATCTAATATCGTTCAACGGTCTTCACCGACCGGAGGTAAAATGCTACCGAATTAGAATAAAATGTTCAAAGCCATTTTATTCGTGTCGTTGCTGTGTACCTGTTAAAGACGGTGGCGTTACTGTGTACCTGTTGAAGACGGTGGCGTAGCTGTGTACCAGTGAAGACGGTGGTGTTGCGGTGTACCTGTAGAAGTCGTTCCCACATGCTTATGTTTTTCTGCATCAAAGTTTAACAAAAAATTCAAGAAAGTACAAGATAAAGTCTTCCGCTGTACCAACTTAATATGTGTAAAGCACGTGTTAAGGGGGAGCGTTTTTTATGAACAAAACACCTAAGGTACAAAACTTTTGATTTCAATATCACAAGTACTTTAGGTGATTTTCAATGATTTTTCATGGTGGCAATTCCTTCCCAAAACACGCTTAATTCACGACGGATGTGGTGACAAAAGGGTGGTAGGAATAGGTTTAGTCCAATGATTCATCAGAGCCGATGGAATCTTCCCAAGGACAATTCCCTAGATCGAATTAGAAGTCCTAGGAAAGATGGAGAAAGAATGTGAACGTAGCTGAATGCCGACCAAGTACTTAAGCTAGCACTGGAACAATCACAACAAGGTGTTAGTGATGACGTATTGGTAAGCATTGAAGGGGTTGAAGAATGAAAAAGAATTGTAAAGATAAAGGGTGTAAAGAAAGAAGCCCTCCTTACAACTTTAGGCAGAAACCGGGTCAATACATATGCTATTGAGGTCATTTTTGCTAATGATTCTCGGTATTGAAGAAAGACATCATGGACCCAGTGATGCAATGCACAACCCTTCCCAGCTAACTCAAATATCTCTCAAAAGGTATTTGTTTTAATCACACGGAGATCAACACGTTATCTATTGGTTTATTCACTCCGAATAGACTGGTATTGAAAAGGTGGCACTCCTCTCCAGCCATCGCTCACTAAATCAAAACACACAATCGAGTCTAGAGCCAAGAGATCATCAAAAGTCTCATTAGGACACTTTCCATTTATTCCTTGCTTTCTCACACACTGTGAAAAGTAAGAGATTTTCATGAGTCCTACGCAGTATTCCTGTAATATTGCCAGAACATCCGAGTAATACGCAAGTATTACAATGAAGATGGAAATCCTGCTTGAGCCAACATCAAACAAGCTCATGGTAGGTTACACGTACGGTTCTTTTAGAACCAATCTTGTGAAAAACTGGAAGGTAACAGTGGTTTAATTCTTAATTGAACTTAAACTCGTTCCAGACCTCTTCGCATTATCATATGATCTTGCCAGAACACTCAGAGTGACTCTTTATTGACCACAGTGATGAGTGGAAATCCTTCTAGTGTTAACATCAAACAGCACTTGGTAGGTGACATGCAAGATTCTTTATGAATTGAGCTCGTGACAACTGGAAAGCAACGATGGTGAAAATCTTAATTGAAATTCACTTGTTCCAGGTTTCATGAATTGACGGCTTCAAATCACAAGGATAATTTATCCAAGTGATTCACTCTTTATGTTCGCAGTCAGCTTTGGACGGTCGAATAAAGAGAACGGGTTTACCCGTGAAATCCTGTCAGGAAGTTAATTAATTGAAACTATCCGTCACGGGTACGATATCTAATATCGTTCAACGGTCTTTACCGACCGGAGGTAAAATTCTACCGAATTAGAATAAAATGTTCAAAGCCATTTTATTCGTGTCGTTGCTGTGTACCTGTTAAAGACGGTGGCGTTACTGTGTACCTGTTGAAGACGGTGGCGTAGCTGTGTACCAGTGAAGACGGTGGTGTTGCGGTGTACCTGTAGAAGTCGTTCCCACATGCTTATGTTTTTCTGCATCAAAGTTTAACAAAAAAATCAAGAAAGTACAAGATAAAGTCTTCCGCTGTACCAAACTCTGAAACTTTCGAGAATTCAACAAAAAGACATAAGTGTGTGGAACATGGAGTCACGAGAAGGCAAATTCACAAGAGAGGCAAAGATCGCACGTGAAAGGCCAAAGAACAATGCTCTCAAGCCAAAGCCAAAAAGATCAAACCAACATATTCACAACAAAAGAAAGAAAAGAAGAAAAGACTACGAGCTAAAGAACGAAGACTTGTATAGTATGCTAGGTTTAGAACTTTGTAACGTGGAGTGACCTCCCTTAGGGGGAGATTGTTAGAAATACGTTTTACGTATATTAGAAGTATCGGTCACTCCACAATATTATTTATGTTGTAATAGCTCGTAGTTAACAAATAGTTATTAGTTGCTTATTAAGTTAAGTAAGAACCGGTCCATGGGCTTGTCATGGACCGGCCCAAGCCCATGTAGCTTGGAAGTATAAATACCCCTTTCCACCATGGAAAGGGGTTGGTTGTTGTCATTTTTCTAGTTTCCACTTAAATGAAATAACACATAGTTTCTCTCACTTTCTCTCTCTAACTTTCTCTCTCTAGAAATCATCAACCCCCTTCATAGATTCATAGATTATCAATATTCTACAGCTAATGTGAACCATTGAATTGAGAAGCCGATGGCGTTAAATGTATAAAAGGCCACTTGTGGTTGCCTAAATATGGAGATTTTGAGATATAGTTATGTTGGAATCTTGTAAGTATAAGTATTCTATTTATGTCATTTCTGACTAAAAGTATCTTTGTCTGAAGAAGCTGTACTAATGGCAAATTATGAAGGCAGACATTGCCTCATACATTAGTAAACGTCTAGCTATTGCAAAGGTCATCATCTGAATTTGATTCGATTTGGGTCATCGTCGACAGACTGGCCAAATATGCTAATATCATTCCTGTTAATGATAGATTCTTGACGAAGATTGACTCTTTTGTATTTAAAGGAGTTGTGTAAACATGGTGTGCCTGTATCGATCATCTCTATCAAGATCCTCACTTCGCATTGAATTTCTAGAGATTATCTCAAAAGTCATTAAGAGCGAATCTTGATGAGAGTACTGTGTACCACCCCAATCGAAGGGACGAGGTAAAGTAACGATACAAAATACTATAAGTGCTGTTTTATGTTTGAATGATTAACCTTTGGTAATAAAATGTAAAATCGTTTTCCTTTGGAAAGATTATCATTGATAATTATCGTGTTAGGATCGAGATCGAATCTTGTTAAGATTTATATATTAGAGCATCTGTAAGCAGGAGTTGGGATGAAGACACCCGACATACACCCATTGTGAGTTGGACATGTCTTTTAGGTTTAAGATTTCCTATGATGGCGAACCTAACCTTACAAAATACTCGACCCGCGAGACCTGAAATGATTGTTGAAATTAGGATCTGAATATTGACTGCCGGTAATGGGCAGGAGGTTATGTGAATATGAAATGTAGATCTTGAAGTGCCAGATGGGTAGCGAAGTTATGCCAAAAATTTTGACCATGGAAAAATGAATTGATGATCTGGAAGATCATGGGATATAAGTCCCCTTTGTATGGGACCATTGAGATGATGTAAAAGATTGGTTTGAAAGACATATAAGCTGGATCTACCCAAGGACTTCAAGAGCTGCGTGAATTATGTTTCGTATGTCGAACTTGATAAAATGTCTATCAAGTGAAAATATGACTATTCCTTAATGAAGTTTAGATCGGCGAAAAGTTGCATTCATCAAAAACCCATAAACATCATGGATAGAGAAAGTAAGTCGACATTAAGCCTGATCTTATTCCCGTAGTTATGTTTGATGAAACTCGCGTATTGTAATGAATTACACTTGTGAGAAAAGACCGAATGTGGAGGAAATACCCACATGGCTTAAACTCTATAAGAAGCGAGTAGTAAGGTAAGATGATCTTTGAGGACAAAGATCCTGTTTAGGGGTAAATGCTGTGACAATCCGTCAATTTATGGTTTATATTTTATTCTAAAATATTATTTAAAAACATTATTTTGAAATAAAGTGCAATCGCATTAGAGTGTTATTAAATAGAAATTACATCAATAAAACTTATTCCAAACCAAACTATTACATATCCAATTTAAAACAAAATCAAAAACATCACCGAAGACCTTGTATCTTTCTCATCCAAAGAAAATATGCTTGCCATTGTCGTGATTGATTGGGGGGCAGTAACATAGATCCATAGATGAAAACGGTGATACCCACAAAAGAAATCAACAGACACAACCTCCCAAAACCGAACTCCCGAACCCAAGAAAATATGCTTGCCATTGTCGTGGTTGATTGGGGGGCAGTAGCATAGATCCATAGATATATTATTTTAATGTTATATTATGAAGTCACTTATTTTTGGGAAGAAATTTGGATTTACGTCTTGAAGTAGCATCGAATACGTCTAAACCGGAGGATTCTACGTTACGTGCTTACGTTTACCTACACCGTTTTGGTGACAGTCAGACATTTCAGGGAATAAACTTATCCGTGAATATTATTTTGGGATTTTAATTTTGAGTTGGTTCATAAACTCACAAATTTACGAGAAGAGATTAGGACTTACGATTTTAATTTAACGTCCTTTACGACTAAACCGGAAACCTTAGGATTACATATTTACGTTTTTGAACTCCGTTTTTGATGAGTCAATTTTTATTAGATTCGTTTTGTGCCGTTGAATCATAATTTATAAAAACATTTTTCGTAAAACGACCCGAGGGCACGCAAATCGAGGAAACTAGAATCGAGGAGTACTCGTAAATAATTGGGGATGAGAGAAAAACAAGTTTTGCCCCACCCCCTTCACATGGGACTATCACAAAACTACACCACAACAACTTGGTGTCAAGTTGTTGACAAGTTACTTACACTTGTCATTTGAAGCTTAACATTTAAGCTACCAAAACCACAAAACCATCCACTCAAACCATTTGTTCATTTCCATCCATGCAAACCACCACAACTTTCTCTCTTTCCTCCCCAAAATTCGTCCCATATTCATCAATAAACACCCTCATTTGATCAATTTTAACCATGAAATCATGTGTTATTCACACATATGATGAAGCCCTTTTAAAGCTCTATAGATTGGTGGTGATTTTAACATCTAGAAAGAAGTTTTCAAAGGAGTAAAGGGCTGATTTTCCACAAGATGTTCATGAAGATATGTGATCTTGAAGTTGATATTGGTATATCACAAGTCTTGCCATCCAAATCCAAGCCTTGTTTATCAACCTCACATTTTCATCACTATGGTGGTATAAGGATCATTCTTCCTATCCTTCTTGTTATTTTGATTGTGTAATCTTGTATTTTCTTTTACTTATGTATATGTATATGATGATGAATGATGATTAAAAATATTGTGTGGGGATTAGGTGTTGATAAACATGGGTAAAAAGATGAAAAACTATATGTAAAAGTGGTTAATCTTGCTTAATTTAGTAGACTGTATAAAAACAGTACATAACCATATGATGAACTGATAGAATGATATAGATTAATTGATATACTGTGAGTATTAAGACTTGTACACACGTGAGAGTTGGCCATGCAATGGAATCATAAAAATGAGTGAGATATGGTCAAAACAAGTTTAGAGTGCAAATCTAAGTACACTGTTTTGGACGAATTTTATAAAATACTTAGAGGCTGATTCAACAGTAGCCATAGTGGACTTCAATGGAGAACATATCATTTAGTTTATGCTATAAAAATTTGGGCTTCTATCTCCATATAGAACTCTAGATATGGCTGTTTTGGTGAACATGAAACTAAATATCAGATTTTGAAGAATTAATGTTTAATAGTATTATATAAGCACTCAAACTAATATAGTATAAAATGTGAATTAAAACCCACTAACTTATAAATTTCATTTATATAAATATGTATAAGGTTAAATAAATGGACACTTTATAAAAATGGTATTTGAATAAGATTTATAAGTATAAAAACTATAAACATGATTTTTACGACTTTTTCGGCTATTAACGTAAAATTAATGTTTTTCGCCAATTAAAACTTAGACGATCAAACCCGTCTAATGTAAAGTTTTTAAAAGTCATATAATGATATATAAGTACCTAATACAAGTAAAAACCGATAAAACCCGAACTATAGACATACGGACAATAACGAGCTAAGTTAGCATATTGGACTAATAATTTAACTAAATAAGTTAAACACTTATAAAAATTACTTATTGGGCTTAACCCATTTGGGCCCAACATGTAAAGTATAATACTGATAATAAAAGTATAAATGGGCTAATGAATAGTATTGGGCTTGTAATAGGCCCATTGGGCTTTAAAATGTAAATAAATTGAACTGGTATAACTAGTATAAAAATGTTACCAATACATAAACACTATAATAAATAAGTAAAGATGTATAAACCCACTTGATCATCATCATATGTATAAAATCATCATATGTATACATAATTGTTATTTTTATAAAGTCATTGTACAAGAGTCTAAGACAAGTATTATTTGTCTAGGTTTCCGTGATTGAAGCATGTACCGTACATCCGAATTGCCGATAACCCGCTTTCCCACATCAACGTGAGTTCATAGCCTCGCACTCTTTTAAATGTTTTATGAAATGTTTTATAAACCCACGAGGGAGATAACATGTTAGTTTTTATAAATAGGACACTAGTTGTCTCGATTGTTTGTTTATTGATTTGGACCCGAATGATTGTATGACCCGATGAATTATTAAATGACCCGATAGATGAAATGAAATGGATTATTAAAGTTAGGTTATGTCACTAAAAGTCCCATTAGCATGAATTGGGAACTACCAGGATTTGGTAGACGCTTATGCATATAATAGTACTATTTCGGGACGATCACCCCAGTTCGCGCCTTGACGGTTGATCCCCGTCGTGCCACATTGATTGGTAAGCGAATTTATGTATGAGAAGATTTACTCAAGCGTGATTATTGTGACGACACACTAATTTAGATGTGAAAATTAAGTTTCGGGCTAGCTACCCGTTGTTTGTTGTAGTAAGGTAACAATGTCATGCGGCTTATAATAATCCAAATAACGAAAATACTGCTTTAAGCATTGAATTACGATATATTGCCTGACTAGCAATACAGGGTCTTATCATTGATATTATGTTCGTGTTTTGGTTTTATATAACCATATTCATATAACGGTTTTTATTTAATCTATACAACGTTATAAAACGTATTGTATGATATTTTTACGACATTGGTTCGTATAATGATTTTGAAGGCGAAAGCCTATATTATGATTTTTGATAAGGATTTGTATAAAATGACTTTGGCTATTTTATGGCCTATTACAAAGATTTGTACAAAACGATTTTCGGTAATAATTTTATACCGATGTTATACTGATGGATTTATTAAAATCTATGAATTCACTCGGCGTTATCGCTGACCTTTTCTTTTAACATGTTTTGTCTCAGGTACTTGAAGGTAATTCTCGGGAAGACAACAAGAATTCATGGCCCGCACTTAAATAACAATTTCCATTCAAATGCTTTGAAAAATTGTATGAAATGAATATGACGTGGGACCTATGTAAATTTGATATTTATGAATGGAAATGCTTTATTATTAAACGACGCGATTTTTAAGCGTTGTCTATGAAGTGAGTAATGTGCTATCCCGTAACACCAACGAGTCTTCCCTGTATTGAATTGTATAAATTTGGGGGTATTACATTGCGGGCTCGCTTGTTCATCAGCTCAGTCGCAAATTTCATAGCACTTTCAACGGTAGTGGGTCGTGATGTTAGCACACTGTCATGAATGTTTTCAGGGAGTCCACTGACATACTTCTCAATCTTGTCGCTTCTTTGAGGGAACATTCTTGTACACATCAAGCTTAACTCTTGAAATCTTTGGTTGTACCAAAGGATGTCATTGTTTTTGCATTTCAAATCCCACAGTTCGATTTCCAACTTCTTCATTTCTCCTCTAGGACAGTACTTCTCAGTCATCCTCTCCTTAAGGTTGGCCCAAGTGAGAGTATAAGCGGTGTCATGTCCAAGGATAGCGACAACAGAGTTCCACCAGGTAAGGGCGCTCTCAAGTAGTGTGCAGGTGGCAAACTTAACTCTGTTCTCGTCAGCACAACCGCTGATGCGGAAAAATGTCTCTAGTCTTTCAAACCATTGCATAAATTCAACAACTCCTTGCTTTCCTCGGTTGTATGAGGGTTTGCATTTCAAGAAGTCGGGGTAAGAACAACCCCTATTAGCGTTGTTTCTGCGCAGATTGAGGTTTGGATCATTGTTCATATTTGGTTTAGCTTCTCGGGCTGCCATAGCTGCTGTAATGCCCTCACTTATCATTTCCCTGAGTTGAGCAGCGGTGACATTTTGAGTAGCTTCAGGAAGTTCAGTATTAGCGGCGTTCGAAGTGGTTTCACTATTGGGATTTGATCGAGTAATCGCCATTTGTCTATAATCATACATAAAATGAGATTATTAGTTCAAGTGTTAGAACATTTTTTATATTATTTGCACGGGGAAAATTCATGCATTGATTTCATAACAAATTGGATAACCTGTCAAGATTTCATAATATAATACATTGCATAACAGATATAAGATAAGAAGATGATTACATGCAAATTTCCCTAAGTAATTAAACATTCATCACGCATAGCAAATTCGAGACAAAGGCTTAGCTGGCCTTGTCCTGGGTAGTGGTACACATTATCTTAAGTACATCATATCCAATAACACATGTTCGAAAAAGGAAAGGTACAGTACAGGATTACATCACAAAAGCTGAAAAGAAATAAAAGTACAAAAGTGTTATACCATGATAGCTAGGGTACAACCCATAAACTGATCATGATGTACAAGAAATCTAGTACATCTACTCTACTCCTGGCTAGGTGGTCTGCTGGATGAGGCTGGTGCTGGTGGGGCTGATGAAGCTGTAGATGCTCTCCTAGTACTCCATAATGTCCGAACTGTCGCTCGGGCCTCCTTAAGCATACGGAATGTTGTTAGCAGCTGGATCCTAAGTCTTTCGATGGCCCCTCGAAGATAAGCCATCTCTACAGTAACACCATCGTGTCAGACGATGGCAAGGTCAAAGAAAATAGACAGGGACTTCTCCTGAGTAGATAGAGCAGCATAGGTCTGATGCTGAAGACTCTCCATGACCTGAATACGCTGATGGAGACGGTAGTTCTCCTCCTATAGCCAGTGTAATGCCTCTTCAGTCTTAGCTTGAACACCTCTGGCTGCCTGGGCTTCTCCCCTCATAGTGTGAGTGAGAGAGTCGATACGCTCATGGATGGCAGTGTATCCCAATTGACCTGCTGTCAACAGGATGCGAAGGTCTGATATCTCCCGCTCATGGCGTGCAGCCAGTGCGGCGATCTGGGCTTGGACAGGATCGACATGTCCCGCCCCGGAACCCTCCCCGATCTCGAAAGTGGAGTCGGGTCTAGCCTCATACCTCCTTTGTCGAGAAAGTGAAGACTCAGGAAAATAGCCTGGTGGTAATGATGAAGATACAGAAGATGGTAGGCCAGGATATACTCGATCCTCCGCCATAGTGGTGGGGACCCGTATAGCTGATGCTGGAGCAGAAAAGGGTCCTCGGGAAGTATAGCTTTGATAGTCTGGTCATCCTCTGAATCCGAGCCCGATAACCATCCACGATGTACTGATCGTGGTGATGAAGGGATAGCTAGAACAGGGACTACCACTTGTAGGAGAGTCGGAGGTGCAGTAGGTGGAGTAATGATACTCTAAAAATAATATTATTTTAAATTTGAAGTAAGTATAAGCTTACAAACAAAGGAAAAAAATATTTTTTTTTGTTACAAGTTTTATGAAGTATATCCATTTTAAACAATCATCCCAATGTTTTAAGGTTATATATATTAATACTTATATATATATAATCATTTAACCAGTTTATTTAACAATCAAAACACACTTAGTTCACATAGCACAAAATGCCTTATGATCTACATGCTTAACTAATATGGCCCAAAAAAAAATCCCAAAATATTTTTATAAGTTATAGTCCAGTTTTAAATAAAAGAAAAATACTTTATTTTTATTTTATTTAAAAAATTATCTGGTTCTCTATAACTAATGCTCTGATACCATTCTTTGTAACACCCCGGGTAGGGTCAAAATATGCGGAATTATCAAAGGAGATGTCACAAGGGTGGATCGATAACACATAGTTCATAGAGCATAAGATAAGATATTATTCAAAACATATTACATAATTATTGTACAAATTTTTAAAAATTGTCTTCAACATGATAAAAGTAGATTGTTTATTATTCCCCAAATAGAACCCTTGACGAGTCCTACAATGCAGATTACAATGATGCTTGAGTCCATGCACACACCATGTTCTAACTTCATTTTCCTAAGAAAAACATGCTTAGAGGGTCAACATAAAGTTGGTGAATTTACAGGTTTATTAATGATTAGTTTGGACATACATCAATCATAGAAGTAACAATGCACAAAGCATTTTTACTAAAAGGTAGATTATATTTTCTATTACTCGAAACTGAAGCTTAACCTTCCATAGTCCTCAACAAATGAGAACTTGGTGTCCTACAAAAAGACACCCAAACCCAGTTCCAACATGGTATACATTTGTTGTCCCGGCCAAGTAACAGTGAGCATGACTCACCCAGATGGGGATGGTCAATCCCAAATAGATCTATGTATAACATTCGGGCAATTACAATAATTTAACAGTTTCTATAATAGTCAATCATAGTCAAGTTTATACAATTCCGTTATGTCCAATAAAATAGTTGCATGTGTTCTCCCCCGTAGAGGAAAAGTTTATCAACACTTTATATGGGGCTGTAAACTCACCTAGGAGTTGGCAAAAGCTGTATAATATGAATATCCAAATAATGCTCACGCCACAAGCTATGCCTAATCAAATAGTACAGTCTTAATGAATAATACAACGTACGTGTATGCTTATACAGATTTTTAATTCAGTTTATTAATAATATTGTAGTACAAGTATTAACAATATCCATTTAAACTTGTAATTAAGTTTCACATTTAAGTAAACATAAAATGTTTTACTTATAATATTAGTTTACGTCCGTAGTACATGTATTAATAATAACCATTTAAACATATTATTAAGTTTCATATTTAAGTAAACATAAAATGTCTTACATATAATATTAGTATACATACTTGCATTCAATTTATTTAACGTTCATATAATTTTATTTTATAAAAACATATGAGTACATGTATTAACTATGCATATCCTTATTGTTTATACAAATTATTTCATAAAGCAAAATTAAATAATTTTATTTTTGTAAAGTAAAAATATAAATATTTTATTTAACTTTAAAGTTCCCATAAATTATTTAACATTTATTAAATAATTTATAAATTGCAAGTTTAAGAATTTACCATTTAAATCCTTTTAGTATAGGATTTATTTAAGTTTTATTAATTTAAAATAGAATTAGGGTTAGGGCTAGTTTAAGTTTCGGAATAATACAAAACTAGTCCCTCCATGTTTTAAGTAAAGTAAAACTTCGGATTTTTCTCATTTAGTACCTAGGGCTTGTTATGTGGAAACCTTGGTTTCCGGATCTTTTAAGCAACTAGGAATGCATCATGTTCATATGATTATACAATCAAAGCGGAATTAGAACACGACACATTAACAAGGTGTTTAGGCACGAATAACATGAATTAAAACAAATGGGATGTTCATTATATTAATAACAAACATCCACTAGACGTGTATACATTGAATCCCACGTCTAGTGCACACACGCTTTTAGGTTTACATTGTGAATGAAAAGTATATAAAACCTAATAACCCTTGGTTCCTTTTATAGTGTAAGGACTAGGGTTTTACAAGAGATAAGAATAAATAAACATGTGAATCTTCTATTTAAATAACTATATACAGAATATATCCTGCATATATATCCAAATAGAAGCTTCTAAAGGCTTCTTTGTCTACGTTTTGTCAATGCTTGAATTGCATGTGACAATGCTTGAATTGCTCTTGACAATGCTTGCTTCCATCAACGCCTAATTTGTACATGTCAACGCCTGGAATACTCTTGTCAACGCTTAGACAAATACCTTTATGTTTTCTTCGGTTTTGAGTTTCTGCCACATCAACTTTTTGACCCAACAATCTTCCCCTAGTTGATGGTGGCAAAACTCTATGTGTATCTCTTGTAAGTTGTACATGATCTTCAAATTGCTTCCCCTCAAGTGTAGCATGTATTTCTTCCCTTTTTTGTCACATCAACAGGAAAGTAAACAATGTTGCAATCTTTAAAGATTCTCCAAATGTAGCTCTATGTAATGATCTTGAAGAACAATTAATATAATATTTTTGATGTAGAAGTAGAATAACCCAACCTTGTGTTCCATGTCTTGTACTATCCACATGATAAAGAACTTATACCTTTAGCATTATAAGCAGACCTCGATCTCTTGTCAATATTCTCATCCTATGTGAGACACTGAGCACGATAATGTAACTCCTTCAAGTGTTATGACAAGTCTTCATCACCAACCATGTAAAGCACGA
The DNA here is from genome assembly GCA_025667525.1 of Glebionis coronaria. Lineage (NCBI taxonomy): Eukaryota > Viridiplantae > Streptophyta > Magnoliopsida > Asterales > Asteraceae > Glebionis > Glebionis coronaria. The sequence goes on from CM046878.1 coordinate 317,421,808, forward strand.
ACAAGTTACCTTTAAAGTCGCTAGTGCATGACTTTAAGATATGATATAACACAAACTCGCGAAAATCTTCTTCAATCATCAAACTTATCATAAGAACTCTTCCCCTTAAGCCAACACCTCTTCATGATGAATTTAATGGAATAACATCTTCATACCATATGTAAAAGTTTCGCAACGGATAACTCTTTCACAAGGTTATCCCGATTACATAGTTTAAATATCCATCAAATTCCATGAATAGTTGCTAACTCGCTTTAAGATCAATAATTCCTTTTAAAAATATCCGAGCCATAAATATCAACATGATATTCTATATTAAAACGGAGATTCCATGTACCTTCGTGTGTAAATTCTACCTTTTTGTGTGCTCAAAACGTACCAATTTTCTCAAACAGCAGCCTTCCTTGTGTTGTCCAATATCCTCTTCTGTCCAATATCTTTACCTGATGCATTGTCCAATATCAGACAATACTTATCAGCGCTTGAAATACCATATATCGGACGAAACTGTCAACCTATCAGCGTTGACTTATTCTGTCAGCGTCAAAAATACACTCATCAACGTCAACGTTACTCTTGTCAGCGTCTCTTTATGCTGACGTCATTTAGGGCAACATGGCAGAGAGAGAGAGAGAGCAGTTATGATAGATAAATAAATACAACAGGATAAAGATACTATTACTCTTATTTATCCATGTGATTTTCTTTTAAATCATCCTTACGTCCAAAGTAGATCAGTTCCAAGAATTTCATGAGGCATCACAACTGCTTCCATATTTCTCGTGATATATACATTCCAAAAATAATTCAAGATATTCTTTTCAAAACTTGGATACCCACGTGAAGAATAACTTGTTTTGGAAATATATATTCATCCCTAAAAACAGGGATTTCTCTCCTTATATCTCGTAATTACCCAAAATCAGGCACCATCATTGTAGGATATCACGTTTCTTTTTGTCATTATCTGCTCTTTCTTTACTGTTTGAAGAGCAACGCATCATTCCTGAATTCACGTAACAGCAAGTATATTTTGTCCCCATACGGTATCAAATCTGGACGTGATTATCCCATACCGTTTCTTTCTCAATGTCCAAATAATCATCACGTCACCATCTCTTCTTGATACAGTATTAACGAATCCCCATATATATACCAAGCTGCTGCGTTTTACATGAAGAACAGACCTAGGGTTTGGCAGAAACAAACATATACCCAAAAAAAAAATCACCTTCTTGACTGTTAATTCAAGAAAAACGAATTAGGGCACCTTCTTGGCTGTTAAATATCAAACAGTGGCTGCATCATCTAGGGTTTCAAACCTTAAATTCAAATCAACTTCGCATCCACATTTGATGATAAATAAATATGCATATCTTCTTACGTTTACATCTTTAGCTATGAAGTAGGAGACGAATATACGTTTAATATTCCATACTTCATGGAGAAAATAACTCCACATATAACGTAACAATGATATACAGTCATGTTTCATCCAAAAATTCTTCTCAGATTGTACTTAATAATGCATACTAATGATCTGTTTCTATTATATCAACTATGAAGACAGATTTAAACAAGGCTGCTATGTTTCATAATAGATCTAGGGTTTTTCATAAACCCTAATATTTACATAGCCTTAACCACGCTTCTTAGTATCAATCTGCTCCAAAACATCCAATTTTCTGTGATATGCAACGATCTAGGGTTTTCAGAAACCCTAAATCATGATTTCATGTAAATACAAAGATCTGAAAATCACCTCATCAGCCCAATTTGACGCTTAATAACTTTTGATTGGGGATAAAACAGGACAATCCCTCCGATGGATGTTTAGATATGTGTATGAAGAACACACATATAAAATTTCGTGATGATCCAACGGTTCAATCGAAAGTTATGACCTTCTGAATACTGCTGCGCACACAAAAACGTCCAGAAAAACCCTAGACGGATTTTTCTTCTTTTCAACATACACAAACACCTTGTTGGTCCTAGCATCACGAGCCACGAGGCTCTGATACCAATTGTGGAAACCTTGGTTTCCGGATCTTTTAAGTAACTAGGAATGCATCATGTTCATATGATTATACAATCAAAGCGGAATTAGAACACGACACATTAACAAGGTGTTTAGGCACGAATAACATGAATTAAAACAAATAGGATGTTCATTATATTAATAACAAACATCCACTAGACGTGTATACATTGAATCCCACGTCTAGTGTACACACGCTTTTAGGTTTACATTGTGAATGAGAAGTATATAAAACCTAATAACCCTTGGTTCCTTTTATAGTGTAAGGACTAGGGTTTTACAAGAGATAAGAACAAAAAAACATGTGAATCTTCTATTTAAATAACTATATACAGAATATATCCTGCATATATATCCAAATAGAAGCTTCTAAAGGCTTCTTTGTCTATGTTTTGTCAATGCTTGAATTGCATGTGACAATGCTTGAATTGCTCTTGACAATGCTTGCTTCCATCAACGCCTAATTTGTACATGTCAACGCCTGGAATACTCTTGTCAACGCTTAGACAAATACCTTTATGTTTTCTTCGGTTTTGAGTTTCTGTCACATCAACTTTTTGACCCAACATGTTATACTTTTGGGTTATGGCAGTTTTAGTCCTCTTAGTTATATCTAGGTTTTATAACTTTCATATAATGGCAAAAACAGTTCCTAGGGCTTCTTTATGTTTCGAATTATTACAAAAGTGGTCCTTAGGGTTATGAAATGACAAAACAACTTTTAGAAACTTTCCTAAATGGTTCCGAGGGCTTAATATGCCACGGATGGTATTTATTAAACCCTAGACTTTCGGATAATCACATTTTTAGTCCTTGTGTTTAATAGTTTATCAAAACAAGTTTCAAATATCACGGTTTTAGTCCTTAGGTTTCATAAATTGTCATTTTAGTCCAAAAGTTTTTATAAGTTATATTATATTATAAAAAAATTTATTTAAATAATCAAAAATATTAAATGGGCTCATTAAATGGGTTAAAAGACTATTGGGTTATCTAGTGGGCCTAAATACATTTTAAGTCCACTAATTTGTTAACTGGGCCTTTAAAACATTTATTGGACTTAAATACATTTTTAAGTCAACTAATTAATTAAATGGGCCTAAGCACATTCTTAAGTCCATTAAGGTACTAAGATTTGATAAATGGGCTTAATGGGCTCATTTAGTCTTGGGCTAATGTTGCATGGGCTTGATTAGTCCAATGATGTAGTGATTTTATACACCTTTAGGAAAAGGAGGTAAATAGGGCAAGTATTAAGTGTCGGTTTAGGAAAACCAAGCACTAATGACCAATGAAGTTCAAGTTCGTTTCCCAAGGAGGCAAGTGCGTTGTGTTGAGAGATGATTAATGGTTTGTGATTATATTGATGAGAAATGAAAAGAACAAAAGAGAATAGAAGAGAATGACAGTTACGATTATGAATTAAACTAAGACGAAAAGTCGTGCACGTAAAACCGTAAAAAGTGACAAAATTAAAGATTTACCCTAAAAATTCCTAGAAAATTGAAATAAATCCTAAAAATGTAATTAGAGTTTACAAAAAATCAAAAGTCACTCAAACCTTTTGTTTAATTAAATAATAATTTTTTAATGCTAATTAAAGCCCAAAAAATCAATTTAATTAACAAAAACCCCAAAATGAGATTTTTTCACTTGTAAATCTCTAAAATACCTTAAATAAATTTATAACTATTTTTAAAAATTTTAAAATTAATTAAAACTACTTAAAAACAATTAAAAACTAGTAAAACTTAAAATAATTCTAAAAATTAATCTAAAGACTATAAAAAGATTCTAAAAATTGTAAAATTCCTAACTTAATGTATTTGATCAAATAAAAATGAAAAACTTTGAAAAGTCTAAATTTTAATTTTTAATAATAAAATATTAATAAAAATCCAAAATTTATAAAAAATTCTAAAAGTTGTAAACTAGTTTATAATACAGAAATGAAGTTGAAATTACAAAAATACCCTATTGGGCCTTGACATGGGCTAAAAGTCCAAACAGTCCCTTAATGGGCTCAAATTGGCCCAATAATAAAAATGTTGTCCAAATAAGCCCAAAATATCCTATCTGACTTAAAATTTGATTTTAAGAACAAAACTTTGAAGGCACAAAAGCTGAAAATGTGTATAAGCTAGCTTATTTCAAAGCAGCTTATTCTTAATGGGCTTTTTGGCCCATTAAGCTATAAGCTGATGCCATAAGCTAAAAATTGACACACGAGCTTCTTTTGAGTTACTTAAGAGACCTGTAAAAAGATAATTGGAAAAAGCACAAGAAATAAGCCTGAAATAAGCCAAGTCTCTCTTCACAAAACGATAAAATAGTCGTTTTTGAGTTCTAGACCACCTCAAGTGCTGATTCAACTTTCAAAAGCTTTTAAATGACTTAATTGTAACACCCCCAAATTACCACGCATCGGAATACCACATTGGGGCGCTACTAATAGCACATCGTACACAATCATAGACAACGGCCTCAAATAGAGACGTTAAAATATTATACAATCTTGTCCAAAAAGTTTCCCATCCCAATTTATATAAAATCAGAGCAGCGTTGGTCCCAAAACCCGTTACCAATCACAATACTCACATGCTCCGCTGCTATCCATCTTGATTACCTGAAATACATGTGTAAAATCATCAACACAAAGGTTGAGAAAGTCTATAGGTTTTACAAATCATTTGAACAAAAGTAAAGATTATAAGTTTGTGGCATGCTTAATAAGCATCAAATAATAATTTGCATCAACAATATTCATTGTATATAGCATAAATTGCAATAAGCTCATGGAACCGAGCCCTTAGACACTGCTTTAGAGGTTTGATAAGACAGGAGATTTATTAATTTTCGGTTACCTCCAGATCATCGGTACATTGCCGTATACCTGACTTCTCAATACAATATGCTCAAACAGTGTGGAGGTCGAGCCTAAGCTTCTGTGACAAGTCCACACAAACTGAACCGGGGCGGCTTCCCCCATAGATCTATTAATTGTACTAGCGGCTAGCCCATCATAAGCTAGTTAACGGTCCATAATTGAGGCTTTAACAAAGGTAATCACTTAATGCAATTCAAAGGCAACCACGGGTCCATTCATAGAGGGACAAGCATACCATAAAAGACTTGTGTTCTAAGTTTATAAAAAACATGTATTCCCCTTCGCGGGTTTAAAAGCCATTTATAAAATAGCGTAAAAGCGAGGCTATAGACTTACCTTAAATGGGATACGAAGCTAGTAGTAGTAGTGATCGCCGAAGTGAAGATGCCTCCCGAATATATACACATCAAAAGCCGCCACCTAACAAATAAGGTGCGCGCTTAGCCACATACTTAAGTATTTCAAAACATACTTAATATAATAAAATCATCGACTCAAAATAGTATGTACATAGACATGATCAATCAATGCAAGTGATTCCTTCTAACTCCACGACAAGTACTAGCTTTCCAAGACTAGCACCTTCGATATTGATCCATCTCAAGATGCCGAATCAATACGGTTCAAGTACCCTAAATGGGTCTCCAATCTCAGAATACACACTTATATCCTTTAAAAACTTTGAGAAGCTAATAGATTAGCCTCTCGTCTCAAACTATGACGCGAGGTTAAGTACCTCCCAAAAATACTCAGCCGGTACTTACCAAAAGTACACGTTGTTTTACCATACCTAATCAACTCCGTTTTCGACGAAACTTGGTGACAAACTCACTTAATATCATTAGAAGACTCAGTTTAAATTTCATCAAATGATTCACATTTTAGAACCACCTGCTCGATACATCTTTAGACATTAAAAACCGGACAGTTTTGCACACTTGCATCGTAAAACCATTTTGACCTTGTTAAACATTTCCATTTATAAAATCGCCACTTGCCTTTGAAAATAGACTCAAAATGATAACTTTAGAACCTAACAACAGCCTTTGATCAGTTTTAAAACTCAACTTATAGTCTCCAAGATTCGATCCAAATATCAACAACAATTTCGTATTATGTCAATACTCGTCTCCCGGTACACGAATATTCAAACTAGCATAACTTTCGAAACGAGCGTCTCGACGACTACTACAACAATATCTAATAATATAAAACTTAATCCAACGTTTACTATATGAAAAATGGCCTTAAACCCACTAATGTAAAATGACTCTTTAAAAATCATACCAACAACCATTTTGACACATTTTTAGCATCATCAACACCTTATATATGCTATATTAATTATTCCTAACATCTCATATCCTTCCTAAATCACTTGCATGATCCATCCTTTCAAAACGCATATCAAAAATCAAGCATGCAATACTTTTAAAAATCAAATATAATAATAATAACACATTACTACAACACCACAATGGATCAAACACCATTGTTCTTCACTAAAAATATTTGAAAATTAAAAGTACTTGCATGTTAATAAAAATCATACCATAAGAATCACCATTGATTTTTCAACATGGGACTTTGTTTAGATTAGCCTGAATCAAGCTAGAAATTAAATCAAAGGGGTGTTTGTTGTGCTTGGTGTCATGGCAAGAAAAAGAAAAAAAGAGAGAGAGAGAAGAGTTTTGTAAAATGCATGTGTTGTGTATGTAAAATGAGGAATAAAATTCCTTTTATATGGTGGGTGGGTAGAAATTGCAATTGGTGCATTCTTTTGGACCAAGTTGTAAAATATTAGTTAAAAAGCGGGAAATGATTACCAGTCAATTTTAAAAAAAATTACGAGGGTCGGGTTTCGTCCCGGGTTCATAAAAATATAAATCTCGTTTGTTAAATCGTTCGTTTTAATAATTAAACGCACGCAAAACGAAATAATAAAGTTCGACACGACTTAATACGTAATGAAATAAAAATTTCATAAATATCAAATATCGAAATAATCGATACTAAAATATAGTATTTGGGCATCCATTGGCATCGCGATCACTAATAGTATTTTTCATCATCACAACAATTAATTATGGTCACACATTACCGGTTTCAACTAAAACCGTCAAATATAATAATACTCATCATTACTTAGAAATTAAAAATCCGTTATATAATTAGGATAAAATAGTGACGTTAAGTTCGGGTTATTACATTAATTAAGCTAAATAATCAAAAAGTTTTCAAATAAGCACAATCAATAAGCCAGAATAAGCAGATAAGCACTTGTTTAAAAGTCAACTTAATGAGTTTTCTAGTAAGAAGTCAAAGTCAAAGTCTAATAAGCTCCAGATCAAATACATGGGTCAAATGAGGAAGATCGATCACAAAAAATAAGTTGTTGCAAGTATGGATCAGCCAATTTGGCTTATGAATAAGCTGAATGATAATTTGCACTAGCAGGGGCTAGTTTTGGTGGTTAAGCAGTGGGAACTTTTCCTAGTACTTGACTTTCTTGACTTTTTGTCTTATATGAATTTTTGTTGGATTCAAGTTACAAACAAGGCACCCTTGTGATCAGTGAATCACAAGGAGTCAAGAACAACAAAAATATCACACTTCCAATCAGCCAAATCAGTGCAGTTAATTCAATTTATCACCAGATATGACATAGACATGAACAATAAGTAGTTTTCGTTCAATAAGCACTTTTAGCAAAAATCAGTCAGCCAAACTTCACCGAATGCATACACAAGCTATAATTAATTCAAATGAATAAATTTAAACAGGTTTCATGCAATGGTTCAAGGTCTAGATCAAGATTTAAGCTCACAAAGGTTACTGATGAACAAAGAACAAGCAGTTATGAACACTTGCTGATATACTTGACCACAAGGCCAGATTCAAACACTTAAATCTCTTAGTCAGGTTATATAAACTATGTTTAATCACTTGTTACCCCTAAGCATGCATACAAACTAAGTGTTACCAAGTTCTTAGGTCAAAACAAGCAGATTTCATGTTTTTATAGCACAATCTTAGATTTGATGTTTTAAAGCCAAGAACTTGCAGGTTTTAGCACACAACCAAGTGAAAAGCAGATACAAACTCAAACAAACTACTTCCTATAAAACAATAACAAGATATGCACTTAAACAGATAATCCCAAACACCCCTTATCTTTTTCAAATCAAGATTTAAACAAGTATAAGTGTATTTTAGTGTTACCCAAGCCCAATCAAACACAATAAAAAATGTATTCTACAGTATCAAGCAAGATTAAGTCATAAAAACAACAAGAACGCAAGCAGATCACCAAATCACCAAAAATCAAGTATTAAAGTAGATTTTGGGTAAAAGGGTTCAAACCTCATGGATGTACATCCACACCCACGAATGTTTGAGCTGATGTGCTAGCAAGAACAAGCACAAGCTTCCAACATCAACCCTGCTAAGATTCAACAAGGTTAGCACAAATAAAATCAAAAATAGAAAGGTGACAACTTGGAAAATAAACATGATTAATGCAACCTTGTTCCCACACTTGATTATCCCCAAGTTATAAGCCTCACACCACCTTGATAACACAATATCAGGATGCTATGATCCACTTATAGCCCAAGAATTCCAAGGTTTAAACCAAGACTTAGCAAAATATCAAATTTTGATCCTTTGTGCAATTTCTTAAACAAGGTTTAAAAACACGTTTTGAGATTTAAGATTAGTTAACATTAAACAATAACAAGCAGATATAAAGATTGGCACTTGGTTTTTCTTCACAAATTCAAACTCTTTTCATTAAATAATGAACAAGGATTTACAAAAAAATAAACTAGGAAAAATCAAGAGCAGTGCTCAATGTATGAGGCCCTATGCCTTATATAGGCTACAATGTTTAGCTAAGAACATAAAAAACGTAAACCCCAAAGTTGTAGAAGTCCCATTTTGCCCTTGAGAATTTTGTCTTTATGCTTGATCATGTGAACTCTTTGGCTGTTTGTAAAGCTGTAAAGTGTGTAGGAATTGCATCATGGGCTTAAAATAAACTTAAGTTTCAAGAATCAATCTTGGACGTTGGATGTGGCAGGGTTTTTGGCTTTTTCTCCCAAACCATGTAGGGAGGGTTTATCATGTGACCATGGTGATGATGTGGCAAGGGTTTTATTAGGTTGGGTTATGATTATGATTAGCTTAATCATAAATCTAGACACTTTCGTGGCTTAATTTCAATCTGTTTAGAAAAACCCAATTTGGATTATGAACATGAATAGTGGCATGTTTAATCTGTTTTTGGGTAAGATTAAGTTTAAAAACTTGTTTAGGCTCCAAGAATAAACTAATCAGTTAAGATTAGTTTATTAAACTGAGTGGGATGTGAGGTGGATGAATGGGGTGTTCTGATTGGTTGATGGGGGTTAGTGGGACACGTGTAGGATGGTGGTTGGTCTAGGTTTCTTTCATTGTCTGCCAAGTTTAGCCCTTAATCTTTCACACTCCTTTCACTTGTAATTTATTAAGCCAAATCCGGATTCCCTTTTATTGAAAGTTTCTTTTTTTCACACTTTTGCCCCAAATACTCTTCCAAAGTATTTTCAGGGGTATTTCTTGCCATTTGTTGATTCTTGAAGGACTGTTTTGGCATTTTCTAAATAGATAATGGTCTTGACTTGTATGATGATCTTTTTGGAGGACTAATATGGACAAGTCATGATTGTTGAGGGACCATTCTTGCCAATTCTTCAAAGTGGTGGGCCCTTTTTGTAAATTTGACAAACTTTAAGGACCGATCTTGTAATTATGAATAAACAAGGGTTTAAAGTGTCAATTCTTCAATATTGGAGGACCCTTCTTGCATAATCTTCAATTCTTCAAAGGTTTTTCTTGGAAAATCACCATTAGGGCTTGGTTCATTATGCGACTTCGTTTCCCGTGTTGGTTTTTGCATGTTTCTTGTGATATTTTGTCATTTTCTCAATATCCGTACCTAAAATACACAAGCAACAAACACAAGCATATATTTGGCCATTTTCATGATATTAATGAATTTAAAGCCCTTTTTGGATGATGAGACTATGTATAAAAATAGTCTCATCACTCCCCCATACTAGACCATTGTCGTGCCCTCACGCAATGCTAAAATAAAGTATCGTAGCACCTCCAAAATTCAATTTTATTCACTTTTTGTTGAACGATAAACTAGCTACTCTAGTACTATTACTTCTACTTGCGTTTTAGACATAATGTATGATTTTCATCACAAAATGGGACGTTTAGGTTGATAGAATAAGAACACGTGAATGCTTCGTTGGAAATAATTTCATCGTCCTCGATTTTCACCCCAATTCCATGCTAAGCGTGCAACGAAATCATTGTCATTATAAGTTAGTAATGCTAACACTACTCATATGCCCTAATCACGTACTTATCCTCCCATTTTCCTAAGTTGTATCTCTTATATTTTATTTAATCTTGAATGTTTCACGAGGATACATTGTTTGACTTATGCGATAATAGAGATTTAGGTATAAAAATAAAGTCCTAACGGTGTAACCAAGACCATCGAATTAATAACCCCTCCTAATAGACAATGATGTCAAAAAATTAAGTCAACAAGAAGGATCGATAAACACGGTATTATAACGGTTTTGAACATGAGACTTCTTACCAATACTTTTATACGCCCCCTAACGGAAGGGCCTTATTATCATAGGTTTACCTCCATCTTTTATTCAACTTGGCCGTGAAGCTTTTATTATGACTTCGGTCTTGCCTTGCCTTTTATTTAACCACGCCATGAGGTGTTTATTGTGGCCAAAGACGTATATACTCACGCTAAAAGCGAATTTTGGATCTTTAAAGCTTCAAACATTAAGGCTTGATTCACTTTCAATTTTGCATAGATTTTTCGGCCTTGTGAGCTTCAAATTGTTTGCTTGATTTAGGTGAGCACTTGAAATCTTATTATTGGGTGAAGATTTCGATTATTCGGGTTGCCAATACTTCAAAACCGTGACGCTGGCGATACCTTAATGTCTTCCTAATTTAATTACATGGAAGCTACTAGAAAAGACTAGAAACCAACAATCAAGACTAAACCGCTAAGTCAATATTTATTAAGAAAAAAATATTTACAAGCGAAGGGAGAATAAGCAAACAACGAGAACACATGAGTTTTTGAAAGAATACGAGTACTCTACGTTTAGCATAGTAACTTATAATTAACTCTATCATTTCTCGTCCTCATTTAAGAGACTTAGCCTAATATAAAGTTAAGGAATCAAAGCTAAGTGCTCAACACGCACGGTCGAGTCAAAAGTTACTCTTATTCTCGCCATCGGAAATCTACATTCGTGTCTTCAAATACTTATAAAACATGAGAAAATTTTTAAAATTTGGCCATTTTTAGCCTTATTTTGCAACAAAACGATAAACAAAAAGAACAATTTGGGAAAGCGTGAAGGTTTGGCAAGGCAAGTATCTATTCACCCCCCCCCATACTAATGTTAAACATTGTGGATTTGCTATTAGCTAATCTGGTGGTCTAACATGGTGGTAGATGGTAGTAGAAGCCATTGTTGAGTTGAGAGAGAAAGTTTAACATACTAATGTTAAACTCTGAAGCTTTCAAGAATTACGAAGGTATAAGTATGTGGGACATGAAGTCACGAAGAGGCGAAGATCACAAGTGATGGATGCACGAGATCAAGGAAAGAGATTAATTCTCAAGATTGATATCAAAGATCACATCAACATGTTCACCAGAAAAGAAAAGGAAAAAGAAAGACGAAGACTACGAGCTCAAGACAAGCATAGTATGCTAGGTTTATCTTATTATTGTAACTTGGGTAATGCCCTTGTTTGGAGTGACCTCCCTTAGGGGGAGATTGTTGGAAATACGTTTTACATATTAAGAAGGATCGGTCACTCTAGCGATAGTCCATGTAATAGCTCGTAGTTTAGTTACTTATCTTTATTTAACAAACAAACCAAAGCCTAGCCTACAACATGTGCAGGCTGGCCCAAATGTAAGCCCAAGCCCATGACAAGGGCTTGGGTATATAAACCCTCTCCTTAGATGGAGAGGGTGTGTGGTGTAACACTCTCAATTTTCGTATCGGTACAGCGGAAGGGTCTTTCAGAGTGTTACGGGATAGCACAATAACTCCAATCATAGTCAACACATAAAAATGGTTGTACAAGGTTCAATATACATTCATTCGATAAAAAGTTTAAAAGCGTACAACAGGTCCCAAATTATACAGGTCATTAAGTTTACAAAACATAGATCGAATGAACATTTTTAATATTATGTGGGCCATCAGAGTCGATCTCCATCCGGATTACCTTCAAGCACCTGAGATAAAAACATGCAAAAATCATATCAGCGAATGCCGAGTGAATTCATAGAATTTAATGAAAACTGCTATATAGAACAATCCTTTAAAATCAGAACACAAGTATAATATCGGAAGTAAGTCCTCATATTGCTAGTTAGGCAATATATAAATCAAGCATACATCTTAAACCGTCCATGAGACCGTAGTCTCTATATTACCGTGATAGGTAATATATTCATCGTTAATAACGTCGTTATTATGTATAGAATACATTTTTATTTGGATTAGGATTATTATTAGCCGCATGACATTGTTACCTTACTATAAAAATAGCGGGCCGCGAACCCGACAAACAATTTGCCCATCTAAGTTAGCGTGTCGTCACAAAAATCACCCTATGAAATCTTCTCATACATAAATTCGCTTACCAATCAATGTGGTATGACGGGGATCAACCGTCAAGGCGCGAACTGGGGTGATCGTCCCCAAATAGTACTATCAAATGCATAAGCGTCTACGAAATCCCGGTAGTTCACAATTCATGCTAATGGGACTTTAAGTGACATAACCTAACTACTAATAATCATTTTAGTCTCGTTTATAGGGTCATAGCATCATTCGGGTCCATATCATTAAGCATACAATCGGGACTACTTGTGTTCTATTTTTATCAAAATCTAGCATGTTATCTCCCTCGCGGGTTTACAAATCATTTATAGAAAATTTAAAAGAGTGTGAGGCTATGAACTCACGTTGTTAATGAAAGGCGGATTATCGGCTACGGGCGTGCTTCGGTCACGGAAACCTATATAAATAATAATCGGTCTTAGACTTTGTCCAATGACTTTTATCAAAATAACAATATACATATGATGATTTTGTACATATGATGATGATCAAGTGGGTTTATACATCCTTGTTTACTCATTTTAGCGTTTACGTTTTGGTAACGTTTACTAGTTTACTAGTCTTAACTATTTATCTATTTTAAGTCCAATAAGCCTATTATAAGTATTTTAACTTGTTTTAATCCTTTTTATACCTATATTATCAGTATATATACTTTCCATGTTGGGCCCAAATGGGTTAAGCCCAATAAGTTCTTTTTACAAGTATTTATCTTATTTAGTCCAATTATTAGTCCAATATGCTTAGTTAGCTCGTTAATGTCCGTATTTCTTATAGTTCGGGTTTTATCGGTTTTTTAATTGTATTAGTTACTTATATATCAGTATATGACTTTTATAAATTTTACATTAGACGGGTTTGATCATCTAAGTTTTATTTGGCGAAAAACGTTAATTTTACGGTAATAGCCGAAAAAGTCGTAAAAATCAAGTTTATAGTTTTTATTACTTATAAATATTATTCCACTACCATTTATATAATTTATCCATTTAATTAACCTTTTATATATTTATATAAATAAGTTTTATAAGTTAGTGGGTTTTTATTTTATATTTTATACAATAAAATGTGAGTGCTTATATAATAATAATAAACATTAATTCTTAAAATCTGATTTTTATCTTCATGTTCACCATTTTTACCATATCTAGAGTTCTATAATGAATTAGAAGCTCATTTTTGGGTGACATGTTCTTCATATTATGTGCTAAATTTAACTTAGTTATAGCTACTGCTATTTTTAAGTTCATCTTGCCTTAACAGTCCCTACAAAACTGCTTATTCAGATTAGAACACCTAACTTGTTTTGATCATATCTCACTCATTATATTGATTCCATTGCATGGACAACTCTCACATGTGTATAACATCTTGTACTTACTGTAAATGGATCATACCATGCAATTTTATCAGTTCATGTTTTAGTTATATACTGTTTTTATACAGCCAACTTAATAATCAAGATTTTAGCCTCATTTCTTATAGTTATTAACCTTTTTAAGCATATCTATCAACACTTGATCCCCACACAACATTTTTATCATCATATATACATCATATACATATACAAAATGAAAGTAAATACATTTGTTCTTTACAAAATAACAAGAGAAAAATGGAGAGGATGATCTTCTTTACCAACCAAGTGTATTTCTTGTTTTTGGAAGACAAGAACTTGATGAATACAACAAGTAACTCCAAGACCATCAAACACCAAGAACATAAGTTGGGAAATCAGCCCTAGGATACAAGCAAATCACCTCCAATGTTGTTAATATGGCCACCAAATGATCAAGGCTTAAAGATAACTCCATGATAGAGCTAGTAAACATGTATTTCATGGCTAGAAAAGATCAAAAGGGGTGTTTGTTGCTTTAAAGTGGACGGCAAGGGGAGGGTATTTGAGAGGATTTGAGAGAGTTTGCATGTAAGGAAATGGTGGTATGAGAGTTAGTTGCTAGTTTTGAGTTAGTGGAAGTGGAAGTAAGCTTAAGGTGTAAGCTATGCTTACACTTGTAAGCATTGAGCTAACATGATGCCACATCTAAGATGTGGTGTCATGTGTGTGCCGTCCAACATAGCTAGTGGGGTGGGACAATGTATTTTGTCCCATCTCACTAGTTTACGGGTATTCCTCGATTCTAGTTTCTCGATTTGCGTGCCCTCGGGTCGTTTTACGAAAAACGTTTTTATAAATTATGAATCAACGTCACAAAACGAATATAATAAAAATTGTCTCATCAAAAACAGAGTTCAAAAACGTAAATACGTAATCCTAAGGTTTCCGATTTAGTCGTAAAAGACGCTAAATTATGCACGTAAGCCCAAATTTAAATCCATAAATTGTGAGTTCGTCAACCAACACAAAAATAAGTTTCAAAATATTATACGAGAAAATATTTCACTACCTGAAAATGTTAGATTGTCACAGCTTTTCCTCCTAAAAGGGATCAACGTCCTCGTGATCCATTTCATTTGGATGTCCGTTTCTTATTGAAATCGAAGAGGTGCGGATATTTCTTCCACATTTCATCCTCTCGTTCCCAAGTATACTCCGGTCCATGCTTTGAATTCCATCGGATCTTGACAATAGGTATCCGACTTTGTTTCAGTTGCTTTACCTCACGGTCCATAACTTCTACGGGCTCTTCGATAAAATGCAACTTCCCATCTATTCGAACCTTACCTAACGGAATTTTCTCATCACTCACTGCTAGACATTTCTTCAGATTAGATACATAGAATGTGTTGTGAACACCATGAAGTTCTGGGGGTAACTCTAGTTTGTAAGCCACCGGACCTACTCTAGATAAAATCTTAAAGGGTCAAATATAACGGGGATTAAATTTCCCTCGTTTTCCAAATCTTATAACGCCTTTCCATGGCGATACCTTCAACATTACTCGGTCACCCACTTTAAACTCCATTGGCTTCCGCCGCACATCCGCGTAACTTTTCTGTCTACTACGGGCAGTCAGCAACCTATTCTTAATCTGAACTATCATCTCCGTAGTCTCCCGGATCAGTTCCGGTCCCGTGAGCTGGGTATCCCCAACTTCACTCCAACATACAGGAGATCTACACTTCCTACCATACAAAGCTTCAAACGATGCAGCCTTAATACTAGAATGGTAACTATTGTTATACGAAAACTTTACTAATGACAAATGTTTATCCCAATTCTTACCAAAGTCTAACACACAAGCTCTCAACATATCTTCTAGTGTTTGTATCGTCCTTTCACTCTGCCCATCAGTCTGGGGGTGATAAGCAGTGCTCATATCGAGATTCGTTCCCAAAGATCTTTGGAGAGATTTCCAAAAATTCGATGCGAATCTAGGATCTCGATCTGAAATGATCGATACAGGCACTCCATGCTTGCATACAACATTATCAAGGTATATACGAGTCAGCTTCTCCAGTGAGAATTGCTCTTTAACCGGAATGAAGTGTGCTGATTTGGTCAGTCTGTCGACAATAACCCAAATTGAGTTGTTTCCAGATGATGTTCTAGGAAGCTTGGTGATAAAGTCCATCGTAATTAGCTCCCACTTCCATTCAGGAATCTTTTGTTGTTGAAGTAATCCTGATGGCTTTTGATGTTCGACTTTAACTCTAGCACAAGTCAAGCATTGAAGAACATACATAGCTATGTCAGCTTTCATATTCGGCCACCAGTACAACTTCTTCAAATCATGGTACATCTTATCAGATCCCGGATGAATAGAATACTTAGATTTATGGGATTCTAACATAATCAAATCTCTTAAGCCTCCAAACTTAGGTATCCACATACGACCTCTTAAGCATTTCACTCCATCAGCTCTAACCTCTAAAGGATCTCCTTCTCCTCGGAACCCTTCATTAACAAAATTCTCCTTCTTACAAGCTTCTATTTGCGCATTTCTAATTTGCTCGGGCAAATTATTATGCATAGTCAAGACTAGAGAACGCACCCTGATAGGCTCTCTATCTTTCCTGCTTAACGCATCGGCAACAACATTAGCTTTTCCTGGGTGATATTTTATATCACAATCATAATCACTTAACAACTCTATCCATCTTCGTTGCCTCATGTTCAATTCTTTCTGATCGAGAATATACTGTAGGCTTTTGTGAAAGGTGAATACCGTACACTTGGTGCCATACAGATAATGTCTCCACAACCTAAGAGCAAAGACTACAGCTCCTAACTCAAGATCATGAGTAGTATAATTCTCCTCATTCTTCCTTAATTGCCTAGAAGCATAAGCTATCACTTTCTCTCTCTGCATCAAAACAGCTCTGTAGCCTCTAAGAGATGCATCACAATACACTACAAAATCTTCACTCCCGTCGGGTAATGATAAGATTGGCGCACTACATAAATTTTGCTTCAATGTCTGAAATGCTCCATCTTCATCACTTCCCCAAACGAAAGGTTTATTCTTCTGGGTAAGCTTAGTCAAGGGTTTAACTATCAAAGAGAATTCTTTAATGAATCGCCTATAATAGCCAGCCAATCCTAAGAACTGTCGCACTTCCATTGGCGTTGTCGGTGCAGACCAATTCTTAATAGCTTCAACCTTTGCAGGATCAACATGAATTCCATCTTTGTTAATCACATGACCAAGAAATTGCACAGAATCTAACCAGAAATCACATTTTGAGAACTTAGCATACAACCTTTCATCCTTCAACAATTTCAAAACAATCCTCAAATGTTCTCTATGTTCATCTTCATTCTTATAATAGATTAGAATATCGTCAATAAACACAATCACAAATTTATCCAAGTAGGGCTTGCACACTCGATTCATTAAATCCATGAAAACCGCAGGTGCGTTAGTTAACCCAAATGGCATTACTTGAAATTCATAGTGTCCATAACGAGTTCTAAATGCAGTTATAGGAATATCTTCTTCACGGACGCGAAGTTGGTGATATCCTGACCGCAAATCTATCTTAGAATACACACTAGATCCTTGTAGTTGATCAAACAAATCATCAATCCTAGGTAAAGGATATCGACTTTTAATTGTCAACTTATTCAGTTCCCTATAATCAATGCACATACGAAAAGATCCATCCTTCTTCTTAACGAACAAGACTGGAGCTCCCCAAGGCGACGAGCTCGGTCGAATAAAACCTTTATCAGACAACTCCTTAAGTTGCTCAGATAACTCCTTTAATTCAGAAGGGGCTAATCGGTAAGGCGCACGTGCCATCGGTGCAGCACCAGGAATTAAATCGATTCGAAACTCTACTTGCCTTATCGGTGGAAGTCCGGGTAAATCTTTAGGAAATACCTTAGGAAATTCACAAATAATAGGTACATCTTCCAATCGTTTCTCCCTAGACTCATTCCCGGTCACTTGAGCTAAGAATAACTCACAACCGTTCCTGATGTACTTTTGGACTTTAATACATGAAACGATTTTCATACGGGATTCACCTCGACTACCATCAATTACAAACGTCCTATTCCTAAGAGGAATCTTAACTTTCTTCTCTCCACATAAAATAGTAGCATTATTCAGCGACAACCAATCCATAACAATAATAATATCAAAACTACCTAATTCTATCAACATCAAATCAATCGGAAATGAATGGTTCAAGAGATTTAGAGAGCATCCTTCTAATAGCTTATTAGTTTTCACTAATTTATCATCAGCCAATTCCACCTCGTAACTGGTACTTATCTCAACAGGTTCAATATCAATAAGGGCACTAAATTTAGTGGATACAAAGCTACTATCAGCACCCGAATCAAATAAAGCAACAGCATAATGATTGTTGAGTAAGAACGTACCGGTAACGACATTCGGATCCTCTTTCTTCACCTCAATTGTTCCAAGTTGATAGATACCACCCTGGGGGTTTCTTCCAGGTACAATCGCTTTCAACTTGGGGCATTCCGATTTCCTATGACCTTCTTCATTACAGTTGAAGCAAATGGTTCCCTTCTTACACCTTTCAACCTTGTGTCCAAGCTTTCCGCAATTTCGGCACTTCCAGCTGTCGCCAACATGCCTCTTGTTGCCACACTTAGGACATCTATCATCGTTGCGTGGTGTGTTGTTGGTAAGAGCATTTTCATTCCCCTTTCTCTGGTTCTGACGACGATTTAAATTCTTCCTATTATCACCTCTATGTACACGATCACCGTCTCCTTTTCTTTTCTCACCTACACGGGCTTCATCTTCCCTATCCTGAATTATCTGTCCAATGAGTTGGTAAGCCATTCGAACAGCATCATCAATGGTCAGTGGTTTCGATGATGTCACGTCCCCTCGGATATTCCTGGTTAACCCTTTAACATATTGCTCAATTCGGATCTCTTCGGGTTCAACCAATCGAGGACATAGCAAGGCCAACTCATGGAATCAGTTTGTGTCACTATCAATGTCCACACCTTTCATTCTCAAATGAATCAACTCTTGTTCTAACCTAATGATCACACTACGAGGACAAAACTCCAAAGTCATCCACTTCTTAATTTCAGCCCAAGGAGTAGCATTAGCAGTATCAAGACCCATGAAAGCAATTCTCCCGTTCCACCAAGTCAACGCACGACCTTTAAGAGTAGCCATATAAAAAGTCACCTTATCTTCCTCCTTACACTTACTAATCCGAAACACCGACTCAATCTTCTCGATCCACTGGCTTAGTCCTACAGCACCTTCAGTTCCATTAAAAGGTAGAGGTTAACACTTCATGAACGTCACATAAGTACAGCCACCAACTTCAGGTGCATTAGTTCCAAGTCCTCCTACATTTCCTCCAGCATTAGCATTCACATTATTAGCATTCACATTCACATTAGTACCGCCAGTTCCACTACCGCCAGCTCCACTACCGCCAGCTCCACTACCGCCAGCTCCATTACTGCCAGCTCCACTACCGCCAGCTTCATTTCTAGCATTTTCCATAAATTCAGTCATAGATGCGGTAACTTGCTACGTAATAATCATACATACATCATCCTCAGTCACAGCCTTCTTGGGCGGCATAGTTCTATAATTTAACAATTTCAAAGTATTAAGCATTCAACCAACAAAGGATTCATATAATATGGATTCAATTCATAATCAAGATACAAATAAGGCACAATATGGAATTCAAGACAAGATACATATTTCATTCGATTTGAAACAAAAGTATTGTCTTAGTACATCCCATATCAAAGTTCTAGCACTATATACACTCAAAATTCGTGCCAAGTCTACTACTAGCAAGTCGGTTCAGTCAAAGCTACAAAAGCACAAAAGATACAAAGGTCACTACTAAACACAGACTGGTCTACTGAGAACCGCCAGATGGTCCATCATCCATCGTCTTCTGAATCTTCGTCGGACGATCACTAGACACATCTTCAGCTGGGCGCTTACGGATTACTCCTCTTTCAACCATGTAAGCATAAAATCTACTATTCCATCCCACAGATATATTCAAATCCTTCTCAGCTTTCTCACGCATCGCACGAGCCACACTCAACTGAATCTCCATAGAATTCACCTTTCTCTTCATTTTAGCAAACTCACCACTTTCCAACACCGATAACCTCCTAAAAGCCTCATTCAAACCACGCTCAACATCAGTCAAATCCGAACTAAGCAATTCCCGCTCTTTCTCGCCAACCATAGTCTTCGACTCCAAATAAGCAACCTGAGTCTGAACAACACCTAATCCAACCTCTGTCATACAACTCTTAACACGGGAAGCATCTAGATCACGTCTCAAGGCCCATGGTGCAAGACCATCAATATGAGTAGCCTCTCGAGCACTAGACGACTCTCCTATCTCACGTCTACGAGTAGCAATACCATCAGTACCATCAGTTGCATCATCATCCTCATCCTCCTCTGATTCAGAATCAGATTCAGACGATTCAGACATTTCATCCCTAGGTAACTCAACCTCAGAATCAGACAAATAAACTGGTTGGGGCAAAGGCTCGCCCTCTGGAACATCATAAGGATAAATAAGCTCGGCTTCCTCATCATCATCGACCTCAACATCTATACCTACATCCTCCTCGACATCCTCGTCGTCAATCTCATCATCTAGATTATCTAACCCCATCTCCTCATCATTCTCAATATCAACATTCTCAATCTCATTCTCTACCAACTCAACCTGAGAGGCAATCTGATCTCCTAGTCCTAACTCGGGCTCAGGATCCTCAAATGGTTCCTCCTCATCATCCATATCATAATCTACTAAGTCTAAATAAAGATCATCATCTACATTAGGTTCGGGAATAGCATGGTTTTCTACAGGAATATTAGGGTCAGCCATGACAATCTGCATTTATATATATATATCTCGTATTAGGATAACATACTAGTTAAACAATTACATAATGAAATCACGATATATACATATATATAAATTAAATTATATATATCAAAATATATATCTTCTCAATAGGGTTTGTTGGTAACGTCGGAGATCTCTGGCATCGTTATAGTCAAAAGATTTTTCAAATATTTTCTCAAATGTTCATTGTCAAAAGATTTTGAAAAGTTTTGTTCAAAACCTTGGTTTTTAAAATCTTTTGTTCTCTATAACGAGAGCTCTGATACCAAACTGTAACACTCTTAATTTTCGTATCGGTACAGCAGAAGGGTCTTTCAGAGTGTTACGGGATAGCACAATAACTCCAATCATAGACAACACATAAAAATGGTTGTACAAGGTTCAACATACATTCATTCGATAAAAAGTTTAAAAGCATACAACAGGTCCCAAATTATACAGGTCATTAAGTTTACAAAACATAGATCGAATGAACATTTTTAATATTATGTGGGCCATCAGAGTTGATCTGCATCCGGATTACCTTCAAGCACCTGAGATAAAAACATGCAAAAATCATATCAGCGAATGCCGAGTGAATTCATAGAGTTTAATGAAAACCGTTATATAGAACAATCCTTTAAAATCAGAACACAAGTATAATATCGGAAGTAAGTCCTCATATTGCTAGTCAGGCAATATATAAATCAAGCATACATCTTAAACCGTCCATGAGACCGTAGTCTCTATATTACCATGATAGGTAATATATTCATCGTTAATAGCGTCGTTATTATGTATAGAATACATTTTTATTTGGATTAGGATTATTATTAGCCGCATGACATTGTTACCTTACTATAAAAACAGCGGGCTGCGAACCCGACAAACAATTTGCCCATCTAAGTTAGCGTGTCGTCACAAAAATCACGCTATGAAATCTTCTCATACATAAATTCGCTTACCAATCAATGTGGTACGACGGGGATCAACCGTCAAGGCGCGAACTGGGGTGATCATCCCCAAATAGTACTATCAAATGCATAAGCGTCTACCAAATCCCGGTAGTTCACAATTCATGCTAATGGGACTTTAAGTGACATAACCTAACTACTAATAATCCTTTTAGTCTCGTTTATAGGGTCATAGCATCATTCGGGTCCATATCATTAAGCATACAATCGGGACTACTTGTGTTCTATTTTTATCAAAATCTAGCATGTTATCTCCCTCGCGGGTTTACAAATCATTTTATAAAACATTTAAAAGAGTGAGAGGCTATGAACTCACGTTGTTAATGAAAAGCGGATTATCGGCTACGGGCGTGCTTCGGTCACGGAAACCTATATAAATAATAATCGGTCTTAGACTTTGTCCAATGAGTTTTATCCAAATAACAATATACATATCATGATTTTATACATATGATGATGATCAAGTGGGTTTATACATCCTTGTTTACTCATTTTAGCGTTTACGTTTTGGTAACGTTTACTAGTTTACCAGTCTTAACTATTTATGTATTTTAAGTCCAATAAGCCTGTTATAAGTAGTTTAACTTGTTTTAATCCTTTTTATACCTATATTATCAGTATATATACTTTCCATGTTGGTCCCAAATGGGTTAAGCCCAATAAGTTCTTTTTACAAGTATTTATCTTATTTAGTCCAATTATTAGTCCAATATGCTTAGTTAGCTCGTTAATGTCCGTATTTCTTATAGTTCGGGTTTTATCGGTTTTTACTTGTATTAGTTACTTATATATCAGTATATGACTTTTATAAATTTTACATTAGACGGGTTTGATCATCTAAGTTTTGTTTGGCGAAAAACGTTAATTTTACGGTAATAGCCGAAAAAGTCGTAAAAATCAAGTTTATAGTTTTTATTACTTATAAATATTATTCCACTACCATTTATATAATTTATCCATTTAATTAACCTTTTATATATTTATATAAATAAGTTTTATAAGTTAGTGGGTTTTTATTTTACATTTTATACAATAAAATGTGAGAGCTTATATAATAATAATAAACATTAATTCTTAAAATCTGATTTTTATCTTCATGTTCACCATTTTTACCATATCTAGAGTTATATAATGAATTAGAAGCTCATTTTTGGGTGACATGTTTTTCATATTATGTGCTACATTTAACTTAGCTATAGCTACTGCTCATTTTAAGTTCATCTTTCCTTAACAGTCCCTACAAAACTGCTTATTCAGATTAGAACACCTAACTTGTTTTGATCATATCTCACTCATTATATTGATTCCATTGCATGGCCAACTCTCACATATGTATAACATCTTGTACTTACTGTAAATGGATCATACCATGCAATTTTATCAGTTCATGTTTTAGTTATATACTGTTTTTATACAGCCAACTAAATAATTAAGATTTTAGCCTCATTTCTTATAGTTATTAACCTTTTTAAGCATATCTATCAACACTTGATCCCCACACAACATTTTTATCATCATATATACATCATATACATATACAAAATGAAAGTAAATACATTTGTTCTTTACAAAATAACAAGAGAAAAATGGAGAGGATGATCTTCTTTACCAACCAAGTGTATTTCTTGTTTTTGGAAGACAAGAACTTGATGAATACAACAAGTAACTCCAAGACCATCAAACACCAAGAACATAAGTTGGGAAATCAGCCCTAGGACACAAGCAAATCACCTCCAATGTTGTTAATATGGCCACCAAATGATCAAGGCTTCAAGATAACTCCATGATAGAGCTAGTAAACATGTATTTCATGGCTAGAAAAGATCAAAAGGGGTGTTTGTTGCTTTAAAGTGGACGGCAAGGGGAGGGTATTTGAGAGGATTTGAGAGAGTTTGCATGTAAGGAAATGGTGGTATGAGAGTTAGTTGCTAGTTTTGAGTTAGTGGAAGTGGAAGTAAGCTTAAGGTGTAAGCTATGCTTACACTTGTAAGCATTGAGCTAACATGATGCCACATCTAAGATGTGGTGTCATGTGTGTGCCGTCCAACATAGCTAGTGGGGTGGGACAATGTATTTTGTCCCCTCTCACTAGTTTACGGGTATTCCTTGATTCTAGTTTTCTCGATTTGCGTGCCCTCGGGTCGTTTTACGAAAAACGTTTTTATAAATTATGAATCAACGTCACAAAACGAATCCAATAAAAATTGTCTCATCAAAAACGGAGTTCAAAAACGTAAATACGTAATCCTAAGGTTTCCGGTTTAGTCGTAAAAGACGCTAAATTATGCACGTAAGCCCAAATTTAAATCCGTAAATTGTGAGTTCGTCAACCAACACAAAAATAAGTTTCAAAATATTATACGAGAAAATATTTCACTACCTGAAAATGTTAGATTGTCACATGTGGTTATTCATTTTTTCACATACTTCTCTTTGTTTTCTCTCTCTAGAATTGTGTGTAATCCACCATCTTTCTATCTCTTTCTCTCTTTAAAACATAAGCAAGATTTACATATCCTACAAACATTGTCCTCAATGTTTCGAGTCTAACGGTTGGAAAACCCCCATACTAGAGACGTAGTCGAATGCATAATCTAGCATGGAAAGGGTGGAACCGTTAAATTTAAAGCTGTTTATGAAGTGTGCTATAAACCTAAGGTTAGAACATCAAAGGATATATCATGGATATTGAGAAAGTCTTCAAAGCAAACGATCGAGTGCTCCCATTAAACGAACACGAGAGGCTCCAATCGTGAAGATCATGATCATCTAAAATCCACAATTCACAAACAAATATGGAACAAAGGTTGGAAGGGCACAAATCCCCACACGTTACTACATTAGAAAGTGATAATATGTACATAGGATAAGCATGGGACTCCCCCACGAGGTACCTCATTTTTTATTACCGAGTCATGAGCTCGACTCGATCCCCTCAATACTAATTATCATTGGGGAAGGTGATTTGGTCGAGGTAGTTCAAGGATGGAACTTCCCCGCCAAAGTAGTGCTTCAACCTATGTCCATTCACCTTGAAATTTGGGCCATCATTTTGAGCTAGCTCGATGGTCCCATATGGAAAAACTTGAGTCACGGTGAATGGACCGGACCAAAGGGACTTCAAGTTACCGGAAAAGATTTTCAATCGAGAGTTAAAAAGCAACACTTGATCTCCAATGTTAAAAACCCGGTTTTTACTTTTTGAATCATGAAACTTTTTAGTCTTTTCTTTATAAATCAATGAATTTTCATAAGCAATATCCCTTAATTCATCCAATTCATTTAATTGCATTTTCCGATGTTTTCCCGCGGTCTCCATATCATCATTACAATGCTTAAGGGCCCAATAAGCTTTGTGTTCAAGTTCAATTGGCAAGCGACAATTCTTCCCATACACAAGTTTATAAGGAGTGCACCCGATGGGCTTCTTATGAGCGGTCCTAAAGGCCCATAAAGCATCGTCCAACTTATCCGACCAAGATTGTCGGTTTTCCCCAATAGATCTCTCTAAGATCCTCTTCAATGCTCGGTTTGAAACCTCGACTTGCCCACTCGTTTGTGGGTGATAAGCCGTAGAAAGACGATGTGTAACCTCATATTTCCTTAGGACCCTTTCGAATTGGTCGTCACAAAAATAGGTTCCACGATCGCTTATGATCGCACGAGGGGTTCCAAACCGAGAAAACAAGCTTTTCAAAAACTTGACTACCACACGAGCATCGTTGGTGGGCAAAGCCTTAGCTTCCACCCACTTAGATAGGTAGTCAACGGGTACAATGATGTACTTATTACCACGAGATGATGGGAACGGCCCCATAAAGTCAATGCCCCAAACGTCAAAGATCTCACACACTTGGATGATATTTTGTGGCATTTCATCGTTTTGTGAGGCTTTTCCTTGTCGTTGGCATGAGTCACACGATTTCACAAGTGCATGTGCATCTCGGTAAATAGTAGGCCAAAAGAAACCGGCATCAAAGACCTTCTTAGCCGTGAGATTAGCACCGTGGTGACCACCGGTGTGCATCTCGGTAAATGTTAGAAGCTTCGGTACCAAAGACACAACGTCAAATAATTTGATCCGCACAAGTTCGAAACAAGTAAGGGTCGTTCCAAAAATAGAACTTGACGTCACGAAAGAATTTTCGTTTTTCTTGAGTCGTCATACCCTTGATGATGAAGTTCCCCGCATGGTAATTTGTGATGTCCGCAAACCATGGGGTAGAAGAATCAAGATTAGAATTCACTACACCAAGTGTCTCGAGAGGAAATGTTTCGGTGATTTCCTTGGGCTCGTAAACACTTTGGTGAGGATCTTCCAAAGGAGAAAGATGATCGGCCGCTAGATTCTCGGCTCCTTTTTTGTCAACGATTTTCTGATCAAATTCGTGAAGGAGGAGAATCCAACGAAGTAATCTCGGCTTTGCATCTTGATTAGCCATAAGATACTTGATAGCTGAATGATCCGTGTACACTATGCATTTAGTCAAGACGAGATAAGGTCAGAATTTATCAAATGCATACACCACGGCAAGGAATTCCTTCTCCGTTGTAGTGTATTTTAGTTGATCATCGGTCATCGTCTTGCTTGCATAGTGAATAGGCAAGAAGTGTTTTTCATGACATTGCCCCAATACGGCCCCAATAGCGTAGTCACTAGCATCACACATGAGCTCAAAGGGTAGGTTCCAATTGGGAGCAACAAGAATGGGAGCTTCGGTAAGTTTCGTCTTAAGGATTTCAAAGGCTCGTACACAATCTTCGTCAAAGATAAAACATGCATCTTTTTTGAGGAGATGTGTAATAGGTCGAGAAATCTTTGAAAAATCCTTGATTAATCGACAATAAAAGCCCGCGTGGCCTAGGAAACTCCTAACTCCCTTGATTGTTTTGGGATGAGGTAATTTGGCGATGACGTTCACCTTAGCTTGATCTACCTCAATCCCCGCTTTCGAAACCTTGTGTCCTAAGACGATTCCACTTTTAACCATAAAATGACATTTTTCCCAATTAAGCACAAGGTTGGTTTCCTCACAACGCTTCAAGATTTGACAAACACGAAGTGAACGAACTACCAAACACGGAAAAGTTATCCATGAAGAATTCCATCGTCTTCTCGATCATATCATGAAAAATAGCCATCATACACCTTTGAAAGGTTCCCGGTGCATTACAAAGTCCGAATGGCATTCTACGATAGGCAACTTTCCATATGGACACGTAAACGTAGTTTTTTCTTGATCACGAGGATCGATAGGGATTTGGAAGTAACCAGAAAAACCATCTAAAAAGCAATAGAAATCGTTTCTCGAAAAAAGCTCCAACATTTGGTCCATGAAGGGCAAGGGAAAATGGTATTTTCGAGTGGCGTCATTCAACTTACGATAGTCAATGCACACTCTCCATCCGGTCACGAGTCTAGTGGGAATTAACTCGTTGGCATCGTTTGGCACAACGGTCATTCCTCCCTTTTTAGGGACACAGTGGATAGGACTCACCCAAGGGCTATCAGAAATAGGGTAAATCATTCCCGCGTCAAGGAATTTTAGGACCTCCTTTTTTGATGACGTCGTGAATTTTGGGGTTCACCCTCCTTTGACATTGGATTGCGGGTTTGTAATCCTCCTCCATTAAGATTTTGTTGATACAAATTTGGGATCGATCCCTTTAATGTCGGATAACTTCCACGCAATTGCCCCTTTGTGATCCTTTAGAAAATCGACAAGTGCGGTTTTTTCATCATCCGAAAGATCTTTCGCAATAATAACCGGAAACTTTTCGTCTTCCTCCAAAAATACATATTCAAGGTGGGGAGGTAAATCTTTCAACTCGAGGATTGGTGGTTCCTCAATTGAAGATTTGGGCTCGATACTCATAACCTCCTCGGGTGGAGGAAATGGGAAATCGTTAAGAAAATCCTTGATAATCGAGAAGTCGTCATCGTTGTCGAGGTCTTCGTCACAAGTACGTGGAACATCGAATTATTCCAACGTAAAACCACCACCTTCAAATGGAGTGAAGGTTGGTGTCGATTTATCAAGAATGGGATCTAACATAGTGGGATTGCCACTATTTTCATCATCACCAAACCCTAGAACTTCTTGTGAAAATTCCTCGCAAAAAACGTCAATCATATCAACGAGGTTTACGGTTGCGACGGAATAAACATGAGAAATTGGAGAAGTTTGAGTTACGTTTATAGCAAGTTCCTCGTCGTTGAAACGTAAGGTGATCTTTCTAGCATGCACATCAATTAAAGCCATATACGTATCTAAAAACGAACGACCTAAAATGAGAGGAACTTGAGGATCCATGGGAATATCGAAAACGATAAAGTCTACCGGATAATAGAAGTTTCCCACTTTCACAAAAACGTCTTCCGCCAATCAACATGAGGGAATCGTGGAATGGTCGACCAACTCGATAGACATTAGTGAAGGAGTAAGATTAGGAAGATTGAGCGACTTGAAATTGCAAGTGGCATCAAGTTAATACTAGCACCAAGATCAGCCAAGGCATAGCATTCTTCCATATCTTGGATTGCACACGGAATCAAGAATTTACCGAGATCACCGACATTTTGAGGTATGCGGTTAAGATAAACCGATGAACAACTAGACAATTTTTGCAATTTCTCCTTGTTGTTCAACATACTCTTGAAGTTAGCGGAAAATCGAGGCATCATGACCAAAGCATCGGCAAAACTCACATTAAAATGAACGTTACGAAACATTTTCATAAAAAGCTCAAATTGATATTTATCGCGCTCTTGACGTTTCTCCTTTCTAAGTCTCGATGGATAGGGAAAAGGTGGTGTGGGTTGAGGCATAGGCATAGCCTTTGGAATCTCGGGTTCTAAATGTGGTAATGGGTCAACCATAGGTGTGGTATGAGTGGTACTTCGTGGGATTGGGACGTTCTCCTTTTCGACCACCACCTCGGGTTCTTCCTCAATTGCATCCTCCATAGGAGCAATTGGTTGAGGAGTCGGTTCCTTAAGTGTCTTACCACTACGTGTGGTAATCACTTTCATCTCTCCCTTATGTTTCGATATGGTGTTGCTAGAAAGACTACTCGAAGACGGTTTGCACATTATAGCCTCAAACATAGATGACATTTTATCCTCAAACATGGATTGCCTCTTCTCGGCCTTAATCATCTCTTGTTTTATTTCATGTTGCCCTTGTTCCATTTTTTGTTGGTTTTTTTGTAACCTAGTTACATTCCCTTCCATTTTGTTTGTATGGATTTTAAGCTCATTTGCTAACTCGTTTTTCAACTTGTTCTTCAAGTCATTCTAAAACTCGTATCTTAGGCTAATGATTTCTCTTTGAATGTTGTCAAACCTAGCATCGTTTCCATTAGCCTATTCAACAAATTAATTTGGAAGATCTTTCAAAGTTTGCAAACCCTTGTTATTGTTTTGAAAATCATTGTTTTGATTTTTGTTTGAAACTTGATTGTTATTAGCCCCTTGATTCCCATAGTTTCCTTTGTAATTGTTTTTAAAACCAACTTGATTGTTTCGATAGTTGTTGTTAGCATTTTGATTGGGAGAAAAACCCGGTGGAGTCAATTGATTGGAGAGGGTAACTTGACCGTTTTGGTTGTAAGTTCCCGTGGTCGCGTATGCACTCAAAGTGTTACCACCGTTGGTAATGCACTCGGAGAAATCATGACCTCCACCACAATACATACATGAAACCTCAACCACTTTAGCCGTAGAGGGAGCACTTTGTTCTCCAAATTTTAATTCAATTAAAAGACCTTTAAGCTTATCAAAGATTTTGTTTTCCAAGTTCGTCTAAATTTGGCAAGCATCGATGGTATTGGAAAAAGAAGGTGAAGCCGAAGACGAAGCCTTACGAACACTCGATGTGTCACGAGTACTATACACCTTAGATCTATTCTCAATTATCAACAACGCTTCCTCAACCGTTTTACACAAAAAATTACCACCCGTGGCGGCATTTAGATAATCCCTTTCAAGATCATTTAAACCATTGTAAAATGTGTCAATTTGATGCAAGTCGGAAAAACCGTGATGAGGACACTCATGTAACATTTCCTTAAACCTATTCCAAGCCGTTGAAAAACTCTCATTAAATTCCTGTGAAAATTTTGAAATCTCGTTTTTCAAATGCGTAGTCTTAGAGGGCGGGAAAAATTGGTTCACAAACTTAGAAACAAGATCCTTCCACTTTAATATAGAATTGGGTGGCTCTTTCTCTAACCAAATTTTAGCGGGATCCGCTAAGGAGTATGGAAAAAGCATCATCTTAATTGAGTCATTAGCAACATCCTTAAATTTGCAAGTGGCGGTAAGACGATTGAATTGGCGGATATGATTGTGCGGGTTGTCATTTTCATCACCACGGAATTTGTTGTTTTGAATCATCGACAACAAACCCGTTTTCACTTCAAAATTCTCCGCAAGGATAGTGGGAAGAACAATAGCCTCTCCATAACCCTCGGTGGGTTCTTGAAGTAACTCCATCATAGTTCGATTTTCCATGGTTGGTTCTTCTTCTATGATAGGTTCGTCAATAGGAGACTCCTCACTAGAAAGATTAGGGGTAGGTGTTGACTCCTTTCAGTTTTTTCGTTTACGTGCACGTCTTTCTTGATTACGAGTAAGCATAAACGTCACGTACAACGTGGGGATGAGCAAAGAAGATTCTTTTTGGTGTTTTTAATTTTTCCAATTTTTTGTGGTTTTTGATTGTTTTTACCTTTTTTGGATTTTTGTGATTGTATTAAGTAGACAAAAATCTACAAATATCCTCCTTAATCAAATCTCTCGATTGAAGAAGCCTCAAGGAATTAAAACGATCACGTGAAGTGAACGCCTCCGATGACTTTAGAACGTTGGTGGAACACCAAAACGTTGAGGGTTTAATCAAATGAAACTAAGAAAATATATATGATACTTAGATAATACTTTGCTTGGCAAACCCTCGATTAGCCATTTTTATCTAAACAGTCACAAGCAAGCGGGGAAATGAGGCGACACGAAGCACTTAAGAGCCTTTTTCCTTAGGGTATATTTTATAATACCCGCCTTATAGTTTGTGTTTTTCAAAATTAAGCTTCACGAAAGTATTTATCTATTTTGCCTTTGATTTCTTGTTTGAGATTCGAATACAATGATTGAGTAATGACCTCCCAATCAAGGTTGTGTTTTCACACTTTTGGAGTACTTGTGAATTTATTGTTCTACGTGTACAATATAGTAATAGTATTCACACAAAAAACGAAAACCGATAATACGTATTAGTAGAGTGCTACTAGTACAAATATTATTTATGGTTACTATAAAAACAACAATTGTTCAAATCAAAACACAACACGCCTCCCCGGCAGCGGCGCCAAAATGATGTATTGATTTTACACACCTTTAGGAAAAGGAGGTAAATAGGGCAAGTATTAAGTGTCGGTTTAGGAAAACCAAGCACTAATGACCAATGAAGTTCAAGTTCGTTTCCCAAGGAGGCAAGTGTGTTGTGTTAAGAGATGATTAATAGTTTGTGATTTTATTGATGAGAAATGAAAAGAAGAAAAGAGATTATAAGAGAATGACGGTTACGATTATGAATTAAACTAAGACGAAAAGTCGTGCACGTAAAACCGTAAAAAGTGACAAAATTAATAATTTACCCTAAAAATTCCTAGAAAACTACAATAAATCCTAAAAAATGTAATTAGAGTTTACAAAAAACAAAAGTCACTCAAGCCTTTTATTTAATTAAATAATAATTTTTTAATGCTAATTAAAGCCCAAAAAATCAATTTAATTAACAAAAAGCCAAAAATGAGATTTTTTCACTTGTAAACCTCTAAAATACCTTACTAAATTTATAACTATTTTTGAAAAATTAAAAATTAGTTAAAACTATTTAAAAACAATTAAAAACTATTAAACTTAAAATAATTCTAAAAATTAATCTAATGACTATAAAAAGATTCTAAAAATTGTAAAATTCCTAACTTAATGTATTTGATCTAAGGAAAATGAAAAACTTTGAAAAATCTAAATTTTAATTTTTAATAATAAAATATTAATAAAAATCCAAAATTTATAAAAAAATTTAAAAAGTTGCAAACTAGTTTATTTTAACCTAAATAATACAGAAATGAATTTGAAATTACAAAAATACCCCTATTGGGCCTTGAAATGGGCTAAAAGACCAAACAGTCCCTTAATGGGCTCAAATTGGCCCAATAAGAAAAATATTGTCCAAATAAGCCCAAAATATCCTATCTGACTTAAAATTTGATTTTAAGAACAAAACTCTGAAGGCCCAAAAGCTGAAAATGTGTATAAGCTAGCTTATTTCAAAGCAGCTTATTCTTAATGGGCTTTTTGGCCCATTAAGCTATAAGCTGATGCCATAAGCTCAAGTTTGACACACAAGCTTCTTTTGAGTTACTTAAGAGATCTGTAAAAAGAAAATTGGAAAAAGCACAAGAAATAAGCCTGAAATAAGCCAAGACTCTCTTCACAAAACGACAAAATAGTCGTCTTTGAGTTCTAGACCACCTCAAGTGTTGATTAAACTTTCAAAAGCTTTTAAATGACTTAATTAAGCTAAATAATCAAAAAGTTTTCAAATAAGCACAAGCAATAAGCCAAAATAAGCAGATAAGCACTTGTTTAAAAGTCAACTTAATGAGTTTTCTAGTAAAAAGTCAAAGTCAAAGTCTAATAAGCTCCAGATCAAATAAATGGGTCAAATGAGGAAGATCTATCACAAAAAATAAGTTGTTGCAAGTTTGGATCAGCCAATTTGGCTTATGAATAAACTGAATGATAATTTGCACTAGCAGGGGCTAGTTTTGGTGGTTGAGCAGTGGGAACTTTTCCCACTACTTGACTTTCTTGACTTTTTGTCTTATATGACTTTTTGTTGGATTCAAGTTACAAACAAGGCACCCTTGGATTCAAGTTACAAACAAGAACAAAAAAAATATCACACTTCCAATTAGCCAATTAGTGCAGTAAATTCAGTTTATCACCAGATATGACACAAACATGAACAATAAGCATTTTTGGTTTAATAAGCACCTTTAGCAAAAATCAGTCAGCCAAACTTCACCAAATGCATACACAAGCTATAATTAATTCAAATGAACAAATTTAAACAGGTTTCATGCAATGGTTCAAGGTCTAGATCAATATTTAAGCTCACAAAGGTTAGTGATGAACAAAGAACAAGCAGTCATGAACACTTGCTGATATACTTGACCACAAGACCAGATTCAAACACTCAAATCTCTTAGTCAGTTTATATAAACTAGGTTTAATCACTTGTTACCCCTAAGCATGCATACAAACTAAGTGTGACCAAGTTCTTAGGTCAAAACAAGCAGATTTCAAGTTTTTATAGCACAATCTTAGATTTGATGTTTTATAGCCAACAACTTGCAGGTGAAAAGCAGAGACAAACTCAAACAAACCACTTCCTATAACACAATAAAAATGATATGCACTTAAATAGATAATCCCAAACACCCCTTATCTTTTTCAAATCAAGATTTAAACAAGTATAAGTATATTTCAGTGTTACTCAAGTCCAATCAAACACAATAACAAATGTATTATGCAGTATCAAGCAAGATTAAGTCATAAAAACAACAAGAACACAAGCAGATCACCAAATCACCAAAAATCAAGTATTAAAGCAGATTTTGGGTAAAAGGGTTCAAACCTCATGGATGTACATCCACACCCACGAATGTTTGAGCTGATGTGCTAGCAAGAACAAGCACAAGCTTCCAACAACAACCCTGCTAAGATTCAACAAGGTTAGAAATAAAATCAAAAACAGAAAGGTGACAACTTGGAAAATAAACTTGATTAATGCAACCTTGTTCCCACACTTGATTATCCCCAAGTTATAAGCCTCACAGCACCTTGATAACACAATATCAAGATGCTATGATCCACTTATAGCACAAGAATTCCAAGGTTTAAACCAAGACTTAGCAAAATATCAAATTTTGATCCTTTGTGCAATTTCCTTCACAAGGTTTAAAAACACGTTTTGAGATTCAAGATTAGTTAATATTAAACAATAACAAGCATATATAAATATTGGCACTTGGTTTTTCTTCACAAATTCAAACTCTTTTCATTAAACAATGAACAAGGATTTACAGAAAAGTAAACTAGGAAAAATCAAGAGCATGGCTCAATGTATGAGGCCCTATGCATTATATAGGCTACAATGTTTAGCTAAGAACATAAAAATCGTAAATCCTAAAGCTGTAGAAGTCCCATTTTGCCCTTGAGAATTTTGGATTTATGATGTGAACTCTTTGGCTGTTTGTGAAGCTGTAAAGTATGTAGGAATTGCATCAAGGGCTCAAAATAAGCTTAAGTTTCAAGCTTCAATCTTGGACGTTGAATGTGGCGTGGTTTTTGTCTTTTTCTCCCAAACCATGTAGGGAGGGTTTATCATGTGACCAAGGTGATGATGTGGCAAGGGTTTTTGAAGTTAGGTTATGATTATGATTAGCTTAATCATATATCTGGACACTTTGGTGGCTTAATTTCAATCAGTTTGGAAAAACCCAATTTGGATTATGAACATGAATAGTGGCATGTTTAATCTGTTTTTTGGTAAGATTAAGTTTAAAACTTGTTTAGGCGCCATGAATAAACTAATCCGTTAAGATTAGTTTATTAAACTGAATGGGATGTGAGGTGGATGAATGGGGTGTTCTGATTGGTTGATGGGGGTTAGTGGGACACGTGTAGGATGGTGGTTGGTCTAGGTCTCTTTCATTGTCTGCCAAGTTTAGCCCTTAATATTTCACACTCCTTTCACTTGTAATTTATTATGCCAAACCTGGATTCCCTTTGTATTGAAAGTTTCTTTTTTCACACTTTTGCCCCAAATACTTTTCCAAAGTATTTTCAGGGGTATTTCTTGCCATTTGTTGATTCTTGAAGGGCTGTTTTGGCATTTTATTCATAGATAATGGTCTTGACTTGTATGATTGACTTTTTGGAGGACTTATATTGACAAGTCATGATTGTTGAGGGACCATTCTTGCCAATTCTTCAAAATAGAGGGCCCTTTTTGTAAATTTGACAAACTTTAAGGAACAGTCTTGTAATTATGAATAAACAAGGGTTTAAAGTGTCAATTCTTCAATATTGGAGGACCCTTCTTGCATAATCTTCAATTCTTCAAGGGTTTTTCTTGGAAAATCTCCATTAGGGCTTGATTCATTGTGCGGCTTCGTTTCCCGTGTTCGTTTTGGCATGTTTGTTGTGATCTTTTGTCATTTTCTCAATATCCGTACCTAAAATACACAAGCAACAAACACAACATATATTTGGCCATTTTCATGATATTTAATGCATTTAAAGCCCTTTTTGGACGTTGAGACTATGTATAAAAGCAGTCTCATCATCCATCAATACTACTTTTTCATTTTATGTAAGTAATAGTTTAGGTTTCTCATAAGCTTATTATTAGTTTATCCATATTTAGTTATAAACCCTAATAAAAGAACAAAACTCAAAGTTTGTTTTATTTGGTGTATCAAATGAGATCTAGATTTGTTACAAGGTTGCATGCAAGTCATAAGCTCTAATATGAGCTTATAACTCACGGCTATATTAAGTTATATCTTATTAAGATAAGTCAAGACTTGTTTTAAGGTTGCATGTAATCATAAGAGTCCCAAAATAAGATCTAAACTATGTATAGACCTAAAAATCAATCACAAGTCTATGTATACACATATAGCCCACGGCTATAATTTAATCTTGGTGTTTCCAAGATGAGATTTTTAACTAGTTTTGTGTTTTATAAATATTTATAAAGTCCAACATAATTATCTAGGTTTATTGCATGTTTCCAAGGTTACCATGAATCCAAGAAAAACAACATATAGCCCACGGCTATATTGTTTTTCCCCAAATGTTCCCATAAGATCTGTATACTTATTTTATATTTATTAGGTTAAGTTAAGTCCTTAAAACTATATCTAAGTTTTACATAGACACGCATGTACATTTAAAATCCATCCAAGGATATATATAGCCCACGACTATATTTATACACATAAAGTGTTTTAGTGATTTTTAGTAGTTCATTATACATGTATAAATACATATCCCATTATTTAAAACTTAGTACATAAATCATAGATGTCCATTTAATTATGCCGTGACCTTTAAGGTCATGGTTTTTCATGGTTTTGAGTTACACAAGATTACTTATGAGATTTATGATTATTAGTTAACCAAAATCCCAAAAGTGGGATTTGTAACCCACAGCTACATTTAAATTCATAAAATGATCCATATGATTTTAAATCAAGTTTAAACATAGAATACTAGTCATAGGTTCCTTTATCAAAAGTTTTTAACCATGACAATGGTATTCCAAAATATGTAGTGACCTTAGATGGTCATGGTTTTATCAAATCTTGATTTTTAACAAGTTGTTACATGTGTTTATAGGTGGATGTTGATGCATGAATGTAAAATTGAAGAAAGCATAATGAGTAATACCTTTCTTGCTAAAG
The DNA here is from genome assembly GCA_025667525.1 of Glebionis coronaria. Classification (NCBI taxonomy): domain Eukaryota; kingdom Viridiplantae; phylum Streptophyta; class Magnoliopsida; order Asterales; family Asteraceae; genus Glebionis; species Glebionis coronaria. The sequence continues at coordinate 317,458,276 of CM046878.1, forward strand.
TTACTAAGGAAGATCTAGAGAACAAGGGATATTAGGGATCTAATCTTGATGAAGATGAAAACCCTAACTATAACAAAGCCGTGACCCATAAGGATTCGGATAGGGCTTGCTGTAATGATTCCAAAGGTGGAGATACTACTAAATGATTAGTAGTTAAGATGAGACAAAGATCTAGTGAAGTTAATGCATGTTTTTGGATGTACCCGTATGATTTGAGAGAGAAAAACATGAGAGAATGAGATTTGATTTTTGCATGAGAGAATGAGTTGTTTGTGTGTGTTTTTCAGCTTAAAGGGGAGAGAGAAGGGTAAGGCAAACGGCATGATTGCCTTGGTAAGAGTACTTGTGCCATGTGTTGGCTTTTCCAAAACCAAGACAACTCTTCTCCTTCCACCTAGGGTGTGTGTAGTGTAAGGCTAACCAAAGGGGAGTTGGCTTTGGCTTGGGCTTGTATTTGGCTAGAACACAAAGAGAAAGGATCTTGGGCTAGTCCAAGAAAGTGTAAGTATGCTTATAGTATGCATACATTCATACACGGCTACATATACATTGTGTAGCATGTTTTCCAAATTTGTTAAGTGTTGTATACTCAAATGATGGTTATACATTTTATTACATGTTCTTCTAGTTTTTAAGTACATGATTTAAGTTATGTAACTTGTTACAATAGAGAAGGATTGTAAAAGTATAAGTACATAATGGACAAGTTCACACACATCTTATAGAAATATAACACATGAGAGAGTGTTCTAGGATTATTGGGTGAATCTTTATTACATTCAATCATGGTAAAATCATGGATTTTACAACACTTGTCTTACATCTAACTAAAACATACACACACCACATGTCTGTTGATAATAACAATGTGTATCTTCCATCTCTCCCTCTCCCACCAGCTCTTGCCGTCCAACACCAGCCCACTACCCAATAAAATGCATGGGTTAACTCAAATCATGCATGTGTGGTAGCTAGACACATATCAAGGACACTTGTCCATCCAATGTTGCATGTATTTGGTTCTATCCTTGCAAACACTTTCATTAAAACACATAGCAACCTAGATATCATCTAACATCTCCATTTATTCTCTCTTGGCCGAAATTCTCACACCAAGAAACCTTTTATCATCAATTTTTCTACCTTGAAAATCTATGGAAACTTATTTGTCTATGATCATCACAACCAATGGCGATATTGGTTTACCCATTTGGAGCTTTGAAGTAGGAGTTATATAGAAGTTGTGGGGCTGAAGTTGGAATATATATTAAAAGGGTTAATGCATGTCTAATGCAAGGATAGATCTATGATCATAAGTATCTAGCAAGGATGAATTAATTGGTGCATCCATCCTCTCGTTTCTTAAATCTCGGATCTAAGGTCTACTTAACTTTCCCTTTGATTTTGATCTTTTCAATTTTTATCATTTCATTTGACCTCATATATGTACTTAAACTAATATATATATTTCGAAAATATATATAAATTGGTCGATTAATAGGAATTTGGACATTGTATATGAGTTTTTGACACTAAAATAAAACTAAACAAGCCCTAGTGATGATTTGGTTGATACGATTTTAGATCAGTAGAAAAAAATAGATTATATGGTCGAACTCAGTAGGTTGGGATACTGAAAACTTATATATTAAGATAGAGAACTATTTTGTGATTATTTCCCCGGGTGACTCGTCCCGTGAAATTTTAGAAAGTGAGATATGACAAAAATACGAAACAATGTCAAAATCTGACCTGCTGTAAAGATGGGCTGTTTTCTCACAAAAATCATATACTTGCCTATGATTATGTAAAACTAAAAGTTGTAGATAATATCATGAAGAACTAGAATCAATTGGATGGTTTACCAGTTCCTTCAGGTTTGGAAACGGTGACCAAAATAGTGAAACTAGTCATTTCTGAACATACTATAGGTTGTAGATAAAACCATGAAGAACTAGAATCAATTGGATGGTTTACCAGTTCCTTACGGTTTGAAATGGCGACCAAAATGGTGAAAACGAGTCTAGCTTGTGACAATCCATCAATTTATGGTTGATATTTTATTCTCAAGTATTATTTAAAAACATTATTTTTATGTTATATTATGAACTCACTCATTTCTGGGAAGAAATTTGGATTTACGTCTTGAAGTAGCATCGACTACGTCTAAACCGGAGGATTCTACGTTACGTGCTTACGTTTACATACACCGTTTTGGTGACAGTCCGACATTTCTGAAAATAAATTTATCCGTGAATATTATTTTGGAGTTTTAAATTTGTGTTGGTTCATAAACTCACAAATTTACGAGAAGAGATTAGGACTTACGATTATAATTTAACGTCCTTTACGACTAAACCGGAAACCTTAGGATTACGTATTTACGTTTTTGAACTCCGTTTTTTATGAGACAATTTTTATTAGATTCGTTTTGTGCCGTTGATTCATAATTTATAAAAACGTTTTTCGTAAAATGACCCGAAGGCACGCAAATCGAGAAAACTAGAATCGAGGAATACCCGTAAATTAATGGGGATGGAACAAGTATGTACTTGTCCCACCCCCACACATGGTTGTACAAAGCTTCAACAACACACCAAGATGTGTCCATTTTATAACTAAACCAAGGACACTTGTCCTTAGTTTAGTCTCAAAACCATTTAACACTTAAAACCACTAGACACATACCATTTACTCATTTCCCTACATGCAAATCACACACAAATCTCTCTCTACTCCCCATTTTCGTCCATATTCATCCATAAAACACCCCATTTGATCAATTTTTACCACAATATCATGTGTTATTCATACATATGATGGAAACCATTTGAAGATATGAAGATTTGAGGTGATCATAACTTATGAAAAGGAGTTTTCATAAGGTTATAGGGCTGATTTCATGAAGATGTTAATCCATCCAAAGGACCCAAGAAGTTGCCTTGCTAAATTTGAAGATTTTATAACAAGAACTAATTCTTGTTCATCAAAAACCTCACCTTTTCATCACTAATGGTGGTATAGAGATTGTTCTTCCTATCCTCTTGTTATTTTGATTATGTAATCTTGTAATTTCTTTATTTATGTATATGTATATGATGATTAATGATGATTAAAAATATTATGTGGGGATTTGGTGTTGATAGATTTGATAAACATGGTTAAAAAGATGGAAAACCATAGGTAAAATGGTTAAAATCTTGCTTAATGTGAAGGCTGTATAAAAACAGTAAGTAACTAAAATCTAAACTGATAAAATGGTTAAGTGGAATCAATATACAGTAAGTATTAGGTGTTATACACATGTGAGAGTTGGCCATGCAATGGAATCATAAAAATGAGTGAGATATGATCAAAACAAGTTTAGAGTGCAAATCTGCCTACACTGTTTTGGACGAATTTATTAAAATATTTAGAAGTTGATTCATCAGTAGCTATAAATGAATAAAATGACGCACATATCATGTAGTTTCTGTGATAAAAATTTGAGGTCCTATCTCTATATATAACTCTAGATATGGACATTTTAGTGAACTTAAAATTTAGGACTGATTTTGTGAAATTAAAGTTTAATATTATTATATAAGCACTCAAATAAATATAGTATATAAATTGTGAATTAAAAACCACTAACTTATACATTACATTTATATAAATATGTATAAGGATAAATAAATGGACATTTTATAAAAATGGTAGTTTGGTAAGTTTTATAAGTTATAAAAACTATAAACATGATTTTTACGTCTTTTCGGCTAATACCGTAAAATTAACGTTTTTCGTCAATTAAAACTTAGACGATCGGACCCGTCTAATGTAAACATTTTAAAAATCATATACTGATATATAAGTACTTAATACAAGTAAAAACCGTTAAAACCTGAACTAAATAACATATGGACATTAACGGGCTAAGTTAGCATTATTGGACTAATAAACCAACTAAATGGGCTAAACACTTATAAATTTACTTATTGGGCTTAACCCACTTGGGCCTAACATGTAAAGTATAATACTGATAATAAAAGTATAAAATGGATTAATACAAGTTAATGGACTTATAATAGGCTTATTGGACCTAAAACATGTAAATAGGTAAAACTAGTAAACTAGTATAAAAGTTATCAACACATAAAACTAAAATGAGTAAATGAGAATGTATAAACCCACTTGATCATCATCATATGTATAAAATCATCATATATATACATAGCCACTATTTTTATAAAGTCATTGGACAAGAGTCTAAGACGAGTATTATTTGTCTAGGTTTCCGTGATTGAAGCACGTACCGTACATCCGAATCGTCGATAACACCGCCTTTCCCAATCAACGTGAGTTCATAGCCTCACACTATTTTAAATGTTTTTATGAAATGTTTTATATAACCGCGAGGGAGATAACATGTTAGTTTTGATAAAATAGGACACCATTTGTCCCGATTGTTTGTTTATTGATTTGGACCCGAATGATTGTATGACCCGATGAATGATTAAATGACCCGATAGATGAAATGAAATGGATTATTAAAGTTAGGTTATGTCACTAAAAGTCCCATTAGCATGAATTGTGAACTACCGGGATTTGGTAGAAGTTTGTGCATATAATAGTACTATTTGGAGACGATCACCCCAGTTCGCGCCTTGACGGTTGATCCCTGTCGTGCCACATTGATTGGTAAGCGAATTTATGTATGAGAAGATTTACACAAGCGTGATTATTGTGACGACACGCTAATTTAGATGGGCAAATTTAGTTTCGGGCTAGCTACCCGTTGTTTGTTGTAGTAAGGTAACAATGTCATGCGGCGTATAATAATCCAAATAACGAAATACTGCTATACACACTGAATTACGATATGTTGTCTGACTAGCAATACGGGGACTTATTATTGATATTATGTTCGTGTTTTGGTTTTTCATAACCATATTCATATAACGGTTTTTATTTAACTTTATACAACGTTATAAAACGTATTGTATGATGTTTTTACGACATTGGTTCGTATAATGATTTTGAAGGCACCATTATCATTTTTGATAAGGATTTGTATAAAATGACTTTGGCTATTTTATGGCCTATTACAATGATTTGTATAAAATGATTTTCGGTAATAATTATATACCGATGATATATTAATGGTTTTATTAAACTCTATGAATTCACTCGGCGTTATCGCTGACCTTTTCTTTTAACATGTTTTATCTCAGGTACTTGAAGGTAATTCTCGGGAAGACGACAAGAATTCATGGCCCGCACTTAAATAATAATTTCCATTCAAATGCTTTGTAAAACCTGTATGAAATACAATGACTTGGGTCCTATGTAAATTTGATATTTATGAATGGAAATGCTTTATTATTAAATGACCCGATATTTAAGCATTGACTATGATGTGAGTAATGTGCTATCCCGTAACACCAACGAGTCTTCTGCTGTATTGAATTGTGTAAATTTGGGGGTGTTACATTTTGGTACCAGAGCTCTCGTTATAGAGACCGAAAGATTTTTAAAACCAAGGTTTTGAATAAAACATTTCAAAATCTTTTAACTATAAAAAATTTTCACAAAATGTCTAAAAATCTTTTGACTATAACGGTGCCGAAGAATTCCCGAGTTACCGACAAGGCCAGACTGAGAAATGTTATTTTAATATATATATAACTTGGATTATATATATAAATATGATGTAATTTGATTACATGATTGTTTGATGATTATTTTAATATTTATACGAGGTATTTATACGACGTAGATTGTCACAAGGAACCCTAAATCCCCTAGTAAATTAATCGAAGCTATTTTCATAAGAATTCTAGCTATTCCAAATTTAAATCAAGTTGTGGATATTTATGATCCCAACAAAATGGTTGATATTCGTAGAAATGTAGATATTATTTGATTGTGATATTGAAGAAGAATTGGCGAGATTAAAACTGATATCGATGTCATGACGATCTTTCCTTATAGAGTGGAGCTTGACAAAACGTTACCACCTGGAAAGATGTCATCTGAGTCGTTGTCACCCAATTCTTAAATTTGAAATCTAAAGGAGTGAATGTTGCACTTGAGGCTGTCATTGGAACCATTACCCAAAAGCCTCATACCACTAGTACCTTTCCGAGAAGTCTAATTGAATGATCAAGTCATTTCATACTAGTGACTCATTTGATACTATTGTTGTAAGAGCTATAGGATTGGAAATTAAGTGTTGTTCATATCGAGCTTTTATTGCCCTATTAAGGTCTAAGAATAAGGTTGAAAGTAGTGGAGAATGAAGTAGGATATCGCATTGAGTATAAGTTGATTGAAACTTGAATAAAGTAATATTTAACTCGTATGGAATATGAGATTGATAATAGGAAGTCGTTAAGTCATGTGATTGAATTATAAGGTTTTAATTGATTGTTGATTCGTGTTAAGAGTTATTCCTAGGCCATTGTCCAATAATGAGGATACCCAGTGTCCAGGAAATAAATTGAAGAAATCTTCTTCTGAATAGGGACCGATGGATCTTCCGGGACAGGTGGAACCCCATGACTCTTGTAGATTAGTATTCATTGTGGTATCTTTTAAAAATCCCTAACTTAACTGAGAGATCAGTTCGTAGGCTGAGTTCTGAGAATTGTATGACATAGTGACACGTAATGTGTTACGGTACAATTCTGACTTGTTTGTGATTAATGAAAAAGACTACCATTGATTGCTAAATCCTACATGTATCGATGATATCTATCTTTTCTTGCTTCTTCCTAATGCTCGCATTAGTGATGCAACCCATTGAACAAGTACTCATCTCGAAATGAGTTACGTTGTGGATTATTCTTATTGAGTGCCATCGAGGTCATGAACCTCATTATTAATTGGCTAAGCTCATTTCCTATTATATTGTAGTTAGTTCTTGGTGAACAACTCTTCATCACTCTTTTGCAGATCACACATTGTTTTTATAAAGTTAAAACAGTATCCTTTGAGAAAATTGAATTTTCATCACTATAAGGATTATTCAAAGTAAGATTTATAAGTGATTGTTATCGAAATGAACTTGTTTATAAGACACCTTGGAAAACTTTATTGTTTTCATAAGAAAGAAATTCTTTGTAAATTTATTTTTGATTCTTATTTAAGAATTAAGCATGAAAATGTTTTTATTATAAACATGCTGATAAAATTTTGACGAACTGATTATTGCATCGTTAATCTTGAAATTGTATATAGTTGCGCGCTTACATACAATTTGGAAGTGACCATGCAAGGCTGATTAGTAGTCACCATGAAATAATTAATAAACACTAAATTTTCTTTGAAGATTGTGAAAGATTAAAATTTATGAGATCTGCAAGAAGTGAAAAATAGGGACATATTGATAGGGACACCTACATATGTGCCCATACCATTTATTCTTTTGAGTCGAATTTACTCATCTGTAGAATTTGTCTTATTTGACAATTGATATTCCCTTCTTGTCCAATTCTCCCGTGGCGAGATTCTTAGGAAAAGTATTTGATTACCGAGTGTTGATACCCGACTGGATGTATCGACGTTCCTATCATTTCTTTTGATTTGATTTCATTTGAATGACCTGGGTAACGATCCAAGGAGCTTTCGAATGCGTACTTAAATTATGAAAACATGGGATATATTCATATTCGTTAAATGTTTTCGTCTGTATCTGATTTGAAATTCTCTCGCGTAGATTATGCGTTGACCTTACTCTTTTAATGGTAGTTGTGTCTCCATATATCCTTGAATTTGTAAAGGATTATGAGTTATTATTAGTCTTTTGAGAAGTTCACATCTTATCGACGACAATAAAACTAAAAAAGTTGGTAGTGCCATTAGAATGGATTGATTGATTATGACATGACGACATTGTCTTAATTGATGGGAACTCGAGTAGAATTCCCCTAAATTATAAGATGTTGATTATCAAAAGTGATCTAAATAATTCTTGATGGATGACCATATCCTGCATTTAGACTTGAAATTATACCGTGAATAGTTGTGAGTTAGTCATACATTTTGTAATCTAGAAAACCTAATATGAATTTATTAAAAGATGTTTATGTTATCTAAAACTTTAGGAGGTATTTATTGGTGAATTACCTAGACTTTTGCCATTTAAGGCAAGTTGAAATTGGTATTGATTATATTCCCGGTGCTGCACATGTGGCATGTGCACTGTATGTCAGCACCATCTGGATTAAAAGAATTACCGTACAACTGAGAGAGTTGTCGGGGAAAGCTTTGATTCCACCGAGCTCGTCATCCTGAAGAGCTATGGTGTTATCATTCCTTATATTTATTGATTACCGGGAAGTAGGTAAATTGACGATCGAAATCTATATCCATTACCCAAGATGATAGATTGTTCGATCATTTACAAGGTTCTAGCGTATGTTTTAAAAATTTTGATCCTCGGCATGGTTATCATCAATTTCGCATCCGCGAAAAAGATTATCTATTCCAATCACTACATCGGGTACTTCTAATGAATATTATGAGTTTCACGTGATGTCGTTTGGATTGACTAATACACACGTAGCATTCATAAATTGGGTGAATCACGTGTGTAGGCTGTAAATTGATAAATTCATGCTTGGGATCATTAAGGACCATCTGTTTGTTTATAAGAATAAGAATGAGTTAATAATTAGTTATAGATTGTCCTAAATTGGCCGAACAATGAAAACTTGTACCTTGAGTATTTAACATGTGATTTAAGACATAATCCTTTACATGATTTGACCATGTGATTAATAAGATCATGGGATCTATATTGACTTTTCAAAGATTAGAGCCATTAAGACTTTGGGTTTTACCAAAAAGAAAGTGCAAATGTGTTTTGACAAATGTTTTATCGAAAAGAACTTTTGAGGTATTATTCCCTTATACCCAGAACATTTAACTAAACTCCTTTTTAGGGGTAAATGTTCGTGTATACCTCAAGACAACCTAAGAGGGATTGAGGAAACCATTTAAACCATGACTTGAAATTTGAAATGATAATTTACGCTTTTCAACTAAGAAAATTTTGACCAAAGTATAACCAAAGATTTTTCGAACATTTACGGATCTTATTAATTATTTTAATTATTTTCGATAAATCAACAAAAATCTTGTTAATTAAATTCAAATTTATTTTGAACATTCTTATAATTGGTCGAACTAAGAAATTTAAAAAATTTACGTTGACATTTCATAAAAATTAAATATTTATTATTTAATTACTAGTAATACTTATCGACGCTTTAAACGTCGGATTGAGCAAAACTGATAAAAATAATAGTTGAGACGAAACTAAAACTTAGAAAATATGAAGAAAGAAATTCTGAGTGAATTTTTGGTTATGATAAATATTTCACCAGGAAAGGTGAATATAGATACTGACATATTAAATAGAAAAAAAATAAAGAATCAATTAGGATATGTTCCTTAATAATGAATGTGCAAAATAAATTACCGAGTAAATTAAAATATATATGATGCTTATAAGAAGGATAATATAAATAATAAAAGGGGGTTCGCGGCTAATGTGAACCATTAGAATTGAGAAGCCAATGACGTTAAATGTTTTAAAAGGCCGTTTATGGTTGCCTAAATATGGAGGATTGTGAGATATAGTTATGTTGGAATCTCGTAAGATTAAGTATTCTATTCATGTCATTTCTGATTAAGTGTATCTCATCTGAAGAAGTTGTACTGATGGCAAATTATGAAGGAAGACATCGCCTCATACATTAGTAAACGTCTAACTATTGCAAAGGTCATCATCCGAATTTTATTCGATTTAGGTCATCGTCGACAGACTGACCAGATCTGCTAATATCATTCCTGTTAATGATTGATTCTTGATGAAGAAATTGACTCTTTTGTATTTAAAGGAGTTGTGTAAACATAGTGTGCATGTATCGATCATCTCTATCAAGATACTCGCTTCGCATTGAATTTCTAGAGATTTGCTCAGAAGTCATTAAGAACGAATCTTGATGAGAGTACTATGTACCACCCCAATCGAAGGGACGAGGTAAAGTAACGATACAAAATACTAGAAGTGTTGTTTTATGCTTGAATGATTGACCTTTGGTAATAGACCGTATAATCGTTTTCCATTGGAGAGATTATCATTGAAAATTTTCGTATTAGGATCGAGATCGAATCTTGTTAGGATCTGAATGTGAGAGCATCTGTAAGCAGGAGTTGGGATGAAGGCACCCGACATACACCCACTGTGAGTTGGACATATCTTTTAGCTTTAAGGTTTCTTATGATGGCGAACCTAACCTTACAAAATACTCGACCTGCGAGACCTGAAATGATTGTTGAAATTAGGATCTAATTATTGACTGCCAGTAGTGGGCAGGAGGTTATGTGAATATAAAATGTAGATCTTGAAGTGCAAATGGGTAGCGAAGTTATGCCAAAAAAATTCGCCTTGGAAAAATGGATAGATGATCTGAAAGATCATGGGATATAAGTCCTCGTTGTATGGGACCATTGAGATGCTGTAAAAGATTGGTTTGAAAGGCATATAAGCTGGATCTACCATAGGACTTCAAGAGCTGCATGAATTATGTCTCATATATCGAACTTGATAAAATGTCTATCAAGTGAAAATCTGATTGTTTCTTAGTAAAGTTTAGATCGGCGAAAAGTTGCATTCATCAGAAACCCGTGAACATCATGGATAGAGAAAGTAAGTTAACATTTAGCCTGATCTTATTCCCGTAGTTATGTTTGATGAAACTCGCGTATTGTAATGGATTACACTTGTGAGAAGAGACCGAATGTGGAGAAAATACCCACATGGCTTTAACTCTATAAGAAGCGAGTAGTAATACAAAATGATCTTTGAGGACAAAGATCCTGTTTAGGGGTAAATGTTGTGACAATCCGTCAATTTATGGTTGATATTTTATTCACAAGTATTATTTAAAAGCATTATTTTTATGTTATATTATGAACTCACTCATTTCTGGGAAGAAATTTGGATTTACGTCTTGAAGTAGCATCGACTACGTCTAAACCGGAGGATTCTACGTTACGTGCTTACGTTTACATACACTGTTTTGGTGACAATCCGACATTTCTGAAAATAAATTTATCCGTGAATATTATTTTGGAATTTTAAATTTGTGTTGGTTCATAAACTCACAAATTTACGAGAAGAGATTAGGACTTACGATTATAATTTAACGTCCTTTACGACTAAACCGGAAACCTTAGGATTACGTATTTACGTTTTTGAACTCCGTTTTTGATGAGACAATTTTTATTAGATTTGTTTTGTGTCGTTGATTCATAATTAATAAAAACGTTTTTCGTAAAACGAGCCGAAGGCACGCAAATCGAGAAAACTAGAATCGAGGAATACCCGTAAATTAATGGGGATGGAACAAGTATATACTTGTCCCACCCCCACACATGGTTGGACAAAGCTTCAACAACACACCAAGATGTGTCCATTTTATAACTAAACCAAGGACACTTGTCCTTAGTTTAGTCTCAAAACCATTTAACACTTAAAACCACTAGACACATACCATTTACTCATTTCCCTACATGCAAATCACACATAAATATCTCTCTACTCCCTATTTTCGTCCATATTCATCCATAAAACATCCCATTTGATCAATTTTTACCACAATATCATGTGTTATTCATACATATGATGGAAACCCTTTGAAGATATGAAGATTTGAGGTGATCATAACTTATGAAAAGGAGTTTTCATATGGTTATAGGGCTGATTTCATGAAGATATTCATCCATCCAAAGGACCCAAGAAGTTGCCTTGCTAAATTTGAAGATTTGATAACAAGAAGCAAGTCTTGTTCATCAAAAACCTCACATTTTCATCACTAATGGTGGTATATAGATTGTTCTTCCTAAACTCTTGTTATTTTGATTATGTAATCTTGTAATTTCTTTATTTATGTATATGTATATGATGATGAATGATGATTAAAAATATTATGTGGGGATTTGGTGTTGATAGATTTGATTAACATGGTTAAAAAGATGGAAAACCATAGGTAAAATGGTTAAAATCTTGCTTAATGTGAAGGCTGTATAAAAAAAGTAAGTAACCAAAAGCTAAAATGATAAAATGGTGAAGTGGAATCAATATACAGTAAGTATTAGGTGTTATACACATGTGAGAGTTGGCCATGCAATGGAATCATAAAAATTAGTGAGATATGATCAAAACAAGTTTAGAGTGCAAATCTGCCTACACTGTTTTGGACGAATTTATTAAAATATTTAGATGTTGATTCATCAGTAGCTATAACGGAATAAAATGAAGCACATATCATATAGTTTCTGTGATAAAAATTTGAGGTCCTATCTCCATATATAACTCTAGATATGGACATTTTAGTGAACTTAAAATTTAGGACAGATTTGGTAAAATTAAAGTTTAATATTATTATATAAGAACTCAAATAAATATAGTATAAAATGTGAATTAAAACCCACTAACTTATATATTACATTAATATAAATATGTATAAGGATAAATAAATGGACATTTTATAAAAATGATAGTTTGGTAAGTTTTATAAGTTACAAAAACTATAAACATGATTTTTACGTCTTTTCGGCTAATACCGTAAAATTAACGTTTTTCGTCAATTAAAACATAGACGATCGGACCCGTCTAATGTAAACTTTTTAAAAGTTATATACTGATATATAAGTACTTAATACAAGTAAAAACCGATAAAACCCGAACTAAATAACATATGGACATTAACGGTCTAAGTTAGCATTATTGGACTAATAAACCAACTAAATGGGCTAAACACTTATAAATTTACTTATTGGGCTTAACCCACTTGGGCCCAACATGTAAAGTATAATACTGATAATAAAAGTATAAAATGGATTAATACAAGTTAATGGACTTATAATAGGCTTATTGGACCTAAAACATGTAAATAGGTAAAACTAGTAAACTAGTATAAAAGTTATCAACACATAAAACTAAAATGAGTAAATGAGAATGTATAAACCCACTTGATCATCAACATATGTATAAAATAATCATATATATACATAGCCATTATTTTTATAAAGTCATTGGACAAGAGTCTAAGACGAGTATTATTTGTCTAGGTTTTCGTGATTGAAGCACGTACCGTATATCCGAATCGTCGATAACACCGCCTTTCCCAATCAACGTGAGTTCATAGCCTCGCACTCTTTTAAATGTTTTTATGAAATGTTTTATATAACCGCGAGGGAGATAACATGTTAGTTTTGATAAAATAGGACACCATTTGTCCCGATTGTTTGTTTATTGATTTGGACCCGAATGATTGTATGACCCGATGAATGATTAAATGACCCGATAGATGAAATGAAATGGATTATTAAAGTTAGGTTATGTCACTAAAATTCCCATTAGCATGAATTGTGAACTACCGGGATTTGGTAGACGCTTGTGCATATAATAGTACTATTTGGGGACGATCACCCCAGTTCGCGCCTTGACGGTTGATCCTTGTCGTGCCACATTGATTGGTAAGCGAATTTATGTATGAGAAGATGTACACAAGCGTGATTATAGTGACGACACGCTAATTTAGATGGGCAAATTGAGTTTCGGGCTAGCTACCCGTTGTTTTTTGTAGTAAGGTAACAATGTCATGCGGCTTATAATAATCCAAATAACGAAATACTGCTATACGCACTGAATTATGATATATTGCCTGGCTAGCAATACGGGGTCTTATTATTGGTATTATGTTCGTGTTTTGGTTTTTCATAACCATATTCATATAACGGTTTTTATTTAAATTTATACAACGTTATAAAACGTATTGTATGATGTTTTTACGACATTGGTTCGTATAATGATTTTGAAGGCAAACGCCTATATTATGATTTTTGATAAGGATTTGTATAAAATGACTTTGGCTATTTTATGGCCTATTACAATGATTTGTACAAAATGATTTTCGGTAATAATTATATATCGATGATATATTAATGGTTTTATTAAACTCTATGAATTCACTCGGCGTTATCGCTGACCTTTTCTTTTAACATGTTTTATCTCAGGTACTTGAAGGTAATTCTCAGGAAGACGACAAGAATTCATGGCCCGCACTTAAATAATAATTTCCATTCAAATGCTTTGTAAAACCTGTATGAAATACAATGACTTGGGACCTATGTAAATTTCATATTTATGAATGGAAATGCTTTATTATTAAACGACGTGATTTTTAAGCATTGACTATGATGTGAGTAATGTGCTATCCCGTAACACCAACGAGTCTTCCGCTGTATTGAATTGTGTAAATTTGGGGGTGTTACATAGCTGCCAAACACAGCCAAGTCTTCTAAGTTAGAAAATATGTAAATTAGCTATGGTAAGTATAAATTTGGGGTGATTAGACTTATAATCAGTAAAATAAATGGGTTGATAATGAATTTGGTGAAAAGAACATACTTAGATGATTTAGGGTTCAAGAGATATGATCAAATTAGCGGGACATGTCGGGATAATTATAATAAAAGGACTATACGTCATTAACGTAAAATGTGATGATTTTTATACAAACCGACATGGTAGGACCCACTTGTCGGGGATTTTAGACTCATTCATACACTGATGATTAGATAACCCAAGACCCGACCAACGTGAAATGTTAAGTGAACGCGTTTTTGAGGCGTTTTAGAACCCGAAAACCATATAAGTGGACTTGGGCCATAAAAGCCCAACTTACACTTCTAATGACTATTCTACCATTATTTGGGCCTGAGATTTGTAACCAAGTTAGAGTAAAATACTGATTTTAGAATAGACTTAAGTCATATACTTGTGTATTGGACCACTAATGGGCTTAGGATGGGCTAAAAGTGCCAAATTGGATACTACACTAAAATGGTTATGTTTTCATCTAAAAGTTTTATAAAGAATCATAAAACTTATGCAATGTCCAAGAACTTATTAAGATATACTTATTACGTATATGTACAATTTGATTCTCGTCACAATCTAAGGTCACGCCTCGTTATCTTTAGGTATCGTATGATCATGTATCGACCATTGGCATATATTCTCGATTGACATTATTCTCGATTGGCGTTTGGCCTCTATTAACTATTGTGACGATTGTATCAGGTGATTTCATAGCCTCGCATTTCACTACTTTTATGTTTTTACTAACCCGCGAGGGGGCGACATGCTATTAAAGAACTATAACTTGTTTTGATAATACGATTTTAACATCATGAGATCATGGCCTTACACTTATATTTAATAAAATGTTGATTGATACCGTGGAAGAAAACATGTAAAATATTTTATAGGACGCAAACTGAACTGTTACCATTAATTACATTTACCTATTGTAGAATTCCTCATGACCCGTGAACTGAGACTGTAAAAATTGTGGAATTTCCTGAATGTTATAAATAGATCTATTTGGGATTGACCATCCCCATCTGGTTGAGTCATGCTCGGTGTGCCTTGGTCGGGAAAACAGGTGTTTATCATGTAAGAACTAGATAATGGGTGCCTTATTATATGGCGAAGGGTCCTCATCTGTTGAGGGCTTAACGTGTCAGAGCCTCAGTTTCGGCAATAGGAAATGTAGTTACTTTATAGTAATTGGCTTTGTGCAATGCTATACTTTACTTTTGTGATGTTTGCGTTCCTAAACATGATTTTATACTCTTAGTACAACGCTATATAGAATATTTGGAAACTCTAAACTTGATTTTTATATCAAACTTTGTGCAACACTATGTAAGACAATTTACAGTCCTAAACAATGATTTTACAAAACTCTATGAATTCACTAACGTTATGTTGACCGTTTTAAGCATGTTTTTCTCAGGAAATTAAGCTGGATTATTTGAGCATGGATTGAGCATCATTTAGAAGCATAAAAACAACTGATAATCAACATTTCAACTGATTATATTAAGACGATAATTGTATCAATTGTATTTCAAAATCATATAATTATGATCAATGCTTTGTATGCCATTTTTTCTATGATCCACAACATGACACCCAATTACTTCTTCCGCTTCTAAACCGATCTGGGGGTGTCACACAACTGATCTATTGCGAAGATTGAAATTCATTATTGCGAACATAACAGTGTTGCATATTACGAAGACTCCAGTTTTGGTATTGCGAGGAGTTGGATTTTCAACATTGCGAAGATTGACTTCTTGCTATTGCGAAGATTACTCATTTTCATTATTGTGAAGACTTGTTTCTTTGAGATCATTGCGAAATCTGTTACTTTGAGGATATTGTGAAATCTGTCATAGTCAAATATTGCAAAATCTTTTCCAATTTTTGCACAACTTCGAGGATTTTTGACTTTCCATTAATTTGAAGACTTTCACAACAATACACAACCAAATGATAACAACAAATTGTTTCAACAACCACAAAACACTTTACATTTATTTCATTGCTCGATCATTTAGTAATCTTTCTTTAAGCGATAAAAAATGAATCCTCGTTCATTCATGCCTACAATGACATTACGTAATGACCTTTCTATCATCTCGAGTACCGACACCCGTCCACCGTTGCTTATCAAAGAGCTATTTGAAGAATGGCATGGTCGCATGAAGTCATACATTATTGGCCGACGTAGTGGAAGGCTTATGATCAAATCTATTGAACAAGGTCCACTTGTTTGGGGCGAAATTACTACAAATAATGTGACTCGACCAAGGGCATTTTCTGATTTAACGCCTGCCAACCAACTAATTACCGATGCGGATGAAAAGGTTGTTCAGACTATTCTTCAAGCTCTTCCACCCGATATTTATCGTATGTTAAGTCAACACAAGATAGCAAAGGAACTATGGGATAGTTTAACGGTTTTACTACAAGGGACTTCATTATCTAAGCAGGAGAGGGAGTGTCAACTTTATGATTTGTTTGATAGGTTCACATTCACTCTAGGGGAAACTATTCATGACTACTATTGGAGATTCACTACATTGATGAACGATTTGAACACTTACAATCTTACGATTGCTCAATTTCAGATCAACACTAAGTTCCTGAATATGTTGCCTCTCGAGTGGAGCCACTATGTTACTGATGTTAAATTCGTAAGGGATTTGCACAATTCAAGTCTGGATCAACTTTATGCTTTCTTGCAACAACACGAGAAGCATGTGCTCAAGACACGTATGTCTCAAGGATCTTACCATGAACCATTGGCATTAATGGCAAATCAACCAATGTTGTCATATCACAATATTTCTCATGCTATGGGATAACAATCTTCTTATTAGCCCCTGTATCAAACTTCACGTTATCAACAGTACTCGATGTTACAACAACCACCTACATCACATCAACAATATTAGCTACCAGCACCATCATCACAAAGAGACTCACATATATCACCATATGCTCAACAACTATACTCTCCTTATCAACCACCTACAAATCCTGCTATCACATACCAGCAACCGGAAGTTCTCCAACCCAACTATTCACAACATGTCAGTACTCCCTCCAATGTTTATGCAGCTCCACCAGCACTAGTTTTGTATTGTCATGATGAGGTTTCAATTCCTGAATTCAAACAAGGCGATAATCCTACTAATGTGCTAGCACTGCCTATATCACTCAAACATTGAACAAACAAGGTTATAGACTACCATATCCAACAAATAATCAGTTGAGAACGTCTTCTAACTCTCGTCAACAAGCTACAATTCAAGACGGTAGGGTCATGGTGTAACTACTTCTGGGGAGACCAAGTTCATCAAATACCAGTGCACGCCTATTTAACACTACTCGAAGAGGAAACACTACTGGCAAAGTGAAGATGATAATATGCTACAACTGCAAAGGGGAAGGACATATGGCTAGGGAGTGTAAGCAACCCAAAAGAAGAAGGGATGCTTCGTGGTTTGAGGAGAATGTAATGTTAGTCAAAGCTCAATCAAATGTTCGTGAGTTAGATGAAGAGGAGTTATCGTTTCTCATGGATCTAGGAGTCGCGGACAATGAAGGACTCACAACGGCTTTCACTAACAATACAACGTATCAGGAAGATGATCTCGATGCATATGACTCATAATGTGATGACTACAACACCGTCAAGGCAGCTCTTATGGAAACTCTCTCGCTTTATGGGTCTAACCATATCTCTGAGGTACCAAGTACTACCAATGATACTAATATTGTACCTTATCAAGTTGGGCAAGCGTCTCAGTATCAAGAAGAGCCTCCGGTGGTTAGTAATTCAAACGAGTAGGCAAACAATGATAGAAATATCAATGCAAGTCCCCAGACTTTGGGTGAAACACAACCGGGAGCTATTATGAATACGAATTCTCCGACTCAACAAGATTTGGTAATGGTTTCGGCATCTATGCTTGGCCAAATGAATACTGTGGTCCTTGAAATCCTAAGTGTTAATCATACCTTATTTGTCGAGCATGCTTTGTACAAGGAAAAGGTTCGAACCTTGGAATTAACTCCCTCCACCAATACCTTAACTAATCTCGAGTTTGATGAGTTTAGGAAAGTCCAAATGGATCATTTACTTGAGATTGAATTTTTAGGAGAAAATATTTCAAAATAAATTAAAGAGAAAGAGTCAGTCATCACTAATTTTCAAAAAACTGAAAACGGATTTCGAAATTTCTCGAGTCTAAAAAGGTTGAAACGGAAATTAAACCGTCTAATCAAATTAAAAACACTGAAAATTTGCTTTTGAAACAATACTCAACTTTACACTTAGTACCTTTATTTGATTCATCCTTAAGGTAATTTAACTTATCACGTCTAACAAACCTTCCACCTAACCAGGTTATGCAAAGTAAGCTTTTATCTACAACCCGAGACTTTATGATGCAACCAAAATAGGATTGGTCTTAGATCCGATTGTTATTCTATATGATCCCGAGTATATGTCACTAGCTGAAGAGAATTGGTCACAATTGCTTTTGCAATATCCTAAGTTTGATTATGATAAACTTAATCAAGAGTATGCAAAAGCGGATTTTAGAACTCGCTTTAATATAAAAAGGGAATTTATCAATACACCAACTTACGTGTCCACCAGAGAAAACCATAGTACATTTCCTACACTTGTCAACACGGATGAACCTAATGAAATTCCAAAGGTTCTTCCACCGGTAAGTACAGTATTGTTAAGCATGAAAGAGATTAGATGATAGTTTACCAGTTTTGACAAGGTCATAAAGTAATGTACGAATCCAACGGCTCAAACCGACGAAGAATGGGCTTTCGAACACATGAAAGCAGTGTTTGAGAAAGAGATCGTTCCGTTTGTAGAAAACCTTAAAGAGGGTTTTATCAATCTTGTAGAAAATCTAAATTTTGAGCAGAAGTTCAAAAAGTTTTCTATGAAATGGATGATACTTATGAGATACATTTAATTGAGAAAGAAAATATTTTGTCCGAATATGACCGATTCTTGGAACAAGTGGTGTCTCTTGATGTGATGCAAGTTGTGACTATTAATTGTGCTAATGAGATTACATCTGTTGTGAATAAATTTGATGATGTACGTGATCTCTCTATGAATATTGTTGAGCCTGTAAATGATGTAGATAATCATTCTTGTCACGAATCTAACGCTGAAGTTTTAAAACTTCAAGATTCTTATAAATCACTTTCAAAACGTTTTGACGAGCTTCAACAACATTGTATATCTCTTGAAATTGAACAACAATCTAAAAATGAAACTCTTTAAAAAACAACTGATTGTGAAAACAACGTTGAGACAAGTGACAAGATGATTCAGGTGGTTCAGGCATTAGAGGAAGAAATTATGCGACTTAAGAGAGAGTCATTAGCAGAGAAAGTGGAACTAGAGGCTGTAGAGAATAAAAACCATGCCTTAGAAAATATAATCATCTTTATTCTAGGGGAGATTGAGCGAGTAAAGCAGGTTTTTTCACAAATTTATGGTTCACTAGAAGAATGCTTCGCTTTTAATGCGGCAGAGCAAAAGTCACTTGTTGACCAACTGAACCAAAAGTGTGAGAAAATCTCTGACTTAAATATTCAGCTCATAGACAACTGATTGTGAAAACAACGTTGAGACAAGTGACAAGATGATTCAGGTGGTTCAGGCATTAGAGGAAGAAATTATGCGACTTAAGAGAGAGTCATTAGCAGAGAAGTGGAACTAGAGGCTGTAGAGAATAAAAACCATGCCTTAGAAAATAGAATCATCTTTATTCTAGGGGAGATTCAGCGAGTAAAGCAGGGTTTTTCACAAATTTATGGTTCACTAGAAGAATGCTTCGCTTTTAATGTGGCAGAGCAAAAGTCACTTGTTGACCAACTGAACCAAAAGTGTGAGAAAATATTTGACTTACATATTCAGCTAATAGAAAAAAACATGGTTTTAGCTGAGTTCAAAGAGACACTTCAACTTAAAGGACCAAAGTTGTTGATAATGCAGCTACAATCTCTGCCCTGACCTCTAGTGCTCTAAAATCCAAGGAAGTGGTGATTTATAAGAACACGTACCATAAGAACAATTCACTATCATATATGGATTATATGAAAAATGCAATTAGGCATGTGCTTCTGACAAGGGACATATTAGATGCTTTATTTGAATCTGATCCCATTAACAATGAGTGTAATGCTGCCCACTTATATATTGAGCGGGTTCAATGTTGCTTAGCACATCTTAATTTCATCGGACAACCGGAATCAGCACCACTTAAAAAACAACCCCATTCCATTGCCATGACTCTATTCAATAAAACCCCAGGAGCTAAACCTATTTTAAATACACCAAACAAGGCTAAATCAAAATCTTCCACTAATGTTCTCTTGCCTTCTACAGGAGTAATTGTGTCTACTAAGTCTAAAGGATCTCGAGCAAAGAAAAATAGGATCAAGTCCTCAAATAATAGCACTATGAACAAGAAAGTAGAAGTTCACCATAGGAATGTTATTTTAGATTTGAATAAAAAGAATCATGTATCTAAGACAAAAGGCTCTGCTGCTATGCAGAAGCCTAAGCGCAAAGTGAATTCTAATTTGAGATGTTGGAATTGTAATGAATGCATGTTTTCTCAGCGTCATGATTTATGCCTTGTGGACCATGTTAATGAAATGCATGTTATTAGGAACAATCTATAATGGACTCGAACGGGGAAGAAATTCACCCAAGTTAGATGGCGATGGCAACCCACTAGTAGGACCTTCACTGCAAATTGAACTAAGTGCCCTTTAACTAGTATCAAATCCACTGAAGTTAGGTCTCAGCATCCTTTAAATAGGAACTCTAGCATTAAGAAATGAAAAATCGCCCTTTAAATAGGTCTGCGTCCACTATTGTGCCTACATGTGAAGAAGTACCTCAGGATCTTAGACAATTAGAATCTAAGCCGAGAACTAGGAAGAAATTTTGGAAACCTAAGAACGCTTCTGATAGCAACTCTAAGATAATTATATATGTACCTACTAACACAGAGGAACAATTAGATTCCGATACATCGTCTTCGTCTGGTGATATTTTCAGGTGGTCCAAATCATCCTATGGTACTTGGACTCTGGGTGCTCCAAGCAGATGACCGGAGATCGCTCGATGCTAAAAAATTTCCTCAGCAAGTTTATAGGCATGGTTAATTTTGGTAATGACCATATTGCAAAGATCATGGGTGATGCTGTGATTTGTATACCCTTTTAGGAAAAAGTGCAACAAAATAGGGCAAGTATGCACGACGATTTAGGAAAACCGTGTGTGAATGACCCTAAAAGTGAGTTCGTTCTCGAGGAGGCTGGTGCGTTGTGTAATGAATTTATTTTGATTTGTGATTATATGATTGAAAAAGAAAGAAAGAAATGAGATTAGAAAAGGAAGACGGTTACGACGACGGATTAAACTAAGACGAAAAAGCGTTCACGTAAAACCGTAAAAATCTATAAAATTAAAAATTTTAAACCTAAAAAATAATTAAAAGCTAAAATAAGTCTAAAATAATATAAATAAGAATAAAAATCCAATAAAAATATTTTAAAACCTTTTATTAATTAAATATTCAATTTTAAATGCTAATTAAAGCCCTAAAATTAAATATAATTTATCAAAATGTCCAAAGTATGATTTTATTGAACAAATAAGTTACTTATATTAACTAAAAAGTATTTTTCCTAATTTTTAGAAACTATTTTTATATTTTTAAATTACTAAAAACTATTTTAAAACTAAAATAATTATAAAAAATAATAAAATAAAGCCAAAAAATAATTTGACACTTTTAAAAATCCTATTTTACTCTAATGAACAGAAGAAAAATGAAAAATTTTGAAAAATAATAAATTTTTCACTAAAAGACAAAACTGATTTAAATTAAACCCTAATTAACTTAAATTAATTATAAAAAATAATTAAAAGATGAACAGTAAAAACTTTTTTAACTAAAAATCTTAAAATATTTTTCTTAATCTATAAAAAATGTAAAAACTGAAAATTAAGTATTTTTGGCACTAAATGCCAAAAACAGATTAATTAAAAGTATTTAAAATAGCAATTAAACCTAAAAAATAGCTAATGAACAGTAATAAAAATTTTAATTAAACAGAAAAATCAGAAATTAAATCAGAAAAATAATGGAACCAGTTTCAAAACCTAATTCAAATTTTATAGCACTAAAGACAAAAAATCAGGAATGTGATAGTGACATGTGACTAGTTTCTGTCTGCTAGTGAAGCAGTGGAAACAGATGTGCTACCAGTGGGAAAGGAGTTCCCACTACTAGTGTAATTTGCTGGTCAGTTGACCAAATAAGCTCAGGAGAGCTTATTGTGAGCTTATATTGGACAAAAAGGCACCCATATACTCAGTTGAGTATAAGGAGTCAGTTAATGCACACAAACACACAACTCTCTTCACAAAATCAATCACAAAGAGCACAAAAAGTTACTGAATAGGGCTAAATGTATCTGATGAACAGTAGGTCCTTTTTACTTGCACAAAAATGAAATTTACAAGCTCATAACTTGCACATAAGCTCACCAAATAGCATATAACTGACTCACAGTCCTGAAATGACCTAGACTCTAACAGACTACAAGATTGGAAGGCACAAAATTCACTAAACAAACAAGAAATTGCACTTTTTGATTTTTGACCACTTTTCCAAATTTTTAGCATGCAAACTTGTTCTAAACTTGTCCAAACTGAAAACCAAACACACTTATCATATAATGACCACCTAAGAAGTGTTTCCCACAGATATTAAAGCAAGATTAATGTTATTAAACCCTACTTAAGCCCTAATCCAAACACCCCTTTAAAATCTGAAAATGATTTTTAACAAAGCAAGTCCTAACAAAACTCAACCAACTGATTCCTAAACTATCTAAACATGCATACTAACCTTAAATAAGCAATATCCAATCAGTCAATCAAACACTTAACAACTTCTCATGCAGATTCACATAAAACTGAAATTTTATAAAACTGAAAAAGGGAACAAGGTGACTACCTTGTGGGACCCACATCCAGGCCCCACAATGGCTGCTTTGCCATCTCCATACAGACTGGGGTCTGTGCAGACTTTCTGAGATGCTTATGAAGGTCTGCTCAAAAAATGAATGGACAAAAGTAGTTCTTGATTGCTTCTTGTTTTCTGCACACCACAACAAACCAAGAAGAAAACTCCAAGAATCAAGAGCTTCAAGCTACAAGCTTGAAGCTTTTGATACAGTAAGTAGTTAATGATAA
Source organism: Glebionis coronaria (assembly GCA_025667525.1). NCBI lineage: Eukaryota > Viridiplantae > Streptophyta > Magnoliopsida > Asterales > Asteraceae > Glebionis > Glebionis coronaria. The sequence continues at coordinate 317,482,005 of CM046878.1, forward strand.
AAAGGAAAAAGATTTTGAGAAAATCTTTGAAAACAAACTTTTTGAAAACTGATTTTTGGAACTTTTGCACTTAAACAACCACCAAACAAGAATGAAAAACAAAATTTAAATTAGCAAAGAAAGTAAATGGAACTCGTCTCTTTTCATCAACAATCACTTAACCACTTTTCATTCATTCATAAAAGGGGATTTACAAGCTGTGACCAAAGAAAAGAAAGACAAGAACAACTGAAAAATGAAATGAAATGTGCCTTATATATTGGCTACAAGAAGTTACTAGAAAGCTGAAAACCCTAGTATATGAATTTCCCAAGCTGCCCTTGGGTCTTTATCTTGAAATTGGTCAAAAATATGGCATCATGTGATATGCCAGAAGTCCAGTTGTGTAGGATTGATCTTAGACATTTGTTTGAGCTTGGGGCCAAGGAGTCCATCAAAGACGTTCATCTTGTCTGTTCTTGGGTTTGGGAGGAAAAAGACGGGTGCAGGGGAGGGTCCCACAAGACACATGGGTGTGTCTTGTGTTGATTTGGGATGTGGGATGTCATGTCAAAAACCCCAATCAGTGATCTGGAAAGAGGCATTAAAAACCCTTTTGTTTTTAATCCAATTGTGCCTGGAATTAATAGGGTTTATGGGAGGATTAGAGGTGGGTTTAATCCAGTTTAGGGGTTAATGTTTTTAAATTACTTGTTTGGCGGGAAAGTGTTGGGTTTTGACTTTGTTGATCAGTTTAATTAATAAACTGGTGGGTTGGGTTTGGGTTACGGGTTTGAGTAGGGTAAATGGGTAGGGTCGGGTACTTGGGTGACGTGTCAGTTTCTGGTTGGGTGTGTGAGTTTGGGTGTTTGACAGTAATGGCCCCCATTCTCTCTTGTTTTGTCCATGTTGTAAAATCAGCTCACAAAGTCTAATTCCTTTTATAGACAAGTTTGGCAGTTTGACACTTTTGGCACAACAAGTTTTTAAACTTGTTTTAAGGACTAAACATGCAAATTTATGATACTTGAAGGACTGATTTTGGCATTTTCTTCATTCTTCAAGGTTTGACTTGTTTGTTGACTTCTTGGAGGACCAATATTGACAATTTAGTTTTGTTGAGGGACTAAATTTGCCAATTCTTCAAAGTTAAGGGTCCTTTTTGTAATTTTGACAAACTTTAGGGACCAAACTTGTAATTATGAAGATACAAGGGTATAAAGTGTCAATTCTTCCATATTGGAGGACCCTTCTTCATAATTCTTCAAATCTTCAAGGGTTTTCTTGGAAATTTCTTCATTAGGGCTTGGTTCATCGTGCGGCTTCGTTTCCCGTGTTCGTTTTTTACTGATTCTTGTGATCTTTTGTCATTTTCTCAATATCCGTACCTAAAATACACAAGCAACAAAAAAAAGCATATATTTGGGTATTTTGATGATATTTAATGCATTTTAAGCCCGATTTGGACGATGAGATTATGTATAAAAGCAGTCTCATCACTCCCCCATACTAAACCATTGTCGTGCCCTCACGTAATGCTAGAATAAAGTATCGTAGCATCTCCAAAATTCATTTTTATTCACTTTATTGAACGATAAACTAGCAACACTACTACTATTGCTACTACTATTACTTGCGTTTTAGACATAATGTATGATTTTCATCGCAAAATGGGACGTTTAGGTTCATAGAATAAGAACACGTGAATGCTTCGTTAGAAATAATTTCATCGTCCTCGATTTTCACCCTAATTCCATGCCAAGCGTGTAACGAGATCATTGTCATTATAAGTTAGTAATTCTAACACTACTCATATGCCCTAATCACGTACTTATCCTCCCATTATTCCTAAGTTGTATCTCTTATATTTTATTATGTCTTGAATGTTTCACGAGGATACATTGTTTGACTTATGCGATAATAGAGATTTAGGTCTAAAAATAGAGTCCTAACGGTGTAACTAAGACCATCAAATCAATAACCCCTCCTAATAGACAACGATGTCAAAAAAATAAGTTGACAAGAAGAATCGATAAACACGGTTTTATAACGGTTTTGAACATGAGACTTATTACCAAGACTTTTATACGCCCCCTAATGGAAGGGCCTTATTATCTTTGGTTTACCTCCATCTTTTATTCAACTTCGCCATGAAGCTTTTATTATGACTTCGGTCTTGCCTTGCCTTTTATTATCCGCCTCATCGGTGGTTTTATTAGCCAAAGACGTATATCCTCACGCTAAAGCGAATTTTGGATCTTTAAAGCTTCGAAGATTAAGGCTTGTTTCACTTTCAATTTTTGCATAGATTTTTCGGCCTTGTGGGGCTTCAAATTGTTTGCTAGATTTAGGTGAGCACTTGAAATCTTATTATTGGGTGAAGCTTTCGATTATTCGGGTGCCAATACTTCAAAACCGTGACGCTGGCGATACCTTAATGTCTTCCCAATTTAATTACACGGAAGCTACTAGAAAAGACTAGAAACCCAACAATCCTAACTAAACCGCTAAGTCAATATTTATTAAGCAAAAAATATATACATGCGAAGGGAGAATAAGCAAATAACGAGAACACATGAGTTTATGAAAGAATACGAGTACTCTACGTTTAGCATAGTAACTTATAATTAACTCTATCATTTCTCGTCCTCATTTAAGAGACTTAGCCTAATGTGTAGTTAAGGAATCAAAGCTAAGTGCTCAACACGCACGATCGATTCAAAAATTACTCTTATTCTCGCCATCAGAAAACCTACATTCGTGTCTTCAAACACTTATAAAACATGAGAAAAATTAAAAATTTGGCCATTTTTAGCCTTAAAACGATAAACAAAAAGATAACTTTGGAAAGCGTGAAGGTTTGGCAAGGCAAGTATCTATTCACCCCCCCCATACTAAAGTTAAACATTGTCCTCAATGTTTCGAGTCTAGGGGTGCAAACACCCCCATACTAGAGACGTAGTCGAATGCCTAATCTAGCATGGAAAGGGTGTAACCATTAAATTTAAAGCCGTTTATGAGGTGTGCTATAAACCTAAGGTTAGAACATCAAAAGAATATATCATGGATATTGAGAAAGTCTTCAAAGCAAACGATCGAGTGCTCCCATAAAACGAACACGAGAGGCTCCAATCGTGAAGATCATGATCTAAAAACCACAATTCACAAACAACCACGGAACAAAGGTTGGAAGGGCACAAATCCCCACACGTAAGCTACATTAGAAAGCGATAATATGTACATAGGATAAGCATGGGACTCCCCCACGAGGCACCTCATTTTTGATTATCGAGTCATGAGCTCGACTCGATCCCCTCAATACTAATTATCATTGGGGAAGGTGACTTGGTCGAGGTAGTTCAAAGATGGAACTTCCCCGCCAAAGTAGTGCTTCAACCTATGTCCATTCACCTTAAAGTTAGGACCACAATCTTGAGCTAGCTCGATGGTCCCATACGGAAACACTTGAGTCACGGTGAATGGACCGGACCAACGGGATTTCAACTTACCGGAAAAGATTTTTAATCTTGAATTAAAAAGCAAAACTTGATCTCAAATGTTAAAAACCCGGTTTTTAATTTTAGAATCATGCAACTTTTTAGTTTTCTCCTTATAAATCAATGAATTTTCATAAGCAATATCCCTCAATTCATCCAATTCATTTAATTGCATTTTCCGGTGTTTTCCCGCGATCCCCATATCATCATTACAATGCTTTAGGGCCCAATAAGCCTTGTGTTCTAACTCGATAGGCAAATGACAATTCTTTCCATACACAAGCTTATAGGGAGTGCACCCAATGGGCGTCTTATGAGCGGTCCTAAAGGCCCATAAAGCATCGTCCAACTTATCCGACCAAGTTTGTCGGTTTTCCCCAACGGATCTCTCCAAGATCCTCTTCAACGCTCGGTTTAAAACCTCTACTTGCCCACTCGTTTGTGGGTGATAAGCCGTAGAAAGACGATGTGTAACCCCATATTTCCTTAGAACCCTTTCAAATTGGTCGTTACAAAAATGGGTTCCACGATCGCTTATGATAGCACGAGGGGTTCCAAACCGAGAAAACAATTGCTTCAAAAACTTGACTACCACACGAGCATCATTGGTGGGCAAGGCCTTGACCTCCACCCACTTAGAAAGGTAGTCAACCGCAACGAGAATGTACTTATTACCACGAGATGATGGGAACGGCCCCAGAAAGTCTATACCCCAAACGTCAAAGATCTCACACACTTGGATGATATTTTGTGGCATTTCATCTTTTTGTGAGGCTTTTCCTTGTCGTTGGTATGCATCACACGACTTCACAAGATCTTGTGCATCTCGGTAAATAGTAGGCCAAAAGAAGCCGGCATCAAACACCTTTTTAGCCGTGAGATTAGCACCGTGGTGACCACCCGTGGGTCCCTCATGGCAAGCTCTAAGGATGTTAGAAACTTCGGTGCCAAATACACAACGTCAGATGATTTGATCCGCACAAGTTCGAAACAAGTAAGGGTCGTTCCAAAAGTAGAACTTGACGTCACGAAAGAATTTTCGTTTTTCTTGAGTCGTTATACCCTTAATGATGAAGTTACCCGCATGGTAATTTGCAAAATCCGCAAACCATGGGGTGGAAGAATCAAGCTTAGAATTTACTACACCAAGTGTCTCGAGCGGAAATGTTTCGGTGATTTCCTTGGGATCGTAAACACTTTGTTGAGGATCTTCCAAACGAGAGAGATGATCGGCCACTAGATTATCGGCTCCTTTTTTGTCAACGATGGTGTGATCAAATTCTTGAAGGAGGAGAATCCAACGAAGTAATCTTGGCTTAGCATCTTGCTTTGCCATGAGATACTTAATAGCCGAATGGTCCGTATACACTATGCATTTCGTCAAGACGAGATAAGGTCGGAACTTCTCAAATGCATACACCACGGCAAGGAACTCCTTTTCCGTTGTAGTGTATTTTAGTTGAGCTTCGGTCATCGTCTTGCTAGCATAGTGAATAGGCAAGAAGTACTTATCATGACGTTGCCCCAAAACGGCCCCTATAGCGTAATCACTAGCATCACACATAAGCTCAAAGGGGAGGTTCCTATTGGGAGCAACAAGAATGGGAGCTTCGGTAAGTTTCCTCTTAAGGATTTCAAAGGCTCGTACACAATCTTCGTCAAAGACAAAACGTGCCTCTTTTTCAAGAAGATGTGTAATAGGTCGAGAAATCTTTGAAAAATCCTTGATGAATCGACGATAAAAGCCCGCGTGGCCTAGGAAACTCCTAACTCCCTTGACGGTTTTGGGATGAGGTAATTTGGCGATGACGTCTACCTTAGCTGGATCTACCTCAATCCCCGCTTTAGAGACCTTGTGCCCTAAGACGATTCCACTCTTAACCATAAAATGACACTTTTCCCAATTGAGCACAAGGTTGGTTTCCTCACAACGTGTTAACATTCTCTCAAGGTTCGACAAACACGAAGTGAACAAATTACCAAACACGGAAAAGTCATCCATGAAGACTTCCATCGTCTTCTCGATCATATCATGAAAAATAGCCATCATGCACCTTTGAAAGGTTCCCGGTGCATTACAAAGTCCGAATGGCATTCTACGATAGGCAAACGTTCCATATGGACACGTAAACGTAGTTTTTTCTTGATCACGAGGATCAATGGGAATTTGGAAGTAACCGGAAAAACCATCTAAAAAGCAATAGAAATCGTTTCCCGCAAGACGCTCCAACATTTGGTCCATGAAGGGCAAGGGAAAATGGTCTTTTCGAGTGGCTTCATTCAACTTTCGATAGTCAATGCACACTCTCCATCCGGTCACGAGTCTAGTGGGAATCAACTAGTTGGCAATGTTTGGCACAACGGTCATCCCTCCCTTTTTAGGGACACAATGAATAGGACTCACCCAAGGGCTATCGGAAATAGGGTAAATCATTCCCGCGTCAAGGAGTTTAAGGACCTCCTTTTTGATGACGTCGTTAATCTTGGGGTTCACCCTCCTTTGACTTTAGATTGTGGGCTTGAAATCCTCCTCCATTAAAATTTTGTAGGTACAAAACTTGGGATCGATTCCCTTAATGTCGGATAACTTCCACGCAATCGCCCCTTTGTGATCCTTTAGAACATCAACAAGTGCGGTTTTTTCATCATTTGAAAGTTCCTTCGCAATAATAACCGGCAACTTGTCGTCCTCCTCAAAATATATATATTCGAGGTGAGGAGGTAAATCTTTTAACTCAAGGATAGGTGGTTCCTCAAGTGAAGATTTGGGCTCGATACTCATAACCTCCTCGGGTGGAGGAAATGGGAAATCGTTAAGAAAATCCTTGATAATCGAGAAGTCCTCATCGTTGTCGAGGTCTTCGTCACAAGTACGTGGAACATTGCATTCTTCCAACGTAAAACCACCACCTTCGAATGGAGTGAAGGTTGGTGTCGAATTATCAAGAATTGGATCTAACATAGTGGGATTGCCACTAGTTTCTTCATCACCAAACCCCAAAACTTCTTGTGAAAATTCCTCGCAAACCACGTCGATCATATCAACGAGGTTTATGGTAGCAACGGAATAAACATGAGAAAGTTGAGAATTTTGAGTTGCGTTTATAACAAGTTCCTCGTCGTTGAAACGTAAGGTGATCTTTCTAGCATGAACATCAATTAAAGCCATAGACGTATCTAAAAACGAGCGACCTAAAATGAGACGAACTTGAGGATCCGTGGGGATATCAACAACGATAAAGTCTACGGGATAGTAGAACTTCCCCACTTTCACAAAAACGTCTTCCGCCAAACCACATGCACGAATCGTGGAATGGTCGGCCATCTCGATAGACATTAGTGAAGGAGTAAGATTAGGAAGATTGAGCGACTTGAAATTGCAAGTGGCATCAAATTAATGCTAGCACCAAGATCGGCCAAGGCATAGCATTCTTCCATATCTTGAATTGCACAAGGGATCAAAAATTTACTGGGATCACCGACTTTGTGAGGTATGCGAGTAAGATAAACCGACGAACAACTAGACAATTGGTGCAATTTCTCCTTGTTGTTAAACATACTCTTAAAGTTAGCGGCAAATCGAGGCATCATGACCAAAGCATCGGCGAAACTCACATTAAGGTGCAACTCACGAAACATTTTCATAAAAAGCTCAAATTGGTAGTTGTCGCGCTCTTGTCGTTTCTCCTTTCTAAGTCTCGATGGGTAAGGCAAGGGTGGTGTGGGTTGGGGCATAGGCATAGCCCTTGGAATCTCGGGTTCCAATGTTGGTAAAGGGTCGACCGTAGGTGTGGCATGAGCGGTACTTTGTGGGCTCGAGATATGCTCCTTTTCGACCACCACCTTGGGTTCTTCCTCAATTTCCTCCACCGTTGGAGTAATTGGTTGAGGAGTCGGTTCTTTAAGTGCCTTACCACTTCGTGTGGTAATCACTTTCATCTCTCCCTTCGGGTTTGAAACAGTGTTACTAGGAAAACTACCCGAAGTAGAGGCTTTGTTCCCCATGACGGCTTCTAAAATGGCATTAAGCTTAGCATCTTGACTATTAAACTTAACATCTTGACTAGCGGCTCTTTGGTCAATTCTTTGTTCAAGCCTAGCATGACTTTGTTTAATTTTATTGTTTTGACCTCTAATTTGATTAGCAAAATCATTTTTCAACTCATTTCTCATGTTAAGATTTTCCTTCACAAAATTAGCCAACTCCTTGGTGTTTTTAGCCGTGTCCCTAGCTTGACTAGCCAATTGCTCTTGTATGTTTTCCAAAATCTTATCATTTGCCGTAGCGTAATTCAAAAAGTCCATTGGAAGTTCTTTAGTGTAAACATTTTGAAGACCTTGACTCGTGTTTTGAAAATTACGGTTTTGGTTTTGATTTTGCAATTGGATACTACTTCCTTGATTCCCATAGTTGTTATTACCCTTGTAATTGTTCCTTTGATTGTTTTGGTAACCAACTTGATTGTTTCGATAATTGTTAGCATTTTGATTTGGTGGAAAACCTGGTGGAGTCAATTGATTATTGCGGGGAACTTGACGGTTTGGGTTATAAGTTCCCGCGGTCGCAAAGGCACTCGAAGTGTTACCACCGTTGGTAATGCACTCGGAATAATCGTGAGCTCCACCACAATACATACAAGAAACCTCAACCGCTTTTGCCGTAGCGGGAGTGGGTTGTTCACCAACTTTAAACTCAATTAACAATCCCTTAAGCTTATCAAAAATCTTGTTCTCCAAATTAGCCTCGATTTGGCAAGCATCAACGGTGTGTGACAATGAAGGCGAAGGCGAAGACGAAGCCTTACGAACACTCGACGTGCTACGAGGACTATAGACCTTAGACCTATTCTCAATGATTAAAAATGCTTCCTCGACCGTCTTACCCAAAAAATTACCACCCGCGGCGGCATTAAGATAATCACGCTCATGATCGTTCAAGCCATTGTAAAACGTGTCAATTTGATGCAAGTCGGAAAAACCATGATGAGGACATTCGTGCAACATTTCCTTAAACCTATTCCAAGCCGTTGAAAAACTCTCATTATACTCTTGCGAAAACTTTGAAATCTCGTTTTTCAAATGCGTAGTCTTAGAGGGCGGAAAAAATTGGTTCACGAATTTTGAAACGAGATCCTTCCACGTCAATATAGAATTGGGTGGCTCTTTCTCTAACCAAATTTTTGCGGGCCCCGCTAAGGAATACGGAAAAAGCATCATCTTAATCGAGTCGTTAGAGACGTCCTTAAACTTGCAAGTGGCGGTGAGACGATTAAATTGGCGAATGTGGTTATGAGGGTTGTCCTTTTCGTCACCTCGAAACTTGTTGTTTTGAATCATGGACAACAAACCCGTCTTAACCTCAAAATTCTTCGCAAGGATAGCGGGAATCACAATCGCTTCTCCATAACCCTCGGTGGGTGCTTGAAGCAACTCCATCATAGTTCGATTAGCCATGGGTGCTTCTTTCACTACAATGGGTTCGTCAATAGGAGACTCCTCACTAGAAGGAGTGGTTGATTTGTTTCTTCGTTTACGAGCACGTCTTGCTTTGGAGCGAGTTTGCATAAACGTCACGTATAACGAGAAGGCGAGCAAAGAAGATTCTTTTTGGTGTTTTTACTTTTTCAATTTTTTTTGTGGTTTTTGATTGTTTTTACTTTTTTGGATTTTTGGAATGTATTAGGTAGACCAAAATCTACAAATCTCCTCCTTAATCAAATCTCTCGATTAAAGAAGCCTCAAGGAATGAAAACAAACACGTGAAGTGAACGCCTTCGATGACTTTAGAACGATGGTGGAACACCAAATCGTTCAAGAGGGTTTAATCAATAGAAACCAAGAAAATATATATGATACTTAAGTAATACTTTGGGCGGCAAAACCCTCGATTAGCTTTCAATCTCAAAATACGCACAAGCAAGCGGAGGAAACGAGGCGGCGCGAAGCACTTAAGAGCCTTTTTCCTTTAGGTCGTGAAATACAACCGCCTTATACCCACCTTATAGTTTGTATCTTTCAAAATCGAGCTTCACGAAAGTATTTATCTATTTTTGCCTTTTTCTTTGGTTTGAGATTCGAATACAATGATTGGGTAATGACCTCCCAAGTCAAGGTTGTGATTTCTCACGTATTTGGAGTACTTGTAAATTTATTGTTCTACGTATACAATATATTAATAGTATTCACAAAAAACGAAAAACCGATAATACGTATTAGTAGAGTGCTACTAATACAAATACTATTATGGCTATATATAAAAACAACAATTGTTCAACCAAAACACAACACGCCTCCCCGGCAGCGGCGCCAAAATGATGTTGCGATTTGTATACCCTTTTAGGAAAAAGAGCAACAAAATAGGGCAAGTATGCCCGACGATTTAGGAAAACCGTGTGTGAATGACCCTAAAAGTGAGTGAGTTCTCGAGGAGGCTGGTGCGTTGTGTAATGAATTGATTTTGATTTGTGATTATATGATTGAAAAAGAAAGAAAGAAATGAGATTAGAAAAGGAAGACGGTTACGACGACGGATTAAACTAAGACGAAAAAGCGTTCACGTAAAACCGTAAAAATCTATAAAATTAAAAATTTTAAACCTAAAAATTAATTAAAAGCTAAAATAACTCTAAAATAATATAAATAAGAATAAAAATCCAATAAAAATATTTTAAAACCTTTTATTAATTAAATATTCAATTTTAAATGCTAATTAAAGCCCTAAAATTAAATATAATTAATCAAAATATCCAAAATATGATTTTATTGAACAAATAAGTTACTTATATTAACTAAAAAGTATTTTTCCTAATTTTTAGAAACTATTTTTATATTTTTAAATTACTAAAAACCATTTTAAAACTAAAATAATTATAAAAAATAATAAAATAATGCCAAAAAATAATTTGACACTTTTAAAAATCCTATTTTACTCTAATGAACAGAAGAAAAATGAAAAAGTTTGAAAAATAATAAATTTTTCACTAAAAGACAAAGCTGATTTAAATTAAACCCTAATTAACTTAAATTAATTATAAAAAATAATTAAAAGATGAACAGTAAAAACTTTTTTAACTAAAAATCTTAAAATATTTTTCTTAATCTATAAAAAATGTAAAAACTGAAAATTAAGTATTTTTGGCACTAAATGCCAAAAATAGATTAATTAAAAGTATTTAAAATAACAATTAAACCTAAAAAATAGCTAATGAACAGTAATAAAATTTTTAATTAAACAGAAAAATCAGAAATAAAATCAGAAAAATAATGGAACCAGTTTCAAACCCTAATTCTAATTTTATAGCACTAAAGACAAAAAATCAGGAATGTGATAGTGACATGTGACTAGTTTCTGTCTGCTAGTGAAGCAGTGGCAACATATGTGCTACCAGTGGGAAAGGAGTTCCCACTGCTAGTGTAATTTGCTGGTCAGTTGACCAAATAAGCTCAGGAGAGCTTATTGTGAGCTTATATTGGACAAAAGGCACCCTTATACTCAGTTGAGTATAAGGAGTCAGTTAATGCACAAAAACACACAACTCTCTTCACAAAATCAATCACAAAGAGCACAAAAAGTTACTGAATAGGGCTAAATGTATCTGATGAACAGTAGGTCCTTTTTACTTGCACAAAAATGAAATTTACAAGCTCATAACTTGCACATAAGCTCACCAAATAGCATATAACTGACTCACAATCCTGAAATGACCTAGACTCTAATAGACTACAAGATTGGAAGGCACAAAATTCACTAAACAAACAAGAAATTGCACTTTCTGATTTTTGACCACTTTTCCAAATTTTTAGCATGCAAACTTGTTCTAAACTTGTCCAAACTGAAAACCAAACACACTTATCATATAATGACCACCTAAGAAGTGTTTCCCACATATATTAAAGCAAGATTAATGTTATTAAACCCTACTTAAGCCCTAATCCAAACACCCCTTTAAAATCTGAAAATGATTTTTAACAAAGCAAGTCCTAACAAAACTCAACCAACTGATTCCTAAACTATCTAAACATGCATACTAACCTTAAATAAGCAATATCCAATCAGTCAATCAAACACTTAACAACTTCTCATGCAGATTCACATAAAACTAAAATTTTATAAAACTGGAAAAGGGAACAAGGTGACTACCTTGTGGGACCCACATCCAGGCCCCACAATGGCTGCTTTGCCATCTCCATACAGACTGGGGTCTGTGCAGACTTTCTGAGATGCTTATGAAGGTCTGCTCAAAAAATTAATGGACAAAAGTAGTTCTTGATTGCTTCTTGTTTTCTGCACACCACAACAAACCAAGAAGAAAACTCCAAGAATCAAGAGCTTCAAGCTACAAGCTTGAAGCTTTTGATACAGTAAGTAGTTAATGATAAAAAGGAAAAAGATTTTGAGAAAATCTTTGAAAACAAACTTTTTTGAAAACTGATTTTTGGAACTTTTGCACTTAAACAACCACCAAACAAGAATGAAAAACAAAATTTAAATTAGCAAAGAAAGTAAATGGAACTCGTCTCTTTTCATCAACAATCACTTAACCACTTTTCATTCATTCATAAAAGGGGATTTACAAGCTGTGACCAAAGAAAAGAAAGACAAGAACAACTGAAAAATGAAATGAAATGTGCCTTATATATTGGCTACAAGAAGTTACTAGAAAGCTGAAAACCCTAGTATATGAATTTCCCAAGCTGCCGTTGGGTCTTTATCTTGAAATTGGTCAAAAATATGGCATCATGTGATATGCCAGAAGTCCAGTTGTGTAGGATTGATCTTAGACGTTTGTTTGAGCTTGGGGGCCAAGGAGTCCATCATAGACGTTCATCTTGTCTGTTCTTGGGTTTAGGAGGAAAAAGACGGGTGCAGGGGAGGGTCCCACAAGACACATGGGTGTGTCTTCTGTTGATTTGGGATGTGGGATGTGATGTCAAAAACCCTAATCAGTGATCTGGAAAGAGGCATTAAAAACCCCTTTGTTTTTAATCCAATTGTGCCTGGAATTAATAGGGTTTATGGGAGGATTAGAGGTGGGTTTAATCCAGTTTAGGGGTTAATGTTTTTAAATTAGTTGTTTGGTGGGAATGTGTTGGGTTTTGACTTTGTTGACCAGTTTAATTAATAAACTGGTGGGTTGGGTTTGGGTTACGGGTTTGAGTAGGGTAAATGGGTAGGGTCGGGTACTTGGGTGACGTGTCAGTTTCTGGTTGGGTGTGTGAGTTTGGGTGTTTGACAGTAATGGCCCCCATTCTCTCTTGTTTTGTCCATGTTGTAAAATCAGCTCATAAAGTCTAATTCCTTTTATAGACAAGTTTGGCAGTTTGACACTTTTGGCACAACAAGTTTTTAAACTTGTTTTAAGGACTAAACATGCAAATTTATGATACTTGAAGGACTGATTTTGGCATTTTCTTCATTCTTCAAGGTTTGACTTGTTTGTTGACTTCTTGGAGGACCAATATTGACAATTTAGTTTTGTTGAGGGACTAAATTTGCCAATTCTTCAAAGTTAAGGGTCCTTTTTGTAATTTTGACAAACTTTAGGGACCAAACTTGTAATTATGAAGATACAAGGGTATAAAGTGTCAATTCTTCCATATTGGAGGACCCTTCTTCATAATTCTTCAAATCTTCAAGGGTTTTCTTAGAAATTTCTTCATTAGGGCTTGGTTCATCGTGCGGCTTCGTTTCCCGTGTTCGTTTTTTACTGATTCTTGTGATCTTTTGGCATTTTCTCAATATCCGTACCCAAAATACACAAGCAACAAACACAAGCATATATTTTGGTATTTTGATGATATTTAATGCATTTTAAGCCCGATTTGGACGATGAGACTATGTATAAAAGCAGTCTCATCAATGTGTTATGGTGAATATCAGATTGGGAATGTCACGATTTCAAGGGTGTATTATGTGGAAGGACTCGGTCATATTTTATTCTCAGTGGGACAATTTTGTGATTCAAAACTTGAGGTTGCTTTTCAACGACATACTTGCTTCATTCGTGACCTAGCTGGAAACGATTTGTTAAAAGGTTCTCGAGGGGATAATCTCTACACGTTGTCTATTCAAAATATGATGGTCGCTTCTCCTGTATGCCTTCTCTCCAGAGCATCTAGGACCAAGTCATGGTTGTGGCATCGACAGTTACATCTTAACTTTTATGCTATTAACCATTTGGCTAAAAACGAACTTGTTCGTGGTCTTCCAAAGCTCATGTTTAACAAGGATCATTTATGTTTCGCGTGTTCATTAGAGAAAATCACCAAGAAGTCTTACAAACCTAAAGCTGAAGACACCAACCAGGAAATACTACATCTTTTACACATGGATCTTTGCGGGCTAATGCGTATGGATAGTGTGAGTGGTAGAAAATACATCCTCGTCATGGTGGATGATTTTTCAAGGTTTACATGGGTAAAGTTCTTAGCGACAAAGGATCAAGTACGAGTATTTGTTATCAAAATTATTAAGATGATCCAAGTGCGCCTTAATGCTACTATTCGCCGCATTTAAACTAATAATGGAACTGAGTTTGTGAATCAAACCCTGCGGGACTACTATGAAGAGCTTGGTATTTCACATGAAACATCAGTTTCTCGCCCTCCACAACAAAACAGTGTCATGGAAAGACGTAATCGTACACTTATGGAGGCTGCTAGAACTATTTTGATTTACGTAAATGCTCCTTTATTCTTATGGGCTAAAGTTGTAGCAACTGCATGTTATACCCAAAACCGCTCTATTGTTCGTAAGCGCCATGGAAAAACACCGTATGAGCTTCTTCATGGACAAAAACCCGATATATCCTTTCTTCATGTGTTTGGTGCAATTTGTTATCCAAATACAAATAGTGAGAATTTGGGCAAACTTCAACCTAAGGCTGATATAGGAATTTTCATTGGTTACTCACCCGCAAAGAAAGCTTACTGGAATTATAACCGTCGTCTTGGCAAGATAATCGAAACTATTGATGTCGATTTTGATGAGCTGGTATCAATGGCTTCTGAGCAACGCAGCTCTGAACCCGCACTTCATGAGATGGGAACCAACATTATTAGTTCTGGATTAACCCCCAACAATCCTGCTTCTCCATCATTTACACCACCTACAAGGCCCGAGTGGGATGAGTTATTTCAACCTATGTTTGATGAATTATTTGATCCTCCAAGTGATGATTTTCCAGCACCTGCCGTAGTAGCTCCGATTCCCGAAGTTGCCACTCAAGATAATGGAAATCAATCCGATGCATCTACAGTCACTACTGAAACGGATGCATCATCCCCCATCATTTCTCAAACTACACCCGAATCAACACCCCCAGTCGTTCCTGATGATGTTGAAGAGAATTACAATGATCACGACTTGGAATTTGCTCACATACAAGAGCTTCCATTCTTTGGCTTACCTATAACCGAAAACCCTAACGGTGCGTCTACCTTAGAGGAAACTCCTGCAACTGTTCACTCCAAACCCCACAGGATTGAAAATCACAACAAAAAATGGACAAAGGATCACCCAATCTGAAATATTATTGGTGACATCGATCGACCAGTTGATAGGTGTGTAAACACCCATCCTTTCTACCACTTAATTACAATAATAACCGGACCAAAACGTGTATTTTATGTCTTTTATGTCGGAATTATGCGTGGTTTGTGTTTTTGTTGTGATTTAGGACGAAAAGGTGAAAAGTGGAGAAAACACGGGCATTCACGGGCTTTTATTGAAGAAATAGATGAAAAGACGAAGTCAAGAAGTCAAGAGTGCAAAAAGAACGGAAGTCCAAGACCAATTCTGAAGATTTATCGAAGAAAAAGTCAAAAGACGGAAGTTTACTTAAAGCTGAAGAACTCAAGTCTACTTTATTGAAGAATTAAAAGACGAGTTCAAAGAAATCCCGAGCCACAAGTCATTAGAGTCCAAGTTTAAAGAAGATTAGAAGAATAAAGGACTAATGGTGCAATTAATGAAGATTAAAGGCTTAAGGACCTAATGATGCAATTAAGAAGAAAGGAAGGAGGGGAGGAAGCTTCCTAATTCTCCCCTATATATAGATTAGGCTAGTTAATTATTTTTCTTTGTTGGCTAAGTGTGACAATTAGTCTTCCACCATTTATTTACCTTGCACCTTTAAATTCATGTCATTTAAATACTTGTCAAATTTAAATACCTTGTCTTGCACCTTAAATTCCTTTAATTTCAAGTAAGTTTCCATTTAATTCTTGTCAATCTTTATTTTATCTTGTTAATCTCCTATCTACCTTTCTTAATCTTTGATTTTTATGTTTATTTTTGTGTTCATGTTCATGTTCTTATTTTGATCAAAGTGGGTTTTGATTATTGTGGTTAGATTTGTTAGTTTTATTGATTTAGATTGTTTGTTTATGATTATTGAATGTTTTGTTAATTAGTTTGGTTTAATCTTTTGTTTTATTTTGGTTAAATTGTGGTTAGATTCGTTGTTACTGTGTTCCCTGTTCTTCGGGGGTGTTTGTTTCTGTTACTGTAATTCCCAGGTAAGTTCCGGATCAACTCTTGTTCATTCACAACTCTTTGTTCACAAGGAAAACTTCCGGATCAAGGAGTGGGTGATTCATCCGGAACCTCTAAAAGTTCCGAATCAAGCAATATCATTCGGAACATTGAAAGTTCCGAAAGAAAGTTCCGGGATCAAGGACAACCTCCGAATCAAATCTTCTGGATCAACAAGTTCCGACCCAGGAGGGTTCATTCGGAAGTGTTCCGGATCAAGAAGCTTCAGATCAACATCTTGTTCATCCGAAAGAGTTCCGAATCAGCAAGAACTTCCGAATCAGGAAACTTCCGAACCAAAAGTTCCGGATCAAGAAGTTCCGGATCAAGAAGTTCCGGATCAAGAAAGGTTCATTCGGAAGAGTTCCGAATCAAGGGTTAACCAGAACTTCTAGAACAAGGGTTAAGCAGAACTTCCGAATCAAGCAACTCATTCGGAAGAGTTCCGAATCAGCATCTTCCGAACCAAAACTTCCGAATCAAGGATTTCTTTCAGTAGAGTTCCGAATCAGTAATGTTCCGTATGAAGGATTGTTTTGGATAAGTGACATATTCAGAATAATTTGTTCCGGATCAAGTATTTTGGTAATATTCCGAGCGAAGAAGAATCATTCGAAACGAATGTGACATTCCGGATGAGTGATTGTTCCGAACGAAGGATTATTCCGAATGAGCTGTATTCAGGTTCTTTTTAGTTTTTGCCTTTGATTTTTATTTTCAAGCTTTATTTTCCTGCCTTTTCCTTAGTCGAACTTTAAGTTAATTTTGCCTTAGATTTATTTTAGCCTTGCTTTAGTTTAAGTTTTAGTTCCGTTTTATGTTTGCCTTAGATAGATTTAAGTTTGCGTTATTTACGTTTAGTGCCTTTTAATTCTCGTCAAGCTTTTAAATACTAACACTTACTTTAAATTAGTTTTAGATTTACTTTAATTGCAATTTTACTTTAAAGTTTCGCACCTTTTATTAATACTACAACGATACACTTTTGTTTCACCAAAGAACGACCGAGTCGCACATAGAACCTAGATCAATTCGATTAGACCACTACTTCGAACTTTAATTTTTATACGGGCCAAAAGCCTAATATTAAAATGGCGCCGCTGTCGGCTCTTTTCGTAAAGATTAACGGTTTTCTGTGAGAGACGCGTTGCTTTTTGGGATCCGTTCACTTATGAGCGTTATTTTTCTTGCTTAAAAAATTCAAAAAATCATAAAAATTAAAAATTGTTAAAAATCCATAAAAATTAAAAATTTCAAAAATCCAAAAAGATTTTATTTTTATTGTATATATATATTGTCTTTGTGTTTGGTTTCTTTTTCTTTTGCATTTTCAGGTGTATGCGTACTAGATCTTCAAATTATCAAGAGCCCAAGACTCAAGAAGATTTAAGTATGTCTGGTGTTAACAACAATAATCATCCACCGCACCTCAACAATAACAACAATGTTCTTCCACAGCCCGATCTTCGGACCATGGAAGAACTTTGTCAACCTACCATGTTTGGACGAGGAGGACCGATTGCGCCGATGCAAATCAACGCTCCTGAGTTTTCGTTTAAGCACCACATGATTCAGCAAGTGCAAACAAACCCATTCCGTGGATTGCCTGATGATGATGCCAACAAACACCTCGACAAGTTCATTACAATCACCCAAAGCATGAAGTTGCCCTGTGCCACAATGGATGTTCTACGCCTACAACTCTTTCCACATACCTTATCGCATCATGTCGAGAAATGGTTTGATCGTCTCCCGAAGAATTCTATTCACACTTGGGATGACATGACTCAACGCTTTTTGTCGCGCTACTTTCCACCATCCATGGTCACGAGCCTTCGCAATCAAATCAGCGGTTTCATGCAAGACCCTGATGAATCTCTTTTTGATGCTTGGGAGAGATATAATGTCTTAATCGATAAATGTCCAGACCACAACATGCTCCCTGTGACCTTAATTGATACTTTCTACAACGGTTTGACTTTTCGTGATCGTGATAAAATTAATGCAGCCGCCGGTGGCACATTCATGAAAAGGAGACCCGAGGAGTGTAGAGAGCTTATTGAAAACATGACTACTCACCACAAAAACTGGGATTCCTCTGCTTCTTCAAGGAACAACCCGAGAGTCAATGTTTCCTCCACCTCAGAAAACCCTGAAATGACCGAACTCACCCGCATGATGACTGAAATGAGCAAAAGTATCACGCTTCTTGCTTCAAACCAACAACAACAACAAGTTAAAGCGGTTGCTAATCCTTGTGAAACATGTGGCGGTCCTCACTCATACACCGATTGTCCTTCGACTCAAGGAAATCCGGAAAATGTGTATGCAGCTTATGGTAATTATTCACCGGAAAATTACCAAGCTCGACCTCAAGGGGATAGAAATCTGCTAAGTTACCGATCTAACAATTACCTTTCACCCGGTTTTTCTCCTCAAAACCAAAACCCCGCCAACAACTACAATAGAAGCAACCAAATCCCACCAAGAGCTTCTAATCCTTATCACCCACCCGCCCAACAAATCCCACCCATTACTCCCGATGTTGAAGCCATCATGAGAACCCAAGGTGAGCAAATCAAGAATCTGCAGAGCCAAATTATCAATCTTAAAGGAGATATCACAAAGCAAGGAAATGAGATTAGATCCGAGCTTCGAGATAATATCCAATCCTCCTTCAGCAATCAAACAAATGATTTGAAGAATATGCTTGCTAGTTTCTTGCCCCCAGCTCAACCTTCTTCTTCAAGTTCTCTACCTTCAAACACCGTCACCAATCCGCGAGCAAATGTGAGTGCTATTACTACGCGTAGTGGAATTACCATTGTCGATCCACCAACCCCACCCCCATCATCTACACCTCCTCCACCACCATTTATCCCTACTCCTCCTACACCTAGTATTAGTGCACCATTACCGTCTCCGCCTCGTCATGAAGATGTATCTAGCAAGGACCCTTCAACATCTAAACCTGTACCTTCTACGCCTGCACCCTCACCACCCAAACCCAATATCCCTTATCCTTCTCGTTTAGGCAAGACAAAACTGCTAACCAAGGAGGACTCCGAAGTGACACGCTATGTGAAGATGATCTCTCAGATGAACTTCAACATTAGCTTTCTTGAAGCACTTGTCCACATGCCCAAATTTGTTAAAGCATTTAAGGAATTGCTTAACAAGAAGGAGAAGCTGGTTGAGTTCGCCAACACACGCTTAAATGAAAACTGCTCTGCAGTTATTCTTAAAGAACTTCCGGAAAAGCTTGGAGATCCCGGTCGTTTTGTGTTGCCTTGCGTTTTCAACAAAACTGAAGAATTTACTGCCCTTGCTGATCTCGGGGCTAGTATTAATCTTATGCCTTTGAGTGTTTGGAAAACACTATCATTACCCGACCTCACTCCAACAAAGATGACTTTTGAACTTGCAAATCGTACTCTCGCTTACCCCGTTGGTATAGCTGAAGATGTGTTTATCAAAGTTGGCACATTTACTTTCCCGGTCGACTTTGTGGCTGTTGATTATGAAATGGACCCTCGTATTCCTTTAATACTTGGTCGGCCATTCTTGAGAACCGGACGAGCTTTAGTGGATGTGGCCGAAGGTGAGTTAATCTTAAGAGTCGGGGATGATGCACAAGTTTTTAAAATGGGAAAGCTTACAAGTATATCCTTTGGAGGCCGAGAATCAGTAAATATGATTAATGTGCATGATGACTTCGTTGTCTACAACAATCCTCTATTTGATTCTTCCATTGATAACCTGATGAGATGGCATTTATACATGATCTCATCGTTCTTTTCGGGCTTTAAATGCACAAAAATGTCATAAAATACCATATATATGCTTGTGTTTGTTTACTTGTGTATTTTAGGTATGGATATCGTGAAAAAGACAAAAGATCACAAGTTACAAGGAAAAAACGGACACGAGAAACGAAGCCGTACAAAGAACCGGGCCTTAATCATGGAATTTTCAACAAATACCCTTGAACACTTGAAGACAAACAAGATTGATCCTCATTTGTTGAAGAAATGACACTTAAAACCCTTGTGTATTCATAATTACAAGTTTGGTCCCTTAAGTTTGTCAAAATTACACAAATGGTCCTTCAACTTTGAAGAAATGGCAAGATTAGTCCCTCAACAAATCAAAATTGCCAAGAATGGTCCCTCATAAAGCCAAAGATACAATGAAGACCTTTGAAGATCAACATTGTCCAAGATCAGCCCTTGAAATATGCAAAAGTGTCAAAATTAACCCTTGATAACCTTTTTGGAAAGTTTGTGCCAAAACTGCCAAGTGGTGAAAGTTGAATAAACAAAGGAACACGTTTTGTTTACAAAATAAACTTGCTATTCACTCTTTTCCAAAACTCAAGGACCTAAACTGCCAACTCCAAACTTCAATACCTAGGATCAAAAATGAGCAAAACAAAGGGGAAATCAAAATTGACTTAACCCACGTGTGATTCACATCACCTCAATCACATCCCACACCTTAAACCTTAAATCCCACTACCAGAATGATTCCCCCATCCCCACTCACAATACGACACTTGGCACTTGATCCTTACTTGGCCAAATCAAGGGCTGCAAATCATTACTTGGTCCCTAAGCACTCAACAAACGTCCAGGATTCTCCCAAAACAGCTGGCAACTCACCTAGAAGATTCTGCAAGGCCATTTAGGGAAATTCAGTTCTAGGGTTTGTGAATAGTGTTTAGCCAGGCATTTGCCTATAAAAGGAGACCTCAACATGTGAGAGTCCCTTTGTTCCAGATTTTAGCTTTTAATCTTTGTAATTCCTTTTTATGAAATAAAGTTTGAATTTCTTAAAATTTTGAGTTCTAATCTGTTATTTATAAAAGTTTGGTGTTTGAGAAGCTAAAATCTGAGTTCCATTTATATGTTTGAAGGTTTTTGAGGCAAGGTTTTAGTTGATAAAGCTTGGGTTTCAAAAATCAGAAAGTTGGCATTATTTTTTATCTCACTTTGTGTTTGTTAATCTTAGCAGCATTGGAAGCTGGTACTTGTTCTGCTAGTACCTCAGCTCAAACAATCCAGGGCCTGGATGTAGGTCTTGGAGGTTTGCACCTTATTCCCTTTTTCATTTTCTCTTTAAGTTTCTGATTATTTGTGATTTTTGTGGATTATTGCTTGAATCTGTGTTATTGTGGTTGATTATTGTTGATTTGGCTTTGTTTGATGTTAATGAGGTGTTACTAATCTGATTTGTGGGTTGAATCTTCATAAGCCTTTGGAAATTTGTGAAATCAAGTTTTAAAAGGGTGTTTGGGATTACTGCATAAGTTGGATTTGTGGCTTGTTAAGTGCTTGTGTGTTGTTTGCAAGTACTGGTATCGGTTTGTTGGGTGTTTTTGTTCATCTGTTTGCAGGATTTGTGGGTTTGAACACATTGATTCATAGATTGGCTATAAAATCTTCATAACTTGGTAAAATTGGCTAGGATTTTGAGGACACCTAGATCTAAGCATAGGTTAAGGGTAACAAGTGCTAAATCATAGTTAATCACACCAGGGAAGAAGGATTTGAGGCTTGAAATTGGATCAAGTGTCAAGTATATCAGCAAACTGTTTCTGCATATTGTTCATTGTTCATCAGTAACATTTTGTGCTTTGATCTTGCTATTTACTTTGATTCAGTGTTTGATTCTTGTTGCTTTGTGTTTATGGTTAGTTTATATAGCTTGTGTATGCATCTGGTTAAGTTTGGTTGGCTTATTTTGCTTAAATCTGCTTATCTAGTGGTTAACTGCTTATTTGCATATCTGGAGCATATCTGTGGACTGTTTGGCTTATTGTGGCTTATTGTGTGGATCATTTTGTGATTTTATTGTTGCTATTGACTCCTTGTCGTTCAATGATCACAAGGGTGCCTTTGTTTCCAATTGAATCAAACCAGAACTCTCAAATAAGCTTGGTCAAATAGTCAAAGCAGTGGGAACTCCTTTCCCCTGCTGGTTGCCACTGCTAGTGCAATTTTGGTGTCAGCTTATCAATAAGCTATAATAGCTTATTTTAATCAGCAACAACTTTGTTTTTGTAATAGGTGCTCATATTTTGACCCATTTGTTTATCCTGGAGCATTAGGGTCGTTGACTTTTAGGTTTGACTAGAAAACCAACTCCTTTGACTTTTACATAAGTTCATTTGTGCTTATTCTGGCTTATTGCTTGTGCTTATTGGATTTTTGTTGATTGATATTGCTTATTGAGTCCATTTGAAAGTTTTTGCAAGTTGAATCAGCTTCTGAGGTGAATTATTTCTCAAAAACGACTATTTTGTCGTTTTGTGAATTTTTGCTTTTCTATTTTCTGGCTTATTGAGTTAGCTTATTGGAAATATCTTTTGACAGATCTCTTAAGCATTCTAAAAGAGGGTTGTGTGTCAAATTAGAGCTTATGGCATTAGCTTATGGCTTAATGGGCTGAAAAGCCCAATAAGAATAAGCTTTGTGTTCAATAAGCTGTGATAAGCACATTTTCAGCTTTTGGGCCTTTAGAGTTTTGTTCTTAGAATTGTATTTTAAGTCAGATAGGGCTTTTCCAAGTCAATTGGGCCAAGTTTGACTTTTTGGGCCCAAAAGCCCATTTAGGTTGACTGTTTTTGGATTTGGCCCATTTGAGGGCCCATTAGGGGTTTTTTTTTTGGTAATTTCACTTTGATTTTCTGATTATTTAGGTTAAAATAAACTAGTTTGCAAGTTTTTAGAATTTTTTATAATTTTTGGATTTTTAATATTATTTTATTATTATTTTATTATTATTTTTAAAATTTCACTTTTTCCCAATTTTTACATTTTTCTTAGGTTAATTACATTAAAATAGGAATTTAGCAACTTTAAGAATAATTTTATCACTTTTAGAATAATTTTTATAATTATTTTAAGTTTTAATAGTTTTTAAATCATTTTAAATAGTTTTTACTAGTTTTAAATTTCTAAAAAAATAGTTTTTAATCATTTTAGGTCATTTTAGAGGTTTATCAATTGAAAAATCTTTATTTGGGCTTTTTGATAATTTATTTGATTTTTAGGACTTTAATAAGCATTTAAAAATTGAATATTTAATTATTTAAAATGTTTGAAAAAGTTTTGATCATTGGTAACTCTTAGTTTATTATTTTTGATTTTTGGTGAATTTTTGGTAATTTTTAGAATTTATTTTTATTTTGGTGATTTTTAAGATTCTACGTTTTAACTTTCTAGTAGTGATTTTGTGTTAATTTTTATTTTTACGTCTTCGTCATTTTCTCTTCTAATCCCCTTCTAAACCAATCATTAATGACAAACATTTGGCAAGTTTTGGACGAGCTTTAGTGGATGTGGCCGAAGGTGAGTTAATCTTAACACGAAAGTTCGTTTCCCAAGGAGGTATATGTGTGTGAAAAACTTGCCAAATGTTTGTGATTAATGATTGGTTTAGAAGGGGATTAGAAGAGAAAATGACGAAGACGTAAAAATAAAAATTAACACAAAATCACTACTAGAAAGTTAAAACGTAGAACCTTAAAAATCACCAAAATAAAAATAAATTCTAAAAATTGCCAAAAATTCACCAAAAATCAAAAATAATAAACTAAGAGTTTACCAATGATCAAAACTTTTTCAAACCTTTTAAATAATTAAATATTCAATTTTTAAATGCTTATTAAAGTCCTAAAAATCAAATAAATTATCAAAAAGCCCAAATAAAGATTTTTCAATTGATAAACCTCTAAAATGACCTAAAATGATTAAAAACTATTTTTTTAGAAATTTAAAACTAGTAAAAACTATTTAAAATGATTTAAAAACTATTGAAACTTAAAATAATTATAAAATATATTCTAAAAGTGATAAAATTATTCTAAAAGTTGCTAAATTCCTATTTTAATATAGGTAACCTAAGAAAAATGTAAAAAGTGGGAAAAAGTGAAACTTTAAAAATAATAATAAAATAATAATAAAATAATATTAAAAATCCAAAAATTATAAAAAATTCTAAAAACTTGCAAACTAGTTTATTTTAACCTAAATAATCAGAAAATCAAAGTGAAATTACCAAAAAAACCCCTAATGGGCCCTCAAATGGGCCAAATCCAAAAACAGTCAACCTAAATGGGCTTTTGGGCCCTAAAAGTCGAACTTTGCCCAATTGACTTGGAAAAGCCCTATCTGACTTAAAATTCAATTCTAAGAACAAAACTCTAAAGGCCCAAAAGCTGAAAATGTGCTTATCACAGCTTATTGAACACAAAGCTTATTCTTATTGGGCTTTTCAGCCCATTAAGCCATAAGCTAATGCCATAAGCTCTAATTTGACATACGACCCTCTTTTGAGTTAGGATGCTTAAGAGATCTGTCAAAAGAAATTTCCAATAAGCTAACTCAATAAGCCAGAAAATAGAAAAGCAAAAATTCACAAAACGACAAAATAGTCATTTTTGAGAAATAATGCACCTCAGAAGCTGATTCAACTTGCAAAAGCTTTCAAATGGACTCAATAAGCAATATCAATCAACAAAAATCCAATAAGCACAAGCAATAAGCCAGAATAAGCACAAATGAACTTATGTAAAAGTCAAAGGAGTTGGTTTTCTAGTCAAACCTAAAATTCAACCACCCAAATGCTCCAGGATAAACAAATGGGTCAAAATATGAGCACCTATTACAAAAACAAAGTTGTTGCTGGTTAAAATAAGCTATTATAGCTTATTGATAAGCTGACACCAAAATTGCACTAGCAGTGGCAACCAGCAGGGGAAAGGAGTTCCCACTGCTTTGACTATTTGACCAAGCTTATTTGAGAGTTCTGGTTTGATTCAATTGGAAACAAAGGCACCCTTGTGATCAGTGAACCACAAGGAGTCAATAGCAACAATAAAATCACATAATGATCCACACAATAAGCCACAATAAGCCAAACAGTCCACAGATATGCTCCAGATATGCAAATAAGCAATTAAGCACTAGATAAGCAGATTTAAGCAAAATAAGCCAACCAAACTTAACCAGATGCATACACAAGCTATATAAACTAACAATAAACACAAAGCAACAAGAATCAAACACTGAATCAAATTAAATAGCAAGATCAAAGCACAAAATGTTACTGATGAACAATGAACAATATGCATAAACAGTTTGCTGATATACTTGACACTTGATCCAATTTCAAGCCTCAAATCCTTCTACCCTGGTGTGATTAACTATGATTTAGCACTTTTTACCCTTAACCTATGCTTAGATCTAGGTGTCCTCAAAATCCTAGCCAATTTTACCAAGTTATGAAGATTTTATAGCCAATCTATGAATCAATGTGTTCAAACCCACAAATCCTGCAAACAGATGAACAAAAACACCCAACAAACAGATACCAGTACTTGCAAACAACACACAAGCACTTAACAAGCCACAAATCCAACTTATGAGTAATCCCAAACACCCTTTTAAAACTTGATTTCACAAATTTCCAAAGGCTTATGAAGATTCAACCCACAAATCAGATTAGTAACACCTCATTAACATCAAACAAAGCCAAATCAACAATAATCAACCACAATAACACAGATTCAAGCAATAATCCACAAAAATCACAAATAATCAGAAACTTAAAGAGAAAATGAAAAGGGAAGAAGGTGCAAACCTCCAAGACCTACATCCAGGCCCTGGATTGTTTGAGCTGATGTACTAGTAGCACAAGTACCAGCTTCCAATGCTGCTAAGATTAACAAACACAAAGTGAGATAAAAAATAATGCCAACTTTCTGATTTTTGAAACCCAAGCTTTATCAACTAAAACCTTGCCTCAAAAACCTTCAAACATATAAATGGAACTCAGATTTTAGCTTCTCAAACACCAAACTTTTATAAATAACAGATTAGAACTCAAAAGTTTAAGAAATTCAAACTTTATTTCATAAAAAGGAATTACAAAGATTAAAAGCTAAAATCTGGAACAAAGGGACTCTCACATGTTGAGGTCTCCTTTTATAGGCAAATGCCTGGCTAAACACTATTCACAAACCCTAGAACTGAATTTCCCTAAATGCCCTTGCAGAATCTTCTAGGTGAGTTGCCAGCTGTTTTGGGAGAATCCTGGACGTTTGTTGAGTGCTTAGGGACCAAGTAATGATTTGCAGCCCTTGATTTGGCCAAGTAAGGATCAAGTGCCAAGTGTCGTATTGTGAGTGGGGATGGGGGAATAATTCTGGTAGTGGGATTTAAGGTTTAAGGTGTGGGATGTGATTGAGGTGATGTGAATCACACGTGGGTTGAGTCAATTTTGATTTCCCCTTTGTTTTGCTCATTTTTGATCCTGGGTAAAAATGTGTTCTTGCCTGGTAAAAATCCAAACAGTAAGTGTTTGGCGCAATTTTAGGAATTTGAAGTTTGGAGTTGGCAGTTTAGGTCCTTGAGTTTTGGAAAAGAGTGAATAGCAAGTTTATTTTGTAAACAAAACGTGTTCCTTTGTTTATTCAACTTTCACCACTTGGCAGTTTTGGCACAAACTTTCCAAAAAGGTTATCAAGGGTTAATTTTGACACTTTTGCATATTTCAAGGGCTGATCTTGGACAATGTTGATCTTCAAAGGTCTTCATTGTATCTTTGGCTTTATGAGGGACCATTGTTGGCAATTTTGATTTGTTGAGGGACTAATCTTGCCATTTCTTCAAAGTTGAAGGACCATTTGTGTAATTTTGACAAACTTAAGGGACAAAACTTGTAATTATGAATATACAAGGGTTTTAAGTGTCATTTCTTCAATAAATGAGGATCAATCTTGTTTGTCTTCAAGGGTATTTGTTGAAAATTCCATGATTAAGGACCGGTTCTTTGTACGGCTTCGTTTCTTGTGTCTGTTTTTTCCTTGTAACTTGTGATCTTTTGTCTTTTTCACTATATCCATACCTAAAATACACAAGTAAACAAACACAAGCATATATATGGTGTTTTATGACATTTTTGTGCATTTAAAGCCCGAAAAGAACGATGAGATCATGTATAAATGCCATCTCATCACTCCCCCATACTATGCCATTGCCGTGCCCTCACGCAATAAAGTATCAAAGCATCACCAAAGTTCAAATTTATTAACCTTTATTGAAGAGTAAAAAGACTTGCAACATACTATGAAGATGTGTAAAGACATAATGTATGATTTTCATCACGAAAAGTGACTTTTAGGGTCAAAGAATAGAAACAAGTAAATGTCCCTTAGAGTAAACTTTGTCATCCTTGATTGTCATACATTCCATGCTAAGTGCAAAAACTAGATCATTGTTGGTACAAGTCACAATGCTAACACTACCCATACGTCCAAATTGTGTAATACTTTTTCTCCCTGCAATCCTAGTTATTATAAAAGGAAATGGGTTACTAGCATTTTTTATCTATTTGTCATGGATCACAAGTGATTCATATTGACTTATTTGAGTAGTTATTAGTCCGAAAGCAAAGTAGCACGATTTGATCAATAGTTAGCCGAAGGACAAAATCTTTTAAAACGGCTTCTCGTGTATCTCCTTAAGTTCATATCTTGGCATAACTCGTTTCACGATTTGAGACCTTTCTCGGACCGATATTTGGCATGTACTTCATACTTCAAATCTTGGGAAGACGTTCTTGAAATGATGGTCTTCTCTTCATATATTTGGAATTTCTTCACTTGACGTTTTTGAGAGATTCTTCATATTGGACCACGACTTCAACATTTTTCTACAATCTTTACTTTGGATTTTGATATACAACGATCCGCCTCCTTTTCGGACTTGGATATATTTATCCTCATACCTTGTTAGGGTCTTTTTGGATAGACTTTCTCCATGATCTTTAGGGGAGTAATTGCTTCTCGTCGTGTATCTCGATCCTTCATATTGATTTAGGAATAATGATACTTCACATCATCTTTGGATCTTTAGCAAAAATAGAGCTCCTCATGCCTTGTTAGGGCCTTTTTGGATAATCGCCAATCTTCGCGTCCCGCTTCAATAAGTTATGCCTTGGCTATGAACTCTATTCAACCCCGAGCAACTTTTAAACGATCTTGCGCTAGAGGCTAAGTAACTTTTCAAATCGTACGACCTTACTTATTGCAATTATGATTTATTCCTAATGCATTGATCTTATGGGAAGAAAAAGCCACAATTAAAAACATATGAGTTTTTGAAAGAACATTTTCATGTTCTACGTTTAGCATGATCACTTGTCTAACTCTATCATTTCTCGTTCTTCACTATATAAAGACCTCTAATTAAAGAGACTCGTGAATACTTAGCCATGCAAGTCAAAATTAAGCCAAATTTGGATTAGCTTTCATTAAGACTATATCAAATCAAAGTTTTGGGTTTTCAAGACACCCATAGGATCTTGCACTTTCTTGGACTTTTTCAAGTTTAGAGAATGCGCTTTAAAGTTCCCTTGATAAATGACTTTCTAGAATCAATTATAGGAACTTGCGAAACGTTCTTGTTCTTAACCCGAATGAATTAAGACTTTCGCGTTTTAAAGCTCCCTATATAAAAGTCTAGCAAAACTTGAATTGAGCGGGTTAAGGAATGTAAATGGCTCCAAATGCCCATCAAGTCAAAAATTAACTCTTATTCTACCCATCAGAAAATATACATTCGTGTCTTAAAAACACTTATGAAAACTAAGAAAATTTTTAAAATTTGGCCATTTTTAGCCTTATTAGCAAAACAAAACAATGAAAATTGGAAAACGTGAGGGCGTAGCAAAGCAAGTACCTATTCACCCCCCCATACTAAAAGTAAACATTGTCCTCAATGTTTCGAGTCTAAAGGTGGAGCACCCCCATACTAGAGACGAAGATTCGAATGCTTAGGATCTAGCATGGAAAGGGTGATCAACAATATATCTAAAGCCGTTTATTAAGTATGCTAAAAGATAATTGTTAGAACAATAAAGGATATGTCATGGAATCGTGAAAAACTTCTTCAAACGAACGATGGAGGCTCACGTAAACGAACACGAGAGTCTTCAATCGTAGATGATGATGATGATCTAGATAACACAATCACAAACAACCACGAGACAACGAGTTGAAAGGGTACAAGTCCCCTTATTAGTGAATAGTGAGCATAAAAGATAAGCATGGGATCTCCCCCACGAGGCACCTCGTTTTTGATTACCGAGTCATGAGCTCGACTCAATCCCCTCAATGCTAATTATCATTGGGGAAGGTGACTTGGTCGAGGGCAACCATTGAAGGAATTTCCCCACCAAAGTAGTGCTTAAGCCTATGTCCATTCACCTTGAAATTAGGACCATCATTTTGAGCTAGCTCAATGGTCCCATATGGAAACACTTGTGTAATGGTGAACGGACCCGACCAACGAGATTTCAATTTCCCGGAAAATATCTTAAGACGAGAGTTAAAAAGCAATACTTGATCACCAACGTTAAAAACCCGGTTTTTAATCTTTGAATCATGAAACTTTTTAGTCTTTTCTTTAAAAATTAATGAATTTTCATAAGCATTATCCCTTAATTCATCCAATTCATTTAATTGTATTTTCCGGTGATCTCCCGCGGTGTTCAACTCAAAATTAGCATGCTTAAGGGCCCAATATGCCTTATGCTCCAACTCAATGGGCAAATGACAATTCTTCCCATAGACTAACTTATAAGGAGTGCAACCGATAGGTGTCTTATAAGCGGTCCTAAAGGCCCATAAAGCGTCATCGAGTTTGTCGGACCATGAAGCACGGTTTTCTCCAATTGACCTCTCTAAAATCCTCTTCAAAGCTCGGTTCGAAACCTCGACTTGCCCACTCGTTTGCGGGTGATAAGCCGTAGAAAGACGATGTGTAACCCCATATTTCTTTAGAACCTTTTCGAATTGGTCATTACAAAAATGGGTTCCACGATAGCTTATAATAGCACGAGGGGTTCCGAAACGAGAGAATAGTTGCTTCAAAAACTTCACTACCACACGAGCATCATTAGTAGGCAAAGCCTTAGCTTCCACCCACTTAGAAAGGTAGTCCACCGCGATGAGGATGTATTTGTTGCCATGAGACGATGGGAACGGCCCCATAAAGTCTATTCCCCATATGTCGAAAATCTCACATACTTGAATTATGTTTTGCGGCATTTCATCACGTTGAGACGATTTTCCTTGACGTTGGCACGAATCACACGACTTCACAAGTGCGTGTGCATCACGATAGATAGAAGGCCAAAAGAAACCGGCATCGAACACTTTCTTAGCCATGAGATTAGCACCGTGGTGACCACCCGTGGGTCCCTCGTGACAAGCTCTAAGGATATTAGAAGCTTCGGCACCAAACACACAACGTCGAACGAGTTGATCCGCACAAATCCGAAAGAGATAAGGGTCGTCCCAAAAATAGAACTTGACGTCACGAAAGAATTTTCGTTTTTGTTGTGTCGTCATACCCTTGATTATGAAATTGCCCGCATGGTAATTTGCAATGTCGGCAAACCATGGGGTGGTGTCTTTAAAATTCACTACACCCAGAGTCTCAAGAGGAAATGTTTCGGTAATTTCCTTGTTCTCGAAAGCATCTTTGTGAGGATCTTCTAGACGAGAGAGATGATCGGCCGCTAGATTCTCGGCTCCTTTTTTGTAAAGCACGGTGACATCAAATTCTTGGAGGAGGAGCATCCAACGAAGCAATCTCGGCTTAGCATCTTGCTTAGCTAAGAGATACTTGATAGCCGAATGGTCGGTATACACGATGCTTTTAGTTAAGACGAGATAAGGTCGGAATTTCTCAAAAGCATAGACCACGGCAAGGAATTCCTTTTCCGTTGTGGTGTACTTTAATTGAGCCACGGTCATCGTCTTACTAGCATAGTGGATAGGACGGAAATGCTTGTCATAACGTTGCCCTAAGACGGCCCCTATAGCATAATCACTTGCATCGCACATGATTTCAAAGGGTAATTCCCAATTAGGAGCAACAAGAATGGGAGCTTCGGTAAGTTTCCTTTTAAGAGTTTCGAAAGCCTTAACACAATCCTCATTGAAGTTAAAAGGAGCATCCTTCTCGAGAAGGTGTGTCATAGGACGAGAGATTTTCGAAAAGTCTTTGGTGAAACAACGATAAAAGCCCGCGTGGCCTAGGAAACTCCTAACTCCCTTAACGGTTTTGGGATGAGGTAACTTGGCGATGACGTCTACCTTAGCTTTATCGGCCTCAATCCCCGCCTTCGACACCTTATGTCCTAAGATGATTCCTTGTTTAAACATGAAACGACATTTCTCCCAATTAAGCACAAGATTGGTTTCTTCACAACGTTTTAACATTTGTTCGAGATTAGATAAACATGACGTGAACGAATTACCAAACACCGAGAAGTCATCCATAAACACTTCCATCGAATTCTCGATCATATCGTGAAAAATAGCCATCATACACCGTTGAAACGTACCGGGTGCATTAAAAAGTCCGAAAGGCATCCTACGATAAGAGAACGTTCCATAAGGACACGTGAACGTAGTCTTCTCTTGATCACGAGGGTCGATAGGGATTTGAAAGTAACCGGAAAAACCATCTAAAAAGCAATAGAATTCATTTCCCGCAAGTCGCTCCAACATTTGATCCATGAAGGGCAAAGGAAAGTGGTCTTTACGAGTGGCGTCATTTAACTTTCGGTAGTCAATACACACCCTCCAACTGGTCACAACACGAGTGGGAATTAACTCGTTGTTCTCATTAGGCACAACGGTCATTCCTCCCTTTTTAGGGACACAATGGATTGGGCTCACCCATGGGCTATCGGATATAGGATAAATCATTCCCGCGTCAAGGATTTTAAGGACCTCCTTTTTAATGACATCGTGAATTTTGGGATTCACCCTTCTTTGACTTTGAATTGCGGGTTTGTAGTCCTCCTCCATTAAAATCTTGTGAGTACAAAATTTTGGGTCAATACCCTTAATGTCGGATATTTTCCACGCAATTGCCCCTTTGTGAGCCTTAAGAACTTTCATGAGCTCGGTTTTTTCATCATTAGCAAGACCTTTTGCAATAATAACCGGCAACTTGTCATCACCTTCCAAGAATGCGTATTCAAGGTGAGAAGGAAGATCTTTCAATTCAAGGATAGGTGGTTCCTCGATTGAAGATTTTGGTTCAACACTCATAACTTCCATCGGCGAAAGAAATGGTGGAATAGAAGTATCATCACTAATCAACACCTCATCTTCATTGTCGATTTCATTTGAAGTGAAATCGCCTCCTTGGAATGGAGTGAGATTTGGTGTGGAATTAGCAAGAATCGGATCCAAAATAGTGGGATTGCCACTTGAAGAGCTATCGGAAAAACCTAACACTTCTTGTGAAAACTCATCGCAAACCACATCAACGATGTCAATGTGATTGATGGTAGCGATTGCATAAACATGAGAAGGTTTCGAGTTTTGAGTAGCGTTTATAACAAGTTCCTCTTCTTGGAATCTCAAAGTGATAGTTCTCGCATGAACATCGATAAGCGATCTCGAAGTGTCTAAAAATGATCGACCTAAAATTAGAGGAACTTGAGGATCCGTGGGGATGTCAACTACTATAAAATCAACGGGATAGTAGAACTTCCCCACTTTCACGAAAACATCTTCGGCTACTCCACATGCCATAATCGTAGAATGATCGGCCATCTCGATGGACATGTTCGAAGGAATGAGAGCTGGAAGCGAAAGCGATTTCCAAATGGAAAATGGCATAAAGTTAATGCTCGCACCAAGATCGGCCAAGGCGAGGCATTCTTTCATATCTTGTATGTCACAAGGAATGAGAAACTTTCCGGGGTCACCAACTTTTTCTGGTATGCGGTTAAGATAAACCGAAGAACAATTAGCAAGCTTTGAAAGCTTTTCCTTATCGCTCATCATACTTTTAAAAGTGGAAGCGAAACGAGGCATATATAACAACGCGTCGGCTAAACTCACATCAAAATGCACTTGTTGAAACATTTTTATAAAAAGCTCGATTTGTTGTTTGTTACGTTCTTGCATTTTCTCCTTGTTTCGTCTCGAAGGGTAGGGTAAAGGTGGTGTGGTTTGGTCATTAGGCAACGGCCTTGGAAACTCGGGTTCCACAATTGGTACTGGTTCAACCGTAGGTGTGGTATGAGCGGTACTTCGTGGGATTGTAATGTGCTCCTTTTCAACCATTACCTCGGGTTCTTTCTCGATTTCCTTCTCCTTAGAAGTACTTGGACGAGAGATTGGTTCCTTGAAAGTTTTACCACTTCGTGTAGTAATAACCTTCATTTCTCCCTTCGGGTTTGCAATGGTATCACTAGGAAGACCACCCGAGGAAGAGGGTTTACACATGATTGCTTCAAACATCTTAGCCATTCGGTCCTCAAATTTTGATTGCCTAGCATCCGCTTTTAATAACTCTTGCTTAATCTCATGTTGTCCTAATTCCATCTTTTGTTGATTTTGTTGTAGACGTTGGACATTTCCTTCCATTTTGTTTGCATGAGTTTTAAGTTCATTAGCAAGTTCATTTTTTAGCTCGTTTTTCAACTCGGATCTTAAGCTAATCATCTCACGTTGCATGTTATCAAATTTAGCATCATTTGCTTTTGCATAATCCAAAATTCTCCTTGCAAATTTTTAGTGTGAGCATTTTGAAAACCTTGTGTAGTGTTTTGAAAATCACGGTTTTGGTTTTGATTAGAAATTTGTCCATTCCCACTTTGATAATTCCCCTTGTTGTAATTGCGTGTATTGCCTTGGTAATTACCTTGGTTGTTATTTCGATAATTGTTAACATTTTGGTTTGGTGGAGCTTGATTTTGGCGGGAACCTTGGCCGTTTTGATTGTAAGTTCCCGTTGCTACATAAGCACTCGAAGTGTTACCATCCGCGGTAATGCACTCGGAAAGATCATGAGCTCCCCCACAAGATAAACAACTCTTAGCAACCGCTTTAACCGAAGCGGAATTGGAAGCTTCTTGAGCCTTCCAATGGGACATAAGATTAGCAAATCTATCAAAAAACCGATTTTCCTCATTAGCTTCATCATGTAAGGCGTTAATGCTACGAGACGATTGTGACGAAGAAGACGAACCCATATTGGCAACACTCGGTGTGTTACGAGGGTTATAAACCTTGGATCTATTTTCAATGATTTGTAAAGCCTCATTTGTCGTCTTGCACAAAAAATTACCACCCGCGGCGGCATTCAAATAATCTCGTTCATGATCATTAAGCCCATTATAAAAAGTATCCACTTGATGCAATTCCGTAAAATCATGGTGTGGACATTCATGTAACATCTCTTTAAATCGTTCCCATGCCATTGAAAAACTTTCATTATTTCTTTGCACAAATCGTGAAATCTCATTTTTCAAGTGTGTTGTTTTAGATGGTGGAAAAAACTTGTTTACAAACTTAGAAACGAGATCGGCCCATGTCAAAATCGAGTTTGTCGGTTCTTTCTCGAGCCAAATTTTTGCGGGTCCATCCAACGAGTATGGAAACAACATCATCTTAATGGCGTCATGTGGAACATCCTTAAATTTGCTATTGGCGGTGAGACGGTTAAAATTCCTAATGTGGTAATGCGGGTTGTCTTTCTCATGACCTCTAAACTTATTTGCTTGCAACATCGACATTAAACCCGTCTTAATTTCGAAATTCTCCGCAAGGATGGCGGGAATCACAATAGCCTCTCCAAAACCCTCGGTGGGTGCTTGTAGCAACTCCATCATAGTACGATTAGCCATGACGACTTCTTGTTCTACAATAGGTTCAACAATTGGAGGTTCTTCAACAATCAACGTCTCTTGATTGGCTTGCTTTTGAAGTCGTTTACGAGCACGTTTTGCTTGATTACGAGTGATCATAAACTTCACGAAGAATGGGAGGTGAGCAAAGAAGATTCTTTTTGGGTGTTTTGTGAATTTTTCAATTTTTTTATGTTTTTGATGATATTTAATTTTTTTGGATTTTGGTGTATCTTCGTAGACAACAATCTACAAAATCTCTCCTCGAATCAAACTCTTGATTAAAGAAGCCTCAAAGGAATGAAAACGATCACGTGGAGTGAACGTCTTCTAATGACTTTAGAACTTTGGTGAAAACCAAATTGTTCAAGAGGGTTTAATCACAAAGAAAACCAAGCAAATATATTATATGTAATAATACTTTGGGCGGCAAAACCCTAGATTAGCCTTCAATCTCAAAATACTCACAAGCAAGCGGGGAAACGAGGCGGCGCGAAGCACTTAAGAGCCTTTTTCCTTAGGGTATATTTTATAATACCCGCCTTATACACACCTTATAGTTTGTATTTTTCAAAATCGAGCTTCACGAAAGTATTTATCTATTTTTGCCTTTTTCTTTTTGTTTGAGATTCGAATACAATAATTAGGAGATCAAATCCCAATTAAGGTTGTGTATTCACACTTTTGGAGATATTGTAAATTTATTTTGATACTTAATACAATATATTAATATTTATACAAGAAAAACCAAGAAAATCGATAATACGTATTAGTAGAGTTCTACTAATACAAATACTATTTGGTTAATATTAAAAATAACAATGCAAATTAATCACGACACACCTCCCCAGCAGCGGCGCCAAAATTGATTGTGGTAAAATACACCTCTTGTTTAGGAAAACAAAAGAGTGTATATGAGCGGTAAGTATCGAGTGTTGATTTAGGAAAATCAACACTAATGACCCTTAATGGTGTGAAAGTTCGTTTCCCAAGGAGGTATATGTGTGTGAAAAACTTGCCAAATGTTTGTGATTAATGATTGGTTTAGAAGGGGATTAGAAGAGAAAATGACGAAGACGTAAAAATAAAAATTAACACAAAAACACTACTAGAAAGTTAAAACGTAGAACCTTAAAAATCACCAAAATAAAAATAAATTCTAAAAATTACCAAAAATTCACCAAAAATCAAAAATAATAAACTAAGAGTTTACCAATGATCAAACTTTTTCAAACCTTTTAAATAATTAAATATTCAATTTCTAAATGCTTATTAAAGTCCTAAAAATCAAATAAATTATCAAAAAGCCCAAATAAAGATTTTTCAATTAATAAACCTCTAAAATGACCTAAAATGATTAAAAACTATTTTTTTAGAAATTTAAAACTAGTAAAAACTATTTAAAATGATTTAAAAACTATTAAAACTTAAAATAATTATAAAAATTATTCTAAAAGTGATAAAATTATTCTAAAAGTTGCTAAATTCCTATTTTAATGTAATTAACCTAAGAAAAATGTAAAAAGTGGGAAAAAGTGAAATTTTAAAAATAATAATAAAATAATAATAAAATAATATTAAAAATCAAAAAATTATAAAAAATTCTAAAAACTTGCAAACTAGTTTATTTTAACCTAAATAATCAGAAAATCAAAGTGAAATTACCAAAAAAAACCCCTAATGGGCCCTCAAATGGGCCAAATCCAAAAACAGTCACCCTAAATGGGCTTTTGGGCCCAAAAAGTCAAACTTGGCCTAATTGACTTGGAAAAGCCCTATCTGACTTGAAATTCAATTCTAAGAACAAAACTCTAAAGGCCCAAAAGCTGAAAATATGCTTATCACAGCTTATTGAACACAAAGCTTATTCTTATTGGGCTTTTTAGCCCATTAAGCCATAAGCTAATGCCATAAGCTCTAATTTGACACACAACCCTCTTTTAGGATGCTTAAGAGATCTGTCAAAAGAAATTTCCAATAAGCTAACTCAATAAGCCAGAAAATAGAAAAGAAAAAATTCACAAAACGACAAAATAGTCGTTTTTGAGAAATAATGCACCTCAGAAGCTGATTCAACTTGCAAAAGCTTTCAAATGGACTCAATAAGCAATATCAATCAACAAAAATCCAATAAGCACAAGCAATAAGCCAGAATAAGCACAAATGAACTTATGTAAAAGTCAAAGGAGTTGGTTTTCTAGTCAAACCTAAAAGTCAACCACCCAAATGCTCCAGGATAAACAAATGGGTCAAAATATGAGCACCTATTACAAAAACAAAGTTGTTGCTGGTTAAAATAAGCTATTATAGCTTATTGATAAGCTGACACCAAAATTGCACTAGCAGTGGCAACCAGCAAGGGAAAGGAGTTCCCACTGCTTTGACTATTTGACCAAGCTTATTTGAGAGTTCTTGTTTGATTCAATTGGAAACAAAGGCACCCTTGTGATCAGTGAACCACAAGGAGTCAATAGCAACAATAAAATCACAAAATGATCCACACAATAAGCCACAATAAGCCAAACAGTCCACAGATATGCTCCAGATATGCAAATAAGCAGTTAAGCACTAGATAAGAAGATTTAAGCAAAATAAGCCAACCAAACTTAACCAGATGCATACACAAGCTATATAAACTAACAATAAACACAAAGCAACAAGAATCAAACACTGAATCAAAGTAAATAGCAAGATCAAAGCACAAAATGTTACTGATGAACAATGAACAATATGCAGAAACAATTTGCTGATATACTTGACACATGATCCAATTTCAAGCCTCAAATCCTTCTACCCTGGTGTGATTAACTATGATTTAGCACTTGTTACCCTTAACCTATGCTTAGATCTAGGTGTCCTTAAAATCCTAGCCAATTTTACCAAGTTATGAAGATTTTATAGCCAATCTATGAATCAATGTGTTCAAACCCACAAATCCTGCAAACAGATGAACAAAAACACCCAACAAACAGATACCAGTACTTGCAAACAACACACAAGCACTTAACAAGCCACAAATCCAACTTATGCAGTAATCCCAAACACCCTTTTAAAACTTGATTTCACAAATTTCCAAAGGCTTATGAAGATTCAACCCACAAATCAGATTAGTAACACCTCATTAACATCAAACAAAGCCAAATCAACAATAATCAACCACAATAACACAGATTCAAGCAATAATCCACAAAAATCACAAATAATCAGAAACTTAAAGAGAAAATGAAAAGGGAAGAAGGTGCAAACCTCCAAGACCTACATCCAGGCCCTGGATTGTTTGAGCTGAGGTACTAGCAGAACAAGTACCAGCTTCCAATGTTGCTAAGATTAACAAACACAAAGTGAGATCAAAAATAATGCCAACTTTCTGATTTTTGAAACCCAAGCTTTATCAACTAAAACCTTGCCTCAAAAACCTTCAAACATATAAATGGAACTCAGATTTTAGCTTCTCAAACACCAAACTTTTATAAATAACAGATTAGAACTCAAAATTTTAAGAAATTCAAACTTTATTTCATAAAAAGGAATTACAAAGATTAAAAGCTAAAATCTGGAACAAAGGGACTCTCACATGTTGAGGTCTCCTTTTATAGGCAAATGCCTGGCTAAACACTATTCACAAACCCTAGAACTGAATTTCCCTAAATGCCCTTGCAGAATCTTCTAGGTGAGTTGCCAGCTGTTTTGGGAGAATCCTGGACGTTTGTTGAGTGCTTAGGGACCAAGTAATGATTTGCAGCCCTTGATTTGGCCAAGTAAGGATCAAGTGCCAAGTGTCGTATTGTGAGTGGGGATGGGGGAATCATTCTGGTAGTGGGATTTAAGGTTTAAGGTGTGGGATGTGATTGAGGTGATGTGAATCACACGTGGGTTGAGTCAATTTTGATTTCCCCTTTGTTTTGCTCATTTTTGATCCTGGGTAAAAATGTGTTCTTGCCAGGTAAAAATCCAAACAGTAAGTGTTTGGCGCAATTTTAGGAATTTGAAGTTTGGAGTTGGCAGTTTAGGTCCTTGAGTTTTGGAAAAGAGTGAATAGCAAGTTTATTTTGTAAACAAAACGTGTTCCTTTGTTTATTCAACTTTCACCACTTGGCAGTTTTGTCACAAACTTTCCAAAAAGGTTATCAAGGGTTAATTTTGACACTTTTGCATATTTCAAGGGCTGATCTTGGACAATGTTGATCTTCAAAGGTCTTCATTGTATCTTTGGCTTTATGAGGGACCATTGTTGGCAATTTTGATTTGTTGAGGGACTAATCTTGCCATTTCTTCAAAGTTGAAGGACCATTTGTGTAATTTTGACAAACTTAAGGGACCAAACTTGTAATTATGAATATACAAGGGTTTTAAGTGTCATTTATTCAATAAATGAGGATCAATCTTGTTTGTCTTCAAGTCTTCAAGGGAATTTGTTGAAAATTCCATGATTAAGGCCCGGTTCTTTGTACGGCTTTGTTTCTCGTGTCCGTTTTTGCCTTGTAACTTGTGATCTTTTGTCTTTTTCACGATATCCATACCTAAAATACACAAGTAAACAAACACAAGCATATATATGGTATTTTATGACATTTTTGTGCATTTAAAGCCCGAAAAGAACGATGAGAACATGTATAAATGCCATCTCATCATAACCCACTTTTTCAAGATGATGTGGATGATTCTCTATCCACTTTGGAACCTTCTCCCATCTATGATTCTCCACCGGTCTTTGATGCTTATGATGATGATTCTAGCTCAGACTCGGATGATTATGATGACCTTACTTCTGAGTATCCCGATCTGCCCACGTATGATGATTTCGATGAGGCTGATACTCTTTCGAGCGATTCTTCACATGATGAAGATCCTCCACCTACATCACTCGATCCTACTTTGGACTATTACTCATTTGAGGAAGACTTCTCTACGTTTCTCAACACTTACTTCCCTCATGAGAGTGATGCTCCTCCTTTGGACTTTGAAGATTATCGTCTTGATCCTACTTTGGATTTGAAGCACATTCTTTCAAAGGAGAAGAAACTGGTCGACACCAATATCCGCAGCACATATGAGTTAACACCTCTTTGTCTCCCTTCTGAGGACGAGGTTGTGCTTCTTCGCGGATCTTCTTCCCATTCTGCTGAGCCTGAGTGCTATTTTCTCCTAAAGGAAAAGGTGTTCGACCCCGATATTCAAATTCTGCAGCCATCTCAGTATCCACCTGATGAAATAAAAGGAAATATCATTGGAGCTTATGGAAATTTGCTTGCACCACTTCACCCTTGCTTCCACCGTGCTCCATCGCTGCTTAAGGGAACATTGCCTATTCTTCCTTGGCTTGCCTTGTTCGCCTTAAGCTTGTGCTATATGATGGACGAAAACTATATCTTTGATCCTGGTGGATATATTTCATGCTTCTTCCGTTGATAATCAAGGTCGAGTCAGGCTCACGACTCGGTTAACAAAAATCAAGCGCTTCTTGGGAGGCAACCCATGCATCTATCTTTTCGCTTTCTTTATCATAAGTGTAGGGGAGACCCTTTGGTTTGCTATTTCCTCTCCTCACTTCTTAATCAGGAATTCGAGCTTCAATGATCCACTCTTGATGATTCTTGACGACCCGTGATTCCGTTTTCCCGGTTCTTTCCTAAACTCTTTTCGATTCACTATTTTATATTTTCTCAATATTAAAATAGGAATCTCTTTAGTTGTCTCTTCCTTAGCGAGATTTAAACAACGTGCACAATGTCATAAGTGTAGGGGAGTTTACTCCCACATGCTTAAACATTGAGGACAATGTTTATGTTAAGTGTAGGGGGACTTCTATCGAAGTTAAGTGGCCTTTTCCTTGTATTTGTCCTCATTTTAACCGGAAAATCAATTTCTCGACATTTTTCAAAATTTTTGCTCTATTTTGGCCTATTAGTTTTTACTTTTGTATAGTTATTTTCTTTCCTTGTTAGAATAAATCTTTAATAAAGTGGTTTTAATTTTCAAACGTTGTGAATCTTTTGACTCAACCCGAGTTTACTTATCTAAGCTACTCTAGCTAGTATCCTTAACGTGTTTAAGTCAAGTTTTGCTAGGCTTTTATATAGGGAGCTATAAAACGCGAAAGTATTAACTCTCACGGGTTAAGAACAAGAACTTTTCACAAGTTCCTATAATTGATCCTAGAGAGTCGTTTATCAAGGGAACTTTAAAACGCGATTTCTAAACTTGAAAAAGTCTAAGAATTTGCAAGATCCTATAGGTGACTCGAAAACCCAAAACTTTGATTTAATAGTCTAAGCATCCACGAGTCTCATTCTTTGAGATTTTAAATTGTGGAGAACGAGAGATGATAGAGCCAATTATAAGTTTGGTATTCTTTCGTGAATTTATTTTAGTTAATTATGAGCCTATTCTCCCATCGCCTGTTAATAAATTTATCTGCAATAAATAAGGTTGTACGATTTGAAAAGTTACTTAGCTTCTAGCCCAAGATCGTTTAAAAGTTGCTCGGTATGGATTAGAGTTCATAGCCAAGGCATAACTTATTGAAGCGGGATGCGAAGATTGGCGAGTCCAAAAAGGCCCTTACAAGGCATGAGGGCTATATTTTGTTGCTAAAGATCCAAGTGATGTGAAGAATCATTTATCGAAAATCAATATGAAGGATCGAGACACACGACGAAAAGCAAAAACTCCCCAAAAGTCATGGAGAAGTGTATCCGAAAAGACCCTAGCAAGGTATGAGGATAAATAGATCCAAGTCATAAAAGGAGGCGGATCGTTGTATATCAAAGTCCAAAATAAAGATTAGAGAAAAATGAAGAAGTCGTGGTCCAAGTATGAATCTCTCAAAACTTCAAGTGAAGAAATTCCTATTATGAAGAGAAGGCCATAATTTCATGAACGTCTCTCAAGGTTTGAAGTATGAAGTCGCTGCCAAATATCGGTCCGAGAAAGGTCTCAAATCGCGAAGCGAGTTATGCCAAGATATGAACTTTATGAGGTCCCGAGAAGCAGTTTTAAAAGATTTTGTCCTTTAGCTAACTATTGATTAAATCGTTCACTTTATTTTCGGACTAAATAACTATCAAAATAAGTCAAAAATGCATCCTCGTGATCATTCAAGACAACAATAAAATATAAGAGATACCCCTAGGAATAAGGGAGTCTAAGTGAATAATTGGCCCACATGAGTTCGTGTTAGTTTGCTAACTTATAATAACAATGATCTCGTTTTTAAGCTTGGTTTGGAGAAAGTGAAAACTTGAGGATGATGATTGTTCATAACATTTCCAAAACCCAAGGTATGCTTTTGATTTCTCTACTTTGAATATTTATAGTTTTCTATCTCTTTAATAAAGGCCACTATGAATTGATTATGATGAAACGTGTAAACATGCTTTGTGACTAATGCATTGCATGAGGACATTGCAATGGTCAAGTGTAGGGGATTTGATAGGTGTGTAAACACCCATCCTTTCTACCACTTAATAACAATAATAACCGGACCAAAACGTGTATTTTATGTCTTTTATGTCGGAATTATGCGTGGTTTGTCTTTTTGTTGTGATTTAGGACGAAAAGGTGAAAAGTGGAGAAAACACGGGCATTCAAGGGCTTTTATTGAAGAAATAGATGAAAAGACGAAGTCAAGAAGTCAAGAGTGCAAAAAGAACGGAAGTCCAAGACCAATTATGAAGATTTATCGAAGAAAAAGTCAAAAGACGGAAGTTTACTTAATGCCGAAGAACTCAAGTATACTTTATTGAAGAATTAAAAGACGAGTTCAAAGAAATTCCGAGCCACAAGTCATTAGAGTCCAAGTTTAAAGAAGATTAGAAGAATAAAGGACTAATGGTGCAATTAATGAAGATTAAAGGCTTAAGGACCTAATGACGCAATTAAGAAGAAAGGAAGGAGGGGAGGAAGCTTCCTAATCCTCCCCTATATATAGATTAGGCTAGTTAATTATTTTTCTTTTTTGGCTAAGTGTGACAATTAGTCTTCCACCATTTACTTACCTTGCACCTTTAAATTCATGTCATTTAAATACTTGTCAAATTTAAATACCTTGTCTTGTACCTTAAATTCCTTTAATTTCAAGTAAGTTTCCATTTAATTCTTGTTAATCTTTATTTTATCTTGTTAATCTCCTATCTACCTTTCTTAATCTTTGATTTTTATGTTTATTTTTGTGTTCATGTTCATGTTCTTATTTTGATCAAAGTGGGTTTTGATTATTGTGGTTAGATTTGTTAGTTTTATTGATTTAGATTGTTTGTTTATAATTATTGAATGTTTTGTTAATTAGTTTGGTTTAATCTTGTGTTTTATTTTGGTTAAATTGTGGTTAGATTCGTTGTTACTGTGTTCCCTGTTCTTCAGGGGTGTTTATTTTTGTTACTGTAATTCCCAGGTAAGTTCCGGATCAACTCTTGTTCATTCAGAAGTCTTTGTTATCAAGAAAAACTTCCGGATCAAGGAGTGAGTGATTCATCCGGAACCTCTAAATGTTCCGAATCAAGCAATCTCATTCGGAACATTGAAAGTTCCGAACGAAAGTTCCGGATCAAGGACAACCTCCGAATCAAATATTCCGGATCAACAAGTTCCGAACCAGGAGGGTTCATTCGGAAGTGTTCCGGATCAAGAAGTTCTGGATCAACATCTTGTTCATCCGGAAGAGTTCCGAATCAGCAAGAACTTCCGAATCAGGAAACTTCCGAACCAAAAGTTCTGGATGAAGAAGTTCCGGATCAAGAAAGGTTCATTCGGAAGAGTTCCGATACAAGGGTTAAGCAGAACTTCCGAATAAAGCAACTCATTCGGAAGAGTTCCGAATCAGTATCTTCCGAACCAAAACTTCTGAATCAAGGATTTCTTTCAGTAAACTT
Source organism: Glebionis coronaria (assembly GCA_025667525.1). NCBI lineage: Eukaryota > Viridiplantae > Streptophyta > Magnoliopsida > Asterales > Asteraceae > Glebionis > Glebionis coronaria. The sequence goes on from CM046878.1 coordinate 317,525,612, forward strand.
CCGAATCAGCAAAGTTCCGTATGAAGGATTGTTTTGGATAAGTGACATATTCAGAATAATTTGTTCCGGATCAAGGATTTTGGTAATATTCCGAGCGAAGAAGAATCATTCCAAGCGAAGGTGACATTCCGGATGAGTGATTGTTCCGAACGAAGGATTATTCTGAATGAGCTGCATTCAGGTTCTTTTTAGTTTTTGTTTTTGATTTTTAATTTCAAGCTTTACTTTTCTCGCCATTTTCCTTAGTCACACTTTAAGTTAATTTTGCCTTAGATTTATTTTAGCCTTGCCTTAGTTTAAGTTTTAGTTACGTTTTAGGTTTGCCTTAGATAGTTTTAATTTCGCGTTATTCACATTAATTGCCCTTTTAATTTCTAGTCACGTTTTAAATACTTGCACTTACTTTAAATTAGTTTTAGATTTACTTTAATTGCACTTTTACTTTAAAGTTTCGCACATTTTATATACTACAACGACACATTTTTGCTTCACCAAAGACGGCTGAGTCGCACATAGAACCTAGATCAATTCGATTAGACCACTACTTCGAACTTTAATTTTTATACGGGCCAAGAGCCTAATATTACCAGTCTTAACACGCCATCAACTACAAGAGCACGCATTATATTTTTACTTTAATGCGTTTCTCTCTGAGAAGGAACCTACAACTTGGCAACAAGCAAAGACATAATCCTCTTGGATTGAAGCCATGCAAGAGGAACTTAATGAATTCTAATAAGTGTGAAAACACTTATCCTTTTACCACTATTATAATAAAAACAAGACCAAATCGTATATTTTATGTCGTAAAAGTCGGAATTATGCGTGGTTTGTGTTTTTATTGTATTTTAGGACAAAAATATGAAAAAGGAAGAAAACACGGGCTGTCACGTGCTTTTATCGAAGAAAAAGACAAAAGACGAAGTCAAAATATCAAAAGTGCAAAAAGAACGGAAGTCAAAGGCCTATTCTAAAGATTTATCGAAGAAAAAGTCTAAAGACGAAAGTTTAACAAGTCGAGGAACCCAAGTCTAATAAATGAAGAAATTATAAGACGAGTTCAAGATATTTGTCGACAAATCCCGAGCCAAAGTCAAAAACGTCAATTTAATTAAAGACGAGAAGACAAAAGGAAGAAAGAAGGAAGCATCCTACCAACTCCCTTCTCCTATAAATACCCTCCTAATGCTTCATTAGGAGGGGGTTAGCTAGCTACTTTTTTTTAGTAGTCATTTTATTTTTAGTTTTTCATATCTTTAAAGAGAAGTAGGTGATTCTACTTTCTCTCTCAACATTTCTTCATCTTTTCTTTCAAGTTTTAAGCTTTCATTTAATCTTGTATTTGGAATCATTAATCTACAAGTTCAAGTTTAAGCTTTCATCATTAAACTTTTCAACCTTTCTTTATTTTGATTTGCTTATGATTCGAAATAATCATAGATCTTGTTTCATCTTGATGTTTGTTTGATTAAAAAGTTTATCTTTTTGTTCTTATCAAGTCTTTATACGATTTAAGCTTTTAGCTTATTATGCTTTTTAGCTTATTTCGTGTTTAGCTTATTTTCTTTTAAGTTCTCTTAAAAATTTAGTTTTTTTAAAATTTGTTTTAATAAGTGCTTATTTATAGTTTTGAAAGTTTCTTATTCGTGCTTATTTAGTTCTTTCATTATTGATTTGGTTAAGTGTCGGATTGTGCTTATTAAAAAGGAGCTTATTCGTTTTGCTTATTACGTGTTACATTCCATCGGAAAAGGGTTTACCCTTTCCGACGGATATTCCGATTGCTTGCACCGGAAAAGGGTTTTCCCTTTCCGACAATTTTTCCGATACATTCTATCAGAAAAGGGTTTTGTATTCTGATCGGTATTCCTACAATAATAGTGATCAAATATTCCGACCGTTTTTCCGACGGATTTTTTCCGACAAAGATTCTGACGTGTTTCCCCATAATTATTCCGATAGATTTGGGTTTTCGTTATTTCGATAGTAGTGGTAAACATACTTTCCGATCGTGTTCCGACTGATTTTTCCGATCACTATTCCGATGGTATTCCGACAGTGGGTATTCTGACGGGTTTAAGTTTTCCATTTTGTTTCTAGTTAATTTTCTAGTTTTCTTTTCCTGCCAATCAAGATTAGATTTCTCTCTTTTATTTTTATGCTTAATAACTTTTCGTTTATTTTATCATAGATATGACTAATCAAGCTCCCCCTTTTAATGACGAATTACAATAATTCCACCTTAAACCGTGATCAATTCGAATTGAATCGAGTACGAACACACACACACAAAAGCTTTAAATCAAATTCCAACGACTTGAAGTATGGGAATTAGTTCTTTTACCCGACAACGTCAACATCCTTACATTGTTGTGGGTATATAAGGTCAAACTCGATGAGTTGGGTGGTGATTTAAAGAACAAGGCTAGATTGGTTGCTCGAGGTTACAAACAAGCATTGGGTATTGACTTTGAAGAATCCTTTGCTCCTGTGGCAAGATTGGAGGCAATTAGACTATTCCTTGCTTATGGTGCTCACATGAATATGATCGTCTATCAAATGGATGTTAAGACGGCATTTCTCAATGGTGAATTTAGGGAGGAAGACTACGTAAGCCAACCGAATGGATTTGTCAACTCGGAGTATCCTAATCATGTGTAGAAGCTCAAGAAGGCTCTTTATGGGTTGAAACAAGCTCCACGAGCGTAGTAGGATCTCCTATCGTCATATCTCATACTGAAAGGCTTCTCGAAAGGCAAAGTGGACCCGACATTGTTTATTCTCACGGAAGGCAACGACATGACACTAGTACAAATTTATGTTGACGATATAATATTTGCTGCCACTACTAAAAAATTTGTCTGACCATTTTGAGAAAATCATGTCCACACGTTTTAAGATGTCGATGATGGGAAAAATATCATTTTTCTTACGGTTACAAATTTTTTAGAATCCCAAAGGCATCTTCATTAATCAATCCAAATATGCTCTTAAATATTTGAAAAAGTATCGTTTTGAAAACTGTGACCCCATGGATACTCCAATGGTGGAGAGATCCAAGTTGGATGAGGATAGGTATGGGATTGCTGTCGATCCTAAAATTTATCCTGGAATGATTGGCAACCTTCTCTATCTGACTCCTAGCAGGCCTGATTTTCAATTTGCTATATGCATGTGTGCCCGGTATCAGGCTCGACCTACCGAAAAGCACTTACATGTTGTGAAAAGGATCTTTTGGTACATTAAAGGAACACTTAATCATGGTCTATGGTATCTGAAGGACTCCTTTATTTCTCTAATATCATATGCGGATGCGAATCATGATGGGTGTCAAGATAATGGACTGATTAATTGGGCATCTAAAAGGCAGAAAAGCGCTGCGATATCTAATATAGAGGCAGAATACATTACCATGTCCGGTTTTTGTGCTCAAGTTCTATGGATGGGATCATAATTGACTGACTACAGTCTTGGGTTCAACAAAATTCCGATGTACTATGATAACAAGAGCGCCATTGCCCTTTGTTGCAACTATTTTCAACACTCCAGGGCGAAGCATATTGACATTCGCTACCATTTCATCAAAGAGCAAGTGGAAAATGGAGTGATCGAGCTATATTTTGTCAACACTGAGTATCAGTTGGCTGACATATTCACAAAGGCTTTAAATCAAGGACGTATCGAGGTTTTGATCGAGAAGCTTGGTATGAAATCATTCTCACCGGCGACTCTTCAAGTGTTGGCAGAAGAATTTGTAGAATAGTGGTGGTAAACTATTTCTAGTATCATTTTATCGTGATCATGTATATATTATATATATTACTAAAAAAGCAAAATACAAAAATATAAAACCTACAAAAACCATAAAAAAATATAAATCAAGAAAATCCAAAAATATTTTTCATTTTTAAAATGGACATGTCTTTTAGTACGATAATATTTACGGTCTTAGGAATGTCGATTAAAATTGACACGGTGCCATAAATAGAGTTCGTCTAAAAGTTATATATATTTTAAAACATGCCCACAATGGCTTGTAGTTATTTCTGACTACAACCCGCTTTTCACATTAAAGTAACGTATTTCTTTTGAAAACTTTGGCTCACAACGAGAATTAATTTTCTCGGGTATGGTTCACTTTAAAACCTTGCAAGAGATCAAGTTTACTTTAAGACTTGGTATAACACAAATTTGTGTAAGCTTCAGTGCATTCAGTTGTTAAAATAAGAGAGAATCTTATTGCCACCAGAATCGTTTCTTCAAAAACATTAAACGGAAAATGTCTTCATAGATATTGACTCTTTAAACAACGACTACAGCTCTTTAAATAGAACATGGGTCTTTGTATAAGGGGGAGAAAATATTAAATCGTCTTGGAAAGAAATTGGTCTTCAAAAAGTTTTCTGAAAAATGCAAAACGGTTAATGTCTTCTAGTATATCATATGTGGTGTGTGCCTTATGAGATAGGATGTTCATGGCCTTAGGAAATATTTCATATGCCTTAAGTTCATAAGGTTGGAGAGTTAGTTGTGTGAATGTGTTCTCGAGAAATAAGTGGTAACAGGTATTATGTATAAATGGGAGGACTTATATTGCAATTGAGCGAAAGATAAGTTTGGTTTTGACTAGTCACACATCTCCCCCCCCCCCCCCGTTTCATTCTTTTTGCAAAAAACAACACATACACAAACACTTTCTTTTCCTCCCGCCATTGTTATATATCAAAAGCTTCCAAATCTCGCAAATCTGCTCAAATCAATCTAAGGTATTACTCAAAACATGTTTATCACTTGGTTTATAATGCTCCCATCATGTTTAATTAGTCGATTCTCAACCTAGATCTCAAGATCCATCTGTTAGGGTTCATAAGAAATTATGGTTGGAAAAAGTAAAATTGATAGGGTTGTTTTGCTTGGTTAAGAGTTATAAACATAGGTCATGCTTAGATTTTCTCCAGAAACTTACCTAGCTCTGAAATCGAACCCAAGAACAAACTGCTTCGTAATATCTGTCGGTTATTACGGAATGTTCATTTTTGGACATTACGAAAAGTGATTGACGACATTGTGAAGTATGTTGTTAACAGATATTGCGAAAAGTACCACACTGAATCATTGCGAAAACTGAAGTTTTTGGACATTGCGAAATGTGGTCCTGAGTATTGCGAAATATGTTCTGAACTGATATTGCGAAAAGTACGATTTCCATAAATTGCGAAATGTAAGACATACGATTATTGCGAAATGACGTTTTTGCATTATTACGAAATGTGACTTTTCAACATTGCGAAATGTGACTTTCCTTTATTACGAAATATGAGTGTTTGAGGTATTGCGAAATGTTTGAACACATGGACATTGCGAGATTTATGAGTGTTCAATTTTGCAAAATACAGAAACCTAAAACATGGCAAAGTGTTGATTCTTCTCATTTTGTATAATTTTGTTACACTAAGATTAATCTGACACCATTTTCTATGTTAATAAAAATGACATAGGATTTATACTTAGATATCTTAGAGAAACAAAATGATGTGATGTGACACGTTTTATCATGCTAAATGTTTACATGCTATATCTTTACATTATATATAAGAGGAGGGATTTGCCACGTCATCAATCAGGGTCACTAATCCCAGTCAGCAGTCGGGCTAGGTTTTGGGCTTAATGTTTTGGGCTTAAATGTTTTTTCTCCGACTCCCACCGCATAAATCGTTAATCATAATCTTATTCTTTTCTGCTAAAAAATCAATACCAATCGGTTCAACATCTTACGATCAATTTGTTCTTCCACCAAAAAAATATCGCCAGACTTTTTTTGAAGTTTGAGCAAGCATGAATCCAAGATCTACAAAGTCCGTAAGTGGTTTTAATTTGTTTCTTTCTATATGTAAGTCATAAAAAGTATCGGCTATTTGTTTTTTATGATCCAAGATAATCGAAGATAGAAATAAAAAATCGAAAGAGATAAATAATCGATCCAAAGAAAATTATTATATCTTTTTTTCTTTTCAAATGGTTTATGTATTCAATTATAGTGTTTTCTATATGACTATATAATTTTCTATCTAATGATCAAGGTTCATGTGTAATACTCGAATTTTATGTAATAGTCGAATTAACAAATTAACACTTTATTTTTATGTGTTAATTGTGGTTTTGATATCGTAGTGAGTAGTTTTGACTATTTGGATAGAAGCAAAATGCTTATAATTTTGGTTATATTAACTACTTGCTTATCATTTTGATTATAAGCCGAATACAGTTGGATTATGAGATTATAAAGTGTATATTTAGGATTGTTAAAAATTTAGTGATGCAGTCATGTATTAAATCCGGTGAAGGATCTGATCCTTTTCAATAAACCTCCTCAAAGTAATTAAATTTTCAAGACGAAAGATTATCTATTATCAAATCTTGCTGGTGGGTTTCCATTTTTTAAGCAGGAAAGCAGCATCATAAATCCATCAAACACTTATATATCAATTAAAGCGACAGGCGATTCAAGCTGGAAACTTATTAACCTTCATTCCTATAGGAAGGCTACCGTTGCAGCTGCTTCTGGTAAATCTTGCGAAATTGAGGCGGAGTTCTGTTGTGGATAGGCATGCTGTCATTCTAGGTACGAATTGGTTATAAAGTTTTATGCTTGCAGTTTCATGTATGTGGCACTTTTTTATAGCATTCTGTTGTTTCATAGGATCTGAAGACTCATCCTTCCCCATATTATCAACTGCGCATAATCACACACCTCCTAAAGTTCACACACCGCCTCATACCACTTCGTGTAGACAAGATATTCATCCTAATAGTGATGTAAGAAGGCATTTGATGACGAGGGCCTTAGGCATTCCCACTTCCACTGCCATTCAAATTCACATGAAAACATTGCGATTTTTGCTGATGCAGGTAACAATCTCTAATTTGAATCTGCGGTATTAATTGTGATTTTTTTCTGAATATTCTATTTTCTTCTTCTTTTTTATGCTGATGATATCCAATATTCTACCAAATCTTCAGGCATTCCTACAGTCGAAAGTGACAACCAAATTTTCTGAAATGTGGGCACTGATACTCTTGGACCAGTTCTGTGATTAATGATGATCCTGGACAAAGTTGTGTACTTGTGTGCAAAGTCTAGGTATACCTCTTTTGCATATTCTTCAGCATTTGAATTTTCAGTAGGTGGTCGTGTAATAATATGTTTAGTAGCTGAGTTTGAGTGGACTAATCGATTGTGCTATAACATCATATTGTTCTTGAGATTGTACGCGATGAATAGATGAAGTCGTGTCTAGGTTTTCAAACAGCTTTAAGAAGTTAATTGCCATGCCTGGACTTAACGACACCAATTATTTACGCACTCCAAAACCTGAAATTTGCATTAGTATGAATAGAACTTATGAATTCCATTCGAGTATATAATAAGTTTCTAAAAGAATGTAGATTAACTTGGAACAAACAAACACGAATTTAAGGGTCTTATTCTTTGAAATTAGTACTGTAATTTGCAACTATTAACAATTCGGAGTTCAGAAAAGAATTCTATATCACCTCTTATGTGAATTATATAATCGTTGCGTATTAACTTACGTATTTTATATTTTATTATTATCTTCGTAATGTAAAGGGTAAGGTTAGAGAAAAGCATAATGATTATAGATTATAAATTATCTAAGGTTAGGTAATATATCATAATAAGGTTATAGATTATTGTTCGTTTTTTAACAATTTTCCGGTCTAGAACTGGTCCCTATGGCATCTGCTGTACTGGGTAGTTGTGTACTTTTTCTATATATATAATTGACATAACTAATTTTTGGTTCTTGCATCCTATAAAATGTATATCAAGATGGAAAATGGAATGCTCATGTTTGTTCTTTCTTGGCGTAATAAATGTATATGAAAGAAAAGAGGCAACATCAGACAGTATTTTTAAGAGAGTATGTGTTATGCCCATCACAATATTGTAGTTTCTAAATGTTATTTTCTATTAACTGTAGGGGCGGTATAGTATTGGTTTTTAAGTACGAGTTATTTCACCTTAAAATACAGTATTTGTTATGCAGTGGTGCAATAGATTCATAAAAAAGGGAGCCTATGCTGGTATGGGTGTGGTATATTACATTCAACGAGAAAAGTATATTTTCCTTCTCTTCACCTGTAAAAAACTGTATTTTCGTAGCTCAAAAGAAACTATCCTTTATGTTCTTTTGATATTCTGAGTTGTTAATATTGTTTGGTGTCCTTCTCATAGAGCGTTTGTTTTTTGTTCTCCTATCCCAAAGTAGTAGTATTTAATTGCTAGAATCAGGGCTGATTCAAGTTTTCATTTATATCATGTCTCGATTGTAGATATCTCTGCATAAAATAGTTTACATTAGATGCATCTAAAATTTGGAGGTTTAGGGTCTCATATATCTATCTTACGCCAACACTTCAAAAGTTAAGTAGTCTATGTAAAGCTAAATAATCCAATAGCTCCTTAAAATTTGCAATCTCAAACACTCTTGAAGTTGTCTTAGCGCTGTTATTTGGGATTGGTTATTATTAGACAATCTATCAGAAACCGAGTATTTCAGTCCAAACCAATCAGATGACTGAATCTCTTATAAACACTTGAAACTGATTTCGAATAGCGACAAGAGTTTTCATTAGAAATATGTCTAAAAGATGATCCACTGCGCACTATTTGCGGGTACAAAGTTCAGTTTACTGTTAAAGAAATATTGTAGAGAAATATGTTTGGCATAATAAAATATTACAAAGATATCTATATATAGTGGTTTGGCATTGTACATTGAAGTTGTGTGTGATAATCTGACCATGATGTAATTTATTTGCATCATCATATCTTCTCTTAGGGGCTACATATCTCTAGAGTATGTAGTAAATGGTTTCTTTTTGGTGAAGTCAGCCATTTTTAGCTTTGGTGTGTTAGTGTTGGGGATTGTGAGTGGGAAGAAAAACATAAGTTTTTTTTAATGAAGATCACCATGATAACCTTATTGGACATGTAAGTGAATTGCTAATGACCATTCAGTGATGAAATTGTACTAATTTATGTTTTCTATTTATCACACATCCAGGTATGGAGACTTTACTAAGAAGGCAAATCTTTTGAAAAGATCGATCCTACATTAGTTGAGTCATGCTCTATTTTAAAAAGTCTTGCGGTCCAGTACACATTGGTCTCTTATGTGTGCAACAACGACCAGAAGATAGACCAAACATATTGTATGTGGTTTCCATGATCTATTTTTTAGAGTATATAGTTGCTGCAAAAAAACCGCTGGTGTCAAACAAGAAGTCGGGTTGGTGAAAAGAGGAAGATGGCACGCAAGGAGTAAAAGTTATTCATGTCAAACAAAGGTATGTTAACTAATATTTGAGCCTTTTATTGACTGATATTTGAGGACTGGGATTGGAGATGCGAACAATAACGACCATTTATATGTTTGTGCCTTACGCTCCATCACAACCTTTTAGTAAACCTTCTTCCGTATGTATCTGATTGTTGTGTACTTTCGATCCTATAGTGAATACATGTAATAAATCTGGTAACATACCAAACGAGTTGATGAACTGCTCGATTTTAAGTGCAATTGATTATTTGGGAATCACCATTGTTTATTCAAGTAAAGAGAAGGCTGAAAAGATTTCTAAAACTAAGACTAAAGTTGTAAAGATTGACCAAATTAGTGAAGCTCATCCATAGAAAATGGTTTAGCAGACATAATTATCAATCTAAAGTGTCTTACGTACAAGGTATGCTAAATTGTTAATTGTAGCTCAATTTTCACATGTATAATATGTGTTCTAAATACCGTACAATTTGTCTTACTGTTGTTATTACCTACAGATCTTGAGTCAGTCGTAGAATATTAGTTGTTGCTTCTGCTAATTGTGTGATTAGATACAATTATTTGTTTTGTTTCTTGACGTGACTGTCTATTGTGGAAGCATTTGATCTAGCAAAACAACAACTAATAAGAATTATAACCAATCTTTGTTACGTCCTAAAACTTTTAAGCACACATACTTGATAGTGCACATGCTTTTTTTTCTTCATATATATACATATATATATCCTTCTTTGAGGTACAATAATCAGACTGAGATTTTTGAGTGTATATGCTATTTCTTTTGCTGAAATATTTTGGGATCAATTGGGTCGTTTTTCTAGAATTTGTAGTGACAGTTCGATTTTTTTTGTAGAAATCGTAAATGTTTTGTGAAGATGCAACATAAAGTGATCCGGTAAAGAAGCTGCAGGTTATTGAGACGCGGGCGAGGAATGTGTTTAAAACCGGTAAGACTATTTGGTTTGTTACATGGTTTATGCATTGATCGATATCATATTCATCATCTTTATATGTTGCAGTTGGAAACCTCGAACAAAAACTTCGTGAAACATGAAAATAAGATTATTGCGGATATCCTTTTTACGGTATCTTAAATGGCAGATTTCATTTGCTGCAACATATTTTTTTCATTAGTTTCTGATATTCGCTACCACAATTATCAAATTATGCAATTTTTAAGGCTTTGATTTTTAAAATAATCAATAAAAATATGTTTCCTAGAACAGCTTTTAAAGTACAGCGCTTTAACACTTAATTTTTTGTTTCATGATATGCCTCCATTAACCTCACACAAGTGAACCTCAATATGTTATGACCCGCCCATACTCTTGTCAAAACAACCTGTATGCTTATCACAGTGAAAATTTAGCTCACTTCTTAAGCTCTTCTGGAGCTTTTAAGAATACCGGCACATAAAGGTGGTGTCAGATTTTGGATACTATAATATTGTGTTACGTGTTCTCATTCTTTGTTTGTGTTCGCCATCTGCCTTAAATAGCTATGAACATTCAGACGGTGTTTCTTGCAAATGGGATTTCCTCAGATCTATTGTACAAGAGAAAAAACGATCTGCATTTTTGGACTTAAAAGGGTTCGACCAGATGGTACTTACTTCTTGCGATAGAATATTAGAGGTGCGAGCTGCAAGTTCCCCAACGACTCTAATGAAGGTAGATTAATTTTTGGATTATGTTTGATCAAATTACTTATAGATTTTCACGCCTGATGTGGTGCTTCAATAATGCTTATTTATTTTTACTTTGTCTAACTTAGGTTGTATGCCTTTTTCCTCACCTGGACAAACACGAAAGCGTCCACAACCAAATCGCCAATCTAAAAGATTCCATGTTACTCGCCGTTGTTTGGCAGCTGATGCAACGGCAACCGAAATTATGGAAACTACCAACTCTTGGTCTGAGGGTGAGCATGTGGAATAAAGCATCTCTCGGTCTGAGGGTGAGCGTGTGGAAACCAACATCTCTTGGTGTCGACTCATGCAATGTAGTTTGGTACTGGTAAGATGGTTGGGTTGGACGGGTTGGTAAACGGGTCACAACACGCCATGTTCCATTGGAACACCCAAATTGGATATGTGCACTTCAACATTTTTCTTTGGTCCAATATTTTTGAAAGCAATTAAATTGTTTATATCGTCTTAACAAAATAAAAAAAATCGTGACAATATTGGTGTATATTTTTGTATAACGAGCTAGAAATCTTGGATTAAATTTGGACTTTTGTCAAATTCGTACGTGCTTGACCCGAAGCAATCGACTGGCCAAGTATAACCAGGTCCGTTTTGAAACATTAATCTTGAATTCATAAAACTAAGTTTACTTTTGAAACGGTACAACTTCTACGTATTGAAATCGGTTCAGTTTCGGTTACTTATACTTTTTGTCGAAAGCATCTCAACTTATTCATTTGATTAAATATTCGGTATTTTGTGCTAAAAAGGTTAAGACAAGTCTCAAAAGTGAAACACGGTTGAAGTCCTTCCTACCGCTTCGTTTGAAAACAAGAAGGAAAGTATGTCTACAGTTGAAGCTTATCTAAACAAGTTTGCTTAACCGGAGTCTCATTATTTTTTGTTTCTTTTATATATCTTACACAAATATATATCTTACATATATATCCTTCTTTGAGGTACGGTAATCAGACTATTTTTGAGTATATATGCTATTTCTTTTGCTGAATTTGGGATCAAATGGGTCGTTTTTGCTTAGTCGTAGCAATAAAGGACCATATAGCTCATCAAAATTCCTCAAGAATACTTTTGTACCCGCTATAGCATGAAACGTAGCCTCCATGTTACGAAACAAATTAAATTGTCGTCTGTATGTGTAACGTGTAAAAAAGCGGCATAATGCGTGAAATAACATGTTATAGCGTGTAGCGTGATGCTTTCTTTTTAATCTTTTTTGCAGATTTACCGGAGGAGATAAATTCTTGAGTAACTACAAGCCGATTTTGTTTTATATTTGAATTAAAGTCTTCCTCCATTTTGTATCATGTAAAGAGTGTTATTTGTTAACAGATTTTATTTTCTATGTATACCGTCTTTTGTAAACTCTCTATATAAATTCTAATTTATAAATATTTTGTGCCGTTATATATCACGCTTCGAAAAGCGCCTTCTATAACTTATGTAACTTAAAATTTAGCAATACAGCTACATTTCACATTATGTATAACCTTGAGTTTCTCTGATGATTTGACACCCAACCTTTTTAATACTTTTTATATTTCCTATTTAATTTTTAATTATTCAAAAATATACAAAGTATGTTTTAAATTAAAACGTTTAAAAAAAATGTTTAATTAAACTTTTGAACATAAATTATACAAACCAATTTGCCATAAAAAAGAAATATTTTGCTTAAAAAAAACAAAAATATTCCTTGACTTTTCCTGCATGAATTCATCAAAATTTATCGCTAAAACTATCGGAATATTATTCGGTGACACAAAAATTTGAATTTTTAATCACAAAATTTTACCCTATTTAACTCTCAAAATAAAGAAAATATACTATACACTTGAGCGGTAAACGATCTTTTACACAATGACTATTTCCATCACGATTTTGCTTAAACATTAATCATTATCTTTAAATAACAAATAAAATATATATAAAAAAGATAAACAAAAATTAAAAGTCATACTCGCCCATCAAACGGGTTTTACAACTAAAAAATAATCAAAATAACGAGAATGGAAAACTAACATCCCAATGCAAATCGAGAAACATAATAAAATCATTTACATAGAAAAAAGGTGATATGTATAAACAATATCTATGACATATCAAAGTTACAATTCTTATAAGTCAAAACATATATCTCAAGTGTCATGATCACATTTTTCGATCTACGACTATCAATTCCATAAGTCGAGGATAGAAATGAGACTCATCATAAGTTTATTAATATTTTTAATGTAATTTGATCTACATTTTAACCTCATTATTATTCAAAAATATTTATAGAATATACAAGCTTTTATAATTTATATTTAGCGGAACAACAAAATATAGCTAAATCATAGTATCATTTTTTAGCATCAACTATTTATTCAGTCATCTTATGAATTCATTCACAACTTTGATCTCACATTAATAGAACTTGCTATATTGTCTCTAAATTGAAAGGATTAATAACTATTTTTATGAGATATTTGATTCCTTACTCGATTTAAAAAAAAATCTATTTAATTTTTAATTCACATGTTTTTAGTTCAGAAGTCGTACCTATCACCGGACATTACAAATAATTATTTACCAAAAAAATAAATTAGATAACAATCAGAAGTCATATCCGTCCATCGGACGGGTTTTGCCACTAGTGATATATATATATATATATATATATATATATATATATATATATATATATATATATATATATATATATATATATATATATATATATATATATATATATATATATATATATATATATATATATATATATATATATATATATATATATATATATATATATATATATATATATATATATATATATATATATATATATATATATATATATAGAGAGATATATATATATATATATATATATATATATATATATATATATATATATATATATATATATATATATATATATATATATATATATATATATATATATATATATATATATATATATATATATATATATATATATATATATATATATATATATATATATATATATATATATATATATATATATATATATATATATATATATATATATATATATATATATATATATATATATATATATATATATATATATATATATATATATATATATATATATATATATATATATATATATACATATATATATATATATATATATATATCTATATATATATATATATATATATATATATATATATATATATATATATATATATATATATATATATATATATATATATACATTATATATAAGAGGAGGGATATGCCACATAAGCACCTCTTAATGCCATGTCACCATTTTTTCCACAATTTTCGGAATTATTTTCTTTAATATTTAATTTTGGAAAATATTTTTTAAATATTCCCTATCTATTAAGAATTTCCGGATTTCCTTGGAAATTCCGATTTTTGGTCAAAAAATTTGTCTACTGCAAGATTCCAACTCAGGAATGCTCATCCACATGCATGAGACTCAACCACCAGACTATGCCGAAACTTGTGAAGAATTATTGAAAACAAAATTTAAAAACACAATTTTAACCCAAAACCATACAACTTCAAGAGCGTATATCATAAAAAAGAGTACCGGACCGTATCAGTTTTCTGAAAACCCTAATATTCAATCATTCTTCTCAAAACCCCAATATTCGTGGTTCATCATAATATCTTCAGCACTTCATGTCTAAAGAAGACCCGGATTCATTAGTACTCACAGGTACGCCTGATCACTCACAGAAGAAAACGAAGAGAGTCATGTGTACCTACCTCTGAAACACATAGTCCTGTCCCCTGAAGCCACGTTTCATGATCTTAAAGTTGAAGACTCAAAGGCTTTTCGAGAAGTTTATTTGATCTTAAGAAGATTTCAAGCAGAAGAGGTTGTTAGATATAGAGGTGTATGAAGTTAAGGCTATCGATATCTAGCCTAGCTATAATTATGTAACGCTGGTATGACATTTAAATTGTTTTCCATTGTTCATTGACTGCTAACTCATTCATCTGTCTCTGTGCAGCAAAGACAGTAATACAAATAAACTAGGCAGTGACATGAAGCCTTCTCCTAATAACGAATCTTTCTATGATACTCCTTATTCAGGTGGGAAGGTGTGATGTACTCACTAAGCTGTGCTACGTTCCTACAGACAACCAAGCTAAATCATGGTAAAATTTTTGTTCTTTTCTTAGTTAAGAGATTGAGTCCCTCTAGGCTTCTTTCTCAGCCCGCTCACTGAGCCAACTTAACATACAGAAACAAAAGTTCAGATCCGAAGCATATTAGATTTGTGTGGTCGTTAGCTCAGTTATACAAAATGAGAATATATTTTCTCTAAAACCATTTGTAAACCCACTTTATAGTGCGTAACTAAAAATTATACCTCTCACTTGAAACCCTAATGATTCGTACCCTAAAAACATCCTGCTTTAGCATGTATCTTCTTCTTAAAACCCTGTGTATATTGTTTCGTAGTTCTTTTTTGTAGGAATTATAAGGTACTCAGTATGTATCTTCTTGTCAAAACCCATTATGTTATATTTTTTGATATTGTATATGTGTATATTGTTTTATAGTTTTTTTTTGCAGGAATTATAAGGTGTGATTCTTTTTTAGACTCTTTTTCTCAAAGATTATTTTTTCAAACCCTAAAACATTTACGTGTGATTTTTTAGTACTCAATCTATTTTTATTCCAACTGTTTTATGCAGGTCAGGTTGTGTTCAAAAGAAATCAGAGATTCTTAGTCCCATTATATTTTGACCAGTAGTTTTAATGATTAGTTTTTAGTGTTCTGAATAACATATTTGTATGAACAAATAATCAGTTTCACTTTAGATTAAAAAGCCTGATTATTTATGTCAGCTTCTATTTTAATGTCATTGTTTTGGAGACCCTTCTGAGGTTTACATTCCCGCCTACTTATCAAATGAATGGCAACAATGACAGCAATAATGGATTCTTCTGCAAAGTTTTCGCATTATGATCTATGTATTTGGTTTTATAAAATATATATATATATATATATATATATATATATATATATATATATATATATATATATATATATATATATATATATATATATATATATATATATATATATATATATATATATATATATATATATATATCATGTATAGTTTGTTATTTGTTGTCCTCTTTTGTTGCTCATGTGGTCATTAGACGGAGGTTGTTGGATAGCAACAGCAGTAGCACATGTGAGTACCACTATATTCACACCTTTTGGATTATTGTTTATTATTAACCAAACCAGGTAAGAAGGGAAGTAGGGATAAAACCTGTACATCCTTCCTCTTGGAACCATCTAAATAGTAAACGATCACCAAATGTCATATTTCTATTTACTTGACCCAGTAGCAATAAGATTCAAATAGCCCACACATTGAATCACGCAGTAATTCAGGATACGCGTTGATTGCCATCTTTCATTACTTACATGATATTTGATATGGCCTTATTTATTTTTTGCAATTATTTTCGTCACATTAGAACGATTACAACAGAAACTAAACACCCCAATGATTTCTTTGGTTTTGAACATCGTCTTCCGTTTTTGATTAAATATGGTGTGTTTTGAACATTAGTGTGTGCGTGCTTTTTTTCTATTTCATTTGTGCTCATATGCTCATAACCTTTTTATCTCAGGCTGTTACTTGACTTTGTGAATGAAAACCTTCTTGAAGGACGTTATGAATGGGTAATAGTACAATCCCAATTAGCAAGACCATGCGTGAAAGCTCAGATTATAAGGTGTCGCTGTAATTCGCTTACACCCTTTATTATGTAGTGAAATGTAAAGGAGAAAACTGAAAATTTGTGTAATTTAATGTCTTTTTATACAGGCGGCAACAAAAGATCAGTGTAGGAAGCATTCAAAGATCTAAAATCTGAGAATATTAGCATTCAGACTCTATCTAAAGGTGTGCAGCCGTTATATGACAGGCTGGTGTATATATACGGTAATGTGACTCGTGAAACTTAAGTATATTTCATTCTTTTTAAAATTTGTATGAAGTCATGTTAATGATTATGTATTGACTTTGCAGATTCACCAACTACTGCATAGTTACAGGTTTTAGTTTCCATTAACAATCGAAAACAGTAGCAAACACTACTTATTTGCAGCCATTAATTCACTTTCTTAACGCTTTCTATACCAAGCTACTCGTCTAGGCCTTCTAAGAAACATGTGCTGTGAGGTTCACAACTATTGGGCCATCAGCAATTTCTTGAACTCGAGACATTACATCACAAAAAAACCAAAAATACTCCAGATTCCATCCTCCCGATAATCCATCAACCACAGACGTGCCTGCTGGTACACATAGAGTTGGACCACAACATGTTATTAATGAACCTGATTTACCCAGCTCTGGCAGTTATCGAAGTGGGTATTTTTTTCGTAGCCTCTTTTTGGAAAACATTATGAACTAACGTGGTTTAACCACGTTTTTGTCTGCTTCTTTTGAAACTTCTAACAACTTCAAAATTGGGTTATTAGCATAAAATTGGCCAAAGAAAAAGAAGATTTTCGACTGAAAATTGAATATTTGTTTAATTTATAACCTTGTAGATTTGCTATACAAGGTTCTAAACTGTATTTAACCACTACATATGTTGATGTAAGCAGTCATTCAATTGGTAGTTGAGCTTTTTATGTTTGTTGTACTTACAGAGGGCTTTTAATGATTATTTGTATGCGAAATCATTTTCTCGATCAGGATTGTCTTCATCGAGTTGGTTTGGGGTCCATGTAGAATTACACGAGTAGGTTTTTCTTTCTGCTATTTTATCTACTGACAATAAGCTATAATGGAAACTAAGTTGGTCTGTTTTACGTTGATTCATCGCATGGGGGGAAGGGGCAAAGTGGAAACACTCGCAAAGGCTGTCAAATGAGAGGGCCAACACTCGCAAGCCATTGTGAGCGGGGAAATGCTTCAGATTTTTGTGGTGCAGGTCACACAACTACAACCCCTTTTTATATATAACACTGTTTTCCTTTGGTGGTTCCATTGATTATAGGCAAATATCAAAAAACAAGATATCTAATCCTCTATTTTTGTTGTTTTTATAATTTGTTTTTATTATAATGCAAACCTATGAATCTATAAGAGTATGTCAAAGATAAAGAGGATTAACTGAGTTATAGGTGTATTAGTCATTTCAAAAAATAAAAAAAGGATTATGGTAGACATATAAAAATGGGTAAAATTATTCATCTGTTGTGTAGTTTTTTATAAGTGGTAAAAACTAAGTGACCGAAAGGGAATATTGAATTAAACCACTTTAATAGACTAGAAAATTGAAACATCAGTACATATGTTCGGATTAAACCACTTTAATAGACTAGAAAATTGAAACATCAGTACATATGTTCGGATACAACAGAATTTCCAGTTATTGTTAAATGGTTGGTTAATGTTTGTTTTGTTTGGTATAGAGGAATTGTAGCAGTTGTAGTGTTTAATGTTGATACTGCTACTTTTCTTGATGTGGAAGTTATGTTAGATTGTTTGAATTGCATGGAATGTGATGTTTAAAGTCAGTTTTGAGTATGACATAGCTAGAGCTGTTAAGACATGTGCATTTAGATATTGGGTAAAATTGGGTAGAAATATTGTGTTTTAGTAAGCGTGGAAGTTATATCACTATTACCCTTCTGGTGATTAAAGTCTTAAAGCATAATCAGTACGACTTTAATCATAGCCAGAATGTCTGTGCGGTTTATGCTGTGATGCACACGTTTATGTTTGCTTTATGTCATTACACTTTCAGGTTGTAGACACGTATAATATCAGAAGCATACCCAAGTTAACAATCAAGATCATAATGAGGATGAATGAGAATACATGCAAATGTTATTACTATAGCAGAAATATAAGGGAGTTGGCTATACTAATAATGGTTTTCTTACATGGAATCACGTGAGACCCATATTTTATAGGTATAAACACAATAGGAAACCTAAGCTATGTTTCTGATATTAGTATTGACAAATTACAACCCAGGGGAGGAAGGTATAACGTAATTAATTTCTGCTGAGTTCTTTGTTAACTACTTATTATTATATCAAACCAGGATTCAAATGAGGTAATGAAGGACATCTTCCTGATGCCAAACAAGGTCAGTCAAATCGTAATTGATTACTTTGACAAATTTCTGTCAAGTAGTTATGCGAGTTATATCTTTCTTTTTTGTTTCGTCACCAGTGGTTGAAAATCATATTTTGCCATCCACATGTGAGGATCCTACATGGTGTCATCTTATTGGAAAATTCAGAGGTACTCTTTAGTTATGTACAAGTTAGTTAATCATTCAACCTTCTTAATTAACATTATTCATTATTTGGTAACTCGTGAAGTTTTTTTTGAACAAAAACTGGTGCACTTCATGTCAAAGAAACGCTTGAAATACTTTTGTGCATCGTTTCTGAAAGTGAGGATTCTATTGTATATGTTTAGAACTCAGACAATCAGATCATATGAATGCTTCTCAGCTGGTGCATCACTTGTGTTACCGTCGTCTGGCCTAAGAGTTCCTACGAATGCATTCTATCCGAGTCAAGAGTACTTTTAAAAATCGAGTCTGAAAGCTTTTGTATAATGGCCTGAGGAAAAGCTTCCATCCTCAAGTACAATTGCTGACATATCCTCCCCATTATGTAAATCTAGATTAAAAAAAATTAAATCTTCCTGCCAAAACTTTCATAATTGGAACACATGGGGTGTCGGTGTGACAACAGGTAGGATGCACGGAACAGATCGTTCCTCAACTATGGGCTACCATTAACCGCTTAAAGTCAAGAAAGCCTTCATCTAAAGGTAGTAGCTTTCCCTTCTCAATTTTGATTAAGTTACTTATAATATGTTTTCAGTGGCTTCAGTTTTGGTACAAACTTAACATAAGGTTGATTTACCAAATATTTTCTAAAATACCCTTCAAATATATTATAATTTATCTAAAATATCTTTTAAAGTCATTTTACATCTAAATTTTACAATTAACAGCTAGTTTACCAAACAATTTTATTAGAAAACAATACAACTGATAGCTAATGTCAACAGTTTTATAATTAACAGCTTAGAGTTAACAATTAACAGATAACAGCTTACAACTTACAACTATTTTTACCTAAGTGTATCTTTTTTATGTGAAAACAAAGATTAATATGTGTGATGCGCATTTACAGGTAGGATATGTTATATAGATATGATATGTATAGATATTATCTATATCTAAACAAATATATATATATATATATATATATATATATATATATATATATATATATATATATATATATATATATATATATATATATATATATATATATATATATATATATATATATTATATATATATATATATATATATATATATATATATATATATATATATATATATATATATATATATATATATATATATATATATATATATATATATATATATATATATATATATATATATATATATATATATATATATATATATATATAATATTATATATATATATATATATATATATATATATATATTATATATATATATATATATATATATATATATATATATAATATATATATATATATATATATATATATATATATATATATATATATATATATATATATATATATATATATATATATATATATATATATATATATATATATATATATATATATATATATATATATATATATATATATATATATATATATATATATATATATATATATATATATATATATATATATATATATATATATATATATATATATATATATATATATATATATATATATATATATATATATATATATATATATATATATATATATATATATATATATATATATATATATATATATATATATATATATATATATATATATATATATATATATATATATATATATATATATATATATATATATATATATATATATATATATATATATATATATCTTTATCTGTACCATTTGCAAATGTTTTTATCTAAGCAAGAAAAATATCGATCACCGAAGAACAACAAAAACAACAACAACTTGATCTCGCACTCGTTCCAGTCATTAACAGACTGCCTCTTGCAAAGAATAATCTTCGCCTGAAAGATGATTTTGATCCAACATTTGCAGCCTTTAAGATTGCCATGGACATTCTAGACATGTCCCCACTGAAGAATGCTTTAAGAGCAACATCATTAGTCCCTGAAGTATACATGCAGGAGTTTTGGGCAAAAACATCGATCTCTCAGGGCAAACAGTTATCCTAGAAGACCATTGATTTTATGATCAACAAGAAGCCAATGACACTTCAGTTGATTCAGTTCAGGAAGCTGTTAAAGTTCCCTCGCTTAGCTAAAGGAGAAGAGTATGTGCCTAACCCTGAGAAAACCGACATTCTCAGAGTACTTCGATCTCTGGATTATGAGGGAGATCTTTGCAACCTATCTCATTTTCATACTGCACGCAATGGGAAACCGTGGAAAGCTATCTTTACTATCCTTATCCGTTGCTTCACCTCCAAGTTTAGTGGATATGACACTATGAGAAATCCTCAAGCTTCGATATTTTGGGGGTCTCTACACGGGAGAAAACGTGGATTATGCTTTACTTCTTTGGGAAGAATTATGTTTCCAATTCACAAACACTAAGAAGAAATCTGAACATCTACCATTTCCACGCTTCACCAAGCTTATCGTAGATCACTTCATGAAGATTGTACAATCCATTGATAAGCGTGGAAACTTCTTTTATCACACTCCAGCGAGGGACTATCTGATGGAGCATATGAATATTGACAGTCCTTATACTAAGTATTCACTACGTCCAGCTCCAGTGCCTGATGTGATGATAAATGAAGGGATCAAAGATAGTGAAGCATACACACAAATGCTTAGGGATATTGAGACATAGTTTAACAGGCCAAAGGAAGATCCATCTGCCCTACAAAAAGGTAAACGGAAGAAAAGTACTGTTAAACACTAAAAGACTTCTTCCTCAAAAGCTAAATCCAAGGCTAAGGGTAAAGAGCACCTCTATGATGAAGATGATGAAGATGAAGAGGAAGAAGCTATTCCAGCAACAATTTCTGAAGCCAAAAGGCTGAGAATAGTACTTCAGGAGAGTAAGTTGGAGGCACTTGCTAAAACTAAAGAGAGTGGATCTGGTACAAAGACTGCTGAGGAAATTGACCGTGAAGCATTTGGCGACCTAAACAGGTTAGATGAAGAAGAAGAACAAGAGATCAGAACAGATAAAACATCTAAAGGCCAACCAAACCATGAAGAAGAAGACATTGACAAACTGTTCAACTATGAGTATGAAGACCCAAATCAAGAAGGTGGGGGAGTAGACGATATGGAAACAGACTTTCTGTACAAGGACGTCAACCTCAACAAACTGATCCCCATAACACCAGCAATGATTAAGCAAGAATACGCTCACCTGACGTTGACTCCCATCATACAACAAACACCTCCTCCACCCCAAATACTTCACCATTGTGACAACCGTCCCCTTGATCGAACCGACAATCGAACAACCAGTACCAACCACCATCTTATAAATAGTATCAATCCCCCACCATTCAACCAGTACCAACCATCGCCTAAACGACTGTCCCAACACCGCCACCAACCATCGACCAACCTGTACCAGCCACCACCATACAACCTGTATTATCCACCAGCTCTATAACACTTGTTCCTACACCTCCACCATCTATAGCACAACCTGTACCAACCCCCCCCCCCCCCCCCCCCCCCCCAACCCGTACCATCCACCTCAAATCCATCCCTTACTGACAATCTCATCTTATCCTTTCAACAACAGTTGGAAACTCAAGAAAAAGATCTTACAGAGCTTAAAAAGGCACTCTAAAAACATCGTTCAACAGAAACTAGAGTAGATCATCGTGAACGAGACTACATCAAAGAGATACAACAAAAAGTGAAAGATCTTGAACGCAAGCAAGCCAAATATATCAAGGAGAAAGAAGCCATTGATAAAGAAAATGCAACATTCATCGACACCATAAATGATCATGTGACATCAATTATTAGAAATGAAGTCACCTTGTCTGTCAATCACGAGCTACCAACAATACTAACAAAAGGCCTTTAAGACTTTGAGTTAATGAAGATATTGCAGACTCGACTGACCAAGATTGATTTTCCTAAAATGAAAACTCAACACAAACTTCAGAGAGTTCTCAATAGAGCGATAATGGAAGCTTCTCAAATATCCATAGAGGACGACACTGATGTTCCCCAAACAACAAACAAAAGGAAACGTCAGGAGTCTGAAGATGAGAATGCGGACGAGGAGGAGAATGGTGAAGATGAAGATAAGGGTGATAATGAAGATGAGGAGGATGATGAGGAGGAGGAAGAAAATACGGATAGGAATGAGGAAGAGGATGAGGATGAAAAATAGGAAGGACACGAGGAGGAAGAGGATGAGGATGAAGAGGACGAAGAGAATGAGGACAGTGATGGGTATGAGGATGATGATAAT
The DNA here is from genome assembly GCA_025667525.1 of Glebionis coronaria. Lineage (NCBI taxonomy): Eukaryota > Viridiplantae > Streptophyta > Magnoliopsida > Asterales > Asteraceae > Glebionis > Glebionis coronaria. The sequence continues at coordinate 317,549,231 of CM046878.1, forward strand.
GATGACGGTGATGGTAATGGTAAGGGAGATGGGAATGGTAATGATGGTAAAGGTGATGATACTGATAAAAATGGAAAAGAATCTGAGAAAAGTGACGATGAGGAGTTTGAGAAAGATAAGGATGACGATGTGGAAAGTGATGTTGGTACTAAAGAAAAGGTTAATGATGAGGAACAAAAAGAGAGTGAGAATGAAGAGGATGACGGGGATGATGAAACCAACGACAGCAGCGAGGATGATTTGTCACGCATATCACTAACTAGTGATGATGGCAACAGAGAGAACCGAAGAAAGAATCTCCACAGCAACTACAAATCTCATGCAGTTTTCCCCAAAGACACAGGTAAGTCCACTAAACCAGTTCATACTACTGTTTCACCAATAGAACCTATAGAACCTATGGTTGAAGACGAACCTACAGTATTTGTGGAACATCACTCTCTACCTCCCACAATAGACTAGCAGTACATTGATATGGATATTGAAGATACAAATCAACCAGATCCCGAATTTCTTGATACTCTCAACATCGACGAGACTGTTCAGGTGCAGCCTTGGCTTCCACAAGCAGCAACTGCACGTACATTCTCTGATAAAGAAAAGGAGGATCTTACACAACTTCTCAATAATCCAATCGACTTCTCTGGATTCCTAGTGGACAAATATGGAGTACCTACTATGGCTCCAAATGAGCTTCAAAAGATACCTGAAGTTAAAAACTTTTGGGCCAGTACGAGGATAGGAAAAGACGAGGGCGAATATCATACCAATGAACTGATGAGAGCAATGAAATCAACGGATTCAGGTGATCAAACTCCATTACTACGTCCATTAACAGTCTCTGTCATTGCTACAGCCAAGTACCTCCCAATGGATTACTTTGTAAGCCATGATCTCGGTTACTTAGAAAAAGGCGCGAAAAAGTATGCTACATCGTTAACCATGGGCAAGTCAGTAAACTTGGAGAATGTTCCTTGGATTGAAGATAAGGTTCCTCAGCTATTGAGTAGAGTACTAGTTAAATTATACGATCCATATGTAGAACTCGGTATCTCTCATTGGGGTGGCAAGAAGAGGTTAGCTTACAACTTCTTTAATCGTCGTAAACTAGGTAACCTCAGACTTTCAGATTGTCGAATTAAAATCCTACACGGAGGTACTATTAATCAAATATTCGGATACTCCTACCTACAAGAGATCAGATTCAAACGGGAAGAAAATAAGGTTTACACTGTCAGCGAAGGAGATCTCCAATATCTACGTCTTGAAGATATAGAAGATTTTCTGCTTATCTTAGCTCAAGACAAGGTCCCTCACTTATTACCTGAACTCATCATTGCCTTAAGCTCAAACATTCGCCGATACACTCGAAAAGTTGTGATCAAGTATCGGGTTGAATACCTACAACTTGGTGTGGAAAGTTATCAAATCAGGTTAAATCTGCAACGTCCTCACACCACTTGAGCCGTAAATGGGTACACTTGATCTGAAAATGGGAATATTCTACCTGAATGAAGCAGAAGTCATGAAATATATGAGACTATTATAACTGCACAAATTCAACGATGGAACTCTCAAGTATGTTCATGATAAGATGCTAATTCTCAACTCTAAACAAGGCCTTCCAGAAGTGAAGTATGACTGGACAGGCATGTTCATCAAGAGTGCAAAATATGTAATCCAGAAGATTGAGGAGAAATTAAGGGAACAACAGTTGATCCGCAGTCTAGAACGATTCGTGGGTGTCAGACCGTATGTAGCTCACCATAGGCTAATGGGACGATCCACTTAACGTGGTGATCGTACTACATCAAGTCAACTCCATACACTCACTCGTGAATATGTATATATAATGTGTACATTAGGCTTTTGTGGCTTGTTGTAGTGTGAAAGTATCATATTTTTCAAGAATATCTCACGAGATTCTAAATCTTTCAAAATATATCGTACTGAAGCACTACAACTGACACCTAATTTGAGGGGGAGCATTAATATGTTAAATGGCCAACAACCGTTTTCATTTTGTTACCCAGAGACCGGTTAATCCATTAATATCCAAAATATTGATGGTTAACCTTTTGGATAAGGGGATAAAATAGGATTAAGAAGACTTATATTGTAAAATATGTGGCTATAAATGAAAAAGAATTAATGGAAAATGTAAATTGATATGTGTAATGCACATGTTAAGGGGGAGCATTTTGATGTCAAAAAAACTGAAGGTACAAAAATTATTGATATTTATATCACAAGTACCTCAGTGATTTTAAGGAATTTTCATGGTGACAAATACTTACCCAAAACACACTTAACTCAAGACGGTTGTGGTGACAAAAGGGTGGTAGGATTAGGTATCAGTCCAATTATTCTTCTAGAACCAGAGGAATCTTCCCAAGGATAATTCCATAAATAGAAAATAGTAGTCCTTAGGAAAGATGGGGAATGGATTTTGAAGGTAGCTGAATACCGACCAAGTACTGACGCTAGCACTGGAACAATCACAACAAGGTGCTAGTGATGATGTATTGGCAAGCATTGAAGGGGTTGAAGAATGAAAAAGAAATGTAAAGATAAAGGGTGTAAAGAAATAAGCCCTCCTTAGAACTTAGGCAGAAACCGGGTCAACACATCTTGAAGACGATAAAGTATAATGGACCCAGTGATTCGATGCACAACCCCTCCAGCTAACTCAGATATCTCTCAAAATATATTTGTTTTAATGTCATGGATTTCAACACGTTATCTATCAGTTTATTCACATCGAATAAATTGATATTGCAAAGGTGGCAATCCTCTCCAGCCTCCGCTCACTAAATCAAAATGCATTATTGAGTCTAGAGCCACGAGATCATCAAAAGTCTCATTAGGACACATTTTAAAACAAGAAAGATTTTTATGAGTCCTACGCAATATTCCTGTAATATTGCCAGAACATCTGAGTGATACAAAAGTATTACAATGAAGATGGAAATCTTGCTTGAGCCAACATCAAACAAGCTCATGGTAGGTGACACATGCGGTTCTTTAAGAGCTAATCTTGTGATTACTGGAAAGAAACGATGGTTTAACTCTTAGTTGAATTCAAACTTGTTATAGGGCCTCTACGCAAAATCCAAGTGATCTTGCCAGAACATTCAGAGTGGCACTCTTTAGTGTTCACAGTGATGAGTGGAAATCCTTCTAGTGTCAACATCGAACATCACTACGGTAGGTGACAAGCAAGATTCTATTAGAATCGAGCTCGTGACAACTGCAAATCAACAATGGTGAATATCTTAATTAAAATTCACTTGTTCCGAGTTCATGATTTGACGGCTTCCATGATAAGGATAACTTTATCCGAATGATTCACTCTTTATGTTCGAAGTGAACTTTGGACGGTCGAGTAAAGAGAACGGGTTTACCCGCGAAATCTTGTCAAGGAGATCTTTAATTAGAGCTACCTGTCACAAGTACGATATTTATTATCGTCCAACGGTCTTCACCGACCGGAGGTAAAATGCTACCGAATCAGAATTAACTGTCAAAGCCATTTTTATTCGTGTCTTATTATGTTGCTACATTTGAAGACGGTGGCGTTGCGGTGTACCATATGAAGTCGTCCTCACATACTTATACCTTCTGCATCAAATATTTCATAAAACTTAAGAAAGTTGGACCTAAAAGTCGTCCACTGTATCAACTCTGGAACTTTCAAGAATCCAACAAAGTATAGGTATATGGGACATGAAGTCATGAAGAGGCGAACATCACAAAAAGTAAAATATTGCACGTGAAAGGACAAAAGAACATGCTCTAGGCCAGAGCCTATTGGTAATCAACACATATTCACAGAAAATGAAGAAAAGAAAATGAGGAAAAGAGAAAGTGAACTACGAGCACGAGAACGAAGATCTAACATGCTAGATTAGGACTTTGTAATTTCGAGTGACCTCCCTTTAGGGGTAGATTGTTGGAAATATGTTTTTGTATTTAGAAAGTCTCAGTCACTCCAATAATATAGTTAAGGGCTCGTAGTATAGTTTAGTTACATTTTATGTAAGCCCGACCCATGAGCATGTTCATGGGTCGGAGGCCCAAGTCCACTAATGGACTTGAGTATATAAACCCCTTTCCTTCATGGAAAGGGGTGTTGGTTGTTTTCATTACTTCAATATATTTCACACGTTTTCTCTCATATTTCTCTCTCTACTTTCTCTCACTGGAAACAACAATTGTTAGATAATAGATTACCAAGATTCTACAAATCGAAATAAAAAAAGGGAATCACGGGAAGCCAAGGGGAACCCTAAAGTTCGAACCCCCGACCTCCACATGATTAACCCTTTTTAACACTTCAACACACACACCCACAATCAATCGCACCCTAGGGACTTTAACGTTTATAGTTGGATTTGTTAGTTATTTAAATACAAGTTAAGTGGGCTTATCAATATTAAGTCGTGACTTAATAAGCCCCAAAATAGCTTGTTAATTTTTTTTATGGTTATTTGATTTTTCCTAGCTTCATCATAACATTTAGGACTTTTTGAGTTAATATTAGATTTTTCGCTTCATTTATTTATTTTCTAGCGTTATTTTTAATACGTTTTAATCTTAAGTCTTTTAAAAACAGAATTTGCTAATTAAAAATTTATAAAAAAATATTTTTAGTCTTATAATAATATATTAAGGGTTTACAAACCATAAAAGCCCAAATTGGACTTTTAAATATTTTATTTGATTTTTAAGGTTTTAATTAATTATAAAAATTAATATAAAATTAATTAAAAGGTTTTAAAAAGTTTTGTTAGTTTTAATATCTTAGTTATATTATTTAAGACTTTTTGGTGAATTTTATTAATTTATTAGGTCAATTTCATTTTTCGTCATGTTTTTCGGTTTTACGTTTTTAATTAAAAAAGTGTTTTAGGCTTTAAAGATACTTTTAAGTAGTTTTAATTTTTGCAAAAATAGTTTTTAGCTTAATTAGAATATTTAAGGTTTAAAAGTTTTAAAATCTTAGCTAGGGCTTTTTGTTAATTTACTTAATTATTAGGCCTTTAATTAGCATTTAAGAATTAAATATTAATTACTTTAAAAAGTTACAAGAAGTTTTGCTTATTTGTAAACCTTAGACATACTTTTAGGGTTTTATTGAGATTTTTTGGAAATTTTTAGGAAAAGTTTTAATTTTGTCGATTTTTACGATTTTACGTTTTTTACGTCGTAGTTTAATGTTTAGTGTAATCCGTCATTCCATTTAGATTTTTTTTGATCTCATCATATTAATCCAAAACATAAAAATTTTAACACACACGATTAATCCTCCTTGGTTAACAAACTCACATTAAGTCATAAGTATTTGATTTTCCTAAATCAAATTACTTAATACTTACCACATATACGTCTTTTTCCTAAAAGCATATTTTACTATTATCATTTTGGCGCCGCTGCGGGGCAGGCGTGTTGTGTTGAATTTGGAAAACTTTCTTTTTAATATTATCCATAAATAGTATTTGTAGGGTTAGCACTCTAATCACACGAACTATCGGTTTTTATCGGTTTTTATCATTTTTTGTGAATAACAATATTAATATATTGTATTACGTATCACAATAAATCCAAAGTATCTCAAAATACGCGAGAAATCGCACCTCATTAGCGGGCGTTCCAGTCGTTAGTGAGTGTATCGAATTCAAACAAAGACAAAGTCAAAATATATAAATACTTTTAAGAAGCTTAATCTCGATAAGTACAAACTATAAGGTGGGTATAAGGCGGTTGTATTTCACGACCTAAAGGAAAAAGGCTCTTATGTGCTTCGCGCCACCTCGTTTCCTCCGCTTGCTTGTGCGTACTTACAAAGTGAAGGCCGATTAAGGGTTTGCCAACCAAAGTATTATCTACGTATCATATATATTTGTTTATTTTGAATTATTGAACCCTCCTAAAAGTTTTGGTGTTCCACCAACGTTTTAAAGTCATCGAAAGCTTTCACTTCACGTGATCATTTTCATTCCTTGAGGCTTCTCTAATCAAAATTTTGATTCGAGAAGAGATTTGTAGATTTTTGTCTATGTAATTCACGAGAAAAATCCAAAAAAAGTAAAAACAATCAAAAGCACAAAAAATTGAAAATCCACAAAAACCCCAAAAGAATCTTCTTTGCTCACCCCCACGTTGTGCGTTACGTTTATGCTAACTCGCTCACAAGCTAACGTGCACGTAAATGTCAAAATTGAAAGGAAGGAACCCCAACTCCTTCTATTGAAGAATCTCCTATTGACGAACCCATTGTAGCACAAGAAGTCTCCATGGCTAATCGTACTATGATGGAGTTGCTTCAAGCACCCACCGAGGGTTATGGAGAAGCGATTGTGATTCCCGCTATTCTTGCGGAGAATTTTGAAGTTAAGACAGGTATATAGTCTATGCTACAACATAACAAGTTTCATGGTAACGAAAAGGGCAACCCCCATAACCAGATTTGAAATTTCAACCGTTTTACCTCGGCTTGCAAGTTAAAGACGTCTCGAATGACGCAATTAAGATGATGATTTTTCCATAATCATTAAAGGGACCCGTAAAAATTTGGCTCGGGAAAGAACCACCCAATTACATATTGACGTGGAAGGATCTAGTGTCCAAATTTGTGAACCAATTTTTCCCGCCCTCTAAGACTATGCATTTGAAAAACGAGATTTCAAAGTTTTTACTAGAATATAATGAAAGTTTTTCGACGGCATGGAATAGGTTTAAGGAAATGTTGCATGAATGTCCTCACCACGGTTTTTCCGAATTACATCAAATCGATACGTTTTACAACGGATTGAACGATCATGATCGTGATTATCTTAATGTCGCCGCGAGTGGTAATTTTTTTGTTTAAAATGGTCGAAGAAGAATTAACAATCATCGAAAATAGGTCTAAAGTTTATATCCCTCGTAGCACACCAAGTATTAGCAATTGCTTCGTCTTCGTCGTCACCTATCATTGATGTAAAACAAATTGAGGCTAATTTGGAAAACAAGTTGTTCGATAAGTTTAAGGGATTGTTGAAATAGTTAAAAATTGGTGAACACCCCACTCCAGCTATGGCTAAAACGGTTGAGGTTTCTTGTGTTTATTTTGGTGGAGTTGTGTTTAACACACCCAGCAACCCTGTTCCTAGCCTGCTATATAAACTAGCACCTTCTGGTGATAAACTAGTCCTCATGATTTCTCCGAGTGCATTACCTCCGGTGGTAACATTTCGAGTGCCTACGCGGCCACGGTAAATTACAACCAAAACGTTTAAGTTACCAGCACTAATCAATCGACTCCACCGAGTTTTCCACCTAATCAAAACAATCAAAATACAAACAACTTCGCAACAACAATCAAGATGGTTACCAAGGGAATCAAAGGAATTATAACAAGGGTAATTACAACAACAATGGGGGGAACAATTGTCAATTGCAAAGTCAAAACCAAAATCTTGATTTTCAAAACACTAATCAAGGTTTTTAAAATGCAAAAGATCTTCCAAATGACTTTTTGATTTACGCTAAGGCAAATGATGATAGGCTTAATAACATGGAAAGTGGGATGATGAGTCTAAGAACCGAATTGAAAAATGAGCTTAGGACCCTTACCAACAAGTCGAGGGTAATGTGCAAAGACTTCAACAAAAGACCAAAGTGAGATCAAGCAAAGTTTACTTAGGTCGAAGAAAAATCAACAAACGCTTTTGGAGGCTATAACGATGAACAAACCGTCTACTTCGGATGGTCTTCCTAGTAATACCATATAAAACCTGAAGGGATAGATGAAAGTTATTACCACACGTAGTGCTAAGACTTTTAAAGAGCCTACTCCTCAACCAATTACTCATGCGGAGGAGGAAATTGAGGAAGAACCCGAGGTGATAGTCAAAAAGGAGCATATTTCTATTCCACAAAGTACCGCTCAAACCACACCTATGTTCGACCCTTCAGCAAGTTTGGAACTCGAGATTCCAAAGGCTATACCTATGTCCCACCCAACACCACCGTTTCCTTACCCATCAAGACGTCATAAGGAAAAGTGCAAGAACGTAACAATTACCAAGTTGAACTTTTTATAAAAATGTTTCGTGAATTGCATTTTAACATAAGTTTCACCGACACTTTGTTTTTGATGCCTTGATTGGCCGCCAACTTTAAAAGTATGTTGAACGATAAGGAGAAATTGCAAAAATTGTCTAATTGTACATCGGTTTTTCTTAACCACATACCTCAAAAAGTCGGTGATACCGGTAAATTCTTAATTCCATGCGATATTCAAGATATGGAAGAATGCTACGCCTTGGCTAATTTTGGGGCTAGTATAATTTGATGCCTATTTCGATGTGAAAATTGCTCAATCTTCCTAATCTTACTCCTTCAAAAATGTCTATCAAGATGTTCGATCATTCTACAATTCCCGCATGTGGAACGACCGAAGACGTTTTTGTAAAAGTGGGGAAGTTCTAATATCCGGTTGAATCTATCATGGTGGACATTCCCGTGGATCCTCAAGTTCCTCTAATTTTGGGTCGTTCATTTTTAGATACCTCGAAAGCGATCATTGATGTGCATGGTAGAAAAATCACTTTACCCTTCAACGAAGAGGAACTTGTTATAAACGCAACACAAAATTCCAATCTTTCTCATGTTTATTATATCGCGACCATAAACCATATTGATTTAATCGATGTGGTTTGCGAAGAATTTTCACAAGAAATTTTAGGCTTTGCCGATGAGACAAATAGTGGCAATCCCACTATGCTCGATCCCATCCTTGATAATTCATAACCTTCTTTCACACCATTTGAAGGATGTGGTTTCACTTTGGAATAATTCGATGTACCTCAAACTTCTAACGAAGACCTCGACAACGATGAGGATTTTTCTATTATCAAGGATTTTCTAAACGAATTCCCATTTCCCTCCGTCGATGAAGGTTATGAGTGTTCAACCAACATCTTCAGTCGAGGAACTAACAACCCTCGAATTGAAATATCTTCCTCGTCACCTCGAATACGTATTCTTGGAAGGAAACGATAAGTTGCCGGTTATTATTGCGAAAGGTCTTTCGGATGATGAAAAAACCGCACTTATCGAAGTCTTAAAAGCTCACAAAGGGGAAATTGCGTGGAAAACTTTCGACATTAAGGGTATAGACACAAAATTTTGTACACACAAAATTTTAATGGAGGAGGACTACAAGCCCGCAATCCAATGTCAAAGAAGGGTAAACCCCAAAATTTACGACATCATCAAAATAAAACTACTTGACGCGAGAATGAGTTACCCTATATCTGATAGCCCTTGGGTGAGCCCAATCCATTGTGTCCCTAAAAAGGGAGGAATGATCGTTGTGCCAAATGATGACAACGAGTTAATTTGAACTCGACTCGTGACCGGTTGGAGGGTGTGTATTGATTATTGTAAGTTAAATGACGCCACTGGAAAAGACCATTTTCCCTTGCCCTTCATGAATCAAATGTTGGAGCGACTTGTGGGAAACGATTTCTATTGCTTTTTAGATGGTTTTTTCGGTTACTTTCAAATCCTCATCAATCCTTGTGATCAAGAAAAAACTATGTTTACGTGTCCATATGGAATGTTTGCCTATCGTAGAATGCCATTCAGACTTTGTAATGCACCGGGAACCTTACAAAGGTGCATGCTGGATATTTTTCATGACATTATCGAGAAGACGATGGAAGTTTTCATGGATGGCTTTTCGGTGTTTGGTAATTCATTCACGTCGTGTTTAGATAATTTTGATAAAATGTTAAAACGTTGTGAGGAAACCAACCTTGTGCTTAATTGGTAAAAATGTCATTTCATGTGTAAAGAAGGGATCGTCTTAGGGCACAAGGTCTCAAAAGCGGGGATTGAGGTAGACAAAGCTAAGATAGACGTCATCAGCAAATTACCTCATCCCAAAACCGTCAAGGGAGTTAGGATTTTCCTAGGCCATGCGGGCTTTTATCGTCGCTTCATCAAATATTTTTCAAAGATATCTTGACCCATGACACACCTTCTCAAAAAAAGATGCTCCTTTCGTCTTTTCCGAAGATTGTTTCGAGCCTTTGAAACTCTTAAAATGAAACTTACCGAAGCTCCCATTCTTGTTGCTCTAAATTGGAACCTCCCCTTTGAACTTATGTGTAATGCTAGTGATTACGCTATACGGGCCGTTTTGGGGCAACGTCATGCAAAAAACTTCTTGCCTATCCACTATGCTAGCAAAAAGATGACAGAGGCTCAAAAGAAATACATCACAACAGAAAAAGAATTACTTGTCGTGGTGTATGCTTTTGTGAAATTCTGACATTATCTCATTTTGATGAAAAGCATAGTGTATACGGATCATTCGGCTATCAAGTTCCTCTTCTCTAAAATTGATGCAAAGCCGAGATTGCTTCGTTGGATTCTCCTCCTACATGAATTTTATGTCAAAATACTTGAAAAAAAAGGAGCCGAGAATCTCGCGGCCGATCACCTCTCTCGATTAGAAGATCCTCACCAAAGTGTGCTCAAGAACAAGGAAATTACCGAAACATTTCCTCTCGAGACTCTTGGTGTAATGAATTCTAAGGAAGATTCTTCGACTCCATGGTTTGCGGACATCACAAATTACCATACGGGCAAATTCATCATCAAGGGTATGATGACTCAACAAAAACAAAAATTCTTTCGTAACGTCAAGTTCTATTTTTGGGACGACCCTTAGCTCTTTCATACTTGTGCAGATCAAATAATTCGACGTTGTGTATTTGGCACTGAAGCTACTAATATCCTTAGATCTTGTCACGAGGGACCCACGGGTGGTCACCATGGTGCTAATCTTACGGCGAATAAGGTTTTTGATGCCGGTTTCTTTTGGCCTACTATTTACCGAGATTCGCATGCACTTATTAAGTCGTTTGACTCTTGCCAACGTCAAGGAAAAGCCTCACAAAATGATGAAATGCAACAAAATATCATCCAAGTGTGTGAGATATTTGACGCGTGGGGCATTGATTTTATGGGGTCGTTCCCATCATCTCGTGGTAATAAGTACATCCTTGTCGCCGTTGACTACCTATCTAAGTGGGTGGAAGCTAAGGATTTGCCCACGAACGATGCTCGTGTGGTATAAAAGGAGGTATATGTTTCACAACCTCCAGGTTTTGTAGATCCTAAATTCCCTAATAGAGTCTACAAAGTTATCAAAGCACTTTATGGTCTACATCAAGCTCCAAGAGCTTGGTATGCAAATTTATCCAGTTTTCTGTTAGAACATGGATATAGGAGAGGAACCATTGACAAAACTCTATTCATCAAAAGGAATGCTAAGGATATTATTCTAGTACAAGTCTATGTTGATGACATTATTTTTGGTTCAACCAAGAAATCATGGTGTGAAGAGTTTGAGGCTTTGATGAAGGGAAGATTTTAGATGAGTTTTATGGGAGAACTTACTTTCTTTTTTGGACTGCAAGTCAAATATAGGAAAGATGGAATATTTATCAGCCAAGATAAATATGTTTCTGAAATCTTGAAGAAGTTTTCATGTATGGATTCAAGGAGTACAAGCACACCTTTTGAATCTAAGAAGTCTTTTTCAAAAGATGAACATGGTGAAAATGTTGATATTCATCTATACAGATCAATGATTGGTTCATTGATGTATCTTACTGCTTCAAGACCAGATATTATGTTTGCTATGTGTGCATGTTCAAGGTTCCAAGTTAATCAAAAGGTGTTACATCTACATGCTGTGAAAAGGATTTTTAAGTATCTTAAAAGTCAGCCTAATTTAGGATTATGGTATCCTAGATATTCAACCTTTGATTTGGAAGCTTACTCAGACAATGATTATGCTAGAGCTTATCATGATAGAAAATTCACAACAGGAGGTTGTCAATTCCTAGGCAGAAGACACGTATCATGGCAGTGTAAGAAGCAAACCATTGTTGCTACTTCTACAACTGAAGTTGAATATATAGCTGCTGCTAATTGCTGTTGACAAGTACTTTAGATTCAAATTCAGTTGTTAGATTATGGGTTCAACTTCATGAACACCAAGATCTACATTGATAACGAAAGTACTATATGCATTGTCAAGAATCCATTCTTTCACTCCAAGACCAAGCATATTGAAATAATACATCACTTCATAATAGATGCCTATGACAAGAAGCTTATTCATGTCTTGAAGATTCATACAAACAACAATGTAGCTGATTTGTTGACCAAGGCATTTGATGCAAAGAGATTTGAGTTCTTGGTGACACATATTGGTATGCTTAACCAATAAACTGTTGCATATGTTAAAGAGAGGTAATAGTTGTACACTTTTTATGCTAATTTTTATTGTATAGTGCATGTTTTTGTGTTTTTGATGTGATTGCGGGTTGATAGGATAAAATAAAAGAGGTTATAATGATAGTGGAATACATGAACCGGTCATATTTGTGAGGTGCCGTTATGGATCCAAGTACCGCTAGCACAAATCCAAGTAGTGAGTATGTTCCATGTACCGCTACATGTCCGTTGTGACAATCCGTCAATTTATGGTTGATATTTTATTCTCAAATATTATTTAAAAACATTATTTTAATGTTATATTATGAAGTCACTCATTTTGGGAAGAAATTTGGATTTACGTCTTGAAGTAGCATCGACTACGTCTAAACCGGAGGATTCTACGTTACGTGCTTACGTTTACATACACCGTTTTGGGTGACAATCCGACATTTCAGGAAAATAAATTTATTCGTGAATATTATTTTGGAATTTAAATTTGTGTTGGTTTATAAACTCACAAATTTACAAGAAGAGATTAGGACTTACGTGAATAATTTAACGTCCTTTACGACTAAACCGGAAACCCTAGGATTACGTATTTACGTTTTTGAAATCCGTTTTTTATGAGACAATTTTTATTAGATTCATTTTGTGCCGTTGATTCATAATTTATAAAAACTTTTTTCGTAAAACGACCCGAGGGCACGCAAATCGAGGAAACTAGAATCGAGAAATACCCGTAAATTAGTGGGATGATGTTAGCCTCAAAATATTGAGTAAAACAAGAATGTTCGGTCATAGGTTTCTATTGTAATATTTATTAGAACTTTGTAATAGGTAGTTAATTAGTCGTGGTTTACGGGCTTGGATTTAAACTAATTAAAGTCCAAAAGACGAGCCCGGCCCAATATATAGCCCATTAAAGCCCGTATATGGGTGGACTATATATACTACCCTCTTAGCATGTTAAGAGGCTGGATTGTCATTTTGTAACTCTCATTATTCCTAATCTAACATTCACCAAGTTAATCACCCCTTCTCTCTACTTTCTCTCTCTAGGAATCTATCTCTTTTCATCTATTTTCTATCACTAATCATCATAATAATGTTGGGACAACATTTGGTATCAATCGCCACGGGGTAGATTGTGTTTGGTTGTTTGGTTTGAATTTGATTCGGTTGATTTTTCCATATAAATCATCCCGAATTAAATTTTGTTTTAGTATTTCGGGCTAGAAATCTTGATATAAATCATTTATATCGATTTGGTAGGGATTTAATTTGGTTTTTGTGGTAAATAATCGGAAGATTTTGAGGTGTTTAGATTCATTTTTGAGTCACGGTTTATCATTGATTCAAGATAATTCCGAAGTAATGTTTTCAAAAAAAGGGTTAATTATTCCGAAAAAACAGTTTTTCGGAAAAGGGTTTTCTATTGCGAAGAAGTGTATTTTCTGAAAAAGTGTTTATTCCCAAAAAGTGGGTTTTTTCCGAATTTTTTCTCTGAAAACATCAATATTCCGAAAGAGTACTTATTCTAAAGAAAGTTCTGAAAATCCATTTATTCCGAAGAAATCTCTAAAAAGTTCCTTTATTCCGAAGATTGGTTCTTTTTCTAAAAATCCTCTTATTCCGAAGATTTATCCGAAGATTTCTCTGAAAAATCAATTATTCCGAAGATCCACGTTTTTCTGAAAACTCATTATTCCGAAGATTATTCCGAAAAAGTCTCTTTTTCTGAAAACATTGATATTCCGAAGAAGTTGTTTTTCTGAAAACATCATTTTTCCGAAGATCTTTTTCTCTAAAAAAGTGATTATTCCGAAGATTATCCCGAAGAAGTGATTATTCCGAAGAAGTGATTATTCCGAAGATTATTCTGAAGTGATTATTCCGAAGAAGTGATTATTCCGAATTTTATTCCGAAGATCCTCAAATCTCTGAAAACATCCATTATTCCGAAAATGTCCATTATTCTGAAAATGTTTGATGGTATTTTTGACTGAAGTATTTTTAGACTTAGCCACTATCTAGACTAGGTTCGGAACATCGTTTCCAAAAAAAAAAAAAAAAAAAAAAGAAAAAAAAAAATTATTTTTTCCTAGACCATTTTTAGGCCATTTATGCTTCGATTTCAAATTTTGGCAATGCGAAAAATTTTTCGACCAAAAATTCAAATTTTCGGACCAAAATTCAAATTTTTAGGTTTTATTTTTGTCAAAATTTTTCACTTTTCAAAATTCTTCCCTATTAGTTTTTGGCTATTTCGGATTTGATTTCAAAATTTGGTAAGACAAAATTTTTGGTTTACCGTTTTGTTGGACTGAGGAATTTATTGTCGGCCTGAGAAAAAATCGGAATTTTCGAAATTGCACCCACTAACCAGTCACACCATATCTACTTAAGATCCAAAGTCACTTCATCAACAGAGAGAGACGATCATCATGCCAACGAGTAATGCGGTTATTGAAAGTTCAGACGTGAAAGACCTTGAAATGGAACGACTACAACAACAGATATGTTTCTTGAGAAAAAATGCCATCAACGGTTTTAGAGTACTTCAAGATTCTTTTCAGAACCTTTTAAAAGTCTTGTTCGACTTACGTGAATCCACTGGCACATTCAGCAAAACATTCACTCATGTCATGGATAAACTTCAAACACAACTTGTCAACAAAAGAATCATTGCTAGGGAATGCAAGATCACTTTCACTGATCTCAAGACATCACTTGAAACGACGTTTACTTCTGACTTCATCAAGTCTTCGCTTACCAACGAGTTCTTCAAGCGATATCATGGAATGGATGCTTTATCATACAAAGATAGGATAATCCACAACATCGACTTCATTGTAACCTATGTGAATCACACAATACAGATGCAACAAACGATTGATGACAGACTACATACCAGTTGTGGTATCGCATCAGATATTGAGAATACAAGCTGCAGATATGAGACTCCAACGCATAGTTCAGGGAATGATGACAACAGCTCTGGGAAAGACAACATCAGCTCTGACAAACAACACATCGACTCTGAGAATGTCATCAGCAATACACCTTCCTATGATAATGGTCCTGTTTACGATTCTGAGCAATTGGAAGAGGTACACAATGCTGAATTTAATGTGTTTGCCAATGTCAATACGCATGAGCATAATGATCAAACAACAAACCTTATTGACACATGTATGACGGAAAAGGTTGATAGCAATACCACACCCAATTCATCAGACATGTGCAATAATGAGTTTGAGGATGATCAACATGCAAATGAGTATGATGATGAGGAGCGTGTCGCGCTTGCTAATTTAATTGCTAGTTTACAAAAAGATGTCAATGAAACTAGAAAGAGTCAAAAGCAATTAAAGAAGGCAAACGCAGCACTCACTAAAAACTTTGAAGAATGCAAAGTCGCTCTAATTAAATCTAATGAGAACCTTGAAAGTAATAGGGCTGAGCTTCTTCAAAAGACCAAAGAGCTTGAGGGGTACAAGGGAAGTGCGTTAAAAAGTCAAAAGGACGATTTTGAAAACAAATATAATACCACTCTTGAGTTATTAGCCAAAGAGAAGCGTCAATATAATTTTTTCTTAATGGATCAACGTCAAAAAACGTACCTTGCCAATACCAATGTTAATGAACTTGAGCAAAAGCTCTCTATGACCAATACTGATTCTGCTAAAATTCTAGAGGATAAGAAACAAGAGGTATATGCGTTAAAACAAGACTTCAAGAGTAGATATGATAAAGAAACCGAAAAAGTAACGAAACTAGAAGAACAAGTCGAATTTTTGAAGAAAATTGTTTATA
The DNA here is from genome assembly GCA_025667525.1 of Glebionis coronaria. Classification (NCBI taxonomy): domain Eukaryota; kingdom Viridiplantae; phylum Streptophyta; class Magnoliopsida; order Asterales; family Asteraceae; genus Glebionis; species Glebionis coronaria. The sequence continues at coordinate 317,565,332 of CM046878.1, forward strand.
AAACGCATGATTCTATTCAATCCGTAAGAATCACTTATTTGACCCATTTGTTCATTCTAGAGCATTTGAGGGGTTGACATTTAGGTTTGACTAGAAAACCAAGAACTTTGACTTTTAAATAAGTGCTTATCATCTTATTCTGCTTATTTGGCTTGTCTTATTGCACTTTTCTTTATTGATTTGTCTTATTTAAGTCATTTAGAGTCTTTTGCAACTTATTAGAAGGTCTGAGGTGGTCTAGAACTCTATGTCGACTATTTTATCTTTTAGTGAAATTCTATTTGGCTTATTTTTGGCTTACTGAGTGTGGTTTTTCAAAATTTCTTTTCACAGATATCTTAGGCATCTCAAAAGAAGGTTGTGTGTCTAATCTGAGCTTATGGCATTGGCTTATTGCTTAATGGGCTTATTGGCCCAATAAGAATAAGCTGTTGACCATTTAAGCTGTGATAAGCTCAAAACCAGCTTTTGGGCCTTCAGACTTTTGTGTTTAGAATTAAATTTTGAGTCAGATAGGGCTTTTTCAGGTCATTTGGGCTTAGTTGAAGTTTTTGGGCCAAAAAGCCCATTAGTTTGGACTGTTTTCTATTTTAGCCCATTTGGGGGCCCATTAAGGGTATTTTGGTAATTTCACTTTCATTTTATGATTACTTAGGTTAAAATATACTAGTTTGCAAGTTTCTAGAATTTTTTAGAATTTTTGGATTTTAATATTATTTTAATATTATATTATTATTAAATTTCAATTTTCACATTTTTGTACTTTTTATATTTTTCTTAGGTTAATTACATTAAAATAGGATTTTTGCAACTCTTAGATTAATTTTATCTTCATTTTTCTAATTACTAGAATTATTTTAACTTTTTAATAGTTTTTAATCATTTTAAATATTTTTAATTAGTTTAAAATTTTATAAAAATAATTTTTAGTCTTATTTGGTCATTTTGGAGGTTTACAAAATGAAAAATCTTTATTTGGGCTTTTTAATAATTATTTTGATTTTTAGGGCTTTAATTAGCATCTAAAAATTAATATTTAATTAATTAAAGAGTGTAAAAAAGTTTTGATCATTCGTAAACTCTTAGTTTATTTAATTGATTTTTGGTAATTTTTGGGAATTTTTAGAATTTATTTTTATTTTAGCTATTTTTACGGTTTTAATTTTAGTCGTCATAGTAATAATTTTCACGTCTTCGTCATTATATTTTCTCATACCTCCTTGGGAAACAAACTTAATTGGGTCATTAACACTTGATTTTCCTAAATCATTTGTTTAATACTTACCGCTTTTACGCCTTTTTCCTAAAAGATCGTATTTTTACCACAATGAGTTTCAGTTAGTTCATGTACTAGAATCTTCCTTCAACTAGTATAAAAGGAGCATCCAAAATGTGGATTAGCCCTTGTCCAGATTTTTTAATTTTAAAGTGTAATTCCGTTTTCTAATATATGAAAAGTTGGTAGCTTTGTTCATTAAATCTGTTAACTTCTAATTTTTTATCTTACTTGTTCAATCCGTTTTCAAAGTTTGCTTTAAGTTTACTTAGTTTTTTACAAGTTTTCATAAAAGTGGTTGTAAGAAATTTGGACCCAAGACCTTCCTCTTTGATCATTTATAACTGATTTTCTGTTTGAAAATCTAGTATAAGTGAAAGGAAGAGGCCTTGTTTGTTATTGATAAAGTTTTATTAAAAATAATTTCTTCTAAGTTTTCGAATATAATCCATATTATTTGATCAGCTAGTTGTTTGAAAAGTTTTCTACAAAATCCCTTGATAAGGTTTCTAATTCAAGTTCTTCAAACTTGAAGTTGTTGTTTGTTGTGTTTAAGAAAAAATCGTAACTCCTTTCTTGCTTTGGGTTTAGGGCTCCTGTAGCCCTATCAGCAAACCCCAAACCAGCCTTCATCATTTCAAGATACCCCTAGGTTGCATTCAGCTGTTAAATAAGCTAGGGAAGCTTAGCTGGCCTTGCTAGGATGCAAAGCAAGCAGGTTCAAACTCTTTCTTTCTTTCTCTTTTGCATTTTTCTGTCTTATAAAAAATGTTATGTGAATTTGTGGTAGCTACTGTTTGTTTGAGGCATTCTGCTTGCAACATGTTCATTCTTAGTTCTTATGTCTTATTTAGTAGAAGTTTGCATGTTTTATGTGTTTTACACTAAAGCTCTTTGAAAAAGTTGTTAAAAAATTTGTTAAGTGGTGTTTGGCTTTGTTCATTCAAGACAGTAGAAGTCACACATCTAGGTTAATTTTAGTTTAGACTAGTCAATAGGGTAGTCTCACATTATTTTATGCTTGGTTTAAGATTTGGGAATATAAAATCTTGATGTTCTAGTTTTAACTTTCAAAAATTAGAATAGGCCATTTAAAACTTTAAATCTTTGAATTGCAAGTTGAAACTTGGTTATTAGATAGATCTAGGGTAGATATAGGAGAGTGAGAATTAAAACTGTAGTTTGTTAACATCAAAATCAAGCTTTTTGTGTTTAACGCCTCAACACACACACCCACAACCACTCACACCCTAGGAACTTTAACGTTCATAGTTGGATTTGTTAGTTATTAAAATACACGTTATGTGGGATTATCAATATTAAGTCGTGACTTAATAAGCACCAAAACAACTTATTAAGTATTTTTTTTAGCTTATTTGATTTTTCCCAGCTTCATCATAACATTTAGGACTTTTTGAGTTAATATTAGATTTTTCTCTTCATTTATTTATTTTCTAGCATTATTTTTAATACGTTTTAATCTTAAGTATTTTAAAAATAGAATTTGTTAATTAACAATTTATAAAAAATACTTTTTAGTCTTATAATAATATATTAAGGGTCAACAAACCATAAAACCCAAATTGGACATTTTAATATTTTATTTGATTTTTAACGTTTTAATTAATCTTTATAAAATAATATAAAATTAATTAAAAGGGTTAAAAAAGTTTTGTTTATTTTTATATCTTAGTTATATTATTTAAGACTTTTTGGTGAATTTTATTAATTTTTAGGTGAATTTTATTTTTCGTCACGTTTTTCGGTTTTACGTTTTTAATTAAAAAAGTGTTTTTAGGGTTTAAAGATAGTTTTAAGTAGTTTTAATTTTTGCAAATATAGTACTTAGCTTAATTAGAATATTTTTGCGGTTTACAAGTTTTAAAGTCTTAGTTTGGGCTTTTTGTTAATTTACTTAATTTTTAGGGCTTTAATTAGCATTTAAAAATTAAATATTAATTACTTCAAAAAGTTACAAGAAGTTTTGTTTATTTTTATACCTTAGACATACTTTTAAGGTTTTATTGAGATTTTTTGGAAATTTTTAGGAAATTTTTTAATTTTGTCGATTTTTACGATTTTACGTTTTTTACGTCGTAGCTTAATTTTTAATATAATTTGTTATTCCATTTAGATCTTTTTCATCTCATAACTATTAATCCAAAACATAACAAGTTTAACACACACAATTAATCCTCCTTGGTGGACGAACTCACATTGGGTTATAAGTATTTGATTTTCCTAAATTAAATTACTTAATACTTACCACATATATGTCTTTTTCCTAATAGCATATTTTTACTACTATCAATATCTCTATACTTTGCCTCAAAATCTTTAGTTGGCCTAAGTTCCGCCTTGTGTTACTGAAAGGAAGATGAAGCAATTTGTTTTTGTTGAAATGCAGATGAACTAGATGGTTTGGACTGAGCTGGTGAGGGATAAGAGGGAATGATGTTTTGGAGTAACAATCCTTGGCAAAGTGACCAGGCTTTCCGTATTTAAAACACACAGTGTCAGCTGTGGTTTTTATGATGCTGTAGAACGTCCCTCCCTTCTTAAAGAACCTTCTAGACTTGGCTAGAAGAGCTCTTTCATGAAATTCCTCTTGAAGGTCATTCAGATATTCCTCACTGTTTCTTGTGTCTTCTTCATCATCAAGATTATCTTGGTAGTCCTGAATGAAAGCTTCACTGAAGAGGGCAGTTGAAAAGGGTGTAGTAATTGCTAATGCTTTACTCTTGTTGGTGCCTTCATAAATCCTATCAACTAGGTCTTCTTCATATTTTAGTTTTCCAAAAAGAGAAGCTAGATCACAATATTTAATATGATTAGCATCTCTCAAGCTTTGGAAAAAATTGAGCCACTTTTTTTGGCAATGCATTAACAAAACTGTGTTTATTTCTAGTTTTGAAAGTTCAACAACATCATTTACTAGTTCTTTCATAGGAGTTTTATATCTGGTGAAAGTTTGAGTAAGAGTTTCTCCATCTTTGTGTTTGAAGGTGTTGTATTGAAGCTTTAAATCCATTATTCTTGTTTCTTTCAAATCAGATGGTCCCTCATGATACAATATAAGGTCCTCCCATGTAGATTTAGCTGTTTTATAATTCACAACATATTTCATTTTCTCATCTGGAAGTACGGACATGATGAGAATTTTGAGTCACCAATCTAGCTTAGCAGCTTTTCTCTCATCAGCAGTCCACGTACTTCACGTTTTACATTCCAACCATGTGGACAAGGAACCTTTTCTTCAAATTTGTGAAGTTTGCCACTTCTAGAACATGATCAGTATTGAGTGCGCCACCCCTATATTCTAGTGTTTATGGTATTACTTGAACCATGTTGGATCTTGATTTTAAAAACTTGAATGAGCAGTTTAATGAAAATAATAGGTTTTATAAATCAAACTGCTCTGATACCACTTGTTAACTCATTACTTCTTATCAACCTTAAGTAGTAACTCGTTAATAAGATTAAAGTGTGTTGTTTTATCAATTAATAAGAACTACGAACAAATAAAACAACAATACGAAATACTTTTCAACGTATAGACTTTTATTAAAACTCAATAAAGAATATATAACCCAATTTGTTTACAGAAGAATAAAGTGATTGAATGACAATGTTAGGGTGATCTCCTCTACTTAAACTTCTAACCAAAGTTAAGATTCTAAGTCTCAAACAAAATTTTCATATTCCTTTATCTATATGGCTTGGTGGATGTTGGGAGAGAAATGACTATTAGAAGATTCCAATCTTTCTAGTCCAAGGGTTAGCCGTTTCTCTCCCATATGCAATCCTTTTATAAGAGAAGCATAGTAGGGTTTACATTTAACATGTTCCTATGTGTGTTTATTCAGTGGGTGGTTGAATGCCCATGCTGGACATTACATAGTACAATTAAACTAATCTAAAAATATAAATGTTGTACTTATAGCTAACATTACAAGTAACCTTTTCCTACTTTGACTTAATGTAAATGTTTTCCTTCCTAATGTACACCTTTAGAATACTGTAGTGTCTTTAGTATTCTAGAGGAGATCGACATCATTCAGTTTGGTATTGTCAAACCAGACTGAACTGAAAGCTCTTCTTCAGGACTTGTTCTTCAGCAACTAGACCGCCTAGTTATTAAAGAAAAGACTCCTTTTTCTTCTAAGTTCTCTGGAAGAGGAAAGCTGAACATCCTTCAGCAAAACTTTCTTCAGTAGGAACCTTGTTCGTCTGGTCATGCTTCAGCAAAACCACCTTTCTGTTGAACATAAAATACTTAAGGGGATTTTATATTCAAATATTATAATTGCTTTGGTGTTAGTAAATACTGACCCAACAATTGGGTACTTAGAGATTTCTCCACCGTTATTTAATCAACAATAGTGCAAGCTTAAGTCACAAGATCGAGGAATTCTTATTCAGTTTCACGTTTGGTATATCGGGTTTACTCCATCAGTGGTCACTTTAAATAACCTACAAAGAGGTTGGTAAGGATAGCCTGAGAAAGTTTATGAGTAGAGTATTTTGATCAGCAACTGATTCTCACGGAATATATCTAAGATAATTTATTATTCTCACGAGACTTCAAGCATATGTGTGTACAATTTGTTGTTGGTTATCAGGTTTTGAAACCATCAAGGGGGAAGAAGAAGACATATTCAGTGAATGATATTATACCTGAACGCACAACGAGTGCACGTAATGAACTCCATACCTTCTATTATTTGAAGGCATTCTGGGAACACAAGTGTCATAACCGTAGAGAAAATCAGTCTTTTAACTCGTGGTGTTTAGTGCATATTTCAATTTACATAGGGGAAGAAATGAAAGAAACAGTCTCGATGGGTAAAAGAGGTACACTATTGCTCGATAATTAATTGTTTTGATTTTGCAATTTAACATCATCATTATCCTATATGGAGAGATATGCATTTCCGGGACTTAATTGACTTTGGTGCATCTCCGGAAAAAGATATGTGCATTTCCGGGACTTAATTGACTCTGGTGTTACGATGTCGACTTCATGAATGGGATAAAGTGTGTACTTCAAGTTTTTGGGCTTCATACATGGGATTTGTTTCATTTCTTCAACTACGTGGGGGAAAGATTCTTTCTAGTATGCATAACTTGAACTCCCAGGGGGATGAAAATTTAGAATAATTATTCAAGCGTGAGAAGAGACGTTGTTGATCTACTTGGTGTTCCCGAAACGATCAATCCCTCATAGCAACATTATCATTTTATATGATGGGGCTTGGTTTTAATTTTTTTGTGCACTAAATTATTCTAATCTTTATTCAAAGCTTTGAAACTGCTCATGAGGATTGTCAGTTTTGGGGGGAGCTATTAGAGCTTCTACATCAAGAATATGTGGCATGAATTAGGGGGAAGTTAATTCAAAAGTTTTTCCTTAACCAGAATTACATGGGTTACTTAGTTCGTTCCTGTTACAGTATTTCTTCTACAAGTTACTACAAAGATGAGTCGTTTGGAGTGCAGACTTGAAGTCAAAGGCCTCAGAAGACTTTATCAGCATTGGACGCTTCATGGAAGCACTTGTTTTTAATCATTATTTACTTGTTATAGAAAAAAATTGTAAGGAATTCTTCAAGATTGTTGAAAATCCACTTTATGTGATGACATTTCGAAATTCCCATAAGTTATCATAGTCATACACGCAAGGACTAGATTAGGAAACTATGTATAGTTTAGGTTTGTGTGTGACTATAAATATCCCTCCAAGGCTTCCAAGGAGGGGTTTAGCATTGTGTTTTATATTATCACTTATAACATTTTACTTTCTATCACTATAACACCTACTCCCTCTACTCTCTCTCTCTCTCTCTCTAGCCATGACCACCATGTTCTTCCACCACCCTAGACCACCGGATATTATATTATAGCAAACCCTCAGTTACTAATATTCATTTGTGAAGTGTGTAATATATTTAATCAATGTTATAAAGCATTTGAGACTTTTGTAACAAACTTTTGAAATGCTGAATTTTCGGATTTTTTTTACTTAATATACAAAGCAAGTTATTAGATACATCTTCCTCACATTATATACCAAGAACCTTTAATAACAATTTTTTATAACAAACTTTTGTAACAACTTATTAAAATAATATTTTTTATTTCAAATTTAAATTTCTTTTTATATATTTATTATTTTCATAATTTAAATTCACCATACTTTTTAAAAATTTTGTGCTGTTTAATTCAATATCCATTTGAATAAAAAAAATTGACTTTTAGTTTTTTTCATTTATAGTGAGTTTATTTTGATTTAACTTTTAACCACCTTAATTCAATGTGATGACGAACTTTTAATAGATAAAACAGTAACATTTGTTTATTTCAAAAATCACTATTAAGTATTCGTTGTCGCTTTCCGCAGGCAACATGCTAGTATTTAATAAAAACATAAGTTATTAAATATCTAATAAACGTGTTCTTCACGATTGAGTGTGTGTCCCGATATGCTCACGTATTTCCGATTCATATAAAGACGACTACATACTAACGGATGACTACATTGATTAATTGATATGCATAATCAATTTGTAGACTTTAGCTCAACGATGAATATTACCATTCTTTACAAATTTTGGAACACGTTGTTACATATATTGTGAACGACAATAAAGTTAGCATCAATATATGGGAGTCCATGAAAATAAAGGTGAAGCTGGTGGAGAAGGATGTGATGATGATGAAGAAGAAGAAGCAGAAGAGCTAGATTTCGGAGAATTCGTTGTGTAGATCATAGGATTTCGAATAAGTAGAGGTACCATGTCTTCAAGTAATCCTTGTGAGCTGATTGCTACTTTAGGTTGATTAATATCTTTTATCAACATGGTTGATGGTTGTTCATTAAGACAAACATGTCTTAGGCTTTCGTCGGTCTCTTTGTTTGGTCGTTGTTGTGCCCCTAACCCAGAACTGAACTTTCTAAATTTTTTTGTTGGCGGGTCAGGATTCTCGGATTGACCAAACATGAAGAACGGATACATGTAATGAAGGTGAAGTCCTTCATAAGTGATGATTAATGTGTCCGTGTCATCATTAGATCGCTCAACTTGTTTTTTCGCACCACAATGTGGGTTGGTGCATTTATAATAGCTCCTGCTCATAAAAAGTTTTGATGTTAGAATTATTGTAGTTAGATTGTAGCCTTGTAGGTGCAGGTTGGTTATATACTCTTAAAGATTAACGATCAAATTTTAACAAAAAGATAATAACAAAGTATACTGGTTGTTCTTTCTCTCTTTTCACAAACTGGTTTCCTTTCAGTATATTATGGAATTGCCCCATTCTACATATACGATACCTGACAATAATTTAGTTAAACATTTTTTTCTTTTATTTACCGATGCATTCTTGCTGTGATTAACCTACAAATGTCTGTGATTAACCTACCGTGCATAGTTGATATATCGTCTCAACTTTGATACTATATAAAAGGAAAAGAAGAAGAAGAGCTACCGTGGGTTGGAGCTGTTTTTAATGGACTTCTGACCATACTTTCGCCATTTGTAACCATCATCTGCCATGACATTGCTACTACTTTTCATTTTCAATATATACTTGTTGTTCTCAACTCTACCACTACTCGCTCCTCTCTCCATATCTGATGATGAAAGTCTGTACACATATAAATAATTAATTACTAGTAGTTAATTTAGAAAGCTATATAGAAACATGTACTAAAGAAGAAACTTAAAACCAACCTGGCTAATGACGAAAAATCCGGAGTATTATTTGTGTAACTTGAAGCCAGTAATGCTGTTTCAATATCGCTTATTGTTGGACCTGAGTAAATGTTGTTATCTGACGAATCAGTTGGGATGTGTTGAGGTGCCCAAAAGAACGGTGCGTCGTCCTGAAGAAGCTCTCTAATTAAAAGATCATCTTCAAACACCCCATGTTCCGCCATTGTATAGCTAGGTCGACAATATTTATACACACAAACAACAAAGGAATGGTTTTATGAGCAGCTTATGATGAAGTGGGTAAGGTAAGGTAAGGTAAGGTAATGAGAGTGGAGCAGATAAACGAGGCTTTCGATATGTTATGTTATGGAGTTGGCTTTGTTTATATATAATATTATTTTAAATATATATAGCAATGAGAGGTTGACTTTTGATTTCTTATAATCCTCATGGTACAACTTCCCCTCTCTATTCATCGTGAAAGTTCAGTTTTGGATCTTGCAGTAATTAACATGTAGCATGTGAATGTTTATTTGGATGTATATCATCGTATATATGTGGATGAAAATGTCAATGCACATAGTTTACTATACGCAGCATAATTTTCGTAAATGTGACTTTTTGAATAATATCATTATTGTTTTAGGTTACGTGTTTAAAACATAAATTCAAAAAAGACGTGAATTCGCGGAATACATTAACTCCGGATTTATATTGAGATCCGCCATCGTGCACTCTCAAGAAATAGCTCCGACGACTCTCCTGACTTAATGAAGCACAAACTCTAATAGGCATGAGTCAATACTTGTGAAGAGTTTTAAAGATAAGTCTACTCATACTCATAGTTTATTTTATCAGGATTATCATCGGATGTGTTAATTATGATGGAAACGAAACAATGTAAACACTCATGAATATGAAATATTGGTCTTTTGGTAGATATACAGATTACAGAATACAGAGTACTAAACAAGTGCATAATTGGAAGGCATGGAATGCCTTCATGATGAGGCAAGTCCATCAGGGGAGGGGATTGACTTTTGAATAGAACTAGAGGTGGCAAATCTTGCCCATTTGGATACATTTGGGCCCTTTTTGCCCATTTTCAAAAAAGGATGGGGCACTTTTTGCCCATTCTTTATAATGAATGGGCTAAACGGGCGCATATGTATGAAACTAAATGGGCTTAACGGGCGCACTTGTAAAATACAAATTAATATACTCGACGAATATTTTTTATTAATTTTTTATCCCGGCTTTCAAACAAGTTTTTTTATTTTTTATTCGTAGGTTTTTATATGTTTTTTTTCCTTTTTTAGCTTGCGCCCGTTTAGCCCGCCCATTTTGCCCGCCCGTTTTGCCCGTGCCCGTTTAGCCCGCGCCCGTTTAGCCCGCCGCCCGTTTAGCCCATTGCCCGTTTAGCCTGCGCCCGTGCCCGCCCGCCCGCCCATTTTGCCACCTCTAAATAGAACCAAAAACACCATTGCTTGGTAACTTGGCTGTATTCTTTTTCTTGGTTCAATTCTCGTGGACTTGTTTGTCTCTTTACAAGCAACTTTGACATCTAAGTATCTAACCAATCTTACCTAAACCATAACCAGGTTGTCTTATTATCTAAAAGTCAAATCACTATTCCTTTATTTTAAAATAAACAGTAATATATAAGTCCCTCTAAAGCTAACATGTTTTAACATTAATTAAATTCATACCAAATTTTTCTAAGACATGCATATTCATCTCCTTACCACCCAATAGTTGAGATTATATCCACAATTTACACTAAGAAGTATTTTAGTCTTTTTACGCAGAGCGTATATAAAACCATTATTTAACAAATACCGATTTAACACACACACAGAACATGTTTCTCTCTTTATCTCTCTCTCTATACGATCGGTCTTTCCCTCTTTACACGAATGTGAGTTTCTTCAATCGATTATTACATTTTAATAAGCTTATTACAATCAAAGAATCAGCTTCTTAGTCAATTATTTGATTTTAATAAGCTTATTAAAATTAATCCACCTGCTTAATTAAAACAGATCTGATGGTTCAATTCATCATCTTCTTCAATTAGTTAGTTGATTCTAACAAGCTTGTTAATTAACCAACTTAGACTCATCCACATTGTTTTTATTGTAGCTTATTTACATTTTAATAAGCTAATTAATTTATCAATTTGAATTGACTGATTCTAATGATTAGCTAGCTTATTATGTGATTTATGTGAATACGTAACTTATTTATGAATAAGCTAATTCATGATGATTAAGCCTATGTTAGTGTTAATAAGTTTCATTATTAGGCATTTCTATGTTAGAACCACATATTGTTTAGCATCTGATGTATTTAAGCTATTTGAATTAAGCTTCATGCGTTATATATGATAACTCATGATATATCATATATGATATATCTATCATATATGATATATCATGACTTTTACTATATGATATATCTATCATATATGATATATTAAACAAAAAAATAAGATTTTGTTTAAGTAATTTTTAGAAAATCTGTATATACTTTTCAAACATGCCTTTCAATCATATATATAAGTAATTCATTTTGGTGTTAAATGTTGCTTAATATGTTTTTTATCTCTTTTATAAATCATTCAGAGAGAGATTGTGCGATTGCCCGATTTGAAGCAATGTAGAGATGGATGTTGATTATAAAAAGGGGATGTGCACTGATATGTTTTACGAATCAAGATGAGGTAGGCGTTAATCATGAATTCATCAAATGATAATGTGCTTGAAGAAGTGTTTATTGTTGCAAAAGAATAGCAGTTTGAATAATATTTTGTTTTTGTATCTTGTAGACTCTTTTGTTGTAATCACGATTTTGACAGATTCTTTGTTTTATATATCTAACTTTTTCTTGAGTATCATATATTATATTGCATTATCATATATGATAGTGCATTATCATATATGGTTATTTTAAGAGTTAGATGCATTATCATATATGATATTGCATTATCATATATGATACTAATAAGAGGTAAGAACTATTCATTAGAAATATGATAAAAAAGGTAACAAATAATTACAAAAGCATCCATTCAAGTCATAATATCCAAAATACAGTAAAGTGCATACATGTTTTTTCGATACATAATATCCGAAAATATATCTAAATTTTTTTTTGAACGACGAGTTAGTAGTTAGTGATTCGAGCTTGCAGTGACATCCAATTAGGCAGTATGCAAGCCTCGAACCTTCTCCTTAGGGGATAAACCCCACTCTTGCTTCTATTAAATTCGGGCCCCTGAAGGTCCTTGGTGAGACTCGAACCTGAGACCTCTCTAAGAATACCTCCCCAAGGTTTCCCTTGGTGGCCAACTAGGCTTGCCAGTTGGTTCCGAAAATATATCTAAATTAAGTTACCAACCAACAAGTCCAACTGATACTTTTGGTGCTCTTATTCCAAGAACTACATTGGTTATAGGAGTGAGGCTATATGGTTTCTTCACTTCAGTTGCTTCTTGTTGTATGCGCTTTAATGATCTTAAAGCATATGTACCTATTGGTCTTGAAGTTGAAGAAATTTGTGGATGTGGAAAGATGACATCAAGTGGTAGTTGTTCTGGCCCTTAGGTGATGATAGGCACTAGTTGTTTTTTCATGAATCCAATAAGGGAATTGGCATTCAAGATTTCTAGACTGTAGGAAGTTCGTTAAATCATCACTAGATGAGTAGGTTGATGAATGATTAGATCAATCACTATATGAAACACCATAAAAATAACCAGATGAGTAAAGGGAATGCTCATCTTAATATGTAACTTTCTCCACTACAAAATGTACAAATATAGTGATTAAGGCGTTGTTAAGTCTAGTTAAAATATTTGGATCATTAAACCCTAAACTACACAATCCAAAAACTCTTGACACATCACAAATGCACATTTTTTAATTTATCAAATGTGATACTTGAAATATCATATATGATACTTGAAAGTATCATATTTATTACTTGAGAGCATCATATCTGATAATGTAATCTTTTTTTTCTTTTCAGTATGATGTGTTTATAACATGACCTATTCAATATTTTTCAAGCATGAAATTTGTTATTTCATATTCTTAAAGTATCAAATCTGATTTTGCAATACTTGAAATTATCATATATGATACTTGAGTGTATCATGTATGATAACCTAATCAAGTTTATAAATTTTCTACCCTTCAATTTTGATGATTTAGTCAGATACTAAATAGCTTAATTTGATTGGTTTTAGCTAAGTCCTTGGGGTTTTTGTGGCTCATTTATGATATATGATGTACTTCTTTGTTCATGTCCATTAATCCTTTTCAAAATACTGATTTATAATCTCTAACTATATAGTCATTATTTTCGATTAAAAACCGAGTAACTTAACAATCGATTCATATAAAAACGCTATCTAATTAAAAAACAATAGTAAAAATGAGTAAATGTGTGATTTTTACCTGGTTGCCTGTTTTTTAATCGTTGTATTTGTTGTGTTTTTTGCATCATCTTCGATTTTTTCTTCAGTTTTCATATTTGTTGTTTTCTTTGATCTTGATTTGTCTTTCTTAACGTGATGTTATATAATTTATGAGATCGTTTTGGTGATTGCATTGTTTTGTGTCTATTTTTAGTGTAGTGTGTAAAACCCGCATCTAAATGTCATGAATAGTACACTACGTAAACATACGAATCAATTAAAACTTTCTTTTTATGTCATGAACATGTGTCCCGAATATTAAATTCAGAAACTACGTACGTGTTAGCACACGATAATTATTAAGTACATGGTAATACACGATAATTATTAATTATAATAATTATAATCACGAACATATGATCAGGAACATTAAAACATGAACATGTGAACTATGTATTATATATTATTACATGATAAACAAGTATTACATATAATATATATATCATGAATATTAAACACGAACCAATACGAACATTTAATCATGCAAGTGAACACGTAAATACTTAAACACAAAAAAAGCCTGGGAAAACCCTTTGGGCCTAATGTAGCCGCGAACAAGAAGCAAAGAGGGGGCCCAAGCCCATTTGTTTTGTTAACTAAGGGAATTAAAAACATAGAACATTCATTGTACAAAATTTTTAGAAAATTAAAAACCCTAGCTCCTCCCTTCTCTTCTCTTGCCGCCGGCTACAAGGACACTAGAGGAGTGTTTGTTTAATCTTGATCTTTGAATTCGGGTGGATCGTGTTCGTGTTCATAGTTCTTTTCTAGTCACGTTTTCGGTATCATCAAAAACCTTCATCTAGTTATTTTATTTTTCTTTTAGTTATGATTCACGTGTTATAATAAAAACATAATTAAAAATATGAAAAACTAATCCAAGAAACATGGTTAAGTGGGGGTTTTAGTGGGTTGTTGTTCGGCCGAGACGCACAACCGAGAGCCCAAGCTCTCGGTGGCCTTGCGATCACCAACAGCCGAGACCCCAAGGTCTTGGTGTGGTGTCTTGGTGGTTCGGCAGCAGGAAACAAGGGACCCTGACTCGCGTCGGGGTGCCGTTAAGTTTGTTTGTGGGTCTCGACGCAGTAGCAGCACCACTGGCTTAAGCCGGTGGCTGTTTTGCTTTAACAGTGGGAACCGCAACCCATACAGGGGGAAACCACCGGCTACAGCCGATGGTGAGTTTGATCTAGCAGTGGCTAGCCAGGCCACGAGTGTGGAAACCGGCTAGACTGGGTTAGCCACTGTCAGGCTGTTTGGTCCGGTTCATGTTTTGGTTTAAATTAAAACACGGGTTCGGTCACGGGATATTTTTACAAGGTATATTTTTACAAAGAATATTCTTACAAGGTATAATTTTACAAGGAAAAATTAAATTAATTTAACATGACTAATAATTAATTTAATTTAATCATGGACTTAGGTTATAATTATTTTAATAAATAATACATGTTTTAAACTAAGTATTTTACCATTTAATTTAAACTATAGTTATTAATTAATTATTAAAACAAGGACTATAATTAATTAATAAATCATGACTTAGGTTATGATTAATAAATTATTAATACATGATTAACCTAAGTATTTTATCTGTCTTAATTTAATTAAATCATGCCTTTATTTAATTAAATCATATAAACTATAGTTTATTTAATTACCATGAAATTTAATTAATAAACTATACTATTAATTACATGACTTATGATTTTTTAACCAGTAAACTTAAGCTTATATTATTAGCTTATTAATACAGCTTATTTCTAAATATAGAAACTTTCTATTTCAAGAAACTTACTATTTTGGAAACTTTCTATTTTTATAAACTAATCTATTTTTAGAAACTGGTCTATTTTTGAAAACTTTCTATTTTGGAAACTTTCTATTTTTGAAAACTATCTATTTTAGGAAACCTGCTATTTTTAGAAAGTTACTTATTATTACACAACAAGTATAATAATACAAGAATACAAGTTAATACCTAATCAGAATACATGAAATACATGATTAACATGGTATAACATTTAAAATAGTAAACAAGACAAGAACATATAAAACAAGCTAAGAACATGCTATAACCAGTTACGTACTCGGTAATCAGAAGACTTATACATGTCCCTTTATTTATGTAGCATTAGTGAGGTCGGAGTAGGACTATTCGTCCTTTCGTCTTTCCTTGTTCACTAGACACAAGGTACAGATTTTCCGTCCTTTAGTATGGACATTCTTTTCCTTATTAGGATTCCTCGTTTGTAGCCAACTGTTTTCCCAAGTATTGTTTTATAGGCTTTGATCTGCTTATGTTAGTTTTAAATGCCTAAGACATAGACATACATGACCAGTGTCACCTAGTTATGGAGGTACCATAACCATAACACTGGAGGCACCGGTGTTATAACTTCCCTACGGCGGAGTGATTGCTCGTGGCGTCCCTTTTTAGTTTTGGACTTATATTTATTATCATGTGGGGGCGTATGGGTGCATCCTAGTTACATGTTTTACAGGATGGTCTTGGTAAATGCGATGTGTGCCTTGCATCCTTCACAAGGAGTTGATCCCTCCTACCCAAACTAATTAATTTGAGGCAACCCCTTTAATTGCATGATGAGGTCTCCCCTCCAAGTATTCATGCACGGTGGAACCTCATGACCTATATGGGCTATTGGCTAATTAATACAGTTTTTTCATATAAAAACAAAAGTCTTTTCAAACTATAAAACCAGTTTTATGAACATGTTCCAGGTTATCTTGGACTTATACATGTCCACTACTATTAGTCTTTTATGCTTATGTCATTTCATGCTACACTTGTATATCCGTTCACTGGGCGTTATGCTCAGCCGTTTTCCTTTCATGTTCCCAAACGGTAGGTACTCATGGGCGCTCGTAGACTTAAAGAGTATGTGCATACGGATTGGAAGCTATCTAGCCTTCATTACTTTATGCATTTTCCATACATTATGCTACGTTATTTCTTTGGACATTGTTTAGTCCTTTTTCCATTTTAGTACTTATATGCATGTGTGTTGAGCTTATACTTGGACTACCGATGTTTTTTTCCGGTATTTCCATTCATGGTCATTTAATGTTTTTAGACATTTACATTGCATGCTTTAGTGACACGCCATAATTACGCGTGATATTCCATTTACCAAAATGGGGTGTTAAAATTATGGTATCAGAGCCAAGGCTTCGACCTGTAGGCTCTTAAAACATGACCTGTGGTTAGTGGGTAATCACCATGGTCTTCTTAGAACTGACAGTTGTTTTCATGCATTTATTCATGTATCATTGTTGTAGGAATTTTGACTAAGTAATGGTTGGTACAGGACTGGCCATATTTAGTCACATGTGCTTTTAATCGAATTATTTTGTTTTTATGAACCGACCCATAGGCTTTCATCCTTGTCATGTCATTTTGTTTAGGTGAACCGACCCATAGGCGTTCACCTAAACCCATGTCATTTCGTTATCATGCATTCATACATTGTTTTCATGCATAAAAGTTTTTCATGTTTATATGTATAAAATATTTTTATGTATATATATTATGTTTTAATCAGTTTAATCATTCATTTTATTTTATGCTGTCAGATGGTTCTCAAACGTGAACAAGAGAAATTGAATGCAGCAGTTCAAGCTGCTATGCAGGCCTTGCTTCCTCAACTGAGGAATGAAATTCAGGCTGAGGTGCAAGCTGCCAACAATCAGCACCAAACCAGCATCAGGTGCCTCCTCCTCCACCTCCAGCTACACTAATCACATGGCTGGAGCGATTCAATAAGCAGCGTCTACGATCCTTCAAGAAGACTGGCAGCCCCAATGAGGCTGAGAGCTGGCTAGGTCACATTGAGAAGATCTTTGACGCGATGGGATGCGACCCTGCCTTTAAGGAAAGGTTATCTTGTTATAAGTTTGAAGGGAACGTGCTTGCATGGTGGAAGGCAGTGAAACTGTCAGAGGGAGGCGAAGATTGGGTGGTTGGCTTGACTTGGGCACAGTTAAGGGAGTTGGTTATGGGACAGTTTTTCCTAAAATCTGAGTAGGATAAGCTTAAGAATGAGTATCATGGGATTAGGTAGAGAACTGGGGAAAATAACAATGAGTTCATGCAGAGGTTTTTTCGTTTGGCTAGATTCCTTGGCGCATCAGCTGGGACTGCAGCGGAGCAAGCGTATCACTTTCGCTGGGCTCTTCGCACATCTGTCGCCAATAACTCGGTGTGTGCTACATTAATACCGTGCGACAAGTAGCAGATGTAGCCCATAAGTTGGAGATGCTGCAAGAGAGGATGAGTTTGGAGAGGCAGAGAGACCCGACAAGAGGTATATCTCGTCATTCTGCGGTGATCATTTCATTTCATTTAGTACTACCGAAATATTATCTTTCTCTATACAATTGCATCTTTCAGGCAGAAGACTGGGGACCGGTCTCAACCGGCCACTCAGCAGCATAGTCAGCACAAGGGTAACGGTCAAACCCAAGACCGTTCTGCTTCGGATAGGCGTGGCGGTAATGACAATTACCGTAACGACGCCAACAACTCCAATAGCAGCAGGTCCCTAAACTTACTCATTTCTTATGTTACATGCTTTATGATTCATAATTATGACACTTCAACATCTACTACCAGGAACAATGGCAACTGAAGGGAGCAGGACCGCAGAGGTTCACAACCCAACCGTACAACTACATCTGGTATTATGTCTTATGATTTTCTGCATTGTCCTATTTGCACCCATTAATCATGTCTCACGAATACTTTTCTGAACAGGCTCCCAGCCAGCAAGGGCACCTGTTTGAGGGTATACTCACCCTCTCTCCCCTACGTGCAGCCGCAGGCACCCAGGGCCGTGTCGCTGTGATAGCGATGCTTGCTTCAAGTGTGGCCAACTAGGCCATCACATGAAGGACTGCCGTAAGGGTGAGATCGAGGGCACTTCTGGACATGCCGACTCCAAGCCACCTCGTACTTCTGGACGGGTGTATGTTGTCGTGATGGTTACCGGCAAACGCTCCCAAAGGCGACCCTCTCGAGTTTCAACACGACCTCGCGTGATCAGGCCAACAAGTCAACAGGTACCATCACTCGAATCTTGTATATGTATGGTCAAGCTGCATGCGTATTATTTGACACAGGTGCTACTCATTCGGTCATATCTACTGTCTATGCCAAGAGTGTTACGATATCCCCTATGCCATTAGAAAATGTCTTAAACATTTCCACTCCATTAAGAGACTCTGTACGCATCACACATGGGTACAAGGGTCTTCCCCTCGAGTTTGACGACAAGATTCGTCCATTTGACGCACTTTCATTGGACATGGGCGATTTTGAGATGATATTAGGCATGGAATGGCTATCCAAACATCATGCCACCATTTACCGCCATTTATATCGGGTCATCTTCGGTGATGTAAACGCACCAGAGTAAATTCAAAACGGTTTTATACCCGGAAGGTCTGTACAAATAATTTCAACCTTACAAGCACGTACATTGATACATGCGTTTAGTATAGGTTCGGATTTAGTTCTTGGTATCTCCTCGAATTGATCACGGCTCTAAGTGGAATGATTTGTTCTTGGTTAATAAAATGGTGTTGGTTTGTTTATCTGTTTAAATTAATGACAAATAAGTAAGTGTCGAAGAGTAAAATTAAAGCTTTGAAAGATTAAACTAGATTGACAAGTTAAAAATAAATGCTTGAAAATGTAAATAAAAGATTAGACAAATACTTTGAAAACTTAATTGAATTAATGCTTAAAAACTTGTTCTATCGGAATGTGGAAAATTATTTCTATCGGAATGTATTAAAATCAAAAGCATCGGAATGTAACAAAAACTATCCATCGGAATGTCGTAATGAAGTCCATCAGAATGTTCATGTTTGTCACCATCGGAATAATTAAGATCAAGCTGTCGGAATGATGTCTTACCGGAAAGTCAGATCGGAATGTTGTAAGAACCCTTTGTCGCAATGTGAGATCGGAATAAGGTAAATAGAAATTGGCCAGAGTTTCGACTTAATAAAGGACCTTAAATCCTGTCGGAATGTGCGATCGCAATAAGCGATCGCAATCCAGATCGGAATAAGCGGGACTTACTACCCGATCGCAAAGTAGAACCCACACCTGGGTTATTGCGATCAAAATAAACACCCGTCAGAATGTGTATAACCCTTGTATTGCGATGAAATGCAAAACTAATCCGAAAATGGTGAAAAGCTAAAACCTCAATAAGCACTTACAATAAGCTATTTTAACCGGGACTTAAGCACTTCAGAAAGATTAAATTGAACATCTTTTGAAGACGATAAACCTTAAACTTAATAAACAAAACTTTTGAATGACTAAACCTTGATGAAATCCGAAAACCAATAAGCTAAAGCATGAAGTAAGCTAATAAGCATAAAGAACTTATAGCCTAAGTCAAGTAAAAGCTTAAAAAGTAGTGAAAAGATTAATCTTTTAACTACTAACACATGAAATGAAACCAATCCGTATGATGGTAAATTTCGGATCAAAGGCAAAATGAAACCAAGAAATGTAGGAAGAGATTAAAGAACAAAAACTTAAACTTAAACTTTTTAATTAAAAGAACTCAAAGTACAAAGATTAATGAAAAGCTTAGGATTTGAAAGATGAAAACAAAGAAAAATTTAGTGAGAGAAAGTTGGGAACTTTCTCTCTCTAAAACTAGAGAGAAAATGAAAAACTAAACTAAGACTAGCTAAGTCATTTTTTTGTGAAGTAAGATCATATATATAGGCTTGTGGTATGGGCTTGTGAATGGGCTTTGGTATCGGGCTTCTTTTCTTCTTTCTTCTTTGGTCTTCACGCTTCTTTAAATAAACGTTTCCGACTTTGGATTTTTAGAAGTGTCTGTGAATAATTCCAACTCGTCTTATGATCTTTTGTTTAATAGACTCGAGTTCTTCGACATATATGAACCTTCCATCTTTGGCTCTATTCTTCGATAAATCTTTAAATAGGCACAGTGACTTCAAATCTTTTGCATCTCTTGGACAATAGACTTCGTCTTGAGTCTTTTTCTTCGATAAAACCCGTGCAATCCCATGTTTTCTTCAATATTCATCCGGTTGACTCTAAAAACGCAATAAACACAAAAACCACGCATAATTCCAAACAAATGATATTAAATACGTGTTTTGGTCTCGTTTTAGCCAGAATTAAGTGATAAAAGGATGGGTGTTTTCACACCTATCAACTCCCCTACATTTAACCATTGCCATGCCCTCATGCAATGCTTAATGATAAAGCAAGTTTACACTTTTCTCATAATCAATCAACCTTGGCCTTATTAAAATACTACTAAACAAAAATTATAGAACTAAGAGAAATCAAAACTTTAAAGTAAACAAAAGGATAGAAAATAGCAATGTGGAAATAACTTGCAAAGGGATCTAAGACTTACATTAGGGCTTCGGTGCAGCGAAGATTTATCACCCTCAAGTTTCACGTTCCCCAAACTAAGCTTAAAAACGAGATCATTGTTATTATAAGTTAGCAATTCAAGCACTTACACACATGGCTTAATTATATGCTTCAACTCCCTTACTCCTAGGTGTATCTCTTATATTTTATTTTTGTCTTAGAATGATCATGAAGATGCATTTTTGGACTTACTTCGATAGTTTATTTAGGCTGAAAGCAAAGTAGGACGATTTGATCAATAGGTAACTAAAGGACAAAATCTCTTAAAACTGCTTATCGGGATATCAAAAAGTTCATATCTTGGCATAACTTGGTTCACGATTTGAGACCTTTCTCGGGCCGATATTTGGCATGTACTTCATACTTCATATCTTCGAGTGACGTTCTTGAGATAATGGTCTTCTCATCGTTAATAGAGTTTATTCACTTGGAGACTTTTAAGGGGTACTCCAACTTTGTTGACCACGACTTCATGATTATTCTTCAATCTCTAATCGGGATTTTGAGATACAACGATCCGCCTCCTTTTCGGAATTGGATCTATTTATCCTCATACCTTTTTAGGGTCTTTTCGGATAGACTTCTCCATGATCTTTATGGGAGTTGATTGCTTTTCGTCGTGAGTCTTGATCCTTCATATTGATTTTGGGAATAATGCTTTTCACATCACTTTGGATCTTCAGCAATAAAATGGAATCCTCATGCCTTGTTAGGGCCTTTTCGGACTCGCCAATCTTCGCGCCCCGCTTCATAAGTTATGCCTTGGCTATGAACTCTTATCATTACCGAGCAACTTTTAAACGATCTTGGGCTAGAAGCTAAGTAACTTTTCAAATCGTACGACCTTACTTAGTGTAGATAATTTATTAGCAAGTGATGGGAGAATAGGCAAATAATTACACCAAGTGAGCTTGTGCAGGAATACCGACTTATAATTGACTCTATCATTTCTCGTTCTCCACAATTTAAAATCTCAAGTAATGAGACTCGTGGATGCTTAGCCTAATAAACCAATTAAGGTCTACATGATTAAGGATACTAGCTAGAATAAACTTGAATAAGTCTATTCGGGTTGAGTCAAAATAATCGCAACGGGCCTATTATGTCAAAGATTTCTAAACTAGCTACACCACTTTATTAATATTTTTGACTTTATTGCGGGATATATACATATGAAAGCAACGATAAAAATTTAAAAATTACGACTATATGGCCAAAGTTAATTAAAAATTTGAAAAATGTTGAAAAAGATGATTTTCTGGTTAAATGAAGGCATTTTCATGGAAAAGTCCACTTAAAACTTCGATAGAAGTCCCCCATACACTTAAGATAAACATTGTCCTCAATGTTTAAGTATGTGGGAAAAGTCTCCCCTACACTTATGACATTGTGCACGTTGGTTAAATCAAGTTAAGGAAGAGACGACTAACGTGATCAATTTCAAATGTGACTATGAAGAAAAATGAATCACGATAGTTGAGAGATAGAACCGGATTTCGGATAACACGGGAGCACGGTTCTTCAAAGATTCCAAGAGTGCAGTTATCCCTGTAATCACATCACACACAAACACAAAGCGCCTAAATAGGTCCTCCTACACTTAGGAGGTTAAAACAGAAAAGGATAGATACTCGGGTTGCCTCCCGAGGAGCGCTTGTTTTTGATAACCGAGTCACGAGCCTGACTCGACCCAAAATTAGTTCATGGGGAACGTGGTGAGGGATGAAAATCATCTCGTGAGAGATGTCCTCACCAAAGTACAACTTCACTCGTTGGCTATTCACCTTAAAATTTGGTCCATTAGGTTGAGCGAGCTCGAGAGTACCATATGGAAAAATTTGGGCAATGGTGAATGGGCCGGACCAACGAGATTTTAGCTTGCCCGAAAAGATTTTCAACAGAGAGTTAAAGAGTAAAACTTTGTCTCCAACTTGGAACTCTCGGTTCTTAATCTTAGAGTCGTGAATGAGCTTAGTCTTCTCCTTATAGATCAAAGAATTTTCATAAGCCTCATTACTGAGTTCATTCAGCTCATTGAGTTGGATCTTGCGTAGGTCACCGGCTTTGTTGATATCAAAATTAGCCCACTTCAAGGCCCAGTAAGCCTTGTGCTCCAACTCAATGGGGAGGTGGCATGCTTCCCCGTACACGAGACGATATGGTGTACAACCAATCGGAGTCTTGTATGCGGAAAAGCCCACAAAGCATCATCAAGTTTATCAGCCCATGAGGCACGATGCTCTCCCACGGTTCTTTCAAGAATTCGCTTTAATCCTCGGTTGGATATTTCAGCCTGGACATTAGTTTGTGAGTGGTAGGCGGTGGAAAGACGATGATTTACACCATACTTAGCCATGACTCTAGCAAATTGGTCGTTGCAAAAATGAGTCTCGCGATCACTAATAATGGCACGAGGCACACCGAATCTAGCGAATAGCGATTTCAAAAAGTTACAAACCACCCTTGCGTCATTAGTGGGTAAAGCTTTGTCTTCAACCCATTTGGAGACGTAGTCAACAGCTACAAGGATGTATTTGTTTCCTTTAGAAGAAGGGAATGGCCCCATAAAGTCGATACCCCAAACATCAAAGATTTCACATTCTTGAATGAAATTCTGAGGCATCTCATCTTTATGTGTGATCTTGCCTTGTTTTTGGCAAGCATCACAATCATTAACCATCTCGTGAGCGTCACGATAGATGATGGGCCAATAAAATCCCGATTCAAACACTTTTTTGGCGGTGTAGTTGGGACCAAAGTGACCACCGGTGGGTCCTTTGTGGCAAGCGTCAAGGATTTCTAAAGTTGTCGGTCCGTCAACACATCGGCGAATAATCAAGTCAGCACATTGCTTGAATAGATACGGGTCATCCCAAAAGTAAGTCTTAATGTCTTGGAAGAACTGTTTCTTTTGCTGGGATGTTAACCCGTCAACGAGAATTCCACCCGCCAAGTAGTTTGTAATGTCCGCAAACCACGGGGTTTCATCAGCAGTCGAGTTGATAGACATTAAGGTCTCCAAGGGAAAAGAATCATTGATTTCTTTGTTCGGATGATCTCCTTGGTAAGGATCCTCAAGTCTACTGAGATGATCCGCGGCTAGGTTTTCAGCTCCTTTTTTATCGCGAATTTTGATTTTAAATTCTTGGAGTAGCAAAACCCAGCAAAGAAGTCTTGGTTTGGAATCTTGCTTAGTCAACAAGTACTTCGACGCGGAATGATCGGTGTAAACGATTGTGGTGGAAAGGACAAGATTGGGGCAGAACTTTTCAAAGGCATAGACAACAGCTAAAAGCTCTTTCTCGGTTGTCGTGTAATGCAATTGAGCCCCCGTCATTGTCTTGCTAACGTAATGGATTGGTTGGAAGTGTTTGTTCACTCTTTGTCCCAGAATCGCACCAATATCATAGTCACTAGCATCGCACATCAACTCAAAGGGAAGCTCCCAATTAGGGGTAACCAAGACTGGTGCCTTAGTTAGCTTATCCTTAAGCGAGTTGAAGGCTTCAAGACACTCTTTGGAAAAGATAAAAGGAGTATCTTTTTCTAAGAGGTGGGTCATCGGGCGAGCGATTTGAGAAAAATCTTTGATTAATCGACGGTAAAAGCCCGCATGACCGAGAAAACTTCTCACACCCTTCACGGTTGAAGGTGGAGGCAACTTAGCGATAACATCGACTTTAGCACAGTCTACTTCAAGACCGGCTTTGGATATCTTGTGTCCTAGCACGATGCCCTCTTTTACCATGAAAAGGCATTTTTCCCAATTAAGAACAAGGCGAGTGTCTTCACACCGCTTAAGCATACGTTATAAATTGGCAAGGCAAGCAGAGAAAGAATCGCCATAAACCGAGAAATCATCCATGAATACTTCCATAGTGTCTTCCACCATGTCAAGGAAGATAGCCATCATACATCTTTGGAATGTCCCAGGAGCATTACATAAACCAAAAGGCATGCGTTTGTAAGCAAATATTCCATAGGGACAAGTGAATGTGGTCTTTTCTTGGTCTTTGGGATCGATGGGAATTTGAAAGTACCCGGAGAAACCGTCTAAAAAGCAGTAATAGTCATTACCAGCTAGACGCTCGAGCCTTTGATCCATGAAGGGAAGAGGAAAGTGGTCTTTTCTCGTGGTATCATTGAGCTTACGATAATCAATACAAACTCTCCACCCAGTAACGAGACGAGTGGGAATCAACTCGTTGTGTTCATTGGAAACAACGATTATTCCGCCCTTCTTGGGCACACAATGGATGGGACTTACCCACGGCGAATCCGAAATAGGGTAAATCAAGCCAGCATCTAGAAGTTTGATAACCTCTTGTTTGATGACGTCATGAATTTTAGGATTAACCCTTCTTTGGCTCTGGATTGTGGGTTTAAAGTCATCTTCCATGAGAATCTTGTGAGTACAAAAGGTCGGATCAATTCCGCGGATGTCGGAAATTTTCCAAGCGATTGCCTTCTTATGATCTTTAAGCACGGCGAATAGGCGAGATTTCTCTTCATCTTTCAAGTCCTTTGCGATGATGACAGGCACCTTCTTGTTTTCTTCAAGGAACACGTACTCGAGATGGGGCGGCAACTCCTTAAGTTCTAAATCTGGAGGATTTTCGATGGGAGGCGTTTTCAAAGTCGGAGCATCGATAGCAATAACCGTGGGAGATGGTGGAGAAAGATTGTCTTCTTTGAGAAGGTTTTCAAAGAAATGCATGTCTTCATCCCAATTGGTGGGAGAATCTTCATTTGCTAAGTTCACATCTCCCATGGTGGCTTCAAGATCTTTCCAAAAGAAATCACTTTCTCCACATAGAGACAATGATGAATCAATAGAGGAAACGGTCTCAACATTGGGAAGAGAGGTAGTAATATTTTTACAAGCGTCAATAAAGTGTTCTTCACAAGCCTCACCCAGAACGTCAATACAATTAACACTCTCGTTGGAATAAGGTTGTTTAGACAACTTTCCCATGCTGAAGAAAATTTTATCGTCACCCACTCTCATGATAAGCTCACCGGCTTCAACATCTATGAGAGTGCGACCGGTCCTCAGGATTGGACGACCAACAATCAGTGGCACACGAGGGTCCATCTCGTAGTCGACTACGACGAAATCGGCAGGAAAAGTGAATTTGTCGACTCCTACAAAGACGTCTTCGGCTATCCCCACTGGATAAGCAACCGTACGGTTAGCTAATTCCAGAGTCATTTTGGTGGGGACTAGCTCAGGGAGAGATAATTGGTTCCAAACGCTTAGAGGCATTAGATTAATACTGGCACCTAGATCGGCGAGGGCCATGCAATTCGCTACTCCCGGGAAGTTACAAAGGATTAAGAAACAACCCGGATCACCAAGCTTGGTTGGCCATTTCCTTAAGAGTACTGCAGAGCAATTCTCATTAAGTTGGGTGTTAGCAATATCAAGAATCTTCTCCTTGTCGCTAAGAAGATCTTTGAACATTTTCGCGTACTTAGGCATGTGAGCGAGAGCCTCAGCGAAGGAGATGTTAAAATTCAATTGTTTAAACATTTTAAGAAAGTTTGAAACCTGAATATCGTCCTTGCTTTTGAGCTTCTCTTTCCTCAACCTGGATGGATAAGGTATATCGGAAGAAGAGGAATGCTTTGGGAGAATAGGATCACTCACATCCTTGGGTGGAGGAGGGGTAGCAGTAAGAGGCAGAGAAATTGGGGAAGTAGAAGGATGAGGAATAGGAGCAGGTGACTCGTTTTCCTTAGTCACAATCACCGGTGGAGGTATAGGAAGCTCGGGTTCCTTGGTACCTTTGCCACTGCGAGTGGTGATTGCTTTCATCTCCCCTCTTGGATTCGCAACGGTGTTACTCGGAAGAGTGCCCGAAGAAGAGGGTTGATTACCTTGGAAGAAACTAGCCATCATATTCTTTAAGTCATTCGTTTGACTATCCAAAGTGTTTCTCATATCAGCTCTTAGATCGTTCCCTTGTTTCACCAGGTCTGCTTTCAAGTTGAGCACTTCCCGCTGAAGATTTCCCACGATCACATCGTTAGTCCTCATGTAGGTTTCCACTTCTTGGTGTAAAGCGGTGGGTTGGTTGGGAGGAGCATTGTATGCGGGTGGTTGATAAGCAGGTTGCTGGTAAACTTGGTTGTTTCTTTGAGGTGGTTGTTGTTGTTTGTGAGGTGGTATGTATGGTCCATGAGATTGTTGTTGTTGTTGAGGAGGGCGGTTGAGGTTTTGTTGTTGGTTTGGGCTGTTAGGAGTAAAACCGGGTGGTGAGAGATAGTTGTTGGAGCCGTAGCTAAGCAGGTTGCGGTCACCTTGAGGACGAGCTTGATAAGAAGGTGGAGGATATGTACCGTATGCTACATTCACATTCTCAGAAGGGTAGTCTTGGGTGGCAGTACAAGTGGTGTAAGAGTGAGGACCCCCGCATATCTCACATGGTTGGCTAACAGCATTGACTTGAGCGTCTTTAGCGTTTTTAGCGTTGATGTTGTTGGTGTTGCTGGCGGTTTGGGTAGCAAGGGATTCAAGAAGCGCAATGATTTTGTCAATTCGCTTGTCGCTGTCACTAGTACTAGCACTAGCGACATTGGTCCGAACACTCTTGGTTTGCACACGAGACTTATTCTCAATGATATCCCAAGCAGCATTGGAAGTCTTAGCCAAAAGATTACCCCCTGAGGCACTGTTTAGTGAATCTTGGTCATTCATGCTTAAACCATTATAAAAAGTGTTAATTTGGTGCACTTTGGTAAAACCATGTTGTGGGCATTTTCTTAAAAGATCTTTGAAACGGTCCCAAGATTCACTAAAAGACTCATCGTACTTTTGTTCAAAATTAATGATTTCATTTCGCAAAGCGGTAGTACGAGAGGGTGGGAAAAAGTAGTTGATAAACTTGGTCTCCAAATCCGTCCACGTAAGAATACTCTGTGGCGGTTCCTTAGCAAGCCAATGTCGGGCTTGTCCCTCTAAAGAAAAGGGAAAAAGTTGTAAACGGATTACCTCTTGTGGAACACCATTGAATTTGACCGTATTGGTGAGTTGCAAGAATCTCTTGATGTGGTCATGTGGATCATCAATGGTACGCCGCAAGAATGGTTGAGCAGAGACCATCTGGATAAAGCCGGATTTGAGCTCAAAGTTGTTGGCTGCAAACGCGGGTATGACAATTGGATCATTGTTTCCATCTACATGTGCTTGCAGAAGTTCAATCATCGGGCGATTATCCGGTAGAGGCTCATTGTTGTTGTTATTATTGTTGTTGAAAGGTGGGTTGTTATTGTTATTATTGTTTTGAGGTGGTATATTGTTGTTGTTTTGTACACCGGTCATGTCTAAGTCTTCGAGAGGCTCGGGCTCTTGATAAGACGTTGATCGTGTACGCATGCACCTGCAAAAGAACCAACAAGGCAAAAACAAAGCAGAAATATTTTTTGTTTTTATGTTTTTTAATTTTTAGGATTTTTGAAAATTTTATATTTTTTTGTGTTTTTGAAATTTTTTATGAAAAAGTAACGTTCACGGTGAACGGATACCAAAATCCAAGTTCTCACAAAAAACTGTTGATCTTAACGAGAAGAGCCGGCAGCGGCGCCATTTGATACATGCGTTTAGTATAGGTTCGGATTTAGTTCTCGGTATCTCCTCGAATTGATCACGGCTCTAAGTGGAATGATTTGTTCTTGGTTAATAAAAAGGTGTTGGTTTGTTTATCTATTTTAAACTAATGAAAAGTAAGTAAGTGTCGAAGAGTAAAATTAAAGCTTTGAAAGATTAAACTAGATTGACAAGTTAAAAGTAAATGTTTGAAAACGTAAATAAAAGATTAGACAAATACTTTGAAAACTTAATTGAATTAATTCTTAAAAACTTGTTCTATCGGAATGTGGAAAATTATTTCTATCGGAATGTATTAAAATCAAAAGCATCGGAATGTAACAAAAACTATCCATCGGAATATCGTAATGAAGTCCATCGGAATGTTCATGTTTGTCACCATCGGAATAATTAAGATCAAGCTGTCGGAATGATGTCTTATCGGAAAGTCAGATCGGAATGTTGTAAGAACCCTTTGTCGCAATGTCAGATCGGAATAAGGTAAATAGAAATTGGCCAGAGTTTCGAGTTAATAAAGGACCTTAAATCCCGTCGGAATGTGCGATCGTAATAAGCGATCGCAATCCAGATCGGAATAAGGGGGAATTACTACCCGATCGCAAAGTAGAACCCACACCTGGGTTATTGCGATCAAAATAAGCACCCTTCGGAATGTGTATAACCCTTGTATTGCGATGAAATGCAAAACTAATCCGAAAATGGTGAAAAGCTAAAACCTCAATAAGGACTTACAATAAGCAATTTTAACCGGGACTTAAGCACTTCAAAAAGATTAAATTGAACAACTTTTGAAGACGAGAAACCTTAAACTTAATAAACAAAACTTTTGAATGACTAAACCTTGATGAAATCCGAAAACCAATAAGCTAAAGCATGAAGTAAGCTAATAAGCATAAAGAACTTATAGCCTAAATCAAGTAAAAGCTTAAAAAGTAGTGAAAAGATTAATCTTTTAACTACTAACACATGAAACGAAACCAATCCGTATGATGGTAAATTTCGGATCAAAGGCAAAATGAAACCAAGAAATGTAGGAAGAGATTAAAGAACACAAACTTAAACTTAAACTTTTTAATTAAAAGAACTCAAAGTACAAATATTAATGAAAAGCTTAGGATTTGAAAGATGAAAACAAAGAAAAATTTAGTGAGAGAAAGTTGGGAACTTTCTCTCTCTAAAACTAGAGAGAAAATGAAAAACTAAACTAAGACTAGCTAAGTCATTTTTTTGTGAAGTAAGGTCATATATATAGGCGTGTGGTATGGGCTTGTGAATGGGCTTTGGTATCGGGCTTCTTTTCTTCTTTCTTCTTTGGTCTTCACGCTTCTTTAAATAAACGTTTCCGATTTTGGATTTTTAGAAGTGTCGGTGAATAATTCCAACTCGTCTTATAATCTTTTGTTTAATAGACTCGAGTTCTTCGACATATATGAATCTTTCATCTTTGGCTCTATTCTTCGATAAATCTTTAAATAGGCACAGTGACTTCAAATCTTTTGCATCTCTTGGACAATAGACTTCGTCTTGAGTCTTTTTCTTCGATAAAACCCGTGCAATCCCATGTTTTCTTCAATATTCATCCGGTTGACTCTGAAAACGCAATAAACACAAAAACCACGCATAATTCCAAACAAATGATATTAAATACGTGTTTTAGTCTCGTTTTAGCCAGAATTAAGTGGTAAAAGGATGGGTGTTTTCACACCTATCATACATTACTGTCACATGGTTTCGAGGGCTACTTAGCTAATGTTCATGATATGAAGGCTGAATCTCCATCTATTCGGAATCAGCCGATTGTGTCAGAATTTCTCGACGTGTTTTTCCAGAAGAACTTCCAGGCATACCACCTGCTCGTGAGGTAGAGTTTAATATTGAGCTCATCTCAGGAGCTGAGCCAATTTCCAAGGCTCCTTATCGCATGCCTCCCATAGAGCTTAAGGAGTTAAAGGAACAACTACGGGAACTTTTGGAATGAGGTTTCATCCGACCTAGTGCATCTCCATGGGGTGCACCGGTTTTATTCGTAAAGAAGAAGGACGGCAGTATGTGTGACAACCGTGGTTTTTAGGTTCGTCACTTGGCCTTATTTTAAGGTTGATTTATGTGTGACTATGTGATATGCGTGTTTACATGTTATTTTGCGTGAACGAGGTTGGTGTGGATATCGTTTATGGGTATAAAGTACTCATAAGTAAATCGAGGAACGGTTATTTCATGTTCATGAGCTCACAAATTAGTGACTATGAAATGAAATGGTGTTATTTTGGTGTTTACGTATACGTATAAGTATTATAGTAAATTGTATTTTTTTAGGATTTGGGGTTTAGCATTTAGAGGTCTCGGGTAAGGTGTTTAGTCATGCGAGTATTTTTCGAGATGGTTTTCAGTCATTTAGGACTTAGTTATAAAGGTTATTTCAAAATTTAAGATTTTTTTTAAACTGTATATTTTACGTTTTTTACGGTATACGCGTAAATTTGACTAGTTTTACGGTTTTGAGGTTTTGAAGGCTTTAAGAGCTGAAATAAATTAAGGAAAATTAAGGTAATATTGTTATTACAATTATTAATTAGTTTAATAAAAAACGAAATTATGGGGGGTAAGGGTCGGTTAAAACAAAAGGAAGGAAAAAAAAGAAAAAAAAAGAAAAAAAGGAAAGTGGGCTATTATACTTGGGCTAGGACTTGTCAATAACTATATATGGTGTAAAATAAGATGGAAAAGACATAATACCTGGAGCAAAAGAAATAAAACGACGGCCAATTGAGAAAAGTTAGGGTTCTTCAAAAAAATCTTGGTTTCCATTAATCTTAAGGTAAAACCTTCAAATCCCTTTTCAATTTAATTGTTTTTATTCTTTCTCAATCATCTTATGATGGATTTAGGTTAGGGTTTAAATTAAAATCTGTATATAAATTATATTATAATGATTAGGTGAATTAGGGCTTGTAATTAGTGGAGTTATGGGTAATTAATTAGACTAATTATGTTAAAATCGTTTTTTAAAAACTGGGCATAATTTTAGGTCAATTGTTTTGACCATATATAGAGTTCTACAAACTCTTATTTTGCGATCCATGTATCCCTGGAAAGGTAATTGAATTGGATTTCAAATGAAAGAAACGAGAACTGAATTGGAGGTAGGAAAGTGGGTTACATGTTACAACAGTCGAAGGTCAAAACAGTTTTGAAATCAATCGGGTTTAATTTAATGTTTTAAGGTGATTGGGGTACTTAGGAGTACACTTGAGCCATCTAATGAGCAAGTTAGTTGGTGTATATATTAAATAAGAGACCTGAAGGGTGGCTAAGCAAATGGGTTAGGGTAAGACCCCCTAATCATAACAAACTTTTTGTATGTTCAAAATCAGTAAAATCCAGATAGACAAAAATATATATATATATATCGGGGCCTTAATAGTAGCTTTAAGGTTGGGGCAAAGGGGTGGAGTTAGCTAACATATGTAAGGGCATAGGGTTTCCTTTACAGAGGTCATGGGTATGGTTAGGCGGGCGTTTGGCTTATAGTTTGGAGACCTAAAAACCGGGACTGTTTTGGGTAAAATGTTAACGAGACGGGTTATGAAGTAAACTAAGTTAAGGGCTTTATAGAGTGGTGTAATGAGATGCTTAGAGCATATAAATGGGGTATATATATGGTAGAAGGTTAGATGTCCATCATGGATTGATGAGCCATCTTAGTGTTTGGTTCATGTTTTGATTGTGTGCTTTTGTTTGTTAGCTTTTTGCTAGTACACGAATTTTTGGAGAAGCTCAATCAGGTGAGTTTCATAGTCCCATATATTTTAATGATTTTGACTTCCAGATGGGATGGAAGAGACACTCATAATGGTTTTGTAAATTGTTGCTGTGAATGTTTCATGATTGGTGATGGACTTATGTGTACTTATGTGATTGACTGCTAATTGATTCATGATTGTTTTGTGATTTGACTTGGTACCAAGGGGATGTTGACAAGGCGGGGCCTTGGGGAGGTACATAGATGTGTGAGCATCTATGGGACCAATGGATAATGACAAGGCGGAGCCTTGGGATTGATACATAGGTGTATGGGCGCCTATGGTACAATGATGTTTGGTAAGGCTGGGAGCCTTGGATTTGGTTTGGAATGACTGATCTTGAATGTTAGTTGTTAATGCATACTTGTAGCACACTGTCCATATGTTTTAGTGGTTTATGGTTGTTCACAGCTTATAATAATTTATTTTCGGTTAGAGTCTAAACCTATGACTCTCACAAACATTACGTTGACGTGTTTAGTGTCTCTTTCAGGTATTAAATTGGTTAAGCGTGAGAACATATGTGGCTAGGATTGGAGTCGCGTAGGAATGCACTTAGAAGGAGATCCCCGTTCCTTCTTAGTTTATTTTTCTTATGATGGAATTAGGTTAGGGTTTAAATTAAATCTGTATATTAATGATATTATAATGATTAGGTAAATTAGGGCTTGTAATTAGTGGAGTTATGGGTAATTAATTAGACTAAATATGTTAAAATCGTTTTTTAAAAACTGGGCAGAATTTTAGGTAAATTGTTTTGACCATATATAGAGTTCAACAAACTCTTATTTTTCGATCCAAGTATCCCTAGAAAGGTAATTTAATTGGATTTCAAATACAAGAAACGAGAACTGAATTGGAGGTCGGGAAGTGGGTCAAAAACATGTTACAACAGTCAGAGGTCAAAACAGTTTTGAAATCAGTCGGGTTTAATTAAATGTTTTTAGGTGATTGGGGTACATAGGAGTACACTTGAGCCCTCTAATGAGCATGGTAGTTGGTTTATATATTAAATAAGAGACCTGAAGGGTGGCTAAGCAAATGGGTTAGGGTAAGACCCCCTAATCATAACAAACTTTTTGTATGTTCAAAATCAGTAAAATCCGGATAGACAAAAGTATATATATATATATCAAGGCCTTAACAGTAGCTTTAAGGTTAAGGCTAAGGGGAGGAGTTAGCTAACATATGTAAGGGAATAGGGTTTCCTTTACAGAGCTCATGGGTATGGTTAGGTGGGCGTTTGGCCTATAGTTTGTAGACCTAAAAACCGGGACTGTTTTGGGTAAAATGTTAACGAGACGGGTTATGAAGTAAACTAAGTTAAGGGCTTTATAGATGGGTGTAATAAGATGCTTAGAGAATATAAATGGGGTATATATATGGTATAAGGTTAGATGTCCATCATGGATTGATGAGCCATCTTAGTGTTTGGTTCATGTTTTGATTGTGTACTTTTGTTTGTTAGCTTTTTGCTAGTGCGCGGATTTTTGTAGAAGCTCAATAAGGTGAGTTTCATAGTCCCATATCTTTTAATGATTTTGACTTCCAGATAGGATGGAAGAGACACTCGTTATAGTTTTGTAAATTGTTGCTGTGAATGTTTCATGATTGGTGATGGACTTGTGTGTACTTATGTGATTAACTGCTAATTGATTCATGATTGTTTTGTGATTTGACTTAGTACCAAGGGGATGTTGACAAGGCGGGGCCTTGGAGAGGTACATAGATGTGTGAGCATCTATGGGACCAATGGATAATGACAAGGCGGGGCCTTGGGATTGGTACATAGGTGTATGGGCGCCTATGGTACCATGGTGTTTGGTAAGTGATATGAGCTTAAACTCATATCCTTTTATCAACAAATAACCCTAAAACATGAAGCAAAATACCCATTTATCTTGTAAAAAGCAGTGTTATGTGGTATGTTTGTGTTTGTGTGATCTTATGTAGGTAAAAGGATACAATTTCAAGCAAAGAAGGAAAAACCAAGCTCAAATGGATGAAAAAGACAAAAGAGGATCAAAAGTGACAAGACTTTGAAGTTCAAGGACCTATCTTGACAATTTGTGAAAGATGAAGGACTTAAAGTGCAAATTATGGAAAGTCAAGATTAAAGTCAAATCTGGTCAAACTATCAAGTCAACTCAGTCAAAGGGTCATTTTATACAAGTTTTGGAAGTTAAAGGACCAAAAATGTCAAAGGAATAAAGATAATAGCTTGAAATGGGAATCTGCCAAGTACAAGGGCTTATTTTGCCAAGTTTGGAAAGTTATGCCATGTTTAATCCAATTGAAAAGGGAAAGAACCAATCAGAAGCAAGAATACACTTCACACGGATCAAGCAATAAATATCCACTCACAGCCGTCACAATTAATACCCTATCTCTACAGTGCAATCCGTGTGACACTCTCACAACCAACCAGAAGATGCCACGTGTCCTTCTCCTTCAAAGAAAAAATTACCAGGAACGGGATTTTGATAGAAAGCGTTTCATGAAAAGATCAAAACACCAAAGTTGCTCAATTTTGGAAGACGAATCCAATGGTGTTATCCAATTAACGAATAATCCATTCAATCAAAAAATCCCCAAATCAGTTCATCACCTTCAAAGAGGATTTGCAGAATTCCTCCACGTGTCAAGTTATGATTGGCCCAAACACGTCACAACTCCAACAGAATCTCCCTTTCATGCCTATAAATACCTAGCTTGTACTTCATTTCAGTTTGTAGCTTAAATTTGTAAACACATAGTTCTTAAATTTCTCCTTTCCCTTTTTCCCTCCTTTTCACCTAACTACTCAAGAGTCTGACAAACTCTTGAGTCAGTTAGTTAGTTAGAAGCTTGTAACTACCTTTTGTAACTGAATTCTTCAATAAAATTTCAAATTCAAGTTTCCCGCCAAATTCCGTTCTTCAATTCCTGCTACTTTCCTGCTGTTGTGTGATTCCATTGTTGCTTATTGATGTTTGTTATGATCATACATTGATCATAACTGACATTGGTGAAGAATTGTTGCTGTTTGATCAGAATTCAAGTTCTTTTCATTGTTCTTGAAGATTTCATGGAAGTTTGATGATTTGTAGTTGTTTGATTGTTGATTTGAGTTGATTACTAGTGATAGGTGGTGGTATCACTAGGGCAAGAGAGCTCAGCGCTCCTCTTCTTCCCAAAGGACCTCTACAATAGGTTTCATAGCTTCTGTTTTATGTTCCTCTAAACAAGTCCTTGCCTGCTCATTTTCCTAGATAACTTTGATGGCTGCCTGTTTTGCTTGATAAATAGTTGTTGATTGATTGATTTGAGTTCATTTGTAGCTTAATCTTGCCTACTTGTTCATTGTTTTAAGCTCCATTTGTAGTTTCTGCTCATTTTCAGTCACATTCTAGCATAACAGCTTAATTGAGTTCTAGTTGAGATAATTGCTTGTTTTCAGTTTCAATAGCTTTCATATTGTCTGCTTAATCTAGTTTGTTAAAGCTTTTGAATCAGTTCAAACCAGTACTTACTAAGCCTTTGTTAAAACTTGTTAAGATCATATAAAGGAGTGTTTGGGAGTAGCTTTAAAATTGATTTCAAGTATTAGAAATTGGTGTTTCAAAGTTTGTTTCTAGTCATTAGGTGTTAACAAATAGTCTTAAGTCATTTACAAGTCAATATAATAGTCAAACAGGCAATTGGTAATCAAAAAGTTTGGGTCATACTTGTTTCAGCTTAGTACTTTGAAACTTGCCAAATTCACTTGCTAATTTCTCCTTCAATACTTAATGAAATTTGCTCAAACCAGTTTCTAGTTATAGCTTATAACATAAACTTTCAG
Source organism: Glebionis coronaria (assembly GCA_025667525.1). Lineage (NCBI taxonomy): Eukaryota > Viridiplantae > Streptophyta > Magnoliopsida > Asterales > Asteraceae > Glebionis > Glebionis coronaria. The sequence continues at coordinate 317,601,494 of CM046878.1, forward strand.
TCTCTAAGAGGAAAATCTACAGTATTCAGGAATAAGCTAGCTATCAGCTTATTAGCTCAAGCCTGAGCATTTTCCATTCTCTGAGATAAATAGCTTACTGTTTCACTAGTTCTCATAATCCACTTCATAAAAGTTGTTGTTTTCTTTCACATTTCCATTTAGAAAGTATTGAATATGAAGTTTTGAAATTTTGAGCTTTTTCCAAAAATTGGTCAACGTTTGGTCAACATAAGCTCATTTTAGCTTATTTCAGATATCTAGCTTATTACTGGATGAAATTGGTTCTAATTTGATTTCCCCTTCTTTAAATCAAGAGCTTAATCAGTTTTGATAATAAAATCAAGTTGTGGATGTTTGGATTAGGCTGTAGCTTATTTTGAGCTTATTGATAAGCACTCAATTGCTTATTTTGGACTTTTAGCTTATTTCCTTGAACACACGTAGCTATAATTGGATTTTAATTGTTTTGCAAGTTGTTTCAGCTCATTTGGTTGAGTATTAAGCTCAAACGAGCTTAATCTTTCTTGTTACCCGTTTTTAGTTAAAATTTTGGTTTATTTGCACTTTAGTCCCTAGAATTCTAATCAGTTACTAAACCTAGCTAAACTTCCTTATTTTGTGGTAATTGCATAATTCAGTCCTTGCATTTGGAAAGTTGTTAATTTCAGTTGTTAAAGTTTGTTAGTTTGTTAAAATTTGGTTAGTTTGTTAAAGTTTTTGCAAGTTTGGTCCTTTTAGTTGACTGTTTTACATTTTTAGTCCTTATAACTTTTAGAATTTACATTTCAAGCATTTTCATTTCATAGAAATTACATTTTCAGTCCTTATAGTTTTAAATTTTGCATTTTTATATTTTACTTGAATAAAATTTGGAATTTGCAATTTGTTTTACGTATAAGTAGGTTTATATTTTTCATTTTTAGATAGTTTTGTTTGAATTAGCAATAGACTACCAAGCAAGCTTGAACAACCAAAAACAATTATAGATTTGATATTGATTGGACTTTCTATTAGTTAAGAACTGAGAAAACGAACTTGCATTATACACATTTCAAATGGCGCCGCTGCCGGGGAACGAACCCGGGTCACCCGCGTGACAGGCGGGAATACTTACCACTAGGATGACTCTTGAACTAGCCAACCGAACCATAGCTCACCCCGTAGGTATAGCGGAAGATGTGTTTGTAGGTGTGGATAAGTTTACCTTTCCGGCCGACTTTGTAGTGGTCGATTATGACATGGATCCTAGAGTGCCTTTGATTGTTGGTAGACCGTTTTTGAGAACGGGTCGTACCTTGATAGATGTGGCGGAAGGAGAATTAATTATGAGAGTAGAGGATGAGAAAGTGGTGTTTAAGTTAGGGAAAGTTTGTGATAGAAAAGAGGTTAAGGAGTCTAGACCTTATGAGACGATTAACATTGTGGATGTGCTAGATGAAGTGTGTAATGAACACTTTCATGATGCTTGTAAGAATGCTAGTGATGAGATTCCACATGTTGAAACCGTGGCCTCAATTGCTCCCTCTTTAACACCTTTTGGAGAGAGTGATTTCCTATTGGAGGAATTTGAGTCCAACTTTCTTGGTGATGATGATTCTCCCATTAATTGGGAAGAAGATATTCTTACAATCCAAAAGTTGCTCAATGAGGACCCTATTCCTTCCCCTATTCCACAAGAGATTACCATTGAGGAACCTTCCATAGTAAAACCTTCCATAGAGAGTCCACCTCCCATTGAACTTAAGGAACTTCCATCCCATTTAGAATATGCTTTCTTAGAAGGAAAAGACCAATTACCGGTGATTATTGCTAAGGAATTGAAAGAGGATGAGAAGGAGCAACTCATTGAAGTCCTTAAGAAACATAAGAAAGCCTTAGCATGGAAAATATCCGACATAAGGGGAATTGATCCACATTTTTGTACTCACAAAATCCTTATGGAGGATGATTATAAACCCGCCATTCAAAACCAAAGGAGAGTTAACCCAAAAATTCATGAGGTTATTAAGAAAGAAGTGATTAAACTCTTAGATGCGGGTATGATTTACCCCATTTCCGACTCTCCATGGGTTAGCCCGGTTCATTGTGTTCCAAAGAAGGGTGGAATCACCGTGGTGCCTAATGAGAACAATGAGCTTATTCCCACGAGACTTGTAACCGGTTGGAGAGTAATATTTCGTTTTTAGTGTAGTTGTCTTCTCAGCTCGATTCGAATTGATATAACGTTTTTAAGCAAAGACTTGATTGTTTTTGGTTATACAAATTTGTTTGGAATCTATTTCTAATTTGCACAAAGCATTCAAAAAGGTAAAAATAGCTATAAAACTACGTATATGTACTAATCTAAAACACGTTGCACGTAAAACTTTTAAATGCACGAAATGTAAAAATAGAAAATACAAATTGTATACTACAAAGTAAAAAAAATGCCAAATACAAAATATTAAAACTCAAAGCCTATTTCATAAAAAAAAAACAAGATTAGAATTTAATAAAACTAAACTATAAAGATTACACTAATAAAATGGAAAATCAAAGTTGAAATTAAATCTAATAGACTAATAGGATGTCATTTCTAAACAGGCCCATTAGTTTTATCAAACCCAATCTACAACCGATCCATCCATTAAAGTAGAAAACAGTCAAATTTAAGAAAGTTCAGGGGCTATACTCGTATTTAACCTAAACTTCTGCAATTGAGTTTACTACTAAGAATTAACCTACTGATTAAACGGCTTGAACGAAATCTACTAAACTCGATATAACGAACATTATCCAAATGCATCAATTGAAAGATTAAGCAATAGCAAATACAATAAAGCAAATGCACTACGAAACGAATAACACTAAAAACAAACAGATCACCTAACAAAGGCAAATCAGCAGACTCGAATTAAACTACTAAACAAGATCAGTTACTGGACGTCTAATAGCAAAATTTACAAGAACGATACGATCAAATCTACACTACAACATATTACTACTGATTACACTAGCAATCTTACAGAAAATGTAAACGCGCTTAACCTCGACTTCCGTAGTCTAGTCCGCTGAGTCGAAAAGCGCGGCGCTGAACCGGCTTAAAACAAAACAGCACCTTCGAAAATCAAATACAATTATCAATCTTGACTGATAATCTGCTATCTAAACGCTGGCGAATCCAAACACCTTTAAATCTTCTAACCTGCAAAATGGAAACATATACGAAGAAAAACAAAACTAATCCTTCGAATGCTAAAACGTGCGGGACTGATAACCAAACGAGCCAAAACTGGACAAGATCTTCGAGCTGAACTGTAACAGTAGACTAATCATTATCTCTATTGAGCTTTTGAAAAGAAACAGTACTAAATTCTTATCAAATCTGTATGAACAAAACATAAGCTACTCAAACGACACTTTAAAACTCATGACTGAATCAATGAAATTTAACCGATTCTGAACCTACAACCTAACTGATTAACATCATTATATCGAACTCTTATCAAGTAAAACAGTACCAGTCACCTGAATCAAAACTAATCAATTAAAACCATTTTGAAAAAAAAAATGAAAACTCATCAATGCCTGAACTTATCATAACAAACTAACTGAAATTTAAACAGCAACTATTTTAACCAATTTTGACATCAAACTGTGACCAATATTATCAAACTTTAATCAACTAAACTCACTTTATCAATCAACTCTTTCCAAAACACTAGTTAATAACACTCAAATAGAAATTGAATAAAAGCTTCTCATGAATCATAACAGTTAAAGAAAAACAGAAATCTTAAGAGTATTAAGAAAGCTTGAAGATTTAAAGTGGATTCATTAATGGTGAAAAGAAGAAACGGTTACAAAAGCTTTAACTGAAAAGAAGAAACGGTTACAAAAGCTTTAACTAACTAGTCCTATCTAACTAACTATGTGCTAATCTACTCCTAGCTAACCGATTTCTAATGAGGGTCTTCATGTCTTTTTATAGCCGTCGAGTGGGAAGGTGTGACGTGGCTCCACCAATCAAATATGGACACGTGTAAATACGAGGTTTACACTCTTCGTTCTTCATCTTCAACTGAATTGGGGGTTTCTTTATCCTTGAGTCTTGATCGAATTAAGTAATACCATCATGAAGAGGAGAAAAAGATGAATGTTTTTGTTGTTAAAGACTTTGATTGATTCTTTCTTGATCTTATGTTATCTTCGATTGCAGGTTTGAGGTGTAAAGGAAAAGATGAAGTCTGTTTCTCTCTCTTGCGTTGGAGAAGAAAGCTCGTTTATGTGTTTTATGTTTGACCGAGTTTGGTCAATGACCAAAGTAAATAATATTTACTTTCCAAATAATTGCCTTTTAAGTCCTTCATCTTTACTTCTTTAATCAAAAGTGATAGAAACTCTTTAGCACATTTCTTTTCATCCTTTATGTATGTAGAAATTGCACTTTAAGCCCTTGATCTTTGTATTCTTGGCAAATAAAGTCCTTGAAAGCATCTTTCGTCTTTTTCTTCGTCTTTTGATCAAATAAGTCCTTAAAAGCTCGTGTTTTGTCTCAAATGTACCTATATACCTGAAAATACACAAACACCAAATACACGCGTAATTCTGATAATTAACAGTTTAATATAATGTATTTGACTGTGTTTTGAGTGGTTTATGGATCATTATTGATGAGTGTTTTCACACTTATCAACTCCCCTCCACTTGACCATTGCCATGTCCTCATGCAATGCAGCATTTTAAAGCTCTAAATTACACTTTTCTCATAATTAACCCACCTTGGCCATTATGGAATGCATCTACACTACTCTTCACTATATGATGCATGATTTTGAATTATATGCAATGCAAGAAAATCAATTCTATTTATATATTTTTAATTTTTCTTGAAATGGTTTTGATGGAAATAACTCATAAAGAATTCAATGACTTGGATTAGGGCTTGGATACCATGGATACTTATCACCCTCAAGTTTCACTTTCCCCATACCAAGCTTATAAATGGAATCATTGCATTCACAAGTAAAAAGTGCATCAACTTATTCATGACAATTAAATGTGGAACCGGTTATTATTTGAGCAAATTGCTTGTGGGCAAATTTGTCATTATTCAAGTGTGAAATATAAGAAGTGTAAAATCCAAAAATAAGGAAGCACGATTTTAATCCTAAGTAATCTTCTCATCCATTACTTGAAAAACCGCTTACAATTAATACAAGTCCGTATTAAGAGTAATAAGTCATTCGCCTTATGTGTAAAATCCTCATGTCATGCTTTCATAAGTAACTACACACTCGCTAAGGAAAGAAAAATAAAACTCACGCAATAATTTACATCCGCATCTTTTTGAGATTTTGGATCTTCAACCCCGCAACCCGTCAAGGTAATATTGGATTGGAGCAATCTATTGAATCCCCGCAACCCGTCAAGGTAATATTGGAACTCAATAGTCACTATAATTAACACCACACTGCCCCTCTTGGGAGTCTTGCATTATTTTTTTTTTCTTTTTCTTTTCTTTTTTTTTTCTAGCCACTCATTTTTTTTTCATAAGCCGCTCTTATTTTTCTTTATTCCTCACAAAGAAATTTGAAAAGAAGAAAAGGAAAAACACCCGCTAAATATGGAGCATGACATAAGTCTAGTACACATAAAACGTGCTAACTTAGAATCTTAAGACGTACTCATATCAACCATAAATGATTAGCCAAAAATGCATAAGAGATTACAAACCAATTAAAACCGTACTTGATTATTTATTAACAATTATATACAAGCGAAGAAAATAGAGGTAGAGAAGAGAAGGGTTCAGCCACAAGTAATTGCCATGAAGTCTATCTAGCCCTTTTACACTTGCTTCAACTCTATCATTTCCCATTCTCCAGAAATTTAAAATTTCAAAGAATGAAATTGGTGGAAGCTTAGCCTAATAGACCAATGAAGGACTACATGGTTAAGGATACTAGCTAGAGAGTGCTAAAATAAGCAAACTCGGGTTGAGTCAAAATATCCATGGCGGGCCTAATATGTCAAAGAAGTCTAAACTTGTTAAAACCATGTTTATTTTATATTTTTTTTTATATATTTTTAATGAAAAACAAAAGAAGAAATATATACAATGCAAATGTGTTATGCAAAAATGATTGATGCAAAAATTATGAATGCATATTTTTGGTGGCCAAAGTAGATCAAAAAATTTGAAAAATGTTTGAAAAATTAATTTTCCCAATTATCATGAAGTTAAGGCAATGGTCTAGGTAAGGTCACTTCGATAGAAGTCTCCCCTACACTTAAGATAAACATTGTCCTCAATGTTTAAGAGTATTGGAGTGAACTCCCCTACACTTATTACATTGATTACTTTGCTTAACCCAAGTTAAGGAAAAGACAACTAAAGGGTATCCATTTAAAGCACAAGTGTGTTGAATATCACAATAGCAAAAACTAATCAAAGTGAACCAGATACACGGGCCTCCTCCATAAGCTCCAAGCATGAAATGTGAGAGAGCAACCCTTGAAACAAACACAAAAAGACGAAGAAAGGCACCCCTCCACTTCAACTCTACTATAACATCCTTTTAATTAAACCTAACCTATTGAAAATCTACTCTACGTTTTCTAACCTAGTTATTCAATACTAAGGGTGAAAAGTCATGCCCAGAAAGGGAAACCTCGAATAAAGTCCACCAGGATCAAATACATGATTTTCATCCCAATAATAGCTCAATCCCAAGGTGGGAATCACAAACCAGGGTAAAATAGTCGAGGTTCCCTTAAGCACACAATGGTCACAATGAAAGGTATGATAAGCAGGTAAGGATCCCATTTTTCTAAAGAGTTCTCCTTTTATAGCAGATAGCTCAAAAATGTTTATACCAGGATCAAAAACCTTTTCCTTTTGGGGAAAATGACAAGTCAAAGAAGTGTTTCCTTTAGAAGACTCCCCCTTATAAAAATTCACATCATTAGACACCGAAGGTTGAAAAAGAGGTGTTAAAACACAAGTAGTATGAACCTTCGGGTTTTCCTTTTCTTTTCCTTTTGAAAAATTTTCATTAAGGTCCAAATAGGGATAAAAGTCATCATCTAAGTCCAAAGTAGGAGAGTCGTCCTCATCCAAACTCAATGAAGAGACAAATGAATCATTGGAATCATGGGAAAACTCATCCTCAAGAGGAAAGTAGGTATCTAGAAACTTGTCTAAATCCTCATCAAAAGTAATATCCTCTACAGTAATATCACTCTCTAAAGGTTGAGGATCCTCCTCAAGAATAACCAAATCCACCGGCGGATAGGTAGGACAATAAGAGTCAATATGAGGCTCAAGTATAGGAGGATCACTCGTAGAGATGATATGAGTCATAGACCTTAAGGGTATAGAAAGCTCATCACTATAATCATCATCAACTTCCTCATTGTCATTGAAAAGTGGGTTATCAAGTGATGTTTGAAAAATAGGGTTTGAATAAATCACAAAATCAGCAATGTTAAACTCTTGAGTTTCAAAAACATTCAATGAGGAAGTAATGGAGGCTATGGTCTCAACATGGGGAATCTCATAATTCCCACTTTGACAAGCTTCATGAAAGTATTCATGACAAACTTCATCAAGAATATCATTGTTATTCATCCCTACATCATCACTAGGATTTACCGCCTCGTCAAGAACATCAATATGATTAACGGTTTCATAACCTTGAGGTTTCTTAATGACTTTTCCCATCTTAAACGCAACTTTCTCATCCTCAACTCTCATAATCAATTCTCCTTCCGCCACATCAATAAGAGTACGACCCGTCCTCAAGAAAGGTCTACCAACAATAAGAGGAACTCGCGGGTCCATATCATAATCAACCACTATAAAGTCGGCTGGAAAGGTAAACTTATCCACACCTACAAACACATCCTCCGCAATACCTACAGGGTAAGCTATGGTACGATTGGCTAACTCAAGGGTCATCCTAGTGGGAGTGAGCTCAGGAAGAGAGAGTTTTTGCCAAACCGATAAAGGCATGAGATTTATGCTTGCCCCTAAATCCGCCAATGCCATGCAATTTTCCACCCCAGGAAAATTACAAGGGATCAAAAAGCGCCCTGGATCTCCAAGTTTTGTAGGTAAGGTTTTTAGCAACACGGCGGAACAATTTTCATTAAGAGATGTATTAGGCAAGTCCACCAATTTTTCCTTGTTGGAAAGTAAATCCTTGAACATCTTAGCAAACTTTGGCATATATGCAAGAGCTTCTGCAAAGGAGATGTTTATGTTAAGTTGCTTGAACATCCTCAAAAAATTGGAGACTTGTATATCATCCTTGTTTTTCAATTTGTCCTTTCTCAATCTTGAAGGGTAAGGAAGGTTTGGTTTTGGTGTAGGTGGGATAGGTGTTGTAGTAGAAGATTTTTCTTTGTTAGCTTCTTCATTGGGAGTTGTGGAAGGTAAAGGAGAAGTGGGAATAGGTTGAGAAGGTATGTTGGATTGGATAGGAGCATTTGGAGATGGTGAGGTAGATGTAAAAGGCTTGTCACAAGTAGGAACACAAGTGGGTTGAACAATAGGAGGTTTAGGAGGTGAAGGATCCTTTGTTGTCTTTCCACTTCTTGTTGTAATAGCATTGACATTTGCCCTTGGGTTTGCTTGTGTGTTAGATGGTGAAGCTCCTTGTTGTCTTTGATTGAATGCCATCAAAAGTTTATTAGTTTGGTCATTCATTTTCTTCTCCATAGCTTGGAACTTCCTTTCATTCTCTTGATTCATTTTTTGCAAGAGATCCATTGTGTTATACTCTTGTGGCACATGACTTTGAAAACCTTGAGGTTGGAAAGGTGGAGGTTGAGCATTAAATCCTTGATTTGGTGGATAAAAGGTATTTCCTTGATGTTGAAAGGTGTTGGGTGCTTTGTAATTGTTCCCTTGGTAAGCATAACACTCCCCTTGATAGCCTTGAACTTTATCACATTGTTGGTAGGAATGGGGACCTCCACAAGTCTCACATGAAAGAGCAATAGTATTCACATCATTGGTGGAATTCTTGTTCAAAAAGAGTTCACAAAATTTCATGAGTGTGTTGGTCATAGTATCAAGCTTTTGAGAGATCATTTTTTCTATTTGAGGAGTAACACTTTCTTGCACCACATGGACTTTCTCATCAAATTGTGTGTTAGCTTGCACCATCGATTTGTTCTCAATAATGTCCCAAGCTTCTTGAAAAGATTTGGAGAAAATATTTCCACCCGCGGAAGAGTTGAGTGAATCTTGGTGGTATGGTCTTAATCCATCATAGAAAGTGTTGATTTGGTGAACCTCATTGAATCCATGATTTGGACATTTCCTCAATAACTCCTTGAAATCCTCCCAAGCCTCACTAAATGTTTGATCATTCCTTTGTTGAAAACCAATAATTAATTTTCTCAAAGCCGTCGTTCTTGATGGAGGAAAGAACTAGTTCAAAAACTTCTTCCATAAATCCTCCCAAGTGAAGATGCTCTTAGATGGTTGCCTATCATACCAATTTCTAGCAAGACCCTCTAAGGAGAATGGGAATAGGATCATCTTAATAGCATCAGGAGGGACCCCATCATACTTAAGTGTATTGCAAAGTAACAAGAACCTCTTAATATGGTCGTGGGGGTCATCTATGGGTCTCCCTAAGAAAGGGCTAGAAGAAACCAAAGTTATCATGCGTGTATTAAGCTCAAAAGTCTGTGCGGTTATTTCAGGAATAACGATGGCGTCGGCATTTCCCTCTACTTTCGATTGGAGAATCTCCATAAGAGGACGTTGATCCATGGCTACAAAATGGTCGAATGTATATACAAGAAATGACGTCTAAAAGCTTCCTCGGGAAAGGAAGTGATACACCAAAGGTGGTATGTTTACACGTGTGCGAGTACACGTGTAAGTAAACACGAGGAATGAGGGAGTAGCCCTCGGTCGACTTTTGAAGGAGAAGAGATTATCTCCCTCGAGGTTCGATATGAAATATCCACAAGAAAGTATATATATAATTACTACTTGGGTGCAAGACTTCCAATTAAGCCTTCCTTCTTAGAATACGCACTAGTGAACGGGGGGTTAGGTGGCGCGAAGCACTTAAGTACCTATTGACCCTTAGACGGCATTTTATAGCACGTCGCCTATCTATTCACTTTGTAGTTTGTATTCTTCGAATTATTGCCAATTGGAAGTATTTATCTATTCTTGCTTTATTTTATTTTATCGATACGCGTGTCAAGGACCGGAACGCCCCTCAACACGGTGTATTGCCTCGGCAATACTTATGGAAATAGGTAACTTGGTTGTTCTTATACGTATACTTATTTACATATAATAATATATCAAAAAATATTTTTGTATTTATTTGATTTTTTTAAGAAAAATACTATATCTACGTAAAAACCGATAAAAACGAATAATATATATTTTTGGGTGTAATCTTTTAGGAAAAAGATTACTTTTTGGATTTTTTATTTTTTTGGTTCAATTCTTTAGGAAAAGAATTGACTTTGTGGTTTTTTATTTTTTTTGTATTTTAATCTTTTTGATTTTTTTTTTATGTTTTTGATTATAATACGTAAAAAAAAATAACGTTCACAAAGTGAACGGATCCCAAAATCCAATCGTCTCACTCGAAATCGTTAATCTTCACGAAAAGAACCGGCAGCGGCGCCATTTAATATTTCGTTTTTAGTGTAGTTGTCTTCTCAGCTCGATTCGAATTGATATAACGTTTTTAAGCAAAGACTTGATTGTTTTTGGTTATACAAATTTGTTTGGAATCTATTTCTAATTTGCACAAAGCATTCAAAAAGGTAAAAATAGCTATAAAACTACGTATATGTACTAATCTAAAACACGTTGCACGTAAAACTTTTAAATGCACGAAATGTAAAAATAGAAAATACAAATTGTATACTACAAAGTAAAAAAAATGCCAAATACAAAATATTAAAACTCAAAGCCTATTTCATAAAAAAAAAACAAGATTAGAATTTAATAAAACTAAACTATAAAGATTACACTAATAAAATGGAAAATCAAAGTTGAAATTAAATCTAATAGACTAATAGGATGTCATTTCTAAACAGGCCCATTAGTTTTATCAAACCCAATCTACAACCGATCCATCCATTAAAGTAGAAAACAGTCAAATTTAAGAAAGTTCAGGGGCTATACTCGTATTTAACCTAAACTTCTGCAATTGAGTTTACTGCTAAGAATTAACCTACTGATTAAACGGCTTGAACGAAATCTACTAAACTCGATATAACGAACATTATCCAAATGCATCAATTGAAAGATTAAGCAATAGCAAATACAATAAAGCAAATGCACTACGAAACGAATAACACTAAAAACAAACAGGACACCTAACAAAGGCAAATCAGCAGACTCGAATTAAACTACTAAACAAGATCAGTTACTGGACGTCTAATAGCAAAATTTACAAGAACGATACGATCAAATCTACACTACAACATATTACTACTGATTACACTAGCAATCTTACAGAAAATGTAAACGCGCTTAACCTCGACTTCCGTAGTCTAGTCCGCTGAGTCGAAAAGCGCGGCGCTGAACCGGCTTAAAACAAAACAGCACCTTCGAAAATCAAATACAATTATCAATCTTGACTGATAATCTGCTATCTAAACGCTGGCGAATCCAAACACCTTTAAATCTTCTAACCTGCAAAATGGAAACATATACGAAGAAAAACAAAACTAATCCTTCGAATGCTAAAACGTGCGGGACTGATAACCAAACGAGCCAAAACTGGACAAGATCTTCGAGCTGAACTGTAACAGTAGACTAATCATTATCTCTATTGAGCTTTTGAAAAGAAACAGTACTAAATTCTTATCAAATCTGTATGAACAAAACATAAGCTACTCAAACGACACTTTAAAACTCATGACTGAATCAATGAAATTTAACCGATTCTGAACCTACAACCTAACTGATTAACATCATTATATCGAACTCTTATCAAGTAAAACAGTACCAGTCACCTGAATCAAAACTAATCAATTAAAACCATTTTGAAAAAAAAAATGAAAACTCATCAATGCCTGAACTTATCATAACAAACTAACTGAAATTTAAACAGCAACTATTTTAACCAATTTTGACATCAAACTGTGACCAATATTATCAAACTTTAATCAACTAAACTCACTTTATCAATCAACTCTTTCCAAAACACTAGTTAATAACACTCAAATAGAAATTGAATAAAAGCTTCTCATGAATCATAACAGTTAAAGAAAAACAGAAATCTTAAGAGTATTAAGAAAGCTTGAAGATTTAAAGTGGATTCATTAATGGTGAAAAGAAGAAACGGTTACAAAAGCTTTAACTGAAAAGAAGAAACGGTTACAAAAGCTTTAACTAACTAGTCCTATCTAACTAACTATGTGCTAATCTACTCCTAGCTAACCGATTTCTAATGAGGGTCTTCATGTCTTTTTATAGCCGTCGAGTGGGAAGGTGTGACGTGGCTCCACCAATCAAATATGGACACGTGTAAATACGAGGTTTACACTCTTCGTTCTTCATCTTCAACTGAATTGGGGGTTTCTTTATCCTTGAGTCTTGATCGAATTAAGTAATACCATCATGAAGAGGAGAAAAAGATGAATGTTTTTGCTGTTAAAGACTTTGATTGATTCTTTCTTGATCTTATGTTATCTTCGATTGCAGGTTTGAGGTGTAAAGGAAAAGATGAAGTCTGTTTCTCTCTCTTGCGTTGGAGAAGAAAGCTCGTTTATGTGTTTTATGTTTGACCGAGTTTGGTCAATGACCAAAGTAAATAATATTTACTTTCCAAATAATTGCCTTTTAAGTCCTTCATCTTTACTTCTTTAATCAAAAGTGATAGAAACTCTTTAGCACATTTCTTTTCATCCTTTATGTATGTAGAAATTGCACTTTAAGCCCTTGATCTTTGTATTCTTGGCAAATAAAGTCCTTGAAAGCATCTTTCGTCTTTTTCTTCGTCTTTTGATCAAATAAGTCCTTAAAAGCTCGTGTTTTGTCTCAAATGTACCTATATACCTGAAAATACACAAACACCAAATACACGCGTAATTCTGATAATTAACAGTTTAATATAATGTATTTGACTGTGTTTTGAGTGGTTTATGGATCATTATTGATGAGTGTTTTCACACTTATCAGAGAGTTTGCATTGATTATAGAAAACTCAATGAGGCAACTAGGAAAGACCATTTCCCGCTTCCCTTTATGGATCAAATGCTTGAACGCTTAGCGGGAAATGAGTACTATTGTTTTCTTGATGGCTTTTCGGGTTATTTCCAAATACCCATTGACCCTAAGGATCAAGAAAAGACCACATTCACTTGTCCATACGGTACATTTGCTTACGAGAGGATGCCTTTTGGCCTATGTAATGCACCGGGGACGTTTCAAAGGTGCATGATGGCGATTTTCCATGACATGATAGAGCAAACCATGGAGGTTTTTATGGATGACTTTTCCGTATTTGGGAACTCCTTTAGCTCTTGTCTTACCAATCTTGAGAGAATGCTTAAGCGTTGTGAGGAAACACGTTTGGTGCTTAATTGGGAGAAATGTCACTTTATGGTGAAAGAGGGAATTGTTTTAGGACATAAGATATCCAATAAGGGATTAGAAGTTGATCGAGCCAAAATTGATGTGATTGCTAAGCTTCCCCCACCCACCTCGGTTAAAGGTGTGAGGAGTTTCTTAGGTCATGCGGGTTTTTATAGGCGCTTTATCCAAGATTTTTCTAAGATAGCTAGACCGATGACTCATCTCTTGGAGAAAGAGGCTCCTTTCATTTTTGATCAAGCTTGTTTAGAATCTTTTGAGACACTTAAAGAAAAATTGACAAAGGCTCCCGTTTTGGTTTCTCCAAATTGGGAATTACCTTTTGAGCTTATGTGTGACGCTAGTGATTATGCGGTGGGGGCCGTCTTAGGACAAAGAGTTAATAAGCATTTCCAACCTATACACTATGCGAGTAAAACCATGACCGGTGCACAACTTCATTACACTACCACGGAAAAAGAGTTGCTTGCTATAGTATATGCTTTTGAGAAGTTTAGACCATACCTTGTGCTTTCCAAGACCATAGTGTATACGGATCATTCCGCTCTCAAGTATCTTATGACAAAACAAGATGCTAAGCCTAGGCTTTTGAGATGGGTTTTGTTGCTTCAAGAGTTTAAGATTGAGATTCGTGATAAAAAAGGGGCCGAGAATTTAGCGGCGGATCATTTGAGTAGACTTGAGCATCCTTTTCAAGGAGATTTCCCACATCAAGAAATCAATGAATCCTTTCCATTAGAGGAGCTCATGTCTATCTCTTCCCAAGAGGATGCCACACCTTGGTTTGCGGATATTGCAAACTATCTTGTGGGCAATGTGCTTATTGAGGGTCTTACTTACCAACAAAAGAAAAAGTTTCTTAAGGAAGTTAAGTATTACTTTTGGGATGATCCATATCTTTTTAGGCAATGTGCGGACCAAATCATTAGACGTTGTGTAGATGGGCCCGAGGCATTTAAAATCTTAGAGGCATGTCATAAAGGACCTACGGGTGGACATTTTGGGCCTAACTACACCGCCAAGAAAGTCTTTGATTCGGGTTACTATTGGCCTTCCATTTACAAGGATGCCCAAGAGATGGTGAAATTTTGTGATGTTTGTCAAAGACAAGGAAAAATTACACAACGTGATGAGATGCCACAAAATTTTATCCAAGAGTGTGAGATATTTGATGTATGGGGAATAGATTTCATGGGACCTTTTCCATCCTCTAAGGGAAACAAGTATATACTTGTGGCGGTGGATTATGTGTCCAAGTGGGTGGAGGCTAAAGCCTTACCTACTAATGATGCTAGAGTGGTTGTAAAGTTTTTGAAACAATTGTTTGCTAGATTTGGTGTACCTCGGGCCATCATAAGTGATCGTGGTACACACTTTTGTAATGATCAATTCACGAGAGTTATGAAGAAATATGGAGTGAATCATAGACTTTCTACCGCGTATTACCCTCAAACAAATGGCCAAACCGAGGTCACAAATCGTGGTTTAAAGAGGATTTTAGAGAGAACGGTGGGAGAGCATAGAGCTTCTTGGTCGGATAAGCTTGATGATGCTTTGTGGGCGTTTAGGACGGCTTTTAAGACACCAATTGGTTGTACTCCTTATAGGCTTGTCTATGGAAAAGCGTGCCACCTCCCATTTGAGTTAGAACATAAGGCATCTTGGGCTCTCAAGTGGGCTAACTTTGATTTAAACCAAGCCGGTTCACATAGGAAAGATCAAATCAATGAGATGGATGAGTTGAGAGCCAATGCCTATGAGAATTCTTTGCTATACAAGGAAAAGACTAAGAAATTGCATGATGCTAAGATCAAGAATCGTGAGTTCAAAGTTGGAGAGCCGGTTCTCCTCTTTAACTCAAGATTGAAGCTTTTTGCGGGCAAGCTTAAGTCGAGATGGTCCGGTCCATTCACTATTGCTCAAGTGTTTCCATATGGAACTCTTGAGTTGTCCCAAACCGATGGTCCAAATTTCAAAGTGAATGGTCACCGTGTTAAGCACTACTTTGGGGAGGACATTTCCGTTGAAATGGTCCAAGAGGTCCCCATTTTCCCCACGAATTAATTCATTGAGGGACGAGTCGAGCTAGAGACTCATTAACTCAAGCATCGTATAACTAGGTTAGAGTGTTGTAGGTTAGAAATAAAGGCATAGATTTGGAGATAAGTGTAGGGGAGACCTTCTTTTGTCTTCATGCTTGTTTGTAGGGTTGCTCACTCATTTCATGCTTTGGAGCTTATGGAGGAGGCCCTTGTATCCGGTTCACTTCGTTACTTTAGTGATTTTCCATTGACACCTTGTGCTTAAACATGATTTCACTAATATTAGTCCTTTCCTTAACTTGGGTTAAGCAAAGTCTATTCCTTGTCATAAGTGTAGGGGAAGTTTTTATACTTCCATGCTCTTAAACATTGAGGACAATGTTTAGCTTAAGTGTAGGGGGGTCTTCTATCGAAGTGACCTTACCTAGACCATTGCCTTAACTTCATGATAATTGGGAAAATTAATTTTTCGATCATTTTTCAAATTTTTAATCTACTTTGGCCACAAAAAATACGCATTCATAATTTTTGCATTAATCATTTTTCATTTGCATAACACATTTGCATTGTATATATTTCTTCTATTATTTTTCATCAAAAAAAAAATATATAAAAAGGGAAAAATATAATAAAACATGGTTTTAACAAGTTTAGATTTCTTTGACATATTAGGCCCGCCATGGATATTTTGACTCAACTCGAGTTTGCTTATTTTAGCACTCTCTAGCTAGTATCCTTAACAATGTAGTCCTTCATTGGTCTATTAGGCTAAGCTTCCACCAATTTCATTCTTTGAAATTTTAAATTTGTGGAGAATGGGAAATGATAGAGTTGAAGCAAGTGTAAAAGGGCTAGATAGACTTCATGGCAATTACTTGTGGCTAAACCCTTCTCTTCTTTACCTCTATTTTTCTTCGCATGTATATAATTGTTAATAAATAATCAAGTACGGTTTTAATTGGTTTGTAATCTCTTATGCATTTTTGGCTAATCATTTATGGTTGATATGAGTACGTCTTAAGATTCTAAGTTAGCACGTTTTATGTGTACTAGACTTGTGTCATGCTCCATATTTAGCGGGTGTTTTTCCTTTTATTCTTTTCAAATTTCTTTGTGAGGAATAAAGAAAAATAAGAGCGGCTTACAAAAAAATGAGTGGCTAGAAAAAAAAAAGAAAAAAAAATAATAATACAAGACTCTCAAGAGGGGCAGTGTGGTGTTAATTATAGTGACTATTGAGTTCCAGTATTACCTTGACGGGTTGCGGGGATTCAATAGATTGCTCCAATCCAATATTACCTTGACGGGTTGCGGGGTTGAAGATCCAAAATCTCAAAAAGATATGGATGTAAATTATTGCGTGAGTTTTATTTTTCTTTCCTTAGCGAGTGTGTAGTTACTTATGAAAGCATGACATGAGGATTTTACACATAAGGCGAATGACTTATTATTCTTAATACGGACTTGTATTAATTGTGAGCGGTTTTTCAAGTAATGGATGAGAAGATTACTTAGGATTAAAACCGTGCTTCCTTATTTTTGGATTTTACATTTCTTATATTTCACACTTTAATAATGACAAATTAGCCCACAAGCAATTTGCTCAATTAATAACCGGTTCCACATTTAATTGTCATGAATAAGTTGATGCACTTTTTACTTGTGAATGCAATGATCTCATTTACTAGCTTGGTATGGGGAAAGTGAAACTTGAGGGTGATAAGTGTCCATGGTATCCAAGCCCTAATCCAAGTCATTGAGTTCTTTATGAGTTATTTCCATCAAAACCATTTCAAGAAAAATCAAAAAGAAATAGATAGAATTGTATTTTGATTCATTGCATTATTAAAAGTCAAAATCATGCATCATCTAGTTTAGAGTAGTGTAGATGCATCTCATATGGCCAAGGTGGATTAATTATGAGGGAAATGTAATTTTTAAACTTTGAAATATAATATTGCATGAGGACATGGCAATGCTCAAGTGTAGGGGAATTTGATATGAGCTTAAACTCATATCCTTTTATCAACAAATAACCCTAAAACATGAAGCAAAATACCCATTTATCTTGTAAAAAGCAGTGTTATGTGGTATGTTTGTGTTTGTGTGATCTTATGTAGGTAAAAGGATACAATTTCAAGCAAACAAGGAAAAACCAAGCTCAAATGGATGAAAAAGACAAAAGAGGATCAAAAGTGACAAGACTTTGAAGTTCAAGGACCTATCTTGACAATTTGTGAAAGATGAAGGACTTAAAGTGCAAATTATGGAAAGTCAAGATTAAAGTCAAATCTGGTCAAACTATCAAGTCAACTCAGTCAAAGGGTCATTTTATACAAGTTTTGGAAGTTAAAGGACCAAAAATGTCAAAGGAATAAAGATAATAGCTTGAAATGGGAATCTGCCAAGTACAAGGGCTTATTTTGCCAAGTTTGGAAAGTTATGCCATGTTTAATCCAAGTGAAAAGGGAAAGAACCAATCAGAAGCAAGAATACACTTCACACGGATCAAGCAATAAATATCCACTCACAGCCGTCACAATTAATACCCTATCTCTACAGTGCAATCCGTGTGACACTCTCACAACCAACCAGAAGATGCCACGTGTCCTTCTCCTTCAAAGAAAAAATTACCAGGAACGGGATTTTGATAGAAAGCGTTTCATGAAAAGATCAAAACACCAAAGTTGCTCAATTTTGGAAGACGAATCCAATGGTGTTATCCAATTAACGAATAATCCATTCAATCAAAAAATCCCCAAATCAGTTCATCACCTTCAAAGAGGATTTACAGAATTCCTCCACGTGTCAAGTTATGATTGGCCCAAACACGTCACAACTCCAACAGAATCTCCCTTTCATGCCTATAAATACCTAGCTTGTACTTCATTTCAGTTTGTAGCTTAAATTTGTAAACACATAGTTCTTAAATTTCTCCTTTCCCTTTTTCCCTCCTTTTCACCTAACTACTCAAGAGTCTGACAAACTCTTGAGTCAGTTAGTTAGTTAGAAGCTTGTAACTACCTTTTGTAACTGAATTCTTCAATAAAATTTCAAATTCAAGTTTCCCGCCAAATTCCGTTCTTCAATTCCTGCTACTTTCCTGCTGTTGTGTGATTCCATTGTTGCTTATTGATGTTTGTTATGATCATACATTGATCATAACTGACATTGGTGAAGAATTGTTGCTGTTTGATCAGAATTCAAGTTCTTTTCATTGTTCTTGAAGATTTCATGGAAGTTTGATGATTTGTAGCTGTTTGATTGTTGATTTGAGTTGATTACTAGTGATAGGTGGTGGTATCACTAGGGCAAGAGAGCTCAGCGCTCCTCTTCTTCCCAAAGGACCTCTACAATAGGTTTCATAGCTTCTGTTTTATGTTCCTCTAAACAAGTCCTTGCCTGCTCATTTTACTAGATAACTTTGATGGCTGCCTGTTTTGCTTGATAAATAGTTGTTGATTGATTGATTTGAGTTCATTTGTAGCTTAATCTTGCCTACTTGTTCATTGTTTTAAGCTCCATTTGTAGTTTCTGCTCATTTTCAGTCACATTCTAGCATAACAGCTTAATTGAGTTCTAGTTGAGATAATTGCTTGTTTTCAGTTTCAATAGCTTTCATATTGTCTGCTTAATCTAGTTTGTTAAAGCTTTTGAATCAGTTCAAACCAGTACTTACTAAGCCTTTGTTAAAACTTGTTAAGATCATATAAAGGAGTGTTTGGGAGTAGCTTTAAAATTGATTTCAAGTATTAGAAATTGGTGTTTCAAAGTTTGTTTCTAGTCATTAGGTGTTAACAAATAGTCTTAAGTCATTTACAAGTCAATATAATAGTCAAACAGGCAATTGGTAATCAAAAAGTTTGGGTCATACTTGTTTCAGCTTAGTACTTTGAAACTTGCCAAATTCACTTGCTAATTTCTCCTTCAATACTTAATGAAATTTGCTCAAACCAGTTTCTAGTTATAGCTTATAACATAAACTTTCAGTCTCTAAGAGGAAAATCTACAGTATTCAGGAATAAGCTAGCTATCAGCTTATTAGCTCAAGCCTGAGCATTTTCCATTCTCTGAGATAAATAGCTTACTGTTTCACTAGTTCTCATAATCCACTTCATAAAAGTTGTTGTTTTCTTTCACATTTCCATTTAGAAAGTATTGAATATGAAGTTTTGAAATTTTGAGCTTTTTCCAAAAATTGGTCAACGTTTGGTCAACATAAGCTCATTTTAGCTTATTTCAGATATCTAGCTTATTACTGGATGAAATTGGTTCTAATTTGATTTCCCCTTCTTTAAATCAAGAGCTTAATCAGTTTTGATAATAAAATCAAGTTGTGGATGTTTGGATTAGGCTGTAGCTTATTTTGAGCTTATTGATAAGCACTCAATTGCTTATTTTGGACTTTTAGCTTATTTCCTTGAACACACGTAGCTATAATTGGATTTTAATTGTTTTGCAAGTTGTTTCAGCTCATTTGGTTGAGTATTAAGCTCAAACGAGCTTAATCTTTCTTGTTACCCGTTTTTAGTTAAAATTTTGGTTTATTTGCACTTTAGTCCCTAGAATTCTAATCAGTTACTAAACCTAGCTAAACTTCCTTATTTTGTGGTAATTGCATAATTCAGTCCTTGCATTTGGAAAGTTGTTAATTTCAGTTGTTAAAGTTTGTTAGTTTGTTAAAATTTGGTTAGTTTGTTAAAGTTTTTGCAAGTTTGGTCCTTTTAGTTGACTGTTTTACATTTTTAGTCCTTATAACTTTTAGAATTTACATTTCAAGCATTTTCATTTCATAGAAATTACATTTTCAGTCCTTATAGTTTTAAATTTTGCATTTTTATATTTTACTTGAATAAAATTTGGAATTTGCAATTTGTTTTACGTATAAGTAGGTTTATATTTTTCATTTTTAGATAGTTTTGTTTGAATTAGCAATAGACTACCAAGCAAGCTTGAACAACCAAAAACAATTATAGATTTGATATTGATTGGACTTTCTATTAGTTAAGAACTGAGAAAACGAACTTGCATTATACACATTTCAGTAAGGCTGGGAGCCTTGGATTTGGTTTGGAATGATTGATCTTGAATGTTAGTTATTAATGCATACTTGTAGCACATTGTCCATATGTTTTAGTGGTTTATGGTTGTTCACAGCTTATAATAATCTTTTTTCGGTTGGAGTCTAAACCTATGACTCTCACCAACATTATGTTGACGTGTTTTAGTGTCTCTTTCAGGTATTAAAGTGGTTAAGCGTGAGAACATATGTGGCTAGGATTGGAGTCGCGTACGAATGCATTTAGAAGGAGATCCCCGTTCCTTCTTAGTTTATTTTTCTGTTGCTTTCAATAAGTGATACTATGAACCTATATGTTGATTTGTTTGTGTTATTTGTTTGTCTTGGGTAAGAGGTAGGACTGTTACCTACTTACCTACACTCCTGCATTGATGAGATATTGTCATGACATTTGTGTCACCTTTTATGACATTTCTAATTCATATAGTTATCTCTATGGACACGCTATTGTTGTGATGATATCCATGCGTCGCGTCCCATATTCCGCCATGGTGGGGTGTGACAGTATGCGTCTCTATACTGATTATCGTGAGCTTAAGAAGATCACCATCAGGAACCGATATCCTCTGCCACGCATCGATGATCTCTTTGACCAACTCCGAGGGGCCAAACATTTCTCCAAGATTGATCTAAGGTCGGGCATCAGTTACGGCTGAAAGAGCATGATGTCACCAAGACTGCTTTCTGTACACGGTATGGACACTACGAATTTGTAGTCATGCCATTTGGCCTTACCAATGCTCTAACAGTTTTCATGGACTTCATGAACCGTATCATCCATGAGTTTCTTGACAAGTTCGTCATTGTCTTCATTGACGATATTCTTATTTTCTCTAAGTCAAAGGAGGAACACGAAGACCATCTTCGTACAGTATTGCAGATACTTCGCTAGAAGCAACTGTATGCCAAGTTCACCAAATGCAAATTTTGGTTGAGTAAAGTGGCATTCCTAGGCCACATAGTATCCGCAGAGGGAATAACCATGGATCCTACAAAGGTTGAGGCTATTACCAAGTGGCCAAGACCGACATCAACGACTAAAGTTTGCAGCTTTCTAGGCTTAGCTAGTTACTACTGTAGGATGGTAGAGAACTTTTCCCGATTAGCACTGCCATTAACCAAACTGATGCGGAAAGAGGAGATTCGTCTGGAATGAAGGAAGAGAGAAGAGCTTTGAAGACCTAAAGCAGAGGTTGGTATCTACACCGATTCATACTCTCCCATCTGGTACAGGTGTATTTCAAATCTACAGTGATGCTTCAGGGAAGGGACTTGGCTGTGTTCTCATGCAACATGGGAAAGTATGTGACAACTCGGGTTTTGGCAAGTCAGTTGTCACCCGTTAACCGCTAATTATGTGTTGGGTTGTGTGCACAATATATTTTATATGTTTTTATGAGTGATTTTGGGAATAAGGAAGAATTAAATGAGTTACATGATGTGTAAATCATGGTACAAGTTGGAAATGAAATGAAATGAAATAAGTTCAAAAATGAACAGTAGAAAAGTTCGGGTATCGTTTTTATAAGGTTTCGTTTACATATCCTATGTTGTATGTACGTATTAAGTATATATAATACGCTTAGGATAAGTTTTAGAGTTACTTTCTATATTTAGAAACTTTTAGAAATGAAGGCTAGTTCGAAAATCGCGTAAAAAGTTGAAAAATTATCAAAAGGGTGCCCGGTTTGGACCCGAAAGTTTATAGGAGAATAAGTAAACATAAAATAGGAGGGGAGAGTGTAAATATGATAAAACACAAGGAGAAGTCGAATTTGTGGGTCCCATAGTCGAAATTTTAATAATTAAATTAATAAAAATAGGATAATTACCATTTAAAAGTCCTAATTGGGCCTAAACTTGTCCAGAAGGTTACGAAGACCTATATAAACACCCCTAGACCCCTAAAAACGACAAATAACCCTAAATAAACCTACAATCAGTCTATATCTTCCATGGGTATTAAGAGGAGTCGAAATTATTATTAGGGTTCATTAATTTTTCTTAATTCAAGGTAAGTGATCAATTAAACCTTAATATAATTCATGTTTTTATTAATTAATCATAATTGTAATGTTAATTAACTATCATTGAGATGATTAGATTTTTATTAATTTTCTAGAAAAATATAGTAATTAAGATCCATTCATGATTTTAGGGTTTGTGTTAATAATTTTCTGATAATAAATGATGTTTAGAGGGTTAGTGCATAAAGGCGTAAAACAGTCTGATTTTTAGGGTTGTCTTGTGTCGACTGTTCCGGGCAGTAGGTAGCACGTTTGGTCGAGTTTTTTTTTAAATTAAGTTTAGAGAGTATACTTTTCAAAAATGTAAGGTTGGTCGAAAATGGAGTTCGGGAAGGTTTTCACACAAGTTTTACAAAAAATAGTGCGCTGTTCAGGAATAAATTTGGATTTCGGGAATTTGAGTCAAAATCCAACCAAACAAATGAGATAGCCAAATATTTTATATTTGAGAACTCTTTATAACATATATGAAAGCACTGGAGGTTTTCAATAAAATTTATGGTGTTTAGGTCGGGCTTTTGGTGACAAACATTTAGCATGTATAGAAAATCAGTTTTGGTAAAAATGACTTTTGGCGTAGAGACTAAAAGAAAGGGTTAAATGTGTAAGTCGAAAGTAAAATTATTTTTTGGAGTTCTTAGATCATATAACAACATAACTCCAGTAGGGTAAGAGCCAAGTGTGGTGTTAAGTTCACTTCATGTGATCGTTTAGTGACTAGTAAACTGTACCGGGGGAAAACTAGATTTTTACGTATAGAATAGCTTGTAGTGGGAAAACTAGATAGTGGGGATTGGGGGATTAGATTCATCTCACTGATTGTTACTTAACTTAGGGGTTAAGAACTGAGCTAAGGGTGTCGTGTATGATTTTATAGGTTTGTAGGAGTGCTAACTTGTTGTGCTATTAGGTGAGTTCATAGTCCCATTTTCACTGAGTTTTCAAATATTTTCTTCTAGTATGGGATAGAGATGACACTTGTGGTGTTCTTAAAATCTTTTGGTACTATATTTTTATAAATGTTTGGACATAGATGTGTTATTGTGTGACATGCGTGCTTATGTGTTCTCATATGTGCTTTGATATGTGTTCTGATATGTGAATCTTGTTTGGGTAGTGATTGGCTTTGGTACATAGATGTGTGGGCGTCTATAGGACCATTTGTGATGTGTATGAAGCGTGGGGAACGATCCGTCCTGAGTACTTGTGCATCATCTCTTGGAAGGCATGATATCTCGACGGGGATATGGTTCATCTTCCACTAGTGGTGTGGGAAAGATCCGGATAGTGTGGTGCATTGTTCTTGTATGTGTGACGGGATACTTCTTGATTGTTATAATGTGGTGCATTGTTCTTATTGTCTGTTCTTGACTGATATAATTGTGCCTTGTTTGTAGTTGTATGTAACATGATTATCCTTTATGGTCCATTGCTTTAATTTGTTTTCTTCAACTTATTTACAACGGTTGACAAGGTTTCTTAAGATGTTTTGATAACTTAAACCTATGTTCTCACCAACTTTATGTTGATAGATTTTAGTGTCATTTTCAGGTGAGGTAGTTGAGAAGGATGATGTTAGAAGTGGCTAGAGTCTAGAGGCTGCTAGGAATGTATTTGGAGGAATCCCTTTCCTCTTAGTATTTATTTAATGTTTGAATAAGTGGTACATTTTAGACACCTATATGTTTGATGTTTGTTTATTTGTTTGTCTTTGGAAAGAGGTAGGCATGTTACCTACTTACCTAGACTCCTGCATTTGGTTGAGATATTATCACGACATTGTGTCGCCATTTATGACATTTCTTTTGCATTTAGTTTTCGCTATAGAGACATCGTTTGTTGTTATGATATCCATACGTCTCGCCCCGTGTTTCCACCACGGCGGGGTGTGACAGAATGGTATCAGAGCCAATGATTATAGAGAATTAGGTTGCCTAGTCGCGTAGCCTAGTCTATAGCTTAAGGGTCCCTGCATATAGGTGTCATAGGAGTATGTGTGCATTTTATATTAATTGATGTGTTTGGATGTTATTTATTGTGATATTTTGACTAGTATGAATTGAACCATAGTAAGTTGATACTTTGCTACATGCTATTTTCTTTATGAGTTTTGACTAGTGCGGGTTGAACCATAGTCGTATACGCTAGTCATTGTTGGATTTCGTTTAATTATACTTTCATGTTCTTTATACATTTTGAATTTCGTCTACGCTGGTTTAGCTGGATTACGAGTTTATGTGTTTCATGCATTGGCTACGTTATTTTGACACATGGAATTTTGGACCTTATGTTATGTTGTGGATTATGTGCTTATGTGAGTTGTAGGATCTATGTGCTTATTTGAATTGGTAGACTGATGTGTTATGTGTAGTATTAATTCTTATAAGTGTCATCATAGGATGGAGTGCATTAGTGAAAGGGGACTGGTATAAGTATGGTGACCAACATAGTTATACAAGTACTACGACATTAATGAATTTCTAAGTATGGTTGCATGAAAGAGGGTTAATACATGCTTGTATAGTATATGTTGGATAGAATTGAGTGTATGTACGCCTATGCCTATATATGTATATATCCCTTCTACTTATCGGTTGTATTCTTAGGATGGTTTTCTAGCTCTTTTCGCTTTGGGATGTTCAACTTCTGTAGTAGCGCATTTATCGAGTCCTCATTTCATGTGTTTGTTTGTACGGTACTTTTGGTGTAGAGGATATTGAGAGGGTGGAGATTTCTTTTTGGAATAACGATATCTTTTGTTTTGAGTCTTACATGGTAACAAAAAATAAAACTTGCAAATAGTAAAATAAAAATAGTTGTTCGTAGTCGATAAAATGAGGGTAAAGTGTCGAAAACGTGTTTGAAATAAGGTGGAATATAATTTTTTTTAACATATAAGCATGGCTTGTTTATTTTAAAATATTTTGATTTTGATCACCTAAAGGTATTGTTCTTTAGTTAAAATTTTTGTTCTTATTAAATTAAATATGTTAAAATCATGTATTTAATCATATTATGGGTGAGAGTTTTAATTTTTTGGAATTAAAATAAATTAGGGCTTGAATTTGGTAATTGTTAGCCTCAAAATATTGAGTCAAACAAGAATGCTCGGTCATATGTTTATTCTGTATCGTATTTTAGAACGTTGTAATAGGTAGTATGTTAGTCGTGTATTACGGGCTTAACTTTAAGCTAAGGTTCAATTATAAGTAACCAAAGCCCAAAAGGAAAGCCCGACCCATGATCATATAGCCCATTAAGCTACATGTAAGCAACGACTATATAAACCCTTCCTAGCATGTTAGGAAGGGTGTTGTTTCATTTCATTTACTTCTCAAATCTAATATCACCTAGTATCTCCAACCATTCTCTCTACTTTCTCTCACTACTTTCTCTCTCTAGAATTCATCTCATATCTACCTTTCTTTCTTCACTAATCATATAGAATCATCTTATAAGAAATGTCATAGCACCAAGCGTTAAGCACAATAATGTGATTAAACCAGGGATGTATAGATTGGCCACTAAACCTACACAAAACAAAGAAAGTCAGTCACTTCGGACTTCTAGAAACACTAATAGACGTGTGTCTTTTACTACAGGAGTAATCCCTACTGATAATGTTAGCCGACCTCAGCTTAAGAGCACTCGCATGAATGAAAAGGTTTGGCAAAACAAAAGTCAAGGGAAGATGAAGACAGTAGAAGACCACCCTAGGATTTTCAATGTTTCTAAGAATAAAACGTCTGTAATCGCGTGTAATGACGATTTGAATGATTCGACTTTGAAGACTTTGAATGCTTTGAATGTTAAGTTTGTTTGTGTGAAATGTGGAAAGTGTGCTAATGCTAATCATGCTATGTGTGTTTCGAATAATGTCAAAGGCAAAGATACTAGAACTAAGAAGCAAACTGCGATGCCTATTAGTGCTAGAAAACCCAAACGCAAAGTGAACCATTCTGGTGCAACCCCCACTAAGAAAAGTAATGCATCAGACTCCACCACTAAGAACCCTATAAGAAAAATTAAGGAATTATATGAGTCTGCTAGCAAGTCTTGGAAATGGTGGTTTGCTAATCAATGTCCTCCAGGATATAAATGGATCCTAAAAGC
The DNA here is from genome assembly GCA_025667525.1 of Glebionis coronaria. Lineage (NCBI taxonomy): Eukaryota > Viridiplantae > Streptophyta > Magnoliopsida > Asterales > Asteraceae > Glebionis > Glebionis coronaria. Next base: position 317,628,329 of record CM046878.1, read on the forward strand.
TAGGACAGAAAATGTGAAAACGAGTGTTAGTTTGCCTTTAAATGTTGATAAGGACACTAATGATTCTACTATCACAACTACTGTGGTATCCAATTTAGCAAATGCTCCATCGTGTTCTAACTCTTCTGTAGGTGATACAAATAATTTTCTTCATAATGGACTCCGAATGCACGAAGCACATGACGGGGAATCTCAAGCTTCTAATTAACTTAGTGGAGAAGTTCATAGGTACGATCCGATTCGGAAATGATCAATTTGCACCGATCCTAGGATATGTAGATTTGGTTCAGGGGAATATTACAATCAAAAGGGTATACTACGTCGAAGGGCTCAATCACAATCTTTTCTCGGTTGGTCAATTATGTGATGCTGATTTGGAGGTTGCTTTCAGAAAGAAGACATGTTTTGTTCGTGATTATGATGGGAATGACTTACTTACCGGTACACGGGGTACTGATCTTTACACAATTTCACTTCAAGACACAACTTCATCAACTCCAATTTGCTTCATGGCTAAAGCTTCAACGACTCAGGCATGGTTATGGCATCAACGTCTTTCTCATCTCAACTTTGATACCATTAACCTGCTTTCCAAGAAAGATATTGTGAGAGGCCTTCCAAGTTTGAAATTCATCAAAGATCATCTTTGTTCTTCTTGTGAGCTTTGTAAAGCTAAACGAAGTAGCTTTAAAACGAAGACTACACCAAGCTCCAAAGGACGGTTAAATCTTCTTCATATGGATCTGTGTGGTCCCATGCGTGTTCATAGTATCAATGGAAAGAAATATATTCTGGTAATTGTCGATGATTACTCAAGGTACACATGGACTCACTTCTTGAGGTCCAAGAATGAAACACCCGAAGTTCTCATCAGCTTTCTTAAACTTATACAACGTGGTCTTCAAGCTCAAGTCAAAGTGGTTCGTACAAACAAAGGAACAGAAATTTTGAATTCAAAACTGAGAAACTATTTTGAAGCCGAAGGAATTAAACATGAAACATCTATTGCTCGAACACCCGAACAAAACGGCGTTGTTGAAATACGAAACCGTACTTTAGTTGAGTCTGCTCGAACATTACTATCCGCTTCAAAACTACCACTATATTTTTGGGCCGAAGCCGTGTCAACCGCATGCTACACACAAAACCGATCCTTAATTATCCCAAGACACGAAAAGACACCATATCACATAATTCATGATCGAAAACCTTCGCTCAAACACCTTCAAGTTTTTGGATGTACGTGTTACATTATTCGAGATGGTGAAAATTTGGACAAGATGAAAGAGAAAGGTGATGCATGTATTCTTGTGGGATATGCAACTCAGTCTAAGGGATATCGAGTGTACAACAAGAGAACAAAATTGATAGTCGAGACGATTCACATCCGATTTGATGAATTATAAGAAATGGCACTTGAATAAAACAATTTAAGTCCCGATCCACAATGGCAAACGACTTCCGTTCACAACCGCACGGAACTCGGAACTCAAGACCACAGCAATGAACCGTCAAGTTCAACGCTGGTTCCAGAAAATGTTCCTAGAGCTGATATGACAGTCGACACGACAATTGAAGAGTTGGAAATGTTATATGGACCAATGTATGATGAATATTTCACGGGGGAGAAACAAGTTGTATCGAAGTCTTCTGCTGTCACTCATGATGAGAATGATGATACCGATCATCGTCAACAAAATGATACAACTTCATCTACTTCAACACCGGTTGCTGTAGATTTACCTCCTCAGAATATCACTTTAACAATTGATCCTACAACATCCACAACTACTGTCATTGCTCCAGAGAACACAAATCAAGCAGACAATGCATTATCTGACAAAGACGAATTTATCAACCCATTCGGTACACCGGTACACGAAACTGGAGAGTCTTCTACTCGCCATGTTGATCCGTAAAATATGAACACGTTCTACCAACGACATCCTTCAACACATCATTGGACCCGAGATCGTCCTTTGGTTCACGTAATTGGAAACCCTTCACAGCCTGTTCGTACAAGACGACAACTAGCAACCGATGGCGATGTTTGTATGTTCGCACTCATAGTGAGTACAGCTGAACCCAAAAACATCAAAGAAGCCATGGCTGATCACGCTTGGATTGAATCGATGACTGATGAACTTCAACAATTTGAAAGACTTAAAGGCTGGGAACTTGTTGACAGACCACATGATGTAATACCATTAAATCTTCGATAGATCTGGAAAAACAAGATGGATGGAGAGAACACGATCATCAAGAATAAATCTAGGCTAGTGACTAAAGGGTATGGACAGAAAGAGGGTATTGATTTGAAGAATCATTTGCACCAGTAGCTCGTTTGGAAGCGCTCAGGATTTTTCTTGCTTATGCTGCATATAAGGGATTCATTGTTTATCAAATGGACATAAAGACGGCGTTTCTTAACGGTCCTTTGAAGAAAGAAGTCTATGTCACGCAGCCGGAAGGATTCTTCAATCCTCATTATCCTGACAAGGTGTATCGTCTCCACAAAGCACTTTATGGACTCAAGCAAGCTCCAAGGGCGTTGTACGAAGAGCTCGCGAAATTTCTGGTCTCTAAAGGTTTCTCAAAAGGTTCCATTGATCTAACTTTGTTCACTTATAAATATAGAGATGACCTTTTTCTTGTGCAGATTTATGTTGATGACATTATTTTCGGGTCTACAAACCTAAAACTTTCAAAATTGTTTGAAAAAGTAATGCACAAAAAATTTGAAATGTCAATGATGGGCGAACTAAAATTCTTTTTAGGAATTCAAGTTCACCAATCCCCAAGTGGTATCTTTATAAACCAAGCTAAATATTGTCAAGAGATAATAAAATAGAATGGAATGACCTCATGTGACCCCGTTGGGACACCATTATCAACCACATCGCTTGATGCTGACTTAGAGGGATTACCTATAGATCAAACGAGATATCGTTCCATGATCGGGTCCCTCATGTACTTGACAACAAGCAGACCTGATATTCATCATGCTACATGTTATTGTGCATGATATAAAGCACGGCCCACTGAAAATCACCTCAAGGAGGTTAAACGAATCTTTCGGTACCTTAAGAATACCATTCACATGGGACTCTGGTATCCGAGGGAAACCGATTTCTTTCTAACGGCCTATTCAGATTCTGATCATGCAGTGTGTCTTGATACACGTAAAAGTACTTCTGGTGGTGCACAATTTCTAGGACAAGATAAGCTTGTGGGACGGTCTTCAAAGAAGCAGGATTGCACGTCACTTTCATCAGCCGAAGCGGAATATGTGTCTCTATCTGCGTGTTGTGCTCAAGTTCTTTGGATGAGAACACAACTCACGGATTATGGCTTCCATTTTGATAAAGTACCTATGTACTGTGACTCAAAGTCTGCCATAGCCATCTCCTGCAATCTAGTACAGCATTCCCGCACGAAGCACATAGATGTCAGATAACACTTCATTAAGGAACAAGTTCAAAAGGGTATTGTTGAATTATACTTTGTTAGAACTGATTACCAATTAGCTGACTTGTTTACAAATGCTCTTTCGAAAGAGAGGTTTGCGTATCTAGTTAGGCAAATTGGTATGAGATGTTTGACTCCAGTAGAACTGGAGGTTCTAGCAAAGAAGCCTGCTTGATTCATCTATCAAACATCTACCTGTAAATATTAATGAAAAAGAAAAACACAAAATTAAAAAATCTTTCAAAATCCAAAAATATTCTTCTCGACATGTCTTTCAGTATCGATAATATGGACGTACCTAGAAATGTCGCTCAATAACAACACGGGTGTGTACATAAAGCTCGAATGAAAGTTGTAAATATTTTTCAAAACATGTCATTTTTTTTAATAAAGGAAATTGTCTATTTTGGACAATATTTCCAAACAACGGGTAGAGCAATCTATCACGGGTTGAGCTTGTCACAAAACATTCCACGTTTTGAGCTCAACACAATGGCTTGTAATCACTTTCAGATTGTAACCCGGATCGATATTCACGGGGGAGTGTACGATTTAGTGCCCTTACCCTCAGCAAAAGAAGAGAAATCCTCTTACACTTGAGTGGATTCGTCAAGACATTCAAAGTCTATGAACTCAATTTTATGCTTTAGAAAAACCTCTTCGACAAAAAGAAATAGGATTTTTTAAAAAGCGTTGAACACAATTTTTTCAAGAAATTTTCAATGATTATTCAAAATCTTTCAAAAATTGTGTGTTCAACAACTCCCATCCTCAAAAAGAGAAATGTGGATCACATCCTCACAATGACAAATCAATTGGATCAATTTTTTAGGGGGAGCATTTTAACTTCATGCAAAAGATTAACACATCTTTCTCCCGGAGATTTTCACGACTATTTTTCAAATTATATTTTAATCAAATTTGGTATCTCTAATATCAACAGATTTTATATATTAGAGATAGGGGAGAAAATGTGATTAAAATGTGATCTTATATAAGACTTAAGCACTTTAACTCTTACCTACATGTGCAAAACACTTTCGATTATCGATGCACATGTGAAGGGGGAGTATTTCTGAAACGACAAAACTAGCAAGGTGTTAAATGTTTTTCAAACACTTTGTTAGAATTTAAAGTGGTTTTCATGGTTACGATCAAATACCCACAACATCTTTAATTCACGACGTTATTGGTGTCAAAAGGGTGTTTAGGTTTAAGTCCTATGATCCAACCAGAACCGGAGGGGTCTTCCCAGGGACAATCTAATAGATTATTAGAAGTCCTTAGGAAAGATGGAGTAGAATGTGAACGTAGCTGAATGCCGACTAAGTACTGATGATAGCACTGGAACAATCACAACAAGGTGCTATTAATGATGTCTTGGTAAGCATTGAAGGGGTTGAAGAATGAAAAAGAAATGTAAGGATAAAGGGTGTAAAGAAAGAAGCCCTCCATACAACTTAGGCAGAAACCGGGTCAACTCATCATGAAGACAAACTCATCATGGACCCAGTGATGTGAAGCATAACCCTTTCCTAGCTACTCAGGCTTCTCTCAAAAGAAGTTTGTTTTATTGTCACGGAGATCAACACGATTTCTATTGACTTTCTCACTCTGACATAGTTGATATTGAATAGGTGGCATCTGCTCCAGCCTCCGACCACTAAAAGTGCACAAATCGAGTCTAGAACCAAGAGATCAATCAAATCTCGTTAGGACACACGGATGAAGATCAAGAGAGTCGTACGCTATCCTTGCGATATTGCTAGAACAGTCAGAGTGATACTACTTAGTATTCACAATGATGAGTGGAAATCTTTCCAGTGTTAACATCAAACAGCACTGCGGTAGGTCATATGAAAGATTCTTTATGAATTGAACATGTATAAAACTGAAATGCAACAGTGGTTTGAATCTGAATTGATTCAAACTCGTTTCAGGTTTCTACGCAATATCTTTATGGTCTTGCCAGAACATTCAGAGTGATATTCATTAATATTCACAGTGACGAATGGAAATCCTTCTAGCGTCAACATCAAACAACACTACGGTAGGTGACTTGTGAGATTCTTATGAACCAAACTTGTGTCAACTGGAAAGCAACAATGGTAAGATTCTTAATGAATCAAACTTGTTCCAGGAATTTGAATTGACGACTTTAATCAAACGGATATTTATCCAATTGATTCACTCTTTATGTTCGCAGTCTTGCTTTGAGACGGTCGAGTAAAGAGAACGGCTAGTACATCCGCGAAACCCTGTCAAGGAGATTCTTAATTGAATCTACCTGATTACAGGTACGATATTTAATATCGTATAACGGTCTTCACCGACCGGAGGTAAAACGCTACCGATTTAGGACGAATGTCAAAGCCATTCAGTCCGTGTCTATGTTTTGTCTCGAGAAGGTGGCGCCACGGTGTACTCAGCAAAGTCAAAGATTCAAAACCACATACTCATGCCTAAAGATATATTCAACAATCAATAGTGTGAGCATGTGGATGAAGACACAAGATTGAAAGATGGCAAAGACAAGTCAAGGATGATTTGAAGATCTCAAGATAAAAAAGGACAAAGTCGAAAGACAACGACAAAGGCTCAAAGATCACAGCATGAAGGAACAAGACTACTATTACACGTTCAAGACTCATTTATGGCGAGATTAGAAATCTCTATAATTCTCCAAATGACCAAGGGTAATGACCTCTCATAAAGGATAGTGACCTCACATTGCGGGAGATTGTTAGCCTCAAAATATTGAGTCAAACAAGAATGCTCGGTCATATGTTTATTATGTATCGTATTTTAGAACGTTGTAATAGGTAGTATGTTAGTCGTGTATTACGGGCTTATCTTTAAGCTAAGGTTCATTCATAAGTAACCAAAGCCTAAAAGGAAAGCCCAGCCCATGATCATATAGCCCATTAAGCTACATGTAAGCAAAGGCTATATAAACCCTTCCTAGCATGTTAGGAAGGGTGTTGGTTCATTTCATTTACTTCTCAAATCTAATATCACCTAGTTTCTCCAACCATTCTCTCTACTTTCTCTCACTACTTTCTCTCTCTAGAATTCATCTCATATCTACCTTTCTTTCTTCATTAATCGTATAGAATCATCTTATATTAGGGACAACAGTAATCAATAAGGGGTTTTTAGGGCTTAAAATCATTTTGTTGGTATAAATCGGAGTAGGCAGAAACTGCCGCTAAACTGTCAAATTATGTCGCTAAACTGTCAGAAACTGTCGCTAATGCCTAGGCAGGTTTTAGGTAAAAATCGTTATGGTCATAACTTGTTCATTTTTAAAGCTTTTTGGGTGATTCAAAAGCCTAAAATTATGTACTCGGCACGTACGTTTCAAATCTTCAGAATGTTTATCAAATGGAGGTTAGTAGCTAAGTATAATTAATTGTACAAGTGTCGAGTTCAAGGTTAATTTTCGGACAACATGGTTTAAACTTGTGTTTTGTGTATTTTGGGGCAATGAACATGATTGTAGTGTTTTACTACTCTTTAGGAAAAGAGCGTAAATAGGGAAAGTATTAAGTGATGATTTAGGAAAATCAAACACTAATGACCCAAAGGTGAAAGTTCGTTTCCCAAGGAGGTATATGTGTGTGAATAATTCGTAATTGGTTTGAGATTAATATTGGTTAGAAGGGGATGAGAAAAGAGGATGACGGAGACGTGAAATTAATTACAACTACGACTAAACGTAAAACCGTAAAATGAGCAAAAATAAAAATTAATTTTAAAAATTACAAAAAATTCATCAAAAATCAAAATAAATATACTAAGAGTTTGCCAATGATCAAAACTTTTTCAAACCTTTTAATTAATTAAATATTAATTTTTAAATGCTAATTAAAGCCCTAAAAATCAAATTAATTATCAAAAAGCCCAAATAAAGATATTTCAATTGGTAAACCTCTAAAATGACCTAAAAAGATTAAAAACTATTTTTATAAATTTTTAAACTAATAAAAACTATTTAAAATGATTTAAAAACTATTAAAACTTAAAATAATTATAAAAATTAATCTAAGAATGATAAAATTAATCTAAGAGTTGCAAAAATCCTATTTTAATTTATTTAAGCTAAAAAAAATATAAAAACTGCAAAAATATGAAATTTAAAAATAATAATAAAATAATATTAAAATAATAATAAAAATCTAAAAATTATAAAAAATTATGAAAACTTACAAACTAGTTTATTTGACCTAATAAAACAGAAAATGAAAGTGAAAAGACCAGAATACCCCTATTGGGCCCTCAAATGGGCCAAAACCCAAAACAGTCAACACAAATGGGCTTAATGGGCCCAAAAAGTAAAACTTGGCCCAATTGATTTGAAAAAGCCCTATCTGACTTAAAATTCAATTCTAAACACAAAACTCTAAAGGCCCAAAAGCTGAAAGTGAGCTTATCACAGCTTAATGAACAAACATCTTATCCTTATTGGGCCAATAAGCCCATTAAGCAATAAGCCAATGCCATAAGCTCTAATTTGACACACAACCTTCTTTTGGGATACTAAAGAGATCTGTAAAAAGAAATTTTGAAAAAGCACACTCAATAAGCCAGAAATAAGCCAAGTACAAATCCACTAAAAGACAAAATAGTCGGGTTTGAGATCTAGGGCACCTCAGGACTTGATTCAACTTGCAAAATGTTACAAATGACTTCAATAAGCCAAAAAAATCAACCAAAATTCAATAAGCAAAACCAATAAGCTGGAATAAGCCAATAAGCACTTATGAAAAAGTCAATTAAGTTGGTTTTCTAGTCAAACCCTAAAGTCAACCCACCAAATGCTCCAGTATGAACAAATGGGTCAAATAATGAGCACCTATTATAAAATCAAAGTTGTTGCTGGTTAAAATAAGCTAGAATAGCTTATTGATAAGCTGATGTCCAATTAACACTAGCAGGGGGAACTTTCAGTAGGAACTGGTTCCCACTGCCTTGACTATTTGACCTTTGATTTTAGAGAGATTCTTTATGTTTTATTGGAAGACAAGGGCACCCAAGTGATTAGTTAATCACAAGGAGTCACAATCAAGCACAAAAACACACTTCAGTATCACCAATTAGCATAGACAAATCAAAAGATGCTCAGATCTAGCACATACATGGATATTAAGCAGTTATGAACACTTAAGCAGTTTTAAGCTAGAATAAGCACTCCAAATTCCACCAGATGCATACAGAAGCTATATAAACTGTTATTAAGCACAAACAAACTTAAATCAATCACTGAAACAAGGCATAGAACAAGATCAAAGCACATTAAACTTGCTGATATGAACTTCAAGAACACTTGCACACTTTGCTGATATAAATGACCAAAGATCCAATTTCAACACTCAAATCCTACTTCCCTGGTGTAACTAACTAGGTTTAATCACTTGTTAACCCTAGTCTATGATTAGAACTAGGTGTCCCTTAAACCACAACCAATTTCAACAAGTATACAAGATATTAGAGCCTATTGTTGATTCTAGGTGTTTATATGCACAAAGCTTGCAGATAAATGTCACTTAGCACTTATAAGACAGGTTCCAACACAAAGCAACACAAAGCATCAACTCAAAATAACACAAATCCAAAACAGGCTGTTATACCAAACACACATTAATCCACAACTTTTCAAAGAAACTGGTAATTTCAACTAACAACCTACTGATTTTATGATTCAAACACACTTCCTAGATGACTACTAACAGATTCAAACACAAAAATCACAACCTCAAACACAAGAGCATAAAATCACAAACCGAAACATAAAACAGACAATATCATGACATTTTTAGGGGAAACTTAAACAAGGGATTATACCTGTCCTCCACAACATCCTAGGAGGACCAGCTATGCTCCTTGGACCTTGTTCAACAACTAGAACAATACCAAGGTTCTTCAAAAAGGAAGATCAAAACCTACTGATGTTCAAAGTAGAACAAGGTTTTGATTATGATGATTCTTCAACACAAATGAGCAAACAACTCAACCAAGAGCTTAAAAATCTTCTCAGGCTTGGTGTCAACAAGCTTGAAGGAGCTTAAGGCTTTTGGCTAAGGGTTAGTACAAGATAATAACCAAAATAGAAACTTGGATTTCAAGGTTTTTGAACCTTTGAAAACCTATCAAACATAGACGTGCCTTAACAACAAGATTAAGGAAGGTCTACAAGATCAAATGGAACACATATTTCAGCTATTCAAACACCAACTTTTAATAAACACAAAAGAGATTTCACAAATTTTAGGAAATTCAAATTTTATTTAAATAAAAAGGAATTACAAAGATGATAGCCAAAATTTGGAACAAAGGGACTCTCACAAGTTGAGGTCTCCTTTTATAGGCAAATGCATACATAACACTATTCATAAACCCTAGATGTAAATTCTCAATATTACCCTTGAGTGCTTCTAGACGAATCCTTGATATGAGCTGTCCAATTTGATCAAAACCGTTCAAAATAGCTTGCTAGTTAAGCAGTGAGTTTTGGCTGTTAATCTTGACTCGTGTCCTTACTTGGAGAGGAAGTTGGCATGTGATTAGGTAGACGGGGTTGGGTGTGGGGTCCTTGGTGAGTGGAGAAGAGGGATTTTATTGTTGGGATAGGTTTAGAGTGAGGTGAATCAAACATATGCTAGGGTAATTGGATTTAACCCTTTGTTTAAGTGGCGGGAGTTACTGGGTTCATCAAGTTGAATAGTAGTAACTTTTGATCCGAAAATGGGGGAAAGGTAAGTGTTTGGCGCAATATTCGTTTGAATGTTTCAAAGTTGGCAGTAGTAACCCTTGGTCTTTGGCAAAGTATGCATATGAAGTATTTCAGCCCACAAAACATGTTCCCTTTGTTAAATAACTTCTCATCTTTACACTTTTGGCACAAAACTCTTCCAAAAAGATATCAAGGGGTATTTTTGCCATTTCTCTATAATTGAGGGACTGAATTTGGACTTTCTTGATCTTCAAAGGTCTTCAGTGTATCTTTGACTTCATGAGGGACCATAATTGACAAATTAGAATTGATGAGGGACTAATCTTGCCATTTCTTCAAAGTTGAAGGACCATTTTTGTAATTTTGACAAACTTAAGCGACCAAACTTGTAATTATGAATTCACAAGGGCTTTAAGTGTCATTTCTTCATTCATTGAGGATCAATCTTGCATATCTTCAAGTATTCAAGGTTTAATCTTGGTTAATTCATGAATTAGGGCCCGATTCTTTGTATTGCTTCGTTTCTCGTGTCCGTTTTTCCTTGTTTCTTGTGATCTTTTGTCTTTTTCATGATATACATACCTAAAACACACAAGTAAACAAATACAAGCATATATATGGAGTTTTATGACATTTTAATACATTTTAAGCCCGAAAAGAATGATGAGATCATGTATAAATGCCATCTCATCAGAACACTTGGAGGGTTAACATAGCGATGAGTTGGGATGGAATTTGAGAGTTATTTAGACCTTAGAATACGTGGTTATATTTGATAAGTTTTGATTTATGGTATTTATGAGTAAGACTGAAATCGGGGTGACAGTTTTAAACCCGCCGAGTTATGTGTTGGCTCCTAACTTGGTTTCAAGACAGTTCTTGTTTGATGAGTTGCGAGATTTTGTTAGGTTGGTTACATAACATTATGGTTTTAATAAGTTTCCTCGCAGACGGTTAAGGCTCATGTGTTCTTGGTTGAGATTATTTTAGTATAAACTGAGTTCACGTTTGAACGTGAAGGTTTTATCAGGGATATGTATTCCCATTTGTTTGCTGAGAATAATTTTAAGTTTGAGAGTAAATCTCGGGACGCGATTTCTATTAGGAGGGGATGATGTGACAACTCGGGTTTTGGCGAGTCAGTTGTCACCCGTTAACCGCTAATTATGTGTTGGGTTGTGTGCACAATATATTTTGTATGTTTTTATGAGTGATTTTGGGAATAAGGAAGAACTAAATGAGTTACATGATGTGTAAATCATGGTACCAGTTGGAAATGAAATGAAATGAGTTCAAAAATGAACTGCAGAAAAGTTCGGGTATCATTTTTATAAGGTTTCGTTTACGTATCGTATGTTGTATGTATGTATTAAGTATATATAATATGGTTAGGATAAGTTTTAGAGTTACTTTCTATATTTAGAAACTTTTAGAAATGTTGGCTAGTTCGAAAATCGCGTAAAAAGTCGAAAATTATCAAAAGGGTGCCCGGTTTGGACCCGAAAGTGTATAAGAGTATAAGTAAACATAACATAGGAGGGGGAAAGTGTAAATATCATAAAACACAGGGAGGAGTCGAATTTATGGGTCCCATATTCGAAATTTTAATAATTAAATTAATAAAAATAGGATAATTACCATTTAAAAGTCCTAATTGGGCCTAAACTTGTCCAGAAGGTAACCAAGACCTATATAAACACCCCTAGACCCCTAAAAACGACTAATAATCCTAAACAAACCTACAATCAGTCTAAATCTTACATGGGTATCAAGAGGAGTCGAAATTATTATTAGGGTTCACTCATTTTTCTTGATTCAAGGTAAGTGATCAATTAAACCTTAATATAATTCATGTTTTTATTAATTAATCATAACTGTAATGTTAATTAACTATCATTGAGATGATTAGATTTATATTAATTTTCTGGAAAAATATAGTAACTAAGATCCATTAATGATTTTAGGGTTTGTGTTAATAATTTTGGGATAATCAATGATGTTTATAGGGTTAATGCATAAAGATGTAAAACAGTCTGATTTTTAGGGCTGCCTTGTGTCGACTGTTCCGTGCAGTAGGTAGCACCTTTGGTTGAGTTTATTTTTTTCTAAATTAGGTTCAGAGAGTCTACTTTTAAAAAATGTAAGGTTGTTCAAAAATAGAGTTCGGGAAGGTCGTCACACAAGTTTTACAAGAACAGTGCGCTGCTTAGGAATAAACTTGGATTTTGGGAATTTGAGTCAAAATCTAACCAAACGAATGAGATAGCCAAAGATTTTTTATTTGGCAACTCTTTATAATAAATATTGAAAGCACTGGAGGTTTTCAATAAAAGTTATGGTTTTTTGGTCGGGCTTTTGGTGACAAACATTTAGCATGTACAGAAAATCAGTTTTAGTGAAAACGACTTTTGGCGTAGAGACTAAACGAAAGGGTTAAACGTGTAAGTAGAAAGTAAAATTGGTTTTTGGATTTCTTAGTTCATATAAAAACATAACTTCAGTAGGGTAGGAGCCAAGTGTGGTGTTAAGTTCACTTCATGTGATCGTTTAGTGACTAGTAAACCGTACCGGGGGAAAACTGGATTTTTATGTATAGAATAGCTTGTAGTTGGAAAACTAGATAGTGGGGATTGGGGGATTAGATTCATCTCCTTTACTGTTACTTAACTTGGGTGTTAAGAACTGAGCTAAGGGTGTCGTGTATGATTTTTTAGGTTTGTAGGAGTGCTAGCTTGTTGTGCTATCAGGTGAGTTTATAGTCCCATTTTCATTGAGTTTTCAAATGTTTTCTTCTAGTATGGGATGGAGATGACACTTGTGGTGTTCATGTTATTGAAACTTTAGGTGGTATTTTCTGGTGAATTACCTAGACTTTCCCCATTAAGGTAGGTTGAATTTGGTATTGATTATATTCTTGGTGCTGCACCTGTGGCATATGCACTGTACGTCAGCACCATCTGAATTAAAAAAATTACCCTACAACTGAGAGAGTTGTCGGAGAAAGCTTTTATTCTACCAAGCTCGTCATTATGAAGAGCTATGGTGTTATTATTCCTTATATTTGTTGAATTACCGTGAACTAGGTAAATTGATGATGAAAAATCTGTATCCACTACCCAAGATGATAAATTTGTTCGATCATTTACAAGGTTCTAGAGTATATTCAAAAATTTGATCCACGACATGGTTATCATCAACTTCGCATCTGCGAAAAAGATTATCTATTCCAATCACTACATCCATAACTGTTGGGAATAAAATATAGCCAGTCTACTTGAGCGCTGACAAGAGTAAAACAAGCGTTGATAGGAAGAAAACAAACGCTGACAGATCAAGCGTTGACGAGAAGAAGTCAAGAGTTGATACATTGAAGACAAGCACTGATGGAATGATTTAGTCTACGCGTATATTGTTTCTAGTTTGTTTCTAGTAAGGATAAGTTCAACATTGTATTTTCTATAATTATCTTTACCTAGAATAGTTGATACGTAGACTCTTGTACAAGGCTTCTTATATCTATAAAAGAAGACATTTAGGTTATTGTTCAATATAAGTTTTCATACGTTAAACACTTTCTTTGTAAGCACGTTTGTTATCATTAATCAAGTGAAAGTTTGTTTACATCTTTGTGTGTTCTTGTTTAAGTGTTAATTCCACATAACACTTAGATTATCATATACATATACAAAGGTTTCTCTACGTGTATTACTTGATCTAATCTCGTATACATAAAGCTAAATCGATCTAAGTTTGGGATCAACAAGTGGTATCAGAGCTTGTTGAGAAACTTTTGATCTTAAAGATCACCAAAACCCTAATTTTCACAAAACCCTAAAAACATCATGTCAAATCCAGAAGTAACCCCCTCCTCCTCACCTTTACCAAACATCAAGATTCCCATACTTGATGCAACCAACTTTGAATTGTGGAAATTAAACTTTGAGAAATATCTGAGGATCTATGACTACACTCTCTGGGAGATAATTGAATATGGAAACACATATAATAGAGCTGAAAAAGGTTGCTGCTGCCATTGCTACAAGAACTGCTGTTGCTGGATGTCCAGAAGCAGATAAGAAAGAAAAACCTGGTGATGGTAGAGCTGTGTCTCCTGAAGACATAGCAAAGAGAAGGGTTGATATGAAAACCCTGAACATTCTGAAACTCTCCTTGGGGCAAGAAAACCAGCATAAATACAGAGGTTATGATTCTGCTAAAGACCTTTGGGCAGCTCTTGAAGTTGCATATGGTGGCAATGATGATACTAAGGAAGAGAAGAAGAAGCAACTCATGCATGAGTATGCTGTTTTCAAGGCTCAACCTAATGAGAAGCTTAGTAGTGTGAGAAGCAGACTGCTTGACATTACAAGCAACCTGTCCTTCATGGGAACACAACTTGGTGATGTTGACATTAATGCCACTTTTCTTAAAAGTCTTGGTGATGCGTGGAAGATTGATGCAAGATCTATTCTTGCCAATAACACTCACAAAAGTTCCACTTTTGATGATATCTACAACAAATTAAGACTGTTGGAGAATGAAACCCTCTTGGAGCATGGAAGTAAGCCTACCAATAGTAACATGGCCTTCTTCTCACATAGTGAAGGCCAATTTGATCAGAAGGAATCTTACATGCATCCAGTTACTGGATCAACATGTGTCAACGCTGGAACATGTCCTGTCAATGCCTCATATTCAGACACTGACACATACAAAGTGACTTACCAAGAGTTAAACCTGCTGGTTTGGATCTGGATACTGTATGTTCTTACATTGCTTATTTTCCCAATGGTTCAGTGATTACATATGAGGACCTTGAGCAAATAAGTGATGAGCACTTGGAAGAGATGGATATTAAGTGGAACATGGCTCTTGCTAGTATAAGAGCAAACAGGTGGAATAGAAGGTTTAAGAAGAAGATGACATTTAATTCAAAGGACACGGCTGGATTTGATAAATACAAAGTTGAGTGCTACAATTGCCATCGTATGGGGCACTTCATGAGGGAATGTAGATCTCCTAGAAGATCTGATGCTGGCAAACCTTCAAGCCAAATTGTTAAGGCTCAGGATCCTAAGGCCATGGTTGTAGTGCAAGAAATTGATGGTATAGGATGGAATTGGAGCTATTTGGCTAAAGATGGGGAAGAGGATAAAGCTTTGGTTGCTGAGATAGAAGATGAAGAGCATGTTCAATATGCTCTCATGGCACACTCCTCCTCTTCATCAGATAATGAGGTATACGATGATGCTTTTTGTAGTAAGGGTTGTAGGTTAAATATTGAGAAACTTAAAAAAGAGGTGGTAAGGCTGTTAGATGATGTGAGTACTGAAAGATGCAAACTGTCTAACTATCAACTTGCTCTCACTTAGACTGAGAAGACAGTTTCTGAGTACAAGAAAATGGAATTTGACTTAAAAGATAAAATAAATATCTTAAAACATGAGTTAGATGCTAGTAATGATGTTAGGAACATCATGGAAGGGGTTAATAGTGAGTTACAGGCTAAGTTAGATGAGACCATTAATAATAAGGATAATGTTGACCTTAAAATTCAGAGATTTGATAAGGCCACACAAACCCTAGGAGAATGTGTTAATAAACAAAGGGATACTAAGGACATGACTGGGATTGGGATGAAAGATTATATTGTGGTTCCACCACTAGCTGGTGACTTCTATGGTGTCCAAATAAAGGACCTATCTTGGACTGGTATACCAGAACTCCAAGAGGAGGAATTTATTCCTCCACCAAGAGTCATTACCCTAGTTGAAGAGTATCAACAGAAGTTGACTGACTTGAATGAATGGAAGAAAGCCAACCCTACCTTGTTTGTTAAGGGTGGTTTGTTATGTGAAAGTCTAAATGAGTCAACTCCTATTAAGGTAACAAACCCAATCACTGGTAAGGTTGTTGACCTTGGCTCAAACACTGTTAGAAAACCTAGCATCAAGTATGCAGAAATGTATAGGAATACTAGGTCACCTAAAAGCCAAGTTAGTAATGATGGAACATGCTTCTTCTCTTCTAGACCTAGGGTTGTGTCTAGAAAAGCCTGTTACACTTGTGGTAGATTTTCACATTTAGCATATAAGTGTGTCAACGCTTCCAAGGTCAACGCTGTTAAAAAGTCAAACGTTGTCAGACCCAAAACTTGTGTAGAGCAAAGTCCACAAGTTATTAGACCAGCCCCTTTCTTCACTAGAGGGTCTAACACTCATGGACAGAGACCATTTCAAAAGACAAATACTTGGTCTAATAGGCAATGGGTTTCTGTAGCAAACCCTAGGTTTAACGCTGACAAGGGTAATTTCAGCGTTGACAAGACCAAATCCAACGCTGACAGAAACGTGACCAGACCTAAATATTTGCAACCACAGGGTAAGGGGTCTAAAGCTTCTTCAAGCTTGACATGGAGACCTAAGAAAGATCAAAATCCTAATGAAAATGTTATTTCTATGACCTGCAACAGGTTTAATTATATTTCAAAGGTCATTACAAAACCTATTGGGGTTAACTGGGTATTTCATCCAAAAAGGGATGAGCAAGGGGTTGTTATGAGAACTAAGTCTGTTCTTGTTGAACAACCAGATGAATCCAAGTCTTCTAAGGCTTGGGTTCCCAAGAAAAACTAACTTGTTTTCTTTATGTGCAGGGCATTCAAAAACAGTTCAATGATTATGGATATTGGGACAGTGGATGCTCAAGGCACATGACAGGGAAGGAAGATTATTTAACTAACTTCACTCCCATTAAGGATGGCGATAAGGTTTACTTTGGAGGCGGATATGGTACTTGATAGTCGTAGAAATACGTCTTTTAGGAAAAAGAACGTAAATAGGGCAAGCGTGCACGACGATTTAGGAAAACCGTGTGTGAATGACCCTAAAAGTGAGTTCGTTCTCGAGGAGGCTAGTGCGTTGTGTAATGAATGATTGATTTTGTTTGTGATTTTATTAACAAGAAGAAAGGAGAAGAGAAAATGACGAAGACGAAAAAATAGAAAAATAGGCAAAAACACTACTAGAAAGTTAAGACGTAGAAACGAAAAATAGACAAAATTTAAAATTTTAACCTAAAAATTCCTAAAAATTACTAAAAATCCACAATATTATTCTAAGAGTTTACAAAAAATCAAAACCTGCCAAAACCTTTTAATTAATTTAATAATGACTTTTTAATGCTAATTAAAGCCCTAAAAATCACTTTTAAATATTAAAAAGCCCTAAACAAGATTTAATAGTTTGTAAACCTCAAAAATGACCTAATTAAGCTAAAAACTATTTTTAAAAATTTTAAAACCAAATTAAACTATTTTTAAACTCCTAAAAACTATTAAAATCTATTAAATATTAAATTAATTCTAAAAATTAATTGAAAAACCTAAAAATTAATTGGAAAATGAAAAAGTTCCTAATTTAATGTCTAGAATCTAGGAAAAATGGAAAAAAAGTTAAAAATAAAACTTTGAATTTTTATGAATAAAATAATATTAAAATATTCCAAAACATAAAAAGTTCCTAAATAAATTCTAAAAAATTCTCAAAAACTCTAAATATTCTAACTAAGAAGAAAATGCAAATGAAAGTTCCTAAAACCTTTTAATTAATTTTATATTAGTTTTTAAAATTTAATAAAAAACCTAAAATCAAATAAAATTAAAAATTAAAGTTTTTGAAAACTTTTTTGAATGTAAACCTCAAAAATACAAATCAAATCCTAAAAACTATTTTTTTGTATTTTTTAGTTACTTTTTACTATTTTTTAATTACTTTCTAAAAATAAAACTAAAAATAATCCTAATAATTAATTAAATAAAGAGAAAAATAAAACTTTAAAACAGAAAAGTCTAAAATGCTTATCAAAACCTAGGAAAAATACTAGCTACCAAAAAGCTGAACAAATAAGCTTAAATAAGCTAAAAATGGTCACGGCTTTTAATATAAGCTCACAATCAGAAAGTGTTTAAGTAAGATTTGAAATGAAGTGTAAACATAAAAAGCTATCTAGATCACTGGTAAACACGTTCAATCCCCCAGCGAGGGGTCGCGTGTTTGAGTCCAGGCGGGGTATGCTTTTTGCTATTTATTTTCTCTTTTTTTTTCTTTTTAAACACTTAAATCCAGTGACATTTCTAAGCTTAAAAACACAAATCCAAATCCACTTTTAATCAAGATCAAGCAAATTATGAGCCAAAATGTGCCCAGATATCTCTTTGGTGACTGATGAACAAGTGAATGTTCTTCACTTGTGTATAAACCAAGAGGGCTTGGTTTTGTGATGATTTGGTGGTGTTTTATGGGACAAGCGGGCAACCCTATACTCAGTTGGAGTATAGGGAGTCAAAGATTGCACAAATCAACAAGTACTTAGCCACAATCAAGCCAAAAATTCACAAAAAAAGGCACACAAGGTTGCTGATGTGTTATACTAGGTCTGATGGGTGTTTGATGCAATTTAGTAGCTCAAAACTGATTTTCAAACCCCCAAATTTTGCATACAAGCCAATGATATGACAAACCAACAATCTCAATCCTTTAAACAACCTATTTCTAGCAGATTATCAATCTATGATGCACAAAATCTCTCAAAAAACAGTCACTAAGGCAGATTCTGATTTTAGCTATGTTTTTTCCTTTTTTATCCAACAACCTTGTTCAAAACCTTGTCCAAACTGAACTAAATCTAGCATGCAACCTAACACAATCCTATTCAAGCTATTTAAACAAGTTTCAAGCACACTCTATGATTTTTAACCCTGCTTAAACCCTTATCCAAACAACCCCTTAAATCTTGAATCCAACTTTTTTCAAACCAATTTGATTCAACACTTACTTAAACTGATTCAATGACTTCTAAGCATGTATAATAGCATCAATTCAGCAAATACAAACAACTTAAACAAACACTTAGCACCTTACATGCATATTCAACAAAAATCACATAAATAAGAGAAAAATGAAAATGGAAAAGGGATTTTTACCTAAGGGACTCACATCCAAGTCCCTTTGTGACATCTTTGTCACCTCCTTTCAGGCTGGGGCCTGAGCTGAACTTAATCAACAAACAATCAACCAAAAAAACTGCAAAATTCAAACAAGAAAACACAAAGAAAATATACTTCCTGATTTTTTTGAAACTTTATCAAACCTTCTTAAATCTTTTCCTCAAACCATAAAACCTTTTTAACACCTTTCAAAACAGCTCAAACTCACAAATCCAAACCAACCATTTCCACTTTCACTTTAAAGGATGATTTGGTTTTCTGAAATTTTGAACTTTCTTGAAACCTTTTTGAAAATTCAACACAAAAAATCTAAATGGAACTCAGCTTAAGCTTTTAACACAACACACAACTTTTAAAAAACATAAAAAGGAATTACACTTGATTACACAAACACCAAACTTTTATTTTCTTAAAAAGGGATTACAAGTGAAAAAGCTTAAAAACTGGAACAAAGGCTTCCAACAGGTTTGGTGCTCTTTTTATACTACATAAAGACTATTCTAGAACATGGAATTAAAAATTAAAAAGCTAAACCCTAATCTAATGGAAATCTAAAAATGCCCCTTGAAGTCTTCTTTGATCTTTGGTCAATTGAACCCATGTGATGTTGCCAGCTTGATTTTTGATCTTGGACGTTGAAAACAGCTTGGAGGCCAAGTAGAAACATGTGAGCTGTTGGATGTGTCGGGTTTAGGAATTTGGGGTGAAAGTGACGCAGCAGGGGAGGTCCCTACTGCTCACATGGGTATGTTGGTGGTGTGTTTAGGAAGTGGGTTTTGATGAGGTGGATGTTAATTAGCAATCTGCACAACATAGGGAATTACCCCTTTGTTTAGAGTGTAATTGGAACTGGGAGGTAATTAGGGTTTATGGGGATTAATAGGGGATTAGATCTGTTTTGGGGGTAAAGGGATTTAAATCCCTTGTTTAGTGGGAAAAAAGTTTGACCAGGGGAAAGTTTGACCTAGTTTATTTAAAATAAACCAGGTAATGGATTGGGTAGGTAATAGTTTGTGGGTAGGGTCGGGTTGTATGGGTTTGTGGGTGGGGTTTATGACGTGTCACTGGCTGGTTGGTTGTGGGAGTTTGTTGGTTTGGCAGATTTGGCCCCCAATCTTTTCACTTCTCTTCATTTTGTAAATAAAGGCTATCAACTCTTGTTTTACACATGACAACTTTTGGATAGTTGTCAAATATGGCACAATCAATTCCAAAACTTTTTCCAAGGGTATTTAATGTATATTCTTGATTCTCCAAGGACTGGTCTTGTTCAATCTTCAAACATTAGGGACCATTCTTGTACAATTGACATTTGGAGGGTCAATTGTGACAAGTTCTTCAAAGATGAGGGACTAAACTTGACAATCTTCAATTCTTCAAGGGTATTTTTGAAAAATCCAAACTTGGGCCCGGTTCATTGTGCGGCTTCGTTTCCCGTGTTCGTTTTTGATTGATTCTTGTGATCTTTTTCCATTTCCTCAATATCCGTACCTAAAAATACACAAGTAACAAACACGAGCATATATATGGCATATTTTATGATATTTAATTGATTTTAAGCCCGATTTGGACGATGAGACCATGTATAAAAGCAGTCTCATCACTCCCCCATACTAAACCATTGCCGTGCCCTCACGCAATGCTAGAATAAAGTATCAAAGCATCTCCAAAATTTAATTTTATTCACTTTTATTCAAATGATAAACTAACTACACTACACTATTGCTACTACTTGTGTTTTAGACATAATGTATGATTTTCATCGCAAAATGGGACGTTTAGGTTCATAGAATAAGAACACGTGAATGCTTCATTAGAAATAATTTCGTCGTCCTCGATTTTCACTCCAATTCCATGCCAAGCGTGTAACGAGATCATTGTCATTATAAGTTAGTAATGCTAACACTACTCATATGCCCTAATCACGTACTTATCCTCCCATTATTCCTAAGTTGTATCTATTATATTTTATTATGTCTTAATGATCACGAGGATACATTGTTGACTTATGCGATAATAGAGATTTAGGTCTAAAAATAGAGTCCTAACGGTGTAACTAAGACCATCAAATCAATAACCCCTCCTAATAGACAACGATGTTAAAAAATTAAGTTGACAAGAAGAATCGATAAACACGGTTTTATAACGGTTTTGAACATGAGACTTATTACCAAGACTTTTATACGCCCCCTAACGGAAGGACCTTATTATCTTTGGTTTACCTCCATCTTTTATTCAACTTCGCCATGAAGCTTTTATTATGACTTCGGTCTTGCCTTGCCTTTTATTATCCGCCTCATCGGTGGTTTTATTAGCCAAAGACGTATATCCTCACGCTAAAGCGAATTTTGGATCTTTAAAGCTTCGAAGATTAAGGCTTGATTCACTTTCAATTTTGCATAGATTTTAGGCCTTGTGGGGCTTCAAATTGTTTGCTAGATTTAGGTGAGCACTTGAAATCTTATTATTGGGTGAAGCTTTCGATTATTAGGGTGCCAATACTTCAAAACCGTGACGCTGGCGATACCTTAATGTCTTCCCAATTTAATTACACGGAAGCTACTAGAAAAGACTAGAAACCCAACAATCCTAACTAAACCGCTAAGTCAATATTTATTAAGCAAAAAATATTTACAAGCGAAGGGAGAATAAGCAAACAACGAGAACACATGAGTTTTTGAAAGAATACGAGTACTTTATGTTTAGCATAGTAACTTATAATTAACTCTATCATTTCTCGTCCTCATTTAAGAGACTTAGCCTAATGTGTAGTTAAGGAATCAAAGCTAAGTGCTCAACACGCATGGTCGAGTCAAAAATTACTCTTATTCTCGCCATCGGAAAATCTACATTCGTGTCTTCAAACACTTATAAAACATGAGAAATTTTTTAAAATTTGGCCATTTTTAGCCTTATTTTGCAACAAAACGATAACAAAACGATAAACTTTGGAAAGCGTGAAGGTTTGGCAAGGCAAGTATCTATTCACCCCCCATACTAAAGTTAAAAGTTGTCCTCAATGTTTCGAGTCTAGGGGTGCAAACACCCCCATACTAGAGACGTAGTCGAATGCCTAATCTAGCATGGAAAGGGTGTAACCGTTAAATTAATAGCCGTTTATGAAGTGTGCTAAAAACCTAAAGTTAGAACATAAAAGGATATATCATATGGATATTGGGAAAGGCCTCCAAAGCAAACGATCGAGTGCTCCCATAAAACGAAGCACGAGAGGCTCCCATCGTGAAGATGATGATCTAAAAACCACAATGCACAAACAACCACGGAACAAAGGTTGGAAGGGCACAAATCCCCTCACATTAAACTAAATTAGAAAGCAATAATATGTACATGGATAAGCATGGGTCTCCCCCACGAGGCACCTTGTTTTTGATAACCGAGTCAAAAGCTCGACTCGAATCCCCATAAATGTGATCATTTAGGGATAATCATGGTTTGGTCAATTTTTGGTGGGGCTTACATGATAAACAAGGCCCAAAAGCACATGGAGTACTTTAAAAACCCGATAAACGTATACCGGGGTCAAAGATAGCGTCTTCGTTTTCGGATGAAAGACGAAACAACGCTTCTTCAACACAAACCCCAATGGGGTAGAAGAAAATAGGAGAGAAGAAATAGAAGGGTGGGACAATGGGTAAGTCAAAACATTGAGCTACTCGAGGTAGACTCGCACCAATCAAATGAAAAGATTTTCCATTTATTGCATCGGTGGAAGACCGAGATTTCCCTATAAAAGCAATTCCAGGATCAAATATCTCGTCCTCGGTGGAGAAAGTGGAGGGAACATAAGGGGCTTCCCCCACACTAAGTCCACACAAAGCATCGTCAAAAGGAGAAGACGAGCTTGTAGTACTCAATAAACGCGGTGATGACGGAGTTAGAATTGTAGAAAAATCCTTTAAATTAAATTCAAAATCTTTTCCTTTTTCATCTTTTAAACTCTCTTTGTGAAAACCCGATTTGATTATGTCAAAAATATTTGGTGTATCTAAAACAATGTTAGTCACACTAAAAATTCTCACATTTTGAAATCTTTTTGGCTTAGGTGGTGGCAAGTTTTCAAATCTTTTGTCAACAAAGAAAACCTCCCCATCGGGGTCAACGTATTCATCATCCGAAGAATCACTCGATATTGGATTCATAGGCTCAACACTCTTAACCTCCACCGGCGGAGGGGACGAAACTTCATTTTTCTCAACAACTCCTAAAACTCTATTTGAAATTCTTTTGCAAATGCTTTTGATGGGATTGACATTGTACAAAGATGTGATAGAATAAACATGAGAAAGAGTGGAGTTTTGGGTTGCATTAATGACGAGTTCTTCCTCATTGAAACGAAGAGTGATTTTTCTTGCATGCACATCGATAAGTGCTCTCGAGGTATCCAAAAAAGATCGACCTAAAATTAACGGAACTTTAGGATCGATAGGAATATCAACAACAATAAAGTCCACGGGATAATAGAATTTCCCAACTTTCACGAAGACGTCCTCGGCAACTCCACAAGCTAGAATCGTAGAATGATCGGCCATTTTGATTGACATTCTTGAAGGAGTGAGATTAGGAAGATTGAGCGATTTAAAAATCTCAAGAGGCATCAAATTAATACTAGCACCAAGATCGGCCAAGGCGTAGCATTCTTCCATGTCTTGGATAGCACATGGGATTAAAAACTTTCCAGGATCACCGACTTTTTGAGGTATGCGGCTTAGAAAAACCGAAGAACAACTAGACGATTTTTGCAATTTCTCTTTGTTATTCAACATACTTTTGAAGTTCGCGGCAAATCGAGGCATCATGACTAAGGCGTCGGCAAAACTTATATTAAAATGCAAGTCACGAAACATTTTCATAAAAAGTTCAAATTGATAGTTATTTCGTTCTTGTGCTTTTTCCTTGTCTCGTCTTGATGGGTAGGGTAAAGGTGGTGTGGGTTGGGGCAAAGTAGGCATAGGCATCTGCCTTGGAATCTCGGGTTCCATGATTGGTGTAGGTTCAACCGTAGGTGTGGTTTGAGCGGTACTTCGTGGGCTTTGAATTTGCTCCTTTTCAACCACAACCTCGGGTTCTTTCTCTTTTTCCTTCTCCATAGAAGTACTTGGACGAGAAATGGGTTCTTTGAAAGTTTTACCACTACGAGTGGCAACAACCTTCAATTCTCCTTTCGGGTTCACGATGGTATCACTAGGAAGACCACCCGAAGAAGAGGGCTTACACATGATAGCTTCAAACATTTTAGCCATACGGTCTTCAAACTTAGATTGCCTAGCATCCGCTTTTAACAACTCTTGCTTAATCTCATGTTGTCCTTGCTCCATTTTTTGTTGATTTTGTTGGAGTCGTGTGACATTTCCTTCCATTTTATTAGCATGAGTTTTAAGTTCATTAGCAAGTTCGTTTTTAAGCTCGTTTTTCAACTCGGATCTTAAGCTAACCATTTCACGTTGCATATTATCAAACTTAGCATCGTTAGCCTTAGCATAACTCAAAAACTCTCCTTGAAGATTTTTGGTGTGATCGTTTTGAAAACCTTGGGCATTGTTTTGAAAATCACGGTTTTGGTTTTGGTTTGAAATTTGCCCATTTCCACTTTGGTAATTACCTTTGTTATAATTTCTTTGATTTCCTTGGTAATTTCCACCTTGGTTGTTGTTGCGATAATTATTAGCATTTTGATTGGGTGGAGCTTGATTTGAACGAGAACCTTGACCGATTTGGTTATAAGTTCCCGTGGCTACAAAAGCATTCGAAGTGTTACCATCCGTGGTAATGCACTCGGAAAGATCATGAGCTCCCCCACACGACAAACAACTTTTAGAAACCGCTTTAACCGAAGCGGAATTGGAAGCTTCTTGAGCCTTCCAATGGGACATAAGGTTAGCAAATCTATCGAAAAATCGGTTTTCTTCATTTGCTTCATCATGTAATGCATTGATACTTCGAGACGATGATGACGAGCCCAATTTGACAACACTCAGTGTGTGACGAGGGTTATAAACCTTAGACCTATTCTCGATTATGACCAAAGCTTCTTCAACCGTTTTACACAAAAAATTACCACCCGCGGCGGCATTTAAATAATCTCTTTCATGATCGTTAAGTCCATTGTAAAACGTGTCGATTTGGTGCAAGTCGGAAAAACCGTGATGAGGACATTCGTGTAACATCTCCTTAAACCTATTCCAAGCCGTAGAAAAACTTTCATTTGATTCTTGTGAAAATTTAGAAATCTCATTTTTCAAATGCGTAGTCTTAGAGGGCGGAAAAAATTGGTTCACAAACTTTTAAACGAGATCCTTCCACGTCAATATAGAATTGGGTGGTTCTTTCTCTAACCAAATTTTAGCGGGCCCCGCTAAGGAATACGGAAAAAGCATCATCTTAATCGAGTCATTCGAGAGATCCTTAAATTTGCACGTGGCGGTAAGACGATTAAATTGGCGGATATGGTTGTGGGGATTGTCCTTCTCATCACCACGGAATTTGTTGTTTTGGATCATCGACAACAAACCCGTTTTCACCTCAAAATTCTCCGCAAGGATTGCGGGAATCACAATAGCTTCTCCATAACCCTCGATGGGTGCTTAAAGTAACTCCATCATAGTTCGATTCGCCATGGTTGGTTCTTCTCGTACAATGGGTTCGTCAATAGGAGACTCCTCACTAGAATGAGTTGGAGTGGGAGTTTTGTTCTTTCGTTTACGAGCACGTTTTGCTTGATTACGAGTGAGCATAAACGTCACGTACAACGTGGAGACGAGCATAGAAGATTCTTTTTGGTATTTTTAATTTTTCAATTTTTTTGTGGTTTTTGATTGTATTAACCTTTTGGAAATTGGTGAATGTATTAAGTAGACAAAAAGTCCACAAATCTCCTCCTTAATCAAATCTCTTGATTAAAAAGGCCTCAAGGAATGAAAACGATCACGTGGAGTGAACGCCTTCGATGACTTTAGAACGATGGTGGAACACCAAATCGTTCAAGAGGGTTTAATCAATAGAAACCAAGAAAATATATATGATATGTAGTAATACTTTGGGCGGCAAAACCCTCGATTCACTCTCAAAATCAAATACGCACAAGCAAGCGGAGGAAACGAGGCGGCGCGAAGCACTTAAGAGCCTTTTTCCTTTAGGTTGTGAAATACAACCGCCTTATACCCACCTTATAGTTTGTATTATCAAAATTAAGCTTCACGAAAGTATTTATCTATTTTTGCCTTTTTTCTTTGGTTTGAGATTCGAATACAATGATCGAGTGATGAAATCCCGAATCAAGGTTGTGACTGCTCACGTATTTGGAGTACTTGTGTATTTATTGTTCTACGTATACTATATAGTAATAATATTCACACAAAAACCGAAAAACGATAATACGTATTAATAGAGTGCTATTAATACAAATACTATTATGGCTAATATAAAAAACAACAATGTTCAATCAAAACACAACACGCCTCCCCGGCAGCGGCGCCAAAAATGATAGTCGTAGAAATACGTCTTTTAGGAAAAAGAACGTAAATAGGGCAAGCGTGCACGACGATTTAGGAAAACCGTGTGTGAATGACCCTAAAAGTGAGTTCGTTCTCGAGGAGGCTAGTGCGTTGTGTAATGAATGATTGATTTTGTTTGTGATTTTATTAACAAGAAGAAAGGAGAAGAGAAAATGACGAAGACGAAAAAATAGAAAAATAGGCAAAAACACTACTAGAAAGTTAAGACGTAGAAACGAAAAAACGACAAAATTTAAAATTTTAACCTAAAAATTCCTAAAAATCCACAATATTATTCTAAGAGTTTACAAAAAATCAAAACTTGCCAAAACCTTTTAATTAATTTAATAATGACTTTTTAATGCTAATTAAAGCCCTAAAAATCACTTTTAAATATTAAAAAGCCCTAAACAAGATTTAATAGTTTGTAAACATCAAAAATGACCTAATTAAGCTAAAAACTATTTTTAAAAATTTTAAAACCAAATTAAACTATCTTTAAACTCCTAAAAACTATTAAAATCTATTAAATCTTAAATTAATTCTAAAAATTAATTGAAAAACCTAAAAATTAATTGGAAAGTGAAAAAGTTCCTAATTTAATGTCTAGAATCTAGGAAAAATGAAAAAAAGTTAAAAATAAAACTTTGAATTTTTATGAATAAAATAATATTAAAATATTCCAAAAAATAAAAAGTTCCTAAATAAATTATAAAAAATTCTCAAAAACTCTAAATATTCTAACTAAGAAGAAAATGCAAATGAAAGTTCCTAAAACCTTTTAATTAATTTTATATTAATTTTTAAAGTTTAATAAAAAACCTAAAATCAAATAAAATTAAAAATTAAAGTTTTTGAAAATTTTTTTGAATGTAAACCTCAAAAATACAAATCAAATCCTAGAAACTATTTTTTTGTATTTTTTAGTTACTGTTTACTATTTTTTAATTACTATCTAAAAATAAAACTAAAAATAATCCTAATAATTAATTAAATAAAGAGAAAAATAAAACTTTAAAACAGAAAAGTCTAAAATGCTTATCAAAACCTAGGAAAAATACTAGCTACCAAAAAGCTGAACAAATAAGCTTAAATAAGCTAAAAATGGTCACGGCTTTTAATATAAGCTCACAATCAGAAAGTGTTTAAGTAAGATTTGAAATGATGTGTAAACATAAAAAGCTATCTAGATCACTGGTAAACACGTTGAATCCCCCAGCGAGGGGTCGCGTGTTCGAGTCCAGGCGGGGTATGCTTTTTGCTATTTATTTTCTATTTTTTTTTTCTTTTTAAACACTTAAATCCAGTGACATTTCTAAGCTTAAAAACACAAATCCAAATCCACTTTTAATCAAGATCAAGCAAATTATGAGCCAAAATGTGCCCAGATATCTCTTTGGTGACTGATGAACAAGTGAATGTTCTTCACTTGTGTATAAACCAAGAGGGCTTGGTTTTGTGATGATTTGGTGGTGTTTTATGGGACAAGCGGGCAACCCTATACTCAGTTGGAGTATAGGGAGTCAAAGATTGCACAAATCAACAAGTACTTAGCCACAATCAAGCCAAAAATTCACAAAAAAAGGCACACAAGGTTGCTGATGTGTTATACTAGGTCTGATGGGTGTTTGATGCAATTTACTAGCTCAAAACTGATTTTCAAACCCCCAAATTTTGCATACAAGCCAATGATATGACAAACCAACAATCTCAATCCTTTAAACAACCTATTTCTAGCAGATTATCAATCTATGATGCACAAAATCTCTCAAAAAACAGTCACTAAGGCAGATTCTGATTTTAGCTATGTTTTTTCCTTTTTTATCCAACAACCTTGTTCAAAACCTTGTCCAAACTGAACTAAATCTAGCATGCAACCTAACACAATCCTATTCAAGCTATTTAAACAAGTTTCAAGCACACTCTATGATTTTTAACCCTGCTTAAACCCTTATCCAAACAACCCCTTAAATCTTGAATCCAACTTTTTTCAAACCAATTTGATTCAACACTTACTTAAACTGATTCAATGACTTCTAAGCATGTATAATAACATCAATTCAGCAAATACAAACAACTTAAACAAACACTTAGCACCTTACATGCATATTCAACAAAAATCACATAAATAAGAGAAAAAAGAAAATGGAAAAGGGATTTTTACCTAAGGGACTCACATCCAAGTCCCTTTGTGACAGCTTTGTCACCTCCTTTCAGGCTGGGGCCTGAGCTGAACTTAATCAACAAACAATCAACCAAAAAAACTGCAAAATTCAAACAAGAAAACACAAAGAAAATATACTTCCTGATTTTTTTGAAACTTTATCAAACCTTCTTAAATCTTTTCCTCAAACCATAAAACCTTTTTAACACCTTTCAAAACAGCTCAAACTCACAAATCCAAACCAACCTTTTCCACTTTCACTTCAAAGGATGATTTGGTTTTCTGAAATTTTGAACTTTCTTGAAACCTTTTTGAAAATTCAACACAAAAAATCTAAATGGAACTCAGCTTAAGCTTTTAACACAACACACAACTTTTAAAAAAAATAAAAAGGAATTACACTTGATTACACAAACACCAAACTTTTATTTTCTTAAAAAGGGATTACAAGTGAAAAAGCTTAAAAACTGGAACAAAGGCTTCCAACAGGTTTGGTGCTCTTTTTATACTACATAAAGACTATTCTAGAACATGGAATTAAAAATTAAAAAGCTAAACCCTAATCTAATGGAAATCCGAAAATGCCCCTTGAAGTCTTCTTTGATCTTTGGTCAATTGAACCCATGTGATGTTGCCAGCTTGATTTTTGATCTTGGACGTTGAAAACAGCTTGGAGGCCAAGTAGAAACATGTGAGTTGTTGGATGTGTCGGGTTTGGGAATTTGGGGTGAAAGTGACGCAGCAGGGGAGGTCCCTACTGCTCACATGGGTATGTTGGTGGTGTGTTTAGGAAGTGGGTTTTGATGAGGTGGATGTTAATTAGCAATCTGCACAACATAGGGAATTACCCCTTTGTTTAGAGTGTAATTGGAACTGGGAGGTAATTAGGGTTTATGGGGATTAATAGGGGATTAGATCTGTTTTGGGGGTAAAGGGATTTAAATCCCTTGTTTAGTGGGAAAAATGTTTGACCAGGGGAAAGTTTGACCTAGTTTATTTAAAATAAACCGGGTAATGGATTGGGTGGGTAATAGTTTGTGGGTAGGGTCGGGTTGTATGGGTTTGTGGGTGGGGTTTATGACGTGTCACTGGCTGGTTGGTTGTGGGAGTTTGTTGGTTTGGCAGATTTGGCCCCCAATCTTTTCACTTCTCTTCATTTTGTAAATAAAGGCTATCAACTCTTGTTTTACACATGACAACTTTTGGATAGTTGTCAAATATGGCACAATCAATTCCAAAACTTTTTCCAAGGGTATTTAATGTATATTCTTGATTCTCCAAGGACTGGTCTTGTTCAATCTTCAAACATTAGGGACCATTCTTGTACAATTGACATTTGGAGGGTCAATTGTGACAAGTTCTTCAAAGATGAGGGACTAAACTTGACAATCTTCAATTCTTCAAGGGTATTTTTGCAAAATCCAAACTTGGGCCCGGTTCATTGTGCGGCTTCGTTTCCCGTGTTCGTTTTTGATTGATTCTTGTGATCTTTTGCCATTTCCTCAATATCCATACCTAAAAATACACAAGTAACAAACACGAGCATATATTTGGCATATTTTATGATATTTAATTGATTTTAAGCCCGATTTGGACGATGAGACCATGTATAAAAGCAGTCTCATCAGTACTATCACAGGCAAAGGAACACTTCTCACCAAGAACTTGCGTTTTGAGAACGTATTTCTGGTAAAGGAACTTGATTACAATCTTTTTAGTGTATCACAAGTTTGTGATAACAAAAATAAAGTTCTATTTACTGATACTGAATGCTTGGTGTTAAGCAAGGATTTTAAAATCCCTGATGAGAAATATATGGACTATAGAACACCTAGACATAAAGACATTTATAATGTGAATCTTAATGGGATTAGAATGAATAATAATATGTAATGTTTTTATGCTAAAGCTTCAGTAGATGAGAGTAATCTATGGCACAGGAGACTAGGGCACAAAAACTTTAAGAATATAAACAGGCTTGTGAGACTTGGATTGGTTGATGGCTTGCCTGAAAAGGCTTTCCACAATGACCACTCTTGTGTTGCATGTCTTAAAGGCAAGCAGCACAAGGTCTCATTAAAGACGAAACATGTGCACTCTAGTACTAGACCACTTCACTTGCTGCATATGGACCTATTTGGTCCAACTAATATAGAGAGTTTGAATGGTAAATCATACTGCTTTGTCATCACAGATGACTTTTCCAGGTTTACTTGGACTTTCTTTTTAGCTGTGAAGAGTGATACTGCTGACACTTTAATTGACTTTATTACCCAGATTGAAAAGAAAACAGGTAATGAAGTTAAAATGCTTAGAAGTGACAATGGTGGTGAGTTTAGAAATAAGCTTTTGGATGATTTTTGTGCCAAGAAAAGGATTACTAGGCA
Organism: Glebionis coronaria; assembly: GCA_025667525.1. Classification (NCBI taxonomy): domain Eukaryota; kingdom Viridiplantae; phylum Streptophyta; class Magnoliopsida; order Asterales; family Asteraceae; genus Glebionis; species Glebionis coronaria. Next base: position 317,659,599 of record CM046878.1, read on the forward strand.
GTTTAGTGTTGCCAGAACCCCACAGCAAAATGGGGTTGCTGAGAGAAAGAATAGAACCCTAATTGAAGCAGCCAGAACTATGTTGGCTGATGCTCACTTTCCCATAGCTTTTTGGGCTGAGGCTGTGAATACAGCATGCTATGTTCAGAATAGAGCATTGGTCAACAAGATACAGAACAAAAAACCTTATGAGTTACTTTGGGGAAGAAAACCTAATATTGGTTTTCTCTAACCTTTTGGTTGTCATGTAGTTGTACTTGATACTAGTGACGCCTTAGGTAAATTTAGTGCAAAAGGTGATGAAGGCTATTTCATGGGGTATTCAGTGCAGAGCAAGGGATATAGGGTTTATCTTAAAAAGGAAAAACGTATACTTGAAAGAGTACATGTTAGGTTTTTAGAGAGTAAACCTAGTGATCCTGAAAGTGGTCCGAATTGGTTGTTTGACTTGGAACCTCTATCTAGGACTTTAAATTATATGCCTGTCACTAATCCAGACATTGTGAAGGTAACTTCAAATGTTGTGGAAGAACAAGTTATTGATGTTTCAGGTACACAAGTTAATGAAGAGGTTGGATCACAAGCAGAAAAGTAATCTCCTATACAAGAGTATGTTACAATTCCCATATGGACAGATGCTTTTGCTGCTGCTGCTGGAAAGGATAATGGTGGTCCCCAAGTACCACCAGTTATTAACATGCATGGTCCTTCAGGCGCTGACAAAGGCAAATCTAGCGCTGACAGGACAAATTCAGACGTTGATGGCTCAAACGTTGACAACAACATTTCAAGCGTTGATAGCCCAAACGCTGACAACCAAGGTTCAGGCGTTGACAACACTTTTGAGCATCTTTTCTCTTCTAATTTTGAACAAGGTGAACCTTCCAATATATATGAAGAGGTTCATCCTATTATTGATGAAAGAGAGTCTGATGAAGATATAGGCAACTTGGATAATGAGATTTAAGAAAACAGACTTTTTGAAGGAGGATTTCTCACTTCTACTATGAAGAATCATCCCTCTTCTCAGATTATTAGGGATGTTATGACTCCTGTTCAGACTAGAAGATCTCATCAGAATCTTGGTGGATTCATTGCCAATATACACAAGAAGGTTGATACCCCTCTTGTTCAATCATGCTTGTTTGCCTGTTTTCTGTCACAACAGGAACCCAAGAAGATATTTGATGCTCTCAAAGAACCAAGTTGGGTGGAAGCAATGCAGGATGAGCTTCACCAATTTGCAATTCAGGATGTTTGGGAGTTGTTTGATTGTCCCAGATATGTCAGACCTATTGGGACAAGATGGGTTCTAAGAAACAAGATAGATGAAAGAGGCATTGTGGTCAGAAACAAGGCACGTTTAGTGGCTCAGGGATATACACAAGAGGAAGGGATAGACTATGAGGAGGTCTTTGCACCAGTTGCAAGGATTGAAGCAATAAGACTATTTCTAGCCTATGCTTCCTGCATTGGCTTCACTGTCTATCAAATGGATGTGAAGAGTTCCTTCCTCTATGGAACAATTGTTGAGGAGGTGTATGTGATGCAGCCTCCTGGTTTTGAGGATCCAGAGAATCTAGACAAGGTGTATAGAGTCAAGAAGGCTATGTATGGACTTCATCAAGCCCCAAGAGCATGATATGGCACATTATCCACTTATTTGGTAGACAATGGTTTCAAGAGGGGCACCATAGACCAGACATTATTTACCAAGAAGGTTGGTAACGATGTCTTGCTTGTTCAGGTTTATGTTGATGATATCATTTTTGGATCTAAAAATCCAAAGATGAGTGAGGATTTCTCCAAGCTTATGACAGACAAATTCAAGATGAGTGCAATGGGGGAGATGAACTTCTTTCTAGGGTTACAAGTTCAGCAGAAAGAAGATGGTATCTTCATCTCCCATGATAAGTATATGGCATAGATCTTGAAGAAGTTTGGCTTTTCTCCACATGAAAAGAGGGCTACTACTCCTATGGATAGAGAACACCCTTGGGGAAAGATTGGAGATGGAAAAGATGTGGATGTCAGGCACTACAGATCAATGATTGGTTCATTGATGTATCTCATAGCCTCTAGACCTGACATCATGTTTGCTGTGTGTGCATGTGCACGCCATCAAGTGACTCCCAAAGAATGTCACCTTTATGCTGTTAAGAGAATCTTTAGGTACCTAAGATGTTATCACAGTCTTGGCTTGTGGTACCCAAAAGATTCACCTTGGGAGCTTATTGCATATTCAGACAGTGATTATAGAGGTGATAAGTTTGATAGAAAATCCACAACTGGTGGATGTCAGTTTCTTGGGAGCAGGTTGATATCTTGGCAATGCAACAAACAGTGGTGGCTAATTCGACAACTGAAGCAGAGTACGTTGCTGCAGCTGCTTGTTGTGGACAAGTTTTATGGATTCAGAACCAGTTGTCGGATTCTGGGTATAATTTCATGCATACCAAGATATTTGTTGACAATAACAGCACTTTATGCATTATTAAGAATCCTGTACATCATTCTAAAACTAAACACATAGAAATTAGACATCATTTTAAAAGAGATTGTTTTGAAAAGGGTTTAATACAACCAGATAGGGTTGACACAGAAGAAAATGTGTCTGATTTACTAACTAAACCTTTTGATACTGGAAGATTTCAATACTTGGTAACAAGTATTGGAATGATCAATCTCACATAATATGTGTTTTGGGGCCTTTTTGTAAAAGTATGTACAGGATAATGCATTGTTATTGGTCTTTTTGAGGATTTAGATTTTCCATTATATTTTTCTAACACTGACAAAGGTTGCTTTAACGCTGATAAGTGTTATTGTGACGTTGTCAGCAATATATTTTTCTAACGCTGACAAAGCTTTTCTTAACGCTGACAAGTGTTATCGGGGCGTTGTCAGCAACAATGTTAGTTTTGTGGTTTTTAATCTAAATGTGCAGGTGGTGTTAGCATTATACCATTGGATACAGAGTTTCTTATGGATCATTGGAGAAGTATTTGAGCATGTTTTTATTTATGGATGATGGTTGGAATTTTCTATTCCTATCTTGACATAAATTTTTTATGTTCAGGCATATTTTTGGCAACATATGTATCACAGTTTAAAGGGAGGTTTTAGGAACCTTTAGGACTTTTGGGTATCCTTATGATACTCTTATCACAATTCTAGATTGTGTCCACAGGTGAGTATGAGTTAGTTTTACTAAATCATGAGGCAATGTAGCATGTAAAGTTGATATACTATGCATGCTGCCAAGACATTTTTGGCCTAGAATTGGTTGTGGTTTGTTGGGAGACTTGGGAATGATTTTATCATGGGTTTTACCTGGGAGTAACAAGGAATTTTATGAGGTAACTTAGTTGTTAAGAGTTTTGGTTAGCAAGGGACACTAGAGGACTGTTATGTCTATCTTGCATAAGCAAGTGTGCATAACTGGACAGTGCTTGCCGCCCTATAATAATTATCAACTTATAGGTTATCTTCTCTAGGATAAATTACTTTGTTGAGGTCATTTTTCATTTTTATTAATTTTTATTTTTTGGACGCTGACAAGTATTTTTCCAAGTGTTGTTGTGACCAATTTAGACGCTGACATGGCTTTGGCAAACGTTGACAAGAATATAGCCGTTGGGCGTTGATGGGTTATTTTTGACCGTTGACACTTAATGGGACCTACCCAGTTGTTATTTTTGACGAATTTTTGGGCCGTAATTTTGGGAGTAGATAACTTTCAATTAATGCATGAGATAAACTTATTTCTTTTCAATATTTTCATGATTGTATTTTGAAAAGAGTTGCCTAAATTTTGACCAATCACATGCATTTTTCTCTCCTATATATTTGGCTCCTATTTTAAACAGGGTAACTATCATTCTTGTCTAACAATATTTTCTCCTATAACTTCATCTTTATCAATCATTCAAACAGCTTTCAACCATGGCACCAAAATTTAAACCAAGTGATTTGGAATTGGGATTCAGGAGTCAACACAACATGATAGCATATTTGGACGCTGATGATACTCTGTTTCCCCAATATACACAAATGGTGGCGTATTTGAATGCATCCCCAATTAGGTATGCTCTTTCTCATGCTACACTCATTCCTGTCACACATATTAAGCAGTTTTGGAACAATGTTAGTTCATTATCATCTATTGTTCATGGGCGCACATGGGTGGTTACTGAAGCTTTGGTTCGCCAAGCTTTGCATCTTGATGATGTAGATGGTATAACCACCCTCCCCATTCATGAAATAGAACAAGGAATAAGGGCTTTGGGTTATCCTTTCCCTGATGAGGGAACTTTAAACAAATATCATATACAGGAGTTTCCCCCAGCCTGGAAGTACCTAATACATGTCCTCTTGCAAAGTTTGAGTCCCAAGTGTACTGCACACAATGAGATCAATAGATCTATTGCTAGTGCTATTGTGTGCATTGCTATTTGGCAAAAGTTTAATTATTCCAAAATGATTTTTGAGGGCATGTGTAAAAATAAAGGGATTAAAATGACTTTAGCTTATCCAAGATTTTTACAAATGGTTTTTGATGTCCAAAATTACTGCACAAGGGATCATGATGATTTTTATGAGATCCCTGTGCAAAAGAAAGCTATTTTTACAAAGATGAACTCACCCCCACATCGTGACTTACCCCTCACCCCTGCTATGGTTGCTGTCATTGAAGCAACACTACCCCAACCAGACCCACAACCCCACCTTGACCCAATCCCTGAACCTTTACCTTCACCACAACACATGCAAATTGACCAAGAACCCTTCGACACTGACACTTTAAATGTTGGCGTTGACATGCCTAATACAAACGTTGACACCAATCCTTCACAGTCCCAAACACCCCTTAACCAACCCACATCCACCCAACCCACATCATCTTCTCCCCAACACAATATAGGTTGCAAAAACGCCAAAGGACTACTGGAGTGTTCTCCTCTAGTGGTCCTAGCCATGTAGCAGAGAGAGCCACCACCACAAGTGTGGTTGGTGCTATGGATGAGGCTGGGACTATTGGTTCTGGCTTAGATGCCGGCCAAGACAGTCCTAACATCTTTAAGACCTCATCCATGCCCCATGAATCTAACTTGGGAGGTCAAATACCCATTTTAGAGGAGGGCAGATTGGAACCAATGACATTGATGGAATTGACGGCTATCTGCATAAGCTTGCAAAAGCAAAATGCAGACTTTAATACATACAGTCAGTACACAAGGCCTTGAACTCAAGCAATTAAGGGAGAGGATTATTATTTTGGAAACAGCTGAGTCAAGGAGAAGACAGACAAGGTTCCTTTTATCAGAGGAGGATTCTTACAAAGGGGAGGAAGCTGCTACAAAGCCTGTTAATTTGAGTGATAAAGGCTCACATGAAGCTGCTACAGAGCCAGTTGACTTGAGTGGAAAAGGTTCATATGATGAAGAATCTTTGGGTTTTGCTGAAGCCCTTACCGAGTTGAAGAAACAGACAGGTTTTGATACATCTCTACTTACTCACACCAACTTAAACTTGTCTTTTACAGCCATGTTGGAAGAAATCACAAGAGGCACTGAGACATGTACTTTGGGCGTTGACAAGCAAGATTTGAACGCTGACATGAGTAACTTGGGCGCTGACAAAGCAAAATTGAGTGTTGACAGACCTGCAGATGAGGTTGATGTATTCCAGTCATCATCCATCATCAAAGAAGTTTCTTCACAGGTATTACCATCTTCCTTACCCACCATTGATCCATTAGATAAGGGTAAGGGTATTATGGTACAAGTAGATGTTCCAAAGGATGCAGCACATATTGAGTTTGATAGAAGGTTGGCTACACAAATTATGAAACAAGAAAGGAAGAAGGTGGGTGAATCACCTTTTGTTGTCACTTCAGAAGAACAAGAAGGAAGTGATGAAGCCAGTTCAGACTCAAGTGTAATGATTATAGAACAACCAGAAAGGCTTGAGTATGGTGATGAGTTGGCTAGAGAGAAGTTGAATGAGTTGAAATTGCAAGTAGACTTTGACATGCCAGAAGTTGTTCAGATGTACCATGCTTGGGAAGATAGGTGTATGGAGAATCCACATTTGACTATTTCAGACCAGATATGGGGTTTGGAGATTCTTCTGAGAGTACAAAAGGACTGCAAGGTTATTCTAAAACACAAAGCTAGCAATATTCTCTCAATGTTGAAAAGGGATAGAAGAGAGTTGTACTACATGCTACTCAGATGTCATGGAACAGGATGGACTTATAAGAAATTTATTGGATTGACATTTGAAGAGTTGGAGTTCAAAGCATATCCCATTTTGGTAAGAGTGCAGGAAGAAAACACTCTAAGACTTCTTTCTGATGAAAGGAAGGAAGAACTTACAGAAGAAATAGAGCTTAAGAAGGCAATGATTGTTCCCAGACCAGTGAAGAAGGGAGTTCCTCTTGAGTTTCTCAAAGATATGGATAGGTTGAATCCAAGTGAAGCTGTTATAAGAAGGAGCCTCAAGCTCTCACCATTGGAAGCTTCAGATATGGTGCAAGTATTACCTCTTGATTCCAGAAACCCTATTATAAGCTATGAAGAAGATGAATGTGGGTTTTGGAAGATTGGAAGGTATGGGAAAGAGGTTCACACTTTTACCACTCTTATATCTTTGTTTGCAAGTTTTGATATAGAAGACTTGGTAGATCTATGGAGATTGTTAGAGGCCAAGTATGAGACTGAGGCTCCATCTTCAGTCAATGGAATAAAACTGTGGTCAACATTCAAGAGAATGTGTGGACCAAGAGATGAAGATCCTGCTGTTTGGAAGGATCTTGAAGATGACCTTAGTGGTCTTCAATGGCGTTTGTATTCAGCTGCTGGTGTATATTACTTAAGTTCTACAAACTTTGCTGAGTATCTTCTTGTAGATGCTCAATATTCCATGTCCAAGGAAGTCTTGGATAAGATGAAGACAACACAGCTAGAGATTGATTATTCAAGTGACGTGGCCAAAGATTTAATCAGACATATTTATTACCAATATGAGCAAGTTTGTAAGATTCCTCCTAGTTATTAATGTTTATTCAGAAACTTGATTATTAGAGTAGATATCAAGTTTAGGGGAGGATTGTTGGGAATAATATATAGCCAGACTACTTGAGCGCTGACAAGAGTAAAACAAGCGTTGATAGGAAGAAAACAAACGCTGACAGATCAAGCGTTGACAAGAAGAACTCAAGCGTTGATACATTGAAGACAAGCACTGATGGAAAGATTTAGTCTACGCGTATATTGTTTCTAGTTTGTTTCTAGTAAGGATAAGTTCAACATTGTATTTTCTATAATTATCTTTACCTAGAATAGTTGATACGTAGACTCTTGTACAAGGCTTCTTATATCTATAAAAGAAGACTTTAGGTTATTGTTCAATATAATTTTTCATACGTTAAACACTTTCATTGTAAGCAAGTTTGTTGTCATTAATCAAGTGAAAGTTTGTTTACATCTTTGTGTGTTCTTGTTTAAGTGTTAATTCCGCATAACACTTAGATTATCATATACATATACAAAGGTTTCTCTACGTGTATTACTTGATCTAATCTCGTATACATAAAGCTAAATCGATCTAAGTTTGGGATCAACAATAACTGACCATTATGAGTTTCATGCTATGTCGTTTGGATTGACTAATACACATGTAGCATCCATAAATTTGGTGAATCACATGTGTAGGCTGTAATTTGATAAATTCATGCTCGTGATCAGTAAGGACCATCTGTTTGTTAATTAGATTAGTAATGAGTTAATAATCATTTATTGATTGCCCTGAGTTGGTCGAGCAGTGAAAACCTGTACCTTGAATAATTAACATGTGATTAAGGACTTAATCCTTTATATTATTTGACCGTGTGATTAATAGATAATGAAATCTAAATTGACTCTTCAAAGATTAGAGCCATTAAGGCTTTGGGTTATACCAAAAAGAAAGTGCAAAAATGTATTGACAAATATTTATCAAAGGATTTTTAAGGAAATCATTCCCTTAAACCCAAATCATTTAACTAAACTTCTGTTTAGGGGTAAATGTTTGTGTATACCTCAAGACAACCTAAAAAGGATTGAGGAAAACTATTTAAACCATGACTTGGAATTTAAAACGAAAATTTTTTCTTTTCAACTAAGAAAATTTTGACCAAAGTATAAACAAAGATTTTTCGAACATTTACAAATCTTATTAATTATTTTCAATAAATCAACAAAAATCGTGTTAATTAAATTCAAATTTATTTTGAACATTTTTCTATGATTGGAAGAACTGAGAAATTTAAATTTTTTTACGTTGACGTTCCATAAAAATTAAATATTTATTATTTAATTACTTGTAATATTTATCGAAGCTAAACGTCGGATTGAACAAAACTGATAAAAATGATAGTTGAGACGAAACTAAAACTTAGAAAATATGAAGAGAGAAATTTTTAATGAATACGGTCATGATATTTATTTCATCAAGAAAGGTGAATGTAATTACTGACACGTTATGTAGAAAGGATAAAGAATCAATTAGGATGTGTTCCTTAGTAATGAAGGTGCAAAATGATTTGCCCGAAAAATTTAAAAATAACTGATGTTTGTAAAAAGGATAATATAGATAATAAAAGGGGTTCGCGGCTAATGTGAACCATTAGAATTGAGAAGCCGATGGCATTAAATGTTTAGAAGGTCACTTGTGGTTGCCTAAATATGGAGATTTTGAGATTTCGTCGTGTTGGAATCTCATAAGATTAAGTATTCTATTCATCGCATTTCTGATTTAATGTATCTTTATCTGAAGAAGTTGAACTGATGGAAAATTATGAAGGCAGACATCGCCTCATACATTAGTAAACGCATAACTATTGCAAAGGTCATCATCTGAATTTGATTCGATTTGGGTTATCGTCGACAGACTGACCAAATCTACTAATATCATTCCCGTTAATGATAAATTCTCGATGAAGAAATTGACTCTTTGTATTTAAAGGAGTTGTGTAAACATAGTGTGCCTGTATCGATCATCTCTATCAAGATCCTCACTTCGCATCGAATTTCTAGAGATTTGCTCAGAAGTCATTGGGAACGAACCTTGATGAGAGTACTGTTTACCACCCCAATCGAAGGGAGGAGGTAAAGTAACGATACAAAACACTAGAAGTGTTGTTTTATGTTTGAATAATTGACATTTGGTAATAAATAGGAAAATCGCTTTCCTTTGGAGAGATCATCATTGATAATTATCGTATTAGGATCGAGATTGAATCTTGTGAGGATCTATATGAGAGCATCTGTAAGCAGGAGTTGGGATGAAGACACCCGACATACACCCATTGTGAGTTGGACATGTGTTTTAGGTTTAAGGTTGCCTATGATGACAAACCTAACCTTGCAAAATACCCGACCTGTGAGACCGGAAATGATTGTTGATATTAGGATTTGATTATTGACTGCCAGCAGTGGGCAGGAGGTTATGTGAATATGAAATGTAGATCTTGAAGTCCAGGATGGGTAGCGAAGTTATGCCAAAAATTTTCACCTTGGAAAAATGAATTGATGATCTGAAAGATCATGGGAAATAAGTCCCCGTTGTATGGGACCATTGAAATGATGTAGAAAGTTGGTTTGAAAGGCATATAAGCTGGATCTACCCTAGGACTTCAAGGGCTGCGTGAATTATGTTTCGTATATTGAACTTGATAAAATGTTTATCAAGTGAAAATCTGATTACTTCTTGATGAAGTTTAGATCGGCGAAAAGTTGCATTCATCAAAAACCCGTGAACATCATGGATAGAGAAAGTAAGTCAACATTAAGCCTGATCGTATTCCCGTAGTTATGTTTGATGAAACTCGTGTATTGTAATGAATTACACCTGTGAGAAAAGACCGAATGTGGAGGAAATACCCGCGTGTCTCTAACTCAATAAGAAGCGAGTAGTAAGATAAATCGATCATCGAGGACAAAGATCCTATTTGGGGGTAAATGCTGTGACAATCCGTTAATTTATGGTTGATATTTTATTCTCAAGAATTATTTAAAAACATTATTTTAATGTTATATTATGAACTAACTTATTTTTGGGAAGAAATTTGGGTTTGCGTCTTGAAGTTGCATCGACTACGTCTAAACCGGAGGATTCTACATTACGTGCTTACGTTTACATATACCGTTTTTGGTGACAGTCCGACATTTCAGGAAATAAATTTATCCGTGAATATTATTTTGGGATTTTATATTTGTGTTGGTTCATAAACTCACAAATTTACGAGAAGAGATTAGGACTTACGTGAATAATTTAACATCCTTTACGACTAAACCGGAAACCTTAGGTTTACGTATTTACGTTTTTGAACTCCGTTTTTGATGAGACAATTTTATTAGATTCATTTTGTGCCGTTGATTCATAATTTATAAAAATGTATTCGTAAACCGACCTGAGGGCACACAAATCGAGGAAACTAGAATCGAGAAATACCCGTAAATTAGTGGGATGAGACAAGTATACACTTGTCCCACCCCAATCTATGGGACGGCTAAACCATGACACCACACCATGATGTGTCAAACAAGTAGCTTACAAGTTTACAGTTGTTAACTTAACATAACAAGCTAACTACAAAACCATAAAACCATTTTTGATTAAACCATTTCTCATTTCAACACATGCAATACCACTCAAAAATCCTCTCACCCTCTCTTCCTTGTCGTCCCAAAATCAAGAACCAACACCCCATTTTGATCAATTTTAACCACAAACCATGTGTTATCTACACATATGATGAGGAACCTTTGAAGCCTTGAAGATTGGAGGTGATTCTAACATCCAAAGAGGAGATTTCTTGGTGTCATAGGGCTGATTTACCACAAGGAGTTTATAAAGATTGGTGGACTTGAAGATGATATCGGTTTATCACAAGTTTTGCCATCAAAATCTAAGCATTGTTCATCAAAAACTCATCTTTTCATCACTAATGGTGGTATAGAGATTGTTTATTCCTATCCTCTTGTTATTTTGATTATTTAATCTTGTATTTTCTTTATTTATGTATATGTATATGCTGATGAATGATGATTAAAAATTATATGTGGATTTGGTGTTGATAAACATGGGTAAAAAGATGGAAAACCACATGTAAAATGGTTAAATCATGCTTAAAATAGTTGGCTGTATAAAAAAAGTAAGAAACCATATGATAAACTGATAAAATGGCATAGTGGAATCAATATACAGTAAGTCTTAAGCCTTGTACACATGTGAGAGTTGGCCATGCAATGGAATCATTATAATGAGTGAGATATGATCAAAACAAAATTAATGTATCAATATGAATAGTTTGTTTTGTGAGGACTGTTAGGGATAGTTAGACTTGGATTGAGCAGTAGATAAATCTAAGTTATTTGTAGCACATAATATGAAGTTGATGTCATCCAAAAATGAGCTTCTATCGCCTTGTAGAACTCAAGATATGATAAAAATGGTGAAAGTGAAACTAAAAATCAGATTTTGTGAAATTAAAGTTTAATAGTATTATAATAGCACTCAAATAAATATAGTATAAAATGTAAACTAAAGCCCACTAACTTATATATTACAATATAAATATGTACAATGATAAATAAATGGACATTTTATAAAAATGGTAATTTAGTAAGTTTTATAAGTTATAAAACTATAAACATGATTTTTATGTCTTTTCGGCTAAAACCGTAAAACTAACGTTTTCGTCAATTAAAACTTAGATGGTCGGACCCGTCTAATGTAAACTTTTTATAACTCTTATACTGATATATAAGTACCTATTGCAAGTAAAAACCGATAAAACCCGAGATTTATAGCATTTGGACATTAACGGGCTAAGTTAGCCTTATTGGACTATTAATCCAACAAATTTGGCTAAACACTTATAAACTTACTTATTGGGCTTAACCCACTTGGGCCTAACATATAAGTATAGGACTGATGTTAAAAGTATGAGATGGACAAATATAAGGTAATGGGCCTATAATGGGCTTATTAGGCCTTGACAAGTAAAGAGGTTAAACTAGTATGAAAATTTTACAACACATGACACTTTAATGAGTAAATAAAGATGTACAATCCCACTTGATCATCATCATATTTATAAAATCATCATATATATACATAGCTATTATTTTTATAAAGTCATTGGACCAAAGTCTAAGACGATTATTATTTGTCTAGGTTTCCGTGATTGAAGAACGTACCGTACATCCAAATCGCCGATAACCGCCTTCCTACGTCAACGTGAGTTCATAGCCTCCCACTCTTTTAAATGTTTTTATGAAATGTTTTATAAACCCGCGAGGGAGATAACATGTTAGTTTTAATAAAATAGGACACCAGTTGTCCCGATTGTTTGTTTATTGTTTTGGACCCGAATGATTGTATGACCCAATGAATGATTATATGACCCGATGTATGAAATAAAATGGATTATTAAAGTTAGGTTATGTCACTAAAAGTCCCATTAGCATGAATTGTGAACTACCAGGATTTGGTAGATGCTTATGCATATAATAGTACTATTTAGGGACGATCACCCCAGTTCGCGCCTTGACGGTTGATCCCCGTCGTGCCACATTGATTGGTAAGCGAATTTATGTATGAGAAGATTTCCATAGCGTGATTTTTGTGACGACACACTAATTTAGATTGGCAAATTGAGTTTCGGGTTTGCAACCCGTTGTTTGTTTTAGTAAGGTAACAATGTCATGCGGCTTATAATAATCCAAATAATAAAATACTGCAATACGCACTGAATTACGATATATTGCCTGACTAGCAATACGGGGTCTTATTATTGATATTATGTTCGTGTTTTGGTTTTACATAACCATATTCATATAATGGTTTTTATTTAACTCTATAAAACGTTATAAAACGTATTGTATGATGTTTTTACGACAATGGTTCGTATAATGATTTTGAAGGAAAAAGCCTATATTATGATTTTTGATAAGGATCTGTATAAAATGACTTTGGCTATTTTATGGCCTATTACAAAGATTTGTACAAAATGATTTTTGGTAATAATTATATACCGATTATATATTAATGGTTTTATTAAACTCTATGAATTTACTCTGCGTTATCGCTGACCTTTTCTTTTAACATGTTTTGTCTCAGGTACTTGAAGGTAATTCTCGGGAAGACAACAAGAATTCATGGCCCGCACTTAAATAATAATTTCCATTCAAATGCTTTGTAAAACTTGTATGAAATACTATGACTTAGGACCTATGTAAATTTGATATTTATGAATGGAAATGCTTTATTATTAAACGACGTGATTTTCAAGCGTTGACAATGATGTGAGTAATGTGCTATCCCGTAACACCAACAACTCTTCCACTGTATTGAATTGTGTATATTTGGGGGTGTTACAGTACTTGTGCATCGTCTCCTCTGAGGCAAGATATCTCAACGAAGATATGGTTCATCTTCCACCAGTGGTGTGGGAAAGATCCCAATAGTGTGGTGCATTGTTCTTGTGTGTGTGACGGGACTCTTCTTGATTGTTATAATGTGGTGCATTGTTCTTATTGTGTGTTCTTGACTGATATAATTTTGCCTTGTTTGTAGTTGTATGTAACATGATTATCACATTATGGTCCATTGCTTTAATTTGTTTTCTTCAACTTATTTACAACGGTTGACAAGGTTTCTTAAGATGTTTTGATAACTTAAACCTATGTTCTCACCAACTTTATGTTGACAGATTTTAGTGTCATTTTCAGGTGAGGTAGTTGAGAAGGATGATGTTAGAAGTGGCTGGAGTCTAGAGGCTGCTAGGATTGAATTTGGAGGAATCCCTTTCCTCTTAGTATTTATTTAATGTTTGAATAAGTGGTACATTTTAGACACCTATATGTTTGATGTTTGTTTATTTGTTTGTATTTGGTAAGAGGTAGGCCTGTTACCTACTTACCTAGACTCCTGCATTTGGTTGAGATATTGTCACGACATTATGTCGCCATTTATAACATTTCTTTTGCATTTAGTTTTCTATATAGAGACACCGTTTGTTGTGATGATAACCATACGTCTCGCCCCGTGTTTCCGCCACGGCAGGGTGTGACAAAGTGATTGCTTACGCATCACCGTAGCTTAAGCCTTATGAGCAGAACTACCCTACACATGACTTGGAACTTGCAGGACTCGATTATGCACTCAAGATATGGAGGCACTACTTGTATGGTGAATCATGTGATATCTTCACAGATCACAAGAGCCTGAAATACATCTTCACTCAGCGTGAACTGAACATGAGGTAGAGAAGGTGGTTAGAGCTGTTGAAGGATTATGACATTAATCTGTAGTATCATCTTGACAAGGCGAATGTAGTGCCAGATGCTCTAGTTATGAAGGCACTAGTGTTATGACTTCCCCATAGCGGAATGATTGCTCGTGGCGTCCCTTTTTAGTTTTGGTCTTATATTTATTATCATGTGGGGGGTATGGGTGCATCCTAGTTACATGTTTTACAGGATTTTCATGGTGAATGCGATGTGTGCCTTGCATCCCTCACAAGGAGTTGATCCCTCCTACACAGACTAATTAATTAGAGGCAACCCCTCAAATTGCATGACCATGTCTCCTCTCCAAGTATTCATGCATGGTGGAACCTCATGACCTATATGGGCTATTGGCTAATTAGTATAGTTTTTCATATAAAAACATAAGTCTTTTCAAACTACCTAAAAATGAAGAGTACATTGGTATTTATAGAGATAAAATGAGATGTTGGTGAGGGTGATGACGTGTTGTGTCCAATAGCCAAGTGCCACATGTCCAAAATCTGCTAATTGCTCATGATCCATTCTTGATGGAATTGGGGGTTTTTAATCCACTGAATGAATTGCTAATTAAAGTGGTGGGATGAACTCGCCTCATGATCTTGATCACTTTTCATGTTGAAAGATTTTCATGAAAGTGCATAAATCATGACACGATTGCTGGAGTTGAGATGATCCACGCGGAAGTATGGTATTAGTTGAGAAAAGGAGTCACAGATCATTATCCAATATTTGATTTATGATTGGTTAATGAGTCATAATGGGGCTACTGTTGAGATCACCTCCATTTCGTCTCGCTCGTCATTTAATACACACAGCTGGCAATCCACTTAACCATTTTCTCACTTCTGATTGGCTCATAGATTCTTCACACGGATCATGTCTTTTAGACTTTCCAAACTTGGCAACTTTGGTCCTTTTGCTTAGCATATTTATAACCTGAGATAATAGCTTCAAAAACTTGTCATTCTTGGCCCTTTGACATACAATTTGACCAGCTTTGACCCTTTGACTTGTTGACTTTGATCTTGAGGTCTTCTAAATTTGTTCTTATCTTTTCCAAATTTACACTTTTAGTCCCTTAAGTTTGGTAGCTTGTCAAGAAAGGTCCTTTGTCTTTTTTACTTGTCATCTTGAGTCCTTCTTTTGTCTTTTCTTTATTATAAATGCCTTGGAATCCTTGTTTGCATCAAATTTGTATCTTTTTACCTACACAAGCAAAAAACAACAAATAATACCCCATAATACCGCTTTTACACATTAAATCTGGTATTTTTCTTTGTGTTATAGGGTTTAATATGATATAAATGATATGAGATTTCACTCATATCAAATCGCCTACACTTGATCATTGCCATGGCCTCATGCAATGCCATATTTCAAAAGCTCTAACTTACATTTCTCTCATAATTAACCCACCTTGGCCATGATGAAATGCTTTTACAGTATATATTACACTATATGATGCATGATTTTGATTTTTATAATGCAATGCAATAAAAACAATTCTATTTATATATTTTTGTATTTTCTTGAAATGGTTTTGATGGAAATAACTCATAAAGAAATCAAGGACTTTAATTAGGGCTTTTATACCATGAACACTTATCAGCCTCAAGTTTCACTTTCCCCATATCGAGCTTAAAAACGAGATCATTGTTTTTAATTAGTGAAAGTGCATCGAATTATTAATACAAATTAATTGTGTTACCATTATACCCCCACTTATTATGCCTCTAAGACCGGTTATTATTTGAGAAAATTGCGTTTGGACAAATTTTTCATTATTTAAAGCGTGAAATATAAGAAGTGTAAAATCTGAAAATAAGGAAGCACAGTTTTAATCCTAAGTAACCATCTTATCCATTACTCGAAAAACCGCCCACATTATATATAAGTCCGACCTAAAATAATAAGTCATTCTCCTTATGTGTAAAATCTTTGTTTCATTCATTAATAAGTAGCTACTCACTCGCTAAGAAAAGAAAAATAAAACTCACGCAATAATTTATATCTGCCGCCTTTTTGAGACCTTGGATATTCAATCCCGCAACCCATCAATATAATATTGGATTAGAGCAACTATTAAATCCCCACAAACCTTGTGAGAGTAATATTAGAATTTAATAGCTAATATAATTAACACTTCACTGCCCCTCTTGGGAGTCTTGTATAATTATTTCTTTTTTTTTCTAGCCACTCATTTTTTTATAAGCCGCTCTTATTTTTCTGAATTCCTCACAAATAAAATGAAAAGAATAAAAGGAAAAACACCCGCTAAGTATTAAGCATGACATAATTCTAGTATACATAAAAAGTTCCAACTTAGAATCTTATGACATACTTATACCAACCACGAATGATTAGTAAAAAATACATAAGAGACTACAAACCAATTAAAACCGTTCTTGATTATTTATTAACAATATATACATGCGTTGAAAAGAAAGTAAAGGTTACGAAAGGGGATATAAAAGCCACAAGTAATTAATATGAGGTTTATCTAGCCCTTTACACTTACTTCAAACTCTATCATCTTTCATTCTCCACAGTTAAAAACTTAAATAATGAGACTAGTGGATGCTTAGCCTAATAAACCAATAGAGGTCTACATGGTTAAGGATACTAGCTACAGTAAGCTTGGATAAGCAAACTCGAGTTGAGTCAAAGTATTCATGGCGGGCCTAATATGTCAAAGATATCTAAACATGTTAAACCATATCCTTTATTAAATTTTTTCCTTTTTCATATATTTATGATGAAAAATAAAAGAAGAAATATATACGACGCAATTGTGTTATGCAAATGAAAAATGATTAATGCAAAAAATATGAATGCATATTTTTGGTGCCAAAGTAGATCAAAAATTTGAAAAATGTTGAAAAATTAATTTTCCCAATTATCATGAAGGCAAGGCAATGTTCTAGGTAAGGTCACTTAGACAGAAGACCCCCTACACATTAGATAAACATTGTCCTCAATGCTTAAGAGTATTTGAGTAAACTCCCCTACACTTATGACATTGATTACTTTGTTTAAATCAAGCTAAGGAAAGGTCTATTAAAGTGAATTCATTTTAGACATTATTAAGAGTCAATTTTGAATCACAAAAGTAACAAAGTGAACCCGATACAAGGGCCTCCTCCCTAAGCTCCGATGCATGCAATGAGAGAGAGCAACCTTACAAACACCAAGAAGACAAAAGATAGGTACCCCCTACACTTCACCTCAACTATATACCCTTTTATTCCTATCCTACCACACTCTAGTCTAAATGGTCTAATCCTAGTTATTCAAGCTTGATTTAAGGAGTCTCTAGATCGACTCTTCCCACAATGAATTAAATCATGGGGAAAATAGGGGTCTCTTAGACCATTTCAACGGAAATGTCCTCCCGAAAGTAATACTTGACACGATGACCATTCACATTGAAATTTGGGCCATTTGGCTGAGACAAATCAATAGTCGCATATGTAAACACTTGAGCAATATTGAACGGACCGGACCATCGTGACTTAAGCTTTCCCGTAAAAAGTTTAAACCTTGAGTTAAAGAGTTAAACCGACTCTCCAACTTTGAACTCACGGTTCTTAATCTTAACATCATGCAATTGCTTAGTCTTATCCTTATAAAGCAATGAGATTTTATAGGCATCGGTTCTAAGCTCATTCATCTCATTATTTTTGTATTTCCTATGTGAACCGGATAGATTAAGATCAAAGATAGCCCATTTAAGATCCCATGAAGCCATATGTTCTAACTCGAATGAGAGATGGCATGCTTTTCCATAAACAAGTCTATAAGCTGTACAACCTATTGGTGTCTTATAAGCAATTCTAAAAGCCCACAAAGCATCATCAAGCTTATCCGACCAAGAAGCTCGATGCTCTCCCATCGTACGTTCTAAAATACTCTTTAAACCACGATTTGTGACCTTGGTTTTCCCATTGGTTTGAGGGTGATACGCGGCAGAAAGTCTATGGTTAACACCATACTTCTTCATGACTCTTGTAAATTGATCATTACAAAAATTAGTTCCACGATCACTTATGATGGTACGAGGTACACCAAATCTAGCAAATGTTTTCTTTAAGAACTTAACTACAACTCGAGCATCATTAGTAGGCAAGGCTTTAGCCTCAACCCTCTTAGAAACATAATCCACCGCTACGAGTATGTACTTATTCTCCTTTGAAGATGGAAAAGGTCCCATAGAATCTATGCCCCATACATCAAATTTTGTGGCATCTCATCTCTTTGATTAATTTTTCCTTGTCTTGGACAAACATCACAATATTTCACCATTTCATGGGCATCTTTGTAAATGGAAGGCCAATATTAACCCGGATCAAATACTTTTTTAGCCGTGTAGTTAGGCCCAAAATGCCCCCCCCCCCCCCCCCCCCCCCCCCCGTGGGTCCCTTATGACAAGCTTCTAAAATCTTAAACACTTCTGGCCCATCTACACAACGTCTTATGATTTGGTCTGCACGTTGTGATGAGATGGCATTTATACATGATCTCATTGTTCTTTTTGGGCTTTAAATGCATAAAATGTCATAAATATACCATATTATATGCTTATGTTTGTTACTTGTGTATTTCAGGTATGGATATCATGAAAAAGACAAAAGATCTCAAGAAATAAGGAAAAACGAACACGAGAAACGAAGCCGCACAATGAACTGGGCCCTAGTTGTGATTTTAAAAGAATAATTCCTTAAAGTATTTAAGATGTTCAAGAAAGATCCCTCATCAATGAGGAAATGACACTTAATACCCTTGTATATTCATAATTTTAAGTTTGGTCCCTTAAGTTTGTCAAAATTACAAAAAGGTCCCCTAACTTTGAAGAATTGGCAAGTTTAGTCCCTCAAAAATGAAGATTTGTCAACAATGGTCCTCCTCAATGTCAAACATACAAAGAAGACCTTCAAAGTTCAAGAATGTACAAGATCAGCCCTTCAAATATCAAGAAGTATGCAAAACAAGTCCTTGAAATCCTTGTTATAAAGTTTTGGGGCAAAAATGTGAAAATAGAACTTTGATAAGAAAGGGGATACATTTTGGTTGGCTTAAAACCTTGTTATACAACATTTTCCAAAGAATAGGGACCAAAGGGGTACACTGAAACATTCAAACACACAAACACGCGCCAAACATAATCAACCCACCTTTTCCGAAGCAAATGTACTACTATTCACCCTTCCTCACCCACAGTAACAACCCCACTTAAAACAAAGGGTAAATCTAAATTACTCCAACCCACAACTAATTCACCCTCCCACGCTTCATCCCACATACTCACATCAACAATCCCATCAACCAATGGACCCTACCATTTCAAGCCGTCCACCAATCATACCACTACTTCCTCTCCAAGGAATGCCACGTGGCAAGATCAACAACTCACACTCAATACTTTGTCCCAAAGGCAAAAGGAACGACTAGGATCCATTTGGACAGCTCATTCATAGCAAACGCACTCAAGGGCTGTAACACCACATTTTGGTAAATAGAATGACACGCGTGATTATGGTGTGTCATCAAAGCATACAAGGATAAATGTCTTAAACATTACATGACCATAAAGTAAATACCAGAAACAAACATCAGTACCCTAAAGTATGAGCTCATCACACACAAACATAAGTACTGTAAATGAAAAGGACTAAACAATGTCCATAGAAACAAGTAGCAAAATGTATGATGATAAGCATAAAGTAATGAAGGCAAGAAAGCTTCCAATCCATATGCACCTACGCTTAGAGTCTACGAGCGCCCTTGAGTACCTGCCGTTTTGGGAACATGAAAGGAAAACGACTGAGCATAACGCTCAGTACACGGATATACAAGCATAGAATGAATAACATAAGCATATACAACATATAGCAGCGGAATTGACTACGTCCTAGAAAACCGGGTATAACTTAGTAAAACTGGTTTTGTAATTTGAAAAGCCTTATGCTTATCTTATGAAAACTGTTTAACATGTTAATCATTAAACCAATATAGGTCATGAAATATCAACGTGCATGAATACTTGGAGGGGTGACCTCATCATGCAACTAGAGGGGTTGCCTCTAATTAATATATGTTTGGGTAGGAGGGATCATCTCCTTGTGATGGATGCAAGGCACACACGGCATTCACCTGAATAATCGGTTAAAAACATGTAACCTAGGTTGCACCCATACGCCCCACATGATAACATAATAATATGGCCAAAAGCTGAAAGGGACGTCACGAGCTATCACTCCGCCTGGTGAAGTCATAACACTGGTGTCTCTAGTGTTATGGTTATGGTACCTCCATAACTAGGTGAAACTGGTCATGCATGTATATGGCTCAGGTATTTAAATTAAACATAAGTGAATCAAAACATATATACTGGGAAAACAGTTGGCTGCATACGGGGAATCCTAATAAGGAAAGAATGTCCGAACTGAAAGGAAAGGAGAATCCGTTCCTTGTGTCTAGTGAACGAAGAAGACGAACGGAAGAGAATCCTACATCGATTTCACTAATGCTACATAAATAGTATACGTGTATAAGTATTCTGATTACTGAGTAAGTAACTGGTTTTATATCATGTTTTAGCTTGTTTTATATGTTCATGTCTTGTTTTACTGATTTGAACGTTATGTTGTGTTTATCATGTATTCTTGATATTCTGATTAAGCATAACATTTATTTCTTGTATTATTATACTTGTTGTGTAATAATAAGTAACTTTCTAAAAATAGCAGGTTTCCTAAAATAGAATGTTTCCTAAACTAGAAAGTTTCCAAAAATAGAAAGTTTCATGAAATAGAAAGTTTGCATAAGTATAAATAAGCTGGATTATTAAGCTAATACGATAAGCTTAAGTTTTACTGATTAAATATACTAAGTCATGTGATTAATGATATAGTTTATTAATTATAACATGTTAATTATATAAACTATATCTTGTACGATTTAATTAAATATAATCACGATTTAATTAAATTAAAGTGTATATAATACTTAGGTTAAAACATGTATTAATATTTATATTAATATAACCTAAGTCATGGAAATTAATTAATTATATGTCATGTTTTAATACTTAATTAATTACTATAGTCTAATTTACATAAATAAATACTTAGGTTAAAATCATGTATTATTAAATATTAATAATAAACATAAGTCGATGTTTTAATTAAATTAATTATATGACATGTTAAATTAATTTAATTAACTTGCAAATAAATAAACTTGTAAAACTATTAAACTTGTAAAAATAATAAATCGAACCGCTGTATTATTTTTATTAAACATGTCGTGAACCGGACCCGTGAACCCATGAACCGGTCGAACCAAAATCCGACCGAAAACAGTGGCAAACCGGCCTAAGCCGGTTGGCCCTGCCTCGGCAAAACGGCCACCGACTATCGCCGGTGGCCCTGTCCTCTCGGCCCAGCCGCTGACGCCACCAATGTTCCCACCGGCTGTTGCCGGTGGTCCCCCTGCTTCATGCGGTGGGTTCCCCTACTTGCCTAAATTATCCACCGACTTAAGCCGGTGGTGGGGCTGTGGCTGCCGAGACCCAACCGAACCACAAGACACCCCCGACGCACGTCGGGGTGTCTTGTTTCCCTGTTGTTGACCGAAACCCACCACCGAGACATGTGTCTCGTGTGGTGGTGCGAACCAAATGAGACCGAGAGTCGTAGGACTCTCGGTTTGTGTGGCGGCCGAACACCAAAACCTGAAACACCCCTTTATTATTTACCCACCGTGGTTTTACTTGTTTTAATTTTCTTGTTTTTAAACCCCATGAATATACATGCAGCAAAACATAAAAAGAAAATAAAAAGAAATGTTTTCGGATTACCAAAACACATGGAATCAATAGATCTTGATTACACGAACACATTCTTGTGATTTGTTAAATAAAAATCAACCAATCAACCTTGTTTGATTGA
The DNA here is from genome assembly GCA_025667525.1 of Glebionis coronaria. Classification (NCBI taxonomy): domain Eukaryota; kingdom Viridiplantae; phylum Streptophyta; class Magnoliopsida; order Asterales; family Asteraceae; genus Glebionis; species Glebionis coronaria. The sequence goes on from CM046878.1 coordinate 317,681,890, forward strand.
TGTAGCCTCCGGCCTAAGGAGCTAGGAGGAGGATTTTAGGGTTTTTACTTTTCTAAAAATTTACTGTGAATGAATAATGTTTTACATTATTTGTTTACTTAGTAAAACAAATGGGTTGGGCCCCTTCTTCCTTGTTGTGCCGCGGCTTGTAGGGCCCATAAAGGGAAACCCGTAACTTTCCCATGTTCTAAATTATTACGTGTTCGTGTGCTTGTATTTACGTTTCGTTATTATTTAATATTCCTGTTATTATATATACTTGTACGTAGTCGTAACAATAATTACGTAAATACATAATTATACGTTCGTGATTCTTACGTTCATGGTTTCATGTTCGTTATTTAATTATTACTGATAATAATTATCGTGCATTTATACATACTTAATACTTATCGTGTAATAACACGTACGTAGTTCTTGTAATTTCTGTTCGTGAAACGTATTCATGTTATAAAAGGAAAGTATTAATCATGTACGCACGATTATAAGTGTATTGTTCATGGTAAATGCATGCGGGTTTTACAACTCTTCCCCCTAAAAAGAATAATTCGTCCCCGAGTTATAGATAAATTAAACTGAAAAAGAGGAACATACCCGAATTCAAAACTTGAAATGAGGGTAAGAAGTCCGGATAGACTACTCGGTCTCCCAAGCGTCTTCCCGCTTGGTATGGTTCCTCCAAAGGATTTTGAAGAATGGAATCGTCTTCTTCCTCATGAATCGTTCTTTCCTGTCAAGAACTCGTTCGGGTTCCTCTATGAAGGTAAGATCTTCACGAATATGTTCCAGTGGATACTGAACCATGTGAAGGGGATGATACTTGTACCCTCTGAGTAAGGACACATGGAAAACGTCGTGAATGTGAGAAAGCTGCAGAGTTAACGCTAAACGATAAGATACTTCACCGACTCGCTCAATGACATCAAACGGTCTGATGAATTGAGGATTGAGCTTCCCTTTGATTCCAAAACACTTAACGTCACGTGTCAGCGATACCTTAAGAAAGGCGTGATCTCCTACGTTAAAGTGTAAGTCCCTACGATGCTTGTCGGCATAACTCTTCCGACGTGATCGTGCTTCTTGCTATTTCTGCTTAGCTACAGTGACCTTCTCGTTGGTCAACTCTATCATTTATGGTCCTTCAAGTATTCGCTCACCAACCTGATCCCAGCAGATTGGGGCGCGACACTTTCTGCCATACAACATCTCGAATGGAGCACATTTAATACTTGCGTGCCAACTGTTGTTGTATGCAAACTCTACCAAACAAATGTAGTCGTCCCAATCTCCTGTCCATTCCAACGCACATGACCTGAACATGTCTTCTAATGTCTGAATCGTTCGTTCCGATTACCCGTCTGTTTGAGGATGAAAAGCCGTGCTAAGCTTAAGTTTTGTACCCCAAGCTTTCTGCAGACTCTTCCAGAATCGCGAAGTGAAACGAGGATCTCTGTCCGAGACGATGCTAGATGGAGAACCATGAAGTCTCATGATCTCCTTCTTGTAAGTATCGGCGAATTTACTAACCGGATCATCCTTGCGGATCGGTAAGAAATAAGCTGACTTAGTAAGTCGATCAACGATAACCTAAATCGCATCGTGCCTCCTCTTTGTCAGCGGAAGACCGGTAACAAAATCCTTGGTGATCTTGTCCCACTTCCACTCTGGAATATCTAACGGTTGTAGAAGACCGCTAGATTGCTGATGCTCGATCTTAACCTGCTGGCAGGTAAGACATTTGGAGACTTAAGTCGCAACATCCTGTTTCATACCACTTCACCAAATGTATTGCTTGATGTCGTGGTACATCTTGATCGAACCAGGATTAATGGAGAATGGGGAGCTATGAGCCTCAGCTAACAATGCTTCCCGTAGTTCTTGATCATCAGGAACACAAAGTCTCGTGCCCTGCCATAAGATACCGTCTTCGTCTACACGAAATTCTGTCTGCTTCTCTAAGTTCTGAATTATCGCCCAGATTTCACCATCATCCTTCTGAGCTTCCTTGATCCTAGAGAGTAACTCAGGTTCCACTCTAAGATTAGCCCAGTAACCATGCTGTCCACGTACCATGATCTTGATGTCTAGTCGCTCTAAGTCTCTTATAATTTCCTCCTCAATTTTAATGCCGTTTATCATTCTGGACTTTCTACTAAGTGCATCTGCCACTACATTCGCCTTACCGGGATGATACTACAGATTAATGTCATAATCCTTCAATAGCTCTAACCATCTCCTCTGTCTCATGTTCAGTTCACGTTGAGTGAAGATGTACTTTAAACTCTTGTGGTCCGTGAAGATGTCACATGATTCTCCATACAAGTAGTGCTTCCATATCTTCAATGCAAACACGACTGATGCAAGTTCCAAGTCATGCGTAGGGTAATTTTTCTCATAAGGCTTAAGCTGCTGTGAAGCGTACACGATCACTTTCCCATGTTGCATGAGAACACAACCAAGTCCCTTCCCTGAAGCATCACTTTAGATTTCAAATCCACCTGTACCAGATGGGAGAGTAAGAATCGGTGATGTTGGAGCATAGTTTGGCTGGGCCGGCTCGACGACTCTCCTAGGCCGTTAATCGTCTTCTCCGGTCCTGAGTAATGCTGCATACAAAGGTAAACCGGTTAGACGTGGACCCAAGGCCGGAGCCCCGGGGTCCACCTCCGATGGTCAAGTTAGTATTCGGTCGATATATTATATATGAGGCGTGGTTAAGAGAGAGAACCTGATGTAGGATGAGACCCCTAACCTTGTTTATATAGTGCTAGGGTTTCTTGAAGGATAAGTTAGGTGTGTGTGGGCCGCGGGCCTGTTGGGCCGGGCCGAATACCGACTGTACGTCGACATGTCCCTCAGTCTAGTATGAAATGGTCCATGATCATGTTATGCTAGACTCATTGGTGTATCATGCTCACTAAACAACCGCGTCCGGCTTGCTGCTAGGACATCCTCGTGGGTTGTCCGTAACATATGGCTCCACTCCTAATGGGCTACTTTTAGCGAAAAGATGATGGTTTGGGGTTACGAATAGTGAGCGTAGCCACTATACGTCATCATGTCCCCCCAGTTTAGTATGCGAGGTTATCACCAAGGTTACTAGACTTTTACACCACATCCGCTACTTATAAGCATATCTACGACAAAGGAAATGGTAGAACACGTATACGTATGATGGGTGGTTGTGCTCGAATGCTTGGTTTCCCGTGATTAAATGGTAAGGACCCCGTAAGAAGAAAGCGTGCTCTATAGCCGGGGTAACACTGGCATTGGCAAGGTATCATTCTTATTCATCTCTAATGTGGGGATGATAAGAAGGTTTTGCGAAGGTGGAGGTGGAACCCGTATGCTGCATCGTGAACATTTTGAAGGCGTACTCCTTATATCCACCAATGATGCAGCATAATGCGAATGTTGCATTCGTCTTAAGGCCAACAGAATTCGTACTTCTGTGGCAAAGTGATGCGGATATTACATCCGTCTTATGGCCACGACAATTGATAACGACTTCCAAAATTTGTCACGTTTTTCAAGGATTAAACGTAGTTGATCAGGCTCCATCTATATAAGTACAAACGATATAAATTTTATAAATTCACTCTGTAGCCGGGCCAAGTAATTCGTCGCGAAAGACGTACTTCCACAACAAAGATATAAGCTAACAGAAGGAGTACTTTCGTGGCGAAAATAATGAGCTGGTGGAAGGAGTACTTCCACGGTGATGGATAATAAGCCAACAAAAGAAGTACTTTCATGGCGAAAATAATGAGCCGGTGGAAGGAGTACCTCCACAGCGAAGAATAATGAGCCAACAAAAGAATTACTTTCGTGGCGAAAATAGTGAGCCGGTGGAAGGAGTACTTCCACGGCGAAGGATAATAAGCCAACGAAAGAAGTACTTTCGTGGCGAAAATAGTGAGCCGGTGGAAGGAGTACTTCCACGGCGAAGGATAATAAGCCAACGAAAGAAGTACGTTCATGGCGAAAATAATGAGCTGGTGGAAGGGTACTTCCACGGCGAATGATAATGAGCACGTGGAAGGAATACTTCCACGGCGAATGATAAGGAGCACGTGGAAGAATACTTCCACGGAGAAAGAAAATGAGCACGTGGAAGGAATACTTCCACGGCGAATGATAAGGAGCACGTGGAAGAATACTTCCACGACAAAAGATAATGAGCCTGTGGAAGAGTACTTCCATGGTGAATGATAATGAGCACGTGGAAGAGTACTCTCACGGCGAATGATAATGAGCGCGTGGAAGGAATACTTCCACGGTGAATGATAAGGAGCACGTGGAAGAATACTTCCACAACAATAGATAATGAGCACGTGGAAGGAATACTTCCACGACGAACGATAAGGAGCACGTGGAAGAATACTTCCACGACAAAATATATTGAGCCCGTGGAAGAAATACTTCCACGACGAATGATAAGGATCACGTGGAAGAATACTTCTACGACAAAAGATAATGTGCCCGTGGAAGAGTACTTCCACGTCGAATGATAAGGAGCACGTGGAATAGTACTCCCACGGCGAATGATAATGAGCGCGTGGAAGGAATACTTCCACGACGAATGATAAGGAGCACGTGGAAGAATACTTCCACGACAAAAGATAATGAGCACGTGGAAGGAATACATCCACAATGAAGATAATAGGCACGTGGAGGAGATACTTCCACGGCAAAAATAATAAGCACGTGGAAGAGATACTTCCACGGTGAAAATAGTGAGCACGTGGAAGAGTACTTCCACGGCGAAAACAATAAGCACGCGGAAGAAATACTTCCAGTGCGAAGATAATGAGCACGTGGAAGAGTACTTCCACTGTGAAAACAATAAGCACGTGGAAGAATATTTCCACGACGAAGACAATGAGCACATGGAAGAGTATTTCCACGGCAAAAACAATACGCTAGTGGAATGAGTACTCCCAGGGCGAAGGATAATGAGCACATGGAGGAAACTTCCATGGCGAATGATAATGAGCACGTGGAAGAATACTTCCACGGCGAAAGATAACGAGCACGTGAAAGAATACTTCCACGGCGCATGAATAAGCCAACGGAAGAGATACTTTTGTGGCAAAGGCATAAGCCAATGGAAGAAATACTTGCATGGCGCAGAAATAAGCGCGCGGAAGGAGTACTTCTGCGTTGAAGGAATAAGCCAATGGAAGAGATACTTCCATGGAAAAGGAATAATCGAGCGGAAGGAGTACTTCCGCGGCGAAGGAATACTCCAATGGAAGAGATACTTCCATGGCAAAGGAATAAGCGCGCAGAAGGAGTACTTTCGCGGCGAAGGAATAAGCCAATGGAAGAGACACTTCCATGGCAAAGGAATAAGCGCGCGGAAGGAGTACTTCCGCGGAAAAGGAATAAGCCAAAGGAAGATATACTTCCATGGCGAAGAAATAAGCGCGCGGAAGAAGTACTTCCGCGGCGAAGGAATAAGCCAATGGAAGAGATACTTCCATGGCGCAGAAATAAGCGCGCGGAAGGAATACTTACGCGGCGAAGGAATAAGCCAATGGAAGAGATACTTACATGGCGTACAAATAAGCGCGCGGAAGGAGTACTTCTGCGGCGAAGGAATAATCCTATGGAAGAGATACTTCCATGGCAAAGGAATAAACTAGTAGAAGGCGGACTTCTGTGGTACAGGAATACATCCAAAGATATTTGTGTGACGCGCAAATAAATAGTGGTATTATTATTCCCAAGTAGCCCCCCAATTTTAATTGTGCTACACTCTTTTAGTAGTATTAAACATAATCAATTATTCAAAAAATTACGATCACGTAGACCAACGCGAATGGACGTACCATAGCTGCGTACGAAAGATAGAAACTGGGTTCGAACGTGCGAAACAACGCGGATGGGTCGTGCCATAACCGCGAATTGTCACATAGTATAAGACGTATCTTAACTAACTTATGGGATGAGCTATGCCATTACGTGTAGCGTACCGCTACTACCATAAGGACGGTCAACGTTTTGACAATATGTTGTTAGACGTGTACAGTGAGTCTTTTTCAAGTCCATCATGAGTCATGTGGTTTGCGTAACTTACTACAACGTCTTGATAGCAAGGTGTCTAACAAGGATACATGATCTGTGGTCGTTGGGGTTGCATCCCTCTTACACGACAAGTTAAATTATTCGGTTCACTCAATCCTCTTACTCCGCATGGGAACGATAAGTACATGTACTCCCGTAGGTTAAAGATGTCCGAATGTATGGAGTAGCGCAGATGGACATACCATGACCGCAAATAATAAATAAAATATATTATTCAGATTTATATATATATGTAATATCTTTTACGGATTTAAAAGATATATGTAATAGTTTTTTATGAACTTAAAAAACGTCAATAAAATTTTTGAATATAAAAGATATACACAATATCTTTTACTAGTTTAAAAATATAGGTAATATTCTAAAAATATCAGAATATATTATTTTTCACCCAATTTAAAAGATATACGGGTCTGACCGTTGTGACAATATATGACACATAATAAGCAAATATCCGTATCAAATATATGACGCCCTCATAGTGTAGTATTAGTCAATATAGATTTCATTTATAATAACTTTGAGTTTTGCTAGGATAGACCTTTAGCTACTTTGTCAGAGTTAACTATTAATATATCTAATTAAATGAGTATATACTTACCATAGCTATATTATCACACTGTAGTATACATGAGTTGTGCCTAGAAAATATAGATACATCCGAACGTGTATAGAAAATTTATAAATAAGTGATACAATAGTACTCAACCAGGAGCAAATAAGAGATAAACCATCGTCATACTAAACGTGTGAATAAAGGTAACCATATTTGCAAGTAAGCAATAATTTAGAGGATAAGTCTAGATGTATATCACGTAGTATTCAACTGGCTACATAAATAATCTTTCAAAATATTCGCATATATTGGTGTGAGTCATTGACACAGTTTACTTTTCTAATATGCATATGAAAGATACACATAAAGAACATCTATATCAAAATAAGTGTTAACCATATTAATGATATAAAAAAAAATTCTTGTGTATGGCCATATATAGTCATGCGATCACAATGCTAATAAACTGATATGACATAATCAAACGAAAAATTATGTATATCGGAACGTATATATTGTTTTTTTAGGTTTATTAGGGTGACACATGCGATCATAGTAGCAGGGCAAAAGCAAAAATACAAAGGCTTTAGAGTTACCAATTTAGACATGCATATTCACTTTTTGGTAATATGAGACACGAAGCATTGTATTCATTGTCCCACAGATGGCACCAACTTGTTGGAGCATAGTTTGGCTGGGTTGGCTCGATGACTCTCCAGGGCTGTTAATCGTCTTCCCCGGTCCTGAGTAATGCTGCAAACAAAGGTAAACCGGTTAGACGTGGACCCAAGGCTGGAGCCCTGGGGTCCACCTCCGACGGTCAAGTTAGTATTCGGTCGATATATTGTATATGAGGTGTGGTTAAGAGAGAGAACCTGATGTAGAATGAGACCGCTAGCCTTGTTTATATAGTGCTAGGGTTTCTTGAAGGATAAATTAGGTGTGTGTAGGCCGCGGGCCTGTTGGGCCGGGTTGAATACCGACTGTACGTCGACAGGTGCAGATACTAACTTCTGCTTTAAGTCTTCAAAGCTCTTCTCTCTTTCTTCAATCCAGACGAATTTCTCCCCTTTCCGCATCACTTTGGTCAATGGTAGTGTTAAACGGGAAAAGTTCTCTACGAACCTACGGTAATAACCAGCTAACCTAGGAAACTGCGAACTTTAGTCGCTGATGTCGGTCTTAGCCACTTGGTAATAGCCTCAACCTTTGTTGGATCCATGGTGATTCCTTCTTTTGATACAATGTGACTTAAGAACGCCACCTTGTCTAACCAGAACTCACACTTGGAGAATTTAGCATACAACTGCTTCTGGCGAAGAATCTGTAACACTGTACGAAGATGGTCTTCGTGTTCCTCCTTGGACTTAGAGAATATCAGGATGTCGTCAATGAAGACAATGACGAACTTGTTAAGAAATTCATGGAATATTCTGTTCATCAAATCCATGAAAACAACTGGAGCACTGGTAAGGCCAAATGGCATGACTACAAATTCGTAGTGCCCATAGCGTGTACGGAAAGCAGTCGTGTCGATGTCCTGCACTTTAACCCGTAGCTGAAGATAGCCCGACCTCAGATTAATTTTGGAGAAATGTTTGGCCCCTTGGAGTTGGTCAAACAAATAGTCAATGCGTGGTAAAGGATACCTATTCCTGATGGTGATCTTGTTAAGCTCGCGATAATCTATGCAAAGACGCATACTGCCATCCTTCTTCTTCAAGAATAAGACCGGTGCGCCCCATAGAGATGCGCTTGGTCGAATGAAGCCTCGTTCCAGAAGTTCTTACAATTGGTCCTTCATCTCCTTCAACTCTATGGGAGCCATGCGATAAGGAGCCTTGGAAATCGGCTCAGCTCTTGGGATGAGCTCGAAATTAAACTCTACTTCTCGTGCAGGTGGTATGCCCGGAAGTTCTTATAGAAATACATCTGGAAATTCTGACACTATAGGATGATTCTGAATTGATGGAGATTCAGCATCTATGTCATTAGCAATAGCTAAATAGCCCTCGCAACCATGTGAAAGTAATGCACGCGCTTGCATGGTTGATATGATTTTTACAGACCTTCCGGGTACGAACCCGTTGTGAATGTACTATGGTGCACTAACATCATCGAAAATGACCCGATATGTATGGCAGTATATGGTGGCATGATGGTTGGATAGCCAGTCCATGCCCAATATCATGTCAAATCACTCATGTCCAGCGGAAGTGCGTCAGCAAGACGAATATTGTCGTCAAACTCTAGGGGAAGGCTCTTATACACATGGTTTATGTGTACAGAGTCTCTTAAAGGCGTGGAAATGTTTAGTACATTCTCGAGTGGCATAGGGGATATCCTAACATTCTTAGCATAAGAAGTATAAATGACCGAATGAGTAGCACCCGTGTCAAATAAAACACATGCAGCTTAACCATACATATACAAGATTCTAGTGATGGTACCTGTAGACTTGTTGGCCTGGTCACGAGAAGTCGTGTAAACGCGTCCACTAGTAGGAGGCGGCTTGGAATCAGCATGTCTAGATGTGCCCTCTATCTCGTCCTTGCGACAGTCCTTCATGCGTTTACCAGTAAGGCCACACTTGTAGCATGCGTCGCTGTCGCGGCGACATGGCCCCTGGGTGCCTATGGTTGTAGGTAGTGCAAAGAGGGTGAGTATACCCTCCAGTAGGTGCTCTTGCTGGTTGGGATCCTATTAAGAACAATATACATGACACATGGTTTATAGGTACAAAAGGACAATGCGGAAAAATCGTAAGATGTAATACCAGTGATAGTTGGACGGTTAGGCTGTGAACGTCTTTAGTTCTGGTCCCTCTCGTTACCATGATTCCTACTAGAAGATTGCTAATGTGTCAGAATTATGAATAATCACATGTAACATAAGGAAATGAGTAAGTGTAAGGACCTGTTGCTGTTGGAGTTTCTAGGGTTGTTACGGTAATTATCATTACCGCCACACCTATCTGTAGCAGAACGGTCTTCAGTCTAACCGTTTCCTTTGGGCTGAGTATGATGTTGCTGAGTAGCCGGCTGAGACCGGTCCCCAGTCTTCTGCCTGAAGGATGCAATTTAAAGAGAGATATAAATATTGGATAATACTGAAAGAATTCGGAATGGTCACTGATTAATAACGAATATTTACCTCTTCTCGGGTCTCTCTGCTTCCCCAAACTCTTCTCTTTCTTGCATCATCTCCAGCTTACGTGCTGCATCGGGAACTTGTTCCAACGTGTTAAAAGTAGCACACACCAAGTTGTTGGCGTCCGATGTACGAAGAGCCCACGGGAAGTGGTATGCTAGCTCTTCGGCAGTACCTGCTGTTGCGCCAAGAAAACCGACCAAACGAAGAAAGCGCTGCATGAACTCGTTGTTGTTCTCCCCAGCTCTCTGCCTGATTCCGTGGTACTCCCTCTTCAGTTTGTCTTACTCAGCCATGGGGAAGAACTGTCCCATCACTAACTCCCTGAACTGAGCCCAAGTCAAACCAGCCACCCAATTGTCACCTCCCTCAGACTGCTTGACTGCCTTCCACCATCCTAGCACATCAACTTCGAACTTGAAGCAGGCCAACCTCGACTTGAAGATGGGGTCACAGCCCATTGCATCAAATATCTTCTCAATATGAGCCAACCAGCTTCCAACTTCACTAGGGCTATCAGTTCTCTCGAAGGATCGAGGACGTTGCTTTTTAAATCTCTCCAGCTATGTGACCAATGTTGCTAGAGGAGGAGGAGGAGGTACTGGTTGTTGTTGCTGATTTTTGGCAGCCATCATTTCGTTCCTCAGCTAAAGAAGCAAAGCTTGCATCGCAGTTTGGACTGCTGCATTTAGTTGTTCCTGCTCGCGTGTGAGAACCATATGACAGTATAACATAAATTACGTCATTAAGCTGATCAAAACATAAAATATATACATGAAAAAAAATTTATACCAATGAATCATGAGAAAAAAATTTATGTAGGAAAACTAGTACATAAATGCATGATACAGTTTTATGAAAACTTTTATATGCGCGAGAATGAACGCCTATGGTCAGTTCACTCAAAACAAAATACATGGTGAGGGGACGCCAATGGGTCGGTCCCAAAGTTAAAAGTTTTGATAAAAGCACATGTGACTAAATAGGGCCAGTCGTGTACTAACCATTACTTAGTCATAAACCTGCGACAATGACATATATATGGATGCATGAAAACAATTAATGCATGAAAACCGACTGTCAGTACTAGGAAGACCATAGTGACTACCCACTAATCACAGGTCGTGTTTTGAGAGCCTATAGGTCGAAGCCTTGGCTCTGATACCATAATTGTAACACCTCATTTTGGTAAATGTAATGTCACGCGTGATTATGGCGTGTCATCACAGCATACAAGGAAAAATGTCTTAAATATTACATGACCATAAAGGAAATACTGGAAACAAACATCGGTACCCCAAAGTATAAGCTCATCACACACAAACATAAGTACTGTAAAGGAAAAGGACTAAACAATGTCCATAGAAACAAGTAGCAAAATGTATAATGATAAGCATAAAGTAATGAAGGCTAGAAAGCTTCCAATCCATATGCACCTACGCTTAGAGTCTACGAGCGCCCATGAGTACCTAACGTTTTGGGAACATGAAAGGAAAACGGCTGAGCATAACGCTCAGTGCACGGATATACAAGCATAGAATGAATAACATAAGCATATACAACATATAGCAGCGGAATTGATTAAGTCCTGGAAAACCTGGTATAACTTAGCAGGTTTCCTAAAATAGAATTTTTCCAAATATAGAAAGTTTCCAAAAATAGAAAGTTTCCTGAAATAGAAAGTTTTCATAAATAGAAATAAGCTGGATTATTAAACTAATACGATAAGCTTAAGTTTTACTGATAAAATATACTAAGTCATGTGATTAATAATATAGTTTATTAATTATAACATGTTTATTAAATAAACTATATGTTATACGATTTAATTAAATATAATCAGGATTTAATTAAATTAATGTGTATATAATACTTAGGTTAAAACATGTATTAATATTTATATTAATATAACCTAAGTCATGGAAATTAATTAATTATATGACATGTTAAATTAATTTAGTTAACTTGTAAATAAATAAACTTGTAAAACTATTAAACTTGTAAAAATAATAAACCGAACCCATGTATTATTTTTATTAAACATGTCGTGAACCGGACCCGTGAACCCATGAATCGGTCGGATTTATATATATATGTAATATCTTTTACGGATTTAAAAGATATATGTACATGTACTCCCGTAGGCTAAAGATGTCCGAATGTACGGAGTAGCGCAAATGGACATACCATGACCGCAAATAATAAATAAAATATATTATTCAGATTTATATATATATGTAATATGTTTTACGGATTTAAAAGATATATGTAATATTTTTTTATAAACTTAAAAAATGTCAATAAAATTTTTGAATATAAAAGATATAGACAATATCTTTTACTAGTTTAAATATATAGGTAATATTCTAAAAATATCAGAATATATTATTTTTCACCCAATTTAAAAGATATACGGGTCTGACCGCTGTGACAATATATGACACATAATAAGCAAATATCCGTATCAAATATATGACACCCTCATAGTGTAGTATTAATCAATATAAATTTCATTTATAATAACTTTGAGTTTTGCTAGGATAGACCTTTAGCTACTTTGTCAGAGTTAACTATTAATGTATCTAATTAAATGAGTATATACTTACCATAGCTATATTATCACACTGTAGTATACAAGAGTTGTGCCTAGAAAATATAGATACGTCCGAACGTGTATAGATAATTTATAAATAAGTGATACAATAGTACTCAACCAGGAGCAAATAAGAGATAAACCATCGTCATACTAAACGTGTGAATAAAGGTAACCATATTTGCAAGTAAGAAATAATTAAGAGGATAAGTCTAGATGTATATCACGTAGTATTCAACTAGCTACATAATTCATCTTTCAAAATATTCGCATATATTAGTGTGAGTCATTGACACAGTTTACTTTGCTAATATGCATATGAAAGACACACATAAAGAACATCTATATAAAAATAAGTGTTAACCATATTAATGATATAAAAGAAAAAATTCTTGTGTATGGCCATATATAGTCATGTGATCACAATGCTAATAAACTGATATGACATAATCAAACGAAAAATTATGTATATAGGAACGTATATATTGTTTTTTTAGGTTTATTAGGGTGACACATGCGATCATAGTAGCAGGGCAAAAGCAAAAATACAGAGGCTTTAGAGTTACCGATTTAGACATGCATATTTGCTTTTTGGTAATATGAGACACGAAGCATTGTATTCATTGTCCCACAGATGGCACCAACTTGTTGGAGCATAGTTTGGCTGGGTTGGCTCGACGACTCTCCAGGGCCGTTAATCGTCTTCCCCGGTCCTGAGTAATGCTGCAAACAAAGGTAAACCGGTTAGACGTGGACCCAAGGCCGGAGCCCTGGGGTCCACCTCCGACGGTCAAGTTAGTATTCGGTCGATATATTGTATATGAGGTGTGGTTAAGAGAGAGAACCTGATGTAGAATGAGACCCCTAGCCTTGTTTATATGGTGCTAGGGTTTCTTGAAGGATAAATTAGGTGTGTGCGGGTCGCGGGCCTGTTGGGCCGGGCCGAATACCGACTGTACGTCGACAGTTACAGATACTAACTTCTGCTTTAAGTCTTCAAAAATCTTCTCTCTTTCTTCAATCCAGACGAATTTCTCCCCTTTCCGCATCATTTTGGTCAATGGTAGTGTTAAACGGGAAAAGTTCTCTACGAACCTACGGAAGTAACCAGCTAAGCCTAGGAAACTGCGAACTTCAGTCGGTGATGTCGGTCTTGGCCACTTGGTAATAGCCTCAACCTTTGTTGGATCCATGGTGATTCCTTCTTCTGATACAATGTGACTTAAGAACGCCACCTTGTCTAACCAGAACTCACACTTGGAGAATTTAGCATACAACTGCTTCTGGCGAAGAATCTGTAACACTGTACGAAGATGGTCTTCGTGTTCCTCCTTGGACTTAGAGAATATCAGGATGTCGTCAATGAAGACAATGAAGAACTTGTCAAGAAATTCATGGAAGATTATGTTCATCAAATCCATGAAAACAGCTGGAGCACTGGTAAGGCCAAATGGCATGACTACAAATTCGTAGTGCCCATAGCGTGTACGGAAAGCAGTCTTGTCGATGTCCTGCACTTTAACCCGTAGCTGAAGATAGCCCGACCTCAGATTAATTTTGGAGAAATGTTTGGCCCCTTGGAGTTGGTCAAACAAATAGTCAATGCGTGGTAAAGGATACCTATTCCTGATGGTGATCTTGTTAAGCTCGCGATAATCTATGCAAAGACGCATACTGCCGTCCTTCTTCAAGAATAAGACCGGTGCGCCCCATGGAGATGCGCTTGGTCGAATGAAGCCTCGTTCCAGAAGTTCTTACAATTGGTCCTTCATCTCCTTCAACTCTATGGGAGCCATGCGATAAGGAGCCTTGGAAATCGGCTCAGCTCCTGGGATGAGCTCAAAATTAAACTCAACTTCTCGTGCAGGTGGTATGCCCGGAAGTTCTTATAGAAATACATCTGGAAATTCTGACACTATAGGCTGATTCTGAATTGATGGAGATTCAGCATCTATGTCATGAGCAATAGCTAAATAGCCCTCGCAACCATGTGAAAGTAATGCACGTGCTTGCAAAGTTGATATGATTTTTACAGACCTTCCGGGTACGACCCCGTTGTGAATGTACTCTGGTGCACTAACATCACCGAAAATGACCCGATATGTATGGCAGTATATGGTGGCATGATGGTTGGATAGCCAGTCCATGCCCAATATCATGTCAAATCACTCATGTCCAACGAAAGTGCGTCAGCATGACGAATCTTGTTGTCAAACTCTAGGGGAAGGCTCTTGTACACATGGTTTACGTGTACAGAGTCTCTTAAAGGCGTGGAAATGTTTAGTAAATTCTCGAGTGGCATAGGGGATATCCTAACATTCTTAGCATAAGCAGTATAATTGACCGAATGAGTAGCACCCGTGTCAAATAAAACACATGCAGCTTAACCATACATATACAAGATTCTAGTGATGGTACCTGTAGACTTGTTGGCCTGGTCACAAGAAGTCGTGTAAACGCATCCACTAGTAGGAGGCGGCTTTGAATCCGCATGTCCAGATGTGCCCTCCATCTCGTCCTTGCGACAGTCCTTCATGCGTTGACCAGTAAGGCCACACTTGTAGCATGCGTCGCTGTCGCGACGACATGGCCCTTAGGTGCCTATGGTTGCAGGTAGTGCAAAGAGGGTGAGTATACCCTCCAGTAGGTACTCTTTCTAGTTGGGATCCTATTAAGAACAATATACATGACACATGGTTTATAGGTACAAAAGGACAATGCGGAAAAATCGTAAGTTGTAATACCAGTGATAGCTAGACGGTTAGGCTGTGAACGTCTTTAGTTCTGGTCCCTCCCGTTACCATGATTCCTACTAGAAGATTTCTAATGTGTCAGAATTATGAATTATCACATGTAACATAAGGAAATGAGTAAGTGTAAGGACCTGTTGCTTTTGGAGTTTCTAGGGTTGTTACGGAGATTATCATTACCGCCACACCTATCTGTAGCAGAACGGTCTCGAGTCTAACCGATTCCCTTGGGCTGAGTAGGCTGTTGCTGAGTAGCCGGCTGAGACCGGTACCCAGTCTTCTGCCTGAAGGATGCAGTTTAAAGAGAGATATAAATATTGGATAATACTGAAAGAATTCGGAATGGTCACCACTGAATAACGAATATTTACCTCTTCTCGGGTCTCTCTGCTTCCCCGAACTCTTCTCTTTCTTGCAGCATCTCCAGCTTACGTGCTGCATCGGGAACTTGTGCCACTATGTTGAAAGTATCACACACCAATTTGTTGGCGTCCGATGTAAGAAGAGCCCACCGGAAGTGGTATGCTAGCTCTTCGGCAGTACCTGCTGCTGCGCCAAGAAAACCGGCCAACCGAAGAAAGCGCTGCATGAACTCGTTGCTGTTCTCCCCAGCTCTCTGCCTGATTCCGTGGTACTCCCTCTTCAGTTTGTCTTGCTCAGCCATGGGGAAGAACTGTCCCATCACTAACTCCCTAAACTGAGCCCAAGTCAAACCAGCCACCCAATTGTCACCTCCCTCAGACTGCTTGACTGCCTTCCACCATCCTAGCACATCAACTTCGAACTTGAAGCAGGCCAACCTCGACTTGAAGACGGGGTAACAGCCCATTGCATCAAATATCTTCTCAATATGAGCCAACCAACTTTCAACTTCACTAGGGCTATCAGTTCTCTCGAAGGATCGAGGATGTTGCTTGTTAAATCTCTCCAGCTATGTGACCAATGTTGCTAGAGGAGGAGAAGGAGGTACTGGGTGTTGTTGCTGATTTTTGGCAGCCTGCACCTCAACCCTCATTTCGTTCCTCAGCTGAGGAAGCAAAGCTTGCATCGCAGCTTGGACTGCTGCATTTTGTTGTTCCTGCTCGCGTGTGAGAACCATATGACAATATAACATAAAATACGTCATTAAACTGATAAAAACATAAAATATATACATGAAAATTTTTTTATAACAATGAATCATTAGAAAAAATTTTATGCAGTAAAACTAGTACATAAATGCATGATGCATTTTTATGAAAACTTTTATATGCGCGAGAATGAACGCCTATGGTCAGTTCACTCAAAACAAAATACATGGTGAGGGGACGCCAATGGCTCGGTCCCAAAGTTAAAAGTTTTGATAAAAGCACATGCGACTAAATATGGCCAGTCTTGTACTAAGCATTACTTAGTCATAAACCTGCGGCAATGACATATATATGAATGCATGAAAACAATTAATGCATGAAAACCGACTGTCAGTTCTAGAAAGACCATAGTGACTACCCACTAATCACAGGTCGTGGTTTGAGAGCCTACAGGTCGAAGCCTTGGCTCTGATACCATAATTGTAACACCCCATTTTGGTAAATGGAATGTCACGCGTGATTATGGCGTGTCATCAAAGCATACAATGAAAAATGTCTTTAATATTACATGACCATAAAGGAAATACTAGAAACAAACATCGGTACCCCAAAGTATAAGCTCATCACACACAAACATAAGTACTGTAAAGGAAAAGGACTAAACAATGTCCATAGAAACAAGTAGCAAAATGTATAATGATAAGCATAAAGTAATGAAGGCTAGAAAGCTTCCAATCCATATGCACCAACGCTTAGAGTCTACGAGCGCCCATGAGTACCTGCCGTTTTGGGAACATGAAAGGAAAACGGCTGAGCATAACGCTCAGTGCACGAATATACAAGCATAGAATGAATAACATAAGCATATACAACATATAGCAGCGGAATTGATTAAATCCTGGAAAACCTGGTATAACTTAGCAGGTTTCCTAAAACAGAATGTTTCCAAAAATAGAAAGTTTCCAAAAATAGAAAGTTTCCTGAAATAGAAAGTTTCCATAAATAGAAATAAGCTGGATTATTAAACTAATACGATAAGCTTACGTTTTACTGATAAAATATACTAAGTCATGTGATTAATAATATAGTTTATTAATTATAACATGTTTATTAAATAAACTATATGTTATACAATTTAATTAAATATAATCATGATTTAATTAAATTAATGTGTATATAATACTTAGGTTAAAACATGTATTAATATTTATATTAATATAACCTAACTCATGGAAATTAATTAATTATATGACATGTTAAATTAATTTAATTAACTTGTAAATAAATAAACTTGTAAAACTATTAAACTTGTAAAAATAATAAACCGAACCTATGTATTATTTATATTAAACATGTCGTGAACCGGACCCGTGAACCCATGAATCGGTCGAACCAAAATCCCACCAAAAATAGTGGCAAACCGGCCTAATCCGGTTGCCCCTGCCTTGGCAAAACTGCCATCGGCTGTAGCCGGTGGTCTTGTCCTCTCGGCCCAACCACTGACGCCACTAAAGTTCCCTCCAGAAGTTGCCAATGGTCCACTTGCTGCCTGCGGTGGGTTCCCCCTGCTTGCCTAAATTAGCCACCGGCTTAAGCAGGTGGTGGGGTTGTGGCTACCGAGACCCAACCGAACCACAAGACACCCCCGATGCACGTCGGGGTGTCTTGTTTCCCTGCTGTTGACCGAAACCCACCACTGAGACATGTGTCTCGTGTGGTGGTACGAACCAAACGACACCGAGAGTCGTAGGACTCTCGGTTTGTGTGGCGGACGAACACCAAAACCCGAAACACCCCTTTATTATTTACCCACCATGGTTTTACTTGTTTTAATTCTCTTGTTTTCAAACCCCATGATTATATATGCATAAAAACATAAAAAGAAAATAAAAAGAAAGGTTTTCAGATTACCAAAACATGTGGAATCAATAGATCTTGAATACACGAACATGTTCTTGTGATTTGTTAAATAAAAATCAACCAGTCACCCTTGTTTGATTGATGTAGCCGCCGGCATAAGGAGAAAGGAGGAGGATTTTAGGGTTTTTACTTTTCTAAAAATTTACTGTGAATGAATAATGTTTTACATTATTTGTTTACTTAGTAAAAACAAATGGGCTGGGCCCCTCTTTCCTTGTTGTGTCGCGGCTTGTAGGGCCCACAAAGGGAAACCCGTAACTTTCCCGTGTTCTAAATTGTTACGTGTTCGTGTGCTTGTATTTACGTTTCGTTATTATTAAATATTCGTGTTATTATATATACTTGTACGTAGTTTTAATAATAATTAGGTAAATACATAATTATACGTTAGTGATTCTTACGTTCATGGTTTCATGTTCGTGATTTAAATATTATTGATAATAATTATCGTGCATTTATACATACTTAATACTTATCGTGTAATAACACGTACGTAGTCTTGTAATTTCTGTTTGTGAAACGTATTCATGTTATGAAAGGAAAGTTTTAATCATGTTCCTACGATTATAAGTGTACTATTCATGGTAAAAGCATGCGGGTTTTACAAGGGCATTTTTGAGAATTTTTAGCTAGGGTTTACATGTAATTCTAGTTCTAGAATCATCCTATTAGTACTATATAATGAGACATCAGCCTGTGATGATCCCTTGTTCCAGTTTTTGCTTTCTCTCATGTAATTTTCTTTCAATGTAATAAAAGTTGGTGTTTTCTAAATTTGAAAGTGTAATTCCTTTTTGTTGTTTGAAGTTATTAAGGAGAGGCAAATTCTGAGTTCCAATTTATGTTTTGAAAGTGTTTTGATAGTTGTATTGAAGCACGTTTGGTTTTGAAAAGGTTTTCATGTTTGAAAAGTGTTCAAAATCTAGTTTCTGTTTGCTTATTTTTACCTGTTCTAACCCTAACCAAAAGCTATAAGCTCTTGCAAACTTGTTGACACCAAGCTTGTGAAGGTTTATAATCCTTTGTTTTGCCTGTTTGTTGCTTGTGTTGAAGATCCAAGCCTTGTGATTCAACTGTTGAACCATCAGCCAAGGCTGCATATACATTCCTTCATCAAGTACCCTAGGTATGATCTAGTTGTTGATCCACACTCTAGGGAGCTTTTCTAACATCCCCTAGGAAGTTGTGGGGAAGAGGTTCACTCATTCTTCCTTTAAACTCGTTAGTTGTCACCTAGCTGAGATATTTGAAGCATAAAATCATTATGTTATTTGGAAAAATAAAAATTTTCTTTGAAAAGTAATAAAACAAGGTTGTTTGGGAAATTTGGGATCAAAAGGCCTTGTGGCCTTGGTTCTTAGGATTGGTATTATCTAAACAAGACATTTGGAAGTTGTTTTTGTCAATGGTTAAGTTTCACAAAGTTTGGAAAAGGTTTTCCAAGTTTTTGGAAAAATCAGTCAAAGTGGTTTGAAGTTGGTCAAACATATCAGCAGGCATAAAATCTTTGTTCATTAGATTCAGGGTCTGAATTTTGGTTTCAGAAGAGTTTTTGTGGTATGATATCTGTGCAATATTTGGTCGTTAACTTTGGTGGCTTATTGAAAGATTTATCGCTTATAGAACTTGGCTGAAGTGGTCATTTGCATCAGCAAAGTGGCCACTCCTATTTTGCTTTGCATTTGGTTAACTATTGGTTGCGCTGTTATCTTATTGCTTGTTACTTGTTATTTGGCTGTTTGTGAACCTGTTTTGATTGTTGGATTTCTTATTTGAAGGCTGATAAGTTAACTAGCTTATTAGCTAATATTTACCAAAACTGATATCAAGTTGGCTAACTGGCTAGCTTGATTCATATGATTCATCCTTGAATCCTTCACAAAAAAGTCTTAAAACAAGCTCATTAACAAGTCCTGAAAGTTTGGTAACATTTGGTGCACTTTGACTTTTGGTCAAATAAGCTCAATTTGGCTTAATTGACAGTTCTATTTATTGGTACATACAACAACTTATTTTTTTGTAACATGTGTCATTTTTCTCAACTTAATATCATATCTCGAAGGTTTCAGCTTATTTGGTTAAAGTTTTCTAGAAAACCAACTTATTTGGCTTTTTCAGCCAGCTTATTAGCTCCCACAGCTTATTCTACTTGGCTTTTTGGGATTTTCTTTGTTGTATCTTCTTAGTTTGCTTATTTCTCACCTTTTGCAAAAAGAATTAGCTCTTGAAACGCCTTAAATCTCTAACCCGACTATTTTGTCGTTTAGTGAAATTATGTTTTGCTTATTTCCAACTTATTCTTTGAGATTTTTCAAAAATTTCTTTTTACAAACATCTTTATAATCCCAAGAGAAGAATGTGCGTTGAATTAGAGCTTATGGCATCAATTTATAGCTTATTGGGCTTATTGGACCATTAAGAATAAGCTGTGTGACAATTAAGCAGTGATAAGCTCGCTATCAGCTTTTGGGCATTTAGAGTTTTTTTTAAATTAAATTTTAAGCTAGACTGGATTTTTTGGGCTTATTTGGTTGAGTTTGATTTTGATTGGGCATAAAAGCCTATTTAGTTCACTGTTTTTGGTTTTAGCCCATTTGAGGGCCCAATAGGGGTATTTTGATAATTTCAACTTCAATTTCTGTTTAATTAGGTTAAAATAAACTAGTTTGTAAGTTTTTAGAATTTTTTTATAAATTTTAGTTTTTTTAATATTATTTTAATATTTAATTTTAGTTTTTAATTATTTTTAATAGATTTAATAGGTTTAAAAATTTGGAAAAATACTTTTTAGTTTTATTTAGTTATTTTTGAGGTTTACCAATTGAAAAATCTTTATTTTGGCTTTTTATTAGTTTATTTGATTTTTTGGGCTTTAATTAGCATTAAAAAATTAAATATTAATTAAATAAAAGGTTTGAAAAAGTTTTGATTATTTGTAAACCCTAATTGGAATTTTAGGAATTTTTGGTAATTTTTTGGGAATTTTTAATGCATCTTTTAATTTTTTCTATTTTACGGTTTTACGTTTTGTACGTCTTAGTGTAATTTTCACGTATCCGTCATTTTCATTTCTCACATTTTCTTTCTTCAAATATTAATCCAAAATCATACAAGTTTTTCACACACAAGCAACCTCCTTGGGAAACGAACTTATCAAAGGGTCATTAGTGCTTGATTTCCATAAAAATCGACACTTAATACTTACCGCTTTTACGTTGTTTTTCCTAAAACACGTAAACATACCACAATCACATATCCTAAAGAGGTAAGGGTCATCCCAAAAGTAGTATTTAGCTTCCTTGAGAAACTTTTTCTTTTGTTGGGAAGTAAGAACCTCAATTAGCACATCCCCCATAAGATAGTTTGCAATATCCGCAAACCAAGGGGTGGCATCCTCTTGTGAAGAGATTGACATGAGTTCCTCAAGTGGAAAGGATTCATTGATTTCCTTATGAGGTAATTCTCCTTGAAAAGGATGCTCAAGTCTACTCAAATGATCCGCCGCTAAATTCTCAACTCCTTTCTTATCACGAATTTCTATGGAAAACTCTTGGAGCAACAAAACCCATCTCAATAGTATAGGCTTAGCATCTTGCTTTTCCATAAGGCATTTGAGAGCGGAATGGTCCGTATACACTATGGTCTTTGAAAGCACAAGATAGGGATTCTCAAAATAATATACAATAGCTAGCAATTATTTTTCCTTGGTTGTGTAATGCAATTGAGCACCCGTCATTGTCTAACTAGCATAGTGTATAGGTTGACAATGCTTATTAACTCTTTGCCCCAAAACGGCCCCCATGGAATAATCACTAGCCTCACACATGATTTCAAAAGGCAAATCCCAATTTGGTGAAGCCAAAACTGGAGCCTTAGTCAATTTTTATTTAAGGATCTCAAAAGACTCTAAACACTCTTGTGTGAATATGAAAGGAGCCTCTTTTTCTAAGAGTTGGGTCATGGTTCTAGCTATTTTATAAAAGTCTTGGATAAAATGTCTATAGAAACCCGCATGTCCCAAAAGGCTCCTAACTCCTTTCACCGTGGTAGGTGGGGGAAGTTTGGCAATAACATCCATCTTAGCACGATCCACTTCTAATCCTTTGTTAGATATCTTATGCCCCAAAACTATCCATACTTTGACCATGAAATGACGCTTCTCCCAATTTAGAACAAGACGTGTTTCTTCATACCTTTTTAGTATACGTTCTAAATGGGAGAGACAAGAAGTGAATGAACCTCCAAAAACCGAGAAATCATCCATAAACACTTCCATTGTGTGCTCTATCATGTCATGAAAGATTGCCATCATACACCTTTGAAATGTCCCCGGGGCATTGCACAAGCCAAAAGGCATTCTCTTGTAAGAAAATGTGACATAGGGACAAGTGAATGTGGTCTTTTCTTGATCTTTTGGATCAATGGGTATTTGGAAATAACCCGAAAAGCCATCAAGAAAGAACTAATACTCATTTCCGCTAAGCGTTCAAGCATTTGGCCATGAAAGGTAATGGAAAATGGTCTTTACTAGTGGCATCATTAAGCTTTCTATAATCAATACAAACTCTCCAACCCGTGACAAGTCTAGTGGGAATCAACTCATTGTTTTCATTTGGAACAACGGTGATTCCACCCTTTTTAGGCACACAATGCACCGGGCTAACCCATGGTGAGTCGGAAATTGGGTAAATCATACCCGCATCAAGGAGTTTGATAACTTCCTTTTTGATGACTTCATGGTTTTTTTGGTTAACCCTTCTTTGGTTTTGGATGGCGCATTTGTAATCATCCTCCATAAGGATTTTGTGTGTACAAAAGTTAGGATCAATCCCCCTTATGTCGGATATTTTCCAAGCTATAGCCTTCTTGTGCTTGTTAAGAACTTTTATAGGCTTTTTCTTCTCATCATCTTTCATGTATTTGGCAATGATAACGGGTAATTTATCCTCTCCCTCTAAGAAAGCATACTCAAGGTGTGATGGAAGATCCTTAAGCTCTAGGAAAGGTGGACCCTCAATAGAAGGTTGAACTAATGTGGGATCATCATTCGTAACCTCTTGTGGAGTAGGTGAAGGAATAGCATCCTCATTGAGTAACTTTTAGATAGTAAGAATATCTTCTTCCCAATTGATGGGAGAATCTTCATTGCCAAGAAAGTTAGACTAAAATTACCTTAAGAGAAAATCACTCTCTCCAAAAGGTGTTAAAGAGGGAGCAATTGAGGCTACAGTCTCAACATGTAGAATGTTCTGATTATCGCTTTTGCAAGCCTCATGAAAGTGTTCATTACAAACCTCATCAACAACATCCACAATGTTAACGGTTTCACAACTTTGAGATTTCTTAGTTACTTTCCCCAACTTAAACACTACTTTCTCATCCTCTACCCTCATCATTAGTTCACCTTCCGCCACATCAATAAGAGTGCGACCGGTCCTTAATAAGGGCCTTCCTACAATGAGAGGAACTCTAGGGTCTATGTCATAGTCAAAAGCTACAAAATCCGTGAGGAATGTAAACTTATCAACTCCTACATAAATATCTTCCACAATCCCCACCAGATAAGCTATTGAATGGTTTGCTAACTCAAGTGTCATTTTGGTAGGTGTGAGCTCGGGAAGAGAGAGTTGTTTCCAAACCGACAAAGGCATCAAATTTATACTTGCACCAAGGTCCACAAGTGCCATGCAATTCTCAACCCCCAGGAAATTACAAGGAATCAATAACTGGCACGGATCACCATGTTTATTTGGTAAAGTCTTCAAGAACACCGTAGAACAATTTTCGTTCAATGAAGTGTTAGGCATATCAATCAATTTTTCTTTGTTGGAGAGAAGGTCATTAAACATTTTGGCAAACTTGGGCATGTAAGCTAAAGCCTCCGCAAAAGATATGTTGATATTGACATGCTTAAACATCCTCAAAAAGTTGGACACTTGAATGTCATCTTTGTTCTTAAGCTTCTCTTTTCTCAATCTAGAAGGATATGGAAGATTTGGTTTGGGTAATGGTTGAGTGGTAGTTGTTGAAGGACTCTCTTTTTGGGTTTCTTTAATGATAGGTGTAGAAGGTGAAGGATTTGTATGTGTAGGATTTGAAGATGTAGGATTAGAAGGTGTAGGTTTGTCACAAGGAGGAATGGTTGTAGGAGTTACAAAAGGAGGTGTAGGAGGAATTGAAGGATCAATGGTTGTTTTCCCACTTCTTGTAGTGATTTCATTTACATTTGCCCTTTGATTGGTTTGAGTGTTGGAGGGTAAAGCACCTTGAGGTCTTTAAGTTTGCAAGATTTGTGTTTGTAAGAGAGAAAATTTCTTATTGTTTTCTTCTTGAATTTGATTCATATTTTGAAGCACAATCTTAATTTGAGGGTCAAGAGTATTTCTTTTATTAAAACCTTGACGTTGAAAGCCTTGATTATGAAATCCTTGGTTATTGCCATGGAAGTTGTTCCCTTGGTTTTGATAGTTATTTGGCCCTCTATTGTTGTTGTTCCATTGATAATGTCCCCTTGCCCCTTGGTTTCTATTGAGCATTTCTGGAGTGTTTGGTTGGTTTTGGGTGGGTTGTTGGGGAGGGAAACCTGGTGGAGCAAGGTAATTGTTGGAATTGTATGAAAGGTGATTAGGATTGATGTTAGGTTTAAAATGTTCTCTTCCATCATCATTATAAGCATAGCATTATCCTTGAAAGTTTTGAACTTTATCACATTGCAAGTATGAGTGAGGGCGTCCACATGTCTCACAAGATAAGGTGATGGCATTCACATTGTTGGTAGAAGAATTGTTCAAGGAAACCTTCATAAAATCTTGAAACATCTCTTGATTCATCTTTTGAGTCTTGTTAAGTTGTTGATGAATTTCATTGTGTTTCTTAAGTAATTGATTCTCAATTGATTGAGGAACACTCTCTTGAACAACATGTACAACCTCATCTCTCTCTCCCTATTACTTTGAACCATGGATTTTGTTTTAATGATATCCCATGCATCTTGAGTTGATATTAAAAGAATGTTCCCACCCGTGGCCGAGTTAAGGAAATCTTCATGGTGAGGTCTCAAACC
The DNA here is from genome assembly GCA_025667525.1 of Glebionis coronaria. NCBI lineage: Eukaryota > Viridiplantae > Streptophyta > Magnoliopsida > Asterales > Asteraceae > Glebionis > Glebionis coronaria. The sequence goes on from CM046878.1 coordinate 317,707,082, forward strand.
ATTGTAGAAGGTGTTAATTTGGTGAACTTGGTCAAAACTGTGATTTAGGCACTTTCTTAACAACTCTTTGAACTCTTCCCAAGCTTCACTAAAATTTTGGTCTTTCTTTTGTTGAACGCCTATGATTTGTTTTCTTAATGCGGTGGTTCGTGATGGGGGAAAGAACTTGTTCACAAATTTATTCTTAAATCATCCCAAGTGAAAATGTTATTTGAGGGTTGCTTATCTAGCCAATTCCAGCATTTCCCTCTAAAGAGAAAGGGACTAAGATCATCTTAACCGCATCGGGAGGTACCCCATTACACTTGATGGTATTACAAAGGGATATGAATCTCTTGATATGGTCATGAGGGTCATTGATAGGTCTCTCTAGGAAGGGGATAGAAGAAACCATTGTAATCATGCATGTCTTAAGCTCAAAAATGTTAGCGGCTATCTCGGGAATGACTATGGCATCCGCATTACCATCCATATTGGATTGGAGAATCTCAATCCCAATGGTCGATTTTCCATGGCTTCATTTACCTTGTCGAAAGCACGATGCTCGTGATCAGCTTGATGAACGGTTTTTTTCTTGTTTCTATTCCTTTTGGGAGGAAGTGGTACACCAATAGGTATATGTGCACAAGCTCGAATGCGCATGCAACTCAGCACGAGGAATGAGAGAGGAGATCTCGGTCGACTTTGGAAAAGAATAGGTTATCTCTTCCGAGATTCAATAGTGAAAATCACAAGAAAGTAAAATATATATATAGTACTAATTGGGCGGCAAAACCCCCCAACAAGCCTTCCTTCTTGAAATACTTACTAGTGAATGGGGGGAATGAGCTCGCGCTAAGCTCTTAAGTACATGTTTCCCTTAGGCTTTCATTTTATAGCAAATCCGCCTTTCTATTCACATAATAGTTCGTATTCCTCGAATTCTTGCTTATTGAAAGTGTTTATCTACTTTTTCATTTATTCTTGTTTGATTGATACACGTAAATGGGACCGGAACACCCCCAAGTACGGTGTATTGCCAAGGCAATACTTATGGAAGTAGGTAAATTGGTTGTTCGTATCTACGTATATGTATTTACATATAATAATATATCAAAAATATTTTTGTATTTATTTGATTTTTATGAAAGTATAGTATGTACGTAAAAACGAGTGAAACCAATATATACAATATATTTTGGGTGTAATATTTTAGGAAAAAGATTGCTTTTTGATTTTGTTATCTTTTTGGTTCAATTCTTAGGAAATAATTGATTTTTGTGGTTTTTTATATTTTATATTTTTATCTTTTTCATAATTTTTTATTTATGATACGTAAAAGGAACGTTCACAAGTGAACGGATCCCAAAATCCAATATGCAACCGTAAATCAATCGTCAATCTCCACGTAAAGCCCCGGCAGCGGCGCCATTTAATATTTCACTTTTAAGTTCGTTTATTTCTCGGTATCTTCATGAATTGATTAATCGAAAGAAATCAAGTTAACTAATTGTTTTTGGTATTTGAATGATAATATTGTGGAAATCTAGGTATAATTATCACAAACCACGTAAAAAGGTAAAAATAATATCTCTATGTATCCATACTATGCTAAAAACATCGTGCACATACCACATACAATGCCAAATGTACATGTAAGTAATGCACAATATATGGAAATTCTCAAAATGTAAAGTATATGAAAGTTTAGGGACAAGAAATGTAAATTCAGAAAGTATAAGGACTTAAAATGAAAATTATAACAAATACTAACCAATTTGTAACAAAATAACAAACTTGCTAACTGAAAATGTAACAAGATAACAAGGCCATGGACTATAGTGCAAAACCTAGCAAACTCCTAACCAATTAAAACAGATTACACAACTTCCTAATATTCGGGGACCTAATGGCAATTTCTATAAGTATTTTGTACAAAAGGAGCTTATAAGTTTGATAAGCTGAAACTAGAGTTTTAAGGCACCTAATAAGCTGATTTAAGTTTCAAAAGATTGCAAATTCAAATTCACATAGCCTGTTCCAAGGAATTTAGCTGAAAATCTCTATAAGTCCAATAAGAACTTTGGTAGTAAGCCACTTTTATGAGTCTAGCTTATTGGGATAAACACAAATTTTGTTCTTCTCAAAATATGATCAAAATCCCAAATGAGGAACACCTATCCAAGAAATTTTGAAAAACTACCAAGAAATAAGCTAGAAAATCAAATAAGCTGTTTTGAGCTTATGTTGACCAAGTTTGATTTTTGTTGACCAAGTTTGACCAAAGTTAATCTTTGTTTTTAAGACTTGTTAAGCTGGTTTATGAAAAAAAATTAGGTAGTTTATGAAAGGAATAAGCCAAATTTGAAAATAAGCCAAATCAGAAACTACTTATTATTACAGAGAGTGAAATGAGCTTCTAGCTTCTTCTACTTTGAGAACTGTATAATATGGCTTATCACTACTTAAAGCTAGGATGTTGGGCTATCTAGAGAACCAAAAATTAGAATCTAACTCGATCAGATGTGATAACTAGCATGAACATTCATTCTATTCTAGCTCTAACAAGCCTTGGAGGACCGAACCCACATATGTAGCAAAATACGGGGATGACTTGTGGCTAGGGGTGAAAGGCCAATCAAGATCGGATATAGTTGGTTTTCGAAGTTGGCTAGTTTTGGACTATTATTCTGACCTGAAGTTTTTCAATATCTTTTCTCCTGATTGACTTGAGGTTTGACCTCAAAAACTTTGCAAGTTTACTTGTTATCTGTATGTAAGTGGAAACAAAAACTTAACACCCAACATTACCAACTAAATCAAAGATTGGGACATTAACCAAACACTAGTTACTGATTAAGAGCAAATATAAGCTAAGTGATCTACTCAACTCGAACAGACAAAGACTAATAGCTATCAAATCATATCAATGAACACAAGTTGAACACTTAACAGTCAATTTCATATAGCATTACACTAGAACAAAGAAATATGTTAATCTCAATGAATCCATAACACAAGATATGATAATATGTAGAGAGAAGTTAGAGAGAGAAAGTAGAGAGAGTGGTGGAAGGTTTACACTTTTACTATGTGAAAAGAAATGAACCAACACCTTCTTCCACATGGAAGAGGGTTTATATACCCATGAGCTTGTTGGGCTCATGGACTTGTTTTCTTGGGTCGGGCTTAGCTTGCCTTGGGCTTAAAGCCCCTAACTAATACAATATTAGCTTAAGTGCAAGCCTGGTTAACCCGACTAGCCTATTACAATACAAGACCATTAATGACTAAGATGACCTATTACATTCTTGTTTGACTATATAAAAGATAGGGCTAAAAATCTCCCCCAATGGATCGGTCATCTTTAAAATTCATAAGATGATTGAGTGAATACATTCTTATGGAGGCGATCTTCCTTCTTGGGTCTTGTATCTTGGTCTTGATCTTGTTTGTAACGGCTTTGTTCCTTCATGCTTTTGTGATCTTTATCTTGAGCCTTTGTCATTTGACTTTGAGTGCTTGAGATCTTCAATCTATCCTTGATAGTGTTCATCTTGTGCTCTTGTGACAAGATGACCTATTGCATTCTTAAGTATCTGGACTATTGCCATCTTGTGCTCTTGTGACTTCTGAATTGACATCGGTTAGTACACATGTATGACATATTCTTGATATGCAGAAACATATATAGACACGGACGAAATGGATTTGAACACTTCATCTTAACTCGGTAGCGTTTACCTCCGGTCGGTGAAGACCGTTAGACGATATTAGATACCGTACCTGTGATCGGGTAGATTTGATTAAGAACATCCTTGACAGGGTTTCCCAGCGGTCGTAGCCAGTTCTCTTTACTCAACCGTCTCAAAGCAGACTGCAAACATAAAGAGTGGATCATAAGGATAAATTATCCGTCTGATTAGAGTCATCAATTCAAATTTCCTGGAACAAGTTTGATTCTATAAGAAAGAATCTTGCGAGTCACCTACCGCATTCATGTTTAAGGTTAACACTGGAAGCATTTCCATTCGTCGCTGTGAGCACTAAAGAGTGTCACTCTATGTTCTGTCAAGATCACACGGATTTTACGAAGAAACCTGGAATCTAGTTTGAATCAATTAAGAATCCATAACTTAGTTGCTTTCCAGTTCTCACAAGTTTGATTCGTGTAGAATCGCACAAGTTACCTACCATGAGCTTGTTTGAGGTTGACTCAAGAAGGATTTCCATCTTCATTATGAACCGTATCACTCATATGTTCTTTCAATATCCCAATGATAATGCGTAGGACTCAATTGTGTCCTAATGAGATGATAAATATATCTCGTTTGGCTCTAAACTTGATAAGTGAATTTTGGTAATCGGAGGCTAGAGCAGACTGCCACCTTTTCAATATTAACTAACTTAGTGTGAGAAAGTCAATAGATATGTGTTGATCCCCGTGACAATGAGACAAGTTTCTTTTGAGAGAAACCTGAATGGTTGGGGAAGGGTTGTGCATTGCATCACTGGGTCAATGACGACTTGTCTTCAATAGATGTATTGACCCGGTTTCTGCCTAAGTTGCATAGAATATTCAACTCCTTCAATGCTTTACAATACGTCATCATTAGCACCTTGTTGTGATTGTTCCAGTGCTAACTTGAGTAATTGGTCCACATCTAGCTCATTTCACTCCATCTTTCCTAAGGACAACTATTTCTAGCTATGGAATGTCCTTGGGTAGATCCCTCCGGTTCTGGTTGGATCATAGGTTTCTACCTAAGTTGCGTAGAATATTCAACTCCTTCAATACTTTCCTCTTTTGAATCCACCTTAAGATGCGGAAAATTTCCTGGAGGGTAATTTGGGGCGCAGAATACTTGGGTTCGATGTATGATATTGGTTAGTAGTAGTTGAAAATCAAGGTTGCTCACATAGAAGACCCCTATTTGATCATGTCAAAAAGGGGAAGATGTTGATCTTTGGTGTTGTATGCTTAAGGGGAAGTGTTTTGACATCATCAACTAGGGGAAGATTGTTAGGTTAAAAGTTGATGAGTAAAATCACCATGGAAGCAAGAAGGACCAAATATTGCATTAGGAGAAACTTCAAGCTGGTGGACAAAATACAAGAGAGTTCCACTGCTATGTTACTTTTCCCTGTTGTGATATTTCCACTGCCATATACTAAAAAGATGGAGATTTGGTCAAGTAGTGATAAGTATGAATATTTCTGTTTTGATTTATTCATTAATATATTATTTAGTTTCCATGTATTTCTGGTTTCCTTAAGTTATAAAAGGAACTTGACATAGGTTTGTTTTACATATCTTCCATTCACAAATATAACCTACAGTGTCTATGATATCTAGTTGTGGGATTCAATGTGTAGAAACTAGAAGGGGGGGGGGGGTTGAATAGTTTCTAGTTCATTTTTTAGAACATTTCTCATAATTCACTGTGCGCGGGTCTTTAAACATACTCGCGGTTCCTTATCACTAATGAACCGCGTGTCCTTTTAAGGAACCGTCGACAGTGGATGATGCCATTTTTTACTTGTTAAACTTTAACAATCCTTTGTATCAAATTCTCGATCAAGCTTGACAGATATGAGATGTGTTTGATTGAAAGATAAATACTACAAGTAACTAAACACACAAACACATCAAATCAAGAGTACATCAAGCAATAGTCTAAACATTAAGCACACACGTACTAAGCATAAGGTTTTCCGCAACTAGGATGTTTAGACTAAGTGATGTACACTTGACCATAATCTAAACATGAAGCACACACGTACTAGGCCTTAGATTTTCCGCAACTTAGATGTTTAGATTATGAGATGCACACAACACACAACAACAATCATGCAACTATAAATACATCTAAAGAGGTAAAGACATAAATGTAAATGATAGTACCGTCGCGATGATTTATAGTGGTTCGGTCACGAAGCTCCTCTTTGCCCTACTCCACTTGTGACAATCCGTCAATTTATGGTCGATATTTTATTCTCAAGAATTATTTAAAAACATTATTTTAATGTTATATTATGAACTCACTCATTTTTGGGAAGAAATTTGGGTTTACATATTGAAGTAGCATCGACTACGTCTAAACCGAAGGATTCTACGTTACGTGCTTACGTTTACATATACCGTTTTTGGTGACAGTCTGACACTTCTGGAAATATATTTATCCGTGAATATTATTTTTGGGATTTTAATTTTTTGTTGGTTCATAAACTCACAAATTTACGAGAAGAGACTAGGACTTACGTGTATAATTTAACGTCCTTTACGACTAAACCGGAAATGCTAGGATTACGTATTTACGTTTTTGAACTCCGTTTTTGATGAGACAATTTTTATTAGAATTGTTTTGTGTCGTAGATTCATAATTTATAAAAACATTTTTCGTAAAACGACCCGAGAGCACGTAAATCAAGGAAACTAGAATCGAGGAGTACCCGTAAATTAGTGGAGATGCGACAAGTTTACACTTGCCTCACCCCCACTATGGGTGGCATAAACAAGCTACAACACACCCTTTTGTTGTCAATTTTTCTAGTGTACATAGGACACTTGTCCTTCTTACTTGACCAAAACTATAAAACAACTAGCTAAACCATGAAACCATTTCACATACATGCAAAAACTCCATTTTCTCTCTTCCTCTCTATCTATGAACGTCCACCACCACCACAATCATCATCATACACCAAAAATTTAACCACAAATCTTATGTATAAGTTACATATGATGATAACCTATTGAAGACATGAAGATTGGAGGTGATCTTAACAACTAGCAAGGAGTTTCCATGGAGATCAAGGGCTGATTTTTGGAGAAGTCTACAAATATTTGGTGATCCTAGAAGTGGTGTTGATATCTCATAAGATTGGTTACCCAAAACCAAGCCTTGTTCATCATCAATCCCATCTTTTCATCACTTTGGTGGTATAGAGATTGTTCTTCCTATCCTCTTGTTATTTTGAATATGTAATCATGTATTTTCTTTCCTAATATATATGTATATGATGATATATGATGAGAAAAATATTGTGTGGGGATCATGTGTCGCTAAACTTGGATAAAAAGATAGAAAACTATATGTAAAAATGGTTAAATCATGCTTAAATAGTTGGCTGTATAAAAACAGTGATGAACTTTATGTTAAACTGATAAAATGGTATAGTTGAATCAATATACAGTAATTATTAGGACTTGTACACATGTGAGAGTTGGCCATGCAATGGAATCATTATAATGAGTGAGATATGATCAAAACAAAATTGAAGTACCAATCTGAATAGTCTGTTTTGTGAGGACTGTTAGGGACACATAGACTTGGATTGACCTTCTATCTCCTTGTAGAACTCAAGATATGATAAAAATGGTGAAAGTGAAAGTAAAAATCAGATTTGTGAAAATTAAAGTATATAATATTATAATAGCACTCAAGTAAATAATATATAAAATGTAAACTTAAAACCCACTAACTTATATATAAAATTTATATAAGTATGTACAATAATAAATAAATGAAACATTTCATAAAAATGGCAATTTGATAAGTTTTATAAGTTATAAAACTATAAACATGATTTTTACGTCTTTTCGGCTAAAACCTTAAAATTAATGTTTTCGTCAATTAAAACATATATGGTCGGACCCGTCTAATGTGAACTTTTTATAACTCATATACTGATGTATAAGTATATTTTACAAGTAAAAACTGATAAAACCCGAGCTTTATAACTTATGGACATTAACGGGCCAAAGTAGCCTTATTGGACTATTGACCCAACTAGTTTGGATAAACATTAATGGACTTACTCATTGGGCTTAACCCACATGGGCCCAACATATGAGTAAAGGCCTGATATTAATAGTATAAATGGACTAATATAAAGAGTTGAACTCTTAATGGGCTTTTAATGGGCTTATTGGGCCTTAATATGGAATTAGATTGAAACTAGTATAACTAGTCTAAATTTGACTAACACATAACACTATAATGTGTATGAAGAGATAAAATCCCACTTGATGATCATCATACTTATAAAATCATCATATATATACATATTTATTGTTTTTATAAAGTCATTGGACAAGAGTCTAAGACGAGTATTATTTGTCTAGGTTTCCGTGATTGAAGCACGTACCGTACATCCGAATCACCGATAACCCGCCTTTCCCAATCAACGTGAGTTCATAGCCTCGCACTCTTTTAAAAGTTTTTATGAAATGTTTTATAAACCCGCGAGGGAGATGACATGTTAGTTTTGATAAAATAGGACACCATTTGTCCCGATTATTTGTTTATTGATGTGGACCCGGATGATTGTATGACCTGATGAATGATTATATGACCCGATAAATGAAATGAAATGGATTATTAAAGTTAGGTTATGTCACTAAAAGTCCCATTAGCATGAATTGTGAACTACCGGGATTTGGTAGACGCTTATGCATATAATAGTACTATTTGGGGACGATCCCCCCAGATCGCGCTTTGACGGTTGATCCCCGTCGTGCCACATTGATTGGTAAGCGAATTTATGTATGAGAAGATTTCCATAGCGTGATTTTTGTGACGACACGCTAACTTAGATGGGCAAATTGAGTTTCGGGTTAGCTACCCGTTGTTTGTTATAGTAAGGTAGAAATGTCATGCGGCTTATAATAATCTAAATAACAAAAATACTGCTATACGCACTGAATTATGATATATTACCTAACTAGCAATACCGAGTCTTACTATTTTTATTATGTTCGTGTTTTAGTTTTACATAACCATATTCATATAACGGTTTTTATTTAACTCTATATACGTTATAAGACGTATTGTATGATGTTTTTAAGTCATTGGTTCGTATAATGGTTTGAAGGCAAAATCCTAAAGTATGATTTACAACAAAGATTTGTATAAAATGTTTTTGGCTTATTTTATGGCCTATTACAAAGATTTGTACAAAATGATTTTCGGTAATAATTAAATACCGATGATATATTAATGGTTTTATTAAACTCTATGAATTCACTCGACGTTATCGCTGACCTTTTCTTTTAACATGTTTTGTCTCAGGTACTTGAAGGTAATTCTTGGGAAGATGACAAGAATTCATGGCCCACACTTAATTAATAATTTTCCATTCAAATGCTTTGTAAAATTTTATGAAATACAATGACTTGGGACCTATGTAATTTGATATTTATGAATGTAAAATGCTTTATTATTAAACGACACGATTTTTATGCGTTGTCTATGATGTGAGTAATATGCTATCTTGTAACACCAACAACTCTTCTGCTGTATTGAATTATAAAAATTTGGGGGTGTTACAGTTTGGTACCAGAGCTCTCGTTATAGAGAACGAAAGATTTTTAAAACTAAGGTTTGAATAAAACATTTCAAAATCTTTTAACCATAAACCATTTTTCTCAAAATGTCTAAAAATCTTTTGACTATAACGGTGTCGAAGAATTCCCGAGTTACCGACAAGGCCAGACTGAGAAGTGTTATTTTAATATATATATATATATATATATATATATATATATATATATATATATATATATATATATATATATATATATATATATATATATATATATATATATATATATATATATATATATATATATATATAAAACTTGGATTATATATATATATATGATGCAATTTGATTACTTGATTGTTTGATGATTATTTTAATACTTATATGAGGTATTTATACGACGTAGATTGTCACAAGAAACCCTAACTCCCCTAGCAAATAAATCGAAGCTATTCCTGTAGGAAATTCTAGCTATTCCAGATCTAAACCAAGTTGTGGATATTTATGATCCCAAAAATGGTTGATATTCGTAGAAATGTAGATATTAGTTGATTGTGATACTGAAGAAGAATTGGCGAGATTAAATCTGATATCGATGTCATGACGATCTTTCCTTATAGAGTGGAGTTTGACAAAACGTTACCACCTGGAAAGGTGTCGTCTGATTCGGTGTCACCCAATTATTAAATTTGAAAATCGAAAGGGTGAATGTTGCACTTGAGGCTGTCATTGGAACCATTACCCAAAAGCCTCATGCCACTAGTACCTTTCCGAGAAGTCTAATTGAATGTGTGAGTCATTTCATACTAGTGACTCATGTGATAACTATTGATGAAGGAGATATAGGATTGGAAATTAAGTGTTGATTCATATCGAGCTTTTATTTCCCTATTAAGGTCTAAGAATAGGGTTGAAAGTATTGGAGAAGGAGGTAGGATATCGCATTGAGTATAAGTTGATTGAAAACTTGAATTAAATAAAATTTAACTCATATGGAATATGAGAATTTTAAGAGAAAGTCGTTGAGCCCTATGATTGAATTATAAGGTTTTAAATGATTGTTGATTCGTGTTAAGGGTTGTTCCTAGGCCATTGTCCACTAACGAGGATGCCCAGGGTCCAAGAAATAAATTGAAGAAATCTTCTTCTAAATAAGGACCGATGGATCTTCCGGGACAGGTGGAACACCTAATGACTCTTGTAGATTAGTATTCATTGTGGTATCTTTTAAAAATCCCTAACTTAACTAAGACATCAGTTGGTAGGATGAGTTCTTGGAATTGTATGACATAGTGACACGTAATGTGTTACGGTACAATTTTGACTTGCTTATGATTAATGAAAAGACTACCTTTGATTGCTAAAGTCTAGATGTATCGATGTTATCTATCTTTTCTTGATTCATCCTAATGTTCGCATTAGTGATGCAACCATTGAACAAGTACTCATCTCGAATTGAGTTACGTTGTAGATTATTCTCTTTTGGGTGCCATCAAGGTCATGAACCTCATGATTAATTGGCCAAGCTCATTTCTTGATATATTGTAGTTAGTACTTGGTGAACAACTTTTCATCACTCTTTTGCAGATCACACATTGTTTTTATAAAGTTAAAAGAGTATTCTTTGAGAAAATTTGATCTTAATCTCTACAAGGATTATTCAAAGTGAGATTTATAAGCAATCGTTATCGAAATGAAGTTGTTTATGAAACACCTTGGAAAACTTAATTGTTTCCATAACAAAGAACATCTTTGTAAATTTATTTTTGATTCTTATTCAAGAATTAAGCATGAAAATATTTTTATTTTAAACATGATGACAAAATTTTGACGAACTGAGTATTGCATCGTTAATCCTAAAAATGTATATAGTTGCGCGCCTACATACAATTTAAAAGGGGCCATGCAAGGCTGTTTAGTAGTCACCATGGAATTGTTAATAAACACTACATTTTCCTTGAAGTTGTGAAAGATTAAATTTTATGAGATCTACAAGAAGTGCAAAAATAGGGAAATATTGTAAGAGACACCTACATATATGCCCGTACCATTTATTATTCTGAGTCGAATTTACTCATCTGTGGATATTGTCTTATTTGACAATTGACAACTCTTTCTTGTCCAATTCTCCCGTGGTGTGATTCTTTGGAAAAGTATCTGATTACCGACAGTTGATACCCGACTAGATGTATCGACGTTCCTATCATTTCTTTTGATTAGATTTCATTTTAATGACCTGGGTAACGATTCCGAGGAGCTTTCGAATGCGTACTCAATTCATGAAAACATGGGATATATTCATATTCGTTAATGTTTTCGTCTTTATCTGATTTGAAATTCTCTCGCGTAGATTATGCGTTGACCTTACTCTTTTAATATTAGTTATGTCTCCAGATATCCTTCAATTATGAAGGATTACGAATTATTATTAATCTTTTGAAAAGTTCACATCTTATCAACTACAATGAAACTGGAATGTTGGTAGTGCCAGTGGAATGGATTGATTGTGTGACAATCCGTCAATTTATGGTTGATATTTTATTCTCAATATTTATTTGAAAACATTATTTTAATGTTACAATATGAACTCACTTATTTTTGGGAAGAAATTTGGATTTACGTCTTGAAGTAGCATTGACTACGTTTAAACCGGAGGATTCTACGTTACGTGCTTACGTTTACATACTCCGTCTTTGGTGACAGTCCGACATTTCAAAAAATAAATTCGTCTGTGAATATTATTTTGGAGTTTTAAATTTATGTTGGTTCATAAGCTCACAAAATTACGAGAAGAGACTAGGACTTACGATTTTATTTTAACGTCCTTTACGACTAAACCGGAAACCTTAGGATTACGTATTTACGTTTTCGAACTCCGTTTTTGATGAGACAATTTTTATTGGATTCGTTTTGTGACGTTGATTCATAATTTATAAAAACGTTTTTCGTAAAACGACCCGAGGGCACGCAAATCGAGGAAACTAGAATCGAGGAGTACCCGTAAATAAATGGGGATGAGACAAGTGGGACACTTGCCCTACCCCCATCAAAACCGGCCATATTAAGCCACTTACACCATGAGGTGTCAAAACCTCATAAACAAATGCAACACTTGTTGCTAAAGCTTACTTTGTAAGCTAAATACACATGAAAACTAACAACCTAAAACCACTCACTCATTTTCTCGCATGAAAAACCACATATTTCCTCTCTATACTCCATTGTTGCCGTCCACTTCTTCTACCCTAAACACCCCATTCATACAAATTTTAACCACAAACATATGTTACAATTAACATATGCTAATCTCCATTCAAAAAGAAGAAGATTTGTGCAAGTTTTAACATCCAAGGAGGAGTTTCTATGGAGTATTAGGGCTGATTTACCACAAGGTGTTTATGAAGATTGGTGGTCATGAAGATGGTCTTGGTGCATCACAAGTTTCTCCATCAAAATCCATGTTTTGATCAACCTACATCATCATGGTGGTATAAAGATTGTCCTCCTCATCTTCTTGTTATTTTTATTATGTAATCTTGTATTTATTTTACTTATGTATATGTATATGATGATATGATGATTAAAAGTGTTGTGTGGGGATTTGGTGTTGATAAACATGATTAAAAAGGTGAAAAACTATAAAGAACAAGGCTAAAATCTTGCTCAAAAATGATGGCTGTATAAAACAGTAAAGAAACATGTCATGAACTGATAAAATGATGAAGTAGAATGGATTTACAGTAAGCTATGGGTCTTGTACACATGTGAGAGTTGGCCATGCAATGGAATCATTGTAATGAGTAAGATATGATCAAAACAAGTTTAAGATACAAATCTGAGTTCACTATTTTGGACGATTTTTAGAAAATACTTAGAAGATTATTCAACAGTAGCTATAGAATAGTTAAATGGAGCACATATCATGTAATTTATGTGATAAATATTTGAGCTTCTATCTCCTATTTAGAGCTCTAGATATGGCAGTTTTGGTGAAAGTGAAGATAAAAATCAGATTTTAGAAATTAAAGTATAATACTATTATATAAGCACTCAAGATTTAATAGTATAAAATATAAATTAAAACCCACTAACTTATATAATACATTTATATAAATATGTACAATGGTAAGTAAGTGGACATTTTATAAAAATGGTAACTTGTTAAGTTTTATAAGTTATAAAACTATAAACATGATTTTTACGACTTTTTCGGCTAATACCGTAAAATTAACGTTTTTGTTAAATAAAACTTAGATGGTTGGACCCGTCTAATGTGAACTTTATAAAACTCATATACTGATATATAAACATATATAATAAGTAAAAAGCGATAAAACCCGAACTAATTAACATACGGACATTAACAGACTAAATTAACGTTATTGGACTAATAATACAACAAAAATGGACTAAAACACTTATAAACTTATTATTGGGCTTAACCCATTTAGGCCCAACTTGTAAAGTGTAGATATTGATAATATAAGTATAACATGGATTGATACAAGTTAAAGAACTTATAATAAGTTTATTGGACTTAAAACGCGTAAATAGGTAAAACTAGTAAACTAGTATAAAAGTTATCGACATATAACACTAAAATGAGTAAACAAGAATATGTAAACCTACTTGATCATCATATATATATAATCATCATATGTATACATAATTGATATTTTTATAAAGTCATTGGACAAACGTCTAAGACCGATTATTATTTATATAGGTTTCCGTGATTGAAGCACGTACCGTACATCCGAATCGCCGATAACCGCCTTCCCACATCAATGTGAGTTCATAGCCTCGCACTCTTTTAAAAGTTTTTATGAAATGATTTATAAACCCGCGAGGGAGATAACATGTTAGTTTTTATAAAATAGGACACCATTTGTCCCGATTGTTTGTTTATTGATTTGGACCCGAATGATTGTATGACCCGATTGTATGACCCGATAAATGATTAAAGGACCCGATAGATGAAATTAAATGGATTATTAAAGTTAGGTTATGTCACTAAAAGTCCCATTAGCATGAATTGTAAACTACCGGGATTTGGTAGACGCTTATGCATATAATAGTACTATTTGGGGACGATCACCCCAGTTCGCGCCTTAACGGTTGATCCCCGTCGTGCCACATTGATTGGTAAGCGAATTTATGTATGAGAAGATTTTCATAGCGTGACCTTTGTGACGACATGCTACTTTAGATGGGCAAATTGAGTATTGGGTTAGCTACCCGTTGTTGTTTTAGTAAGGTAACAATGTCATGTGGCTGATAATAATCCAAATTAACGAAATACTATTAGACGCACCAAATTACGATGTATTGCCTGACTAGCAATACGGGGTCATACTATTGATATTATGTTCGTGTTTTGGTTTTTCATAACCATATTCATATAATGGTTTTTATTTAACTTTATACAATGTCATAAGACGTATTGTATGATGTTTTTACGACATTGGATCGTATAATGATTTTTAAGGCAAATGCCTATATTATGATTTTCGATATAAAATGACTTTGGCTATGTTATGGCCTATTAAAATGATTTGTACAAAATGATTTTCAGTAAAAATTTTATACTGATATTATATTGATGGATTTTATTAAACTCTATGAATTCACTCGGCGTTATCGCTGACCCTTTTCTTTTAACATGTTTTATCTCAGGTACTTGGAGGTAATTCTCGGGAAGACAACAAGAATTCATGGCCCGCACTTAAACAATATTTTCCATTCAAATATTTTGTAAAACATTGTATGAAATAATATGACTTGGGACCGATGTAACTTTGATATTTATGAATGGAAATGCTTTATTAATAAACGACGCGATTTTTATGCGTTGTCTATGATGTGAGTAATGTGCTATCCCGTAACACCAACTAGTCTTCCGCTGTATTGAGTTGTATAAATTTGGGGGTGTTACAGTTTGGCATCAGAGCTCTCGTTATAGAGAACGAAAGATTTTTAAAACCAAAGGTTTTGAATAAAACATTTCAAAATCTTTTTACTAAAAACATTTTTCTAAAAATGTCTAAAAATCTTTTGACTATAACATTTCAAAATCTTTTTACTAAAAACATTTTTCTAAAAATGTCTAAAAATCTTTTTACTAAAAACATGATTGTTTGATGATTATTTTGATTTTTATACGAGGTATTTATACGACGTAGATTGTCACAAGTAACCCTAAATCCCCTAGTAAACTAATCGAAGCTATTCTCGTAGGAATTCTAGCTATCCTAGATCTAAGCCAAGTTGTGGATATTTATGATCCCGACAAATGATTGATATTCGTAGAAATATAGATATTAGTTGATTGTGATATTGAAAAAGAATTGGCGAGGTTAAATCTGATATCGATGTCATGACGATCTTTCCTTATAGAGTGGAGTTTGACAAAACGTTACCACCTAGAAAGATGTCATCTGATTCGTTGTCATCCAATTCTTAATTTGAAATCGAAAGGGTGAATGTTGCACTTGAGGCTGTCTTTGGAACCATTACCCAAAAGCCTCATGCCACTAGTACCTTTCCGAGAAATCTAGTTGAATGATCAAGTCATTTCATACTAGTGACTCATTTGATAATTGTTGCTATAAGAGCTATAGGATTGAAATTAAGTATTGATCATATTGAGCTTTCATTGCCTTTACAAGGCCGAAGAATAAGATTGAAAGTATTGGAAAATGAGGTAGGATATCGAATTGAGTATAAAATTGGTTGAAACTTGAATAAAGTAAAATTTAACCTGTATGGAATATGAAATTATTAAGAGGAAGTCGTTAAGTTTTGTGATTGAATTATAAGGTTTTAATTGATTGTTAGTTTGTGTTAAGTGTTGTTCCTAGGACATTGTCCACTAACGAGGATGCCCAGTGTCTAACAAATAAATTGAAGAAATCTTCTTCTGAATTGGGACCAATGGATCTTCCGGGACAGGCAGGACACCTAATGACTCTTGTAGATTAGTATTCATTGTGGTATCTTTTAAAAATCCCTAACTTAACTGAGATATCAGTTGGTAGGATAAGTTCTCAGAATTGTATGACATAGTGACACGTAATGTGTTACGGTACAATTTTGACTTGTTTGTGATTAATGAAAAGACTACCTTTGATTGCTAAATCCTACATGTATCGATGTTATCTATCCTTTACTGCTTCATCCTAATGTTCGCATTAGTGATGCAACCATTGAACAAGTACTCATCTTGAATTGAGTTACGTTATGGATTATTCTTTTTGAGTGCCATCAAGGTCATGAACCTCATGATTATTTGGCTAAGCTCATTTCCTATCATATTGAAGTTAGTTCTTGGTGAACAACTCTTCATCACTCTTTTGCAGATCACACATTGTTTTTATAAGTTAAAATAGTATCCTTTGAGAAAAATTGAATTTTCATCACCGTAAGGATGATCTAAAGTGAGATTTATAAGTAATCATTATCGAAATGAAGGTGTTTATGAAAACACTTTGGAAAACTTAATTGTTTTCATAACAAAGAAAATCTTTGTAAATTTATTTTGATTCTTATTAAGCATGAAAATGTTTTTATTATAAACATGAGGACAAAATTTTGACGAACTGAGTATTCCATCGTTAATCTTGAAATTGTATATAGTTGCGCGCCTACATACAATTTGGAATGGACCATGCAAGACTGATTAGTAGTCACCATAAAACTAATTAATAAACACTAAATTTTCTTTGAAGATTGTGAAAGATTAAAATTTTATGAGATCTGCAAGAAGTGCAAAAATAGGGACATAGTGTTAGGGACACCTACATATGTGCCTGTAGCATTTATTCTTCTGAGTCGAATTTACTCATCTATGGAATTTTTCTTATTTGACAATTGACAATTCTTCCTTGTCCAATTCTCCCGTAGTGAGATTCTTAGGAAAAGTATTTGATTACCGAGTGTTGATACCCGACTGGATGTATCTACGTTCTTATCATTTCTTTTGATTTGATTTCATTTGAATGACCTGGGTAATGATCCGAGGAGCTTTCGAATGCGTACTCAAATTATGAAAACATGGGATATATTCATATTCGTTAAATGTTTTCATCTGTATCTGATTTGAAATTCTCTCGCATAGATTATGCGTTGACCTTACTCTTTAGATGGTAGTTGTGTCTCCATATATCCTTGAATTTGTGAAGGATTATGAGTTATTATTAGTCTTTTGAGAAGTTCATATCTTATCGACGGCAATAAAAACTGGAAAGTTGATAGTGCCAGTAGAATGGATTGATTGATTATGACATGACGACATTGTCTTAATTGATGGGAACTCGAAATGAATTCCCCTAAATGATAAGATGTTGATTATCAAAAGTGATATAAATAATTCTTGATGGATAACCATATCCTGCATTTAGACTTAAAATTATACCATGAATAGTTATGAATTAGTCATAGATATTATAATCTAGAAAGAACCTAATATGAATGTATTAAAACATGTTTATGTTATCTGAAACTTTAGTAAGTATTTGTTAATAAATTAACTAGACTTTCGCCATTAAGGCAAGTTGAAATTGGTATTGATTATATTTCTGGTGCTGCACATGTGGCTTGTGCACTGTACGTCAGCACCATCTAAATTAAAGGAATTACCGTACAACTGAGAGAGTTGTCGGAAAAAGATTTTATTATACCAAGCCTGTCATCATGAAGAGCTATGGTGTTATCATTCCTTATATTTATAGATTACTATGACTGAGTAAATTGACAATCGAAAGCGATATCCATAACTCGAAATGGAAGATTTGTTCGATCATTTACAAGGTTTAGCGTATGTTTTAAGATTTGATTCATGGCATGGTTATCATCAAACTTCGCATCTGCGAAAGAGATTATCTATTCCAATCACTACATCCGGTACTTGTAATGGACATTATGAGTTTCACGTGATGTCGTTTGGATTGACTAATACACATGTAGCATTCATAAATTTGGTGAATCACGTGTGTAGGCTGTAATTTGATAAATTCATGCTCGTGATCATTAAAGACTATATGTTTGTTTATAAAAATAAGAATGAGTTAATAATTATTTATAAATTGCCCTAAATTGGCCGAACAATAAAAACTTGTACCTTGAATATTTAACATAAGACTTAAGATTTAATCCTTTACATGATTTAACCGTATGATTAATAGATAATGGAATATAAATTGACTCTTCAAAAATTTAGAGCCCTTTTAAGACTTTGGGTTTTAACAAAAAGAAAGTGCAAATGTATTTTGACAAATGTTTTATCAAAAAGCACTTTTTAGGGATTATTCCCTTATACACAAACCATTTAACTAAACTTTTGTTTAGGGGTAAATGTTTGTGTATACTTCTAGACAACTTAAGAAGAATTGAGGAAACACATTTAAATCATGACTTGAAATTTGAAACGATAATTTTTGCTTTTCAACTAAGAAAACTTTGACCAAAGTATAACCAAAGGTTTTTTTTTCGAACATTTACGAATCTTATTAAATATTTCGATAAATCAACAAAAATCTTGTTAATTAAATTCAAATTTATTTTGAACATTTTATTATAATTGGTCGAACTAAGAAATTTAAAATTTTTACGTTTACGATTCATAAAAATTAACTGATTATTATTTAATTAATTGAAATAATTATCGACGCTTTAAACGCTGGATTGAGAAAAACTGATAAAAATGATAGATAAGACGAAACTGAAACTTAGGAAATATGAAGAAAGGTGAACGTAATTTCTGACGCATAATATAGAAAGAATATCTGAGTGAATTGTGAACATGATAATTATAACATCATGAGAGGTGAATATAGATACCGACGCATTATGTAGAAAAGATAAAGAACCAATTAGGACATGTTCCTTAATAATGAAGGTGCAAAATAAATTGTCGAACGATATAAAAATAAACAATGCTTATAAGAAGGATAACATAGATAATAAAAGGGGTTCGCGGCTAATGTGAACCATTAGAATTGAGAAGCCAATGGCGTTAGATATATAAAAGGCCACTGGTGGTTGCCTAAATATAGAGAATTGTGAGATATAGTTATGTTGGAATTTGTAAATATAAGTATTCTATTTATGTCATTTATGACTAAAAGTATCTTTGTCTGAAGAAGTTGTATGATGGCAATTATGAAGGCAGACATCGCCTCATACATTGGTAAACGTCTAGCTATTGTAAAGGTCATCATCTGAATTTGATTCGATTTGGGTCATCGTCGACAGACTGACCAAATCTGCTAATATCATTCCCGTTAATGGTAAATGCAAAAGAGTTATGTAAACATAAGTGTGCCTGTATCGAACATCTTTATCAAGATCCTCGCTTCGCATCGAATTTCTAGAGATTTGCTCAGAAGTCGTTGGGAACGAACCTTGATGAGAGTACTGTTTACCACCCCAAATCGAAGGGACGAGGTAAAGTAACGATACAAAGTAATACAAGTGTTGTTTTATGTTTGAATGAATGACCTTTGGTAATAAACCGTATAATCGCTTCCCTTTGGAAGGATTACCATTGATAATCATCGTATTAGGATTGAGATCGAATCTTGTTAGGATCTATATTAGAGCATCTGTAAGTAGGAGTTGAGATGAAGACACCCGACATACACCCATTGTGAGTTGGTCATGTCTTTTAGGTTTAAGGTTTCCTATGATGGCGAACCTAACCTTACAAAATACCCGACCCGCGAGATCTGAAATGATTGTTGAAATTAGGATCTGATTATTGACAGCCGGTAGTGGGCAAGAGGTTATGTGAATATGAAATGTAGATCTTGAAGTGCCAAATGGGTAGCGAAGTTATGCCACAATTTTTAACCTTGGAAAAATGAATTCATGATCTGACAAATCATGGGATATAAGTCCCCGTTGTATGGGACCATTGAGATGATGTAAAAGATTTGGTTTGAAAGGCATATAAGCTGGATCTACCCAAGGACTTCAAGAGATGCGTGAATTGTGTTACGTATATCGAACTTGATGGAATATCTATCAAGTGAGAATCTGATTGTTTCTTAGTAATGTTTAGATCGGAGAAAAGTTGCATTCATCAGAAACCCGTGAACATCATGGATAGAGAAAGTAAGTCAACATTAAGCCTGATCTTATTCCCGTAGTTATGTTTGATGAAACTCGCGTATTGTAATGAATTGCACTTGTGAGAAAAGACCGAATGTGGAGGAAATACCCACATGGCTTTAACTCTATAAGAAGCGAGTAGTAAGGTAAGATGATCTTTGAGGACAAAGATTCTGTTTAGGGGTAAATGCTGTGACAATCCGTCAATTTATGGTTGATATTTTATTCTCAATATTTATTTGAAAACATTATTTTAATGTTACAATATGAACTCACTTATTTTTGGGAAGAAATTTGGATTTACGTCTTGAAGTAGCATCGACTACGTTTAAACCGGAGGATTCTACGTTACGTGCTTACGTTTACATACACCGTCTTTGGTGACAGTCCGACATTTCAAAAAATAAATTCGTCCGTGAATATTATTTTGGAGTTTTAAATTTGTGTTGGTTCATAAACTCATAAATTTACGAGAAGAGACTAGGACTTACGATTTTATTTTAACGTCCTTTACGACTAAACTGGAAACCTTAGGATTACGTATTTACGTTTTCGAACTCCGTTTTTGATGAGACAATTTTTATTGGATTCATTTTTTGACGTTGATTCATAATTTATAAAAACTTTTTTCGTAAAACGACCCGAGGGCACGCAAATCGAGGAAACTAGAATATGTTGATCCCAAACTTAGATCGATTAGCTTTGTGTATACGAGATTAGATCAAGTAATACACGTAGAGAAACCTTTGTATATGCTTTATGAATCTAAGTGTTATGCGGAATTTAACACTTAAACAAGAACACACAAGATGTAAACAAACTTTCACTTTGATTATGAATGTCGAACTTGCTTACAAAGAAAGATGTTTACGAATGAAAACTTATATAAAACTTGATATTGAACATTAACCTAAAGGCCTTCTTTTATAGATACAAGAAGCCTTGTACAATAATATACGTATCAGCTATTCTAGGTAAAGATAAATATAGAAAATACATTGTCGTTTCTATCCTTACTAGAAGTATTCTAGAATATAATAAACGTGTAGATTATATCTTCCATCAGTGCTTGTCTTCAATGTGTCAACGCTTGACTTTAACTTGTCAACGCTTGAGCTGTCAGCGCTTGCTTTGTTCTTGTCAACGCTTTAATTGTTCTTGTCAGCGCTCAAGTGATCTGGCCTTAATTTATTCCCAACAATCCTCCCCTAAACTTGATATCCACTCTTATGATCAAGTTTCTGAATAAGCATTAAGGACTAGGAGGAGTCTTACAAACCTTCTCATATTGGTAATGAATAAATCTGATCAAATCTTTTGCCACGTCACTTGAATAATCTATTTCCAGCTGAGTATCCTTCATCTTTTCCAAAACAGCCTTGGATATGAAATACTGAGCATCCACAAGTAGATACTAAGCAAACTTTGTAGAACTCAAATGGTATACACCAGCAGCTGAATATAACCTCCATTGAAGACCACTGAGGTCATCTTCAAGATCCTTCCATATTGCAGGATCTTCCTCTTTTGTCCCACACATTCTTTTGAATGTGGTCCAAAGTTTTATTCCATTAGCTGAAGTTGGTGCTTCAGCCTCATACTTGGTCTCCAGCAACCTCCAAAGGTCCACAAGTCTTCTCTATCACAACTTGCAAATAAAGATATGAGAGTGGTAAAAGTGTGTACCTCCTTGCCAAATCTGCCAATCTTCCAGAATCCACATTCATCTTCTTCATAGCTCACAATTGGATTCCTGGAATCTAATGGTAACACTTGCACCATATCTGAAGCTTCTAATGGAGAGAGCTTGAGGCTCTTTCTTATAACTGTTCACTTGGATATAGTGGATCCATATCTTTTGGAAACTCAAATTTAAATCCCTTCTTCATTGGCCTGGGAATCATCATAGCTTTCTTGATTTCCATTTCTTCTGTAAGTTGCTCCTTTCTTTCATCTGAAAGAAGTCTGAGAGTGTTTGCTTCCTGCACTCTCACCCAAATGGGATAAGCCCTATGTTCCAACTCATCAAATGTCAAAGCCTTCAACTTCTGATGTGTCCATCCAACTCCATGACATCTGAGCAACATAAAATAGAGCTCCCTTCTATCCCTTTTCAACTCTGAGAGAATATTGCTTGCCTTGTGTTTCAAAATTACCTTACAATCCTTCTGAACTCTAAGAAGAAGCTCCAAACCCCATATTTGATCTGAAATGGTCAAGTCTGGATTATCCATGCAGCTTTCTTCCCAAGTATTGTACATTTGAACCACTTCTGGTATGTCAAAATCAACCTGCAACTTCAATTCTCTCAACTTTTCCCTAGCAAGCTCATCACCATACTCAAGCCTTTCAGGTTCTATAATCATCACACTTGAGTCTGAGCTAGCTCCATCACTTTCTTCTTCAGAAGTCACAACAAATGGTGACTTTTCCTTTTCACCTTGTTCCATCATTTGTTCAGCCAATCTTCTATCAAATTCAACTTGGGCTGCATCCTTTGGAACAATTTCTTCTACCAATTTACCCTTACCCTTATCTGATGGTGCAATGGTTGGTAAGGTAGATGGTAATACCTGAATAGAAACCTCCTTGATGATAGATGATGACTGGGATACATCACCTTCATGTGCAGGTCTGTCAACGCCCAAGTTTATCCTATCAGCGCCCAAAATACTGCTATCAGCGTCCAAATTTGCCTTGTCAACGCTTAAATATTTTCCCTCAGCGCCTTGTGTAACCTCTCTCAACATAGCTTTAAATGATAAATTTAAATTGGTGGGAGAGACTAAGGATGTATCAAAACCTGTTTGTTTCTTCAAAGTTGTAAGGGCTTCAGCAACATCCATTGATTGACCATCCTGGCTGCCCTTATCACTCAGATTTATTTGATCTCCCTCCCCTTTGGAAGACTCCTCCATACCCCTTCTAACACGATCACTTTCCAAAACAACAATCCTCTCCCTCAATTTCTTGAGTTCAAGGCCTTGTGAGCTGACAATTTGTACTAAGTCTGCATTTTGCTTTTGCAAGCTAATGAAGACTACCGTCAATTCCAAAAGAGTCATTGGTTCCAGTCTGCCCTCTTCTAAAATGGGGATTTGACCTCCCAAGTCAGATTCATTGGGCATGGATGAGGACTTAATTATGGTGGGACTGCCTTGGGCAACATCTAAGCCTGAACCAATAGTCCCAACCTCATCCAGGTCACCAGCCACACTTGTGGTGGTGGTTCTCTCTGCTACATGGCTAGGACCACCAGAGGAGAACACTCTAGTATTCCTTTGGCGTTTCATCAACCTATATTCAGGTGGTGTAGAAGATGGTGTGGAAGACTGGGTAGATGTGGGTTGGTTAAGGGGTGTTTGGGATTGTGAAGGTTGTGTGTCAGCGTTGGAAATAGGCACATCAACGCCAACATTTAATGTATCAGCGTTGAAGGGTTCTTGGCCAAGGTGCATGTGTTCAGGTGAAGGTAAAGGTTCAGGAATAGGTTCAAGTTGTGGTTGAGGGTCAATTTGAGGTTGGGGGTCTGGTTGAGGTTGTGCTGCTGCAATAACAGCAAGCATGGCTTGGGTTAAAGGTAAGTCTCTATTGGGTGGTGAATCCATCTTCACAAAAATAGCTTTCTTTTGCTCAGGGATCTTATAAAAATCATTGTGATCCCTTGAGCAGTAACCTTGATCATCAAAAACCATTTGCAGAAAACGGGGATAAGCTAAAGTCATTTTTGTCCCCTTGTTTTTACACATCCCCTCAAAAATCATTTTAGAATAGTTATATTTTTGCCCTGTTGCAATGCACACAATAGCGCTTGCAATGGATCTATTGATCTCATTGTGTGCAGTACATTTGGGACTCAAACATTGAAGGAGGATATGTATGAGGTACTTCCAGGCTGGGGGAAATTCCTGCTTATGATACTTGTTTAGAGTACCTTCATCAGGAAAGGGATATCCCAAATCCCTAAGCCCTTGTTCTATTTAATTTATGGGAAGGGTGACTATACCATCAGCATCATCAAGATGCAAGGCTTGGCGTACCAAGGCCTTAGTAACCACCCAAGACCTCCCATGAACAATAGAAGTTAATGTGGTCACTCCATTAACTGTTGAGGAACTAACAGTGTTCCAAAACTGCTTAATGTGTGTGACTGGAATGAGTGGTGCATGAGAAAGAGCATACCTTAAAGGGGATGCGTTCAAATACGCCACCATTTGTGTGTATTGAGGAAACAGATCATCATCAGCTTCAAGATAAGCAATCATGTTGTGTTGTGATCTGAACCCCAATGCCAATTCTGCTGAGTTAAACTTTGGTGCCATTGATGAAAGCTGGTAAATTTAAGTGTAGAAGATGAAGTTGATAAGAGAAAAGTGTTAGACAAGAATTATAGATACCCTGTTTAAAATAGTAGCCAAATTTATAGGAGAGAAGGAATGCATGTGATTGGCCCAAAAATAGGCAAAGATTTTCAAAAACTAATCATGAAAATATTGAAAAAAATTATAAGGTATCTCATGCATTAAATGAAAGTAACAACTCCAAAAATTACGGCTTGAAAATATGTCAAAAAGTAACAACTGGGTAGGTCCCATTGAGTGTCAACGGTCAAAAATAACCTATCAACGCCCAACGGCTATAATCTTGTCAACGTTCGCCTAAAGCCATGTCAGCGTTCAATTTGGTCACAACAACGCTTGGAAAAATCTTGTCAGCGTCCAAAAATAAAAATATTTTAAAAAGTGAAAAATGACCTTAACAAGTAATTTATCCTAGAGAAGATAACCAAAAGCTGATAATTATCATAGGGCGGCAAGCACTGTCCAGTTATGCACACTTGCATAAGCAAGATAGACATAACAGTCCTCTAGTGTCCCTTGCTAACCAAAATTCTTAACAACAAAGTTACCTTATAAAATCCTTGTTACTCCCAGGTAAATTCCATATCAAAATCATTCCCAAGTCTCCCAATAGACCACAACCAATTCTAGGCCAAAAATGTCTTGGCAGCATGCAAAGTTGATATACTATGCATGCTACAGTGCCTCATGGTTTAGTAAAACTAACCCATACTCACCTGTGGACACAATCTAGAATTGTGATAAGAGTATCATATGGATACCCAAAAATCCTAAAGGTTCCTAAAACCTCCCTTTAAACTATGATACAAAAAGTTTGCTAAAATCATGCATGAACATAAAAATTTATGTCAAGATAGGAATGAAACATTCCAACCATCATCCATAAATAAAAACTTGTCCAAATGCTTCTCCATTGATCCATAAGCAACTCTGTATCCAATGGTATACTGCTAACACCATCTGCACATTTAGATTAAAAACCACAAAACTAACATTGTTGCTGACAACGCCCCGATAACACATGACAGCGTTGAGGGAAGCTTTGTCAGCGTTAGACAATTATATTGCTGACAACGTTGCAAAAACACTTATCAGCGTTCAAGCAACCTTTGTCAGTGTTAGAAAAATATAGTGGAAAATCTAAATCATCAATAAGACCAATAATAATAATGCATCATCCTGTACATACTTTTACAAAAAGAATCCAAAACACATATTAAGTGAGATTAACCATTCCAATACTTGTTACCAAGTATTGAAATCTCCCAGCATCAAAAGGTTTAGTTAATAAATCTGACACATTTTCCTCAGTGTCAACCCTATCTGGTTGTATTAAACCTTTTTCAAAGCAATCTCTTATAAAATGGTGTCTAATTTCTATGTGTTTAGTTTTAGAATGACGTACAGGATTCTTAATGATGCATAAAGTACTATTATTGTCAACAAATATCTTAGTATGCATGAAATTATACCCATAGTCCAACAGCTGGTTCTGAATCCACAACACTTGACCACAACATGCTGCTGCAGCCACATACTCTACTTCAGTTGTAGAATTAGCCACCACTGTTTGTTTCTTGCATTGCCAAGATATTAACCTACTCCCAAGAAACTGACATCCACCAGTTGTGGATTTCCTGTCAAACTTATCACCTCCATAATCACTATCTGAATATGCAATCAGCTCCAATGGTGAATCCTTTGGGTACCACAAACCAAGACTGGGATAACATCTTAGGTACCTAAAGATCCTCCTCACAGCATAAAGGTGACATTCTTTGGGAGTCACTTGATGGCGTGCACAAGCACACACAGCAAACATGATATCAGGTCTGGAAGCAGTAAGATACATCAAGGATCCAATCATGGATCTATAATGCCTGACATCAACATCTTTCCCATCTCCAATCTTTCCCCAAGGGTGTTCTCTATCCATAGGAGTAGTAGCCCTCTTTTCATGTGGAGAAAAGCCAAACTTCTTCAAGATCTCAGCAACATATTTGTCCTGGGAGATGAAGATACCATCCTCTTTCTGCTGAACTTGTAAACCAAGAAAGAAGTTCATCTCCCCCATAGCACTCATCTTGAATTTGTCTGTCATAAGCTTGGAGAAATCCTCACTCATCTTTGGATCAGTAGAACCAAAAATGATATCATCAACATAGACCTGCACAAGCAACACATCCTTGCCTTTCTTCTTTGTAAACAGTGTCTGATCTATGGTGCCCCTCTTGAATCCATTGTCCACCAAATAGGTAGACAAAGTACCATACCATGCTCTAGGAGCTTGATGAAGGCCATACATAGCCTTTTTGACTCTATACACTTTATCTGGATGCTCTGGATCCTCAAAACCAGGAGGTTGCATGACATATACTTCCTCAACAATGGTGCCATACAAGAAAGAACTCTTGACATCCATTTGATAGACTGTGAAGCCCATGCAGGAAGCATAAGCTAGAAAAATCCTAATAGCTTTAATCCTTGCAACTGGTGCAAAGACCTCCTCATAGTCTATTCCCTCCTCTTGTGTATAACCTTGAGCCACTAACCTTGCCTTGTTTCTGACCACAATGCCTCTTTCATCTCTTTTGTTCCTTAGAACCCATCTTGTCCCTATAGGTCTGACATATCTAGGACAATCAACCAGCTCCCAAACATCCTGAATTGCAAATTGGTGAAGCTCATCCTGCATTGCTTCCACCCAACTTGGTTCTTTGAGAGCATCAAATATTTTCTTGGGTTCTTCTTGTGACAGAAAACATGCAAACAAACATGCTTGCACAAGAGGGGTATCAACCTTCTTGTGTATATTGGCAATAAACCCACCAAGACCTTGATGAGATCTTCTAGTCTGAACTGGAGTCATAATATCACCAATGATCTGAGATGTGGGGTGATTCTTCATTGTGGAAGTAAGAACCCCTCCTTCAAAAAGTCTGGTGTCCTCAACCTCACGCTCCAAGTTGCCAATATCTTCTTCATCAGACTCTCTTATATCAACATAAGGATGACCTTCTTCATAAGAATTGGAAGGTTCACCTTGTTCAAAAGTGGAAGAGAAAAGATGTGCAAAGGTGTTGTCAACGTCTGAACCTTGTTTGTCAGCGCTTGGGCTAACAACGCTTGAAATGTTGTTGTCAACGTCTGAGCCATCAACGTCTGAATTGGTCTTGTCAGCGCTATATTTGCCTTTGTCAGCGCCTGAAGAACCATGCATGTTTGTATCTGGTGGTATTTGGAAACCACCATTATCTTGTCCAGCAGCAGCAGCAGCAGCAGCAAAAGCATCTGTCCAAATGGGAATTGTGACATATTCAAATGTAGGAGATGCCTTTTCTGCTTGTGATCCAACCTTCTCATGAACCTGTGTACCTGAGACATTAACAACTTGTTCCTCCACAACATTTGAAGTTACCTTCACAATGTCTGGATTAGTGACAGGCATATAATTTAAAGTTCTAGATAAGGGTTCCAAATCAAACAACCAATTAGGACCACTTTCAGGATCACTAGGTTTATTCTCTAAGAACCTAACATGTACTCTCTCAACAATACGTTTGTCCTTTTTAAGATAAACCCTATAACCCTTGCTCTGGACTGAATACCCCATGAAGTAACCCTCATCACCTTTTGCACTAAATTTCCCTAAGGCATCACTAGTATCCAACACTACTACATGACAACCAAAAGGTCTGAGAAAACCAATATTAGGTTTTCTACCCCAAAGTAACTCATAAGGTGTTTTGTTCTGAATTTTGTTAACCAATGCTCTATTTTGCACATAGCATGCTGTATTAACAGCCTCAGCCCAAAAGGCTATTGGAAAGTGAGCATCAGCCAACATTGTTCTGGCTGCTTCAATTAGGGTTCTATTTTTCCTCTCAGCAACCCCATTTTGTTGTGGGGTTCTAGCAATACTAAATTGCCTAGTAATTCCTTTCCTGGCACAAAAATCATCAAGCTTCTTGTTCCTAAATTCTCCACCATTATCACTCCTAAGCATTTTAACCTCATTGCCAGACCTTTTCTCAATCTGAGTGATAAAATCAATAAGAACATCAGCTGTATCACTCTTCATAGCTAGAAAGAATGTCCAAGTAAATCTAGAAAAGTCATCTGTGACAACAAAGCAATATGACTTACCATTCAAACTCTCTATATTTGTTGGACCAAAGAGGTCCATAAGAAGCATATGAAGAGGTCTGGAACTAGTATGCACCTGTTTGGACTTGAATGAGACCTTGTGTTGCTTGCCTTTAAGACATGCAACACAAGAGTGGTCATTGTGGAAGGCCTTCTCAGGCAAACCATCAACTAAACCAAGCATCACAAGTCTATTTATATTTTTAAAATTTATGTGCCCTAGTCTCCTGTGCCACAAATTACTCTCATCTACTAAGGCCTTAACATAAAAACAAGACATATTTTTATTCATTTTAATCCCATTTAAATTCACATTATATATGTCCTTATGCCTAGGTGTTCTATACTCAATATATTTCTCATCAGGGATCTTAAAATCCTTGCTTAACACCAAGCACTCAGTATCAGTGAAAAGAACTTTATTTTTGTTATCACAAACTTGTGATACACTAAACAGGTTGTAATCAAGTTCTTTTACCAGGAAGACGTTCTCAAAACGCAGATTATTGGTGAGAAGGGTTCCTTTGCCTGTGATAGTTCCATATCCCCCTCCAAAGTATACCTTATCACCATCTTTAATAGGAGTGAAGTTCGTCAGATAGTCTTCCTTCCCTGTCATGTGCCTTGAGCATCCACTATCCCAATATCCATAATCATTGATCTGTCTTTGAATGCCCTGCACATAAAGAAAACAAATTAGTTTTCTTTGGGAACCCAAGTCTCAGAAGACTTGGATTCATCTGGTTGTTCAATAAGAACAGACTTAGTTCTCACAATAACCCCATTCTCATCCCTTTTAGGATGAAATACCCAGTTAACCCCAATAGGTTTTGTAATGACCTTTGAAATGTAATTAAATCTATTGCAAGTCATTGAAATCCCATTTTCATTAGAGTTTTGATCTTTCTTGGGTCTCCATGTTAAGCTTGAAGAATATTTAGACCCCTTACCTTGTGGCTGCAAATATTTAGGTCTGGTCACGTTTCTGTCAGCGTTAGAATTTGTCCTGTCAATGCTGAATTTACCCTTGTCAGCGTTGAATCTAGGGTTTGCTACAGGAACCCATTGCCTATTTGACCAGTTGTTTGTCTTTTGAAAAGGTCTTTGTCCATGAGTGTTAGACCTTCTAGAAAATAATGGGGCAGGTCTAATCACTTGTGGACTTTGCTGCACACAAGGTTTGGGTGTGACAACGTTTGACTTCCTAACAACGTTGACTTTCTTCCTATCAGCGCTGAAATTGTTCCTGTCAGCGCTGGCTTTAGGAGCGTTGACACACTTGTATGCCAAATGTGAAAATCTACCACAAGAGTAACAGGCTTTCATAGACACAACCTTAGGTCTAGAAGAGAAGAAACCTGTTCCATGATTGCTAACTTGGCTCTTGGGTGACCTATTATTCCTATACATCTCTACATATTTAATGGTAGGTCTTCTAACAGTGTTTGAGCCTAGATCAACAGCTTTACCAGTGATTGGGTGAGTAACCTTAATAGGTGGTGATTCATTGGGACTTTCACATAGCAAACCTCCCTTAACAAATAAAGTAGGGTTAGCTTTCTTCCACTCATTTAGGTCAGTTAGTTTTTGTTGATACTCTTCCACTGGAGTGACAACTCTTGGTGGAGGAATGAATTCCTCCTCTTGGCATTCTTGTATACCAGTCCAAGACAAGTCCTTTCTAAGGACAACATAGAAGTCACCAGCTGGTGGTGGAACCAGAGAGTAATCATTCATCCCAATCCCAGTCATGTCCTTAGGATCCCTTTGCTTAGCTACACAGTCTCCAAGGGTTTGGGTGGCTCTATCAAATCTTTGAATTTTGAGGTCAACATTATCTTTATTCTTAATGGCCTCATCTAACTTAGCCTGTAGGTCTCTATTAACCTTTGTCATGATGTTCCTAACATCCATACTACCCTCTAGCTCATGTTTTAAGATGTTGATCTTATCTTTTAAGTCAAATTCCATTTTCTTGTATTCAGAAACGGTTTTCTCAGTTTCAGTAAGAGCTACTTGGTAATTAGACAATTTACACCTTTCAGTGCTCATATCATCTTTTAGTTTTAACACCTCTTTGTTAAGTCTTTCAGTGTTTAACCTACAACCTTTGCTACAAAAAGCATCATCATATACCTTATTATCAGATGAAGAGGAGGAGTGTGCCATGAGAGCATATTCAACATGCTCTTCTTCTTCAATATCAGCAACCAAAGCTTTATCCTCTTCAGCATTCTTAGCCAGATAGCTCCAATCCCATCCTGTACCATCAATTCCTTGAACTGCAACCATGGCTTTGGAATCCTGAGCTTTAACAACCTGACTTGAGGGTTTACCAGCATCAGATCTTCTAGGAGATCTGCATTCCCTCATGAAGTGCCCCATACGATGACAGTTGTAGCATTCAACTTTAGATTTATCAAATCCAGCTGTGTCTTTAGCATTGAAGGTCATCTTCTTTTTAAACCTTTTGTTCCACCTATTTGCTCTTATACTAGCAAGAG
This sequence comes from Glebionis coronaria, assembly GCA_025667525.1. NCBI lineage: Eukaryota > Viridiplantae > Streptophyta > Magnoliopsida > Asterales > Asteraceae > Glebionis > Glebionis coronaria. Next base: position 317,738,508 of record CM046878.1, read on the forward strand.
CCATGTTCCACTTGATGTCCATCTCTTCCAAGTGCTCATCACTTATCTGCTCAACGTCCTCATATGTAATCACTGAACCATTGGGCAAAGAAGCAATGTAAGCACACATAGTATCCAAATCCAAACCAGCAGGTTTAACTCTTGGGGAGTCATTCATGAATGTGTCAGCGTCTGAATAGGAGACGTTGACAGGACTTGTTCCAGCGCTGACAAATGATGATCCAATAACTGGATGCATAAAAGAGTCCTTCTCATTGAATTGACCTTCACTATGAGAGAACAAGGCCATGTTGCTGGTGGTAGATTTGCTTCCATGCTCTGAAATAGTTTCATCTTCCAACAGTCTTAGTTTGTTGTAGATGTCATCAAACGAGGAGCTCTTGTAAGTATTGTTGGCAAGAATAGATCTTGCATCAATCTTCCATGCCTCACCAAGACTTTTAAGAAAGGTAGCATTGGTGTCAACATCACCAACTTGTGTCCCCATGAAGGACAGCTTGCTTGTGATGTCAAGCAATCTGCTTCTCACACTACTCAGTTTCTCATTGGGTTGAGCTTTGAAGACAGCATAATCATGCAGAAGTTGCTTTTTCTTTTCTTCCTTAGTGTCTGCATTGCCACCATATGCAACTTTAAGTGCTTCCCAAAGATCCTTAGCAGATTCATAGCCTCTATATTTATGCTGGTTTTCTTGTCCCAAAGAGACTTTCAGAATATTTAGGGCTTTCATGTCAACCCTTTTCTTTGCAATATCTTCAGCACCTACAGCTCTACCATCTCCAGGTTTTTCTCTCTTATCTTCTTCAGGGCATCCTTCAACAGCTGTTCTTTGACTAATGGCATCAAGAATCTTTTGAGCCTTATTGAATGAGTTTCCATATTCAATAATCTCCCAGAGTGTGTAGTCATAGATCCCCAGATATTGTTCAAAGTTGAACTTCCATAAGTCAAAGTTGGTTGCATCAAGCATGGGAATCCTGATGTTTGGTAAGGGTGAGGAGGAGGTGGTTATTGCTTCAGACATGATGTTTTTAGGGTTTCTGAGAAAATTAGGGTTTTGGTGTTTTTAGGGTTCTGGTGTTCTTCAAAGATCAAAAGTTCCTCAACAAGCTCTGATACCACTTGTTGATCCCAAACTTAGATCGATTAGCTTTGTGTATACGAGATTAGATCAAGTAATACACGTAGAGAAACCTTTGTATATGCTTTATGAATCTAAGTGTTATGCGGAATTTAACACTTAAACAAGAACACACAAGATGTAAACAAACTTTCATTTTGATTATGAATGTCGAACTTGCTTACAAAGAAAGATGTTTACGAATGAAAACTTATATAAAACTTGATATTGAACATTAACCTAAAGGCCTTCTTTTATAGATACAAGAAGCCTTGTACAATAATCTACGTATCAACTATTCTAGGTAAAGATAAATATAGAAAATACATTGTCGTTTCTATCCTTACTAGAAGTATTCTAGAATATAATAAACGTGTAGATTATATCTTCCATCAGTGCTTGTCTTCAATGTGTCAACGCTTGACTTTAACTTGTCAACGCTTGAGCTGTCAGCGCTTGCTTTGTTCTTGTCAACGCTTGAATTGTTCTTGTCAGCGCTCAAGTGATCTGGCCTTAATTTATTCCCAACAGAATCGAGGAGTACCCGTAAATAAATGGGGATGAGACAAGTGGGACACTTGCCCCACCCCCATCAAAACCGGCCATATTTAGCCACTTACACCATGAGGTGTCAAAACCTCATAAACAAATGCAACACTTGTTGCTAAAGCTTACTTTGTAAGCTAAATAAACATCAAAACTAACAACCTAAAACCACTCACTCATTTTCTCTCATGCAAAACCACATATTTCCTCTCTATACTCCATTGTTTCCGTCCACTTCTTCCACCCTAAACACCCCATTCATACAAATTTTAACCACAAACATATGTTATAATTAACATATGTTAATCTCCATTCAAAAAGAAGAAGATTGGTGCAAGTTTTAACACCCAAGGAGGAGTTTCTATGAAGTATTAGGGCTGATTTTCCACAAGGAGTTTATGAAGATTGGTGGTCGTGAAGATGGTCTTGGTGCATCATAAGTTTCTCCATCAAAATCCATGTTTTGATCAACCTACATCATCATGGTGGTATAAAGATTGTCCTCCTCATCTTCTTGTTATTTTGATTATGTAATCTTGTATTTATTTTACTTATGTATATGTATATGATGATATGATAATATGATGATTAAAAGTGTTGTGTGGGGATTTGGTGTTGATAAACATGATTAAAAAGGTGAAAAACTATAAAGAACAAGGCTAAAATCTTGCTTAAAAATGATGGCTGTATAAAACAGTAAAGAAACATGTCATGAACTGATAAAATGATGAAGTATAATGGATTTTCAGTAAGCTATGGGTCTTGTACACATGTGAGAGTTGGCCATGCAATGGAATCATTGTAATGAGTAAGATATGATCAAAACAAGTTTAAGATACAAATCTAAGTTCACTGTTTTGGACGATTTTTAGAAATTACTTAGAAGATGATTCAACAGTAGCTATAGAAGATTTAAATGGAGCACATATCATGTAGTTTATGTGATAAAAAATTGAGCTTCTATTTCCATATAGAACTCTAGATATGGCAGTTTTGGTGAAAGTGAAGATAAAAATCAGATTTTGGAAATTAAAGTATAATACTATTATATAAGCACTCAAGATTTAATAGTATAAAATATAAATTAAAACCCACTAACTTATATAATACATTTATATAAATATTTACAATGGTAAGTAAGTGGGCATTTTATAAAAATGGTAACTTGTTAAGTTTTATAAGTTATAAAACTATAAACATGATTTTTACGACTTTTTCGGCTAATACCGTAAAATTAACGTTTTTGTTAAATAAAACTTAGATGGTTGGACCCGTCTAATGTGAACTTTATAAAACTCATATACTGATATATAAACATATATAACAAGTAAAAACCGATAAAACCCGAACTAATTAACATACGGACATTAACGGACTAAATTAACGTTATTGGACTAATAATACAACAAAAATGGACTAAAACACTTATAAACTTATTATTGGGCTTAACCCATTTAGGCCCAACTTGTAAAGTGTAGATATTGATAATATAAGTATAACATGGATTGATACAAGTTAAAGAACTTATAATAAGTTTATTGGACTTAAAACGCGTAAATAGGTAAAACTAGTAAACTAGTATAAAAGTTATCGACATATAACACTAAAATGAGTAAACAAGAATATGTAAACCTACTTGATCATCATATATATATAATCATCATATGTATACATAATTGATATTTTTATAAAGTCATTGGACAAACGTCTAAGACCGATTATTATTTATATTGGTTTCCGTGATTGAAGCACGTACCGTACATCCGAATCGCCGATAACCGTCTTCCCACATCAATGTGATTTCATAGCCTCACACTCTTTTAAAAGTTTTTATGAAATGATTTATAAACCCGCGAGGGAGATAACATGTTAGTTTTTATAAAATAGGACACCATTTTTCCCGATTGTTTGTTTATTGATTTGGACCCGAATGATTGTATGACCCGATTGTATGACCTGATAAATGATTAAAGGACCCGATAGATGAAATTAAATGGATTATTAAAGTTAGGTTATGTCACTAAAAGTCCCATTAGCATGAATTGTGAACTACCGGGATTTGGTAGACGCTTATGCATATAATAGTACTATTTGGGGACGATCACCCCAGTTCGCGCCTTGACGGTTGATCCACGTCGTGCCACATTGATTGGTAAGCGAATTTATGTATGAGAAGATTTCCATAGCGTGACCTTTGTGACGACACGCTACTTTAGATGGGCAAATTGAGTATCGGTTTAGCTACCCGTTGTTGTTTTAGTAAGGTAACAATGTCATGCGGCTTATAATAATCCAAATTAAAGAAATACTATTAGACGCACCGAATTACGATGTATTGCCTGACTAGCAATACGGGGTCATACTATTGATATTATGTTCGTGTTTTGGTTTTTCATAACCATATTCATATAATGGTTTTTATTTAAGTTTTTACAATGTCATAAGACGTATTGTATGATGTTTTTACGACATTGGATCGTATAATGATTTTTAAGGCAAATGCCTATATTATGATTTTCGATAAGGATTTGTATAAAATGGCTTTGGCTATTTTATGGCCTATTAAAATGATTTGTACAAAATGATTTTCAGTAATAATTTTATACTGATATTATATTGATGGATTTTATTAAACTCTATGAATTCACACGGCGTTATCGCTGACCCTTTTCTTTTAACATGTTTTATCTCAGGTACTTGGAGGTAATTCTTGGGAAGACAACAAGAATTCATGGCCCGCACTTAAACAATTATTTTCCATTCAAATATTTTGTAAAACTTTGTATGAAATAATATGACTTGGGACCGATATAACTTTGATATTTATGAATGGAAATGCTTTATTAATAAACGACGCGATTTTTATGCGTTGTCTATGATGTGAGTAATGTGCTATCCCATAACACCAACTAGTCTTCCGCTGTATTGAGTTGTATAAATTTGGGGGTGTTACAGATTGATTATGACATGACAACATTGTCATTGTTGATGGGAACCCGTGTAGAAATTCCCTAAAAGATAAGGTGTTGATTATCAAAAGTGATCTAAATAATTCTTGATGGATGACCATATCCTGCATTTAGAATTGAAATTATACCATGAATGGTTATGAACTAGTCATAGATATTGTAATCTATAAAGAACTTAAAGTAAATGTATTAAAAGATGTTTTTGTTATCTGAAACTTTAGGAGGTAATTGCTAGTGAATTACCTAGACTTTCGCCATTAAGGCAAGTTGAATTTGGTATTGATTATATTTCCAGTGCTGCACATGTGGCATGTGCACTATACTTCAGCACCATCTGAATCGAAAGTGTTACCGTACAACTGAGAAAGTTGTCGGAGAAAGCTTTTATTCTACCAAGCTCGTCATCATGAAGAGCTATGGTATTATCATTCCTTATATTTATTGATTTCCGTGAACTAAGTAAATCGACGATCCAAATCGATATCCATTACCCAAGATGAGAGATTTGTTTGTTCATTTACAAGGTTCTAGCGTATGTTCTAAAGATTTAATCCACGACATGGTTATCATCAACTTCGCGTCCGCGAAGAAGATTATCTATTCCAATCACTACATCCAGAACTTGTAATGAACATTATGAGTTTCACGTGATATCGTTTGGATTGACTAATGCACATGTAGCATCCATAAATTTGGTGAACCACGTGTATAGGCTGTATTTGATAAATTCATGCTGGTGATCATTTAGGACCATTTGTTTGTTTATAAGAATAAGAAGGGTTTAATAATCATTAATAAATTGCCCTGAATCGGCCGAGCAATGAAAACCTGTACCTTGAATAATTAACATGTGATTAAATACTAAATCCTTTATATTATTTAACCGTGTGATTAATAGATAATGGAATATATTGACTCTTTAAAGATTAGAGCCATTAAGGCTTTTGGTTATACCAAAAAGAAAAGTGCAAGTATGTTTTGACAAATGTTTTAACAAAGGATTTTTAAGGGATCATTCACTTATACCAAACCATTTAACTAAACTCCTGTTTAGGGGTAAATGTTTGTATATACCTCAAGACAACCTAAGAGGGATTGAGGAAACCAGTTAAACCATGCCCTGAAGTTTGAAACGACAATTTTTGCTTTTCAGCTAAGAAAATTCTGACCAAAGTATAACCAAAGATTTTTCGAACATTTACGGATCTTATTAATTATTTTAATTATTTTCGATAAATAAACAAAAATCTTGTTAATTAAATTCAAATTTATTTTGAACATTTTCATATAATTGGTCGAACTAAGAAATTTAAAATTTTTACGTTTACGTTTCATAAAAATTGAATATTTATTATTTAATTACTTGAAATATTTATCGTCGCTTTAAACGTCGGATTAAGCAAAACTGATAAAAATAATAGTTGAGACGAGACTAAAACTTAGAAAATATGAAGAAAGAAATTCTGAATGAATTGTGGTCATGATAATTATTTCATCAGGAAAAGTGAATGTAGAAAGGATAAAGAACCAATTAGGATGTGTTTCTTAATAATGACTGTGCAAAATAAATCGCCGAGCAATTTCAAATATATCCGATGCTTGTGAAAAGGAAAATATAGATAATAAAAGGGGTTTGCAGCTAATGTGAACCATTAGAATTGAGAAGCCGATGGCGTTAAATGTATAAAAGGCCGCTTGTGGTTGTCTAAATATGGAGATTTTGAGATTTAGTCATATTAGAATCTCATAAGTTTAAGTATTCTATTCATGTCATTTATGACTAAATGTATCTTTATCTGAAGAAGTTGTACTGACGGCAAATTATGAAGGCAGACATCGCCTCATACATTAGTAAACGTCTAACTATTGCAAAGGTCATCATCTAAATTTAATTCGATTTGGGTCATCGTCGACAGACTGACCAAATCTACTAATATCATTCTTGTTAATGATAGATTCTCGATGAAGAAATTGACTCTTTGTATTTAAAGAAGTTGTGTAAACATAGTGTGCCTGTATCGATCAACTCTATCAAGATCCTCGCTTCGCATCGAATTTTTAGAGATTTGCTCAGAAGTCATTGGGAACGAACCTTGATGAGAGTACTGTTTACCACCCCAATCGAAGGGACGAGGTAAAGTAACGATACAAGACACTAGAAGTGTTGTTTTATGCTTGAATAATTGACCTTTGGTAATAAACCGTATAATCCCTTTCCTTTGGAGAGATCATCATTGATAATTATCGCATTAGGATCTAGATCGAATCTTGTTAGGATCTAAATATGAGAGCATCTGTAAGCAGGAGTTGGGATGAAGACACCCGACATACGCCCACTGTGAGTTGGACATGTCTTTTAGGTTTAAGGTTTTCTATGATGACAAACGTAACCTTACAAATACCCGACCTGCGAGACCTGAAATGATTGTTGAAATTAGGACCTGATTATTGATTGCCATTAGTGGGTAGGATGTTATGTGAATATGAAGTGTACATATTGAAGTGCCAGATGGGTAGCAAGTTATGCCAAAAAATTTTACTTTGGAAAAATGAATAGATGATCTGAAAGATCATGGGAAATAAGTCCCCGTTGTATGGGACCATTGAGATAATGTAAGAAGGTTGGTTTGAAAGGCATATAAGATGGATCTACCCTAGGACTTCAAGGGCTGCGTGAATTATGTTTCGTATATCGAACTTGATAAAATGTCTATCAAGCGAAAATCTGATTTCTTCTTGATGAAATTTAGATCTGTGAAAAGTTGCATTCATCAAAAACCCGTGAACATCATGGATAGAGAAAGTAAGTCAACATTAATCCTGTTCGTATTCCCGTAGTTATGTTTGATGAAACTCGCGTATTGTAATGAATTACACTTGTGAGAAAAGATCGTATGTGTAGGAAATACCCACATGGCTCTAACTCTATAAGAAGCGAGTAGTAAGATAAATCGATCTTTGAGGACAAAGATCCTGTTTAGGGGTAAATGCTGTGACAATCCGTCAATTTATGGTCGATATTTTATTCTCAAGAATTATTTGAAAACATTATTTTAATGTTATATTATGAACTCACTCAACTTTGGGAAGAAATTTGGGTTACATCTTGAAGCAGCATCGACTACGTCCAAACCGGAGGATTCTACGTTACTTGCTTACGTTTACATATACCATTTTTGGTGACAGTCCAACACTTCAGGAAATAAATGTATCCGTGAATATTATTTTTGGGATTTTAAATTTGTGTTGGTTCATAAACTCACAAATTTACGAGAAGAGACTAGGACTTACGTGTATAATTTAACGTCCTTTACGACTAAACCGGAAACCCTAGGATTACGTATTTACGTTTTTGAACTTCGTTTTTGATGAGAAATTTTTTATTAGAATCGTTTTGTGTCGTAGATTCATAATTTATAAAAACGTTTTTCGTAAAACAACCCGAGAGTACGTAAATCGAGGAAACTAGAATCGAGGAGTACCCGTAAATTAGTGGAGATGAGAAAAGTTTACACTTGCCTCACCCCCACTATGGGTCGCATAAACAAGCTACAACACACCCTTTTGTTGTCAATTTTTCTAGTGTACATAGGACACTTGTCCTTCTTAATTGACCAAAACCATCAAACAACTAGCTAAACTATGAAACCATTTCACATACATGCAAAACTCCATTTTCTCTCTTCCCCTCTCTCTATGAATTTCCACCACCACCAAAATCATCATCATACACAAAAAATTTAACCACAAATCTAATGTATAAGTTACATATGATGATAACCTATTGAAGACATGAAGATTGGAGGTGATCTTAACAACTAGCAAGGAGTTTCCATGGAGATCAAGGGCTGATTTTTGGAGAAGTCTACAAATATTTTGTGATCCTAGAAGTGGTGTTGATATCTCATAAGATTGGTTACCCAAAACCAAGCCTTGTTCATCATCAATCCCATCTTTTCATCACTTTGGTGGTATAGAGATTGTTCTTCCTATCCTCTTGTTATTTTGAATATGTAGTCATGTATTTTCTTTCCTAATGTATATGTATATGATGATAAAAATATTGTGTGGGGATCATGTGTTGATAAACTTGGATAAAAACATTGAAAATATATGTAAAAACGGTTAAATCATGCTTAAAATAGTTGGCTGTATAAAAACAGTGAATAACTATAACACCCCCACCAAATGCTATGCGCAGCAGAACTACAACATTTGGGTGCTATACAGTTATCATCACACACAAGCTATTTCGAACGACTCAAAGAGACGTAGAAATTTAAACATAAATTAAAGATTGTTTAAAACAACAAAGTCTACTGTTTTCCAAACCCCAAAAATAATATAAAACAGAGTTTGCGTTTTGGTCCCCACTGAATCTCAACCCAAAATACAATTTACGTTCACATGACATAATATAAGGTATTTAAGTGCTAAAAGGAAGGAAAAACAAAGTAGACCGCCAAGCCACAACAACTTCCATCCTCGCATGCTCCACTGCTATCAACCTTGATTACCTGAAACACATGCTTAAAATCGTCAACACAAAGGTTGAGCGAATCTATAGGTTTATCAAAACATCAGTTGAACATAAGTGTTAAAAACCAATCATGATCATTTAATAGCATTGTGGCCATACAATCTATTATTCAAGGATATGACAATTGTGTTTAAGCTCATGACACTAAACCGTTAACTCAATCACCCGCGTAATAATTACCGGCGTGATTCAGATGAAACCAAGGCCCCTAATAAGGCATCAGCTGCAATTATACCTTATCTCTTATCACAAATTATCCGTCCGCAGGGGGTATCAACGTACTAGCCCTCGTCTCGGATAGGGTAGTCAACCCCATAGTACTATCACTTTGTATAAGCGGCTATTTCTAATCCACGCTAGGACTAAACAATAGTTAATAGTTCATGAATTTAGGGACTTTTGCAACTAGGTACTCAACACAATTTCAAAGGCAACATTCGGGTCCAACAATCATTCATGACTTATGTTCATTTTCATTTAAATAGCATGTATCCCCCTCGCGGGTAAAATCATTTGAAATAAGTAAAGAGCGAGGCTATAGACTCACCTTGCGTAGTAGTAGTGGTTCTAGCGAAGACGTAACGAGAAATGTCACCGACGACGTGGATGCCCGGGAAAACAAACACTTGACCTAAAAATCAAGGTACGTAAACCAAATCAATACTCCGCGTACATAATTGTACTAAACACACGCAAATGCAAACACACTCAATGCTTATGAAAACTCACGCCAAAGTCAAACAAGTAATTGTTACTAGACTTATACAATTTATCAATGTTATTAAAGTTACTATCCATTTTACGGTTTCGCCGATACTTACCAAAAGTATGGGCTGTTTTACTAGACATAACCCTTGTTATAAAAATTAAGAAAATTCTCAAAAATACCTTAAGACCTGTAGAAAACCCATTTTTAATCCCATTAAAAGTTTTCTCTTTTACGACCCGTTGCTCAACACATTACTAAACCTACATTTTTCGGACTGAAATTGCACTTTGACCAAGTCGGACTCATTTGACCCATTTAAAATTCACCATTGACCCCTACGACACCTAAGTCTAATAATAGACTCAAATACACAGGTTTGAGACCAAAAATCAACCTTTGACCTTTTACCAAACTATATCTATGGTCCCCGGGATTTGACCCAAAACCAAACACAAATTCGGATTGTGTTGATTCTCATCTCCCGGTACACGAATTTTCAAAATAGCATAACTTTTGACTCGTTTGGAGTTAAAAGCTCTATCTTATACCTAATCGAAGCTAAAAAGAAGCTCTACAACAATACCCTATCTTCTCAACCTGGACTTAGACTTAAGCCCACGAAAAATAACCTTAAACAATCTGTTCTAAAATCACTTCTTCAAAATCATTCCAACACTTGTTTTGACCCATTTCCCACTTCGCCAATACATCAATTAACCTATATTTATCATCTATAACATTCCTTAAACTCCTAACCACTTGTATGATCAATATGACTTTACTAAAAGTTATAAACAAATGCATGCACTCAAATGAAAACAATTAAAATAATATTAACAATAACAATAGAACCTTACATTGATTAAATGGATCAAAACCACCAAGAACACCCAACCCCCCCCCACAAATTCGTGGGTTTTGGGGCTGTGGAACACCAAATACATAATCCCCACCTTGTTTTATTAATTATCTTTACTCATAAACACATTTAAACACAAACCCACGAAATTAATTAGATCAAAACATAATTTTTATCAAAATATTTCAAAAATTAGATCTAAAAAAAATGTTGTTGCATGTTTGATTTTTGTGGTGGGATTTACTTATAATGATGTTAGAAACATGGGACATTGATTAGATTTGCAAGAAAATAATTTTTGATGGTGGTTCTAGGGTGGTGATGGGTGGCCGTGGGGTAGGAGAGAAAAGGGAGAGAGTGTGTAAAAAATTTGAGGTGGAAATGATTTGTGTGTGTGTCTAAGTTCCCTTTTGTAAAAATGGAGGGACCAAAATTGACAACTTAGCTATATTTTGGCCTTAAGTGAAAACGACTCTTCTAAATAGCGGAAACGACCTATTAGTCGACTTGAAAATTTTACGGAAGTCGGGGGTTGTCCCGAACACTCGAAAATACTTTTAAATGGTTCAAACGCACACAAAACGAATATACACATGGTTCCGACTCGACTTAACACGTAATAAAAATAAAATCTCGAAAAACTCAAATATCAATCAATCGATAATAAAATGTAAATTTTGGGCATCCGTCGGTATCGTAGTCGTCATCGGTTCTTCTTAAATCGTCAAACGTTAAATTGCGACCGTAAACGTTGGTTTCAACTTAAACCGTCAAATATATAGCAAACGAAATTTCTTAAAAATTTCAAAAATATCCGTAAAATAGGATTAAATAAATAACGTTGGGCTCGGGATATCACATCCACAAGTGAGTCACAACTTAAGAGAGATGCTCATACTGAACAGCTCTTGAGACAATAACTTAGCATCTTACGGCACTTTCACTGGTCTTACATCCTCCCCTCCTTAAAGGGAGCGACGTCCCGGCGCTCTCCGATTCTTATACTCGCATTTCGTACTACTAGAAAGATGGGGGTACTTCTTCCTAAAGAGGTCTTCACATTCCAATGTGGACTTCGGTTCACGTTTTGGGTTCCATCACACCTTCACAATGAGTATTATACCTTGCTTCAATCTCTTAACATCTCGATCCATGCTCTCCACTTCAATTGCCCCAAATTCTTCATATGGTCATCAACACGTCTCTTCTCACAGCTTCTCACGGTCAACAAGTGATTCTTAATCTACACCATCTCTTCCGTAGTCTCTCAAATCATTTCAAGTCCATTCAACTGACTTTTCCTTACTTCATTCTATCCAACTGGCGATCTACATTTTCATCCACAAAATGCTTCCACTGGTGCAGCTTCCACACTAGCACGGTAAATGTTGTTGTACAAGAATTCTATCAAGGACACATGTCGATCTCAACTACTACCAAAATCAAACACACACACTCGGAGCATGTCTTCCAACGTTCGAATTTTCCTTTCACTTGTCCATCATCTCATAAAAACAATTACTCACAAAATAAAATCGCACGGGTCACACATAACCCCATCGAAGACGTTCAGAATATACAAGACGAAGTAATTAATACTAGTCATACAAAATAACCTTATTGCAATATTACGTACATACAACCCTAGTTCGTCAAAAACGAATTCATCGATACAAAATCATTCGACGTATACATAACTCTCCCGAAAATGTCACAATCCAATCAAACACAAAAGCCATAATTAAAACACATACAACCACGCTACGACATGTTTGCAAAATAGCCAAACCATGCCAAGTAAATAAGTTCAACCAAGTTAACTCATGCTTGCTAATCAGCCAAGCCAGGATAAAATAAGGATATTTGTGATGATTCTCGGATGAGTCCAGTTAAAAGAAAATTGCAAGTTTAAGAAGGTTTACGAGCTTGCCAGCTATGGATGCATATCCAAAAGAAATAGAATAAAATAAAATACAAACATATGTCATCGTAGGGTGCTCATACACGGATCCATACCCAAAAGATATTACAAGAACACCATCTTACTTTCGTCCCAAACGTGGTCAAAATCTCAATAGCATCGCCGTTCATAGTAAAAAAAAAATAAAATATATATATATATATATATATATATATATATATATATATATATATATTACATGGCACGTGTTCTTCATGATCGGACTTCATTGGACAACGTCGTCTCAAGTTCTCACAGCTTACGATCACTTGACCAGATCACATACAACATAAACATATAAAAGACAAGGGTTCACCATAAAAACTTCAACTATGGCTATCTATCGTTTAACCATCGATAATCAAGGATGGTTTAGTCAAGCAAAGAGGATTCCTCACTTAAATAAACGAAGACGGCAATGGAATTGTCTTCCAACTACCGATGCACAATTTGTAAGCTTCAACAGTTTACTGCGTGTCGTTAAACATATCAAAAGAACGAGAAAAGAAAATAAATAAGGTACGATACGTTTGATGTAGGAGAAGTCTTCGTCATTCCCCTCAGAGTCACTTGAACTCTGATTTCCTCTACTTTGGCAGTCTTCTATTCTTGTTTAAAATTTCTTCTCAGTGTCGGTACGAGTCCCTTTGGTATTTCATCAACACCCTCGTGATTCCGATGAAATTCGCACGTTACACACACACATAAAAACACTTTCCAAAATTGCTCGGTCACAGTGACTTACTAAGTCAACGCCAAACAAAAGAAAAGATTTTAAAGAACACAAGAAAATTCAAAAATTTTCTTTAAGAATCAAAGAAATTACGACTACTTGCAAAAATGATCCACCATTTTTAAAAGAAACGTTCTCATCCAAACGTTCATCAAAACACTATAAGTTTCAAGATGACCAATTTGTTTTACACGATCGTGCCCTTCCTAAACTATGCATAATTAGCCAGATCATGCATACTTAAGGATCAAGCAACAACAACCAACAAAACAGGACTCTTCCCGAATTATGCATAGTTAGCTAAGCTGTGCATAATTGAGGATCGAGTGACAACACAAACATTATTATTACATACCAAATATGACTACCAAAGTTTTCGACCTAATCTTCAAAATAATTAAACCATTTGAAATGAAATTTGAAATGGGAAAATATTGTTACCATCGTTTTAAGAAACACATTAAACATTTTTCATACACTTTGAAAACATATTTTTGCTTTGCCTTTTTATGAGAAAATAATTAAATAAATACATCGACACCATTTACATTTGGTTCACCAAAACATTTCACACACTCATACATATTTTCAAAATAGACTACTCACAAAATAACGGTAAGGTGGTTCATGATTAAAGATCATTGCAAGCACAACAAGTAATAAAGTCAAAAATCAATGAGATCGAACGAGGTAAACGAGCAATATAATTGCCAACTAAAATTAACTACATCAGAAACGAAAATGCTTCAAATATATGACAAAAGTCTCGGGATAACAACAGCGATCTACGAATACATGGAGTAAAAATTGAATATCAATACCAGCGTGAAAAATAAAACAACGATCATAATTCCCATCGTCTCGAGTTTCACACACATTCCACCAAGGGCAAACGGGGAGAGAAGAATAATCACTTGGTTAAATAGACACAATTTCACCAGGAAGATCGAGTTCTTTCACCTCTACAATTCGGTAAAGCGGTTTCGTCTCCTTGCTTTTGTTCAATATAAATAAATAACTAATTTAATGAAGATTTATAGCATCATTCAAGTAAATACAGAATTTTAGGTTCCATTAACCGTAAGAAGAATTTCACAACGTCCATGAACAGGACAAAATATACCGGGTGACATACCCTCATCATCAAGTCCTAGCGAAATAGCAACCCAAAAATAAATATAATAATAATGGTTTCATATCATGGAAAATATTAAAATGAGCAGTCACATGACGACTCAAGTTTAGATACAGACTCACAAAATCAAAGAAGGGATGTCGTACGATCGAACCATCGTGACTCAAAACATTATACATACATCTTTATAAAATATTATACAAGTAGGCGTGTGTTGTATAATCCAGTTGCGTATAATAATTAGTGTTACCTTGTACATTGTAAAACCGAACATTTATACATTTTTAATTTGTGTTACACCATTAAAGAATTTATACCTTTCATTTTCCAATCTTTACAAAGTTTTTATTTCAGGAAAAATTTCAATCTTTCGGAAATTATTAACATTAGTAGATGCGGTGACTCGGTTATCATAATCGACAAATCATTAGGTTTGAAAATCTCCATACTCGCGTCAAAATCTCATTAATCTTCATATCTTAAGTACCAAAAACGTACATAGTAAGAATTTTCCAAGTTTTACGTTATTATTGCTATGACTTATCTTATCACATATATACAAGTAACCAACACAACTCAAATTAGTCCAATTGACTCTTAAAATTAACCTTGAATTTTTATTACACACATGTTTTCCTTAAAACTGTTTTGTTAACTCATATTCGCGTGATTCGACTCAAATGCTAAAGAAGTTTCACTTAGTATTATTTCGGATAATTACTGATTTTAGTCGAGACTTGAATCTCAAAACTAATAATAATATAATAATATAATAATTAATCAGAAATGCTTATTTCAATAATTCAAAAATGTAGAAAATTCGACTTTTAATCCTTAGCCCATTATCAAACGGTTTTTAACATTAACACATCTCGCAGCGGAATAAAAAAAATATTTTTCAAACGATTTTAAACAAGCATCATCGAATTATGCATAGTGATTCTCTATAGCGACAATTAAATAAACAAATGATTTCCAATGACGTTCTATCAATGTTTAAAAATTTATTTCAAGCATTATAATTTCTTACTTAAGGTGTATATTCCGATTTTATCCCAGTTTATTCACTACAAAAAGTAACGTGTTCTAGTTTATACCAATGCATACATAACATAACCTTATGTTTAAAATAAAACAAATTTTACAAAGTTTTTATCTCCAAAATACATGACCAATTCTTCTACTCATGTTTTATATAACAAGATACGCCAAAAGTTTAATGACCTAACATTAATTCATATTAAATCCAAGTTACATATACTCAACAATCATATCGTAAATTTTTTTATAAACTCCTTTTTCAAATTATATTAAATAAATTCTTAACAAATCCATCACTAGCTTCTAGTATCAAATTATTAATATATAAAAACAAGGATTTTACGAGTAGTATAAATTACTTATTATGATATACCAACCAAGGTTGAAGGAAAAATAATTTCATCTTGTCCATTTCTTCTCTACACTTATTTTTACTTGTTACAAGACACATCATAAGTCATTTTATCCAAAAGTTTCATTCGCCATTTATTTAATATGTAAAGCACTTTATTTTTAAATCATTCGATCAACAAAGTTCGATGCTTACTTAACTCGCACAAATGCCGGACCTCGTCATGTAAAATATTAAATTCAAAATAATGAAACAACAAAACAAAATGAAATAAATGGAACGAGAATACGTATGTCAACTAAATGTTGTTATCGGCCTCGGATGAGTCTCGAAATCGTACACCACAAGATTAACACAAAAACCAACCAAATTCCAAGTTATCACGCTTGATCACAACGCTAGTCTATTTTTTTAAAACGCATATTTAAATCCAAGTAGGATGATAAAAACGATTAAATAGCGACACGCCTCCACCACGTTTTATAACATACACATGTGATTCTCCGCTACGATGCACGCATCATTGATTATACTTCGTCTATATTATAGTTGCGCCAACTAACATATCAAACCCATAAGGAATAAAGGAAAATAAAGTAATACGTAAGTAAATTACGTTTCAAAAGAAATTGTCCAAAATGACACATCACGGTGCGATAACGACAATCGAGATCAATCTAGTCAGTATACAATATGTTACGAAGCGTAATTTACGTATCTAGAGTATCAAACGAGGTTCATATTCGGTTATCCGAACAATAAATTAATTATCAAGATTGATAATTAGCGGTAAGGCCGAATTCTCAGCAAGACCGCATTTTAATGTACGATAATCACACAAGGACCATTGCTTCGCGTGTAATGCCTTTAAATACCATAGTATATACATACTTATACATACAACCATTCCTACATACACGTAGGATTACAACGCGGTGTTGCCATGTAATGCAATGTAGCCCGTTATGCCAAATACATGCAACATATATGATATCCGTATAAGTGTTTGTAAATTACGATGATAAGTACCCAACGTACATAATAATATATCTCAATATATATCATAGTATTTACTTACTAAATACTAGAGAATTTATGTCAATTTTGAGGGATACATCTAAAATATAAAGCAATGCTAAAGAATTCTTACCGGATCCATGCAGGATAGTTGTGTGCTTGGACAATTTCTTACGACACCAAAAGTTATAGTTTAGGATTTTTCAAAATGACCTAGTTCTCTATAACTCATGGCTCTGATTACCAATCTATAACACCCCCACCAAATGCTATGCGCAGCAGAACTACAACATTTGGGTGCTATACAGTTATCATCACACACAAGCTATTTCGAACGACTCAAAGAGACGTAGAAATTTAAACATAAATTAAAGATTGTTTAAAACAACAAAGTCTACTGTTTTCCAAACCCCAAAAATAATATAAAACAGAGTTTGCGTTTTGGTCCCCACTGAATCTCAACCCAAAATACAATTTACGTTCACATGACATAATATAAGGTATTTAAGTGCTAAAAGGAAGGAAAAACAAAGTAGACCGCAAAGCCACAACAACTTCCATCCTCGCATGCTCCACTGCTATCAACCTTGATTACCTGAAACACATGCTTAAAGCCGTCAACATAAAGGTTGAGCGAATCTATAGGTTTATCAAAACATCAGTTGAACATAAGTGTTAAAAATCAATCATGATCATTCAATAGCATTGTGGCCATACAATCTATTATTCAAGGATATGACAATTGTGTTTAAGCTCATGACACTAAACCGTTAACTCAATCACCCGCGTAATAATTACCGGCGTGATTCAGATGAAACCAAGGTCCCTAATAAGGCATCAGCTGCAATAATACCTTATCTCTTATCACAAATTATCCGTCCGCAGGGGGTATCAACGTACTAGCCCTCGTCTCGGATAGGGTAGTCAACCCCATAGTACTATCACTTTGTATAAGCGGCTATTTCTAATCCACGCTAGGACTAAACAATAGTTAATAGTTCATGAATTTAGGGACTTTTGCAACTAGGTACTCAACACAATTTCAAAAGCAACATTCGGATCCAACAATCATTCATGACTTATGTTCATTTTCATTTAAATAGCATGTATCCCCCTCGCGGGTAAAATCATTTGAAATAAGTAAAGAGCGAGGCTATAGACTCACCTTGCGTAGTAGTAGTGGTTCTAGCGAAGACGTAACGAGAAATGTCACCGACGACGTGGATGCCCGGGAAAATCAAACACTTGACCTAAAAATCAAGGTACGTAAACCAAATCAATACTCCGCGTACATAATTGTAATAAACACACGCAAATGCAAACACACTCAATGCTTATGAAAACTCACGCCAAAGTCAAACAAGTAATTGTTACTAGACTTATACCATTTATCAATGTTATTAAAGTTACTATCCATTTTACGGTTTCGCCGATACTTACCAAAAGTATGGGCTGTTTTACTAGACTTAACCCTTGTTATAAAAATTAAGAAAATCCTCAAAAATACCTTAAGACCTGTAGAAAACCCATTTTTAATCCCATTAAAAGTTTTCGCTTTTACGACCCGTTGCTCAACACATTACTAAACCTACATTTTTCGGACTGAAATTGCACTTTGACCAAGTCGGACTCATTTGACCCATTTAAAATTCACCATTGACCCCTACGACACCTAAGTCTAATAATAGACTCAAATACACAGGTTTGAGACCAAAAATCAACCTTTGACCTTTTACCAAACTATATCTATGGTCCCCGGGATTTGACCCAAAACCAAACACAAATTCGGATTGTGTTGATTCTCATCTCCCGGTACACGTATTTTCAAAATAACATAACTTTTGACTCGTTTGGAGTTAAAAGCTCTATCTTATACCGAATCGAAGCTAAAAAGAAGCTCTACAACAATATCCTATCTTCTCAACCTGGACTTAGACTTAAACCCACGAAAAATACCCTTAAACAATCTGTTCTAAAATCACTTCTTCAGAATCATTCCAACACTTGTTTTGACCCATTTCCCACTTCGCCAATACATCAATTAACCTATATTTATCATCTATAACATTCCTTAAACTCCTAACCACTTGTATGATCAATATGACTTTACTAAAAATTATAAACAAATGCATGCACTCAAATGAAAACAATTAAAATAATATTAACAATAACAATAGAACCTTACATTGATTAAATGGATCAAAACCACCAAGAACACCCAAACCCCCCCACAAATTCGTGGGTTTTGGGGCTGTGGAACACCAAATACATAACCCACCTTGTTTTATTAATTATCTTTACTCATAACACATTTAAACACAAACCCACGAAATTAATTAGATCAAAACATAATTTTTATCAAAATATTTCAAAAATTAGATCTAAAAAAAATGTTGTTGCATGTTTGATTTTTGTGGTGGGATTTACTTATAATGATGTTAGAAACATGGGACATTGATTAGATTTGCAAGAAAATAATTTTTGATGGTGGTTCTAGGGTGGTGATGGGTGGCCGTGGGGTAGGAGAGAAAAGGGAGAGAGTGTGTGAAAAATTTGAGGTGGAAATGATTTGTGTGTGTGTCTAAGTTCCCTTTTGTAAAAATGGAGGGACCAAAATTGACAACTTAGCTATATTTTAGCCTTAAGTGAAAACGACTCTTCTAAATAGCAGAAACGACCTATTAGTCGACTTGAAAATTTTACGGAAGTCGGGGGTTGTCCCGAACACTCGAAAATACTTTTAAATGGTTCAAACGCACACAAAACGAATATACACATGGTTCCGACTCGACTTAACACGTAATAAAAATAAAATCTCGAAAAACTCAAATATCGATCAATCGATAATAAAATGTAAATTTTGGGCATCCGTCGGTATCGTAGTCGTCATCGGTTCTTCTTAAATCGTCAAACGTTAAATTGCGACCGTAAACGTTGGTTTCAACTTAAACCGTCAAATATATAGCAAACGAAATTTCTTAAAAATTTCAAAAATATCCGTAAAATAGGATTAAATAAATAACGTTGGGCTCGGGATATCACATCCACAAGTGAGTCACAACTTAAGAGAGATGCTCATACTGAACAGCTCTTGAGACAATAACTTAGCATCTTACGGCACTTTTACGGGTCTTACAATAACTTTATGTTAAGCTGATAAAATAGTACAGTTGAATCAATATACAGTAAGTATTAGGACTTGTACACATGTGAGAGTTGGCCATGCAATGGAATCATTATAATGAGTGACATATGATCAAAACAAAATTGAAGTACCAATCTGAATAGTCTGTTTTGTGAGGACTGTTAGGGACACTTAGACTTGGATTGAGCAGTATCTAAAACTAAGTTAATTGTATCACATAATACGAAGTTTATGTCATCCAAAAATGAGCTTCTATCTCTAACTCAAGATATGGTAAAAATGGTGAAAGTGAAAGTAAAAATCAGATTTGTGAAAATTAAAATATATAGTATTATAATAGCACTCAAGTAAATAATATATAAAATGTAAAATTAAAACCCACTAACTTATATATAACATTTATATAAGTATGTACAATAGTAAATAAATGAAACATTTTATAAAAATGGCAATTTGATAAGTTTTGTAAGTTATAAAACTAAAAACATGATTTTTACGTCTTTTCGGCTAAAACCGTAAAATTAACGTTTTCGTCAATTAAAACTTAGATGGCCGGACCCGTCTAATATAAACTTTTTATAACTCATATACTGATGTATAAGTATATTTGACAAGTAAAAACTGATAAAACCCGAGCTTTATAACTTAGGGACATTAACGGGCCAAAGTAGCCTTATTGGACTATTGACCCAACTAGTTAAACATTAATGGACTTACTCATTGGGCTTAAACCACTTGGGCCCAACATATGAGTAAGGGCCTGATATTAATAATATAAAGAGTTTAACTATTAATGGGCTTTTAATGGGCTTATTGGGCCTTAATATGGAATTAGATTGAAACTAGTATAACTAGTCTAAATTTGACTAACACATAAAACTATAATGTGTATGAAGAGATAAAATCCCACTTGATCATCATCATACTTATAAAATAATCATATATATACATAGTTATTGTTTTTATAAAGTCATTGGACAAGAGTCTAAGACGAGTATTATTTGTCTAGGTTTTCGTGATTGAAGCACGTACCGTACATCCGAATCGCCGATAACCCGCCTTTCCCAATAACAGTGAGTTCATAGCCTCGCACTCTTTTAAAAGTTTTTATGAAATGTTTTATAAACCCGCGAGGGAGATGACATGTTAGTTTTGATAAAATAGGACACCATTTCTCCCGATTATTTGTTTATTGATTTGTACCCGGATGATTGTATGACCCGATGAATGATTATATGACCCGGTAAATGAAATGAAATGGATTATTAAAGTTAGGTTATGTCAGTATATAACACCCCCAACAAATGCTATGCGCAGTGGAACTACAACATTTGGGTGCTACTTAGTTATCATCACACATAAGCTATATTAAACGACTCAAAGAGACGTAAAAGTTTAAACAAAATTTAAACATTATTAAAATCAAACAAGTCTACAGTTTTCCAAATCCCAAGATAATACTAAACAGAGTTTGCGTTAGGTCCCCACTGAATCTCAACCCAAAAGTACATTTTTGCTCACATGACAGAATAATAAAAGAGTTTTAAGTTAAATAAGGGTGGAAAAACAAGTAGACCGCCAAGCCACAACAACTTCCATCCTCGCATGCTCCGCTGCTATCAATCTTGGTTACCTGAAACACATGCTTAAAACCATCAACACAAAGGTTGAGCGAATCTATAGGTTTATCAAATCATAAGTTGAACATAAGTATTAAAAACCAATCATGATCATTCAATAGCATTGTCGCGCAAACAATCTATTATTCAAGGATATGACAATTGTGTTTAAGCTCATGAAACTAATCCGTTAACTCAATCACCCGCGTAATAATTACCGGCGTGATTCAGATGAAACCAGTGCCCCTACTAAAGGCATTAGTTGCAATTATACCTTATCTCTTATCGCAAATTATCCGTCCACAGGGGGTATCAATGTACTAGCCCTCGTCTCGGATAGGGTAGTCAACCCCATAGTACTATCACTTTGTATAAGCGACTATTTCCCCCTTCGCAAGGGCAAGACAATAGTTAATAGTTCATGAAATTAGGGCCTTTTGCAACTAGGTACTCAACACAATTTCAAGGCAACATTCGGGTCCAACAATCATTCATGACTTATGTTCATTTTCATTTAAATAGCATGTATCCCCCTCGCGGGTAAAAACATTTGAAATAAGTAAAGATCGAGGCTATAGACTCACCTTGCGTAGTAGTAGTGGTTCTAGCGAAGACGTAACGAGAAATGTCATCGACGATGTGGATGCCCGGGATAATCAAACACTTGACCTAAGAGTCAAAGTACGAAAACCAAATCAATACACCGCGTATATAATTGTACTAAACACACGCAATTCGAAACAATTAATGCTTATGAAAACTCACGCCAAAACCAAACAAGTAGTTGTTACTAGACTTATACCATTTATCAATGTTATTAAAGTTACTATCCATTTTACGGTTTCGCCGATACTTACCAAAAGTATGGGTTGTTTTCCTAGACTTATACCCTTTTATAAAATTTGGGAAAATTCTCAAAAATACCTTAAGACCTGTAGAAAACCCATTTTTAATCCCATTAAAATTTTTCGCTTTTACTACCCGTTACTCAACACATTACTAAACCTACGTTTTCGGACTGATTTTGCACATTGACCAAGTTTGACTCATTTGACCCATTTGAAATATACCATTGACCCATTTGTCACCTAAGTCTAAAAATAGACTCACAAATGCAGGTTTAAAGACAAAAATTAACTTTAAATCATTTACCAAACTCTATCTATGGTCCCCGGGATTTGACCCAAAACCAAACACAAATTCGAATTGTGTTGATTCTCATCTCCCGGTACACGAACTTTCAAAATATCATAACTTTTGACTCGTTTGGAGTTAAAAGCTCTATCTTATAACGAAACGAGCATCTCGACGACCACTACAACTATATCCTACAATCACAACCTGGACCAAAAATTAAAACCACGAAAATAGCCCTAAACAATCTGTTTGAAAACGACTCATTCAAAATCACATTTCTACTTGTTTTCAGTCCATTCCACCATTACCTAGACCTATTCTAACCACTTATAATCATTCCCAAACACCCTAAACAGCCTATACTACCAAGAACATCAAACCCTAATCAATACCCAATCCTAAATCATACATGCAATTAGTTCTAACCATTCAAAGACACTAGAAACATCATTCTAAACACAACCCCACAACACATTTCATCAAACACCTTGAACACACCAAACACCCCCCACATTTCATGGATTTTTGGGGCTATGGAAGACCAATAACATAAAACCCATCTTGTTTTATGGATTAATTATCATTACCAATAAACCAATTAAACATCCCACTAGTTTAATTACACCAAAACATGTTTTTGAAAAATCTTTGATTCTTGAAAAAATTAATGTTATTGCATGTTATAATTGATTGTTTAGAAGTAATTACAAATGGAAATGATGATGTGGTCTAATCTTGGTTTAGATCAAAACAAGAAAAAAAATGAATTATGGTGGTGGTGTGGTTATGGCCGACGGCCATGGGAGAAAAAGGGAGAGAGGGTGAAAATTTTTTGAGTGTTTTTGTGTTGTGTGTGTTTCCTTCTTCCCTTTTGTAAAAATGGAGGGACCTTTGGTGCAATTTTTGCTATCTTTTGGCCTTTTTGACAAACAACTTATTTAAAGAGCGGGATTACGACTAGTAATCGATTTTAAAATTTTACGGGAGTCAGGGGTCGTCCCGAACACTCCAAAATACTTTTAGGATAATTTAAATGTACCCGGAAAGCAATTAAACGCACCCGACTCAACTTAACACGAACCGAAAGTAAAATCCTCGAAAAATTATAATATCGATAAAACGACAATCAAATGTAAATTTTGGGCATCCGTCGGTATCGTAGTCGTCATCGATTCTTCTTAAATCGTCAAACGTTAAATTACGACCGTAAACGTTGGTTTCAACTTAAACCGTCAAATAAATCCACGATAAAAATTCTTAAAAATTTCAAAAATATACGTAAAATAGGATTAAATAAATGACGTTGGGCTCGGGATATCACATCCACAAGTGAGCCACAACTTAAGAGAGATGCTCATACTGAACCGCTCTTGAGACAATAACTTAGCATCTTACGGCACTTTCACGGGTCTTACATCCTCCCCTCCTTAAAGGAGCGACGTCCCGGCGCTCTCCGGTTCATATACTCGCATTTCGTACTACTAGAAAGATGGGGGTACTTCTTACTATAGAGGTATTCACGTTCCAATATGGATTTCGGTTCACATCTCGGGTTCCATCACACCTTCACAATGAGTGTTATACCTTGCTTAAATCTCTTAACATCTCAATCCATGATCTCCACTTCAATTTCCCAATTTCTTCCTACGGTTATCAACACGTCTCTTCTCATAGCTCCTCGCGGTTAACAAGTGTTTCTTAATTCACACCATCTCTTCCGTAGCATCTCGAATCATTTCAAGTCCATTCAACTGACCTTTTCCTACTTCATTCAATCCAACTGGCGATCTATATTTTCATCATCATAATTCCTCAAAGGCTGCAGCTTCAATGCTACCATGGTAAATGTCGTTGTACAAAGATACTACCAACGGCAAGTATCGATCTCAACAACTATCAAAATCAATCACACACGTTCGGAGCATGTCTTCCAACTTTCGAATCGTCCTTTCACTTGGTTCATCATCTCATAAAAACAATTACTCACAAAATAAAATCGCACGGGTCACACCTAACCCCATCGAAAACGTTCAGAATATACAAGACGAAGTAATTAATACTAGTCATACATAATCACCTTAAGCGCAATATTATGTACACACAAACCTATTTTGTCAAAAACGAATTCATCGATATGAAAGTCATTCGGCGTGTACATAACTCTCTCGAAGACATCACGATCCAATCAAACACAAAAGTCACTATGAAGCACAAACAACCACAGTACGACATGTTGGCAACATAGCCAAACCATGCCAAAACAATCAGTTCAATCAAGT
The DNA here is from genome assembly GCA_025667525.1 of Glebionis coronaria. Lineage (NCBI taxonomy): Eukaryota > Viridiplantae > Streptophyta > Magnoliopsida > Asterales > Asteraceae > Glebionis > Glebionis coronaria. Next base: position 317,763,669 of record CM046878.1, read on the forward strand.
TAACTCATGCTTGCTAATCAGCCAAGCCATGATAAAATAAGAAATGTTGACATATTTCTCGGATGAGTCCAGTCAAAAGAAAATTGTATGTTAAAGAAGGTTCACGAGCTTGCCAGCTATGGACGTATATCCAAAAAAAAATACACACATATGTCATCGCAGGGTGCTCACCCATGGATCTATACCCAAAAGAGATTACAAGAACACCATCTCACTTCCGTCCCAACCGTGGTCAAAATCTCATTAAGCATCATCGTTCATAACTAAAAAAAATATATTACATGGCACGTGTTCTCCATGATCGGACTTCATTGGACAATGTCGTCTCAAGTTCTCACAACTTACGATCACTTGACCAGATCACTTACCGCATGAACACATAAAAGGCAATAGTTTACCACAAAAACATCAACTATGGATATCTATCGTTTAACCATCGATAATCAAGGATGGTTGAGTCAAGAAAAGAGGATTCCTCACTTAAATAAATGAAAACGACAATGGAATTGTCTTCCAATTACTGATGCACAGTTGGTAAACTTCAACAGTTTATCGTGTGTCGTTAAACATATCAAAAGAACAAGAAAAGAAAATATATAAGGTACGATACATTCGATGTAGGAGAAGTCGTCGTCATTCCCCTCAGAGTCACTCGAACTCTGATTTCCTCTACTTTGGCAGTCTTCAATTCTTGTTTAAAATTTCTTCTCAGTGTTGGTACGAGTCCCTTTGGTATTTCATCAACACCCTCGTGATTCTGATGAAATTCGCACGTTGCACACACACATAAAAACATTTTCCAAAATTACTCGGCCACAGTGACATACCAAGTCAACGCCAAACAAAAAGAAAAGATTTCAAAGAACACAAGAAAATTCAAAAATTATCTTTAAGAATTAAAGAAATTACGACTACTTGCAAAAATAATCCACCATTTTAAAAAGAAACGTTCTCATCCAAACGTTTATCAAAACACTACTAGTTTCAAGATGACCAATTTGTTTGACACGATAGTGCCCTTCCTAAACTATGCATAACTAGCTAGATCATGCATACTTAAGGGTCAAGCAACAACAATCAACAAAACAGGACTCTTCCCGAATTATGCATAGTTAGCTAAGCTGTGCATAATTGAGGATCGAGTGACGACACAAACATTATTATTATATACCAAATATGACTACGGAAGTTTTCGACCTAATCTTCAAAATAATTAAACCATTTGAGATGGGAAAATATTGTCACTATTGTTTTAAGTAACACATCAAACATTTTTCGTCTACTTTGGAAACATACATTACTTTGCCTATTTATGAGAAAAAATGAATAAATAATTAAGTAAATAAATCGACACCATTTACATTTGGTTAAACGAAACATTTCACACTCATACATATTTTCAAAATAGACTACTCACAAAATAACGGTAAGGTGGTTCATGATTAAAGATCACTGCAAGCACAACAAGTAATAAAATCAAAAATCAATGAGATCGAACTAGGTAAACGAGTAATATAATTTCCAACTATAATTAACTATATTAGTAATGAAAATACTTTAAACATATGACAAAAGTCTTGGGATAACAACAACGATCTACGAATACATGGAGTAAAAAAAATTGAATATCAGCACAAGCGTCAAAAATAAAACAACAATCATAATTCCCATCGTCTCGAGTTGCACACACATTCCACCAAGGGTAAACGGGGGGAGGAGAATAATCACTTGGTCGAATAGAAACAATTTCACCAGGAAGGTCGAGTTCTTTCACCTCTACAATTTGGTAAAGCGGCTTCACCTCCTCGCTTTTGTTCAATATAAATAAATAACCAATTTAATGAAGATTTATAGCATCATTCAAGTAAATATAGAATTTTAGGTTCCATTAACCGTAAGAAGAAAAGTCACAACGTCCATGAACAGGACAAAATATACCGGGTGACATACCCTCATCATCAAGTCCTAGCGAAATAGTAGTTTTAAAATAAATATAATAATACTGGTTTCATATCATGGAAAATATTAAAATGAACAGTCACATGACGACTCAAGTTCAAATACAGACTCATAAAATCAAAGAAGGGATGTCGGACGATCGAACCATCGTGACTCAAAACATTATATATACATCTTAAGAAAATAATACAAATATTCGTTTGTTGGGTCATCCATTTGCATTTTCTAGTTACTGTTACCTGGTATATTGTAAAACCGAACATTTGCACATTTTTAATTCGTGTTACCCCATTAAAGATTTCAGGCCTTTCATGTTTCAATCTATACAAAGTTTTTATTTCTAGAAAAATTACAGTTGCAAGAAAATTTCTAACATTAGTTGATTCGGTGACTCGGTTATTATAACTGGTAAAATCATTAGTTTTGAAAATCTCGATACTCGCGTCAAAATCTCAATAATCTTCATATCTTAAGTACCAAAAACGTTTATAGTAAGAATTTTCAAAGTTCTACGTTATTACGACATATCTTATTACGTATATACAAATATCCAAAATAACTCAATCTAGTCGAATTAACTCTTTAAAATCAACCTTTGACTTTTTATTATACACATGTGTTCCTTAAAACTGATTTGTATGCTATATTTTATTCACACGACTCGAGTCAGGCGTCGAAGACGTTTCACGTAGTATTATCTCGGATAAATTTACTGATTTTAGTCGAGACTTGAATCTCAAAAATAATAATAATATAATAATGTAATAATTAATCATAAATGCTTATTTCAATAATTCTAAAATGTGAAAAATTCAACTTTTAATCCTTAGCCCATTATCAAACGGTTTTTAACATTAACTCATCTCGCAGCGGAATAAAACAAAAGATTTTTCAAACGATTTTAAACGAGCATCATCGAATTATGCATAGTGATTCTATATAACGACAATTTAAATAAACAAATGATTTCCAATGACGTTCCATCAATATTTAAAAATTTATTTCAAGCGTTAGAATTTCTCACTTATAGTGTATATTCCGATTTTATCCCAGTTTATTCACTACAACAAGTAACGTGTTCTAGTTTACACCAATGCATACGTAAACATAACCTATGTTTAAAATGAAACCAATTTTACAAAGTGTTTAGCTCCAAAATACATGACCATTTCTTCTACTCATGTTTTATATTACAAGATACGCCAAAAGTTTGCTACATTGACTCGAAAATTAATTCATACTAAATCCAAAGTTACATATACTCAATAGTCATATCGTAAATTTTATTATAAACTCCTTTTTCAGATTATATTAAATAAATTCTTAACAAATCCATCACTAACTTCTAGTATCAAATTATTAATATATAAAAATAAGGATTTTACGAGTAATATAAATCACTTATTATGATATACTAACCAAGGTTGAAGGAAAAACAATTTCACTTCGTCCATTTCTTCTCTACACTTATTTTTACTTGTTACAAGACACATCATAAGTCATTTTTATCCAAAAGTTCCATCCGCCAAGTATTAAATATGTAAAACACTTTATGTTTAAACCATTCAATCAACAAAGTTTTAGTGCTTACTTAACTCACACAAATGCCGGACCTCGTCATGTAAAATATTAACTTCACACTACTACAAACTGAAGCTAAAACAACACTCATAAAGTGCTGTACTATCTCTCTAAATTGTAGCATTATGCATAATGTGACACTTTATCGAGTGCTACTTTATGCAACGTCGCCTTAGGTATATGCAACACTTATTATTAGAATAAGCAACACTTCCTCAAAGTGTTGCTCATGTTTAAAAAATGGTTTACTTTGTAATGCAACACTTTTTAAAGTCAACTACAACACTTCTTACACCCTAATACAACACTTTTTACCTAAGTGCAACACTTTTTAGAACAATGCTACACCTAATTCCAACACTCTTTGCCGAAATTGCAACACTTCTTTAGTTTGGTTTCACTAAATCAGTGACACTTTATTTTATCAAGTGCAATGCTAGCAATAAGTTGCAACACTTTTTTAATTATCGTAACACTTTTGTACGAGATACAAATGCTACATATGTCATATTTTTAAAATAAGTCTAGTATGTAAAAAATGTTCCATTCCATTATAGTAGTAACAAATTTCCATCAATTATAAAATACAATGTAAATTGTACGTTCATGTACATATAAGATAACTAACATAATATGACTTGCTGATAGAAAAGGAGTAATCATATTGCAATCCTAATGATAATCTTGAAATCTTCCTTTGCAAACTTCATTGGCAACTTGACTTACGCTAAAAAATCTTGTAGTCTTTTGTATTCTGTTGTATGCGACATCAGTTAGTGGTGACTCAGAAGCTGCTAAGAACATCCTTAATCAAAGACCAGAGCAGGTATGATTTGCTATTACTGATACATGTCAGACAACACTTTATGGTGTAGTTTCAACACAACATACCAAGATTACAAGATCTTATGTAGAGAGCCTAGTGAACTTGATGATGGACGATGATGATTTGGAACTTCAAGACTTGCATGGATACACTGCCTTTTGTCACGTGGCTCTAACTAGAAAGGCAAAAGGATGTAAGTATTTGTTCGAAAAGTACCAAAATTAGTTGGGACATTACATCATTGAATGGTTCAATGCCGACTAGTAAGACATTATAGAGAATAGTTTGGTTATATTGCATCATCAAATGTCTTTTGTTCAAGACATTTATTTCTTTGAAGAGTCAAATAATAGGTAACTAGGTCCCTATGCCCCTCAAGTAATTATATAAAGTTCACATGCTATGGTCTAACCAAGTTAATCCAGTGTGTCAACTCACACATATAATAAAACAATAAAAACATAAGTCGTAAACAATAGTAAACTCACCATGAATCAGGTTGAACAATCACCATTGGGTTGATAATCATAAACCACAAGCCTCTCCTCTCTGAAAATAAGCCCTATTTAGAACCAAATACGGATGGCGTGAACCACCAACCGCCTCCAAATGCTTCCCAGAAGAGTCACCAGATGTAATACCTATATAAAATGATAAAACGACGCGATATTGCTTGCAAATGCATGTCCTTCAACAGAATTTTTGACTTAATAGTATGACTCTAGATATAACATGACTTGTGCCTTTTTCACAACAAAAATCTCATCTTGACTATTCTCATCAAATCCAGATTTTTTATCGGCTATTAATTTGGTTGTTCGAATGAGAAATGAGATTAGAGCGAAGCAATGTCTTCAAGATTTGAAAAACCTCGACGGTTATAATAACAAATTAATATTGACATCCAGATTGGTTCATAGGAGTATGCACGATTGTTAGCCGAATTTCAAAAGTTGGCTGCCACAATTGTGTTCTAATTTTTCAAAAATAATTTTTTATAGTGCAAGCCCAAGCTTAGTGTGATAGTTTACTTAAAACTATGCAAACAATGGTTGGTCCAAGTGCGTTTCTCAAATATTAAATAATAAAGTCATAAGTTACTTAAGATTCATGTTTGTGTATTTTAAAGAAGGGAAAATTCTTGAAATGCCCCAAGGTTGCACCACTTTCCCAAAATGCACTAACCTAAAAGTTTCCAAAATGTCTTATGCAACATTTGCAACTTATGCGACTTTTCCAAAAATGGGAAAAAAGTTTATTATTAATTTTCGAAAATTTTGCCATTTTTGGAAAAGTCACATAAGTTACATAAGTGGGTGCAACCTTGGGGCATGTCAAAAATTTTCCCTTTAAAGAATTATGCATATTCAAAATATGATCATAGTAAGCCAATGTTCCAATATCAAATAATAAAGTGACCCGTACCAGAAGATGATCATTGGTTTTTGTCAACCGCATTATCATGATGTGATTAATCATCAACCCGAAGCAATGTAAAAAAGGTACAACACTTAATAGAATATTTATAAACATGAAGTACTTAAGAAATAAAATCAAATGTTAAATTTTCCAACTGTGAAAAAGTAACTTGATAGGGAAAATGACATAACTAAACTTATTCTAAAGCTTTCTCTTGAGCATCCTTAAAGAATTCACAGATGAATAATACAGAGTGGTTCATTGTGAACACCTACAAGTTTTGAAAAAGTGAACAAAAACATGGTTGGTTGCAAAAGTTACTAAAGTAAGCTTATAAACAATACGCTCGTTAAATATTTTATTATTACCTTGTTGGTTGCAGATGCATACTCAGCAACAAGCTGTTAAATTGAGTCAGGGGCACTATAAGAAAATATTCAGTAATGTAGATGTACTTGGCCTTCTCAACTGTCCAAAATGGCTAGTCTTAGTAAACTTTAATAACACACGATAACACATGAATCCTAGGAAAGTCAATTCATAAATCATTACCAAGTGTCTAGTTCTCAGTTTGCTTCGCTTTGACTTGTAATAGTCCGTAGCAAATAAGTTGGAAATAAGTAATGTGGTCAAAATGCATTAGGTACAAATCAAATTAACAATGTCAAGAATTGCATCTGCATATAATAACAATAAGTGACTTTTGGATGAATAAATATCTACCAACCTCTCACCACCAAAAACACATACACCACATGTACCGGCTGGTGCGGTTTCATCCTCATAATAATGCAACTACTAAAATTCATCAATACAACTATAGGTAATTCATTCGATGTAAGAAATACAAAACAAAAAAGACTACAAACAAAGGAACATTTATAAAATTAGTACATTTAGTACATCACTTGTGGAGTTCTTTTTCATCTGTACATGTCCCTTCCTATAAAGCCCATGCAGCTGGCAACACCAGGGATTTAAAGCATCCACTGAAGTAAGCACACAAAAATGGTATACTAGCTGTTCCGTCAAACAAATCCAGAAAACATTTTAGGATTTACAACTAAATATGTCGGCAACTCTGAGTTTTGAGTAGCACATCTAGCAATGTACGCGACATTGCCTTTGGCGGATCGTAATTAAAATAAAGCCAAACCAGAATAAGTACTTATGAAGAAAAAATCATAATGTATAAAAGCCATATTCGTTCCTAAGGATGATCATGTAAAGCGGCATTTTAATAAAAATTGACAAAAGTCAACATCAAGCACCTATATGACTTATCTAGTTTTCTAGAAAAAACAAAAAAGATCTAACATATGTATCACGAGAGAATGTATAATAGACCCGTAATCAAGTTTTTCATCTTGATAAAAATCTTATGTGTGCAATCAAACAGAGCACATAAGTCTATAAAACACCAACTTCTAAACATAAATTGAATCTCAAACCCATTAAAATTGGACTATGCACATACTACCATATGAAGAAAAATAATATGTAACATTATAACTACGAACCAGATTTCTATTTGCATCCAAGATCTCTTTTCCACATGCCACATAACACATCCTAAAACAAAATGAAATATTGTTCAGGATAGAAAATCTTTGATGATGAGAAAGAATTATGGATCCCGTTTAAAGAGGGTTACAAGAAGGAGATTATCAAATCGGTTTTGTAAATGATGAGAACGAGAAAAAACTGGGTTTGGAGATTTAGTTTAATTTTTGGGGAAAAATTAAAAAGGTTATTTTAATTTTTGTGGAGAAAACTGAAAGGTTATTTTAATATTTGGTGAAAAAATTGAAAGGCAATTTAATTTTTGGGGAAAAAATTGAAAAGCATTTTAATTTTTGGTGAAAAAAATAGAGGGAAGAGGAAGCGGGTATTAGACATTTATCTTACGGAAATATGCAATTTTCATTTTTCACCAAGTGTTGTATAAGTATGTGACACTTTTTTAAAAGTATCCTTTTATATCGTGATATGCAACACTTATGTTTAAAATGTTGCTTTAGCATTAAAGTTGTTAAATATGCAACATATTATACAAGTGTTGCTTGTTAAATGCTACATTAGGCTTATTTTCTTGTAGTGTCAAAATAATGAAACAACAAAACAAAATGAAATAAATGGAACGAGAATACGTATGTCAACTAAATGTTGTTATCGGCCTCGGATGAGTCTCGAAATCGTACTCCACAAAATTAACTCAAAAACCAACCAAATTCCAAGTTATCGCGATTGATCACAACGCTAGTCTATTTTAAAACACATCTTTAAAAGTCAAGTAGAATAGTAAACAACGATTAAATGGCAACACGCCTCAACCACGTTTTATAAAATACACATGTAATTCTTCGCTACGATGTACGCATCGTTGATTATAATTCGTCTATATTATAGTTACACCAACCAATATATCAAACCCATAAGGAATAAAGGAAATAAAGTAATACGTAAGTAAATTACGTTTCAAAAGAAAATGTCCAAAATGACACATCACGGTGCGATAACGACAATCGAGATCAATCTAGTCAATATACAATATATTACGAAGCGTTACTTACGTATCTAGAGTATCAAACGAGGTTCATATTCGGTTATCCGAACAATAAATTAATTATCAAGATTGATAATTTGCGGTGAGGCCGAATTCTCAATAAAACCGCATTATAACATGTACGATAATCACTCAAGGACCATTGCTTCATGTGCAATGCCTTTAAATACCATAGTATATACATATTTTTACATAAAAATCATTCCTACATACACGTATGATTACAACGCGGTGTTACCATGCAATGCAATGTAGCCCGTTATGCCAGTTACATGCAACATATACGATAATCTTTACAGGAATTTGCAAATTACGATGATAAGTACTCAACGTACACAACAATATATCTCAATATATATCAAAGTATTTACTTACTAAATACTGGAGAATTCATGTCAGTTTGAGGGATACATCTAAAATATAAAGCAATGCTAAAGAAATCTTACCGGAGCCATGCAGGATAGTTGTGTGCTTGGACAATTTCTTACGACACCAAAAGTTATAGTTTAGAATTTTTAAAAATGACCTAGTTCTCTATAACTCATGGCTCTGATTACCAATCTATAACACCCCCAACAAATGCTATGCGCAGCGGAACTAAAACATTTGGGTGCTACTTAGTTATCATCACACATAAGCTATATTAAACGACTCAAAGAGACGTAAAAGTTTAAACATAAATTTAAACATTATTAAAATCAAACAAATCTACAGTTTTCCAAATCCCAAGATAATACTAAACAGAGTTTGCGTTAGGTCCCCACTGAATCTCAACCCAACAGTACATTTTTGCTCACATGACAGAATAATAAAAGAGTTTTAAGTTAAATAAGGGTGGAAAAACAAGTAGACCGCCAAGCCACAACAACTTCCATCCTCGCATGCTCCGCTGCTATCAATCTTGGTTACCTGAAACACATGCTTAAAACCATCAACACAAAGGTTGAGCGAATCTATAGGTTTATCAAATCATAAGTTGAACATAAGTATAAAAAACCAATCATGATCATTCAATAGCATTGTCGCGCAAACAATCTATTATTCAAGGATATGACAATTGTGTTTAAGATCATGACACTAATCCGTTAACTCAATCACCCGCGTAATAATTACCGGCGTGATTCAGATGAAACCAGTGCCCCTACTAAAGGCATTAGTTGCAATTATACCTTATCTCTTATCGCAAATTATCCGTCCGCAGGGGGTATCAACGTACTAGCCCTCGTCTCGGATAGGGTAGTCAACCCCATAGTACTATCGCTTTGTATAAGCGGCTATTTCCCCCTTCGCAAGGGCAAGACAATAGTTAATAGTTCATGAAATTAGGGCCTTTTGCAACTAGGTACTCAACACAATTTCAAGGCAACATTCGGGTCCAACAATCATTCATGACTTATGTTCATTTTCATTTAAATAGCCTGTATCCCCCTCGCGGGTAAAAACATTTGAAATAAGTAAAGAGAGAGGCTATAGACTCACCTTGCGTAGTAGTAGTGGTTCTAGCGAAGACGTAACGAGAAATGTCACCGACGATGTGGATGCCCGGGATAATCAAACACTTGACCTAAGAGTCAAAGTACGTAAACCAAATAAATACACCGCGTACATAATTGTACTAAACACACGCAATTCGAAACACTTAATGCTTATGAAAACTCACGCCAAAACCAAACAAGTAGTTGTTACTAGACTTATACCATTTATCAATGTTATTAAAGTTACTATCCATTTTACGGTTTCGCCGATACTTACCAAAAGTATGGGTTGTTTTCCTAGACTTATACCCTTTTATAAAATTTGGGAAAATTCTCAAAAATACCTTAAGACCTGTAGAAAACCCATTTTTAATCCCATTAAAATTTTTCGCTTTTACGACCCGTTACTCAACACATTACTAAACCTACGTTTTTTAGACTGATTTTGCACATTGACCAAGTTTGACTCATTTGACCCATTTGAAATATACCATTGACCCATTTGTCACCTAAGTCTAAAAATAGACTCACAAATGCAGGTTTGAAACCAAAAATTAACTTTAAATCATTTACCAAACTCTATCTATGGTCCCCGAGATTTGACCCAAAACCAAACACAAATTCGGATTGTGTTGATTCTCATCTCCCGGTACACGAACTTTCAAAATATCATAACTTTTGACTCGTTTGGAGTTAAAAGCTCTATTTTATACCGAAACGAGCGTCTCGATGACCACTACAACTATATCCTACAATCACAACCTGGACCAAAAATTAAAACCACGAAAATAGCCCTAAACAATCTGTTTGAAAACGACTCATTCAAAATCACGTTTCTACTTGTTTTCAATCCATTCCACCATTACCTAGACCTATTCTAACCACTTATAATCATTCCCAAACACCCTAAACAGCCTATACTACCAAGAACATCAAACCCTAATCAAAACCCAATCCTAAATCATACATGAAATTAGTTCTAACCATTCAAAAACACTAGAAACATCATTCTAAACACAACCCCACAACACATTTCATCAAACACCTTGAACACACCAAACACCCCCCACATTTCGTGGCTTTTTGGGGCTGTGGAAGACCAATAACATAAAACCCATCTTCTTTTATGGATTAATTATCATTACCAATAAACCAATTAAACATCCCACTAGTTTAATTACACCAAAACATGTTTTTGAAAAATCTTTAATTCTTGAAAAAATTAATGTTTTTGCATGTTATAATTGATTGTTTAGAAGTAATTACAAATGGAAATGATGATGTGGTCTAATCTTGGTTTAGATCAAAACAAGAAAAAAAATGAATTATGGTGGTGGTGTGGTTATGGCCGACGGCCATGGGAGAAAAAGGGAGAGAGGGTGAAAATTTTTTGAGTGTTTTTGTGTTGTGTGTGTTTCCTTCTTCCCTTTTGTAAAAATGGAGGGACCTTTGGTGCAACTTTTGCTATCTTTTGGCCTTTTTGGCAAACAACTTATTTAAAGAGCGGGATTACGACTAGTAATCGATTTTAAAATTTTACGGGAGTCGGGGGTCGTCCCGAACACTCCAAAATACTTTTAGGACAATTTAAATGTACCCGGAAAGCAATTAAACGCACCCGACTCAACTTAACACGAACCGAAAGTAAAATCCTAGAAAAATTATAATATCGATAAAAAATCAATCAAATGTAAATTTTGGGCATCCGTCGGTATCGTAGTCGTCATCGGTTCTTCTTAAATCGTCAAACGTTAAATTACGACCGTAAACGTTGGTTTCAACTTAAACCGTCAAATAAATCCACGATATAAATTCTTAAAAATTTCAAAAATATACGTAAAATAGGATTAAATAAATGACGTTGGGCTCGGGATATCACATCCACAAGTGAGCCACAACTTAAGAGAGATGCTCATACTGAACAGCTCTTGAGACAATAACTTAGCATCTTACGGCACTTTCACGGGTCTTACACAGTAAAAGTCACATTAGCATGAATTGTGAACTACCGGGATTTGGTAGACGCTTATGCATATAATAGTACTATTTGGGGACGATCACCCCAGTTCGCGCCTTGACGGTTGATCCCCGTCGTGCCACATTGATTGGTAAGCGGATTTATGTATGAGAAGATTTCCATAGCGTGATTTTTGTGACGACATGCTAACTTAGATGGGCAAATTGAGTTTCGGGTTAGCTACCTGTTGTTTGTTATAGTAAGGTAGCAATGTCATGCGGCTTATAATAATCCAAATAACGAAAATACTGCTATACGCACTGAATTACGATATATTGCCTGACTAGCAATACGGGGTCTTATTATTTATATTATGTTTGTGTTTTGGTTTTACATAACCATATTCATATAACAGTTTTTATTTAACTCTATATATGTTATAAGACGTATTGTATGATGTTTTTACGACATTGGTTCGTATAATGGTTTTGAAGGCGAAAGCCTAAAGTATGATTTACAACAAAGATTTGTATAAAATGTTTTTGGCTTATTTTATGGCCTATTACAAAGATTTGTACAAAATTATTGTCGGTAATAATTATATACCGATGATATATTAATGGTTTTATTAAACTCTATGAATTCACTCGGCGTTATCACTGACCTTTTCTTTTAACATGTTTTTGTCTCAGGTACTTGAAGGTAATTCTCGGGAAGACGATAAGAATTCATGACCCGCACTTAATTAACAAATTTCCATTCAAATGCTTTGTAAAATTTTATGAAATACTATGACTTGGGACCTATGTAATTTGATATTTATGAATGTAAAATGCTTTATTATTAAACGACGTGATTTTTATGCGTTGTCTATGATGTGAGTAATGTGTTATCCCGTAACACCAACAACTCTTCTGCTGTATTGAATTATAAAAATTTGGGGGTATTACACCACTCCTCGAGTAAAACTTACTCGAGATTAACTTCACTAGTCAACAAAACTCCTTTAAGGCGGAGAAAACCATACACGTCGCTTACACAATTTCCGACACTAAGCTAGATGTTGAGTCCTAATCTTAGGTAGGACCAATCTACACAACGCTACCCACTTAACCATTTAACGACACAAGGCTAGATGTCGAGTTCTAATCGAAAGGTAGAACCAATATTCACAACGTTGCCTACTTCACCATTTTACGACACAAGGCTAGATGTCGAGTTCTAATCGAAAGGTAGAACCAATCTTCACGACTCTTCACTTTGAAGCTAAGTGAGAACTTCACTAGACACAACTGCATCACTTTATAGTTTAGTGAGAACTCACAAGACACAATCACATCACTTTATAGTTTAGTGAGAACTCACAACTCTTACCTATTACAACTCAATAAAACACATATCCAAGTGTACACATGTAACTTGGAACTACACAACATAAATCCAAGTATACACATATACAATAGATTTACACAAGACTTATCCAAGTATTCACAAATACAATGGATTAACGCAACTAATCCAAGTATTCACAAATACATTGGATCTACGCAATATTGATCCAAGTATACCCATATACATTCGATCTACACAAGATTGATCCAAGTATACACATATACATTCGATCTACACAAGACACAAATAAAAATGACGAACATGATGATCTCATCAAGACTTCATCTTTAATCACATCACAAATGTATGAGTGATCTTCTCTTTGCACTTAAGAGGATGAGGAGATTGAAGGATAGAATCACATCTTAAACAAGATTAATCTAAACTAACTAATCAAGGGTTTAAAGATGTTTCTGAAGAAACTGTGCAAAAAGAGTTGAAAGAAAACCTGGAAATGATCCACTATTTATAGGACAACAATGCAACGGCTATAAAGACCCGCGGTTCAATAAGTACCCCCGCGGTTCCTTATCAATAAGGAACCGCGAGTTCCTTTAGGGAACCTCCGGCTTGGAGTCCATGCATTTTTGTCCTTTAGTGGGGATATGCCATCTGGGGTAGTTAATACCCTCAAAGGATATTCCTTTGGCATATGGAATAATCAAAATTCAAATTAAAGAATATTCTTTGGAATATACCTTAGGGAATATTCTTTGAAATATTCCAAATTCAAATTTCCATTTTTCTTTTTAATAAAATTTTTTCTCAAAAGTAAAGTTAATTAAAAATTACTTTGTCACTTTGTATAAAAGTGAGTTTTAAGAAAATATTAATCCTTGATCACTTAGTTAGGTTAATGACAAGTTTATTCATACCTTGAGTGATTCATGCCGAATGCGATCTTGGAGGTGTCGAGAGAAGTATACAAATGTATTCTTGAGTGATTACGAGTACCTTACCATCTTATATAATGTATTGTGAATTATACGTTTGTCATCAACAAAACACGAAGAGATTATATCGGCTAAACATCGTAATGTTTGCACTAACAATCTCCCCCTAATTGATGATGACAAACAAGTAAACCGCAACGCATATTAAAATGTAAAACTTACTCGTTTACACTTACTTCTCCCCCTTTTGTCGAATCAAATAGGTAGTCTTCATTCTTAGAAGGAGAGGATCAACTTCGAGAGAACTTGCATTCAAAAAAACCTAATCATCCATTGTGGTTGACGGTTGAGAAGCGAGAATACAAACCGTAGACCCATCATCCAAAGATATCGAGCTTGCGTCATCCTAGTGAAGTCTTCAATCACCATAGGTTAACCAACTCTATGCATAATAATATGCTTATCTTCGAGATTCCAAAATTCATTACTTGCAATATATTCGATGAATGCAATTTAACTGAGTCAACGATCACAAATGTAATGAGTTGAACTCTTAAAAATGCTCCCCCGTGATATGAACTCCCCCTTGCTTGAGGTACCAACAATGCAAGAGAAGTGGCAAGATACAAAGAAGGGTTATATGTCCTACAAGCCATAGTTAGTGAACAAGAGCATATATATATATAGCAATGTCACCCAAGCGGAATTAGCTTTAAACAACTTGAGTACAAAGAGAGGGACTCAAGGTAAAGCTAAAACAATCTTAACTTTTTAGAAGTGTCAAAAATATGACAAGTTAAGAAAAATAAGAGGGTTATTAGATAGAAAAGAGAACCCAACTTATTTTGGTTACACCAAAAAAATATAAAAAGGACTATAGAGAGAAAAGAAATGTCCAATTTTTAAAAAGGGAAAATATTGTCGAGAGGACATACTCCACTTTAATATCATGGCAAAAAATACCAAACTAAAGAGAGTATGACATGGACAATAAAAACAATTCCACATAGTCGAAAAGAGAGAAAAAAGGACTATGATGAAAAGAAAAATGAGGATGATAAACAAGTCGTTTGCACAAACAATGACAGGCATTGAAGAAAGAAGTGTGCACGCGATGCTATTAATCCAAAATCAAGTCAAAGGAGAGGATCTTGACAAGATCAATTCACAATTGTTGGAATAGAGGTAGAGAAGAAACATCCATACTAATTGTAATGATAATATGTCAAAGGGCTAAAAGCTTAGAACTTTTTGGAATCACCCAAGAAAATTCAAGATTTAACCAAAATCCTCTCAAAAGGTTAAAAACTTAGAATTGTTGGAATCACCCAATCCAATTGTAAATTTTAACCTCAATCGACTCTAAAAAACGAGAAGAACAAAAAATATAAAACCAAAGACATTATAGGCAAGGATGCTTATGAATGTCGACACCAAAAAGATGACTCAATGATATAAAGAATGAGATCAAATAAACCAAAGAATAGAAGGACCAAGATGGAAGGTGTTTAACATACGATAAACTACATGCTCAAAGTTTGGTAGCTCTTCTCAATCATTGTGAATATTCATAGAACAATTACGTGATGAGGAAAAGGTGAGGCTCGACTCAACTTAGTTTAGAAGGATAGAAGAGAGAGACTCGACTTAGAGAGGCATGATTAAAATAAATCAAGAGAAACTCAAAAGAAGTTCAAGAATACATGATAGAGTTAGCACAAAATCTAACACATAATCGAGTAAGCACATAAGATAATTCATGCAATGCCTAATGTAATCATAGAAGAAGGATATACATTAAAAGAAAAGATCCTAGTAAATGCCTATATGAAACATAAAGGAGATGGCGGTTTACTTAAAATTTAACAAGGTAAAACCTAACTCAACTAAGCATGAAAAATTAAGAAAAGAGTTCCATTACTCCTAGACCTAAACGCAAGTAGGTTTAAGCATGAAAGCATACGCATGTAAGCATAAGCATGTAAACATAAATATGTAAGCATAAGCATGTAGTAGCAATTAAGCAAGAATCAAAACAAAAACCATAGAGATTAATGTGCAAGGCTAAATGTACTCTAGAGACTTATCTATAAATGGCAAGCTTAATAAAGTCTACAATAAACCAATATAGAGAAGATGCACAATTAACACATATGACAAGCAAGAAACATGATTACTTAAAAAAAGAGGATAAGTAAAACATGTTAGCACTTAGAATTTAAGGACATGCATGAGTCAGACACATCTAAGAGATATTATATCGGAATTACTTGACAAAGACAAAACCTTTATAATAAGCATGCATTCATTAACTAAGCAATTAAGCATATAGCATACGGATAATCAAGAAGATATATAAGCATGTAACATACAAGCAAGTCATGTATCTAGATATCACAAATCAAGATACATGTAGTGTAAATCTCCAAGGAGAATCCTAATTCTTATTAGTATAAGAAAAGGACTCAAAATAAGAGAAAATAAAGAAACACAATAACAACAAGATCCAAGACACATATATAAATCATGTTGAAAATAATGAAACAAATACAAGAACATAAAGATCATACAACTATGTATGAAACACAAGCCTATAACTTAAGCATAATTCTAATTCTAGATACACTAGAACTCTTTTGCTTAAATTAGATGTCTAATTAATAAGCAACACACATGCTTAATTAGAAGACAAAGTGGTAGCGGAATTTGGTGGAAAAAGGCTTGGTGAGAATCTTGTAATTCAACACATCAAAGATATGAGACATGACAAGATGTTGATATTGACAATAATGACAATATGTTCCATGATGCATGACCTTATCATGTGATGGAAGAGGAACACAAAAGGGAAGTGGTGGAAAAGGAGAGTTTCCAAAATCAATTACCTTAGAAGGAGAAGAGATTTGAAATGTGTGTTATTTGATGGAAAATCAAGGCTTTCATTTGGTAAATAAGACATTTTGCTTAGGTGAGAAAGAGATGAAAAAATGCTTAGGGCTAAGAGGAGAAAGCACAAGATATTTTGGGAGTGATCAAAGGCTTAAAACAAAGATTCCAAAAGGTGTTGTAACAATTGGTAAGTTTTAGAAAACCCGTTTTTGAATGCTTCTGCCCGTGGTTCCTTATCTTCGCCAGCGGTTCCATAACGATATGGAACCGTGGGTTATTTAAAGAACCACCCACAGAAGGTGTGTTTCGGGGGATAAGGGAATTTTTTCAATTCAGCAAATCCTAATATTCTAGTCTAACTTCTTATAAAGTTATGCTAAAGAGCAATAAAAACTAGAACACACAGAAAGGAAAAACACATAGTTTCAATTAGCACTTAAGAAAAAAGCTAAGAAAAACCTAATGGCTACAAACGAAAAAGACTCCTAATGACATACAAAGTTCATCGATTGTTTAGTCATAATTAGGAAGAGTCATCTAATCAATTTAGAGAATGACTATGAGACTATCACTAGAGATGCTCAATTACGGCTAAGCATTGCCATTTTTATGAGTTATACACTAACTCAACTTCTCACATGAAGTAATTTAACCGTAAGGTCAAATGGAATTTCTAATGCAATAGGTTCTCTAGTAGTCATTCTCATGTTAGACAAAACTTAATTCCTACATTTGCCTAATGAAGTGTAGCAAGGATGAAACTTGCATAACCACACAATGCATGACCTAATAGGGTTTAAGAATGCACCATTGCATATCTTGACAAAAGAGTCTAGTTAAGGTTATTTACCATAATAGATCTTGAGGCCAATAACATTGAATTGTACAAACCAAGTTTACACAATTTGTTAGAACACTCTTGATTGGTCTTTCGGAAATGACAAATTTACCAATTGCATTGCAATGTAAATTACTTGAGTATTTCGGATGAAACATCCAAGTTGTCAAACCGACTCCATTGTGCATTATAAGCAATTATTAAACAAAACATGTCTAATAATTTGAACAAGTAGATTCAATATACCATCGTCAACACAAGTGTGAGTTATGATCCGATGTATATTATTAATAGCCCACATTCATGTCTACACTAAAAATATGTCAATTAGATTCGATAATGATATCAATCATCATTTGAATAATGAATTGATATATATTTTAAATCTTTCTTGATTCCCACTAACACACCTTTAAGAGAAAATAGCTAATATTTTCAAAGGGTGTTTCATGTTTTATAGTGAGACATTAATCTACTTGAACTAATAAGACAATGATCGAGTAAGACGACCCATATCAAAAGATTTGACAAGTTCCCAAAGCTTTCAAACCTAAAAGTGTTAAAGAACATGCCAAGGTGTACAAAATATTTATGTAACATTTGTAAACCAAGATATGTTAATCCTATATGCAATGCACACATAATGTTGCAACTAAAATGAAAGAAATCTAGCATACATCCTAATTAGGAAAAACTAGATACTAACAAATACCAAGCAAGGCACAAGAGACTAGACATATAAGCAATACTACTACAAATAGCAAGGAACACTTAATAATGTCTACATATAATAATAATACACAAGGAAACACACACAAACAATTAGCTTAACACATAAAAGCATTCGTCCATGTTTTGAGTGTTAGATACAACAAAGTATTCATAGCTTGATTTTATTTGAAAATAGTCTTTGACCCATTTAAAATTTAATTAAGTTTAACACTTTGTAAATATATCAATTTTCAAAGATATATCACCAAGAGATGTTCAACTTAATAGAAAAGAGTAAAACACAAGTTCAAACCGACGCTCAATACATTGGACAAAGTATGGAACTTAGAAACCATCCAAATTTTAAAGTTTGAATAAAGGTTTGGAAGCATTTTTAATTGAAAGAAAATTAAATTACGTTCGAAATGACGGGTGGTACGACTTCTACGGACGTACGGTTAATTTTATATGATTTTTCAAAGTTTTCAGAAATCTGTGTCGGACTGACCGCGGTTCCTTATTGATAAGGAACCATGGGGAATAGATAAAGAACCGCGTCCAGAGGACAAAAAAGGAGTTTTTGGCCAAAATCATTTGGTAACTTTTTGGAAAGACTTAGGACTCTAAAAAATCATTTTAGACACATAGAACTCGTATTTTAGAGTTAATTATGACACAAAAGATTTTTATACTTCCAAACATGAAAAGATTTAATTCAAGCTATTATACAAAGTTTATTTAACACCAAAACTTGTACGAATGAAACAACAAAACACATTTCATAAGTAATCACTCTTCATGAACAATTTGATAAAAAGATCGTCTCTATTTTTAAAAACCGTTTTCATTTTTAAAAACCATTTGTTTTGAAAAAGAGAGCAAAGATCGATCCAAGCTTTAAAGTACAATATACTTCAAAGATCATGAATAACCTCACTTTGATAACAATTATAGAAACTAGAAGGGGGGGTTGAATAGTTTCTAGTTCATTTTTTAGAACATTTCTCATAATTCACTGTGCGCGGTTCTTTAAACATACCCGCAGTTCCTTATCACTAATGAATCGCGTGTCCCTTTAAGGAACCGCCGACAGTGGACGATGCCATTTGTTACTTGTTAAACTTTAACAATCCTTTGTATCAAATTCTCGATCAAGCTTGACTAGATATGAGATGTTTTTGATTGAAAGATAAATACTACAAGTAAGTAAACACAACAAACACATCAAATCAAGAGTACATCAAGCAATAGTCTAAACATTAAGCACACACGTACTAAGCATAAGCTTTTCCGCAACTAGGATGTTTAGACTAAGTGATGTACACTTGACCATAATATAAACATGAAGCACACACGTACTAGGCCTTAGCTTATCCGTAACTTAGATGTTTAGATTATGAGATGCACACAACACACAACAACAATCATGCAACTATAAGTACATCTAAAGAGGTAAAGACATAAATGTAAATGAAAGTACCGACGCGATGATTTATAGTGGTTCGGTCACGAAGCTCCTCTTCGCCCTACTTCACTCCTCGAGTACACCTTACTCGAGAGTAACTTCACTAGTCAACAAAACTCCTTTCAAGGCGGAGAAAACCATACACGTCGCTTACACAATTTCTGACACTAAGCTAGATGTCGAGTCCTAATCTTAGGTAGGACCAATCTACACAACGTTGCCCACTTCACCATTTAACGACACAAGGCTAGATGTCGAGTTCTAATAAGGTAGAACCAATCTTCACAACGTTGCCTACTTCACCATTTTATGACACAAGGCTAGATGTCGAGTTCTAATCGAAAGGTAGAACCAATCTTCAAGGCTCTTCACTTTGAAGCTAAGTGAGAACTTCACTAGACACAACTACATAACTTTATAGTTTAGCGAGAACTCACCAGACAAAACCACATCACTTTATAATTTAGTGAGAAATCACAACTCAATAAAACACATATCCAAGTGTACACATGTAACTTAGATCTACACAACATAAATCCAAGTGTACACATATAGAATGGATTTACACAAGACTTAATCCAAGTATTCAAAAATACAATGGATTAACACAACTAATCCAAGTATTCACAAATACATTGGATCTACACAATATTGATCCAAGTATACCCATATACATTGGATCTACACAAGATTAATCCAAGTATACACATATACATTAGATCTACACATGATACAAATAAAAATAATGAACATGATGATCTTCATCAAGACTTCATCTTTAATCACATCACAAATGTGTGAGTGATCTTTTCTTTGCACTTAAGAGGATGAGGAGATTGAAGGAGAGAATCACATCTTAAACAAGATTAATCTAAACTAACTAATCAAGGGTTTAAAGATGTTTTTGAAGAAACTGTGCAAAAAGGGTTGAAAGAAAACCTTGAAATCATCCACTATTTATACGACAACAATGCAACGGCTATAAAGACCCGTGGTTCCTTAAGTACCCCCGCGGTTCCTTATCAATAAGGAACCGCGGTTTCCTTTAAGGAACCTCCAGCTTCGAGTCCGTGCATTTTTTTCCTTTTGTGGGGATATGCCATCTGGGGTAGTTAATACCCTCAAAGGATATTCCTTTGGCATATGGAATATGCTAAATTCAAATTAAAGAATATTCTTTGGAATATACCTTAGGGAATATTCTTTGGAATATTCTAAATTCAAATTTCTATTTTTCTTTTTAATAAAACATTTTCTTAAAAATAAAGTTACTTAAAAATTACTTTGTCACTTTGTATAAAAGTGAGTTTTAAGAAAATATTAATCCTTGATCACTTAGTTAGGTTAACGAAAAGTTTATTCATACCTTGAGTGATTCATGGCGAATGCGATCTTGAGGTGTCGAGAGAAGTATACAGATGTATTCTTGAGTGATTACGAGTACCTTACCATTTTATATAATGTATTGTGAATTATACGTTTGTCATCAACAAAACACGAGGATATTATATCGGCTAAACATCGTAATGTTCGCACTAACAATCTCCCCCTTTTGGATGAGGACAAACAAGTAAATCGCAACGCATATTAAAATGTATAAGTTACTTGTTTACACTTACTTCTCCCCCTTTTTTCGAATCAAAAAGGTAGTCTTCATTTGTAGAAGGACAGGATCAACTTCTAGAGAACATGCATTCAAAAAAAGCTACTCATCCATTATGGTTGACGGTTGAGAAGCGAGAATACAAATCGTAGACCCATCATACAAAGATATCGAGCTTGCGTCATCCTAGTGATATCTTCAATCACCATAGGTTAACCAACTCTATGCATTATAATATGCTTATCTTCGAGATTCCAAAATTCATTACTTGCAAGATGTTCGATAAATGCAATTTAAGTGAGTCAACGATCGCAAATGTAATGAGTTGAACTCTTAAAAATGCTCCCCCGTGATATGAAATCCTCCTTGTTTGAGGCACCAACAAAGCAAGAGAAGTGACAAGCTACAAAAAGAGAGAAAAGAAATGTCCAAATTTTAAAAAGAGAAAATATTGTCGAGAGGACATACTCCACTTTAATATCATGGAAAAAAATACCAAACTAAAGAGAGTATGACATGGACAATAAAAACAATTCCACATAGTCGAAAAGAGAGAAAGAAGGACTATGATGAAAAGAAAAATGAGGATGATAAACAAGTCGTTTACACAAACAATGATGAGCATTGAAGAAAGAAGTGTGCATGCGATGCTATCAATCCAAAATCAAGTCAAAGGAGAGGATCTTGACAAGATCAATTCACAATTGTTGGAATATAGGTAGAGAAGAAACATCCATAGTAATTGTAATGATAATATGTCAAAGGGCTAAAAGCTTAGAATTTTTTGGAATCACCCAAGAAAATTCAAGATTTAACCAAAATCCTCTCAAAAGGTTAAAAACTTAGAATTGTTGGAATCACCCAATCCAATTGTAAATTTTAACCATATCAATTAAACGGGTCAAATAAGGAAGACTGATTACAAAATCAAAGTTTTTGCACAATGGAATAAGCCAAAATGGCTTATTAATTAGTTGTTTAACAAATAACACTAGAAATGGCTAGCAGCTGTTGGAAAGGAATTCCTACTGCTTGTGAACTAGTTTTTTTGTCTTTAGTGAGTTAAACTTGGTTTAATTGGACAACAATGGCACCCCTACAACCAGTGGGTTGTAGGGATTCAAGTACAAGCAAGAAAACAAACTTTCACCCAACCAATTGATACAGTTAATTCAAAAAGCATACAAACATGGAAATAAGCAAGAACTGGTTAAATAAACAGATTAAGCAAGATTAAGCAGACTAATCTTCACCAAAAGCATAAAACAACTCAAATAAACTTAGTTCCACACAAATAAACGGGTTTCATGCCATGGCTTCAAGATTAGAACTAGTTTCAAGCTTATGTGACTTAAATGGTTTTACTGATGAACACAAAGTGACCTTTGCTGATCTATTTGACCATAAGATGAATTTCAAAGCCATAAATCCACTTATCAGGTTGCAAGAACATTGTTTTAACACTTGATAGACCTAATTACACATGCAATCTAGGTGTTCACCAAGTTTCAGTTCAAAATAACCTTAAACAAGCTTGATTGAGCAAAGATTCAGTTGTTATGTTTCAAAGTACAAGACAAGCAAATATCAACTCACAACCACCTTAATATCAAATACAAACTCAAAACACCCCTACACAACTACTAAACTGTTATCAAAAACCTCTTATCATGCAATCCCAAACACTGGTTAAGAGCATATAACAAGATTTTAACGAAGCAGTTATGTTTTTCAGTCCAAGAAAATGTTAAACATGCATAAATCTAACATGAACAAGATCCAAGAGCAAGATTCAAGCATCAACCATCAGCATACAACATCATATACCCAAAATCACTTTGAAAAGATCTCAAAAAGGTGAAAAATGGTCAAACCTCAGGAATGTACATCCACACTCTCGAATTTTATAGCTTATGTGGTAGCTTAAGAACCACAAGCTTCCAATACAACTCCCTTCTAAGATCAACAGAATCAAGAACAAACAGTTATAATAAAAAAAATGAAACATATTTATCCAATCTTTGTACCCCAATCCTTGAATATCCCTAAACCTAGATCTCACTCCACCTTGATAATCTTCTTATCAGGGTGAGATGATCAATCAAAGGCCCAAAAATTTAAAGTGTTTGTACCAAAAACTTGGAAAAATCAGATTTTTGTAAACTTTTGAAACAAACTTGCACAATTCTTAAAACCAACTTTTAGAACCTCAAATTCACAAACTTAGAACATTAACAAACATGAAATATAAAGTGGTGCTTGGAATTCGTCAACAATATCAAACTTTTGTCATTCACTTAGAAAACAAGATTTATAGATTTGTGACCTAAGGAAAACCAAGAACAGATGCAAAGTAAAACCTAACAACCTTTATATAGAGGGTTACAAGTGACTAGGAAGATAATAAAATACTAGAAACCCAAGTGCTTGAAGTCCTAAATTTGCCCTTGAAATTTGGAATATCTTTGAATGAATATGGATTTTTATGAGGATTCATGTGATGCCAGTAGGTGTAGAATGATCCAAGGGGTCCAAATGAAGCTTAGGATGAAAGCAAAGCTGTGGGTCATTGATTCCCTGGCATATTTTTATCTTTTTCCCTAAAGTGTAGCAGGGGAGTCTTCATGTGACTAGGGTGATGAGGTGGAAACAAGTTTATTGGTTTGGCTTTGTTAATTATGACCTTAATCATTAATCTAGAAAAGATTAGAGCTTAATTTTCAGTGATTAAAGAAAACATAAAACGTGTTCTTGAGTGAATAGTAGTGGTTTTGATCTGATTTGGGATTTAAAATTGTGTTAAGGCGTGAGTTTAATAACTAATTAATAATTAGTTATGTAAACGGGTTAGTGGTTTGTGATGTGGTACAATGGTGGGAGGTGATTGGTGGCTTTTGTGAGTAGGGTGAGGTGTCAAAGGGGTATTCGTCTAGGTAAGTATGGCTGTCTCACAGCTTTAGCCCCTTGTCTTCTTTCTTTCTTTCACTTCATGTTTAAATAGCTCAAATCCGGATCCCTTTGTAAATGAAGTTTCAAATTTCATACATTGGCCACAAAAACTTTCCAAAAGGTTATAAAGGACTTGTTCTGCCATTTGATGATATTTGAAGGGTGATTCTTGGTATGTATTCATACTTCAAGGTCTTCATTTGTATTCTTGTATTCATGGAGGACTAAAAGTGACGAGTCTTTAATTTTGAGGGACCATTCTTGCCAATTCTTCAAAGTTAAGGGTCCTTTTTGTAAATTTGAAAAACTTTAGGGACCATAATTGAAATTATGAATAAACATGGGTATAAAGTGTCAATTATTCAATAATTAAGGACCCTTCTTATACAATCATCAATTCTTCAAGGACTTTTCTTGGAAAATCAACTCTAGGGTCCGGTTCATTTTGCGGATTCGTTTCCCGTGTTCGTTTTTGCTTATTTCTTATGATCTTTTGTCATTTCTCGATATCCGTACCTAAAATATACATTGAGAAAACACATTTATATTTATGGCACTTTTTATGATATTTTACCCATTTTAAGCCCGTTTTGCTACTACTTACGTTTTAGACATAATGTATGATTTTCATCACAAGATGGGACGTTTAGGTTCATAGAACAAGAACACGTAAATGCTTCGTAAGAAATAATTTTGTCGTCCTTGATTGTCACCCAATTTCATGCCAAGGGTGTAACGAGATCATTGTCATTATAGAGTTATAATGGTGTAACCAAGATCATCGAATTAATAACCCCCTAATAGACAACGATGTCAAAAAATTAAGTCAACAAGAAGGATCGATAAACACGGTTTTATAACAGTTTTGAACATGAGACTTATTACCAAGACTTTTATATGCCCCCTAACGGATGGGCCTTATTATCATAGGTTTACCTCCGCCATGGAGCTTTTATTATGACTTCGGTCTTGCCTTGCCTTTTATTTAACCTCGCCATGAGGTGTTTATTATGGCCAAAGAAGTATATCCTCACGCTAAAGCGAATTTTAGATCTTTAAAGCTTTAAAGATTAAGGCTTTTCCTTTCAATTTTTCATAGATTTTTCAGCCTTGTGAGCTTCGAATTTTTGCTTAATTTTGGTGTAGCACTTGAAATCTTATTATTGGGGGAAGCTTTCGATTATTCGGGGTGCCAATACTTCAAAACCGGGACGCTAGCGAAACCTTAATGTTTTCCCAATTTAATTACATGGAAGCTACTAGAAAATACTAGAAACCAACAATCAAGACTAAACCGCTAAGCCAATACTTATTAGAAAAATATATATATAAGCGAAGGGAGAATAAGCAAACAATTAGAACACATGAGTTTTTGAAAGAATTCGAGTACTCTACGTATAGCATAGTAACTTATAATTACCTCTATCATTTCTCGTCCTCATTTAAGAGACTTAGCCTAATATAAAGTTAAGGAATCGAAGATAAGTGCTCAACACGCACTGTCGAGTCAAAAATTACTCTTATTCTCGCCATCGGAAAATCTACATTCGTGTCTTTAAACACTTATGAAACATGAGAAAAAAATTAAGATTTGGGCATTTTTAGCCTTATTTTGCAACAAAACGATAAACAAAAAGATAAACTTTGGAAAGCGTGAAGGTTTGGCAAGGCAAGTATCTGTTCACCCCCATTCTAAAGTTAAACATTGTCCTCAATGTTTCGAGTCTAAGGTAGTATACCCCCATACTAGAGACGTATTCGAATGCTTGATCTAGTATGGAAAGGGTGTAACCATTAAATCAATAGCCGTTTATGAAGTGTGCTAAAAACCTAAGGTTAGAACAATCAAGGATATATCATATGGATATCGAGAAATTCTTCAAAGAAAACGATCGAGTGCTCACGTAAAACGAATACGAGACGCTCTAATCGTGAAGATAATGATCATCTAATAACCACAATTCACAAACAACCACGAAAAAATGTTGGAAGGGCACAAATCCCCTCACATAAGCTACATTAGAAAGCGATAATATGTACATGGATAAGCATGGGAACTCCCCCACGAGGAACCTCGTTTTTGATTACCGAGTCATGAGCTCGACTCGATCCCCTCAATACTAATTATCATTGGGGAAGGTGACTTGGTCGAGGTCGTTCAAAGAAGAAACTTCCCCACCAAATTAGTGCTTCAACCTATGGACATTCACTTTAAAGTTAGGACCATCATTTTGAGCTAGCTCGATGGTCCCATAAGGAAACACTTGGGTAATGGTGAATGGTCCGGACCAACGGGATTTCAACTTGCCTGAAAATATTTTCAATCTCGAGTTAAAAAGCATTACTTGATCCCCAATGTTATAAACCCGATTTTAATTTTTGAATCATGAAACTCTTTAGTTTTCTCTTTATAAATGTTAATCCCATTTAATCCATAACACAAGATTCTTAGAGAGAGAAAGAGTAGAAAAGTAGAGAGAGAAACAAGAGAGATGGTGGAAGGTTTTTGTTTACTAGAGAGAGAAAGTAAAAATGAACCAACACCCTCTTCCACACATGGAAGAGGGTATATATACCCTTGGCTTGTTGGGCTGTGGGTTTAAGTTACTTGGGCCGGGCTTGGCTTTGTTTTGGGCTTACACCCCTAACTTATACAATATTAGCTTAAAGTCCAAGCCCGGTTTTCCCGACTAACCTATTACAATACATGACCAATAACGACTAAGATGACCTATTACATTCTTGTTCGACTATATAAAATATAAGTCTAACAATCTCCCTCAATGTATCGGTCATCTTAAAAAACTTAAAAAGCATAAGATGATTGAGTGAATACATTCTTGTAGAGGAGATCTTCCAGCTTTGGTCTTGTATCTTGGTCTTGATCTTGTTTGTAACAGCTTTATTCCTTCATGCTTTCGTGATCTTTATCTTGAGCCTTTGTCATTTGACTTTAAGTGCTTGAGATCTTCATCTGTATTCCTTGTGACTAAGATGACCTATTACATTCTTACATTCTTAGGTATCTTGATTATCGCCATCTTGTGCTCTTGTGACTTCTGAATCGACATCGGTATCACAGCTACGCCACCTTCTTGATATGCAGCAACATATATAGACACGGATAAAAGGGCTTTGAACATTGCATCCTAACTCGGTAGCGTTTTACCTCCGGTCGGTGAAGACCGTTAAACGGTATTAAATACCGTACCTGTGATCAGGTAGATTCGATTAGGAACCTCCTTGACAGGGTTTCCCGGTGGTAGTAGCCAGTTCTCTTTACACGACCGTCTCAAAGCAGGATGCGAACGTAAAGAGTGAATCATAAGGATAAATTATCCGTCTGATTAGAGTCGTCAATTCAGATTTCCTGGAACAAGTTTGATTCTAAAAGAATCGCACCATTGTTGCTTTCCAGTTTGTCACAAGCTTGATTCATAGAGAATCTTGCGAGTTACCTACCGCAATGCTGTTTGATGTTGACACTAGAAGGATTTCCATTCGTCACTGTGAACACTAAGGAGTGTCACTCTGAATGTTCTGGCAAGATCACACGGATTTTGCGAAGAAACCTAGAATCAAGTTTGAATCAAATAAGAATCCAAACTTAGTTGCTTTCTAGTTCTCACAAGTGTGATTCGTGTAGAATCGCACAAGTTACCTACCATGAGCTTGTTTGATGCTGGCTCAAGCAGGATTTCCATCTTCATTGTGAATCGTATCACTCAGATGTTCTGCCAATATCACAAGGATAATGCGTAGGACTCGATTGTGTCCTAATGACATGATAAATTGATCTCGTTTGGCTCTAGACTCAATAAGTGCATTTTGGTAATCGGAGGCTGGATCAGACTGCCACCTTTTCAATATTAACTGACTCGGAGTGAGAAAGTCAATAGATACGTGTTGATCTCCGTGACAATGAGACAAGTTTCTTTTGAGAGAAACTCGAATAGCTGGGGAAGGGTTGTGCATCGCATCACTGGGTCCATGACACTTGTCTTCAAAAGATGTGTTAACCCGGTTTCTACCTAAGTTGCATAGAATATTCAACTCCTTCAATGCTTACCAATACGTCATCATTAGCACCTTGTTGTGATTGTTGTAGTGCTAACTTAAGTAATTGGTCCGCATTCAGCTTCATTCCACTCCATCTTTCCTAAGGACAACTATTTCTAGCTATAGAATGTCCTTGGGTAGACCCCTCCGGTTCTGGTTGGATCATAGGACTTAGTTTCCTATCCTAAACCACCTTTTGACTCCATCATTCCGTCGTGGATAGTAGGTTGTTTTGGGTATAGATCGTAACCATTAAACCATTGAAACCCATTCAAAGTGTTTGATAAAAATCAAAACTTTTAACACTTGAAAGTTTTACATTTCCGAAAAGCTCCCCTAAACACATGCATCGATATACGAAATAGTTTGGCATGTGAAGGAAAGAGTTGCACTTGAGTCTTTAAGATCACATGTTGCGATATATTACATTTTAATCACATTTTCTCCCCCTCTCTAATATAAAAATATAATATTAGAGATACCAATTGATTAAAATATGACATTTTTCGAAAAATCGACGGGAGAGAAACATGTGTGCACGCATGAATCATGGAACATTTTCAGTCGGGTCGCTCCCCCTCAACAATATATGTGTTTCTTGAGACAAAATTTGACAAAATTTTAGAAAAACGACACCACAAAATATGTTGAGGAACGGAGTTGAGATGCCTTTGCCGATAATAATTGACAAATTTAATATCATTTTCGGAATGTGTTGGATACATAAAATATGACAATTTTAGAGATGTACCCAACAACATTAAAGGCTTGATTTTAACACGCTCCCCCTCAAAAATTGATCAAAATAACATATGACATTTTTATATATAAAAACCTATTATGAGGAAGGGAGTGTTGAACACACAATTTTGAAAGATTTAGAAAAACCTTTTGAGAAATTCTTGAAAAATTGTGTTCAACGGTTTTAAAATAATCAGGATAGAAGACTTCTCTTCTATTGCTTAGGGAAAGCGCACTGAAACGTACACTCCCCTTTCTGGTCCGTTTTTCATGAGCTCAAAACTTTGATTGTTTTGTGACTAGCTCATGACCGAGAAAAATAAATTTCCCGTTATGAAGGATAAGTTATCATCCGTGATAAACTTTCCTTAAGTTGAAGTTCGAGTTCTAAGCTGACATTTACTTAGAAACGTTTTTCATGAACTTAAAAACTTTGAATGTTTTTATGAGAAGCTCATGACCGAGAAATATGAATTTCTCGTTGAGAAGGATAAGTTATCGTCTGAGATAAACTTTCCTTAGTTGAGGTCCGAGTTCTAAGCTGTGATGCGCCTAGAAGTAATTGTGAGAGAATATCAAGCAGCTTCATTTGCCAAAACCTCCAAGTCTTCTAGAGTCATATACTTCATACCAAGACGGCCAACGAGATACACAAACCTATCTTTCGATAGAGCTTTTGTAAACAAGTCTGCCAACTGGTACTCAGTTCTGACAAAGTATAATTCCACGATGTCGCGTTCCACTTGTTCCTTGATGAAGTGATATCTGACATCGATGTGCTTGGTGCGGGAGTGCTGAACCGGATTGCAAGATATAGCTATGGCCGACTTTGAGTCACAATACATAGGTATTTTATCAAAGTGGAAGCCATAATCCGTGAGTTGAGTTCTCATCCAGAGGACTTGAGCACAACACGCGGATAGAGCCACATATTCTGCTTCAGCTGATGAGAGCGAAGTGCAATCCTGCTTCTTTGACGACCAGCTGACGAGCTTGTCTTCCCCTAGAAATTGTATGCTACCAGAAGTGCTTTTTCGACTATCAAGACAACCTGCGTGATCAGAATCTGAAAAAGCTGTTAGATGAAAACCGGTTTCCCTCGGATACCAGAGTCCCATGTGAATGGTATTCTTAAGGTACCAAAAGATCCGTTTAACCTCTTTGAGGTGCTTTTGAGTAGGTCTGGCTTGATATCGTGCACAATAGCATGTGGCATGATGAATATCAGGCCTGCTGGCTGTAAGGTACATAAGTGACCCGATCATACTACGGTATCGCGTTTGATCTACGGGATATGAGTACAAGTCAGCGTCTAGGGATGTGGCCGACAATGGTGTACCAACGCGAGCACATGAGGTCATACCATGCTTTTTAAGTATCTCTTGAGCATACTTAGCTTGGTTAATGAAGATACCACGTGGGGATTGATGAATCTGGAGGCCTAAAAAAATTTTAGCTCCCCCATCATTGACATTTCAAATCTGCTGTGCATTAATTTTTCAAAACGTTTTGAAAGTTTTGGGTTCGTAGAGCCAAAAATAATGTCATCAACATAAACTTGCACCAGAATTATGTCATCCCCATATTTATTAGTAAAGAGAGTAGGATCAATAGAACCTTTGGAGAATCCTTTGGACACCAAGAAGTTTGAAAGTTCTTCGTACCATGCCCTTGGAGCTTGTTTAAGTCCATATACAGCCTTCTTGAGACGATAGACTTTGTCAGGATGATGAGGATCGATGAATCCTTCCGGCTGATTCACATACACTTCTTCCTTCAAATGACCGTTGAGAAAAGCTGTTTAACGTCCATCTGAAAAACCGTGAAGCCCTTATGTGTAGCATAAGCAAGGAATATCCTGACTGCTTCCAAACGAGCGACTGGAGCGAATGATTCATCGTAGTCTATGCCTTCTTGTTGACGGTATCCCTTAACCACAAGACGAGATTTGTTTTTGATGATGGTTTGTTCTTCATCAAGTTTATTTTTCCAGATCCATTTGAAATCTAGAATTGACATTCCATAGGGTCTGTCAACAAGTTCCCAAACATTTAGGTGTTCAAACTGATGAATTTCGTCTTGCATTGATTCAGTCCACGCATGATAAGTCATGGCTTGTTTGATGTTTGTAGGTACAGTTGAACTCACGGTGAGTGCATACATACACACATCGCCATCGGTTTCGAGTTGTCTGCGTGTTCGAACCGGTTGTGAAGGATTTCCAATTACTTGCACCAATGGATGATCACGTGTCCAATGGGGAGTGGATGGATATGGTTGGTAGAATGTATGCATGTTGGACGGATCAACATGTTGAGTAGAAGACTCTCTGACTTCGTGTACCGGTGTACCGAACGGATTGATAAATTCTTCATTGTCAGGTTGTGCATCGACTGCTTGATTGTTGTTTCCTCCTTCAGCATTGACGGTTGGTGATGTTGGTTGTATGATGGTTTCTAGAGTTTGTTGAGTATCCACTGGAATTGTCTCTTGAGCAACGGTTGCGGAAGTAGATGCAGTTGTGTCTTGTTGATTTTATGCGGGTGCATCAGCAGTGTTGACAGCGGAAGGCTTTGACACAACTTGTATGTTTCCATAGTAATATTCATCAAACATTGGATCATATAAATCAACCAACTCATTCATATGTGTCGTATCCGTCGAGTATGCTGTATGAGTACTTTGTTGACATTCTTGCACGGGACGCACATTATTTTGTGTAGGTGCCATGGCTGGACAATGAGGTGCGGGACTTGAGCTGTTGTGATCAAGTACCATTTGTGGCAATTCGTCAAAGTTCACATGGATTGTTTCAACAATAATCTTTGTTCTCTTGTTATAGACTCGATATCCTTTCGACAATGTCGCATACCCCACAAAAATACATGCATCACCTTTTTCTTTCATCTTGTCGAGATTCTCATCGTCTTTAAGAATGTAGCATAAAGATCCAAATACGTGAAAGAATTTGACAGTAGGTTTCCTGCCATTGATGATGTGGTAAGGTGTCTTTTCATGTCTAGGGATAACGAGAGAACGATTCTGGGTATAACAGGCAGTTGCAATTGCTTCAGCCCAGAAGAATAGCGGTAATTTTGAAGCAGAAAGCATTGTTCGAGCTGCCTCAACCAAAGTACGGTTCCGCCTTTCGACAACGCCGTTTTGTTCAGGAGTTCGAGCAATAGACGTTTGATGTTAGATGCCTTCTTCTTGAAAGTAAGGTTGCAAGTTCTTGTTCAAAAATTCAGTACCCCTATCCGTTCTTACGGTTAAGACTTGAGCTTGAAGATTGCGTTGTATCATCTTGAGAAAGTTTTTGAGAACCTCTGGTGTTTCATCTTTGGACCTTAAGAAGAAAGTCCATGTGTATCTAGAGTAATCATCAACAATCACGAGAATATACTTTTTCCCGTTAATACTCTCTACACGCATGGGACCACATAAATCCATGTGTAGAAGTTCTAATCGTCCTATTGAGCTTGGGGTAGTCTTTGATTTGAAAGACTTCCGTTTTGCTTTCCCCAACTCACAAGAAGAACAAAGATGGTCTTTGACGAATTTCAACTTAGGAAGACCAGTCACAATATCATTCTTTGAAAGCAAGTTGATGGTGTCAAAATTGAGATGTGACAATCGTTGATGCCATAACCATGCTTGAGATGATGAAGCTTTAGCCATTAAGTAAATTGGATTTGTTGAAGATGTGTCTTGAAGAGTTACTGTGTAGAGATCAGAACCACGAGAACCTGTAAGAAGGTCATTCCCATCGTAGTCTCTAACATAGCAAGTAGATTTCCGAAAAGCCACTTCCAAATCCGCATCACAAAATTGACCAACCGAGAATAAATTGTGATTTAGTCGCTCGACGTAATAAACCCGTTTTATAGTGATATTCCCTTGAACCAAGTCTCCATATCCGAGTATCGGTGCAAATTGATCATTTCCAAACCGTACCGTACCCAGAAACTTCTCCACGAAGTTAATGAGAAGCTTGAGATTGCCCGTCATGTGCTTTGTGCACCCGGAGTCCATTATGAATAGGATGATTTCGACGAGCTGCAGAAGAATTAGACGACAATGTAGCGTTTGACAAATGGGAGCCCTTGATAGAAACGGGTTCCAAAATAGTAGTGGACCTAGATTCTAGAGGGAAGCTAACATTCATAGACCCAATTAGAATAGGGGTTGTCTTAGGTACCCATTTGTATCCGGGTGGTGTGAATCTTGAATACCCCCGTGTACATGTCCTAATCATGTTCTCATAAAGCTTCTTTAACATGCTTTGTTTACGTAGAGTTTTGGATTCTAACACACTTAGTTTCTTAAGTGGTTGATCAGTGGATTGGTTCAAAGTTCTTGTGGGTTCACTAGTACTAGTGGGCATACGAATAGGCTTCCTAGTTCTAGTATGCACGCCATTATGATTAAGAGCACAAGCATCATGATTGAAAGTACGAACACATTTTCCACATTTAACACAAACAAATTCAACATTCGAGGTCATAGCATTTAAACTGTCATTACATGCAGTTACAAACGTTTTATTCTTAGAAAACTTAAAGTTCCTACGGTGGTCTTCTACATCTAACTTCTTTCCTTGACTATTGTTAGGCATGACCTTATCTTGCATTCTATTGCTCTTAAGCTGTGGTCCGCTAACGCTAGTAGTGGGGATTACTCCTGTATAAGAAGACACACGTTGATTAGTTTTCCTAATATTCTCAGGTAACCGCGATGTTCCAGTTTGAGTGGGCTTAGTGTTCATCTTATACATTCCAGGTGCTATCACATTGGTACTCTTATCATTTCCTATCTTAGGCAAAGTCTGTGGGGATTGTCCCAAAATAGATGATTTAGGGCATTTAACCGCATTCGGTTGACGAACGGCGGGTGGTTTACCCAAAACAGACTTTCCATTCATTTTCTCAATGAGTTTCTGTAGCTCACTTATGGCTATGTCCCTTTCTTTTAGCTGAGCTTTCAAATCATTTATTTCGAAATCCTTTTCATTTAGTAGACGAAACGAAAAAGCTGACATTTCTTGACACTTTTTATGATTATGAGTTTTTTCACCTTTTTGTAAAGCAAATTCAAGAGAAATGGAGTGTTTCTCAAGTTGAGAAAAACTTTTCGAAAGTTTGTTGTATGACTGAATTTGTTTTGAAAGCTCTACTTCAAGATTGCGACATTTCTCGTCCGTTTCTAACACAAGACATGCTACATGACAATATTGATCAATATCGGTATACACACCAAGTATAGCATTCATATGGTCAGCATAAAAATATTCCTTAGAAAGTCGATCAATTTCGTTAGAAAGTTGGTGTTCTTGTGTCTTTAATTTAGTTTGAAGAAAATCAACTTCATTTTCAAGAGATTTAACATAACTTAAATCAGTTAACATTTCCTCAGTGAGAGTAGTATAAAACATTTCCACATTTTTTGAAAGATCATCAATGGTTGGAACAATACATTGTTGAATGACGACTTCTACTTGTGGGTTAGGTTTAATATTCCAAATGGTATCTCTAGAAACGTTTTCATAGTCGACGACACCTTTGTACAAATTTAAAACCCCTTGTTTTATAAACTCAAATTGCTGAACACTTTTGCTTTTCTCATCCCATTTACGTTTTTCATCTGAAATTTGTTTTTCTAACAAAATTGATTGCTTTTTGAAACTCTTTTTTAAAGAAACTTTCTTTTGGGGTTCATCACTTGGTGGTGGAACATTATTGTACATTTTTTGTTCTTTGGAAAGTTCTTTTTGAGGAACAAACTTAATATAATTATCAGAATCAGAAAGGTTGATTAAATCACTTAAGTTTGATCGACTTTCTTCTTGTTGACGAATGATTTCGTCGTAGTCAGGGGAAAGCATAATAGCAAGATTATCAACATAACAACCGATATCATAAAGAGCAGGCTTGGTACTTTGAGCTTTCTTGAGATATTCAGGCTTGACAAAACTCGTTTTCATATTTCTATTTAGCATATTCATAGTTTGAATAGACTGACCCGTTTTGTAAACAATGTTGTTTACCGTGTCGACTCTCTTTTCCAAAGCAAGAATTTTTTCTATATCCTTTTCTTCACGAGTTTTATAAAGCTCAGTTTGATCTTTGTTAACCGACTCTAATTCAGTAATTTGGAGTTTATGTAGAAGAAGTTGTTCTTCAAGTTCCGATATCTTCTGTTTTGACATATGAATTTCGTGTGTTACTTCAGAACAAAATTGTTCGTTGAGCACCTTACGTTCATATACCAAACCATTAGCTATCGCAACCCGTCGATCAGCTTCTTTTACATAATCACACTCTTTAAGCCTGTCTATCTCCTCGGTTAAGGATGTGTTTGCTTGCTTTAAACGTTTATTAGCCTCTTTGTTTTCCTTAATTTCATGTTTTAAAGAATCAATAATAGATGAAAGCAAATCACGGTCCTCATCCGAGTCAGTATCCTGAACAGCTTTTTCGTCATCATTACCTATATGCTGTAAATCCGTAGAGATATTTCTATCCTCCGTGTCCATTACATATGTGTCGTTGATGATTTCGGGTTGCTCAGGATGCCGTCGTTCATTAGCAAACACATTATAGTTATCATTTTATGGTACCTTTTCAATTGGCTCAGTGTCGAAGATTGGTCCAGAATTTTCAGCAATCTCTGGAATCACTTCTTGAATCTTTGCCATGTACACATAATGTGCCTCTAACTCTTGATCATCAGCTTCATCATCAGTGTCATCACGCCAGTCAACTTCATCTGCTGTGAGTGGAATTCCTGCTTCTTTTTTCTTGCACAGTAACATCTTTTCCTTGTGATATCCCGAATCCTTAACCCGTTTTGGCTTCTTGCATTCCCTATCCATGTGCCTAAATCCCTTGCAGTTTAAGCATTGAATCCCAGTCTTCTACACAACCGGAGTGCCTACAGTATATTTAGCCCCAATTTGATTCAGCATCCTCTGATTATCATACCTAGCATCACGATCATACCTAGGTGCATGCTCAACTTCCTTATATCTAGCATTGGATGATGATCTGAGGTTGTTGTTGGTAGGTTTGTAGATCTTCTTATAAGTTGTGGTGAGTAAAGACATGAGTTCTTCAATCTTCTTGTCCCTTGAAGTTTGTTCATCATCACTGTCTCCATCTGACTTGGTGTCATACTTTGGAGGTGGAGTGGGGACAATTTCTTTTGCTTTGTGTTTAGCAGCAGCTAGAGGTTTGGTGGATGAGCTTGATGACTTTGAGGAATGAGTAGGTGGTTGTTGACGGTGTACGGGTTTTGTTGAAGTAGTGGCCACAAAAGCAATAGAATTAGCAGACCGTTCTGCCTTTTCAGCCCTTAGTTCATTCACTTCATTCTGATGTTGTTTCAAGATATCATAAAGTTTGTGATAGGAGATGGTATTGATATCTTCCCTTTGTTTAACCAAAGTCACAAACCTTTGCCATTCCGGTTTGAGTTGAAGTATAAACTGAACATTAGCATGATGATTGGAGATGGTGCACTGATTTCTGACAATCTCATTCATCATTTTGTAGAATCTCGAGTAATATGAGTCAATGGATTCACCATCTTCAGATGTGAATTTTCCAAACTCCCAAAGTAGATTAGTCTC
The DNA here is from genome assembly GCA_025667525.1 of Glebionis coronaria. NCBI lineage: Eukaryota > Viridiplantae > Streptophyta > Magnoliopsida > Asterales > Asteraceae > Glebionis > Glebionis coronaria. The sequence continues at coordinate 317,800,619 of CM046878.1, forward strand.
GAGATCTTGAACATTGATCGACTCACCTTGCTTCAATCGATGAATTGCATTCCACATTTCCATAGCATTAGGACATGCATCAACTGTGGAATAGATATCGTTATCAATTCCAGTGAGTATGAAGTTTACAGCATCAGCTTCAGCTTGGAGGAGTTTCTTTTTCTCAGTAGAACATGTGTCAAAATCCTCTATAGCTCGTATAGTTGATGAAGTACCATCCTCTGCCTGTGTTGTAATTGGTCTGAATTCAAAAACTGGAGGTGGATTCTCAAGGCAGTGACGAAGAGCAGTTCGGTTTTCTTTTCCATCGAGAAATCTGAGAAAACGAGATCTCCATTGAACGTAACAACCGGCAGTGAGCACAGGTGCATTACCGTTGCCACCTTGTTCCAACCGAATTTGATTAGCAGTTGCAATGTTGATGTTGTTATTAGACATGGTGAAGACTTGTGAATGAATTACAGATCTTAGTAGATTTGTTGTGATGAAGTGTGGTAAAAATTTCGTAGCGTTCCGAGAATCTTCAGTCCGACAATAAATTCCTCAGTCCGACAAAACAGTAAGCCAAAAAATTTTGTATCACCAAATTTTGAAATTGAGCTAGAAATAGCCAAAAACTAGTAGGGAAAAAATTTGATTTTGCTTGACCTAAAAATTTTAACTCTTTTTTTTTTTTTTTTGATCTTCGTGTAAATTATGTTTCGAGACTAGTCTAGATAGTGGCTAAGTCTACAAAATGCTTAGATCAAAAAGTTACACAATTCCGCAACTTGGCAACAATTCCGCAATATAGTACAATTCCACAACTTGAAGATTCAATTCCGCAATTCTCAAAAAGATTCAAATCCGCAATTCTTCAAAAAGTTCAATTTCACAATATAGCCAAAAGATCAATTTCGCAACTTTTTGTAAGATTTCGCAACTTTTTGTAAGACTTCGCAATATAGCCAAAAGATCAATTTCGCAACTTTTTGTAAGATTTCGCAACTTTTTGTAAGATTTCGCAATATAGCCAAAAGATCAATTTCGTAACTTTTTGTAAGATTTCGCAATTCTTCACAAAGTTCAATTTCGCAATTCTTGAAGAATGATTCCGCAATGATTGCGAAATTATGCACAATATTGCGAAATTATGCAATATATTGCGATATTTTCCTAAAAAGGTGGATCTCGGATGAACTTGAAAATTTTCGAGATTTCAAGCCAAAAACGAAGCTAAACACCCAAAAATTTTGTGTTTTTGAGCGAACCAAGTAACCCAAATCACTAGCACGGCTATGTAGATGATTTTGGTTAAGATCAAACCACGAAAAACACAAAATAAATTTAAATTCGAGCTTGAAACCCACGAATTTGAATAGAACAATACCACACGAACTTCAATCACCTATCTACTATAGGCTCTTGATACCAAATGTTAATCCCATTTAATCCATAACACAAGATTCTTAGAGAGAGAAAGAGAAGAAAAGTAGAGAGAGAAACAAGAGAGATGGTGGAAGGTTTTTGTTTACTAGAGAGAGAAAGTAAAAATGAACCATCACCCTCTTCCACACATGGAAGAGGGTATATATACCCTTGGCTTGTTGGGACGTGGGTTTAAGTTACTTGGGCCAGGCTTGGCTTTGTTTTGGGCTTACGCCCCTAACTTATACAATATTAGCTTAAAGTCCAAGCCCGGTTTTCCCGACTAACCTATTACAATACATGACCAATAAAGACTAAGATGACCTATTACATTCTTGTTCGACTATATAAAATATAAGGCTAACAATAAATCAATGAATTTTCATAAGCAATATCCATCAATTCATCCAATTCATTCAATTGCATTTTCTGATGTTTTCCCGCGGTCTCAATGTCATCATTACAATGTTTTAGGGCCCAATAAGCCTTGTGTTCTAGTTTAATGGGCAAGTGGCAGTTCTTCCCATACACAAGCTTGTAAGGAGTGCACCCAATAGGCATCTTATGAGAAGTACAAAAGGCCCATAAAGCATCGTCTAACTTATCCGACCAAGATTGTCGGTTTTCCCCTATCGATCTCTCCAAGATCCTCTTCAAAGCTCGGTTTGAAACCTCGACTTGCCCACTCGTTTGAGGGTGATAAGCCGTAGAAAGCCGATGTGTAACCCCATATTTCTTTAGAACGCTTTTGAAATGGTCATTACAAAAAAGGGTTCCACGATCGCTTATGATAGCACGAAGGGTTCCAAACCGAGAGAATAATTTCTTCAAAAACTTGACAACCACACGAGCATCATTCGTGGGCAAAGCCTTAGCTTCCACCCTCTTGGATAGGTAGTCAACGGCGAAAAGGATGTACTTATTACCACGAGATGATGGGAACGGCCCCATAAAATCAATGCCCCACACGTCAAAGATCTCACACACTTGGATGATATTTTGTGGCATTTCATCATTTTATGAGTCTTTTCCCTGACGTTGGCATGAGTCACACGACTTGACAAGTACGTGCGCGTCTCGGTAAATAGTAGGCCAAAAGAAACCGGCATTAAAGACCTTCTTCGCCGTGAGATTAGCACCATGGTGACCACCCGTGGGTCCCTCGTGACAAGCTCTAAGGATATTAAATTCTTCGGTGCCAAAAACACAACGTCGAATGATTTGATCCGCACAAGTCCAAAATAGGTAAGGGTCTTTCCTAAAGTAGAACTTGACGTCACGAAAGAATTTTCGTTTTTGTTGAGTCGTCATACCCTTAATGATGAAGTTGCCCGCATGGTAATTTTTGATGTCTACAAACCATTGGGTTGAAGAATCTTTCTTGGAATTCACTACACCAAGTGTCTCGAGGGAAAATATTTCGGTGATTTACTTGTTCACGTACACACTTTGGTGAGGATCTTTCAATCGAGAGTGGTGATCGGCCGTGATAGGTGTGAAAACACCCATCCTTTTACCACTTATTGCTTGCTAAAACGAGACCAAAACACATATTTAATGTCATTTGTTTGGAATTATGCGTGGTTTGTGTTTTTGTTGTGTTTCGGAGCCAAACGGATAAATATTGAAGAAAACATGGGATTGCATGGGTTTTATCAAAGAAAAAGACGAAAAACAAAGTCTAGAGTCCAAGAATGCAAAAGATTTGAAGTCAATGGGCCTATTTGAAGATTTATCGAAGAAAAGGACCAAATATGAAAGATTTATCTATTTCGAAGAAATCAAGTCTATTAAACAAAATTAAAAGACGAGTTGAATTTATTCATCGACAAATCCCGAATCGAAGTAAAAAACGTCAACTTTATTAAAGAGACGAGAAGACAAAAAAGAAAGGAAAAAGCCCACTCACCAACCAACTCACAAGGCCTATAAATAGAACCTCCTCACCAAAAATAGTCTAGTTTTTAGTTTTATTTTCTTCCTTCTTTGTTGGTTCGTGTAAGCCAACACCATTAGGGTGTTTGGCACTTTTCTTAATTTTTCAATCCATCCAAGTTCATGTAAGTTTAATATTTACGTTTATTTGTTTGAATCTTAATCTTTAATATAAGCTTCCTATAATCTTGTTCTTCTTTATCTTTTTGATACTTAGCTTTTAAGTTTTGTTCTTGGTTGATTTTGGTTTTCTAAAATCTAGTGGGTTTTGTGTTTTATTGATTTGGTTTGATGGTTTATCATTAGTAGATAATTAGTGGTTAGTTTAGTTTAATTTTTAGATTGATTATGGTTGATTTTGGTTAAATTCGTGTTTTTGTTTCCCCTATTTTCGTATTGTTTAATTTTCCAGATTTTTCCGAACGAGCAATTTTTCCCGAACGAAGCCTTAAATTCCCGAACCAATTATTTTTCCCGAGTCAACATATTTTCCCGAATGAGCATTTTTTTCCCGAACCAATTAGTTTTCCCGAGTGAAGGTATTTTTACCGAACCAAAAAAAAAAATACCGAACGAAGGTGTTAAAAAAAATACCGAACGAAGGTGTTAAAAAAAACTATACATTCCGAACCAGACACATATTCCGAACGAAGCATAAACTTTGACCTGCCTGCTTGGCAGCTTATTATTCCCGCCAAAATATTACCGAAGAAACCATTCGTTCGGAATACCCGAACGAGCCTACATTCTGAACAAACAAGTAACATGCTTGCCTGCCTGCTTCTCTCGCTTTCCCGCTTTTTTTCAGCTGCCTTCTTGCTAGGTTGAGGTGCCTGCTTGCTAGCTTGTTTATTATTTAGTATTGTTCCGTAATTATTTAGTTTAATCTGTAAGTTGTTCCGATTTTATTTCTGAAAGTTACGTATTTTTAGTTGAATTTTTCGTCTAATATTAAAATTAATATTTTTTCGTAAAGTTCTAATTTTATCTTTTATTTAGTACCCATTTTAGGTTTTGCCTCGTTTAGCTTTAAAGTACCATTTTAGTTTTATTCTCTCCTTTGTTATTAAATAAACTTTATTTTCGAGTCGATAGTTAATTTCGTCTTTTAGTTTTATTTTTATTAATTGTTTCGCTTTAATTCACTTTATATTATTTATATTGTTTCGTTTTAATTAGTTAATTGTTTTTAGCTTATTTTTATTACTTTACACATTTATCTTTTAATTAGAATTAGATCAAAAGCTCCCCCTTTTAGTTACCAACAACGATAATTCCACTTCTAACCGTGATCAATTCGAAGAGATACCGAGAACGAAAACTTTTTAACTAGCAAAATCTTAGTATCAAATGGCGCTGCTGCCGGCTCTTTTCGTAAAGATTAACGGTTTTTTGTGAGAAAGATTGTATTTTGGGATCCGTTCTCTTGGGAACGTTATTTTCAAAGCATAAAAATTTACAAAAATCCTAAAAAATATAAATTTTTCTAAATAATTCAAAACAAAATATTACAAAACCTATAAAAACCAAAAATATTTTCTTGCATTTTCTTTTTAGTGTATGCGTACTCGATCTACGTCTTATCCTGAGCCCGAGACTCTTCAAGATTTAGACATGGCCGGTGTACACAACAATAATAATCCACCTCACCCCAACATGAATAATAACCCACCCCAACCCGACCTTCGAACGATGGAGGAGTTATGCCAACCTACGATGAATGGATGCGGAGGACCGATTGCGCCGATGCAAATCGCGGCTCCTGAATTTTCACTAAAGCATCACATGATCCAACAAGTGCAAAATACTTGTCCTTTTCGTGGATTACCGGATGATGATGCCAACAAACACCTCGACAAATTCATTACCGTCACCAAAGCATGAAATTACCCGGTGTTACCTTGGATTTTCTTCGCCTTCACCTCTTTCCGCATACATTATCCCACCATGCCGAGAAATGGTTTGACCGTCTCCATAAGAATTCAATTCGCACATTGGACGACATGACTCAACGATTTTTATCGCGCTACTTTATACCATCCATGGTAACGAGCCTTCATAACCAAATTAGTGGATTCACTCAAGAAAATGACGAATCACTCTTTGATGCTTGGGAACGCTACAATGTTTTGATCGACCGCTGTCCAAATCATAACATGCTCCCCGTCACTCTCATTGATACTTTCTACAATGGTCTCACTTTTCGTGATCGTGATACGATTAATGTCGCCGCCGGTGGTACTTTTATGAAAAGGAGACCGGAGGAGTGTAGAGAGTTAATTGAAAACATGACTACTCACCACAAGAATTGGGATTCATCCGCATCCTCAAGATCCAATCCGAGAGTCAATGTTTCATCTACTTCTTCCACCCCCGATATGTCCGCCATGGAACGAGCCATTCTTGAAATTAGCAAATGTATGCAAATTTTGGCTACTAACGAAACTCAACAAGCTAAAGCTCTTGCTATTTCTTGTGAAACATGCGGTGGTCCTCATTCTTACAATGATTTTCCTTCTACCCAAGGCAATTTTTGTGAAAACGTTAACGCGACATGCGGTAACTATCCCACGGGAGGCTATCAAGCTCGACCTCAAGGAGACCGTAACTTGCTAAGTTATCGTTCAAACAATTTTCTTTCACCACCCGGTTTTACTCCTCAAAACCAAAACCAACCACAAAACTATAACCGAAATAACCAAAGCCAACCTCGTGCTACCAATCAATATCAATCCCAAAGAAACCCATATCCACCTCAAGGAAATACTCAAGCTTACCAAGCTCCACCTCTCAATCAACCAACGGCATTGAACCAAGACCTCGAGACGTACATGAGGACTAATAGAGAGATGGTAACGAATCTTCAAAGCCAATTCATTAACTTGAAGGGTGACATGGCGAAACAAGGGAGCGATATCCGAGCCGAGCTAAGGAATGACATGGAGAAACAAGGGAATGATCTTCGCGCCGATATGAGAAACTCTATGAGCACTCAAACGAATGATTTACGTGATATGATCGGTTCGTTTTTCCAAAGTAATCAACCCTCTTCTTCGGGTTCTCTTCCGAGTAACACCGTTGCTAACCCAAGAGGGGAGATGAAAGCAATCACTACTCGTAGTGGAAAAGGTTATACGGAACCCGAGCTTCCTACACCTACTCCCGTGATTGTGACTAAGGAAACCGAACAACTTTCCCACCCCCTTTACCTTCTAACCCCATTCCCCAACCACCCAAGGATGTGAGTGATCCTACTATTCTAAAGCCTTCCTCTTCCTTCGATATACCTTATCCCTCAAGGTTGAGGAAAGAGAAGCTCAAAAGCAAGGATGATATTCAAGTTTCAAACTTTCTCAAAATGTTTAAACAATTGAATTTCAACATCTCCTTTGCTGAGGCTCTTGCTCACATGCCCAAATATGCGAAGATGTTTAAAGATCTTCTTAGTGACAAGGAGAAGCTTCTTGAAATTGCTCAGAACCAACTTAATGAGAATTGCTCTGCGGTTCTCTTAAGGAAATTACTCACCAAACTTGGTGATCCGGGTCGCTTCTTGATTCCTTACAACTTCCCGAGAGTAGAGAATCGCATGGCCCTAGCCGATCTAGGTGCTAGTATAAACTTAATGCCATTAAGTGTTTGGAAGCAATTATCTCTCCCCGAGCTAGTCCCCACCAAAATGACTTTGGAATTAGCTAACCATATGGTTGCTTATCCAGTGGGGATAGCCGAAGACGTCTTCGTTGGCGTTGACAAATTCACCTTCCCGACAGATTTTGTTGTCGTTGACTACGAGATGGACCCACGTGTTCCATTGATTGTAGGACGTCCGTTGTTAAGGACCGGTCACACTCTCATCGATGTAGACGCGGGCGAACTTATCATGAGAGTTGGTGACGATCAAATTGTCTTCAACATGGGTAAGATTTTTAAACAGCCCTATTCATACGAGAGTGTTAATTGTATTGACATTCTTGATGAGGCTTGTGAAGAACACTTTAATGACGCTTGCAAAAGTAGTCTTTCTTCTCTTCCCAATGTTGAGACCGTTGCCTCAATTGGTCCGTCATTTACTCCTTTTGGAGAAAGTGACTTTCTTTTGGATGAATTTGAAGCTAGCTTAGGTACAATCGATCTTAAATATGATGATTCTCCCACCGATTGGGAAGAAGATATTTGTACCCTTGAGAAACTTCTCAATGAAGATCCTTTCTCTCCTCTTTCTCCTAAAGAGGTGACTAATGATGATCCATCGTTAGTTACACAATCTATTGAGGAACCTTTGACTCTTGAGCTTAAGGACTTACCTCCTCATCTCGAGTATGTTTTCTTAGAGGGAATTGATCAACTTCCCGTTATCATTGCTAAGGACTTAAAAGCCGATGAGAAAACTCGTCTCATTGAAGTTCTCAACAAGCATAAAAAAGCTATTGCTTGGAAAATCTCCGATATTCGTGGAATTGATCCTCACTCTTGCACACATAAAATTCTAATGGAGGACGACTTTAAGCCCACTATTCAAAGCCAAAGAAGGTTGAATCCCAAGATTCATGACGTTATCAAACAAGAGGTTATCAAACTTCTTGATGCGGGCATGATCTACCCTATCTCGGATTCACCTTAGGTTAGTCCGGTCCATTGTGTGCCTGATGAGACTGCTTTTATACATGGTCTCATCGTCCAAATTGGGCTTAAAATCAATTAAATATCATCAAATACACCAAAAATATGCTCGTGTTTGTTACTTGTGTATTTTTAGGTACGGATACTAAGGAATTGGCAAAAGATCACAAGAATCATTCAAAAACGAACACGGGAAACGAAGTCGCACAATGAACCGGGCCCAAGTTTGGATTTTGCAAAAAGACCCTTGAAGAATTGAAGATTGGCAATTTTGGTCCCTCATCTTTGAAGAACTTGTCACATTTGACCCTCAAAATGTCAATTGTACAAGTATAATCCTTATTATTTGAAGATTGTACAAGACCAGTCCATCAAGAATCAAGAAAATACATTAAAAGCCCTTGGATAAAGTTTTAAAAGTTTATGTGCCATATTTGACAACTTGTCCAAAGTTGACAAGCACAATTTGGGCGCTGATGGGATTAAAAACAAAGTGAAGACAATGAGAAACAATGGGGACCTATCCTGCCAAACCACCAAACTTTCCCACCCACTCAGGTTGTGACACGTCATAAAACCCACCCACCAACCCATAAACCCGACCCTACCCACATCCATACCCGGTTTTATTACTTAATCCAGTCAAACCCTAGTCAACACTACCCCACTTTCCCTCCTTAACATTTATTTAAAATGTTTAATTAACCAAAATAGATTAAACCTAGCCTAATCCCATGATAAACCCTAACCCACCCCAGATCAAATCCAACACAAATCAAGGGGTTTTTACCCCATCATGTCCAGATCCTAAATTCACTTTACCCTCACCCAAACCCACCTCTTAAAACAACGCCACGTGGGCTGTGGTCCTCACCCAAGCACTCCCCTGCACCCGTCTCTTTCCCACAACCCCAAAACCCGACCAAACCAACATACAGGATCACTCTACTTGGTCCCCAAGATGTATCCAACGTCCAAGATCAACCAAGCAAGGCTGGCAATCACATGGGTGCATTTGACCAGTTGAAGACTAATTCGTCCAAGGGCATTTTTGAGATTCCATTCATTAGGGTTTCAAGCATTGTAATATTTTATTATTAGTTCTAGATAGTTCTTTCTAGCAGTATTTAAAGAGAATGAGACTTGTTCATTCCTTGTTCCAGTTTTTAGCATTTTTCAACTTGTAATTCCTTTTTTAAATTAATGAAGTTTGGTGTTTGTTGAAAACAAGTGTAATTCCTTTTGTTAGATTTAAAAAGTTTGTGTATTGTGTTAAATGCTAAGGCTGAGTTCCAATTTAAAAAGACTTGAATTCAGAAATCATAGGGTGTTATGAAGTGAAAGTGGAATAACAGCCCTTGATTTGTGACTTATAAGTGTTTTTAAAACGTGTTTTTAAGGGTGTTAAGTTGTTTGAAAAAGTTTTTAAGGAAGTTTTTAAGAAAATCAGAAAAGTGTATTTTTCTTGTGTGTTTTGTTCTTGATTTGCAGGTTTGTTGTTGATTAAGTTCTGCATAGACCCGGGTCTATAAGGAGGTGACAAAGCTGTCACAAAGAGCCCTGGATGTAGGGTTCTAAGGTAAAAATCTTGTTCCATTTTTAAGATTTTCAGAAAGGTTATGTGAGTTGTGTGAATTTGCATGCTAGGTGTTGTTTGTTTGTTTAAGCTATTTGATTTCAGTTGTTAGGTACTTGTATGCATGTTAGATGATTAGAGGATCAGTTTGAGAAAGTTTTTTAAAGAGTTTGTTTGAAAAAAGTTGTATTTCATTCTTTAAAGGAGTGTTTGGGATAAGGATTTTATTGTGACTAAAGGTTTGATTTGTGAAGTATGACATGTTAGAAACACTTATTAGGATGGTTTGAGTTGCATGCTAGTTGTTCACCTCAGTTTGGTAATATTTTAGAGCATTTGTATGTTAGAAACCTGAGGAAAAAGGTAAAATCAGAAATATGCTCTTGGTGTATGATTTTGTTGAAAATTGGTGCTTGGATCTTGTAACCTGCTAGGGTATAGGTTTATTTGAGGTTTGAGTTTGTTTGTATGCTAATTGGTACTATTGTATGCAAATATTTGGACCTTGAAACTCATTTGTGTGCAACTAGTGAGTATAAAACACCCACAGACCATTCTAAACACATCAGCAACTCTCATTTGCTTCTTGTTGCCTTCTTGGTTTGATTTTGCTTGCTAGGTGTTTGTTTTCTGCTTGATTTTGACTCCCTACACTCCAAAGAGTGTAGGGGTGCCTTGTTTATCCAAAAACATCCACAAAAACTCACACCAAGCTCCTCTTGGTCCAAACTGCTCAAGTGTAAACATCACACTTGTTCATCAGAAAGAACAGCAGACCTGGCCACGTTTTTGATCATAAACAGCTTAATCTTGGTCATTTTAGGTTTTTGTTTTTGTTTTAGTGCTTATTAAGTGTTACTGTTTGAGTATTGAAAAAGAGAAAAAAAAAAGGAAAAAAAAAAAACCAAAAACTTCACCCTGCCTGGACTCGAACCCCCGACCTGCAGCTCAGGAGTGAGGGGTTCTACCAATGATCCAGATGAGTTTTTATATTATGAACTCATAACATTTAATAGTTGAGGACATTTTGGTTTTGGCTCATATTAATAAGCCGTAGCTTATTTTGATTATTTTCAGCTTATTTATTAAGCATTTTTGCTTCCTTTCATTTTTCCTAGGATAATATTAGAGTCTAGGATTTTTCTGTTTAAAGTTTTATTTTTCCCATTATTTAATTAATTATTAGGATTATTTTTAGGTTTAAATTTAGAAAGTAATTAAAAAATAGTAAACAGTAACTTAAAAATACAAAAAAATAATTTTTAGGTTTTAATTTGTATTTTTGAGGTTTACATATCATAAAGTTTTCAAAAACTTTAATTTTAATTTTATTTGATTTTAGGTTTTTTATTAAACTTTAAAAATTAATATAAAATTAATTAAGAGGTTTTAGGAGCTTTAATTTACATTTTCTTCTTAGTTAGAATATTTAGGATTTTTGAGAATTTTTTAGAATTTATTTTTGAACTTTTTATTTTTTTACAATATTTTAATATTATTTTATTCAAAAATTCAAAGTTTTATTTTTAACTTTTTTTCATTTTTCCTAGATTCTAGACATTAAAATAGGTACTTTTTCACTTTCCAATTAATTTTTAGGCTTTTCAATAAATTTTTAGAATTAATTTAAGATTTAATAGATTTTAATAGTTTTTAGGAGTTTAAAAATAGTTTAATTTGGTTTTAAAATTTTTAAAAATAGTTTTTAGTTTAATTAGGTCATTTTTGAGGTTTACAAACTATTAAATCTTGTTTAGGGCTTTTTAATATTTAAAAGTGATTTTTAGGGCTTTGATTAGCATTAAAAAGTCATTATTAAATTAATTAAAAGGTTTTAGCAAGTTTTGATTTTTTGTAAACTCTTAGAATAATATTGTGGATTTTTAGTAATTTTTAGGAATTTCTAGGTTAAAATTTTCATTTTTGTCGTTTTTACGTTTCTACGTCGTAACTTTCTAGTAGTGTTTTTGCCAATTTTTCTATTTTTTCGTCTTCGTCATTTTCCCTTCTTTTCTTCTTGTTAATAATCAAAAACATTAATCAATCATTCATCACACAACACACGTGCCTCCTCGAGAGAACGATCCCCATTTGGGTCATAACTTGTGGTTTTCCTAAATCACTCGTTAACGCTTACCACTATTTTACCTCCTTTTCCTAAAGGTGTGTAAAAACAACTATATCATTTTGGTGCCGCTGCCGGGGAGGCGTGTTGTGTTTTGATTGACCATTGTTGTTTTCTATATTAGCCATAAATAGTATTTGTATTAATAGCACTCTATTAATACGTATTATCGTTTTTCGGTTTTTGTGTGAATATTATTACTATATTGTATACGTAGAACAATAAATTCACAAGTACTCCAAATACGTGAGCAATCACAACCTTGATTCGGGATTTCATCACTCGATCATTGTATTCGAATCTCAAACCAAAAGAAAAAGGCAAAAATAGATAAATACTTTCGTGAAGCTTAATCTTGATAATACAAACTATAAGGTGGGTATAAGGCGGTTGTATTTCACAACCTAAAGGAAAAAGGCTCTTAAGTGCTTCGCGCCGCCTCGTTTCCTCCGCTTGCTTGTGCGTATTTGATTTTGAGAGTGAATCGAGGGTTTTGCCGCCCAAAGTATTACTACATATCATATATATTTTCTTGGTTTCTATTTGATTAAACCCTCTTGAACGATTTGGTGTTCCACCATCGTTCTAAAGTCATCGAAGGCGTTCACTCCACGTGATCGTTTTCATTCTTTGAGGCCTTTTTAATCAAGAGATTTGATTGAGGAGGAGATTTGTGGACTTTTTGTCTACTTAATACATTCACCAATTTCCAAAAAAGGTTAATACAATCAAAAACCAAAAAAAAAAATTGAAAAAACACAAAATACCAAAAAGAATCTTCTTTGCTCGTCTCCACGTTGTACGTGACGTTTATGCTTACTCGTAATCAAGCAAAACGTGCACGTAAACGAAAGAACAAAACTCCCACTCCAACTCATTCTAGTGAGGAGTCTCCTATTGACGAACCCATTGTACGAGAAGCACCTACCATGGCGAATCGAACTATGATGGAGTTACTTCAAGCACCCACCGAGGGTTATGGAGAAGCTATTGTGATTCCCGCAATCCTTGCGGAGAATTTTGAGGTTAAGACGGGTTTGTTGTCGATGATCCAAAACAACAAATTCCGTGGTGATGAGAAGGACAATCCTCACAACCATATCCGCCAATTTAATCGTCTTACCGCCACGTGCAAGTTTAAGGATGTCTCGAATGACTCGATTAAGATGATGTTATTTCCGTATTCCTTAGCGGGGCCCGCTAAAATTTGGTTAGAGAAAGAGCCACCCAATTCTATATTGACGTGGAAGGATCTCGTTTCAAAATTTGTGAACCAATTTTTTCCGCCCTCTAAGACTACGCATTTGAAGAATGAGATTTCTAAATTTTCACAAGAATCAAATGAAAGTTTTTCTACGGCTTGGAATAGGTTTAAGGAGATGTTACATGAATGTCCTCATCACGGTTTTTCCGATTTCACCAAATCGACACGTTTTACAATGGACTTAACGATCATGAAAGAGATTATTTAAATGCCGCCGCGGGTGGTATTTTTTTGTGTAAAACGGTTGAAGAAGCTTTGGTCATAATCGAGAATAGGTCTAAGGTTTATAGCCCTCGTCACACACCGAGTGTTGCCAAAAGGGGCTCATCATCGTCTCAAAGTATCAATGAATTACATGATGAAGCAAATGAAGAAAACCGATTTTTTGATAGATTTGCTAACCTTATGTCCCATTGGAAGGCTCAAGAAGCTTCCAATTCCGCTTCGGTTAAAGCGGTTTCTAAAAGTTGTTTGTCGTGTGGGGGAGCTCATGATCTTTCCGAGTGCATTACCGCGGATGGTAACACTTCGAATGCTTTTGTAGCCACGGGAACTTATAACCAAATCGGTCAAGGTTCACGTTCAAATCAAGCTCCACCCAATCAAAATGCTAATAATTATCGCAACAACAACCAAGGTGGAAATTACCAAGGAAATCAAAGAAATTATAACAAAGGTAATTACCAAAGTGGAAATGGGCAAATTTCAAACCAAAACCAAAACCGTGATTTTCAAAACAATGCCCAAGGTTTTCAAAACGATCACACCAAAAATCTTCAAGGAGAGTTTTTGAATTATGCAAAAGCAAATGATGCTAAGTTTGATAATATGCAACGTGAAATGGTTAGCTTAAGATCCGAGTTGAAAAACGAGCTTAAAAACGAACTTGCTAATGAACTTAAAACTCATGCTAATAAAATGGAAGGAAATGTCACACGACTCCAACAAAATCAACAAAAAATGGAGCAAGGACAACATGAGATTAAGCAAGAGTTGTTAAAAGCGGATGCTAGGCAATCTAAGTTTGAAGACCGTATGGCTAAAATGTTTGAAGCTATCATGTGTAAGCCCTCTTCTTCGGGTGGTCTTCCTAGTGATACCATCGTGAACCCGAAAGGAGAATTGAAGGTTATTACTACTCGTAGTGGTAAAACTTTCAAAGAACCCATTTCTCGTCCAAGTACTTCTATGGAGAAGGAAAAAGAGAAAGAACCCGAGGTTGTGGTTGAAAAGGAGCACATTGCAAGCCCATGAAGTACCGCTCAAACCACACCTACGGTTGAACCTACACCAATCATGGAACCCGAGATTCCAAGGCCGATGACTATGCCTAATTTGCCCCAACCCACACCACCTTTACCCTACCCTTCAAGACGAGACAAGGAAAAGGCACAAGAACGAAATAATTATCAATTTGAACTCTTTATGAAAATGTTTCGTGACTTGCATTTTAATATAAGTTTTGCCGACGCCTTAGTCATGATGCCTCGATTTGCCGCGAACTTCAAAAGTATGTTGAATAACAAAGAGAAATTGAAAAAATCGTCTAGTTGTTCTTCGGTTTTTCTAAGCCGCATACCTCAAAAAGTCGGTGATCCTGGAAAGTTTTTAATCCCATGTGCTATCCAAGACATGGAAGAATGCTACGCCTTGGCCGATCTTGGTGCTAGTATTAATTTGATGCCTCTTGAGATTTTTAAATCGCTCAATCTTCCAAATCTCACTCCTTCAAGAATGTTAATCGAAATGGCCGATCATTCTACGATTCTAGCTTGTGGAGTTGCCGAGGACGTCTTTGTGAAAGTTGGAAAGTTCTACTATCCTGTAGACTTTATTGTTGTTGATATTCCCATCGATCCTAAAGTTCCGTTAATTTTAGGTCGATCTTTTTTGGATACCTCGAGAGCACTTATCGATGTGCATGCAAGAAAAATCACTCTTCGTTTCAATGAGGAAGAACTCGTCATTAATGCAACCCAAAACTCCACTCTTTCTAATGTGTATTCTATCACATCTTTGTACAATGTCAATCCTATCAAAAGCATTTGCAAAAAGATTTCAAATAGAGTTTTAGTTGTTGAGAAAAATGAAGTTCCGTCCCCTCCGCCGATGGAGGTTAAGAGTGTTAAGCCTATGATTCCAATCACGAGTGAATCTTCGGATGATGAATACGTTGATCCCGATGGGGAGGTTTTCTTTGTTGACAAAAGATTTGAAAACTTGCCACCACCTAAACCAAAAAGATTTCAAAATGTGAGAATTTTTAGTGTGACTAACATTGCTTTAGATACACCAAATATTTTTGACATAATTAAATCGGGTTTTCACAAGGAGAGTGTTAAAGATGAAAAAGGAAAAGATTTTGAATTTAATTTAAAAGATTTTTCTACAATTCTAACTCCGTCATCACCGCGTTTATTGAGTACTACAAGCTCGTCTTCTCCTTTTGACGATGCTTTGTGTGGACTTAGTGTGGGGGAAGCCCCTTATGTTCCCTCTCCTTTCTCCACCGAGGACGAGATATTTGATCCTGGAATTGCTTATATAGGGAAATCTCGGTCTTCCACCGATGCAATAAATGGAAAATCTTTTCATTTGATTGGTGCGAGTCTACCTCGAGTAGCTCAATGTTATGACTTACCCATTGTCCCACCCTTCTATTTCTTCTCTCCTATTTTCTTCTACCCCATTGGGGTTTGTGTTGGAGTAGTGTTGTCTCGTCTTTCATCCGAAAACGAAGACGCTATCTTTGACCCCGGTATACGTTTATCGGGTTTTTGAAGTACTCCACGTGCTTTTGGGCCTTGTTTATCATGTAAGCCCCACCAAAAATTGACCAAACCATGATTATCCCTAAATGATCACATTTATGGGGATTCGAGTCGAGCTTTTGACTCGGTTATCAAAAACAAGGTGCCTCGTGGGGGAAACCCATGCTTATCCATGTATATATTATTGCTTTCTAATTAGTTTAATGTGAGGGGATTTGTGCCCTTCCAACCTTTGTTTCGTGGTTGTTTGTGATATGTGGTTTTTAGATCATGATCTTCACGATTGAAGCCTCTCGTGTTCGTTTCATGGGAGCACTCGATCGTTTGCTTTGGAGACCTTTCCCAATATCCATATGATATATCCTTTTATGTTCTAACCTTAGGTTTTTAGCACACTTCATAAACGGCTATTAATTTAATGGTTACACCCTTTCCATGCTAGATTAGGCATTCGACTACGTCTCTAGTATGGGGGTGTTTGCACCCCTAGACTCGAAACATTGAGGACAATGTTTAACTTTAGTATGGGGGGGGTGAATAGATACTTGCCTTGCCAAACCTTCACGCTTTCCAAAGTTTATCGTTTTGTTATCGTTTTGTTGCAAAATAAGGCTAAAAATGGCCAAATGTTAAAATTTTTCTCATATTTTATAAGTGTTTGAAGACACGAATGTAGGTTTTCCGATGGCGAGAATAAGAGTAATTTTTGACTCGACCGTGCGTGTTGAGCACTTAGCTTTGATTCCTTAACTACACATTAGGCTAAGTCTCTTAAATGAGGACGAGAAATGATAGAGTTAATTATAAGTTACTATGCTAAACGTAGAGTACTCGTATTCTTTCAAAAACTCATGTGTTCTCGTTGTTTGCTTATTCTCCCTTTGCTTGTAAATATTTTTGCTTAATAAATATTTTTGCTTAATAAATATTGGCTTAGCGGTTTAGTTTTGATTGTTGGGTTTCTAGTCTTTTCTAGTAGCTTCCGTGTAATTAAATTGGGAAGACATTAAGGTATCGCCAGCGTCACGGTTTTGAAGTATTGGCACCCTAATAATCAAAAGCTTCACCTAATAATAAGATTTCAAGTGCTCACCTAAATCAAGCAAACAATTTGAAGCCCCACAAGGCCTAAAATCTATGCAAAATTGAAAGTGAATCAAGCCTTAATCTTCGAAGCTTTAAAGATCCAAAATTCGCTTTAGCGTGAGGATATACGTCTTTGGCTAATAAAACCACCGATGATGGCGGATAATAAAAGGCAAGGCAAGACCGAAGTCATAATAAAAGCTTCATGGCGAAGTTAAATAAAAGATGGAGGTAAACCAAAGATAATAAGGCCCTTCCGTTAGGGGGCGTATAAAAGTCTTGGTAATAAGTCTCATGTTCAAAACCGTTATAAAACCGTGTTTATCGATTCTTCTTGTTAACTTAATTTTTTGACATCGTTGTCTATTAGGAGGGGTTATTGATTTGATGGTCTTGGTTACACCGTTAGGACTCTATTTTTAGACCTAAATCTCTGTTATCGCATAAGTCAATGATGTATCCTCGTGATCAATAAGACAAATAAAATATAAGAGATACAACTTAGGAATAATGGGAGGATAAGTACGTGATTAGGGCATATGAGTAGTGTTAGCATTACTAGCTTATAATGACAATGATCTCGTTGCACGCTTAGCATGGAATTAAGGTGAAAATCGAGGACGATGAAATTATTTCTAACGAAGCATTCACGTGTTCTTATTCTATGAACCTAAACGTCCCATTTTGCGATGAAAATCATACATTATGTCTAAAACACAAGTAGTAGTAGTGTAGCTAGTTTATCTTTCAATAAAGTGAATAAAATTAAATTTTGGAGATGCTTTGATACTTTATTCTAGCATTGCGTGAGGGCACGGCAATGGTTTAGTATGGGGGAGTGATGAGACTGCTTTTATACATGGTCTCATCGTCCAAATCGGGCTTAAAATCAATTAAATATCATCAAATACACCAAAAATATGCTCGTGTTTGTTACTTGTGTATTTTTAGGTACGGATATTGAGGAATTGGCAAAAGATCACAAGAATCATTCAAAAACGAACACGGGAAATGAAGTCGCACAATGAACCGGGCCCAAGTTTGGATTTTGCAAAAAGACCCTTGAAGAATTGAAGATTGGCAATTTTGGTCCCTCATCTTTGAAGAACTTGTCACATTTGACCCTCAAAATGTCAATTGTACAAGTATAATCCTTATTATTTGAAGATTGTACAAGACCAGTCCATCAAGAATCAAGAAAATACATTAAAAGCCCTTGGATAAAGTTTTAAAAGTTTATGTGCCATATTTGACAACTTGTCCAAAGTTGACAAGCACAATTTGGGCGCTGATGGGATTAAAAACAAAGTGAAGACAATGAGAAACAATGGGGACCTATCCTGCCAAACCACCAAACTTTCCCACCCACTCAGGTTGTGACACGTCATAAAACCCACCCACCAACCCATAAACCCGACCCTACCCACATCCATACCCGGTTTTATTACTTAATCCAGTCAAACCCCAGTCAACACTACCCCACTTTCCCTCCTTAACATTTATTTAAAATGTTTAATTAACCAAAACAGATTAAACCTAGCCTAATCCCATGATAAACCCTAACCCACCCCAGATCAAATCCACCACAAATCAAGGGGTTTTTACCCCATCTTTTCCAGATCCTAAATTCACTTTACCCTCACCCAAACCCACCTCTTAAAACAACGCCACGTGGGCTGTGGTCCTCACCGAAGCACTCCCCTGCACCCGTCTCTTTCCCACAACCCCAAAACCCGACCAAACCAACATACAGGATCACTCTACTTGGTCCCCAAGATGTATCCAACGTCCAAGATCAACCAAGCAAGGCTGGCAATCACATGGGTGCATTTGACCAGTTGAAGACTAATTCGTCCAAGGGCATTTTTGAGATTCCATTCATTAGGGTTTCAAGCATTGTAATATATTATTATTAGTTCTAGATAGTTCTTTCTAGCAGTATTTAAAGAGAATGAGACTTGTTCATTCCTTGTTCCAGTTTTTAGCATTTTTCAACTTGTAATTCCTTTTTTAAATTAATGAAGTTTGGTGTTTGTTGAAAACAAGTGTAATTCCTTTTGTTAGATTTAAAAAGTTTGTGTATTGTGTTAAATGCTAAGGCTGAGTTCCAATTTAAAATTGTGTGTTTGAAGTTTCAGTTTTCAAAGGGTTTTAAAAAGACTTGAATTCAGAAATCATAGGGTGTTATGAAGTGAAAGTGGAATAACAGCCCTTGATTTGTGACTTATAAGTGTTTTTAAAACGTGTTTTTAAGGGTGTTAAGTTGTTTGAAAAAGTTTTTAAGGAAGTTTTTAAGAAAATCAAAAAAGTGTATTTTTCTTGTGTGTTTTGTTCTTGATTTGCAGGTTTGTTGTTGATTAAGTTCTGCATAGACCCGGGTCTATAAGGAGGTGACAAAGCTGTCACAAAGAGCCCTGGATGTAGGGTTCTAAGGTAAAAATCTTGTTCCATTTTTAAGATTTTCAGAAAGGTTATGTGAGTTGTGTGAATTTGCATGCTAGGTGTTGTTTGTTTGTTTAAGCTATTTGATTTCAGTTGTTAGGTACTTGTATGCATGTTAGATGATTAGAGGATCAGTTTGAGAAAGTTTTTTAAAGAGTTTGTTTGAAAAAAGTTGTATTTCATTCTTTAAAGGAGTGTTTGGGATAAGGATTTTATTGTGACTAAAGGTTTGATTTGTGAAGTATGACATGTTAGAAACACTTATTAGGATGGTTTGAGTTGCATGCTAGTTGTTCACCTCAGTTTAGTAATATTTTAGAGCATTTGTATGTTAGAAAGCTGAGGAAAGAGGTAAAATCAGAAATCTGCTCTTGGTGTATGATTTTGTTGAAAATTGGTGCTTGGATCTTGTAACCTGCTAGGGTATAGGTTGATTTGAGGTTTGAGTTTGTTTGTATGCTAATTGGTACTATTGTATGCAAATATTTGGACCTTGAAACTCATTTGTGTGCAACTAGTGAGTATAAAACACCCACAGACCATTCTAAACACATCAACAACTCTCATTTGCTTCTTGTTGCCTTCTTGGTTTGATTTTGCTTGCTAGGTGTTTGTTTTCTGCTTGATTTTGACTCCCTACACTCCAAAGAGTGTAGGGGTGCCTTGTTTATCCAAAAACATCCACAAAAACTCACACCAAGCTCCTCTTGGTCCAAACTGCTCAAGTGTAAACATCACACTTGTTCATCAGAAAGAACAGCAGACCTGGCCACGTTTTTTTATCGTAAACAGCTTAATCTTGGTCATTTTAGGTTTTTGTTTTTGTTTTAGTGCTTATTAAGTGTTACTGTTTGAGTATTGAAAAAGAGAAAAAAAAAAAAGGAAAAATAAAAACCAAAAACTTCACCCTGTCTGGACTCGAACCCCTGACCTGCAGCTCAGGAGTGAGGGGTTCTACCAGTGATCCAGATGAGTTTATATGTTATGAACTCATAACATTTAATACTTGAGGACATTTTGGTTTTGGCTCATATTAATAAGCCGTAGCTTATTTTGATTATTTTCAGCTTATTTATTAAGCATTTTTGCTTCCTTTCATTTTTCCTAGGATAATATTAGAGTCTAGGATTTTTCTGTTTAAAGTTTTATTTTTCCCATTATTTAATTAATTATTAGGATTATTTTTAGGTTTAAATTTAGAAAGTAATTAAAAAATAGTAAACAGTAACTTAAAAATACAAAAAAAATAATTTCTAGGTTTTAATTTGTATTTTTGAGGTTTACATATCATAAAGTTTTCAAAAACTTTAATTTTTAATTTTATTTGATTTTAGGTTTTTTATTAAACTTTAAAAATTAATATAAAATTAATTAAGAGGTTTTAGGAGATTTAATTTACATTTTCTTCTTAGTTAGAATATTTAGGATTTTTGAGAATTTTTTAGGATTTATTTTTGAACTTTTTATTTTTTTACAATATTTTAATATTATTTTATTCAAAAATTCAAAGTTTTATTTTTAACTTTTTTTCATTTTTCCTAGATTCTAGACATTAAAATAGGAACTTTTTCACTTTCCAATTAATTTTTAGGCTTTTCAATAAATTTTTAGAATTAATTTAAGATTTAATAGATTTTAATAGTTTTTAGGAGTTTAAAAATAGTTTAATTTGGTTTTAAAATTTTTAAAAATATTTTTTAGTTTCATTAGGTCATTTTTGGGGTTTAAAAACTATTAAATCTTGTTTAGGGCTTTTTAATATTTAAAAGTGATTTTTAGGGCTTTGATTAGCATTAAAAAGTCATTATTAAATTAATTAAAAGGTTTTAGCAAGTTTTGATTTTTTGTAAACTCTTAGAATAATATTGTGGATTTTTAGTAATTTTTAGGAATTTCTAGGTTAAAATTTTCATTTTTGTCGTTTTTACGTTTCTACGTCGTAACTTTCTAGTAGTGTTTTTGCCAATTTTTCTATTTTTTTGTCTTCGTCATTTTCTCTTCTTTTCTTCTTGTTAATAATCAAAAACATTAATCAATCATTCATCACACAACACACGTCCCTCCTCGAGAACGAACTCACTTCATTGGGTCATAACTTGTGGTTTTCCTAAATCAATCGTTAATACTTACCCTATTTACGTTCTATTTTCCTAAAAGACGTATTTCTACGACTATCAGTGCCTAAGAAAGGCGGAATCACCATTATACCCAATGTAAACAATGAGTTGATTCCCACTTGTCTCGTTACCGGGTGGAGAGTTTGTATTGACTATCACAAACTCAATGATGCCACGAGAAAGGATCATTTTCCCCTTCCTTTTATGGACCAAATACTTGAACGTCTAGCGGGTAATGAATATTACTGCTTTTTAGATGGTTTCTCAGGTTATTTTCAAATACCCATCGATCCCCAAGATCAAGAGAATACAAAATTCACTTGTCGATATGGAACATTTGCCTATAAACGAATGCCTTTTGGGTTATGCAATGCTCCCGGGAATTTCCAAAGGTGCATGTTGGCTATCTTCCATGACATGGTTGAGCAAACCATGGAAGTCTTCATGGAGGATTTGGGGACTCATTCTCTTCTTGCCTTGCCAATTTAGAACGCATGCTTAAGCGGTGTGAAGACACTCGCCTTGTTCTAAATTGGGAAAAATGCCATTTTATGGTAAAAGAAGGCATTGTGCTAGGACATAAAATTTCAAAAGCCGGTGTTGAAGTGGACCGTGCAAAAGTGGATGTCAAAGCCAAATTACCTCCACCTTCAACCGTGAAGGGTGTGAGAAGTTTACTCGGCCATGCGGGCTTCTATCGTCGATTTATTCAAGATTTTTCAAAAATCGCTCACCCGATGACACACCTCTTGGAAAAAGATACTCCTTTTATCTTTTCTAAAGAGTGTATTGACTCCTTCAATCTTCTTAAGGACAAGCTAACTAAGGCACCGATCTTAGTTACCCCTAATTAGGAGCTACCTTTTGAATTGATGTGCGATGCTAGCGACTTTGCTATTGGAGCGGTTCTGGGACAAAGGATAAACAAACATTTCCAACCGATCCATTACGCTAGCAAAACAATGACAGGGGCTCAATTGCATTATACGACAACCGAAAAAGAGCTTTTAGCTGTTGTCTATGCCTTTGAAAAATTTCGCCCCTATCTTGTTTTATCCACCACCATCGTATACACGGACCATTGCGCGTTGAAGTACTTGTTGACAAAGCAAGATTCTAAGCCAAGACTTCTTCGTTGGGTTTTGCTCCTTCAAGAATTTAAAATTGAAATTCGTGACAACAAGGGAGCCGAAAACCTAGCCGCGGATCATCTAAGTAGACTTGAGGATCCTTATCAAGGGGATCATCCGAATCAAGAGATCAATGACTCTTTTCCCCTTGAGGCCTTAATGTCTATTCATTCGAATCTTGATGAGACCCCTTGGTTTGTGGACATTGCAAACTACTTGGCGGGTGGAATTCTCATCGGCGGGTTAACATCCTAACAAAAGAAGACGTTCTTTAAATATGTTAAGACTTACTTTTGGGATGACCCGTATCTCTTCAAACAATGCGCTGATCTGATTATTCGCCAGTGTGTTGACGGACCCGCAGTTCTAGATATTCTAGAAGCTTGCCACAAAGGACCCACCGATGGTCACTTTGGTCCCAACTTCACCGCGAAGAAAGTGTTTGACTCGGGATTTTATTGGCCCACCATTTATCGTGATGCTCACGAAATGGTTAAAAATTGTGATGCTTGCCAAAGACAAGGCAAGATCACACATAAAGATGAGATGCCTCAAAATTTCATACAAGAATGTGAAATCTTTGATGTATGGGGCATCGACTTTATGGGGCCATTTCCATCTTCTAAAGGGAACAAATACATCCTCATAGCCGTTGACTACGTTTCGAAATGGGTTGAAGCAAAAGATTTACCCACTAACGATGCGAGTGTGGTTGTTAACTTTTTGAAACAACTATTTGCTCGATTCGTTGTGCCTCGTGCTATTATTAGTGATCGCGGGACTCATTTTTGCAATGACCAATTCGCAAGAGTCATGGTTAAGTATGGTGTCAATCACCGACTTTCCACCGCGTATCATCCACAGACTAATGGCCAAGTCGAGGTGTCCAACCGTGGACTTAAACGAATCTTGGAAAGAACCGTGGGAGAGCATCGTGCCTCATGGGCCGATAAGTTTGATGATGCTTTGTGGGCTTTCCGTACCGCATATAAGACCTCGATTGGTTTCACACCATATCGTCTTGTGTACGGGAAAGCATGACACCTCCCCATTGAGTTGGAACATAAGGCTTATTGGGCCTTGAACTGGGCTAATATTGATATCAACAAAGCCGGTGACTTACGAAAAATCCAACTCAATGAACTTAGCGAATTGAGGAATGAAGCTTATGAGAACTCATTGATCTATAAAGAGAAGACCAAGCTCATTCATGATTCCAAGATTAAGAACCGAGAGTTCCAAGTAGGAGATAAAGTTTTACTCTTCAACTCTCGGTTGAAAATCTTTTCAGGGAAATTGAAATCTCGTTGGTCCGGCCCATTCACCGTTGCTAATATCTTCCCATATGGAACTATCGAGCTATCTCAGCCTAATGGACCTAATTTTAAGGTGAATGGCCAACGAGTGAAGTTGTACTTTGGGGAGGACATCTCGCATGAGATGATTCCATCCCTCTCCACCTTTCCTTTGAATTAATTCGGGACCGAGTCAGGCTCGTGACTCGGTTAACAAAAACAAGCGCTCCTCGGGAGGCAACCCGAGTATCTATCCGTCCCTTTCCGTTTTTCATCATAAGTGTAGGGGAGCTATATAGGTTGTTTGTGTTTGTGAGGTGATGTGATTGCAGGGATAAGTGCACTTTTAGAATCTTTGAAGAACCGTGCTCCCGTGTTATACGCAAATCCGGTTCTATCTCTCTACTATCGTGATTCAATTTTGTACATAAATAAAACTTGAAATCGATCACTTTAGTTGTCTCTTCCTTAGCTTAATTTAACCAACGTACACAATGTCATAAGTGTAGGGGAGCCTTTTCCCACATGCTTAAAGATTGAGGGCAATGTTTATATTAAGTGTAGGGGAGACTTCTATCGAAGTAATAAGTGGGCTTTTCCATTAAAATGTCCTCATTTAACCGGAAAATCGTCTTTTACGGCATTTTTCAAATTTTTTAATTAATTTTGGCCAAGTGGTAGTAATTTTTAAATGTTTATGTCTTTTATTTCTTTTCTTTTATCGTTGCTATCATATGTATATATCCCATAATAAAGTCAAAAATAAAAGAAAAATAAAAAATATTAATAAAGTGGTTTAGCAAGTTTAGAAGTCTTTGATATATTAGGCCCGTTATGATTATTTTGACTCAACCCGAATTTACTTATCTAAGTTTATTCTAGCTAGTATCCTTAACCATGTAGACCTTAATTGGTTTAATTGGCTAAGCATCCACGAGTCTCATTACTTGATATTTTAAATTGTAGAGAACGAGAAATGATAGAAGTCAATTATAAGTCGGTATTCTTGCATAAGCACACTTGGTGTAAGTATAAGCTTTTCCTCCCATCGCCTTAAATGAATAAATGCAATAAGTAAGGTCGTACGGTTTGAAAGGTTACTTAGCTTCTAGCCCAAAATCGTTTAGAAGTTGCTCGGTAATGATAAGAGTTCATAGCCAAGGCATAACTTATTGAAGCGGACGCGAAGATTGGCGAGTCCGAAAAGGCCCTAACAAGGCATGAGGATTCCATTTAATTGCTAAAGATCCAAGATGATGTGAAAATCATTATTCCCAAAATCAATATGAAGGATCAAGACGCACGACGAAAAGCATTCAACTCCTATAAAGATCATGGAGAAGTCTATCCGAAAAGACCCTAACAAGGTATGAGGATAAATAGATCCAAGTCCGAAAAGGAGGCGGATCGTTATATTTCAAAATCCCAAGTAAAGATTGAAGAAATAATGATGAATTCGTGGTCAACAAAGTTGAAGTATCTCTCAAAATACTCCAAGTGAAGAAATTCTATAAATGAAGAGAAGACCATAATTTCAAGAACGTCTCTCAAGATTCGAAGTATGAAGTACATGCCAAATATCGGTCCGAGAAAGGTCTCAAATCATGAAGCGAGTTATGCCAAGATATGAACTTTTTGAGGTCTCGAGAAGCAGTTCTAAGAGATTTTGTCCTTTAGCTAACTATTGATCAAATCGTCCTACTTTATTTTCGGCCTAATAAATTATCGAAATAAGTCCAAAAATGCATCTTCATGATCATTCTAAGACAAAAATAAAATATAAGAGATACACCTAGGAATAAGGGAGTTTAAGTGTATAATTAAGCCATGTGTGTAAGTGTTTGTTTTGCTAACTTATAATAACAATGATCTTGTTTTTAAGCTTAGTTTGGGGAACGTAAAACTTGAGGGTGATAAATCTTCATAGCACCAAAGCCCTAATGTAATTCTTAGATCTCTTTGCGAGTTATTTCCATGTAGCAATTTCCAAGTGAGAATTGTTTTCTATCCCTTTTGTTTCCCTAAAGCTTTTATTTCTTTATAGTGGTTAAATTTTTGTTTCTAGTAGTAGTAGTTTATGTTAATAAGGCCAAGGTTGATTGACTATGAGAAAAGTGTAATGTTTTTGCCTTAATCTATAGCATTGCATGAGGGCATGGCAATGGTTAAGTGTAGGGTATTTGATAGGTGTGAAAACACCCATCTTTTTACCACTTATTTCTTGCTAAAACGAGACCAAAGCGCGTATTTAATGTCATTTGTCTGGAATTATGCGTGATTTGTGTTTTTGTTTTTTCAGAGCCAAACGGATAAATATTGAAGAAAACATGGGATTGCACGGGTTTTATCAAAGAAAAAGACGAAAAACAAAGTCTAGAGTCCAAGAGTACAAAAGATTTGAAGTCAATGGGCCTATTTGAAGATTTATCGAAAAAAGGACCAAAGATGGAAGATGTAAAACCCGCATGCTTTTACCACTAATAGTATCCTTAAGATCGTACGTACTAGATTAAAACTTTCCTATTATAGCATGATTACGATTACGTGTTAGCATTTTACGTATTACGTACGTGTTAGAACACGATAAGTATTTACTACGCACGAGCACGCAATAATTATTTGACAATAGTTAATCACGAACATGCGATCATGAAATCATGAACGTAATTAAATCAAGAACTATTGTTAATTACTTATATATATTTATTACGAGCGTAAATAAATATATTAGGTCACGATAATTGTAACACCCCCAAATTTATACAATTCAATACAACGGAAGACTAGTTGGTGTTACGGGATAGCACATTACTCACATCATAGACAACGCTTAAAAAAATCGCGTCGTTTAATAATAAAGCATTTCCATTCATAAATATCTGATTTACATAGGTCCCAAGTCATACTTATTTCATACAATTTTACAAAAGATTTGAATGGAAATTGTTATTTAAGTGCGGGCCATGAATTCTTGTTGTCTTCCCGAGAATTACCTTCAAGTACCTGAGATAAAACATGTTAAAAGAAAAGGTCAGCGATAACGCCGAGAGAATTCATAGAGTTTTAATTAAATCCATCAATATAACATCGGTATAAAATTATTACCAAAAATCATTTTTGTACAAATCTTTGTAATAGGCCATAAAATAGCCAAAGTCATTTTAAACAAATCCTTATCAAAAATCATAATATAGGCTTTCGCCTTCAAAATCATTATACGAACCAAAGTCGTAAAAACATCATACAATATGTTTTATAACGTTGTATAAAGTTAAATAAAAACCGTTATATGAATATGGTTATGAAAAACCAAAACACGAACATAATATCAATAGTAAGACCTCGTATTGCTAGTCAGACAATATATCGTAATTTAGTGCGTATAGCAGTATTTCGTTATTTGGATTATTATAAGCCGCATGACATTGTTACCTTACTACAACAAACAACGGGTAGCTAGCCCGAAACTCATTCGCCCATCTAAATTAGCGTGTTGTCACAATAACCACGCTTGTGTAAATCTTCTCATACATAAATTCGCTTACCAATCAATGTAGCACGACGGGGATCAACCGTCAAGGCGCGAACTGGGGTGATCGTCCCCAAATAGTACTATTATATGCATAAGCGTCTACCAAATCCCGGTAGTTCACAATTCATGCTAATGGGACTTTTAGTGACATAACTTAACTTTAAAAATCCATTTTATTTCATCTATCGGGTCATATAATCATTCATCGGGTCATACAATCATTCGGGTCCAAATCAATAAACAAACAATCGGGACAAATGGTGTCCTATTTTAGTAAAACTAACATGTTATCTCCCTCGCAGGTTTATAAAATATTTCATAAAACATTTAAAAGAGTGTGAGGCTATGAACTCACGTTGATGTGGGAAAGCGGGTTATCGGCAATTCGGATGTACGGTACGTGCTTCAATCACGGAAACCTAGACAAATAATATTCGTCTTAGACTCATGTCCAATGACTTTATAAAAATAACAATTATGTATACATATGATGGTTTTATATATATGATGATCAAGTGGGTTTATATATTCTCATTTACTTATTTTAGTGTTATGTGTTGGAAATTTTCAAGACTAGTTATACTAGTTCAATCTTGTTTACATTTTGAAGCCCAATGGGCCTATTACAAGCCCAATACTATTAATTATCCCAATTATACTTTTATTATCAGTATTATACTTTACATGTTGGGCCCAAATGGGTTAACCCAATAAATAAGTTTATAAGTGTTTTACTAACTAGTCGGGTTTATAGTCCAATAAGGCTACTTTGGCCCGTTAATGTCTAAATGTTGTAAAGCTCGGGTTTTATCGGTTTTTACTTGTTATATAAGTTCATATATCAGTATGTGAGTTTATAAAAGTTTATATTAGACGGGTCCGACCGTCTAAGTTTTATTTGACAAAAACGTTAATCTTTCGGTTTTAGCCGAAAAGACGTAAAACTTAGTATATAGTTTTTATAACTTATAAAACTTACCAAATTACCATTTTTATATAATGTCCATTTATTTATCCTTATGCATTTTTATATAAATGAAATATATAAGTTAGTGGGTTTTAATTCACATTTTATACTATATTTATTTGAGTGCTTATATAATAATATTAAACTTTAATTTCACAAAATCAGTCCTAAAAATCTAGTTTACTAAAATGATCATATCTAGAGTTCTACATGGAGATAGAACCCCAAATTTTTATCACAGAAACTACATGATATTTTCTTCATTTTATTCCTTTATAGCTACTGATGAATCAACTTCTAAGTATTTTATAAAATTCGTCCAAAATAGTGTACTCAGATTTGCACTCTAAACTTGTTTTGATCATATCTCACTCATTTTTATGATTCCATTGCATGTCCAACTCTCACATGTGTACAAGTCTCAATACTCACTGTATATCAATTCATCTATACAATTTTATCAGTTCATCATATGGTTATTTACTGTTTTTATACAACCTACTAAATTTAGCAAGATTAACCACTTTTACATATAGTTTTTCATCTTTTTACCCATGTTTATCAACAGTTGATCCCCAGACAACATTTTTATCATCATATATTCATCATATACATATACAATAAGAAAGAAAATACATGATTACATAATCAAAATAACAAGAGGATGGGAAGAACAATCTTTATACCACCATAGTGATGAAAATGTGAGGTTGATAAACAAGGCTTGGATTTGGATGACAAGACTTGTGATATACCAATATCAACTTCAAGATCACCTATATTCATGAACATCTTGTGGAAAATCAGCCCTTGACTCCTTTGATGTTAAAATCACCACCAATCTATAGAGCTTTAAAAGGGCTTCATCATATGTCTGAATAACACATGATTTCATGGTTAAAATTGATCAAATGAGGGTGTTTATTGATGAATATGGGACGAATTTTGGGGAGGAAAGAGAGAAATTTGTGGTGGTTTGCATGGATGGAAATGGAGAAATGGTTTGGAAGTGAGTGGTTTTGAGTTGGTTGCTAGTTTACAAAGTGGCTAGGACAAGTGTCCTAGCTTACTTTGTAAGCTTGACACCTCAAAGGTGTTGAAGCTAAGTTATGCCATCCCATATGTGGGGGTGGGGCAAAACATGTTTTGTCTCATCCCCAATTATTTAAGGGTACTTCTCGATTCTAGTTTCCTCGATTTGTGTGCCCTCGGGTCGTTTTACGAAAAACGTTTTTATAAATTATGAATCAACGGCACAAAACGAATCTAATAAAAATTGTCTTATCAAAAACGGAGTTCTAAAACGTAAATACGTAATCCTAAGGTTTCCGGTTTAGTCGTAAAGGACGTTAAATTAAAATCGTAAGTCCTAATCTCTTCTCGTAAATTTGTGAGTTTACGAACCAACACAAATTTAAAATTCCAAAATAATATTCACGGATAAATTTATTTCCTGAAATGTCGGACTGTCACCAAAGACGTTGTATGTAAACGTAAGCACGTAACGTAGAGTCCTCCGGTTTAAACATAGTTGATGCTACTTCAAGACGTAAATCTAAATTTCTTCCCAAAAATAAGTGAGTTCATAATATAACATTAAAATAATGTTTTTAAATAATATTTGAGATTAAAATATCAATCATAAATTGACGGATTGTCATAGCATTTACCCCTAAACAGGATCTTTGTCCTCAAAGATCATCTTATCTAACTACTCGCTTCTTATAGAGTTAAAGCCATGTGGGTATTTCCTCTACATTTGGTCTTTTCTCACAAGTGTAATTCATTACAATACGCGAGTTTCATCAATCATAACTACGGGAATAAGATCAGGCTTAATGTTGACTTACTTTCTCTATCCATGATGTTCACGGGATTTTGATGAATGCAACTTTTCGCCGATCTAAACTTTATTAAGAAACAATCAGATTTTCACTTGATAGACATTTTATCAAGTTTGATATACGAAACATAATTCACGCAGCTCTTGAAGTCCTAGGGTAGATGCAGCTTATATGCCTTTCAAACCAATTTTTACATCATCTCAATGGTCCCATACAACGGGGACCTATATCCCATGATCTTTCAGATCATCAATTCATTTTTCCATGGTTAAAATTTTGGGCATAACTTCGCTACCCTTCTGGCACTTCAAGATCTACATTTCATATTCACATAACCTACTGCCCACTACCGGCAGTCAATAATCAGATCCTAGTTTCAACAATCATCTCGGTTTCACGGGTCGGGTATCTTGTAAGGTTAGGTTTGTCATCATAGGAAACCTTAAACCTAAAAGACATGTCCAACTCACAATGGGTGTATGTCGGGTGTCTTCATCCCAACTCCTTCTTACAGATGCTCTAATATATATCCTCAAAAGATTCGCTCTTGATCCTAATACGATAATTATCAAGGATAATCTCTCTAAAGGAAAACGATTTTATAATTTATTACCAAACGTCAACCATTCAAACATAAAATAACACTTATAGTATTTTGTATCGTTACTTTACCTTGTCCCTTCGATTGGGGTGGTACAGTACTCTCATCAAGATTCGTTCTCAATGACTTCTAAGCAAATTTCTTGAAATTCGATGCGAAGCGAGGATCTTGATAGAGATGATCGATACATGCACACCATGTTTACATAACTCCTTTAAATACAAAAGAGTCAATTTCTTTATCAAGAATCTATCATTAACAGGAATGATATTAGCAGATTTGGTCAGTCTGTCGACGATGACCCAAATCGAATAAAATTCAGATGGTGACCTTTGCAATAGCTATACGTTTACTAACGTATGAGGCGGTGTCTGCCTTCATAATTTGCCATCAGTACAACTTCTTCTGATAATGATACATTAAATCAGAAATGACAGGAATAGAATATTTATACTTACAAGATTCCAACATAACTATATCTCACAATCCTCCATATTTAGACAATCACAAGTGGCCTTTTAATCATTTAGCGCCATCGGCTTCTCAATTCTAATGGTTCAAATTAGCCGCGAACCCCCTTTTATTATTTATATTATCCTTCTTACATGAATCAATTATTTCTAAATTGTTCGGGCAAATTACTTTGCACCGTCATTATTAAGGAACACAATCCTAATTGATTCTGTATCCTTTCTATATTATGTATCAGTATTTACATTCACCTTTCTTCATATTTTCTAAGTTTCAGTTTCGTTGCAGCTATCATTTTTATCAGTTTTGCTTAATCCGACGTTTAAAGCGTCGATAATTATTAGAACTAATTAAATATTAAATATTTAATTTTTATGAAACGTAACGTAAAAATTTTAATTTTCTTAGTTCGACCAATTATAGAAATGTTCAAAATAAATTTGAATTTAATTAACAAGATTTTTGTTGATTTATCGAAAATAATTAAAATAATTAATAAGATCCGTAAATGTTCGAAAAACATTCGTTTATTCTTTGGTAAAAAATTTCTTAGTTGAAAAGCAAAAATTGTCTAAGTCATGGTTTAACGGTTTTCTCAATCCCTCTGAGGTTGTCTTGAGGTATACACAAACATTTACCCCTAAACAGGAGTTTAGTTAAGTGATTTGTGTATAAGGAAATAATCCCTTAAAAATCCTTTGTTAAAACATTTGTCAAAACATATTTGCACTTTCTTTTTGGTAAAACCCAAAGTCTTAAATGACTTCTAATTTTTTAAAAGTCAATATGAATCCCATTATCTTATTAATCACATGGTCAAATCATGTAAAGGATTAAGTCTTACATCACATGTTAAATACTCAAGGTACATGTTTTTACTACTCGGCCAATTCAGGACAGTCTATAATTAATTATTAACTCCTTCCTATTCTTATATACAAACAAATGGTCCTTAATGATCACAAGCATGAATTTATCAAATTACAGCCTACACATGTGATTCACCCAATTTATGAATGCTACATGTGTATTAGTCAATCCAAACGTCATCACGTGAAACTTATAATGTTTATTACAAGTTGTGGATGTAGTGATTGGAATAGATAATCTTTTTCGCGGACGCGAAGTTGATGATAACCATGCCGTGAATCAAATCTTTAGAACATACGCTAGATCCTTGTAAAGGATCGAACAAATCTATCATCTTGGGTAGTGGATATAGATTTTAATCATCAATTTACTTAGTTCACGGTAATCAATAAATATAAGGAATGATAACACCATAGCTCTTCAGGATGACGAGCTTGGTAGAATAAAAGCTTTCTCCGACAACTCTCTCTGTTGTACAATAATTCTTTTAATTCAGATGGTGCTGACGTACAGTGCACAAGCCAGAGGTGCAGCACCGGGAATATAATCAATACCAATTTCAACTTGCCTTAATTGCAAAAGTCTAGGTAATTCATCAACAAATACTTCCTAAAGTTTCAGATAACAGAAACATCTTTTAATAAATTCATATTAGGTTCTTTCTAGATTATAATATCTTTGACTAATTCACAACCATTCACGGTATAATTTCAAGTCTAAATGCAGGATATGGTCACCCATCAAGAATTATTTAGATCACTTTTGATAATCAACATCTTAACATTTAGGGGAATTCAATTCGAGTTCCCATCAATTAAGACAATGTCTTCATGTCATAATCAATCAATCCATTCTACTGGCATTACCAACTTTTCAGTTTTATTGCCGTCGATAAGATGTGAACTTCTCAAAAGACTAATAATAACTCATAATCTTTCACAAATTCAAGGATATCAGGAGACACAATTACCATTAAAAGACTAAGGTCAACACATAATCTACGCGAGAGAATTTCAAATCAGATACAGACGAGAACATTTAATGAATATGAATATATCCCATGTTTTCATAATTTAAGTACGCATTCGAAAGCTCCTCGGATCGTTACCCAGGTCATTAAAATGAAATCTAATCAAAAGAAATGATAGGAACGTCGATACATCCAGTCGGGTATCAACACTCGGTAATCAGATACTTTTTCAAAGAATCTCACTATGGGAGAATTGGACAAGAAAGAATTGTCAATTGTCAAATAAGACAATTTCCACAGATGAGTAAATTCGACTTAGATGAATAGATGCTACAGGCACATATGTAGGTGTCCCTAACACTATGTCCCTATTTTTCACTTCTTGCAGATCTCATAAAATTTAATCTTTCACAATCTTCAAAGAAAATGTAGTGTTTATTCATTAGTTTTATGGTGACTACTAATCAACCTTGCATGGTCCATTCCAAATTGTATGTAGGCGCGCAACTATATACAATTTCAAGATTAATGATGCAATACTCAGTTCTTCAAAATTTTATTATCATGTTTATAATAAAAACATTTTCATGCTTAATTCTTAAATAAGAATCAAAAATATATTTACACAGATCTTCTTTGTTATGAAAACAATTAAGTTTTCCAAAGTGTTTTATAAACAACTTCATTTCGATAACAATCACTTATAAATCTCACTTTGAATAATCCTTATAGTAATGAAAATTCAATTTTTCTCAATGGATACTGTTTTATCTTATAAAAACAATGAGTGATCTGCAAAGGAGTGATAAAAAGTTGTTCACTAAGAACTAACCACAATATGATAGGAAATGAGCTTAGCCAATTTATCATGAGGTTCATGACCTCGATGGCGCTCGAAAGGATTAATTCACAACGTAACTCAAATAAAGATGAGTACTTGTTCAATGGTTGCATCACTAATGCGAGCATTAGGATGAAGCAATAAAAGATAGATAACATCGATACATGTAGGATTTAGCAATCAAAGGTAGTATTTTCATTAATCACAAACAAGTCAAAATTGTACCGTAACACATTATGTGTCACTATGTCATACAATTCCAAGAACTCATCCTACCAACTGATGTCTCAGTTAAGTTAGGGATTTTTAAAAGATACCACAATGAATACTAATCTACAAGAGTCATTAGGTGTTCCACATGTCCCGGAAGATCCATCGGTCCCAATTCAGAAGAAGATTTCTTCAATTTATTTATTGGACACTGGGCATCCTCGTTAGTGGACAATGGCTTAGGAACAACCCTTAACATGAGTCAACAATCATTTAAAACCTTATAATTCAATCACATGACTCAACAAATTCCTCAAACAATCTCATATTCCATATGTGTTAAATTTTACTTTATTCAAGTTTCAACCAACTTATACTCAATTCGATATTCTACCTCTATCTCCAGTACTTTCAACCTTATTCATAAACATTAAAAGGGCAATAAAAGCTTGATATGATCAACACTTAATTTCCAATCCTATAACTCCTTTATCAATAATTATCAAATGAGTCACTGGTATGAAATGACTTGATCATTCAACTAGACTTCTCGGAAAGGTACTAGTGGCATGAGGCTTTTGGGTAATGGTTCCAATGACAGCCTCAAGTGCAACATTCACCCTTTCGATTTCAAATTTAAGAATTGGGTGACAACGAATCAGATGACATCTTTCTAGGTGGTAACGTTTTGTCAAACTCCAATCTATAAGGAAAGATCGTCATGACATCGATATCAGATTTAATCTCGCCAATTCTTCTTTAATATCACAATCAACTAATATCAACATTTTTACGAATATCAACCATTTTGTTGGGATCATAAATATCCACAACTTGGTTTGGATCTAGAATAGCTAGAATTCCTATAGAAATAGCTTCGATTGATTTACTAGGGGAGTTAGGGTTTCTTGTGACAATCTACGTCATATAAATACCTCGTATAAATATTAAATTGATCATCAAACAACCATGTAATCAAATTACATCATATATATATATATATATATATATATATATATATATATAATCCAAGTTATATATATATATATATATATATATATATATATATATATATATATATATTAAAATAACGCTTCTTAGTCTGGCCTTGTCGGTAACTCGGGAATTCTTCGACACCGTTATAGTCAAAAGATTTTTAGACATTTTTGAAAAATTTTTATAGTTAAAAGATTTTGAAATGTTTTATTCAAAACCTTGGTTTTAAAAAGCTTTCGTTCTCTATAACGAGAGCTCTGGTACCAAACTGTAACACCCCCAAATTTATACAATTCAATACAGCGGAAGACTAGTTGGTGTTACGGGATAGCACATTACTCACATCATAGACAACGCTTAAAAAAATCGCGTCGTTTAATAATAAAGCATTTCCATTCATAAATATCAAATTTACATAGGTCCCAAGTCATAGTCATTTCATACAATTTTACAAAAGATTTGAATGGAAACTGTTATTTAAGTGCGGGCCATGAATTCTTGTTGTCTTCCCGAGAATTACCTTCAAGTACCTGAGATAAAACATGTTAAAAGAAAAGGTCAGCGATAACGCCGAGTGAAATTCATAGAGTTTTAATTAAATTCATCAATATAACATCGGTATAAAATTATTACCAAAAATCATTTTTGTACAAATCTTTGTAATAGGCGATAAAATAGCCAAAGTCATTTTATACAAATCCTTATCAAAAATCATAATATAGGCTTTCGCCTTCAAAATCATTATACGAACCAAAGTCGTAAAAACATCATACAATACGTTTTATAACGTTGTATAAAGTTAAATAAAAACCCTTATATGAATATGGTTATGAAAAACCAAAACACGAACATAATATCAATAGTAAGACCCCGTATTGCTAGTCAGGCAATATATCGTAATTTAGTGCGTATAGCAGTATTTCGTTATTTGGATTATTATAAGTCACATGACATTGTTACCTTACTACAACAAACAACGGGTAGCTAGCCCGAAACTCATTTGCCCATCTAAATTAGCGTGTCGTCATAATAATCACACTTGTGTAAATCTTCTCATACATAAATTCGCTTACCAATCAATGTGGCACGACAGGGATCAACCGTCAAGGCGCGAACTGGGGTGATCGTCCCCAAATAGTACTATTACATGCATAAGCGTCTACCAAATCCCGGTAGTTCACAATTCATGCTGATGGGACTTTTAGTGACATAACTTAACTTTAATAATCCATTTAATTTCATCTATCGGGTCATATAATCATTCATCAGGTCATACAATCAATCGGGTCCAAATCAATAAACAAACAATCGGGACAAATGGTGTCCTATTTTAGTAAAACTAACATGTTATCTCCCTCGCGGGTTTATAAAATATTTCATAAAACATTTAAAAGAGTGCGAGGCTATGAACTCACGTTGATGTGGGAAAGCGGGTTCTTGGCAATTCGGATGTACGGTACGTGCTTCAATCACGGAAACCTAGACAAATAATACTCGTCTTAGACTCATGTCCAATGACTTTATAAAAATAACAATTATGTATACATATGATGATTTTATATATATGGTGATCAAGTGGGTTTATATATTCTCATTTACTTATTTTAGTGTTATGTGTTGGAAATTTTCAAGACTAGTTATACTAGTTCAATCTTGTTTACATTTTGAAGCCCAATGGGCCTATTACAAGCCCAATACTATTAATTAGCCCAATTATACTTTTATTATCAGTATTATACTTTAAATGTTGGGCCCAAATGGGTTAACCCAATAAATAAGTTTATAAGTGTTTTACTAACTAGTCGGGTTTATAGTCCAATAAGGCTACTTTCGCCCGTTAATGTCTATATGTTGTAAAGCTCGGGTTTTATCGGTTTTTACTTGTTATATAAGTTCATATATCAGTATGTGAGTTTATAAAAGTTTATATTAGACGGGTCCAACCGTCTATGTTTTATTTGACAAAAACGTTAATCTTTCGGTTTTAGCCGAAAAGACGTAAAACTTAGTATATAGTTTTTATAACTTATAAAACTTACCAAATTACCATTTTTATATAATGTCCATTTATTAATCCT
Source organism: Glebionis coronaria (assembly GCA_025667525.1). Classification (NCBI taxonomy): domain Eukaryota; kingdom Viridiplantae; phylum Streptophyta; class Magnoliopsida; order Asterales; family Asteraceae; genus Glebionis; species Glebionis coronaria. The sequence continues at coordinate 317,837,770 of CM046878.1, forward strand.
TATGCATTTTTATATAAATGAAATATATAAGTTAGTGGGTTTTAATTCACATTTTATACTATATTTATTTGAGTGCTTATATAATAATATTAAACTTTAATTTCACAAAATCAGTCCTAAAAATCTAGTTTACTAAAATGATCATATCTAGAGTTCTACATGGAGATAGAACCCCAAATTCTTATCACAGAAACTACATGATATGTGCTTCATTTTATTCCTTAGCTACTGATGAACCAACCTCTAAGTATTTTATAAAATTCGTCCAAAACAGTGTACTCAGATTTGCACTCTAAACTTGTTTTGATCATATCTCACTCATTTTTATGATTCCATTGCATGTCCAACTCTCACATGTGTACAAGTCTCAATACTCATTGTATATCAATTCATCTATACCATTTTATCAGTTCATCATATGGTTATTTGCTGATTTTATACAGCCTACTAAATTAAGCAAGATTAACCACTTTTACATATAGTTTTTCATCTTTTTACCCATGTTTATCAACACTTGATCCCCACACAACATTTTTATCATCATATATTCATCATATACATATACAATAAGAAAGAATACACATGATTACATAATCAAAATAACAAGAGGATGGGAAGAACAATCTTTATACCACCATAGTGATGAAAATGTGAGGTTGATGAAAAAGGCTTGGATTTGGATGACAAGACTTGTGATATACCAATATCAACTTCAAGATCACCTATCTTCATGAAAATCTTGCGGAAAATCAGACCTTGACTCCTTTGAAAACTTCTTTCTAGATGTTAAAATCACCACCAATCTATAGAGCTTTAAAAGGGCTTCATCATATGTGTGAATAACACATGATTTCATGGTTAAAATTGATCAAATGAGGGTGTTTATTGATGAATATGGGACGAATTTTGGGGAGGAAAGAGAGAAAGTTGTGGTGGTTTGCATGGATGGAAATGGAGAAATGGTTTGGAAGTGAGTGGTTTGGAGTTGGTTGCTAGTTTACAAAGTGGCTAGGACAAGTGTCCTAGCTTACTTTGTAAGCTTGACACCTCAAAGGTGTTGAAGCTAATTTATGCCATCCCATATGTGAGGGTGGGGCAAAACTTGTTTTGTCTCATCCCCAATTATTTACGGGTACTCCTCGATTCTAGTTTCCTCGATTTGCGTGCCCTCGGGTCGTTTTTTGAAAAACATTTTTATAAATTATGAATCAACGGCACAAAACGATTCTAATAAAAATTGTCTTATCAAAAACGGAGTTCTAAAACGTAAATACGTAATCCTAAGGTTTCCGGTTTAGTCGTAAAGGACTTTAAATTAAAATCGTAATTCCTAATCTCTTCTCGTAAATTTGTGAGTTTACGAACCAACACAAATTTAAAATTCCAAAATAATATTCACGGATAAATTTATTTCCTGAAATGTCGGACTGTCACCAAAGACGTTGTATGTAAACGTAAGCACGTAACGTAGAGTCCTCCGGTTTAAACATAGTTGATGCTACTTTAAGACGTAAATCCAAATTTCTTCCCAAAAATAAGTGAGTTCATAATATAACATTAAAATAATGTTTTTAAATAGTATTTGAGATTAAAATATGAATCATAAATTGACGGATTGTCACAATAATTACTTAACGAGAACACATTAAACGCGAACACAACTAATCACGAACGAGTAATTAAACAACGAGACACGGAAAACGATACGGGTACCCCATGTGGGGCCCCTACCCGCGGCTATAAGGGATAGATGGGCCAAGCCCATCTCAAAATTTACTAAGAAGGGTAAAAGGAAAAGATCACTACTCATTTTCACTTTTACAGAAGATTTTTACAAAACCTAAAAAAGTTCTTCCTCCTCCTTTTTTCTTTCTTTTGGCCGCCACCCATAAACACACCAAAGGGGTGTTTTTTTAATCTTTGATCTTGGTTTTGGTGCCAGTGTTCGTGTTTGTTCATCCTTGTTTAGATCCACGCATTCGGTAATTCTTTTAACCCTTTTCTTTTGATTTTATCTTTTAAATAATTAAGAACATGATGTGTTTTTTTTAAAACCTAATCAAATCATAGATCTAACATGAAATTAATTTTGGAATAAATCAAAAAGGGTGTTTTATGGGTGTTTGTTTTTGGCCGGCGCCTAAACCGAACCCGAGGGGATCTCGGTTTGGCTATTCGACCACCACCGAGACCATATGGTCCCGGTTGGTTGGTGTGGGTCCCACGGCAGCAACAAGACAAGGGTAATCCCGAACTGGTTCGGGGTATGGTGTCGATTTCATGTCCGGTTCATGGTTCTTAGTCAAGATCCGGTTCACGGTGTATGTTAAGATTATTATTTTTTTATAATCTTATGTTAAAATTAAATTAATAAACATGACATGATTAATTTAATAACATGACTTAGGTTATATTAATTATTAAAATCATGAAATTATTAACCTAAGTATTTTATATTTTTAGACTTATAATTAATTAATTATTTAAAACCATGGCTAAAATTAACTAATTTGCATGATTTAGGTTATATTATTAATAAATAATAATACATGTTTTAACCTAAGTATTTAACTTTATTTAATTAAAAACATGATATATTTTAATTAAATATTTTAACCTATAGTTATTTTAATTACATGAAATAATTAATAAACTATACATTATATCATATGACTTAGAAATAATCATGAAAACACTTAGGCTTATATACTTAGCTTATTTAACCAGCTTATTTCTAATTATGGAAACTTTCTATTTTTAGAAACTTAATTAAATAAGGCAGCTAATCTATTTATGGAAACTTTATATTTTTTTGAAACTTATTTATTTCAGGCAGCTAATCTATTTATGGAAACTTATTTAATTAATGCAGCTGATCTATTCATGGAAACTTTCTATTTTTGGAAACTTTCTATTTTTAGAAACTTTCTATTTTTGGAAACATTCTATTATTGGAAACTTTCTATTTTTGGTAACTTTCTATTTTTGGAAACATTCTATTTTTGGAAACTTTCTATTTTAGGAAACCTGCTATTTTTGGAAAGTTATTTATTATTACATAGTAAGTATAATAATACATGAAATACCAGAAATACTTAATCAGAGTAAACAGAATATAAGGTAAACACAGTTTAAGGCTTAAAACAGTAAAACATGATAAGAACATATAAAATAAGCTAAGACATGACATAAAACCAGTTACGTATTTAGTAAGCAGATACTTATTCATGTATGTATTTATGTAGCATTAGTGATACGGAAGTAGGATTCCTCTCAGTTCATCTTCTTCGTTCACTGGACATAAGGTACGGATTCCCGTCCTTTGAGTATGGACATTCTTTCCTTATTAGGATTTCTCGTATGCAGCCAAATGTTTTCTCGTAGTATAAGTTATGTGTTTGGATTGCTTATGTTTAATTTAGAATACCTATAGCCATATACATGCATGACCAGTTTCACCTAGTTATGGAGGTACCATAACCATAACATTAGAGGCACTGATGTTATGACTTCACCACGGCGGAGTGATTGCTCTTGGTGTCCCTTCAGCTTTTGGCCATTTATATTATATTTATCATGTGGGGCGTATGGGTGCATCCTAGTTACATGTTTTCAGTCAGGATTTCATGGTGAATGTGGTGTGTGCCTTGCATCCTTCACAAGGAGCTGATCCCTCCTACCCAAACCAGAATATTAAATTAGAGGCAGCCCCTCTAATTTGCATGATGAGGTCACCCCTCCAAGTATTCATGGACGGTGGATTTTCATGACCTATATTGGTTAATGGTAAAATATGTTAAACAGTTTTTACATGATAAACATAAGGCTTTTCAAACTATAAAACCAGTTTTATCAAGACTTTACCAGGTTAGTCGGGACTTAGTTTCTTCCGCTGTTATATGTTATATGCTTATCCTATTCATGCTTTATTGTACATCCGTGCACTGAGCGTATTGCTCATCCGTTTTCCTTTTCTATGTTCCCAAAACGGCAGGTACTCAGGGACGCTCGTAGACTTTAAGCGTACGTGCATATGGACTGGAAGCTTTCTAGCCTTTCTTTACTTTATGCATTTCCTCTCTTTTGATACATTGCTATGGACATTGTTTAGTCCTTTCCTTTACTATACTTATGTTTGTGTGTGATGAGCTTTACTTTTGGACTACGATGTTTGATTCCGGTATTTTCCTTTTATGGTCATGTAATGTTTAGACATTTTTCCTTGTATTCTTTGATGACACGCCATAATTACATGTGACATTTCCATTATCAAGATGGGGTGTTACAATTATGGTATCAGAGCCAAGGCTTCGACGTGTAGGCTCTCAAAATATGACATGTGATTAGTGGGTAGTCACTACAGTCTTCCTAGAACTGATAGTTGTTTTCATGCATTCATCATTTTTAAGCATACATATATATGTCATTGTCGCAGATTTATGACTAAGTAAGGGTTGGTACAGGACTGGCCCTATTTAGTCGCATGTATTTTATCGAAACATTTGAATTTGGGACCGACCCATAGGCGTCCCCTCGACATGTCTTTTGTTTTGGGTGAAATGACCATATGCGTTCACTCTCGAGCATACAAAAGTTTTCATAAAACTGCATCATGCATTCATACACAAAATTTTCTTGCATAAAATTTTTCTCTTGAAATTTTGGTATAATTTTTTTTCATGTATATATATTTTATGTTTTGATCTGTTTAATCATATGTTTTATGTTATACTGTTAGATGGTTCTCACACGCGAACAGGAACAGCTCAATGCTGCAATTCAAGCTGCTATGCAAGCTTTGCTTCCTCAACTGAGGAACGACATCAGGGATGAAGTTCAAGCTGCCAACAATGAGCAGCATAATCAGGCACCTCCTCCTCCTCCGGTGACATTAGCAGTATGGCTGGAGAGATTCAACAAGCTCCGTCCTCGAGCTTTTGAGAAGACAAATAGCCCCAGTGATGCTGAAAGCTGGTTGGCTCACATCGAGAAGATTTTCAATGCTATGGGTTGTGACCCCGCATACAAGGCGAGGTTGGCATGCTATCGGTTCGAAGGCGATATGCTAAATTGGTGGTTAACGTTGATGCAGTCTGAGGGTGGTGACGTGTAAAACCCGTAAAAATAAGGTCATAATTTAATTATAATTTTCAATTATTTTGAAGTATTTTATAACGTTAAATATTATTATGTTTAACGGTTTAAGTTGAAACTGATATTAAATATTATGTTTTAATATTTTGACGAGAAACAAGGACTACTAGTGATCGCGATACCGACGGATGCCCACAATTTTATATTTTATTATCAACCGTTTTGATAATTAATATTTTCGACGATATCGTTTTAATTACGTATCGAGTCGTTATATTATTATTTTTCGTGTGCATTTAAACTTTTAAGTATTTTTACGAAACCCGAGTCCCGTAAATATTTGTAAAATTTACTTTTAGTCATTTCCCGCTTTTTAACTAATATTTACATTTTGGACCAAAACTATCACAATTGGCAAAAATTACCCTAACTCCACACTATACCTAACATTTCCACTAGCACTTTCTTTTAATAAATTCATTTAACAAAAAAAAATCAACCAACTTCTTCTTCACCCTTTGTTTAGCCATCCACCATTAACAACACAAACACCTTAACAAAAATTTTTCTAGCTTGATCCAAGAGAATCTAAAACAAGTCCCATTCTCCATTTTCAAAGGGATACAATTTGGTATAAAATTTTCATACATGCAACCATATAAATTTTTCAAGAAAAGTTGGTGATGTTTGATCCAAATTTGTTGTATGCATGTGTTAGTAGTGATGATCAAAAGATTTTCATGCTATGTTTTTGTTAAAAACTTGATTTTTAATTTTTGGGTTTTTGATTTTGATAATGATGCAAGTGTTAGGAATGGTTATTGATTATATTAGGGGCTTAGGTTGATCACAAAAGTTGTTGGAATTGATCAAAAACATGATTTTGTAAGAGATTTTAATAGTCAATTTTGGGCAGTAGGTAAACTGAAAAATCCGAATTTGTATGTTTTGAAAATGACTTAACTTATAGCCTAGGGTTGTAGATAATTTCCTTAGCTTCGATTTGATATAAGGTAGAGCTTCTAACTCAAAACGAGCGCGAAGTTATGATGTTTTGAATGATTGTGTACCGGGTACCGAGTGTCGACACAATCCGAAAATTGTTGTCGATATTTGGATCGAATCTCGGGGACTATAAAATGAGTTTCAAAATGATTCAAGGGCTGTTCTCAGGCTTCAAGTTTAGCATTTTGAGTCTATTTTTAGAATCAAGTGGCGGTTTTACAAATGGAGTTGTTTAGAATGGTCAAAATGGTTTCGTAAGTCAAGGTCGCTAAACTGTCTGGATTTTGTGATTCAAAGATGAGTCGGGCAGGGAACTTTAGAAGTAAAATCTTTTAATGGGCTCTTGGGAGGACTTTCTACATATAGTAAGTGAGTTCTCTGAGTAGTATCATAAAAAGTTGATATGTCTAAGTATGGGAAAACGTCTTGGACATTCGGTATGTTCCGGCAGATTTTTATTAAAGGCGTAGAATAATAAAATGAATATATAGGAGAGTGTAATAGTATCACTTGTATCGTTTTCTCTCGATTTTGTCGTGATTTTATGAGTCGAGTTTTATATTCTTATGTATGGGTTATTTCTCGAGTCTATTATTAATGAACGCACCTCATTTGATAGGTTGCAGTTCTCGTGTTTGAAAGGCATCATCTATCGTCGGCGATCGTCTCATTACCACTATTGGCTAAGGTGAGTCTATAGCCTCGCTTTATACTAGTTATTAAATGATTTTAAACCCGCGAGGGGGAATACATGTTTTATAAACTTAGAACACAAGATTTCTATGGTATGCTTTGTCCCTCTATGAATGGACCCGTGGTTGCCTTTAAATTGCATTAAGTGATTGCCTTTGTTAAAACCTCAATTATGGACCGTTAATTAAACTATGATGGGTTAACCGCTAGTAAAATTAATAGATCTATGGGGGAAGCCGCCCCGGTTCAGTTTTTGTGGACTTGTCATAGAAGCTTAGGCCCGACCTCCACACTGTTTGAGCATGTTGTATTGAGAAGTCAGGTATACGGCAATGTACCAATAATCTGGAGGTAACCGACAATTAATAAATCTCTCGTCTTATTAGACTGATATGGGAGTGTCTAAGGGCTCGGTTCCATGAGCTTATTGCAATTTATGCTATATACAATTATCATTGTTGATGCAAATTATTATTTGATGCTTATAAGCATGCCACAAACTTATAATCTTTGCTTGTGTTCAAATTAATTACATAAACCTATAGATTCACTCGGTATTTTTGCTGATGTTTTACTCACATGTATTTTAGGTAATCAGGAAGGGTGAAGCTTGGAAGCCACGGGAATGAATGTTGTGCACTACTTTGCAATATAAACTCTTTGAATATTTGTCGTTCCTTTTGTTCAAAACAATTTAAATCTTTTGTTTTGGTTGTACTTTGGTTACGATGTCTTGGGACTACGCTACTCTGACAAATGTTTTAGGAACGATAAATCTAAAACGTCTCTTTTTGAGTTGTTCTTTATAAATTATGTGTTGTAGTATCATTGTTTAGCACCCAAAGATGTATTCCGCTGCGTGTAAATTTGGGGGTGTTAAAGATTGGTACCAGAGCCATGAGTTATAGAGAACTAGGTCTTTATTTTAAAAACCTAAACTATAACTGTCAGTTTTTATTTTTCAAAGAGTCGGTGCACATAACTTCGCGTGACTTCAGGTTTAAGCTACTTCTGGGATTACAACTTTAGTATACGTTATTACGTATCCTTTTATTGCCAAGTATTTATAAATAAATACTATGATCCCTTTATTGATATATATATTTATATCTAGGATCGCTTTATCGATATATATTTAAGTCGTTAAACTTTTCGATAAAAGTTTATCATTTATTAATGATTAACTTAAATAAATACAATGAATTTTTAAGATCTTTCTGTATTTATTTTTGAAGTATTTAAATTGCTTTTATTGCAAAAATTTTATATTATGACCTTACATACCTTCATCTGCGCGCGTTACTTTCATTGTTTAACCCTCTGTGATATCTATATAGATGTCCAAATCGTCTTCCGTCTATTTGTGCCTGGACGTCTTTTAACGTAATTTCTAGACCATTGTGTAGCTCAATGTGTCTTTGGAATAGACTAACCGCTATCGTGTGAGTCACACATTTTGAAACATTTCTTAAAATAGTGTTGAATAATACCATGGTTTTTCATAATATTTTGTTGATTTTTATTATCGTTTTACGCGACATGCGAAGATTTAATTCGTTGACATTTATATGTATCGACTCCGAAGTGTATTGTTCGCTTATACCTCGGTAACGTCATCGTCATTTTATAAATCATCGTCTAGATTATGGCGCTAGATTGGGATACGATTTTACTTATATAAAATTGTATCATTTGTTTTTCATTAACCTTCTCGCTCCCGGAGTGTAGCATGTTAATGTTCCATTCTTTTCTTGCTATGTTTTGTGTTTTTGACAATCTTGGCACCAAGGAGATTTGGCTACATTGCATTTTGAAATATAAATTACGAACGTCTTTCACCGTTTTGCTTCTTAAATTTCGTGTTGAATTCTGTCATTCATCATGCTATATATTATTTGGTGCTCATTACGAGATTTATTTTTTTTCGTTGTTGTAAAATCCACAAGACATGTGTGTATATATGTATATATTTTGAGCCGTTAAGAAGTGTCGAAAAATACACTTTATGCAGAAACTGTAGGGGCAGTATAAACAGGTCAAAATTTAAAAGTAAAACCTGCATTTTTAAAATAAAATAGTCACACCTGCATAGAACTTGCAGGGGTATTTTGGTCATTTTACATTGGTTTTCAGGTCTCAGGTAAAACTAGAAAGTCGTCTGAAACGTCGTTTTGCATCAAAATGCTTTAGACTCCGAGTCTTGGAGATGTCGTTTATCGGGTCAATTAATCGGCTCATATTTAAAAGTTAAATCTGATAGAAAAATTCAGAACATGAGTTTTAAATGTTTCTAAGTTGTTTTGATTTCATTTGAGATCGTAAAATTTTAACAAATATTAATACTAGTTGCATGTGAAAATGATTAAAAATAGAAACATTACAGGATTAGCAATTACCATATTAATGGTGTAATTTGAAAATGAATAATATACTTTCTTAAAAGCATGTTGTGTCTAGTATCTTACATAGAAAACACATGTGGATTGTTTTATTCTTTTCATATATATGACTCATTTGTCATTCGATGTTATTTTATTTTCGTTTTCTTCTAACCTTCCACTGATTTGAGTTGAGTTTTGAAGTTTTGTCTTCACATTCTTCATCGATATTTTTTTATTTTATCACGTGTCTCATGGCGTTTCCGTCTAAACCTTATAACCTTTTGAAACATTAACAACTTGTAACCATTTCATTGATTGTTTTATGAGCTACTATTTGCTACTTTTTGCAAACCTTTGGCTACTTTATACATTGTCATAATGTCATATTATAAATAAATCTGATATTGTTTTACGATTATTTTCACCAATTATTTTTACTTTGGTCTTATAAAATACTTTTCGTAAGATTAAAAGCTGCTTATTAAGTATCTCACAAATTACTTGTATCCTATAAATTTATAAAGTATTTTTAAATTCCATTTTACAAATGGCATGGTTTATATAAACATAAGAAACGTAATACTTTTCGACGAAACTGAGCACTGCATTGCTATTCCTAAATTATACATGGCCTGATCACCTATGTCTAATTTAGAAGGAGCCATGCTAGGCTGAATAGTAGTCCACTTAAAAATCTTGATAATAATCAACTTTTTACTTGTATTTATGATAAAGATAAATAAAATGAAATAAAGTGAAAAGAAGTTTTGAAAACCTTTATATTTTATGCAAGTAGCGCAATTTTTATGCATCCGCATATGTTTTCTTACCTTCTCTTGGACGAATTACGCGCTTACGAATACGTTTTTACTCGACAATCGTTTTTCCACTTGTTACTTCATTTTGTCTTATAACTGATTCCTTTTGACCGTTCGTCTAATTATTAACTGTTAATAAATGACGTGAAAGTCTCGATGTTTTATCCTTCCTTCTCGTCCAATCTTCTTTATGCGACTGGGTAGATCTTTGGAATGTCTCCGCACTTGAATAATGAATTATCACTAGAGTGATTTCCGTATATCCGGGATGACGTCCGTCACTCTCGTTTGTCTCGAAATCCACTCTTGTGAACCGTGCTTTGACTTCTCTCTTTAAACACTAACATCGTTCATTTGATTTGTTTTAATTACAAGTGATTATTAGGAATTTTATTTATTAAAATTTTTTTGTATGGATCTTCTTTCCGATCATGTATCGACCACCGCTAAGTTAACGAGCTGATATTGGTGAACCATCGACCGCACTAACCAAAATTGACAACTTGTTTAATCTATTATTTCTTATCGTCTTACCATCGACGCCTTTATTTTATTATTCTCTTTAAGAATTCATACGACTTTTGCTTCGTTCTCTTTTGTACCATTGATTTCGTACTAATTGTTGACTATTATTTCCATTCGTATTCGTTTGTTATTTTGTCACATTTCAAAACCCGAATATATACCATATTTATTTTTAAATAATAAACACCTTTATGTATTTCTACAACGTATTATAAAATTTTTATGGAACTTTTATACATTTTTCCAATGATTTTCAATTATCGAAATAACCATCACAAGTAAAAGGTCAAATTTATACATCATATTTTGTATAACTAAAACTAATGTTTAAAATGAAATTATCTCTATCTTTGAAGTAATTGACTTATCATACTTTACTTTTAAACGTAATGAAATTATCGGTTTAACTTATATTCCTAATAGTGATTTAATTTGGAAATTATATTCTCTAATTGTAACCATCTGTATGAGTTTAATTAATAAATTTATGTCATTCTTTCAAAGTTTCTTAAGACGACCAAATAAATTTTGAAACTATTTTACTTCTATTTTTGATGTATCATCTTTATCAAGAAAGTACCTCAACTGAGTTTTAAGGTAATACCAAATCCGGGACGGATAATTGTGACAAACGTTATTTTAATGTTAATATTTAATTCATTCTTCGCTCTCATTTTTCTAGTATTGCGAATTATTATGTTTTACGGTTACGTGATTCGAGATCCCTCTTCGATCGTTAATCTTAAATCATTTTACCACATCTTGTTCGTTTATGCGTTTATTGAAGTCATTTTTATCTCGTTCTGTTCCTCGTATTGAAGATCACTATTTTATTTTGATTCTAAAATGAATCTCGGGAAGCAATGTATAAGAAGAAACGATAAGTGTCACCAGGATTTATGCGTGTACTAGTGGAATGATTGAGGACCGAATCTCTTAATGAATGGAGTTAATAAATTTGTTACAACCTCGAGGAGTATGTTGAAGCCGACACCGCAAGTGGAAAGACTCTTGAGATCAAGTAGTTATTATCAAGGGTTCTTTCAAGGTTTTCTCGATGATTAACGGTGGAGATCTATACTCGATGTTTATGTTCGACCTTTTCTTTTATGTACTTAATGATGTGTGATCTAGTCAATTGATCGTAAGTTGTGAGAACTTGAGACGGCATCATCCGATGACGTCCGATTATGTAGGACACATATTATGAAATATCTTTTTGACTTTCAACAACAATGTTTATTGAGACTTTAATGCACGTTGGCGAAAGTGAGAGGGTGTCTTTGTATTATCTTTTGAGTAGGGACCCGCGCGTGAGCACCCTCTGATGACGAAAATGTTTTTCTTGTTAGTTCTTTTTGATGTGTGTCCATGACTATCCGGCCGATGGATATCCTTTAATTTGCAACTTTCTTTTTAACTCAACTTACCCGTAAACCCTGTCATCTATTCTTGTCGTCGAATGAGCTTCATGTTATTCATAAAATTTTCATGTGTCGAGCTTGACGGGTGACTTGTGGATAAGGATTTATTTATTTCTTTTTGGTGAGATACAACTTGACGACAAGTTGCGTTTTGTAAAAGAACCATTGGAGATCGTGGATCGAGATTCACGTGGGAACGTGAGGACTTCTTTATAAGGAATGCCCTCATCCTTCCGGGTAATGAACAATTCGTGTATGAGGAGAGTTGAGCGCCGGGACGTCGCTCCCTTAAGGTGGTGAGGATGTAAAACCCGTAAAAATAAGGTCATAATTTAATTATAATTTTCAATTATTTTGAAGTATTTTATAACGTTAAATTTTATTATGTTTAACGGTTTAAGTTGAAACCGATATTAAATATTATGTTTTAATATTTTGACGAGAAACAAGGACTACTAGTGATCGCGATACCGATGGATGCCCACAATTTTATATTTTATTATCAACCGTTTTGATAATTAATATTTTCGACGATATCGTTTTAATTACGTATCGAGTCGTTATATTATTATTTTTCGTGTGCGTTTAAACTTTTAAGTATTTTTACGAAACCCGAGTCCCGTAAATATTTGTAAAATTTACTTTTAGTCATTTCCCGCTTTTTAACTAATATTTACATTTTGGACCAAAACTATCACAATTGGCAAAAATTACCCTAACTCCACACTATACCTAACATTTCCACTAGCACTTTCTTTTAATAAATTCATTTAACAAAAAAAAAAATCAACCAACTTCTTCTTCACCCTTTGTTTAGCCATCCACCATTAACAACACAAACACCTTAACAAAAATTTTTCTAGCTTGATCCAAGAGAATCTAAAACAAGTCCCATTCTCCATTTTCAAAGGGCTACAATTTGGTATAAAATTTTCATACATGCAACCATATAAATTTTTCAAGAAAAGTTGGTGATGTTTGATCCAAATTTGTTGTATGCATGTGTTAGTAGTGATGATCAAAAGATTTTCATGCTATGTTTTTGTTAAAAACTTGATTTTTAATTTTTGGGTTTTTGATTTTGATAATGATGCAAGTGTTAGGAATGGTTATTGATTATATTAGGGGCTTAGGTTGATCACAAAAGTTGTTGGAATTGATCAAAAACATGATTTTGTAAGAGATTTTAATAGTCAATTTTGGGCAGTAGGTAAACTGAAAAATCCGAATTTGTATGTTTTGAAAATGACTTAACTTATGGCCTAGGGTTGTAGATAATTTCCTTAGCTTCGATTTGATATAAGGTAGAGCTTCTAACTCAAAACGAGCGCGAAGTTATGATGTTTTGAATGATTGTGTACCGGGTAACGAGTGTCGACACAATCCGACAATTGTTGTCGATATTTGGATCGAATCTCGGGGACTATAAAATGAGTTTCAAAATGATTCAAGGGCTGTTCTCAGGCTTCAAGTTTAGCATTTTGAGTCTATTTTTAGAATCAAGTGGCGGTTTTACAAATGGAGTTGTTTAGAATGGTCAAAATGGTTTCGTAAGTCAAGGTCGCTAAACTGTCTGGATTTTGTCATTCAAAGATGAGTCGGGCAGGGAACTTTAGAAGTAAAATCTTTTAATGGGCTCTTGGGAGGACTTTCTACATATAGTAAGTGAGTTCTCTGAGTAGTATCATAAAAAGTTGATATGTCTAAGTATGGGAAAACGTCTTGGACATTCGGTATGTTCCGGCAGATTTTTATTAAAGGCGTAGAATAATAAAATGAATATATAGGAGAGTGTAATAGTATCACTTGTATCGTTTTCTCTCGATTTTGTCGTGATTTTATGAGTCGAGTTTTATATTCTTATGTATGGGTTATTTCTCGAGTCTATTATTAATGAACGCACCTCATTTGATAGGTTGCAGTTCTCGTGTTTGAAAGGCATCATCTATCGTCGGCGATCGTCTCATTACCATTGTTGGCTAAGGTGAGTCTATAGCCTCGCTTTATACTAGTTATTAAATGATTTTAAACCCGCGAGGGGGAATACATGTTTTATAAACTTAGAACACAAGATTTCTATGGTATGCTTTGTCCCTCTATGAATGGACCCGTGGTTGCCTTTAAATTGCATTAAGTGATTGCCTTTGTTAAAACCTCAATTATGGACCGTTAATTAACCTATGATGGGTTAACCGCTAGTACAATTAATAGATCTATGGGGGAAGCCGCCCCGGTTCAGTTTTTGTGGACTTGTCATAGAAGCTTAGGCCCGACCTCCACACTGTTTGAGCATGTTGTATTGAGAAGTCAGGTATACGGCAATGTACCAATAATCTGGAGGTAACCGACAATTAATAAATCTCTCGTCTTATTAGACTGATATGGGAGTGTCTAAGGGCTCGGTTCCATGAGCTTATTGCAATTTATGCTATATACAATTATCATTGTTGATGCAAATTATTATTTGATGCTTATAAGCATGCCACAAACTTATAATCTTTGCTTGTGTTCAAATTAATTACATAAACCTATAGATTCACTCGGCATTTTTGCTGATGTTTTACTCACATGTATTTTAGGTAATCAGGAAGGGTGAAGCTTGGAAGCCACGGGAATGAATGTTGTGCACTACTTTGCAATATAAACTCTTTGAATATTTGTCGTTCCTTTTGTTCAAAACAATTTAAATCTTTTGTTTTGGTTGTACTTTGGTTACGATGTCTTGGGACTACGCTACTCTGACAAATGTTTTAGGAACGATAAATCTAAAACGTCTCTTTTTGAGTTGTTCTTTATAAATTATGTGTTGTAGTATCATTGTTTAGCACCCAAAGATGTATTCCGCTGCGTGTAAATTTGGGGGTGTTAAATGACGAGTGGGTTGCTGGTTTGACTTGGGCTCAGTTCAAGGACAGGGTGATGGAGCAGTTCTTTCCCAAGGCTGAGCAAGACAAGCTCAAGAGAGAATACCATGGGATCCGACAAAGAGCTGGGGAGAATAACAACGAGTTTATGCAGCGCTTTCTTCGCTTATCTGGTTTCCTTGGTGCGACAGTAGGTACTCTCGAAGAGCAGGCACACCACTTTAGGTGGGCTCTTCGCACATCGGTCGCAAACAATCTGGTGTGCTACGTTCAACATTATAGCACAAGTGGCCGATGCTGCACGTAAGCTGGAGATGCTGCAGGAGAGAGATGAGTTCGGGGAAGCTAAGAGACCCGACAAGAGGTAAACATTCGTATTCAAGCGGTGATCAATCCGTATTCTTTCCATATATGTCAATTATTCATCTCTTTAAATGTATCTTCTAGGCAGAAAACTGGGGACCGGTCTCAGCCGGCTACTCAGCAGCAACCTCATCAGCCCAAGGGAAACGGTCAGACTAACGACTGTTCTGCTACGGATAGGCGTGACGGTAATGATAATTACCGTAACAACGCTGGACACTCCAACAACAACAGGTCCTAATACTTACGCATTTTCCTTATGATTTCATGTTATAACTCATATTTTGACACACTAGCAAACTTTTACCAGGAACCATGGAAACGGTAGGGACGAGAACCCGAGAGGTTCACAGCCTAGCCGTCCAGCTATCACTGGTATTCAATCTTACGATTATCCGCATTGTCCTTGTACCCTATTATCATGTCTTATGTAAAATGTTTTATCAGGTTCACAGCCAGCCAGAGCTCCTGCTGGAGGATTTACTCATTCTCTTTGCTCTACTTGCCACCGTAGGCACCCAGGGCCATGTCGCCGTAACACTGACGCATGCTTCAAGTGTGGTCTTCCTGGCCATATCATGAAGGATTGCCGTAAGGGCGAGATGGAGGGTACATCGGGACATGCTGATTCCAAGCCGCCTCCTACCACCGGGCGTGTCTACACGACATCTCGAGACCAGGCCAACAAGTCTACAGGTACCATCACTGGAATCTTGTATATGTATGGTCAAGCTGCATGTGTTCTTTTCGATACGGGTGCTACTCACTCGGTTATTTCTATTGCTTATGCTAAGAACATTAGGGTGCTCCCCATGCCACTAGAAAATAGGCTTACTATTTCCACGCCTTTGAGGGACTCTGTATTAATCACCCATGTATACAAGAGTCTTCCCCTAGAATTTGACGATAAGGTTCGACCTGTTGACGCACTTCCGTTGGACATGAATGACTTCGACATGATTTTGGGCATGGATTGGCTATCCAAGCATCATGCTACCACAGACTGTCATTCATATCGAGTTATCTTTGGTGATGTTAATGCACCAGAGTACATTCATAACGGGTTCGTACCCGGACGGTCTGTACAAATCATATCTACCCTGCAAGCGCGTGCACTACTGTCACATGGCTGCGAGGGTTATATAGCTACGGTTCACGACATGGATGTTGAATCCTCATCAATTCAGGATCAACCTATAGTGTCGGAATTCCAAGATGTATTTCCAGCAGAACTTCCGGGCATACCGCCTGCACGAGAAGTGGAATTCAGTATCGAGCTTATTCTAGGAGCTGAACCAATCTCTAAGGCTCCTTATCGCATGGATCCCATAGAGCTGAAGGAGCTGAAGGATCAACTGCAAGAACTTCTTGAACGCGGGTTCATTCGACCGAGCGCATCTCCATGGGGCGCACCGGTCTTGTTCGTTAAGAAGAAGGACAGCAGTATGCGTCTTTGCATAGACTATCGTGAGCTCAACAAGATTACATCCGGAATAGATATCCACTGCCACGTATAGACGATCTGTTTGACCAACTCTAAGGGGCCAAACACTTCTCCAAGATTGATCTTAGGTCAGGCTATCATCAGCTACGGGTCAAGGAGAAGGACATCGCCAAGACTACTTTTCGTACCCGCTATGGCCACTACGAGTTTGTAGTTATGCCATTTGGCCTGACAAATGCTCCAGCAGTGTTCATGGATTTGATGAACAGAATCTTCCATGAATTTCTGGACAAGTTCGTCATTGTCTTCATCGATGACATCCTGATTTTCTCAAAGTCCAAGGAGGAACACGAAGACCATCTTCGTACAGTACTACAGATTCTTCGCCAGAAGCAGCTGTATGCTAAATTCTCCAAGTGTGAGTTTTGGTTAGACATGGTGGCATTCTTAGGTCACATTGTATCAGCAGAAGGAATTACTATGGATCCAGCGAAGGTTGAGGCCATTACTAAGTCGCCAAGGCCGACATCAGCGACGGAAGTCCGCAGTTTCTTAGGCTTAGCTGGCTATTACCGTAGGTTCGTGTAGAACTTTTCCCGCTTAGCACTACCATTGACCAAACTGATACGGAAAGGGGAGAAATTCGTCTGGACTGAAGAACGAGAGAAGAGCTTTGAATACCTGAAGCAGAAGCTATTATCTGCACCTATTCTTACTCTCCCATCTGGTACGGGTGGATTTCAAATCTATAGTGATGCATCGGGGAAGGGACTTGGTTGTGTTCTCATGCAACATGGGAAAGTGATCGCGTACGCTTCACGGCAGCTTAAGCCTTATGAAGAAAATTACCCCACGCATGACTTGGAACTTGTAGCAGTGGTGTTTGCATTGAAGATATGGAGGCACTACTTGTATGGAGAATCATGTGACATTTTCACGGACCACAAGAGCTTGAAGTATATCTTCACTCAACGTGAATTGAACATGAGGCAGAGGAGATGGTTAGAGCTGTTGAAGGATTATGACATTAATCTACAGTATCATCCCGGAAAGGCAAATGTAGTAGCAGATGCTCTTAGCAGGAAGTCCGGAATGATCAACGGTATTAAAATCGAAGAGGAAATCATAAGAGACTTGGAGCGACTTGACATCGAGATCATGCTACGTGGACAACACGGTTACTGGGCTAATATTAGAGTAGAACCCGAGTTACTCTCTAAGATCAAGGAAGCTCAGAAGGATGACGGAGAAATCTGGGCGATAGTACAGAATTTGGAGAAACAGACAGAATTCAAAGTAGATGCAGATGGTATCTTATGGCAGGGCATGAGACTTTGTGTTCCTGATAACCAAGAACTCCGGGAAGCCTTGTTAGCTGAAGCTCATAGCTCCCCATTCTCTATACATCCTGGTTCGACTAAGATGTACCATGACATCAAGCAGTACTTTTGGTGGAGTGGTATGAAACAGGATGTGGCCACTTACGTCTCCAAATGTCTTACCTGCCAGCAGGTTAAGATCGAGCATCAACGATCTAGCGGTCTCCTTCATCCGTTAGATATTCCAGAGTGGAAGTGGGACAAAATCACCATGGATTTTGTTACTGGTCTTCCGCCTACCAAGAGGAAGCCCGATGCAATTTGGGTTATCGTTGATCGACTTACCAAATCATCTCATTTCTTACCGATCCGCAAGGAAGATCCGGTAAGTAAACTCGTCGATACGTACAGAAGAGAAATCATGAGACTCCACAGTGCACCATCCAGCATCGTCCCAGACAGAGATCCTCGATTCACTTCGCGCTTTTGGAAGAGTCTACAGAAAGCTTGGGGTACACAACTTAAGCTTAGCACGGCTTTTCACCCTCAAACGGACGGACAGTCGGAACGAACCATTCAGACATTAGAAGATATGTTGAGGTCATGTGCGTTGGAATGGACGGGTGATTGGGACGATTACATCTGTTTGGTGGAGTTTGCATACAACAACAGTTGGCACGCAAGTATCAAGTGTGCTCCTTTCGAGATGTTGTATGGCAGAAAGTGTCGCGCCCCAATCTGCCGGGATCAGTTTGGTGAGCGAACACTTGAAGGACCAGAAATCATAGAGATGACCAATGAAAAGATCGCAGTAGCTAAGTAGAAAATTCAGGAAGCACGGTCACGTCAGAAGAGTTACGCCGATAAGCATCGTAGGGACATACATTTTAACGTAGGAGATCACGTCTTCCTTAAGGTTTCGCCGGCACGTGGTGTTCGATGCTTCGGGATTAAAGGGAAGCCCAGTCCTCGTTTCATCGGACCGTTTGATATCATTGAACGAGTTGGTGAAGTATCTTACCGATTGGCGTTACCTCCGCAACTTTCGCATGTGCACAATGTGTTTCATGTGTCCTTACTCAGAGGGTACCAGTATCATCCCCTTCATATGGTTCAGTATCCACTGGAACGGATACGTGAAGATCTCACTTTTATAGAAGAACCCGAACGGGTTCTTGACAGACAAGAACGAGTCATGAGAAGGAAGACGATTCCATTCGTCAAAATCCTATGGAGGGATCATACCGAGCGGGAAGCCACTTGGGAAACAGAGGAGTCTATACGGGCTTCTTACCATCATTTCATATTTTGAATTCGGGTATGTTCTTCTTTTCCAGTTTACTTTATCTATAATTTGGGGACGAATTATTCTTTTAGGGGGAAGAGTTGTAAAACCCGCATGCTTTTACCATGAATAGTACCCTTAAGATCGTACGTACTAGATTAAAACTTTCCTATTATAGCATGATTACGATTACGTGTTAGGATTTTACGTATTACGTACGTGTTAGAACACGATAAGTATTTACTACACACGAGCACGCAATAATTATTTGACAATAATTAATCACGAACATGCGATCATGAAATCATGAACGTAATTAAATCAGGAAATATTATTAATTACGTATATATATTTATTACGAGCGTAAATAAATATATTAGGTCACGATAATTACTTAACGAGAACACATTAAACGCGAACACAATTAATAACGAACGAGTAATTAAACAACGAGACATGGAAAACGGTACGGGTACCCCATGTGGGCCCCCTACCCGCGGCTACAAGGGAGAGATGGGCCAAGCCCATCTAAAAATTTACTAAGAAGGGTAAAAGGAAAAGATCACTACTCATTTTCACTTTTACAAAAGATTTTTACAAAACCTAAAAAAGTTCTTCCTCCTCATTTTTTCTTTCTTTTGGCCGCCACCCATAAACGCACCAAAGGGGTGTTTATTTGATCTTTGATCTTGGTTTTGGTGCTAGTGTTCGTGTTTGTTCATCCTTGTTTAGATCCACGCATTCGGTAATTCTTTTAACCCTTTTCTTTTGATTTGATCTTTTAAATAATTAAGAACATGATGTATTTTTTTTAAAACCTAATCAAATCATAGATCTAACATGAAATTGATTTTGCAATAAATCAAAAAGGGTGTTTTAGGGGTGTTTGTTTTTGGCCGGCGCCTAAACCGAACCCGAGGGGGTCTTAGTTTGGCTATTCGACCACCACCGAGACCATATGGTCCCGGTTGGTTGGTGTGGGTCCCACGCCAGCAACAAGACAAGGGTAACCCCGAAGTGGTTCGGGGTATGGTGTCGATTTCATGTCCGGTTCATGGTTCTTAGTCAAGATCCGGTTCACGGTGTATGTTAAGATTATTATTTTTTTATAATCTTATGTTAAAATTAAATTAATAAACATGACATGATTAATTTAATAACATGACTTAGGTTATATTAATTATTAAAATCATGAAATTATTAACCTAAGTATTTTATATTTTTAGACTTATAATTAATTAATTATTTAAAAACCATGGTTATAATTAATTAATTTGCATGACTTAGGTTATATTATTAATAAATAATAATACATATTTTAACCTAAGTATTTAACTTTATTTAATTAAAAACATGATATATTTTAATTCAACATTTTAACCTATAGTTTATTTTAATTACATGAAATAATTAATAACTATACATTATATCATATGACTTAGAAATAATCATGAAAACACTTAGGCTTATATACTTAGCTTATTTAACCAGCTTATTTCTAATTATGGAAACTTTCTATTTTTAGAAACTTAATTAAATAAGGCAGCTAATCTATTTATGGAAACTTTCTATTTTTTAGAAACTTATTTATTTCAGGCAACTAATCTATTTATGGAAACTTATTTAATTAAGGCAGCTGATCTATTTATGGAAACTTTCTATTTTTAGAAACTTATCTATTTTAAGCAGTAATTCTATTTTTGGAAACTTTCTATTTTTAGAAACTTTCTAATTTTGGAAACTTTCTATTTTTGGAAACTTTCTATTTTTGGTAACTTTCTATTTTGGGAAACTTTTTATTTTTGGAAACATTCTATTTTAGGAAACCTGCTATTTTTGGAAAGTTACTTATTATTACACAGTAAGTATAATAATACATGGAATACCAGAAATACTTAATCAGAGTAAACAGAATATAAGGTACACACAGTTTAAGGCTTAAAACAGTAAAACATGATAAGAACATATAAAATAAGCTAATACATGACATAAAACCAGTTACGTATTTAGTAAGCAGATACTTATTCATGTATGTATTTATGTAGCATTAGTGATACGGAAGTAGGATTCCTCTCAGTTCATCTTCTTCGTTCACTGGACATAAGGTACGGATTCCCGTCCTTTAAGTATGGACATTCTTTCCTTATTAGGATTTCTCGTATGCAGCCAAATGTTTTCTCGTAGTATAAGTTATGTGTTTGGATTGCTTATGTTTAATTTAGAATACCTATAGCCATATACATGCATTACCAGTTTCTCCTAGTTATGGAGGTACCATAACCATAACATTAGAGGCACTGATGTTATGACTTCACCACGGCGGAGTGATTGTGTTGGGTTTGCTACTTGAAGGATCTTTGAAGCCTTGATCACAATACAAAGAGTGTGAGGAAACCAATCTTTATATATAAGAAGAACAATAGAAATAACCAAACATCCAAGCCTCAATATATTAATACGATCACTCTTAATAGTGATAGGGTTTTACAACCTTGAAGCTATAATAAACAATGAGAGAAATGTGTAGAGAATATGTGTGTGTAGAAGTGTGTACATCTCTACACCCTAGGACCTCCTTTTATAGTGCAAGGGGTCCTAGGTGGTTATAACATAAGTAATACTTTCCAAAGTATTATACATTAATACTATTTAATTATTTCCTAAATAATATTTTGACCTCCTCATCATAATCAATATCTTTAATACTTTCCATATGAATAGGAAGACTAAATATTTGATCATATCTTCTACAATCTTCCTTGATCTTATCTTCTACAATCTTCTATCAACTTTATAATACGACCAGGAGGAACTGTAACACCAGGAGTAACGAAGTACTCCAGTAGGAACTGTAACTCACCAGGAGTAAACAAAGTACTCCAGTAGGAACTGCATATTACCAGGACTAACTTCTAAATCCATGAGTCCTAACATTCCTCCCCTAAACTTGAATTTAACTTTGTTGAGTTCAAGTTTCCAAGTAGATGTGTCACCAATAAGCATGAGGATTGGAATATGAACCACAGCAGCAACAAGCTCACTTTATAAAACTAGAAGAAACACAAAAGTAGCTGCTGATATACGAACGGTTGAGCTTCTTTAAAGCTTGAAAACATCTGCACATGTTGATTCTTGACAGCAACAGGAGCATATTTGATGAGCCTTTACCAAGTAGCTGCTCACTCTTGGGCTAGCCAGTCTTTTGGTGGAATCATGACATCACCCTGGGAGACTAGTACCCAGTCCAACTCTTGGAACGTGAATCATTGGTGAGTTGGAGTACCCTGATGATTTTTGGCAGACCATCACAGCCATCAACGGATTTGATATGTCTTTACCAGAAGCCGTACCCTTCTGGATTCGCCAACTCTTAGCAATGAAGCATCGGTGAGTTGAAAACCCTATAGCTTTAAGCAAGCTATTACAGCTATCAACGGATTTGATAAAATCTTTACCAAGAGCCGTACCCCCTTGGATTAAGACACGTTTCAGTCTAGGACCATAGCAAGTGAAAACCATCCAGTTTTGGGTAACCTGACAACCATCAACGGATTTGAGAATCACACCAGGAGCCGTACCCTCAAGGTGAATCAACTCTTTCTTGTCGGTTAGACATGGTGAGTTGAGGACCATTTGTTGTGTGGGGGGAAGCCAACACCTAAGTACCAAACAGAAACAACCCAAAAAGTGAAATATATACAAAGGTATTTTGATTCGAAAGTTTTTTTTTTTTAATTTTTTAATTTTTATTATTATTATTATTATTATTTTAATTATAACCACTCAAAGACTATGAGTCAACCAACAGGAATGTAGAATGCATCAGGAAGAACAATGGTCCACCAGAAGCAGGATGAGTGCAACCAGGAGGAACCATTGGTCGACTAGGAGCAACTTAGTTCTACTAGGAGGAACCATATCCACCAGCACCAATGTCAACCTGTAAATTTGATTAGACAGAAAAACACAAGAATATACACAGTTATACATACAACAAGCCTCCCCTTAAGCTAAAACCTCCCCTCAAACAGAGCAAAGTATTCACCATCAAAGATTTTTTTTTTAAACTTCTCTTGTCCTGCAAAAAGTTAGTTCACACAAATATATAAAATACAAAACATAGTAATTTATAATCACACTTGCTGAAATAAACACAAACCAAACAAAGATTAGTGTTTATGGAAGTCCCAAGCTAAGACAGACTTGAATCTTCCAAAAACATCAACATAGTCATATCTTGTTAAGGTTTTTGATGTACTATTTGATTTAGAGACATGTTGTAAACCATCTTGTTTAGGTTTCCAAACCCATTGGGCTAAGGCCTTAACAATATTAACCTTTGTTTTGGATCGTGCAGACTCAACCCTAGTACCTTTAACATTATTAAAACATCTTGGTTGTGAATTTATGTTACTTTTTGGATTGGGGTGAAAAACTCTACCAAACTTCTTATGATTTACCCGTCTTGAGTTATTCCACACCGGTTTAATCTGTTGTTGATCATTAATCTTTCTCTTGTTTTTACAAGTATATTGCAAGTGGCTAAAACTACCACACACACATAGCAAGCCTTATTTTTGAACTCAAAGTTATCACCTAATTTCTGAGTCATCATGCCATTCCAACCTCTTTGGTTACCTCTAGGACTCTTATTGTTTTTCCTAGGGGTATCTGCTTTCCTTTTACTGTCATTCTTAGCACAAACAGATTGAGGGTAGAACTTAGGTGATTTAGCACTTAAGGTAGAATTGCATGAGGCATTTTTACTAGTGATGGGTTCAGTTATAACAGGATCAGGCACAGACTCAAGTGTACCAACACTAGAGTCAGACTCACAAGAGTCAAGGTCATTGGTGTTAGGTTCTAAAGACTTGTCACTAGAGTTACAAGAGACAAAGTCATTTGACACAGAAATAGTTTCAATTGAGCCAGTGGACTGATGAGATGGCATTTATACATGATCTCATCGTTCTTTTCAGGCTTTTAAATGCATAAAAATGTCATAAAATACCATATATATGCTTGTGTTTGTTTACTTGTGTATTTTAGGTATGGATATCGTGAAAAAGACAAAAGATCACAAGTTACAAGGAAAAACGGACACGAGAAACGAAGCCGTACAAAGAACCGGGCCCTAATCATGGAATTCTCAACAAATACCTTTAAAGACTTGAAGACAAACAAGATTGATCCTCATTTATTGAAGAAATGACACTTAAAACCCTTGTATATTAATAATTACAAGTTTGGTCCCTTAAGTTGTCAAAATTACACAAAAGGTCCTTTAACTTTGAAGAAATGGCAAGTTTAGTCCCTCAACTATTCAACATTGTCAATTATGGTCCCTCACCAAGCCAAAGATACACTGAAGACCTTTGAAGATCAAAAATGTCCAAGATCAGTCCTTCAAATATGCAAAAATGTCAAAAATAACCCTTGAAACACTTTTTAGAAAGTTTTGTGCCAAAATTGCCAAGTCTTGAAAGTTGTTACAAGTGTAAATGGGCGCTGATGGACTTTTCAACACAAATGCAAAAAGAAAGGAAAAAGAAGGGCTAATGTTGTGCAATTGAAACATTCAAACATAATATTGCGCCAAACACTTTTCCACCCCTACAAAAACGGATCAAAAACTTTACTATTCACCCCAAGAACCCAGTTACCATCTCACTTAAACCAAAGGGTAAATCCAAATTACCCATACCCACGTGTGATTCAAACATGCAGAATCCCATCCCACACACAAAACCCTCACTCCCACTACTCCCTGGACCCCACACTCAACCTCCTTAACCAATGAAAACACAACTTGGCCTTCAAGTAAAATGACGTGGCCAAATCAACAGCCAAGGATCATTGCTTCATAACAAAGCTGAAATGAACGTCCAAGATGAATTTGAACAGCTCATTCCATCAAATAGTCTAGAAGACCCAAGGGCATTTTAGGGAAATCAGTGTTAGGGTTTGTGAATAGTGTTAGCCAGGCATTTGCCTATAAAAGGAGACCTCAACATGTGAGAGTCCCTTTGTTCCAGTTTTAGGCTATCAATCTTTGTAATTCCTTTTTAAGTTAAATAAAATTTGAATTTCTGAAAATATTGAATTCTCTTTTTGATTTGATTAAAAGTTGGTGTTTGAGTAGCCTAATTCTGAGTTCCATTTGATTGTTAAGGCCTACCTTAATCTTGTGGTTAAGGCACGTCTTGTTTCATAAGGTTTTTAAGGTTTGAATACCTTGAAATCCTAGGTTCTGTTTTGGTTTATTTTGTGTACTAACCCTTGACCATTTGCTATAAGCTCTTACAAGCTTGTTGACACCAAGCTTGTGAAGGGATTAGAGCCCTTGGTTGAGTTGTTTGCTGCTTGTGTTGAAGATATCAAGTCCTTAAGGTTCTACTTTGAACCATCAACCAAGGCAATTTGCATCTCCTTATTTTAAGTACCTTGGTCTTGTTCTAGTTGTTGAACAAGGTCCAAGGAGCATTGCTGGCCTTCCTAGGATGTTGTGGAAGGCAGGTATAAGCTCTTGTTAAGATTCCCCTAAAAATTTCATGTTTATGACTGTTTTGGATTTTGTGCTTTGATTTTGATTATTTGTGTTTGTGCTGGTGATTTATGTGTATGATTGTGTTAGTTGTTGCCTAGTAAGTGTTTTTGATCATTAAAATCAGTAGGTTATTAGAAGAAATCACAAGTTTCTTTGATAAGTGACTGATTAAGGAGTGTTTGGGATTACTGCATAAGTTTGGATTGTGGCTTGTTAAGTGCTTGTGTGTTGTTAGCAAGAGTTGGTATCTGTTGTTTGGGTGTATTTGTTCATCTGTTTGCAGGTTTTGAGGTTTTGAACACATTGATTCTTGAATTGGCTATAAAATCTTTAAAACTTGGTAAAATTGGCTAGGATTTTGAGGACACCTAGATCTAAGCATAGGCTAGGGCTAACAAGTGCTAAATCATAGTTAATCACACCAGGGAAGAAGGATTTGAGGCTTGAAATTGGATCAAGTGTCAAGTATATCAGTAAAACTTGTCTGCATATTGTTCAATGTTCATCAGAAACATTTTGTGCTTTGATCTTGTTGATTATTTTGATTCAGTGTTTGATTCTTGTTGCTTTGTGTTTATTCTTAGTTTATATAGCTTGTATATGCATCCTGTTAAGTTTGGTTGGCTTATTATGGTTAAATCTGCTTATTAAGTGCTTAACTGCTTATTTGCATATCTGGTGCATATCTGGTGACTGTTTGGCTTATTGTGGCTTATTGTGTGAACCATTTTGTGATTTTATTGTTGCTATTGACTCCTTGTGATTCACTGATCACAAGGGTGCCTTTGTTTCCAATTGAATTAAACCAGAACTCTCATATAAGCTTGGTCAATTAGTCAAAGCAGTGGGAACTCCTTTCCCCTGCTAGTTACCACTGATAGTGTAAATTTGGTGTCAGCTTATCAATAAGCTATAATAGCTTATTCCAACCAGCAACAACTTTGTTTTTGTAATAGGTGCTCATATTTTGACCCATTTGTTCATACTGGAGCATTTGGGTGTTTGACTTTAAGGTTTGACTAGAAAACCAAGTCCTTTGACTTTTACATAAGTTCATTTGTGCTTATTTTGGCTTATTGGTTGTGCTTATTGGATTTTTGTTGATTGATTTTGCTTATTGAGTCCATTTGAAAGCTTTTGCAAGTTGAATCAAGTTCTGAGGTGCATTATTTCTCAAACCCGACTATTTTGTCGTTTTGTGAAATAATACATTGCTTATTTCTGGCTTATTGAGTGAGATTTTTCAAAAATTCTTTTTACAGATCTCATAAGCATCCCAAAAGAAGGTTGTGTGTCAAATTAGAGCTTATGGCATTAGCTTATGGCTTAATGGGCTGAAAGCCCAATAAGAATAAGCTGAGTGTTCAATAAGCTGCGATAAGCTCATTTTCGGCTTTTGGGCCTTTAGAGTTTTGTTCTTAGAATTGAATTTTGAGTCAGATAGGGCTTTTCCAAGTCAATTGGGCCAAGTTTGACTTTTTGGGCCCAAAAGCCCATTTAGGTTGACTGTTTTTGGATTTGGGCCATTTGAGGGCCCATTAGGGGTATTTTGGTAATTTCAATTTGATTTTCTGATTATTTAGGTTAAAATAAACTAGTTTGCAAGTTTTTAGAATTTTTTATAATTTTTAGATTTTTAATATTATTTTAATATTATTTTATTATTATTTTAAAAATTTCACATTTTCCAACTTTTTACATTTTCCTTAGGTTGATTACATTAAAATAGGAATTTAGCAACTTTTAGAATAATTTTATCTCTTTTAGATTAATTTTTATAATTATTTTAAGTTTTAATAGTTTTTAAATCATTTTAAATAGTTGTTATTAGTTTAAAAATTTCTAAAAATAGTTTTTAATCTTTTTAGGTCATTTTAGAGGTTTATCAATTGAAAAATCTTTATTTGGGCTTTTTGATAATTTATTTGATTTTTAGGGCTTTAATTAGCATTTAAAAATTGAATATTTGATTATTTAAAAGGTTTGAAAAAGTTTTGATCATTGGTAAACTCTTAGTTTATTATTTTTTTATTTTTGGTTGATTTTTGGTAATCTTTAGAATTTATTTTTATTTTTGTGGTTTTTAGGATTCTACGTTTTAACTTTCTAGTAGTGATTTTTTTGTTAATTTTTATTTTTACTTTTTCGTCATCCTCTTTTCTAATCCCCTTCTAAACCAAATATTAATCACAAATCTTGAACATCTTAGTCACACACATATACCTCCTTGGGAAACGAACTTTCACACCATAAGGGTCATTAACACTTGATTTTTTCCAAAGTCATTTGTTCAATACTTACCGCTTTTACGCCTTTTCCCTAAAAGGTCGTAATTTACCACAATCATTTTGGCGCCGCTACCGGGGAGGTGTGTCGTGATTAATTTGCATTGTTGTTTTTAATATTAAGCATAAATAGTATTTGTATTAGTAGAACTCTACTAATACGTATTATCGGTTTTCTTGGTTTTTCTTGTACAAATATTATTACTATATTGTATTAAGTATCACAATAAATTCACAATATCTCCAAAAGTGTGAAAACACAACCTTAATTGGGATTTCATCACTCAATTATTGTATTCGAATCTCAAACAAAAAGAAAAAGGCAAAAATAGATAAATACTTTCGTGAAGCTCGATTTTGAAAGATACAAACTATAAGGTGGGTATAAGGCGGGTATTATAAAATATACCCTAAGGAAAAAGGCTCTTAAGTGCTTCACGCCGCCTCGTTTCCCCGCTTGCTTGTGAGTATTTTGAGATTGAAGGCTAATCGAGGGTTTTGCCGCCCAAAGTATTATTACGTATAATATATTTGCTTGGTTTCTTTGTGATTAAAACCTCTTGAACAATTTGGTTTTCACCAAAGTTCTAAAGTCATTCGAAGACGTTCACTCCACGTGATCGTTTTCATTCCTTTGAGGCTTCTTTAATCAAGAGTTTGATTCGATGAGAGATTTTGTAGATTGTTGTCTACGAAGATACACCAAAATCCAAAAAACTTAAATCAAAAACACAAAAAAAAATTGAAAATTCACAAAACACCCAAAAAGAATCTTCTTTGCTCACCTCCCATTCTTCGTGAAGTTTATGATCACTCGTAATCAAGCAAAACGAGCTCGTAAACGACTTCAAAAACAAGCCAATCAAGAGACGTTGATTGTTGAAGAACCTCCAATTGTTGAACCTATTGTAGAACAAGAAGTCGTCATGGCTAATCGTACTATGATGGAGTTGCTACAAGCACCCACCGAGGGTTTTGGAGAGGCTATTGTGATTCCCGCCATCCTTGCGGAGAATTTCGAGATTAAGACGGGTTTAATGTCGATGTTGCAAGCAAATAAGTTTAGAGGTCATGAGAAAGACAACCCGCATTACCATATTAGGAATTTTAACCGTCTCACGGCCACTAGCAAGTTTAAGGATGTTCCACATGACGCCATTAAGATGATGTTGTTTCCATACTCGTTGGAGGGAGCCGCAAAAATTTGGCTCGAGAAAGAACCGCCAAATTCGATTTTGACATGGGCCGATCTCGTTTCTAAGTTTGTGAACAAGTTTTTTCCACCATCTAAAACAACACACTTGAAAAATGAGATTTCACGATTTGTGCAAAGAAATAATGAAAGTTTTTCAATGGCATGGGAACGATTTAAAGAAATGTTACATGAATGTCCACACCATGATATTACGGAATTACATCAAGTGGATACTTTTTATAATGGGCTTAATGATCATGAACGAGATTATTTGAATGCCGCCGCGGGTGGTAATTTTTTGTGCAAGACGACAAATGAGGCTTTACAAATCATTGAGAATAGATCTAAGGTTTATAACCCTCGTAACACACCGAGTGTTGCCAATATGGGTTCCTCATCTTCGTCACAATCGTCTCGTAGCATTAACGCCTTACATGATGAAGCTAATGAGGAAAATCGGTTTTTTGATAGATTTGCTAATCTAATGTCCCATTGGAAGGCTCAAGAAGCTTCCAATTCCGCTTCGGTAAAAGCGGTTGCTAAGAGTTGTTTATCTTGTGGGGGAGCTCATGATCTTTCCGAGTGCATTACCGCGGATGGTAACACTTCGAGTGCTTATGTAGCAACGGGAACATACAACCAAAACGGTCAAGGTTCCCGCCAAAATCAAGCTCCACCAAACCAAAATGTTAACAATTATCGAAACAACAACCAAGGTAATTACCAAGGCAATTCACGCAATTACAACAAGGGGAATTATCAAAGTGGGAATGGACAAATTTCTAATCAAAACCAAAACCGTGATTTTCAAAATACTACACAAGGTTTTCAAAATGCTCACACTAAAAATTTGCAAGGAGAATTTTTGGATTATGCTAAAGCAAATGATGCTAAATTTGATAACATGCAACGTGAGATGATTAGCTTAAGATCCGAGTTGAAAAACGAGTTAAAAAATGAACTTGCTAATGAACTCAAAACTCATGCAAACAAAATGGAACGAAATGTCCAACGTCTACAACAAAATCAACAAAAGATGGAATTAGGACAACATGAGATTAAGCAAGAGTTATTAAAAGCGGATGCTAGGCAATCAAAATTTGAAGACCGAAGGGCTAAGATGTTTGAAGCAATCATGTGTAAACCCTCTTCCTCGGGTGGTCTTCCTAGTGATACCATTGCAAACCCGAAGGGAGAAATGAAGGTTATTACTACACGAAGTAGTAAAACTTTCAAGGAACCTATCTCTCGTCCAAGTACTTCTACGGAGAAGGAAATCGAGAAAGAACCCGAGGTGATGGTCGAAAAGGAGCATATTACAATCCCACTAAGTACCGCTCATACCACACCTACGGTTGAACCAATACCAATTGTGGAACCCGAGTTTCCAAGGCCGTTGCCTAATGACCAACCCACACCACCTTTACCCTACCCTTCGAGACGAAACCAAGAGAAAATGCAGGAACGTAACAAACAACAAATCGAGCTTTTTATAAAAATGTTTCAACAAGTGCCTTTTGATGTGAGTTTAGCCGACGCGTTGTTATATATGCCTCGTTTCGCTTCAACTTTTAAAAGTATGATGAGCGATAAGGAAAAGCTTTCAAAGCTTGCTAATTGTTCTTCGGTTTATCTTAACCGCATACCAGAAAACGTTGGTGATCCCGGAAAGTTTCTCATTCCTTATGACATACAAGATATGAAAGAATGCCTCGCCTTGGCCGATCTTGGTGCGAGCATTAATTTGATGCCATTTTCCATTTGGAAATCGCTTTCGCTTCCGGCTCTCATTCCTTCGAACATGTCCATCGAGATGGCCGATCATTCTACGATTTTGGCATGTGGAGTAGCCGAAGATGTTTTCGTGAAAGTGGGGAAGTTCTACTATCCCGTTGAATTTATAGTAGTTGACATCCCCGCGGATCCTCAAGTTCCTCTAATTTTAGGTCGTTCATTTTTAGACACTTCGAGATCGCTTATCGATGTTCATGCGAGAACTATCACTTTGAGATTCAACGAAGAGGAACTTGTTATAAACGCTACTCAAAACTCGAAACCTTCTCATGTTTATGCAATCGCTACCATCAATCACATTGACATCGTTGATGTGGTTTGCGATGAGTTTTCACAAGAAGTGTTAGGTTTTTCCAATAGCTCGTCAAGTGGCAATCCGACTATTTTGGATCCGATTCTTGCTAATTCCACACCAAATCTCACTCCATTCCAAGGAGGCGATTTCACTACAAATGAAATCGACAATGAAGATGAGGTGTTGATTAGCGATGAAATTTCTATTCCACCATTTCTTTCGCCGATGGAAGTTATGAGTGTTGAACCAAAATCTTCAATCTAGGAACCACCTATCCTTGAATTGAAAGATCTTCCTTCTCACCTTGAATACGCATTCTTGGAAGGTGATGACAAGTTGCCGGTTATTATTGCAAAAGGTCTTGCTAATGATGAAAAAACCGAGCTCTTGAAAGTTCTTAAGGCTCACAAAGGGGCAATTGCGTGGAAAATATCCGACATTAAGGGAATTAACCCAAAATTTTGTACTTACAAGATTTTAATGGAGGAGGACTACAAACCCGCAATTCAAAGTCAAAGAAGGGTGAATCCCAAAATTCATGATGTCATTAAAAAGGAGGTCCTTAAACTCCTTGACGCGGGAATGATTTATCCTATATCCGATAGCCCATAGGTGAGCCCAATCCATTGTGTCCCTAAAAAGGGAGGAATGACCGTTGTGCCTAATGAAAACAACGAGTTAATTCCCACTCGTGATGTGACCGGTTGGAGGGTGTGTATTGACTACCAAAGTTAAATGACGCCACTCGTAAAGACCACTTTCCTTTGCCCTTCATGGATCAAATGTTGGAGCGACTTGCGGGAAAAGAATTCTATTGCTTTTTAGATGGTTTTTCCGGTTACTTTCAAATCCCTATCGACCCTCGTGATCAAGAGAAGACTACGTTTACGTGTCCTTATGGAACGTTCGCTTATCGTAGGATGCCCTTCGGACTTTGTAATGCACCCGGTACGTTTCAACGGTGTATGATGGCGATTTTTCACGATATGATCGAGAAGTCGATGGAAGTGTTTATGGATGACTTCTCGGTGTTTGGTAATTCGTTCACGTCATGTTTATCTAATCTCGAGCAAATGTTAAAACGTTGTGAAGAAACCAATCTTGTGCTTAATTGGGAAAAATGTCATTTTATGTGTAAACAAGGAATCGTCTTAGGACATAAGGTGTCGAAGGCGGGGATTGAGGTCGATAAAGCTAAGGTAGACGTCATCGCCAAGTTACCTCATCCCAAAACCGTTAAGGGAGTTAGGAGTTTCCTAGGCCACGCGGGCTTTTATCGTCGCTTCATCAAGGACTTTTCGAAAATCTCTCGTCCTATGACACACCTTCTCGAGAAGGATGCTCCATTTAACTTTAATGAAGATTGTGTTAAGGCTTTCGAAACTCTCAAAAGGAAACTTACCGAAGCTCCCATTCTTGTTGCTCCTAATTGGGAATTACCCTTTGAAATCATGTGCGATGCAAGTGATTATGCTATAGGGGCCGTCTTAGGGCAACGTTATGACAAGCATTTTCGTCCTATCCACTATGCTAGTAAGACGATGACCGAGGCTCAATTAAAGTACACCACAACGGAAAAGGAATTCCTTGCCGTGGTCTATGCTTTTGAGAAATTCCGACCTTATCTCGTCTTAACTAAAAGCATCGTGTATACCGACCATTCGGATATCAAGTATCTCTTAGCTAAGCAAGATGCTAAGCCGAGATTGCTTCGTTGGATGCTCCTCCTCCAAGAATTTGATGTCCCCGTGCTTGACAAAAAAGGAGCCGAGAATCTAGCGGCCGATCATCTCTCTCGTATAGAAGATCCTCACAAAGATTTTTTCGAGAACAAGGAAATAACCGAAACATTTCCTCTTGAGACTCTCGGTGTAGTGAATTCTAAAGACACAACCCCATGGTTTGCCGACATTGCAAATTACCATGCGGGCAATTTCATAATCAAGGGTATGACGACACAACAAAAACGAAAATTCTTTCGTGACGTCAAGTTCTATTTTTGGGACGACCCTTATCTCTTTCGGATTTGTGCGGATCAACTCGTTCGACGTTGTGTGTTTGGTGCCGAAGCTTCTAATATCCTTAGAGCTTGTCACGAGGGACCCACGGGTGGTCACCACGGTGCTAATCTCACGGCTAAGAAAGTGTTCGATGCCGGTTTCTTTTGGACTTCTATCTATCGTGATGCACACGCACTTGTAAAGTCGTGTGATTCGTGCCAACGTCAAGGAAAATCGTCTCAACGTGATGAAATGCCGCAAAACATAATTCAAGTATGTGAGATTTTTGACATATGGGGAATAGACTTTAAGGGGCCGTTCCCATCGTCTCATGGCAACAAATATATCCTCGTCGCGGTGGACTACCTTTCTAAGTGGGTGGAAGCTAAGGCTTTGCCTACTAATGATGCTCGTGTGGTAGTGAAGTTCTTGAAGCAACTATTCTCTCGGTTCGGAACCCCTCGTGCTATTATAAGCGATCGTGGAACCCATTTTTGTAATGACCAATTCGAAAAGGTTCTAAAGAAATATGGAGTTACTCATCGTCTTTCTACGGCTTATCACCCGCAAACGAGTGGGCAAGTCGAGGTTTCGAACCGAGCTTTGAAGAGGATTTTAGAGAGGTCAATTGGAGAAAACCGTGCTTCATGGTCCGACAAACTCGATGACGCTTTATGGGCCTTTAGGACCGCTTATAAGACACCTATCGGTTGCACTCCTTATAAGTTAGTCTATGGGAAGAATTGTCATTTGCCCATTGAGTTGGAGCATAAATCATATTGGGCCCTTAAGCATGCAAACTTTGACTTGAAGACCGCGGGAGATCACCAGAAAATACAATTGAATGAATTGGATGAATTAAGGGATAATGCTTATGAAAATTCATTAATTTTTAAAGAAAAGACTAAAAAGTTTCATGATTCAAAGATTAAAAACCGGGTTTTCAACGTTGGTGATCAAGTGTTGCTTTTTAACTCTCGTCTTAAGATATTTTCCGGGAAATTGAAATCTCGTTGGTCGGGTCCGTTCACCATTACACAAGTGTTTCCATATGGGACCATTGAGCTAGCTCAAGATGATGGTCCTAATTTCAAGGTGAATGGACATAGGCTTAAGCACTACTTTGGTGGGGAAATTCCTTCAATGGTTGCCCTTGACCAAGTCACCTTCCCTAATGATAATTAGCATTGAGGGGATCAAGTCGAGCTCATGACTCGGTAATCAAAAATGAGGTACCTCGTGGGGGAGATCCCATGCTTATCCTTTACGCTTACTATTCACTAATAAGGGGACTTGTACCCTTTCAACTCGTTGTCTCGTGGTTGTTTGTGATTGTGTTATCTAGATCATCATCATCATCTACGATTGAAGACTCTAGTGTTCGTTTACGTGAGCCTCCATCGTTCGTTTGAAGAAGTTTTTCACGAATCCATGACATATTCTTTATTGTTCTAACAATTATCTTTTAGCATACTTAATAAATGGCTTTAGATATATTGTTGATCACCCTTTCCATGCTAGATCATAAGCATTCGACTCTTCGTCTCTAGTATGGGGGTGCTCCACCTTTAGACTCGAAACATTGAGGACAATGTTTACTTTTAGTATGGGGGTGAATAGGTACTTGCTTTGCTACGCCCTCACGCTTTCCAACTTTCAATGTTTTGTTTTGCTTATAAGGCTAAAAATGGCCAAATTTTAAAATTTTTCTTAGTTTTCATAAGTGTTTTTAAGACACGAATATATATTTTCCGATGGGTAGAATAAGAGTTAATTTTTGACTTGATGGGCATTTGGAGCCATTTACATTCCTTAACCCGCTTAATTCAAGTTTTGCTAGACTTTTATATAGGGAGCTTTAAAACGCGAAAGTCTTAACTCTTTCGGGTTAAGAACAAGAACTTTTCGCAAGTTCCTATAATTGATTCTAGAAAGTCACTTATCAAGGGAACTTTAAAACGCATTCTCTAAAACTTGAAAAAGTCCAAGAAAGTGCAAGATCCTATAAGTGGCTTGAAAACCCAAAACTTTGATTTGATATAGTCTTAATGAAAGCTAATCCAAATTTGGCTTAATTTTGACTTGCATGGCTAAGTATTCACGAGTCTCTTTAATTAGAGGTCTTTATATAGTGAAGAACGAGAAATGATAGAGTTAGACAATTGATCATGCTAAACGTAGAACATGAAAATGTTCTTTCAAAAACTCATATGTTTTTAATTGTGGCTTTTTCTTCCCATAAGATCAATGCATTAGGAATAAATCATAATTGCAATAAGTAAGGTCGTACGATTTGAAAGGTTACTTAGCCTCTAGCGCAAGATCGTTTAAAATTTGCTCGGGGTTAAATAGAGTTCATAGCCAAGGCATAACTTATTGAAGCGGGACGCGAAGATTGGCGATCATCCAAAAAGGCCCTAACAAGACATGAGGAGCTCTATTTTTGCTAAAGATCCAAAGATGATGTGAAGTATCATTATTCCTAAATCAATATGAAGGATCGAGACACACGACGAGAAGCAATTACTCCCCTAAAGATCATGGAGAAAGTCTATCCAAAAAGACCCTAACAAGGTATGAGGATAAATATATCCATGTCCGAAAAGGAGGCGGATCGTTGTATATCAAAATCCAAAGTAAAGATTGAAGAAAAATGATGAAGTCGTGGTCCAATATGAAGAATCTCTCAAAAATGTCAAGTGAAGAAATTCCAAATATATGAAGAGAAGACCATAATTTCGAGAACGTCTTCCCAAGATTTGAAGTATGAAGTACATGCCAAATATCGGTCCGAGAAAGGTCTCAAATCGTGAAACGAGTTATGCCAAGATATGAACTTAAGGAGATACACGAGAAGCCGTTTTAAAAGATTTTGTCCTTCGACTAACTATTGATCAAATCGTGCTACTTTGCTTTCGGACTAATAACTACTCAAATAAGTCAATATGAATCACTTGTGATCCATGACAAATAGATAAAAAATGCTAGTAACCCATTTCCTTTCATAATAACTAGGATTGCAGGGAGAAAAAGTATTACACAATTTGGACGTATGAGTAGTGTTAGCATTGTGACTTGTACCAACAATGATCTCGTTTTTGCACTTAGCATGGAATGTATGACAATCAAGGATGACGAAGTTTACTCTAAGGGACATTTACTTGTTTCTATTCTTTAACCCTAAAAGTCACTTATTGTGATGAAAATCATACATTATGTCTTTACACATCTTCGTAGTATGTTGCAAGTCTTTTACTTTTCAATAAAGGTTAATAAAATTGAACTTTGGTGATGCTTAGATACTTTATTCTAGCATTGCGTGAGGGCACGGCAATGGCTTAGAATGGGGGAGTGATGAGATGGCATTTATACATGATCTCATCGTTCTTTTCGGGCTTTTAAATGCATAAAAATGTCATAAAATACCATATATATGCTTGTGTTTGTTTACTTGTGTATTTTAGGTATAGATATCGTGTAAAAGACAAAAGATCACAAGTTACAAGGAAAAACGGACACGAGAAACGAAGCCATACAAAGAACCGGGCCCTAATCATGGAATTCTCAACAAATACCTTTGAAGACTTGAAGACAAACAAGATTGATCCTCATTTATTGAAGAAATGACACTTAAAACCCTTGTATATTAATAATTACAAGTTTGGTCCCTTAAGTTGTCAAAATTACACAAAAGGTCCTTCAACTTTGAAGAAATGGCAAGTTTAGTCCCTCAACTATTCAACATTGTCAATTATGGTCCCTCACCAAGCCAAAGATACATTGAAGACCTTTGAAGATCAAAAATGTCCAAGATCAGTCCTTCAAATATGCAAAAATGTCAAAAATAACCCTTGATACACTTTTTAGAAAGTTTTGTGCCAAAATTGCCAAGTCTTGAAAGTTGTTACAAGTGTAAATGGGCGCTGATGGACTTTTCAACACAAATGCAAAAAGAAAGGAAAAAGAAGGGCTAATGTTGTGCAATTGAAACATTCAAACATAATATTGCGCCAAACACTTTTCCACCCCTACAAAAACGGATCAAAAACTTTACTATTCACCCCAAGAACCCAGTTACCATCTCACTTAAACCAAATGGTAAATCCAAATTACCCATACCCACGTGTGATTCACACATGCAGAATCCCATCCCACACACAAAACCCTCACTCCCACTACTCCCTGGACCCCACACTCAACCTCCTTAACCAATGAAAACACAACTTGGCCTTCAAGTAAAATGACGTGGCCAGATCAACAGCCAAGGATCATTGCTTCATAACAAAGCTGAAATGAACGTCCAAGATGAATTTGAACAGCTCATTCCATCAAATAATCTAGAAGACTCAAGGGCATTTTAGGGAAATCAGTGCTAGGGTTTGTGAATAGTGTTAGCCAGGCATTTGCCTATAAAAGGAGACCTCAACATGTGAGAGTCCCTTTGTTCCAGTTTTAGGCTATCAATCTTTGTAATTCCTTTTTAAGTTAAATAAAATTTGAATTTCTGAAAATATTGAATTCTCTTTTTGATTTGATTAAAAGTTGGTGTTTGAGTAGCCTAATTCTGAGTTCCATTTGATTGCTAAGGCCTACCTTAATCTTGTGGTTAAGGCGCGTCTTGTTTCATAAGGTTTTTAAGGTTTGAATACTTTGAAATCCTAGGTTCTGTTTTGGTTTATTTTGTGTACTAACCCTTGACCATTTGCTATAAGCTCTTACAAGCTTGTTGACACCAAGCTTGTGAAGGGATTAGAGCCCTTGGTTGAGTTGTTTGCTGCTTGTGTTGAAGATATCAAGTCCTTGAGGTTCTACTTTGAACCATCAACCAAGGCAATTTGCATCTCCTTATTTGAAGTACCTTGGTCTTGTTCTAGTTGTTGAACAAGGTCCAAGGAGCATTGCTGGCCTTCCTAGGATGTTGTGGAAGGCAGGTATAAGCTCTTGTTAAGATTCCCCTAAAAATTTCATGTTTATGACTGTTTTGGATTTTGTGCTTTGATTTTGAGTATTTGTGTTTGTGCTGGTGATTTATGTGTTTGATTGTGTTAGTTGCTGCCTAGTAAGTGTTTTTGATCATTAAAATCAGTAGGTTATTAGAAGAAATCACAAGTTTCTTTGATAAGTGACTGATTAAGGAGTGTTTGGGATTACTGCATAAGTTTGGATTGTGGCTTGTTAAGTGCTTGTGTGTTGTTAGCAAGAGTTGGTATCTGTTGTTTGGGTGTATTTGTTCATCTGTTTGCAGGTTTTGAGGTTTTGAACACATTGATTCTTGAATTGGCTATAAAATCTTTAAAACTTGGTAAAATTGGCTAGGATTTTTAGGAAACCTAGATCTAAGCATAGGCTAGGGCTAACAAGTGCTCAATCATAGTTAATCACACCAGGGAAGAAGGATTTGAGGCTTGAAATTGGATCAAGTATCAAGTATATCAGCAAAACTTGTCTGCAGATTGTTCATTGTTCATCAGAAACATTTTGTGCTTTGATCTTGTTGATTATTTTGATTCCGTGTTTGATTCTTGTTGCTTTGTGTTTATTCTTAGTTTATATAGCTTGTGTATGCATCCTGTTAAGTTTGGTTGGCTTATTGTGGTTAAATCTGCTTATTAAGTGCTTAACTGCTTATTTGCATATCTGGTGCATATCTGGTGACTGTTTGGCTTATTGTGGCTTATTGTGTGAACCATTTTGTGATTTTATTGTTGCTGTTGACTCCTTGTGATTCACTGATCACAAGGGTGCCTTTGTTTCCAATTAAATCAGACCAGAACTCTCATATAAGCTTGGTCAATTAGTCAAAGCAGTGGGAACTCCTTTCCCCTGCTAGTTACCACTGATAGTGTAAATTTGGTGTCAGCTTATCAATAAGCTATAATAGCTTATTCCAACCAGCAACAACTTTGTTTTTGTAATAGGTTCTCATATTTTGACCCATTTGTTCATACTGGAGCATTTGGGTGTTTGACTTTAAGGTTTGACTAGAAAACCAAGTCCTTTGACTTTTACATAAGTTCATTTGTGCTTATTCTGGCTTATTGGTTGTGCTTATTGGATTTTTGTTGATTGATTTTGCTTATTGAGTCCATTTGAAAGCTTTTGCAAGTTGAATCAAGTTCTGAGGTGCATTATTTCTCAAACCCGACTATTTTGTCGTTTTGTGAAATAATACATTGCTTATTTCTGGTTATTGAGTGAGCTTTTTCAAAAATTCTTTTTATAGATCTCATAAGCATCCCAAAAGAAGGTTGTGTGTCAAATTAGAGCTTATGGCATTAGCTTATGGCTTAATGGGTTGAAAGCCCAATAAGAATAAGCTGAGTGTTCAATAAGCTGTGATAAGCTCATTTTCAGCTTTTGGGCCTTTAGAGTTTTGTTCTTAGAATTGAATTTTGAGTCAGATAGGGCTTTTTCAAGTCAATTGGGCCAAGTTTGACTTTTTGGGCCCAAAAGCCCATTTAGGTTGACTGTTTTTGGATTTGGGCCATTTGAGGGCCCATTAGGGGTATTTTGGTAATTTCACATTGATTTTCTGATTATTTAGGTTAAAATAAACTAGTTTGCAAGTTTTTAGAATTTTTTATAATTTTTAGATTTTTAATATTATTTTAATATTATTTTATTATTATTTTTAAAATTTCACATTTTCCAACTTTTTATATTTTTCTTAGGTTAATTACATTAAAATAGGAATTTAGCAACTTTTAGAATAATTTTATCTCTTTTAGATTAATTTTATAACTATTTTAAGTTTTAATGGTTTTTAAATCATTTTAAATAGTTGTTATTAGTTTAAAATTTTCTAAAAATAGTTTTTAATCTTTTTAGGTCATTTTAGAGGTTTATCAATTGAAAAATCTTTATTTGGGCTTTTTGATAATTTATTTGATTTTAGGGCTTTAATTAGCATTTAAAAATTGAATATTTAATTATTTAAAAGGTTTGAAAAAGTTTTGATCATTGGTAAACTCTTAGTTTATTATTTTTTGATTTTTGGTTGATTTTTGGTAATTTTTAGAATTTATTTTTATTTTTGTGGTTTTTAGGATTCTACGTTTTAACTTTCTAGTAGTGATTTTTTTGTTAATTTTTATTTTTACGTTTTCGTCATCCTCTTTTCTAATCCCCTTCTAAACCAAATATTAATCACAAATCTTGAACATCTTAGTCACACACATATACCTCCTTGGGAAACGAACTTTCACACCATAAGGGTCATTAACACTTGATTTTTCCTAAAGTCATTTGTTCAATACTTACCGCTTTTACGCCTTTTCCCTAAAAGGTCGTAATTTACCACAATCATGGACCTTGTATCATATGTGATTTGAGATTCATCAAAGTCAGAGTGGTTCGAGATAGGCATGAATTCCCCAATGATAGGTGGAGGAACAACATGCATCTCTGCAGCTGGTTTATACCTATTGAAAACAGGCCTACCTTCCACATCTTCAGGGGTAGTATCAAACACACTAGACAAAGAGGAGTCAAAAACATCATTTGGCCCAATATAGTTTCTAAACCCTAAACCAACTTTAGTCCTACCAGACATGGAGCTATCTACTAATTTGATTAGGTTTTTAGAAGAACTTGTCCATTTATCAAACCTAGCCAAAGCATTATCTGGTTTAGTCTGTAGCTCCTGCTTCTCTTTATTTACCTCAGTATTAAGCTTTTCAGAATATTTCAGTAGATTAGATGTGTTCTCTAAGTCTATACTTAACACTCTAATCTTTTCTTCATACTCTAATTAGGTTTTTTGAAACCACTTTTTCTGTTGTTCCAAGGTTTTAAGAGAACTTTTATATGCTTGAACTTCTAGATAATATTTGTCATTTTCAGCATTC
This sequence comes from Glebionis coronaria, assembly GCA_025667525.1. Classification (NCBI taxonomy): domain Eukaryota; kingdom Viridiplantae; phylum Streptophyta; class Magnoliopsida; order Asterales; family Asteraceae; genus Glebionis; species Glebionis coronaria. The sequence continues at coordinate 317,878,948 of CM046878.1, forward strand.
AGATCAGCATATTGTTTTTGAAGTTCTAAATATTTATGTTCATATGTTTCAGAATAACTAATTCCTAAGTCATAGTTGTTATAAGCATGCATATTATTCTTTAATTTAGCATTATATTCTCTAACTTCAGATTCAGTCATAAGAATTACCTCATTGTCTGGGATTGAAGTTCTGCACGCCATGTCTTCTTCGGCAACACGGATGTATGAATCTTGTTCTTCTCAATCAAAGCTTCTCAACGAGGCTCTGATACCACTTGTTGGGTTTGCTACTTGAAGGATCTTTGAAGCCTTGATCACAATACAAAGAGTGTGCGGAAACCAATCTTTATATATAAGAAGAACAATAGAAATAACCAAACATCCAAGCCTCAATATATTAATACGATCACTCTTAATAGTGATAGGGTTTTACAACCTTGAAGCTATAATAAACAATGAGAGAAATGTGTAGAGAATATGTGTGTGTAGAATTGTGTACATCTCTACACCCTAGGACCTCCTTTTATAGTGCAAGGGGTCCTAGGTGGTTATAACATAAGTAATACTTTCCAAAGTATTATACATTAATACCATTTAATTATTTCCTAAATAATATTGTAACCTCCTCATCATAATCAAAATCTTTAATACTTTCCATATGAATAGGAAGACTAAATATTTGATCATATCTTCTACAATCTTCCTTGATCTTATCTTCTACAATCTTCTATCAACTTTATAATACGACCAGGAGGAACTGTAACACCAGGAGTAACGAAGTACTATAGTAGGAACTGTAACTCACCAGGAGTAAACGAAGTACTCCAGTAGGAACTGCATATTACCAGGACTAACTTCTAAATCCATGAGTCCTAACAGATTGCTCGTGGCGTCCCTTCAGCTTTTGGCCATTTATATTATATTTATCATGTGGGGTGTATGGGTGCATCCTAGTTACATGTTTTCAGTCAGGATTTCATGGTGAATGTGGTGTGTGCCTTGCATCCTTCACAAGGAGCTGATCCCTCCTATCCAAACCAGAATATTAAATTAGAGGCAGCCCCTCTAATTTGCATGATGAGGTCACCCCTCCAAGTATTCATGCACGGTGGATTTTCATGACCTATATTGGGTAATGGTAAAATATGTTAAACAGTTTTTACAAGATAAAAATAAGGCTTTTAAAACTATAAAACCAGTTTTATCAAGACTTAACCAGGTTACTCGGGACTTAGTTTCTTCCGCTGTTATATGTTATATGCTTATCCTATTCATGCTTTATTGTACATCCGTGCACTGAGCGTATTGCTCAGCCGTTTTCCTTTTCTATGTTCCCAAAACGGCAGGTACTCAGGGACGCTCGTAGACTTTAAGCGTACGTGCATATGGACTGGAAGCTTTCTAGCCTTTCTTTACTTTATGCATTTCCTTTCTTTTGATACATTGCTATGGACATTGTTTAGTCCTTTCCTTTACTATACTTATGTTTGTGTGTGATGAGCTTTACTTTTGGACTACCGATGTTTGATTCCAGTATTTTCCTTTTATGGTCATGTAATGTTTAGACATTTTTCCTTGTATGCTTTGATGACACGCCATAATTACATGTGACCTTTCCATTATCAAGATGGGGTGTTACAGAAGATTTATATATCTTCATCGACAAATCCCGAATCGAAGTAAAAAACGTCAACTTTATTAAAGAGACGAGAAGACAAAAAGAAAGGAAAAAGCCCACTCACCAACCAACTCACAAGGCCTATAAATAGAACCTCCTCACCAAAAATAGACTAGTTTTTAGTTTTATTTTCTTCCTTTTTTGTTGGTTCGTGTAAGCCAACACCATTAGGGTGTTTGGCACTTTTCTTAATTTTTCAATCCATCCATGTTCATGTAAGTTTAATCTTTACCTTTATTTGTTTGAATCTTAATCTTTAATATAAGCTTTCCTATAATCTTGTTCTTCTTTTTCTTTTTGATCCTTAGCTTTTAAGTTTTGTTCTTGGTTGATTTTGGTTTTCTAAAATCTAGTGGGTTTTGTGTTTTATTGATTTGGTTTGATGGTTTATCATTAGTGGTTATTTTAGTTTAATTTTTAGACTGATTATGGTTGATTTTGGTTAAATTCGTGTTTTTGTTTCCCCTATTTTCGTACTGTTTAATTTTCCAGATTTTTCCGAACGAGCAATTTTTCCCGAACGAAGCCTTAAATTCCCGAACCAATTATTTTTCCCGAGTCAACATATTTTCCCGAATGAACATTTTTTTCCCGAACCAATTAGTTTTCCCGAGTGAAGGTATTTTTACCGAACCAAAAAAAGAAATACCGAACGAAGGTGTTAAAAAAATACCGAACGAAGGTGTAAAAAAAAAACAAAGAAAAATACCGAACAAACTATACATTCCGAACCAGACACATATTCCGAACGAAGCATAAACTTTGACCTGCCTGCTTGGCAGCTTATTTTTCCCACCAAAATATTACCTAACAAACCATTCGTTCGGAATACCCGAACGAATCCTACATTCCGAATAAAAAAGTAACATGCTTGCATGTCTGCTTCTCTCGCTTTCCCGCTTTTTTTTTCAGCTGCCTGCTTGCTAGGTTGAGGTGCCAACTTGCTAGCTTGTTTATTATTTAGTATTGTTCCGTAATTGTTTAGTTTAATGTGTAAGTTGTTCAGATTTTATTTCTGAAAGTTACGTATTTTTAGTTGAATTTTTCGTCTAATTTTAAAATTAATATTTTTTTCGTAAAGTTCTAGTTTTATCTTTTATTTAGTACCCGCTTTAGGTTTTGCCTCGTTTAGCTTTAAAGTACCATTTTAGTTTTATTTTCTCCTTTTTCATTAAAAAACTTTATTTTCGAGTCGATGGTTAATTTCGTCTTTTAGTTTTATTTTTATTAATTGTTTCGCTTTAATTCACTTTATATTATTTATATTGTTTCGTTTTAATTAGTTAATTGCTTTTAGCTTATTTTTATTACTTTACGCATTTATCTGTTAATTAGAATTATATCAAAAGCTCTCCCTTTTAGTTACCAACAACGATAATTCCACTTCTAACCGTGATCAATTCGAAGAGATAACGAGTACGAAAACTTTTCAACTAGCAAAATATTAGTATAAAATGGCGCCGCTGCCGGATCTTTTCGTAAGGATTAACAGTTTTTATGAGAAAGATTGTATTTTGGGATCCGTTCTCTTGGGAAAAACCATCGAAAAAGCAATAGAAATCGTTTCCCGCAAGACGCTCCAACATTTGATCCATGAAGGGCAAGGGAAAATGGTCTTTACGAGTGGCGTCACTTAACTTACGATAGTCAATACACACCCTCCAGCCGGTCACGAGTCGAGTTGGAATTAACTCGTTGTCATCGTTTGGCACAACGTTCATTCCTCCCTTTTTACGGACACAATGAATGGGGCTCACCCAAGGGCTATCAGAAATAGGGTAAATCATTCCCGCGTCAAGGATTTTAAGGACCTCCTTTTTGATGACGTCGTGAATTTTGTGGTTTACCGTTCTTTGACATTGGATTGCGGGCTTGTAGTCTTCCTCCATTAATATTTTGTGGGTACAAAATTTTGGGTCGATGCCCTTAATGTCAGATAATTTCCACGCAATTTCACCTTTGTTAGTCCTCAAGACATCGATAAGTGCGGTTTTTTCATCATCTGAAAGATCCTTCGCAATAATAACCGGCAACTTATCGTCTCATTTGCAAGAATAAGTATTCAAGATGAGTAGGAAGATCATTCAACTCGAGGATTGGTGGTTCCTCGATTGAAGATTTGGGTTCGATACTCATAACCTCTACTGGCGGAGGAAATGGGAAATCTTTATGAAAATCCTTGATAATTGAAAACTCCTCATCATCGTCGAGGTCTTCGTTAGAATTTCGAGGTACATCAAACTCTTCTAATGTAAAATCACCTCCTTCAAATAGAGTGAAGGATGATGTCGAGTTATCAAGAATATCGTATGAAAGTTCGTTGTTCCGATCTTTTTGAATTGATTACTAGTAGAAAGTGCGACTCAGTCGTTCTTGGTGGAAAAGTAAATGGTTTGGTTGATTATCTATTATTTTAAACTAAAGTCAAATAAGAAAATGTGTATGAGTAAGATCCCCCGCATATTTCACAAGATTGACTCATAGCATTAACTTGAGCATTGATAGCTTTGGTGTTGTTAGCGGTTTTGAGAGCAAGTGTTTCAACAAGCAAAGTAAGCTTATCAATTCTGTTGTCGCTCTCATTAGTGCTAGCACTAGCCACATTAGTCTGAACACTCTTGGTTTGCACTCTAGACTTGTTCTCAATAATGTCCCAAGCGGCATTAGAAGACTTAACCAAAATATTACCCCCCCCCCCCACCCCCCACCCCCCCCCCCACCCCCGAGGGACTATTTAGTGAATCTTGGTCATTCATGCTTAAACCACTGTAAAAAGTATTAATTTGATGTACTTTTGTGAAACCATGTTGTGGACACTTTCTTAAAAGTTCCTTAAAACGGTCCCAAGATTCACTAAATGTTTCACCGTACTTTTGTTCAAAGGTAATGATTTCATTCCGCAAAGCGGTAGTACGTGAGGGTGGGAAAAAGTAGTTAATGAACTTGGTCTCTAAATCCGTCCACGTAGGAATACTTTGTGGCGGTTCCTTATCAAGCCAATTCCGGGCTTGTCCCTCTAAGGAGAAAGGAAAATCTTGTAAGCGAAATACCTCTTGTGAAACCCCATTATACTTGACCGTATTAGTGAGTTGAAGAAACCTTTTTATATGGTCATGAGGATCATCAAGCGAACGCCCTAAGAAAGGTTGAGCAGAGACCATTTGAATGAAGCCGGATTTGAGTTCAAAATTGTTGGCTCCAATCTCGGGTATGACAATAGCATCGGTGTTCCCCTCTACGCGTGATTGCAAAATCTCGATCATTGGTTGATTGTCCATGGTGACAATAGGTGGAGTTATGACTTTGGCTTGAATTGCTTTCTTCTACGACACGAGTACGCATGCACACCTACAAAAGGAAGAGAAAAATAGACAAGAAATATTTTTGGTTTTTATGTTTTTCTATTTTTATGGATTTTTGAAAATTTTTTAAGCAAGAAAAATAACGTTCAAAAGTGAACGGATCCCAAAATCCAACGCGTCTCTCACTAAAAACCGTTAATCTTAACGAAAAGAGCCGGCAGCGGCGCCATTTGATACAAGGGTTTGCCTCGTATGAAAGTTCGTTGTTCCGATCTTTTCGAATTGATTACTAGTAGAAAGTGCGACTTAGTCGTTCTTGATGGAAAAATAAATTGTTTGGTTTATTATCTATTTTTTAAACTAAAGGAAAATAAGAAAATGTCGTTGAGTAAAATTAAAGCTTTTAAAAATTAAACTAAAAATTACTAAAAAAATAAGAAAATGTCGGGAAGCGTGCAATTTTTAGAAATTAAAAACGTAAAGAATTTAAGACTTGAAAACTTTGTAAAACTTAAACTATCGGAATGATAATAAACCAAATCTGTCGGAACGTAATGCAAGCTATCGGAATGTAGTGACAATCAAATCCATCGGAATGACAAAGTAAAATCCATCGGAATGCAGTTCTTGTCGGAATGTAAGTCTATCGGAATACACTATCTATCAGAATAATTCCTGTCGGAATGTCCAGTATCGGAATGTCTAAGGTATCGGAATACAAAAGATCAAAACCATCGGAATACACTCTGTCGCAATGCACTTCTGTCGGAATGTGGCTAACTAAAATTGGGCAGAGTTTCGTCTTAATGAAACCTTAAGACCCGTCGCAATGTGCGATCGCAATGAGCGATCGCAATCACGATCGGAATAAGGGGGAAAATACAAGTGATCGCAAAGTAGAACCTTAAAGGTTATTGTGATCAAACTGAAACCGTCTGAATGTGGCCGTCGGAATGTGATATTCCTAACTTTGCGATGGAGCACAAGTAATCCGAAGATGGAGATAAGATAAAAATCCTAATAAGCACTTCTAATAAGCACTTATCAAAAACTCAACAAGACCAATAATAAGGAGACTCAATAAGCTACGAATGGAAAGCTTATCAAATCACCAAATAAGAAAACTTTATAAGATGAACTTTTAGAAACACTAAACTTTTAAGAAAACTTAAAAAAGGTAAATAAGCTAAATACTAAATAAGCCAAAAAGCATAACAAGCCTTAAGCTTAATCGAATAAAAACTTATATAGGATTAAAAAGATAGAGTTTTTAATCACATAAACATCAAATTTAAGCAAAATCAAAGATTATAACGGATCAAAACAACTTGAAAATAAAGAAAGGTAGAAGAAGATTAAGATTAAAAGATTAAACTTGAACTTTTAGATTAAAGATTCAAAATTACAAAAGTGAATTAAAGCTTAAACATGAAAGAAAGAAAAGATGAAGTTTTAGTGAGAGAAAGTTAAACACTTTCTCTCTCTAAAAATGAAAACTAAAGAAAGAACAATAAACTAGCTAACCACCCTCCTAATGTGTTTAGGAGGGTATTTATAGGAGATGGGAAGGTGCATGTGTTGCCTCCTATTTATTTCTTCTCGTCTCGACTTGATTTAAATCCTTTGTCTTTCTCGACGTCGTCTCGGGATTTGTCGATGTAAATTGAACTTGTCTTATAATTTTCTTCTTCTATTAGACTTGATTTCTTCGACTTCATTAAACTTCCGTCTTTAGACTTTTTCTTCGATAAATATTTAGAATAGGCCTTGGAATTCCGTTCTTTTTACACTCTTGATCTTTTGACTTCGTCTTTTCTCGTTTTCTTCGATAAAAGCCCGTGAAAGCCCCGTGTTTTCTTCCTTTTCCATCTTTTGGTCCTAAAACACAATAAAAACTCAAACCACGCATAATTCCGACTTTTACGACCCAAAATACACGTTTTGGTCTTGTTATTATTAGAAATAAGTGGTAAAAGGATAAGTGTTTTCACACTTATTAAATCCTCTACACTTGACCATTGCAATGTCCTCATGCAATGCATTAATTTCAAAGCACGGTTTACATTTTTCATCATAGATAACCCACCTTGGCCTTTGTTAAATGCTAAACACAAAGGAAACTAAAAGAAAAAAACAAGTAAGAAATCAAAGACTTACATTGGGTTTTAGGTTGTCATGAATGTTCATCATTCTCAAGTTTCACGTTCCACATACCAAGCTTAAAAACGAGATCATTGTTATTATAAGTTAGCAAACTAACACAAATTCATGTGGGCCAATTATTTACTTAGACTCCCTTATTCCTAGGTGTATCTCTTATATTTTAATTTTGTCTTGAATGATCACGAGGATGCATTGTTTGACTTATTTCAATAGTTATTTAGGCGGAAAATAAAGTGGGACGATTTAATTAATAGTTAGATAAAGGACAATATCTTTTAAAACTGCTTCTCGGGACCTTTCAAAGTTCATATCTTGGCATAACTCGCTTCATGATTTGAGACCTTTCTCGGACCGATATTTTGCAGCGACTTCATACTTCAAATCTTTGAGAGACGTTCTCGGAATTATGGTCTTCTCTTCATAATAGGAATTTCTTCACTTGAAGTTTTGAGAGATTCTTCATACTTGGACCACGACTTCTTCATTTTTCTCCAATCTTTATTTTGGACTTTGATATACAACGATCCACATGCTTTTAGGACTTGGATCTATTTATCCTCATACCTTGTTAGGGCCTTTTTGGATAGACTTCTCCATGATCTTTTGGGGAGTATTTGCTTTTCGTCGTGTGTCTCGATCCTTCATATTGATTTTCGATAAATGATTCTTCACATCACTTTTGGATCTTTAGCAACAAAATGTAGCCCTCATGTCTTGTTAGGACCTTTTCTGACCCGCCAATCTTCGCATCCCGCTTCAATAAGTTATGCCTTGGCTATGAACTCTAATTAATACCGAGCAACTTTTAAACGATATTGTGCTAGAAGCTAAGTAACTTTTCAAATCGTACAACCTTATTTATTTCAGTTAAATTTATTAGCAAGCGATGGGAGAAAAAGCTTATAATCAACTCACATAAATTCACGAAAGAATACCAAACTTATAATTGACTCTATCATCTCTCGTTCTCCACAATTTAAAATCTCAAGGAATGAGACTCGTGGATGCTTAGCCAATTAAATCAAAGTTTTGGGTTTTCGAGTCATCTATAGGATCTTGCAAACTCTTAGACTTTTTTTTAAGTTTAGAAATCGCATTTTAAAGTTCCCTTGATAAACAACTCTCTAGGATCAATTATAGGAACTTGCGAAAAGTTCTTGTTCTTAACCCGTAAGAGTTAAGACTTTCGCGTTTTAAAGTTACCTATATAAAAGCTTAGCAACACTTGACTTAAACACGTTAAGGATACTAGCTAGAGTAAACTTAGATAAGTAAACTCGGATTGAGTCAAAATATTCACGACTTTGAAAAATTTAAAACACTTTATTAAAATTTATTCTAGCAAAGAAAGAAAATAACCATACAAAGGTAAAAACAACTAGGCCAAAATAGATCAAAAATTTTGAAAAATGTCGAAAAATCAATTTTTCGGTTAAGATGACGACAAATTCATGGAAAAGACCACTTACTTCATAGAAGTCCCCCTACACTTGATATAAACATTGTCCTTAATGTTTAAGCATGTGGGAGTAAACTCCCCTACACTTATGACATTGTGCACTTTGTTTAAATCTTGCTAAGGAAAGGACAACTATAGTGATTTCAATGTGAACATATAAGATATGAAATATTGAATCACGACAGTTTAGGATAGAACCGGGAAGACGGGTACACGGGATCATGGTTCGTCAAAAGTCATCGAGAATGGATCTTTGAAGCTTAAATCCCTGCACATTAGAAGAAACAAGACAACAAACACATACGGGGCTCCCCCTACACTTATTATGAAAACGGTAAAGGATAGATCACGGGTTGACTCCCGAGAAGCGCTTGTTTTTGTTAACCGAGTCACGAGCCTGACTCGACCCAGAACTAATTCAAGGGAAACGTGGTGAGGGATGGAATCATCTCATGAGAGATGTCCTCACCAAATTACAACTTCACGCGTTGGCCATTCACCTTAAAATTGGGCCCATTCGGATGAGAAAGCTCAATGGTGCCATAGGGGAAGACTTTGGCGACGGTGGATGGACCAGACCAACGGCTCTTCAGCTTTCCCGAGAAGATCTTCAACCGAGAGTTAAAGAGTAAAACTTGATCACCAACGTGGAACTCTCGGTTCTTAATCCTTGAATCATGGATGATCTTGGTCTTCTACTTGTAGATCAATGACTTCTCTTAAGCTTCATTCCATAGTTAGTTGAGATCGTTGAGTTGAATCTTCTGAAGATCGCCGGCTTTGTTGATGTCGAAGTTAGCCCACTTCATGGCCCATTATGCCTTATGTTCCAGCTCGATAGGGAGGTGGCATGCTTTCCCGTATACAAGACGATAAGGTGTACAACCAATCGGGGTCTTATAAGCGGTACAGAAAGCCCACAAAGCATCATCTAACTTATCGGCCCACGAGGCACGATGCTCTCCCACAGTACGCTCAAGAATTCGCTTCAATCCTCGGTTAGATATCTCGGCTTGACCATTTGTTTGAGGATGATAAGCGGTGGAAAGACGGTGATTGACACCGTACTTAGCCATGACTCGAGCAAATTGATCATTGCAAAAATGAGTCACGCGGTCATTGATAATAGCACGAGGAACACCGAATCGAGCAAAAAGTTGCTTTAGAAAGTTCACAACCACCCTCGCATCGTTCGTAGGGAGAGCCTTAGCTTCAACCCATTTAGAAACGTAGTCAACGGCTACGAGGATGTACTTGTTCCCTTTAGATGATGGAAATGGCCCCATAAAGTCGATACCCCATACATCAAAGATTTCACATTCTTGTATGAAATTTTTAGGCATCTCATCTTTATGTGTGATCTTGCCTTGGCGTTGGCAAGCATCACAATTTTTAACCATCTCGTGAGCGTCACGATAAATGGTGGGCCAATAGAATCCCGAATCAAATACTTTCTTCGCGGTGTAGTTGGGACCAAAGTGACCATCGGGGGGTCCTTTATGGCAAGCTTCGAGAATGTCTAAGGCTGCGGGTCTATCAACACACCGACGAATAATCAGATCAACACATTGTTTGAAGAGATAAGCGTCATCCCAAAAGTAAGTCTTAACATCTTTAAAGAACTTCTTCTTTTTTGGGATGTTAACCCTTCGATGAGAATACCACCCGCTAAGTAGTTTGCAATGTCCGCAAACCACGGGGTGTCATCAAGATTTGAATTGATAAACATTAAGGCCTCAAGGGGAAAAGATTCATTGATCTCTTGATTCGGATGATCCCCTTGATAAGCATCCTCAAGTCTACTTAGATTATCCGTAGCTAGGTTTTTCGCTCCCTTTTTGTCACGAATTTTAATTTTGAATTCTTGAAGGAGTAGAACCCAACGAAGAAGTCTTGGCTTACAATCTTGCTTAGTTAACAAGTACTACAACGCGGAATGGTCGGTATAGACAATTGTGGTGGATAGAACCATATAGGGGCAAAACTTCTCAAAAGCATATACTACAGCTAAAAGCTCTTTTTCGGTAGTGGTATAATGCAATTGAGCCCCCGTCATTGTCTTGCTAGCATAATGGATTGGTTGGAAGTGTTTGTTCACTCTTTGGCCCAAAACCGCTCCAATAGCAAAGTCGCTAGCATCACACATCAATTCAAAAGGTAGCTCCCAATTGGGGGTAACCAAGACCGGTGCCTTAGTTAGCTTGTCCTTAAGAAGATTGAAGGATTCAAGACACTCTTTAGAAAAGATAAAAGGAGTATCTTTTCCAAGAGGTGGGTCATCGGGCGAGCGATTTAGAAAAATCTTGAATGAATCGATGATAGAAGCCCGCATGACCAAGGAAACTTCTCACACCCTTCACCGTTGAAGGTGGAGGTAATTTGGCTATGACATAAACTTTAGCACGGTCCACTTCAAGACCGGCTTTTGAGATTTTATGTCCAAACACAATGCCTTCTTTTACCATGAAATGACATTTTTCGCAATTTAGAACAAGACGAGTGTCTTCACACCGTTTAATAATGCGTTCCAAATTGCCAAGGCAAGAAGAGAAGGAATCACCATAGACCGAGAAATCATCCATGAAGACTTCCATAGTTTCTTCAACCATGTCATGGAAGATAGCCATCATACACCTTAGGAAAGTCCCAGGAGCATTGCATATGCCGAAAGGCATTCGTTTGTAAGCAAATGTTCCATAAGGACAAGTGAATGTGGTTTTCTCTTGGTCTTTATGATCGATGGGAATTTGAAAATACCCGGAGAAACCGTCTAAGAAGCAGTAATAGTCATTACCCGCCAGACGTTCAAGCATTTGGTCCATGAAAGGAAGGGGAAAATGATCCTTTCTCGTAGCATCATTGAGTTTGCGATAGTCTATACAAACACTCCACCCTGTAACGAGACGAGTAGGAATCAACTCGTTGTTTTCATTGGGAACAACGGTGAATCCGAGATAGGGTAGATCATCCCCGCATCAAGAAATTTGATAACCTCTTTTTTGATAACGTCATGGATCTTGGGATTCACCCTTCTTTGGCTTTGAATAGTGGGTTTAAAGTTGTCCTCCATGAGAATTTTATGTGTGCAAAAGTGAGGATCAATTCCACGAATATCAGAGATTTTCCAAGCAATCGCTTTCGTATGTTTCTTCAGCACGGCGATAAGTCGGGATTTTTCGTCTTCTTTCAAGTCCTTTGCGATGATCACGGGTGACTTCTTGTTGTCTTCAAGGAAAACGTACTCGAGATGAGATGGTAGGTCCTTAAGCTCTAAATCCGGAGGATTTTTGATGGAAGGCGTAGTCAAATTCAGTTCATCGATAGAGATATCCTTAAGAGATGGTGGAGAAATATGATCCTCATTGAGAAGTTTCTCAATGGTACGAATGTCTTCATCCCAATTGGAGGGAAAATCGTCATATTGCAAATCCACATCTCCCAAAGTTGCTTCAAATTATTTCAAAATGAAATCACTTTCTCCAAATGGAGTTAGTGATGGAGCAATAGAGGAAACGGTCTCAACAATGTGTAGAGAAGAAGAACCACTTTGACAAGCATCTTTGAAATGTTCTTCATAATCCTCATCCAAAACGTCAATGAAATTAATGCTCTCGTTTTCAGAAGGCTGCTTAGAAAGTTTACCCATGTTGAAGACGATTTTATCGTCACTAACTCTCATGATTAATTCACCCGCGGCAACATCGATGAGAGTGCGACTGATCATAACTAACCAATATCAGCAACAAAAGTAACAGAGTGCAAGTATGAACAGTAGAAAAGTAATGGAGTATTTGGAGGGAAAATTGAAATGTTTATTGATTGAATTGAGAAGGTAGTTACAAAACTGGTAAGTTGTTACAACTAATAATAGACTCAAAAGTTTGTCAGACTCTTGAGTTGTTAAGCTAAATCTAACAAGGATGAGAGAAAACTAAAAGTGTGTGTGATTTCACACTTTTTCTACAATACATGAAATGAGACTAATCCAAGGTATTTATAGACTACAGATGTGAAGTGGTTGAGGTTGGTGACGTGTTAGAACCAATCAGAAACTTCCACGTGTGAAATTTTTCTCAATTCAGTTTTGCAGGTTATGAACACATTTGGGGTTTTCTTATTGGAATGATTTCATGTTAATTGATTGAAACCATTGTATTCTTCTCTTGAAACGATCACTTTTGATGTTTACATCATCTTCTGAAATGGCCTCTAGCTCAAACTCGACCCTGGTAAATTGTGTTGAAGAAGATGACACGTGGCAGGATTGTATTGGCTATGGGAATGTCACACGGATTGTTATCCAAAATGGATAATTCTGATTATTGCATGTTGCATTTCTATTGGTTGAGAAAATGTGAGTGGCAGCACTGTTGGGATAAGGACAATTAATGCCAAATGAAGTTAGTCGCCAGGTGTCTCTTTTGTTGGCAATCCTTGTTTCAAGTTTCCTTCATTCTCATTGGTTGAGGGCATTTCACACGGATTAAGCCTATATAACTTTCCAAATATGGCAGAAATGACCCTTGTACTTGGCAGAATGTAATTTTGAGCTAGTAACTTTATTCTTTTGGCAATTTAAGTCCTTCAAACTTCATTCTTGAACACAATTGATCCCTTTGACTTAGTTAACTTGAGAGTTGACCAGATTTGACTTTGATCTTGACTTTGTCATATTTACACTTTTGGTCCTTCATCTTTGGCAGATTGTCAAGATAGGTCCTTTATCTTCAAAGTCTTGTCACTTTTGATCCTTCTTTGTCTTTTTCATCAAATTAAGCTTGATTTTCCTTTGTGTGCTTGAAATTGTACCCTTCTTACCTATTTGCACACAAACACAAAACATACCACATAATTCCGCTTTATAGCACAAAGTGTATGTATTTTTCTTGTGTTTTAGGGTGATTTGTTGATAGATTGATATGAGTTTTTGCTCATATCATATCCCCTACACTTGAACATTGTCATGTCCTCATGCAATTCTATATATTAAAGCACAAATTTACATTCTCCTCATAATTAATCCACCTTGGCCATTATAGAATGCATCTAAACTACTCTACACTATATGATGCATGATTTTGATTTTCAACAATGTAATGAACAAAATATAATTCTATCTATATCTTTTTGGTTTTTCTTGAAATGGTTTTGATGGAAATAACTCATAAAGAATTTAATGACTTTGATTAGGGCTTGGGTACCATGGACATTTATCACCCTCAATTTTCACCTTCCCCATACCAAACTTAAAAATGGGATCATTGTATTCACAAGTAAAAAGTGCATCAACTTATTCATGACAATTAAATGTGGAACCGGTTATTATTTGAGGAAATTGCTTGTGAGCAAATTTGTCATTATTTCAAGTGTGAAGTATAAGAAATGCAAAATCCAAAAATAAGGAAGCACGATTTTAATCCTAAGTAATCCTCTCATCCATTACTTGAAAAACAGCTCAATTAATATAAGTCCGTTTCAAGAGTAATAAGTCATTCGCCTTATGTGTAAAATCCTTATGTCATGCTTTGATAAGTAGCTACACACTCGCTAAGGAAAGAAAAATAAAACTCACGCAATAATTTACATCCGCCATCTTTTTTGAGACTTTGGATCTTCAACCCCGCAACCCGTCAAGGTAATATTGGATTGGAGCAATCTATTGAATCCCCGCAACTCGTCAAGGTAATATTGGAACTCAATAGTCACTATAATTAACACCACACTGCCCCTCTTGGGAGTCTTGTATATATATTTTTTTTCTTTTCTTTTCTCTTTTTTTTTCTAGACACTAATTTTTTGTAAGCCGCTCTTATTCTTCTTTATTCCTCACAAAGAAAGTTGAAAAGAATAAAAGGAAAAACACCCGCTAAATATTAAGCATGACATAAGTCTAGTACACATAAAACGTTCTAACTTAGAATCTTAAGACGTACTTATAACAACCATGAATGATTAGACAAAAATGCATAAGAGATTACAAACCAATTAAAACCGTTCTTCATTATTTATTAACAATATATACATGCGAAGAATATAGAGGTAAAGAAGAGATGGGTTTAGCCACAAGTAATTATCATGAAGTTTATCTAGCCCTTTTATACTTGCTTCAACTCTATCATTTCCCATTCTCCACAAATTTAAAATCTCAAATAATGTGATTGGTAGATGCTTAGCCTAATAGACCAATGAAGGACTACATGGTTAAGGATACTAGCTAGAGAATGCTAAGATAAGAAAACTCGGGTTGAGTCAAAATATCCATGGCGGGCCTAATATGTCAAAGAAGTCTAAACTTGTTAAACCATGTCATTATTATATTTTTTTCTTTTTATATATTTTTGATGAAAGATAAAAGAAAAGATATATACAATGCAAATGTGTTATGCAAATGAAAAATGATTGATGCAAAAATTATGTATGCATATTTTTGGTGGCCAAAGTAGATCAAAAATTTGAAAAATGTTTGAAAAATTAATTTTCCAAGTTATCATGAAAGACAATGACAAGTTCTAGGTAAGGTCACTTCGATAGAAGACCCCCCTACATTTAAGCTAAACATTGTCCTCAATATTAAGAGCATGGAAGTATAAAAACTTCCCCTACACTTATGACAATGAATAGACTTTGCTTAACCCAAGTTAAGGAAAGTCAACTATTAGTGAATTCATGTGTAAGCACAAGGTGTCAATGAAAGATCATAATAGTAACGAAGTGAACCGGATACAAGGGCCTCCTCCATAAGCTCCAAAGCATGAAATGAGTGAGCAACCCTACAAACAACATGAAGACAAAAGAAGATCCCCCTACACTTATCACCAAGTCTATATATCACATTCTATGCTAGATGATCTAATCCTAGTTATTCAAGCTTGATTTAAGGAGTCTCTAGCTCGACTCATCCCACACTCAAAAGTGTCTAAAACCAATCATGGAGAAGAAAATTTTTACCCCTTTTTAAGAAAAGTCTCCATGATGAGGTAAAACAAGTTTTCAATGATCAAAACTCCATAAATATCCCCCAGGATCAAATACATAATTACCATCCCACTTATAACACAATTCAACAGCTAACTTCCCAAGCAATGGTGAAAAGGGTAAGGTGTTGTCCTCCAAAATGGTTTCCCTTATGTTCTTCACAAGGTGATAGGGTAAAACTCTCAAATTTTTCACAAGTTTTCCTTTTGTTGCATCAGGCGGATACTGAGATGGTTTAGCAAGCTCTATGCCAGGATCAAAAATCCGTTCCTTGATGGGAAAACAACAAGTGTTGGTTGCCTTAGAAGATTATCCCTTGTAGTTCACATGGTGAGAGAAAGGTTGTGGAGGCAGGGTAACAAAAAGCTCTTGGAAGGAACCATCATGACTTGTTTTCCTTTATGACTTTGAAAAGTTGAGGTGGGCAAGGAATAAGGTAAAGGATCTTCATGTAATAGAGATTCTAAATAGAGTATGTCCCCCTCCTCATCAAGATATCCAAGAGTGTACTCAAAAGATATATCCTCCGCTAGAAACTTATCACTCTCATCCATTATAGAATCCGCTTCATTACCATAAACATCATAGATTGGTCTATCAAAAATTGGTGATTCCTCAAAACCAAAGGAAATATGATCATCAACAAATGGAGAGTCACAAGTAGAAAGCTCATCATCACTATAGTCATCATATGTTGGTGTATCACAAAGAAGAGAATCTCCATCACTAAATTCCTCATGAATATGGTTATCATTGTGGAAAAGTAGATTGTCATATGGGGTTTCACCAAAGTTTAGCTCTTGATGTTCATGAAAATCCAAGGATTAAGTAATGGAAGCAATGGTCTCAACATGAGGTAAATCATAATCTCCACTTGAGCAAGCTTCATAAAAGTATTCATCACAAACTTCATCAAGGATATCATCTTGTGTGTCCTCCTCATCCATATCATAATCAACCACCACATAATCCGCGGGAAAGGTAAATCTATCAACCCCCACAAAAACATCTTTCGCAATTACCACCGGATAAGCTATAGTACGGTTGGCCAACTCAAGAGTCATCTTAGTAGGAGTGAGCTCGGGAAGTGAAAGTCTCTTCCAAACCGATAATGGCATGGGATTTATGTCTACTCCTAAATCCGCTAAAGCCATACAATTTTCCACCCCCGGGAAATTGCACGGAATCAAAAATCTCCCCGGATCTCCAAGCTTAGTAGGCAACTTCTTAAGCAAAACCGCGGAGCAATTTTCATTCAAAGAAGCATTAGGTAAATCCACCGAAAGTAAGTCCTTAATCTTCTTAGCAAACTTAGGCATATTGGCTAAAGCTTTCGCAAAGGAGATATTGATGTTAAGTTGCTTGAACATCCTCAAAAAGTTTGAAACATGGATATCATCCTTGTTCTTAAGCTTTTCTTTTCTCAATATTGATGGATAAGGAATACTTGGTTTTGGTTGTGGTTGAGTGGTTGATGAAGGAATTCCCTTATTGAGTTCTTCATGAGTAGGTGTTGAAGTGGGAGAAATAGGAGCATTTTGAGGTGGTGAAGTAGATGTAGAAGGCTTGTCACATGTAGGAACAAAAGTGGGTGGAACAATAGGAGTTTTAGGAGGTGAAGGATCCTTTGTTGTCTTTCCACTTCTCGTTGTAATAGCATTGACATTTGCCCTTGGGTTTGTTTGTGTGTTTGAAGGTAAAGCCCCTTGTGGTCTTTGATTATAAAGCATCATAAACTTCTTATTTGTGTCTTCATGCATTTCTCTCATTCTTCTCTCATGAGCTTCATTCATTTCCCTTAATCTCTTCTCATTAGCTTGGAACCTCCTTTCATGTTATTGATTCATTTTGTGAAGAAGCTCAATTGTGTTATAATCTTGTGGCACATTGCCTTGAAAACCTTGGGGTTGGAAAGGTGGAGGTTGATTGTAAAACCCTTGTCTGTTACCTTGAAAGGTAGTTCCTTGATTGTTAAAGGTATTTGGTGGTCTATAGTTATTCCCTTGGTAAGGTGGTCTTTGCCCTTGATTCCTTTGTAACACTTGAGGAGGATTTTGTTGAATTTGGGTGGGTGGTTGGGGTGGGAATCCCGGTGGAGTAAGGTAATTTTGGGACTTGTAAGAAAGGTTATTGGGATTGATATTTGGCTTGAAGTGTTCACGATGTTCCTCTTGGTAAGCATAACATTCCCCTTGATAACCTTGTACCTTATCACATTGTTCATATGAATGGGAACCTCCACAAGTTACACAAGAAAGAGTAATGGCATGCACATCATTTGAAGAATTGTTCAATGAAAGGCTCTTAATGGTGTGGAAACCTTGGTTTCTGGATCTTTGAAGCTACTAGGAATGCATCATGTTCATATGATTAAACAATCAAATCAGAATAAGAACATAACACATTAACAAGGTGTTTAGGCACGAATAACATGAATTAAAACAATAAGGATGTTCATTATATTAATAACAAACATCCACTAGACGTGTATACATTTAATCCCACGTCTAGTGCCCACACGCTTTTAGGTTTACATTGTGAATGAATTGATATTTAAAACCTAAGACCCTTGGTTCCTTTTATAGTGTAAGGATTAGGGTTTATAGGAGATAAGAATGAATAAACATGTGAATCTTCTATTTAAATAAACTTATGCAGAATATATCTTGCATGTTTATCTAAATAGAAGCTTCCATAAGCTTCTTGTCTACAATTCTGTCAACTCTTGAATTGCATGTAACAACCCTTGAATTGCACACGACAACTCTTGAGCCAACAACGCTGGATTAACTCTTGTCAACGCCTAAATTGGTCTTGACAACGCTTAGACAATAATTTCATGTTTTCTTCGTTTTTGAGTTTCTGCCACATCAACTTTTTGACCCAACAATCTTCCCCTAGTTGATAGTGGCAAAACTCTATGTGTATCTCTTGTAAGTTGTACATGATCTTCAGATTGCTTCCCCTCAAGTGTAGCATGTATTTCTTCCCCTTTTTGTCACATCAACAAGGAAGTAAACAATGTATGCAATCTTTGAAGATTCTCCAAATGTAGCTCTATGTAATGATCTTGAAGAACAATTAATATAATATTTTTGATGTAGAAGTAGAATAACCCAACCTTGTGTTCCATGTCTTGTACTATCTACGTGATAAAGAACTTATACCTTTAGCATTATAAGCAGACCTCGATCTGTTGTCAATATTCTCATCCTTTGTGAGACACTGAGCACGATAATGTAACTCCTTCAAGTGTTATGACAAGTCTTCATCACCAACCATGTAAAGCACGAACAAGTTACCTTTAAAGTCTATGACTAGGAGTGCACGAATTTAAGATATGATAGAACACAAACTCGCGAAAATCTTCTTAAATCATCAAACTTACCATAAGAATTCTTCCCCTTAAGCTAACACCTCTTCATGATGAATTCAATGGAATAACATCTTCATACCATATGTAAAAGCTCCTGATGGATAACACTTTCACAAGGCTATCCCGATTACATAATTTAAAATATCCATCAAATTCTTCATGAATTGTTGTCAACTCGCATTAAAACCATTAATTCCGTTTAAAAATATCCAAGCCATAAATATCAACATGATATTCTAAATTATAACGGAGATTCCATGTACCTTCGTGTGTATAATCCTCCTTTTTGTGTGCTAAAAACGTCCAATTTTCTCAAACAACAGCTAACATTGTGTTGTCCAATATCCACTTCTGTCCAATATCTTTGGCAGATGTATTGTCCAATATCGGACAATACCTATCAGCGTTGAAGTTCATATATCGGACGACACTGTCAACTCTATCAGCGTTGACTTATTCTGTCAGCGTCAAAATTCTTCCTGTCAGCGTCAATACAACCCTTTATCAGCGGCTGACGTCATCATCTCATAACAGTGGCTAAACCTTCAACAGTAATGTTTATATCTTATTCCCATAAATGAAAATGGAAACAAAATATATTCACATAAATGCAAACCTTCTGTTTGATTGGCTAATTCATGTGAACAATCAATTGCGAATAACTTCCAAACGTGTGATCCTCTTGACCAATCAAAAAGTTTAGACAACACGTTTCATCCAATCTCAATTATGTAACCGTGTGAACACACAAATACATTGTTACTCATATCTTTTGCTTCTTCGTGTGAACACACAGTTTACATTCATGCGAACAGAATATTGTCACATAATATTATAACCAACCTCACGTGTGCAGCAAGCTAGCAACATATATAGTACCATACTACTTTAGTCCTCACACGAGATAAACAATGGGCCATAAGAGCTTGAAACCCCACGTGACCTGCTTGAATATACCCTCCACAAATTAATCGAACTTTATTCAACAATCTCATCATGTGAACCAATCTTCTTGTCGTTTCCTTTTTGCTGCTGCTATCATGTGCATAAATAAACGCATCTGACAGCTTGATCGAAACCTGCTGCTTATGATACAAACCCTAGATCGAGACAAATATGAATCGAAACCCTAATTAGGATTATGAGAAAATTGTACTAGGGTCTGAATATTATGTACCATCACGTGTTATAACAACCAATAACCTCAAACTTTTCTACTATAAGTCGATTTTGGGTTTTAAAGAAACCCTAATCATGATTTCATGTGAATGTAGAAACTTGAGTACCTCATTATACAGCCAACTTCGACCTCGAATACCTTACTGACAAAAGCTCAGATCGAAAATCCCTTCGGTGAGATTCTAGACACAAGTGCCAAGAATCTACAGTTCAAAAATCACGAAGATCCAACGGTTAACGAAGGAGAAAACGTGTTTTGAACATGGTTGTTCACAGAAAACTGCATTCACTCACTGCTGACTTTGACGCTTAATAACTTTTTCCTGGGGATAAAACTCGACAATCCCTCCAGTGGATGTTTAGATATATGTATGTAGAACACACATATAAAATTTCGTGACGATCCAACGGTTCAATCAAAAGTTATGACCTTCTGAATACTGCTGCGCACATAAAATCGCCCAGAAAAACCCTAGACGGATTTTTCTTCTTTTCACCATACACGAACACCTTGTTGGTCCTAGCATCACGAGCCACGAGGCTCTGATACCAATTGTGGAAACCTTGGTTTCCGGATCTTTAAAGCTACTAGGAATGCATCATGTTCATATGATTAAACAATCAAAGCGGAATAAGAACATAACACATTAACAAGGTGTTTAGGCACGAATAACATGAATTAAAACAATAGGGATGTTCATTATATTAATAACAAACATCTACTAGACGTGTATACATTTAATCCCACGTCTAGTGCACACACGCTTTTAGGTTTACATTGTGAATGAATTGATATTTAAAACCTAAGACCCTTGGTTCCTTTTATAGTGTAAGGATTAGGGTTTACAGGAGATAAGAATGAATAAACATGTGAATCTTCTATTTAAATAAACTTATGCAGAATATATCTTGCATGTTTATCTAAATAGAAGCTTCCATAAGCTTCTTGTCTACAATTCTGTCAACTCTTGAATTGCATGTAACAACCCTTGAATTGCACACGACAACTCTTGAGCCAACAACGCTGGATTAACTCTTGTCAACGCCTAAAGTGGTCTTGACAACGCTTAGACAATAACTTCATGTTTTCTTCGTTTTTGAGTTTCTGCCACATCAACGTTTTGACCCAACAATTGGCTTGAATCATCTCTTGTTGTGCCTTAAAACTCATCTCATGATCTTTATCTATCTTTTGCATGAGCTCTTGGTGATACTTGAGGAATTAGTTATCACAATGTGTTTGAGAATCGTTTTGAGTAACATAAACCCTTTCTTCAAATTGAGAATTTGTTTGAACCATTGCTTTAGTCTCAATGATGTGCAAGGCCTCTTGAATGGATTTAAGAAGAATATTCCCTCCCGCGAAAGCATTGAGTGAATCTTGGTGATGAGGTTTAAGGCCATCATAGAAAGTATTTATTTAGTGAACTTCATCCAATCCATGGTTAGGGCATCTCCTCAATAACTCTCTAAACTCCTCCCAAGCATCACCAAAGGATTGACTAGGTTTTTGTTGAAAGCCTATAATTAAGTTCCTCAAAGCCGTGGTCTTCGATGGGGGAAAGAACTTGTTCAAAAACTTAGTGGTGAAACCATCCCATGTGGTGATACTATCCGGTGGTTGGGTGTATAACCAATGCTTAGCGGGTCCCTCTAGTGAAAATTGCACCAATATCAACTTAATAGCATCATGTGGAACTCCATTGTTCTTAATGGTATTGCAAAGAGCAAGGAATCTCTTAAGGTGATCATGAGGATTATCATTCTTGTGACCATAGAAAGGTGTGTTTGAAACCAAGGTAATCATAGCCGTTTTTAGCTCAAATGAACTTGCAGGAATGTCGGGAATCTTGATAGCATCGGCATATCCGTGAACATTGGATTGCAAACGTTTCTATCAAAGAACGATTATCAACAGCCATGGCTTCTTGTTGTGGATGAATCAAAGCACGATTCTCGTGATCGGCTTGATGGACGGTGGTGTTCTTACTCTTTCTCTTTTTCTTCCTTTTCGGAGGAAGGGGTTGTACACCAATCGGTATTTGTGCACGCCCGCGAGTGAGCATGCAATTCAATACGAGGAATGAGAGAGAAGCTCTCGTGTGACTTTGAAGAGAAAAGGATTATCCCCTTCGAGTTTCAATATTAAATATCCACAAGAAAATAATAATATACGTATGTACTACTTGGGTGCAAGACCCCCAATGAAGCCTTCCTTCTTAGAATACTCACAAGTGAACGGGGGGTTAGGTGGCACGAAGCACTTAAGTACCTATTGACCCTTAGATGGCATTTTATAGCACATCGCCTTTCTATTCACTTAATTGTTTGTATTCTTCGAATTGTTGCTTATTGGAAGTATTTATCTATTCTTGCTTTATTTTGTTTGATCGATACACGTGTCAAGGACCGGAATGCCCCTCAACACGGTGTATTGCCTTGGCAATACTTATGGAGAATATGTGAATTGGTTGTTCTTATACGTATACGTATTTACTTATAATAATATATGGAAAATATTTTTGTATTTATGAGTTTTTAAGAGAAAATACTATATGTACATAAAAACCGAGAGAATCAAATAATATATATTTTTGGGTGCAATGTCTTAGGAAAAAGATTTCTTTTTGGATTTCTTAATTTGTTTGGTCAATTCTTTAGGAAAAGAATTGTTTTGTTAATTTTTTAGTTTTTATATATTTTTATATTTTTGATTTTTTATTTGTTTTTTATTTATGATACGTAAAAATAACGTTCACTAGGTGAACGGATCCCAAAAGCCAATGAAAACCGTCAATCGATAGTCTCTCGTAAAGTCAAAGAACCGGCAGATCCAGGAACACTTTTAGAATGAAAATATGAAAGAAAATCAGCTAGTTTATGAAGTAGAAAACGAGATATGAGAAATCAGTTTGCATTTTACTACAGGGAATTGCATTTGCTCTAGTGCTTATTCTTTGGCTTATTTCGTACTCAATTCTTGATACTGTACAAATTCCTTTTACAAATTAAAAGTTCATATGTTGACTGAAAAATGAGACTTGGTTCCAAATGATTTCATCAAGGATTAAAGAAATGCCAAGCAAATCAAAATCAATACTTTCTGAAAGTTTACTTGAATAAAACTGACCCAAACCTTTTTGATAGCCAATTGCCTTTTTTACTAGAACCTTGACTAGTAAGTGACTGAAAACTTGTTGTAATGACCTAATGACTTCAAATAAACCAAAGTTTACCAAGTACTAATACTTTGAAAAGCAAATCAAAGCTATTACCAAACACTACTTATCTGATATTTTTCAAGCTTTTATGAAGGATTTTTGAGCTAAAGATTAGACTGAATGAAGAATGATATCACGCTAAGTTGAATAGCTAAAATGAAGTGTATTTGAAGTAGAAACAAGCAGTTAAACTCACTAGTACTCAAAATGTTTAGTAAAACTAGAATGACTGATAAATGTGGAAAAACAGGACAAGAACTAGACCTATAAGCAAGTATAAGCTACACTTAAGCTGCAATATCACTGAAATCAGTTCAATAACAAGCTAGAACACATTTTATCATTCAATCAATCAAAATTAACTAGGAATGAAGCATGCATTAAACTCTTAAGTGGAACTAAAACTCAGGATATAAGACCTTTTAGCTTAGGACTCCTTTGGGGAGTAGAGGAGCGCTGAACTCTCTAAACTAGTGCTAACCACCACCTTATCACTAGAATACATCAAACAACTACCAATCAACAGCTATCTAACACCAAATCTCCATTAATGAACTGAATTCTTCAAAATCTGCTAGAACTTGGAATTGGATGAACAAAACAAGTACAACAGCTACAATCTTCACAAACAGCTAATTATGATCAAGTGGTGATCATAACTAACCAATATCAGCAACAAAAGTAACAGAGTGCAAGTATGAACAATAGAAAAGTAATGGAGTATTTGGAGGGAAAATTGAAATGTTTATTGATTGAATTGAGAAGGTAGTTACAAAACTGGTAAGTTGTTACAACTAATAACAGACTCAAGAGTTTGTCAGACTCTTGAGTTGTTAAGCTAAATCTAACAAGGATGAGAGAAAACTAAAAGTGTGTGTGATTTCACACTTTTTCTACAATACATGAAATGAGACTAATCCAAGGTATTTATAGACTGCAGATGTGAAGTGGTTGGGGTTGGTGACGTGTTAGAACCAATCAGAAACTTCCACGTGTGAAATTTTGCTCAATTCAGTTTTGCAGGTTATGAACACATTTGGGGTTTTCTTATTGGAATGATTTCATGTTAATTGATTGAAACCGTTGTATTCGTCTCTTGAAAAGGATCACTTTTGATGTTTACATCATCTTCTGAAATGGCCTCTAGCTCAAACTCGAACCTGGTAAATTGTGTTGAAGAAGATGACACGTGGCAGGATTGTATTGGCTATGGGAATGTCACACGGATTGTTATCCAAAATGGATAATTCTGATTATTGCATGTTGCATTTCTATTGGTTGAGAAAATGTGAGTGGTAGCACTGTTGGGATATGGCCAATTAATGCGAAATGAAGTTAGTGGCCAGGTGTCTCTTTTGCTGGCAATCCATGTTTCAAGTTTCCTTCATTCTCATTGGTTGAGGGCATTTCATACGGATTAAGCCTATATAACTTTCCAAATATGGCAGAAATGACCCTTGTACTTGGAAGAATGTAATTTTGAGCTAGTAACTTCATTCTTTTGGCAATTTAAGTCCTTCAAACTTCATTCTTGAACACAATTGACCCCTTTGACTTAGTTGACTTGAGAGTTGACCAGATTTGACTTTGATCTTGACTTTGTCATATTTACACTTTTGGTCCTTCATCTTTGGCAGATTATCAAGATAGGTCCTTTGTCTTCAAAGTCTTGTCACTTTTGATCCTTCTTTGTCTTTTTCATCAAATTAAGCTTGATTTTCCTTTGTTTGCTTGAAATTGTATCCTTCTTACCTATTTGCACACAAACACAAAACATACCACATAATTCCGCTTTATAGCACAAAGTTTAGGTATTTTTCTTGTGTTTTAGGGTGATTTGTTGATAGATTGATATGAGTTTTTGCTCATATCAGCGACAGGTCCTCAAGAATGGACGTCCAACGATTAACGGAACAACGGGGTCCATCTCGTAGTCAACGACAACAAAATCCGCCGGAAAGGTGAATTTGTCGACACTGACGAAGACATCTTCGGATATCCCCACCGGATAAGCAACCGTACGGTTAGCTAATTCCAAAGTCATTCGAGTGGGGACTAGCTCGGGTAGAGACAATTGTTTCCAAATGCTTAAAGGCGTTAAGTTTATACTAGCACCTAGATCGGCTAGGGCCATACATTTCTCTACCTCAGGGAAGTTGCAAGGAATGAGAAAACGACCCGGATCACCAAGTTTGGTAGGTAATTTCCTTAAGAGCACTGCGGAGCAATTCTCATTAAGTTGGGTCTGAGCGATATCAAGAAGTTTCTCCTTATCACTAAGAAGATCTTTAAAATTTTTAGCATATTTGGGCATGTGAGCGAGAGCCTTAGCAAAGGAGATATTGAAATTCAGTTGTTTAAACATTTTGAGAAAGTTAGAAACCTGAATATCATCCTTGTTCTTTAATTTTTCTTTCCTCAACCTTGAGGGATAAGGTATATTAGGTTGAGATGAAGCCTTTGGAATGGAATTCTCACTCACATCCTTGGGTGGTGGAGGGGAGGAAGTAGAAGGTGGAGGAATTGGGGAAATAGAAGGTGGAGACGTAGAAGTTGGAGGAATTGGAGAAGTAGAAGTTGGAGGAATTGGAGAAGTAGAAGTTGGAGGAATTGGAGAAAGGGACTCGTTTTCCTTTGTTACAATCACCGGTGTAGGTGTAGGAAGCTAGGGTTCCTTTAAACCTTTTCCACTGCGAGTGGTGATTGCTTTCATCTCCCCTCTTGGATTAGCAACGGTGTTACTCGGAAGAGAACCCGAACCAGAGGCTTGATTACTTGGGAAGAAACTAGCCATCATGTTCCTTAAGTCATTCGTTTGACTTGCCAAAGAGTTTCGCATATCGGCTCAAAGATCATTTCCTTGTTTCACCATATCTGCTTTTAAGTTGATCATTTCCCGCTAAAGATTTTGCACTATCACATCATTAGTCCTCATGTAAGTGTCAACCTCTTGATTAAATGTGGTGGGTTGGGTGGGAGGAAGAGCATGGTAGGCAGGTGGTTGATAAGCGGGTGGTTGGTGAACTTGATTGTTTCTTTGAGGTGGATATGAGTTTCTTTGGGTTTGATATTGATTTGGAGTTCGAGGTTGGTTTTGATTGTTGCGATTGAGGTTGTTTGGGTTTTGAGATGGAAAACCGGGTGGTGAAAGAAAGTTGTTTGAGCGATAGCTGAGCAAATTGCGGTCACCTTGAGGACGTACTTGATAGCCTCCCGTAGAAAAGTTACCGTTGGCGGCATACACATTTTTCGGATTGTCATGAGTCGAAGGACAATCGGTGTATGAGTGAGATCCCCCGCATATTTCACAAGATTGACTCATAGCATTAACTTGAGCATTGATAGCTTTGGTGTTGTTAGCGGTTTGGAGAGCAAGTGTTTCAACAAGCGAAGTAAGCTTATCAATTCTCTTGTCGCTCTCATTAGTGCTAGCACTAGCCACATTAGTCCGAACACTCTTGGTTTGCACTATAGACTTGTTCTCAATAATTTCCCAAGCGGCATTAGAAGACTTAACCAAAATATTACCCCCCGAGGCACTATTTAGTGAATCTTGGTCATTCATGCTTAAACCATTGTAAAAAGTATTAATTTGATGTACTTTTGTGAAACCATGTTGTGGACACTTTCTTAAAAGTTCCTTAAAACGGTCCCAAGATTCACTAAATGTTTCACCGTACTTTTGTTCAAAGGTAATGATTTCATTCCGCAAAGCGGTAGTACGTGAGGGTGGGAAAAAGTAGTTAATGAACTTGGTCTCTAAATCCGTCCACGTAAGAATACTTTGTGGCGGTTCCTTATCAAGCCAATTCCGGGGTTGTTCCTCTAAGGAGAAAGGAAAAAGTTGTAAGCGAATTACCTCTTGTGAAACCCCATTATACTTGACCGTATTAGTGAGATGAAGAAACCTTTTTATATGGTCATGAGGATCATCAAGCGAACGCCCCAAGAAAGGTTGAGCAGAGACCATTTGAATGAAGCCGAATTTGAGTTCAAAATTGTTGGCTCCAATCTCGGGTATGACAATAGCATCAGTGTTGCCCTCTACGTGCGATTGCAAAAGCTCGATCATTGGTTGATTGTCCATGGTGACAATAGGTGGAGTTATGACTTCGGGCTTGAATTGCTTTCTTCTTACGAGCACGAGTACGCATGCACACCTACAAAAGGAAGAGAAAAATAGACAAAAAATATTTTTGGTTTGTTTTCTCTTTTTTTGGATTTTTGAAATTTTTTTTTAATTTTTTATGGATTTTTGAAAATTTTTAAGCAAGAAAAATAACGTTCAAAAGTGAACAGATCCCAAAATCCAACGCATCTCTCACTAAAAACCGTTAATCTTAACGAAAAGAGCCGGCAGCGCCGCCATTTGATACAAGGTGTAGAAACTAGAAGGGGGTGGGGTTGAATAGTTTCTTATATTTACTTGTTTAAATGTGGTTTTCAAAAAAATCCTTTTTCAAAAACTTAGGCTTGAGGAAATATGTGAAATCTTCTTATGCACAATATGAACAATGATAGTGTAACTAAACTAATACTAACAAAAATATATGCACAAAGAATAAAGAATGTAAAGAGTTAAGGGTAAAGAAAGATCAAACCGAACACCAAGGATTTATAGTGGTTCGGCAACGAAGCTCACTCCTCGTTCCTACTCCACTCCTCGAGTACTCCTTACTCGAGATTTCACTACACAACAAGCTCCTTATGGTGGAGAAAACCGTACACGTCGCTTAACCAATTTCCGACTCTAAGCTAAAAGTCGAGCCCTAATCGTAGCTAGGACCAATCTACACAACTATACTTAGTACATACACAACTTCCAAATAGACACAACTACTTGGATCTTCACAACTATGACAAAACTACAAGTGTATAAAATTAGATCTTCAATGGATCTTTGGTGGTGGACTCAACACTTCACAAGGATAGTGTTCTTCTCTTTACACTTGGAGAGGAAGGGATGGAAGAACAAGATTCACTTCTTAAACAAGTAGTAATCAAACAAATGATCAAAGATTTGAGTGATTAAAGAAGAGAGTTTGAATCTGGAAATAGATGTGCAAAAGAGGTGAGTTGAAAAGCTAAGAATGGTCCACTATTTATATGACAAAAGAGCCAACGGCTATATCTGCCCGCGGTACCTTATCTTAGCCCGCGGTTCCTTATCGATAAGGAACCGCCTAGGCGCTAAGGTACCGTCGGACTAGACTCCGCTCCCTTTTTGTCCTTTAGTGGTGGAGGTCATATCTGGCTTAAAAAATATCCTTATAGAATATTCCTAACCAAATAAGAATATGCCATTTGAAAATTTTCAAATAATTAATTTAATAAAACATTTTCTTGAAAAGAATGTTTAATAAAAACATGTCACACTTAATAAAAAGTGAGTTTTAAGAAAAGATTAAATCACTTGATCACTTGATTAAGGTTAGTACTTGTTTATCCATACCTTAAGTGAAAATGGGTAAAATGAAAAATACTTGAACTCAAGAATTCGTTTTTCGTTGTTTTCGTAAATGCTTGTTTTTACATATTGTCGTAATCAAAACAAAACGAGAACGAAAAATGCAAGTAACGTTTTTAGGCATTATTTCATTAAGAATCTCCCCCTTTTTGATTCCGACAATACATAAACTCAATCACACAAAAAACAAGATTTTCGAAGACGAGTTTATTCATTTCTCCCCCTTTGCCGAAGCAAAAAGGTTGCACAAGTCGGTGTTGAAGAAACGGACTTTGCAAAGACTCCCCCTTGGTGCTTACTCCCCCTAGCTTGGGGCACCGAGGAATCGAGATATGGTGACAAGCTACATAGAAGGGTTAGTTGAACAATAGAAACAACCAACAATATATAGCAATAGGTCACAAAAAATAAAAGAGAAGAAAACACAAAGACAAAGATCCAAGATAGGTTACTAAAAGAACATCATACAAAGAAGTATGGAAAAAGAAACAAGCTAAAATCATAAATCTAATCCTAGTTTTTCTAGAATTCTAAGATTTGCTTGAATTTTGGTGTCTTGTGGATAAGCAACCAATGCTTATATGAAGGACAAGGTAATAGCGGAGGGTGGTGGTGGTGGCTTGTTGGAGATCTCATAATCATAGTGAAGAGGAGGCTTGATTAAGAGACTCTTGATGTAGCTCAACTCCTCATAGATGTGTGCCATAGCAAGATGTTGATATTGACAACATTGACAATATGTTCCATGGTGCATGACATTATCATGAGAAGGAGGAAGAACACTAAAGGGTGGTGGTGGAAGAAAAGAAGTTCCACAATCAACATTCTTGGTAGGAGAAATGTGATTAAGAGTGTTCTTGGGTGGGTTTGGATTGTAATGGTTTTTGGGTGAGTTGGGATTGAAAGCAATTGGAGAAAATGGAGGAGATTCAAGGCTTTCATTGGGAGAATAAGACATTTTGGATGTGAAGTAATGCAAAATGCTTATGGTTTAAATAGGGAAGGCTTAGGGTATTTTTGGGGTGGTCAAAGGGTTTGAAACAAAGATTCTCAAAAATGTTGGAGCAAATCTGGAGT
Organism: Glebionis coronaria; assembly: GCA_025667525.1. Classification (NCBI taxonomy): domain Eukaryota; kingdom Viridiplantae; phylum Streptophyta; class Magnoliopsida; order Asterales; family Asteraceae; genus Glebionis; species Glebionis coronaria. The sequence goes on from CM046878.1 coordinate 317,908,826, forward strand.
TTCAGACAAAAACCCGAAAAAGGAAGGCACTGTAGGCGGTTCCTTATCTAGGCTGGCGGTATCTTATCAATAAGGTACCGCGGTTCACATATGGAACCGCCTGCAGAGGCAGTGTTTGGTGTTTGGAGGAAGATTTTTCAACAAATCTTATTTTTCTAGTCTAACTTATCATAGGGATATGCTTAAAAGCAAAGATAGACAAAGAAAACATATGCAAACTTACCAAATAGAGATTTGACCAAAATACATGGATAAAAAAAAGCGATGTAGGAGGTGTGTAAGACAAGACCTTAATTCATGACACAATGATCCTCCATGATTCTATCTTGTTCTTGCTATGTTTGAGAGAATCAAACATATGAATTATGTGAACTCTAGATTAATAGCGAGAATCTATGAAAAATCATTTTTAGATTGAATTTACAATGTCAAACGAATTTCTAAACCATTTTTGAAAGAGACTTTGAGAATTTTGAAAAGGAGAAGAGAGGGTTTTTCAAAAAGAGTTTGGAAGACTCAATGACTCAAAGTGGTACAAGAAGACACACAAAAAATAAAAGAAATTAAGGTAGATATTCCATTAATCCTAGACCTAGACGCAAGTAATTAAAAGGTTCCCTCTTAAGTGGCTTAGTGAAGATGTCGGCTGAGTTGTCCTCGGAGGATACCTTCTCAATTGAAATGTTCCCCTTTTGAACATTATCCCTAAGGAAATGATGTCTAATTTCTATGTGTTTGGTTCGCGAATGTTGCACGGGATTCTTGCTAAGGTCTATAGCGCCTTTATTATCGCACATGATGGGAACATCATCAAGAGAAATCCCGTAATCAACAAGCGTTTGCTTCATCTATAGAGCTTGTTGGCATGCTTTTCCGGCACTCACATACTCGGCTTCCGTGGTGGATATTGCAAGAGCGGTTTTTTTTCTTGGAGAACCAAGAAGTTAAACAACAACCCATGAAGGTACAAACTCCACTAGTACTTTTCCGGTCCACATAGTCTCCCACATGATCCGAGTCCGCATAGAAAATGGTTTCTACGCCGGTCCCTTTAATGTATCGGAAGATACGCTTAACCGCTTCAAGGTGAGAGGTTTTGGGAGCCTCTTGGAAGCGAGCACAAAGGCAAACACTAAACATGATATCCGGTCGACTTGTCGTTAGGTACAACAAACTACCAATCATATCTCTATATTTGGTGTTGTCTACCGACTCACAATCATCATCTACGGTGAGTTTAGTATCCGAGGCCATAGGGGTCTTCATTGGTCTAGATTCTTCTAATCCAAATTTCTTTAGCATTTCTTTAGCGTACTTAGATTTACTAAAGAAAATACCATCGTCCATTTGTTTAATTTGGAGTCCTAAAAAGAAGTTAAGTTCTCCCGTCATACTCATTTCAAACTCATCATGCATGATTTTGGCAAAGTCATCACACAATTCTTGACAAGTTGATCCAAATATAATGTCATCAACATATATTTGTACGATTATGAGGTGAGGACCTTTCTTCTTTGTAAAGAGTGTATTGTCTACCATTCCCATGGTATACTCATGTTTAACAAGAAACGCTTTAATTCTATCATACCAAGCTTTGGGTGCTTGTTTGAGTCTATAAAGTGCTTTTTTAAGCTTGTAAACATGGTCCGGTTTCTCAAAATCAATGAAGTCGGGAGGTTGAGCCACATATACCTCCTCATTGATCAAACCGTTAAGAAATGCACTCTTTACATCCATTTGTTGAAGCTTAAAATCTAAGGCACAAGCATAGGCTAAAAGGATTCTAATAGATTCTAATCTAGCTACCGGTGCATATGTCTCGTCATAATCAATCCCTTCTTGTTGATTATAGCCTTGTGCTACAAGTCTAGCTTTGTTACGAGACACCACACCATTCTCATCTAACTTATTCCTATATACCCATTTGGTTCCAATAATGGTAGAACTTCTAGGTGGAGGAACAAGTTCCCAAATATCATTGGCAACAAATTGATTCAATTCTTCTTGCATCGCAATGACCCAACTCTCGTCCGTCAAAGCTTCTTTAACATTCTTTGGTTAAATCAAGGAGACGAAACAAAAGGAGTTGCTTTGGTTTTGGACTTGAGATCTTAGGGTCCTTTGATTTAAGTCACCAATGACATTATTGAGAGTATGATCCCTAGACTCCTTAATGTTTACTTCCTTTTCAACACTAAGGTCTTCAACTCCTATTTTTCTAACCTCTTTGGCTTTAACTACTTCTAATTCATCTAAGTCATCATCAACCAATGGTGGTGTCTTGGGTGAAGGAGGGGTTTCATCAAAGGTTACGTTGAGTGATTTTTCAATAACCCCCGAGGTTCTATTTAGGACTATGTAGGCTTTGCTAGTTTGGGAATAACCTAAAAGGATACCTTCGTAAGACTTTGGGTCAAACTTGGTAAGGTAGTCTTTGGTGTTGAGGATAAAGCACTTGCTTCCAAACACCCTAAAGTATTCCAATGAGGGTTTCTTACCTTTAAGAATCTCATAAGGGGTCTTTCCTAGGAAAGGTCGAATAAGAATTCGGTTGAGAATATAAGTCGATGTGTCCACGACATTGCACCAAAACTTTTGAGGCAAAGATTGCTCGTTTAACATCGTCCTACTCATCTCTTGGAGAGTCCTATTCTTCCTTTCAAGTACCCCATTTGATTATGGAGTGCGAGGAGCCGAGAAGTTATGGGTAATACCATGAGCTTCACAAAAGGCACCAAATTGCACTTCATTATCAAATTCCCTACCATGATCCGTCCTAATAGAAACACTTGGACATCCTAGTTGATTTTGAATTCTTCGACTAAATATTTCGAAATGATCGAAAGCTTCATTCTTAGATGCCAAAAATCTAGTCCAAGTGAATCTAGAATAGTCATCAACTATAACTAGGGTATAAAGGTTACCTCCATAACTCCGTATGGCGGAAGGTCCAAAAAGAGCCATATGTAGGAGCTCTAAGCACCGAGATGTCGAAACCAAATTCTTGTCTTTGTGACTTGAGTGAACTTGCTTTCCAACTTTGCAAGCATCACAAAAGTGACTATCAAACTTAATCTTGGGGAGGTGTCTTACCAACTCCTTAGAGACTAAATATTGAATTAAACGCCTATTAGCGTGACCTAATCTCCTATGCCAAAGAGTAGAACTATCATCTATAGTCGCAAGACATATGTTGTCTTTTGACTTCTTATTGACCTTCATAACATAAAGCCCATGCTTTCTAACACCTTTTCCAATGACTTTTCCATCTTTTACGATTTCACTGTCATGTTCCGAAAAGATGACCTTACACTTATTATCACAAATTTGACCTATACTTAAAAGGTTAAACCCTAAGTTATCTACGTGCTCAACATTTTCAATGGTCATGGAGTCAAGAGAAACCGTACCTTTGCCAATGGTAGACTACTAGTGAATGTAACGTTACCTCCATCATATGCTTTGTAATGCCATAACAAACTTCGATTATCCGTCATATGTTTAGAACATCCACTATCCTTAATCCACTCATCGGGCTCCAAATCAATTCCTAAGCATATCTAGGTAACAACGCACAAGATCAAACATTTGGTCCCCAATATCTCATGGGTCAAAATTGTTAGTTCCAAACATCCCTTGCATTTGGTTGGGATGCATGAATGAAGGATGGGTTCCCCACGGAGAACAAAATGGAGGAGGGTAGTAATTCATGTAACCATTTTGTTGTTCATTATTTCTCCTAGGTGTATTTGATCTAGGTTTAGAGTTATGATCATTTCTTCTAGGTGTTGGGGTTTTACTTCTAGATCGTGAATTGTTTTGATTATCTCTTCTAGGCGTTGTCGTTCTACTTCTAGGCTTAGACTCATTCCGTACTCTAGGTGGAGTAGAAGATGGTCTAGATAAACTTCTATTTCCCATGAGAGGTTTACTTAATGGCTTGTAGAACTTACCAATAACATTGTCGTCAAGTATGGGTAATTTTTATCTTATTAACAATAAGATGCTTTGGTTTTTCATCTAACTTAGATTTTTCAGAAAGTTCAGGATTTTCACCAAAATCATCCTCTGCCCGCGGTACTTTATCTATGGCGGCGGTTCCATAGTGATAAGGAACCGCGCCATACAATTTGGAACCGCGTACAGTGGGCGTTTTTTGTGAAAACCTGACTTGTTTTGGTTCACTAGTTGAGGCTTCATTTGAGTTAAAACCTAGACCAAGTCTTTCCTTAGAATGAACTTGTTTGTTTAACATATCATCAAGAGCACTAGTACCTTTCATGAACTTTTCCAATTTAATGGAGGTGCTCTTGAGATCTTCATTCTCTAATCTAAGTTTCTCACAACTTAAGCAACCTAAATCTACTTCTTTATTTTTCTCAAGTATTGCCAATTTCTCCCTAAGTTAATTGATCTCATTTTCAAGCTTAGTTTTGGTTGATTTTAAGGTTTTATTATTTTCTATGAATTTAAGACTAAGTTTGTGTAAACTATCATATTTGCCTTCAAATTCAATATCATCAAAAGTGGAACTATCATTGCTATAATATTCGGTTTCAGAATGTACCTCTTTAGAAGTGTGAGCCATAAGACATTTCTCCTCTTTGGGGTTGTCATCATCCTCTTCACCGCTATCGCTCCAAGCGCCACTAACGAACGCCATGTGGTTCTTATCGCGAGCGGGCTTTGGACAATCACTAATGAAGTGATTTGGATCACCACATCTAAAGAAATTCCTATCACCTTTTTCGTTCTTGACAAACCGATTCTTTGACAATGGTTTCTTGTCATAGTTGGGTTGCCTAACGTGTTGACCTCGTCTCTTGAAGAACTTCTTGAAATCTCTCACCGCCAATGCATACTCCTCGTCATCGCTTTCCGAGGAACTATCATGGTCACTTTGTGCCTTCTTGGCTTTAAGTGCAAGAGATTTCCTTTCACTCTTGGTTTTCACTAATTCCGAGTCCTTCAAAATTATCATCTCATGAACCTTCAAGTTGCCTATGAGTTCATCGAGTGATAAAGTTGAGAGATATTTCGATTCTTTAATCGCCGTGACTTTTGCTCTCCACTTTGGATGTAAAGCCCTTAGAAACTTCCTAACATTGTTCTTGCTTGAAAAACCTTCATCGAGTGCTTTTAGACTAGTAATAATAGTGTTAAACCTAGCAAATGCACTATCAATAGTTTCATCTTCTAAGATGACAAATTGTTCATATTGTTGGACAAGAAGATCGATTTTGCTTTCTTTGACTTGGCTATTACCTTGGTGGGTTACTAAAAGATTGTTCCAAATATCTTTAGCGGTTTCACACATAAAAATTCTTTCATACTCTTTCTTAGGCAAAGCATTATAAATCACCATTTTAGCCTCATTATTTTTTGAAAGTTTCTTTTTAGTATCGTCATTAGCTTTGTCAAAAGTGACCAATTTTTTTGTTTTAGAAACTTCATTAAATTGAAAGGGTAAAAAATCACCATTGGTAATAACATGCCAAAGATCTAAATCTTTTGATTTCACATAAGTTTCAAATCTATTTTTCCAATAAATAAAACTATCGGTTTCAAAAAGTGGTGGTCTTTGCATAGATTGCCCTTCTAGGTATTTGTTGGAATCCATAGATCGATTCAAGTTTTAAAATACAATATACTTTAAAAATTCTTGAGCAACCCGATCTGATACCAATTGTAGAAACTAGAAGGGGGGGGGGGTTGAATAGTTTCTTATATTTACTTGTTTAAATGTGGTTTTCAAAAAATCCTTTTTCAAAAACTTAGGCTTGAGGAAATATGTGAAATCTTCTTATGCACAATATGAACAATGATAGTGTAACTAAACTAATACTAACAAAAATATATGCACAAAGAATAAAGAATGTAAAGAGTTAAGGGTAAAGAAAGATAAAACCGAACACCAAGGATTTATAGTGGTTCGGCAACGAAGCTCACTCCTTGTTCCTACTCCACTCCTCGAGTACTCCTTACTCGAGAGTTCACTACACAACAAGCTCCTTATGGTGGAGAAAACCGTACACGTCGCTTAACCAATTTCCGACTCTAAGCTAAAAGTCGAGCCCTAATCGTAGCTAGGACCAATCTACACAACTATACTTAGTACATACACAACTTCCAAATAGACACAACTACTTGGATCTTCACAACTATGACACAACTACAAGTGTATAAAATTAAATCTTCAATGGATCTTTGGTGGTGGACTCAACACTTCACAAGGATAGTGTTCTTCTCTTTGCACTTGGAGAGGAAGGGATGGAAGAAATAGATTCACTTCTTAAACAAGTAGTAATCAAACAAATTGTAACACCCTCAAATTTATACAACTCAATACAACGGAAGACTAGTTGGTGTTACGGATAGCACATTACTCACATCATAGACAACGCTTAAAAATCGCGTCGTTTAATAATAACGCATTTCCATTCATAAATATTAAAGTTACATAGGTCCCAAGTCATTACATTTCATACAAGTTTTACAAAGAATTTGAATGAAAATTATTTTTTAAGTGCGGGCCATGAATTCTTGTTTTCTTCCCGAGAATTACCTTCAAGTACCTGAGATAAAACATGTTAAAAGAAAAGGTCAGCGATAACGCCGAGTGAATTCATAGAGTTTGATAAAATGATTTTCGTACACCCGAAGGTTATCGTAGTTCCGGCAAAGTATGAATGGAAATCCGCGTTTATGTCTCAAGTTTGATGCTCGAATAAAAGAGATTTTGATTTCGATTTTTAAAACTAATTTTAGCGACTAAAAAAACTAACAATAATTTTAATTCTAAAGGAAGCAACAAGTAGTGTAATTAAATCTATAGGAACAAGCAAACGGTTACAAGGCTAAAATATAAATCTAAAGCATATGCGTAACTAGGTCTAATGAATAGAATATTACAAGTGAATAGTGTTTTTGAGTGACAAATTATACACGTTTATGATAAAAAGTAATCTTCTGAAATTTCAGCTAGTCTTAGTTTCCTTACCTTGGGTTGGCGTTCGCGCCTAAAAATAAGGTGCCAAAACCGTCTAGCCGGAGCGTCCACGTGTTTTGGTCAAGCCCAACCTACTTTTTTCACACAACTAATATATCCACCAAAACATGTAAATTAGCCCTTAGTGAAGATGTTAAACAAAACTAAGGACTAATTTCACCACTTAATCAACACCATACGCACATATAGTAATCCACCCACCAAACCTAAATAAGCATACTAATTAACTACTCGCACCTAATTAAATCTACCCTATCAAAAACTAAGCTAAACATAGCAAACGATGAAATAATAATAAGCGAATTATAAAAAGATAAAGAAAAAGGAAAGAAAGTAGAACCCGTAATTAGCTCGGTTTCATCCAGATATGATGACGGCTCTATCGAAGATCAAATTAAAAGAAATCTAAACTTTTAATAATAAAACTACTTTTTCTATTTTTACGAATATGTATAAAAACATTTTTATAAAATATAATATAAATTCAAGACTCAAATGAAAAAGAAAAAAAAAAACATTATGACATAAAAGAAGAGTTTCAAATACTAGATCAAATGCATAGAATTAAGAAAAGAAAAGAAAAAAAAAGTATAATTGATACTTACTTATGTTAAATGGAAATCATTTATTAAATTGCTAGAGAATTAAAACATTGTTGACTACTGATTTGAAGAAAGTGACGTTTAAAAGATGATTACAAAAATGAACATTAACTACCCTTTATTGAAACCAAATGAAGATAATTGAATGCAGGACATAAAAAATATAAATGATTCAATAGGATGGACACAACAACCGAATCATATACAACCCATAAATTAAACATCATTATGACCTTCTCCGAATCTCGAGCATAACAAGATCGTAAACCCAGAAATCACCCACAACATTATTATGAATAAAAAAAACTTCAACGAATGCAAACACAACAAAAACTGCCAAACACGAATTCAAACTAACTTTAAACCCATATGTAGATCACACCAAAAATCAAACATAAACTACTGATTAATCAAACCCATTTCACAATCATAAACTGAAATCGAAACTTGCATCTTCATAAATGTAATAAAAAAACAGGAATAAGAAAAGGATCAATAGAATTTATTTTAAAACTACTCCTAAATTTATCACTAAATCTAACCTAAAGAAAGGAGATAAGGTCCCACCTTTAGAATGAAGTATGCGTTTCATATAAGCCAACAAAAAAATGATCTCCTTTTGGTGGGCCTTGCTTGCTGCATATATTATTGGGCCAGTTGCTATGCTGTTGGGCTGTGTTGTATTAATGGGTCGGTCCGACCCATTTAAATGGTGTCGGGCCGGCCCAATAAAATATAAAGGCATCGCATGACTCGATTTTCCGTCTTCTTTCCATTTCTCGTGTTCGTTTTGGCTCTTTGGCTTCGTCTTTGCTCATTTTCTTCATATTCGTACCTACAATAATAAATAGCACAAATAAACGATAAATGCACTATAAATACACGTTTTGCTATTTATTATACCAAAAATGAAGGGATATTAGCACTAAAAACTTGAACAATTACGTGTCTAACACACCCCTACACTTAAACACGTTGCTTGCCCCCAAGCAACTATTATCACAAATGCTAAATCCAAAAACAAATTAAAACTACTTTATTCGAAATTGCTCTTAAAAATAAAGATTCATAGTGACCCGCCATGCTTGACTTTTTATTCAAGGTATAAGGATCATAGAACGGGAAACACGCAAACTGGGTGTCTCCCGGGAATAAATATCGTCATCCTCTTTTTATTACTCACAACTAAGCTAAGATTCCTTGTGCAAACTTACGGCAAAATGCTAACACTACTTATACTAATAACCTATGTAAATATAACTTTTCACTCCTATAATTTTAAAAGATTAGGCAAGTGTGTTCATTTTCAAATTTTTGATCGTTCAAATCGACATTTGTTATCGTTGCCTAATCATCTAAGTGGAATATTAGACTCACCGAAAATAACGAGATTTAAGATTCAAAAATGGCCTTTCCCATGTAGCGGCTTTCTTCTCGGAACGTCCCAACCTAATCAGTTAAGTGCCCGGGCTTTTGACACCCCACGGAGAGTAGTACCGGGATCGGCGGGATTTTGAAATCAAAGATCTTGAAATCACCGCTAAGCTAATAAAAGACACTTAGATGAAAAAACAACGACGGTAATTAGAGAATGAAGATTCAAAGGAGAGATCACTCCATGTAGCGACTTTCTTCTCAGCTTGTCCTTTAGCAAAGCTTAGGAGGCTAGGTTTTTACACCCTCGAGAATAGTATAGGAGCTCACGGGACCTTTGACTTCTACATTCTCAATTACCGTCTAAACTCTTATACAAAATTGACGAATTCTAGTTCAACTTCGGATTTAAATTTAAGAAAAAGCAAGTTTCTCACAATTATAATTAAAGCAACAAAAACATAAAACTCTTATTCATATATATATATATATATATATATATATATATATATATATATATATATATATATATATATATATATATATATATATATATATTTTAATTAATTAAATTTTTTTTTTTTGCTACTTTTTTGTTTCTCTTTTTTTTTCTTTGCTATTTTTTTTTGTTTCTCTTTTTTTTTCTTTTCTTCTTTTTTTTTTCAATTTTTTTTCGACATATTTATTCACGCAACATTATTTCAAAATTAAGAAAGTATGCTTTCACTCAAATTTAAATAAAAAGTTGAACTAGGACTCTATATCAAAATTGCATAAGAATTCATTTTTTTGCATAACAACATAATTTTTAACGTTCAAAAGCTTGAAAAAAACACACTTATTTAATCTAGTTACAATCTAGGAGGAAAAGCCACAGGTTATTCATATAAGCTCTAAAGAGAACCAACTACTCCACGTTTAGCATTTTCATTTGCATAAATCCTAAAAGCTCAGTCTAAAAGTTAAGGGAGCAGCCAGATCAACACTCAGGCAGAGTCAGGATCCCCTTTGTTCTAGCCTACGGGACAAGTCAATCACGCACGGTCAAAAACGTTTTATTATTATTAATAAAATAAAATAAAAATAGACATTTGATCAAAATAGGATGCTAGAGGGCAAACAAGTAGGCATGAATATGATCCATATGATATAAACCCCCCTACACTTAGAACCGAACATTGGCCTCAATGTTCAAAAGTGATAAGGTGCTACCCCTACACTTAAGAACACAAAAGGCTAATGCTAGAATTCCAAGTGTAAGAAGGAGAACATAATCAAATATGTATGGATAAAGATGAGAACTGAGTACTCCCCTGATATAGACATGAAGATCGATCGGAGACTGAATGAAGAAGATGATGGAAAACAGCAACATCAACCTTCTGAAAGTCTTCTCGATCCAAGGGAACCTGCACACAAAAACAAAAACCAACAAGCACACATGGAGAGAAGCACACGCCCCTACACTTATGTTAGAAAATAAATAAAAAGGATAGATCATCGGGTTGCCTCCCGAGAAGCGCTTGTTTTTGTTAACCGAGTCACGAGCCTGACTCGACCCCGAATTAAATGGTCCATGGGGAAGCAAGAGAATCACCACTGGCTCAAAACAGATATGCCAGGGTCAAAGATCTTATCCTCATTACCGGATGAGAATAAAGAAGAAGAATCCACAGTATAAGTGAAGAAAAGCAAAAGAATTCTTATAACATACGAGAAATAGGTATACAGGCGATCCTTAAGAATACTCGTCTTCGCCAAGGGCGGGAGGGTGGGAGAAAAAGATATCAAAGTGTCACCCGAGGACACTTGAGAGACACTCAAAGCAAGAGTCGATGGGGTAACCGGTAAAACATCACAAGTAATAGCAACATCAACGTCTCCTCCAGGATCAAAACACTCATCCTCATTTCCTGGTATGAAATGAGGCGATTAAAAGCGATACATCACCTGCTTGGGTGTGCACGCAGTAGGACGGGGTGGCAACATAATATGAGAAATATCAGAAGAAATATCGACCACCCGCGTCACCTCTCCAGACCAAATCAAACGGAAGGTAGGGTCAAATCTCTCCACCCCCTCAACGATGGGAGGTGGCATGGCTAACAAAGAATGCTCATCAATAGCAAGAGAGTCGGAGCTATCAATGTCCTCAATCCCCTCTTCAAAGAGAGGATTCACCTCACTAGAGATGTAGGCGTCATCAAAATCAAATAAAGGGTTCGAATAAATCTTGAAAGTTTCCTTTTGAACTTCTTCATCGGATAGTGACTCGTCATCACTAGAAGTAAAATCATCATCGAGATCAAAAAGGGGATTAGAGAAAGCCAAAGAATCGTCTCCCAAGATGTCGGTGGGAGGTAATGAATCATCACTAGAAAGAGATTCACACTCATCGTCACTATCGGAAGCAACCGTAGGCTCACTTTGGATTAGAATAAGAATCTCATCACAAGGAATAGTGATAAGACCCTCATCCCCTATGATGAGAGAGGCATCAGTCTCCGTAGTGGAAGAATCGAGAATAGGAGTGGTTGAATCCTTAGGCTCGAGAGCCGGAAAGTCGAGAGAAGGAATTACAATTGCACTAGGACATTGAGCACAAAGATCATTCCAAGAAATAGAATTCTCATCGTCATCATCATAATAATAGTAAGAACACACAAGATGAGGAGTATAATCACTAAGATTAGATACTTGCTCTTGTCGTTGTCGCTCCTTCAATGCATCTCTTAGTTGAATTAATTCGTCATTAAGTTGCAAAAGAAGGGCTTGTCTTTCGTCATTCAGATTCAAAGAAGGTTGATGATCGAGGGTGTTTTGTGGGGGCTCAAAATTTTGAAAACCGGAATTATAGCACGGATGTGGCTCATAGTAATTCATCGGTTGAGAAAAATTAGAACACGGATTTAGTTCATAATAATCCATCGGTGAAGAAAAATGAGGACACGGATTTGGCTCATAATAATTCATTGGCTGACAATAAGAAGTATCGTGAGGGCCCCCACAATGATTGCAACACGGGTATTGATAAAAACCCGGTGCATGTTGCGGATACGGATCGTCATATGTGGGAGAGTGTGAGATAGTGTCATTAGAGGTGAAGTGTGAATTGGTCCAATTGCAAAATGAACAATGTCCAAATTCGTGATTAGGTATAGCCATACCGCACCGCTCGCATGAACACCAATAACATGATTGACTATCAGACGACCCACACCCTATACAATATGAATCCATGAAGAATTAAAAATAAGAGGGGTTGAGAAAAAGAATTAAACACAATAGAGGATAAAGAGGAATATTTTTTTAAATTTTTTTTTATGATATATATAGTAACAAAGAAAATAAAATAAAATAAGAAAATATTTTTGGTTTTTGTAAATTATATATATATATATATATATATATATATATATATATATATATATATATATATATATATATATATATATATATATATATATATATATATATATGTTTAAAAAAAAATTTATTATATATATATATATATACAAATACGAAAATAAACTTTCAAAAAGAAAGGATCTTCAAGTCACTAACTAAAAACACAACGCAAACATCACTACACACTTCCCCGGCAGCGGCGCCATTTGATAAATTCGTTTTTCGTACACCCGAAGGTTATCGTAGTTCCGGTGAAGTATGAATGGAAATCCGCGTTTATGTCTCAAGTTTGATGCTCGAATAAAAGAGATTTTGATTTCGATTTTTAAAACTAATTTTAGCGACTAAAAAAAACTAACAATAATTTTAATTCTAAAGGAAGCAACAAGTAGTGTTATTAAATATATATGAACAAGCAAACGGTTACAAGGCTAAAATATAAATCTAAAGCATATGCGTAACTAGGTCTAATGAATAGAATATTACAAGTGAATAGTGTTTTTGAGTGACGAAATTTACACGTTTATGATAAAAAGTAATCTTTTGAAATTTCAGCTAGTCTTAGTTTCCTTACCTTGGGTTGGCGTTCGCGCCCAAAAATAAGGTGCCAAAACCGTCTAGCCAGAGCGTCCACGTGTTTTGGTCAAGCCCAACCTACTTTTTCACACAACTAATATATCCACCAAAACATGTAAATTAGCCCTTAGTGAAGATGTTAAACAAAACTAAGGACTAATTTCACCACTTAATCAACACCATACGCACATATAGTAATCCACCCACCAAACCTAAATAAGCATACTAATTAACTACTCGCACCTAATTAAATCTACCCTATCAAAAACTAAGATAAACATAGCAAACGATGAAATAATAATAAGCGAATTATAAAAAGATAAAGAAAAAGGAAAGAAAGTAGAACCCGTAATTAGCTCGGTTTCATCCAGATATGATGACAGCTCTATCGAAGATCAAATTAAAAGAAATCTAAACTTTTTATAATAAAACTACTTTTTTCCTATTTTTACGAATATGTATAAAAACATTTTTATAAAATATAATATAAATTCAAGACTCAAATGAAAAAGAACAAAAAAACATTATGACATAAAAGAAGAGTTTCAAATACTAGATCAAATTCATAGAATTAAGAAAAGAAAAGAAAAAAAAATTATAATTGATACTTACTTATGTTAAATGGAAATCATTTATTAAATTGCTAGAGAAATAAAACATTGTTGACTACTGATTTGAAGAAAGTGACGTTTAAAAGATGATTACAAAAATGAACATTAACTACCCTTTATTGAAACCAAATGAAGGTAATTGAATGCAGGACATAAAAAATATAAATGATTCAATAGGATGGAAACAACAACCGAATCATATACAACCCATAAATTAAACATCATTATGACCTTCTCCGAATCTCGAGCATAACAAGATCGTAAACCCAGAAATCACCCACAACATTATTATGAATAAAAAAAACTTCAACGAATGCAAACACAACAAAAACTGCCAAACACGAATTCAAACTAACTTTAAACCCATATGTAGATCACACCGAAAATCAAACATAAACTACTGATTAATCAAACCCATTTCACAATCATAAACTGAAATCGAAACTTGCATCTTCATAAATGTAATAAAAAACAGGAATAAGAAAAGGAACAATAGAATTTATTTTAAAACTACTCCTAAATTTATCACTAAATCTAACCTAAAGAAAGGAGATAAGGTCCCCCCTTTAGAATGAAGTCTGCGTTTCATATAAGCCAACAAAAAAATGATCTCCTTTTGGTGGGCCTTGCTTGCTGTGTATATTATTGGGCCAGTTGCTATGCTGTTGGGCTGTGTTGTATTAATGGGTCGGTCCGACCCATTTAAATGGTGTCGGGCCGGCCCAATAAAATATAAAGGCATCGTTTGACTCGATTTTCCGTCTTCTTTCCATTTCTCGTGTTCGTTTTGGCTCTTTGGCTTCGTCTTTGCTCATTTTCTTCATATTCGTACTTACAATAATAAATAGCACAAATAAACGATTAATGCACTATAAATACACGTTTTGCTATTTATTATACCAAAAATGAAGGGATATTAGCACTAAAAACTTGAACAATTACGTGTCTAACAGAGTTTAATAAAATCCATCAATATATCATTGGTATAAAATTATTACCAAAAATCATTTTGTACAAATCATTGTAATAGGCCGTAAAATAGCCAAAGTCATTTTTATACAAATCCTTATCGAAAATCATAATATAGGCATTTGCCTTAAAAATCATTATACGAGCCAATGTCGTTAAAAACATCATACAATACGTTTTGTAACGTTATATAGATTAAATAAAAACCGTTATATGAATATGGTTATATAAAACCAAAACACGAACATAATATCAATAGTATGACCCCGTATTGCTAGTCAGGCAATACATCGTAATTCGGTGCGTCTAGTAGTATTTCGTTAATTGGATTATTATAAGCCGCATGACATTGTTACCTTACTAAACCAAACAACGGGTAGCTAGCCCGAAACTCAATTTTCCCATCTAAATTAGCGTGTCGTCACAAAGGTCACGCTATGGAAATCTTCTCATACATAAATTCACTTACCAATCAATGTGGCACGACGGGGATCAACCGTCAAGGCGCGGACTGGGGTGATCGTCCCCAAATAGTACTATTATATGCATAAGAGTCTACCAAATCCCGGTAGTTCACAATTCATGCTAATGGGACTTTTAGTGACATAACCTAACTTTAGTAATCCATTTTATCTCATTTATCGGGTCATTTAATCATTTATCGGGTCATACAATCGGGTCATACAATCATTCGGGTCTAAATCAATAAACAAACAATCGGGACAAATGGTGTCCCATTTTATAAAAACTAACATATTATCTCCCTCGCGGGTTTATCAAACATTTCATAAAAACATTTAAAAGAGTGCGAGGCTATGAACTTACGTTGATGTGGGAAGGCGAATTATCGGCAATTCGGACGTACGGTACGTGCTTCAATCACGGAAACCTAGACAAATAATACTCGTCTTAGACTCATGTCCAATGACTTTATAAAAATAACAATTATGTATCCATATGATGATTTTATATATATGATGATCGAGTGGGTTTACATATTCTCGTTTACTCATTTTAGTGTTATGTGTCGATAACTTTTATACTAGTTTACTAGTTTTACCTATTTACATATTTTAAGTCCAATAAACTTATTATAAGTCTTTTAACTTGTATTAATCCATTTTATACTTGTATTATCAGTATTTGTACTTTACATGTTGGGCCCAAATGGGTTAATCCCAATAAATAAGTTTATAAGTGTTTTAGCCCATTTTTGTTGTATTATTAGTCCAATAACGTTAACTTAGCCCGTTAATGTCTGTATGTTATATAGTTCGGGTTTTATCGGTTTTTGCCTGTTATATATTCTTATATATCAGTATATGAGTTTATAAAAGTTTACATTAGACGGGTCCAACCGTCTAATTTTTATTTAACCAAAAACGTTAATTTTACGGTAATAGTCGAAAAAGTCGTAAAAATCATGTTTATAGTTTTATAACTTATAAAACTTATCAAACTACCATTTTTATAAAATGTCCATTTATTTATCATTATATATATTTATATAAATGTATTATATGAGTTAATGAGTTTTAATTCACATTTTATACTATTTTTATTTGAGTGCTTATATAATACTATTATACTTTAATTTCCAAAATCTGATTTTTATTTTCATGTTCACCAAAACGGCCATATCTAAAGTTCTATATGGAGATAGAAGCTCAAATTTTTATGACATAAACTACATGATATGTGCTCCATTTAACTCTCCTATAGCTACTGTTCAATCAGCCTCTAAGTAGTTTCTAAAAATCGTCCAAAACAGTGAACTCAGATTTGTACTCTAAACTTGTTTTGATCATATCTCACTCATCCTAATGATTCTATTGCATGGCCAAATCTCACATGTGTAAAAGACATATTACGTACTGTATATCCATTTTTTGATGCTATTTTATCAGTTCATCACATGGTTTTTTACTGTTTTATACAGCCTACCATTTAAGCAAGATTTAACCATTTTTACATATAGTTTTTCATCTTTTTACCCATGATTATCAACACCAAATCCCCACATAATATTTTTAATCATCATTCATCATCATATACATATACATAAATAAAGAAATTACAAGATTACATAATCAAAATAACAAGAGGATAGGAAGAAACAATCTCTATACCACCAATAGTGATGAAAAGATGAGTTTTTGATGAACAAGACTTGGTTCTTGTTACCAAATCTTCAACTTTAGCAAGGAAACTTCTTTGGTCCTTTGAATGGATGAACACCCACAAGAAATCAGCCCTTGAACCTCATGAAAACTCCTTTTTAGTTGTTAAGATCATCTCAAATCATCATGTGTTCAATAGGTTATCATCATATGCAACTTATACATATGATTTGTGGTTAAGATTTTTGATCAATGGTGGTGTTTTTGATGTATATAGGACGTTCAAGGAGACAGTAGAGAGAAAATAAAGTGGTTTGCATGTATGAGAATGAGAGAAATGGTTTTGGGAGCTTGTTTGTTGGTTTTGGTGAAACTAGATGGACATGTGTCCATTTAGTGCATGTTTGCTTGCCACCAAAGGGTGGTAAAGCTTATGTTGGAAGCCACTTGTATAGGGGTGGGCAAGTGTAAACTTGTCCCATCCCTATTAATTTACGGGTACTCCTCGATTATAGTTTCCTCTATTTGCGTGCCCTCGAGTCGTTTTACGAAAAACATTTTTATAAATTATGAATCAACGGCACAACACGAATCTAATAAAAATTGTCTCATTAAAAACGGAGTTCGAAAACGTAAATACGTAATCCTAAGGTTTTCGGTTTAGTCGTGAAGGACGTTAAATTATAATCGTAAGTCCTAATCTCTTCTCGTAAATTTTTGAGTTTATGAACCAACTCAAATTTAAAATCCCAAAATAATATTTACGGATAAATTTATTTCCTGAAATGTCGGACTGTCACCAAAATGGTGTATGTAAACGTAAGCACGTAAAGTAGAATCCTCCGGTTTAGACGTAGTCGATGCTACTTCAAGACGTAAATCCAAATTTCTTCCCATAAATGAGTGAGTTCATAATATAACATTAAAATAATATTTTCAAATAATATTTGAGAATAAAATATCAACCATAAATTGACGGATTGTCACAGCATTTACCCCTAAACATGATCTTTGTGCTCAAAGATCATCTTACCTTACTACTCGCTTCTTATAGAGTTAAAGCCATGTGGGTATTTCCTCCACATTCGGTCTTTTCTCACAAGTGTAATTCATTACAATACGCGAGTTTCATCAAACATAACTACGGGAATAAGATCATGCTTAATGTTGACTTACTTTCTCTATCCATGATGTTCACGGGTTTTTGATGAATGCAACTTTTCGCCGATCTAAACTTTACTAAGAAACAATCAGATTTTCACTTGATAGACATTTTATCAAGTTCGATATACGAAACATATTTTACGCAGCTCTTGAAGTCCTAGGGTAGATCCAGCTTATATGCCTTTCAACCCCAACTTTTACATCATCTCAATGGTCCCATACAACGAGGACTTATATCCCATGATCTTTCAGATCATTAATTCATTTTTCCAAGGTTAAAATTTTTGGCATAACTTCGCTACCCATCTGGCACTTCAAGATCTACATTTCATATTCACATAACCTCCTGCCTACTACCGGCAGTCAATAATCAAATCCTAATTTCAACAATCATTTCAGGTCTCGCGGGTCGAGTATTTTGTAAGGTTAGGTTGCCATCATAGGAAACCTTAAACCTAAAAGACATGTCCAACTCACAATGGGTGTATGTCGGGTGTCTTCATCTCAATTCCTTCTCACAGATGCTCTAATATTTAGATCCTAACAAGATTCAATCTCGATCCTAATACGATGATTATCAATGATAATCTCTCCAAAAGAAAACGATTATATGGTTTATTACCAAAGGTCAATCATTCAAACATAAAACAAGACTTCTAGTATTTTGTATCGTTACTTTACCTCGTCCCTTCGATTGGGGTGGTACACAGTACTCTCATCAAGATTCGTTCTAAATGACTTCTGAGCAAATCTCTAGAAATTCAATGCGAAGATAGGATCTTGATAGAGATGATCGATACAGGCACACCATGTTTACATAAATCCTTTAAATACAAAAGAGTCAATTTCTTCATCAAGAATCTATCATTAACAGGAATTATATTAGCAGATTTGGTCAGTCTGTCGACGATGACCCAAATCGAATCAATATTCAGATGATGACCTTTGCAATAGCTAGACGTTTACTAATGTAGGAGGCGGTATCTGCCTTCATAATTTGCCATTAGTACAAACGACCTTTTATACATTCAACGTCATCGGGTTCTCAATTTTAATGGTTCACATTAGCCGCGAACCCCTTTTATTATCTATATTATCCTTTTTATAAGTATCAACTATTTTTATATTGTTCGGCAATTTATTTTGCACCTTCATTATTAAGAAATACATCGTAATTGATTCTTTATCCTTTTTATATAAGGTGTCAGTATCTACATTCATCTTTCCTGATGAAATAATTATCATGACCGTATTCATTCAAAATTTTCCTTTTTCATATTTTCTAAGTTTTAGTTTCTTCTCAACTATCATTTTTATCCGTTTTACTCAATCCGACGTCTAAAGCGTCGATAATCATTATAAATAACTAAATATTAAATATTCAATTTTTATGAAACGTAAACGTAAAGATTTTAAATTTCTTAGTTCGACCAATTATATATAAAATGTTCAAAATAAATTTGAATTTTAATTAACAAGATTTTTGTTGATTTATTGAAAGGAATTAATAAGATTCGTAAATGTTCGAAAAAATCTTTGTTTATATTTTGGTCAAAATTTTCTTAATTGAAAGCAAAAATTGTCGTTTCAAATTTCAAGTTATGGTTTAAATGTTTCCTTAATCCCTCTTAGGTTGTCGTGAGGTATACACAAACATTTACCCCTAAACAGGAGTTTAGTTAAATGATTTGTGTATAAGGGAATAATCCCTTAAAAATCCTTTGTAAAAACATTTGTCAAAACATATTTGTACTTTTCTTTTTAGTAATACTCAAAGTCTTAAAAGGGCTCTTAATTTTTAAAGAGTCAATATATTCCATTATCTATTACTCACACGGTCAATTAATATAAAGGACTTAGTCTTTAATCACATGTTAAATACTTAAGGTACAGGTTTTTATCGTTCGGCCAATTCAGGGAAATCTATAATTAATTATTAACTTCTTCTTATTCTTATAAACAAACAAATGGTCCTTAATGATCACAAGCATGAACTTATCAAATTATAGCCTACACACGTGATTCACCAAATTTATGAATGCTACATGTGTACTAGTCAATCCAAACGACATCACGTGAAACTCATAATGTTCATTACAAGTTTTGGATGTAATGATTGGAATAGATAATCTTTTTCGTAGATGCGAAGTTGATGATAACCATGCCATGGATCAAATCTTTAGAACATACGCTAGAACCTTGTAAATGATCGAACAAATCTTCCATTTCGAGTTATGGATATCATTTTCGATTGTCAATTTACTCAGTTCACGGTAATCTATAAATATAAGGAATGATAACACCATAGCTCTTAATGATGACGAGCTCGGTAGAATAAAATCTTTTTCCGACAACTCTCTCAGTTGTACGGCAATTCCTTTAATTCAGATGGTGCTGACGTACAGTACACAAGCCACGGGTGCAGCACCGGGAATATAATCAATACCAATTTCAACTTGCCTTAATGACGAAAGTCTAGGTAATTCACCAGCAAATACCTCGTAGATAGCAGAAAAATCTTTTAACAAATTTATTTTAAGTTCTTCTAGATTACAATATCTATAACTAGTTCACAACCATTCACGGTATAACTTTAAGTCTAAATGCAGGATATGGTCATCCATCAAGAATTATTTAGATCACTTTTGATAATCAACATCTTATCTTTTAAGGGAATTCTACTCGAGTTCTCTTCAATTAAGACAATGTCGTCATGTCATAATCAATCAATTCATTCTACTGGCACTATCAACTTTCTAGTTTCATCACCGTTGATAAGATGTGAACTTCTCAAAAGACTAATAATAACTCACAATCCTTAACAAATTCAAGGATATCAGGAGACATAACTACTATTAAAAGAGTAAGGTCAACGCAAGATCTACGCGAGAGAATTTCAAATCAGATACAGACGAAAACATTTAACGAATATTAATATATCCCATGTTTTCATAATTTGAGTACGCATTCGAAAGCTCCTCGGATCGTTACCCAGGTCATTCAAATGAAATCAAATCATAAGAAATGATAAGAACGTCAATACATCCAGTCGGGTATCAACACTCGGTAATCAGATACTTTTCCTAAGAATCTCACTACGGGACAATTGGACAAGAAGGAAATATCAATTGTCAAATAAGACAAATTCCACAGATGAGTAAATTCGACTCAGAAGAATAGATGCTACAGGCACATATGTAGGTGTCCCTAACACTATGTCCTTATTTTTCACTTCTTGCAGATCTCATAAAATTTTAATCTTTCACAATCTTTAAAGAAATGTAGTGTTTATTAATCAGTTTTATGGTGACTACTAATCAGCCTTGCATGGTCCATTCTAAATTGTATGTAGGCGCGCAACTATATACAATTTCAAGATTAACGATGCAATACTCAGTTCGTCAAATTTTATTATCATGTTTATAATAAAAACATTTTCATGCTTAATTCTTAAATAAGAATCAAAAATAAATTTACAAAGATTTTACTTTGTTATGAAAACAATTAAGCTTTCCTAGGTGTTTTATAAACAACTTCATTTCGATAACGATTACCTATAAATCTCACTTTAAATAATCCTTTCAGTGATGAAAATTCAATCTTTATCAAGGGATACTGTTTTATCTTATAAAAACAAGTAGTGATCTGCAAAAGAGTGATGAAGAGTTGTTCACCAAGAACTAACTTCAATATAATAGGAAATGAGCTTAGCCAATTAATCATGAGGTTCATGACCTCGATGGCACTCAGGAAGAATAATCCACAACGTAACTCAATTCAAGATGAGTACTTGTTCAATGGTTGCATTACTAATGCGAACATTAGGATGAAGCAATAAAAGATAGATAACATCGATACATGTAGAATTTAGCAATCAGAGGTAGTCTTTTCATTAATCACAAACAAGTCAAAATTGTACCGTAACACATTACGTGTCACTATGTCATACAATTCTCAGAACTCATCCTACCAACTGATGTCACAGTTAAGTTAGGGATTATTTTTAAAAGATACCACAATGAATACTAATCTACAAGAGTCATTAGGTGTCCCACCTGTCCCGGAAGATCCATCGGTCCCAATTCAGAAGAAGATTTCTTCGATTTATTTCTTGGACACTAGGCATCCTCGTCAGTGGACAATGGCCTAGGAACATCCCTTAACAAAAACTAACAATCATTTAAAACATTATAATTCAATCACAGAACTTAACGACTTCTTCTTAACAATCTCATATTCCATGCGAGTTAAATTTTACTTTATTCAAGTTTCAATCAACTTATACTCAATGCGATATCCTACCTCATTTTCCAATACTTACAACCTTATTCTTAAACCTTAAAAGGGCAACAAAAGCTTGATATGATCAACACTTAATTTCCAATCCTATAGCTCTTACAACAATAGTTATCAAAAGAGTCACTAATATTAAATGACTCACTCATTCAATTAGACTTCTCGGAAAGGTACTAGTGGCATGAGGCTTTTGGGTAATGGTTCCAATGACAGCCTCAAGTGCAACATTCACCCTTTCGATTTTTCAAATTTAAGAATTGGGTGACAACGAGTCAGATGACACCTTTCCAGGTGGTAACGTTTTGTCAAACTCCTCTCTATAAGGAAAGATCGTCATGACATCGATATCAGTTTTAATCTCGCCAATTCTTTTTCTATATCACAATCAACTAATATCTACAATTCTAAGAATATCAACCATTTGTGGGGATCATAAATATCCACAACTTGGTTTAGATCTAGGATAGCTAGAATTCCTACGAGAATAACTTCGATTGATTTACTAGGGGATTTAGGGTTTCTTGTGACAATCTACGTCGTATAAATACCTCGTATAAATATCAAAATAATCATCAAACAATCATGTAATAAAATTACATCATATGTATATATAATCCAAGTTACATATATATTAAAATAACACTTCTCAGTCTGGCCTTGTCGGTAACTCGGGAATTCTTCGGCACCGTTATAGTCAAAAGATTTTTAGACATTTTGTGAAAAATGTTTATAGTTAAAAGATTTTGAAATATTTTATTCAAAACATTGGTTTTAAAAATCTTTCGTTCTCTATAACGAGAGCTCTGATACCAAACTGTAACACCCCCAAATTTATACAACTCAATACAGCGGAAGACTAGTTGGTGTTACGGGATAGCACATTACTCACATCATAGACAACGCTTAAAAATCGCGTCGTTTAATAATAAAGCATTTCCATTCATAAATATCAAAGTTACATAGGTCCCAAGTCATTACATTTCATACAAGTTTTACAAAGAATTTGAATGGAAATTATTGTTTAAGTGCGGGCCATGAATTCTTGTTGTCTTCCAGAGAATTACCTTCAAGTACCTGAGATAAAACATGTTAAAAGAAAAGGTCAGCGATAACGCCGAGTGAATTCATAGAGTTTAATAAAATCCATCAATATATCATTGGTATAAAATTATTACCAAAAATCATTTTGTACAAATCATTGTAATAGGCCGTAAAATAGCCAAAGTCATTTTTATACAAATCCTTATCGAAAATTATAATATAGGCATTTCCTTAAAAATCATTATACGAGCCAATGTCGTTAAAAACATCATACAATACGTTTTGCAACGTTGTATAGATTAAATAAAAACCGTTATATGAATATGGTTATATAAAACCAAAACACAAACATAATATCAATAGTATGACCCCGTATTGGTAGTCAGGCAATACATCGTAATTCGGTGTGTCTAGTAGTATTTCGTTAATTGGATTATTATAAGCCGCATGACATTGTTACCTTACTAAACCAAACAACGGGTAGCTAGCCCGAAACTCAATTTGCCCATCTAAATTAGCGTGTCGTCACAAAGGTCACGCTATAGAAATCTTCTCATACATAAATTCGCTTACCAATCAATGTGGCACGACGGGGATCAACCGTCAAGGCGCGAACTGGGGTGATCGTCCCCAAATAGTACTATTATATGCATAAGCGTCTACCAAATTCCGGTAGTTCACAATTCATGCTAATGGGACTTTTAGTGACATAACCTAACTTTAATAATCCTTTTTATCTCATTTATCGGGTCATTTAATCATTCGGGTCCAAATCAATAAACAAACATCGGGACAAATGGTGTCCTATTTTATAAAAACTAACATATTATCTCCCTCGCGGGTTTATCGAACATTTCATAAAAACATTTAAAAGAGTGCGAGGCTATGAACTCACGTTGATGTGGGAAGGCGGATTATCGGCAATTCAGACGTATGGCACGTGCTTCAATCACGGAAACCTAGACAAATAATACTCGTCTTAGACTCATGTCCAATGACTTTATAAAAATAACAATTATGTATACATATGATGATTTTATATATATGATGATCAAGTGGGTTTACATATTCTCGTTTACTCATTTTAGTGTTATGTGTCGATAACTTTTATACTAGTTTACTAGTTTTACCTATTTGCATATTTTAAGTCCAATAAACTTATTATAAGTCTTTTAACTTGTATTAATCCATTTTATACTTGTATTATCAGTATTTGTACTTTACATGTTGGGCGCAAATGGGTTAAGCCCAATAAATAAGTTTATAAGTGTTTTAGCCCATTTTGTTGTATTATTAGTCCAATAACGTTAACTTAGCCCGTTAATGTCCGTATGTTATATAGTTCGGGTTTTATCGGTTTTTGCTTGTTATATATGCTTATATATCAGTTTATGAGTTTATAAAAGTTTACATTAGACGGGTCCAACCGTCTAATTTTTATTTAACCAAAAACGTTAATTTTACGGTAATAGCCGAAAAAGTCGTAAAAATCATGTTTATAGTTTTATAACTTATAAAACTTATCAAACTACCATTTTTATAAAATGTCCATTTATTTATCATTATATATATTTATATAAATGTATTATATGAGTTAGTGGGTTTTAATTCACATTTTATACTATGTTTATTTGAGTGCTTATATAATACTATTATACTTTAATTTCCAAAATCTGATTTTTATTTTCATGTTCACCAAAACTGCCATATCTAGGGTTCTATATAGAGATAGAAGCTCAAATTTTTATGACATAAACTACATGATATGTGCTCCATTTAACGCTTCTATAGCTACTGTTGAATCAGCTTCTAAGTATTTTCTAAAATTCGTCCAAAACAGTGAACTCAGATTTGTACTCTAAACTTGTTTTGATCATATCTCACTCATCCTAATGATTCCATTGCATGGCAAACTCTCACATGTATACAAGACATATTACTTACTGTATATCCATTTTTCATGCTATTTTATCAGTTCATCACATGGTTCTTTACTGTTTTATACAGCCTACCATTTAAGCAAGATTTAACCATTTTTACATATAGTTTTTCATCTTTTTATCCATGATTATCAACATCAAATCCCCACATAATATTTTTAATCATCATTCATCATCGTATACATATACATAAATAAAGAAATTACAAGATTACATAATCAAAATAAAAATAGGATAGAAAGAAACAATCTATATACCACCAATAGTGATAAAAAGATGAGTTTTTGATGAACAAGACTTGGTTCTTGTTACCAAATCTTCAACATTAGCAAGGAAACTTCTTGGGTCCTTTGAATGGATGAAAAACTCCAAGAAATCAGCCCTTGAACCTCATGAAAACTCCTTTTTAGTTGTTAAGATCACCTCAAATCATCATGTGTTCAATAGGTTATCATCATATGCAACTTATACATATGATTTGTGGTTAAGATTTTTGATCAATGGTGGTGTTTTTGATGTATATGAGACCTTAAAGGAGAGACTAGAGAGAAAATAAAGTGGTTTTCATGTATGAGAATGAGAGAAATGGTTTTGGGAGCTTGTTTTGTGGTTTTGGTGAAACTAGATGGACATGTGTCCATTTAGTGCATGTTTGCTTGCCACCAAAGGGTGGTAAAGCTTATGTTGGAAGCCACTTGTATAGGGGTGGGCAAGTGTAAACTTGTCCCATCCCTATTAATTTACGGATACTCCTCGATTCTAGTTTCCTCGATTTGCGTGCCCTCGAGTCGTTTTACAAAAAACGTTTTTATAAATTACGAATCAACGGCACACCACGAATCTAATAAAAATTGTCTCATTAAATACGGAGTTCGAAAACGTAAATACGTAATCCTAAGGTTTCTGGTTTAGTCGTGAAGGACGTTAAATTATAATCGTAAGTCCTAATCTCTTCTCGTAAATTTGTGAGTGTATGAACCAACTCAAATTTAAAATCCCAAAATAATATTTACGGATAAATTTATTTCCTGAAATGTCGGACTGTCACCAAAACGGTGTATGTAAACGTAAGCACGTAATGTAGAATCCTCCGGTTTAGACGTAGTCGATGCTACTTCAAGACGTAAATCCAAATTTCTTCCCATAAATGAGTGAGTTCATAATATAACATTAAAATAATATTTTCAAATAATATTTGAGAATAAAATATCAACCATAAATTGACGGATTGTCACACAAATGATCAAAGATTTGAGTGATTAAAGAAGAGAGTTTGAATCTGGAAATAGATGTGCAAAAGAGGTGAGTTGAAAAGCTGAGAATGGTCCACTATTTATAGGACAAAAGAGCCAACGGCTATATCTGCCCGCGGTACCTTATCTTAGCCCGCGGTTCCTTATCGATAAGGAACCGCCTAGGCGCTAAGGTACCGCCGGACTAGACTCCGCTCCCTTTTTGTCCTTTAGTGGTGGAGGTCATATCTGGCTTAAAAAATATCCTTATAGAATATTCCTAACCAAATAAGAATATGCCATTTTCAAATTTTCAAATAATTAATTTAATAAAACATTTTCTTAAAAATAAAGTTTAATAAAAACTTGTCACACTTAATAAAAAGTGAGTTTTAAGAAAAGATTAAATCACTTGATCACTTGATTAAGGTTAGTACTTGTTTATCCATACCTTAAGTGAAAATGGGTAAAATGAAAAATACTTGAACTTAAGAATTCGTTTTTCGTTGTTTTCGTAAATGCTTGTTTTTACATATTGTCGTAATCAAAACAAAGCGAGACCGAAAATGCAAGTAACGTTTTTAGGCATTATTTCATTAACACAAGGGTTTGCCTCATATGAAAGTTTGTTGTTCTGATCTTTTCGAATTGATTACTAGTAGAAAGTGCGACTCAGTCGTTCTTGGTGGAAAAATAAATGGTTTGGTTGATTATCTTTTTTTTTAAACTAAAGGCAAATAAGAAAATGTCGTTGAGTAAAATTAAAGCTTTTCAAAATTAAACTAAAAATTACTAGAAAAATAAGAAAATGTCGGGAAGCGTGCAATTTTTAGAAATTAAAAACGTAAAGAATCTAAGACTTGAAAACTTTGTAAAACTTAAACTATCGGAATAATAATAAACCAAATTTGTCGGAATGTAATGCAAGCTATCGAAATGTAGTGACAATCAAATCCATCGGAATATCAAAGTAAAATCCATCGGAATCCAGTTCTTGTCGGAATGTAAGTCTATCGGAATACACTATCTATTGGAATAATTCCTGTCCGAATGTCCAGTATCAGAATGTCTAAGGTATCGGAATACAAAAGATCAAAACCATCGGAATACACTCTATCGCAATGCACTTCTCTCGGAATGTGGCTAACTAAAATTGGGCAGAGTTTCGTCTTAATGAAACCTTAAGACCCGTCGCAATGTGCGATCGCAATGAGCGATCGCAATCACGATCGGAATAAGAGGGAAAATACAAGTGATCGCAAAGTAGAACCTTAAAGGTTATTGCGATCAAACTGAAACCGTCTGAATGTGGCCGTCGGAATGTGATATTCCTAACTTTGCGATGGAGCACAATTAATCCGAAGATGGAGATAAGCTAAAAATACTAATAAGAACTTCTAATAAGCACTTATCAAAAACTCAACAAGACCAATAATAAGGAGACTCAATAAGCTACGAATGGAAAGCTTATCAAATCACCAAATAAGTAAACTTTATAAGATGAACTTTTAAAAACACTAAACTTTTAAGAAAACTTAAAAAAGGTAAATAAGCTAAATACTAAATAAGCCAAAAAGCATAACAAGCCTTAAGCTTAATCATATAAAAACTTATATAGGATTAAAAAGATAAACTTTTTAATCACATAAACATCAAATTTAAGCAAAATCAAAGATTATAACGGATAAAAAACAACTTGAAAATAAAGAAAGGTAGAAGAAGATTAAGATTAAAAGATTAAACTTGAACTTGTATATTAAAGATTCAAAAATACAAAAGTGAATTAAAGCTTAAACATGAAAGAAAGAAAAGATGAAGTTTTAGTGAGAGAAAGTTAAACACTTTATCTCTCTAAAAATGAAAACTAAAGAAAGAACAATAAACTAGCTAACCACCCTCCTAATGTGTTTAGGAGGGTATTTATAGGAGATGGGAAGGTGCATGTGTTGCCTCCTATTTCTTTCTTCTCGTCTCGACTCGATTTAAATCCTTTGTCTTTCTCGACGTCGTCTCGGGACTTGTCGATGTAAATTGAACTTGTCTTATAATTTTCTTCTTCTATTAGACTTGAGTTCTTCGAATTCATTAAACTTCCGTCTTTAGACTTTTTCTTCGATAAATCTTTAGAATAGGCCTTGGACTTCCGTTCTTTTTGCACTCTTGATCTTTTTACTTCGTCTTTTCTCGTTTTCTTCGATAAAAGCCCGTGAAAGCCCCGTGTTTTCTTCCTTTTTCATCTTTTGGTCCTAAAACACAATAAAAACACAAACCACGCATAATTCCGACTTTTACGACCCAAAATACACGTTTTGGTCTTGTTATTATTGGAAATAAGTGGTAAAAGGATAAGTGTTTTCACACTTATTAATCGAGCATAGTGGGATTGCCACTATTTTCTTCATCACCAAAACCTAAAAATTCTTGTGAAAATTCTTCGCAAACGACATCGATCATATCAATATGGTTAAAGTCGCGATATAATAAACATGAGAAAGTTTGGAGTTTTATGTTACGTATATAACAAGTTCCTCGTCGTTGAAACGTAAAGTGATTTTCCTTGCATGCACAAAAATTAGCGCTCTCGACGTATCTAAAAATAAACGACCTAAAATAAGAGGATCTTGAGGATCCATGGGAATATCGGCTATGATAAAGTCTACCGGATAATAGAACTTTCCCACTTTCATAAAAACGTATTCGGCCAACCCACATGCGGGAATCGTAGAATGATCGGCCATCTCGATAGACATTCTTGAAGGAGAAAGATTAGGAAGATTGAGCGACTTGAATAAGTCAAGAGGCATCAAATTAATACTAGCACCAAGATCGGCCAAGGCGTAGCATTCTTCCATATCTTGAATACCAACCGGAATTAAGAATTTACCGGGGTCACCGTTTTTATGAGGTATGCGGTTAAGATAAACCGATGAACAACTAGACATTTTTTCAATTTTTCCTTGTTGTTCAACATACTCTTAAAGTTGGCGACAAATCGAGGCATCATGATTAAAGCGTTGGCAAAACTTATGTTAAAATGCAAATCACAAAACATCTTAATAAAAAGCTCAAATTGGTAATTGTCACGCTCTTGCAATTTTTCTTTACGAAGTCTCGATGGGTAAGGTAAGGGTGGTGTTGGGTGGGGCATAGGCATAGCCTTTGGAATCTCGGGGTTCCAATGTTGGTAAAGTGTCAACCGTCGGTGTGGTCTGCGCGGTACTTTTTGTGGGATTGTAATGTGCTCCTTTTCGACCACCACCTCGGGTTCTTCCTCAATTTCTTCCAATGTAGGAGTAATTGGTTGAGGAATTGGTTCCTTAAAGGTATTAACACTACGAGTGGTAATTACTTTCATCTCTCCCTTCGGGTTTGACACGGTGTTACTAGGAAGACCACCCGAAGAAGATGATTTAAACATTATAGCCTCAAACATTCTTGATATTCTATCCTCAAACTTAGATTGCCTTTTATCCTCCTTAAGCATCTCTTGTTTAATTTCATGTTGGCCTTGTTCCATTTTTTGTTGATTTTGTTGTAACCTTTGTACGTTACTCTCTATTTTGTTTGTATGAATCTTAAGTTCATTAGCAAGCTCGTTTTTCAACGCATTTTTCAAATCATTCTTAATCTCTGATCTTAGGCTAATTATCTTCCTTTGCATATTATCAAATTTAGCATCATTAGCCGTTGCATAATCAACAAATTCATTTGGAGGATCTTTCATGTTTTGCAAACCTTTTTTGTTGTTTTGAAAATCACGGTTTTTATTTTTGTTTTGCACTTGATTACTAGTCCCTTGATTCCCATACTTGTTACCCATATAATTTTTCCTTTGATTTCCTTTGTAACCAACTTGATTGTTGCGATAACTGTTAGCATTTTGATTTGGTGGAAAACCGGGTGGAGTCAATTGATTAGTGCGGGTAACTTGACCGTTTTGGTTATAAGTTCCCGTGGCCGCGTAGGCACTCGAAGTGTTACCATCGGCGGTAATGCACTCAGAGAAATCACGACCTCCACCAAAATAAACACAAGAAACCTCAACCGCTTTAGCCATAGCAGGAGTGGGTTTTTCACCAACTATAAACTCAATTAATAGTCCTTTACGCTTATCAAATATCTTGTTCTCTAAATTAGCCTCTATTTGGCAAGCATCGATGGTATGTGACAATGAAGGCGAAGACGAAGCCTTGTGAACACTCGATGTGATACGAGGGCTATAAACCATGGTCCTATTCTCAATGATCAACAACGCTTCCTCGACCGTTTTACACAAAAAAATACCACCCGCGGCGGCATTGAGATAGTCTCGTTCATGATCGTTCAAGCCATTGTAAAACGTGTCGATTTGATGTAAGTCGGAAAAACCGTGATGAGGACATTTGTAGGATATTGTAAACCTATGTATAATATAGAGAGAGAACGAGATATAAATATGGTAAGAACATACACACTTTTAGAGAGAAAAGTGTAGAAAAGACACTTTAAATATGTGTAAATAATGTGAACCAACTGTGGAAACCTTGGTTTCCTCGAATCTTTTAGCTACTAGGCATAGCCATTGTTCATATGATTATCAATCAAAGCGAAAAAGAACAATAACTATGTAACAAGGTGTTTGGGCACAAAGAACACATGAATTAAACAATTGGATTGTTCATTATATTAATAACAAACAATCACTAGGTGTGTATACATTGAATCCCACACCTAGTCGACACACGCTTTAGGTTTACATTGTGAATGAGGTTATGAATAAAACCTAATACCCTTGGTTCCTTTTATAATGTAAGGAATAGGGTTTTCAAGAGATAATGATGAATAAACATGTAAATCTTCTATTTAAATAACTAATACAAAATATATTCTGCATACTTATCCTAAATAGAAGCTTCCAACAGCGTTTGACTTTTGTTGACTTCTATCAACGCCTGATTTGCCTTGACAACGCCTGGATTACACTTTTCAATGCTTAAACAAATGCCTTCATGTTTTCTTCGTTTTTGAGTTTCTGCCACATCAACTTTTTTACCCAACAATCTTCCCCTAGTTGATGTCGGCAAAACTCTTTGTGTATCTCTTGTAATTTTTACCCAACATCTTCAAATTGCTTCCCCTAAAATGTGGCATGTATGTCTTCCCCTTTTTGTCACATCAACAGGGATGTAAACAATGTACGCAATCTTGAAGATTCTCCAAATGTAGGCTCTGTATAATGATCTTGAAGAAAAATAACTATAATATTCTTGATGTAGAAGTAGAGTAACCCAAACCTATGTTCCATGTCTTGTACTATCCACGTGATAAAGAACTTATATCAATGGCAAAGTATAAGTAGACCTCGATCTCTTGTCAATATTCTCATCCTTTGTGAGACACTAAGCACAATAATGTAACTCCTTCAAGTGTTATGACAAGTCTTCGTCACCAACCGTGTAAGCATGAACAAGTTACCTTTAAAGAATAATGTTGACTAGGCACCATCTTTAAAGATACGATATAACACAAACTCGCAAAAATATTCTTCGAACATCAAACTTATCATAAGAATTCTTCCCCTTAAGCTAACACATCTTCATGACGATTCTTAATCTTCATATCATATGTAAAAGCACTTAGACGGATAACTCTTTTACAAGGCTATCCCGATTACATAATCAAATCCATTAAATTACCACACGAATTGTTGTTAACTCGCATTAAAATCATTAATCCCTTTAAAAATATCCGAGCCATATATATCAACTTGATATTCTGTATAAAAACAGAGATTCCATGTATATTTACGTGTAAATACCTCTTTTTGTATGCTAAAAACGTATCAATTTTTCAAACAGCAGCTATTCCTTTTGTTGTCCAATATCCTCCTTTATCCAATATATCACCACTGTGTGTTGTCCAATATCGGACAACACTTGTCAGCGTTTGAAAATGTATATATCGGACAACAAGTGTCAACGCCTCCTATAAGCGTCAACTTTATTCCTGTCAGCGCCAACTTTAAACCTATCAGCGCCTGGCCATCAGCGTCTCATCCATGCATTGTCAGTCTTACACCAATATCTATCAGTGTCACACCAACATCTATCAGTGTCTAAATAACATATATCAGCGGCTAATTGATCTAGGGTTTTATAAACCCTAAACATGATTTTATGTGAAAACCATAAACTGCAGTGAACTTCGACATTAATATCTTCTTTATGAGAGCTCAGATCGAAGATCCCTTTAGTGAGATCCTAGACACAAGTGTCAAGAACCTACAGCGTGAATTTTATGACGATCCAACGATTAACGAAGGAGAAATCGCGTTTTTACTATCACTGTTCATAGAAAACAACATATGACCACTGCTACCTTTCACGCTTAATAACTTTTTCTTGGGGATAGATCTCGACAATCCCTCCGGTGGATATCTAGATATATGTGTTTAGAACACACACAAAAAACATCGTGGCGATCCAACGGTTCAATAAAAATTGTGGCCTTCTGAATACTGCTGTGCACACAAAAACGCCCAGAAAAACCTATACGGATTTTTCTTTTCTTCTCAAAACACGAACACCTTGTTGGTCCTAGCATCACGAGCCACGAGGCTCTGATACCAACTGTGGAAACCTTGGTTTCCTCGAATCTTTTAGCTACTAGGCATAGCCATTGTTCATATGATTAACAATCAAAGCGGAAAAGAACAATAACTATGTAACAAGGTGTTTGGGCACAAAGAACACATGAATTAAACAATTGGATTTTTCATTATATTAATAAAAACAATCACTAGGTTCGTATATATTGAATCCCACACCTAATCGACACACGCTTTAGGTTTACATTGTGAATGAAGTTATGAATAAAACCTAATACCCTTGGTTCCTTTTATAATGTAAGGAATAGGG
The DNA here is from genome assembly GCA_025667525.1 of Glebionis coronaria. Taxonomy (NCBI): domain Eukaryota; kingdom Viridiplantae; phylum Streptophyta; class Magnoliopsida; order Asterales; family Asteraceae; genus Glebionis; species Glebionis coronaria. Next base: position 317,942,064 of record CM046878.1, read on the forward strand.
TTTACAAGAGATAATGCTGAATAAACATGTAAATCTTCTATTTAAATAACTAATACATAATATATTCTACATACTTATCCTATATAGAAGCTTCCAACAGTGTTTGACTTTTGTTGACTTCTGTCAACGCCTGATTTGCTCTTGACAATGCCTGGATTACACTTGTCAATGCTTAGACAAATGCCTTCATGTTTTCTTCGTTTTTGAGTTTCTACCACATCAACCTTTTGACCCAACACCAACACCTTCTCCAACTAAGGAGAGTGTTTATATACCCAAGCCCATGAGATGGGCTTGGGCTTACAATGGGCCGCCGGCCTACACATTTTGTACACTTGTGGAGTGACCGATCCTTTTTAATACGTAAAACGTATTTCCAACAATCTCCCCCTAAGGGAGGTCACTCCAAACAAGGGAGTTACCCAAGTTACAATAATAAAATAAACCTAGCATACTATGCTTGTCTTGAGCTCGTAGTCTTCGTCTTTCTTTTCTTTTTCTTTTCTGGTGAACATGCTGATGTGATCTTTGATATCAATCTTTATCATTAATCTCTTGCCTTGATCTTGTGCATCCTTCACTTGTGATCTTCGCCTCTTCGTGACTTCATGTCCCAAATACTTATACCTTTGTAATTCTTGAAAGCTTTAGAGTTTGATACAGCGGAAGACTTGACTTTTAGGCTTTCTTGAATTAGATGAAGTATTAAGTGCATAAAGTATAAGCATGCGGGGACGACTTCTTCTCGGGTTTCGCAATGCCACCGTCTTCAAATGCCGCAACATAAGTAGACACGAACGAAATGGATTTGAACATTTCATTCTAATTCGGTAGCATTTTACCTCCGGTCGGTGAAGACCGTTGGGCGATATAAAATATCGTACTTGTGGCAGGTAGATTTAATTAAAAATCTCCTTGACAAGATTTCGCGGGTAAACCCGTTCTCTTTACTCGACCGTCCAAAGCTGACTGCGAACGTAAAGAGTGAATCATTTGGGATAAATTATCCTTATGATTGAAGTCGTCAATTCCGATTCCTAGAACAAGTTTGATTCATTAAAAAATCGCACCATCGTTGCTTTCCAGTTGTCATGAGCTTGATTCATATAGAATCTTGCAAGTTACCTACCAAGTGCTGTTTGAGGTTAACACTAGAAGGATTTCCACTCATCATTGTAAACACTAAGGTGTCACTCTGAGTGTTCTAGCAAGATTACTGAGATATTGTGTAGAGGCCTGGAACGTGTTTAAATTCAGTTAAGAATTAAACCATTGTTGCTTTCCAGTTATCACAAGTTTTATTCTTAAAGAATCGCACAAGTTACCTACCATGAGATTTTTGATATTCGCTCAAGAAGGATTTCCATCTTCATTGTAAATACTTTCGTATTACTCGGATGTTCAGGCAAGATCATGAAGATTTTGCATAGGACTCTTAATATCTTTCTTACTTTTCACAGTGTGTGAAGAAGCAAAGAAATATGGAAGTGTGTCCTAATGAGATATTTCATGATCTCAAATGGCTCTAGACTCGATCGTGCATTTTGGATTTTAGTGATCGGAGACTGGAGAGGAGTGCCACCATTTCAATACCTATTTATTTGGATTGAATAATGTAAAACCTGTAAATTTTAGGTTTTGACAATGTTGTCATTATACACGTCAACTCATGATATCTATATATATTACCACCTTTGCATGATATCTTTTGAGAAATCATATGCATCATACATGAGCATACATCATATTAATCATCAGAACATGGAAACATTGGATCACATGGCATTATATTATGATGAGTATTTAATCATAAAGACACAACCACGTTTGTATGACTACATTATATGAGCATACGGGACATTAAACAACCACTTCTTTTGGGACTTTTAAGTCACCTGAACACATGATCATAAGCATTCATCATATTGATTTATAAAAATCCAAACTCATGATCACAATTAATAACATTTACCTAGGAACTATTCTATGCTTTAAAATATATATTTATATATTTCCTCATCTGATTATTAAACATTACAAATAACCACTCTAACTCATTTTCACTAAGTTGTCTTGCATTTTAATAAATTAAATTATACTCTCATTTAATTACGACTATACTTTCACCAAGGATCCCAAAACATAACAAAATGAATTAGGACTTGACCCTACTTACTATATTGTACCTAGACCCCTAGTAACCATACCAAGACACTAAATTTGAACCTAAAACTACCTTAGACTCATTATCTAGCCGAATATATACACCATACACAACAATACATATCTAAAACCTCTTTCAAATATTCATTGACTTTATAAACCTTGTACAACACACTCTCATTAAACCATACCCTATTTAGCTCACTCTATTCCTTTGACTAGCCTAATATTGTCGGCTATATCCCAAAACCAAGACCATATGTACATGTTTTGCATTTAAAGAATGTACTAACTAATATCTAGACTTAGATATGCAACTGTATCACACTAAGAGACCTACCACTCTTCTTCCTTCCCTTAGACGTGTGAAAAAACCACACCACATAAACCATAGACAATGTGCAACACTTCCCTTAATTGCAAACACTATACAAGTCCTAATTGTCCCGTTGGCTTGCATACATGCGATGGCTAGAGTTCTCCCAAGGGCCAAGTGTACCCACATGAACATTAATAACCTAGTACTCCATGGTACTTGGAAGATCACCCTAAATGTTGCCAAAACCTCCCTCTTGCCGTGGTCTTACCCTAAGCCACATAAACAAGCCTTAACTTCATATTTATCTAGCACCTTGGACTTTACTTTCCACTTATACACTCATATTCGGATTCTCACTTCACAAAACACCTAGACGAAACCAAAGTATTTACTCCTACAAATCTTGGTCTTCTCAAGAATTTAGTGCAATTCTACACAAGATATTTAGCATTCAAGTTAAACCAAGACTTTCCTAGGTCACGTTTAGGACGAACTCAACACACAAGAGCTTTGAAACTTAATCATCCACCATCTTTCCTTGAAACAAGTAAGTGTGAGACCTCCCTATCCTCATTTCAATCTTTTCATTACTCTTTTTACTTGTAATGCACATATAAGCCATGGAAATGAGACTAGGAGTGCATGCACACGTAATTTACTCTAAGAAAAATCACTAACAACATATAAGCCCACGGCTTATATGGTGTTCGTGGACAAACTTGCTTCAAAACACTAGAGACTAGTAAGAACCTTGCTTATAGAAACTAATGTGAGCCCTAGTTAGATAACCTAGTCATATAAGCCCATAAATCTATATAAGTCGAACCATATAAGCCTATATAAGCCTAGTCATGTAAGCCCATAAATCTATATAAGCCGAAACATATAAGCCTAGTCATATAAGCCCATAAATCTATATAAGCCGAAACATATAAGCCTATATAAGCCTAGTCATATAAGCCCATATATCTATTATAGTCGAAACATATAAGCTTATATAAGCCAAGTCACATAAGCCCTAAAACATATATAAGTCGAGACAAATAAGCCATATAAGCTTAAATTAAGCCGAGACATATAAGCCAACTTATAAGCCTAATAAATGAGCCCATAAGCAAACATTTAACTAGCATGCTTAGTAAAACTAGAAAATCCAAAGGTTAGCCCGTTAGGCCCATTAAGCCCAAACCAAGACCCGATTGGGCTAACCTAGCCCAAAAATTTATTTGGGAACTTTTCGTGCACTTATTGCCACTTGGTGAAAGTTAGGGTCGAAAATGTAACATAATAAAACATATAGGGTGCGTTTGTGTTGAAACCATGAACTAACCAAACCACAAGGACTATATATGCCACTTTGGAAACTTGATACAAGCCCTAAAAACTCTATTGTAAGTTTTCGAGACTTAAGGGACTAAATGTGTCATTTGGGAAACTTAATACGAACCCTAGAAACATTAATAGTAATTTCGAGCTATGAAGGACTTGTTATGTCAATATCCAAAATTTAATTCGAGCCCTAACCCTCACTTTTAATATATTCGAGACTTGAGGGGGTGTTTTGCCAATTTAACAAATTAAACCAAGCCCTAGGGACTCGGTTTGTAAATATTTCGATACTAGGAAGCCCTAGGGGCATGTTTTGAAATAAAGTTAACTAACGAGGACTAACGAGGTGAAATACTTAACGAACTAAACTTTAAGGGTTACTTTGAAAGTTATTACATTACAAGGACTACTAAATTTTTTATTTTAATTAAAGGTATAAATAAATTATTTTATTAATAAATTAAATTAAATCATTTTAGATAATTATTATAGATTTATTTACGCAACCTTATAAACCGGCAAATCACATTAAATATATTTAGAGCCTTAAGAAAATCAATAGAATATTAATTTCTTACAATTATTTAAATTAGATAACAATTTATTTATTTAATTTATAACCCTTTTATTTGATAACCTAAATATATTTTTAGAGACTAAAAATATATTATATATTTGGCAGCACATTATAAACACTTAAACCATCATAACAACTTATTTATTCGTGATCATGCATTTTCATCAGTACATTTATCATGCATTATTATTTTGCATCTACTAAGTCATTTAAATTACTTAGGTAATTTCATCACTTCGTGATCATATTGTGCCAGTTTATTCAGTGACATCATCCCTACATCGTTACCACTAAGGTGAGTTCATGGCCCCATCTTTACTGTTTTATAACTGGGGGAGAAAACATACAAAAACTATATATATGCAAACATGCACAAACAACAAACAACAATTTATTGCCTATTGTTTTCCCAATTCCCGTGGACTGTAATAGTTAATAGTGTAGCACGAAATGTATGAATATATTTATTCGGGTATTGACAACACCCGGCCTGACGTGATCAGCTTTCACGTAAACGCTTAGGCCAAGCAACATGTTTATTTCATTTTCGGACTCAAGGAAACAACATCAGGATAGACCCAAATGGCATACTGAGCATCATGTCTAGCTTCTATTACAGGGCAATAGGAACTACTATAGTATTGGGCTGTGATATCCTACTATGACCGTGGTGTTTGGCATATCAGAAATTTACTTATCTAATTAAACCTGTGAATTCACCAACTTCGTGTTGACCCCCACATTTTACTTTATATGTTTTCTCAGGAAAATAAGCAGGTTCATGCATTGGATTCCAGCATTATAGGAAGCATCATGTTTACCATTGGGCTGGGATATTTACTTCAGTTTTATAATAAATGTGGTTTTTCCGACAATATACTAAATGTGTACAATTAATTCATGTAATATGTTTTAAATGTCTATTATGATCATTGATCTATATACTGTGTGCTATCGATCCACCCAACTAAAACCCCAAGTAATATTCCGCTGCATTTGACCATCATAGCGGTGTTCAAAAATGGTATCAGAGCGCATAGTTATAGAGAACCAGATTAATGATTAAAATTTTAAATATAATAAAATTTTTAAACTAGACTATAACTGGAATTTTAAAATCAATGAAATAAAAAGAAAGTTGATTTTTGGGGAACCTTTATAAGTTAAACATATAGCATATAGAGCATGCATATTATGTGAACTAACCTCACACCGATTTATAACCTCTATGTTAATAAATCACCTAAGTATCTACTCATACTCTTAACGAGCATAGTTAAAAGACATAAATCGCATCACATATGCATTTTGAAAACTTTTTGAATTCTGTAAGCTAAAAAATTACTCAACTTTGAAATGCTATTTTCAGATATCGTGACGACACCTAACATTGTGACTACTTTCGAGGAGCTCATGGTTCCTACCATCGCACCATTATCACCGACATCTGTACTTGCCGACCTGCATCCAACACAGAGTCCAAAGATTACCAGCCAGATGGAGTCATCATACATTCAGATTCTCCTACCCCATCACCACCTACTGTATCTCCTACTTCACCACTACTAGTCGTACCCGCATCTCCTCCTAGGGAGATGGATCAAGGTGTACCTTCTTTACCACCCTTGCCACCACCTTCTGCACTTCACTCTTATCCTACTAGTGCCTTGCCACCTCGCAAGAGGAGGCGTGACTCTATTCCTGACACGACCTTCGAGATAGGAGAGGGTTCGGGAGCTGGAAAGGATAGTATTGGCGCTTTATAGGTACAGGTCGACGCACTTGTAGCCCGACAGGCACAGGATACTGCACTCATTCATGCCCTACTACAGGCGGACCAGCAGGGTCGCGCCATACTTTAGGAGAGATTTAGTTCTCTCTACGGGACTGTGGCTGTTGAGTCACATACCACTCAGAGTTCTTTGAGCATGACCCAGGGAACCATACAGTGGCTGTTGGATGAGGTTTCTTACCTCTGTTATCGCCTAAATTCACTGGAGGGTCACTCGTACGAGACCCAGGCTGCCATACTCACACAAGAGGAGACTTTCAGGACCTTCGTAGACCTGGTAGATCTTCATCACCAGGGACTCACTGCGAGAGACGGATCTTCTTAGGAGTGTCGATACTACACGCCAGCTTCAGTTCCTTGAGACTATGAGATTCTCCCGGGAGACCAAGAGAGCTATGATTCGCATGCAGGATGATCGTGCACCCACACCACCAGCTGGACCATCCGCACCTGCAGGCAGCCATACTAGTGTAGGCTAGATTTCTTTGTACATCATGGCAAGCATTGAGTTGTATCTCAGCTCGCATGATTTTGGTATTTTGTACTTATATTTTCCTTTCAGTTGTAGCCGTATCTTAGCACCTAACCTTAGTAGGTAGGTTATCTTTTGTTGTACTACAAACATGTGTACCACTATTTCAAACAGGATTGTTGTATCTCTGTCTTATATTGGTTGTACTTGTATCAAATTGATGTTCACCAAAATTAGCATGTTATCACCTACTTGTTTGTTTGAATTTATATTATTATGAACTCTGGACAGGTTTTCTAATTTGTTGTGAATTCTATGCATACCCATTTTTCATGCAGCTTAATATAAAAATCTTACTGACCAACTAATAAATCTCATCTTTGTGTATGATAGAACAATGGCACAAAGAGTTACTCAACAGAATCCCGATGTTGCTCCTCAGCGACTATTTCAGAAGCACAACTTAGAGTGCTTATCGGTCAAGGCATTGCCGATGCCGTAGCCGCCAGGGAAACACACCCCAGTGGAAACCAGGACGACAATCAAAACTCAAATGCTAGAGATCGAAATGCCAAAGGTTGTACCTACCCCGACTTCCTGAAATGCAAGCCTAGTTACTTCAAGGGAAAGGAAGAGGTAGTAGAACTTATGCAATGGTTCGAAAGGACCGAGACAGTATTCCGTATGAATGACTGTACCGAATAAAACAAGGTGAAATTTGCCACATGTACTCTTTTGGAACATGCTCTCACCTGGTGGAACTCTCTAGTTGCTACCCTTGGGCATGATGAAGCGTATGAGATGACCTGGACTGCATTGAAAGAAAGACTTACCATGAAATACTGTCCACGTGGTTAAATCAAAAAACTAGAGATTGACTTGTGGAACCTCAAATGCTCAAATCATGACATCATGGCTTACAATCAGAGGTTTCGAGAGCTGACTTTGATGTGTATTCGAATGTTCCCTAACATGAAAGACAAGATAGAAAAGTACGTCAGTGGACTTCCTAATTCTGATCATGATAGTGTACTCGCATCCCGACCTACTATGGTCGAGAGTGCCATAGAGTTTTCCACAAAGTTGATGAACAAACGGGGACGCGATCATGTGCTTAGGCAGTCAGAGTACAAGAGGAAAGTTGATGAGAATTACCGTAGTCATCACCAAACCCAACAACCAAAGAGACAAAACTTGGGTCAGGTCTGCAGTGTTGTTTACTCAGCACCACCTCCATATGTAGGCAACAAGCCAAAGTGCTCCAAGTGCAATTTCCATCACTACCCTACTGCTGAATGCTGAAGGCCTGGACAGGGCAACTCACATGCTCCAGCCACCCGGAACAACTCCAATACCAACTATAGGCCCCACAATGGCAACAGTCAGAACTTCCGCGGAAGTGGGCAGCATGGAAACGGCCAGCACACTGGCAGTGGTAGCATGGCTCGTAGAGAAGTTCGTTTCTATGGTTGCGGGGAAGTCGGACACATCAAGCCTGATTGCCCAAAGCGAGCAGTTAGGAACAAGAACAGAGGAGGAGCACTATCCAGAGTTTATGTTATAGGAGAAACCAAGACCAACCCTGACTACAATGTGGTTAGTGGTACGTTTCTTCTGAACAATCGTTATGCAACTATTTTATTTGATACGGGAGCCGATAGGAGCTTCATATCCGTAGAATTTAGTAGCTTACTAGACATCACGCCTACATCGCTAGACGACTGTTACATAGTCGAATTAGCAGACGGTAAAATCATCAAAACTAACACTATTCTAATAGGTTGTACCTTAAATCTTGTAAATCATCCATTCAATATTCATTTAATACCTGTAAATTTGGGTAGTTTCGACGTCATCATTGGTATGGACTGGTTAGACAAATATCACGTAACCATTGTGTGCGACGAAAAGCTAGTCCGTATACCGTGGGCAAAGGAAAATCTAATTGTCCGAGGAGAAGGAAATTTAGATAGAACTGACACCAGACTGAGTGTTATCTCATGCATTAAAGTCCAGAGGTATATACTAAAAGGATGCCCTATCTTTTTAGCACATATTTCAAAGACAGACAAAGAAGAGGAACCAGAGAAGAAGCAAATCAAGGACATGCGGATTGTCCGTGATTATCCTGAAGTTTTCCCAGACGACTTACCTTGTTTACCTCCGACTCGTCAAGTGGAATTTCAAATCGACTTGATACCAGGAGCTGCACCTGTAGCTAAAGCACCATACCGATTAGCACCAACCGAGATGAAAGAACTCGCTGAACAACTTCTAGAACTGTCAGACAAAGGTTTTATCAGACCCAGTTCCTCCCCTTGGGGGAGCTCCAGTGCTGTTTTTCAAAAAGAAAGATGGTTCTTTCCGAATGTGTATCGATTACAAAGAACTGAATAAGTTAACCGTGAAAAATCGCTACCCACTACCACGAATCAACGACCTATTTGATCAGCTACAAGGATCAAGTGTGTAATCCAAGATCGACTTACGATCGGGTTACCATCAGTTGAAGGTCAGAGAAGAAGACATACCGAAAACAACTTTCAGAACTCGATACGGTCATTATGAATTCCAAGTCATGCCATTTGTACTGACCAACGCACCCGCCATATTCATGGACCTCATGAAACGGGTGTGTAGACCCTATCTAGATAAGTTCGTGATCGTGTTTACCGATGTCATACTCTTATTACAAGAATGAGCAAGAGCACGGATAACATCTTGCTCAAGTACTAAAATTGCTTAAGTAAGAAAAGTTGTACGCCAAATTCTCCAAATGTAATTTTTGGATCCCTAAAGTGAATTTCCTCGGTCATGTGATCGATAACAAAGGAATTCAAGTGGACCCTGTAAAATTCGAATACGTGAAAGATTAGGCATCACCCACTTCGCCAAGGGAGATTCGCCAATTCTTAGGCCTTGCCGGTTACTACCGGAGATTTATAGAAGGATTTTCTAAGATAGCTAAATCTATGACGAAGCTTACTCAGAAAGGCATGAAATTTGATTGGGGAGAAAAAGAAGAAGTTGCATTCCAAACCATAAAGCATAAATTGTGCAGTGCACCTATTTTAGCCCTACCAGAAGGCAACGAAGACTTCGTTGTCTACTGTGATTCCTCACACATAGGCTTGGGAGCTGTATTGATGCAGAGACAGAAAGTTATTACCTATGCTTCAAGACAGCAGAAGAAGCACGAGCAGAATTACTCTACGTATGATCTAGAGCTTGGATCTGTAGTTTTTCCCTTGAAAATTTGGAGACACTACCTATATGGAACAAAGTACACAGTGCAAACCGACCACAAAAGTTTGCAACATATCCTAGACCAGAAGGAGCTGAACATGAGGCAACATCGTTGGATAGAATTGCTTAGTGACTACGATTGTGACATCAAATATTACCCAGGTAAAGCCAACGTAGTTGCAGATGCACTAAGCCGAAAGGGAACTGATCCTCCCATGAGAGTTCGAGCCCTAGTTATGAACATTAGCTTGGACATACCCAAGCAGATATTAGAGGCTCAACTCCTAGCATAGAAGCCTGAAAACATTGGAAAGGAAGACATAGGAGGAATGCTTAGGACTGACCTAAGCAAGGAAAAGTTAGAAGCTAGAGCAAACAGAACGTTATGTTTGTACGGAAGATGTTGGTTACCATGTTATGGAGACTTGAGAAACGTGATCATGCAAGAATCTCATAAGTCTAAGTACTCCATACATCCCGGATCTGAAAAGATGTATCAGGACGTGAAGAAACTATATTGGTGGCCAAAAATGAAAGCAGACATTGCCACATACGTAAAGAAATGTCTGACTTGTGCCAGAGTAAAGAAAGAACACCAGAGACCATCGGTTTGTTAGTCCAACCCGAAATACCAAAATGGAAATGGGACAACATCACCATGGACTTCATTACCAAACTTCCTACCTCATCTCACGGTTATGATACAATTTGGGTAATCGTTGACCGACTCACAAAATCAGCTCATTTCCTGCCCATCAAAGAAAATGACACCATGAACAAGTTAGCCAAGCTGTATCTAAAGGAATTTGTGACTTGACATGGTATATGTTGGGTCAAAAAGTTGATGTGGTAGAAACTTCAAACGAAGAAAACACGAAGGCATTTGTTCAACGCTGACACATTGTGTCTAAGCGTTGACAAATGTAAATGGGACGCTGACAGAAGTCAAACGCTGTTGGAAATATCTATTTAGGATAAATATTCAGAATATTATTTATTAATATTCTGTATTAGTTATTTAAATAGAAGATATATATGTTATTCATACTTATCTCTTGTAAAACCCTAATCCTTACACAATAAAAGGAACCAAGGGTTATTAGGTTTTATATAACTTTTACTCACAATATAAACCTAAAGCGTGTGTCGACTAAGTGTGGGATTAATGTATACACACCTAGTTATTGTTTGTTATTAATATAATGTGTGACAAATCTAACATTTTCAGGTAGTTAAATATTTTCTCGTATAATATTTTGAAACTTATTTTTGTGTTGGTTGACGAACTCACAATTTACGGATTTAAATTTGGGCTTACGTGCATAATTTGGCGTCTTTTACGACTAAACCGGAAACCTTAGGATTACGTATTTACGTTTTTGAACTCCGTTTTTGATGAGACAATTTTTATTGGATTCGTTTTGTGACGGTGATTCATAATTTATAAAAACGTTTTTCGTAAAACGACCCGAGGGCACGCAAATCGAGAAAACTAGAATCGAGAAATACCCGTAAACTAGTGAGATGGGACAAAACACTTTGCCCCATCCCACTAGCTTACATGGGACGGCCAAAAACACCTCACCACCATTAGGTGGCACAAACTTAACTTGTTTATAACAAGTGTAAGCTTTAGCTTACACTTTAAGCTAAACTTCCACCAAACTTTACAAAACCAACAAATGGTTTTCACTTAACCATTTCTTACATGCAATTTACTCTCAAAACTCTCTCAAACTTCATCCTTGTGCCGTCCCATATCAAGCCATAAACACCATTTTTGATCTCTTCCAACTACAAACCACATGTTTACTAGTCCTATTAAGGTGTTTCCTTGAAACCTTGATCATTTGGTGGCCATATAACCAACTTTGGAGGTGATTTGCTTGTGTCCTAGGGCTGATTTTCCAACATATGATCTTGCTATTTGATGGTCTTGGAGATACTTGTTGTGTTCATCAAGTTCTTGCCTTCCTAAAACAAGAAATCCACTTGGATTGGTAAAGAAGATCATCCTCTACATTTTTCTCTTATTATTTTGTAAAGAACAAATGTATTTTTCTTTCATTTTGTATATGTATATGATGTATATATGATGATAAAAATGTTGTGTGGGGATCAAGTGTTGATAAACATGCTTAAAAATGATGATAACCATAAGAAATGAAGCTAAAATCATGTCTAATTAGTTGGCTGTATAAAAACAGTAGATAACTAAATGAAGAACTGATAAAAATGCATGGTTTGATCTATTTACAGTAAAGTAGATGATGTTATACACATGTGAGAGTTGGCCATGCAATGGAATCAAAATAATGAGTGAGATATGATCAAAACAAGTTAGGTGGTACAATCTGAATAAGCAGTTTTGTAGGGACTGTTAAGGCAACTTAAACTTAAAATGGGCAGTAGCTATAACTAAGTTATATTTAGCACATATTATGAAGAAGTTGTCATTTAAAAATGAGCTTCTAAGTCATTATAGAACTCTAGATATGATAAAAATGGTGAAAGTGAAGTTAAAAATCAGATTTTGGAAATAATGTTTATTATTATTATATAAGCACTCACTTTATAATTTATAAAATGAAAAGTATAAACCCACTAACTTATAAAACTTATTTATATAAATGTATAAAAGGTTAATTAAATGGGTAAAATATATAAATGGTGGTAAAAGTAATATTTATAAGTAATAAAAACTATAAACTTGATTTTTACGACTTTTTCGGCTATCGCCGTGAAATTAACGTTTTTCATCAAATAAAACTTAGACGACCAAACCCGTCTAATGTAGAATTTATAGAAGTTATATACTGATGTATAAGTAACTAAGACAAGTAAAAACCGATAAAACCCGAACTATAAGAATTACGGACAATTACGAGCTAACTAAACCTATTAGACTAATAATTGGACTTAATAAGATAAATACTTGTAAATAGAATTATTTGGGCTTAACCCAATAGGGCCCAACATGAAAAGTATATATACTGATCATATAAGTATATAATGGGTAAAAACAAGTAAAAGAACTTATAAAAGACTTAATGAACTTAAAATAGGTAAAATCGGTAAAACTAGTGAACTAGTAAGACGATACTAAAACGTAAACGCTAAAATGAGTAAATGAGGATTTATAAACCCACTTGATCATCATCATATGTACAATAATCATATATATGTATATTGTTATTTTGATAAAAGTCATTGGACCGAGTCTAAGACCGATTATTATTTATATAGGTTTCCGTGACCGAAGCACGCCCGTAGCCGATAATCCGCCTTTCATTAACAACGTGAGTTCATAGCCTCGCACTGTTTTAAATGTTTTATAAAATGATTTGTAAACCCGCGAGGGAGATAACATGCTAGATTTTTTATAAATAGAACACAAGTAGTCCCGATTGTATGCTTAATGAGATGGACCCGAATGATGCTATGACCCTTTATTCGAGACTAAAAGGATTATTAGTAGTTAGGTTATGTCACTTAAAGTCCCATTAGCATGAATTGTGAACTACCGGGATTTGGTAGACGCTTATGCATTTGATAGTACTATTTGGGGACGATCACCCCAGTTCGCGCCTTGACGGTTGATCCCCGTCGTACCACATTGATTGGTAAGCGAATTTATGTATGAGAAGATTCCATAGCGTGATTTTTTTGACGACACGCTAACTTAGATGTGCAAATTGTTTGTCGGGTTCGCGGCCCGCTGTTTTCACAGTAAGGTAACAATGTCATGCGGCTAATAATAATCCTACAACCTATAATACAATATAAGACATATATAATAAACGATAACGACACTATTACAATGAATATATTACCTATCATGGTAATATAGAGACTACGGTCTCATGGACGGTTTCGGATGTATGCTTGATTTATATATTGCCTGCCTAGCAATATGTGGACTTACTTCCGATATTATACTTGTGTTCTGATTATAAATGATTGTAAATGATTGTTTTTATATAACGGTTTTCATTAAACTCTATGAATTCACTCGGCATTCGCTGATATGATTTTTGCATGTTTTCTATCTCAGGTGCTTGAAGGTAATCCGGATGGAGATCGACTCTGATGGCCCACACTTAATATTAAAAATGTTCATTCGATCTGTGTTTTGTAAACTTAATGACCTGTATAATTTGGGACCTGTTGTACACTTTTAAACCTTTTTATCGAATGAATGTTTGTTAAACCTTGTACAACCATTTTTATGTGTTGTCTATGATTGGAGTTATTGTGCTATCCCGTAACACTCTGAAAGACCCTTCCGCTGTACCGATACGAAAAATGAGAGTGTTACAGTTTGGTACCAGAGCTCTCGTTGTAGAGAACAAAAGATTTTAAAAACCAAGGTTTTGAACAAAACTTTTCAAAATCTTTTGACAATGAACATTTAAGAAAATATTTGAAAAATCTTTTGACTATAACGGTGCCAGAGATCTCCGACGTTACCAACAAGCCCTATTGAGAAGATATATATTTTGATATATATAATTTAATTTATATATATGTATATATCGTGATTTCATTATGTAATTGTTTAACTAGTATGTTATCCTAATACGAGATAAATATATATAAATGCAGATTGTCATGGCTGACCCTAATATTCCTGTAGAAAACCATGCTATTCCCGAACCTAATATAGAAGATGATCCTTATTTAGACTTAGTAGATTTTGATATTGATGACGAGGAGGAACCATTTGAGGATCTCGAGCCCGAGTTAGGACTAGGAGATCAGATTGCCCCTCAGGAAGACTTAGTAGAGAATGAGATTGAGAATGTGGGTAATGAGGACGTGGATATTGAGAATGCTGATATTGAGAATGAGGATGAGATTGGGTTAGATGAGTTAGATGATGAGATTGACGACGAGGATGTCGAGGAAGATGTAGGTATAGATGTTGAGGTTGATGACGATGAGGAAGCTGAGCTTATATATCCGTATGATGTTCCAGAGGGCGAGCCTTTTCCCCCACCAGTTTGTTTGTCTGATTCCGAGGATGAGTTACCTAGGGATGAAATGTCTGAATCGTCTGAATCTGATTCTGAATCAGAGGAGGATGAGGATGACGATGCACCTGACGGTACCGATGGTATTGATACTCGTAGATTTGAGATAGGAGAGTCGTCTAGTGCTCGAGAGGCTACTCATATTGATGGTCTTGCACCATGGGCCTTGAGACGTGATCTAGATGCTTCCCGTGTTAAGAGTTGTGTGACAGAGGTTGGATTAGGTGTTGTTCAGACTCAGGTTGCTTATTTGGAGTCGAAGACTAAGATTGGAGAGAAAGAGCGAGAATTGCTTAGTTTGGATTTGAGTGATGTAGAACGTGGTTTGAATGAGGCTTTTAGGAGGTTATCGGTGTTGGAAAGTGGTGAGTATGCTGCTATGAAGAGAAAGGTGAATTCTTTGGAAATTCAGTTGAGTGTGGCTCGTGCGATGCGTGAGAAAGCTGAAAAGGAGTTGAATGTATCCGTTGGTTGGAACAATAGATTTTATGCCGACATGGTTGAAAGAGGAGTAATCCGTAAGCGCCCAGCTGAAGATGTGTCTAGTGATCGTCCGGCGAAGATCCAGAAGACGATGGATGATGGACAATCTGGCGGTTCTCAGTAGACCAGTCTGTATTTAGTAGTGACCTTTATATCTTTTGTGTTTGTAGCTTTGACTGAACCGACTTGTTAGTTGTAGACTTGGCACGAATTTTGAGTGTATATAGTGTTAGAACTTTGATATGGATGTACTAAGACAATACTTTTGTTTCAGATCGAATGAAATATGTATCTTGTCTTGAATTCCATATTGTGCCTTATTTGTATCTTGATTATGAATTCGATCCATATTATATGAATCCTTTGTTGGATGAATGCTTAATACTTTGAAATTGTGGAATTATAGAACTATGCCGCCCAAGAAGGCTGTGACTGAGGATGATGTACGTAGGATTATTACGGAGCAAGTTACCGCATCTATGACTGAATTTATGGCAAATGCTAGAAATGAAGCTGGCGGTAGTGGAGCTGGCGGTAGTGGAGCTGGCGGTAGTGGAGCTGGCGGTAGTGGAGCTGGCGGTAGTGGAATTGGCGGTACTAATGTGAATGTAAATGCTAATAATGTGAATGCTAATGCTGGAGGAAATGTAGGAGGACTTGGAACGAATGCACCTGAAGTTGGTGGCTGTACTTATGTGACATTCATGAAGTGTGAACCTCTACCTTTTAATGGAACTGAAGGTGCTGTAAGACTAAGCCAGTGGATCGAGAAGATTGAATCGGTATTTAGGATTAGTAAGTGTAAGGAGGAAGATAAGGTGACTTTTTCTATGGCTACTCTTAAAGGTCGTGCGTTGACTTGGTGGAACGGGAGAATTGCTTTCATGGGTCTTGATGCTGCTAATGCTACTCCTTGCGCTGAAATCAAGAAGTGGATGACTTTGGAGTTTTGTCCTCGTAGTGTGATCATTAGGTTAGAACAAGAGTTGATTCATCTGAGAATGAAAGGTGTGGACATTGATAGTTACACGAATCGATTCCATGAGTTGGCCTTGCTATGTCCTCGATTGGTTGAACCCGAAGAGATCCGAATTGAGCAATATGTGAAAGGGTTGACCAGGAATATCCGGGGGGACGTGACATCATCGAAACCACTGACCATTGATGATGCTGTTCGAATGGCTTACCAACTCATTGGATAGATAATTCAGGATAAGGAAGATGAAGCCCGTGTAGGTGAGAAAAGAAAGGGAGACGGTGATCGTGTAGATAGAGGTGATTATAGGAAGAATTTCAATCGCCGTCAGAACCAGAGAAAGGGGAATGCAAATGCTATTACCAACAATGCACCGCGCAACGATGATATATGTCCTAAGTGTGGCAACAAGAGGCATCCTGGCGACTGCTGGAAGTGCCGAAATTGCGGAAATCTTGGACACAAGGTTGAAAGGTGTAAGAAGGGAACGATTTGCTTCAACTGTAATGAAGAAGGTCATAGGAAATCGGAATGCCCCAAGTTGAAAGCGATTGTACCTGGAAGAAACCCCCAGGGTGGTATCTACCAACTTGGAACAATTGAGGTGAAGAAAGAGGATCCGAATGTCGTTACCGGTACGTTTTTACTCAACAATCATTATGCTGTTGCTTTATTCGATTCGGGTGCCGATAGGAGCTTTGTATCCACTAAATTTAGTGCCCTTATTGATATTGAACCTGTTGAGATAAGTACCAGTTACGAGGTGGAATTGGCTGATGGTAAATTGGTGAAAACTAATAAGCTATTAGAAGGATGCTCTCTAAATCTCTTGAACCATTCCTTTCCGATTGATTTGATGTTGATAGAATTAGGTAGTTTTGATATTATTATTGGTATGGATTGGTTGTCGTTGAATAATGCTACTATTTTATGTGGAGAAAAGAAGGTTAAGATTCCTCTTAGGAATAGAACGTTAGTAATTGATGGTAGTCAAGGTGAATCCCGTTTGAAAATCGTTTCATGTATTAAAGTCCAAAAGTACATCAGGAACGGTTGTGAGTTATTCTTAGCTCAAGTGACCGGGAATGAGTCTAGGGAGAAACGATTGGAAGATGTACCTATTATTTGTGAATTTCCTGAGGTATTTCCTAAAGATTTACCAGGACTTCCACCAATAAGGCAAGTAGAGTTTCGAATCGATTTAATTCCTGGTGCTGCACCGGTGGCACGTGCGCCTTACCGATTAGCCCCTTCTGAATTAAAGGAGTTATCTGAGCAACTTAAGGAGTTGTCTGATAAAGGTTTTATTCGACCGAGCTCGTCGCCTTGGGGAGCTCCAGTCTTGTTCGTTAAGAAGAAGGATGGATCTTTTCGTATGTGCATTGATTATAGGGAGCTGAATAAGTTGACAATTAAGAATCGATATCCTTTACCTAGGATTGATGATTTGTTTGATCAACTGCAAGGATCTAGTGTGTATTCTAAGATAGATTTGCGGTCAGGATATCACCAACTTCGCGTCCGTGAAGAAGATATTCCTATAACTGCATTTAGAACTCGTTATGGACACTATGAATTTCAAGTAATGCCATTTGGGTTAACTAACGCACCTGCGGTTTTCATGGATTTAATGAATCGAGTGTGCAAGCCCTACTTGGATAAATTTGTGATTGTGTTTATCGACGATATTCTAATCTATTCTAAGAATGAAGATGAGCATAGAGAACATTTGAGGATTGTTTTGAAGTTGTTGAAGGATGAAAAGTTGTATGCTAAGTTATCGAAGTGTGATTTCTGGTTGGATTCTGTGCAATTTCTTGGTCATGTGATTAACAGAGATGGAATTCATGTTGATCCTGCAAAGGTTGAAGCTATTAAGAATTGGTCTGCACCGACAACGCCAACGGAAGTGCGACAGTTCTTAGGATTAGCTGGCTATTATAGGCGATTCATTAAAGAATTTTCTTTGATAGCTAAACCTTTGACTAAGCTTACTCAGAAGAATAAACCTTTCGTTTGGGGAAGTGATGAAGATGGAGCATTTCAGACATTGAAGAAAAAATTATGTAGTGCGCCAATCTTATCATTACCCGAAGGGAGTGAAGATTTTGTAGTGTATTGTGATGCATCTCTTAGAGGTTATGGAGCTGTTTTGATGCAGAGAGAGAAAGTGATAGCTTATGCTTCTAGGCAATTAAGGAAGAATGAGGAGAATTATACTACTCATGATCTTGAGTTAGGAGCTGTGGTCTTTGCTCTTAGGTTGTGGAGACATTATCTGTATGGCACCAAGTGTACGGTATTCACCGATCACAAAAGCCTACAGTATATTCTCGACCAGAAAGAGTTGAACATGAGGCAACGAAGATGGATAGAGTTGTTGAGTGATTATGATTGTGATATAAAATATCACCCAGGAAAAGCCAATGTTGTTGCTGATGCGTTAAGTAGGAAAGATAGAGAGCCTATCAGGGTGCGTTCTCTAGTCTTGACCGTGCACAATAATTTGCCTGAGCAAATTAGAAATGCGCAAATAGAAGCTTGTAAGAAGGAGAATTTTGTTAATGAAGGGTTCCGAGGAGAAGGAGATCCTTTAGAGGTTAGAGCTGATGGAGTGAAATGTTTAAGAGGTCGTATGTGGATACCTAAGTTTGGAGGCTTAAGAGATTTGATTATGTTAGAATCCCATAAATCTAAGTATTCCATTCATCCGGGATCTGATAAGATGTACCATGATTTGAAGAAGTTGTATTGGTGGCCGAATATGAAAGCTGACATAGCTATGTATGTTCTTCAATGCTTGACTTGTGCTAGAGTTAAAGCCGAACATCAAAAGCCATCAGGACTACTTCAACAACCAAAGATTCCTGAATGGAAGTGGGAGCGAATTACAATGGACTTTATCACCAAGCTTCCTAGAACATCATCTGGAAACAATTCGATTTGGGTTATTGTCGATAGACTGACCAAATCAGCACACTTCATTCCGGTTAAGGAGCAGTTCTCACTGGAGAAGCTGACTCGAATATACCTGGATAATGTCGTATGCAAGCATGGAGTGCCTGTATCGATCATTTCAGATCGAGATCCTAGATTCGCATCGAGTTTTTGGAAATCCCTCCAAAGATCTTTGGGAACGAATCTCGATATGAGCACTGCTTATCACCCCCAGACTGATGGGCAGAGTGAAAGGACGATACAAACACTTGAAGATATGTTGAGAGCTTGTGTGTTAGACTTTGGTAAGAATTGGGATAAACATTTGTCGTTAGCAGAGTTTTCGTATAACAATAGTTACCATTCTAGTATTAAGGCTGCACCGTTTGAAGCTTTGTATGGTAGGAAGTGTAGATCTCCTGTATGTTGGAGTGAAGTTGGGGATACCCAGCTCACGGGACCGGAATTGATCCGGGAGACTACGGAGATGATAGTTCAGATTAAGAAGAGGTTGTTGACTGCCCGTAGTAGACAGAAAAGTTACGCGGATGTGCGGCGGAAGCCAATGGAGTTTGAAGTGGGTGACCGAGTAATGTTGAAAGTATCGCCATGGAAAGGCGTTATAAGATTTGGAAAACGAGGAAAATTGAACCCCCGTTATATTGGACCCTTTAAGATTCTATCTAGAGTAGGTCCGGTGGCTTACAAACTAGAGTTACCCCAGAACTTCATGGTGTTCACAACACATTCCATGTATCTAATCTGAAGAAATGTCTAGCAGTGAGTGATGAGAAAATTCGGTTAGGTAAGGTTCGAATAGATGGGAAGTTGCATTTTATCGAAGAGCCCGTAGAAGATATGGACCGTGAGGTAAAGCAACTGAAACAAAGTCGGATACCTATTGTCAAGATCCGATGGAATTCAAAGCATGGACCGGAGTATACTTGGGAACGAGAGGATGAAATGTGGAAGAAATATCCGCACCTCTTCGATTTCAATAAGAAACGGACATCCAAATGAAATGGATCACGAGGACGTTGATCCCTTTTAGGAGGAAAAGCTGTGACAAATCTAACATTTTCAGGTAGTTAAATATTTTCTCGTATAATATTTTGAAACTTATTTTTGTGTTGGTTGACGAACTCACAATTTACGGATTTAAATTTGGGCTTACGTGCATAATTTGGCGTCTTTTACGACTAAACCGGAAACCTTAGGATTACGTATTTACGTTTTTGAACTCCGTTTTTGATGAGACAATTTTTATTGGATTCGTTTTGTGACGGTGATTCATAATTTATAAAAACGTTTTTCGTAAAACGACCCGAGGGCACGCAAATCGAGAAAACTAGAATCGAGAAATACCCGTAAACTAGTGAGATGGGACAAAACACTTTGCCCCATCCCACTAGCTTACATGGGACGGCCAAAAACACCTCACCACCATTAGGTGGCACAAACTTAACTTGTTTATAACAAGTGTAAGCTTTAGCTTACACTTTAAGCTAAACTTCCACCAAACTTTACAAAACCAACAAATGGTTTTCACTTAACCATTTCTTACATGCAATTTACTCTCAAAACTCTCTCAAACTTCATCCTTGTGCCGTCCCATATCAAGCCATAAACACCATTTTTGATCTCTTCCAACTACAAACCACATGTTTACTAGTCCTATTAAGGTGTTTCCTTGAAACCTTGATCATTTGGTGGCCATATAACCAACTTTGGAGGTGATTTGCTTGTGTCCTAGGGCTGATTTTCCAACATATGATCTTGCTATTTGATGGTCTTGGAGATACTTGTTGTGTTCATCAAGTTCTTGCCTTCCTAAAACAAGAAATCCACTTGGATTGGTAAAGAAGATCATCCTCTACATTTTTCTCTTATTATTTTGTAAAGAACAAATGTATTTTTCTTTCATTTTGTATATGTATATGATGTATATATGATGATAAAAATGTTGTGTGGGGATCAAGTGTTGATAAACATGCTTAAAAATGATGATAACCATAAGAAATGAAGCTAAAATCATGTCTAATTAGTTGGCTGTATAAAAACAGTAGATAACTAAATGAAGAACTGATAAAAATGCATGGTTTGATCTATTTACAGTAAAGTAGATGATGTTATACACATGTGAGAGTTGGACATGCAATGGAATCAAAATAATGAGTGAGATATGATCAAAACAAGTTAGGTGGTACAATCTGAATAAGCAGTTTTGTAGGGACTGTTAAGGCAACTTAAACTTAAAATGGGCAGTAGCTATAACTAAGTTATATTTAGCACATATTATGAAGAAGTTGTCATTTAAAAATGAGCTTCTAAGTCATTATAGAACTCTAGATATGATAAAAATGGTGAAAGTGAAGTTAAAAATCAGATTTTGGAAATAATGTTTATTATTATTATATAAGCACTCACTTTATAATTTATAAAATGAAAAGTATAAACCCACTAACTTATAAAACTTATTTATATAAATGTATAAAAGGTTAATCAAATGGGTAAAATATATAAATGGTGGTAAAAGTAATATTTATAAGTAATAAAAACTATAAACTTGATTTTTACGACTTTTTCGGCTATCGCCGTGAAATTAACGTTTTTCATCAAATAAAACTTAGACGACCAAACCCGTCTAATGTAGAGTTTATAAAAGTTATATACTGATGTATAAGTAACTAAGACAAGTAAAAACCGATAAAACCCGAACTATAAGAATTACGGACAATTACGAGCTAACTAAACCTATTAGACTAATAATTGGACTTAATAAGATAAATACTTGTAAAAAGAATTATTTGGGCTTAACCCAATAGGGCCCAACATGAAAAGTATATATACTGATCATATAAGTATATAATGGGTAAAAACAAGTAAAAGAACTTATAAAAGACTTAATGAACTTAAAATAGGTAAAATCGGTAAAACTAGTGAACTAGTAAGACGATACTAAAACGTAAACGCTAAAATGAGTAAATGAGGATTTATAAACCCACTTGATCATCATCATATGTACAATAATCATATATATGTATATTGTTATTTTGATAAAAGTCATTGGACCGAGTCTAAGACCGATTATTATTTATATAGGTTTCCGTGACCGAAGCACGCCCGTAGCCGATAATCCGCCTTTCATTAACAACGTGAGTTCATAGCCTCGCACTCTTTTAAATGTTTTATAAAATGATTTGTAAACCCGCGAGGGAGATAACATGCTAGATTTTTTATAAATAGAACACAAGTAGTCCCGATTGTATGCTTAATGAGATGGACCCGAATGATGCTATGACCCTTTATTCGAGACTAAAAGGATTATTAGTAGTTAGGTTATGTCACTTAAAGTCCCATTAGCATGAATTGTGAACTACCGGGATTTGGTAGACGCTTATGCATTTGATAGTACTATTTGGGGACGATCACCCCAGTTCGCGCCTTGACGGTTGATCCCCGTCGTACCACATTGATTGGTAAGCGAATTTATGTATGAGAAGATTCCATAGCGTGATTTTTGTGACGACACGCTAACTTAGATGGGCAAATTGTTTGTCGGGTTCGCGGCCCGCTGTTTTCACAGTAAGGTAACAATGTCATGCGGCTAATAATAATCCTACAACCTATAATACAATATAAGACATATATAATAAACGATAACGACGCTATTACAATGAATATATTACCTATCATGGTAATATAGAGACTACGGTCTCATGGACGGTTTCAGATGTATGCTTGATTTATATATTGCCTGACTAGCAATATGTGGACTTACTTCCGATATTATACTTGTGTTCTGATTTTAAATGATTGTAAATGATTTTTTTTATATAACGGTTTTCATTAAACTCTATGAATTCACTTGGCATTCGCTGATATGATTTTTGCATGTTTTCTATCTCAGGTGCTTGAAGGAAATCCGGATGGAGATCGACTCTGATGGCCCACACTTAATATTAAAAATGTTCATTCGATCTGTGTTTTGTAAACTTAATGACCTGTATAATTTGGGACATGTTGTACACTTTTAAACCTTTTTATCGAATGAATGTTTGTTAAACCTTGTACAACCATTTTTATGTGTTGTCTATGATTGGAGTTATTGTGCTATCCCGTAACACTCTGAAAGACCCTTCCGCTGTACCGATACGAAAAATGAGAGTGTTACATAATGAGCAATCCAATTGTTAGTAATTCTGTGTTTTGTGCCTAAACACCTTGTTTCCTAATTGTTGTTCTTTTCTGCTTTGATTGTTAATCATATGAACAATGGTTATGCCTAGCAGCTAAAAGATTTAAGGAAATCAAGGTTTCCACAGTTGGTATCAGAGCCTCGTGGCTCGTGATGCTAGGACCAACAAGGTGTTCGTGTTTTGAGAAGAAAAGAAAAATCCATCTAGGGCTTTTCTGGGCGATTTTGTGTGCGCAACAGTATTCAGAAGTCCATAACTTTTTATTGAATCGTTAGATCGCTACGAAATTTTTTGTGTGTGTTCTACACACATATATCTAGATATCAAACAGAGGGATTGTCGAGATCTATCCCAAGAAAAAGTTATTAAACGTCGAAGTCAGCAGTGGTCATATGTTGTTTTTTGTGAACAGTAATAGTAAAAACACAATTTCTCCTTCGTTAACCGTTGGATCATCGTAAAATTCGCGCTGTAGGTTCTTGACACTTGTGTCTAGGATCACGCCGAAGGGATCTTCGATCTGAGCTCTCACGAAGAAGATATTCGATGTCGAAGTTCACTCTGCAGTTTATGGTTTTCACATAAAATCATGATTTAGGGTTTGTAAAACCCTAGATCTATTAGCCGCTGACATGTGTTATGTAAACGCTGATAGATGTTGGTGTGACACTAACAAGGCATAGATGAGACGCTGATGGACAGGCGCTGACAGGTATAAAGTTGGCGCTGACAGAGTTATATGTAGGAGCTGACAGAAAAATCATGTGTCGTCCGAGATATAGTTTTTCAAACGCAGACAAGTGTTGTCCGATATTGGACAACACACACTGATGAGATCTTGGACAGTGGAGGTTATTGGACGACAAAGGAAATGCTGCTGTTTGGAAAATTGGATAGGTTTTTGCACACAAAACGAGGTATTTACACACGAAGGTACATGGGATCTCCGTTTTTATACAGAATATCAATTTGATGTTTATGGCTCGGATATTTTTCATAAAGAAGTATATGATTAAGGGGAAGAATTATTATGGTAAGTTTGATGTTGAAGTTAGTTTTCACAAATTTGTTTTCTTATTTAGGTGAGCAATACACCTTGTCTCTGTACTAAATATATTTTTATAGCTTACAACTAGCTCATAGTTGTGGAGGTTACCAGTACCTATGTAAGAAAAACTGTGGTGAGCAATACACCTTGTCATTGGACTAAATATATTATACAGCTAACAATTGGCTCATAGTTCTGGGGGTTACTAGTACCCATGTAACAAAAACTGTTGGGTGAGCAATACACCTTTCCATTGGATCAAATATATTGTTATAGCTAACAGCTGGCTTATAGTTGTATTGTGTTTGTTGGTTTCAGTTCCCGTTCTTACCGATAAACAGAGCCCCCTTTTTCAATGAAAGAGTTGCATTTTTCTCTAGTCGTTTAGACAACTAGGGGAAGCGTTTATCAACTAGTGAGCAATTGGGTGAAAGAAATACAAAGTTTGGGTTATTCTACTTCTACATCAAAATTATTGTACTTATTTTTCTTCAAGGTCATTACACAGAGCCTACATATGGAGAATCTTTGATTGCATACTTTGTTTCCTTCCCAATTGATGTGACAAAAAGGAGAAGACATGCATGTTACACTTGAGGGGAAGCAATTTGAAGATTATGTACCACTTACAAGAGATACACAAAGAGTTTTGCCGACATCAACTAGGGGAAGATTGTTGGGTCAAAAAGTTGATGTGGCAGAAACTCAAATCGAATAAAACATGAAGGCATTTGTTCAATGCTGACACATTGTGTCTAAGCGTTGACAAATGTAAATGGGACGCTGACAGAAGTCAAACGCTGTTGGAAATATCTAATTAGGATAAATATTTAGAATATTATTTATTAATATTCTGTATTAGTTATTTAAATAGAAGATATACATGTTATTCATACTTATCTCTTGTAAAACCTTAATTCTTACACTATAAAAGGAACCAAGGGTTATTAGATTTTATATAACTTTCATTCACAATGTAAACCTAAAGCGTGTGTCGACAAGGTGTTGGATTAATGTATACACACCTAGTGATTGTTTGTTATTAATATAATGAGCAATCCAATTGTTAGTAATTCTGTGTTTTATGCCTAAGCACCTTGTTTCCTAATTGTTGTTCTTTTATGAGCAATCCACCGGAGGGATTTTTGATCCCAAACTTAGATCGATTTAGCTTGTGTAAACGAGAATAAATCAAGTTAAAAACTTAGAGAAACTTTGTTGTATAAGAAACAATTTAAGTATTATGCGGAATTAATACTTAAACAAGAACACACAAACAAGATAAACCAAACTTTTACTTTGATTAATTAATCGAAGTTGTGTACAATGAAAGTGTAAAACATATATTGAACTTAAACTAAAGGCCTCCTTTTATAGATTAAGGAATGTTGTACAAGAGTCTACGTATCAGCTATTTTAGGTAAAGATAAACATAAGAAATACATTGTCGAACATATCTTTACTAGAAACATAAAACGTGTAGACTAAGTATCCTATCAGTGCTTGACTTCTTCTTATCAACGCTTGAGTTCTTCTTGTGAACGATTGTCTTCACAACGCTTGATTTCTTCCTATCAACGTCAAATTTCCTCTTGTCAGCGCTTAAGTGTCTTGGCTTCATTTTATTCCCAACAATCCTCCCCTAAACTTGATATCTACTCAGTAATCAAGTTTCTGAATAAAAACTAAGTACAAGGAGGATTCGTACAAATCTTATTAAGTTGGAAATAAATAAACCTAATCAAATATTTGCCAAGGTCACTTGTGTAATGCATCTCCAGCTATGTTGACACCATTTTCTTCAAAACTTCTTTGGACATAGGATATTCAGCATCCACAAGAAGATACTAAGAAAACTTTGTAGTACTCAAATGATACACACCAGCTGCTGAATGTAGACGCCATTGAAGCCCACTGATATCATCAAGATCCTTCCAAACTGGATCTTATTCATTTAATGCACACATTCTCTTGAATGTTGACCAAATCTTTGTTACATTGACTGAAGTAGGTGGTTCAGTCTCATATTTGGCCTGCATCAACCTCCAAAGGTCTGCCAGGTCTTCCCTATCCAGGATTACAAACAAATACATAAGAGTAGTAAAAGTATGTACCTCTTTCCCATATCTGCCAATCATCCAAAACCCACTTGTATCTTCCTCATAGTGAACTATAGGGTTTCTAGAATCATGAGGTAACACCTCTCCCATATGTGAAGCTTCCACGGATGATAGCTTAATACTCCTTCTAATAACAGCTTCAATAGGATTCACTCTATCAATGTTTTCTGGGAACTCAAGTGGAACTCCTTTCTTCAATGGTCATGGTGTAACCAAAGCCTGTTGGATCTGCATCTCTTCTGCAAGTTCTTCCTTTCTTTCATCTGAAAGAAGTCTGATAGTGTTCTGCTCTTGCACACTTGCCCATATAGGATAAGCCTTATATTCCAACTCATCAAAAGACAATCCCTACAACTTCTTAAAAGTCCAACCTGTTTGATGACATCTAAGCAACATGTAGTAGAGCTCCCTTCTATCCTTCTTGGTTTATGAAAGAACTTTGCTAGCTTTATACTTCAAAATCACCTTGCAATCCATTTGAACTCTTAGTAGAATCTCCAAAACCCAAATTTGATCTGATAAATTCATGTATGGATTCTCCATTACCTTATTTTCCCATGCAAAATACATCTGAGCAATTTCAGGCATCTCATAATCCACCTGGTTTTTCAACTCTACAATCTTTTCCTTTGCCAACTCATCACCATATTCAAGTCTCTCTGGTTCTTCAATAATCATTACACTTGAATATGTGCTCTCATCATCACTGCCTTCCTTACTCTCAAAACAGTTTCCTCCATTCTCTTCCTCTTTATCAAGTTTTCCAGCCAACATGGAATCAAACTTTACTTTGGCTGTATCCTTGGGAACTACTGTTTCTACCATGATCCCTTTACCCTTATCTAATATATCAATGGCTGGTAAAGATGATGATGGTATCTGTGTAGACACATCCTTGATGATAGCTGATGACTGGGATACATCAACCATACCTGCAGGTCTATCAACATCCAAAATCTGTATGTCAACGCCTAGCTTACTTCTATCAGCGCTTAGCTTGTTAGCGTCAAAAACCTGCTTGTCAACGCTCAACTTACTCTTGTCAACGCTTGGCTTAGAAACCTGTTCTAGCATCTCCATAAATAATCTCTTTGTTGGAGTTTCAAGTGAAACATCAATAACTGGCCTCTCCTTCAAGCTGGTCAAAGCTTCAGCCATTTCCACAGCAATAGAACGACCTGAGCCTTTGTCACTTAAATTAAATGGCTCAGTAGCAGCTTCCTCCCCTTTGTAAGAATCCTCCCCTGTTGACAGAACCCTTGTCTTCCTTCTCCTAGTCTCAGCAGCTTCCAAAACAACAATCCTCTCCCTCAATTGCTTGAGATCAAGGCCTTGTATATAGACAATATGTACAAGGTCTGTATTTTGCTTTTGCAAGCTAATGTAGAAAGGCGTCAATTCCAATAATGTATAGGGTTCAAATCTACCCTCCTCTAGAATGGGAATTTAACCTCCCAAAGTAGAGTCATAGGGCATGGATGGGGTCTTAATGATGTTAGGACTGGCTTGGCCTGCATCTAAGCTAGTACCAATAGTCCTAGCCCCACCCATGTCACCAACCACACTTGTGGTGGTGGCTCTCTCTGCAACATGGATAGGACCACTAGAGGAGAACACTCCAGTAGTCCTTTGGCGTTTTTCCATCCTAAAGTCATGGGATGTAGAAGATGATGTGGATTTGGTTTAAGTTTGGAGGTTAAGGGGTGTTTGGGTTTGGTGTAAAAGGGTGTCAGCGTTTGGATTTGGAGTGTCAACGCCAATATTTAACGTGTCAGCGTTGAAGGGATCTTGGTCAATTTCCATATGTTGGGGTGATGGTGGTTGTTCAGGTAATGGGTCTGGTTGTGGTAGAGGGTCTGGTTGAGGTTGTGTTGCTGCAATAACAGAAAGCATGGCTTGGTTAAGGGGTAAGTCTCTGTTTGGTGGTGTATTCATCTTTCCAGAAATTGCTTTCTTTTGCACAGGGATCTTATAAAAATTATTATGATCCCTGGTGTAATATCTTTGTTTATCAAACACCATTTGCAAAAATCTTGGGTAAGCAAGAGTCATCTTGCTACCCTTGTTATGACACATGCCATCAAAAATTATTTTAGAAAAATTATATTTTTGCCCAGTAGCAATACACACAATGGCACTCCCAATTGATCTTTTAATTTCATTATGTGCAGTACATATGGGACTCAAAAATTGAAGAATGACATGTACAAGTAGTTACAAGCTGGGGGAAATTCCTGTTTTGAATATTTGTTTAAATTTCCCTCTTTAGGGAAAGGATAACCCAAAGCTTGAAGTCCTTGTTCTAGCTCACCAATGGGTAGGATGGTTATACCATCTACATCATTAAGATGCAAAGCCTGGCGAACCAAGGCTTCAGTAACCACCCATGAAAGCCCATGGACTGTAGCAGTCAATGTAGTCACATTATTAACTGTTGAGGAAGTGACAATATTCCAAAATTGTTTAATATGAGTGATAGGGATAAGAGGAGCATGAGAAACTGCATACCTTAGTGGGGATGCATTTAAGTACTCCACCATCTGAGTATATTGGGGAAACAGAGCATTGTCAGCCTCTAAATAAGCAACCATATTGTGCTGACTTCTGAACCCCAATTCCAAATCATTTGGTTTAAAATTAGGCGCCATTGATGTAGAAAGCTGTGATATATGTTATGAAAGATTAATGTGTGTGTAAATTTAGTTAGACAAGAATAAGTAGTTACCCTATTTCAAAATAATGAGCCAAATATATAGGAGAGGTGAAAACATGTGATTCGTCAAAGATGAGGCAGTTATTTTCAAAATATAATGATTAAAATCTTGAAAAAGATATAACTTATCTTGTGCATTAATAAAAAAAGTTACCAACTCCTAAAATTACGGCCTAAATTTTCGTCAAAAATAACAACTGGGTAGGACCCAATGTTTATCAACGGGCAAGAATAACTCAACAACGCCCAACGGCTATATTCTTGTCAACGATGGCTTTTGCCATGTCAACGTCAAAATTGGTCCTAACAACGTTTGGAAATAAATCTGTCAGCGTCCAAAAATAAAAATAATAAAAAAGAAAAAGGACCTTAACAAATTAATTTATCCTAGTGAAGATAACCTATAGACGGAAAATTACCATAGGGTGGCAAGCACTGTCCAATCATGCACACTTGCTTAAGCAAGATAGACATAATTGTCCTCAAGTGTCTCTTGCTAACCAAAGTTCTTAACAGTGAAGTTATCCGATAAAATCCTTTGTAACTTCCCAGGTAAGCCCAATAAAACTCATACCCAAGTCTCCCAACAAACCACATCCAATTCTAGGTCAAAAAGTCTTGGCAGCGTACAAAGTATATCAACTTTGCATGTTACAGTG
Organism: Glebionis coronaria; assembly: GCA_025667525.1. Lineage (NCBI taxonomy): Eukaryota > Viridiplantae > Streptophyta > Magnoliopsida > Asterales > Asteraceae > Glebionis > Glebionis coronaria. The sequence goes on from CM046878.1 coordinate 317,972,130, forward strand.
CCTCACGATTTAGTAAACTAACTCGTACTCACCAGTGAACACAATCTAGAATTGTGAGAAGAGTATTATATGAATACCCAAAAAGTCCTAAAGGTTTCCTAAACCTCCCCTTTAAATAAGATATACAAGTTGCCAAATAAAATACATGCGGTAAGAATTTATGTCAGGATAGGAATATAAATATTCCAACCATCATCTATAAACTTGAACATGCTCCAAGTAAGCTCCAAGGATCCATAAGCAAGTCTGTATCCATTTGTACAATGCTAACAACGGCTGCATAATTAGATCAAAAACCACAAAACTAACATGTTGCTGACAACGTCAATTAAACACTTGTCAGCATTAAAATAACCTTTGTCAGCGCTAGACAAATAAAGTGGAAAATCTAATTTTGTACAAAGACCAATAACAATACATATCCTGTACATACTTTTACAATAAGTCCCAAAAACACATATTAGGTAAGATTGATCATTCCAATACTTGTTACCAAGTATTGAAATCTCCTAGTATCAAAAGATTTAGTTAATAAATCTGCCACATTCTCTTCTGTGTTAACCCTATCTGGTTGTATTAAACCTTTTTCAAAACAATCTCTTATAGAATGATGTCTAATTTCTATGTGTTTTGTTTTAGAATGATGTACATGATTTTTAATAATGCACAAAGTACTGTTATTGTCTACAAAAATCTTGGTATGCATAAAATTATACCCATAATCCATCAACTGGTTCTGAATCCATAAGACTTGTCCACAAAAAGCAGCTGCAGCTACATATTATACTTCAGTTGTAGAGTTAGCCACCACTGTTTTTTTCTTTCATTTCCAAGATATCAACCTACTCCCAAGAAATTGGCATCCACCAGTTGTAGATTTTCTATCAAACTTGTCACCTCCATAATCACTATCTGAATATGCAATAAGCTCCAATATAGAATCCTTTGGATACCATAATCCCAATGTGGGATAGCACTTAAGGTATCTAAAAATCCTCTTGACAACATGAAGATGACACTCATTGGGAGTCACTTGATGGCTTGCACATGCACACACAACAAACATAATGTCAGGCCTTGAAGCTGTAAGATATATCAATGATCCAATCATCGATCTATAATGCCTGAAAACCACCTCTTTTCCATCTCCAACCTTTCCCCAAGGGTGTTCCCTATCCATGGGTGTGCTAGCCCATTTTTCATGTGGAGAAAAGCCAAACTTCTTCAAGATCTCTGCTACATATTTATCTTGAAAGATGAAGATACCATCTTATTTTGGCTGAACTTGTAACCATAGAAAGAAGTTCATCTCTCCCATTGCACTCATCTTGGACTTGTTTGTCATGAGCTTGGGAAAGTCTTCACTCATCTTTCGACTTGAAGAGCCAAAGATGATATCATCGACATAGACCTAAACAAGCAAGAAATCCTTTCCAGTCTTCTTGGTAAACAAGGTCTGATCTATGGTGCCCTCTTGAATCCATTTTCCACCAGATAGGTGGACAATGTGCCATACCATGCTCTTGGGGCTTGATGAAGTCCATTCATTGCTTTCTTCAATCTATACACCTTGTCTAGATGTTCTAAATCTTCAAAACCAGGAGGATGCATTACATAAACCTCCTCTGCAATTATGCCATAAAGAAAAGCACTCTTCACATCCATTTGATAAACTGTGAAGCCCATGTAGGAGGCATAGGCTAGGAAAATCCTAATTGCTTCAATCCTTGCAACAGGTGCAAAAACCTCTTCATAGTCTATCCCTTCCTCTTGTGTATAGCCTTAAGCACTAAACATTCCTTGTTTCTGACCACAATACCTCTCTCATCCTTTTTGTTTCTAAGAACTCATCTTGTCTCTATAGGTCTGACATATTTGGGACACTCAACTAGCTCCCAAACATATTGAATAGCAAATTGGTGAAGCTCATCTTGCATTGCTTCTACCCAACTTGGTTCTTTGAGAGCATCAAATATCTTCTTGGGTTCCAGTTGTGACAGAAAACAAGAAAACAAACATGCATGAACAAGAGGGGTATCAACCTTCTTGTGGATATTGGCAATAAATCCTCCATGATTCTGATGAGACCTTCTAGTTTGTACAGGAGACTTCACATCACCAATAATTAGAGAAGAGGGGTGATTCTTGATAGTAGACGTAAGCACTCCTCCTTCAATAATTGTGTTGTCTTCAATTTCAGTCTCCAAGTTGCCAATATCTTCTTCAAATTCTCTTCCATCATTATCTGAATGAACCTCTTCATGTACTAATGAAGGTTCACCTAGTTCAAAAACATTAGAATAAAATAAATGGTCAAAAGAGTTGTCAACGCCTGAATTGGTGTTGTAAACATTTGAGCCATCAACGGCTGAATTTGACCCAACAGCGCCATATTTTCCTTTGTCAGCGCTTGAAGATTCATGCATGTTTTCATCAACAGGTGTTACTTGTGGACTAATTTTTCCTTTCCAACAGCAGTAGCAGCAGCAAATGCATATGTCCATATAGGAATGGTAACATACTCAAGTATGGGAGCTGATTTGTCTGTTTGTGATCCTACCTCCTTATCAACCTGTATACCTGAAATTTCAACAACTGGTTCTTCCACAACATTTGAATTTACATTCACAATGTCTGATTAGTAACAGGCATATAATTCAAGGTTCTAGATAGAGGTTCCAAGTCAAATAACCAATTTGGTCCACTCTCAGGATAAATAGGTTTACTTTCTAAAAATCTAACATGTACCTTTTCAAGTATACGTTTTTCTTTCTTAAGGTAAACCTAATATCCTCTACTCTGCACTGAATATCCCATAAAATAGCCTTCATCAATTAACACTAAACTTTCCTAAGGCATCACTAGTATCTAATACAACTACATGACAGTCAAAGGGTTTAAGAAAATCAATATTAGGTTTCCTACTCCAAAATAGCTCATAAGGTGTCTTATTGTGGATTTTGTTGGTCAATGCCCTATTCTGAACATAACAGGTTGTATTCACAGCCTCAGCCCCAAATGCAATGGGAAAGTGAGCATCAGCAAACATTGTCCTAGCTGCTTCTATGAGTGTTCTATTCTTTCTTTCAGCCACCCTATTTTGTTGTGGGGTTCTAGCTATACTAAACTTCCTAGTAATCCCTTTCTTGGCACAAAAGTCATCTAACAACTTATTTCTAAACTCACCACCATTATCACTTCTAAGTATTTTAACCTTATTCCCAGTCTTTTTCTCTAATTAGGTAATAAAGTTAATCAAAACATCAATAGTTTCACTTTTCAAAGCCAAAAAGAAAGTCTAAGTAAATCTAGAAAAATCATCAGTTATGACAAAACAAAAAGATTTACCATTTAAGCTTTCTATATTAGTTGGACCAAACAAATCCATATGCAGCAAGTGAAGTGGTTTAGAACTAGAATGCACAAGTTTAGACTTAAATGAGACTTTGTGCTATTTGCCTTTAAGGCATGCAACACAAGAGTTGTCATTGTGGAAAGCATTTTCAGGCAAACCATCAACTAAACCATGTCTCACAAGTCTATTGATGTTCTTAAAATTTATGTGCCCTAATCTTCTGTGCCAAAGATTACTCTCATCTACTGAAGCCTTAGCATATAGACATGACAGATTATTACTCATCCTAATCCCATTAAAATTTTACATTATAAATGTCCTTATGCCTAGGTGTTCTATAATCAATGAAAAGAACCATATTTTTGTTATCACAAACTTGTGATACACTAAACATATTATATTCAAGTTCTTTTACCAGAAATACGTTTTCAAAACACAAATTATTGGTGATAAGAGTGCCTTTGCAAGTAATGGTTACATATCCTCCACCAAAATCACTTTGTCACCATCCTTAATGGGGGTAAAGTTTGTCAAGTAATCTTCCTTCCCCGTCATGTGCCTAGAGCATCCACTATCCCAATAGCCATAATCATTAACCTGCTTTTGAATGCCCTGCACATAAAGAAAACAACTTAGTTTTCTTTGGGAACCCAAGCCTGAGCAGACTTGGATTTATTTGGTTGTTCAACATGAACAAACTTAGTCCTTATAACAACCCCTTATTCATCCATTTTGGATTAAACACCCAGTTAACCCCAATTGGTTTAGTTATGACCTTTGAAATATAATGAAATCTGTTACAAGTCATAGAAATCCCATCTAAATTAGGGTTTTGGTCTTGTTTGGGTCTCCATGTCAAGCTAGAAGAAGCTTTAGACCCTTTTCCCTTTGGTTGCAAGTATTTGGCATTACTTGGTCTAACATCGTTGGAAAAATTCATGTCAGCGTTAAAATTGTTCTTGACAATGCCGAAATTACCCTTATCAGCGTCAAACCTAGGGTTTGCTATAGGAACCCATTGTCTGTTAGACCATGTATTAGTCTTCTGAAAAGGCCTTTGTCCATAAGTATTAGACCCTTTAGTAAAGAATGGAGCTGGTCTAATGACTTGTGGACTTTGCTGGACAAAAGGTTTGGGTTTGACCATGGTTGACTTTCTATCAGCGTTGACCTTTGAAGCATTCACACACTTATAAGCCAAATGTGTAAAACTCCCACAAGTATAACAGGCTTTTCTAGACATAACTCTAGGTCTAGAGGAAAAGAATCCTGTCCCATTATCCCTAACTTGACCTTTTGGTGACCTAGGTTTTCTATACATTTCTGCATATTTAATACTAGGTTTTCTATTAACGTTTAAGACAAGGTCAACAGTCTTTCCAGTAGTAGGGTTGGTCACTTTTATGGGTGTGGACTCATTTGGACTTTCACTAAGCATGCCACCTTTAACAAACAAAGTAGCATTGGTTTTCTTCCACTGGTCTAAATCTGTCAATTTTTGCTTATATTCCTCTAATGGAGTAAGAACTCTTGGTGGAGGAATAAATTCCTGTTCTTGGAGTTCTAGTATACCAGTCCAAGACAAATCCTTTCTAAGGACACCATAGAAGTTCCCAGCAGGTGGTGGAACATCAGCATACTCTTTCATCCCAATCCCAGTCATATCCCTAGAATCCCTTTGTTCACTAACGCATTTTTCTAGGGTTTGAGAAGCTTTATCAAATTTTGAATTTTAAGCCCTACATTATCTTTTTTTAATGGCCTCATCCAACTCAGCTTGTATAACACCTTTGGATCTCTCCAGGATGTCCCTAACCTGAATACTAGCATTTAGGTCATGAGTCAAAACATTGATTTGATCTTTTAGGTCAAGCTCCATTTTCTTATATTCAGCCACAGTCTTTTCAGTTTGAACAAGTGCAAGTTGATTGTTAGATAACTTGCATTTTTCCTCAAAAACATCTGATTTTAACTTTAAAATTTCTTTGTTAAGTTTTTTAGTGTTTAAACGACAACCTTTACTACAAAATGCATCATCATATACCTCATTGTCTGATGAAGATTGATTGTAATGTTTTACTACCCTTTAGGAAAAGAGCGTAAATAGCGGTAAGTATCGAGTGATGATTTTAGGAAAAATCAACACTAATGACCCTCAATCACTTAAAAAAAAGATGAAAGATTCGTTTCCTAAGGAGGTATGGTGTTGTGAATTAACTTGTATTTCTTTGAGATTAATATTGAGAAGATGGAATGACGGTTTCTTGGAAATTACACTATGACGTAAAAAACGAAAACGTAAAACCGTAGAAAAACTACTAAAATTAAAAATTATTAAAACCAAAAACAAAATCAAGAAAAAGATTAAAAAGACTAAAACAAGTCTAAAATAATATAAATAAAGACAAAAATCCAATAAAGATATTTTAAAACCTTTTATTAATTAAATAATTAATTTTAAATGCTAATTAAAGCCCTAAAATTAAATTTAATTAATTCAAATGTCAAAAATATGATTTTATTGAATAATTACTCAACTTATATTATTAGAAGACTAAAAAGTAATTTTCTAAAAATTAAAACCTATTAAAATTATTTTTAAAACTCTAAAAATGATTTAAAATGATTAAAACCTAATTAAACTTAAAATAATTATAAAAATAAATCTAAAAGTGATAAAAATAATCTAAAAATGGAAATAGTCCTAATTAATGACAAAGAACCTAAGAAAAATGAAAAAGAAAGAAAAATAAAATTTTGAAAATTAATTAATAAAATAATACTAAAACACTTAGTTGCGCCGCAACTAGGTGGGTCTTGCGCCGCAACTTGTGAAACGGGAAAACCAAAATCTGCAACTCCTTGTGTTGCGCCGCAACCTTCTGTCTTGCGCCGCAACTTGTATGACGGACCTGGTTGTAAGTTGACACTAGCAGGTTTGGACTTTTGCGTTTTGCTTGAGATTTTAAGCCAAGAGGACTTGGCAATGTGCTTGTTTGATGGTATTTTGGATCAATTGGGGCACCCTTGAGCTTATTGAAGCTCAAGGAGTCAAGTAACACACAAATAACAACAAGAATCAAAGATCAACAATCAAAGATCATGCACAAAGTTCATCACAAATCAAGTAAATTAGCAATATGCAGATTTTTAACACCCTTATTACCTTAAAAACTCAACAAATTTGCTCAAAACGTGTGCCAAACTATATTACCATCTTACTAACATCTAACTTAACCTTAATCTAGTAACCTAACATCTTTTAGCAACACAAATCAATGATTGTATCCTGCTTAAACCTGTTGCCAAACACCCTTTAAACTTTTTTGAAAACCAATTTAACACATCAAATCCTCACAAAACTTGATTAAACTTGTTCCAATATCTTAAAACATGCATAACAACACTTGAGAACACAAATCAACTATCTATAACACACTTAAACACATAATCAAATAATATCATACAACTAGTTATTTTTGAACTTTTTCAAGGTAAAAGGAAGATACCTTAGGTTCTTACATCCAAGAACCTAGAGGATGAAAATCCTCCTCCAATCCAACCCGGGTTGGAGCTGAACTAAATCAACAAGCCTTCAACCTATTTGAACACAAAACAAACAAACAAAATGGATAAAACAAGATATATCAATATTTTGTTTTTATTCTCTTTTTTTTTATAACTCTTCCAAAACCTTTTTAATCTTCTTAAAATGTTTCTATAACACTTAAATCACCAACAAACATGAACTCCTAACAACAAAAACCTTTTGAGAAGATTTTACCAAAATCTCTCAAAATCTCAAAACCTTAAACAACTTTGAAAATCAAAGTTGCTTAACCAAATAAAAGTGGAACTCAGAATCAATCTCCTCACAACACACAATCTTTTAAAAACAATAAAAAAGGAATTACACTTGAATATTTCAAAAACCAAACTTTTTATTTCTTTAAAAAGGAATTACATGTGAGGGACTAGAAACTGGAACAAAGGGATCACCACAACTTGGGTCTCCTTTTATAGAGCCTATAGAACATCCTAGAAGCATAAAAACATAAAACCCTAATACATAGAAAATCCCAAATGTGCCCTTGAATGGTTTTGAGTGCATTTTGTCCTCTCTTGATCTTGGACGTTTATTTTGCTTTGGGAGGAAGCAAATAATCTTGGCCATTGATTTAAGCCACGTCATGTGCTTGGGGGCTAAGGAATGATGTGATTGGTGGATTGGGGAATTGGGGTTTTGGTGCACATGAGTGGGATGCAGGTTTTTAGGAGTGGGATAGGTTTTGGCATGTGTGAATCACTTGTGTGCAAGTTTAATTGAGTTTTACCCAAGGAAAAGTGAAGGTAAATTCTGGGTGGTAAGAACAATGAATAGTAACCATTTTGATCCTAAAAAGGGGGAAGCATATGTGTTAGGCGCCACTTTCATTTAAATGTTTGGGAGTTGTCACTTTTGGTCCCTGGCTTTTGTTATTTTTGGCTTTTAAGGATTTTCAGCCTAAAATCTCCTTTCCTTTGTTATTAACTTTCCCACTTTGACAATTTTGGCACCAACTTTTGATAAAAGGTTATCAAGGATGTAATTTGACATTTGGTGATTCTTTAAGGACTAATCTTGGACAATGTTGATCTTCAAAGGTCTTCAATGAGTCTTTTACTTGTTGAGGGACCATTATTGGCAATTTGAAATTGTTGAGGGACTAATCTTGCCATTTCTTCAATCTTGAAGGACCTTTTTGCAATTTTGACAAACTTAAGGGACCAAACTTGTAATTATTAATATACAAGGGTTTTAAGTGTCATTTCTTCAATAAATGATGATCAATCTTGTTTTGTCTTCAAGTCTTCAAGGGTATTTGATGAAAATTCCATGATTAGGGCCCGGTTCTTTGTACGGCTTCGTTTCTCGTGTCCGTTTTTCCTTGTATCTTGTGATCTTTTGTCTTTTTCACGATATCCATACCTAAAACACACAAGTAAACAAACACAAGCATATATATGGTATTTTATGACATTTTAATGCATTTAAAGCCCGAAAAGAACGATGAGATCATGTATAAATGCCATCTCATCACTCCCCCATACTAAGCCATTGTCGTGCCCTCACGCAATGCTAGAATAAAGTATCTAAGCATCACCAAAGTTCAATTTTATTTAATCTTTATTGAAGAGTAAAAGGACTTGCAACATACTACGAGAATGTGTAAAGACATAATGTATGATTTTCATCACCAAAATGTGACTTTTAGGGTCTAAGAATAGAAACAAGTTAATGTCCCTTAGAGTAAATTTCGTCATCCTTGATTGTCATACATTCCATGCTAAGTGCAAAAACAAGATCATTGTTGGTACAAGTCACAATGCTAACACTACTCATACGTTCAAATTGTGTAATACTTTTTCTCCCCGCAATCCTAGTTATTATAAAAGGAAATGGGTTACTAGCATTTTTTATCTATTTGTCATGGATCACAAGTGATTCATATTGACTTATTTGAGTAGTTATTAGTCCGAAAGCAAAGTAGCACGATTTGATCAATAGTTAGCCGAAGGACAAAATCTTTTAAAACGGCTTCTCGTGTATCTCCTTAAGTTCATATCTTGGCATAACTCGTTTCACGATTTGAGACCTTTCTCGGACCGATATTTGGCATGTACTTCATACTTCAAATCTTGGGAAGACGTTCTTGAGATTATGGTCTTCTCTTCATATATTTGGAATTTCTTCACTTGACGTTTTTGAGAGATTCTTCATATAGGACCACGACTTCATCATTTTTCTTCAATCTTTACTTTGGATTTTGATATACAACGATCCGCCTCCTTTTCGGACTTGGATATATTTATCCTCATACCTTGTTAGGGTCTTTTTGGATAGACTTTCTCCATTCTTTAGGGGAGTAATAGCTTCTCGTCGTGTGTCTTGATCCTTCATATTGATTTTGGAACAATGATACTTCACATCATCTTTGGATCTTTAGCAAAAATAGAGCTCCTCATGCCTTGTTAGGGCCTTTTTGGATGATCGCCAATCTTCGCGTCCCGCTTCAATAAGTTATGCCTTGGCTATGAACTCTATTCAACCCCGAGCAACTTTTAAACGATCTTGCGCTAGAGGCTAAGTAACCTTTCAAACCGTACGACCTTACTTATTGCAATTATGATTTATTCCTAATGCATTGATCTTATGGGAAGAAAAAGCCACAATTAAAAACATATGAGTTTTTGAAAGAACATTTTCATGTTCTACGTTTAGCATGATCACTTGTCTAACTCTATCATTTCTCGTTCTTCACTATTTAAAGACCTCTAATTAAAGAGACTCGTGAATACTTAGCCATGCAAGTCAAAATTAAGCCAAATTTGGATTAGCTTTCATTAAGACTATATCAAATCAAAGTTTTGGGTTTTCAAGCCATCTATAGGATCTTGCACTTTCTTGGACTTTTTCAAGTTTAGAGAATGCGTTTTAAAGTTCCCTTGATAAGTGACTTTCTAGAATCAATTATAGGAACTTGCGAAAAGTTCTTGTTCTTAATCCGAATGAATTAAGACTTTCGCGTTTTAAAGCTCCCTATATAAAAGTCTAGCAAAACTTGAATTGAGCGGGTTAAGGAATGTAAAAGGCTCCAAATGCCCATCAAGTCAAAAATTAACTCTTATTCTACCCATCGGAAAATATACATTCGTGTCTTAAAAACACTTATGAAAACTAAGAAAAATTTTAAAATTTGGCCATTTTTAGCCTTATTAGCAAAACAAAACATTGAAAGATGGAAAACGTGAGGGCGTAGCAAAGCAAGTACCTATTCACCCCCCCATACTAAAAGTAAACATTGTCCTCAATGTTTCGAGTCTAAAGGTGGAGCACCCCCATACTAGAGACGAAGAGTCGAATGCTTAGGATCTAGCATGGAAAGGGTGATCAACAATATATCTAAAGCCGTTTATTAATTATGCTAAAAGATAATTGTTAGAACAATAAAGGATATGTCATGGAATCGTGAAAAACTTCTTCAAACGAACGATGGAGGCTCACGTAAACGAACACGAGAGTCTTCAATCGTAGATGATGATGATGATCTAGATAACACAATCACAAACAACCACGAGACAACGAGTTGGAAGGGTACAAGTCCCCTTATTAGTGAACATAAAAAGCATAAAGATAAGCATGGGATCTCCCCCACGAGGCACCTCGTTTTTGATTACCGAGTCATGAGCTCGACTCGATCCCCTCAAAATGTGAACATTTAGGGATATCATGGTGTGGTCAATTTTTGATGGGGCTTACATGATAAACAAGGCCCAAAAAGCAACCGGTATAAAGGACTAAGTCCTTAGATGATGCAAAATACCGGGGTCAAAGATGGCGTTCTCGTTTCCATTGGGAAAACAAATTAACACCACTCCAATATGTGCCATAAACTCAAAGAGTTTGAAGAAAATAGATGAGAAGTAGAAGGGTGAGACAATTGGTAAGACAAACGATTGAGTTACTCGAGGTAAACTCTCACCGTAAGTGTAGAAAAGATTTCTAGTGACTACTTTGGTGAAAGACCGAGATTTTATCTTAAACGTGATACCGGGGTCAAAAATCTCGTCCTCGGTGGAGAAGTGTGGGGCTTCCCCCATACTAGGTCCACACAAAACGTCGTCAAAAGGAGTAGACGCGTTTGTAGCAAATTCAATCAATCGAGGTGATGACGGAGTTAGAGTTGGAAAAATTTTCAAATCATTTGTAAAATCTTTTCCTTTGTCAATTTTTAACTCATTATTACGAAACCCAAGTCGATTAAATTGAAAATTTTTGGTGTTTCTAAAAGAAATCTAGGCACACTTAAACTTTTCACATTTATCTTGAAGGTGGGAGGAGGATTTGACTTTTTAAAACATGAATCGATTAGAAAAATATCCCCCTCCGGGCTAACGTAATGGTTTTCATCAAACTCGAAAATCGAAGGCGGGTCGTCAAGAATACGTTTGATCTCGGAAAAATCTCCATCGGGATCAAAAACGTCTTCTCTTCCTCGTGGAAGAGGTTGAGCAATAAGATCGTCGATAATCGAGTCACTAGCTTCAACCGTCGTGAAACTAGGAATAGAAGGCTCTTCGATTGAAGATTTTGCCTTTGTCGTGTCGACCTCGATATCGAAAAACGTATCGATGTGAGCAAGGCCATCGGCGGACTTCTCACATGATAAATCCGAAATCTCACACGGTGTGGGATTAGGAGAAAAAGGCTCGTCTCGTGACGATTTTGCCTTGACGGTTTCAACTTTGTCCTTCGAAGGGATTGAACGTGGGTTCTCGAACATTTTAGCAAAATTACTAACACGTCCCTTCGGAATTAATTGTCGTTCATCTTGTAAAAACGAGGGTTTCATGATTTCCTTTAAAACCTTTTCACATTTTTCTTCTTTAAAATCATTTATTGGAATTTCTTCAAAATTAAGTGTATATTGATTTAGAAAATCCTCAATAATTTCATCTTCATTAGAAAAATTAGGTTTACAAGGTACAAGATTTAAAACTCCCAAATATCCTACGAGTTTTTCCTTAGGTTTATTTTCACAAACATTTTTCAAAACTTCGTTGGATGACGGTTTCGTTGCCTCTACGTTCTTACTTGATGACGATGGTTGCACGACTCTAAAATTCGAGAGATATGGATCAATACGAGACGTACGAGGCTTAGGAGTCGAAATAACTTGAACCTCTCCTACGGGATTAGGATTGGTGTCTTTAGACAAAGAATTGAATTTTTCCACTAAGCCCTCGAACATTAAAAGAAGTTTATCTCTCTCATTAGCGTGATCATTATTAATTTTATCTATGCATTCTTTCCACATCACTTGATTTTGGTCATACAAACGTTGTTGCTCTTCAAGAAGGGTGTCATAATCGTGTTCCATTTTTTTGTAAGTCTCCCCTTGGGCTTCCAATTTTTCTTTGTAATACTTATCGAGATCTACCACGTGTTCTTGAAGTGACTCTATAAGTTTGTTATGACGGCTCATATAATCACAAAAAGATTCATTAAGATTCATTTCCTCATTTTGATTTTCACCACAATTAAAAGACGAATCAAATGACGAATGTGGTTGGTGACCTTGGTCGTTAGATTGAAAATTGTCACCATCACCACGTGGAGGAGAGTTATAGATATAACTCTCACGACCTCCATAAACTTCACAATTAAAACAATTAGCCCCATCGGGTGGGCCTCCACAATATGGACACGAAAAATATCCCTCATCATTAGACATGATGCAACATAAACGGTGTTACGAGAATTAAACGTTTAGAGGGTGAAAGAAGAGAATTATGAAAATAGAGGGAAAGCAAAGAAGATTCTTTTTGGTATTTTTGATTTTCAATTTTTTTGTGTTTTTGATGATATTTAATTTTTTTGGATTTTGGTGTATCTTCGTAGACAACAATCTACAAAATCTCTCCTCGAATCAAACTCTTGATTAAAGAAGCCTCAAAGGAATGAAAACGATCACGTGGAGTGAACGCCTTCGAGTGACTTTAGAACTTTGGTGAAAACCAAATTGTTCACGAGGGTTTAATCACAAAGAAAACCAAGCAAATATAGTATACGTATTAATACTTTGGGCGGCAAAACCCTCGATTAGCCTTCAATCTCAAAATACTCACAAGCAAGCGGGGAAACGAGGCGGCGCGAAGCACTTAAGAGCCTTTTTCCTTAGGGTATATTTTATAATACCCGCCTTATACCCACCTTATAGTTCGTATCTTTCAAAATCGAGCTTCTCGAAAGTATTTATCTATTTTTGCCTTTTCTTTTTGTTTGAGATTCGAATACAATGATCGAGTGATGAAATCCCGAATCAAGGTTGTGTTTTCACACTTTTGGAGATATTGTATTTTTATTGTGATACTTAATACAATATATTAATAATATTCACAAAGAAAAACCGAGAAAACCGATAATACGTGTTAAGGGAGTTCCACTTAACACAAATACTATTTATGGATAATATCAAAAACAAAATTTTCCAAATTAAAACACGACACACCTCCCCGGCAGCGGCGCCAAAAATGATTGTAATGTTTTACTACCCTTTAGGAAAAGAGCGTAAATAGCGGTAAGTATCGAGTGATGATTTTAGGAAAAATCAACACTAATGACCCTCAATCACTTAAAAAAAAGATGAAAGATTCGTTTCCCAAGGAGGTATGGTGTTGTGAATTAACTTGTATTTCTTTGAGATTAATATTGAGAAGATGGAATGACGGTTTCTTGGAAATTACACTATGACGTAAAAAACGAAAACGTAAAACCGTAGAAAAACTACTAAAATTAAAAATTATTAAAACCAAAAACAAAATCAAGAAAAAGATTAAAAAGACTAAAACAAGTCTAAAATAATATAAATAAAGACAAAAATCCAATAAAGATATTTTAAAACCTTTTATTAATTAAATAATTAATTTTAAATGCTAATTAAAGCCCTAAAATTAAATTTAATTAATTCAAATGTCAAAAATATGATTTTATTGAATAATTACTCAACTTATATTATTAGAAGACTAAAAAGTAATTTTCTAAAAATTAAAACCTATTAAAATTATTTTTAAAACTCTAAAAATGATTTAAAATGATTAAAACCTAATTAAACTTAAAATAATTATAAAAATAAATCTAAAAGTGATAAAAATAATCTAAAAATGGAAATAGTCCTAATTAATGACAAAGAACCTAAGAAAAATGAAAAAGAAAGAAAAATAAAATTTTGAAAATTAATTAATAAAATAATACTAAAACACTTAGTTGCGCCGCAACTAGGTGGGTCTTGCGCCGCAACTTGTGAAACGGGAAAACCAAAATCTGCAACTCCTTGTGTTGCGCCGCAACCTTCTGTCTTGCGCCGCAACTTGTATGACGGACCTGGTTGTAAGTTGACACTAGCAGGTTTGGACTTTTGCGTTTTGCTTGAGATTTTAAGCCAAGAGGACTTGGCAATGTGCTTGTTTGATGGTATTTTGGATCAATTGGGGCACCCTTGAGCTTATTGAAGCTCAAGGAGTCAAGTAACACACAAATAACAACAAGAATCAAAGATCAACAATCAAAGATCATGCACAAAGTTCATCACAAATCAAGTAAATTAGCAATATGCAGATTTTTAACACCCTTATTACCTTAAAAACTCAACAAATTTGCTCAAAACGTGTGCCAAACTATATTACCATCTTACTAACATCTAACTTAACCTTAATCTAGTAACCTAACATCTTTTAGCAACACAAATCAATGATTGTATCCTGCTTAAACCTGTTGCCAAACACCCTTTAAACTTTTTTGAAAACCAATTTAACACATCAAATCCTCACAAAACTTGATTAAACTTGTTCCAATATCTTAAAACATGCATAACAACACTTGAGAACACAAATCAACTATCTATAACACACTTAAACACATAATCAAATAATATCATACAACTAGTTATTTTTGAACTTTTTCAAGGTAAAAGGAAGATACCTTAGGTTCTTACATCCAAGAACCTAGAGGATGAAAATCCTCCTCCAATCCAACCCGGGTTGGAGCTGAACTAAATCAACAAGCCTTCAACCTATTTGAACACAAAACAAACAAACAAAATGGATAAAACAAGATATATCAATATTTTGTTTTTATTCTCTTTTTTTTATAACTCTTCCAAAACCTTTTTAATCTTCTTAAAATGTTTCTATAACACTTAAATCACCAACAAACATGAACTCCTAACAACAAAAACCTTTTGAGAAGATTTTACCAAAATCTCTCAAAATCTCAAAACCTTAAACAATTTTGAAAATCAAAGTTGCTTAACCAAATAAAAGTGGAACTCAGAATCAATCTCCTCACAACACACAATCTTTTAAAAACAATAAAAAAGGAATTACACTTGAATATTTCAAAAACCAAACTTTTTATTTCTTTAAAAAGGAATTACATGTGAGGGACTAGAAACTGGAACAAAGGGATCACCACAACTTGGGTCTCCTTTTATAGAGCCTATAGAACATCCTAGAAGCATAAAAACATAAAACCCTAATACATAGAAAATCCCAAATGTGCCCTTGAATGGTTTTGAGTGCATTTTGTCCTCTCTTGATCTTGGACGTTTATTTTGCTTTGGGAGGAAGCAAATAATCTTGGCCATTGATTTAAGCCACGTCATGTGCTTGGGGGCTAAGGAATGATGTGATTGGTGGATTGGGGAATTGGGGTTTTGGTGCACATGAGTGGGATGCAGGTTTTTAGGAGTGGGATAGGTTTTGGCATGTGTGAATCACTTGTGTGCAAGTTTAATTGAGTTTTACCCAAGGAAAAGTGAAGGTAAATTCTGGGTGGTAAGAACAATGAATAGTAACCATTTTGATCCTAAAAAGGGGGAAGCATATGTGTTAGGCGCCACTTTCATTTAAATGTTTGGGAGTTGTCACTTTTGGTCCCTGGCTTTTGTTATTTTTGGCTTTTAAGGATTTTCAGCCTAAAATCTCCTTTCCTTTGTTATTAACTTTCCCACTTTGACAATTTTGGCACCAACTTTTGATAAAAGGTTATCAAGGATGTAATTTGACATTTGGTGATTCTTTAAGGACTAATCTTGGACAATGTTGATCTTCAAAGGTCTTCAATGAGTCTTTTACTTGTTGAGGGACCATTATTGGCAATTTGAAATTGTTGAGGGACTAATCTTGCCATTTCTTCAATCTTGAAGGACCTTTTTGCAATTTTGACAAACTTAAGGGACCAAACTTGTAATTATTAATATACAAGGGTTTTAAGTGTCATTTCTTCAATAAATGATGATCAATCTTGTTTTGTCTTCAAGTCTTCAAGGGTATTTGATGAAAATTCCATGATTAGGGCCCGGTTCTTTGTACGGCTTCGTTTCTCGTGTCCGTTTTTCCTTGTATCTTGTGATCTTTTGTCTTTTTCACGATATCCATACCTAAAACACACAAGTAAACAAACACAAGCATATATATGGTATTTTATGACATTTTAATGCATTTAAAGCCCGAAAAGAACGATGAGATCATGTATAAATGCCATCTCATCAAAGATGAAGAATGTGTCATGAGAGCATAGTGAACATGCTCCTCTTCCTTCTTTTCTTCAACCAAGGCTTTGTTCTCTTCCACATCTTTGGCCAAAAAGCTCCAGTCCCAGCCAACACCATCAAACTCTTGCATGGCAAACATAGCTTTTGTATCTTCAACCTTGATGATTTGGCTTGAAGGTTTTTCAGCATCAGATTTTCTTGGAGATCTGCACTCTCTCATAAAGTGTCCCATTCTATGGCAATTGTAACACTCAACCTTGGATTTATCAAACCCAGCAGTGTCTTTAGCATTAAAAGTCATATTCTTCCTGAATCTCCTATTCCATCTATTGGCTCTTATGCTTGCAAGTGCAATATTCCACTTTATGTCCATCTCCTCCAAATGCTCATCACTAATTTGCTCAAGGTCCTCATATGTAATCACTGAACCATTGGGCAATGAAGCAATGTATACACACACTGTATCTAGATCAATACCAGCAGGCTTAACTCTTGGTGAGTAAACATTGTATGTGTCAACTCCCTTTGATCAAATTGACCTTCACTATGTGAGAAGAAGGCCATATTTCAATTGGTTGATTTGCTTCCTTGATCCAAAGGATTTCACTCTCTATAATCCTTAGTTTATTGTAGACATCATCAAAAGTGGAACTTTTGTGAGTATTATTAGCAATCATAGACCTTGCTTCAATCTTCCATGCATCACCAAGACTTTTAAGGAAAGTGGTGATGATATCAGCATCATCATCCACTGTTCCCATATAGTTTTTGGCGATTTAGGGTTTTTGTGTTCTTTAGATCAAAGTTTCTCAACAAGCTCTGATACTACTTGTTGATCACAAACTTAGATCGATTTAGCTTGTGTAAACGAGAATAAATCAAGTTAAACACTTAAACAAGAACACACAAACAGGATAAACCAAACTTTCACTTTGATTGATTAATCGAACTTGTGTACAATGAAAGTGTAAAACATATATTGAACTTAACCTAAAGGTCTCCTTTTATAGATTAAGGAACCTTGTACAAGAGTCTACGTATCATCTGTTTTAGGTAAAGATAAACATAACAAATACATTGTCGAACATATCTTTACTAGAAATATAAAACGTGTAGACTAAGTATCCTATCAGTGTTTGACTTCTTCTTATCAACGCTTGAATTCTTCCTGTCAACGCTTGTCTTGACAACGCTTGATTTCATCCTATCAACGTCCAATTTCCTCTTGTCAGCGTCTAAGTGTCTTGGCTTCATTTTATTCCCAACAGTATACCAGTCTCAATCAACTGTGATCGAGATGGTAGATTTACGTCAAACTTTTAGAAAGCTTTTCAACAAGCTTTAGGAACAAACTTGGACATGAGTACCGCATATCATCCATAGACTGACGGTCAGAGTGAAAGAACAATCCAAACACTGGAAGACATACTAAGGGCATGCGTGATTGACTTTGGAAAAGGATGGGTCGAACATATACCATTAGTTGAATTCTCCTACAATAACAGCTACCATGCCAGCATAAAAGAAGCACCATTTGAGGCCATCTATGGTCGTAAGTGTAGATCACCCGTGTGCTGGGCAGAGGTGGGGGAATTTCAGCTGACTGGACCTGAACTGATCCAAGAGACTACTGAGAAGATCACTCTCATCAAACAATGAACTCAAGCTTCCTAGGATAGACATAAGAGCTATGCAGATAGGAAACAGAAACCTATGGAATTTGCAGTAGGTGACCGTGTTATGCTAAAGGTATCACCTTGGAAGGGCGTTGTACGATTTGGGAAACGTAGGAAGTTAAATCCACGTTACGTAGGACCTTTCAAGGTGACGGCCAGAATCGGTGAAGTCTCTTATCATTTAGAGTTGACCCGGCAATCGAGTCGGGTACACTCTACATTCCATGTCTCAAACCTGAAGAAATGCTACGTGGATGAACCGTTAGCCATGCCATTGGAGGGAGTCCACTTTGATGACAAACTCCAATTCATAGAAGAACCGGTAGAAGTCATGGAGAGAGTAGTCAAGAAGCTAAAGCGAAGCCAAATCCCGTTAGTTAAGATACGATGGAACTCTAGGAAAGGTCCTGAGTTCACTTGGGAACGCGAAGACTCGTTTAGAGCTAAGTACCCACACTTGTTCACCTGAGCAGTAACGTCATCTTAAGCTTTGAGGACAAAGCTAAAATAACGGGCTAATGCTGTAAAACCTGTTAATTTTAGGTTTTGACTATGTTGTCATTGTAGACGTCACATCATGATATCTATATATATTACCACCTTTGCATGAAATCTTTTGAGCAATCATATGCATAATACATGAGCATACATCATTTTAATCATCAGAACATGGAAACATTGGATCATATGGCATTATATTATGATTATGAGTATTTAATCATAAAGACACAACCACATTTGTATGACTACATTATATGAGCATACGGGACATTAAACAACCACTTCTTTTGGGACTTTTAAGTCACCTGAACACATAATCATAATCATTCATCATACTGATTTATAAAAATCCAAACTCATGATCACAATTAATAACATTTACCTAGGAACTATTCTAAGCTTTAAAATATATATATTTATATATTTTCCTCATCTCATAAACAATACTACGATACGACATCAACTACTTTTATTATTAAACATTACAAATAACCACTCTAACTCATTTTCACTAAGTTTTCTTGCATTTTAATAAAGTAAAATATACTCTTATTTAATTACGACTATACTTTCACCAAGGATCCCAAAACTTAACCAAATGAATTAGGACTTGAACCTACTTCTACTATATTGTACCTAGACCCCTAGTAACAATACCAAGACACTAAATTTGAACCTAAAACTATCTTAGACTCATTATCTAGCCGAATATATACACCATGCACAACAATACATATCTAAAACCTCTTTCAAATATTCATTGACTTTATAAACCTTGTACAAAACACTCTCATTAAACCATACACTATTTAGCTTACTCTATTCCTTTGACTAGCCTAAAAGTGTTGGCTATATCCCAAAACCAAGACCATATGTACATGTTTTGCATTTAAAGAATGTACTAACTAATATCTAGACTTAGATATGAAAATGTATGACACTAAGAGACCTAGCACTCTTCTTCCTTCCCTTAGACGTGTGAAAAACCTACACCACACAAACCATAGACAATGTACAACACTTCCTTTAATTGCAAACACTATACAAGTCCTAATTGTCCCATTGGCTTGCATACATGCGACGACTAGAGTTCTCCCAAGGGCCAAGTGTACCCACATGAACATTAATAACCTAGTACTCCATGGTACTTGGAAGATCACCCTAAATCTTTCCAAAACTTCCCTCTTGTCGTGGCCTTACCTTAAGCCACATAAACAAGCCTTAACTTGATATTTATCTAGCACCTTGGACTTCACTTTCCACTTACACACTCATATTCGGATTCTCACTTCACAAAACACCTAGACGAAACCAAAGTATTTACTCCTACAAATCTTGGTCTTCTCAAGCATTTAGTGCAAGTCTACACAAGATATTTAGCCTTCAAGTTAAACCAAGACTTTCCTAGGTCACGTTAGGTGGAACTCAACACACAAGAGCTTTGAAACTTGATCATCCACCATCTTTCCTTGAAACAAGTAAGTGTGATACCTCCCTAACCTCATTTCAATCTTTTCATTACTCTTTTTACTTGTCATTCACACATAAGCCATGGAAATGAGACTAGGAGTGCATGCACACGTAATTTACTCTAAGACAAATCACTAACAACATATAAGCCCACGGCTTATATGGTGTTCGTGGACAAACTTGCTTCAAAACACTAGAGACTAGTAAGAAACTTGCTAATAGGAACTAATGTGAGCCCTAGTTAGATAACCTAGTCATATAAGCCCATAAATCTATATAAGCCGAAACATATAAGCCTGTATAAGCCTAGTTATGTAAGCCCATAAATCTATATAAGCCGAAACATATAAGCCTGTATAAGCCTAGTCATATAAGCCCATAAATCTATATAAGACGAAACATATAAGCCTATATAAGCCTAGTCATATAAGCCCATAAATCTATAGAAGCCGAAACATATAAGCTTATATAAGCCAAGTTACATAAGCCCTAAAACATATATAAGCCGAGACAAATAAGCCATATAAGCTTAAAATAAGTCGAGACATATAAACCCACTTATAAGCCTAATAAATAAGCCCATAAGCCCACACTTAACTAGCATGCTTAGTAAAACTAGACAAATCCAAAGGTTAGCCCGTTAGGCCCATTAAGACTAAACCGAGATCCTATTGGGCCAACCTAACCCAAAGCTTTATTTGGGAACTTTTCGTGCACTTATTGCCACTTGGTGAAAGTTAGGGTCGAAAATGTAACATAATAAAACATTTAAATATATTTTGTGACTTTAAAGAAGTTAGAGGACCAAAATTGCCATTACTAAAAATATAGGGTGCGTTTGTGTTGAAACCGTGAACTAACCAAACCACACGACTATATATGCCATTTTGGAAACTTGATACAAGCCCTAAAAACTCTATTGTAAGTTTTCGAGACTTAAAGGACTAAATGTGTCATTTGGGAAACTTAATACGAACCCTAGAAACATTAATAAATATTTTCGAGTTATGAGGGACTTGTTATGTCAATATCTAAACTTAATTCGAGCCCTAACCCTCACTTTTAATATATTCGAGACTTGAGGGGGGTGTTTTGCCGATTTAATAAATTAAACCGAGCTCTAGGGACCCGGTTTGTAAATATTTTGAAACTAGGAAACCCTAGGGACTTAATTTGCCATATAGTGAAAGTATTATAAGCCCTAGGGGCGTGTTTTGAAATAAAGTTAACTAACGAGGACTAACGAGGTGAAATACTTAACGAACTAAACTTTAAGGGTTACTTTGAAAGTTATTACATTACAAGGACTACTATAAATTTTAATTTAATTAAAGGTATTAATAAATTATTTTATTAATAAATTAAATTAAGTCATTTTAGATAATTAAATAAATTATTAAGATTTATTTACGAAACCTTATAAACCGACAAATCACGTTAAATATATTTAGACACTTAAGAAAATTAATAGAATATTAATTTCTTACAATTATTTAAATTAGATAAAAATTTATTTATTTAATTTATTACCCTTTTATTTGATAATCTAAATATATTTTTAGAGACTAAAAATATATTATATATTTGGCAGCACATTATAAACACTTAAACCATCGTAACAACTTATTAATTCGTGATCATGCATTTTCATCCTTACATTTATCATGCATTATTATTTTGCATCTACTAAGTCATTTAAATTACTTAGGTAATTTCATCACTTCGAGATCATACTGTGCCAGTTTATTCAGTGACATCATCCCTACATCATTACCACTAACGTGAGTTCATGGCCCCGTCTTTACTGTTTTATAACTTGGGGAGAAAACATACAAAAACTATATATATGCAAACATGCACAGACAACAAACAACAATTTATTGCCTATTGTTTGCCCCATTCCCGTGGACTGTAATAATTAATAGTGTAGCGCAAAATGTATGAATAGATCTATTCGGGTATTGACAACACCCGGCCTGAGGTGATCAGCTGTCACGTAAACGCTTAGGCCAAGCAACAGGTTTATTTCATTGTCTGACTTAGGGAAACAACATCAGGATTGACCCAAATAGGCATACTGAGCATCATGTCTAGCTTCTATTACAGAGCAATAGGAACTATTATAGTATTGGCCTGTGATGTCCTACTATGACCGTGGTGTTTGGCATATCAAAAATTTACTTATCTAATTAAACCTGTGAATTCACCAACTTCGTGGTGACCCCCACATTTTACTTTATATGTTTTCTCAGGAAAATAAGCAGGTTCATGCATTGGATTACAGCATTATAGGAAGCATCATGTTTACCATCGGGCTAGGATATTTACTTCAGTTTTATAATAAATGTTGTTTTTCAGACAAGATACTAAATGTGTACAATTAATTCATGTAATACGTTTTAAATGACTATTATGATCATTTCTGTATATACTGTGTGCTATCAATCCACCCAAGTAACACCCCAAGTACTATTCCGCTGCATTTGACCATCATGGAGGTGTTACAAATAAATCTATAGATAATGCGTTGTCTCCGTGTGATCAAAACAAATACCTTTTGAGAGATATCTGAGTTAGCTGGGATGGGTTGTGCATTACATCATTGGGTCCATGATGTTTATCTTCAATATCAAGCATCATTAAAAATGATCTCAATAGCATATGTGTTGACCCGTTTTCTGCCTAAGGTTGTAAGGAGGGCTTCTTTATTTACACCCTTTATGTTTACAATTCTTTTCATTCTTCAACCCCTTCAATGCTTACCAATAGGTCATAACTAGCACCTTGTTGTGATTGTTCTAATGCTAACTTAAGTACTTGGTCAACATTCAGCTACATTCACAACCTTTCTCCATCTTTCCTAAGGACTACTATTTCTAGTTATTGAATGTCCTTGGGAAGATTCCTCTGGTTTTGGAAGAATCATTGGACTTAACCTATCCTACCATCCTTATGTCACCATAATCTTCATCGTTGTGAAATAAATGGGTTTTAGGTAAGTATATGTCACCATGAAATCCATTTTGGTATAGCAAATCCATTTTGCTCCCCCTTAACATATGCCACGATATTCGAAAACATTCCGCACATGTCGGGATGAGTTATCACGTTCAGTCAAACCATTTTTGATTAATCATGTCCCGTATTAAATCACATTTTCTTCCCCATATTAAAAATATTAACCCGATCGATATTTTTAATATCAATTGATTCAATGTAGTTTTAACAATGTTTTTGGGTAGAAAAATGTAAGTCCATTTTATCTTCATGATACCAAATGTTGAGATATGATACCGATTTGTAAGATAATCACACATTCACCGTATAAGAGTAAATTGACAAGGTTGGACCTGATTGATGAGAACATCATATGATAAGATCACGTGGTTCTTGTCGGCAAATGTTGGTCGCCTCGTCACGTCTGAAGTCATCTCTTGGCACCACATGTATGATTGGTATTTTTGTCTTCACACCAATTAGTGAACTTGGCACTTTTGGCATCAAAGATTCTAAATGCTTGACAATTTCTCCCCCTCAATTGTTGACCGGTTTCTATTGAAAGAGATGTAGTCGTCGTTTGAGTAGTTGCATCGTCGAGTATGTAGATACCAATTGCAGATTGCTTCGGTTTGTAGAGATGATAGCTTCATAAAAATAATATTTCTCTTGTTTTAACAAATAAATGCACTGATGCGTACATGTATCCGTGTTAGATTGTGTTATAACGTAAACACAATCCCTTACATGGTTATAAAGTAAACCGTGCCCGATAAAATTAATTCCCGTTATTGAGCCAAAGCTTTCATAAGAAATACTTGACTTTAATGTGAAAAGCGGGTTGCAGTCAGATATAACTACAAGCCATTTGGTCATGTTTTATGAAATATTTACAACTTTTGTATGAACTCTATTTATGGCACCGTGTCAATATTAATCAACATTTCTAAGGCCGTAAATATTATCGTACCAAAAGACATGCCTTCAATAATGAAGTAAAAGTATTTTTGGATTTTTATGAAATTTTTAAATTTTTATGGTTTTATATGGTTTTATATTTTTGTATTTTTCTTTTGTGGATAAAGCTATAAACAATACATACAGATGATCACCAAGGATACGAAGAATAGTTTACCACAACAATTCTTTCGCTTCATCTGCCAATTTCTTTAGACTCTCGGGCGAGAATGTTCTCAAACCTAGCTTGTCGGCCAAAAATTCCATTCGAGCGCGATCTAAAGCCTTCGTGAAAATATCCTCCAATTGATACTCAGATCGGAAAAAGTAAAGCTCGATCACTCCATTTTCCACTTGCTCCTTGATGAAGTGGTAGCGAATGTCAATATGCTTCGACCGGGAGAATTGAACGTTGTTGCAGCATAAGGCAATTTCACTTTTCTTGTCACAGTACTATCAGAATTTTGTTGAAACCTAGACCATAGTCGGTTAATTGCGATCTCATCCAAAGAATTTGAGCACAGCAACCAGACATAGCTATGTATTCTGCTTCCGTACTTGAAATTGCAGCGCTTTTCTGCCTTTTCGATGCCAAACTTATTAGTCGATCTCCTAGTAGTTGCAAAGTTCCACTTGTGTTACGCCGTGTATCTTGACAACCCGCGTGATCCGCATCTGCATATGCCATAAGTGCAAACGAAGAGTCCTTCAAATACCAAAGTCCCCGATTAATGGTTCCCTTAAGATACCGAAAGATCCGTTTGACAGTTGCTAAGTGTAACTCAGTAGGCCGAGTTTGAAACCGAGCACACATACATATAGCAAACTGAAGATCATGTCGACTAGCTGTGATATACATAAGGGTACCGATCATTCCACGATAAAGTGTCAGATCAACGGCAACTCCATGTGGATCTGCATCAAGCTTAGTTCGTTCCACCATTGGAGTATCCACAGGGTCGCAAGATTCCATCTTATATATTTTAAGCGATTCAAGGGCATACTTGGATTGATTGATAAAGATGCCTCTAGGACTCTGAGATATCGTAAGTCCTAAGAAGAATGATACCTTGCCCATCATTGACATCTTAAAATTGGAAGGCATGAGTGTCCCAAACTCATCGGATAAGGTTTGGGTCGAGACAGCAAATATAATATCATCAACATATATTTGTACCATAACCATATCTTTACCTCGTTTCTGAATGAACAGCGTGGGATCTACCTTGCCTTTAGTGAAGCCTTGCTTAATGAGGAATTGTAACAATAGATCATACCATGCGCGTGGAGCTTGCTTCAACCCATAGAGAGCCTTCTTAAGCTTGTACACATGATTAGGATATTTAGAATTCACAAAACCATCCGGCTGTTGAACATAGACCTCTTTGTTGATTTCACCATTAAGAAATGTCGTTTCACATCCATTTGATAGACGATCATATTCATGTGGGCTTCATAAGCAATGAATAGTCTAATATCTTCCAAACAGGCAACAGGTGCAAAGGATTCCATAAAGTCGATGCCTAATAATTGCTTGTATCCACGACCTACTAGTCGAGCTTTGTTCTTTAATATTCCGCCTAACTCGTCGAGTTTCACCTTGAAACCCATTAAAAAGTGAGTAACTGCACTTGATCCGGGCATGGGACAAGTTCCCATACTTCAAGTACAAATTCATTAAGTTCTTCTTGCATGGATTCTATCCAACAAGATTGGGTAAATGCTTGTTGCCAAGTCTTAGGTTTAACTTCACTGAGAAAAGCATCAAAATGACAAAACATTGCATTTTCTTATAACTAAATTCTTGTGGATACCAGACGATTAGGGTCACCAATAATAGAATCTATAGGATGATCCTTTGTCAACTTGCTGTCATGTTCACGAATTTGTGGATTGGAGTATACCGTAGTAGGAGCTTCCACTGAAGTGGATGCCCCGGCTTGATTTGAGTTGGGAATTGTTACACCAAAGAATGGAAGTTCGCGCATTTGACCGAATTCCAAATCGTGATCATCATTGTGACAACCGTGGTTTTGAGCTTCGTCACTTGGTCTTATTTTAAGGTTAATTTATGTGTGACTATGTGATTTGCGTGTTTACATGTTATTTTGCGTGAACGAGGTTGGTGTGGTTATCGTTTATGGGTATAAAGTACTCAAAAGTAAATCGAGGAACGGTTATTTCATGTTCATGAGCTCAGAAATTAGTGACTATGAAATGAAATGGTGTTATTTTGGTGTTTTACGTATACGTATAAGTATTATAGAAAATCGTATTTTTACGGTTTAGGGTTTTGCATTTAGGGGTCTCGGAAGAGGTATTTTGTCACGGGAGTATTTTTCGGGATGGTTTTAAGTCATTTAAGACTTAGATAATTATTTTATTTCATATTTCATGAGTTTTTATAGAATTGTATATTTTTACGTCTTTTACGGTAAACGCGTAAATTTGACTAGTTTTACGGGTTTGAGGTTTTGGAGGCTTTAGGAGTTGTAATAAATTAAGGAAATTTAAGGTAACACTAGTAGTGTAATAATAAATAATAAAAAGAAAAAAAATTAAAAAAAAGAGGGGAGGGTCGGTTTGGGACGATCAAAAGAAAAGGGAAGGAAAAAAGGAAGTTGGGCTTGGGTTGGACTAGGATCCACCCACACCCTATATATTATTTTATTCACAAAAAAACATAATTATTATCTCCCGGAGTTTTGAAGTCATGGCATAAACAAGAAAAGTTAGGGTTTCATCAAAATTTTGGGGTTTTCATAAATCAAAGGTAAATCTTCATAACCCTTTTCAATTTAATTGTTTTTAATGTTTTTATAATCATCTTATGATGGATTTAGGTTAGGGTTTAAGTTAAAATCTGTATATTAATGATATTATAATGATTAGGTGAATTAGGGCATGTAATTAGTGAAGTTATGGGTAATTAATTAGGGTAATTTAATTAAATTCGTTTTTAAAAACTGGGTAGAATTTTAGGTCAATTGTTTTGATCATAAATAGAGTTCTACAAACTCTTATTTTACAATCCAAGTATCCCTGGAAAGGTAATTGATTTGGCTTTCAAATGCAAGAAACAAGAAGTAAATTGGAGGTCAGGAACTGGGTCAAAAACAGGTTACAACAGTCGGAGGTCAAAACAGTTTTGAAATCAGCGGGTTTTCAATTAATGTTTTAGGGTGATTGGGGTACTTAGGAGTACACCTGAGCCCTCTAATGAGCATGGGAGTTGGTTTATATGTTAAATACGAGACCAGGGGTGGGGCTAAGAAAATAGGTTAGGGTAAGACCCCCTAATCATAACAAACATTTTGTATGTTCAAAATCAGTAAAATCCGGATAGACAAAAGTATATATATATCGGGGCCTTAACAGTAGAATAAGGTTGGGGAAAAGGGGAGGAGTTAGCTAACATATGTAAGGGCATAGGGTTTCCTTTACAGAGGTCATGGGTATGGTTAGGTGGGCGTTTGGCTTATAGTTTGGAGACCTAAAAACCGGGACTGTTTTGGGTAAAATGTTAACGAGACGGGTTATGAAGTAAACTAAGTTAAGGGCTTTATAGAGGGGTGTAATGAGATGCTTAGAGCATATAAATGAGGTATATATATGGGAGAAGGTTAGATGTCCATCATGGGTTGATAAGCCATCTTAGTGTTTGGTTCATGTTTTGATTGTGTGCTTTTGTTTGTTAGCTTTTTGCTAGTGCGTGGATTTTTGGAGAAGCTCAATCAGGTGAGTTTCATGGTCCCATGTCTACTAATGATTTTGACTTGCAGATGGGATGGAAGAGACACTGTCTTGTTTTTATAAATTATGTTGTAAATGTTTTGTGTTTGGGGATGGACTTGTGCATACTTATATGATTAACTGCTAGTTGATTCTTGATTGTTTTATGTTTTGACTTGGTACCAAGGGGATGTTGACAAGGCGGGGCCTTGGGAAGGTACATAGATGTGTGAGAATCTGTGGGACCAATGGATAATGACAAGGCGGGGACTTGGGATTGGTACATAGGTGTATGGGCGCCTATGGTACCATGGTGTTTGGTAAGGCTGGGAGCCTTGGATTTGGTTTGGTTTGTTAAATCTCGAATATTAGTTGTTAATGCATGTTTGTATCACATTGTCCATATATTCTTAAATTCGGTTATTATTCACAGCTTATGGTTTGATTTTGGCGTTGGAGTCTAAACCTATGACGCTCACCAACTTTATGTTGACGTGTTTTAGTGTCTCTTTTAGATGATATTATGGTTAAGCGTGAGAACATAAGTGGCTAGGATTTGGAGTTGCGTTGGAATGATTTTAGAAGGAGATCCCCGTTCCTTCTTAGTTTCTTTTGTTTGTTTAATAAGTGATACTGTTGACACCTATATGTTTGCTTTGTTTATGCTATTGTTTGTCTCGGGTAAGTGGTAGGACTGTTACCTACTTACCTAGACTCCTGCATTCTTGAGATATTGTCATGACATTTGTGTCACCATTTTTATGACATTTATTTTTTCATTTAGTTATCTCTATAGACACGCCATGTTGTGATGATATCCATACGTCGCGCTCCATATTGCGCAATGGTGGGGTGTGAAAGAATGTTATCAGAGATAATGGTTATATAGAATTAGGTTGCCTAGTCTAGTAACCTAGTCTATAGCTTAAGGGTCCCTGCATATAGGCGTCATAGGAGTATGTGTGCATTTTATATTAATTAAAGTTTTCTGGATGTTATTGGTTTTTACTTGCGATGTTTGTTAAGTTTTGACTAGTATGGGTTGAACAATAGTAGTTCATACTTAGCCACATGTTACTTTCTTTTCGGGGTGTGACTAGTGCTGGTTGAACTAATCATCCACGCTAGTCATTGTCGTATTTTGCTTAAATTGTACATTATAGTACATAATTTGGTACATGGTAGTTTCTATCTTTCGTTGGGTTATTTTATGTACCTGAGGTATAGTATTTTTTCTTTTGATGTTTAATTCATGTTCCCTAAGAATCATGTGGTGGTTCGAGTTATTAGGAGTAGGTGGATATGAAGGATTTTAAGCTGTTTCCACTCTTATGGGCGACATGACTTATAACTGATTATGTTTTCGTTTTGGATTTAGTCAATGCTGTTTTAGCTAGACTATGGATGGATTTATGTATTTCAAGAGTTTAACTATGTTATTTTAATGGATGGAGTTTTGGACTTTTTTTTGTTATGTGGTTATGAGCTTATGTGAGTAGATGGATATATGTGTTATGTGTTGTATTTATTCTTATAAGTGTCATCATAGGAGGGAGTGCATTGGGGAAAGGGTAATTGTATAAGTATGGTGGCCAACATAGTTATACAAGTACCATAACTCCAATAGATTCCTAAGTATGATTGCATGAACGAGGGTTAATACATGCTTGTATAGTAGATGTTAGACGGATTTAAGTATATGTATCCTGATATGCCTATATATGTATGATCCCCTATAATTATCGATTGTATCCTTAGGAGGGTGGCTAGCTCGCTTCTTTTTAGATATTCAACGTCCATTGTGGCGTATTCTTCGAGTTTCCTATTTCACGTGTCAGTTTTAAAATGGTGTCCTTGGTGTTAAGTATATTGAAATAAATTGAGATTTCTTTTGGGATAATAAAATCTTTTGTGTTGAGTCTTACATTCCTTTTTGTCGGTATATATTGAATAGACATGGGAATCTACTATAGGGTTGGATAGTTGGTTGTATACGGTAACATAAGGGTAAGGTGTTGAAATCGTGTATGAAACAAGATGTAACATAAGAATTTTTAATCAACAATTATTTATTTCAAAATTCTTAAAGACTTATGTTTTTAAATAAAGCGAAATAAAATTTCTTTCTACTTACATAGTTTATATAATTGAGTTTAACCGATTTACGTCATTTATAATTATTTTTACAAGGTTAAATTGAGTTCATGAAAATTTCACATACAATTATTTATTTCATTTAAAAGGATTGCATTAATCACTAAGTTTATTCTTTAGTTTTTAAAACAACTAATATAAAATTGTTTTGGTCGTAACTTGTTCGTTTTTAAAGCTTTTTGGGTGATTCAAAATCCTAAAATTATGTACTCGGTACGTACTTTTCAAATATTCAGAATGTATAGTCATGGGAGGTTAGTATCCTGGTCGAATTTATTGTACAAGTGTCGGGTTAAAGGTTGAGTTTTGAATAGTAGTTTATTTTTATGATTTGGGATGCACGGGATATCTAGTCTTTGAGTTGAGTTTTGAGTTCGTCAAGAGGGTTGTTTGTAGATTGTTTGAGTCACATAGATGTGGGAAGGTAAAGAAAAAAATATATTCTTTTGGAAAAGTCGATCTTGTGCACGGTTTAAATAATATGACGCGGGGCATAAGATGTTTTGGCTGCCATTAAGTGTTTCTTAGATCATTTTTCGTTGTCATGAGTCATTTGAATTGGTAAATGTTTGAGTTTTCCTTTTGAGTTTTTGTAGTTTTGGTCTGTTTTAACTCGTGCACGTGAAATGTCGTCAGTTATCCGTGGGTTTGATTCGTTGATCATACCAAGTGGATTCAGGAAGTAGTTTTGGGTTCGTATTGATTGGGAGCGTTGAGGTAGACATATGAAAGACTTGGTCGCGCCTACACGATTAAGTAGGTGGCCCTGAGAGAATGGTCGTAATGCCCTTAGTGGGGATGAAAGAGTTAAAAGTTCGTAGACGAACTAATGTGGTCATGAGGTCTCTTAGGAGTGCCAAAGGATATGAATAGAGATTTGTATAATGTATGGATATTGGTACAAGTAACGCGCCATATAGAGTGTTGGAAGGGGATATAATACCTCAAAGGTATTTATGATTGTTCGTAAGGCATGTAAGTTTTATGAAAATTTCCTGAGATTTAGTAGGTTTGCCTATTACTGTGAGGTAGAACCATAAATAGAGCAAGTAGGAGAAGTGAGAGGAGTTGTAGTTAGTGCCTCTCCAAGGAAATTGTTGATGGAATGATTTTAAGAGCAAGAGTTGTTAGAAATAGCAATGGATGCAAGGTAAAATTTGAGATGCTTAGTAGTAAATTGGCTGTGAAAAGTGGTTGAGTGGTCTGATAAGAGGAAGTATTGGTCTTTTAGAATACGTGTAGATTTTCACGAGTAGAACAAGGTAGAAATTTATTCGTATTGCTTCTAAGAGAGGGTGCAAGGAGGACGTAGTTGAAACTGCTAAGGATGTTGTATGAACGCTTTGGGTTTACAGTTATGATTTTGGCTTCGCCGAGGAACTAGCAGTTTTCATGGAGTCAATGAACCAGGGGTGCATGACAATATATAAACGAGTTTTCATCGGGAGCATCGCCGACATCTTGTGTTGGGAATCTAAACTTGTTAGATTCCCTGATCATTGATTTAAACATAATTAGGCTGATAGATAGTCCCTTGCCTGTGCCTAGGAGGCAGGCAAGTTTCACAAGACTCACAGAGATCCAAGTCTCTGTGAGCAACCTCAGAGGAGTCCATGTCAGAGACATTGTCAGGGAAGTCGAAGATTACCTGAAGACATACTCCTTGGCTGTGATGGATAACAGCCAAGATGTATTAGGGACTCTGAGGGGTTGAGAGTTAACAGGGGTGGCAATACCCTGATAACTCTCAACACACTTTGGACATGCCATTTGTGTGTTCGAGACTATGAAGAATAAGGAAACTGTTTTTGACAACTGTTCCTTAAAGCATAATGGAAGACTACCAAGAATAGAAGGACATCATGTGACTGATGTGGGAACTTGTAAAAGCTTGTGTAGTCGACATCAAGTACTGTTTAAGTCAAACTCGTAACACTATAAATAGGATGTGTATCCATGCATTAATGTTTAACACTTTGAGATATTAAGAACATTAGTGCGTATAACTTAGTGAATCAAACAGCTACGACTGTATTCATAAGTTAGGGTTTATTGTTGTTCAACGTGTGCACAACACATTGTCATCAAACGGTGTTATCCATAACACTTGTAATTCTTTATTATACAATAATAAGATTACGTTTGAAAAGTAATACCTTGTGTTGATTAAGTTAAGATTAGGGTTTCTAGCATTGATTAGGGACTTTCAATTGGTATCAGAGCGGTGTTTGATATTAAAACCTTCAAGAAACATCGTTCTCAGTTTTATAATCAAGATCCACCATGCCGGAAACTTCTAGCCCACACTCACCTTCCACAAACCCATCTTCACCAAGACTTAACCCTCCAGCAAATGACGATGATCTACCCCAACTTCTTGACTCAAGAGGTGGATCACACGTAACCAGTGTACCAGTCTTTGATGAAGAAGACTTTGCCAGTTGGAAGAGTCAATTTCTTGTATACCTTGATGGACTTGAACCTTTTCTCTTAGAAATTTTAGAAAATGGTCCATATATTCCCATGGCGCTTACATCTACTGAAGAAAACCCTCTTCCCAAACCTGTCAAACAATGGACCTCAGCTGATAGGAAATTAGCAAACCAAGATAAACGTCTCAAAAGCATCATAATTTCCTGTCTTCCAAAGCATATCATGAAGTCTGTCATTCAGTGTCCCACAGCTAAACAAATGTGGACAGACCTCATTCTTGGCCATGAAGGACCCTCTGAAACAAGAGAGACAAAGATTCAGGCACTCAGCAAACCTATACTAGGCTGAATATTCTTCTAAATGACCTTGCTATGAATGATGTCACTATTGGTCAAGCTGAGATCAATGCTACTTTTGTCAACAGCCTTCCAAAAAGTGGCTGAGCATGAATCAGACTCAGAGAGCTAACAACTCAATAAAAAATGATACCCTTGCTCAGCTCTATGGTAAGTACAATTATGAAGAAGGGCTGATCGATACTATCTACAAATCAGAGACTGAAAGATTTGTAGTCCAAGGAGCATCTTCCAAAGCCTTGATCTCTGCAACACATCCTCATGACAGCGATTCTGATATTGAAGAAGATACCCGTAGCAGCCAAGAGTTCTTGTCAGACCTCAATGCAGAATTCCATGAAAGAGCACTGCTAGCCAACCAAAGAAGATACTACAAAAGATCTGGAAGAGTAGGATCAGCTAGCAAACCAACTGACAGGTCAAAAGAAACATGTTTTGCCTGTGGAAAGCTTGGACATTATCAAAAAGAGTGTCCTTCTACCAAGACATCCTCACCCTCTTATCCATCATCTTCATCCAAACCCTACAAGTTCAAACAACATAACAACTCATCTCAATCCAATTCTTCAGACACTGAGAAGAAAGATTACAAAAATAAGTACAAGGCACTTAAAGCTGAGTTAGAACAAATGAACTTGAAGATTGAAGCTATGTCCAAAAAGAAAGGTGGTAAGAAAAAGACTGAGAAAGGGTTGGTTGCTGAAACTTATGATTGGAATGATGAACCATTGACTTCAGATGAAGAAGACACCACAAGAGTCAGGGCTTTTATGGCGATAGCTGAGGATGAACCAGCTGTTGGAAAAGGTGATGCAAGATCAGGACAATGGGTTGACATCACAATGAAAAAGGTACACAGGCTTTTATCTATGTCTGATAGTGATGAACGTAAGCATGTCCTTGATTACACCATTGTTGATTTGCACTTTGTTGAGGAACAAAGGAAGAACCTACTTGATAAGTTTCACTCTGTTAAATCTGAAATGATAAATACTAAGGCTGAATGTGAAACTCTCAGGCGGGTTAACTTAGAGAAAATATCCCTGCAAAATGAAGTAGCTAGATTAACCTTGAAAAACATAGCTTTAAATGATCAAGTCACTGAATTGAACAAGATTATTGAAAAATGGCTGTGTGCTAGGTTTACTATTGATGAATTGCTTAGGGATGAAGTGCCTGCTGACTTAAACAGGGATATAACTGCTAAGAATAAAAAGCTGAGGATTCTCACCAAACCCAAAGACATTGTCTTTAAATCTACAGAGACTATTCATATGTCAGATACCTCTTTGACTAATGACCCTGTCTCTGAAGATGTAGCTGAGCTACCACCTTTTCCCAAACTCTCTGGAGTTGAACCTAGCAGTTCTTCTAGATCTGCTAAGGATGAACTTAGGACAGATATTGAGAATCCTCCAGCCAAAGTTTTTCGTGTGCCTGCTAAACAAACTGGTAAACAAGTAGCTTTTAAGCCTGTTACTACTAAAGCTGTGAATAAGGTTGACCCCACCACTGAAGATCGCCTGTTGTCTCTTATGAAAGAAGTAGAACTCTTGAAACAACACATTAAGCCTTCCGCTGAATGCTCTACTTCTCATGAACCTAAGTCAGTCCTAGGTGAACCCAAAGGGGAAAGGTTAATCAAACCTTATTGCAATGTTTGTAAAAATTCTCACCATTTGACCTTAGATCATGGCAGACACATGGCAGCCAAAAGAGCTCAGACACCCTCTAGGGACAGACCACAGAGTTCCAAAAGACAACAGGGAAATTACAAATCTTATCCTCCCTGTAAATTCTGTGGGTTCACAGACCATCACTCAGACGAGTGTGGTGACTTCCCTGGGTGTGATATCTGTGGGAGTTATAACCATGAAACAATGAACTGTCCATCCCAACGCCAAAAGTTTTTCAGGAACACAAGAGTTGCTAACAAGCAATTCAGGGAACCCACTGGAAAGTGGGTTCACCATAGGAACTAATCTGTTTCTATGTATCTATGCAGAAATATCTCAAGGAATCGGTATGGTATCTAGATAGTGGCTGTTCAAGACACATGACAGGGATTCAACAATACCTGCACAGATACTCAAAGGAGCCAGGTCCCAAAGTGAATGCTGACCAGGGTTGCATATGTGAATGGTCTTAAACACAATCTTATTAGCATCAGCCAATTATGTGATGCTGACTATAAGGTTTTGTTTCTAAGACTCAGGGAACCATATTCAACAAAAATAATGATGTTGTGCTGGTTGCACCTAGAAGGAGAGATGTTTATGTCATCAACATGGCTGTGTGCTCTGAAGACAGTTCAAATTGTTTTCTTGCCAAAGCCTCTGAAAGTGTCAACTGGCTGTGGCACAAAAGACTGTCTCATCTCAACTTCAAGAACATCAATAAGATAGCCACTCAAAACTTGGTTGCTGGTCTACCTTCAGTAATGTTTTCCAAAGACAAAACTTGTTTTGCCTGTGTCAAAGGAAAACATCACAGGTCTTCATTCAAGACTAGGCAATCATTCTCTATTGACAAGTGCTTACATCTCCTTCACATGGACTTGTTTGGGCCTGTCAAACCTCAAACCATTAATCACAACAAATACACCTTGGTCATAGTTGATGAATTTTCAAGATATACATGGGTGTTCTTCCTCAGAAGGAAAAGTGATGCAGCTGAAACCATCATGTCCTTCATCAGACAGGTTGAAAATATGAATGATGTTAGAGTCAAAGCTCTAAGAAGTGATAATGGTACAGAATTCAAGAATCATCAACTTGAATCATTTTGTGATGAAAAAGGGATTTCTCAGAACTTCTCTTCAGCTGGCACTCCTGAACAAAATGGTGTGGCTAAAAGAAGAAACATGACTCTGATTGAAGCAGCAAGAACTATGTTAAATGGTGCAGCCTTACCAAAGCAATTTTGGGGAGAAGCTGTACACACTGCCTGCTACACTCAAAACAGATCAATCATTGTCAAAAGACATGGCAAAACCTCCTATGAAGTTTTCAGAAAAAGATCTCCAGACGTCAGCTATTTTCATGTGTTTGGATGCCCTGTGTTTATTTATAACTACAGGGATAAACTTGGAAAGTTTGATGAAAAAGCTGATGATGGATTCTTTTTGGGATACTCTCCAACAGCCAAAGCCTTCAGAGTATTCAACATCAGAAGACAAGAAGTAGAAGAAACTTTCCATGTCAGATTCAATGAAGATGATGAAGTCATACAAAGGACAGGAACAGAGGGTGATGAAGTAGATTTTAATGAAAATATTTCTTTCCCAAGTGATGAGTTCACAGAACCCAGACCTACCTGTCATCACCACTCCAACACTCTCACTCCTTATGTTCCTGCTTTTGACCCTCTGTCTACTCACAACATAGAAGTTCCTACCTCTCAGGAACTTGATGAAGAAGAACCTCAAATCTCTGATGGTCCTTCTCATGATATTGATGACTCACCAATTCTTCAAATCTCTGAAGATTCTCCTGCTGATAATGAAATAGCTTCCCTTGATATGGCTGAAGAAGACTCTGACACTGAAGTAGTCTTTGAAGAAAGCCCTCCTAGTCAGCAGGATGAGACTCAAATTGTACCAGCTGTGCCCTCAAGTACCCCTGTTCTTGAATCCCCAGCTCCTCAAAATAAGTGGTCAAGAGATCAACACATTCTTCTTGTCAACATTATTGGGGAACCAAATGCAGGGGTCACAACCAGACAGCGAATCCAAGACTCAGAGTCAGCCTCAGCCAATGAATGTCTATTTGCTGAATTTCTTTCTCAAATTGAACCTAAAAGAGTTGCTGAGGCTCTAGTAGAAGAAGGATGGGTAGCTGCTATGCAAGAAGAAATCAATCAGTTCAAAAGGAACAAAGTATGGACACTAGTGCCAGCTCCACCTGGAAAGAATATCACAGGCACTAGATGGATCTATAGAAATAAGATGGATGAAATTGGGAACATCATCAGGAACAAGGCAAGATTGGTAGCACAGGGATTCTCTCAGACTGAAGGAATTGATTATGATGAAACTTTTGCACCTGTTGCTAGACTTGAGGCCATCAGAATCTTTCTTGCTTATGCTGCCTATATGAACATCACTGTGTATCAGATGGATGTAAAGAGTGCCTTCCTCAATGGTGATTTGGCTGAGGAAGTCTATGTTGCACAACCTGAAGGATTTGAGAACAGCGAGTTTCCCAACCATGTGTACAGACTTCACAAGGCAATGTATGGTCTGAAACAAGCTCCAAGAGCATGGTATGAAACTCTTTCAAATTTCTTATCTGAAAATAAATTTATCAGGGGTTCTATTGATAAAACACTCTTTACCTTCAAGGACAAGAGTGATTTCATCATTGTGCAGATTTATGTGGATGATATCATCTTTGGGTCAACAAATGTCAATCTTAGTAAACGTTTTGCTAAATTAATGACCAAGAAATATGAGATGAGTATGATGGGTGAATTAACTTACTTTTTAGGCTTTCAAATTAAACAATGTCCTAAGGGAATTTCTATTTGTCAAGAAAAGTATGTTAAGGATTTACTTAAAAAATATGACTTAGCTGATTGTGCATCAGTGAAATGCCCCATGCTTCCACCCAACAACTTGGGCCCTGATGAGTCAGGGGTCTCTGTCAATGAGACTTTATATAGAGGCATGATTGGGTCACTGATGTATCTAACAGCCAGTCGTCCAGATATCCAATTCTCCACATGTCTCTGTGCAAGGTACCAAGCTAACCCAAAAGAATCCCATCTAGTGGCTGTTAAGAGAATTTTCAGGTATCTCAAAGGAACACCAGCCCTAGGTCTATGGTATCCAAAGGAATCAGGCTTTGATCTCAAGGCCTATTCAGATTCAGATTATGCTGGATGCTGTATTGACAGGAAAAGTACATCTGGCA
This sequence comes from Glebionis coronaria, assembly GCA_025667525.1. Classification (NCBI taxonomy): domain Eukaryota; kingdom Viridiplantae; phylum Streptophyta; class Magnoliopsida; order Asterales; family Asteraceae; genus Glebionis; species Glebionis coronaria. Next base: position 318,009,768 of record CM046878.1, read on the forward strand.
GCTGTCAAATCCTAGGAGGAAAATTGGTTGGATGGAGTGCTAAGAAGCAAAACTCTGTGGCTATGTCTTCAGCTGAAGCAGAATATGTCGCTGCAGCCAGCTGTTGTGCTCAGGTGCTCTGGATGAAAAGTCAATTGGCTGACTATGAAATCTTGTATGACAAAGTTCCAATCTTTTGTGACAACACCAGCGCCATTGCCATATCCAACAACCCTGTTCTTCACTCTCGTACCAAACACATTGATATCAGGTATCATTTTATCAGGGATCATATAATGAAGGGAGATATTGAGTTGCATTTTGTTCCCACAGAGCTGCAACTAGCTGATATCTTTACAAAGCCTTTGGCTGAACCTTCGTTCAACAGGCTAGTTGCTGAGCTAGGGATGCTAAATGTCTCAAAGCCTGTGGCTTGATATTAAATGTGTTCATTAAATGATTGATTCTATATTAAATGTTTATTAAATGTTTTTCACATGAAACTAGGTAGTTACTTTCCAAGTAAATGCAAAAAACATTCTCAAATATTTAATCATTTATTTTTCGGATAACGAGAAGACAAACTTTTTGAAAGGTCAAGGGGACCCACTTGAGCAGTCATTTTCGCCCTTGCATTTAATACGGTTGAATAACTGTTCACTTAAGTTTGAATATATATTGTCTTCTTTCTCTTCTCACCCACCACCATTCTAAAATCAACTTCTCTCTCTAAATTCTTATCTCTCTCAACCATCCGCCATTTTCATTCACCTTCAACCTCAAATCAATGGCGTTTCCCGTTCCAAAAGCCTCCAATGTGAACTTCGAGATCAACGAGAGCATCATCGCCTCCAACAACGCCATTGGATGGATTAAGGCACCAAACAACACCTATTCAGATCTGGTAAATTTCATGCAGAATTGTGACCTAAATGAAGCCTTCACCAAATATCCATCCACTTTTTACCAAGAATACCTTAGGGAATTCTGGTATTCTGCTGAAGTAGTAGAAGACACCATTACATTTAGCCTCTCATGCAATGAACATCCCTTTGCCTTTTCCCTTAAAGACTTTTCTAGTGTGGCCGGACTAAAACATGGAGATGAATGCTTAAAGACTGTTGACAAAAAGGCTGTCAAGGAAGCCCTGGCCACACTAAACCCTTGCCATGATGTTAATCCTGCCCTTACACCAGCTGAAGTCCTCGCCAAATCCCCTCTGAAGATTAAGTATTTCACCCCTATGTGGCGTGTCCTCTTCACCCACATTGTGAAGTCCCTGGGAGGAATGCAGGGATCACAGGATCAGATGTCGTCCAATCATCAGGCTATTACGTATGGATTAATCTAGGGAGCTGATGTCGACTTTGGAAGCATCCTATTCTCAAACCTGGTAGAACAACTGAAGGGAAGGAATCAGGTCAGGGAAAAGAACATCTGTTATGTGCGCTTCCTGTCCCTGATCTTTGAGAGTTTGCTGGGAGAAAATTACCACAACAAGGCTTTGACTGCCCTTAAGCCCTATCGCATCACTGGCGCCATCTACAAGGAAATAGGAGCTGAGGATATCCCTGTCACTGCACACATGCTGAACGTGGCCAACCAGGTACCTAACGCTGAGAAGCCCTTGCTCCCTTCCTCTGAGAAGGTGAATACTTCTAGTGTCGCTGGCAAGTCTATGTCTTTGACCTCTGGGCAGCACACTACTAAGTCCAAGGCTTCATCTGGCCAACAGCTGATGAGATGGCATTTATACATGATCTCATCGTTCTTTTCGGGCTTTAAATGCATAAAAATGTCATAAAATACCATATATATGCTTGTGTTTGTTTACTTGTGTATTTTAGGTATGGATATCGTGAAAAAGACAAAAGATCACAAGATACAAGGAAAAACGAACACGAGAAACGAAGCCGTACAAAGAACCGGGCCCTAATCATGGAATTTTCAACAAATACCCTTGAAGACTTGAAGACAAACAAGATTGATCCTCCAAGAATGAAGAAATGACACTTAAAACCCTTGTATATTAATAATTACAAGTTCGGTCCCTTAAGTTTGTCAAAATTGCAAAAAGGTCCTTCAACTTTGAAGAAATGACAAGATTGGTCCCTCAACAAAATCAATTTGTCAATTATGGTCCCTCATGAAGATTAAGAGACATTGAAGACCTTTGAAGATCAAGATTGTCCAAGATCAGCCCTTGAATTATTCAAAAATGCCAAAAACAACCCTTGATAAGCTTTGTGTGAAGTTTGGTGCCAAAAGTGACAAAAGGGGAAAGTTATTTGCAAAGGAAAAACGGTTTTAGGGCTGAAAAACCTTATTTGCCAAAAATCTCCAAACACAAGGACCAAAGGTGTCACTTTGAAACATTCAAAAATAAAACGCGCCTAACACTTTCTTTTCCCCCAATTACGGATCAAAGTAGTTACTGTGCATCTTTTTCACCCCCAGTTTTCACCTCACTTAATACTTGGGTAAAAACCAATTAACTTTGCCCACGTGTGATTCACACACGCAGGAACCCATCCCACACCAAAAACCCTCATCCCACTCACTATAGACCCCACCCCCAATTCCCCTTTCAACCAATCAGAGCACACCTTGGTCCCCAAGTTTGGTGACGTGTCCCAAATCAACAGTGGAGGTTATTTGCTTCCTCACAACGCAAAAACAAACGTCCAGGATCCAATTTGACAACTCATCACTCAAAAACGCGTCAAGGGCAAAGTTGGGATTTTCTAGTGATTAGGGTTTTGATTTTAAGATTCTAGATAGTTCTTTAGGTAGTATAAAAGGAGACCCAAGCTTGTTGGTGATCCCTTGTTCCAGTTTTTTTAGCTTCTCACTTGTAATTCCTTTTTAATGAAATAAAAGTTTGGTTTTTGTTTTAAACAAGTATAATTCCTTTTTAGGTTTATTAAAAGTTGTGTATTGTGTTGAAGCTAAGGGTTCTGAGTTCCCATTGTTATTTAACTTGTGTTTTAAGGATTTCAGATTTTCATAAAAAGTTTTGAAAATCTGAATTTCTTGGTAAGGATTGGTCTCACAGATTTGTTGTTAAGAGTTTCAAGTAATTGGTGATTAAGAGTTTATAAAACGTGTTAAGAAGGTTTAAGAGTTTTTGGAAAGGTTTAAGAAAGAAAGAAAGTGAAAACAAGTTTTACATATTGTGCTTGAGTTTCGCCTTTTTTTCTTTGATTTGTCTTAGCAGGTACTGGATTGTTGCTGTTAAAGGATCAGCACCAACCCCAGTTGGTATTGGAGGTGGATTTACATCCACTAGGGCTTTGGATGTAAAGCCCTAAGGTAATTTTCTTTTTACTTTTTTTGGAAAATCTCAGAAAAAGCAAGTGCATGTGATCTTGTTTGATTTGGTGCTATTGTGTGTTTAATGTGTTTGATTGTTGTTCTTATGTGTTATGATACATGTTTGATGCTATTTGGAACAGATTGAGTAGCTTTTGAAGTAATTAGGTTAGTTAAAAAACGTTTTCAAGTTTTTAAAGTGGTGTTTGGAAACGGGTTTAAGCAGGATAGAAGTTTTGATTCATGCTTTCATAAGGTGCTAGCAAGGTTATAAAAGGTTAAGATAGGTTGCTTACTAGTTATAGTTAAGTTTGGATCAAGTTTTAAGCAAGTTTGGTGAGTAAAAAGTGAAAAGAGTAGCTCAAATCTGCATATCATCTTTCTGCTCATTTTTATGAGAAAAATTGTGCTTAGATCTTTGAATTCTGTGAAGTAATAGGGTGATTTAGAGTTTGAGATTTCTTGAGTACCAATTGGTGATTGTGTATGCCAAATTTGGGCGTTTGAAGTTGGATTTTGTGCAAGATATAAGCTAAAACAGTCAACAGGTCTAGTAATTTTGCATCAGCAACTTTATATGCCCTTGTGTGCTCTGGATTGTGAGTATTTGGTGTGCTAGGTGTTTAATCTTTGCTGTGCTTGACTCCTTGTGCTTCAATAAGCACAAGGGTGCCCCTATTGTTCCATAATACATTCACAAATAAGCCATTAGCCAAGCCCTCTTGGCTAAATCCTCAAGCAAGAACACTTAGCATAACTGCTTGTGTTCATTCAAGTGAACTGGCCAGTTTTGATCATTGATTGTGCTTAATCTTAGTTTAAAAAGTGTAATTGGGATTGGTTTACAAGCTTATTAAGTTGTCAGTCTTAGTTAAAAAAAAAAAATAAAAAAAAAGAAAAAGTTACAAAAAGGCATACCCGTAACAGGACTCGAACCCCAGACCTCTCGTTGGAGGAGTAGGAGTTCTACCGTTAATCTAGATAGCCTTTTTACGTTTAAGTTTCATTTCAATACCCTTTTAACCCCATTTTCATTTCTAGCTTATATTAAAAGCCGTAGCTTATTTCATGGATTTTGAGCTTATTTGTTAAGCAATCTTGCTTCTTATGATTTTTCCTAGAATCTTATTAGGTTTTGTGACTTTTCTAGCCTGTTTTCATAATTTTCCTTTTATTTATTTATTTTCTAGCATTTATTTATTACCCGTATTTTATTAAATCATTAAAAAATAGAAAAAAGAGTTTTTATTTTTAGGAAAAATAATTTTAAGGTTTTAAAATAATATTTTGAGGTTTACATCTAGTTTTGGTTTTATAAACTTTAATTTTTAATTTTATATTATTTTAAGGTTTTTTATAAACTTTAAACATTTTTATAAAATTATTAAAAAGGGTTTAGGAACTTTAATTTGTGTTTTTATCTTAGTTAGAATATTTTAAGATTTTAGAAATTTTTTAGAATTAATTTTAGAAACTTTTTATTTTTAGCATTATTTTAATATTATTTTATTATTAAAATTTCAAAGTTTTATTTTTCTTTATTTTTCATTTTTCCTAGATTCTTTAGCATTAATTAGGACCCTTTCCATTTTTAGAATAATTTTATAGCTTTTAGATTTATTTTTATAATTATTTTAAGTTTAATTAGTTTTTAATCATTTTAAATCATTTTTAGAGTTTTAAAAATAGTTTTAATAGCTTTTAACTTTTAGAAAATTACTTTTTAGTCTTCTAATAATATAAGTTAAGTGATTATTCAATAAAATCATATTTTAGACATTTGAATTAGTTATATTTAATTTTAGGGCTTTAATTAGCATTTAAAATTAAATATTTAATTAATACAAGGTTTTAAAATATCTTTGTTGGATTCTTATCTTTATTTTATTATTTTAGACTTGTTTTTAGCCTTTTAATCTTTTATTGATTTTGTTTTTGGTCTTAGTATTTTTTTTAATTTGGGTAGTTTTTCTACGGCTTTACGTTTACGTCTTTTACGTCGTAGTGTAATTTTAACATAACCGTCTTTTCATCCTTTCATCCCCATTCTCTTAATATTAATCTCAAATAATTACAAGTTAATTCACACACATATACCTCCTTGGGAAACGAACTTTCTCTCATTTTATTTGATTGGGTCATTAGTGTTGATTTTTCCTAAAATCATCACTCGATACTTACCGCTACTTACGCTCTTTTCCTAAAGAGTAGTAAAACACTACAATCATTTTGGCGCCGCTGCCGGGGAGGTGTGTTGTGCTTTAATTTGGAAGCTTTTGTTTTGATATTATCCATAATAAATATTTGTGTTAAGTGGAACTCCCTTAACACGTATTATCGGTTTTCTTGGTTTTTCTTGTATAAATATTAATATATTGTATTAAGTATCACAATCAATATACAATATCTCCAAAAGTGTGAAAACACAACCTTAATTGGGATTTGATCTCCTAATTATTGTATTCGAATCTCAAACAAAAAGAAAAAGGCAAAAATAGATAAATACTTTCGTGAAGCTCGATTTTGAAAAATACAAACTATAAGGTGGGTATAAGGCGGGTATTATAAAATATACCCTAAGGAAAAAGGCTCTTAAGTGCTTCGCGACGCCTCGTTTCCCCGCTTGCTTGTGAGTATTTTAAGATTGAAGGCTAATCGAGGGTTTTGCCGCCCAAAGTATTAATACGTATACTATATTTGCTTGGTTTTCTTTGTGATTAAACCCTCTTGAACGATTTGGTTTTCACCAAAGTTCTAAAGTCATTCGAAGGCGTTCACTCCACGTGATCATTTTCATTCCTTTGAGGCTTCTTTAATCAAGAGTTTGATTCGAGGATAGATTTTGTAGATTGTTGTCTACGAAGATACACCAAAATCCAAAAAAAATAAATATCATCAAAAACACAAAAAAATTGAAAATCCACAAAACACCCAAAAGAATCTTCTTTGCTCACCTCCCATTCTTCGTGAAGTTTATGATCACTCGTAATCAAGCAAAACGAGCTCGTAAACGTCTTCAAAAGCAAGCAAATCAAGGATCGTTGATTGTTGAAGAACCTCTAATTGTTGAACCTATTGTAGAACAAGAAGTCGTCATGGCTAATCGTACTATGATGGAGTTGCTACAAGCACCCACCGAGGGTTTTGGAGAGGCTATTGTGATTCCCGCCATCCTTGCGGAGAATTTCGAGATTAAGACGGGTTTAATGTCGATGTTGCAAGCAAATAAGTTTAGAGGTCACGAGAAAGACAACCCGCATTACCACATTAGGAATTTCAACCGTCTAACCGCCACTAGCAAATTCAAAGATGTTCCACATGACGCCATTAAGATGATGTTGTTTCCATATTCGTTGGATGGACCCGCAAAAATTTGGCTCGAGAAAGAACCGCCAAATTCGATTTTGACATGGGCCGATCTCGTTTCTAAGTTTGTGAACAAGTTTTTTCCACCATCTAAAACAACACACTTAAAAAATGAGATTTCACGATTTGTGCAACGGAATAATGAAAGTTTTTCAATGGCATGGGAACGATTTAAGGAGATGTTACATGAATGTCCACACCATGATTTTTCGGAATTACATCAAGTGGATACTTTTTATAATGGGCTTAATGATCATGAACGAGATTATTTGAATGCCGCCGCGGGTGGTAATTTTTTGTGCAAGACGACAAATGAGGCTTTACAAATCATTGAAAATCGATCTAAGGTTTATAGCCCTCGTAACACACCGAGTGTTGCCAATATGGGTTCGTCATCTTCGTCACAATCGTCTCGTAGCATTAACGCCTTACATGATGAAGCTAATGAGGAAAATCGGTTTTTGATAGATTTGCTAATCTAATGTCCCATTGGAAGGCTCAAGAAGCTTCCAATTCCGCTTCGGTTAAAGCGGTTGCTAAGAGTTGTTTATCTTGTGGGGGAGCTCATGATCTTTCCGAGTGCATTACCGCGGATGGTAACACTTCGAGTGCTTATGTAGCAACGGGAACTTACAACCAAAACGGCCAAGGTTCCCGCCAAAATCAAGCTCCACCAAATCAAAATGTTAACAATTATCGAAACAACAACCAAGGTAATTACCAAGGCAACACACGCAATTACAACAAAGGGAATTATCAAAGTGGGAATGGACAAATCTCTAATCAAAACCAAAACCGTGATTTTCAAAACACTACACAAGGTTTTCAAAATGTTCACACGAAAAATTTGCAAGGAGAATTTTTGGATTATGCAAAAGCAAATGATGCTAAATTTGATAATATGCAACGTGAGATGATTAGCTTAAGATCCGAGTTGAAAAACGAGCTTAAAAATGAACTTGCTAATGAACTTAAAACTCATGCAAACAAAATGGAAGGAAATGTCCAACGTCTTCAACAAAACCAACAAAAGATGGAATTAGGACAACATGAGATTAAGCAAGAGTTATTAAAAGCGGATGCTAGGCAATCAAAATTTGAGGACCGAATGGCTAAGATGTTTGAAGCTATCATGTGTAAGCCCTCTTCCTCGGGTGGTCTTCCTAGTGATACCATTAACAACCCGAGGGGAGAATTGAAGGTTGTTGCTACACGAAGTGGTAAAACTTTCAAGGAACCAATCTCTCATCCAAGTACTTCTAAGGAGAAGGAAATCGAGAAAGAACCCGAGGTGATGGTCGAAAAGGAGAAAATTACAATCCCATGAAGTACCGCTCAAACCACACCTACGGTTGAACCAATACCAATTGTGGAACCCGAGTTTCCAAGGCCGTTGCCTAATGACCAACCCACACCACCTTTACCTTACCCTTCGAGACGAAACAAAGAAAAAGCACAAGAAAGGAACAATTATCAATTTGAGCTATTTATGAAAATGTTTCGTGATTTGCATTTTAACATAAGTTTTGCCGACGCTCTTATCATGATGCCTCGATTCGCCGCAAACTTCAAAAGTATGCTAAACAACAAAGAGAAGTTACAACAATCGTCTAGTTGTTCATCGGTTTTTCTAAGCCGCATACCACAAAAAGTCGGTGATCCCGGTAAATTTTTGATTCCGTGTGCTATTCAAGATATGGAGGAATGCTACGCCTTGGCCGATCTTGGTGCTAGTATTAATTTAATGCCTCTCGATATTTTCAAATCGCTTTCGCTTCCGGCTCTTACTCCTTCGAACATGTCCATCGAGATGGCCGATCATTCTACGATCATGGCATGTGGAGTAGCCGAGGATGTTTTTGTTAAAGTGGGAAAGTTTTACTATCCCGTTGACTTTATCGTTGTATACATTCCCATCGATCGAAAAGTTCCTCTCATTTTGGGTCGTTCATTTTTGGATACATCAAGAGCACTTATCGATGTTCATGCTCGAAAAATCACCCTTCGTTTCAATGAAGAAGAACTTGTCATCAATGCAACACAAAACTCCAATCTTTCTCATGTCTATTCTATTGCAACTTTAAACCATGGTGACTCGACCAATGTCGTTTGCAAAGAATTTTCACCAAGAGTTTTAGGGAATGTCGCCAAAAACAATTTACCATTTCCTCCGCCGGTGGAGGTTATGAGTGCTAAGCCTACAAAGAAGAAACCATCAATACTTGAATCGAAAAATCCTTCGCCTCATCTCGAACATTCATTCTTGAAAAGTGTTGATAAGTTGCCGGTTTCTACGAAAGATCTTTCGGATGATGAATATGTTGACCCCGATGGGGAGGTTTTCTTCGTCGATAAACGTTTTGAGAACTTGCCACCACCAAAACCAAAACGGTTTCAAAATGTGAGAATTTTTAGTGTGACTAACATCGTCTTAGAAACACCGAATATTTTCGACATAATCAAAAAGGGTCTTCATAAGGAGAGTTTAAAAGATAACAAAGGAAAAGATCTTAAATGTGATTTAATTGATTTTTCTACAAATCTAACTCCGTCATCACCGCGTGCTTTGAGTGCTACAAACTCGTCTACTCCTTCTGACGATATTTTGTGTGGTTCTAGTATGGGGGAAGCCCCTTATGTTCCCTCATCCTTTTCCACCGAGGACGAGATATTCGATCCCGGAATTTCATGTAAAGGGAAATCTCGGTCTTCCACCGATGCAATAAATGGAAAATCTTTCTATTTGCTTGGTGCGAGTCTACCTCGAGTAGCTCAAACGTTTGTCTTACCAATTGTCCCACCCTTCTACTTCTCATCTCTTTTCTTCAAACTCTTTGAGTTTATGGCACATGTTGGAGTGGTGTTAATTTGTTTTTCCAATGGAAACGAGAACGCCATCTTCGACCCCGGTATTTTGCATCATTTAAGGACTTAGGCCTTTATACCGGTTGCTTTTTGGGCCTTGTTTATCATGTAAGCCCCATCAAAAATTGACCACACCACGATTTTCCCTAAATGTTCACATTTTGAGGGGATCGAGTCGAGCTCATGACTCGGTAATCAAAAACGAGGTGCCTCGTGGGGGAGATCCCATGCTTATCTTTATGCTTATTATTCACTAATAAGGGGACTTGTACCCTTCCAACTCGTTGTCTCGTGGTTGTTTGTGATTGTGTTATCTAGATCATCATCATCATCTACGATTGAAGACTCTCGTGTTCGTTTACGTGAGCCTCCATCGTTCGTTTGAAGAAGTTTTTCACGATTCCATGACATATCCTTTATTGTTCTAACAATTATCTTTTAGCATAATTAATAAACGGCTTTAGATATATTGTTGATCACCCTTTCCATGCTAGATCCTAAGCATTCGATTCTTCGTCTCTAGTATGAGGGTGCTCCACCTTTAGACTCGAAACATTGAGGACAATGTTTACTTTTAGTATGGGGGGGTGAATAGATACTTGCTTTGCTACGCCCTCACATTTTCCAACTTTCAATATTTTGTTTTGCTAATAAGGCTAAAAATGGCCAAATTTTAAAAAATTTTCTTAGTTTTCATAAGTGTTTTTAAGACACGAATGTATATTTTCCGATGGGTAGAATAAGAGTTAATTTTTGACTTGATGGGCATTTGGAGCCATTTACATTCCTTAACCCGCTCAATTCAAGTTTTGCTAGACTTTTATATAGGGAGCTTTAAAACGCGAAAGTCTTAATTCATTCGGGTTAAGAACAAGAACTTTTCGCAAGCTCCTATAATTGATTCTAGAAAGTCACTTATCAAGGGAACTTTAAAACGCATTCTCTAAACTTGAAAAAGTCCAAGAAAGTGCAAGATCCTATAGGTGGCTTGAAAACCAAAAACTTTGATTTGATATAGTCTTAATGAAAGCTAATCCAAATTTGGCTTAATTTTGACTTGCATGGCTAAGTATTCACGAGTCTCTTTAATTAGAGGTCTTTATATAGTGAAGAACGAGAAATGATAGAGTTAGAAAAGTGATAATGCTAAACGTAGAACATGAAAGTGTTCTTTCAAAAACTCATATGTTTTTAATTGTGGCTTTTTCTTCCCATAAGATCAATGCATTAGGAATAAATCATAATTGCAATAAGTAAGGTCGTACGATTTGAAAAGTTACTTAGCCTCTAGCACAAGATCGTTTAAAAGTTGCTTGGGGTTGAATAGAGTTCATAGCCAAGGCATAACTTATTGAAGCGGGACGCGAAGATTGGCGATCATCCAAAAAGGCCCTAACAAGGCATGAGGAGCTCTATTTTTGCTAAAGATCCAAAGATGATGTGAAGTATCATTATTCCTAAATCAATATGAAGGATCGAGACACACGACGAGAAGCAATTACTCCCCTAAAGAATGGAGAAAGTCTATCCAAAAATACCCTAAGAAGGTATGAGGATAAATATATCCAAGTCCGAAAAGGAGGCGGATCGTTGTATATCAAAATCCAAAGTAAAGATTGAAGAAAAATGATGAAGTCGTGGTCCAATATGAAGAATCTCTCAAAAACGTCAAGTGAAGAAATTCCAAAATATGAAGAGAAGACCATTATTTCAAGAACGTCTTCCCAAGATTTGAAGTATGAAGTACATGCCAAATATCGGTCCGAGAAAGGTCTCAAATCGTGAAACGAGTTATGCCAAGATATGAACTTAAGGAGATACACGAGAAGCCGTTTTAAAAGATTTTGTCCTTCGGCTAACTATTGATCAAATCGTGCTACTTTTCTTTCGGACTAATAACTACTCAAATAAGTCAATATGAATCACTAGTGATCCATGACAAATAGATAAAAAATGCTAGTAACCCGTTTCCTTTTATAATAACTAGGATTGCGGGGAGAAAAAGTATTACACAATTTGGACGTATGAGTAGTGTTAGCATTGTGACTTGTACCAACAATGATCTTGTTTTTGCACTTAGCATGGAATGTATGACAATCAAGGATGACGAAGTTTACTCTAAGGGACATTAACTTGTTTCTATTCTTTGACCCTAAAAGTCACCTTTTGGTGATGAAAATCATACATTATGTCTTTACACATTCTCGTAGTATGTTGCAAGTCTTTTACTTTTCAATAAAGGTTAATAAAATTGAACTTTGGCGATGCTTAGATACTTTATTCTAGCATTGCGTGAGGGCACGGCAATGGCTTAGTATGGGGGAGTGATGAGATGGCATTTATACATGATCTCATCGTTCTTTTCGGGCTTTAAATGCATAAAAATGTCATAAAATACCATATATATGCTTGTGTTTGTTTACTTGTGTATTTTAGGTATGGATATCGTGAAAAAGACAAAATATCACAAGATACAAGGAAAAACGAACACGAGAAACGAAGCCGTACAAAGAACCGGGCCCTAATCATGGAATTTTCAACAAATACCCTTGAAGACTTGAAGACAAACAAGATTGATCCTCCAAGAATGAAGAAATGACACTTAAAACCCTTGTATATTAATAATTACAAGTTCGGTCCCTTAAGTTTGTCAAAATTGCAAAAAGGTCCTTCAACTTTGAAGAAATGACAAGATTGGTCCCTCAACAAAATCAATTTGTCAATTATGGTCCCTCATGAAGATTAAGAGACATTGAAGACCTTTGAAGATCAAGATTGTTCAAGATTAGCACTTGAATTATTCAAAAATGCCAAAAACAACCCTTGATAACCTTTGTGTGAAGTTTGGTGCCAAAAGTGACAAAAGGGGAAAGTTATTTGCAAAGGAAAAACGGTTTTAGGGCTGAAAAACCTTATTTGCCAAAAATCTCCAAACACAAGGACCAAAGGTGTCACTTTGAAACATTCAAAAATAAAACGCGCCTAACACTTTCTTTTCCCCCAATTACGGATCAAAGTAGTTACTGTGCATCTTTTTCACCCCCAGTTTTCACCTCACTTAATACTTGGGTAAAAACCAATTAACTTTGCCCACGTGTGATTCACACACGCAGGAACCCATCCCACACCAAAAACCCTCATCCCACTCACTGTAGACCCCACCCCCAATTCCCCTTTCAACCAATCAGAGCACACCTTGGTCCCCAAGTTTGGTGACGTGTCCCAAATCAACAGTCGAGGTTATTTGCTTCCTCACAACGCAAAAACAAACGTCCAGGATCCAATTTGACAACTCATCACTCAAAAACGCGTCAAGGGCAAAGTTGGATTTTCTAGTGATTAGGGTTTTGATTTTAAGATTCTAGATAGTTCTTTAGGTAGTATAAAAGGAGACCCAAGCTTGTTGGTGATCCCTTGTTCCAGTTTTTTTAGCTTCTCACTTGTAATTCCTTTTTAATGAAATAAAAGTTTGGTTTTTGTTTTAAACAAGTATAATTCCTTTTTAGGTTTATTAAAAGTTGTGTATTGTGTTGAAGCTAAGGGTTCTGAGTTCCCATTGTTATTTAACTTGTGTTTTAAGGATTTCAGATTTTCATAAAAAGTTTTGAAAATCTGAATTTCTTGGTAAGGATTGGTCTCACAGATTTGTTGTTAAGAGTTTCAAGTAATTGGTGATTAAGAGTTTATAAAACGTGTTAAGAAGGTTTAAGAGTTTTTGGAAAGGTTTAAGAAAGAAAGAAAGTGAAAACAAGTTTTACATATTGTGCTTGAGTTTTGCCTTTTTTTCTTTGATTTGTCTTAGCAGGTACTGGATTGTTGCTGTTAAAGGATCAGCACCAACCCCAGTTGGTATTGGAGGTGGATTTACATCCACTAGGGCTTTGGATGTAAAGCCCTAAGGTAATTTTCTTTTTACTTTTTTTGGAAAATCTCAGAAAAAGCAAGTGCATGTGATCTTGTTTGATTTGGTGCTATTGTGTGTTTAAGGTGTTTGATTGTTGTTCTTATGTGTTATGATACATGTTTGATGCTATTTGGAACAGATTGAGTAGCTTTTGAAGTAATTAGGTTAGTTAAAAAACGTTTTCAAGTTTTTAAAGTGGTGTTTGGAAACGGGTTTAAGCAGGATAGAAGTTTTGATTCATGCTTTCATAAGGTGCTAGCAAGGTTATAAAAGGTTAAGATAGGTTGCTTACTAGTTATAGTTAATTTTGGATCAAGTTTTAAGCAAGTTTGGTGAGTAAAAAGTGAAAAGAGTAGCTCAAATCTGCATATCATCTTTCTGCTCATTTTTATGAGAAAAATTGTGCTTAGATCTTTGAATTCTGTGAAGTAATAGGGTGATTTAGAGTTTGAGATTGCTTGAGTACCAATTGGTGATTGTGTATGCCAAATTTGGGCGTTTGAAGTTGGATTTTGTGCAAGATATAAGCTAAAACAGTCAACAGGTCTAGTAATTTTGCATCAGCAACTTTATATGCCCTTGTGTGCTCTGGATTGTGAGTATTTGGTGTGCTAGGTGTTTAATCTTTGCTGTGCTTGACTCCTTGTGCTTCAATAAGCACAAGGGTGCCCCTATTGTTCCACAATACATTCACAAATAAGCCATTAGCCAAGCCCTCTTGGCTAAATCCTCAAGCAAGAACACTTAGCATAACTGCTTGTGTTCATTCAAGTGAACTGGCCAGTTTTGATCATTGATTGTGCTTAATCTTAGTTTAAAAAGTGTAATTGGGATTGGTTTACAAGCTTATTAAGTTGTCAGTCTGAGTTAAAAAGAAAAAATAAAAAAAAGAAAAAGTTACAAAAAGGCATACCCGTAACAGGACTCGAACCCCAGACCTCTCGTTGGAGGAGTAGGAGTTCTACCGTTAATCTAGATAGCCTTTTTACGTTTAAGTTTCATTTCAATACCCTTTTAACCCCATTTTCATTTCTAGCTTATATTAAAAGCCGTAGCTTATTTCATGGATTTTGAGCTTATTTGTTAAGCAATCTTGCTTCTTTTGATTTTTCCTAGAATCTTATTAGGTTTTGTGACTTTTCTAGCCTGTTTTCATAATTTTCCTTTTATTTATTTATTTTCTAGCATTTATTTATTACCCGTATTTTATTAAATCATTAAAAAATAGAAAAAAGAGTTTTTATTTTTAGGAAAAATAATTTTAAGGTTTTAAAATAATATTTTGAGGTTTACATCTAGTTTTGGTTTTATAAACTTTAATTTTTAATTTTATATTATTTTAATGTTTTTTATAAACTTTAAACATTTTTATAAAATTATTAAAAAGGGTTTAGGAACTTTAATTTGTGTTTTTCTCTTAGTTAGAATATTTTAAGATTTTAGAAATTTTTTAGAATTAATTTTAGAAACTTTTTATTTTTAGCATTATTTTAATATTATTTTATTATTAAAATTTCAAAGTTTTATTTTTCTTTATTTTTCATTTTTCCTAGATTCTTTAGCATTAATTAGGACCCTTTCCTTTTTTAGAATAATTTTATAGCTTTTAGATTTATTTTTATAATTATTTTAAGTTTAATTAGTTTTTAATCATTTTAAATCATTTTTAGAGTTTTAAAAATTGTTTTAATAGCTTTTAACTTTTAGAAAATTACTTTTTAGTCTTCTAATAATATAAGTTAAGTGATTATTCAATAAAATCATATTTTAGACATTTGAATTAGTTATATTTAATTTTAGGGCTTTAATTAGCATTTAAAATTAAATATTTAATTAATACAAGGTTTTAAAATATCTTTGTTGGATTCTTATCTTTATTTATATTATTTTAGACTTGTTTTTAGCCTTTTAATCTTTTATTGATTTTGTTTTTGGTCTTAGTATTTTTTTTAATTTGGGTAGTTTTTCTACGGCTTTACGTTTACGTCTTTTACGTCGTAGTGTAATTTTAACATAACAGTCTTTTCATCCTTTCATCCCCATTCTCTTAATATTAATCTCAAATAATTACAAGTTAATTCACACACATATACCCACTTGGGAAACGAACTTTCTCTCATTTTATTTGATTGGGTCATTAGTGTTGATTTTTCCTAAAATCATCACTCGATACTTACCGCTACTTACGCTCTTTTCCTAAAGAGTAGTAAAACACTACAATCAACAGCCAAAGAAGAAGAAAATCCCCTCTTCTTCCCACTCCAAAGCTGTTAGTAAGGCCAAGGAAAAGAAGATTGACACCGCCTCTGGTCCAGATACTCTTGTGGATTCAGAATCTTTGGCTGACAAACAACAGGCGTCTAGTGTCTCTAGGTCAGCAGAGACAACAGGAAACCAGCCAAACCAAGCTGATATCTCACAGGTAATCAGTGTACATTTTTAGAGGTTCACAAGCAACCACTCTCATTTGTCTGTAGGAGAGAGTGGTGAAGTTAGGGTAATCCTCGACCCATAGAAGTCTGTCATTACACTTAGAATACTTTAAGACTTTTGTACACCCTGTCTTTGCACTAGGGAATGATTCATTTGTGTTTATAAAGCACCCTGATGACCCTGAACCCTCTAGACAGTATTCAGGCTAACAACAACCTGAATACATTAATGTCTCAACCTTGATCAGCTGTACTTCACACAGCCTCTTGGTTCCCTCCTTAAAAGAGTCCCAAAGGATTTATCCTTTCAGGGGGAGCTGAATCATCACCCTCAGCTTTCCTAGGGGCAGCGTAACAGGCGACCTACAACAACATATGTTTCACTCTTAAAAGAGTCCCAAAGGTTTTACCTTTTGGGGGGGCTGAATAATCACACTCAGCTTTCCTAGGGGCAGCGACTGGCGATCATTAAACAACATATGTTTCACAATCAAAAGAGTCCCAAAGGTTTTTAACCTTTTTGGGGGGGGCTGAATAATCACACTCAGCTTTCCTAGGGGCAGCGAATGGCGACCATTAACCATACTTCATTCACACTTAAAAGAATCCCAAGGATTTATCCTTTGGAGTGGCTGAGTAATCACCCTCATCCTCTCTGGGACAGCGAAATGGCGACCATTCACCTTATATTTTTTCCCTGTTACTAATTACAACAAACTTGCAGGCTGAAATTGTACAGCCAGTCAAAGAATCTCAGGTACACGAAAAGGAGGCTGAAACAATGACTCATGATAAACTCAATACTGAAGAGCTTGTGTTAAATGTTGATGAAGAAATGCTCTCAGTAGAAAATTATGTCTCTGAATTTGAGCCCATGCCTGAGGATGAATTCCCTGAGGGAATGTTTGATGAAGAGGATGAAGAAGATGAGGACGACCAGCTGTCTGCCTCTCCTCTTAAAGATATAGCTGTGTCCACACCAGCTGATGATAAGACTTCACCTCTCAAGGAAGCTGTTGACACCCCAAACTCTGCTACATCTGCAACAACAGTCTTCCAAAGACCAACATATGATCCAACAGCCGAATTCCTCATGTATGATCATCCTGCCCAGACCAACTTTGACTTAATTCCAAGGGGGGGTGATTTTGCTCAGCAAAGCCTCAATATCAAGAACCTTCAGCCCGTACATCATCAATCTGATATTGAGCGCTTGTCAAGGAAGCTGGATGTGATCAAGTCAGAGATGCACAATTTTACTGTCACATTTCCAGGCATCATAAAGAAGGCTGTGACTGAGGCTGTCACTGAGCCAATTCAGGAGGGTGCAAGAAAAGGTGTGGCCCAGGGACTCAGTCATCTCTCAACACGAATCAAGGATGCCATTGACTCAGTTGTCCCTGCTATGTTCCATGCACAAGAAAACACCTTGAACAGGCACTTCAATGTGGTTCGCAACAGGCAATACAACCATGCTACCTTTATTGTCAGGCGTGTTCAAGCAAATACTAATGCCAATGCCAACCTCTTGCTGAAGATTGCCTGGGCTTCAAGAAAAAGACAACGTGCCATGGCTGCCTCTGTGGAGCAGATTGCAAGACGATTTCAGGCACGTTCATCCAAGCATCAGGGAAGTAAGGATGAACGTGAGGGGGAGAAGAATACTACACTCAGTCTTGCATCTACTAAACAAGGCTCATCATCAGCCAATCCCTCAACTACACCTGTTCCTCTACAAGTCATCACACCAGTTATAGTACCTGATGATGAGGATGATACTCAGGGGGAGCAACAAACACAAGATGGAGCTGACTCATCTAAATCCATGATCTTAGTTAACATCAGCAAGCCTGAGGATGATGATGAGCCAGCGGCCAAGAAACTAAAATTCACTGTGAGATCTCTTCCAAAATCTATTCAAACTCAGGCTCAGACAGCATTTCTCAAAAGAGCTGATGATTTGAAAAACATAAGTGTGGAGTCCTCTGTCTCGAAGAAAGGAAAGGAGATAGTTTTGGTTGATACTGACACCAAAATTAAGAAGATAGCTGCGATGCTAGAGACAGGAGGATCCACCACAGACCTTTCCCACTTTTCAACCTTTACACCTTCCGATGAGAGTCCTTTAACTCCTGAAGAAATAGAGCAACAGGCTGAAGAATTCAAAAGACTAAATGAGCTCAAGACAGCCAAAGAATTAAATGAAGCTACTCTGAGGAAGATGACACCACCTGTAAGGGAAAAACAAAAACAAAGGTTGAGGGAAATGGAACTAAAACGCGCTGAGGCCTTAAAGAAAGTCAAAGCTGACTATGATGCCTGCGTGAACAACAGGTATGCTGCTGGCAAGATAACCAAGTTTAAATACACCATTCACAAATCCACAAACACCCCACAGATGATCTTATGGAGGGAAAACCAATAGAGGAATATGGATGTGTTTGACAACTTCAGGTTAAAGACACTTGGGTTATCAGAATGGTTTGAACTCGAAGCCTTAGCTGCCAAAAAGTCTGGACAGGCAAATTTCCTTCTGCTTAAAACTCTTAAGGCTAAGTTTAACTGGATCAAGGAAACAGCTGCCAAACTCAAGATTGATCCCCCACCACAGCTTTTCGAACAAGAACCCCCAAAGACAGGCAACAAAAGAAGAAGAATTTCACAAATTATTGATGAAACTTTTGTTACTGAAGATGTTCGTGTGGATGGTATGCACAGGGATTTGATCCTTCCAAATGGTATTGTTGGCCCTGTTGATGGTCAGACATACTCAGTGCCTGAAAGAGGAATGGCATTTATGAACAAGGCTTGCCAGTATGCTTTTCAGAGGGAAGATGAGCTGTGCCTGGCTTCAACTATTCAGCTACTCTGTCACAAGAAGTGTCTCAAGATCAACTCAGAGTATTCCAAGAAGTTTGCAAAGACTTTGCAGGATGAAATTGATAACAGATTAGATGTGGCCGAAGCTGAAGAAAGAATAAAAAATGATGACTATTGAAGATGGTGTCAGCCCTTTTTACCTTCATCTTTTATTTTACTTATGTAATGAACTTGTAATTTTCTTTAAGTCTTAATAAAATCATGAGGTATGTTTGTTTAGATCTGTTATGTGTAAGAAGAAGCTGTTAAACTCACTTACCTTAACTTAATTAGATCTACCATTATTTATGTTTAAATAGGGGGAGATTGTTGGGAATCTAAACTTGTTAGATTCCCTGATCATTGATTTAAACATAATTAGGCTGATAGATAGTCCCTTGCCTGTGCCTAGGAGGCAGGCAAGTTTCGCAAGACTCACAGAGATCCAAGTCTCTGTGAGCAACCTCAGAGGAGTCCATGTCAGAGACATTGTCAGGGAAGTCGAAGATTACCTGAAGACATACTCCTTGGCTGTGATGGATAACAGCCAAGATGTATTAGGGACTCTGAGGGGTTGAGAGTTAACAGGGGTGGCAATACCCTGATAACTCTCAGCACACTTTAGACATGCCATTTGTGTGTTCGAGACTATGAAGAATAAGGAAACTGTTTTTGACAACTGTTCCTTAAAGCATAATGGAAGACTACCAAGAATAGAAGGACATCATGTGACTGATGTGGGAACTTGTAAAAGCTTGTGTAGTCGACATCAAGTACTGTTTAAGTCAAACTCGTAACACTATAAATAGGATGTGTATCCATGCATTAATGTTTAACACTTTGAGATATTAAGAACATTATTGCGTATAACTTAGTGAATCAAACAGCTACGACTGTATTCATAAGTTAGGGTTTATTGTTGTTCAAAGTGTGCACAACATATTGTCATCAAACGGTGTTATCCATAACACTTGTAATTCTTTATTATACAATAATAAGATTACGTTTAAAAAGTAATACCTTGTGTAGATTAAGTTAAGATTAGGGTTTCTAGCATTGATTAGGGACTTTCATCTTGATCTACTCAAATCTAAGAAGGAGAGTGAGGCGAATTATGAGTTGGTTTTGGAGTTGTTAGGAAAAGGAATTATACGTGAGATTTTCAAGTTTGAGTTTTAGGATTAAGTTGGCCAGGACGAGTAGTCAGAGATGATGGCATATCGTGGAACCAGCAAGAGGCAAAGTGAAGAAGGGTGAGGAAGCGTTTTCGAGGCTGAAGAGGTGGTTTGGATAATGAGCAGATCTTGGAATTATCGGAAGGATTGGATGAATTCGCGAAGCATGACGATACGTGGAGAAAGGATTTGGATGTATACGAGAACGATAAAGAAAGGCGGTTGTTTATATGTTGTGGGAACTAAAGATTTAGAGGAACTAGATAGACTTAGTTAGTGGAGCTGGATTGTTATATCTGCCTAGAATGCTAGAGGCATTTGGGGTACGAGACGTAGAGAATGATCTATACAGATCATGAACATCTCCAACACATATTTAATCATCTTTATTGAACATTTGGAAAAGGTGATGGGTGGAGTTAAGTGATGAAAGAAAATTGCAAGGCCAAGTACCATCTGGTAAAGGCAAGCATGGTTGATGACACATGGAATAAGAAGAATGAAGTGAAGCTGAGACGAACTTTAACTATATAGATGATGTATTAAGTTGGTTTGGATGAACGATGTAGGTTGCACGAGTTGAGTTGTCTAAAGCAAAGAACGCGTCAACATGTATGTTGCGTGGCTTGGACAATCATATGGAGAAAAGGGATGTAGACTATACTTCCTACATAGATAGGAGTAGCTTAGAATGGGCGATGTAAGGACGAAGTTGGTGAAAGGGATACATAATGGGGTGGAGGAATAAGTACGACGAGAGTTGGGTGATAGTCGATAGACTGACTAATTCATCTCATATTTCAAGAGGAATGAGAAGTCACGTAGTTGAGAAGTTGGAAGGATTGCGTATGGATGTGATGGAATAGAGGGTTTTGCGTAAAAGTTAGCCTAATATGTATGGAATGCCTTATTAAGGATTATGGCAAGGGAAGAAACGATGGGAAGAAAGCGTAGTATACCGTTGATAGACTAATGTTTGGTATGAGCATACTATAGGGGTAATTGAGAAAGACGCCTAGAGCATTGGCGTGAGATTTGGAGATAGTTGGAGAACGCATTATATTAGGAAGAATTCTCCTACAAAGAGAGAGTCACCGGTGAGAGGGGCATATTCCCCATTGATAAGGATGTAAGGAATAAAGGAGGAAACACCAAAATTATAGGCTGAAGATGGGATATAAGATGGTATGGAAATTAAGATTGTGGAGAGACAAGTGAAAAGTAGTATGGAGGAAGAATGATTCGAGGGAGCAAGAGGTTGTGAAGATATTGGGTGATGTTAAAGAGAAACTGTTAGAGCAAGAGGTTAGTAGTCACGAACAATGGAACGTCCACCTATAGAAAAGGTGTAACACATGTTAGTATGAAGGATGGTTAGTTACTTGGTGCCGAGCATGGGAAAGTAAGGATGAGGTGGTGGTTATGACATGTTTCTTGTGAATATTATGTGAAGCTTTTGGTTATGCAATCCTACATATACCATTGGATGTGTTTAAGGTTGGGAGAAATTCCTAATGATGGAAAATCAGTAGAGGATAGAAGCCGTTAGGTATGATGATAGCAATGGTAGTAGAAACTACTGGATTTAATTCATAGGAGATGAGGTGGATCACCGTTACAGTGGGATGAAGTTAGAAGCGGCCAATGTATTGGACCGGAGGTGGATCAGAAAACTATGGGGGTGGTGGCAGTGACTAAGTAGAGGTTGAAAATAGCAAAGAACCGACAATAGAGCTATGCGGACAAGAGGCGTAAGCCGTTGAGATTTGAGATAAAGTTATGCTAAAGGTTTCACCATGGAAGGGGTGATGCGGTTTGGAAAGAAAAGGGTAGTTAGCACCTAGATTTTTGGGTCCATTTGAAATCCTTGAAAGGATTAGGCTTGTGGCGTATAGGTTGAGATTACCGGAGGAATTGAGTAGTGTGCATGATGTATTTCATGTATCAAACTAGAGGAAATGCTTAGCAAGAACTGACTTGCAAGTACCGTTAGATGATATTAGTATGGATACGAGTCTTCGTTTTATTGAAGAGCCGATAGAGATTTTGGGTCGTGAAGCTAGGACGTTGGATAAAAAGGGTAATGTACCGTAGTTATGGGTAGATGGAATTTGGAACGTGGACTAGAGTTCACGTGGGAAAGGGAAGGATTTATGAGGAGAAAGTATCCTCAGCTAATTGATAATGACGATCCTAAGGAGTAAATCTCGGGACGAGATTTCTATTAGGATGGAGTGATGTGACGACCGTGGTTTTGAGGTTCGTCACTTGGTCTTATTTTAAGGTTAATTTATTTGTGACTATTTGATTTGCGTGTTTCCATGTTATTTTGCGTGAACGAGGTTGGTGTGGATATCGTTTATGGGTATAAAGTACTCATAAGTAAATCGAGGAACGGTTATTTCATGTTCATGAGCTCACAAATTAGTGACTATGAAATGAAATGGTGTTATTTTGGTGTTTTACGTATACGTATAAGTATTATAGAAAATCGTATTTTTACGGTTTAGGGTTTTGCATTTAGGGGTCTCGGAAGATGTATTTAGTCACGGGAGTATTTTTCGGGATGGTTTTAAGTCATTTAGGACTTAGTTAATTAGTTTATTTCATATTTCATGAGTTTTTATAAAACTATATTTTTTTACGTCTTTTACGGTAAACGCGTAAATTTAAATAGTTTTACGGTTTTGGGGTTTTGGAGGCTTTAGGAGGGGAGGGGAGGTTTGGGACGATCAAAAGAAAAGGGATGGAAAAAAAGGAAGTTGGGCGTGGGTTGGACTAGGATTCACCCACACCCTATATATTATTTTATTCACAAAAAAAACATAATTATTATATCCTGGAGTTTTGAAGTCACGGCATAAACAAGAAAAATCACGGTTTCATCAAAATTTTGGGGTTTTCATAAATCAAAGGTAAATCTTCATAACCCTTTTCAATTTAATTGTTTTTAATGTTTTTATAATCATCTTATGATGGATTTAGGTTAGAGTATAAATTAAAATCTGTATATGAATGATATTATAATGATTAGATGAATTAGGGCATGTAATTAGTGAAGTTATGGGTAATTAATTAGGGTAATTTAATTAAATTCGTTTTTAAAAACTGGGCAGAATTTTAAGTCAATTGTTTTGATCATAAATAGAGTTATATAAACTCTTATTTTGCGATCCAAGTATCCCTGGAAAGGTAATTGAGTTGGATTTCAAATGAAAGAAACGAGAACTAAATTGGATGTAGGGAAGTGGGTCAAAAACAGGTTACAACAGTCGGTGGTCAAAACAATTTTGAAATCAGCGGGTTTTCAGTTAATGTTTTAGGGTGATTGGGGTATTTAGGAGTACACTTGAGCCCTCTAATGAGCATGCGAGTTGTTTTATATGTTAAATAAGAGACCAGGGGTGGGGCTAAGAAAATGGGTTAGGGTAAGACCCCCTAATCATAACAAACGTTTTGTATGTTCAAAATCAGTAAAATCCGGATAGACAAAAGTATATATATATATATATATGTATATATATATATATATATATATATATATATATATATATATATACATATATATATATACATATATATATATATATATATATATATATATATATATATATATATATATATATATATATATATATATATATATATATATATATATATATATATATATATATATATATATATATATATATATATATATATATATATATATATATATATATATATATATATATATATATATATATATATATATATATATATATATATATATATATATATATATATATATATATATATATATATATATATATATATATATATATATATATATATATATATATATATATATATATATATATATATATATATATATATATATATTGGGGCCTTAACAGTTGGGGCAAAAAGGAGGAGTTAGCTAACATATCTAAGGGCATAGGATTTCCTTTACAGAGGTTATAGGTATGGTTAGGTGGGCGTTTGGCTTATAGTTTGGAGACCTAAAAACCGGGACTCTTTTGGGTAAAATGTTAACGAGACAGGTTATGAAGTAAACTAAGTTAAGGGATTTATAGAGGGGTGTAATGAGTTGCTTAGAGCATATAAATGAGGTATATATATGGGAGAAGGTTAGATGTCCATCATGGGTTGATGAGCCATCTTAGTGTTTGGTTCATGTTTTGATTGTGTGCTTTTGTTTGTTAGCTTTTTGCTAGTGCGCGGATTTTTGGAGAAGCTCAATCAGGTGAGTTTCATGGTCTCACGTCTACTAATGATTTTGACTTCTAGATGGGATGGAAGAGACACTTTCTTGTTTTTATAAATTATGCTGTGAATGTTTTGTGTTTGGTGATGGACTTGTGCATACTTATATGATTAACTGCTAGTTGATTCTTGATTGTTTTATGTTTTGACTTGGTACCAAGGGGATGTTGACAAGGCGGGGCCTTGGGGAGGTACATAGATGTGTGAGCATCTATGGGACCAATGGATATTGACAAGGCGGGGCCTTGGAATTGGTACATAGGTGTATGGGCGCCTATGGTACCATGGTGTGTGGTAAGGCTGGGAGCCTTGTATTTGGTTTGGTTTGTTAAATCTTGTATATTAGTTGTTAATGCATGTTTGTATCACATTGTCCATATGTTCTTGAATTTGTTTATTATTCACAGCTTATGGTTTGATTTTGGCGTTGGAGTCTAAACCTATGACTCTCACCAACTTTATGTTGACGTGTTTTAGTGTCTCTTTCAGGTGATATTATGGTTAAGCGTGAGAACATAAGTGGCTAGGATTTGGAGTTGCGTAGGAATGCTTTTAGAAGGAGATATCCGATCCTTCTTAGTTTCTTTTGTTTGTTTAATAAGTGATACTGTTGACACCTATATGTTTGCTTTATTTATGTTATTGTTTGTCTCGGGTAAGTGGTAGGACTGTTACCTACTTACCTAGACTCCTGCATTCTTGAGATATTGTCATGACATTTGTGTCACCATTTTTATGACATTTCTTATTTCATTTAGTTATCTCTATAGACACGCCATGTTGTGATGATATCCATACGTCGTGCTCCATATTTCGCCATGGTGGGGTGTGACAATCATCATCACGAGGCATGACATGGGTAGTTGTTACATGTGTTTGTAGAAACTAGAAGGGGGGGGGGGGGTTGAATAGTTTCTCTTAGATTGGTGACCAAATTAAAATTTCTTTCAATTTGGTTTGTATTAAAACTATCTTTTACTTAAAGCTAAGTTGCATAATGATTAGGTTCTATTGAAATGCACTAGCAAGAATAATAAGCAAGTATAATGATAATGAAATAAGTAAAGAGCAAGGAAGGAGACAACCTAGTAGGAAGACACCAAGATTTATAGTGGTTCGACAACGAGGCTCTATCCTCGTTTCTACTCCACTCCTCGAGTACACCTACTCGAGATTTCTACTATATCCACAAGCTCCCTTCTCAGCGGAAAAAACCTTACATCGTTGCTTACATTATTTTCCGACACTAAGCTAAATGTCGAGACCTAATCTTTAGCTAGGACCAATCTACACGACGTTGCCTACTTCACAATTTAACGACACAAGGCTAGATGTTGAGTTCTAATCTTAAGGTAGAACCAATCTTCACGACGTTGCCTACTTCACCATTTTACGACACAAGGCTAGATGTCGAGTTCTAATCGAAAGCTAGAACCAATCTTCACGACTCTTCACTTTGAAGCTAAGTGAGAACTTCACACAACACAACTACTAATCACTTTAAAGTTTAGTGAGAACTCACAAGACACAACCACATCACTTTATAGTTTAGTGAGAACTCCTAATCAAATCTATTACAACTCAACTAGACTTATCCAAGTACACACATGTAGCTTGGATTTACACAACACAAATCCAAGCAAACACATATGCAATGGATGTACACAACAAATCCAAGTATTCACAAATAACTTGGATGAACATAACTAGTCCAAGTATTCATAAATACATTGGATTGACCTAAAACACAAAGGTATCATGATGAATATGACTAGCTCATAAATTCATCTTTATCACTACACTAGTGAGTGAGTGATCTTCTCATTGGACATGGTAAAGGAGGGGATCAAGAGGATAATCATATGTAAACATCCTTAACAAATTAAGTGATCATTTACTAATGATTATGCTATAGAAAATAGAAAAAGGGCTGAGAAAAACGTCCAAGAGGCTTGCTGGAAAATGAGATTTGACCCACTATTTAAAGGAGACAAATTTACAACGGATCTATAACGGCTACTGTGCGCGGTACCTTATCTCGCCCCGCGGTACCATTTCGCTAAGGTACCGCGTAGGTACTTAAGGTACCGCCACTAGACTCTGCTCTGTTTTTTGTCTTTTAGTGGGGTGGGAATATCTGAGGTATTTGAACCCTTCAAAGGATATTCTAACAGCATTTGGAATATGCCATTTTCAAATTTTCATTTTCCATTTTAATAAAACATTTTCTAAAAAAGAAAGTTTATTAAAAAAGTCTTTTGTCTTATTAACAAAAGTGAGTTTTAAGGATAATCATTTTGATGATCACTAAGTATGATTAAGAAAGGTTAGTGATATGATTATTACCTTGATGATAGTGTTAGTTAAATAATTCATTTTGTGTTTCTACACTAAATGTGTTGTATGGTTTGTTGTGATCAAAACTAAGAAAGATTAGTTAACACTAATAATGTTTTTAAGCATTACTTGCATTAACAATCTCTCCCTTTTTGATTACGACAAACGATAAACTCATTTACGTATAAACACAAACTATGGAATTATTAACTAGTTTATCACTATCATTTCTCCCCCTTTGTCGTAGCAAAAAGGTTAGCATAAGTCTTTGAAGTGCATCTAACTTTGCTAGTAGCTCCCCCTTGGTGGTTGCTCCCCCTTGCTCGGGGCACCAAGTTTGTGAGCTAAGGTGACATGCTACACAAAGGTTAGTAGAAAGGAAAGAAACACCAATGTATATATGATCACTACCTACTAAGTAACTTGAGAGGAAGAAAGAGAAGAAATCTCAAATTAGAAGCAAGTATTTTGCTAAGTATGTCCAAAGAGGTAATTGACAAAATCAAACTTCAATAAAATGAAGATGATAAGCTTGTCAATGGGTTAAAGCTTTAGAATTGATGGAATCACCCATAAGCAATTGTAAAAATTTAACCAAGATCAACTCAAAAATAGAACTAATTAGATAGCACATAAATAACACAAAAGTTACAAAAAAAATAATACAACAAAGAAGATAGTCATACACATAGTATGAGTATCTAAAAGCAATAAATATGGAAAATAAACCACTAAGCATAAGCTAGTCTAATAGTGATATTTTCCAAGATTGCTAAAAATAAAATAAAACTAAAAAGACGACGATGCATCATTCGAAGTTTTGTCCACCGGAACGAAAACTTGAATAGGAGGTCGAGTGAGGAGGAATTCAAGAAAATTTAACTTTTCATACACATGAGCAAGTTCAATTTGTTGAAATCGGAAACAATCACACGAGGATCCATGATGCAACACAAAGTCGTTTGATGGGGGTATGGCATCAAACTTAGGGTTTGGTGGTGGTGGGGTAAGGGGTTTGGGAATGTTTTCACAATGCCTTGTGAGGTTTGGGAAGGTGGAAAGGTCATTGAGTTGGGGGGTATTGAAGGATTGTGGTGGTGGTAGAACATTTTCTTTTGCTCCGGTGATGGGGTTTATGGTATAAGTCTCATTCCAATACTTGATTGGAGAGAAGGTAGGGTTTTTGGGTGGTTTGGACGAAGATGGTTCATTCTTCTTAACCCAAACGGGTCGAACCGAGATTTTCGGTTTCTTTGAAAGCTTGGATGAGGAAGCTTTGGGTGAGTGGGGTTGTGACAAAGAGATGTCATGGTTAGGAATGTAGGAGTTAGGCATTGTGAGAGTGTGAGAATGATATCTCAAGGTTATGTGAGAATGAATTCTCAAGGTTGGGAAGGTGTGAGAATGGAATCTCAAGGTTGGGTTATAAGTAAAATGTAATCAAGGTAAGAGTTTGAATACAGAATGTGTATTGTCAAGGAATGTTTAGTCAATTTGAGTAAACAAGGAATCTTGACTGGGAATAGGATTTAAAGGTTTTGACCAAAAATTCGTCAAAAGTCACTTTCTGGCCACGGTACCTTATATGAGCCGGCGGTTCCATATCACTAAAGAACCGCGGGTCCTTAAGGAACCGCGTCCAGTGGACTTTAAACAATGTTTTTCCTGGGTTTTGGGAAAAACTAAGACCTTTTGAAAAAGTTGCAAATCTTGGAATTTTACCTCTATTAGAACCAAAATATGCTAGGGTTGCATAAAGCAACACATTCACAAAGAATGTCTTGACAAAGGATGACAAAATAATTTAGATATCATTTGGAACCAATTTTAGTCAAGTTTAGGGGTTGTGATAGATTTAGGTTCAATTTTAATTTCAAATTAAAGTTGATTAGTGTGCACAAAATGATAGAATCACACAAAGCTAAATCCATAACACAACAACAAGAAACATTCATTAATGAGGAAACAAGTACAAAGATAAATAAAACTAACTAATACATAGCTAGCTTATCATAAAATCTAGATAAGTAGTTTTCTTAGGCTTGTTGTTGAAAATCTTTATTAAAAGAACTCCATCATTCATCTCCTAGGAGGAGGCATGGAGAACAAAGCAAGCAAGAAGTTTTGCAACCTCCTATGTAGTTCATACATGTCCATCCTAAGGTTATGGATGATGTAGTGATTGTAAAGACAACATGGACAACTAGGACCATGAGTTTGATGAAACCCAAAGTAAGGATCACCCAAGAGGAGGGAAAGTGGGACACCCAAAATTGGGATGTTTGAGTTGGGTGGAGGTGGAGGAGGCATGTTCTCCAAGGGTGATGTGGGTGAAAGTGGAGGCATGTTCCCCAAAGGGGAAATGGGTGAGTGTGGAGGAAAATTCTATAAGGTTGGTGAAATTGGTGAGTTGTGAGGGGTAAATGGTGAAGTCACCAAAATGTCATCAAAGTTATTCCCAAAAGGAATGCTTTGGATTGGTTGAGGTTGTGTGGTCACTTCCAAGGGTGCATTTGGAGTGAAGGGTGAAGAAAGCTCATTCATTCTAGAGTTGAATGAAGAGGAGGTAGAACCAATGGAGTGGTTAGTACCATGGGTGGAAGAAGTCTTGCATAGTGAAAGAGGTGGGGAAGGTGATGAAGAAATGAGAATAGGAACATTCTCATTCTTAGGTGTGAGGAAAGGTGAAGAGTTAGGCTTAGCTACCTTAACCCTTATTTTGAGTGTTTTTCTTGGGGTGGAGGTCTTGGAAGTGTTTGAGGTTTTGGTACACACCATGGTTGATTAGGGTGGTTTAAGCTTTAGGGAAGTATGTTTGATGTGTGGAGAACATGGCAAACAAGGTGGGTTTAAATGGTTGAGGGGATGATCCAAACTAGTAATGGGTTAAAATCATTTTAGGTGAATAATGAATTTAGATACCCTAGTTTAGGAAATGTGCAGTTTATTACTGAAAATCATGCAAGGTTTACACAAAATTAAGAAAATAGTGTAAAGCAAAAATGTTGTCGTGCACAGTGGCCGGCGGTTCTTTATCTAGGACCGGCGGTACCTTATCGATAAGGAACCGCGGGTCGATATGGAACCGCGACCAGAAGGTTTTCAAAAATTTCCCATTCCAGTTTTTGATAAACCCAGATTTTTCCCAAAGGTTTTACAAGCCAAAGTTAACTACAGATCATAACTTAATAAGCTAACTATCAAATGGCATGCACAAAGCTATGTAAAACACAAACATGATGGCATAATAAACGTTAAGGATCAAAATGAATGGTAATCCAAGCATGCAACACAAGTTAATAAACAACTCAACCAAAGTGTTAATAACCAAATGTTTAACCATCAAATCCAAACTTTGACAAAACTTCAAAGTCTTCACCTCCTTTTCTTTCCTAAACCCTTGATCATCTTTCCCAAATACTTGAACCCTTTTCTTGACTCCACTCGGTGTTCATGTAATTCTCCCCGGGTTCTAAGATTTTCACGATAAAGATGCTCCGTATTGAGATCTTCAGGAACATCACTAGAAGGATGAGGGGGATGAGCTATGTCTTCAAATTCATCCTCGAATTGATTTGAGGATGGATGGGAGTTGGTCGAAGAGTCAAAGTGAGAACTAGGACCGATGCCATCACCATCACTTGGTGGCATATCGGTGTCCTCCTCATCCGGCTCTTGATGGTCGGATTTTCTCGAACCACGATCACTTCTTGGCTTTCGTTGATACGCCTCTTGAATAGGCAACATAACCCGTTGAACCGGGTGAAAGCGAGAAAGATCGAGTTGAGGAAAATCTTGACCAACCCTTCTAAAGAGGCGAGTAAGAAGTATAGCATCAGGGAGGTTTGTTTTAGGTTTGGAAAGAGCATAATTTATACGTCGAGCGATGTAATATGCAAGGTTGTACTTGGTGGAAGTAAATAGGCAAAACAACATATGCCCCATGCAAGCCGGGATATGATCCCGGTTCCCACCTAGACAAAACACATTTTCCCTAAGAATGTTTGCCCATTGGAGCATGTAATCCTTAAGGTCGCTTGAGAGCACTTCATACCTATTCACATTTCGCACATTTGTATGAAGGCTTCTCACAACGTTTCCACTATGCTCTTTCGTGATGATTTCAAGGATGAAATTTAGATCAACTTCGATGGTGTCATTTGGAGGTTTATCGTTTGACTCCAAGAGAGCATCTAGTCTCCACTTATCCGTGAAGCGACAAGTGCCTTCAAATGGCACACCAAGAATATCACCAAAGTCATCGAGGGAATATTGAATGATTTCACCATTCAACAAGAAACGAATAAAGATTTGGTCGTTGATTTCAAGCATGGAGTAAGTACTGAAGAACTCAAGAAGGAACAAGGGATAAATTACCTCGTCTATGTAAAGCAAACAATCAAACCCAATAAGCTCGAACATAGAGTTGATATAATTATCTCCCGCTATTCTTGGATCTACTATCCTACCCTCATGGAAACAACGAGAGGAAAGGGATGGAAAAGCGTTTTGGAGTTGAGATGAAAATAAGGTTTGAGAGATGTCGGGCATATAATCTCTAGTGAATTGATGATCTTTTTGATATTGAGAAGGCATTATTAAGTACCTAAACACAAAACAACATTTCTCCAATCACTCATATGAAGAATAAAAAGGAAAACGAAAAATGAAAATGTGTTATATCAATTTCTTGACAAACATAGGATTGAATCCATATCATTTTCATGTTCACAATGTGTCTATTCCATCATTGACCAAGAACACATGATCTATGTTAGATCAACAATGGATTAGAACATTGGTTTGTCAAAACAAGGTTTTTTAGGTAAGCATTAACAATGTCATTACCTACTTGTTCATGGGTTCATCTCAAATCCATCCTTTAACCAAAATCATTTAGCTTAATTTCGGATTTGTTCTACAAGTGGGTTTTAGTGAAATCTTAATGAATATGAACCCTAGGAATCATAGTAAAATAACTATGTCACCCCACATTCCTATTAAGGTTTTAATTCAATTTCAATTTTAAAAATCCCCAATTATGAAAGGATGAACCCTAGAACAAAATAGATGAAATTGAAAGAAAATACTTACAATTAATTGAGGTTAGATGAAGGATGAGTGAAACCCACAACTTGGAATCAATTAATTTGAGTGATTGAAGGTTTTGGAAGCTTCAACAATGGTGGAAAAGGTAAAACTCGTCGGCTGTGTGTTTTTGGGAGAGAGAGAGTTTGGTTTGAAAAAGAATAAAAAACACAAACTGGCGCTCTGACAAAAGTAACTGCCCGCGGTACCTTATCGATAAGGAACCACGGGATTGAGCCGCGGAGATAAGGAACCGCCTGCAGAGGCAGGTTTCTATCTCTGAAAAACGCCAAATTTTGAAAATCCAGTTTTTCTAAAATACTTGAAATTAAATCATGAGCCTTTTAGAATATCATTGGATCATCATAACACTAAGCAATATGCCTTAACGAAGGATTACGAGTTAAATAAAGATCGAAAAGAACCGAAACGGACAAACGACTACTCGTAGCAAAACGACTAAATGGAGAGAAATCAAGGGAAGTGAATCAAGACTAGGATCAATGCTCAATGGGATTAATGACAATCTTCAAATAGTGGTAACGAGGAGCTTGTGTCATATATAGTGGTTTAAGACGTGCCTTTCCGGCGAAACGTTAAACGGCTTTGGTAATGAATAAGCACAAGGCAATTATTCAAGTATAGACTAAGATCACTTTCAATAATAGTCTTAGTCTAAACCAAAATATGAGCAAGGTATTAATTCACTTTCTCTCCCACAAAGGGCCTACTAACCGTATGGGTGCAAACCATAGAAATCATGCTTGATACTTTAAGCTTCTACTAACTCACTCTACATCACCATAGTGAGTCAAGTATCCAAGCAATGAAGGTTTGAGAGGATAAAGAAAAGAAGCACAAACCACAAATAAATGTCAAGGCAAGGATGCCGAGAACAAGCACATAGTCAAGCAATGATCAAAGGAATGATCAAAGGGCGTGTGGAAGAACGAAAGCGTACCTTGGCCACAAAGAGCAATCCATGAAGGAATAAGTGCTATGCCCAATCAATGACTATGATGAGTACTAAGTCTTCAAGGACTAGTATCATTCCCAATCATCTTGGTATCATCATTCAAAGATGTTAAAGATCAATGAAAATGATTCTTCTACAAGTGCAAGTAACTCAGTCCACAACCAATTAAGTGATTGATCTTCATGAGTACCTACACAAAGCAAGATGCAAACTAGTAGATACATTTCAAGAGTATATCTAAAATGCATAGAGGCTACTAATCTTAAGTGGGATGCAATGTTATTAATTAAAAGACCTATTTTTCAAAGAAAACATAGTTTTGACCAAAGAGAAACTTTAGTACAACTAGACCTTCTAATTTGAGGAGACAATGGATCGATCCAAGTTTTAAAGTACAATATACTTCAAAGATCTTGAGTGACCATCGCTCTGATACCAATTGTAGAAACTAGAAGGGGGGGGGGGTTGAATAGTTTCTCTTAGATTGGTGACCAAATTAAAATTTCTTTCAATTTGGTTTGTAGCAAAACTATCTTTTACTTAAAGCTAAGTTGCATAATGATTAGGTTCAATTGAAATGCACTAGCAAGAATAATAAGCAAGTATAATGATAATGAAATAAGTAAAGAGCAAGGAAGGAGACAACATAGTGGGAAGACACCAAGATTTATAGTGGTTCGACAACGAGGCTCTATCCTCGTTTCTACACCACTCCTCGAGTACACCTACTCGAGATTTCCACTATATCCACAAGCTCCCTTCTCGGTGGAGAAAACCTTACATCGTTGCTTACATTATTTTCCGACACTAAGCTAAATGTCGAGACCTAATCTTTAGCTAGGACCAATCTACACGACGTTGCCTACTTCACAATTTAACGAAACAAGGCTAGATGTCGAGTTCTAATCTTAAGGTAGAACCAATCTTCACGACGTTGCCTACTTCACCATTTTACGACACAAGGCTAGATGTCGAGTTCTAATCGAAAGCTAGAACCAATCTTCACGACTCTTCACTTTGAAGCTAAGTGAGAACTTCACACAACACAACTACTAATCACTTTAAAGTTTAGTAAGAACTCACAAGACACAACCACATCACTTTATAGTTTAGTGAGAACTCCTAATCAAATCTATTACAACTCAACTAGACTTATCCAAGTACACATATGTAGCTTGGATTTACACAACACAAATCCAAGCAAACACATATGCAATGGATGTACACAACAAATCTAAGTATTCACAAATAACTTGGATGAACACAACTAGTCCAAGTATTTATAAATACATTGGATTGACCTAAAACACAAAGGTATCATGATGAATATGACTAGCTCATAAATTCATCTTTATCACTACACTAGTGAGTGAGTGATCTTCTCATTGGACATGGTAAAGGAGGGGATCAAGAGGATAATCATATGTAAACATCCTTAACAAATTAAGTGATCATTTACTAATGATTATGCTATAGAAAATAGAAAAAGGGCTGAGAAAAACGTCCAAGAGGCTTGCTGGAAAATGAGATTTGACCCACTATTTAAAGGAGACAAAGTTACAACGGATCTATAACGGCTATCGTGCGCGGTACCTTATCTCGCCCCGCGGTACCATATCGCTAAGGTACCGCGTAGGTACTTAAGGTACCGCCACTAGACTCCGCTCCGTTTTTTGTCTTTTAGTGGGGTGGGAATATCTGAGGTATTTGAACCCTTCAAAGGATATTCTAACAGCATTTGGAATATGCCATTTTCAAATTTTCATTTTCCATTTTAATAAAACATTTTCTAAAAAAGAAAGTTTATTAAAAAGTCTTTTGTCTTATTAGCAAAAGTGAGTTTTAAGGATAATAATTTTGATGATCACTAAGTATGATTAAGAAAGGTTAGTGATATGATTATTACCTTGATGATAGTGTTAGTTAAATAATTCATTTTGTGTTTCTACACTAAATGTGTTGTATGGTTAGTTTTGATCAAAACTAAGAAAGATTAGTTAACACTAATAATGTTTTTAGGCATTACTTGCATTAACAGTGTTGGTTGAGAATTACTTGTTGAAGGTATATCTTGACCAATTGTAGGTGTAGACGTATCTGATTGTGCTTCGGTTGCTAGAGCGACAACTTTGGTTACCGGAGCTATTACCTCAGGTTCTGGAGCAATAATACTTGGAGGAGTAAAGAATTCATCAAAGAACGGTTGAAACAACGTATCCCATTCATTCCTAGAAGGTGGTGTAAATGATGATGAAGAAGGGTGTTTTGTGACAAGACCAGAGCTAATGTTACTGGGTCCCATTTCATGAAGTGCGTGTTCAGAGCTGCTTTGCTCAGAAGCCATTGCTGTCAGCTCATCAAAATCAACATTCATAGTTTTGAGGATCTTACGAAAATTACGATTGTAGATTCGGTATGCCTTCTTTGTGGGTTCATAACTAATGAAAATACCAATATCAGCCTTTGGTTGAAGTTTTCCCAAATTGTCACCATCATTATTTGGATATCATAGTGAACCAAATAAATGAAGATATGATAAATCTGGTACTTTTCCATGTAGAAGCTTATATGGCGTTTTACCATGGCGTTTTCGAATTAGTGACCGGTTTTGGGTGTAAACTGCTGTAGATACTGCTTATGCCCATAAAAGCAATGGAGCCTTTGCGTAAATTAACATCGTACGAGCAGCTTCCATAGGTGTGCGATTTCGCATTTCAACGACACCTTTTTATTGTGGAGTGCAAGCAACAGATGTTTTATGAGATATGCAAACTTCTTCATAATACTTACGCAAAGTTTGATTCACAAACTTGGTTCCATTATCTGTACGACTGCGTCAGACAGTAGTGTTGAGTCGCACTTGAATCATCTTGAGAAAATCGATGATGACTTTAGGTGCCTCGTCTTTTATTTCAAGAAATATCACCCATGTAAACCGAGAGTAATGATCCACCATGACGAGGATGTACTTTTTACCACCAAGACTTTCAACACGCATTGGCCCACAAAGATCAATATGAAACAATAAAGTTTCTCTTGGTTGGTGTCTTCAGTCTTGGGTTTGTATGATTTCTTAGTGATTTTCCCCATTATACACGTGGAACACAAATGGTACTTGTGAAATGTAAGTTTAGGAAGACCATGAACGAGTTCATTTTTCGCCAAATGATTAATAGCGTCAAAGTTAAGATGAGATAACCATCGATGCCGTAACCATGACTTAGTCTTCGATGCTTAGAAGAGAAGACATACGGGAGAAGCGGACATCATGTCTTGTAGAGAAAAAGTGTACAAATTATTCCCTCGAGTTCCTTTCAATAAATCAACCCCTTCCAAATTACGAATGAAGCAGGTATGCTCTCGAAAAGCAGCTTCAAGGT
Organism: Glebionis coronaria; assembly: GCA_025667525.1. Lineage (NCBI taxonomy): Eukaryota > Viridiplantae > Streptophyta > Magnoliopsida > Asterales > Asteraceae > Glebionis > Glebionis coronaria. The sequence continues at coordinate 318,045,707 of CM046878.1, forward strand.
TTGCATCACAGAATTGTCCCACATAAAATAAATTTTGACCGAGACCTTCCACATAATACACTCTTGAAATAATGGCATTCCCAATATGATATTCACCATAACCCATTATTTTTGCAATATGATCATTTCCAAATCGAATCGTTCCAAGAAACTTGTTGACGAAATTTCTGAGGTGAGAGCGATCTCCAGTCATATGCATGGAGCAACCAGAGTCCAAATACCAGAAAACAATTTGGACCACCTGTTTTCAACAACAACAATAGACAATGCATTGGAAACTATTGGTTCTAGAGTGTTAGAAGATACATATATGATATTATCAGAATTGCTAACATTTGTGTTATCCTTGGATTTCCTGTGTTTTCTAATGTTAGTTTTACCATTAACGGGGTTTTAATGTTCCAACTTTCTGAGGTTTGGAGTATTAGTGTGCACTACAGTGGGATTAGACCTATTTAAAGGGAACTTGGTTTCTACAGTAGTGTCGGTGTTCCTAGTTAAAGGACACGCTTGTGTTTTGGTAGCTTTGGTACTCCAAGTTAAAGGGCACGCTTTCTTCGCTTTAGTGGGAGTGATCCTAGTTAAAGGGCACGCATTTCCATTGAGTATAGATGCCCAAATGAGATGTCCATTCTCTTTGTTCAACATGTAAAGTTCCATTCGGGAAGTCCAATCCTCGTACATAGTGTTCACCAACATTGGTGGACGATTATACGTACCCGAGAGGATGGACTTATCCGTAAGAGATGTGTACTCCATTTCGATAAGTTCATATTTACAAACTTTGATCGAAGAATGTAAATGTATTTGTTGTTGTGTGTTGAATTCGAGAAATAATATTTAAATCCCCTAATAATTGTTCTCGATAAACCAAAAATTCCAAGACAAAATTACACAAGAAAAACACGTTTTTGAAGAATCTTGGAATACTTGTCACTGTATCGCAATGCCAAAATTCAATCCAGTCGAATGATATACATCAAATTAGGCACGAAAAATCAAGAACACAAACACGTAAACAATACAATCATCCCATGGCTTTGGATACCATTTGTAGGATATTGTAAATTTATGCATAATCTAGAGAGAGAAAGAGATAGAAATATGGTAAGAACACACACACTTTTTGAGAGAAAAGTGTAGAAAGCACACTTTAACTATGTGTAAATAATGTGAACCAAGACCCTCTCAAACTAAGATGAGGGTTTATATACCCAAGCCCATGAGATGGGCTTGGGCTTACAATGGGTCGCCGGCCTACACATGTTGTAGGCTTGGCTTGGCCTTGTTTGTTTAATAATTTGATAACTAAACTACGAGCTACTTCTTAGACTACTGTTGGAGTGACGGATCCTTTCTAATACGTAAAACGTATTTCTAACAACAGTCATGCAACATTTCCTTAAACCTATTCCAAGCCGTTGAAAAACTCTCATTGTATTGTTGCGAAAACTTTGAAATCTCGTTTTTCAAATGCGTAGTCTTAGAGGGCGGGAAAAATTGGTTCACGAACTTTGAAACGAGATCCTTCCACGTTATTATAGAATTGGGTGGCTCTTTCTCTAACCAAATTTTAGCGGGCTCCGCTAAGGATAATGGAAAAAGCATCATCTTAATCGAGTCATTCGAGACGTCCTTAAACTTGCAAGTTTTCGGAAGACGATTGAATTGGCGAATGTGGTTATGAGGGTTTTCCTTTTCGTCACCACGAAACATGTTGTTTTGGATCATGGACAACAAACCTGTCTTAACCTCAAAATTATCCGCAAGGATAGCAGGAATCACAATCGCTTCTCCATAACCCTCGGTGGGTGCTTGAAGCAACTCTATCATAGTACGATTAGCCATGGGTGCTTCTTATTCTACGATGGGTTCGAATATGAGATTCTTCACTAGAAGGTGTTCCTTAATTTCGGTTTCTACGTTTACGTGCACGTCTTGCTTGGTTACGAGTTTACATAAACGTCACATACAATGTGGGGATGAGCAAAGAATATTCTTTTGGGTGGTTTTACTTTTTCCAATTTTCTTTTTTTCTTTTGATTGTTTTTAACTTTTTTGGATTTTTCTTGTGAATTACGTAGACACAAATCTACAAATCTATCCTCAAATCAAATATCTTGATTAAAGGAGCCTCAAGGAATGAAAACGATCACGTTGAGTGAACGCCTTCGATGACTTTAGAACGTTGGTGGAACACCAAAACGTTCAAGAGGGTTTAATATTTGAAACCAAGAAAATATATATGATACGTAGATAATACATTCGGTGGCAAACCCTCGATTAGCCCTTTTTCTCAAAACACGCACAAGCAAGTGGAGGAAACGAGGCGGCGCGAAGCACTTAAGAGCCTTTTTCCTTTAGGTTGTGAAATACAACCACCTTAAACCTACCTTATAGTTTGTGTTAATTAAAATCAAGCTTCACGAAAGTAATTATCTATTTTGCCTTTTTTTCTTTGTTTGAGATTCGAATACAATAATTGAGTGATGAAATCCTAATTAAGGTTGTGTTTTCATGCTTTTGGTTTACTTGTGAATATATTGTGATATGTATACACTATAGTAATAATATTTCACAAAAAACGAAAACCGATAATACGTATGATTAGAGTGCTAATCACACAAATACTTATTATGGATAATATCAAAACAAAATTTAATCAAGTTTAACACTCTTGCTTTAGGAAAAACAAGACGTAAAAGAGCGGTAAGTATTAAACAAACGGCTTAGGAAAACCAAATGCTTATGACCCTTGTGTGACTTCGTTCTCAAGGAGGCTTGGTGTGTGTGTTAAACTTGATTAAGTTTCAAATTAATATTAAGAAAAGAGAATGAGAAAGAAAATGATGACGGTTACGATTATGATTAAATTACGACGAAAGCTAAGACGTAAAACGTAAAAATGTGACGAAATTTAAAAATTACCCTAAAAATTCTTAGAAAATCATAATAAATCCTTAAAAATGCATTTAGAGTCTACCAAAAATCAAAACTTTTACAAACCTTTTATTTAATTAAATATTAACTTTTTTAATGCTAATTAAAGCCCTAAAAGTCAATTTAATTAATAAAAAGACCAAAATAAGATTTTTCAATTTGTAAACCTCTGAAATAACTTAATTAAGCTAAAAGGTATTTTTAAAAAATTTAAAACTAATTAAAACTATATAAAATGATTAAAAATTAAAATTTAATATTATAATAATATTAAAAATTCAAAAATTATAAAAATTTCTAAAAACATGCAAACTAATTTATCTTAACTTAATAAAACCAGAAATGAAAGTGAAATGACCTAAATACCCCTATTGGGCCTCCAAATGGGCCAAAACAGTAAACAAAATGCTTAATGGGCTTATTTAGGACCAATAAGAAAATTTTTAACCAAATAAGCCCAAAATTTCCAGATAAGCTTAAAATTTGATTTGAAACAAAAAACTCTAAAGGCCCAAAAGCTGAATCAGTGCTTATCACAGCTTAATAGAATTCAACTTATTCTTTATGGGCTTTTTGGCCCATTAAGCCATAAGCTAATGCCATAAGCTGAAATTTGACACACATTCTTATTTTGAGCTTATAAAGAAGTTTGTAAAAAGAAACAATGAAAAAGCTCAAGAAATAAGATTGAAATAAGCCAAGACTTTCTACATAAAACGACAAAATAGTCGTTTTCGAGTTCTAGACCACTTCAAGAGCCGATTCAAGTTGAAAAAGGTTTTAAATGACCAAACTAAGCTTAATCAACAAAAAGATTTCAAATAAGCACACTCAATAAGTTGTTTTAAAAAACAAAAGTCAATTCATTTTCTAGTCAAACTTAAAAGTCAAAGGCCCAAAGCTCCAAATCAAGTAAATGGGTCAAATAAGGAACTAATTACAAAATCAAAGTTGTTGCACAATGAAATAAGCCAAAATGGCTTATTAATAAGTTGTTTAACAAATAACACTAGCAGTAGTGGGAAAGGAGTTCCCATTGCTTGTGAACTGACTTTTTTGTCTTTAGTGAGTTAAACTTGGTTTCTTTGGATAAAAATGGCGCCCCTACAACCAGTGGGTTGTAGGGAGTCAAGAACAAGCAAGAAAACAAACTTTAACCGAGCCAATTGATACTGTTATTTCAAAAAGCATATAGACATAGAAATAAGCAAGAACTAGTTAAATAAGCTGATTACGTAAGATTAAGCAGACCAATCATCACCAAAATCATACAACAACTCAAATAAACTTAGTTCCACACAAATCAACTAGTTTCATGCCATGGCTTCAAGATTAGAACTAGTTTCAAGCTTATGTGAGTTAACTGGTTTTACTGATGAACATAAAGTGACCTTTGCTTATCTATTTGACCACAAGATGAATTTCAAAGCCCTAAATCCACTTATCAGGTTGCAAGAACTTTGTTTTAACACTTGAAAGACCTGATTAGACATGTAATCTAGGTGTTCACCAAGTTTCAGTTCAAAATAATCTAAAACAAGCTTGATTGAGCAAAGATTCCGTTTTTATGTTTCAAAGTACAAGACAAGCAAATATCAACTCACAACCACCTTAATATAAGATACAAACTCAAAACACCCCTACACAACTACTTAACTGTTATCAAAAACCTCTTATCATGCAATCCCAAACATTGGTTAAGAGCATATAACAATATTTTAAAAAAGCAGTTATGTTTTTCAATCCAAGAAAATGTTAAACATGCATAAATCTAACATGAACAAGATCCAAGAACAAGATTCAAGAATCAACCATCAACATACAACATCATATACCCAAAATCACATTGAAAAGATCTCAAAATGGAGAAAATGGTCAAACCTCAGGAATTTACATCCACACTCCCGAATTTTATAGCTTATGTGGTAGCTTAACAACCACAAGCTTCCAATACAACTCCCTGCTAAGATCAATAGAGTCAAGAACAAACAGTTATAATAAAAAAATGAAAATGAAACAAATTTATCCAATCTTTTTACCCCACTCCTTGAATATCCCCAAACCTAGATCTCACTCCACCTTGATAATCTTCTTATCAGGGTGAGATGATCAATCAAAGGCCCAAAAATATCAAGTGTTTGTACCAAAAACTTGGAAAAATCAGATTTTTGAAAACTGTTGAAACAAACTTACACAATTCTTAAAACCAACTTTTAGAACCTAAAATTCACAAACTTAGAAGATTAACAAACATGAAATGTAAAGTGGTGCTTGGAATTCATCAACAATATCAAACTTGTTTCATTCACTTAAAAAAGAAGATTTACAGATTTGTGACCCAATGAAAACCAAGAACAGATGCAAAGTAAAACCTAACACCCTTTATATAGAGGGTTAGAAGTGACTAGGAAGGTGATAAAATACTAGAAACCATAGTGATTGAAGTCCCAAATTTGCCCTTGAAATTTTGAATATCTTTGACTGAATTTGGACTTTTGTGAGGATTCATGTGATGCCAGTAGGTGTAGAATGATCCAAAGAGTCAAAATGAAGGTTAGGATGAAAGCAAAGCTGTGGGTCGTTGATTGCCTGGCATGCTTTTTCTTCTTCCCTAAAGTGTAGCAGGGGAGTCTTCATGTGACTGGGGTGATGAGGTGGCAACAAGTTTATGGGTTGGGTTTTGTTAATTATGACCCTAATCATTAATCTGAAAAAGATTAGAGGTTAATTTTCAGTGATTAAAGAAAACCCAAAACGTGTTCTTAAGTGAATTGTAGTGGTTTTAATCTGATTTAGGATTTAAAATTATGTTATGGCGCGAGTTTAGTAACTAATTAATAATTAGTTATGTAAACGGGTTAGTAGTTTGTGATGTGGCACAATGGTGGGAGGTGATTGGTGGGTTTTGTGAGTGGGGTGAGGTGTCAAAGGGGTATTGGTCTAGTTAAGTATGGCTGTCTCATAGCTTTGGCCCCTTGTCTTCTTTCTTTCTTTCACTTCATGTTTATATAGCTCATATCTGAATTCCTTTGTAAATGATGTTTCAAACTTCATACATTGGCCACAAAAACATTCCAAAAGGTTATAAAGGACTTGTTTTGCCATTTGATGATATTTGAAGGGTGATTCTTGGCATGTCTTCATACTTCAAGGTCTTCACTTGTATTCTTGTCTTCATGTAGGACTAAACGTGATAAGTCTTCAATTTTGAGGGACCATTATTTCCAATTCTTCAAAGTTGAAGGTCCTTTTTGTAAATTTGACAAACTTTAGTGACCATATAATATTTCATTTTTTAAGTTCGTTTTTCTCGGTATCTTAACGAATTGATATAACAATTTTAAGCTCGACTTGATTGTTTTTGGTTAAAAAGACTTGATTGGTATATATGTCTAGTTAGCACAAAGCAAGTAGAAAGTAAAAATATACTATTATACTTATATGTACTAATCTACAAAACACATTGCAATTTCCACATTTACATGCACTAAAAATATGGAAACGAAAAATACAATTCTAGACTACAATTGCAAAATATAAAATTCAAAATTACAAAACCAACTCTAATTTTAATAAAGCTACAAATGTAATTTTTATACAAATACTAAAATGTGAAATGATTAAATTTGCAAGTAGTAAAAAAAACAAATCCAATACAATCCAAAATAGGCCCATACAGTGATTAGCACCCCAATCCTCCTAACTACAAATTGATCCTAACAGAAATATAAAAGCCCAGATACACTTAACAAGAGTCTAACTAACTAGGACTGAACATGCAAATAGGCAATACAAGTTCAGGGGCTAAAATCGTACATTACTGAAACTTAACCAGTATACCTAACCTTCAAGGACTGCAACTGAAACGAGTAGATACGAAATCAAGGGTCTAAGTTGGTCTTTAATAAAACTTGTAAAAAAAATGAATATAGACTTTGCTTATGAACAGCTAATCTAAGGACTATATCATCTAACTGCTATCAAAGGCTTACTCCTACTACATTTAACAGAATATGAACTATTAGTTATTCACTCATCTTAATATGAACAAGCTTATGGACTTATCAAAATTCTAACGAAGATTTTCTGAATATCAGCCACTAAACTTAAAGTATAAGCACTGCCAAACTCTAGCATAAACAAGAACAATGCATTCCTGCTTATCCCAAACTCTAGGTTACTGAAATTCAGAATTATATGAAAAGCATTTGACATTTATCAAAACTTATTCTACAAAACAGACTTAAACACATCGCAATTAAGCAGTTTGATCAAGATTACACTATAAATTTGCAGTAAAAGAAATAGGATGCAGAAATATAGAACAAGCTTAACTATTTTCATCCAAGCCTCCGTTTAGGAGAAGCGGAGCGCTGAGCTCGCTTATTCGAATCACACCTATACTCTTCTGATCTCAACTTCAACTATTCTGACCAAACGGAACTGCAATCACATCACCTACGAATCTGCTTCTCGCTAATAATTCAGATCCAAACACCTTGCTCCTTCAATCCTGTATAAACTGATACAAAAGAAGCAAACGAAACAAAAAAAACTGGATTCTGCTAACAGTAGGTTAGCTCTAATTTTATACCTAACAATCTCAACTACATGAAACAATATGAGCTTATCGAACTCACATCAAACCAACAGCTTTACTACGTGTTCATATTGATCAAATGCTGAACTAAAAATCTGCATAAAAAAAATTGAACTTATGCAATCTAAATCAGTTTATTCAAGAAGCATGATCCTGAAAATTCCTATCTCAACTAAAAACAAAGCTTATAATAGAAACTTAACAGATTATAGCCAAATCTTAACAAGCCTATGTGAACAGTGAATCGAACAATCCGGACTCGAAAAACTTTAACTGATTTAACCGATTTTAACAAACTGATACAACTATGAGCTTTTGAAATCAAATGAAACTTATAACAGAATTCCTCTAATTAACTGATCTGAAATCATGGAGCTAAATCATCTCGTAAACGCTTCTAACTTCTATCAAACTTATACTCACAGGTGAACAATAACAGTAACGAACATGTTTAGCTTCTCAAATCTTATTCAGTAACAGTAAGAAAAGAACAGAAATTCAAAGAGGATTAAGAAAGCTTTAAAAAAAAAGTAGATTCATTAATGGTGAAACGAATATTCGATTACAACTGAAAATTAACTAATCTCAACTAATTTCTAAACAAACTTCTAACTGAAAGATCAACTGAAAATCAATAAGCTTTTTGAGAGAAAAATAAAACTAACTATCTAACCTAACTACTAGGTGTTTCTACTCCTAAGCTAACCGTCGAAAAATGAGGTCTTCAGTCGTATTTATAGCCGTCGAGGGAGGAGGTGGTGACGTGTCTTGTCCAATCACTTTCTTCCACGTGTAAATACGAGGATAGACTCGTTCTTCATCTTTCATCTCATTTGGGGGTTTCTTCATTCTTCAGTCTTGATCTAATTAAATGATACCATCTTGTAGAGGAGAGGAGATGAGCATTTTTGTAGTTATAAGCTTCGCTTGATTCTTCTTGTGTCTCTCATGATTTGCAATTGCAGGTTTGGTGGATGAGAAAGTATAAACGACTGCTTCATCTTTTTCTCTTTCTTCGTTTGGATTGATGAAGACGAGTTATGTGAGTTTGACCGAGACTTGGTCAAATGACCAAGTTAATAATAATAACTTTTCCATTAATTTCTCTTTGGTCCTTCAATTTTCATATCTTTTCAAATGGTTTTAAAACCTTTTAAGTAAATTCCTTTCATCCTTCATCTTGTTAAAAGTTACACTTTCAATCCTCGATCTTTGTAATTATGGCATGATTGGTCCTTGAAGCATCTTTCGTCTCTTTCTTCGTCCTTTTGTCAAATAAATCCTTGAAAACGTATCTTTGCTCCAAAATGCATCTTTTTTACCTGAAACACACCAAACACAAATACACGCGTAATTCTGATATTTTAAAGTTAAATATTATGTATTTGACTGTGTTTTGAGTGGTTTATAGATCATTATTGATGAGTGTTTTCACACTTATCAACTCCCCTCCACTTGACCATTGCCATGACCTCATGCAATGCAGCATTTTAAAGCACCAAGTTACACTTTTCTCATAATTAACCAACCTTGGCCATTTTATGATTTAATAAACTAAACTATACTACATGATGAATGATTTTGAATATTTACAATGCAATGCAAAGAAAACAATTCTATTTATATATTTTTGATTTTTATTGAAATGGTTTTGATGGAAATAACTCATAAAGAAATCAATGACTTAAATTAGGGCTTTGGTACCATGGACACTTATCACCCTCAAGTTTCACTTTCCCTATACCAAGCTTAAAAATGGGATAATTTCATTCACAAGTAAAAAGAGCATCAACTTATTCATGACAATTAAATGTAGAACCGGTTATTATTTGAGCAAATTGCTTGAGAGCAAATTTGTCATTATTTGAAGCGTGAAATATAAGAAATGTAAAATCCAAAAATAAGGAAGCACGGTTTTAATCCTAAGTAATCCTCTCATCCATTACTTGAAAAACCGCTCACAATTAATATAAGTCCGTTCCAAAAGTAATAAGTCATTCGCCTTATGTGTAAAATCCTCATGTCATGCTTTCATAAGTAGCTACACACTCGCTAAGGAAAGAAAAATAAAACTCACGCAATAATTTACATCCGCCATCTTTTTGAGACATTGGATATTCAACCCCGCAACCCGTCAAGGTAATATTGGATTGGAGCAATCTATTGAATCCCCGCAACCCGTCAAGGTAATATTGGAACTCAATAGTCACTATAATTAACACCACACTGCCCCTCTTGGGAGTCTTGTATAATTATTTTTTTTCTTTTTTTTTTCTAGCCACTCATTTTTTTTAAAGCCGCTCTTATTTTTCTTTATTCCTCACTAAGAAAGTTTAAAAGAATAAAAGGAAAAACACCCGCTAAATATTAAGCATGACATAAGTCTAGTACACATAAACCGTTCTAACTTAGAATCTTAAGACGTACTTATATCACCATGGATGATTAGTAAAAAATGCATAAGAGACTACAAACCGATTAAAACCGTTCTTGATTATTTATTAACAATATATACATGCGAAGAAAATAGAGGTAGAGAAGAGAAGGGTTTAACCACAAGTAATTATCATGAAGTTTATCTAGCCCTTTTATACTAGCTTCAACTCTATCATCTCCCATTCTCCACAAATTTAAAATCTCAAATAATGAGATTGGTGGATGCTTAGCCTAATAGACCAATGAAGGACTACATGGTTAAGGATACTAGCTAGAGAATGCTTGGATAAACAAACTCGGGTTGAGTCAAAATATCCATGGCGGGCCTAATATGTCAAAGAAGTCTAAATTTGTTAAACCATGTTTTTATTATATTTTTTTCTTTTATATATTTTTGATGAAAAACAAAAGAAGAATACATACAATGCAAATGTGCTATGCAAATGAAAAATGATTGATGCAAAAATTATGAATGCATATTTTTAGTGGCCAAAGTAGATCAAAAATTTGAAAAATGTTTGAAAAATAAATTTTCCATATTATCATGAAATCAAGGCAATGGTCTAGGTAAGGTCACTTCGATAGAAGTCTCCCCTACACTTAAGATAAACATTGTCCTCAATGTTTAAGAGTATTGGAGTATAAAACTTCCCCTACACTTATTACATTGATTACTTTGCTTAACTCAAGTTAAGGAAGAGACAACTAAAGGGTATTCATTTTAAGCACAAGGTTGAATATCCCGATAGCAAAAACTAATCGAAGTGAACCAAATACACGGGCCTCCTCCATAAGCTCCAAGCATGAAATGTGAGAGAGCAACCCTTGAAACAAACACGAAAAGACGAAGAAAGGCACCCCTCCACTTCAACTCTACTATAACATCCTTTTAATTAAACCTAACCTATTTAAATCTACTCTACGTTTTCTAACCTAGTTATTCAATGCTTGAGTTTTTTTTAACCCTAAGTCGCTAGCTCGACTCGACCCCGAATTAGGTTGTCCTTGGGGAAACCATCATGAAGAATAAAAGATATCCACTTTGAATCACATCTCACATGATACACTCAAACTTAGCACGTTGCCATTTACTATAAGATTTACAATATTCGCCTCGTCAAATGGAACGGTCCAACGTGTCTCATGTTTGTCCAACATACGAAATCTCTCAAATATGAAGCACCCCAGGATCAAATACATAGTTTCCATCTCTACATTCGAACAACACCAAAATAGGTAGCATCACCAAAGTAAGCTCATACAAGAAGTCCATATCAATCGAAATCACACTCTTAAGTGGAGTAGATGAAAACCAATTTTTCCCAAACATATGTATCCCAGGATCAAAAACCTTTCCCTTCATGGGAAAATAAGGAGATGAACTCGTATCAACCATATAAGATTCCCCCTTAGTGATCAAAGCATCATGAGACAATGAAGGTGTAGGTATCAAAACATTCATAACTATTATGTCCATGTTAGGCTCGTCATCATCATCAAAAGGTGGGTAATCTTCCATAGAAGGCATAATGAAAGGAGGATCAAAATTAATAGTGTCTTGTGAATGAGGTGTAGGCTCTATGTTCCCAAAAAGCAATGTAGTAATAAGACGAACATCCTCTTCCAAATTAGAAACATTATCGTTGACCTCTATATCAAAATGTGCAAGAGTATCCTCTATGGTGGTATCAATCTCCATAAAAAAGTCCATATCAAAGGTTTTGGGTAGTAAAGGTGCCTTAGATGAAAAAGTATCAATCTATAAGAGGAAAGGATCTTCATCAATAACCAACTTCAAGGGTGGGAGGGTGGGAACATAAGGCTCAAAAGGAGGTGTATTAATGAGAGGATCACTCAAAGGGATGATATGATCATGAAAATCAATAGGTGTATCCTCAAAAACCAGTGAAGGATGATCATAAGGTGGTAGAGGAGAAGGATCCACTTTTCCTATAGGAGCAAACTCTTCATCCAAATTAGGAATGTTATCTTGACAAGACAAGTCATCGGATGATATAGCATAAGATGCGTCACTAGAATCACAATTTTCATCCTCCATTTGTGGAAAGTCTTTCACAAACTCTTCCTCAATCTCATTATCCCTTTCTTTAAACAATTCATCAAGATCAAAGTCACCAAAATCACTAGTAGTAGCATGAAGGTCAATATGTGATGAAATCTCAATGTGATCATGACGAGAAGAGGTATCAACACAAAGCTCATCACATGGTTCATTGGAAACCCTCTCAAGCTCTCTTTGGATTGGGATAAGGTTCTCAACACTAGAAGAGGTTAATTCATCCGAATTGGTGTTTGTATTAGTGCTAAGAGGCTCGTCTCCCATGGTTAAAGAGTCGGTGGGTCCCATGTGAGGTAAAGGTGTTGAAGGTATGTATGGCTCAAGTATAGTCGGTGGAGAGATGGAAGGGTCTATAATAGGAACATCACTAAGTGTATCATCCTCAACATCTACTCTCAAAGAAGGCTCATCATCAGGTAAAACATCGTTCGGTCTCATGAGTTGTAAGACGTGTTTTCGCAAGCGTAAGATGTTCGGATCAGTTGCCTCTTTCATTGTCTCAAGTGCTTGCATTACAAATTTAAAAGCGTCTTTACTCAAGAAATGAAAAATGCCTTGATTGTGAAAGGTTGTTTGATTATGACTTTGAAAATTCTCTTCATTTTGAAAATCGTCTTGATTTAAAAATTCTTGATTTTGAAAATCCTCATTAAACCCTTGATCATAATCGCTCGCGTATAGATGACAATTATTTGCACCATGCGGTCCTCCACAAGTCGCACAAGGCCCATACACAGCTCGATAATGCTCCTCTTGTAATATCTCCAAAATAGGACGATTATCCATGTGTGGCAAAATGGTCAAATGTATATACAAGTGAAATGACGTCTAAAAGCTTCCTCGGGGAAGGAAGTAATACACCAAAGGTGGTATGTTTACACGTGTGCGAGTACACGTGTAAGTAAACTCGAGGAGTGAGAGATAAGCTCTCGGTCGACTTTGAAAGAGAAAAGATTATCTCCCTCGAGGTTCGATATGAAATATCCACAAGAAAGTATAATATATGTAATTACTACTTGGGTGTGATATTGAGTAAAAATACGCGTTTAGGAAAACAACGTATAAGTGCGGCAAGTATTAAGTCTTACGTTTTAGGAAAAACGCAAAACCGAATAAATGCGGGTTCGTTCTCGAAGGAGGTGTGTGGATTAATGTGCCAATATATAAAATACAATGTTTGGATTAGTGACGTTTTTGGTTTAAAGAGAGAAAAAGTAAAGACGAGCTACGACTATGATTTAAACTACGACGTTGACGTAAAACGCGAACGTAAATACGTAAAACGTGACGAAATTAAAAATAAAACCTAAAAATTAATTAAAATATTAAACTAAGTCTAAAATAATATAAATAAGAATAAAAATTCAACAAATATATTTAAAACCTTTTATTAATTAAATATTCAATTTTAAATGCTAATTAAAGCCCTAAAATTAAATATAATTAAAAAAATGTCCAAAATATTATTTTATTGAACAAAGAACTCACTTATATTATTCAAAGACTAAAAAGTATTTTTCCTAAATTTTCAAAACTATTTTTCTATTTTTAAATGACTAAAAACTATATTAAAATTAAAATAATCATAAAAAATAATAAAATAATGCCAAAATTAATTTGACAATTTTAAAAATCCTAAATTATACTAATGAACAGTAGAAAATTGAAAAAGATTGAAAAATTAAAATTTTTCACTAGAAGACAAAACAGTTTATAATTAAAACCCTAATTAAACTAATTTAATTATAAAAAATAATTAAAAACAGTGAACAGTAAATATTTTTAAACTAAAAATCTTAAACTAATTTTCTGAATCTTAGAAAAATTTTAAATCTGAAAAATAATACTTTTCTGCACTAAAAGACAAAAACAGAATAATAAAAAGTAAATAAAAATAGCTATTTAATGTGAAAATACTAAATGAACAGTAATATAAAAATTAAATAAACAGAAAAATCAGAAATTAAAAGAGAAAAATTATGGAAAAAGTTTTGAGTCCTAAATCCTAATTAAAGTCACTAAAGACAAATATACAAGAATCTGAAAGTGACCTTTGTGGACTTTTGTGCTTTAGCACAAGCAGTGGAAACTAATACACTAGCAGGGGTAATGGAGTTCCCACTGCTAGTGCAATATCAAGGTCTGTGGACCTTTTTGGTTGTAGATTGAGATTGAGTTGGATTTGTGGACAATGATTGGCACCCCCACAACCAGTTGGGTTGTGGGGAGTCACAAAAATTATAAAAACACACAATCACTTTGTAAAAATCACACCAAATGCCCCAAACAAGTGACTGTTATGGCTAGTAAGTTACTGATGAACAGTAACTGATTTTTTTGACTATAAGACGAATTTTAAGGCTATCAAACTAACTCAAAACCTAACCAAATCACATAAAACAAATCACAAACCCTAGGTAAACAGTTCAACTAACAACTTGCAAGATTTCAAGTAAAATGTTGCACTAAATCAGGCAGAAACAAGGATTTGCTGATTTCTAGCTATGTTAACCAATTTTAACAAGCAACTTTGTTTAAAACCTATCCAAACTTAAAAGCAAAGTTGAAATAAAACACTAGCTAACAAATAAATTGTTTCTAGATGGATTTTAACAACAAAAGCTGTCACAACTCCTAGCTAAAACCCAAATCCAAATACACCCTTAATTTCAGAAAACGAATTTTAACAAATCAAAAGCTTACCAATCTAAGCTAAACTGATTTAAATCTATCTAAACATGCATAAAAAACACAAATAAGCATGAATCAATCAATCAACCAGCATACAAACAACTTAAGCACAGAAACATGTAAATCTACTCAAAAGAGCATAAAAAATCATAAAAAGGGTTCAAGCCGGATTACCTTGAGGCTGATGCCATCTTTTTGATGCTTTTAAGCTTATGAGAAGGGTTTAAGTCTTTGTAGAAGACCCCTGCTGGAGTTCAACAACAGAACTAGGGGTATGGTATATATCTTGGAAAAGGAAAAAAATTGAGAAGAAAGGTCTTGGTTCCTTTCTTCCTGCACAACCACCACAAAAACAAAGAACAGACTTCAATCCTGTATAAGCTAAATCCACAAGCTTGTGGCTTGTGGTTGAAACTTATAAGGCAGTAAGTATTGAAGAGAAACAAAAGATTTAAAAAAAATCTTTTAAAACTGAAACTTCTTAAATGCTTTAAAATTTTAGACAGAAACTTAACATAAGTCCTGGATAATCATCTTGATTCCACTTTCACTTCAACAAGATGATTAATCCAAGCTGATGAACAATTTTTTCAAAAGAACACCCAAACTGATTTCCTGAAAATCAGTTAAGAAGAAAAACGTTTTTAACCTTTCAAACTAACTTTCAAATGACTGAAAATGACTTACACTAAGAAAGCTATTAAAATTGGAACACAATATTTTGCATAAACTTAAAGTTTCATTTTCATTAATAATAAAAGCTTTTTACAAAATATTGGAACAAAGAGAAAGAGTTCACAGGCGAACCCTTTTATACATCTCCTAGGAATAATCTAGAACTAGGATTTAAATAATACAAAGATGAATAAAAACCTAAAACCCTAGTTCATGCATTTCCAATACTGCCCTTGGGTCAAATTGGTCTTCAAGCTCTCATGTGATGTTTGGTGGATGCCAGCTGTTGATAATTGATCTTGGCCGTTATATGGACCCTTTGGGAACAAGAAAAAGATTTGGGTCGTTGGATGGAGTCAAAGTGTACAGTGACACGTGAAGGATGTAGCAGGGGAGGGGACAAAAGGTACAAGGGTCATTTTCTGGGTTGGGGGTTGTGTTGAGTGTGGGGTTGTGAAGAGAAACCCTAAGTTTAATTAGGATGAGGGTTGGTAATTAGTGTGATTGTTTCTGGGTTTAATTTAGGGTTTAGGGGTTGAAGGTTGATAAACAGTGGGTTTAATCCACTTTGGGGTTTAACGAGTTTTCAAAAACAAGTTTCCCACACTAATCTAAAATATTAAACTGATTTTTAAAAATCAGTTAATACATAAATTAAGTGGGATATGACGTGTGAGGAGGGGTGGTGGTGATTGGCTAAGGTTTTAAGTGGGGTGACGTGGCGTCTAGTGAGTGGATGGTGAAGGTTTGTTTGTCTGGACAATTTTGGCCCCTCTATTCCCATTCTTTTGCTACTTTGAATTAAAACAACCAAAACTTTCTATCCTTTGTAAACAACTTTGCTCATCTTGTCACTTTTGGCCCAAACACTTTTCAAACATGATTCAAGGACTTCTCTTGTAATTTTGATATTCTTCAAGGACCTTTAATGCAATATCTTGAAATATTAGGGACCCTAATGCAATAATTGAGTTTTGCAAGGGTATAATATGACAAGTCTTCAATTCTTGAGGGACCATTTTTGCCAAATCTTCAAACTTCAAGGACTTCAAAGAAAATTCATGATTCGGGTCCGGTTCTTTGTGCGGCTTCGTTTCCTGTGTTCGTTTTTGCTTGATTCTTGTAATCTTTTGGTGAATTCACGATATCCGTACCTGAAGTACACAATGAACAAATACAAGAACATTTTTGGGTATTTTGATGATATTTTAAGCGTTTTAAGCCCGATTTGGACGATGAGACTATGTATAAATACAGTCTCATCACTCCCCCATACTAAACCATTGCCGTGTCCCTACGCAATGCTAGAATTAAGTATCGTAGAACTTCCAAAATTCATTTTATGATGACATTTATTGAAGACATAAATTTAAATAAACTACTACACGCGTTTTCGACATAATGCATTGTTTTCATCACGAAAAAGTGACTTTTAGGATCATAGAACAAGAACACGTGAATGCTTCGTTAGAAATAATTTCGTCGTCCTCGATTTTCACCCAATTCCATGCTAAGCGTGTAACGAGATCATTGTTATTATAAGTTAGCAACACGATCATATCTCATGAGTGTTAATTACGAACCTAAACTCCCTTATTCCTACTTGGTATCTCTTATATTTTATTATGTCTTAATGATCACGAGGATACATCATTGACTTATGCGTGAATAGAAATTAAGTATAAAAATAGAAACTTAACGGTGTAACCAAAATCATTAAATTAATAATTCACCCCAATAGACAACGATGTCAAAAAATTAAGTCAACAAGAAGGATCGATAAACACGGTTTTATAATGGTTTTGAACATGAGACTTATTACCAAGACTTTTATACGCCCCCTAACGGAAGGGCCTTATTATCTTTGGTTTACCTCCATCTTTTATTCAACTTCTCCATGAAGCTTTTATTATGACTTCGGTCTTGCCTTGCCTTTTATTATCCGCCTCATCGGTGGTTTTATTAGCCAAAGACGTATATCCTCACGCTAAAGCGAATTTTGGATCTTTAAAGCTTCGAAGATTAAGGCTTGATTCACTTTCAATTTGGGCATAGATTTTTCGGCCTTGTGAGCTTCAAATTTTTGCTTAATTTAGGTGAGCACTTGAAATCTTATTATTAGGTGAAGCTTTCGATCATTCGGGTGCCAATACTTCAAAACCGTGACGCTGGCGATACCTTAATGTTTTCCCAATTTAATTACATGGAAGCCACCAAAACAAATTAGAAACCAACAATAGTGACTAAACCGCCAAATCAATATTTATTAACAATATATTATGCAAAAGCGTGGGGAGAATAAGCTAATAATTACTACACATAAGATCGTGACGATTACGAGACTTATAAATAACTCTATCATTTCTCGTCCTCATTTAAGAGACTTAGCCTAAAAAGTGAAGGAATCGAAGCTAAGTGCTCAACACGCACGGTCGAGTCAAAAATTACTCTCGTTCTCACCATCGGAAAACCTACATTCGTGTCTTAAACACTTATGAAAAACAAGAAAAATTTTAAAATTTGGCCATTTTTAGCCTTATTTTGCAACAAAACGATAGCAAAAAGATGAAATTTTGGATTGCGTGGTGACGTAAGCAAGGTGAAGTATATACTCACCCCCATACTAAAACTAAACATTGTCCTCAACGTTTCGAGTCTAGGGGTGAAAACACCCCCATACTAGAGACGAAGTCGAATGCTTAATCTCGAGCATGGAAAGGGTAAAACGAATAACCTAAAAGCCGATTATGAATTATGCTAATAAGATAAACGTTAGAACATAAAAGGATATCATCGGATATCAGAATCTCCAAAGGCAACGATCGAAGCTCGAGTGATCCGTAAAACAAACACGAGAGGCTTCAATGATGACGATGAACCTAATAAATCACAATCACAAACAACCACGGAACAAAGGTAGGAAGGGCACAAGTCCCCTCGTTACGTTAAACTAAGAAAGCGATAATATGTACAAGGATAAGCATGAGAATCCCCCACGAGGCATCTTGTTTTTGATAACCGAGTCAAAAGCTCGACTCGAATCCCCATAAATGTGATCATTTAGGGATAATCATGGTTTGGTCATTTTTAGTGGGGCTTACATGATAAACAAGGCCCAAAAGTACATGGAGTACTTTAAAAACCCGATACACGAATACCAGGGTCAAAGATAGCGTCCTCGTTTTCGGATGAAAGACGAAACAACGCTACTTCAACACAAACCCCAATGGGGTAGAAGAAAAGAGATAAGAAGTAGAAAGGTGGGGTAATGGGTAAGGCAATATAATGAGCTACTCGAGGTAGACTCACACCAAGCAAACGAAAAGATTTTCCATTTATTGCATCGGTGGAAGAACGAGATTTCCCTTTACAAGCAATTCCGGGATCGTAAATCTCGTCCTCGGTGGTAAAGTGTGAAGGAACATTTGGGGCTTCCCCCATACTAAGACCACACCAACCATCGTCAAAAGGAGTAGACGAGGTGGTAGCACTCAGAAAACGATGTGATGACGGTGTTAAACATGTAGAAAAATCTTTTAAAACATTTTCAAAATCTTTTCCTTTTTCATCATTCAAAAACTCTTTATGAAAACCCGATTGAATAATGTCGAAAATATTTGGCGTGTCAAATTCAAAATTAGTCGCGCTAAAAATCCTCACATTTAAGTCTTTGGTAGGAGGGGGTGGCGGATTATATAAGTTCTCAAAACGTTTGTCAATAAAGAACACCGCCCCCTCGGGGTTTACATACTCGTCATTCTCATGAACGTCGATCTCATCGATTTCTTCATCAAAGATAGGCTTGTCAAACCATGGTTTGTCATTCCCTTCCTTGAGTATCTTAGAAACTCTCTCGAAAAGATCACGATCAAGCACGAAACCATCATTCTTTTGTGGGGATCGTTGATAAGTTAGATCCTCACGAATGTGGTAAACGTCATTCTCAAATGAGGAGTGTTGATTAGGTAACTCCTCGAGAATGGGACTTGTGTCTATAGCAAGAAAATCATCGACCTCCTTAAAGAATTCTTCATCATCACAATTGTGAAACGAAGGAGGATCGATGATATGGTCATCAACGTTCTCGAATTCATCATAAAAAATGGGATTATGATGAAAATTAGGTTCGTATACGGAATTCGAGTACGTTGTGAAAGTGTCGTCATTCTCATCATCATAAAAAATTTCCGACATGAGATCGTCCTCTTCATTTGAAGATTTATCAAAGGGTAAATCCTCGAAGATGGATGGCGGATTAGCAAGTATATGCTCGATCTCGGCAAAATCACCATCGCCATCAAAGAAAGTGTCGATGTGAGCAAGTTCTCGAGTGGATTTCTCGAGAGTCACAACCATGGACTTACAAGTCGAATGACTATTCTTAGGTGACATTTCTATGATGGGTGAGATTGCATTGGGTTGGGCCACTTCCTTAGCCTTAATGGGTTTGGGGCTAGGAGTGGGAGGCACTTCAATGGGTTTAGAAGTATGGGCCTCAAAGTCATGGTCCTTCGAAGGTGGTGAAGACGAGCCCATATTGGTCTTTGTCGTGATGGCACTGACGTCGCCCTTCGGAATTGGTGGTTCACTTGTTTCGCTAAAAACATCCCAAAGTGAGTTTTCATCCATAAATTTACACATACCCTTTTGAATTAGGTACACGTATTCTTTATCATTAAAATCATCAACTTTAAAACCGTTTTTCTTAATTCTTTCAAAACATGCATCAAGCTTCATTCTTTCCGCTAAAGTGAACATTTTGAAATCATTAGGATTTGAATCATTAGGTTTTGAAACCTTGGTTTTTTCATTCTCATAAAATCCTTGGGATTTTCTAGCGAAAAAGTCTATTTTCTCATCCCCATATCTCATAGTAAGTCTCCCCTCGTGAACGTTGATTACGGTTCGAGCCGTCGATAAGAATGGTCGGCCTAAAATAATGGGACATTTAGGGTCACACTCGTAATCGGATATAACAAAATCCGCGGGAAAAACAAACTTTCCAATCCTAACATAGACATCCTCGGCTATTCCAATTGGTATTAAAGGCGTACAATTTGCAAGCTCGATTGTCATGTTCTTGGGGGTAAGCGAACGCAATCTCATCAATTTCCAAAGAGAATGAGGCATGAGATTGATGCTAGCACCTAAATCGGCAAGGGCTAAACATCCCTCAATCTCGGAAAAATCACAAGGTAGTAGAAATTGGCCCGGATCCTTTTCCTTTCTCGGCATACGCCTTTTGGGTTTTTTAAGAAGGATCGAAGCACAAGTTTCTTCAAGGGTTACTTTGGTAAGGTCGACAAAGATCTCTTTTTGAACCGTAGATGGAATTTGAGGTACACGAGGGTGTCCACTCTTTTCCTTGGTCGCCACGTTCACCCCATCGACTTTAGAACAAGAAGACGTCTTAGAAGTCGAGGGTTGAGAGGAATAAACAACACGGAATCCTTCAAGGTTAGGGGTAACCACACGACCTTTCTCACGAGACGAGGCGGCTTAACATTGTTCCTTCGGATTTGCTACGGTGTCACTAGGTAACGAACTCGATGACGCACCCGAGGACTTGTTCATTTAGGCCGAAAACATCTTTTTAATATCAATTTGCCCTTGCTCAATCTTCGTGTTTTGCAATTTCAATGTATTAGAAAAGTCGTTTTTCAAAGTACCAATTTCTCCCTCTAATCGTCTCATATTAGCCTCATTCGTTTTCATGTAATTTTGAAAATCGTTTGACGAGCTATTTTGATTTGAATTAAAGTTCCCTTGGTTTTGATTACTTCTTTGAAAATTTCCTTGATTCCCACTTGAAAAATTGTTACCTTGATTGTTGTTGTTTGAAAAATTCGAGTTTTGGTTATTGTCTCGATTTTGCCAAGTTATATTACGACCTTGATTATAACCTCCTTGATTTTGATTCGAAAAATTTCCTTGTTGATTGTTTCCTTGAAAATTGTTTCGGTTTTGATTAAAATTGTTGCCTTGGTTATAATTGCCTTGTTGTGATGGAC
This sequence comes from Glebionis coronaria, assembly GCA_025667525.1. Taxonomy (NCBI): domain Eukaryota; kingdom Viridiplantae; phylum Streptophyta; class Magnoliopsida; order Asterales; family Asteraceae; genus Glebionis; species Glebionis coronaria. The sequence goes on from CM046878.1 coordinate 318,067,140, forward strand.
CGGCGTTATTTTGATTTTGATTAGAAAAATTGTTGTTTAACGCACTCACATTCGACGTTTGGCCATCCGTAGCCGCACACTCGTAATAATTATGAGGTCTACCACAAAACGTACACGAAACCTCAACCGCTTTCACCGTAGCGGGAGCGTCTTTCTTTTGCATCTCAACGAGAAAAGACGTGAACACATTCGTCAACTTATCGACTTTCGCATCAACCCTCTCAATGTCGCGATTAGAACTACTAACATTGGCGACATTGGCAACACTCGGTGCGTTACGGAGTTGGTAAACCTTGGATCGGTTTTCGATAATTATCAATGCATCTTTCGGAGTTTTACACAAAAAGTTGCCACCGGCGGCGGAATTCAACGAGTCTTGTTCGTGAAAATTAAGACCGTTGTAAAACGTATCGATTTGGTGCAACTCGGAAAAACCATGGTGAGGACATTGCCTAAGCAATTCCTTAAAACGACCCCACGCGTCTCTAAAAGATTCATGCGGTTTTTGCTCAAATTTCGTAATTTCATTCTTGAAAAACGTTGTCTTAGACGGTGGGAAAAAATAATTAACGAACTTGGAAACGAGATCCTTCCACGTAGTTATGGAATTAGGTGGCTCTTTCTCGTACCAATCCTTGGCGGCACCATCGAGCGAGTACGGAAAAAGCATAAGCTTGACGACATCGGTGTCGACGTTCTTAAACTTGCTCGGGGCCAAAAGACGATCAAAATTCCAAATATGGTCGTGAGGATTATCGGCTTCACGACCTCGAAACTTCGTATCTTGGATTAACGAAAGCATTCCGCTCTTAATCTCAAAATTCTCCGCTTCGATAGCGGGAATTACGATCGCGTCTCCATAACCCTCGGTGGGTGCTTGGAGCAATTCCATCATCGAACGATTATCGGCCATCTCCTCTACGGTTTCTTCAACAACGATATTAGGAACGTCGGTTTCTAATTCTCGTCTACGTCGTCGATTCCTTCGATTACGATTGCGTCGATTAAAAGCTTCGCTAGAATTGGAATAATCCTTCGATCGAGTGCGCATGCACTAAGCGTAGAATGGGTGGTAGCAAAGAAGATTCTTTTTGCGGTTTTTCGATTGTTTTTCAATTTTTTTGGTTTTTGATTGTTTTTTAATTTTTTTGGATTTTTGAATGTATTACGTAGACACTAATCTACAAATCTCCCCTCGAATCGACTTTCTCGATTAAAGGAGCCTCAAAGAATGAAAACGATCACGTGGAGTGAAAGTTCTCGATGACTTTAGAACGTTGGTGGAACACCAAAACGTTCAAGAGGGTTTAATATTGAAAACACAAGAAAATATAATATACGTAGATAATACTTGGGCGGCAAACCCTCGATTAGCCTTCTTTCTCAAAACACGCACAAGCAAGCGGAGGAAACGAGGCGGCGCTAAGCACTTAAGAGCCTTTTTCCTTTAGGTCGTGAAATACAACCGCCTTATACCCACCTTATAGTTTGTGTTAATTGAAATTAAGCCTCACGAAAGTATTTATCTATTTTGCCTTTAAACTTTTGATTTGGATTCGAATACAATGATTGAGTGATGAAATCCCGAATCAAGGTTGCGTTTTCACGCTTTTGGAGTACTTGTATATTTATTGTTCTTACGTAGTACAATATAGTAATAATATATTCACAATAAAAACGAAAACCAATATATCTACAATATAGTAAAAGATTGTTGTGTGTTTAATTTAGGAAAATTAAACACGATTTATTTGGATACTATAATATAGTAATGAAAAATAACAAAAATGAGTATGTACGATATTCACGCTTTTCAAAAATGAAAAGCAAAAACGCACTACTCACACAAACACGATACTAATAATAATGGCACACTAAACACCTCCCTGGCAGCGGCGCCAAATGATATTGAGTAAAAATACGCGTTTAGGAAAACAACGTATAAGTGCGACAAGTATTAAGTCTTACGTTTTAGGAAAAACGCAAAACCGAATAAATGCGGGTTCGTTCTCGAAGGAGGTGTGTGGATTAATGTGCCAATATATAAAATAACAATGTTTGGATTAGTGACGTTTTTTGGTTTAAAGAGAGAAAAAGTAAAGACGAGCTACGACTATGATTTAAACTACGACGTTGACGTAAAACGCGAACGTAAATACGTAAAACGTGACGAAATTAAAAATAAAACCTAAAAATTAATTAAAAGATTAAACTAAGTCTAAAATAATATAAATAAGAATAAAAATTCAACAAATATATTTTAAAACCTTTTATTAATTAAATATTCTATTTTAAATGCTAATTAAAGCCCTAAAATTAAATATAATTAACAAAATGTCCAAAATATTATTTTATTGAACAAATAACTTACTTATATTATTTAAAGACTAAAAAGTATTTTTCCTAAATTTTCAAAACTATTTTTCTATTTTTAAAAGACTAAAAACTATTTTAAAATTAAAATAATCATAAAAACAATAAAATAATGCCAAAATTAATTTGACAATTTTAAAAATCCTAAATTATACTAATGAATAGTAGAAAATTGAAAAAGATTGAAAAAGTAAAATTTTGCACTAGAAGACAAAACAGTTTATAATTAAAACCCTAATTAAACTAATTTAATTATAAAAAATAATTAAAACAGTGAACAATAAATATTTTTAAACTAAAAATCTTAAACTAATTTTCTAAATCTAAGAAAAATTTTAAATCTGAAAAATAATACTTTTCTGCACTAAAAGACAAAAACAGAATAATAAAAAGTAAATAAAAATAGCTATTTAATGTGAAAAATACTAAATGAACAGTAATATAAAAATTAAATAAACAGAAAAATCAGAAATTAAAAGAGAAAAATAATGGAAAAAGTTTTGGGTCCTAAATCCTAATTAAAGTCACTAAAGACAAATATACAAGAATCTGAAAGTGACCTTTGTGGACTTTTGTCCTTTAGCACAAGCAGTGGAAACTCATACACTAGCAGGGGTAATGGAGTTCCCACTGCTAGTGCAATATCAAGGTTTGTGGACCTTTTTGGTTGTAGATTGAGATTGAGTTGGATTTGTGGACAATGATTGGCACCCCCACAACCAGTGTGGTTGTGGGGAGTCACAAAAATTATAAAAACACACAATCACTTTGTAAAAATCACACCAAATGCCCCAAACAAGTGACTGTTATGGCTAGTAAGTTATTGATGAACAATAACTGGTTTTTTTGACTATAAGACGAATTTTAAGGCTATCAAACTTACACAAAACCTAACCAAATCACATAAAACAAATCACAAACCCTAGGTAAAGAGTTCAACTAACAACTTGCAAGATTTCAAGTAAAATGTTGCACTAAATCAGGCAGAAACAAGGATTTGCTGATTTCTAGCTATGTTAACCAATTTTAACAAGCGACTTTGTTTAAAACCTATCCAAACTTAAAAGCAAAGTTGAAATAAAACACTAGCTAACCAATAAATTGTGTCTAGATGGATTTTAACACCAAAAGCTGTCACAACTCCTAGCTAAAACCCAAATCCAAACACACCCTTAATTTTAGAAAACGAATTTTAACAAATCAAAAGCTTACCAATCTAAGCTAAACTGATTTAAATCTATCTAAACATGCATAAAAAACACAAATAAGCATGAATCAATCAATCAACCAGCATATAAACAACTTAAGCACAGAAACATGTAAATCCACTCAAAAGAGCATAAAAATCATAAAAAGGGTTCAAGCCGGATTACCTTGAGGCTGATGCCATCTTTTTGATGCTTTTAAGCTTATGAGAAGGGTTTAAGTCTTTGTAGAAGACCCCTGCTGGAGTTCAACAACAGAACTAGGGGTATGGTATATATCTTGGAAAAGGAAAAAAAATGAGAAGAAAGGTCTTGGTTCCTTGCTTCCTACACAACCACCACAAAAACAAAGAACAGACTTCAAGCCTGTATAAGCTAAATCCACAAGCTTGTGGCTTGTGATTGAAACTTATAAGGCAGTAAGTATTGAAGAGAAACAAAAGATTTAAAAAAAATCTTTTAAAACTGAAACTTCTTAAATGCTTTAAAATTTTAGGCAGAAACTTAACATAAGTCCTGGATAATCATCTTGATTCCACTTTCACTTCATCAAGATGATTAATCCAAGCTGATGAACAATTTTTTCAAAATAACACCCAAACTGAGTTCCTAAAAATCAGTTAAGAAGAAAAACGTTTTTAACCTTTCAAACTAACTTTCAAATGACTGAAAATAACTTACACTAAGAAAGCTATTAAAATTGGAACACAATATTTTGCATAAACTTAAAGTTTCATTTTCCTTAATAATAAAAGCTTTTTACAAAATATTGGAACAAAGAGAAAGAGTTCACAGGCGAACCCTTTTATACATCTCCTAGGAATAATCTAGAACTAGGAATTAAATAATACAAAGATGAATAAAAACCTAAAACCCTAGTTCATGCATTTCCAATACTGCCCTTGGGTCAAACTGGTCTTCAAGCTCTCATGTGATGTTTGGTGGATGCCAGCTGTTGATAATTTATCTTGGCCGTTATATGGACCCTTTGGGAACAAGAAAAAGATTTGGGTCGTTGGATGGAGTCAAAGTGTACAGTGACACGTGAAGGATGTAGCAGGGGAGGGGACAAAAGGTACAAGGGTCATTTTCTGGGTTAGGGGTTGTGTTGAGTGTGGGGTTGTGAAGAGAAACCCTAAGTTTAATTAGGATGAGGGTTGGTAATTAGTGTGATTGTTTCTGGGTTTAATTTAGGGTTTAGGGGTTGAAGGTGGATAAACAGTGGGTTTAATCCACTTTGGTGTTTAATGAGTTTTCAAAAACAAGTTTCCCACACTAATCTAAAATATTAAACCGATTTTTAAAAATCAGTTAATACATAAATTAAGTGGGATATGACGTGTGAGGAGGGGTGGTGGTGATTGGCTAAGGTTTTAAGTGGGGTGACGTGGCGTCTAGTGAGTGGATGGTGAAGGTTTGTTTGTCTGGACAATTTTGGCCCCTCTATTCCCATTCTTTTGCTACTTTGAATTAAAACAGCCAAAACTTTCTATCCTTTTGTTGGGTCAAAAAGTTGATGTGGCAGAAACTCAAAAATGAAGAAAACGTGAAAAAATTGTCCAAGCGTTGTCAAGAGTTAATCAAGCGTTGACAAGATTTAATTAGGCGTTGATGGCTCAAGCATTGTCGTGTGCAATCCAAGCATTGTTACATGTAATTCAAGCATTGACAAAACGTAGACAAAGAAGCTTATGGAAGCTTCTATTTAGATAAACATGCAAAAGATATTCTGCATAAGTTTATTTAAATAGAAGATTTACTTGTTTATTCATCCTTATCTCTTGTAAACCCTAATCCTTACACTATAAAAGGAACCAAGGGTCATAGGTTTTATTCATTCAATTCATTCACAATGTAAACCTAAAGTGTGTGTCGACTAGACGTGGGATTCAATGTATACACGTCTAGTGATTGTTCGTTATTAATATAATGGGCAATCCAAGTGTTTTAGTTCATGTTATTCGTGCCTAAACACCTTGTTAATGGTTGTTGTTCTAATTCCGCTTTGATTATCTAATCATATGAACAATAATCATTCCTAGTAGCTTAAAAGATCTGGAAACCAAGGTTTCCACAATTGGTATCAGAGCCTCGTGGCTCGTGATGCTAGGACCAACAAGGTGTTCGTGTTTTGAGAAGAAAAGAAAAATCCGTATAGGTTTTTCTGGACGTTTTTGTGTGCGCAGCAGTATTTAGAAGGTCATAACTTTTGATTGAACCGTTGGATCGTCACGAAATTTTATATGTGTGTTCTACATACATAGATCTAAACATTCACCGGAGGGATTGTCGAGTTTTATCCCCAGACAAAAGTTATTAAGCCTCAAAGTCAGCAGTAGGATGAATGCAGTTTTCTGTGGACAGCCATGTTCAAAACACGTTTTCTCCTTCGTTAATCGTTGAATCTTCGTGATTTTTGAAATGTAGATTCTCGAAACTTGTGTCTAGAATCTCACCGAAGGGATTTTCGATCTGAGTCCTAATGAAGAAGTTATTCATGGTCGAAGTTCGCTGCAGTAAAGGTATTAATGTTTTGCTTTCACATGAAATCATGAACTAGGGTTTCTTCAAACCCTAGATCTACATAAAAAGCAGGATGTTATAAGGATTGTGGCTGTGGTGATTTAAGTTAATACTTGATCTAAGGTTTTTACAAACCCTAATTAGGGTTTCGATGCTCAAAATTTTATAAACCCTAGATTGAGTTTAATACAGAAAAGTATGAAGTTGATGATGGGTTGCTGTTTTAAAAAAATGGAATAACAGCAACAATCAAGAAGTACGTTTTCATGACCATAATCAGAAGGTGTGCTTATTGATCGCAGCATTTATAATCGTGAATACAAGGTTGCTGTTATAGTATCTTGTTTTGAGTTAAGGTGTTAAAAGAAAGGAGAACGTTATTCTGCTCACACGATCATTCAGTATGTGTTCACATAGGGACTAAGGACGTGTAATTGGTTCTTGATGGAGTATTCACACGGTAAAGGCTTTCCTATTGGTGGAAGATTTTATGTTACTGATATTGTTGAATAGGAAATCGTATACTTTAATTCTCTACATGCTATTTCACTTGTGTTCACACGGTGCTTGATAGGTGATTGGTCAAAGGAGTTGTGTTCACACGGTTTAGCTATTTGTGTTCACATGGTTCTCTTAATGTGATTGGATGAAACATGTAGTGATTCGGTTAATACTCGTTTCTTATTGGAGAAGTTCACATGGTTATTGGTGGTCTTTGTTTATTCTAAGACCTAAAAGGAACGTGGTATAGTACATGTTTTTAAGAGACGCTGGTGTTTATAAGTCGAGACGCTGATAAGAATGGACGCTGACAGGATTTTAGGTTGGCGCTGACGTTTGTAATTGAGGCGCTGACAAAAAGGATTTTGACGCTGACAGAATAAGTCAACGCTGATAGAGTTGACAGTGTCGTCCGATATATGTACTTCAACGCTGATAAGTATTGTCTGATATTGGACAATACATCTGCCAAAGATATTGGACAGAAGAAGATATTGGACAACACAAGGTTTGCTGCTGTTTGAGAAAATTGAACGTTTTAAGCACACAAAAAGGTAGATTATACACACAAAGGTACATGGAATCTCCGTTTTAATTTAGAATATCATGATGATATTAATGGCTCGGATATTTTGAAAGGGATTAATGATTTTTAAGTAAGTTAGCAACCATTCATGAAGAATTTTATTGGATTATGTAATCGGAATAGCCTTGTGAAAGAGTTATTCGTTGACAGCTTTTACGTATGAAGATATTGACTTGTCATGAAGAGGTGTTAGCTTAAGGGGAAGAGTTCTTATGGTAAGTTTGATGATTGAAGAAGATTTTCGCGAGTTTGTGTTCTATTATATCTTAAAGTCGTGGACTTCCAGCCACTGACTTTAAAGGTAACTTGTTCGTGCTTTACATGATTGGTGATGAAGACTTGTCATAATACTTGAAGGAGTTACATTATCGTGCTCAGTGCCTCACATAGGATGATAATATTGACAAGGGATTGAGGTCTACTTATAGTTGGTCTGATATAAGTTCTTAGTCACATGGATAGTACAAGACATGGAACACAAGGTTGGGTTATTCTACTTCTACATCAAGAATACTTTATTTATTTTTTTCAAGATCATTACACAGAGCCTACATATGGAGAATCTTCAAAGATTGCAACATTGTTTACTTTCCTGTTGATGTGACAAAAAGGGGAAGAAATACATGCTACATTTGAGGGGAAGCAATTTGAAGATCATGTACAACTTACAAGAGATACACATAGAGTTTTGCCACTATCAACTAGGGGAAGATTGTTGGGTCAAAAAGTTGATGTGGCAGAAACTCAAAAATGAAGAAAACGTGAAAAAATTGTCCAAGCGTTGTCAAGAGTTAATCAAGCGTTGACAAGAGTTAATTAGGCGTTGATGGCTCAAGCATTGTCGTGTGCAATCCAAGGATTGTTACATGTAATTCAAGCATTGACAAAACGTAGACAAAGAAGCTTATGGAAGCTTCTATTTAGATAAACATGCAAAAGATATTCTGCATAAGTTTATTTAAATAGAAGATTTACTTGTTTATTCATCCTTATCTCTTGTAAACCCTAATCCTTACACTATAAAAGGAACCAAGGGTCATAGGTTTTATTCATTCAATTCATTCACAATGTAAACCTAAAGTGTGTGTCGACTAGACGTGGGATTCAATGTATACACGTCTAGTGATTGTTCGTTATTAATATAATGGGCAATCCAAGTGTTTTAATTCATGTTATTCGTGCCTAAACACCTTGTTAATGGTTGTTGTTCTAATTCCGCTTTGATTATCTAATCATATGAACAATGATCATTCCTAGTAGCTTAAAAGATCCGGAAACCAAGGTTTCCACACCTTTGTAAACAACTTTGCTCATCTTGTCACTTTTGGCCCAAACACTTTTCAAACATGATTCAAGGACTTCTCTTGTAATTTTGATATTCTTCAAGGACCTTTAATGCAATATCTTGAAATATTAGGGACCCTAATGCAATAATTGAGTTTTGCAAGGGTATAATATGACAAGTCTTCAATTCTTGAGGGACCATTTTTGCCAAATCTTCAAACTTCAAGGACTTCAAAGAAAATTCATGATTCCGGTCCGGTTCTTTGTGCGGCTTCGTTTCCCGTGTTTGTTTTTGCTTGATTCTTGTAATCTTTTGGTGAATTCACGATATCCGTACCTGAAATACACAATGAACAAATACAAGCACATTTTTGGGTATTTTGATGATATTTTAAGCGTTTTAAGCCCGATTTGGACGATGAGACTATGTATAAATATAGTCTCATCAGGGTGCAAGACCCCCAATGAAGCCTTCCTTCTTAGAATACGCACTAGTGAACGGGGGGTTAGGTGGCGCGAAGCACTTAAGTACCTATTGACCCTTAGATGGCATTTTATAGCACATAGCCTTTCTATTCACTTTGTAGTTTGTATTCTTCGAATTATTGCCTATTGGAAGTATTTATCTATTCTTGCTTAATTAAATTTGATCGATACACGTGTCAAGGACCGGAACGCCCCCTAACACGGTGTATTGCCTCGGCAATACTTATGGAAGATATGTGTATTGGTTGTTCTTATACGTATACGTATTTACATATAATAATATAGAGAAAATATTTTTGTATTTATTTTATTTTTTTTAAATAAAAATACTATATGTACGTAAAAACGATGAAAACCGATATAATATATACTTTTGGGTGTAATCTTTTAGGAAAAAGATTACTTTTTGGATTTATTTTATTTTTTTGGTTCAATTCTCAAGGAAAAGAATTGATTTTGTGATTTTTTATTTTTTTGTATTTTTATCTTTTTTATTTTTTTATGTTTTTGATTTATAATACGTAAAAATAACGTTCACAAAGTGAACGGATCCCAAAATCCAATCGTCTCACTCGAAACCGTTAATCTTCACGAAAAGAACCGACAACGGCGCCATTTAATATTTCATTTTTTAAGTTCGTTTTTCTCGGTATCTTAACGAATTGATATAACAATTTTAAGCTCGACTTGATTGTTTTTGGTTAAAAAGACTTGATTGGTATCTATGTCTAGTTGGCACAAAGCAAGTAGAAAGTAAAAATATACTATTATACGTATATGTACTAATCTACAAAACACATTGCAATTTCCACATTTACATGCACTAAAAATATGGAAACGAAAAATACAATTCTAGACTACAATTGCAAAATATAAAATTCAAAATTACAAAACCAACTCTAATTTTAATAAAGCTACAAATGTAATTTTTATACAAATACTGAAATGTGAAATGATTAAATTTTCAAGTAGTAAAAAAAACAAATCCAATACAATCCAAAATAGGCCCATACAGTGATTAGCACCCCAATCCTCCTAACTACAAATTGATCCTAACAGAAATATAAAAGCCCAGATACACTTAACAAGAGTCTAACTAACTAGGACTGAACATGCAAATAGGCAATACAAGTTCAGGGGCCAAAATCGTACATTACTGAAACTTAACCAGTATACCTAACCTTCAAGGACTGCAACTGAAACGAGTAGATACGAAATCAAGGGTCTAAGTTGGTCTTTAATAAAACTTGTAAAAAAAAATGAATACAGACTTTGCTTATGAACAGCTAATCTAAGGACTATATCATCTAACTGCCATCAAAGGCTTACTCCTACTACATTTAACAGAATATGAACTATTAGTTATTCACTCATCTTAATATGAACAAGCTTATGGACTTATCAAAATTCTAACGAAGATTTTCTGAATATCAGCCACTAAACTTTAAGTGTAAGCACTGCCAAACTATAGCATAAACAAGAACAATGCATTCCTGCTTATCCCAAACTCTAGGTTACAGAAATTCAGAATTATATGAAAAGCAATTGACATTTATAAAAACTTATTCTACAAAACAGACTTAAACACATCGCAATTAAGCAGTTTGATCAAGATTACACTATAAATTTGCAGTAAAAGAAATAGGATGCAGAAATATAGAACACGCTTAACCATTTTCATCAAGGCCTCCGTTGAGGAGAAGCGGAGCGCTGAGCTCGCTTATTCGAATCACACCTACACTCTTCTGATCTCAACTTCAACTATTCTGACCAAACGGAACTGCAATCACATCACCTACGAATCTGCTTCTCGCTAATAATTCAGATCCAAACACCTTGCCCCTTCAATCCTATATAAACTGATACAAAAGAAGCAAACGAAACAAAAAAACTGGATTCTGCTAACAGTAGGTTAGCTCTAATTTTATACCTAACAATCTCAACTACAGGAAACAATATGATCTTACCGAACTCACATCAAACCAACAGCTTTACTACGTGTTCATATTCATCAAATGCTGAACTAAAAATCTGCATAAAAAAAATTGAACTTATGCAATCTAAATCAGCTTATTCAAGAAGCATGATCCTGAAAATTCCTATCTCAACTAAAAACAAAGCTTATAATAGAAACTTAACAGATCATAGCCAAATCTTAACAAGCCTATGTGAACAGTGACTCGAACAATACAGACTCGAAAAACTTTAACTGAGTTAACCGATTTTAACAAACTGATACAACTATGAGCTTTTGAAATCAAATGAAACTTATAACAGAATTCCTCTAATTAACTGATCTGAAATCATGGAGCTAAATCATCTCGTAAACGCTTCTAACTTCTATCAAACTTATACTCACAGGTGAACAGTAACAGTGACGAACATGTTTAGCTTCTCAAATCTTATTAAGTAACAGTAAGAAAAGACAAGAAATTCAAAGAGGATTAAGAAAGCTTTGAAGAAAAAGTAGATTCATTAATGGTGAAACGAATATTCGGTTACAACTGAAAATTAACTAATCTCAACTGATTTCTAAACAAACTTCTAACTGAAAGATCAACTGAAAATCAATAAGCTTTTTGAGAGAAAAATAAAACTAACTATCTAACCTAACTACTAGGTGTTTCTACTCCTAAGCTAACCGTCGAAAAATGAGGTCTTCAGTCGTATTTATATCCGTCGAGGGAGGAGGTGGTGACGTGTCTTGTCCAATCACTTTCTTCCATGTCTAAATACGAGGATAGACTCGTTCTTCATCTTTCATCTCATTTGGGGGTTTCTTCATTATTCAGTCTTGATCTAATTAAATGATACCATCTTGTAGAGGAGAAGGAGATGAGCATTTTTGTAGTTATAAGCTTCGCTTGATTCTTCTTGTGTCTCTCATGATTTTCAATTGCACGTTTGGTGGATGAGAAAGTATAAACGACTGCTTCATCTTTTTCTCTTTCTTCGTTTGGATTGATGAAGACGAGTTATGTGAGTTTGACCGAGACTTGGTCAAATGACCAAGTTAATAATAATAACTTTTTTATTAATTTCTCTTTGGTCCTTCAATTTTCATATCTTTTCAAATGGTTTTAAAACCTTTTAAGTAAATTCCTTTCATCCTTCATCTTGTTCAAAGTTACACTTTCAATCCTCGATCTTTGTAATTATGACATGATTGGTCCTTGAAGCATCTTTCGTCTCTTTCTTCGTCTTTTCGTCAAATAAATCCTTGAAAACGTATCTTTGCTCCAAAATGCATCTTTTTTACCTGAAACACACCAAACACAAATACACGCGTAATTCTGATATTTTAAAGTTAAATATTATGTATTTGACTGTGTTTTGAGTGGTTTATAGATCATTATTGATGAGTGTTTTCACATTTATCACCATACTTGTAATTATGAATAAACAAGGGTATAAAGTGTCAATTCTTCAGTAATGAAGGACCCTTCTTGTACAATCTTCAATTCTTCAAGGACTTTTCTTGGAAAATCAACTCTAGGGTCCGGTTCAATGTGCGACTTCGTTTCCCGTGTTCGTTTTTGCTTGTTTCTTGTGATCTTTTGTCATTTCTCGATATCTGTACCTAAAATACACATTGAGGAAACACAAGCATATTTATGGCACTTTTTATGATATTTTACCCATTTTAAGCCCGTTTTGGACGATGAGACTATGTATAAAAGCAGTCTCATCATGGCACTTGGCTATTGGACATAACACGTCATCACCCTCACCAACATCTCATTTTCTCTCTATAAATACCAATGTAATCTTCATATTGTAGGTAGTAGTTAGAGTGTGAAAGCACACACACTCTTGATTTTTCTCTCAACTCTGTTATTCACTTAGTAGTCAAACTTCTAAGAGTGATTGGCAACCACTCGTAGAAGGATTGTTTGGCATTTATATTAGTTGTAACAACATCCTTCCATTAATGAAATCTCAGTTTCACTAAATTCACTCTCATTCTCTCAAATTCATACCTACATGCTGTTCATTGCTTGATACCATTGATTTTGTTGTTCAAATCTGAACAACAGAGTTTGTTAGTGTTTTGGAAGTTGTTAGTAAGCTCAGAATTGTTTTAGTCCTAGTTCTCTCTAGTCTCTAGCCAGAATCCATTGCTCAGACTTGTGTAGCAGGACAATTGTGGTGATGATGATAGTTGATGTTGATTTGGTGATTGGTTGATGATTGATAGGTTTTTATTAGTGAAAAAGTAAGCTCAACGCTCCACTTCTGCATCAAAGTAGCCTACAAGTTCAGCAATAAGCTCTCTTTACATTTTCCTCTCAAAAGAACAAGTCTGCATGCTATTTTGGGAAAACCCTCCACAGACTTTGCCTAAGCTAAGCACTGATAAGAGCACAAATGTGATAGCATAATAAGTGTGAAACACTTATCCTTTTACCACTTAATTATAATAAAAACGAGACCAAAACGTGTATTTTATGTCGTAAAAGTCGGAATTATGCGTGGTTTGTGTTTTTATTGTGTTTTAGGACAAAAACATGTAAAAGGAAGAAAACACGAGCTTTCACGTGATTTTATCGAAGAAAAAAGACAAAATACGAAGTCAAAAGATCAAAAGTGCAAGAAGAACGGAATTCAAAGGCCTATTCTGAAGATTTAACGAAGAAAAATTCTAAAGACGGAAGTTTAACGAAGTCGAAGAAACAAGTCTATTAAAAGAAGAAAATTAGAAGACAAGTTCATTTTATCATTCGACTAATCCCGATACAAAGTTGAAAAAGACGAATTATTTAAAAAGACGAGAAGACAAAAGAAAAAAAGAAGGAAGCAACGCACCACACCTCCCCTCTCCTATAAATACTCCCCTACAACTTCATTATAGGGAGTTAGTCATGTTATTTTTAGTTTTCATATCTTTAGAAAGAAGTAGGTGATTCTACTTTCTCTCTCTAGATTTCTTTCATTTTCTTTCAAGTCTTAATCTTTTCACTTTCATCTTGTATTAGAATCTTTATCTTAAATTAAAAGTTTTTCATAATCTATCTTATTCTACCTTTCTTGTTTTAAACTTGATTTTGATTCGGTTCAAAGTATGTATCTTGTTTCATCTTGATGCTTATTTGATTAAAGTGCTCATCTTGTTGTTCTTATCAATTTCAAACGAATATAACCTCAACTTTTTGTGCTTATAGCTTATTTCGGCTTTAACTTATTTTCTTTTTAGTGTTTTTAAAATTTTTTAAAGTTTATTTTATAAATCTTGCTTATTTAGTGTTTTGAAAATTTTGATTCGTGCGTATTTAATGCTTTTTATTATTGATTTGGTTGCGTTTTGGTAAGTGCTTATTAGAAAATTGATTATTTGGTTTTTGCTTATCTGCCTTTTGTATCCCATCATAACATTCCTAAGGATTTTACTTGTTCTGATCGAGTATTGTGATCGCATAAGCCTTAGGGTTTCTACTTGCGATCAAATACTGCGATCCTTATTGCGATCGTCTGTTACGATTAGTGACTATAATTGTGATTACGATCACATACTGCGATCGTTGTTGCGATCACTAAACTGCGACGCCTAGTTGCGATCCTGGCCACGATCGTCCATTGTGATCCACTTGTTACGATCGTGGGGTACGTTCTAGGTTACGATCGGCTGTTGCGATCACTTGTCACGATCCATCGTTGCGACCGGGGTTAAGATCGTTGGTTGCGATCTGTCCACTTTCCTTGCATTATTTTTACTTAGTTATTTTTCGATGTTGATTTCTTTCCCACTGTAGGATCTTATTTTTCTAAGGATTTAGCATTTTATGGATTAATCTATTGAATGATGATAAATGGAAGAAACTTAGAGAGAGAAAGAAGAGAGAGAAAGGAGAGGATGAAGAAGAAAAGATTAAATGTGATTATGTGTAATGGAAGTGAACCAACAACCCCTCCTAACATGCTAGGAGGGGGGTTTATATAGCCCACCCTACATGTGGGCTATATGAGCTATATTGGATCACGAGCCCAATATCATTGGAGTGACCGATCCTTTCTAAATACGTAAAAACGTATTTCCAACAATCTCCCCCAAAGGGAGGTCACTCCAAGTTACAATGTCCTAAATAGTCTATAGCTCGTGATCTATGCTAATAATGATGTGACCGAGACTTTCCTTGGAAAAACGTATTTCCAACAATCTCCCCCAAAGGGAGGTCACACCATTTTACAAAATCTTAAACCTAGCATACTATGCTTGAGTCTTCGATCTTGTTCTTGTGAATATGCTGATGAGATCTTTGACTTTAGTCTTGAGCATGTTCTCTTGCCGTGACCTTGTGCATTCATCACTTGTGATATTCGCCTCTTCGTGACTTCATGTTCCACATACTTATACCTTTATAATTCTTGAAAGCTTCAGAGTTTGATACAGCGGAAGACTTGACCTTCAGACTTTCTTGAATTCGTTGAAGTACTGAGTGTATGCAGTATAAGCATGTGGGGACGTCTTCTTCTTGGATTCCGCAACGCCACCGTCTTCAAATGCCGCAACATAAGTAGACACGAAAGAAATGGCTTTGAACATTTCATTCTAAATCGGTAGCATTTTACCTCCGGTCGGTGAAGACGGTTGGACGATATTAGATATCGTACCCGTGACGGATAGTTTCAATTAAGTAACTTCCTGACAGGATTTCGCGGGTAAGCCCGTTCTCTTTATTCGACCGTCCAAAGCTGACTGCGAACATAAAGAGTGAATCATTTGGATAATATTATCCGCATGATTTGAAGCCGTCAATTCATGTTCCTGGAACAAGTGAAATTCAATTAAGAACCGCACCATCGTTGCTTTCCAGTTGTCACGAGCTTGATTCGTATAGAATCTTGCAAGTTACCTACCAAGTGCTGTTTGAGGTTAACACTAGAAGGATTTCCACTCATCACCATGAACACAAAGGTATCACTCTGAGTGTTCTGGCAAGATCACTGAGATATTGCGTAGAGGCCTGAATTCAGTTAAGAACTAAACAGCTGTTGCTTTCCAGTTATCACAAGTTTGATTCATAAAGAATCGCACAAGTCACCTACCATGAGCTTTTTGATATTCGCTCAAGAAGTATTTCCATCTTCATTGTAAATACTTTCGTATTACTCGGATGTTCAGGCAAGATCATGAAGATTTTGCGTAGGACTCTTAAGATCTTTCTTACTTTTCACAGTGTATGAAGAAGCAAGGAATTATAAAAGTGTGTCCTAATGAGATATTTAATGATCTCAAATGTCTCTAGGCTCGATCGTGCACTTTGGATTTTAGTGATCGGAGGCTGGAGAGGAGTGCCACCTTTTCAATACCAATTTATTCGGAGTGAATAAATCAATAGATAATGCGTTGTCTCCGTGTGATTAAAACAAATATCTTTTAAGAGATATCTGAGTTAGCTGGGATGGGTTGTGCCTTGCATCACTGGGTCCATGATGTCTATCTTCAATATCAAGAATCATTAAACAATGATCTTAATAGCATATGTATTGACCCGGTTTCTGCCTAAGTTGTAAGGAGGGCTTCTTTCTTACACCCTTTATCTTTACAATTCTTTTTCATTCTTCAACCCCTTCAATGCTTACCAATACGTCATAACTAGCACCTTGTTGTGATTGTTCCAGTGCTAACTTAAATACTTGGTCGGCATTCAGCTACGTTCACAATCTTTCTCCATCTTTCCTAAGGACTACTATTTCTAGCTCTGGAATGTCCTTGGGAAGATTCCTCCGGTTCTAGAGAAATCATTGGACTTTAACCAATCCTACCATCCTTATGTCACCACAATCTTCACCATCGTGAATAGAGATGTTTTGGGTAAGTGTATGTCACCATGAAATCCATTTTGAAGTGCAAATCCATTTTGCTCCCCCTTAACATATGCCACGATATCCGAAAACATTTTGCACATGTCGGGATGAGCTATCACGTTAAGTCAAACCATTTATGATTGATCATATCCCATATTAAATCACATTTTCTCCCCCATATTAAAAATATTAACCCAATCGATGTTTTTTAATATCAATTGATTTAATAGCATTTTAAGAAAATTTGGGAAGAAAAATGCAAATCCAATTATCTTCATGAATTACACAAGCTCCCCCTTAAATTAATGAGGATGTACTTGAAAATTAAATACCTTTTAAACACAAGTGTAAGGTATTTATCATGTGCAAAGATCATATATGATAATGTATTCACAAGATTAACAATTAACGAGGTTGGACCTGAATGATGGAGAACATCATATGAAAGATTCACATGGTTCTTGTTCACGAATTTTGGTCACCTCGTCACGTCTAAAGTTATCTCTTGACTCCATGTGTATGATTGATATCTTTGTCTTGACACCAATATGTGAACTTGGCATTCCCGGCATCAAGGATTCTAAATGCTGGACAATTGCTCCCCCTCAATTGTTGACCCGTGTGCTATTGAAAGAGCTGTAGTCGCCGTTTGAGTAGTCGCATCGTCGAGTATGTAGATATCAATTGTAAGTTGCTACGGTTGGTGGAGATGATAACTTCATAAAAACAAGACTTCTCTTGTTTTGACAAATAAATGCACTGAATCGTACATATATTCGTGTTAGATTGTGTTATTACGTAAACACAATCCCTTACATGGTTATAAAGTAAACCATGCCCGAGAAAATTAATTCCCGTTGTTGAGTCAAAGCTTTCCGGTGAAATGCTTGACTTGAGTATGAAAAGCGGGTTACTATCTGAAATAATAGCAAATCATTTTGAGCATGTTTTAAAACATTTAAACTTCTGCTCGAACTTTATTTACAACCCCGTGTCATTATTGAATGACATTTCTAGGTTCGTAAATATTATCGATTCCAGAAGACATGCTCTTTTTATCAAAACATTTTTGAACACACAATTTTGAAAGATTTAGAAAAAACCTTTTGAGAAATTCTCGAAAAATTGTGTTCAAAGTTTTGAAAACCAATTACTTGAGCTTAAGATGTTGAATATCTTATAAAACGAGCTCAAGTCCGAGAAGTTGTAAACTTCCCGTTGTTAAGGATAAGTTTATCATCGTCGATAAACTTTCCTTTTAACTAAAGAACGAGTCCTAAGCTGACATTTACTTAGAAGTCGTGTTCATGAGGTTGAAAACTTTGAATGTTTTAACGGAAAGCTCTTGACCGAGAAATATGAATTTCTCGTTATGAGGAAAAGTTCTCTTATTTAAAAGATACACTTTCCTTTCTGAGCTTAAAACTTGGACTGTTTTAATACAAGCTCATGACCGAGAAAAATGAATTTCCCGTTACGAGGATAAGCTATCTTTAAAGATAAGTTTTCCTAAAATTGAAGTCCGAGTTACAGTCTGATATTTAACTGTAAGTCATTGTGCACGAGCTTAAAAACTTCGAATGTTTTTAATATAAGCTCATGCCCGAGAAAAATTAATTTCTCGTTGTGAGGATAAGTTTATCACCGGCGATAAACTTTCCTTAATTTGAAGATCGGGTCATCATCTGACATTTAATGAAGAGCCTTTTACACGAGCTTAAAACCGTTGAATAGTTTTAATATAAGCTCGTGTCCGAGAAAACTTATTTTCTCGTTAAGAGGGTAAGTTATCGTTGCGTAGATAAACTTCCCTTTCTCTGAAGATCGAGTTATAGTCTGTGATGTGACTATAAGTCCTTTTACACGAGCTTAAAACCTTTGAATAGTTTTAACGGAAGCTCGTGTCCGAGAAAATTTAATTTCTCGTTTTGAGGATAAGTCATCATCGGGATGAACTTTCCTGTCTATTGAGAGCGAGTTACAGTCTGTTATGTGACTGTAAGTCATTGTGCACTGTAAGATTAACTGGAAATCCCCTGAGACACTTGTTTCTTAGATATCAGATTCTTTAGCAACCAAACTCTGAGAGTGTCCTTAATTGAATGGTATACAATGATTGGACCGCTTCGTTCTTTTGGAACATCAACTTTGGTACCTGCATTCTCATTAGGAGTTTGCATGCTTTGATATGGGTTAGCGATATCTATCTTAGAAGCAAGTGGGGGTTCACAGTTGTCTTTTCTTGTGCCAGAGGTGACCTGAGTGGATGATTCACTTGTCTTAGTTGGCAAACGTTTCCGTTTATAGAAAACCTTAAGTTCAGGCTTAAGTGATGTGTCCTCCTTTTCAATTTCCTCCCTAGTAGTCTTAGTAGAATCAGAGACTATCCTAGTTAAAGGGGACTCGTTTCCTACAATAGTGAAAGTTCTACCAGTGGGGCGCCACATTTTACCAACGGGTTTGATTTTAGCCACCCACTGGGATTTAAGTCTAGCACGGGAGTTCACCTCATTAAGTAGTTTCTTGATACAATAATCATGATTAGCCGTAAAGACACATTTTCTACATGTTTTACAAGTAGCATATTTAACGTCTGAGTAAGATCTAGAATTCCTGGACGATTGATTGATGCTCCTAGGATTTGACATGCTATGGTTAGCAGTGTTGGGTAATCTAGAAGGCATCTGACTAGGTTTGAAATTCCTATCTCTTACTTGTGTCTTTTGCTTAGCTTCCCTTAGACCAAATGTATGGCGAACGTCATTTGAACTAGTTCGAGACGTATTCTTTGGACTATGTCTAGGGAGACTAGATGCAATCATGTGATTAGGTCTTGCAAAAACTGTTTTAGTCACATTGGGCCTAGATGGTGGAGTGACTGGTCTAGGAAAATGAACCAAATCAACTTGGGAGGCAAACCGCGGTCTCGAGGATTGTGGTCGCTCGGATCTAAATGCAGTAGGTTGTCTGACAGTCGGTTGTCTGACGAACTGATTTGTAGGCGGTTTCCCCAAGATTGATGGTTTTTCAAGCTTAGTGTCCACACTAGGTCCTTTAGTTTTCCTCAAATCGTTTTTCAACGCAGCTATAATAAAGACCTTTTCCTGTACTTGAGCCTTTAAGGTCTCATTTTCTTTGAACAATTCATCTTGGGATGCCAACTTAGATTCAAGCAACTTAATTTGTTTCAAAAGATTATCCTTTTCAGCTTTAGAATCTAGAACAGTTTGATCCAATTTTCGTTCAAGAACAACGTTTGACTTTTCAAGTTTTTCAAAATATGTTTCAAATTTCTCCGTTTTCTTCAAAAATTCAATTTTGGCATCCTCAAGCTCTTTTGATTGCTGAGCTAAAATCATTTCAAGCTCTTTAATCCTAGAAGCAGAATTGGTTAACGTAGCAGTCATAAAACACTTATCATGATGTTTAGCATTTTGAACACTTTCTCCCCCATTATGACTCACATCGGATGAATCAGAAGTGGTATCGCTATCACTCTTTTCCATCCCATGTTTGGCATAATTAGGTTCAGAAAGCCCAACATGCTGTATATTGTTGAAACTTGGCACCTGAACAGTTTGTGCTTGTGACTTGCTGCTTGTTTCATGCGTTCCTCCTGATTCCATGTCATTGCTTAACGAGACGACCAAATTGGCCCCCATTTCTTTCATCGGGCAGAGCTGATCATCTGTTGACGATAGCGTGAAGCGTGTCTGTCTCTCATGTTCATGAGGTATTGTTGCATGCAATGATTTAGACGACTCCTTGATTCTTTGAGTCCGACCCTCTTTCAAACGTATTTCGTTGTAATTAACTAACCTGACCTCAATACACTTCTCAAGTATATTGATGTGATTGAGTAAACCACTTCTAAAGGTTTCAGTCTGCCAACCCGTATACGCGTTGAAAAGCTGGTGAAGGATTTGATTCGAATAATCATAAGGAGGTACCATTGTTGAGGCAAAGAAATCCTTAAACTGAGTGCGAAGGAGTTCTAGACATATCTTTACTTTAACCTCATGAAGATTTTCCTTTTCAAGTTGCAACCGTAACTCATCCAAATTATTGAAAATCTTCTCTTTAAAAGTATCCACTTTGCCAAAGAATATTTGAACCGTGGCTGGAAGTTCAGGCATGTTGTGCGGATAGAGAAGTGCAAGATGTGTCTTGAGCTTGTGAAAGATTTCCAATGTCTTTTGACGCAATTTGATCTCTTTGAGTTGCATATGTTGCAGTTCTCCCTCGTGGACTGTCGAACTCAACTATTCCATTGATGATTGATGATTTCTCGGGTTTTTACAAACCAACGACAAATCCGTAAATGACTCTAAAAAAAATCCTCGATAGATGAGATGTCTCTTTTCTCGGCTCAAAAATTGTTGTCGGCTCAAACGTTGAAAAAACAAACTAGAGCGAAAATCCGTAGCCACTAAAAATAAACCCCGTCAAATATTTTTCCACGTTAATACTTTCAAAATACCCGCCCCAACACGATGTACCAAAAACTAATAATACAAATTTCACTTTACAAAAAAATTAACTTTACAATTTTTAAATTAAAAAAATAATAAAAAATTAACTTAACTTAAAAAATAAACTTAACTAAAATATAAATTAAAAAAGCTGATAAATGAAAAATAAAACAATTCGTGAAGGAACTTAACTAAAACAAAACATTGAATAATTATTTTAAGAAGAAAACGAGAAACGTGGATTGTGGCTTTGTTGTCCCACCAAAATGTATTCCAACTTTTAATATTGAAACACCCCAAAAAAAACTCAGATATAATCAGACGTGTATCCCACTTGGCCTCGAAATCAACCATTTATTGAATATTTAATTACTCGTTCTATCTTATTTATCACGCCCAAAACCTCCTCAAAACTGAAAAGTCAATCTCTCACCCCTCCTCAAAACCTCCGTCCGAAAATATCTTTTTTTTAAAAAAAAACATCAAACAGTTGTCAAATAGTTGTTAACTGCTTTGAAACGTGGCCTTTATCAAATAAAGGATAATTGTTTAGAACAGTTTTGAGACAACCACTTGACAGCCTATATTACTTAGCTAACAAGAGAACAAAACAAATCTTTTCATTGATCTTGTTTCCTCCCCTCTTTTCTCTTACTCAAAAACTCAGATTTTAGACAACCACCAAACGACACTCTCCTTATCCAATTCTCAGCCACCAAATCCTGTCAAATGTTTCCTCCACCGCACATTTTAATCTAGTTCTCAAATGTTTATCATCTCACAAAAATCTCATCCCACATTTTCATTTGGTCATACGAAATGAATAGCCAAACGAACTTGTTCGTATAAGCGAATGAGCACTGATTAACAAGTCTTCAAGGTCTATATGAGGCATCGGGTAGGTATATATTAGTTGATTTGGTTTGATTTTTGAGATCGAGTCAAGATTGGTTTGGTCAGTTGGTTGAGTCGAGTCGATGAGATGAGAGAGTGAGTCTTGTCGAGGCTAGTCGTGGGTCTACGAAAGAGTGAGTCTTGTGAGGCTAGTCGATAAGACAAAAGAGTGAGGCTAGTCAAGGTTGGTTTGGTCGTGGGTCTGTTTGGAAAGTCGAGTGTGAGTCAATGTCAACGTTGAGTCTAGGTTGGTGGGGTCTGTTATGTGAGTGAGTCGAGTGTTGTTCGGTTCTGGTTAGTATCAGTCAGGGTTTTGAGTCGTGAGTCGAGTGTGTTGGTTTGGTCAGAGTCGGATGAGACAAGTTATATTTCCATCACCATCGCAATATGCAAAAAAAAAAAATTCCATCGCAATGTTTGAAATATTTTCCATCGCAATGTTCAGAAACCAAGTCCATAGCAATATCAGCAAACATCCATCGCAATACTCAAAATATTTCCATCGCAATGTGTCTAAAAAATTTGGGCAGAGTTTCGTCTCTATGGTCCTTAAATCCGTCGCAATCACGATCGCAAAAGGCTGTCGCAATCACGTCGGAATAAGAGAATCTGAAAAACTTGATCGCAAAGTAGAACCACTTGGTTATTGCGGTCGAAATGTCGAAGTATCGGAATAAGGCAGCTTACTTATCGGAATAGGAAAGAAAAAAAATGAAAGAATCGGAATAATCGTCGGAATGTAGAAACCCTTGTCCGACACACAAAGACAAACAATATAGAAAAGAAAAATATCGAAAAAGGGAACACAAAAAACAGTGAAGGCAGAACTTGATAATTTAAGTATTAATAAAAAGTTGGTAGCTTTTATACTTTTGAAACATTCAACTGATTCTTTTGTGAATTTAAAAAATAAATAAAAACGGATACAGTTTAATAACTTGTGTAGAAAGTATGAGACCTTTGAGACCAAAATTGATACTAAACGAAGAAAAACGAGAAAGATTTTAGAAAGAAGAAAAAAAAAATTTTATGACCAAATCAATAGATTAAAAAATTGCCAATCCGAAGAATCAACCATGCTCTTGATACCAATTGTAGGATCATATTTTTCTAAGGATTTAGCATTTTATGGATTAATCTATTGAATGATGATAAATGGAAGAAACTTAGAGAGAGAAAGAAGAGAGAGAAAGGAGAGGATGAAGAAGAAAAGATGAAATGTGATTATGTGTAATGGAAGTGAACCAACAACCCCTCCTAACATGATAGGAGGGGGGTTTATATAGCCCACCCTACATGTGGGCTATATGGGCTATATTGGATCACGAGCCCAATATCATTGGAGTGACCGATCCTTTCTAAATACGTAAAAACGTATTTCCAACACCCACCATTTTTTTCTAGTTTACTTTTATATAGTCTTGTCTTATTTCATTTTTAAATTTACTTTTTAACTAGACTTAAACTTATTTAATCTCTTTATATTTATTATTTGTCTTAACTCATTTTAGTAGATATAGATAACCAAAAGCTCCCCCTTTTAGTGACCAATTACAATAATTCCACCTTAAACCGTGATCAATTCGATTAGACACCGAGAACGAACGAGTACATATATGCGCAAAAAGTTACCACACATTAAAATGGCGCTGCTGCCGGCTCTTTTCGTAAATATTAACGGTTGTTAGTGAGAAAAGTTGGATTTTGGGATCCGTTCTTTTGGGAACATTATTTTCAAGCTTAAAATTTCACAAAAAAATTAAAAAAATAAAAAAACATAAAAAATCAAAAATATTGTATTTCATTTTTTAGTGTATGCGTACTCGATCTTCGTCTTATCTTGAGCCCGAGACTCGTAGAGACTTAGATATGGCCGGTGTGCATAATAATAATAATCCACCTCACCCTGTTGTGAACAATAATAACCATCACCCTCAACCCGACCTTCGTACTATGGAGGAGCTATGCCAACCAACTATGAATGGACGTGGAGGACTGATTGCGCCGATACAAAATTATGGCTCCCGAATTTTTGTTGAAGCATCACATGATCCAACAAGTTCAAAATGCTTGCCCATTTCACGGATTACCGGATGATGATGCCAACAAACACCTCGATAAATTCATAACCGTCACTCAAAGCATGAAACTGTCCGGTGTTACCATGGATTTTCTTCTCCTTCACCTTTTTCCACACACTTTATCCCACCATGCTGAAAAATGTTTTGATCGTCTTCCCAAAAACTCAATTCATATATGGGACGAGATGACTAAAAAATTTCTGTCAAGATACTTTCCACCATCAATGGTAACTAGTCTTAGGAATCAAATCAGTGGTTTCACTCAAGAACCCGATGAGTCGCTTTTCGATGCTTGGGAACATTATAATCTCTTGATCGATCGTTGTCCTAAACATAATATGCTCCCCGTCACTTTAATTGATACTTTCTACAATGGTTTAACTTTTAATGATCGTGATACGATTAATGCAGCCGCCGGTGGTATATTTATGAAAAGAAGACCTAAGGAGTGTAGAGAGCTTATAGAGAACATGACCACTCATCACAAAAATTAGGATTTATCCGCATCTTCAAGAAATAATCCGAGAGTCAATGTTTCTTATACTTCATTAAACCACGAATTAACCAAACTCACCCGCCAAATAGCCGAGATGAACAAAAATTTCTTAACCATGGCTATGAACCAATATCAACAAGTTAAAGCTGTAGCACTTTCTTGTGAGACTTGCGGCGGTCCTCATTCATACACTGATTGTCCTTCTACTCATGACACTCCGAAAAACGTGTATGCGGCTAACGGTAACTTTTCCACGGTAGGGTATTAAGCACGTCCTCAAGGTGACGCAATTTGCTCAGTTATCATTCAAACAATTTTCTTTCACCACCCGGTTTTCCTCCTCAAAACCAAAACAACTTCAATCACAACAATCAAAATCAACCTCGAGCTCCAAATCAATATCAAACCCAAAGAAATCCATATCCACCTAAAGGTAATAATCAAGTTTATCAACCATCCACTTATCAACCACCCGCTTACCAAGCTCCACCTTCAAACCAACCCACGGCATTTAATCATGAGTTCGAAACTTACATGAGGACTAATGATGCGCTGGTGAAGAATCTTCAGAGCCAAATTATTAACTTGAAAGGTGACATGGCTAAACAAGGGAATGATCTTCGAGCTGAGCTTAGGAATGACATGCGAAACTCTTTAAGCAGTCAAACGAATGACTTAAGGGATATGATGGCTAGTTTCTTCCAATTTAATCAACCCTCTGCTTCGGGTTCTCTTTCGAATAACACCATTGCTAATCCAAGAGGGAAGATGAAAGCAATCACCACCCGAAGTGGAAAAGGTTATAAGGAACCCGAGATTCCTAAACCTACTCCAGTGATTTTGACAAAGGATAACGAGCAACCTTCACCAATTCCTCCACCTTCTACTTCCACCCCTCCTCCACCCAAGGATGTGAATGAGCAATCCATTCCAAAGCCTTTATCTCAACCTGACATACCTTATCCTTCAAGGTTGAGGAAAGAGAAGTTGAAGAACAAGGATGATATTCAAGTTTCTAACTTTTTAAAAATGTTTAAACAATTGAATTTCAACATCTCCTTTGCCGAGGCGCTCACTCACATGCCTAAATATGCTAAAATGTTCAAAGATCTTCTATGTGATAAGGAAATAATTCTTGATATCGCTCAAACCCAACTTAATGAGAATTGCTTTGCGGTTCTTTTAAGGAAATTACCAACAAAACTTGGTGATCTGGGTCGCTTTCTCATTCCTTGCAACTTTCCCGGTGTAGAGAATTGTATGGCCCTAGCCGATCTAGGTGCTAGTATCAACTTAATGCCATTAAGCGTTTGGAAACAGTTATCTCTACCCGAGCTAGTCCCCACATGAATGACATTGGAGTTAGCTAACCGTACGGTTACTTATCCGGTGGGGATAGCCGAAGATGTATTCGTCGGTGTCGACAAATTTACCTTTTCGGCGGATTTTGTTGTCGTTGACTACGAGATGGATTCCCGTGTTCCATTAATCATTGGACGACCATTCTTGAGGACCGGTCGCACTCTTATTGATGTAGCCGGGGGAGAATTAATAATGAGAGTTGGTGACGACAAAATCGTCTTCAACAAGGGTAACCTTTCTAAGCAACCTTATGAACACGAGAGCGTTAATTTAATTGACGTACTTGATGAGGCTTGTGAAGAACATTTCAAAGATGCTTGTAAAAGTGGTTTTTCTTCTCTATCTATTGTTGAGACTGTTTCCTCTATTGCTCCATCATTGACTCCATTTGGAGAAAGTGATTTTCTTTTGAAACAATTTGAAGCAACTTTAGGGGATGTGGACTTAATATATGACGATTCTCCATCCGATTGGGACGAAGACATTCGTACCATTGAGAGACTTCTCAATGAGGACCATATTTCTCCACCTACTCCTTAGGAAGTTATAAACGATGATCCGAATTTGACTAAGCCTTCCATTGACAACCCTCCGGATTTAGAGCTTAAGGATTTACCGTCTCATCTTGAATACGTTTTCCTAGAAGACAATAAGAAGTTACCCGTCATCATTGCAAAGGAATTATAAGAGGATGAAAAATCTCGACTTATCGATGTGCTCAAAAATCATAAGAAATCAATTGCTTGGAAAATTTCTGACATCCGCGAAATTGATCCTAACTTTTGCACTCATAAAATTCTCATGGAAGATGACTTTAAACCCGTAATCCAAAGCCAAAGAAGGGTTAATCCAAAAATTCATGACGTCATCAAGAAAGAAGTTATCAAACTTCTAGATGCCGGAATGATTTACCCTATTTCAGATTCGCCATGGGTTAGTCCCGTCCATTGTGTGCCTAAGAAAGGCGGAATAACCGTTGTTCCCGATGAAAACAACGAGTTGATTCCTACTCGACTTGCCACGGGTTGGCGAGTTTGCATAGACTAACGCAAGATCAATAATGCCACTCGTAAGGATCATTTTCCTCTTCCTTTCATGGATCAAATGCTCGAGTGTTTAGCGGGTAATGACTATCGATCCAAAAGACCAAGAGAAAACCACATTCTCTTGTCCGTATGGAACATTTGCTTACAAAAGAATGCATTTCGGTTTATGCAATGCTCCTGGGACTTCCCAAAGGTGTATGATGGCTATATTCCATGACATGGTTGAAGAAACTATGGAAGTCTTTTTGGATGATTTCTTGGTCTATGGTGATTCTTTCTCATCTTGCCTTGCCAATTTAGAACGTATGCTTAAACGGAGTGAAGATACACGTCTTGTTCTTAATTGGAAAAAATGTCATTTCATGGTAAAAGAAGGTATTGTTCTTGGTCATAAAATTTCCAAAGCCGGTATCGAAGTCGACCGTGCTAATGTTGACGTCATTGCTAAGTTTCCTCCACCTACCACCGTCAAAGGAGTTCGAAGTTTTTAGGTCATACGGGATTTTATCGTCGTTTCATCCAAGATTTCTCTAAGATAGCTCGACCTATGACTCACCTCTTAGAAAAGGATGCTCCTTTTATCTTTTCTCAAGAATGTCTCGATTCTTTCGAACTTCTAAAGGTAAATTAACTAATGCACCGGTCTTAGTCTCTCTAAATTGGGAGTTAACTTTCGAGCTCATGTGTGATGCTAGTGATTTTGCGGTAGGAGCGGTTTTAGGTCAACGACTGAACAAACACTTCCAACCAATCCATTATGCTAGCTACCGAAAAAGAGCTTTTAGCTGTAGTGTATGCTTTTGAGAAATTCCGCCCCTATCTTGTGCTTTCCACCACCATCGTTTATATCGACCATTCCGCGTTCAAGTACTTGTTAACAAAATATGATTCGAAACCAAGACTTCTTCGTTGGGTTTTACTCCGTCAAGAATTCAAAATTGAAATTCGTGATAAAAATGGAGCGGAAAATCTAGCCGCGCATCATCTTAGTAGACTCGAGGATCCTTATCAAGGGGAAATTACAACTCAAGAGATTAATGAATCTTTTCCCCTTGAGGCCTTAATGTCTATTAGCTCCAATCTTGACGATACCCCATGGTTTGCGGACATTGCAAATTATTTAGCGGGTGGTGTTCTTATGGAAGGGTTAAAGTCCCAACAAAAGAAAAAAATCTTTAAGGATATTCAACACTATTATTGGGACGACCCTTACCTTTTCAAGCAAGGTGTAGATCTTGTCATTCTTTGGTGTCTTGATGGGCCGTCAGCTTTACTAATCCTTGAAGATTTCCACAAACGACCCACCGGTGGTCACTTTAGTCCTAACTATACCACGAAGAAAGTTTTCGACTCCGGATTCTATTGGCCCACCATTTATCATGACGCTCATGAAATGGTTAAGCATTGTGATGCTTGCCAAAGACAAGGAAAGATCACACATAAAGATGAGATGCCTCAAAATTTCATCCAAGAATGTGAAATCTTTGACGTATGGGACATCGACTTTATGGGGCCATTTCCATCATCTAAATGGAACAAATACATCCTCGTAGCCGTTGACTACGTATCCAAATGGGTTGAAGCAAAGGCTTTAGCTACGAACGATGCGAGGGTGGTTGTGAACTTTCTGAAACAAGTGTTTGCTCGATTCGGTGTTCCTCGTGCTATCATTAGTGATCGCGGGACTCATTTTTGCAATGATCAATTTGCTCGAGTCATGGCTAAGTATGGTGTCAATCACCGTCTTTCCACCGCGTATCATCCACAAACTAATGGTCAAACCGAGATTTCAAACCGTGGACTTAAGAGAATCTTAGAGCGTACTGTGAGAGAGCATCGTGCCTCATGGGCCGATAAGTTAGATGATGCTTTGTAGGCTTTCCGCACCGCATATAAGACACCTATTGGTTGCACTCTATATCGTCTTGTGTACAGAAAGGCATGCCACCTCCCTATTGAGTTGGAGCATAAGGCTTATTGGGCCTTGAAATGGGCTAATTTTGATATCAACAAAGCCAGTGATCTTAGGAACATCCAACTCAATGAACTTAATGAACTGAGGAATGAGGCTTATGAGAATTCATTGATTTACAAGGAAAAAACCAAGCTCATTCATGATTCTAGGATTAAGAATCGAGAGTTTCACATAGGTGATCAAGTTTTACTCTTTAACTCTCGGTTGAAAATCTTTTCTGGCAAGCTTAAGAGTCGTTGGTCCGGCCCATTCACCGTTGCTAAAGTCTTCCCTTATGGCACCATTGAGTTATCACAACCAAATGGGCAAAACTTTAAAGTGAATGGCCGACGTGTTAAGTTGTACTTTGGTGAGGACATCTCTCTTACGATGATTCCATCCCTCACCAAGTTTCCCTTGAATTAGTTTTGGGTCGAGTCAAGCTCGTGACTCGGTTAGCAAAAACAAACGCTTCTCGGGAGGCAACCCGATGATCTATACTTTACCCGTTTTTCATAATAAGTGTAGGGGGAGCTATGTAGGTGTTTGTTTTCTTGTTTCTTATGATGTGCAGGGATTAAAGCTTTCAAAGAGCACTTTTGATGATATTTGACGACCCGTGATCCCATGTTCCCGTCTTCCCAGTTCTATCCTAAACTCTTGTGATTCAATATTTCATACTCTATATGTTGACATTGAAATCACTTTAGTTGTCCTTTCCTTAACAAGATTTAAACAACGTGTACAATGTCCTAAGTGTAGGGGAGTTTACTCGCACATGCTTAAACATTGAGGACAATGTTTATCTCAAGTGTAGGGGGACTTCTATCGAAGTTAAGTGGGCTTTTACATGAATTTGTCCTTTTGTTATCGCATCGTATGTATATATTTCATTTCAAGAATAAAGTCAAAAGAAAAATAAATTAATAAAATGGTTTTGATGAGTTTAGATATCTTTGATATATTAGGCCCGTCATGAATCTTTTGACTCAAACCGTGTTACTTATTTGAATTTACTCTAGCTAGTATCCTTAACGTGTTTAAATCAAGCTTTGCTAGGCCTTTATATAGGGAACTTTAAAACGCAAAAGTCTTAACTCTTACGGGTTAAGAACAAGAACTTTTCGCAAGTTCCTATAATTGATCCTAGAAAGTCATTTATCAAGGGACCTTTAAAATGCGAATTCTAAACTTGAAAAAAAGTCTAAGAAGTTGCAAGATCCTATAGATGACTTGAAAACCCAAAAATTTGATTTAATTGGCTAAGTATCCACGAGTCTCATTCCTTGAGATTTTATATTGTGGAGAACGAGAGATGATAGAGTTAATTATAAGTTTGGTATTCTTTCATGAATTTATGTGAAGTTAATTATGATCTTTTTCTCCCATCGCTTGTTAATAAATATATTTGAAATAAGTAAGGTCGTACGATTTGAAAAGTTACTTAGCTTATAGCACAAGATCGTTTAAAAGTTGCTCGGTATTAATTAGAGTTCATAGCTGTGATATCCATGATTTTACCATAAGAATAATGTAATAAAAATCTAATCAATGATCCTAGATCATTTCTCAATCTAGTAATAGTAATCGAATTTCGAGGACGAAACTCAAGATGGCATGTGGATGGTGTAAAACCCGAGATTTTTCGTTCATTAAATAATAATAGAGTATGTTTCAAAAACCCTTTTTGAACCATAAAAAAATCATCGGATTTGAAAATTTGACAAAAGTCATACAAACCACGTACCGACAATTCAATAATTTAACTACATAAATTATTGTCGAGAAATACTTGATAAACAATTTGATTAAATTGTTTAATATTACATTTATCTACGGAATGATTAAATGAGAAGTATTTCTACTAAAACGATACTTACGTTATATAAAACATAAATGAGAAATACTTGTCGTTTAAATAAACGAACACGTTTTTCGTATTTATACGTTATATAAATACTCTATTTTATTGGAAAAATGATTTTTGGATCAATTACGAAATCTTCGTAAGATGAATCAAAAATTCATAAATCCCGAACGTGCCCCGAACCGTGTAATAACGAAATTTATAATACAAGATACACTTTAGGCCCATTTGTGGCCTTATAAGCCCAACTATTTAAACCTTGGATAGTAATGGGCTTAATAAGCCCAATAGAAGGGTTAAGAATCCCAACAACTCTTTTGGCCCACTAGACAAGCCACCAACACACCTCACTCCCCTATTGGACCAACTCGAGGTTGGTGACACATGTCCATCATGTCCACCCACCTTCTTGCTTCTCATTGGACAATGTCTAAGTAGGTGACACTTGTCACACTTCCTCCCACACTATATAAGGGCTATGTCTCCTCATACTCTTCACGTTTCTCACACAAAACACACACATACCAAAAATTCTCTCTCTCTTTTCTTTCCTTCTTTGAGCCGTGAACCCCAACCCTCATAGATCATCAAATTTTTGATTTTCTTGTTTGAATCTTCAAAAACAAATCAAAGATCCATCTTGGAAATCTCGAGATCTACACATTGGTATGTAAATCTCCTATATGCATCAACTTTCAAGATTTTCTTTTATTTCCATGGTGGATCTATACATGCATGATGGTAACATCAAGTAAAACATGTAGATCTAGCCTGGATCTATACATGCATCAAGAAAAACATGTAGATCTAGCCCGGATCTATACATGCATCAAGTAAAACATGTAGATCTATCCCGGATCTATACATGCATCGAGTAAAACTTGTAGATCTAGCCCGGATCTATCCATGCATGGTGGTCACATCAAGTGTTGACAAGATCTTGGATGGTTACTTGTTCACTCACTAGTACACTTTGATAACCCTCGTAAGATCTACATCTCATTCCTATTTATTTTCCTTTTTATTTTTCTTGATCTTATATATATATATATATATATATATTTATATATATATATATATATATATATATATATATATATATATAATATATATATATATATATATATATATATATATATATATATATATATATATATATATATATATATATATATATATATATATATATATATATATATATATATATATATATATATATATATATATATATATATATATATATATATATATATATATATATATATATATATATATATATATGTATATATATGTATATATATATATATATATATATGTATATATATGTATATATATATATATATATATATACGAAATGAATTAATGAGTATTGGGACATTGTATATGAAATTTTGAACACTAAAAATCAAGTTAAACAAGCACTAGTAACGATTTGATTCATAACAATTTTTGAACCGTAACAAAAACAGATTGAATGTCAAACTCAGTAGGTTTGGGATACCAAAATCTTACATATTAAGATAGATAATTGTTTTGTAATTAATTTCCCGGGTGGCTCGTCTCGTGACGAATTTTAGATAGTAAGATATGACAAAAATAGTGAAAACTAGTCAGATCTGAACATATTGTTTTGATGGACTGTTTTCTCGTAAAGTTTGTATACTGACCTACGAATATGTAAAACTAAAAGTTGTAGATAAAATCATGAAGAACTAGAATCAATTGGATGATTTACCAATTCCTTACGGTTTGGAAATGGTGATCAAAATAGTAAAATCATGTAGGTTGTAGATAAATTCATGAAAAAGTAGAATCAGTTGGATAGTTTACCAGTTCCATACGGTTTGGAAATGGCGAACAAAATGGTGAAAACGAGTTTGGCTGCCCAAAAACAGCCAACTCTTCTAAGTTAGGAAATAGGTTAATTAGCTATGAAAAGTATAAATTTGGGGTAATTAGACTTATAATAAGTGTATTACATGAGTTGATAATGGTTTTGGTAAAAAGAACACACTTAGATGAAAAGCGGGACATGTCGGGAAAATTATAATAACCGGATTATAACTCATTAACGTAAAATGTGGTGATTTTTATATAAACCAACGTGGTAGGATACACTTGTCGGGGATCTTGGACTTATTTATATACTGATGACTAGATGACCCGAGACCCGACCAACGTGAAATATTAAGTGTATGTGGTTGTAATGTGTTTTAGAACCCAAAAACTATACAAAAGTGGACTTGGGCCATAAAAGCCCAACTTACACTTGTAGTGGCTATTGGGCCATTATTGGACCTGAGATTTATACCCAACTTAGAGTAGTATACTGAATTTAAAATGGACTTAAGTCAAATACTTGGATAGTGGATCACTATTGGGCTTAAGATGGGTTAAAAGTGTCAACTTGGATTTTTCACTTCAAATGACTAAGTGTTCACCTAAAAGTTTTATAAAGAATCATAAAACTTATGCAATGTCCAAGAACTTATTAAAACATACTTATTACATATATGTACGATTTATTTCTTGTCTCAAGCCTAAGACGCGCCTCGTTATCTTTAGGTCTCGTATGATCATGTATCGATTGTTGACATTTATTCTTGATTGACGTTTGTTCTCTATTAACTATTGTGACGATTGTATCAGGTGAGTTCATAGCCTCGCTTTTAAATCTTTTACGATTTTTCAAACCCGCGAGGGGGAGACATGCTATTAAATAACTGCAACTTGTTTTGACTATATGACTATAATTTAATTATAGAATGTAAATTGAACTGTAACCTGTTTTGACTATATGATTGATAGATATTTATTCTATAGAACGCAAATTGAATGGTACTCGTAATTACGATTGTCTATTGTTATTGAAACTGTTAAATTGTTGTAAATCGCGCGAATGTTATAAATAGGTATATTTGGGATTGACCATCCCCATCTGCATAAGTAGCGCTCACTGTGCCTTGGCCGAGGCAACAGATGTATACCTTGCTGGAAACTGGGTTGGGCGCCTTTTTGGTAAGGCCTGGGGTTCTCACCGGTCGAGAACTATGGAAGGTTAAGCTTCCGTTTCGATTAATAGAAAATGTAATTATCTTTTGTATACATATATACTTTGTGCATTGCTACTATCTATAAGGTTTGCGTTACTAAACTTAATCATATGCTACTTAGCAAACACTAAAATGAGAATAATGGAAATGCTAAACTTGATTATTTTACAAAACTCTATGAATTCACCAACTTTATGTTGACTGTTTTAAGCATGTTTTTCCCAGGTTATTTAGCAAGATTATTTGAGCATGGATTGAGCTTCATTTAGGAGCATAAAAATGACAGGGGATTATCTTTTACTAGGATATTCATAACAAATGTTATTCAACGATTTAAATGATTGTACCAATTCAATGTTACCTTAATTGTATTTCAAAAATCTTATAATTATGATCTGTGCTTTGTAAGCTATTTGTTCATCGATCCACCATTGTGATACCCGCTTTATGGGGGTGTTACAGAGAATGGTATCAGAGCTTTAGTTATAGCGAACCAGATTAGTTTTTAAATAAAATAAGAATAAAAATATTTTTCTTTTATTTAAAACTGGACTATAACTTTATAAAAATATTTTAGGATTTTTTTGGGACATACTTAGAAAGCATATAGCATAGAGAGCATGCATAACTATATGATTTAAGTGCGCATTCATTATTCTATGCATTCGTAATTGTTGATTGTATTAGATGCTAACTTGTACGTATTTACGTAATATAACTATTTAATATTTATTATAGAAATATTAAATACTCAAGATACTTAATAAAACAAATTAACATGCCATGTTAGTAGGGAGCTTTATACTAAAGAGGTTCCATCTCGATATTACGTTTTGACTGAGTGGTTGGGTTTACAATTTAAAGTGCCCTCACTCCTCAAACGTTTATAGAATGGCTTCTGAAGTATGATGGCCCGAACAATGCATTATAACCACGAACAATCTAATACATAACAGACACATGGAAATATTTAAATGGAAATTTAAATAAAAACTTTGGGAACATTAGAAATTCTACAGAATCTCTAGAACCCGTTAGAAAATCTAAGAAGATTTTTTTTTAAGTTTTTAAAAACCTAAATAGATCTATCTATTTTACTCAATCTTGGAAACTCTAAATTGATTTTTATAAAAATCTAACTGAATAATATGCGTCTTGCTAAATCCTGGGGGAAATCTAAACTAATTTTTTTTATCTTTAGTAAACCTAATTAGATTTTATAAATATTGAAAAATCTAATAAAATGTTCGGGGAAATCTAAAATTTGATTGTATAAAACTTTCTTTGGAGATCTTAAATTAACCTTTAAGAACTAATAGGCTTGTAAGATTTCATAAAATTCACACCTAGATAAATGGTTAAGTATTATTAATGGACTAGTTAAGCACAAGTAACAGTAACCCAAAACTTGAATAGGCCCTATAGGCCCAATACCATATAACCGAACCATTAACTAAGCCCATTCGGCTATCAATGCCTAGTAAGCCCACTTAGAAAACCTTGAATTATTAATGGACTAAAATATGTTTAGGCCCATTAGGAAGACCATTAGGCCCATTTATTGTCTTATGGACCTATGTAGTAAAACTCTAACATTACCAAAGGCCTTCTGGTCTAGCGGTATGGAGGTTTTCCCCTCTAGACAAGGTCTCAAGTTCGAGTCTTGCCTAGGGCGATAGGGGTTTCCTCTTGCGTGTGTAAAGGGAAGGGTGCCATTGCCTTCTGGGCTGGATCCAACCTGGTTGTGTGGGCTCGCTACGCCTTCTAGGCTAGGGGCCATGTAGCCACAATTGCCGTTAAAAAAAGTAAAACTCTAACATTGATGGATCTAAAACTATAATTAGGCCCACTAAGAAATCCTTAGCTCATAAGAATTGTTAATGGATCTTGTAAGCTCAATAAGGGTTTGGGAAGCCCATTAGCTCTTTCGGTGCACTTAATAAGCTCACTTAGTGATTTTACAGTTAATTAAGTTTTTATACCGAAGATATAACTATAAAAACTTTTTGACTAAGAACATTAGTTTATAAAACTTATGGATTAAAACCATGAAAATTGAAACTTGTCTTGATAAAACAAAAACTAAAAGGAGTAATATTGTAAATATTTGAAAGTGTAGGGATTAATAAATGCCATTCGTGACTTATTAGACCTTAACGACCACTTTTGTAAATTCTTGGAAGTTAGATTGTCATTTTATGACTCTAAGGACTAATGTTGTAATCAGCCGAAGCAATTAGAAGCCCTAAGCTTTAGTTCGCCACTTATTGGAAGTTATAAAACCTAATGTTGAACAGAGGGACTATTTTCACCATCTCCCGAAAATACTAGAAACCCTAAGGACAAAAGCTGTTAAGAACCGGAAAGTGTACATTTGGTAAAATATAGAGGGCCTTGTTTTGCCAATAGCTAAAACTTAGGCAAACCCTAGAACCTTTATTTCATTTAAGGTAATAAAACTTGGGCATACCATCTTTACATAGTTATTCGATGAATAGGAACTGGTTAGTCTATTCTAACCACTAGGATAATAGACAGGCCACTTAATGAAAACGAATTTACAACAAACATACAAATTGGAATATTTAAAAACAGACTAGGAAGCATTACCTGGCGAATTACATTTCATTAACTGTTTGAATTTGTTGTTATGTGTATATATACATATATATATATACCTTATTAGAAGGAACTATAAGATATAATGCATGTGCTTATGATTGTAATATATTATTATTATATATTATATTATACATATGAACTTCTTGTTGATGCGTACTCTCACGCACGTTATCACGCGTCAACATGTATTTTCGGTCGCTTATTATTTTGTACGTATATCTATGGAACACGACTTATTAACGACTCATATACGCGTGCTTTTTATAATATCATGTGGTATTTTTTGGATAAATTTTCATCTTTAAATGATGCGGTGGGACCCAAAATCAAGGTACTTATGATCCTATATTTTACATATGGGACCTGAGTCTCTTGATCTTAAGTTAATTATGATTTCATCTTTAGACGGTATGGGACGTCTAAAGGTGAAACCATAGGCCACCGGACCAGAAGTTTACTTATAAAATTCGTATCACGGTGGAATGGGACGCCCGAAGACGAAAGTTATAACTAAACGGGTTGTAAAGTATCTTAATAATATATTATCTTAGATGTTATATTTATCCTAAATAATAAGACTTTCTGAGAATATTTAGGTAAGGTGGGCTATGAAAACATTATTGAAACGAGTAAGGACGCTTCTTCGTTTGAATAAAGAAATCATAGGTCACCGAATGAAGTTATAAATTTCACCTTACATGGATAAGGACGCTTGTCGATGTAAATAGAAATTTATAATCACATGGGCTTAAATCTATTCGACATAACTCATTATTGATATTATTTTATGTATCCGACTATGTAACGTTTCCCTCCTTGACACGCGATTTCCTCCAGTAATATCTTATCGATATTACATCACCATTTAGAAACCTAAGAAGACTCGTATTCATCTCTTTTGGATCATAGCATTGTGCTCTTGATTTTTGGGCTTATCCTTAGCCCAAATATCATTTCCTCTGCATTCGACCGTGTTAGGGGACGTCCGTTTCCGTTGCATTTGATTCCTTTAAGAATATCCAATTTCTGCTGCATTTGAATCTTTTGAGGGTGCCTACTTTCCGCTGCATCTGACCCCTTTCAGGGAGAGTTCTTTTCCGCTGCATTTTGAACCCTTTTCGGGAGTGCCCACTTTCGTTTCATTTGACCCCTTTGGGGTGTCACAGAAAAGAGAGCTGGTTCATCTACAATTGAGAAATGAAACTTCCATCATTCGAGGTGATGGTAATACAGACTGTTTGACACTAGACTTAGTGTCATCTCTTGTACCGAAGACCAGAAATACTTGGTAAAAGGATGCCCTATCTTCTTAACCCACATTTCATAAGTCGACAAGGAAGACAAACCCAAGTATCAAAGTCATGCCCAACTCTCAATGGGTGTACTTTGTAGGGTTATGTTCGTCATCACCCAAAAAGCGTTATTTGATGTCCAAAACTCTTTTGGAAAATCTTTTCCTCTTCGGGTCCAATTAGTTCGACAATACCATTGTCCAACTAGCCTTGAAATGAATGACTTCCCCCTTTTAGAAGTCAAAATTTGCGCAAATTTTGGACCACTTACATTGAGCGCACAACCTTTCCAGCATCACACAAGATGCACACTTCTTTATTCTTGATATCTTCTTTGACTTCCATCATTTGAAGTACTTCTTCTCCATGCAACTTACGCCCCAGCGCAGTCACAAATTTAGCAGATTCTTTGTAACTTCCTACCCAAGCAACACCAACAAAAATCTTAGCCATCTCGCTGAGTGAATATTTGGTGTCAAACTAATGTTGCCTTCCACAGGCTAGAAATATATTGGGAAGCCCTTCGCGTGAAGTTTTTTGACGCAAGAGCGGTACCAGCCAAAGCTATATTTCCAACTTGACATCGCATCAGCCTATTAAAGTTTAATAGACTTAAAAATATCTTGAAGAACTAGTAGTGACATTAATGAACTATTATCTACGCTCATCAAGACACATTGGGGCCCCGGAGGCACATCCAATGAAAACCAAGACTTAAGACGAATTTGTCCTAGTCAACCCAACCTTGTAAACTTCGAACTCGAGTTCACAAGATTATACGTTTAAGAAATAAGTGCCCTCACTTGTCCCCTGAACAAGTAACTTCATCTTTAGCTTCGGGAGCGAAACTAAAATAACGGGGTTGTGTAAAACCCCTAGAAATTTGGGTTTCTACACACGCCACCGACTTCATTAACATTATCATTTATCGTACTATATTGTAATAAACTACCTTTACAATGTATCATCACAAGACTTACTGTGATTTGGCGAAGGATTTCTTAAACTTCTAAGTGACTCGTGAATTGAGCATGATAGCTTGAATACAACCCGAAAGCTTATCATGGTAAACAAAAGATCTAGTACATCTACTGAAATCCTGCCCAGCAGGTCTGCTAGATAGGACTGGTACTGGTAGGGCTGATAAGGCTTCAGGTGCCGACAGGGTACTCTGCAATACCTCTATAAGCCAATCAGGACTCCTTAAGCAAACTGAGTACAATCAGCAACTGGGACCACAGTCTGCCAACGACTCCTCGAAGGTAGGCGGTCTCTGCTGTCACTCAATCATGACAAACAGCTGCAAGATCAAAGAAGGTGGACGAGGATCGCCCTTGTGCAGTAAGAGAGATGTGGGTCTTACGCTGAAGACCCCCTCCAAGGTGTGATTATGCCGATGGAGGAAGTAGTTCTCCTCCAACAACCAATGCAAGGCCTCGTGGCCCAATAACCTCGTGCTATCTGGGTATTTACCCATATGGTCCAAGAGAGAGTCTATGCGCTCATGCATGGCAGTGTACTCCACCTGGCCTACTATCAACAGGCTGTGGACGTCCGTCATGTTCTGCTCCTGGCTCATGGCCAGAGCAGCAATCCGAACTTAAGCAGGACCATCATGTCTAGCTCCGGAACCCTCTCAAACCTCAAATCTTGGCTGGTAGGTTTTCAAAATGAACAAGCTATCTTCAAGAGATTAACCAACTAAGTATAGTTGACACTACATCGACTTTTCCTAGTAGGCAACTTCCAAAGTTTGCCCTCTCTTAATTATCATTAATTGATCCACGAGCTTCTATTGCTATATCGGATTTAAGGTCAAACCTTCGGATAATACTATCCATCCATAGTAGTAGCAGCATCCAAATATTGCTCAATCGGATATATAGAGCGACCCGGATAAAGATCTATTTGCATTGCTTTCTATTCATCCGTAATGGTAGCATCACTCAGATACTGCCCAATCGGACTTATAGAGCAATCTGAATAACTATCTCCTTACATTGTTGGCACCCTTTGTTTCTGAGCATGTCTAAGACGAACCTTTAGATCTATGACATCTATACCCTAACAGATGACAAAGTTTTTAATAGCTTCGAGGACGAAGCTAAAATAATGGGGTGGTGCTGTAAAATCCATGATTTTACCATAAGAATAATGTAATTAAAATCTACTCAATGATCCTAGATCATTTCTCAACCTAGTAATAGTAATCGAATTTCGAGGACGAAACTCAAGATGGTATATGGATGGTGTAATACCCGAGATTTTTCGTTCATTAAATAATAATGGAGTATGTTTCAAAAACCCTTTTTGAACCATACAAAAATCATCGGATTTGAAAATTTGACAAAAGTCATACAAACCGCGTACCGACAATTCAATAATTTTTAACTACATAAATTATTGTCAAGAAATACTTGATAAACAATTTGATTAAATTGTTTAATATTACATTTATCTAAGGAATAATTAAATTTGAAGTATTTCTACTAAAACGATACTTACGTTATACAAAAGATAAATGACAAATACTTGTCGTTTAAATAAACGAACACGTTTTTCGTATTTATACGTTATATAAATACACCATTTTATTGGAAAAATGATTTTTGGATCAATTACGAAATCTTCGTAAGATGAATAAAAAATTCATAAATCCCGAACGTGCCCCGAACCGTGTAATAACGAAATTTATAATACAAGATACACATTAGGCCCATTTGTGGCCTTATAAGCCCAACTTTTTAAACCTTGGATAGTAATGGGCTTAATAAGCCCAATAGAATGGTTAAGAAGCCCAACAACTCTTTTGGCCCACTAGACAAGCCACCAACACACCTCACTCCCCCACTGGACCAACTCTAGGTTGGTGACACATGTCCATCATGTCCACCCACCTTCTTGGTTCTCATTGGACAATGTCTAAGTAGGTGACACTTGTCACACATCCTCCCACCCTATATAAGGGCTATGTCTCCTCATACTCTTCACTTTTCTCACACAAAACACACACACATACCAAAAGTTCTCTCTCTTTTCTTTCCTTCTTTTAGCCGTGAACCCCAACCCTCATAGATCATCAAATTTTTGATTTTCTTGTTTGAATCTTCAAAAACAAATCAAAGACCCATCTTGGAAATCTCGAGATCTACACATTGGTATGTAAATCTCCTACATGCATCAACTTTCAAGATTTTCTTTTATTTCCATGGTGGATCTATACATGCATGATGGTAACATCAAGTAAAACATGTAGATCTAGCCCGGATCTATACATGCATCAAGAAAAACATGTAGATCTAGCCCGGATCTATACATGCATCAAGTAAAACATGTAGATCTATCCCGGATCTATACGTGCATCGAGTAAAACTTGTAGATCTAGCCTGGATCTATCCATGCATGGTGGTCACATCAAGTGTTGACAAGATCTTGGATGGTTACTTGCTCACTCACTAGTACAACGACTTTGATAAGCCTCGTAAGATCTACATCTCGTTCCTATTTATTTTCCTTTTTATTTTTCTTGATCTTAGATATATATATATATATATATCTACGAAATGAATTAATGAGTATTGGGAAATTGTATATGAAATTTTGAACACTAAAAATCAAGCTAAACAAGTACTAGTAACGATTTGATTCATAACAATTTTTGAACCGTAACAAAAACAGATTGATTTTCAAACTCAGTAGGTTTGGGATACCAAAAACCTACATATTAAGATAGATAACTGTTTTGTGATTAATTCCCCGGGTGGCTCATCTCGTGACGAATTTTAGATAGTAAGATATGACCAAAATAGTAAAAACTAGTCAGATCTGAACATACTGTTTTGATGGACTGTTTTCTCGTAAAACTTGTATACTGACGTACAAATATATAAAACTAAAAGTTGTAGATAAAATCATAAAGAACTAGAATCAATTGGATGATTTACCAATTCCTTAGGGTTTGGAAATGGTGACCAAAATAGTGAAAACTAGTCAGATCTGAACATACTGTCTTCACGGACTGTTTTCTCATATAAGAACCCAGAATCATTGAAAAAGGTAATACTGTAGGTTGTAGATAAAATCATGAACAATTATAATCAATTGGATAGTTTACCAGTTCCTTACGGATTGGAAATGGCGACCAAAATGGTGAAAACGAGTCTGGTTGCCCAAAAACAGCCAACTCTTCTAAGTTAGGAAATAGGTTAATTAGCTATGAAAAGTATAAATTTGGGGTAATTAGACTTATAATAAGTGTAGTACATGAGTTGATAATGATTTTGGTAAAAGAACACACTTAGATGATTTACGGTTCAAGAGATATGAACAAATTAGCGGGACATGTCGGGAAAATTATAATAAACGGATTATAACTCATTAACGTAAAATGTGATGATTTTTATATAAACCAACGTGGTAGGATCCACTTGTTGGGGATCTTGGACTTATTTATATACTGATGACTAGATGACCTGAGACCCAACAAGCGTGAAATATTAAGTGTATGTGCTTGTAATGTGTTTTAGAACCCAAAAACTATACAAAAGTGGACTTTTAATGGCTATTGGGCCATTGTTGGACCTGAGATTTATAACCAACTTAGATTAGTATACTGAATTTAAAATGGACTTAAGTCAAATACTTGGATAGTGGACCACTATTGGGCTTAAGATGGGCTAAAAGTGTCAACTTGGATTTTTCACTTCAAATGACTAAGTGTTCACCTAAAAGTTTAATAAAGAATCATAAAACTTATGAAATGTCCAAGAACTTATTAAAACATACTTATTAAATATATGTATGATTTATTTCTTGTCTCAAGCCTAAGAAGCGCCTCGTTATCTTTAGGTCTCGTATGATCATGTAGCGATTGTTGACATTTATTCTTGATTGACGTTCGTTCTCTATTAACTATTGTGACGATTGTATCAGGTGAGTTCATAGCCTCGCTTTTAAATCTTTTATGATTTTTCAAACCCGCGAGGGGGAGACATGTTATTAAATAACTGCAACTTGTTTTGACTATATGACTATAATTTAATTATAGAATGTAAATTGAACTTTAATCTGTTTTGACTATATGATTGATAGATATTTATTCTATAGAACGCAAATTGAATGGTACTCGTAATTACGATTGTCTATTGTTATTGAAACTGTTAAATTGTTGTAAATCGCGCGAATGTTATAAATAGGTATATTTCGGATTGACCATCCCCATCTGCGTTAGTAGCGCTCACTGTGCCTTGGCCGAGGCAACAGATGTAAAGCTTGTTGGAAATTGGGTTAGGCGCCTTTTTGGTAAGGCCTTGGGTTCTCACCGGTCGAGAACTAGGGAAGGTTAAGCTTCCGTTTCGATTAATAGAAAATGTAATTATCTTTTGTATACATATATACTTTGTGCATTGCTACTATCTATAAGGTTTGAGTTACTAAACTTAATCATATGCTACTTAGCAAACACTAAAATGGGAATAATGGAAATGCTAAACTTGATTATTTTACAAAACTCTATGAATTCACCAACTTTATGTTGACTGTTTTAAGCATGTTTTTCCCAGGTTATTTAGCAAGATTATTTGAGCATGGATTGAGCATCATTTAGGAGCATAAAAATGACGGGGGATTATCTTTTACTGGGATATTCATAACAAATGTTATTCAACGATTTAAATGATTGTACCAATTCAATGTTACCATAATTATATTTCAAAAATCATATAATTATGATCTGTTCTTTGTAAGCTATTTGTTCATCGATCCACCACTGTGATACCCGCTTTATAAGGGTGTTACAATAGCCAAGGCATAACTTATTGAAGCGGGATGCGAAGGTTAGCGAGTCCAAAAAGGCCCTAACAAGGCATGAGGGCTACATTTTGTTGCTAAATATCCAAAGTGATGTGAATAATCATTTATCAAAAATCAATATGAAGGATCTAGACACACGACGAAAAGCAAAAACTCCCCTAAAGATCATGGAGAAGTCTATCAGAAAAGACCCTAGCAAGGTATGAGGATAAATAGATCCAAGTCCTAAAAGGAGGCAGATTGTTGTATTTCAAAATCCAAAATAAAGATTGGAGAAAAATGAAGAAGTCATGGTTCATTTATGAAGAGAAGACCATTATTTCAAGAATGTCTCTCAAGATTCGAAGTATGAAGTCACTGCCAAATATCGGTACGAGAAAGGTCTCAAATCATGAAGCGAGTTATGCCAAGATATGAACTTTATGAGGTCCCGAGAAGCAGTTTTAAAAGATTTTGTCCTTTAGCTAACTATTGATTAAATCATCCTACTATATTTTCAGCCTAAGTAAACTATCTAAATAAGTCAACAATGCA
Source organism: Glebionis coronaria (assembly GCA_025667525.1). Taxonomy (NCBI): domain Eukaryota; kingdom Viridiplantae; phylum Streptophyta; class Magnoliopsida; order Asterales; family Asteraceae; genus Glebionis; species Glebionis coronaria. The sequence goes on from CM046878.1 coordinate 318,111,388, forward strand.
TCGTTTTCACACCCCACCATGGCGGAATATAGGGCGCGACGTATGGATATCATCACAACATGGCGTGTCTATAGAGATAACTATATGAAATAACAAATGTCATAAAATGGTGACACAAAAGTCATGACAATATCTCAACAATGCAGGAGTCTAGGTAAGTAGGTAACAGACGTACCACTTACCCGAGATAAATAATAAAATAAACAAAACAAACATATAGGTGCCAACAGTATCACATATAAAACAATCAAAAGAAACTAAGAAGGAACGGGGATCTCTTTCTAAATGAATTCCTACGCAACTCCAAATCCTAGCTACTTATGTTCTCACGCTTAACCATAATATCACCTGAAAGAGACACTAAAACACGTCAACATAAAGTTGGTGAGAGTCATAGGTTTAGACTCAAACGCCAAAATCATACCATAAGCTGTGAATAATAACCAAATCTAAGAAACATATGGACAATGTGATACTAACATGCATTAACAACTAATATTAAAGATTTAACAAAACAACCCAAATCCAAGGTTCCCAGCCTTACCAAACACCATACTCCCATAGGCGTCCAAACACCTATGAACCAATCCCAAGGCCCCGCCTTGCCAATATCCCTTTGGTACCAAGTCAAAACAAAAACAATCAAGAATCAACTAGCAGTTAATCACATAAGTATGTGCACACAAGTCCATCACCAAACGCAAAACATTCACAACATAATTTATAAAAACAAGACAATGTATCTTCCATCCCATCTGGAAGTCAAATCATAAAAAGACATGGGACTATGAAACTCACTTGGTTGAGCTTCTCCAAAAGTCCTCGCACTAGCAAAAGCTAACAAACATAAGCACATAATCAAAACATGAACCAAACACTAAGATGGCTCATCAACCTATGATGGACATTTAACCTCCTCCTACATAAATACCTAATTTATATGCTCTAAGCATCTCATTACACCCCTCTATAAAGCCCTTAACTCATTTTACTTCATAACCCGTCCCGTTAACATTTTACCCAAAATAGTCCCGGTTTTAGGTCTCCAAATTATAAGCCAAACACCCACTTAAACATACCCATGATCTCTGTAAAGGAAACCCTATGCCCTTACATATGTTAGCTAACATCTCCCATTTGCCCCAACCATAAAGCTACTGTTAAGACCCCGATATATATATATATATATATATATATATATATATATATATATATATATACTTTTGTCTATCCAGATTTTACTGATTTTGAACATACAAAAAGTTTGTTATGATTAGGGGTCATAACCTAACCCACATTCTTAGCCCCAATGCAGATACTTCCTATAATATATAAACCATCTCCCATGTTCGTTTGAAAGTCCCAATGCAACCCTAAGTACCCCAAACAACCCAAAACATAAAAAGAAAACAGGCTGATTTCAAAACTGTTTTGACCTCTGACTGTTGTAACCTGTTTTTGACCCACTTCCCGACCTCCAATTTAGTTCTCGTTTCTTTCATTGGAAAGCCACTTCAAATTACCTTTCCAGGGATACTTGGATTGCAAAATAAAAGTTTTTAGAACTCGCTATATGATCAAAACAATTGACCCTAAATTCTGCCCATTTTTTAGAAACGGGTTTAATTAAATTAACCTAATTAATTACTCATAATCCCACCAATTACAAGCCCTAACTTATTTAATCATTATAATATCATTAATATACTGTTTTTAATTAAACCCTAACCTAAATCTATCATAAGATGATTAAAGAAAACATTAAAACAATTTAATTTAAAACGGTTATGAAGGTTTTACCTTAAGATTTATGGAAGATGAAAAAAATACTGAAACCCTAAAAACTCTCCTTAAAACCGAAGGCCAAATAACTCCAGGAGAAAAATAATGACTTTTTATTGTGATTAAAACAATATATAGGGTATGGGTGAATCCTAGTCCAACCCATAGCCCACTTTTCTTTTTCTTATTTTTTCTTTGTTTTACTCGGCCAAACCGACCCTCTATATGTATTTTTTTTTCCTTTTTATTATTTAATATTACACTACTAATATAACCTTAATTTACCTTAATTTATTACAACTCATAAAACCTCCAAAACCTCAAAACCGTAAAACTAGTCAAATTTACGCGTTTACCGTAAAATACGTAAAATATACAGTTTTATAAAAACTTTTGGAATTAGAAATAAACTTTATAACTAAGTCCTAAATGACTTAAAACCATCCCGAAAAATACCACATTACTAAACACCTCATCCGAGACCTCTAAATGCTAAACCGTAAATCGTAAAAATACGATTTTCTATAATACATATACGTATACGTAAAACCACTAAATAACACCATCTCATTTCATAGTCACTACCATGTGAGCTCATGAACATGAAATCATCTCACATCGTTTCACTTACAAGGTACCCCGTACCGGAAACGATATGCAAACCACAATCTATACACACCAATTAGCACATAAACACGTATAGACACGTAACTAGCACAAAATAGAACTAAGTGATGAACCTCAAAACCGCGGTTGTCACATCACTCCCTCCTAATAGAAATCTCGTCTCGAGATTTACTCCTTAGGATCAAACATACCATTAGCAAACAATTGAGGATACTTGTTCTAAATGAACTCCTCTCATTTCTACGTGAACTTTAGTTCAAGTCTCAAATTACCACATATACTAACCAATAATATTTAAATTCATTTCCAAACTCTTGACCTCACAGTCAATAAATATCACAAATGACTCTTTGATAACACAAACCCTTATTAACAAAAATCCCGAATAACCGTACATGCAAATATGCATTCTCAAACAACATTTAACAATCTTAATACACGAAATATAACATGTATACCACTCATTTCCCCCAGGTAATTCTATGCTCATAAGCTACTGGTCCGATCTTTCCAAAGATCATAAATGGACCTACAAAACTCTACATCAACTCTTCCATTTTACCAAAACATACCACCCGTTACTATGGGTGAAACTTCCTACATAACTTTGTCACTAAACTCTAGTGGTTTCCTCCTTTTCAACATAGCATCCCTTGTTGCTCTCATCCTTTCCACAAACACCATTACCACATTAGTAGCCTGTTTTACCAATTCTAGTCCACAATGGGGACAACTCACCCTATCCTTTCATATAATGCCTCAAATGGCATTTATCGACTTCTAGTATGATAACTATCATTATATGAAACTCAGCCATCGCTAAAGAGTTTCCTAACTCCCTCTAAATCAATCACTCATTCCCTCAGTGTAACTCCTAAGGTTGTATAAATATCTCACTTGCATATCCTTTTCTAGTTAGCCGGATATACTCATATCCAATCATGTTCATCAACTCCCTTTAGTCCGTACTCCAAACTACTTAAAAATTCCAATTTCCTTACAAAGTGACCTATGACGGTCTTTCACATATCCATTAGTTCTTCCAATCCAAATCAACTTATGATCTATACACATCATCAAAAGGACGGTTATCTCAGTTAGTCTATCAACTGCCATCCAAACCCATGCTATAACTACTTCCATTAAATTTGGATAGCTCATAGTAGCACCTATACACTTCTTTCTCACTTTTCTTCATGAGTTTTTTTATACTCAACACTTCCTTTATACCTACACAATGTCTTACCTTCAAGGTCATATTGCTCCTCATCTTGTCTCAGTTAGACCAAGCCCTTCGTCCCTATGGTACATTACCCTATAACTCCTCATCCATTCGATTATCGATACTAAGCCTCCCAAACAATCAGTATAGGTCAGTGCCATTTCCTTTTCCACACTACGACAGTATTAGCCTGCGTTGTGCTTTATTCTATTCATTAAGTTCTACCAAAGTTTTTACCTTCGGTTCCTATCTCGACCTATTTTATTCATGCTCCGCTTCTATTCCTTCTTCTTCCTCAACTCCTACCATACATAACGATGTGATGCTTCCCATCGTTTCTTCCTTTGCCATAATCCTTCATAAGGCATTCCATACATAGTAGGTTAACTTTTACGTAAAGCCCTCTATCCCATCACATCCGTACGCACTCCTTCCAACTTCTCAACTACGTGACTACTCATTCTCTTGAAATTTGAGATGAATTAGTCAGTCTATCGACTATCACCCAACTCTCGTCACTTTCACCAATTTCGTCCTTACATTGCCCTTTCTAAGCTACTCCTATCTATGTAGGAAGTATAGTCGACGTCCCTTTTCTCCATATGATTGTCCAAGCCACGCAACATACATGTTGACGCGTTCTCTGCTTTAGACAACTCAACTCGTGCAACCTACATCCTTCATCCAAAACACCCTAATACGTCATCCATATAGTTCAAGTTCGTCTCAGCTTCACTTCATTGTTCTTATTCCATGTCTCATCAACTATGCTTGCCTTTCCCAGATGGTACTTGGCCTTGCAATTTTTCTTTCATCACTTAACTCCACCCATCACCTTTTCTAAATGTTTAATCAAGATGATTAAATATGTGTTGGAGACGTTCATGATCTGTATAGATCATTCTTTACGTCTCGTACCCCAAATGCCTCTAGCATTCTAGGCATATATAATAATCCAACTCTACTAACTAAGTATTTCTAGTCATCTATACGCCAAATTTTCCAAGTAGATTCACTTGTTTTTCTCACAACCAGTTCTCCTACTCCCTCATAATAGGGACAGACTAGAGTTTCATGTGACTCCATGCGGATCACACTCTCATCTTATACCCACATTAGTTTCCATTTGTCTACTAAGCCATATTTTGAATTCTTATTCAAATCTCATACTTCTAGTTTGATCTTGCACCTATCATGAGGTACTTTCAATCATCATCTTCTAGGAATACTTGGTTCTCTCCTTCCATGGTTCTCCCTTATTCCTACACTATCCCGTCCAACAAAAATTCCATACTTCATTCATCAGATCTATGGAAATCACTAGTGCATTTGATAATGTATAGCTGTCTCTTCCAAAGATCTTTCATAACACCTTCACAAAACCGACTCTTTAATCAATTCTACATGAAACTTATTCAGCTCAACTTAACTTCCCATCCCTCGATCCCCTTGTTACTTCCACGAGTTCTTAATCTCCCATGTCATGTATTCATTTCATCATGATCCACCGGTTCAGCTCTTTGTAGCTCCACTCCGATACTCTATCTGCCCTTCTTCATCACGAACCATGCGTAAATTTCTCATCACAGTGCTTGTCACCTTCCCAGCCCTCACAACTTTTGTGACTCCTTCGAAATCTCTTGCATCCTTCTTGCAGCCGACACGTAGTCCTTTCAGCTCCTTGCTTCGCGATGTATCTCTTTACACACTCCTTCTCGTCTCCATGATGTTACCTAGGAACTTCACACTACGTAGTAGCTTCTAACTTCAACTCATCAACCACAATATTTCTATAAGTACTTCAACCAACTTCTTATAGCATGACATCTCGTTCCCATGACCACTCAACTAACTTTACTTACTCCCTTATTCCTGTAACTAATCTAAGTTTCAAAACTCCACAGCTCTTAATCATTCATTCAACACAACCTTTAACCCAAAACACATCTCTCCATTATAGTATCTAACCATAAGTAATTCTACCCAACTCTATTCTCTCATCCTAACGTTCCCACAATCGCATAAATAAATCAACCATGACGTGTAACAAAAGAACTCCAAACAATCATGTCCCAATAAAATATAGGGTAAAACGAATCCTAGCCAAAACAACTGAAAACAAAACAATGTAATCCGAAAGATCAATGGAGTGTGCCAACAACGAAAAATAAATTAGACTCGTCACGATTAGTATTACCAAATTTCAATACCTTAGAAATTTTTTTTTTTTACTTTCGTCCCAATTAGTTACTTCTCATAAGAAGCAAACTTCAATACTACTAAAATCAATCATACTCATTGTTAACCAATAACTCATCCTTTATCTTCATCTTTCTATCAAGATATCAACTAGTTAGTATACTACAATCTTATTCTAACCATTATCTTGTTTACCCATATTAAACTTATTTCACTTGTTATTATGAAACCAATACATGTTTATAAAATACACTTTTTTCCATTTAGGTTGGTTATAACTAAACTACTACAAGGTGTGGTGTTATTATTATCATTACTATAATAAAATCTCTTTTTTTTTCTCTTTCCGTCTTAGTTAAATTATTCTAAAATTTTAACTCCACTTAAGAAAATTATTGTAAAATTTCTTTACCCCTTTAAAATATATTATCACATGTTACATAGAAGACTAATCCAATTATTTTCAAGACAACCTTTTTATAACTTACTACTACAACTAAAAAAATGTAAGTTACGATATCATACCATACACTTACAAATTATTTTCAAAACCGTTTCCTATAATTCGCCAGACTTATATACAAGAAAATTTAGTGGTTCGCATTAATAAAAATACATACCCGAATGTAGACACACATCCAAAAGACTCAAAACGTCGTTGGAACTCCATCAAACTCCAGCACCATAAAACACGAACAAACACAAAGTACATTCAAGTTATAATAACTAGTGAACGACCATACACCATAACTTAACACATAGTAGTATATATACATCCGCATATATATACCTATTAAATCACCCATAACATACTCGTTACCATACATGTTAGATCAACCAATCGCGTCATACACTCGTTTTTTTTCTACGAGTAACCACCATCTTACCACAAGGCATAAAACCCATCACTAAAACCAGTCCATATCGTGTGACCCCATAATCACACAACATGACTATAACCCAAAACAATAACACACTCAAAAATATCCATATCGTAGGCAACCGTTACATAAACTCATATACTATACATATACCAATAATCCACATCTCATCATATACAAGCATGCACTAACCCTCTTTCATGCAATCATACTTAGGAACCCATTGAAGTTGTGGTACTTGTATAACTATGTTGGCCACCATACTTATACAATTACCCTTTCCCAATGCACTCCCTCCTATGATGACACTTATAAGAATCAATACAACACATAACACATAAATCCATCAACTCACCTAAGCACATAACCATATAAACAATAAGATCAAAATCTCCAACTAATAAAATAACATAGTCAAACTCTTGGAATACATAAATCCATAGTCTAGCTAAAACAGCATAGACAAAATCCAAAACGAAAACATAATCAATTATAAGTCATGTCGCCCATCAGAATGGAAACACCTTAAAATCCTTCCTACCCATGTACTCCTAGTAACTCGAACCACCACATGATTCTCAGGTACATAAAATAACTCAACAAAAGATAGAAACTACCTTGTACCAAATTATGTACTATAATGTACAATTTAGGCAAAATACAACAATGACTAGCGTGGACGATTATGGTTCAACCCACACTAGTCAAAACCCGAAAAGAAAATAACATGTGGCTAAGTATGAACATACTATGGTTCAATTCATACTAGTCAAAACATCGCAATAAATAACATCCAAACACATCAATTAATATAAAATGCACACATACTCCTATGACGCCTATATGCAGGGACCCTTAAGCTATAGACTAGGTTACTAGACTAGGCAACCTAATTCTCTATAACTATTGTCTCTGATACCATTCTGTCACACCCCACCATGGCGGAATATGGGGCGCGACGTATGGATATTATCACAACATGGCGTGTCTATAGAGATAACTATATGAAATAAGAAATGTCATAAAATGGTGACACAAAAGTCATGACAATATCTCAACAATGCAGGAGTCTAGGTAAGTAGGTAACAGTCCTTCCACTTACCCGAGACAAACAATAACATAAACAAAACAAACATATAGGTGCCAATAGTATCACATATAAAACAATCAAAAGAAACTAAGAAGGAACGAAGATCTCCTTCTAAATGCATTCCTACGCAACTCCAAATCCTAGCCACTTATGTTCTCACGCTTAACCATAATATCACCTGAAAGAGACACTAAAACACGTCAACATAAAGTTGGTGAGAGTCATAGGTTTAGACTCAAACGCCAAAATCATACCATAAGCTATGAATAATAACCAAATCTAAGAAACATATAGACAATATGATACTAACATGCATTAACAACTAATATTCAAGATTTAACAAAACAACCCAAATCCAAGGCTCCCAGCCTTACCAAACACCATAATCCCATAGGCGTCCAAACACCTATGAACCAATCCCAAGGCCCCGCCTTGCCAATATCCCCTTGATACCAATTCAAAATATAAACAATCAAGAATCAACTAGCATTTAATCACATAAGTATGCACACACAAGTCCATCACCAAACGCAAAACATTCACAACATTATTTATAAAAACAAGACAGTGTCTCTTCCATCCCATCTGGAAGTTAAATCATAAAAAGACATGGGACTATGAAACTCACCTGGTTGAGCTTCTCCAAAAGTCCTCGCACTAGCAAAAGCTAACAAACAAAAGCACATAATCAAAACATGAACCAAAAACTAAGATGGCTCATCAACCTATGATGGACATCTAACATCCTCCTATATAAATACCTCATTTATATGCTCTAAGCATCTCATTACACCCCTCTATAAAGTCCTTAACTCATTTTACTTCATAACCCGTCCCGTTAACATTTTACCCAAAACACTCCTGGTTTTAGGTCTCCAAACTATAAGCCAAACACCCACTTAAACATACCCATGATCTCTGTAAAGAAAACCCTATTCCCTTACTTATGTTAGCTAACATCTCCCATTTGCCCCAACCTTGAAGATACTATTAAGGCCACGATATATATATATATATATATATATATATATATATATATATATATATATATATATATATATATATATATATATATATATATATATATATATATATATATATATATATATATATATATATATACTTTTGTCTATCTAGATTTTACTGATTTTGAACATACAAAAAGTTTGTTATGATTAGGGGGTCTTACCCTAACCCACATTCTTATCCCCAATGCAGATACTTCATATAATATATAAACCATCTCCCATGTTCGTTTGAAAGTCCCAATGCAACCCTAAGTACCCCAAACAACCCAAAACTTAAAAAGAAAACAGGCTGATTTCAAAACTGTTTTGACCTCCGACTGTTGTAACCTGTTTTTGACCCACTTCCCTACCTCCAATTTAGTTCTCGTTTCATTCATTGGAAAGCCACTTCAATTAACTTTCCAGGGATACTTGGATCGCAAAATAAGAGTTTGTAAAACTCCCTATATGATCAAAACAATTGACCCTAAATTCTGCCCAGTTTTTAAAAACGGGTTTAATTAAATTAACCTAATTAATTACCCATAATCCCACCAATTACAAGCCCTAACTTATTTAATCATTATAATATCATTAATATACTGTTTTTAATTAAACCATAACCTAAATCCATCATAAGATGATTAAAGAAAACATTAAAACAATTTAATTTAAAAGGGTTATGAAGGTTTTACCTTAAGATTTATGGAAGATGAAAAAAATACTGAAACCCTAAAAAATCTCCTTAAAACCGACGGCCAAAGAACTCCAGGAGAAAAATAATGACTTTTGATTTTGATTAAAACAATATATAGGGTATGGGTGAATCCTAGTCCAACCCATAGCCCACTTTCCTTTTTCTTTTTTTTCTTTGTTTTAGTCGGCCAAACCGACCCTCTATATGTATTTTTTTATTATTTTTTCATTTTTATTATTTAATATTACACTACTAACATAACCTTAATTTACCTTAATTTATTACAACTCCTAAAACCTCCAAAACCTCATAACCATAAAACTAGTCAAATTTACGCGTTTACCGTAAAAGACGTAAAATATACAGTTTTATAAAAACTCTTGGAATTAGAAATAAACTATATAACTAAGTCCTAAATGACTTAAAACCATCCCGAAAAATACCCACATTACTAAACACCTCATCCGAGACCTCTAAATGCTAAACCGTAAATCGTAAAAATACGATTTTCTATAATACATATACGTATATGTAAAACCACTAAATAACACCATCTCATTTCATAGTCACTACCATGTGAGATCATGAACATGAAATCATCTCACATCGTTTCACTCACAAGGTACCTCGTACCGGAAACGATATCCAAACCACAATCTATACACACCAATTAGCATATAAACACGTAAAGACACGTAACTAGCCCAAAATAAAACTAAGTGACGAACCTCAAAACCGCGGTTGTCACAATCGTCGTGATCATTTAAGACAACAATAAAATATAAGAGATACATCTAGGAATAGGGGAGTCTAAGCGAATAAGTAAGCCACATGAGTGAGTGTTAGCTTACTAACTTATAATAACAATGATCTCGTTTTTAAGCTTAGTATGGGGAACGTGAAACATGAGGGTGATAAACATTCATGACAACCAAAGCCCTATTGTAAGTCTTCGATCTCTTAACTTGTTCTTCCTTCTAGCATTTTGTAATTTTCTATCTTTTTAGTTTCCTTAGTGTTTAGTATTTAATAAGGGCCAAGGTAGGTTAATTATGATGGAAAATGTAAATCGTTCTTTGAAATTAATGCATTGCATGAGGGCATTTCAATGGTCAAATGTAGGGGATATAATAAGTGTGAAAACACTTATCCTTTTACCACTTAATTATAATAAAAACGAGACCAAAACGTGTATTATATGTCGTAAAAGTAGAAATTATGCGTGGTTTGTGTTTTTATTGTGTTTTAGGACAAAAATATGAAAAAGGAAGAAAACACGGGCATTCACGGGCTTTTATCGAAGAAAAAAGACAAACGACGAAGTCAAAAGATCAAAAGTGCAAGAAGAACGGAAGTCAAAGGCCTGTTCTGAAGATTTAACGAAGAAAAAGTCTAAAGACGGAAGTTTAACGAAGTCGAAGAAACAAGTCTACTAAAAGAAGAAAATTAGAAGACAAGTTCATTTTATCATTCCACTAATCCCGAGACAAAGTCGAAAAAGACGAGTTATTTAAAAATACTAGAAGACAAAGTAAAGAAAGAAGGAAGCAACACACCACACCTCCCCTCTCCTATAATTACTCCCCTAAAACTTCATAGTAGGGAGTTAGTCATTTTATTTTTAGTTTTCATATCTTTAGAGAGAAGTAGGTCATTCTACTTTCTCCCTCTAGATTTCTTTCATTTTCATTCAAGTTTTAAGCTTTTCAGTTTAATCTTGTATTAGAATCTTTATCTTAAATTAAAAGTTTTTCATAATCTATCTTATTCTACCTTTCTTGTTTTAAACTTGATTTTGATTCGGTTCAAAGTATGTATCTTGTTTCATCTTGATGCTTATTTGATTAAAGTGCTCATCTTGTTGTTCTTATCAATTTCGTACGAATGATAACCTCAATTTTTTGTGCTTATAGCTTATTTCAGCATTAACTTATTTTCTTTTTAGTGTTTTTAAAAGTTTAATCTTTTTAAAGTTTATTTTATAAATCTTGCTTATTTAGTGTTTTGAATGTTTTTGATTTGTGCTTATTTAGTGCTATTTATTATTGATTTGGTTGAGTTTTGGTAAGTTCTTATTAGAAAGTTGCTTATTTGGTTTTTACTTATCTGCCTTTTGTATCCCATCGTAACATTTCTAAGGGTTTTACTTGTTCTGATCGAGTATTGTCATCACATAAGCCTTAGGGTTTCTACTTGCCATCAAATATTACGATCCTTATTGCGATCGTCAATTGCGATTAGTGACTACGATTGTGATTACGATCACGTACTGCGATCGTTGTTGCGATCGTAAGTTGTGATCACCTACTGCGACGCCTAGTTGCGATCTTGGCCACGATCGTTCATTTCGATCCACTTGTCGCGATAGTGGGGTACTATCTAGGTTACGATCGGCTGTTGCGATCACTTGTCACAAACCATCATTGTGATCCTTGTTTCGATCGGGGTTATGATCGTTGGTTGCGATTTGTCCACTTTCCTTGCCTTATTTTTACTTAGTTATTTTTCAAAGTTGATTTCTTTCCCACTAATTTTGTCTAGTTTAATTTTATATAGTCTTGTCTTATTTCATTTTTAAATTTACTTTTTAACTAGACTTAAACTTATTTAATCTCTTTATATTTATTATTTGTCTTAACTCATTTTAGTAGATATAGATAACCAAAAGCTCCCCCTTTTAGTGACCAATTACAATAATTCCACCTTAAACCGTGATCAATTGGATTAGACACCGAGCACGAACGAGTACGTATATGCGCAAAAAGTTACCACATATTATAGCACCTGGAATGTATAAGATGAACACTAGGTCCACTTACACAGGAACATCGTGTTTACCTTAGAATACTAGGAAAACTAATCAACGTATGTCTTCTTCTATAGGAGTAACTCCCACTACTAGCGTCAGCGGACCACAACTTAAGAGCACTAGAATGCAAGATAGAGTCATGCCTAACAATAGTCAAGGGAAGAAGATGGAAGTAGAAGACCACCGTAGGAATTTTAAGTTTTCTAAGAATAAAACGTCTGTAATTGCATGTAATGACAGTTTGAATGTTAAGACTTCGAATGTTGTATTTATTTGTGTTAAATGTGGAAAATGTGTTCGTACTTTCAATCATGATACTTGTGCTTTTAATCATAATAGTGTGAATGCTAGAACTAGGAAGCCTATTCTTGTGCCCACTAGTCCTAGAAAACCCACAATAACTTAGAACCAATCCACAACTCAACCACTTAAGAAACTATGTGCGTTAGAATCCACTACTCTGCGTAAACAAAACATGTTTATAGAAGCTTTATGAGAACATGAGTAGGGCATGTAAACGGGGTTACTCAAGATTTACACCACCCGGATACAAATGGGTACCTACGACTACCACTATTATAATTGGGTCTATGAATGTTAGCTTGCCTTTAGGACTTTCATCTAGGCCTACTAATATTTTGGAACCCACTTCTATCAAGGGCTCCCATTTGTCAAACTATACATTGTCTTCTAATTCTTATGTAGCTCGTCAAAATCATTCTATTCATAATGGACTACGGGTGCACAAAGCACATGACGGGCAATCTCAACCTTATCAGTAACTTCTTGGAGAAGTTTCTAGGTACGGTACGGTTTGGAAATGATCAGTTTGCACCGATACTCAGATATGGAGATTTGGTTCAAGGGAATATCACTATCAAACGGGTTTATTATGTCGAGGGACTGAATCATAATTTATTCTCGGTTGTTCAATTTTGTGATTCGGATTTAGAAGTGGCTTTTTGGAAAACTACTTGCTATGTTAGAGACTACGATGGGAATGACCTTCTTACAGATTCTCGTGGTTCTGATCTCTACACAGTAACTCTTCAAGACACATCTTCAACAAATCCAATTTGCTTAATGGCTAAAGCTTCATCATCTCAAGCATGTTTATGGCATCAACGATTGTCACATCTCAACTTTGACACCATCCACTTGCTTTCGAAGAATGATATTGTGACCGGTCTTCCTATGTTAAAATTCATCAAAGACCATCTTTGTTCTTCTTGTGAGTTGCGGAAAGCAAAACGAAAGTCGTTCAAAATGAATACTACCCCAAGCTCAAAAGGACGATTAGGACTTCTACACTTGGATTTATGTGGTCCTATGCGTGTAGAGAGTATTAATGGGAAAAAGTATATTCTCGTGATTGTTGATGATTACTCTAGATACACATGAACTTACTTCTTAAGGTCCAAAGATGAAACACCAGAGGTTCTCAAGAACTTTCTCAAGATGATACAACGCAATCTTCAAGCTCAAGTCTTAACGGTCAGAACGGATAGGGGTACTGAATTTTTGAATAAGACACTGCAAGCCTACTTTCAAAAAGAAGGCATTGAACATAAAACTTCAATTGCTCGAACTCCTGAACAAAACGGCATTGTAGAAAGACGGAACCATACTTTGGTTGAGGCAGCTCGAACAATGCTTTCTGCATCAAAGTTACCACTATTCTTCTAGGCTGAAGCAATTGCAACCGCCTGTTATACTCAAAATCAATCTCTAGTAATCCCTAGACATGAAAAGACACCTTACCACATCATCAATGGCAGGAAACCTACTGTTATATTCTTTCACGTATTTAGATCTTTATGCTACATTCTTAAAGACGGTGAGAATGTCGACAAGATGAAAGAAAAAGGTGATGCATGTATTTTTGTGGGGTATGCTACATTGTCGAAAGGATATCGAGTTTACAACAAGAGAACAAGGATTATTGTCGAAACAATTCATGTGAACTTTGACGAATTGCCACAAATGGTACTTGATCACAACAGCTCATGTAAAACCCGCATGCTTTTACCATGAACAGTACACTTATGATCGTACGTACAGGATTAAAACTTTCCTTATATAACATGAACACGTATCACGAATATTAATTACAAGAATTATGTACGTGTTATTACACGATAAGTATTAAATACGTGTTAGTAAAGGTTAATTATTAACAATAATAATTATAGTTACGAACATAAAATCATGAACATGAAATCACGAACAGATAATTATGTACTTACGTAATTATTAATACGACGAATGTCGTTACGTACAAGTAATTATAATAACATGAATAATTAATAACTACGTAACACGTAAACACGAACATTTAACACAATTATTATTATTACGTATATTTAAATTAACACGACAAGTAATTACGTACATAATGGTTAGGTTTAACACGTATAAGGATAACTATGAAAATACACGACACTTAAACAACGAATACACGAAATATTTAACTTGTCGCGGGAATAACTAAGAAGATTAATAGGGGTGTGGTGTTGGGCCGACGTCCAAAAAGAAGGAAGTGCGCTCAAGGCCCACATGGGCTCCAAACCGTATAACAAGAATAAAAAGGATGGGGGATTTGTTTTTTTCTTTCAGTCGACACAAACACCACAAACAGGAAACCCTAAAACAAAATAAAAACAGCCGTATATTTTTGTTTCTTCTTCTTTTGTCTTCCTTGCTGCCGTCGACCAACACCAAAAGAAACAAGATCAAACGTGGTTTTGAATCCAGAAGATCATAGATGATTCATGTTTTGTTATTCCTAAACCCTAAAAGCATGTAAGAAACCCTAATCTTATTTCTTCGTGTTTCCTATTGATTTTGTTAATTAGTTAAAACCCTAATCTATAAAAAACGTGATAAAACAAAAGAGATTAAGGGGGAAATCATTGTAATGTTGTTGTGTTCTACTGCACCCAAACCGAGACCATCCACGGTCTCGGTGGTGAAAGTCAGTCACCAGCCGTAACCCTAGATGGGTGTTGGCTGGGTTTTTGTTTAGACGGGAGCAACTCAAACCCCAACAGGGGTGGTGGTTTGTGCTACCAGTGGGAACCCCGCAGGGGTGTTTATTCTAGCAGTAGCAACCGAGAGCCTCACAACTCTCGGTGGGAAATTTATAGCAAGCAGGGGAAACCGGCTACTGCCGGTGGCAGTAGCTTAACTGCCACAGGTAACCGGCAGAGTTAAGGGGGTGTTTGGCTATGGGGTTATTAAACAGTTAAGGACCGTTTGGCTGTGGATTTCAAGAAAGGTTAAGGGGCTGTTTGGTTCGGCTTATATGTAAATACAACACGAGTTTCACGGGTTAACAAGGGTTCAAGTTATTTTTTTTATATGTTTAATTAGCTTTATATGTATACTAATTACAAGGTAATTAAATTAATAAATCATGACTTATTATTACAAGATTAGTTAAAATTAATTTAACATGCTATGTAATTAATTTAATTAAAACATGGACTTAGGTTTATTATTATCAATTCGTAATACATGATTTTAACTTAAGTATTTTATTATTTAATTTAGACTATAGTAATTTATTAATTATTAAACATGACTTATAATTAATTAATTATCATGACTTAGGTTATATTAATATTAATACATGTTTTAACCTAAGTATATTATACACTTAATTTAATTAAATCATGTTTATATTTAATTAAATCTTATAACCTATAGTTTATGTAATTTAAATGTTATAATTAATAAACTATATTATTTAATCCCATGACTTAGAATATTAATCAGTAAAACTTAAGCTTATCTTTTTAGCTTATAATCCAGCTTAATTCTATTTATGGAAACTTTCTATTTTTAGAAACTTATCTATTTTATGAAGTAAATCTTTTTTTTGGAAACTTTCTATTTTTGGAAACCTTCTATTTTAAGAAACCTGCTATTTTTAGAAAGTTACTTATTATTACACAACAAGTATAATAATACAAGAAATACAACTAATACTTACTAAGAATATACAGAATACATGATAAGCACAATATAACGTTAAAGTCAGTAAAACAAGACATGAACATATAAAACAAGCTAAAACATGATATAAAACCAGTTACGTACTCAGTAATCAAGAATACTTATACATGTATCCTATGTATGCAGCATTAGGTGAGATCGAAGTAGGAGTCTCTTCCGTTCGTCTTCTTCGTTCACTGGACTTAAGGTACGGATTCTCCGTCCTTTCAGTATGGAAATTCTTCCTTATTAGGATTTCCCGTATGCAGCCAACTGTTTTCCCCAGTATATGTTTTATATGTTTTTGAATTGCTTATGTTTAATTAGATACCTAAAGCCATATACATGCATGACCAGTTTCACCTAGTTATGGAGGTACCATAAGCATAACACTGGAGGCACCAGTGTTATGACTCCACCACGACGGAGTGATAGCTTGTGGCGTCCCTTTCAGCTTTTGGTCATATTATCATTATCAGGTGGGGCGTATGGGTGCATCCTTGTTTACATGTTTTCAGCAGATTATTAAGTTGAATGTGGTGTGTGTCTTGCATCCTTCACAAGGAGCTGATCCCTCCTACCCAAACAGTTATATTAATTAGAGGCAGCCCATCTAATTTGCATGACGAGGTCACCCCTCCATGTATTCATGATCATTGATATTTCATAACCTATATTGGCTAATGGTAAACATGTTAAACAGTTCTTATAAGATAAACATAATGCTTTTCAAACTATAAAACCAGTTTTACTAAGTTATACCAGGTTTTCCAGGACTTATACATTTCCGCTGCTATTAAGTCTTTATTATGTTTCAGTCATTCATACTATGTCTATATCCGTGCACTGAGCGTTTTGCTCAGCCGTTACTTTCTTTTCCATGTCCCAAAACGGCAGGTACTCAAGGAAAGACTCGAGCATTTGGAGGACGTGCATAGGATGGAAGCTGCCATAGATTTCTTCTCCTTCTGCCTTCATATACTTATGCTTGATTAGTCTTTCATTTATTTCTTTTACTTTATTTATGTTTTGGGCCTATGTTTGGGGACCGATGTTTGATTCCGGTTTTCCCTATGGTCATGTATGTTTTACTACATATTACCTTGTATGCTTTGATGACACGCTATAATCACGCGTAACGGTCCACTTATCAAAGTGGGGTGTTACAATTATGGTATCAGAGCTGATGACGTATAGTGCCCAGCCGGGTCATAAACCCGGCCAACGGGTACTACCCGTATCCGGCCCATTACTGATGGGTGGGATTCATGTTATTTAAGCTTATTGGCTTAGATGAACAGTAACCGCACACACGTGTGCGGCCCACGGCCAAGCATGGCCGATACAGGGTTAGACAGAATCATACTCTTACTATGATTAGGATTTACTCCAAAGAAGAGGAAATTTACTCACCATAATTAGAAGATAACAATCAACCAAATTCTGGTACTTATCCTTTCCTTGGGGCTGAAGCATCAGTGATAGCCCATTAAGCTTTCACTGCCTATATAAGGAACCCCCAAGAGTTCCACAAAGGTATTATATTCTACACTCTCACATCTCATCTGATTCTCATAACCCTAACCGATTACTTACTCTCACGCCGGAGTCTAATCATGGGATACATTCCTACGGTAAGCCTAACGCGTGTTGTTTTAGTGTGCAGGATCCCAACCAGATAATTCACTTGGTGCAGGAGCCGGAGTCCAGCCAACCCGAATTAAGCCTAATTCGGGTCTAGCAAGGATCACCCAACTTTTGTATCAACAAGTTGGCGCCATCCGTGGGACCATTACACTAAGCTAGAGCAAATCTCATCACAATCTCTCAATGACGAAAGGACATCCGCAAGGAAACCCTAGGAACACAAATCCTGGGGACCGGAAGTCCCCAGGGGACGGAATACTCATTCCCAACCGATCCCCTAGTAACCAAACAGGCGGACCGAATAACCGAAGTGGTCTTCAGTCCATGGGTATGACAAGCACGTTCGCTGTCACCCCACCACCTACTTCAACCTT
Organism: Glebionis coronaria; assembly: GCA_025667525.1. Taxonomy (NCBI): domain Eukaryota; kingdom Viridiplantae; phylum Streptophyta; class Magnoliopsida; order Asterales; family Asteraceae; genus Glebionis; species Glebionis coronaria. The sequence goes on from CM046878.1 coordinate 318,129,719, forward strand.
GGATAACCCTGATCCAGGGAGTGCGCCCAACCCCCCTAACAAGGAGCCGCGTAGACCATCGACTGAGGAAGAAGTGGAGGTCGAACCACTTAGTAAGGAAGATCTCACTTGAGTTCTCACGCAGAACTTCGAGAGGATCGTCCCAGGAATTGCATCCAGGTTGAACTTAGGGAGGGACTTCTAATCTAGGCTCAACTTTGGCAGTGCCGGACCGGGCACCTCTCCTCAAACTCAAAGGAAGCGAAGGACACGACCCCAGGAGCGAAACCTTTTTGAGGAAACTCCCCAACCTAGGAATGTGTTAGAACGCATAGGGGATCGTATTATGCAGGAACTACTACAGTGTCGTGAGGAATGAGAGAGGTCTGACGGTTCACCCAAACGACCAGATATGGAGCTAACCAGAACTAATCGCCGCACAAGCGTGTGGGGCATAATGAATATCGGGAAGAAGGCTCCTAGCTCTTCTCACAAGAGCGATCCTCAGCCAAAGAATAGGGCACCGCCCCTTCTCCCGGTCCATCAGGAGAGGATTCGGATGACCATCCACCCAAGCATCGTCGGCCCAGGCGTACTCCTCCACCGCCACCAGACAATGAAGAGTACTACGACGGCCCCTACTCTCCCGAGTCGGAAGCAAAAGATTTCTCCCTCCCATGGTGTGATCCTAATCTCACCCGTCCATGGGTTGATCCCAGGGAAGATCCTTTTACCCTCCGTATACGGAATTACTCCGAGGATACAAAGTGTCACATGCCAGCGTGTGTCAAGACCTATGATGGGACTGGTGATCCGGATGATCACCTAAAGATATTTGACACGCATGAGAAAATTGAACGATGGCCCATGCCTATATGGTGCCAAATGTTCAATTCAACCTTGATCGGCAATGCTCGTGATTGGTTTGAGGGACTTCCTCCTCGAAGCATTGATAGCTTCACGGAACTGCGTACTGCGTTCAAGAACAATTATACTCAGCGAAAGAAGTATAACAGGGACCCGGTCTCACTGGCAAGCGTCAAGCAACAGCCTGGGGAATCTACAGAGGCCTTCACCGAACGCTTCATTGACGAGTGCACGCGCACAGAGACAATGCCAGAACTTCTGAAAATTTCCTATTATATGCACGCCATAACAGACAGGGAATTAATCAGACGTCTCAATGACAACTGACCGGAGAGGTATGATGACCTTATGGAAAGGGTCAGGAACTTCATAGAGGGAGAAACCGCGGTAGCCGCGACCTACCCTTCAAAAGGAAACAACTATCGATCGAACGACCAATTTAGGAGACAGTCGGGCGGTCAAAGCAACCAGAGCAGTAGGAGGAGCTCGGACTACAAGAGCCAAAACAAAGGAGGACGGTCGGAGGACAAATTTACCCCTCTAAAGATGTCCTACAGGGAGATCTTGCTAACAGAAGGGGCCAACTTCCCGAGACCTCCCCCAATGACAACCCCGGTGGACCGTCGTCAAGGAAATCACTTTTGCGAATTCCACAACGACAAGGGCCACGACACGGAGGAATGTATCCAGCTCAAGAAGCACATTGAGTCATTGATCAAGTCAGGCAAACTCAAACATTTGGTCAAGGATTTGAAGGATGGAAAGGAAAACAAGAAGTATGACAAGAAGGATCCTCAAAAGGACAAACCTTTAACTATATACATGATCCAATCCAGACAGCGCCGCACAAGGCAGAAAATTAGTCCAAAATTTTCTCGCGGCAGAGAAATCTCATTCCCTCCCATCACGGCAAGTGATGTTGCCGATGCACCTCTCATGATTGAGATAAGCATTGGAACACACAATGTCCGCCGTATGTATGTGGATGGAGGGTCATCAGCAGAAGTACTATACGAACACTATTTCGTACAGTTACAACTAGAAATAAGAAGCCAATTAGTACCGGCCACTTCGCCGCTCATCGGCTTTAGTGGAGACACCATCTAGCTAATAGGACAGCTGCATCTGCTTGTAACCATTGGGAATGAAGAGCATTCCACCATGGCGTGGATGAACTTTATGGTGATACGCTCACACTCTCCATACAATGGGATCATAGGCAGACCAGGTATCCTGGCCATACGGGCAGTACTCTCCACAGCTCACGAAATGATTAAATTCCCTGTGGGAGGAGGAATTGTCACTATCTATAAAACAATCATACCAGCATCCGAGTGTTATGCTGTGACAACACCGATTCCACCTGTTCCCCCCATGGATGGATCACCACCTCCTAATTGGAAGGTGGCAATCCATCCTGATTATCCGGAACAAGTGGTATCCATAAGGGGAACACTCTCAGATAGCGGCAAGAGGGGCATGTGCTCTCTCTTAAAAGCAAACTTAGATGTATTCGCATTGGAGCCCAAGCATATGACGGGCGTACCGCGTGCGATAGCAGAACATAAGCTCCAAATCCGCCAGGGATATCCTCCCGTTAAGCAAAAGAAGCACGGTCAGGCACCAGAACGCAACCAGGTAATATTGGATGAAGTACGGAAATTGGTGGATGCAGGGATCATGCGCGAGGTATACTACCACGAGTGGTTATCCAATCCCGTCATGGTTAAAAAGCATGATGGGAGCTGGCGCATGTGCGTGGACTTCACAGATCTGAACAAAGCCTGTCTACAGGACTGCTATCTGTTACCAGAGATTGACTGGAAGGTAGAATCCCTATGTGGATTGTACAAGGGATACCACCAGATCCAGATGGCGGAAGAGGACGCAGAGAAGACGGCGTTCCATACTAGTCAAGGCGTATACTGTTATACAAAAATGCCATTCAGACTAAAGAACGCCGGGGCAACATATCATCGGCTTGTTGAAAAAGCCTTTGACTCACAGATAGGCCGCAATCTTGAGGTCTATGTTGATGATTTAGTCATCAAAAGTCATACGGAGGATGCACTTCTCCGTGACGTCCAAGAGACGTTTGACACCTTGAGGAGGACTAATATGAAACTGAATCCAAAGAAATGCATGTTTGGGGCAACTGAAGGGATGTTCCTTGGATATATGATTGATCCAAATAGAATCAAGCCTTGCCCGAAAAAGACGGACGTGGTAATACAGTTACCATCTCCTCAGACACGGAAAGAGGTGCAATCATTAAATGGTAAGTTGGCCGGGCTAAACAGGTTCTTATCGAAATCCGCGGAGAAGTCACTCCCCCTATTCAAAACACTCAAGAAGTGCATCAGGAAGGGATATTTCCGGTGGACAAAGGAAGCGGAGGAAGCTTTTGGTCAGCTCAAGCAACACCTCGCATCTCTTCCCATGCTAGTGCCCCCGACCCAAGGAGGAGCTCATCATGTATCTGTCAGCCACACATGGAGCAATAAGTGCGGTACTCATGACGGATAGGGACACAGTCCAAACTCTGGTCTACTTTATCAGTAGAACACTACAAGGGCCGGAGTTGAATTATTCTTCCATGGTGAAATTGGTTTTGGCATTAGCGTTTGCTACAAAACGGTTACGCCGGTACTTTCAGGCGCACCCAATTGTGGTTATTACTGATCAACCAATAAAACAAGTCATCTCCAGACCAGATGTGGCCGGTAGGCTACAGAAGTGGAGCATTCTATTGGGAGAGCATAACATCTCTTATAGACCAAGGACGGAAGTTAAAGGCCAAATCTTGGCAGATTTCTTGATAGAGAAGCCGGATGAGGAGGGACTGGTCGTACAACGAGAGGAAACTCCAGCAGAACCATGGCTATTATTTACGGACGGATCTTCGTGTACGGATGGATCGGGAGCTGGTCTCATCCTTACGAATCCGGAAGGAATGGAGTTTACATACGTCCTGCGCTTTGAGTTCACAGCCACCAATAATGAGGCAAAATATGAAGCGTTGATTGCGGGTTTAAAAATCACCCCTAGAATGGGAGTCCACAACCTTGAGGCCTACGTGGACTCACGGCTTGTCGCGAACCACATTCTAGGGGGTTACGTAGCCAAGGAGGATAACATGGTTCGATACTTAGAGAAAGTCAAGTCACTCATCGCTGCTTTCAGCAAGTTTTCTATCAAGCAGGTACCAAGAGGTGAAAACAAGAAGGCGGACGCTCTTAGCAAGATCGCGTCTACAAGTTTCGCCCATTTATCCAAGCAAGTCTTGGTAGAAATATTAAAGGAAAAGTATATAACGGAAGGGGAAGTCGTAGCTATAGTTGAGGAAGATGGACCTACATGGATGACCCCGATCATCAACTATTTGACTAATGAAACCCTTCCGGATGAGGAAAAGGCGGTACGACGTATCAGAAGGAAGTCGCAGCACTTCGAGCTTCGAGAAGGTATTCTTTACAAGCGCTCTTTCTTACAGCCGTGGTTGCGGTGTGTTGGGCCACGCCAGGCTACTTATGTGATCAGTGAGATACATGAAGGGTTATGCAGCATGCACGCGGGCCCCCGATCTATAGTAGCTCGAGCTCTACACACAGGATATTATTGGCCTACTATGCATAGGGATGCACGCGACATGATTCGCAATTGAAGTGATTGCCAAGTGCACAGACCAGTACCACGACATCCGCTGCAGGAACTGACACCCATTACATCCCCATGGCCATTCTATAAGTGGGGGATTGACATTGCATGACCTTTCCCCGTAGCTGCAGGGGGAGTTAAGTTCTTGATTGTCGCAATGGACTACTTTACACGCTGGATAGAGGCTAAGGCAGTTAAATCCATCACAGGCAAACAAGTTAAAAAGTTTGTTTGGGAGAATATCGTGTGCCGTTTTGGCTTACCAGGAGAAATCATCTCGGACAACAGGAAGAAGTTCGTGGATAATCCATTCAAGGAGTGGTGCGCAACATTGAATATCACGCGGCGCTTCGCATCCGTTAAACATCCGCAGACAAATGGTCTTGTAGAACGAGCAAATAGAAGCTTGGGTGAAGGCATTAAGGCACGCTTGGATGAACGAAGTGCCAAATGGGTAGATGAACTGCCACATGTTCTATGGGCACATAGGACTATGATTAAAACAGCCAATAGGGACACTCCATTTGCATTGGCCTACGGCACTGAAGCTGTCATACCAGCAGAAATCGGAATGCCTACCATCCGCACAGCGGAGGTTAATGTCGTCACAAACGACGAGCTGCTCCGGATCAATCTGGACTTTTTGGAGGCAAAAAGAGAAATAGCGGCTATCAATGAGGCCAAGTCCAAGGCACGGATGAAGGCTTAAAATGACGCCAAGGTTAAAGTTGTTTCTTTCCGACAGGGAGATTTTGTTTATCGTGCCAACGAGGCAAGTCGAGCGGAGAATACAGGAAAGCTGGGCCCTAAGTGGGAAGGACCGTATGAGGTTACGGAAGCCTTAGGACGGGGCGCGTACAAGTTGCGTGACATGGATGGCCGCGACCTGGAACGCACATGGAATATCTGCAATCTTAAAAGGTGCTATCTTTGAAAAGCTACGGCTTCCGCAGGGACACTTCGTTATATCTGGCTTCAATGAAGATCCATGTGCTCTCTTTGTTTTGTTTTTTTTATGCTTTCTAGGTTCCCTTTGTTTTTAGGATTTCCCATTCTTGTCAAAACAAAAAATTTAAACGTTCTAATAAAATGTCGTGGTGCCTAGCTAGCTCCACGGCTCGTTCTTGTGCAAATTATTGTCTTATTTTATAGATTCTATGAACAAATTATTGTCGTATAGATCTAGTTGTTATTACTATAATGTGATTTCTCTTATTCATATGCATTCATTCAATACCGTACATGTACTATGCGCCTCCAGGCGGGGTAAGAGGATTAAGTGAACCTAATAATTCAACTTGTCGCATAAGAGAGATGCAACCCCAGTGACGCGGATCATGTATCCTTACTAGACACCTTACTCACAAGAGGTTGTGATAAGTTTCCATATGCCGCGCTCACATAGTGCCTTGCATGGTAAAGACGCACGCCGCACGTCTAGTAAAACATAGACTTGGTTTTATTCTAGGTAAGACGTGACACGTCATGCGACACAGATATATGATATCTAAAAAGAATATAAGCAAGTTTCCAGTTCTCAAAATTGCCGTGACCACCACGGACTTATAAATATTATTCTAAATGTTCAAAATGATGTTAAGAAAGGATAAAATGCCGTGGACATCCACAGACAAATATTTAGGTTACATACCAAATTATCCAGGAGTTATAACAAATTTAGGAGCACCCTACATGGGGGGGGGGGGAGAAACCTACCTATCTCCCATTGCTCCTCAGCTAGGCGGGGAAATACCTCACCATGTTCCTTCCGTTCCAGAGCTTGAGCCGCATTCATCTCCAGCACCTCGCTCAATGACTGTTCACCAACTACGATCCTGGTAACGTCTTCATAAATAGGAAGGGTGAGTTGGCTGGGGGAGGGAGTAAAGGGAGTCTGGGAGTGTCCCTCGTCCTGAGAAAAGGAACCAAGACTTAGTTTCTCCATAATCTCCTTGTTAGATGCATCTTTTGTGGCTTCCAGCTCAGCCAAGAAGGGGTAGTTGAGATCCCGCATAGCGGCCATAGAGGCAGTCATCTTTTCAGCGGCTCTAGTGTTGAAGAGGGCATGCTTTGTGAAGTTTTGTTTCTTCCTTTTTAGCTCTGCGACCATGACCATCCCCTCATGACGACCATGATCGATGCCATCCCACAGGAGGTCTGCAAACTGTTGAACGAATTTTGGGGCCCCCAACACCTTCGTGACGACCAAGCGCGTCCCATGACCCACCATCCACCTGCGGCCGGCAATGGCTGCTAGTAGTTGGGGGTACAGCACATCATCACGTTCGGAGGTAAGGGCATTCACCAGTATGTCTTTTTTGGTGAACGACTCCTTCAATTGTTCTGCCACGACCTTCTCATGAGAAAGCTCCTCTTTCAGTTTCTCCTCACCCTGGATCAACGTATGTGCGTCTTCAAGCTTTTTTGTGAGAATGGACACTTGGTCAGAGGAGGACTTAGCCGAAGCTTCTACCGCGGTAACCTATATGTGATACGTCAAGCATTAGAATGTAGAATAGTGTGACGTAGGCGTGATGTGGTGCGGATACATACCTTAGTTGTTGCAGCCTCAAGTTCAGTCTTAAGCTCGGATACACGTTGGTCATGAGCATTGGCGTGTGTTGCTTGTTCTTTAATAGTAGCCTCGACAGTAGCAAGCTGGGACTAGAGGACGGCAATCTGGGCCTCATTGTCTTCAATCATCTTCTCTCTTTGACCAACTTTCCTCTTCAAGGAATCAACATGCTCTAAGGCAGCCTCAAATCTTACCCGTATGGAAGTACCCATGGCCATTTGGTGAACCAAGGCACCATTGTATTCATCCATCAGATCCACATGGTTTAGTGCGTTTACATCCCTTACCAGTCCAGGAGGGATGAAGTTATTGAGATAATCACGGCATTCTTTGGCCTGTCTCATCCGTGAAGCGGTGGTGATCTTCCAGTCGGGGTTGAACTGTGTTTGAGGGTCGGACGCCGGGACTTCTTGAGAAGTTGTGGGGGTACCTTCCTCAAAGGCGGGCCAGATCTGGTCGCGGCCCTGTGTGGGGTAGGTTCCTTCTCCTTCTCATTCTCTTTCTCCTTCCCCTTCCGTGCGTCTTGGGGAGGTGCGACACCAGCTTGTTCATCCCTGCAAACAACAATTGGAATAAGTATTAAATATTGTTTATGGAAGTCCGTACCTTTTACTTGGATAATGGATGTTTTGACCAAACATATACGATAGACTTACATATTGGTTCTTTCTAGTTTTGATGTAGTGGGGGGACTTGAGTGACTGGCTCGGCATTGGTTAACGGCACGTCTGGGTCCGCGGGTGCAGACCGCACCGTCTCAGAGGCTTTGGTGGTGCTCTCAACAAACTGATAGCGGGGGTGATCCTCGCGCAGCTTTTTCGGAGGGGCATTGTGTTCCCCGACCTCAGCCTGAGCAACTCTTCTTACCCGCTTGTTCTTCCTACGGGTTCGCTTGGGGGCGGGCTAGGCTTCCTCTTCTTCTTCCTCCTCCTCTACTTGTTGCACTTCCTCCTCGTCATCGCCCAAAATTTGGCGAAGACTGGAGGTGGTCCTCTCAATGTTGTCACCTTGCTCTTCCCCGTGTACGGGGGTAGCGGTCTTAGGCGGAGAGGAGGGACCGGCTTCATCCTCCAGCATCAGGTTGCACCGTCTTCATTGTCAAAGTCCACGGGGGTCCTTACGAGTGTTGTCTCTTCTTCATCAGAATGGGGGTCTGGTACGGCTGCTAGGGCGACTGTCACGTTCCGGGTATGCTCGAGGAGGGGTAGTTCATTCCCACGTCTAGGACGGGCTCCCTCTGGAATAAGTTTTGGATCACCATGACGAAGGATTCCAAAGAAGTTCATTTCTGCCAAAACAAACAAACTATGTTAGTTATAGCCAATAGGTCTATGTACGTCTTTGATGTGCGGATACTGTACCTACCTTTACCACGCCTCCTCCAAAACACAGGATATCTGTTGGATGAGCCGAAGTAATTGCGGCTAATCCCTAGCAAACAAAGGAATGATTCGGGTAGATTCCTATGCAACCCTGTCCTATTCCTATCTATTTCTTGGGAATGTTGGGGATTATATGTACTGGCGCGCGGAGGAGGGTCAAGAGATAATCTATGATTAAAAACGAAATCAGCCGGCCACACTATTGAGTCGATGAAAAAGTAATGGTCGTACTAATTTTTCAGCGAATCCATGGCCTTATTATGGGCTGTGGGGCTGTTTGGGGATCGTTTCTTAAAGGAAAGCCAACCATTTACTAAACTAGGGGTATAAAATAGCCTGAATAACTCTACGGTAGGAGGGATTCTTCTTGCGCGACAAAGTATTTCAAACTAGCTAATCTTACATGCGCCTATACAGTGTAGTTGGGTGATATGTACGTCATAATATCCTAAGAGATATACGAGGAAACGAGTGAAAGGAATGCGGTAGTTGGTCGCATCGAACAGACGAGTGTATAGGCCAATCTTTCCCTGGGGCGCCTCAGTTATGAGGTCACCTGCACCAGAGAGAGAAGGGTGTAGGTTGCTAGGAATGAAGAAATCAGTGCAGAGGTGCTCCAATTTCTCCTGGGTCATTACGTTGAGCACGAATCCAATAGAGGGGTTGTTTCTTTGAGCCATTACTAAATAAAAAAGATAAGGGCGTGGTATTCTAACCTGCGTAGGAAGGGATCCGTGCGTAAGAAGGTGGTGATAAGAAGGAAAGCTTTAATGGCAGAAATAAAGGAAAACATTGTGTGTTACACACAACCGTGGGGGCGACTTACTTATATGGTTTCCTTGGAAGTCATGGTTTGTTGGATGCATGACGTGTTCGCTAGTATCCTAAATCGTGTGGTTGGGATGTAAGTGGCAAGTGAACAGTCAGGTGGGACCCACGGGTCACTTCTGACTCAGCTGTTTACGCCGCTCGAGGTTCTGACTGTTTGCACTTTGTTAGTCAATTGACAGGTGAACAGTCAATTGTGTCGGGATATGCGGTCTTACGTAAGACCATATTCAATGCTACATTTAATTTGTCTCGATCGTCACGTGCGGCTGAGGTATCGTTGGAGTAAAATCCTAATAATGTTGCCACGTGCGGTCAAAACAATTTTTTTGAAAAATTTGTCATTCCCGAAAAGATCTTTCTTGGTACGTCCAGGGAGCATCTTGTTAGTCTAGATATTCCGCCTACGGTTGTAACAACTAGAATGGGGGGACATGATGACGTATATTCCCCAGCCGGGTCATAAACCCGGCCCACGGGTACTACCCGTATCCGGCCCATTACTGATGGGTGGGATTCACGTTATTTAAGCTTATGGGCTTAGATGAACAGTAACCGCACACACGTGTGCGACCCACGGCCTAGCATGGCCGGTATAGGGTTAGACAGAATCATACTCTTACTAAGATTAGGATTTACTCCAAAGAAGAGGATATTTACTCACCATAATTAGAAGATAATAATCAACCTAATTCTGGTACTTATCCTTTCCTTGGGGCCGAAGCATCAGTGACAGCCCATTAGGGTTTCACTGCCTATATAAAGAACCCCCAAGGGTTCCACAAAGGTATTATATTCTACACACTCACATCTCATCCGATTCTCATAACCCTAACCGATTACTTACTCTCACGCCGGAGTCTAATCGTGGGATACATTCCCACAGCAAGCCTAACGCATGTTGTTTTAGTGTGAAGGATCCCAACCAGATAATTCACTTGGTGCAGAAGCCGGAGTCCAGCCAACCCGAATTCAGCCTAATTCGGGTCTAGCAAGGATCACCCAACTTTTGTATCAACAAGAGCCAAGGCTTCGACCTGTAGGCTCAAAAACTTGACATGTGACTAGTGGGTAGTCACCAGGAACTTCCTAAGTCAACGCTTGTTATTTCACGTATTGATGTGTTCAGCGCATTGTTGTTTTAACCTTGATGTTTTTAGCACCTTGATGTTAACCTTGATGTTTTCATCGATTGTGTTTTACTAATATGGACTGAACAACCGTCATCCATACTTAGTTACATGTCATTGTTTTATGCACGATGTCCCTTGTGAACTGTGACTAATATGAACTGAACCCCAAGAGTTCATAATTGGTCACATAAATTTTTTTCTGTTAAGTTCTAAAGTTGAGTTTTAGTCATTTATTTCATGTATCATTGTCACAGTAATTATGACTAAGTAATGGTTAGTACAGGACTGGCCCTATTTAGTCGCATGTGCTTTTATCGAAACTTTTAACTTTGGGACCGACCCATAGGCGTCCCCTCGCCATGTCTTTTGTTTTGGGACCGACCCATAGGCGTCCCCTCACACATATAAAAGTTGTTATAAACTGCATCATGCATTCATGTACTGTTTTTCATGCATAAAATTTTTCTCATGATTTATTGGCATAAATTTTTTTCATGTCCCCTTATAGGTTACTATGTTTTTATGTCAAGTATGTTTTTATACTGTCATGGTTAACTTCAGCATCATGTTGATTATGTTATACACTCCTTAATGTTAAGTTGTTTCATGTTTATTCATGATGATTTCATCTTCATGTTGATTACGTCTTACATCTCTTTTGTTGCTTATGCTTTCATGCAAGACACAGTTGGAATTCATTACATCCTGCTTTCATGATAGTCATCGTTGGTTTTCATTAATCATGCTTTCTGGAAAATCACCGCTGTATTTATTAACCACACGTTAGCGTTTCTCTATGCAACCAGAATGAAGTATATACTGGCATTGCCATGTTATCATGATGGTCTTTCTAAACGTTTAACTAATTATTTTCCTTTAAAACCATGTTAGATGATTGAACCTATACCGATCATTTCATGTGCATTCCATGTGTACTCTATGTACCGTATCCCATGTGTGTATTTCCACTTGCTGATACTCTACAAATTGTTGATGCCGCTCATAGCTTGGAGATGTTACTAAGGTTGATGTTGCTGATGTTTGGAGACGCTGCGAGATGCCGATGCTGTTCACAACCTGGAGATCTCATAAGACGAAGACAAAGGTGTTAGATCAAAGCAATCGGACGAGAAGATGCTTCACCACCAGACGATTTCCATCAATCATTGTCCCAAATTCTTAGTTACATGTTACACGTCATTCAGTTGTTGTTTCAGTCATATGAGTGAAGACAGCTACCAGCCGGCCAATCAGCTGAATAGTTACATGAATCAGAGTCATGGGAATGACCGTCATGGAACTGACAGACAAGACGATAGTAACCACTACTATGACTACAACTATACTAGCAATCGCAATCGAAGCTCCGGCCACGGACGTGATTAGAGATACAAAGGATTAGTAGTCCAACCGACCAGCTAATTCTGGCATAATAACCTAATATTCGTAGTTCTATTCGTTTCACATCTCGAGACACATGTCAAGACATCAGTCAAGATACATGTCTCACGTATACTCTCTGAAGACTCATGTTAAGACACCAGTCAAGACACATGTCACGCTTCATTTCCAAGACATGAGTCAAGACACATGACTCACGTCCAATTCTTGAGCATCCCTAAGATTTTCAGGGTACCCTCTAAAGGGTATATCCATTTGTTGTGCCATGTATTAATCAAGCCACAAGATATTCAGTACCATCACCGGCGTATCTGTGATATCTGTCACGTTTACTCGTTGACACTTTCATTTCTTGCACCCATATTTCATATATTCATGACCATAAAGGATGCCATTCGTATCCCCCATGTATACGAAGGTTTCCTTCAGCCTAAGGATGAGATCCAAAGTTGCTAACGCATTACCTCGGACAGATGCGAGTTGAATTTAATCCTAATCATGGACTATAAACAGCACACCCTGCTACGATTCATGATTTTGTATAGTAATGTTCAAGCTCCTGAATACATTCAACATGGTTTTCCATCAGGAAAATCTGTACAAATTATCTATGCCTTCCAAGCACATGCTTTGTTATCTATGACTGCTAAATTTTCTAGTTCTCAGTTAAGACACGACCACTGAAGTTCCTCACACGCATAACCAGCCGATTATACCAAAATCTTACCATACATTCAAGAAGAACCTTCAAGGAGAAGGAAGGTAACATGAGATTATGTGTCGACTGTCACACCCCACCATGGCGGAATATGGGGCACGACGTATGGATATGATCACAACAATAGCGTTTCTATAAAGATAACTAAATGAAATGGAAATATCATGAATGGTGACACAATGTCATGAAGATATCTCAAACAATACTGGCGTCTAGGTAAGTAGGTAACAGGTCTACCTCTTACCAAAGACATACAATTAACAAATAACAAACATATAGGTGTCTACAAAGTATCACTTATTTAAACATAAATAAAGAAAAGAGGAAAGGTGTTAATCCCATTTAATCCATAACACAAGATTCTAGAGAGAGAAAGAGTAGAAAAGTAGAGAGAGAAACAAGAGAGATGGTGGAAGGTTTTCGTTTACTAGAGAGAGAAAGTAAAATGAACCAACACCCTCTTCCACACATGGAAGAGGGTATATATACCCTTGGCTTGTTGGGTCGTGGGTTTAAGTTACTTGGGCCGGGCTTGGCTTTGTTTTGGGCTTACGCCCCTAACTTATACAATATTAGCTTAAAGTCCAAGCCCGGTTTTCCCGACTAACCTATTACAATACATGACCAATAACGACTAAGATGACCTATTAAATTCTTGTTTGACTATATAAAATATACGGCTAACAATCTCCCCCAATGTATCGGTCATCTTAAAAAGCTTAAAAAGCATAAGATGATTGAGTGAATACATTCTTGTAGAGGAGATCTTCCTGCTTTGGTCTTGTATCTTGGTCTTGATCTTGTTTGTAACGGTTTTGTTCCTTCATGCTTTTGTGATCTTTATATGAGCCTTTGTCATTTGACTTTGAGTGCTTGAGATCTTCAATCTATTCTTGATAGTGTTCATCTTGAGCTCTTGTGACAAGATGACCTATTACATTCTTACATTCTTAAGTATCTTGAATATCGCCATCTTGTGCTCTTGTGACTTCTGAATCGACATCGGTTACACAGCTACGCCACCTTCTTGATATGCAGCAACATATATGGACACGGATAAAATGGATTTGAACATTTCATCCTAACTCGGTAGCATTTTACCTCCGGTCGGTGAAGACCGTTTAGACGGTATTAGATACCGTACCTGTGATCGGGTAGATTCGATTAAGAATCTCCTTGACAGGGCTTCCCGGCGGTAGTAGCCAGTTCTCTTTACTCGACCGTCTCAAAGTAGACTGCGAACGTAAAGAGTGAATCATAAGGATAAATTATCCGTCTGATTAGAGTCGTCAATTCAAATTTCCTGGAACAAGTTTGATTCTAAAAGAATCGCACCATTGTTGCTTTCCAGTTTGTCACAAGCTTGATTCATAGAGAATCTTGCGAGTTACCTACCGCAGTGCTGTTTGATGTTGACACTGGAAGGATTTCCATTCGTCACTGTGAACACTAATGAGTGTCACTTTGAATGTTCTGGCAAGATCACACGGATTTTGCGAAGAAACCTGGAATCAAGTTTGAATCAATTAAGAATCCAAACTTAGTTGCTTTCCAGTTCTCACAAGTTTGATTCGTGTAGAATCGCACAAGTTACCTACCATGAGCTTGTTTGATGTTGGCTCAAGCAGGATTTCCATCTTCATTGTGAATCGTATCACTCAAATGTTCTGGCAATATCCCAAGGATAATGCGTAGGACTCGATTGTGTCCTAATGAGATGATAGATAGATCTTGTTTGGTTCTAGACTCAATAAGTGCAATTTTTTGGTAATCGGAGGCTGGAGCAGACTGCCACCTTTTCAATATTAACTGACTCGGAGTGAGAAAGTCAATAGATACTTGTTGATCTCCGTGACAATGAGACAAGTTTCTTTTGAGAGAAACTCGAATGGCTGGGGAAGGGTTTTGCATCGCATCACTGGGTCCATGACACTTGTCTTCAAAAGATGTGTTAACCCGGTTTCTGCCTAAGTTGCATAGAATGTTCGACTCCTTCAATGCTTACCAATACGTCATCACTAGCACCTTGTTGTGATTGTTCCAGTGCTAACTTAAGTAATTGGTCCGCATTCAGCTTCATTCAACTCCATCTTTCCTAAGGACAACTATTTCTAGCTATGGAATGTCCTTGGGTAGATCCCTCCGGTTCTGGTTGGATCATAGGACTTAGTTTCCTATCCTAAACCACCTTTTGACTCCATCGTTCAGTCGTGGATAGTAGGTTGTTTTGGGAAAAAAATCGTAACCATAAAACCATTGAAAACCATTCAAAGTGTTTGATAAAAATCAAAACTTTAACACTTTGAAAGTTTTACATTTCCAAAAAGCTCCCCCTACACACATGCATCGATATACGAAATAGTCTGGCATGTGAAGGAAAGAGTTGCACTTGAGTCTTTAAGATCACATGTTGCGATATATTATATTTTAATCACATTTTCTCCCCCTATCTCTAATATAAAAAATATAAAGTTAGAGATACCAATTGATTAAAATTTGACATTTTCCAAAAAATCGACAGGAGAGAAAAAGAAATCTATCACCTTCAAATAAAGATTAACAAATATTATCAAAATTTTTATGTCAAAATTTTAACAAAGATTTCAATGCAAAATAACTCCGTTAAAATAACAAAGATTTCGCAATGCAAAATAGGTACAAATTCGCAACCTTGAAAACTATACAATTTCGTAATGATTGCGAAATTGTATTAAATCCGCAACTCGACCACAATTCCGCAATTAAGAAGATCAAATTCGCAATAATGCGAAATCAAAGATTTCGCAATTCCAGAGAAAAGATCAAATTTGCAATCCCAAAAACAAAGATTTCGCAATAGTTTCGAAATCAATGATTTCGCAATGCAGAAGAGAATACAATTTCGCAATTAAAGGAAAATGAAGATTTCGCAATCAGACCAAGAATTCGCAATTCACAAGGGATTCAATTTCGCAATTAAGGAGAATTGCGAAATCGAATCAGATGACCCTAAAAACTAGGATCACGAACAATGACGATTTTAAACAACTTTTTGGCAACTTTTCAAGGACAATAAGCCAAGAAAAACTCCAATAAGCTATCAATAAGCTAAGGAGAAGATCAAAACTTATAAAAACATCAAAGTAAACTCACGAAAATTAAAAAGATTAAAACTTGATGTAAAAAAGTAAATGAAAAAGATTGAGATTGAAAA
The DNA here is from genome assembly GCA_025667525.1 of Glebionis coronaria. Lineage (NCBI taxonomy): Eukaryota > Viridiplantae > Streptophyta > Magnoliopsida > Asterales > Asteraceae > Glebionis > Glebionis coronaria. Next base: position 318,145,452 of record CM046878.1, read on the forward strand.
CTTTAAATCAACACAAACAATGATTAATAAAGAGAAGATGAACAAGATAATTAAAAAGCTTGAAGATTAAAGAACATATAATTAAAACTTACTTGGAATTTAAAGAAATTAAAGTGCAAGACAAGGTAATTAAAGGTGCAAGTAATTAAAGGTGCAAGGTAATTAAATGTGCATAAAAGTAAAGGTGGAAGAACTAGTGTCACTCTAGCCAACAAAGGAAAATGCTTAACTAGCCTAATCTATATATAGGGGAGGATTAGGAAGCTTCCTCCCCTCCTTCATTTCCTCTTAATTGCATCTTTAAGTCCCTCTTTCTTAATCTATTTGTTAATTGCACCATTAGTCCTTAAGCCTTTAAATCTTCTTTAATCTTGGACTTTAATGACTTATGGCTCGGGATTTCATTTAAACTCGTCTTTATATTCTTCAATAAATAAGACTCGAGTTCTTCGGCTTTTGGTAAACTTCTGTCTTTCGACTTTTTCTTCGATAAATCTTCAGAATTGGTCTTGAACTTCTGTTCTTTTTCCACTCTTGACTTCTTGACTTCGTCTTTTCATCTTTTTCTTCAATAAAAGCCCGTAAATGCCCGTGTTTTCTCCACTTTTCACAATTTCGTCCTAAATCACAACAAAAACACAAACCACGCATAATTTCGACATAATTGACATAAAATACACGTTTTGGTCCGGTTATTATTGTAATTAAGTGGTAAAAAGGATGGGTGTTTATACACCTATCAAATCCCCTACACTTGACCATTGTAATGTCCTCATGCAATGCATTAGTTACGAAGCACGTTTACACTTTTCATCATAATCAATCCATAGTGGCCTTTATCAAAGAGATAGAAAACTATAAACATTAAAGTAAAGAAATCAAAAGCATACCTTGGGTTTTGGAAATGTCATGAATAATCATCATCCTCAAGTTTTCACTTTCTCCAAACCAAGCTTAAAAACGAGATCATTGTTATTATAAGTTAGTAAACCACCACGAACTCATGTGGGCCAATTACTCACTTAGACTCCCTTATTCCTAGGGGTATCTCTTATATTTTATTATTGTCTTGAATGATCACGAGGATGCATTGTTGACTTATTTCGATAGTTATTTAGTCCGAAAATAAAGTGAACGATTTAATCAATAGTTAGCTAAAGGACAAAATCTTTTAAAACTGCTTCTCGGGACCTCATAAAGTTCATATCTTGGCATAACTCGCTTCGCGATTTGAGACCTTTCTCGGACCGATATTTGGCAGCGACTTCATACTTCAAACCTTGAGAGACGTTCACGAAATTATGGTCTTCTCTTCATGATGGAATTCTTCACTTGAAGTTTTGAGAGATTCATACTTGGACCACGACTTCTTCATTTTTCTCCAATCTTTATTTTGGACTTTGATATACAACGATCCGCCTCCTTATATGACTTGGATCTATTTATCCTCATACCTTGTTAGGGTCTTTTCGGATACACTTCTCCATGATTTTGGGGAGTTTTTTTGCTTTTCGTCGTGTGTCTAGATCCTTAATATTGATTTTTGATAAATGATTCTTCACATCACTTTGGATCTTTAGCAACAAAATATAGCCCTCATGCCTTGTTAGGGCCTTTTCGGACTCGCCAATCTTCGCATCCCGCTTCAATAAATTATGCCTTGGTTATGAACTCTAATCCATACCGAGCAACTTTTAAACGATCTTGGGCTAGAAGCTAAGTAACTTTTCAAATCGTACAACCTTATTTATTGCAGATAAATTTATTAACAAGCGATGGGAGAATAGGCTTATAATTAACTCACATAAATTCACGAAAGAATACCGAACTTATAATTAGCTCTATCATCTCTCGTTCTCCACAGTTTAAAATCTCAAATAATGAGACTCGTGGATGCTTAGCCTATTAAATCAAAGTTTTGGGTTTTCGAGTCGCCTATAGGATCTTGCAAATTCTTAGACTTTTTCAAGTTTAGAAATCGCATCTTAAAGTTCCCTTGATAAACGACTCTCTAGGATCAATTATAGGAACTTGCGAAAAGTTCTTGTTCTTAACCCGTGAGAGTTAAGACTTTCGCGTTTTATAGCTCCCTATATAAAAGCCTAGCAAAACTTGAGTTAAACACGTTAAGGATACTAGCTAGAGTAAACTTAGATAAGTAAACACGGGTTGAGTCAAAAGATTCACAACGTTTGAAAATTAAAACCACTTTATTAAACATTTATTCTAATAAGGAAAGAAAATAACTATACAAAGGGAAAAACTAATAGGCCAAAATAGATCAAAAATTTTGAAAAATGTCGAAAAATTGATTTTCCGGTTAAAATGAGGACAAATACAAGGAAAAGGGCACTTAACTTCGATAGAAGTCCCCCCTACACTTAACATAAACATTGTCCTCAATGTTTAAGCATGTGGGAGTAAACTCCCCTACACTTAGGACATTGTGCACTTTGTTTAAATCTTGCTAAGGAAAGGACGGTTAAAGAGATTCCTATTTTAATATTGAGAAATATAAAATAGTGAATCAAAAAGAGTTTAGGATAGAACCGGGAAAAATGGAACACGGAATCACGGGTCGTCAAGAATCATCAAGAGTGTGTCTTTGAAGCTCGAATCCCTGATTAAGTAGAAGAGAGGAGAGAGAAAACACCAAAGGGTCTCCCCTACACTTATAGTAAAAACAAAGAAAAAGATAGATAGATAATTGGGTTGCCTCCCAAGAAGCGCTTGTTTTTATTATCCGAGTCACGAGCCTGACTCGTCCCCGAATTAAATGGTCCATGGGGAAACCTCAAATGTTATACCGGGATCGAAGACCTTGTCCTCGTTCTTGGAGGAATATAACAAAGGGGAGGCAAGAGGATAAGTCTTAAACGGTAGAAATGTCCTTTCAACATACGAGAAGTATGTGAAATCTTGATCCTCGGGAGGTGGGTTGGGTATAGGAATCACATTGTCATCCTCCAAAGACAATGGACGTGGACCAATTGGCAAAGCCGTAAGGTTAGCAATCATAAAATGGTCATTGTCACCTCCTGGGTCAAAACACTCATCCTCATTTCCCGGAGAGGGAAATTGATACATCACTCGCTTGGGCGTACATTCAGTAGGATGAGGGGGCAATATAATATGAGAAATATGAGAACAATTACCTTCCACCTGCGTCACCTGTTCAGTAGAGTCAAATTTCTCCACCTCTGTGATAGAAGGGGGCATGGCTAACAAAGTATGCTCATCAATAGCAGAAGAATCAAAACTATCAATGTCCTCAATCCCTTCGTCAAAGAGAGGACTCACCTCACTAGATATGTAGGCGTCATCAAAATCAAATAAAGGGTTCGAATAAATCTTGAAAGTTTCCTTCGGAACGTCTTCATCGGATAGTGACTCGTCATCACTAGAAGTAAAATCATCATCTTGATCAAAAAGAGGATTAGAGAAAGCCAAAGAATCCTCTCCTAAAGTGTTGGTGGAAGGAACATCATCAGAAGAAAGTGCATCATACTCATCGTCACTGTCAGATGTCAACTCAGATTCACTTGGAGATGGGACAAGGTTATCAGCACTAGACTTATGGAATTCGTCGGATTCCTTTGTAGGAATTGTGCCAAAATCCTCATTCCTTAGGATGGTTGAATCCGTAGGCTCCAGAGCTGGCAAGTTTTGAGAAGGAATGGCAGTTTCATCGGTCTAGGAAATAGGACTCTCATCGTCATCACTGTCATAATAATATGGAGGCACAAGAGGAGGAGTATAAGCATTAAGGTTAGATACCTGCTCTTGGTGCTGATCCGCTTGACATTTCTCCATCATCTTGGTGCAAGCTTCAGGAACTTTTTTAAAGGTGTCAAAAATTTGGTCCATTTGGTCAGGAGGAGGTGCACACAAGGGTTGATGATCGACTGTGTGACGTGGGGGCTCAATATTAGGAAAACTGGAATTATAGAACTGATGTGGCTCATGATAATTCATCGGCTAACAATAAGAGGTATCGTGAGGGCCCTCACAAATAGAGCACCACGGGTATGGAGTAAAACCCGGTGCATCTTGAGGATAAGGATTGTCATAGACGGGAGGAGGTGAGTAAGTACTGTAAGAGGAGAAGTATGAATTTGTTGAATTGCAAAATGGACAAAATCCAAATTGTAGAACGTCAATATCAAAACCACACCGTTCACAAGTACACCATTGACATGTTGGATAACCACGCCATGGTTGCCCACAACGTCCGCAAGACGAATCCATGAAGAATTATGAATAAGAGGGGTAAAGAAAAGAATTAAACGTAATAGAGGATAAAGAGGAATATTTTTGGTGCAAAACTTTGAAAAAGAAATGCTTTTTATAATTTTTCAAATGTTTTTGGGATTTAAAAAAAAAAAAAATTAACACGAAAAATAACGTTCACAAGTGAACGGATCCCAAAAAGCAACGCGTCTCTCACAGAAAACCGTTAATCTTTACGAAAAGAGCCGGAACAATCACAAAATAACAATTTGAAAAATTTTGACACCACAAAAAGCAACAAGTTAAATGTCAAAATTTTAGAAAAACGACACCACAAAATATGTTGATGTACGGAGTTGAGATGCCTTTACCGATAATATATATGACAGTTTTAATCACATTTTCGGAATGTCTTGGATACATAAAATATGACAATTTTAGAGATGTACCCAACAACATTAAAAGGCTTGATTTTAAAACGCTCCCCCTCAAAAATTGATCAAAATAACATATGACAATTTTGAGATATAAAAACCACTTATGAGGATGGGAGTGTTGAACACACAATTTTGAAAGATTTAGAAAAAACCTTTTGAGAAATTCTTGAAAAATTGTGTTCAACGGTTTTAAAATAATCAGGATAGAAGACTTCTCTTCTATTGATTAGGGAAAGCGCACTGAAACGTACACTCCCCTTTCGGGTCCGTTTTTCATGAGCTCAAAACTTTGATTGTTTTGTGACTAGCTCATGACCGAGAAAAATAAATTTCCCGTTGTGAAGGATAAGTTATCATCCGTGATAAACTTTCCTTAAGTTAAAGTTCGAGTTCTAAGCTGACATTTACTTAGAAATCGTTTTTCATGAACTTAAAAACTTTGAATGTTTTTATGAGAAGCTCATGACCGAGAAATATGAATTTCTCATTGAGAAGGATAAGTTATCGTTCGAGATAAACTTTCCTTAGTTGAGGTCCGAGTTGTAAGCTGTGATGCGCCTAGAAGTCATTTACACTAGCTTAAAACTTTCGAATAGTTTTACGGTAAGCTCGTGTCCGAGAAAATCGAGTTTCTCGTTTTGTGGATAAGTCATACTCGGGATGAACTTTCCTATTTTTAAGTACGAGATACAGTCTGACATGTGACTGTATGTCTTTGTACATGAGCTTAAAAACGTTGAATAATTTTACAGATAGCTCATGTCCGAGAAAACTTAATTTCTCGTTCTGAGGATAAGTCATCATCGAGATGAACTTTCCTGTCTTGTGATCCCGGGTTACAGTGTGTAATTTGACTATAAGCCATGTACACGAGCATAAAACTTTTGAATAGTTTTAATAGAAACTCGTGACCGAGAAATATGAATTTCTCGTTTTGAGGGTAACTTATCGTTGAAGAGATAAAGTTCCCTTTCTTTGACGTTCAAGTTACAGCCTGAAATGTGACTATAAGTCATTGTTGAAGCTTAATTGTGAAACCCCCGAGACGCTTGTTTCTCTGATATTTGCTTCTTCAGCAACCAAACTCTGAGAGTGTCCTTTGTTGACCGGTATGTATAAGGAAAACCTTTGTGTTCTTGTTGAATCTTTACTTTATTACATGCACTTACATCAGTAGTTTGTATGCTTGCATGTGGTTTAGCGATATCTTGATGAGAACCATGTGGGGGTTCACTATGAACCTTTGTCGAGCTAGAGGGAAATATCTTTCCAGTAGGAACCCACCTAAGACCAATTGTTTTGAAGGTTCTACCCGTTGGTATCCACCTAAGACAAGGTCTAGGAGACATAGGTTTCTCACGCACAGCGGGAGACTTTGTTGTAGAAAACCTATTTCCTTTAGGGTTCCATCGTTGAGGTTCTCTAGCTTTTTGGTTCACCTTGTTCAGGACTTTAGTGATACAATCATCATGAATGGCATTAAACACGCATTTGTTACATTTCGTGCAAACAAAGTGCTTAGCATCTGAAAAGGCTCTAGAGTTCCTAGGGTTGGCAGAATTGAGCACATCATAGAAGGGTCTAGAATTCCTAGATGTGTGAACAACGCTAATAGGTTGTGACATGGTCCTATCTCTTGCTTGTGTATTTTTCTGAGCATCCTCTAGATAGCTTTTATGACCCGTGTCATTTGAACTACGCCTAGGCATGTTCTTGGAGCTATATCTAGAGTTTCTTGAAGCATTCATGTGATCGGGTTTTGCATATACAGTCTTTCTTAAGGAGGATATAGATTGTGGAGTGACTGGTTTTGACAAATTGCTACGCATGTCAGCTTGGGAGGAAAACCTCGGGTTCAATGTTTTAGGTCGTGCAGACTGAAATGCATTCGGTTGTCTAGCAACTGAGCAAGGTCTGATTGGTTGAGAAGGAGGTTTCCCCAAGACAGACTGTTTTACAAACTTAGTATCCACACTATTTCCTTTCAACTTCCTTAATTCATTTTTCGTAGTTGTAAGTGCAAAAACCTTTTCCTGAATCTGAGCTTTTAATTTCTCATTTTGTAGAAGTAATTGAGCGACACGTTGTTCTAACTTAATGTTCATATTATCAAATATATCGTTATCAGCAGTCGCGTCATTACTGTCTACAGTGTCGATAGGTTGCACATATATTTCACTTGGTGAAGCAGGCGGAGGACTTGGATTTTGAGAGGCCAACTTTGATTCTAACAAATTTATTTGTTTCACAAAATATTCTTTTTCCGCGTTGAAATCTTGAATCTTACAATCCAATTTTTGTTCAAGAACAACATTTGCCTTTTCAAGTTTTTCAAAATAAGCCTCAAATTTGTTATTTTTCTTTGAAAAATCGAGTTTGGCATCCTCAAAATCTTTTGTCTTCTGAGCTAACAGAGTTTCAAGCTCATGAATCTTAGTATCAACATCATATACAACATTTAATTGTACCTTATCCATTGGCTCATCATCAAAAATGGGTCTAATATCCGCATCATTGACTATGTGATCATTCCTTTAGCTGTTGCTAGTATGCTGCTTTTCAGATTCCGTTCCGTTGCTTTCTGTATCAACCGAACAAGCATCCAATGCTTGACCCTTATCGACGTTGCTATCTTTCGTCTGCATCAGTCGTTGATTCACCCTTCGTTCAAATTGCCTTTGATGGCGTGTTCTTTCAGCAATTGACTTCCTTATATTACTCATATGTTGAAGAAGTGTCTCTTTGAATGCTTGCAGATCTACGAGAGTATATTTGGTAAAGTATGTGCTTGTGAACTCTCGATCATTTTTGGATAAGCCACTTGATTCAATGAATTGCTGGAACTGATTGTTGAGAGCTAAAAGGACCTCCATGGATATAATTTCGGGAAAATCATCTCTGTCAAGTTCTTGTTGAAGATGGTCCACATTAAGTAGCATCGTTCTGATGAATGTCTCAACATCTTGACCAAATAGTAGAAAGAATACCCGTTTGAATCCATTTTCAAAAACGAGTGCCTTTTAGGTCTTCTCGTGAAAGAACCTGAAGGTGTGACTGAAGCAACTTTATGTGTTCCATGCATCTTTCTTTTGCTTTCGACATCTTGTATTTTATTGTATGAACGGTTTTGGTGGTAGAATCCGTGTTAGAGGGTTTACTGATTGGAGTCCCAGTATTTGTCTAAACCTCTGGATTTTGCATCTTCTCATTATTCATCTCAGTCATGGACGTTGTTAGTGTTGAATCCACGAATATGTCCATTGAACGGATGTCTCGAAGAGGATATGGTGTGTATGGATTATGGATCTTTAGTAGATGTGTTGTGATTTGATTGTGGTTAAAATTTCGAAAACTCCGATTTTTCTCAGTCCGACAATAAATCCATCAGTCCGATAAAACGGTAAACCGAAAATTTTGGAATCACCAAATTTTGAAAATGAGTTAGAAATAGCCAATAACTAGTAGGGAAAAATTTTGAAAAATGAAAATTTTAATGAAAAATAAAACCTAAAAAATTTGAAATTTGACCTAAAAATTTGAATTTTGGTCAGAAAATTTGAATTTTTTGTCGAAAAATTTTTCGCATCGCCAAAATTTGAAATCGAAGCTTAAATGGCCTAAAAATGGTCTAGGAAAAAATAATTTTTAAAATGGTTTTCCCGCCAAAAAATGGTCAAATTTTTTTTTTTTTTTTTTTTGGAAACTATGTTCCGGGACTAGTCTATATAGTGGCTAAGTCTAGAAAATGCTCGAACAAAAAATGGCTAAGATTGCGCAATGTTAGGCTGGATTCAATTTCGCAATGAGGAGAATGAAATAATTCCGCAATAATGGGTACAATTCCGCAATTGGGTAATGATTCTTCAATTAGGCACAATTCCGCAATCCACGCAGGTACAAGATTTCGCAATCCACTTAATTGCAAGAATCCGCAATCCACTCAGGAGCAATATCCCGCAATAGTTGAAAGAAGGATTCCGCAATGGTTGTAATTTCGCAATTCCCTTATAGTCACAAATCCGAAATTCCCTTAATTGATAAGATTTCGCAATGGTTGTAATTCCGCAATTCTTTACACACACAATTTCGCAATTAATAGCAAGACTTTCAATTTCGCAATTAGAATCAATTGCGAAATTATGGATGAAATTTTGACAGATTTCGCAATGAGTGACAATGATGCGAAATTGTACCAGATTTAGCTAGAAAATAGGAACAAGGAAGAACACTTATCAAAAACGTGATTTCACACCAAAAATCAAGCCAAACACCCAAAAATTTTGCGTTTTTGACCAAACAAAGTAACCCAAATCACTACCACGACTATCTAGATGATTTGTCTACTCACTAACACCACGAAAACGCAAAATTTTTTGATGATTCGAGCTAAATATGAGGAAAACACACGAATTTTAAGAGAGCAATACCACACGAACTTCAATCACCTATCTACTATAGGCTCTGATACCAAATGTTAATCCCATTTAATCCATAACACAAGATTCTAGAGAGAGAAAGAGTAGAAAAGTAGAGAGAGAAACAAGAGAGATGGTGGAAGGTTTTCGTTTACTAGAGAGAGAAAGTAAAATGAACCAACACCCTCTTCCACACATGGAAGAGGGTATATATACCCTTGGCTTGTTGGGCCGTGGGTTTAAGTTACTTGGGCCGGGCTTGGCTTTGTTTTGGGCTTACGCCCCTAACTTATACAATATTAGCTTAAAGTCCAAGCCCGGTTTTCCCGACTAACCTATTACAACACATGACCAATAACGACTAAGATGACCTATTACATTCTTGTTTGACTATATAAAATATACGGCTAACAAAAGGGGGATCCTCCAAATGCAATCATAAGCCTTCCAGCTAGCCACTCCTATTCTCACGCTTAACCACATTCTCACCTGAAAGAGACACTAAAACACGTCAACATAAAGTTGGTGAGAGTCATACGTTTAGACTCCATTGCCAAATCAGTTATAATTTGTGAATAACAACCATTAACAAAAGAACATATGGACAATGTGCTACAATTATGTATTAACAACTAGTATTCAAGATTAACCAATCACCACAAATACAAGGCTCCAAGCCTTACCAATTACAAAAATTCCAAGGCTCCAAGCCTTACCAATAACCATGGCCCATGGGCGCCCATACACCTATGAACCAATCCCAAGGCCCTGCCTTGTCAACATCCCCTTGGTACCAAGTCAAACCACAATAACTAAGACGGTACGTGTCCCCTAATCCAAATCATAAATACAATCAAGAATCACATAGCAGTTAATCACATAAGTGTACACACAAGTCCATCACAAACCATAAAAACATTCACAACATTCTTTACAAAACCATTCAATGTCTCTTCCATCCCATTTGGAAATCAAATCATAAAAATACATGGGACTATGAAACTCATCTGAACAAGCTTCTCCAAGTACCCGTGCTCTAGCACAAATTTAAACACACAAACGTATACAATTAAGACATGAACCACATACCAAAATGGCTCATCAATCTATGATGGATATCTAACCTTCTCCTACAACTTAACCCCATTTATATGCCATATGAATCTCATTACACCCCTATATAAAGCCCTTAACTTAGTTTAGTTAATAACTCGTCCCGTTAACATTTAACCCAAAAAAAGTCCCGTTTTTCATACTTCAAACTATTGGTCGAACACCCCCTTAACAAAAATAACATGCCCTGTAAAAGAAATCCTATGACCTTACATTTGTTAGCTAACTCTACCCTTTGGCCGCAACCTTAAATCTACTGTAAGGACTCCATATATATATATATATATATATATATATATATATATATATATATATATATATATATATATATATATATATATATATATATATATATATATATATATATATATATATATATATATATATACTTTTACCTATCCAGAATTTACTGATTTTGAACATATGAAAAGTTTGTTATGATCAGAGGGTCTTACCCTAACCCATTTGTTTAGCCCTCCTCCAGATCTTTTATATATCATATAAGCTAACTCTAATGTTCGTTTTAAAGTACAATTGTACTCCTAGTACCATAACCATCTTAAAACATTAAATTAAACCCGACTGATTTCAAAACTGTTTTGACCTTCGACTGTTGTAACCTGTTTTTGACCTACTTCCCGACCTCCAATTCAGTTCTCTTTTCTTGCATTTGAAAGCCAATTTAATTATCTTTCCAGGGATATAAGATTCTAAAATTAAAAGTTTGTAGAACTCCAGATATGATCAAAACAATGGAACAAAAATTCTGCCCAGTTTTTAAAAACGAATTTAACACAACTAGTCTAATTAATTATCCACATCATGTATAATTATTAACCTGAATTAATCTAAACATGTTTATATCATTAAAATACTGAATTTATGTTTAACCTAACCCTAGATCCATCATATATTTATTAATTACATGATTAGATTAACTAAAATCATACATTAAAGAAGAGTTTTGAAGATTTTACCTTAGAAATCAAAGGAAGATATTGTTTTTGATGAAACCTAATTCCACCATTGATGGAATTCAAATAGGAGAGATTATGGTGAGTAAATATCTGATGTTTTAGATTATGGTATGGATTTAATGTAATCCTAAAGGCCTCCTAACCTAATTACAAGTCCATTGGGCCTGTTTTTGGGCTTTTTGGTTATTTTCTTCCTTCCTTTTCTTTTGGCTGCCAAAACCAAGCCCAAACCACCTAAGGATATGGTTTTTAACCTTATTTTATAACTATTATCATTCTTAAACTAAACCTCACATTCGGGTTACTTCCGGGCCAAAACCCTAAAGCCATACGTTATTTTTTCGACTTTCTACGCGATTTCCGAACTAACCGTCATTTCCAAAAGTTTCTAATTATGGAAAGTATCTCTAAAACATATCCTAACCATATAATATGTACTTAATACATACATAAAACATACGATACATACACGAAACCTTGTAAAAACCATATCCAAACTTTCCCGCAGTTCATTTCTAAACTCACTTCATTTCATTTCATTTCCAACGCGTACCATGATTTACAAATCATGTACCTCATTTCGTCCATTCTCATCCCCAAAATCACACATATAAACACATAAATCACATAAAACACATAGTCACACAAAATACCCCAAATATTAAAACTAAGTGACGAACCTCAAAAACCGTGGTTGTCACATGACTCCCTCCTAATAGAAATATCGTCCCGAGATTTACTCCTTAGGATCATCATTAGCAAATATCTAAGGATACTTGTTCCTCATAAATCCTTCCTGTTCCCACGTGAACTCTATTCCATGTTCCAAATTCCATCTAACCATAATTACGGTATATTACCCTTTTTTCCAACGTCTTAGCTTCACGACCTAAAATCTCTACCTGTTCTTCGATGAAATGAAGACTCGTATCCATACTAATATCATCTAACGGTCCTTGCACGTCGGTTCTTGCTAAGCATTTCCTTAAGCTTGATACACGAAATACATCATGCACACTACTCAATTCTCCCGGTAATTCCTCAACCTATAAGCCACTGGTCTAATCCTTTCAAAGATTTTGAATGGACCCACGATTCTAGGTGTTAACTTCCCTTTCATCCAAAACCACGTCACTTCTTTCCAAATATCATAAATGGACCTACAAAACTCTTCATCAACTTTTCCCTTTTACCAAAACATTCCACCCATTACTATAGGTGAAACTTCCTACATAGCATTGTTACTAACTCTAGTGATTTCCTCTTTTTCAACATATCATCTCTTGTTACTCTCATCCTTTCCACAAACACCATTTCTACATTAGTAGTCTCTTTCATGAATTTTAGTCCACTATAAGGACAAGTCACCCTATCCTTCCATATAGTGCCTCAAATGGCATTCATCGACTTCTAGTATGATAACTATCATTATATGAAAACTCAGACATCGCTAACGAGTTTCCCACATCTCTTTAAATCAGTCACCTAAGCTCTCAACACAACTCCTATACTTGTATCAATTTCCTACTTAGTCCATCATTTTCCAATTAGCTGGATATACTCATATCCAATCATGTTCATCAACTCCCTTTAGTCCATACCGCAAACTACTTAAAAATTACAATTTTCTTACACAAGTGACCTATGACGATATTTCTGATATTGATTAGTTTATAACAACGAGGCTCTTCCAATCCAAATCAACTTATGATCTATACACTTCACCAAAAGGACGGTTATCTCAGTTAGTCTATCAACTACCATCCAAACCCATGCTACAACTACTTCTATAAAATCTGGATAGATCATTAGTAGCACCTATACAATTCTTTCTCACTTTTCTCCATAAAAGATTTTTTTCCTGATACTCAACACTTCCATTATACCTACACAATGTCTTACCTTCAAGGTCATAGTGCTCCTCATCTTGTCTCAGTTAGACCAAGCCCTTCGTCTCTCATGACATATCACATCTATAACTCCTCAACCATTCGATTATCGATAATAAGCCTTCCAATCAAACAGTATAGGTCAATACTATTTCCTTCCCACACTACAACAATATTAGCATGCTTAGTACCTTATTCTACTCATTAGGCTATACCAAAGTTTTACCTTCGGTTCCTATCTCAACCTATTTCATTCATGATTCGCATGTATCCACACTTCATTCTTCTTCCTCAGCTCATGGCATACATCACGATGTTGTGCTTCGTATCTTTCAAGTCATCTATACCTCAAAATTTTTCCAAGTAGCTTCACTTGTTTTTTCTCACGATCAATTCTCCTACTCCCTCCTAACAGGGACAGACTAGAGTTTTATGTGATCCCGTGCGGATCACACTCTCATCTTATACCCATATTAGTTCCTATTTGTCTAAACTAAGACATATTTTAAATTCTTATTCAAATCTCATATTTCTATTTTGATCTTGCACCCAACATGAGGTACTTTCAATCATCATCTTCTAAGAATACTTGGTTCTTTCCTTCCATAGTTCTCCCTAATTCCTACACTATCCCGTCCAACAGAAATTCCATACTTCATTCTACCATAATATTTCTAAATGTACTTCAACCCCTCAATGGCTCACTCTTCCTTACTTTTTGTAATCACCATTAATCATCCTCCTACCAATCATTCTTTCACATCCATGTTTTCCTTCACGTGTCTACTACTACCTCGCCTCCATAACTATACTAATTCCCTTGCGTGTTATTTGCCCAATATTTCCATTAGTAGAAAATTTCTACTCAACCCTCACATCCACTGGTACTTTCATCAATCTCCTAATGGTACTTCAACCAACTTCTCATAGCATGACATCTCGTTCCCACGGCCAGTCAACTAACTTTACTTACTCCCTTATGCCCGTAACCAATCTAAGTTTCAAAACTCCACAAATCATAATCATTCCTTCAACACAACTTTTAAACCAAAACACATCTCTGCATTCTAATATCTAACCATAAGTAATACTACCCAACTCTATCCTCTCATCCTAACGTTTCAACAACCGCATAACTAAATCAACCATGACGTGTACCAAAAGAATTCCAACGATCGCGTCCCATAATAAATATAGGGTAAACCGAAAGATCAACCATAATGAACCCTAGCCAAAACAAATGAAAACGAAACAATGTAATCCAAAAGATTCAATGGAGTGTGCCAACAACGAAAAATTAGACTCGTCACGGTTAGTATTACCAAATTTCGACACCTCAGAAAATTTTAAACTTTCGCCCCATTTAGTTACTCCTCATAACAACCAAACTTCAATACTACTAAAATCAGTCATACTCGTTTTGAACAATAAACTCATCTTTTATCTTCATTATTTTATCAAAGATATCAACAAGTTAGTATACTACAATCTTATTCTAACCATTATCTTGTTTATCCGTATTAAACTTATTTCACTTGTTATTATGAAACCAATACATGTTTATAAATTACAATGTTTTTTCATTTAATTCTATTTTATTATTATTATTATTTTATAAAATCCATTTAGGCTGGTTATAACTAAACTACTATACATTTACAAGGTATGGTGTTATTATTATCACTACTATAATAAATTCTCCTTTTTTACTCTTTTCGTCTAGTTAAATACTTCTAATATTTTAACTCCACTTAAGAAATTTTTTGTAAAATTTCTTTACCCCTTTAAAATGTATTATCACATGTTACATAGAAAACTAATCCAATTACTTTCAAGACAAATTTTTTTTATAGCTTACTACCACAAACTTAAAAAAAATATGTAAGTCACGATATCATACCATACACTTACAAATTATTTTCAAAACCATTTTCCTATAATTAGCCACACTTATTTGAAAGAAAATTTAGTAGTTCTCATTAATTAAAATACATACCCGAATATAGACACACATGAAAAGACCCAAAACGTCTTTGGAACTCCATCAAACTCCAGCACCATAAAACACGAGAAAACACAAGGTACGTTCAAGTTATAATAACTACTGAACGACAATATATCATAACTTAACACATACTAGTATATATACATCCGCATATATATACCTATTAAATCACCCAAAACATACTCGTTACCATACATGTCAGATCAATCAATCGCGTCATACACTCGTTTTTCCATACGTGTAATCACCATCTTACCATAAGGCATAAAACCCATCACTAAAACCAGTCCATATTGTGAGACCCCATAATCACACAACATGAGTATAACCCAAAACATAAAACAAACTAAAAAATAGCCATATGGTAGACAGCCTTTACATAAACCCATATATTATACATATACCCAAAAATACACATCTCATCATATACAAGCATGTACTACGCTCTTTCATGCAATCATACTTGAGAACCCATTGAAATTGTGGTACTTGTATAACTATGTTGGCCACCATACTTATACAGTTACCCTTTCCTCAATGCACTCCCTCCTATTATGACACGTATAAGAATCAGTACAACATATAACACAAAAATCCATTTACGCACATAAGCTCATAACAACATAAACAATAAGGTCCAAAACTCCATCTATTAAAATAATATAGTCAAACTCTTGGAATACATAAATCCATAGTCTAGCTAAAACACCATAGACAAACTCTATCACAACATCATAATCAGTTATAAGTCATGTCGCCCATAAGAGTGGAAACAACTTAAAATCCTTCCTATCCACCTACTCCTAGTAACTCGAATCACCATATGATTCTTAGGGAACATGACTTAAACATCAAAAGAAAAATACTATACATTAGGTACACCAACTAACTTACTATGGTGAAAGTAATTTATATATCAAAAGCAAAACAGAAATTAACAGGTGACTAAGTATGGGCAACTACAGTTCAACTCATACTAGTCAAAATTCACAAATTAAATTTTGGAAAATACAATCAAGACCACATGTAATCCTGTGACGCCTATATGCAGGGATCCTTAAGCTATAGACTAGGCTAGGCAACCTAATTCTTTATAACCATTGTCTCTGATACCATTCTGTCACACCCCATTATGGCGGAATATGGGGCGCGACGTATGGATATCATCACAACAATAGTGTGTCTATAGAGATAACTAAATGAAATGGAAAAATCATAAATGGTGACACAATGTCATGAAGATATCTCAACAATGCAAGCGTCTAGGTAAGTAGGTAACAGGTCTACCTCTTACTAAAGACATACAATTAACAAATAACAAACATATAGGTATCTATAAAGTATCACTTATTCAAACATAAATAAAGATTAAGAGGAAAGGGGGCTCCTCCAAATGTAATCCTAAGCCTTCCAGCTAGCCACTCCTATTCTCACGCTTAACCACATTCTCACCTGAAAGAGACACTAAAACACACCAACATAAAGTTAGTGAGTGTCATAAGTTTAGACTCCAACGCCAAATCAGTTATAAGCTCTGAATAACAACCATTAACAAAAGAACATATGGACAATGTGCTACAATTATGTATTAACAACTAGCATTCAAGATTAAATAATCACCACAAATCCAAGGCTCCAAGCCTTACCAATAACCAAAATTCCAAGGCTCCAAGCCTTACCAATAACCATGGTCCCATAGGCTCCCATACACCTATGAACCAATCCCAAGGACCTGCCTTGTCAACATACCCTTGGTACCAAGTCAAACCACAATAACTGAGACAGTACGTGTCCCCCGATCTAAATCATAAACACAATCAAGAATCACATAGTAGTTAATCACATAAGTGTACACACAAGTCTATCATAAACCATAAAAACATTCACAACATTCTTTACAAAACCATACAGTGTCTCTTCCATCGCATCGGGAAATCAAATCATAAAAAGACATGAGACTATGAAACTCACCTGAACAAGCTTCTCCAAGTACCCATGGTCTAGCACAAATTTAAACACACAAACGTATACAATCAAGACATGAACCACATACCAAAATGGCTCATTTATATGCCATATGAATCTCATTACACCCCTATATAAAGCCCATAACTTAGTTTAGTTTATAACTCGTCTCGTTAACATTTAACCCAAAATAGTTCCGTTTTTCATACTTCAAACTATTGGTCGAACACCCCCTTAATAAAAATAAAATTCCTTGTAAAAGAAACCCTATGACCTTACTTATGTTAGCTAACTCTACCCTTTGGCCTCAACCTTAAAGCTACTGTTAAGGCCTTCATACATATATATATATATATATATATATATATATATATATATATATATATATATATATATATATATATATATATATATATATACTTTTACCTATCCAGAATTTACTGATTTTGAACATATGAAAAGTTTGTTATGATCAGAGGGTCTTACCCTAACCCATTTGTTTAGCCCTCCTCCAGATCTTTTATATATCATATAAGCTAACTCTAATGTTCGTTTTAAAGTACAATTGTACTCCTAGTACCATAACCATCTTAGAATATTAAATTAAACCCGACTGATTTCAAAACTGTTTTGACCTTCGACTGTTGTAACCTGTTTTTGACCCACTTCCCGACCTCCAATTCAGTTATCTTTTCTTTCATTTGAAAGCCAATTTAATTATCTTTCCAGGGATATAAGATTCTAAAATTAAAAGTTTGTAGAACTCCAGATATGATCAAAACAATGGACCAAAAATTCTGCCAAGTTTTTAAAAACGAATTTAACACAGCTAGTCTAATTAATTATCCACGTCATGTATAATTATTAACCATAATTAATCTAAACATGTTTATATCATTAAAATACAGAATTTATGTTTAACCTAACCCTAGATCCATCATATATTGATTAATTACATGATTAGATTAATTAAAATGATACAATAAAGAAGAGTTTTGAAGATTTTACCTAAGAAATCAAAGGAAGAAATTGTTTTAGATGAAACCTGATAAGTGTGAAAACACTCATCAATAATGATCCAAAAACCATTAAAAACACTGTCAAATACATTATATTAAACTGTTAATTATCAGAATTACGCGTGTATTTGGTGTTTGTGTATTTTCAGGTAATATAGGTACATTTGAGATAAACACGAGTTTTCAAGGACTTATTTGATCAAAAGACGAAGAAAAAGACGAAAGATACTTTCAAGGACCATATTTTCCATTATTCACCAAGATGGAGGGCTTAATTTGCAATTTTCTACAAAGATGAGGGACTTAAAAGAGATTACTTAAAAGCTTTAATATGCATTTGGAAAGAAATGAAAAATGGAAGGACTAAATGGAAAATTTAATGAAAAGATTTATTTATCTTGGTCATTTGACCAAGACCGGTCAACATTCAAACCAACACATACAACACGTCTTCTTCTTCCCAACGCAAGAGAGAGAAAGAGACGTTTTCTATCTTTTCATCTCCACACCTGCAAATCCATATCACGGACGATCCATGAAGAATCAAGTGAAGACATAAACTACAAAAATACTCCTCTCGTTATCCTCTTCATGATGATGCCAATGAATTTGATCAAGTCGCGAGAACGAAGAAAGCCCCAATTTTGGATTGAAGATGAAGAACGAGTTATCCTCGTATTTTCCACGTGTCCACTTTTCATTGGATGAAACACGTCACATCAATCCACTCGCTGGCTATAAAAAGAAGATGAAGCTCTCATTTGCATTCGGTTAGCTTAGGTGTTTTTACACATAGTTAGTTAGATAAGTAGGAGTAGTTAGTAATTAGTTAAAGTTGTTCATTTTCTTTTAAAGCTGTTAAAGATTTCAGTTTAATCAGTTGTAACCGAATCTATTTTCACCATTAATGGAAGTTTAAGTCAGTTTCTCAATCTTTCTCTTTTTCTTATATCTTCTTGTTGACTAACTCGTACAATCTTTTGAGCTAAAATACTGTTACGATACTGTTTAGGCAGGGAGCTTCAATTTTTGTTGTATTGAAATTTCCTAGATATAACCACTTTATGATTTCTGCTATTGATGAATAAGATTTAGTTTAATCTTTTGATTACAAGCTTATGCTTGTTTCTTGTGTTGATTTAGTTTTTCTGAATCGCTTTCAAGATTAGTGTGATTTTTGAGTTCAAACAAGATTTTTCGAGCTTTTCTTCTTTTCTGATAATCTGAGTAACGTTTTGCTAACTATTGCGAGAGTTGTAGTTTTAAGCTGATAAAGCTTATTGATGAGCTGATATAGTTGATATAACTAGTTTGTGATAGTTTCAGTTGTTCAGGTTTATGAGTAACTGATTAGATTCAATATCTTCATCTTTATCTTTCTATTAGTTTCAGTAATTGTCAGTTGATTCAATAAATATATGAGTATCGATTTAGGCAGCTTGTAGAAATCGCTCAAAAAGACTAGTGATAGCAAGTTTCAGAATCGAAGGTTTTGATTTTGTTCAAAGTATATGCAGGTTTCTTTATCGAGAGATCTGTTTGTTGTTTCTTTGTATTTGTTTCAATCTTGCAGGTTTCAGATTTTCTGTATGGTGATAGCAGACGTTTGTTCCGATTCCAGTTATAGGCGTAGCGTAGCTTTGGATTCAGTCTTGGTGGTGTTTTTGTATTAAGCCGGCTCAGCGCCGAGCTTCGACATCAAAGGACTGGCTTCGGATGTTAAGGTCTAGCTTGTTTTATATTCCTGTGTTAGTGTAATCTGTAGGGAGATTTATAGAGTAAGTTTACTTGTTATATGTTTTAGATGATTTGTTGAATGATATTTGATCTTTAATCTTGTTCCGCAAATTAATATGAGCAGCCTTGCGTTATTTCTGTGAATGAGTGTTTGGAAATTTGGATTACTTCTTAGTAGTATTGAACTGTGTGGTAGATACATGTTTGTGATGTGAGAATACAATTTTTCTATATTTGTTAAATTTTCGTAATCTTTAGCAAAATAAAAGATGTAAGATTCGAACCTTTAATCTGTCAGTTTTTTAAGTTTCAATTTCTGTTTTGAATGATATATTTTTGGTCCTTGAATTTGATACTTGTTGTTACATGGTCACTCCACGTTTTAGTTAGAGTTAATTGGCAGTTATATGTGATGGGCTTTAGGTTATGGATTTACTTGTTGGGCCTAGCATTTCATTCAATTGAATTTCAGAATGCATGAATTTTTGACTAAGATTTTGTGAGAATTAGAATTAGTTATTAAATTTGAATGTGTTCATTTTAGACTAATATAGGCCCGTTTTTATTTTAGAATATTATACTCATTTCTTGCCTGGTTTTTCGTGCTTTTAAATTTTACGTTTTTCCTTTGTAGTATAAAATTTGTATGTTGCATTTTATATTTTGAGCATTTAATTGTTTTGCGTGCAATTTGTTTTAGCGTAGTACATATACGTAGTTTTATAGATATTTTTACCTTTTTAAATGTTTTTTGCCAAGTAGAAATAGAATACCAAACAAGTTTGTATAACCAAAAACAATTAAGTCTTTGCTAGAAAACGTTATATCAATTCGAATCGAGCTGAGAAGACAACTACACTGAAAAACGAATTATTAAATGGCGCCGCTGCCGGTTCTTTTCGTGAAGATTAACAATTTTGAGTGAGACGATTGGATTTTGGGATCCGTTCACTTTGTGAACGTTATTTTTACGTATTATAAATCAAAAACATAAAAAAAAAATCAAAAAGATAAAAATACAAAAAAAAAAATAAAAAATCACAAAGTCAATTCTTTTCCTAAAGAATTGAACCAAAAAAATAAAAAATCCAAAAAGTAATCTTTTTCCTAAAAGATTACGCCCAAAAATATATATTATTCGTTTTTATCGGTTTTTACGTAGATATAGTATTTTTCTTAAAAAAAACAAATAAATACAAAAATATTTTTGATATATTATTATATGTAAATAAGTATACGTATAAGAACAACCAACATACATATTCTCCATAAGTATTGCCGAGGCAATACACCGTGTTGAGGGGCGTTCCGGTCCTTGACACGCGTATCGATCCAATTTAATTAAGCAAGAATAGATAAATACTTCCAATTGGCAATAATTCGAAGAATACAAACTACTAAAGTGAATAGATAGGCGACGTGCTATAAAATGCCGTCTAAGGGTTAATAGGTACTTAAGTGCTTCGCGCCACCTAACCCCCCGTTCACTAGTGCGTATTCTAAGAAGGAAGGCTTAATTGGAGGTCTTGCACCCAAGTAGTAATTATATATATACTTTCTTGTGGATATTTCATATCGAAACTCGAAGAGGATAATCTTATTCTTTTCAAAGTCGACCGAGGGCTATTCCCTCATTCCTCGTGTTTACTTACACGTGTACTCGCACACGTGTAAACATACCACCTTTGGTGTATTACTTCCTTCCCTGAGGAAGCTTTTAAACGTCATTATACTTGTATATACATTCGGCCACTTTGTTAAACATGGATACTCGTTCCATGTTGGAGATTTTGCAACAACGATCCGCCAACGCTAATTATTCGACTTGTTCGACTTGTGGAGGTCCACACGATACTTATTTATGTGATCAAAACAATGGTTATTATGGGGAGGGATATGCTTACAATGGAACCGAGAACCCTAATTTTCAACCTAACACTCAAATGGACTACACTTGTAATGACTATATGGGATATTCCGGTTTTTCATCACAACCTCCACCATTATTTCATGATCAAACCTTTAATGTGCCATACCAAAACCAAGGATTTTCCAATTATGAAGGTTTTCAACATAATGATACTTTTCAAGGCTATAATCAAGAAACCTTTCATAATCAAGGATTTTCAAATAATGAAGGCTTTCAAACTAATGATAATTTTCAAGGTTACAATCATGAGAACTTTCATAATCATGACTCTTTTCAAAACTATAATCCACCTAATTATGGAAATCCACCTCCACCCTATTCTTCGACTTATTCATGTGGGTTTTGTGGAAAAGAACCCCATTATGGTTATGATTGTCGACCAAGGGATCCGCCTTCTTGTGCTCTTAGTGATCTCGATGAGTTTTCTTTTCTACTCGAGCAGAAAGGAAGAGCCGATGGATATATATTAAAGGCTTTTACACGTATGAGAGAGATGAGTATCGAGGAAATGAGAGAAGAATCTTGGTGGTTAAGGGAAGAAATTAAGTCTCTTGAGGATGATGTAAGGAACAAACGGTTTAATATCAAGAGATTTGGTGACATTTATCGAAAATCGGTGAACAAATCCTCTCAGTTCCTCAAGGGAAATTTAGATGATTTACTCTTTAAGATTGATAACAAAGAAGAAGAAGAACGATATTTTGCTAAACGTACTCGTTTGCTTAAACAATGCTTATATGATGATGATGACTATCCTTCGATTTGTATGACACTTAATGATGACACACCTTCATCACCTTTACCTCACGTGGAACCCACCGACTCTTTAACCATGGGGGACGAGCCTCTTAGCACTAATACAAACACCGATTTGGATGAATTAACCGTTTCAAGTGTTGAGAACCTTATCCCAATCCAAAGAGAGTTTGAGGGTGTTTCCATCGAACCATGTGATGAGCTTTGTATTGATACCTCTTCTCCTCATGATCACATTGAGATTTCATCACATGTTGACCTTCATGCTACTACTAGTGATTTTGGTGATTTCGATCTTGATGAATTGTTTAAAGAAAGGGATAATGAGATTGAGGAAGAGTTTATGCAAGATTTTCCACAAGTAGAGGATGATGATTGTGATTCTAGTGAGGCATCTTATGATCTATCATCTGATGACTTTTCATGTCAAGATGACATTTCTAATTTGGATGAAGATGTTTCTCCTATAGAAGAAGTGGAAGATGTTCATATTCGAGAGGTTTTATCAAACGTCTATAATATTATCTCTTCGATTGAAGCTTTGAATGAAAACCATAATGATGAGTCCATAGAAGAAGAACCTTTCATTGATATATCTTCACCGGTTTTTGAGGTTGCACCTATTGATTTTTATGATGATATCATCCCTTTGAGTGATTCTCTCAATACACCTTCTTTTGAGCCTTCTATTCCCACCCTCCCACCCTTGAAGTTGGTTATTGATGAAGATCCTATACTCTTAGAGATTGATCCTTTTTCACCTATGGCACCTTTAGAATCCAAAACCTTTGATATGGATTCTTATATGGATATTGATGACACCATAGAGGTTTATCTTGCTAATATTGATATTGAGGTTGATGATAGTGATTCTAATTGGGAAGAGGAGATTCGTCTTAGTGAGAACTTGCTTTTTGGGAACATAGAGATTACACCTCATTCACAAGACACTATTCATCTTGATCCTCCTTTTTCTATGCCTTCTATGGAAGATTACCCACCTTTTGATGATGATGAGCCTAATATGGATATACTTGTTATGAATGTTTTAATACCTACACCTTCATATTCTCATGATGATTTGATCACTAAGGGGGAATCTTATATGGTTGATACGAGTTCATCTTCTTATTTTCCCATGAAGGGAAAGGTTTTTGATCCTGGGATACATAAATTTGGGAAAAATTGGTTTTCATCTACTTCACTTAAGAGTGTGCCTTCAATTGATATGGACTTCTTGTATGAGCTTACTTTGGTGATGTTACCTATTTTGGAGTTGTTCGAATGTCGAGATGGAAATTATGTATTTGATCCTGGAGTGCTTCATATATGAGAGCTTTCGTATGTTGGACAAACTTGAGACACGTTGGACCGTTCCATTTATCGAGGCGGATATTGTAAATCTTTTAGTAAATGGCAACGTGCTAAGTTTGAGTGTATCATGTGAGATGTGCTTCAAAGTAATATCCTTTACTCTCCATGATGGTTTCCCCAAGGACAACCTAATTCGGGGCCGAGTCGAGCTAGCGACTTAGGGTTAAAAAAACTCAAGCATTGAATAACTAGGTTAGAAAACGTAGAGTAGATTTTCAATAGGTTAGGTTTAATTAAAAGGATGTTATAGTAGAGTTGAAGTGGAGGGGTGCCTTTCTTCGTCTTTTCGTGTTTGTTTCAAGGGTTGCTCTCTCACATTTCATGCTTGGAGCTTATGGAGGAGGCCCGTGTATCTGGTTCACTTCGATTAGTTTTTGCTATTGTGATATTCAAAACACTTGTGCTTAAAATGAATACCCTTTAGTTGTCTCGTCCTTAACTTGGGTTAAGCAAAGTTATCAATGTCATAAGTGTAGGGGAGTTCACTCCAATACTCTTAAACATTGAGGACAATGTTTATCTTAAGTGTAGGGGAGACTTCTATCGAAGTGACCTTACCTAGACCATTGCCTTAACTTCATGATAATTTGGAAAATTGATTTTTCAACATTTTTCAAATTTTTGATCTACTTTGGCCAACAAAAATATGCATTCATAATTTTTGAATTAATCATTTTTCATTTTGCATAACACATTTGCATTGTATATAGTTTTTCTTTTATTTTTCATCAAAAATATATAAAAAAAAAAAATATAATAAAACATGGTTTTAACGAGTTTAGACTTCTTTGACATATTAGGCCCGCCATGGATATTTTGACTCAACCCGAGTTTGCTTATCTTAGCACTCTCTAGCTAGTATCCTTAACCATGTAGTCCTTCATTGGTCTATTAGGCTAAGCTTCCACCAATTTCATTCTTTGAAATTTTAAATTTGTGGAGAATGGGAAATGATAGAGTTGAAGCAAGTGTAAAAGGGCTAGATAGACTTCATGGCAATTACTTGTGGCTAAACCCTTCTCTTCTTTACCTCTATTTTCTTCGCATGTATATAATTGTTAATAAATAATCAAGTACGATTTTAATTGGTTTGTAATCTCTTATGCATTTTTGGCTAATCATTTATGGTTGATATGAGTACGTCTTAAGATTCTAAGTTAGCACGTTTTATGTGTACTAGACTTATGTCATGCTCCATATTTAGCGGGTGTTTTTCCTTTTCTTCTTTTCAAATTTCTTGGTGAGGAATAAAGAAAAATAAGAGCGGCTTATGAAAAAAAATGAGTGGCTAGAAAAAAAAAAGAAAAAGAAAAAAATAATAATGCAAGACTCCCAAGAGGGGCAGTGTGGTGTTAATTATAGTGACTATTGAGTTCCAATATTACCTTGACGGGTTGCGGGGATTCAATAGATTGCTCCAATCCAATATTACCTTGACGGGTTGCGGGGTTGAAGATCCAAAATCTCAAAAAGATGCGGATGTAAATTATTGCGTGAGTTTTATTTTTCTTTCCTTAGCGAGTGTGTAGTTACTTATGAAAGCATGACATGAGGATTTTACACATAAGGCGAATGACTTATTACTCTTAATACGGACTTATATTAATTGTGAGCGGTTTTTCAAGTAATGGATGAGAAGATTACTTAGGATTAAAACCGTGCTTCTTTATTTTTGGATTTTACACTTCTTATATTTCACACTTGAATAATGACAAATTTGCCCACAAGCAATTTGCTCAAAAAATAACCGGTTCCACATTTAATTGTCATGAATAAGTTGATGCACTTTTTACTTGTGAATGCAATGATCCCATTTATAAGCTTGGTATGGGGAAAGTGAAACTTGAGGGTGATAAATGTCCATGGTACCAAAGCCCTAATTTAAGTCATTGATTTTTTATGAGTTATTTCCATCAAAACCATTTATGAAAAATCCAAAAATATATAAATAGAATTGCTTTCTTTGCATTGCATTGTAAATATTCAAAACCATTCATCATGTAGCATAGCATAGTTTATTAAATCATAAAATGGCCAAGGTTGGTTAATTATGAGAAAAGTGTAACTTTAGAGCTTTAAAATGCTGCATTGCATGAGGACATGGCAATGGTCAAGTGGAGGGGAGTTGATAAGTGTGAAAACACTCATCAATAATGATCCAAAAACCATTAAAAACACTGTCAAATACATTATATTAAACTGTTAATTATCAGAATTACGCGTGTATTTGGTGTTTGTGTATTTTCAGGTAATATAGGTACATTTGAGATAAACACGAGTTTTCAAGGACTTATTTGATCAAAAGACGAAGAAAAAGACGAAAGATACTTTCAAGGACCATATTTGCCATTATTCACCAAGATGGAGGGCTTAATTTGCAATTTTCTACAAAGATGAGGGACTTAAAAGAGATTACTTAAAAGCTTTAATATGCATTTGGAAAGAAATGAAAAATGGAAGGACTAAATGGAAAATTTAATGAAAAGATTTATTTATCTTGGTCATTTGACCAAGACCGGTCAACATTCAAACCAACACATACAACACGTCTTCTTCTTCCCAACGCAAGAGAGAGAAAGAGACGTTTTCTATCTTTTCATCTCCACACCTGCAAATCCATATCACGGACGATCCATGAAGAATCAAGTGAAGACATAAACTACAAAAATACTCCTCTCGTTATCCTCTTCATGATGATGCCAATGAATTTGATCAAGTCGCGAGAACGAAGAAAGCCCCAATTTTGGATTGAAGATGAAGAACGAGTTATCCTCGTATTTTCCACGTGTCCACTTTTCATTGGATGAAACACGTCACATCAATCCACTCACTGGCTATAAAAAGAAGATGAAGCTCTCATTTGCATTCGGTTAGCTTAGGTGTTTTTACACATAGTTAGTTAGATAAGTAGGAGTAGTTAGTAATTAGTTAAAGTTGTTCATTTTCTTTTAAAGCTGTTAAAGATTTCAGTTTAATCAGTTGTAACCGAATCTATTTTCACCATTAATGGAAGTTTAAGTCAGTTTCTCAATCTTTCTCTTTTTCTTATATCTTCTTGTTGACTAACTCGTACAATCTTTTGAGCTAAAATACTGTTACGATACTGTTTAGGCAGGGAGCTTCAATTTTCGTTGTATTGAAATTTCCTAGATATAACCACTTTATGATTTCTGCTATTGATGAATAAGATTTAGTTTAATCTTTTGATTACAAGCTTATGCTTGTTTCTTGTGTTGATTTAGTTTTTCTGAATCGCTTTCAAGATTAGTGTGATTTTTTAGTTCAAACAAGATTTTTCGAGCTTTTCTTCTTTTCTGATAATCTGAGTAACGTTTTGCTAACTGTTGCGAGAGTTGTAGTTTTAAGCTGATAAAGCTTATTGATGAGCTGATATAGTTGATATAACTAGTTTGTGATAGTTTCAGTTGTCCAGGTTTATGAGTAACTGATTAGATTCAATATCTTCATCTTTATCTTTCTATTAGTTTCAGTAATTGTCAGTTGATTCAATAAATATATGAGTATCGATTTAGGCAGCTTGTAGAAATCGCTCAAAAAGACTAGTGATAGCAAGTTTCAGAATCGAAGGTTTTGATTTTGTTCAAAGTATATGCAGGTTTCTTTATCGAGAGATCTGTTTGTTGTTTCTTTGTATTTGTTTCAATCTTGCAGGTTTCAGATTTTCTGTATGGTGATAGCAGACGTTTGTTCCGATTCCAGTTATAGGCGTAGCGTAGCTTTGGATTCAGTCTTGGTGGTGTTTTTGTATTAAGCCGGCTCAGCGCCGAGCTTCGACATCAAAGGACTGGCTTCGGATGTTAAGGTCTAGCTTGTTTTATATTCCTGTGTTAGTGTAATCTGTAGGGAGATTTATAGAGTAAGTTTACTTGTTATATGTTTTAGATGATTTGTTGAATGATATTTGATCTTTAATCTTGTTCCGCAAATTAATATGAGCAGCCTTGCGTTATTTCTGTGAATGAGTGTTTGGAAATTTGGATTACTTCTTAGTAGTATTGAACTGTGTGGTAGATACATGTTTGTGATGTGAGAATACAATTTTTCTATATTTGTTAAATTTACGTAATCTTTAGCAAAATAAAAGATGTAAGATTCGAACCTTTAATCTGTCAGTTTTTTAAGTTTCAATTTCTGTTTTGAATGATATATTTTTGGTCCTTGAATTTGATACTTGTTGTTACATGGTCACTCCACGTTTTAGTTAGAGTTAATTGGCAGTTATATGTGATGGGCTTTAGGTTATGGATTTACTTGTTGGGCCTAGCATTTCATTCAATTGAATTTCAGAATGCATGAATTTTTGACTAAGATTTTGTGAGAATTAGAATTAGTTATTAAATTTGAATGTGTTCATTTTAGACTAATATAGGCCCGTTTTTATTTTAGAATATTATACTCATTTCTTGCCTGGTTTTTCGTGCTTTTAAATTTTACGTTTTTCCTTTGTAGTATAAAATTTGTATGTTGCATTTTATATTTTGAGCATTTAATTGTTTTGCGTGCAATTTGTTTTAGCGTAGTACATATACGTAGTTTTATAGATATTTTTACCTTTTTAAATGTTTTTTGCCAAGTAGAAATAGAATACCAAACAAGTTTGTATAACCAAAAACAATTAAGTCTTTGCTAGAAAACGTTATATCAATTCGAATCGAGCTGAGAAGACAACTACACTAAAAAACGAATTATTAAAACCTAATTCCACCATTGATGGAATTCGACTAGGAGAGATTATGGTGAGTAAATATCTGATGCTTTAGGTTATGGTATAGATTTAATGTAATCCTAAAGGCCTCCTAACCCAATTACAAGTCCATTGGGCCTGTTTTTGGGCTTTTTGGTTATTTTCTTACTTCCTTTTCTTTTGGTTGCCCAAACCAAGCCCAAAGCATCTAAGGATCTGGTTTTTAACCTTATTTTATAACTTTTATCATTCTTAAACTAAACCTCACATTCGGGTTACTTCCGGGCCAAAACCCTAAAGCCATACGTTAATTTTTTCGACTTTCTACGCGATTTCCGAACTAACCGTCATTTCCAAAAGTTTCTAATTATGGAAAGTATCTCTAAAACTTATCCTAACCATATAATATGTACTTAATACATACATACAACATACGATACATACACGGAACCTTGTAAAAACGTATCCGAACTTTCCCGCAGTTCATTTCTAAACACACTTCATTTCATTTCATTTCCAACCCGTACCATGATTTACAAATCATGTACCTCATTTAGTCCATTCTCATCCCCAAAATCACACATATAAACAGATAAATCACATAAAACACATAGTCACACAAAATACCCCAAAAATTAAGACTAAGTAACGAACCTCAAAAACCAGGGTTGTCTAATCGACTACCGTCGATTTAAAATAAATCACCATCCATAACCGTTATTGTCCTCCACGTATTGACAACATGTCTAATCGACTTTAGGGTGTCAAACCCTTTTCCAAGATCGAACTCATGATCATACTGCCAACAGTGACGAGTGAAAGAGCAGGACATTTCCATGACTACTATTCGTTCACGACTCGGTCATGCTAGATTCATGATTTTGTATTGGTCTCATAAATGCCCAGCAGCATTATAGACTTAATAAATTGAGTTGCCATGAACTCATAAACAAATTCATCAGTATTTTCATCGAGAACAACCTGAATTTTCTCTAGGTCTAGAAAAGAGCAGGAAGACCATACTTGGACTATGTTGCAAATTTTACGACAGGAGAAATTTCCCCTTGAAATTTTCCAATATAAATTCTGGTTGATTAAAGTGACACGCTGAATCACATGGATTCTCACGGTTAATCTTACCATGACTCAGCTTATGCATAAAGGTGAGAACCCTACATTACGTTAGGTGTTCAAAGAAAACCCTACGCTAAGAAAAGTCTATTTTTGGGGACTCAAAGTTCCGCAATTTTCTATGTATCAAGTTTCTACGAAGCAAGATATAGTTACGTTCATATCTAAGTACCTGACATACCAGCAGGCCAAGGTAGAACACCAATGGACTGGGATGTTTATCCACCATCAGAATTGTCAACGGTTTGGTCAAGTCTGCAGAATCTTTACATCCGCAAAGATTTCAGAACCCACATATTGATCGGACATGTTCCAGCCGAGGCTCATCCGATCACTTGGTAATCCCTCATCTATCGGGCCAGGCGAAGGTTATCATTTGTGCTCCTTATTTACGTTCACATCCTTGTTCTAATTTTTCGACTTGCTTTCACGCTCACGTTCATGACACTATTCACGTTCATGATCGTATATTGGCTTACGATTTTACGTTCATCTTCGTTCTGGGAAGTTTTTCAAGAAATGAGAGACCAGACTCAAGTTTAGTATAACTTCCTCTTCGCAGAAAGATGTTTCACGTCAGATTCCGCGTCTCACCTTGTAACATTTTGCGTTACCATAGTCGTATTTCATGTCCACGATATGTTTCACATGTCATGTTCATTCCACGCTTCTCATATCAAGTTCATGATATGTTACACGTATCATGGATCACGATAGCTTGCCCATATGACACTCACCATATCTCCACGTATCACGTTCAAAAATTTTCACGTATCACGTTCAAAAAATTTCACGTAATACGTTTCAATATGCCTCGCGCATCGTTGCTAATTATCAGTTAGGTTAGAATATTTTTGCATCGTAATGTTTCAGTTCCCCTTACATGTTACTTCTTATCCACTCGACCAGATTCATGCAGATCTATCTTACATTGACAACCATAAAACTTTATGTATTTACCAGTCAAAGTCAGGATGACCTGACCAAGATTTTACATTGTGTTAAAATCTTGAGAAGGAATCATTCCAAGAGGGAAGCCACTTGGAAACGGATAAGTTCATCCGGACTTCTTACTTTTTTTCTCTTGTCGATTAGATATGTCCTTTCAGTCACGTCACGTTCCATGTCCTTTTAGGCTATGTCACATTTCACGTCACCATCATTTCCTTTTATCTTGCATACCATTCCAGTTTGAGTCGGTTATGTTACGCTTCTAGTTACGATATCTATAATTTGGGGACGAATTATTCTTTTAGGGGGGAAGAGTTTTAAAACCCGCATGCTTTTACCATGAACAGTACACTTATGATCGTACGTACAGGATTAAAACTTACCTTATATAACATGAACACGTATCACGAATATTAATTACAAGAATTACGTACATGTTATTACACGATAAGTATTAAATACGTGTTAGTACACGATAATTATTAACAATAATAATTATAGTCACGAACATAAAATCATGAACATGAAATCACGAACAGATAATTATGTACTTACGTAATTATTAATACGACGAATGTCGTTACGTACAAGTAATTATAATAACATGAATAATTAATAACTACGTAACACGTAAACACGAACATTTAACACGATTATTATTATTACGTATATTTAAATTAACACGACAAGTAATTACGTACATAATGGTTACTATAAGGATAACTATGAAAATGCACGACACTTAAACCACGAATACACGAAATATTTAACTTGTCGCGGGAATAACTAAGAAGATTAATAGGGGTGTGGTGTTGGGTCGGCGTCCAAAAAGAAGGAAGTGGGCTCAAGGCCCACTTGGGCTCCAAACCGTATAACAAGAATAAAAAGGACGGGGGCTTTGTTTCTTTCTTTCAGTCGACACAAACACCACAAACAGGAAACCCTAAAACAAAATAAAAATAGCCGTATATTTTTGTTTCTTCTTCTTTTGTCTTCCTTGCTACCGTCAACCAACACCAAAAGAAACAAAATCAAACGTGGTTTTGAATCAAGAAGATCAAAGATGGTTCATGTTTTGTTATTCCTAAACCTAAAAAGCATGTAAGAAACCCTAATCTTATTTCTTCGTGTTTCCTATTGATTTTGTTAATTTGTTAAAACCCTAATCTATAAAAAACGTGATAAAACAAGCGAGATTAAGGGGGGAAATCATTGTAATGTTAATGTGTTCTAACTGCACGCAAACCTAGACCATCCACGGTCTCGATGGTGAAAGTCAGTCACCAGCCGTAACCCTAGACGGGTGTTTGCTGGGTTTTTGTTCAGACGGGGGCATCTCAAACCCCAACAGTGGTGGTGGTTTGTGCTACCAGTGGAAACCCCGCAGGGGTGTTTGTTCTAGCAGTAGCAACCGAGAGCCTCACAACTCTCGGTGGGAAATTTATAGCAAGCAGTTGAAACCGGCTACTGCCGGTGGCAGTAGCATAAACTGCCAGGGGTAACCGGTAGAGTTAAGGGGGTGTTTGGCTATGGGTTTATTAAACAGTTAAGGGACTGTTTGGCTGTGTATTTTAAGAAAGGTTAAAGGGTTATTTTGTTCGGCTTATATGTAAACACAACACGAGTTTTACGGGTTCGGGTTATTATTTTTACAAGTTTAATTAGCTTTATATGTATACTAATTACAAGGTAATTAAATTAATAAATCATGACTTATTATTACAAGATTAATTAAAATTAATTTAACATGCTATGTAATTAATTTAATTAAAACATGGACTTAGGTTTATTATTATCAATTAGTAACACATGATTTTAACCTAAGTATTTTATTTTTTAATTTAGACTATAATAATTAATTAATTATTAAACATGACTTATAATTAATTAATTATCATGACTTAGGTTATATTAATATTAATATTAATACATGTTTTAACCTAAGTATATTATACACTTAATTTAATTAAATAATGTTTATATTTAATTAAATCTTATAACCTATAGTTTATGTAATTTACATGTTATAATTAATAAACTATATTATTTAATCCCGTGACATAGAATATTAATCAGTAAAACTTAAGCTTATCTTTTTATCTTAATAATCCAGCTTAATTCTATTTATGGAAACTTTCTATTTTTAGAAACTTATCTATTTTATGCAGTAAATCTATTTTTTTTTGGAAACCTTCTAATTTTGGAAACCTTCTATTTTAAGAAACCTGCTATTTTTAGAAAGTTACTTATTATTACACAACAAGTATAATAATACAAGAAATACAAGTAATACTTACTCAGAATATATAGAATACACGATAAGCACAGTATAACGTTAAAATCAGTAAAACAAGACATGAACATATAAAACAAGCTAAAACATGATATAAAACCAGTTACGTACTAAGTAATCAAGAATACTTATACATGTATCCTATGTATGTAGCATTAAGTGAGATCGAAGTAAGACTCTCTTACGTTCATCTTCTTCGTTCACTGGACTTAAGGTACGGATTATCCGTCCTTTCAGTATGGACATTCTTCCTTATTAGGATTTCCCGTATGCAGCCAACTGTTTTCCCTAGTATATGTTTTATATGTTTTTGAATTGCTTACATTTAATTAGATACCTAAAGCCATATACATGCATGACCAGTTTCACCTAGTTATGGAGGTACCATAACCATAACACTAGAGGCACTAGTGTTATGACTCCACCACGACGGAGTGATAGCTGGTGGCGTCCCTTTCAGCTTTTGGCCATATTATGATTATCAGGTGGGGCGTATGGGTGCATCCTAGTTTACATGTTTTCAGCAGATTATTCAGGTGAATGTGGTGTGTGCCTTGCATCCTTCACAAGGAGCTGATCCCTCCTACCCAAACAGTTATATTAATTAGAGGCAGCCCCTCTAATTTGCACGACGAGGTCACCCCTCCAAGTATTCATGCTCGTTGATATTTCATGACCAATATTGGCTAATGGTAAACATGTTAAACAGTTCTAATAAGATAAACATAATGCTTTTCAAACTATAAAACCAGTTTTACTAAGTTATACCAGGTTTTCCAGGAACATATACATTTCCGCTGCTATTAAGTCTTTATTATGTTTCATTCATTCATACTATGTCTATATCCATGCACTGAGCATTTTGCTCAGCCGTTACTTTCCTTTCTATGTCCTAAAACGGCAGGTACTCAAGGACAGACTCGAGCATTTGGAGGACGTGCATAGGATGGAAGCTGCCATAGACTTCTTCTCCTTTTGCCTTCATATACTTATGCTTGTTTAGTCTTTCTTTCATTTCTTTTACTTTATTTATGTTTTGGCTTATGTTTGGGGACCTATGTTTGATTCTGGTTTTCCTTATGGTCATATATGTTTTACTACATATTACCTTGCATGCTTTGATGACACGCCATAATCACGCGTAACGGTCCACTTATCAAAGTGGGGTGTTATAACTCAAGTTCTACACCTCAATGTCCAGCAATGGCACCTAGACAAAACAGTGTACGTCTTGTGCAAGAACGTCAAGAAATTACTCCTACAGCAGACTCGACGGATACGACACAAATGAATGAGTTGGTTGATTTATATGATCCAATTTTTTATGAATATTAATATGGAAATAATCAAGTTGTGTCACAGCCTTCCATTGTCAATACTACTGATGCACACGGACTAAGTCAACATGACACAACTGCATCTACTTCAGCAACCGTTGCTCAAAAGACAATTTCATTAGATACTCAACCAAATCAAGAAACCGTCATACTACCAACATTACCAACCGTCAATGCTGAAGAGGAGACAACACGCAAGCAGTCGATGCACAGTCTAACGAAGAAGAATTTATCAACCCATTCGGTATACCGGTACACAAAGTTGGAGATTCTTCTACTCAACATGTTGATCCGTCAAACATGTATATATTCTATCAACGATATCCATCCACTCACCATTGGACACGCGATCATCCATTGGAATAAGTTACTCGAAATCCTTCACAACCGGTTCGAACTCACATACAACTCGAAACCGATGGCGATGTACATATGTATGCACTCACCGTGAGTTTCACTATACCTACAAACATCAAACAAGCCATGACTGATCATGCGTGGATTGAATCAATGCAAGACGAAGTTCATCAATTTGAAAGACTTGGAGTATGGGAACTTGTTGACAGACCATATGGAAAATCGGTTCTTGATTGTAAATGGATCTGAAAAAACAAATTGGATGAAAAAAAATAATCAAAGACAAATCTCGTCTTATGGTTAAGGGATACTGTCAACAAGAAGGGATAGATTTTGATGAATCATTCGCTCTAGTCGCTTGTTTGGAAGCAGTCAAGATATTCCTTGCTTATGTTGCACATAAGGGCTTCACGGTTAATTAGATGGATGTTAAAAATGCTTTTCTCAATGATTATTTGAAGGATGAAGTGTATGTGAATCAGCCATAAGGATTCGTTGATCCTCATCATCCTGACAAAGTCTACCATCTCAAGAAGGCTGTATATGGACTTAAACAAGCTCCAAGGGCGTGCTACGAAGAACTATCAAACTTCTTGGTATCCAAAGGATTCTCCAAATTTTTTATTGATCCTACTCTCTTTATTAACAAATATGGGTATGACATACTACTGGTGCAGGTTTTTGTTGATGACATCATTTTTGGTTCTACGAACCCAAAACTTTCAAAACTTTTTGAAAAACTAATGCACAACAGGTTTGAAATGCCAATGATGGGGGAGCTAAAATTCTTTTTAGGCCTCCAGATTAATCAATCCCCACGTGGTATCTTTATTAACCAAGCTATGTATTCTCAAGAGATACTTCAAAATCATGGTATGACCTCATGTGCTCGCGTTAGTACACCATTGTCGACCACATCCCTAGACTCTGACTTGTACTCACCTCCCGTAGATCAAAAGCAATATCGCAGTATGATCCGGTCTCTCATGTACCTTACAGCCAACAGGCCTGATATTCATCATGCCACATGTTATTGTGCACGATATCAAGCCAGACCTACTGAAATGCACCTCAAGGAGGTTAAACGGATCTTTTGGTACCTTAATAATACCATTCACATGGGACTCTGGTATTCGAAGGAAACCAGTTTTCATCTAACTGCTTTTTCAAATTCTGATCATGTAGGTTGCCATGATACTAGAAAGAAAACTTCTGATGGCGTACAATTTCTAGGGGAAGACAAACTCGTGAGTTGGTCGTCAAAAATGCAGGATTGCACCTCGCTATCATCCGCCGAAGCAGAGTATGTGTCTCTATCTGCGTGTTGTGCTCAAGTCCTCTGGATGAGAACTCAACTCACGGATTATAGCTTCCACTTTGATAAAATACCTATGTATTATGACTCAAAGTAAGCCATAGTCATCTCTTGCATTCCGGTTCAGCACTCCTGCACCAAGCACATCGATGTCAGATATCACTTCATCAAGGAACAAGTGGTACGCGACATCGTCGAATTATACTTTGTCAGAATTGAGTACCAGCTGGCAGACTTGTTTACAAAAGCTCTATCGCAAGATAGGTTTGCGTATCTCGTAGCTCGTCTTGGTATGAAGTACATGACTTCAGATGACATGGACGTTCTGGCAAATGAAGCTGCTTGATATTCTCTCATAATGACTTCTAAGCGCATCACAGCTTAGGACTTGAACCTCAAATAAGGAAAGTATATCATAGACGATAACTTATTCTTCACAAAGAGAAATTAATATTTCTTGGTCATGAGCTTCCTATAAAAACATTCCAAGTTTTTAAGTTCATGAAAAACGACTTATAATTAAATGTCAGCTTAGAACTCGAACTTCACTTTAAGGAAAGTTTATCACAGATGATAGCTTATCCTTCACAACGGGAAATTAATTTTTCTCGGTCATGGGCATGTTGTTGATCCCAAACTTAGATCGATTTAGCTTGTGTAAACGAGATTAAATCAAGTTAAACATGTAGAGAAACTTTGTTGTGTATAAAATAATTTATGTGACAATCTAACATTTTCAGGTAGTGAATTATTTTCTCGTATAATATTTTGGAACTTATTTTTGTCTTGGTTGATGAACTCACAATTTCGGATTTAAATTTGGGCTTACGTGCATAATTTAGCGTCATTTACGATTAAACCGGAAACCTTAGGATTACGTATTTACGTTTTTGAACTCCGTTTTTGATGAGACAATTTTTATTGGATTCGTTTTGTGCCGTTGATTCATAATTTATAAAAACGTTTTTCGTGAAACGACCCGAGGGCACGCAAATCGAGGAAACTAGAATCGAGGGATACCCGTAAATTAGTGAGGTGGGACAAAATACATTATCCCACCCCACTAACACACATGGGACGGCACACATGACACCACATCAAAGATGTGGCATCATGTTAGCTTATAACTTACAAGTGTAAGTTAAGCTTACACTTTAAGCCACCAAACTAGCTAAAACCATCAACCATTTCACATACCACCATTTACACATGCAAAATAACCAAAAATCCTCTCAACATCACCACCATTGCCGTCCATTTTAAAGAACAAACACCCCTTTTTGATCTTTTCTAGCCACAAAATACTTGTTATCTAGCTCTATCATGGAGTTACCTTGAAGCCTTGATCACTTGGTGGCCATTTTAACAACAAAGGAGGTGATTTGCTTGTGTCCTAGGGCTGATTTCTCAATTTATATTCTTGGTGTT
Source organism: Glebionis coronaria (assembly GCA_025667525.1). NCBI lineage: Eukaryota > Viridiplantae > Streptophyta > Magnoliopsida > Asterales > Asteraceae > Glebionis > Glebionis coronaria. The sequence goes on from CM046878.1 coordinate 318,182,816, forward strand.
TGATGATCTTGGAGTTACTTTTGGTGTTCATCAAGTTCTTGTCTTCCAAAAACAAGATATACTCTTGGTTGGTAAAGAAGATCATCCTCTCCATTTTCTCTTGTTATTTTTGTAAAGATAAAATGTATTTTCTTTCTTGTTGTATATGTATATGATGAATATATGATGATAAAAATGTTTTGTGGGGATCAAGTGTTGATAAATATGCTTAAAAAGGTTAATAACCATAAGAAACAAGGCTAAAATCATGATTAATTTGTTGGCTGTATAAAAACAGTATGTAACTAAAATTTGAACTGATAAACTTGCATGGTAGAATCCATTTACAGTAAGTACAAGATGTCATACACATGTGAGAGTTGGCCATGCAATGGAATCATTATAATGAGTGAGATATGATCAAAACAAGATGAGTGTGCTAATCTGAATAAGCTGTTTTGTAGGGACTGTTAAGGCTAGATAAACTTAAAATGAGCAGTAGCTATAACTAAGTTAAATATAACACATAACATAAAGATCATTCCATCGAAAAATGAGCTTCTAATTCATTGTAGAACTCTAGATATGATAAAAATGGTGAAGATAAAAATAAAAATCAGATTTTGAGAATTAATGTTTATTACTATTATATAAGCACTCAAAATTATATTGTATAAAATGTAAAATTAAAACCACTAACTTATGAATTTCATTTATATAAATATGTATAAGGTTAAATAAATGGATAAATTATAACAATGGTAGTGGAATAATACTTATAAGTTATAAAAACTATAAACTTGATTTTTACGACTTTTTCGGCTATTACCGTAAAATTAACGTTTTTTGCCAATTAAAACTTAGACGATCAAACCCGTCTAATGTAAAGTTTTTAAAAGTCATATACTGATATATAAGTAACTAATACAAGTAAAAACCGATAAAACCCGAACTATAGGACATACGGACATTAACGAGCTAAGTAAGCATATTGGACTAATAATTGAACTTAATAAGTTAAACACTTATAAAAAGTACTTATTGGGCTTAACCCATTTGAGCCCAACATGTAAAATGTAAATACTGATAATATAAGTATAAAATGAAATAATACAAGTTAAAGGACTTATAATAAGCTTATTGGACTTAAAATAAGTAAAAAGGTAAAACTAGAAAACTAGTAAAAAGTTACTAATACATAAACACTAAAATGAGTAAACAAGGATATATAAACCCACTTGATCATCATCATATGTACAAAATCATCATATTTATATTGTTATTTTGATAAGTCATTGGAAAATAGTCTAAGACCGATTATTATTTATATAGGTTTCCGTGACTGAAGCACGCCCGTAGCCGATAATCCGCCTTTCATTATCAACGTGAGTTCATAGCCTCGCACTCTTTTAAATGTTTTATAAAATGATTTGTAAACCCGTGAGGGAGATAACATGCTAGATTTTGATAAAAATAGAACACAAGTAGTACCGATGGTATGCTTAATGATATGGACCTGAATGATGCTATGACCCTATAAACGAGACAAAAAGGATTATTAGTAGTTAGGTTATGTCACTTAAAGTCCCATTAGCATGAATTGTGAACTATCGGGATTTGGTAGACGCTTATGCATTTGATAATACTATTTGGGGACGATCACCCCAGTTCGCGCCTTGACGGTTGATCCCCGTCATACCACATTGATTGGTAAGCGAATTTATGTATGAGAAGATTTCCATAGCGTGATTTTTGTGACGACACGCTAACTTAGATGGGAAAATTGTTTGTCGGGTTCGCGGCCCGTTCTTTTCATAGTAAGGTAACAATGTCATGCGGCTAATAATAATCCAAATGTATCCTATATAATCTAAATATCCGATATGATACGGCGCTAATAACGATAATAATATTACCTATAATGGTAATATTGAGGCTACGGTCTCATGGACGGCTTAAGATGTATGCTTGATTTATATATTGCCTGACTAGCAATACGAGGACTTACTTCCGATATTATATTTATGTTATGATTTTAACGATTGTTTTATATAACGGTTTTCATTAAACTCTATGAATTCACTCGGCATTCGCTGATATGATTTTTGCATGTTTTTATCTCAGGTGCTTGAAGGTAATCCGGATGGAGATCGACTCTGATGGCCCACATATTATTAAAAATGTTCATTCGATATATGTTTTGTAAACTCAATGACCTGTATAATTTGGGACATGTCGTACACTTTAAAACTTTTTATTAAATGAATGTATGTTAACCCTTGTACAACCATTTTTATGTTTTGTCTATGATTGGAGTTATTGTGCTATCCCGTAACACTCTGAAAGACCCTTCCGCTGTACCGATACAAAAATTGAGAGTGTTACAGTTTGGTATCAGAGCTCTCGTTATAGAGAACAAAAGATTTTAAAAACCAAGGTTTTGAACAAAACTTTTCAAAATCTTTTAACTATGAACATTTGAGAAAATATTTGAAAAATCTTTTGACTATAACGGTGCCAGAGATCTCCGACGTTACCAACAAGCCCTATTGAGAAGATATATATTTTGATATATATAATTTAATTTATATATATGTATATATCGTGGTTTCATTATGTAATTGTTTAACTAGTATGTTATCCTAATACGAGATGTATATATAAATGCAGATTGTCATGGCTGACCCTAATATTCCTGTAGAAAACCATGTTATTCCCGAACCTAATGTAGATGATGATCCTTATTTAGACTTAGTAGATTATGATATGGATAATGAGGAGGAATCATTTGAGGATCCCGAGCCCGAGATAGGACTAGGAGATCAGATTGCCCCTCAGGTTGATATGGTAGAGAATGAGATTGATAATGTTGACATAGAGAATGATGATGAGATTGGGTTAGATAAATTAGATGATAAGATTGACGACGAGGATGTCGAGGAGGATGTAGGTATAGACGTTGAGGTCGATGACGATGAGGAAGCTGAGCTTATTTACCCTTATGATGTTCTAGAGGGCGAGCCTTTACCCCCACCAGTTTATTTGTTTGATTCTGAGGTTGAGCTACCTAGGGATGAAATGTCTGAATCGTCTGAATCTGATTCTAAATCAGAGGAGGATGAGGATGATAATGCACCTGACGGTATTGATGGTATTGCTACTCGTAGAGGTGTGATAGGAGAGTCGTCTAGTACTCGAGAGGCTACTCATATTGATGGTATTGCACCATGGGCCTTGAGACGTGATCTAGATGCTTCCCGTGTTAAGAGTAGTATGACAGAGATTGGATTAGGTGTTGTTCAGACTCAAGTTGCTTATTTGGAGTCGAAAACTAAGGTTGGCGAGAAAGAGCGGGAATTGCTTAGTTTGGATTTGACTGATGTAGAGCGTGGTTTGAATGAGGCTTTTAGGAGGTTATCGGTGTTAGAAAGTAGTGAGTTTGCTGCAATGAAGAAAAAGGTGATTCTATGGAGATTCAGTTGAATGTAGCTCGTGTGATGCGTGAGAAAGCTGAGAGGGAGTTGAATATATCTGTGGGTTGGAATAGTAGATTTTATGTTGACATGGTTGAAAGAGGAGTGATCCGTAAGCGCCCAGCTGAAGATGTGTCTAGCGATCGTCCGACAAAGATACAGAAAACGATGGATGATGGACCATCTGGCGGTTCTCAGTAGACCAGTCTATATTTAGTAGTGACCTTTGTATCTCTTGTACTTTTGTAGCTTTGACTGAACCGACTTGTTAGTAGTAGACTTGGCACGAATCTTGAGTATATATAGTGCTAGAACTTTGATATGGGATGTAACTAAGACAATACTTTTGTTTCAAATCGAATGAAATATGTATCTTGTCTTGAATTCCATATTGTGCCTTATTTGTATCTTGATTATGAATTCAATCCGTATTATATGAATACCTTGTTGGGTGAATGCTTAATACTTTGAAATTGTGAAATTATAGAACTATGCCACCCAAGAAGGCTGTGACTGAGGACGATGTACGTAGGATTATTACAGAGCAAGTTACCGCATCTATGACTGAATTTATGGCAAATGCTAGAAATGAAGCTGGCGGTAGTGGAGCTGGCGGTAGTGGAGCTGGCGGTAGTGGAATTGGCGGTACTAATGTGAATGTGAATGCTAATAATGTGAATGCTAATGCTGGAGGAAATGTAGGAGGACTTGGAACTAATGCACCTGAAGTTGGTGGCTGTACTTATGTGACGTTCATGAAGTGTGAACCTCTACCTTTTAATGGAACTGAAGGTGTTGTAGGATTAAGCCAGTGGATTGAGAAGATTGAGTCGTTGTTTCGGATTAGTAAGTGTAAGGAGGAAGATAAGGTGACTTTTGCTATGGCTACTCTTAAAGGTCGTGCGTTGACTTGGTGGAACGGGAGAATTGCTTTCATGGGTCTTGATGCTGCTAATGCTACTCCTTGGGCTGAAATTAAGAAGTGGATGACTTTGGAGTTTTGTCCTCGTAGTGTGATCATTAGGTTAGAACAAGAGTTGATTCATTTGAGAATGAAAGGTGTGTACATTGATAGTTACACAAACTGATTCCATGAGTTGGCCTTGCTATGTCCTCGATTGGTTGAACCCAAAGAGATCCGAATTGAGCAATATATTAAAGGGTTGACCAAGAATATCCGGGGGGACGTGACATCATCTAAACCACTGACCATTGATGATGCTGTTCGAATGGCTTACCAACTCATTGGACAAATAATTCAGGATAGGGAAGATGAAGCCCGTGTTGGTGAGAAAAGAAAGGGAGACGGTGATCGTGTAGATAGAGGTGATAATAGGAAGAATTTCAATCGCCGTCAGAACCAGAGAAAGGGTAATGCAAATGCTCTTACCAACAATACACCGCACAACTATGATAGATGTCCTAAGTGTGGCAACAAGAGGCATGCTGGCGACTGCTAGAAGTGCCGAAATTGCGGAAAGCTTGGACACAAGGTTGAAAGGTGTAAGAAGGGAACCATTTGCTTCAACTGTAATGAAGAAGGTCATAGGAAATCGGAATGCCCCAAGTTGAAAGCGATTGTACCTGGAAGAAACCCCTAGGGTGGTGTCTATCAACTTGGAACAATTGAGGTGAAGAAAGAGGATCCAAATGTCGTTATCGGTACGTTTTTACTCAACAATCATTATGCTGTTGCTTTATTTGATTCGGGTGCTGATAGGAGCTTTGTATCCACTAAATTTAGTGCCCTTATTGACATTGAACCTGTTGAGATAAATACCAGTTACGAGGTGGAATTGGCTGATGGTAAATTAGTGAAAACTAATAAGCTATTAGAAGGATGCTCTCTAAATCTCTTGAACTATTCTTTTCTGATTGATTTGATGTTGATAGAACTAGGTAGTTTTGATATTATTATTGGTATGGATTGGTTGTCGTTGAATAATGCTACTATTTTATGTGGAGAGAAGAAGGTTAAGATTCCTCTTAGGAATAAGACGTTAGTAATTGATGGTAATCGAGGTGAATCCCGTTTGAAAATCATTTCATGTATTAAAGTCCGAAAGTACATCAGGAATGGTTGTGAGTTATTCTTAGCTCAAGTGACCGGGAATGAGTCTAGGGAGAAACGATTGGAAGATGTACCTATTATTTGTGAATTTACTGAGGTATTTCCTAAAGATTTACTCGGACTTTGACCGATAAGGAAAGTAGAGTTTCGAATCGATTTAATTCCTGGTGCTGCACCGGTGGCACGTGCGCCTTACCGATTAGCCCCTTCTGAATTAAAGGAGTTATCTGAGCAACTTAAGGAGTTGTCTGATAAAGGTTTTATTCGACCGAGCTCGTCGCCTTGGGGAGCTCTAGTCTTGTTCGTTAAGAAGAAGGATGGATCTTTCCGTATGTGCATTGATTATAGGGAACTGAATAAGTTGACAATTAAAAATCGATATCCTTTACCTAGGATTGATGATTTGTTTGATCCACTACAAGGATCTAGTGTGTATTCTAAGATAGATTTGCGGTCAGGATATCACCAACTTCGTGTCCGTGAAGAAGATATTCCTATAACTGCCTTTAGAACTCGTTATGGACACTATGATTTTCAAGTAATGCCATTTGGGTTAACTAATGCACCTGTGGTTTTCATGGATTTAATGAATCGAGTGTGCAAGTCCTACTTGGATAAATTTGTGATTGTGTTTATTGACGATATTCTAATCTATTCTAAGAATGAAGATGAACATAGAGAACATTTAAGGATTGTTTTGAATTTGTTAAAGGATGAAAGGTTGTATGCTAAGTTTTCGAAATGTGATTTCTAGTTAGATTCTGTGCAATTTCTTGGTTATGTGATTAACAAGGATGGAATTCATGTTGATCCTGCAAAGGTTGAAGCCATTAAGAATTGGTCTGCACCGACAACACCAACGGAAGTGCGACAGTTCTTAGGATTGGCTGGCTATTATAGGCGATTCATTAAAGAATTTTCTTTGATAGCTAAACCCTTAACTAAGCTTACCCAGAAGAATAAACCTTTCGTTTGGGGAAGTGATGAAGATGGAGCATTTCAGACATTGAAGCAAAAATTATGTAGTGCGCCAATATTATCATTACCCGACGGGAGTGAAGATTTTGTAGTGTATTATGATGCATCTCTTAGAGGCTATGGAGCTGTTTTGATGCAGCGAGAGAAAGTGATAGCTTATGCTTCTAGGCAATTAAGGAAGAATGAGGAGAATTATACTACTCATGATCTTGAGTTAGGAGCTGTAGTCTTTGCTCTTAGGTTGTGGAGACATTATCTGTATGGCACCAAGTGTACGATATTCACCGATCACAAAAGCCTACAATATATTCTCGACCAGAAGGAATTGAACATGAGGTAACGAAGATGGATAGAGTTGTTAAGTGATTATGATTGTGATATAAAATATCACCCAGGAAAAGCCAATGTTGTTGCCGATGCGTTAAGTAGGAAAGATAGAGAGCCTATCAGGGTACGTTCTCTAGTCTTGACCGTGCATAATAATTTGCCTGAGCAAATTAGAAATGCGCAATTAGAAGCTTGTAAGAAAGAAAATTTTGTTAATGAAGGGTACCGAGGAGAAGGAGATCCTTTAGAGGTTAGAGCTGATGGAGTGAAATGCTTAAGACGTCGTATGTGGATACCTAAGTTTGGAGGCTTAAGAGATTTGATTATGTTAGAATCCCATAAATCTAAGTATTCCATTCATCTGGGATCTGATAAGATGTACCATGATTTGAAGAAGTTATACTGGTGGCCGAATATGAAAGCTGATATTGCTATGTATGTTCTTCAATGCTTGACTTGTGCTAGAGTCAAAGCTGAACATCAAAAGCCATCAGGACTACTTCAACAGCCAAAGATTCCTGAATGGAAGTGGGAGCGAATTACGATGGACTTTATCACCAAGCTTCCTAGAACATCATCTGGAAACAACTCGATTTGGGTTATTGTCGACAGACTGACCAAATCAGCACACTTCATTCCAGTTAAAGAGCAGTTCTCACTGGAGAAGCTGACTCGTATATACCTTGAGAATGTTGTATGTAAGCATGGAGTGCGTGTATCGATCATTTCATATCGAGATCCTAGATTCGCATCGAATTTTTGGAAATCTCTCCAAAGATCTTTGGGAACGAATCTTGACATGAGCACTGCTTATCACCCCCAGACTGATGGGCAGAGTGAAAGGACGATACAAACACTGGAAGATATGTTAAGAGCTTGTGTGTTAGATTTTGGTAAGAATTGGGATAAACATTTGCCGTTAGCAGAGTTTTCGTATAACAATAGTTACCATTCTAGTATTAAGGTTGCACCGTTTGAAGCTTTATATGGTAGGAAGTGTAGATCTCCTGTATGTTGGAGTGAAGTTGGGGATACCCAGCCCATGGAACCGGAATTGATCCGGGAGACTACGGAGATGATAGTTCAGATTAAGAATAGGTTGTTGACTGCCCGTAGTAGACAGAAAAGTTACGCGGATGTGCGGCGAAAGCCAATGGAGTTTAAAGTGGGTGACCAAGTAATGTTGAAAGTATCGCCATAGAAAGGTGTTATAAGATTTGGAAAGAGAGGAAAATTGAATCCCCGTTATATTGGACCCTTTAAGATTTTATCTAGAGTAGGTCCGGTGGCTTACAAACTAGAGTTACCCCCAGAACTTCATGGTGTTCACAACACATTCCATGTATCTAATCTGAAGAAATGTCTAGCAGTGAGTGATGAGAAAATTTCGTTAGATAAGGTTCGAATAGATGGGAAGTTGCATTTTATCGAAGAGCCCGTAAAGGTTATGGATCATGAGGTAAAGCAACTGAAACAAAGTCGGATACCTATTGTCAAGATCTGATGGAATTCAAAGCATGGACCGGAGTATACTTGGGAACGAGAGGATGAAATGTGGAAAAAATATCCGCACCTCTTCGATTTCAATAGGAAACGGACATCCAAATGAAATGGATCACGGGACGTTAATCCCTTTTAGGAGGAAAAGCTGTGACAATCTAACATTTTCAGGTAGTGAATTATTTTCTCGTATAATATTTTGAAACTTATTTTTGTGTTGGTTGATGAACTCACAATTTACGGATTTAAATTTGGGCTTACGTGCATAATTTAGCGTCCTTTACGATTAAACCGGAAACCTTAGGATTACGTATTTACGTTTTTGAACTCCGTTTTTGATGAGACAATTTTTATTGGATTCGTTTTATTCCGTTGATTCATAATTTATAAAAACGTTTTTCGTGAAACGACCCGAGGGCACGCAAATCGAGGAAACTAGAATCGAGGGATACCCGTAAATTAGTGAGGTGGGACAAAATACATTATTCCACCCAACTAACACACATGGGACGGCACACATGACACCACATCAAAGATGTGGCATCATGTTAGCTTATAACTTACAAGTGTAAGTTAAGCTTACACTTTAAGCCACCAAACTAGCTAAAACCATCAACCATTTCACATACCACCATTTACACATGCAAAATCAACCAAAAATCCTCTCAACATCACCACCATTGCCGTCCACTTTAAAGAACAAACACCCCTTTTTGATCTTTTCTAGCCACAAAATACTTGTTATCTAGCTCTATCATGGAGTTACCTTGAAGCCTTGATTACTTGGTGGCCATTTTAACAACAAAGGAGGTGATTTTCTTGTGTCCTAGGGCTGATTTCTCAACTTATATTCTTTGTGTTTGATGATCTTGGAGTTACTTTTGGTGTTCATCAAGTTCTTGTCTTCCAAAAACAAGATATACTCTTGGTTGGTAAAGAAGATCATCCTCTCCATTTTCTCTTGTTATTTTTGTAAAGATCAAATGTATTTTCTTTCTTGTTGTATATGTATATGATGAATATATGTTGATAAAAATGTTGTGTGGGGATCAAGTGTTGATAAATATGCTTAAAAGGTTAATAACCATAGAAACAAGGCTAAAATCATGATTAATTTGTTGGCTGTATAAAAATAGTATGTAACTAAAACTTGAACTGAGAAACTTGCATGGTAGAATCCATTTACAGTAAGTACAAGATGTAATACACATGTGAGAGTTGGCCATGCAATGGAATCATTATAATGAGTGAGATATGATCAAAACAAGATGAGTGTGCTAATCTGAATAAGTTGTTTTGTAGGGACTGTTAAGGCTAGATAAACTTAAAATGAGCAGTAGCTATAACTAAGTTAAATGTAGCACATAATATGAAGATCATTCCATCCAAAAATGAGCTTCTAATTCATTGTAGAAATCTAGATATGATAAAAATGGTGAAGATGAAAATAAAAATCAGATTTTGAGAATTAATGTTTATTACTATTATATAAGCACTCAAAATTATATTGTATAAAATGTAAAATTAAAACCCACTAACTTATGAATTTCATTTATATAAATATGTATAAGGTTAAATAAATGGATAAATTATAAAAATGGTAGTGGAATAATACTTATAAGTTATAAAAACTATAAACTTGATTTTTACGACTTTTTCGGCTATTACCGTAAAATTAACGTTTTTCGCCAATTAAAACTTAGACGATCAAACCCGTCTAATGTAAAGTTTTTAAAAGTCATATACTGATATATAAGTAACTAATGCAAGTAAAAACCGATAAAACCCGAACTATAGGACATACGGACATTAACGAGCTAAGTAAGCATATTGGACTAATAACTGGACTAAATAAGTTAAACACTTATAAAAAGTACTTATTGGGCTTAACCCATTAGGGCCCAACATGTAAAATGTAAATACTGATAATATAAGTATAAAATGAAATAATACAAGTTAAAGGACTTATAATAAGCTTATTGGACTTAAAATAAGTAAAAAGGTAAAACTAGAAAACTAGTAAAAAGTTACTAATACATAAACACTAAAATGAGTAAACAAGGATATATAAACCCACTTGATCATCATCATATGTATAAAACCATAATATGTATATTGTTATTTTTATAAGTCATTGGACAAGAGTCTAAGACCGATTATTATTTATATAGGTTTCCGTGACCGAAGCACGCCCGTAGCCGATAATCCGCCTTTCATTATCAACGTGAGTTCATAGCCTCGCACTCTTTTAAATGTTTTATAAAATTATTTGTAAACCCGCGAGGGAGATAACATGCTAGATTTTGATAAAAATAGAACACAAGTAGTCCCGATGGTATGCTTAATGATATGGACCCGAATAATGCTATGACCCTATAAACGAGACAAAAAGGATTATTAGTAGTAAGGTTATGTCACTTAAAGTCCCATTAGCATGAATTGTGAACTACCGGGATTTGGTAGACGCTTATGCATTTGATAGTACTATTTGGGGACGGTCACCCCAGTTCGCGCCTTGACGGTTGATCCCCGTCGTACCACATTGATTGATAAGCGAATTTATGTATGAGAAGATTTCCATAGCGTGATTTTTGTGACGACACGCTAACTTATATGGGCAAATTGTTTGTCGGGTTCGCGGCCCGTTCTTTTCATAGTAAGGTAACAATGTCATGCGACTAATAATAATCCAAATGTATCCTATATAATCTAAATATCTGATACGATACGACGCTAATAAGGGTAATAATATTACCTATAATGGTAATATTGAGGCTACGGTCTCATGGACGGTTTAACATGTATGCTTGATTTATATATTGCCTGACTAGCAATACGAGGACTTACTTCCGATATTATACATGTGTTCTGATTTTAACGATTGTTTTATATAACGGTTTTCATTAAAATCTATGAATTCACTCGGCATTCGCTGATATGATTTTTGCATGTTTTTATCTCAGGTGCTTGAAGGTAATCCGGATGGAGATCGACTCTGATGGCCCACATATTATTAAAAATGTTCATTCGATCTATGTTTTGTAAACTTAATGACCTGTATAATTTGGGACCTGTTGTACACTTTAAAACTTTTTATCGAATGAATGTATGTTAAACCTTGTACAACCATTTTTATGTGTTGTCTATGATTGGAGTTATTGTGCTATCCCGTAACACTCTGAAAGACCCTTCCGCTGTACCGATACGAAAATTGAGAGTGTTACAATTTAAGTATTATGCGGAATTAATACTCAAACAATAACATACAAACAATGTAAACCAAACTTTCACTTGATTGATAAAAAAAACTTGTGTACAATGAAAGTGTTAAAACGTATATCAAACATAAACCTAAAGGCCTCCTTTTATAGATATAAGGAGCCTTGTACAAGAGTCTACGTATCAGCTATTTTAGGTAAAGATAAACATAGAAAATACATTGTTGATCATATCTTTACTAGAAACAAACTAGAAACATAATACGTGTAGACTAAGTCTTCTATCAGTGCTTGACTTCATCCTATAAATGCTTGACATCTTCCTGACAACGCTTGTTCTGTCAACGCTTGTTTTCTTCTTATCAACGTCCCGATTGCTCTTGTCAGCGTCCAAGTGCACTGACTACATTTTATTCCCAACAATCCTCCCCTAAACTTGATATCTACTCTAGTAATCAAGTTTCTGAATAAAAACCAAGAATGTGACAACCGTGGTTTTGAGGTTCGTCACTTGGTCCTATTTTTAGGTTAATTTATGTGTGACTATGTGATTTGCGTGTTTACATGTTATTTTCCGTGAACGAGGTTGGTGTGGATATCATTTATGGGTATAAAGTACTCATAAGTAAATCGAGGAACGGTTATTTCATGTTCATGAGCTCACAATTAGTGACTATGAAATGAAATGGTGTTATTTTGGTGTTTACGTATGCGTATAAGTATTATAGTAAATTGTATTTTTTTAGGATTTGGGGTTTAGCATTTAGAGGTCTCGGGTAAGGTGTTTAGTCATGTGAGTATTTTTCGGGATGGTTTTAAGTCATTTAGGACATAGTTATAAAGTTTATTTCAAAATTTAAGATTTTTTTTAAAACTGTATATTTTACGTTTTTCGGTATACGCGTAAATTTGACTAGTTTTACGGTTTTGAGGTTTTGGAGGCTTTAGGAGCTGAAATAAATTAAGGAAAACTAAGGTAATATTATTATTACAAGTATTAATAAATTACATAAATAAAAAACGAAATTATGGTGCATAGGTCGGTATATGCGATTAAAAAAAAGGGAAGGAAAGAAAAGAAAAAAAAAGAGAAAAAGGAAACATTGTATTTGGCTAGGATTAATATGTTAATTATATAAAGTATTGTTTTAAACCAAAACACATCATTAATCCTGGAGGAAAAAAAATTCGACGGTCACAAGAGTTTTTTTTAGGGTTTCATTGTTTTTTTTATCTTCCATTAATCTTAAGGTAAAACCTCAAATCCCTTTTCAATTTAATTGTTTTTAATGTTTTATAATCAATATATGATGGATCTAGGGTTTATTATAAATTAAAAACCTGACTTCTTGTGATATTACAATGTTTAGAATAATTAGGGTTTATGATTAAATAAGTTATGAATAACTAATTAGGTTAATCATGTTAAATTCGTCATTAAAAACTGGACAGAATTTTAGGTCCATTGTTTTGATCATATCCAGAGTTCTACAAACCCTTATTTTGCGATCCAAGCATCCCTGAAAAGGTAATTGAAGTGGCTTTCAAAGGAAAGAAACGAGAACTAAGTTGGAGGTCGGTAGGTGGGTCAAAAACAGGTTACAACAGTCGGAGGTCAAAACAGTTTTATAATCAGTCGGGTTTAATTTAATGTTTTAAGGTGATTGGGGTACTTAGGAGTACACATGAGCCCTCTAATGAGCATGGGAGTTGGTTTATATATTAAATAAGAGGCCTGAAGGGTGGCTACGCAAATGGGTTAGGGTAAGACCCCCTAATCATAACAAACGTTTTGTATGTTCAAAATCGGTAATATGAGGATAGGAAGAAGTATATATATATATATATATATATATATATATATATATATATATATATATATATATATATATATATATATATATATATATATATATATCTATATATATATATATATATATATATATCGGGGACTTAAAAGTAGCTTTAATGTTGAGGAAAAAGGGAGGAGTTAGCTGATATATGTAAGGGAATAGGGTTTACTTTACAGAGATCATGGGTATGTTTAGGTGGGCGTTTGGCTTATAGTTTAGAGACCTAAAAACCAGGACTGTTTTGGGTAAAATGTTAATGAGACGGGTTATGAAGTAAAATGTTAATGAGGTACATATATGGGAGAAGGTTAGATGTCCATCATGGGTTGATAAGCCATTTTAGTGTTTGGTTCATGTTTTGATTGTGTGCTTTTGTTTGTTAGCTTTTTGCTAGTGCGCGGATTTTTGGAGAAGCTCAATCAGGTGAGTTTCATAGTCCCATGTCTTTTAATGATTTTGACTTCCAAATGGGATGGAAGAGACACTGTGTAACACCCCCAATTTCGTTCATAACAGCGGAAGGGTCATTGGGTGTTACTATCATGGTTCAATCTCATAATCATAGAAAACGGCTCAAAACGAGTCGTTTTAATAAACATCCATTCAATTTCATTTAATCGAGATAAAATTTCATACATGGTCCCACATGATTCAAAAAGTTTACAAACTATAATGAATGGTAAAAGTTATTTAAATGGATATGTTTTAGAAAAGCGGGCCAAAACATTTCAAATATGCAAGCTTCACGAAACCGCCTTCATCGAGTGCCTTCTAAGTGGACCTGAGATAAAACATGCTAAAAAGTCAGCAAAATTTGCCGAGTGAATCTATAGAGTTTTAATTTTAAATAAAGTGAACACAAGTATGAAAAATAACCTTCCATGGTTAATAATTTATCAAAGACGACCATGTTGTATGGACATAATTATCGTTGTTATTTCTATAAGTCTCGTGAAATTGAACGTTAACATATATTATTTCAGCCCAACACACCTAGCCAAGTGCGTATATTTCTCTTATACAATTGCATCCGATGTTTCATTACTGGTGCATCACAACACCACGCGATAGCTAGTCGCGACCGGACTGGGCGTCACCCCGATAGATCTATCCATAGTATTAGCGTTCTTTTCGATTAACAATTCACGATTCATGGGTCTTTAAGGCTAAACAAACTTATATAACAACTTTCATCTAAGCATACAATCGGGTCCTTTGTGTTCAATTTTAAAACAAAGAGGGTTTACCACAACTTCTCGTTGCTCCCATCATTTATAATAAATACTTTTCCAATAATAAGGGTTTCCACAACTTCTTGTTGCACTCATACTTTTCCAATAAGTAGAGTTTCCACAACTTATCGTTGTACCCTTAAATTTCAATAATTACTTTTCAAGTAAAATAGGGTTTCCACAACTTCTCGTTGCCCCCTTTATTTTAGTAAAACAAGCATGTTATCCCCCTCGCGGGTTTTATAAAACAAGTAAACATGTTAAGAGCGAGGCTATAGACTCACCTTAGCCATTAGTGGTAATGAGAAGATCGCCGACGATTAGTGATGCCCGTTAAAACACGAAAACCGCAACCTACCGAATAAGGCGCGTTCGTTAATAATCGACTTAAGTATAAATCATACTTACGTAATATAAAAATCAAAATTACAAAACCAAGACAAATCCCGAAAAATTTAACGATACAAGTGTTATTCTATACCCTTTTATTCAACACTTAACCATTTAAAAACTTGCACTCTACATTGACCCGTCATGAGACGCCAAGTCAACGCAAGTCAACTTATCATTTTACTTCCCTCGGACCAGTAGCTAAGTCATTTATATAATTACTTAGCACTTGAGTAAATTACCATGTCCAATGGCGAATACTCAACTCATGCCATACAAGTATTGAACTACGTGTCCAAAATACCACTCAGCATGTACACTCCAAATGTACACACCAATCTAACCTATCTAGACATGTCCGATTTCGACGAAACTTGGTGACAAACTCACACATAATACGAATAAGACTCAGTAAAAGTTTCATTCAAAAATATTACTTCTAAGACCTTCTGCCCGACACATCTTCGGGTTATAAAAACGGGACAGATTTACGTCTTTGAATTGTAAAACCATTTCGACTTATCTAAACAATTCCGTTTATAAAACCGACACTCGGGTTTGAAAATAGACTCATGACCTGAGGTTTAGCAACTTACATCAGTCCTTGAACATTTTTAAAACTCATTCTATAGTCCCCGAGATTCGATCCAAATATCGACAACAATTTTCGGATTGTGCCGATACCCGTCTACCGGTACACGAATACTAAAAGTAGCATAACTTTTCGCTCGAAATGAGTTAGAAGCTCATTCAAGCGGCAAATCGAAGCTAAAAGAATCCTCTACAAGCCTATCCTATTAGTTTCACCATTTTCAAACAGTAAGATTTTCAAAAATTACGTTTTACCTACTGGTCTAAAATACCTTTCTAAAAATCATACTAAAACAATTTTTCAACCCATTCCAACAATTTCTATAGTCCTAATATGATCCTAATATCATAATAACACATCTAATTAACTCATAACACCCTCAAATTTAATCTTACAAAAATAAAATATATAAAAATCTTGCATGCAACCAAAACCCACTATGAATATAATAATATTAACACCATATATCACCATAAAAATGGATCAAACATGGTGTTCATCATCAAAAATTGAAATAAAAATTTAGTGAATGCATGTGAAAAAAAATCATACCAATAGATAGCTTATCAAATTTCCAAGATGGGTCTTGTTTTAGTTTTTGAAGATTCAAAGTAGAAAATCAAAAATCTTGAGGGATTGTGGGTTGATGGTGGACGGTTTGGAGAGGAAAGAAAGGAGAGAGATGAGTTTTGTCAAAAATGAATTTTTAATTAAAAATTGTGTAGTGGAAAAACCTTATATAGTGGGGTGAGGGTAGATTTTGTCAAAAATGCATTCTTTTGGTCCCAAAGTGCAAGTAAATAGTTTACAAGGTAGAAAATGTAAATTGTACATTTTAAAAATATTTACGGGGCTCGGGTTTCGTAAAAATACTTTTTTTAAAAGTTAAAACGCTTCAAAAATAAATTAATATAACTTCGACACGACTTAAAACGTAATTAAATCGAAAACGTCGAAAATATTAAATATCGAGACAATCGATAATAAAACGTAAATTTTTGGGCATCCGTCGGTATCGCGATCATTCGTAGTTCTCGTCATTCGTTAAAACGTAAAATACGAGAAATAAAAATAAATATAATAAAATCATTCATATGATAAATTTGAGAATATATTATCGATACTTAATGTTTTTCTTGTCGGTCATCATCGAAACGACATTCTTATATTAAGTTTCAAGCCATAACCTTCTCGGTTAATTGATAATTTAAAATTCTCATTAAAGTGAACATATAATATTTAATAGTCGAGATTAAAATAACGACCTGAAATTGACGGATTGTCACATTATCCCCACCAAATTGGGATCTTCGTCCCGAAGATCAACTTGCGTTCTTCCTCGATCGCTTGTTGAAATCAAAGAGTTAAACGTATTTTGGTCCTCGTTTAGAGTTCCATCACACATGACAATAAAAATTCGACTTCGTTTCTGTTGCCTAACTTCCTTATCGATAATATCTACAAGTACTTTGATGAAATGCAACTTACTGTCGATTCATACTTCATCAAGAGAGATTATAAGATCTTCGACGAGAAGAAATTTCTTTAGGTTCGACATATGAAAAGTATCGTGAATTCCTTGCGGCTCTCGAGGTAATTTAAGTTTTCATGCCATCGGACCTTCCATCGATATCATCTCGAATGGTCCAAACTAACGGGGACTTAACTTCCCACGTTTTCCAAAATACATAACACCTTCTTTATGGTGATAACTTGGCATAACTTTTCCTAGAAAGCGACGTCCCGGCGCTTAATTCGCATACGATAGTCTTCAGTGTAACAGTGAAGAGTGAAAAACAGGAAAGTCATCGTCTAAGTTCCAAAGAAAGTCAAAAGATATTATATGGTACATGTTCTCCATGATCGGACGTCATTGGACAATGCCGCCTCAAGTTCTCACAACTTACGATCACTCAACTCGATCACATACCACATAAGTACCTAAAAACAAAGGTCAAACATAAACATCAAATGTAAATCTCCATCGTTGATCATCGATAAAACCTTGGACTAGCCCTTGATAATACAACTCGATCTCTAAAGTCTTTCCACTTGCAGTGTCGGCAACAACATACTCTTCGAAGTGAAAACGAATTTGTTAATTCCAGTCATTAAGAAATTCGGTCCATTGGCGAGAATTCACAACATATCGGGCATACCATTAAGTTCTACTCCAGTGTTCAACGTACAAAAGCGTCCCACTAATTTTTGCTTCAGCGTTCATCGTACAAAGGCGTCCCAATAATTTCGACTTTAGTGCTCAAGGTGCTGCATCATATTCCTCGTTTTTAGTTCGTCATACTAGCCCCAAGAGTTTCGTCATCAAGAAAAGTCTTCGGTGACCCTTCGATAGTAGCAAGTAAAATTACAAAATCTTTACGTCCACGATAAGTTGTCGTTGATAACTGATCCTCAGTCAATCCGCAAGTACACACATAAATCATGGTGACGCTTAAGTGAGTCGCCTATTCTCGGAACGGTCAACGGTTCTTAACAATCTGTTTATAAAGCTCACGATCATCGAGACACATTAGAAATGGTCTATTAAAACAAATCGTAACTCGAGAGAAGTCCAACGGGTTACTTGTACGTAGATGATAATCGATGATCATCATAATGACGACAACATCGAACGATTCTTACCAACGAAATACGAGTCGAAGGAAGACGTACGCACACCAAAAATCCACAAATCGAGTCAGACATACTTGGGCCCACTCATTTATAACTCCTTGTCTACATCAAAAGGCGTCCCTCTCCATGTATACAAGAGTTTATAAATTTACGGTTCGGGAACTTATAACTTTCTTATTCAAATGAAAAGGCGTCCCAATCCATTTCAACAAGACGATTATAAGTCATCCTACTCAAGTATTACTATCTCTCAACACGATATCACATCAAAATACCATAGTAAATATAAGGTGTCAAATAAACTTACATCATGATTTCCGTATTCAAATGTCCCATTCCATTTGAATAAGGAGATCACAACGATCTAAGGTCCAGTCGTTTAAAATTTTCTTATTCAAATGTCCTAATCCATTTAAGTAAGACAACATTAAACGACTCTTAGTTGGGTGAGTTAAAATCTATATATCTAAATGTCCCATTCCATTTAGATACACAATATTAAGTCACTCAACCGAATGGCTACTACGAGCATATTATTGTTGTACCCAAACTATATATATTTGATTAGGATATATATATCTTAAGTCCAACATTGGCATCCTCCTTTTCGCCAATAAAACGTGGTCATATAAACTCAAATCACACGTCGCATTACATAGAAGATGTCGCCTCAGATAAATGATTCTTCAGAATCATAAGTAGTAACGAAAACACGAACATCGCATTTATTAATTTCGTTTCGAAAGGAGATGTCCAAAAATGGCACATCACGATACGATGATAACAATCGAATTTAAACAAGTCGATATGCGATAGGTTACAAAACCATGACAATCTGCGTCATAATAATGCCTCGTATTAATATAAAACTATCATTTATAATTAAATAAATGAAACCATACTTTGTAATTCACAAGTTCAAATAATCGATAAAGATTACAGCAACATATATAATGACATATATATATAAATACTATCATTCTCGTCCATTGGCAACTCGGAGGTTTCGCTTGCAACAGTTATAGTTAAAAGATTTCAAAAATTCATTTTTGGAAAATCTTTTCGTTCTCTATAACTTGAGCTCTGATACCAATCTGTAACACCCCCAATTTCGTTCATAACAGCGGAAGGGTCATTGGGTGTTACTATCATGGTTCAATCTCATAATCATAGAAAACGGCTCAAAACAAGTCGTTTTAATAAACATCCATTCAATTTCATTTAATCGAGATAAAATTTCATACATGGTCCCACATGATTCAAAAAGTTTACAAACTATAATGAATGGTAAAAGTTATTTAAATGGATATGTTTTAGAAAAGCGGGCCAAAACATTTCAAATATGCAAGCTTCACGAAACCGCCTTCATCGAGTGCCTTCTAAGTGGACCTGAGATAAAACATGCTAAAAAGTCAGCAAAATTTGCCGAGTGAATCTATAGAGTTTTAATTTTAAATAAAGTGAACACAAGTATGAAAAATAACCTTCCATGGTTAATAATTTATCAAAGACGACCATGTTGTATGGACATAATTATCGTTGTTATTTCTATAAGTCTCGTGAAATTGAACGTTAACATATATTATTTCAGCCCAACACACCTAGCCAAGTGCGTATATTTCTCTTATACAATTGCATCCGATGTTTCATTACTGGTGCATCACAACACCACGCGATAGCTAGTCGCGACCGGACTGGGCGTCACCCCGATAGATCTATCCATAGTATTAGCGTTCTTTTCGATTAACAATTCACGATTCATGGGTCTTTAAGGCTAAACAAACTTATATAACAACTTTCATCTAAGCATACAATCGGGTCCTTTGTGTTCAATTTTAAAACAAAGAGGGTTTACCACAACTTCTCGTTGCTCCCATCATTTATAATAAATACTTTTCCAATAATAAGGGTTTCCACAACTTCTTGTTGCACTCATACTTTTCCAATAAGTAGAGTTTCCACAACTTATCGTTGTACCCTTAAATTTCAATAATTACTTTTCAAGTAAAATAGGGTTTCCACAACTTCTCGTTGCCCCCTTTATTTTAGTAAAACAAGCATGTTATCCCCCTCGCGGGTTTTATAAAACAAGTAAACATGTTAAGAGCGAGGCTATAGACTCACCTTAGCCATTAGTGGTAATGAGAAGATCGCCGACGATTAGTGATGCCCGTTAAAACACGAAAACCGCAACCTACCGAATAAGGCGCGTTCGTTAATAATCGACTTAAGTATAAATCATACTTACGTAATATAAAAATCAAAATTACAAAACCAAGACAAATCCCGAAAAATTTAACGATACAAGTGTTATTCTATACCCTTTTATTCAACACTTAACCATTTAAAAACTTGCACTCTACATTGACCCGTCATGAGACGCCAAGTCAACGCAAGTCAACTTATCATTTTACTTCCCTCGGACCAGTAGCTAAGTCATTTATATAATTACTTAGCACTTGAGTAAATTACCATGTCCAATGGCGAATACTCAACTCACGCCATACAAGTATTGAACTACGTGTCCAAAATACCACTCAGCATGTACACTCCAAATGTACACACCAATCTAACCTATCTAGACATGTCCGATTTCGACGAAACTTGGTGACAAACTCACACATAATACGAATAAGACTCAGTAAAAGTTTCATTCAAAAATATTACTTCTAAGACCTTCTGCCCGACACATCTTCGGGTTATAAAAACGGGACAGATTTACGTCTTTGAATTGTAAAACCATTTCGACTTATCTAAACAATTCCGTTTATAAAACCGACACTCGGGTTTGAAAATAGACTCATGACCTGAGGTTTAGCAACTTACATCAGTCCTTGAACATTTTTAAAACTCATTCTATAGTCCCCGAGATTCGATCCAAATATCGACAACAATTTTCGGATTGTGCCGATACCCGTCTCCCGGTACACGAATACTAAAAGTAGCATAACTTTTCGCTCGAAATGAGTTAGAAGCTCATTCAAGCGGCAAATCGAAGCTAAAAGAATCCTCTACAAGCCTATCCTATTAGTTTCACCATTTTCAAACAGTAAGATTTTCAAAAATTACGTTTTACCTACTGGTCTAAAATACCTTTCTAAAAATCATACTAAAACAATTTTTCAACCCATTCCAACAATTTCTATAGTCCTAATATGATCCTAATATCATAATAACACATCTAATTAACTCATAACACCCTCAAATTTAATCTTACAAAAATAAAATATATAAAAATCTTGCATGCAACCAAAACCCACTATGAATATAATAATATTAACACCATATATCACCATAAAAATGGATCAAACATGGTGTTCATCATCAAAAATTGAAATAAAAATTTAGTGAATGCATGTGAAAAAAAATCATACCAATAGATAGCTTATCAAATTTCCAAGATGGGTCTTGTTTTAGTTTTTGAAGATTCAAAGTAGAAAATCAAAAATCTTGAGGGATTGTGGGTTGATGGTGGACGGTTTGGAGAGGAAAGAAAGGAGAGAGATGAGTTTTGTCAAAAATGAATTTTTAATTAAAAATTGTGTAGTGGAAAAACCTTATATAGTGGGGTGAGGGTAGATTTTGTCAAAAATGCATTCTTTTGGTCCCAAAGTGCAAGTAAATAGTTTACAAGGTAGAAAATGTAAATTGTACATTTTAAAAATATTTACGGGGCTCGGGTTTCGTAAAAATACTTTTTTTAAAAGTTAAAACGCTTCAAAAATAAATTAATATAACTTCGACACGACTTAAAACGTAATTAAATCGAAAACGTCGAAAATATTAAATATCGAGACAATCGATAATAAAACGTAAATTTTTGGGCATCCGTCGGTATCGCGATCATTCGTAGTTCTCGTCATTCGTTAAAACGTAAAATACGAGAAATAAAAATAAATATAATAAAATCATTCATATGATAAATTTGAGAATATATTATCGATACTTAATGTTTTTCTTGTCGGTCATCATCGAAACGACATTCTTATATTAAGTTTCAAGCCATAACCTTCTCGGTTAATTGATAATTTAAAATTCTCATTAAAGTGAACATATAATATTTAATAGTCGAGATTAAAATAACGACCTGAAATTGACGGATTGTCACACACTGTATGGTTTTTTAACTAATGCTGTGAATTTTTTTATGGTTTGTGATGGACTTGTGTGTACACTTATGTGATTAACTGCTTTGTGATTCTTGATTGTTATTGTGGTTTGACTTGGTACCAAGGGGATGTTGACAATACGGGGCCTTGGGGAGGTACATAGATGTGTGAGCATCTATGGGACCAATGGATAATGACAAGGCGGGGCCTTGGGATTGGTACATAGGTGTATGGGCGCCTATGGTACCATGGTGTTTGGTAAGGCTAGGAGCCTGGGATTTTGTTTGGAATGATTGATCTTGAATGTTAATTGTTAATGCATATTTGTAGCACATTGTCCATATGTTTAGTGGTTTATGGTTGTTCACAGCTTATTATAATCTATTTTACGTTGGAGTCTAAACCTATGACTCTCACCAACATTATGTTGACGTGTTTTAGTGTCTCTTTCAGGTGATAAAGTGGTTAAGCGTGAGAACATATGTGGCTAGGATTAGAGTCGCGTAGGAATGCATTTAGAGGGAGATCCATGTTCCTTCTTAGTTTATTTTTCTGCTTATTTCAATAAGTGATACTATGAACCTATATGTTGATTTGTTTGTGTTATTTGTTTGTCTTGGGTAAGAGGTAGGACTGTTACCTACTTACCTAGACTCCTGCATTGATGAAATATTGTCATGACATTTTTGTCACCTTTTATGACATTTTTAATTCATATAGTTCTCTCTATAGACACGTTGTTGTTGTGATGATATCTATACGTCGCGCCCCATATTCCGCCATGGTGGGGTGTGACAGAATGATATCAGAGCCAGGTTATAGAGAATTAGGTTGCCTAGTCTAGTAACCTAGTCTATAGCTTAAGGGTCCCTGCATATAGGCGTCATAGGAGTATGTGTGCATTTTATATTAATTAAAGTTTTCTGGATGTAATTGGTTTTTACTTGCGATGTTTGTTATGTTTTGACTAGTATGGGTTGAACCATAGTAGTTCATACTTAGCCACATGTCATTTTCTTTTCGGGGTGTGTGATATGAGCTTAAATAGTCATATCATTTGTATCTTAAAACAATGAAATTATGCATGAAATGTATCAAAAATGCCTTGTATATGTTGTTTTGTTGTTTGAATGTGTGTAGGTACCAAGATCGCGAAAACCAGCGAAATCGACACGAGTTTGAAGATAAAGATCGACAAAGCCAAGATTCAAGTTCGGTTTCGAGTGGATTGAACTCATTGAAGATTATCTGGACCTTGTGGGCTCCACTTTTGACTATTGGGCTTAGAAGCCCAATAAAGGAGTATTATTGATAAATCTTGGTATCAAAGCCCATTTGAGGCCCAAAATAAGAGGTTAAATAAACGGTTGAAGTTAACATTGGGCTGCAAGCCCAATTCAAAAATATGAATAAGTGGACACGGTGAGCTAATGGGCTTCTAGGGTTTGTTTAAACAAGTATCTATCAGTCAAACGTGTAAATAAATAAACCTCACTTTTCATTTACACACCAAACACACGTTTATTAAACGTTCTCCACTCACACAACTTTTCACAATAAATAAATAGAAACCGTCCCATTCACCCACACAATTAAATATTTTCGATATATCCTATGTGAGTTCTCTCTCACCTGCGTCTTTCATCCTCACCCAAAAAAATAACCTACAAAGTTACTGTTTAAAAAACCCTAGATGGGTAAATGTCAATATTATTTGGGGCTTTTCATCACACGGTTAATTCATACGTGTGGGAATAAAAGCCCCAAGGTTTAAGGAAGAGAATATGAGGTAGAGAAGAGCTACGTGGCGAATTATTATTGGAGGAAACACATCAATTTCCACAATCAACCAATCAAATGGCTACAAAGAAACACAACTAACACACGGATGCCACGTTGGCAATCCGTGTGCTAGTTGAGTCATATCAACCATCCGATCAAGACCAACAATAGAGAGAAAGAAGAATTATTGATCTAAGGGCCAAGATGAGAAAGGAATATACTCAAGAATATGCGGATATTCTTCCTCAACAAAGCCCTGGGATGGCTATAAAAACCCCCAATTTACTTGTAATTATCATCCTTTTCTTTACTTAAAAGTTATTATGTAGAAATTGTTTTAGGGTTAATTTTGTATTTCTTTTAATTAAATCTTGTAATATTTCTGAAGTTTAATAAAAGATCAGTCGTTTTTCATTTACAATCGTGTCTCGTCTATTTTCTTTTTCCTGCTTAAATTGATATACGAGTTAATTATTATTACTGTTTCACATAATAATGTTTGTGATATTGAATATAAGCTATGTAATAGCTTAGATTTATTATTATAAGAAAAGTATTGGATTAGTGTTTATCCCCACTGGATAGACATAAAATTGAAGCAGTGAAGATTCATTCAAGTTCGAATATTATGGTGGTTAATGGTGGTGTAGATTCGGGTTCTTAGGTTGTTCAGCACAACCTACTTCCCAAAGGCTTTCTTCAATAGGTGCTCATCCTCTTTTAATTTTATTGTTTATATTTTTAATTTGATAAGTTTGCTAGTTGTGGTAATTTGTTTAAGCATAATTTCTATTAATCTGGTGTTTAGATATGAGTTTTATTTGGCGTTGATAATCTGCTTTGGTTAGTTTTACGTTAACTGTAAAATGGAATGAGGATTAGTTTTTTAAGGAAGATTAAAATGATGATTAATACTTTTGAGGCTATCTTATTTGATTTGGATATGCATTAGTGTATAATGATGAATTGTTTTGATGATTAATATGTTTGATAACTGATATGCTATGAGTTTTGATAACTATGAATATGAATTTGGGATTTTCTTTGGTTAAATTAGTGATTGAATTTCTGATTTTTGGATTTAAAATTCGGTTTTAGTTTATACACCTCTGTTGATGATTCAGACTGATCTACTGCCTTAGTTTGTTTAATTATGCTGAATCGCTTTCGTAATGGTTGTTTAAAGTTAGTTTTAGTAACTAAGAGCATAGATAGTTATCTGGAATTCCTGTTTTGTTTAGCTGTTAGACATATCAGATGTTGTAGGATAGCATGATCTTAGTTAATTACTGGAAGTAAGTTTGCTGATATTGATATTTAGTTAAGACTGGCATGTTAATTTTTATTTAGATTGTCTGAATGTTTATGTTGTAAGATTTTATCAGCTTGCTTAAATTTAGTTTTGAACATTCCATATTAATCTTTGATTTTGTTTGGTAGTTTTTTTAAGTAAACTTTCTGTCTAATTGTTATAGCAATAAGCTTATCAGATCCTAATGATCTGATAAGCCCAAAAGAGCTGATTACTATCAGCTTATTCACAATAAGCTCACATTTGACCATTCCTGTGGTCATTTTATTTACTTGTCCAAAAAAAATAATTAATCACAAAATATGTCCCCTTCAGGACTCGAACCTATGACCTCCTGGTCACAGGCCTAGTGTGTTAGCCAACTGGGCTACATGCTATTTTGATTATTATATCAGAAATTTGATTAATATAGTGATATTTAGTTTGGCAGATTGTGCATTTCTAGTATGATTTAAATTAAGGTTACGTTTTTTATATAAACTTTTAATTAATGTTTTTATTAAAGAAAATATTATTTTAAATAAATAAATAATAAATATAATATTATAAATAAATAAATAAATGTTTTTATTAAATTTAAATAGTTTAATTAGTTTATTTTTAAATAATTAGATTTTTATAATTGTAGAATTTAAATAAAAATAGTTTTTAAATAGATTTGTTTTAAGTAATTTTTTTTATAAAGTAAATTAGTTTAAATAGTTTAATTAGATTTCTAAAAATAGATTAAAAGTTGTTTTTATTAAATATAATTATTTTTATAGATTTTCAAATTAGTTTAAATTTCAAATATTTTTTAACTTCAAGTAATTGTTTTTAGTTTAATAATAGCGAGGTTTACGATTCATGCACTTTAGGTTAATTTTAACTAGTTTAAAATTAGTTGATTTAATTTCTAGTTTAAAAACCAAAAACCAATTCAAATCGATTGTCCAAATCAAAACAAAACGTCTCAAATTCACTAGATCTTCGTGTCCAACGAACTTGGTTCATCAACGTGTTTAATTGAATTCGTCATTGGTAATATTAGTCTATTACTTTTTCCTAAAGGTAATTTTTTAATTTACCCTATAACGTAATCTCAAATTATCACTATACTATCAACGATACATCAAAAATTTTGGCGCCGCTGCCGGGGATCTTGTGTACGATTCGCTTTTGTGGAGATTTTTTGATCGTTGATTTGAAGACCCTTTCCGTCCTCGGAAAGTTTTGTTATTTTTCTATTATATAGTATGTATCGTTTTTCTCGTTTTTTGTGAATAATATATTGTATTACTTAGCACAATAAATTTACATACTTATTAAATAAGGCCTTAGTTGGGATTTCATCACCTAGCTATTGTAGTCGAATCCAAAACAAAAATAAAAGGCAAAATAGATAAATACTAATAAGAAGTTTGAACTCGATTTATACAAACTATAAGGTGGGTATAAGGCGACGTGCTATAAAAGGCCGTCTAAGGAAAAAGGTTTTTAAGTGCTTTGTACCACCTCGTTTCCCCGCTTGCTTGTGTGTATATTGAGAGGGATAACCTATTATTGGTTTGCCGACTCAAGTAGTAATAAATCTTATTTTTGTAGTTTACTTATTGAACCTCGAGACGTTTAGGTTTTCACCTGTCGTTTCAAAGTCGACCGAGGGTAATTTACTTCCATAGTAGTTATCCTTAATCCTTGTTTTTTATCGATCATTATTGATTGAGCAATACCAAATAAAATACCAAAAATAATCTTCTTCTTGTCTAATTTCTTTTCTTCAATCCTCTAAATTCTCGTCTTTGTAGTGTATGCAATTACGTTCTTCTCGTCTTGTGATTGATTTTAATAGGCTTGAAAATATTCCTCGTAGAAATAGAAATCGTTAACAACGAATAGTGGAACCCGAGCTTCCACCTATTGTTGTAGAGATGGCCGATAACCGAACAATGGAGGAATTGCTCCGTGCACAACCCGAAGGGTATGGGGAAGCAATCGTTGTGCCGGCTATTTTGGCAGATCATTATGAGATTAAGACGGGTCTTTTATCGCTCATTCGTGCCGACCAATTTCGTGGCGATGAGACCGATAACCCGCACTCTCACATTCGGAATTTTCTT
The DNA here is from genome assembly GCA_025667525.1 of Glebionis coronaria. Classification (NCBI taxonomy): domain Eukaryota; kingdom Viridiplantae; phylum Streptophyta; class Magnoliopsida; order Asterales; family Asteraceae; genus Glebionis; species Glebionis coronaria. The sequence continues at coordinate 318,210,365 of CM046878.1, forward strand.
CGAATTACCTCGACTCTCAAGTTTAGAGATGTGCCGAATGACGCGATTAAGCTCATGCTTTTTACGTACTCGCTCGAGGGTAATGCTAAGATTTGGTATGAGAAAGAACCACCGGGTTCGATCTTAACATGGGATGATTTAGTGTCTAAGTTCATGAATTATTTCTTTCCACCGTCCAAAACAACACACTTTAAGAATGAGATCACTAGATTTGAACAAAAAGTGCATGAATCGTTTGGGGTAGCTTGGGAAAGATTTAATGATTTATTGAGATAATGTCCACACCACGGTTTCTCGGAATTGCATCAAATTAATACTTTCTATAATGGGCTAAATATGATTGAACAAGATTCGTTAAATGCCGCCGCGGGTGGTAATCTTTTAAGAAAAACTCCGAGAGACGCGTGGGGAATAATTGAGAATAAGTCTAGAGCACAATATTCACGAAGCACACCGGGTGTTTCCAATGTGAATTCATTTAATCCCGAGATTGCTAGATTGGACTCTAAGATTGATAGTGGATTTGCGACTTTGTTGAATGAGATTAGGAAGAATCCTCATGGATCCATTAATATGGTTGAGAATGTTTGTGTATCATGTGGTGGAGCACATCCTAATTATGCTTGTTCAACCACGGGGTTTGATCAAGCTAGTGCTTTTGCCACGACGGGAACTTATGGCTCCAACGGTCAAGTTCCTCGTCAAAATCATGTTGCTCCACCGGGTTTTCCACCGGTTCAAAATAGGTACAACAATGGAAATAATGGGAATAATTTTAACCGTGGTAACCAAGGGAATTATAATCAAGGAAATGGTTTTAATGCTAATCAAAACAATCAAGGTTTTCAAGGGAATAATCAAAATGATTTGTCAAGCTACATTAAATCAAATGAGGCAAATTTGAAAGCTTTACAAAACAACATTCAAGGGCAAATTAATACTTTGAAACTCGATTTTCAAAATACGATTAAAGGGCAAGATAACAAGATTGAGCTTAATCAACAAAGGTTAGAACAAAGTCAAAATCGTATGCACCAAAGTTTGGAACAAAGTCAAAATAAATTGCTTTCGATATTTGAGGGATTCTTGTCTAAACCATCCACTTCTTCGGGTTGCTTACCTAGTAATACCATTCCGAACCCGAAGGGAGAGCTTAAGGCCATAACCGTTTATGATGATTGTGAAAATTTAGATGAAGTTGAAGTGATTGAGTTTAAGCCTCCACCTAAGGAAACTTTTCTAGAAGTCACTAAGGCTACTTTGAATGTGATTAGTACCTCGGTTTTCTTTGATTTCTTTCCCGGGAAATATAAAGATCCGGGTCAATTCTTGATACCTTGTGTTTTCAATGAGCTTGGGGTTTGCAAAGGCCTAGCCGATCTAGGAGCTAGCATTAACATAATGCCCCTAGCCCTTTGGAAGACCATTGATTATGCACCACTTAGTACCACTCGTATGATCATTAAGCTTGCTAATGGAACCACCACTCGACAGGTTGGTATAGCGGAAAATGTCATAATGAGAGTGGGGAATTTCTTGTACTTAGCCGATTTTGCTATAGTTGATTATGAGACCAATCCTCGTGTGCCTATTATTCTAGGACGACCATTTTTGTGCACGGCTCAAATTCAAGTTGATATGAGGAAAGAGGAAATTAAATTTTTTTATGGAGATAAAAGCATTGTTTTTAAACCGGAAAAGATTCCAAGATTTGCTCCTAAGAAAGTTGAAAGTGTAAAACTTGTTGAGACAATTGAAAGTAATAAGAAAGCTCTTTTTGATAAAGGTATTTTTCCAATTTTGGAAACTCCATTTTGTGAAAGTAAAAAGTTAAATTCAAATGAAGAAGCTTGCTTTGTTGAAACATGTTGTAACCTTTCCTCAACTACACTCACTCCACACGAGGATGATAGTGCTAAGATTGAAAAACAAATTGATGATTACTTGATGCTAGTGAGTTTGTTAATGAGAATTTTGATCCCGAGAGTGATATTGCTTTAATTGAACAATCTTTGAAAATGGACTCATTTTCACTCTCTTCTAAGGATCATGTTGATGTTCCTAAGGCACAATCTTCAATTGAAGAGCCTTTGATTCCTAACTTCACACCGAGTGAGGTTACTGACTATTCATGTGAAAAGTTCATCAATGAACTTTTTGCTATCATTGATCCACTTCCACGGGGAAGTGAAGACGTTTCCAATCTCGAGATCGAACGTGATTCTTGTGTTTTACCTACCATTCTCGAGGAATTCACCGATGAATTGCCTTCAAATGAGAATGATGATCTTGTATCCGAGAGTGATACACTCGATACTTTGTCGGATATTTCTTGTGATGATAAGGATGACGACACTTTCGTGACTTACTCAAATCCTCTCTTTGAATTTTCATTGAACAATAATCCATTGTTTCAAGAGGATTTTGAGTGCATCGTACCTCCTACATCCCGCAACCTTTGTGATGATGATCTTCTCATGAAGGAGGTTGATGAGTTTCTTTATATAGACATTCCTTCAGAATTTGAGGAAGAGTCTAATGACGGTGATGAAGACTCTTGGTTTGATCACCCGATTTATGATGATGATAATGTTGATCCGGAGGGAGAAATTACTTTTGCTCCAATTATCCTTCTCACTCGCTTTGATCTTAATGTGCGGGTTTTTCATGCGACTCATTTTGAGTACCATGACCCCTTTGTTCACATTCATAAGAGTGATAAGGTCAACAAAGTCATGCAAGTTGAAACCACTAGTGTTGAGACTTTAATATCACCATTACCATGTGCTTCATATGATTTAGGATTAGCATGGGGGGACGACACCTTGTTGTCTATTCCTTTCTCCACCGAGGACGGGGTATTCGACCCCGGAATCGTTTATTTAAGGAAATCTCGGACTTTCACCGATGCAATAATTGAAAGACTTTTTAATCATCTTGGTGCGAGTTTATCTCGGGGAGCATGCTACATCCATACCTTTAGTTGTGACTACCATCTCTTGTTATAGATTTGTGTTAGAGTTTTATCCTTTCGTTTGTCATCCGATAACGAGGATGTAATCTTTGACCCCGGCATCGCGCTTTATGTTGGATTTTATCCTAATATGCCGGTTTCACCTCTTTCCCTAAGGACCAATGAATGCGGGGATCGAGTCGAGCTCATGACTCGGTTAACAAAAACGAGGTGCCTTGTGGGGGAGTCCCATACATTCTATCTTCTTTCTATTTTCTAACACTAATAAGGCTTGATCTTTCAAGCTCGTGCTCGTGATTTGTTGTGTTGTGATCTTAGGTATGACCCTAATATTTGAAGACTCTCGTGTTCGGTTTTTGCCGGTCCACTTGATCTTCCATTCTTTGAATGCCAAAAGGGGCACATTCTATACGTTTGATTTTTATCGACTAACGTTTTATCTTGAGGCATAATTAACAAACGGCTTATAGATTTGCGTTCTCTTTCCATGCTAGGATTTTGCATTAGACTCTTCTTGTTTTAGCAAGGGGGTGTTACTCTTGAGCTAAGAAACACTGAGGACAATGTTTGGTTTTAGCATGGGGGAGTCAATCGATATAATCGCTTGCAATTGCTTTTGTTGTGTCCAAATGTATTGCTTTTCTCATTTTTCAATAAAATTTTAAATTTTTAAGTGTTATTTTTATGTTTAAACAAATAAAATAAGTGCTTTTGACACGAATGTAGGCTTTCCGTTGGTGGAAATAAGAATAGTTTTTGACTCGACTCGGTTTTTAACCTTAGCTTTTCCTTAACGTATTTGAATTAAGTTTTGCTAGGCTTTTATATAGGGAGCTTTAAAACGCGAAAGTCTTAATTCATACGAGTTAAGAACAAGAACTTTTCGCAAGTTCCTATAATTGATCCTAGAAAGTCGTTTATCAAGGGAAATTTAAAACGCAAATTCTAAAACTTGAAAAAGTATAAGAAGTTGCAAGATCCTATAGATGACTTGAAAACCCAAAACTTTGATTTAATAGGCTAAGTATCCATTGATTTCACATTTTTGAAATTTTACAATATGGAGAACAAGAGATGATAGAGTTCAATCATAAGCTTCTAAGGTTAAATTCTTCTTTGTGCAAGTATTTTTGTGTTTGATTTAATCTCCTCGTACTTACTTTCCTCTCTTGTATAATAAATGTTTAATAAATGAAGTTTTTAGCGGTTTAGGCTTGATATCTTAACTCGTAACTCCTTCTTTTTCTTCCCTTGTAATTAAAGTGAGAACACATTAAGGGTGTCAGCGTCATGGACTTTTGATCATGGGATTGCGGAAATTTGGCTTACTATAAATATCATAATAAATAAGAAGAATAAATAAAAACATGTTCTCTAGGAGCCTTCGGGTGGGAGTCATGTAGCACAAACCTTGTCATTAGAGCCTTAGGGTGTATGTCAAGGGGCGTGTTGAATAAAAGTTGCTTCATCGTTATGATCCGTAAGGTGGGATGGTGAAGTCAATTCCCTTATTTTTGTCCAAGGAGCCTTATGGTGTGGATTTTAAATAAGGAGCACAATTGCATCTTAAAGAGCCACAAGGTGTTATGTGTAGTTGTTGCTAACTCCATTAATAAGGTCATAATTGACTTTAGAGGTTTCTATTGTTGCTTTAAGTAGCCATATTAGCCAAATTTTCGGGTTCGAGATTTATCCCTAAATCGTGTTAAGTTATCCTTGATGTGGGCTTTCTTTAGTGACAACGGTTTTTGAAGTCGAGGTTAGGTTTGAGTGTTGAGTTTACACCGTTCTTGCCTTCATTTTTGGACTAATAAATTTCAAAATAAAGTCAAATGAGCCTTTGGTGAATGACAAATAAAATCTAGAGATACAATTAGAAATAATAGGAGATTGAGTTTAACACAAATTACTTGTATGAGTTGGTTTAATTTTGGGGCTTATGATTGACAATGATCTTGTTTTTGCACTTGGCATGGAAAAGTGAAAAGTCGGGGACGATAAATCTATTTGAGTTTTATGATCCTTAAAGTTATTTTTCAAATAATGAAAGCAATACACTATGTCTTTGCATAATAAGTTGTCAAAAGTTGATTAAAAGTGTAGCTAATGATTTATTTTATCATTGCGTGAGGACACGACAATTGCTTAGCAAGGGGGAGTTTGATATGAGCTTAAATAGTCATATCATTTGTATCTTAAAACAATGAAATTATGCATGAAATGTATCAAAAATGCTTTGTATATGTTGTTTTGTTGTTTGAATGTGTGTAGGTACCAAGATCGTGAAAACAGGCGAAATCGACACGAGTTTGAAGATAAAGATCGACAAAGCCAAGATTCAAGTTCGGTTTCGAGTGGATTGAACTCATTGAAGATTATTTGGACCTTGTGGGCTCCACTTTTGGCTATTGGGCTTAGAAGCCCAATAAAGGAGTATTATTGATAAATCTTGGTATCAAAGCCCATTTGAGGCCCAAAATATGAAGTTAAATAAACGGTTGAAGTTAACATTGGGCTGCAAGCCCAATTCAAAAATATGAATAAGTGGACACGGTGAGCTAATGGGCTTCTAGGGTTTGTTTAAACAAGTATCTATCAGTCAAACGTGTAAATAAATAAACCTCACTTTTCATTTACACACCAAACACACGTTAATTAAACGTTATCCACTCACACAACTTTTCACAATAAATAAATAGAAACCGTCCCATTCACCCACACAATTAAATATTTTCGATATATCCTATGTGAGTTCTCTCTCACCTGCGTCTTTCATCCTCACCCAAAAAAATAACCTACAAAGTTACTGTTTAAAAAACCCTAGATGGGTAAATGTCAATATTATTTGGGGCTTTTCATCACACGGTTAATTCATACGTGTGGGAATAAAAGCCCCAAGGTTTAAGGAAGAGAATATGAGGTAGAGAAGAGCTACGTGGCGAATTATTATTGGAGGAAACACATCAATTTCCACAATCAACCAATCAAATGGTTACAAAGAAACACAACTAACACACAGATGCCACGTTGGCAATCCGTGTGCTAGTTGAGTCATATCAACCATCCGATCAAGACCAACAAGAAAGAGAAAGAAGAATTATTGATCTAAAGGCCAAGATGAGAAAGGAATATACTCAAGAATATGTGGATATTCTTCCTCAGCAAAGCCCTGGGATGGCTATAAAAACCCCCAATTTACTTGTAATTATCATCCTTTTCTTTACTTAAAAGTTATTATGTAGAAAATGTTTTAGGGTTAATTTTGTATTTCTTTTAATTAAATCTTGTAATATTTCTGAAGCTTAATAAAAGATCAGTCGTTTTTCATTTACAATCGTGTCTCGTCTATTTTCTTTTTCCTGCTTAAATTGATATACGAGTTAATTATTATTACTGTTTCACATAATAATGTTTGTGATATTGAATATAAGCTAAGTAATAGCTTAGATTTAATATTATAAGAAAATTATTGTATTAGTGTTTATCCCCACTGGATAGACATAAAATTGAAGCAGTGAAGATTCATTCTAGTTCGAATATGATGGTGGTTAATGGTGGTGTAGATTCGGGTTCTTAGGTTGTTCAGCACAACCTACTTCCCAAAGGCTTTCTTCAATAGGTGCTCATCCTCTTTTAATTTTATTGTTTATATTTTTAATTTGATAAGTTTGCTAGTTGTGGTAATTTGTTTAAGCATAATTGCTATTAATCTGCTGTTTAGTTATGAGTTTTATTTGGCGTTGATAATCTGCTTTGGTTAGTTTTACGTTAACTGTAAATAGAATGAGGATTAGTTTTTTTTAAGGAAGATTAAAATGATGATTAATACTTTTGAGGCTATCTTATTTGATTTGGATCTGCATTAGTGTATAATGATGAATTGTTTTGATGATTAATATGTTTGATAACTGATATGCTTTGAGTTTTGATAACTATGAATATGAATTTAGGATTTTCTTTGGTTAAATTAGTGATTGAATTTCTGATTTTTGGATTTAAAATTCTGTTTTAGTTTATACACATGTGTTGATGATTCAGACTGATCTACTGCCTTAGTTTGTTTAATTATGCTGAATCGCTTTCGTAATGGTTGTTTAAAGTGATTTTTAGTAACTAAGAGCATAGATAGTGATCTGGAATTCCTGTTTTGTTTAGCTGTTAGACATATCAGATGTTGTAGGATAGCATGATCTTAGTTAATTACTGGAATTAGGTTTGCTGATATTGATATTTAGTTAAGACTGGCATGTTAGTTTTTATTTAGATTGTCTGAATATTTATGTTGTAAGATTTTATCAGCTTGCTTAAATTCAGTTTTGAACATTCCATATTAATCTTTGATTTTGTTTGGTAGTTTTTTTAAGTAAACTTTCTGTCTAATTGTTATAGCAATAAGCTTATCAGATCCTAATGATCTGATAAGCCCAAAAGAGCTGATTACTATCAGCTTATTCACAATAAGCTCACATTTGACCATTCCTGTGGTCATTTTATTTACTTGTCCAAAAAAATTAATTAATCACAAAATATGTCCCCTTCAAGACTCGAACCTGTGACCTCCTGGTCACAGGCCTAGTGTGTTAGCCAACTGGGCTACATGCTATTTTGATTATTATATCAGAAAATTGATTAATATAGTGATATTTAGTTTGGCAGATTTTGCATTTCTAGTATGATTTAAATTAAGGTTACGTTTTTTATATAAACTTTTAATTAATGTTTTTATTAAAGAAAATCTTAGTTTAAATAAAATAAATAATAAATATAATATTATAAATAAATAAAAAAATGTTTTTATTAAATTTAAATAGTTTAATTAGTTTATTTTTAAATAATTAGATTTTTATTATTGTAGAATTTAAATAAAAATAGTTTTTAAATAGATTTGTTGTAAGTAATTTTTTATTTATAAATTAAATTAGTTTAAATAGTTTAATTAGATTTCTAAAAATAGATTAAAAGTTGTTTTTATTAAATAGAATTATTTTTATAGATTTTCAAATTAGTTTAAATTTCAAATAATTTTTAATTTCAAGTAATTGTTTTTAGTTTAATAATAGCGGGGTTTACGATTCATGTACTTTAGGTTAATTTTAAATAGTTTAAAATTAGTTGATTTAATTTCTAGTTTAAAAACCGAAAACCAATTCAAATCGATTGTCCAAATCAAAACAAAACGTCTCAAATTCACTAGATCTTCGTGTACAACGAACTTGGTTCATCACGTGTTTAATTGAATTCGTCATTGGTAATATTAGTTTATTACTTTTTCCTAAAGGTAATTTTCTAATTTACCCTATAACGTAATCTCAAATTATCACTATACTATCAACGATACATCAGTGTGACTAGTGTTGGTTGAACCATAATCATCCACGCTAGTCATTGTCGCATTTTGCTTAAATTGTACATTATAGTACATAATTTAGTACATGGTAGTTTCTATCTTTTGTTGGGTAATGTACCTGATGTATAGTATTTTTCTTTTGATGTTTAAGTCATGTTCGCCAAGAATCATGTGGTGGTTCGAGTTATTAGGAGTAGGTGGATAAGAAGGATTTTAAGTTGTTTCCACTCTTATGGGCGACATGACTTATAACTGATTATGTTTTCGTTTTGGATTTAGTCTATGCTGTTTTAGCTAGATTATGGATTTATGTATTTCAAGAGTTTGACTATGTCATTTTAATGGATGGAGTTTTGGATTTTTTTTTGTTATGTGGTTATGAGCTTATGTGAGTAGATGGATATATGTGTTATGTGTTGTATTAATTCTTATAAGTGTCATCATAGGAAGGAGTGCATTGGGGAAGGGTAATTGTATAAAGTATGGTGGCCATCATAGTTATACAAGAACCACAACTTCAATGGATTCTTAAGTATGATTGCATGAAAGAGGGTTAGTACATGCTTGTATAGTAGATATTAGACGGATTTAAGTATATGTATCCCGATATGCCTATATATGTATGATCCCCTACAATTATAGATTGTATCCTTAGGAGGGTGGCTAGCTCGCTTTTTTATATTAAACCTCCGTTGTAGCGTATTCTTTGAGTTTCGTATTTCACGTGTACGTTTTAAGATAGTGTTCTTGGTTTTAAGTCTATTGAAATAACTTGGGATTTCTTTTGAGATAATGAAATCTTTTGTGTTGGGTCTTACATTTCTTTTGGTTGGTATATATTGAAAAAAAGGCACATGGAAATCTACTATAGAGTTAGATAGTTGGTTGTATTCGGTAAACTAAGGGTAAGGTGTTGGAGTCGTGTTGGAAACAAGATGTAACATAAGATTTTTTTTAATCAACAGTTATTTATTTGAAATTCTAAAAGACTTTCTTTAAAATAAAGCGAAATAAAATTTCTTTCTACTCAAATAGTTTATATATGTGAGCTTAATCAATATACTTCATTTATAATTATTTATGCAAGACTAAACAAAGTTCATGAAAACTTCACATACTTCCGAGCAGACTCGTGGAGCTGCAGTTTGGATTATCGTAGAAAGAATAAGAGGAGCCGTCTTAGGAAATGACTGAACTTAAAAGACAGATGACAGACACCCTTTCATGTCCGAGACCACCTCTGTCACGGCTTCGATATCATCAACAGGACTGATAATGGATGTCAAAGTTTTTTTCTTCTTCACATATACAAGCTAAAACTACAAGCCAACAGAGTGGAAGTTGTGTCTTTACAGTAACTCTCCTCTAATAGCGTAGGCCATCCTCCTCTATGTGTCTACAACTTACCCTACTCGTATTACCATGGTCTTCCGAGTAGGATATGTAATACATAGGGACGACCTCACACCATACGTCCTGCTTTCACTTCCCCAGCCCCAACTGATCCACCATCTCCGTGGACGCTATGTTATCCGGACTACGAGCATCAATGATCATCTTTGCACTGCCCAATTATTTCTTTTCATTTAAAAAGGATTACGTTAATTACTAAGAGGATTCTTTAGTTTTTTTTTAAAAACAACTAGTATAAAACTGTTTTAGTCATAAGTTGTTCGTTTTTAAAGCTTTTTGGGTGATTCGAAAGCCTAAAATTATGTACTCGGAATGTAATTTTCAAATATTTGGTATGTATAATCATGGGGTGTCAGTAGCTTGATCGAAATTTTGGTACAAGTGACGGGTTCAAGGTTGAGTTTTGAATAGTAGTTTTTTTATCATTTGGGATGCACGGGATACCTAGTCTTTGAGTTGAGTTTTGAGATCGTCTAGAAGGTTGTTTGTAGATTGTTTGAGTCACATAGATGTGGTGAGGAAAGAAAAAAAATATTCTTTTGGAAAAGTCGATCTTGTGCACGGTTTAAATAATATGTCGCGGGGAATAAGATGTTTTGGTTGCCATTAAGTGTTTCTTGGATCATTTTTCGTTGTCATGAGTCATTTGAATTGATACATGTTTGAGTTTTCCTTTAGAGTTTTCGTGGTTTTGGTCTGTTTTAACTCGTGTACGTGAAATGTCGTTAGTTATCCGTGGGTTTGATTTGTTGATCGTATCTAGTGGATTAAGGATGTAGTTTTGGGTTCGTATTGATTGGGAGCGTTGAGGTAGACATATGAAAGACTTGGTCGCGCCTACACGATTAAGTAGGTGGCCTTGAGAGAATGGTCGGAATGCCCTTAGTGGGGATGAAAGAGTTAAAAGTTCATAGACTAACTAATGTGGTCATGAGGTCTCTTCGGAGTGCCAAGGGAGATGGATAGAGATTTGTATAATGTATGGATTTCGGCACAAGTAAGGCGCCATAGAGAGTGTTGGAATGGGATATAATACCTCAAAGGTATTTATGATTGTTCATAAGGCATGTATGTTTTCCGAAAATTTCCTGAGATTTAGTAGGTTTGCCTATTACTGTGAGGTAGAACCATAAATAGAGCAAGTAGGAGAAGTGAGAGGAGTTGTAGTTAGTGCCTTCCCAAGGATATTGTTGATGGAATGATTTTAAGAGCAAGAGTTGTTAAAAATTGCAACGGATGTAAGGTAAAATTTGAGTTGCTTAGTAGTAGATTGGCTGTGAAAAGCGGTTGAGTGGTCTGATAAGAGGAAGTATTGGTCTTTTAGAATACGTGTAGATTTTCGCGAGTAGAACGAGGTAGAAATTTATTCGTATTGCTTCTAAGAGAGGGTGCAAAGAGGACGTAGTTGAAACTGCTAAGGATGTTGTATGAATTCCTTGGGTTTACGGTTATGATTTTGGCTTCGCCGAGGCGCTAGCAATTTTCATGGAGTCAATGAACCGGGGGCGCATGACAATATATAAACGAGTTGTCATCGGGAGCATCGACGACATCTTGATCTACTCAAATCTAAGAAGGAGTGTGAGGCGAATTATGAGTTGGTTTTGGAGTTGTTAGGAAAAGGAATTATACGTGAGATTTTCAAGTGTGAGTTTTAGGATTAAGTTGGCCAGGACGAGTAGTCAGGGATGATGGCATATCGTGGAACCAGCAAGGGGCAAAGTGAAGAAGGGTGAGGAAGCGTTTTGGAGGCTGAAGAGGTGGATTGGATAATGAGCAGATCTTAGCATTATCGGAAGGACTAGATGAATTCACGAAGCATGACGATACGTGGAGCAAGGATTTGGATGTGTACGAGAAAGAAAAAGAAAGGCGATTTCTTATACGTTGTAGGAACTGAAGATTTAGAAGAACTAGGTAAGACTTAGTTAGTAGAGTCGGGTTGTTAGATGTGCCTAGAATGCTAGAGGCATTTGGTGTACGATACGTAGAGAATGATCTATACGGATCATGAACGTCTCCAACACATATTTAATCCTCTTGATTGAATATTTGGAAAAGGTGATGGGTGGAGTTAAGTGATGAAATAAAATTGCAAGGCCAAGTACCATCTGGGAAAGGCAAGCATGGTTGATGAAACATGGAATAAGAAGAATGAAGTGATGCTGAGACGAACTTGAACTATATTGATGACGTATTAGGGTGGTTTGGATGAAGGATGTAGGTTAAACGAGTTGAGTTGTCTAAAGCAGAGAACGCGTCAACATTTATGTTGCGTGGCTTGGATAATCGTATGGAGAAAAGGGACGTAGACTATACTTCCTACATAGATAGGAGTAGCTTAGAAAGGGCGATGTAAGGACGAAGTTGGTGGAAGGGATACATAATGGGGTGGAGGAATAAGTACGATGAGGAGTTAGGTGATAGTCGATAGACTGACTAATTCATCCCATATTTCAAGAGGAATGAGAAGTCGCGTAGTTGAGAAGTTGGAAGGATTGCGTACATATACGATGGAATAGGAGGTTTTGCGTAAAAGTTAGCCTAATATGTATGGAATGCCTTATGAAGGATTATGGAAAGGGAAGAAACGATGGGAAGCAAGCGTAGTATACCGTTGATAGACTAATGTTTGGTATGAGCATATTATAGGGGTAATTGAGAAAGACGCCTAGAGCATTGGCGTGAGATTTGGAGATAGTTGGAGAACGCATTATATTAGGAAGAATTATCCTACAAAGAGAGATTCACCGGTGAGAGGGGCATATTCCCCATTGATGAGGATGTAAGGAATAAAGGAGGAGACACCTAAATTATAGGCTGAAGACGGGATATAAGATGGTATGGGAATTAAGATTGTGGAGAGACAAGCGAAAAGTAGTATGAAGGAAGAATGATTCGAGGGAGAAAGAGGTTGTGAAGATAGTGGGGTGATATTGAAGAGAAACCGTTAGAGCAAGAGGTTAGTAGTCACGAACAATGGAACGTCCACCTAGAGAAAAGGTGTAACACATGTTAGTATGAAGGATGGTTAGTTACTTGGTGCCGAGCATGGGAAAGCAAGGATGAGGTAGTGGTTATGACATGTTTCTTGTGAATATTATGGGAAGCTTTTGGTTATGCAATCCTACATATACCATTGGATGTGCTTAAGGTTGGGAGAACTTCCGAATGATGGAACATTCGTAGAGGATAGAAGCCGTTAGGTATGGTGATAGGAATTGTAGTAGAAACTGCTGGAGTTAATTCATAGGAGATGTGGTGGATCACCGTTACAGTGGGATGAAGTTAGAAGCGGCCAACGTATTGGACCGGAGGTGGATCAGAAAACTATGGAGGTGGTGGCAGGGGCTAAGTAGAGGTTGAAAATAGCAAAGAACTGACAAGAGAGCTATGCGGACAAGAGGCGTAAGCCGTTGAGATTTGAGATAAAGTTATGCTAAAGGTTTCACCATGGAAAGGGGTGATGCGGTTTGGAAAGAAAAGGGAAGTTAGCACCTAGATTTGTGGGTCCATTTGAAATCCTTGAAATGATTGGGCTAGTGGCGTATAGGTTGAGATTACCGGAGGAATTGAGTAGTGTGCATGACGTATTTCATGTATCAAACTTGAGGAAAGGCTTAGCAAGAACTGACTTGCAAGTACCGTTAGATGATATTAGTATGGATACGAGTCTTCGTTTTATCAAAGAGCCGATAGAGATTTTGGGTCGTGAAGCTAGAACGTTGGATAAAAAGGGTAATATACCGTAGTTATGGGTAGATGGAATTTGGAACGTGGACTAGAGTTCACGTGGGAACGGGAAGGATTTATGAGGAGAAAGTATCCTCAGCTAATTGATAATGACGGTCCTAAGGAGTAAATCTCGGGACGAGATTTCTATTAGGAGGGAGTGATGTGACAACCGTGGTTTTGAGGTTCGTCACTTGGTCCTATTTTTAGGTTAACTTATGTGTGACTATGTGATTTGCGTGTTTACATGTTATTTTCGTGAACGAGGTTGGTGTGGATATCATTTATGGGTATAAAGTACTCATAAGTAAATCGAGGAACGGTTATTTCATGTTCATGAGCTCATAATTAGTGACTATGAAATGAAATGGTGTTATTTTGGTGTTTACGTATACGTATAAGTATTATAGTAAATTGTATTTTTTTTAGGATTTGGGGTTTAGCATTTAGAGGTCTCGGGTAAGGTGTTTAGTCATGTGAGTATTTTTCGGGATGGTTTTAGTCATTTAGGACTTAGTTATAAAGTTTATTTCAAAATTTAAGATTTTTTTTAAACTGTATATTTTACGTTTTTTCGGTATACGCGTAAATTTGACTAGTTTTACGGTTTTCAAGTTTTGGAGGCTTTAGGAGCTGAAATAAATTAAGGAAAATTAAGGTAATATTATTATTACAAGTATTAATAAATTAAATAAATAAAAAACGAAATTATGGGTGCATAGGTCGGTATATGCGATTAAAAAAAAGGGGAAGGAAAGAAAAGAAAAAAAAAGAGAAAAAGGAAACATTGCATTGGGATAGGATTAGTATGTTAATTATATAAAGAATTTTTATAAACCAAAACACATCATTAATCCTGGAGGAAGAAAAAGTCGACGGTCACAAGAGTTTTTTTTAGGGTTTCATTGTTTTTTTTATCTTCCATTAATCTTAAGGTAAAACCTCAAATCCCTTTTTAATTTAATTGTTTTTAATATTTTTATAATCAATATATGATGGATCTAGGATTTATTATAAATTAAAAACCTGACTTCTTGTGATATTAAAATGTTTAGAATAATTAGGGTTTATGATTAAATAAGTTATGAATAACTAATTAGGTTAATCATGTTAAATTCGTCATTAAAAACTGGGCAGAATTTTAAGTCCATTGTTTTGATCATATCTAGAGTTATACAAACCCTTATTTTGCGATCCAAGCATACCTGAAAAGGTAATTGAAGTGGCTTTCAAACGCAAGAAACGAGAACTAAATTGGAGGTAGGGAGGTGGGTCAAAAACATGTTACAACATTCGGAGGTCAAAACAGTTTTAAAATCAGTCGGGTTTAATTTAATGTTTTAGGGTGATTGGGGTACTTAGGAGTACACATGAGCCCTCTAATGAGCATGGGAGTTGTTTTATATATTAAATAAGAGGCCTGAAGGGTGGCTAAGCAAATGGGTTAGGGTAAGACCCCTTAATCATAAAAAACTTTTTGTATGTTCAAAATCGGTAATATGCGGATAGGCAGAAGTATATATATATATATATATATATATATATATATATATATATATATATATATATATATATATATATATATATATATATATATATATATATATATATATATATATATATATATATATATATATATATATATATATACATATATATATATATATATATATATATATATATATATATATATAAATATATATATATATATATATATATATATATATATATATATATATATATATATATATATATATATATATATATATATATATATATATATATATATATATATATATATATATATATATATATATATATATATATATATATATATATATATATATATATATATATATATATATATCGGGGTCTTAACAGTAGCTTTAAGGTTGGGGCAAAAGGGAGGAGTTAGCTGACATATGTAAGGGCATAGGGTTTCCTTTACAGGGATCATGGGTATGTTTAGGTGGGCGTTTGGCTTATAGTTTGGAGACCTAAAAACTGGGACTGTTTTGGGTAAAATGTTAACGAGACGGGTTATAATGTACACTAAGTTAAGGGCTTTATAGAGGGGTGTAATAAGATGCTTAGAGCATATAAATGAGGTACATATATGGGAGAAGGTTAGATGTCCATCATGGGTTGATAAGCCATTTTAGTGTTTGGTTCATGTTTTGATTGTGTGCTTTTGTTTGTTAGCTTTTTGCTAGTGCGCGGATTTTTGGAGAAGCTAAATCAGGTGAGTTTCATAGTCCCATGTCTTTTAATGATTTTGACTTCCAAATGGGATGGAAGAGACATTGTATGGTTTTGTAACTAATGCTGTGAATGTTTTTATGGTTTGTGATGGACTTGTGTGTACACTTACGTGATTAACTGCTATGTGATTCTTGATTGTTATTGTGGTTTGACTTGGTACCAAGGGGATGTTGACAAGGCGGGGCCTTGGGGAGGTACATAGATGTGTGAGCATCTATTGAACCAATGGATAATGACAAGGCGGGGCCTTGGGATTGGTACATAGGTGTATGGGCGCCTATGGTACCATGGTGTTTGGTAAGGCTGGGTGCATTTGTTTGGAATGATTGATCTTGAATGTTAGTTGTTAATGCCTATTTATAGCACATTGTCCATATGTTTATTGGTTTATGGTTGTTCAAAGCTTATTATAATCTATTTTCGGTTGGAGTCTAAACCTATGACTCTCACCAACATTATGTTGACGTGTTTTAGTGTCTCTTTAATATCTCATTTTTTAGTTCGTTTTTCTCGGTATCGATTCGAATTGATATAACAATTTTAAGCTCGACTCAATTGTTTTTGGTGGTAAAAACTTGATTGGTAATCTATGTCTAATTAGCACAAAACAATTTAAAAAGGTAAAAATATTATCTATACTACCTACGTATACGTACTACGCTAAAACACATTGCAAATACAACATTTTTAAAGCAAGCAATGCAAGTAATAACAAGCTATTACCAATCTATATTATGTCTACGAATGCAAAAATATGGCAAGCTATTAACAAGTAATATGAATCCTAAACTAATGTACTGATACTAATACTAATTCTACTAATCCTAATAAAATTCAAACCAGGCCCAAAATTAATACTAAGCCCAATGTGAAAAAATAACTATCCAACTTAAACTCACTGATCCAGTAGAAACTTAACTAACATAACAGACCTAGTATGGGTAATTCTAACATTGAGGACTATTGTTGTAATGAATGATTACAAAATGAAGGACTAAAAGTGTTCAATTAGTAAACTCGTATACAGTAATATGGAACACAGCTAAACAAACTTAACAAACTAATCATAAGCCCAACAAACTAATGGATTGTAACAGTGTCAAATCATAAGCCCAACTGTAGGACTTTGAATGATGCTGATGAAATGGACGTCAAAGTAACATTTAAAAGTGCAAACTTCTTGATTTTTATTACTCAAAATTCATTACTCAATGATTTCTGAACTTAGCCTAGTGTTATTAACTCTTATAAACTGAAATTACACCTAAAACAACTAAACTATGAGAAATATCTGCATACTATTTTAGAAGGAAAATGAAAAGATTAAAGTCTTGAATCGAACTCAATCACAAAATCAGTCAAACAAATCACTCAATATCATACTAGATCAAACTCAAGGGAAACTTAGCAAACTTTCAATATCAGATATCAAATAGCAAGTAAATGTACTACAAACAATTAACTGGCAGATTATCTACGTTTGCAGAAAATAAATGGTGCTTAACCTGCTACATCTAGGCCAGCCCGTTGATGACGAAGGTCAACGCTGAGTTGCCTTGTAACTAATACCGAAAACGAAGCTACACCTATAAGCTAGAATCGAAACAAACGCCTGCTACCACCATACGGCAAATCCAAAACCTGCAAATCTTATAACCTGCAAAATTGAAATAAAGCAAAGAAAAACCAAACGAATCCTTCTAAACTGAAACCTGCTTAAACTTTGAACAAATCTGTAACCTTTTGCAAAACTGACTAATGAAAGAAAAAAAATTATCGCAACTACTGATTTTGTAACTGACACTATCTAATCTGATGCTTTATCAACTATGTTACCGACTAACAGTTTCATTCACCTGGATCACAAGAAAACCAAGAGTAACGACTGATCACTCTAACCTATCTAACGCTGTTACTAAACAGAAACATAACAAGCTAAATAACTAGCTTATGTCATACGAGCTAATCAACAAGTTTATACCATCGGCCCTAATACAGTAACGTAGTGAACTGCTAGGAACAAAAATCTACACAATAATGAGGAACTTTTACAATAACAAATTCAGATATTCATAAATCCTACAAACTCATAAGCAGTAGATGAAATAAAAGATGAGAAAGATTAACAGTGAACAAATCATAGACTATATCAAGATTATCAGCTACATAACAGAATAAAGGAAGAAATATTGAAAGCTTTAAAGAATCAGACTCAATTCATTCATGGAGGATAGTTTGTTACAAGTTTCACCGAAATAAAACTGAATCTCATTGAATCTAACAGACAAGTATTTATTAAACAGAATTAACAACTAGATTAACTACTTAATCCAACGAAGCTCTCGATATGAACAGAAATTTAAAAGAGATTTAACAAAAGCTTGAAACTTTCATTAATGGAGGAAAAATATTCGGTTACAACTGACAATTAACTAATCTCAACGGATATCTAACAAACTTTAAACTGAAAGATTAACTGAAAATCAATAAGCTTTGAAAGAAAACCTAACTATCTATTCTAACTAACCTAACTATGTGAAACTACTCCTATGCTAACCAATCTCAAATGAAGGTCTTCTCTTCTTTTTATAGTCGTCGAGAGGAGGAAGTGACGTGTCTTGTCAAATAAGGTTTCGACACGTGGAAAATACGAGGATCTTTATTAATTCTTAATTCTTCAAATTAGGGTTTTCTTCGTCTTCGAGTCTTGATCAAATTAATTGATGTCTTCATGTAGAGGAGATCAAGAGGAGTAATTTTGTAGTTATAAGCTTTGATTGAATCTTCGTGGATCATTCTTGATTTTGATTTGCAGGTCTAGGGTAGATAGAAGATGGAAGTCGTCTTTCTCTCTCTTCGTTTGGAGAAGAAGATGAAAACGTGTCTGTGTTTTGACCTTGACTTGGTCAAATGACCAAGTTAAATAGACTTTCTCCTTATTTCTCTTTTAATCCTTCATTTTCTTATTTCTTTCCAAATGTGGTTAAAACTTTTAAGTACTTTCTTTTTCATCCTTCATCTTTGTAGAAATTCCGACTTAAGCCCTCGATCTTTGAAAGCTCGGCAAATAAGGTCCTCAAAAACTTTATCGTCCTTTTCTTCGTCTTTTGTGATATAAATCCCTTGAAAACGCGTCTTTGTTCCAAAATGTATCTTTCTTACCTGAAAACACATGAAACACAAATACCAACGTGATTCTGATAATTTTCAGTTAAATATAATGTATTTGACTGTGTTTTGAGTGGTTTTTGGATCATTATTGATGAGTGTTTTCACACTTATCAACTCCCCTCCACTTGACCATTGCCATGACCTCATGCAATGCAGCATTTCAAAGCTCTAAAGTTACACTTTTCTCATAATTAACCCACCTTGGCCATTATGGAATGCATCTACACTACTCTACACTATATGATGCATGATTTTAAATTTATACAATGCAATGCAAGAGAAAAAAAAATACAATTCTATCTATATCTTTTTGGTTTTTCTTTAAATGGTTTTGATGGAAATAACTCATAAAGAATTCAATGACTTTAATTAGGGCTTGGGTACCATGGACATTTATCACCCTCAAGTTTCACTTTCCCCACACCAAGCTTAAAAATGGGATCATTGTATTCACAAGTAAAAAGTGCATCAACTTATTCATAACAATTAAATGTGGAATCAGTTATTATTTGAGCAAATTGCTTGTGGGCAAATTTGTCATTAATTCAAGTGTGAAGTATAAGAAGTGTAAAATCCAAAAATAAGGAAGCACAGTTTTAATCCTATGTAATCCTCTCATCCATTACTTGAAAAACCGCTCACAATTAATACAAGTCCGTTTCAAGAGTAATAAGTCATTCGCTGTATGTGTAAAATCCTCATGTCATGCTTTCATAAGTAGCTACACACTCGCTAAGGAAAATAAAACTCACGTAATAATTTACATCCGCAATCTTTTTGGGACTTTGGATCCTCAACCCCGCAACCCGTCAAGGTAATATTGGATTGGAGCAATCTATTGAATCCCCGCAACCCGTAAAGGTAATATTGGAACTCAATAGTCACTATAATTAACACCACACTACCCCTCTTGGGAGTCTTGTATAATTATTTTTTCTTTTTTTTTCTTTTCTTTTTCTTTTTTTTCTAGCCACTCATTTTTTTTGTAAGCCGCTCTTATTTTTCTTTATTCCTCACAAAGAAAGTTTAAAAGAATAAAAGGAAAAACACCCGCTAAATATTGAGCATGACATAAGTCTAGTACACATAAAACGTTCTAACTTAAAATCTTAAGACGTACTTATATCAACCATGAATGATTAGACAAAAATGCATAAGAGATTACAAACCAATTAAAACCGTTCTTGATTATTTATTAACAATTATATACATGCGAAGAAAATAGAGGTTAAGAAGAGAAGGGTTTAGCCACAAGTAATTATCATGAAGTTTATCTAGCCTTTTTATACTTGCTTCAACTCTATCATTTCCCATTATCCACAAATTTAAAATCTCAAATAATGAGATTGGTGGATACTTAGCCTAATAGACCAATGAAGGACTACATGGTTAAGCATACTAGCTAGAGAATGCTAAAATAAGCAAACTCGGGTTGAGTCAAAATATCCATGGCGGGCCTAATATGTCAAAGAAGTCTAAATTTGTTAAACCATGTTCTTATTATATTTTTTCCTTTTTTTATATATTTTTGATGAAAAAAACAAAAGAAGAAATATATACAACGCAAATGTGTTATGCAAATGAAAAATGATTAATGCAAAAATTATGTATGCATATTTTTGGTGGCCAAAGTAGATCAAAAATTTGAAAAATGTTTGAAAAATTAATTTTCCCAATTATCATGAAGTTAAGGCAATGGTATAGGTAAGGTCACTTCGATAGAAGTCTCCCCTACACTTAAGATAAACATTGTCCTCAATGTTTAAGAGTATTGGAGTAAACTCCCCTACACTTATGACATTGATAACTTTGCTTAACTCAAGCTAAGGAAGAGACAACTAAAGGGTATTTATTTTAAGCACAAGTGTTTTGAATATCACGATAGAAAAAACTAATCGAAGTGAACCAGATACACGGGCCTCCTCCATAAGCTCCAAGCATGAAATGTGAGAGAGCAACCCTTGAAACAAACACCAAAAGACGAAGAAAGGCACCCCTACACTTCAACTCTACTATAACATCCTTTTAATTAAACCTAACCTATTGAAAATCTACTTTACGTTTTCTAACCTAGTTATTCAATGCTTGAGTTTTTTTTAACCCTAAGTCGCTAGCTCGACTCGGCCCCGAATTAAGTTGTCCTTGGGGAAACCATCATGGAGAATAAAGGATATCACTTTGAAGCACATCTCACATGATACACTCAAACTTAGCACGTTGCCATTTACTATAAGATTTACAATATCCGCCTAGATAAATGGAACGGTCCAACGTGTCTCAAGTTTGTCCAACATACGAAGTCTCTCAAATAGGAAGCACCCCAGGATCAAATACAAAGTTTCCATCTCTACATTCGAACAACTCCAAAGTAGGTAGCATCACCAAAGTAAGCTCAAACAAGAGTTCCATCTCAATAGAAATCACACTCTTAAGTGGAGTAGATGAAAACCAAAGTGTCTCAAATTTACGTATCCCTGGATCAAAACCCATTCCCTTCATGGGAGAATAAGAAGATGAACTCGTATCAACCATATAAGATTCCCCCTTAGTGATCAAAGCATCATGAGACAACGAAGGTGTAGGTATCAAAATATTCATAACTATTATGTCCATATTAGGCTCGTCATCATCATCAAAAGGTGGGTAATCTTCCATAGAAGGCATAGAAAAAGGAGGATCAAGATTAATAGTGTCTTGTAGAGGAGGTGTAGGCTCTATGTTCCCAAAAAGCAATGTAGTAATAAGACGAACCTCCTCTTCCAAATTAGGAACACTATCATTGACCTCTATATCAAAATGTGCAAGAGTATCCTCTATGGTGGCATCAATCTCCATAAAAGAGTCCATATCAAAGGTTTTGAGTTCTAAAGGTGCCTTTGATGAAAAAGTATCAATCTCTAAGAGGAAGGATCTTCATCAATAACCAACTTCAAGGGTGGGAGGGTGGGAACATAAGGCTCAAAAGGAGGTGTATTAATGAGAGAATCACTCAAAGGGATGATATGATCATGAAAATCAATAGGTGTATCCTTAAAAACCAGTGAAGGATGATCAATCAAGGGTTCTTCTTCTATAGACTCATTATTAGGTTCTTCACACTCCTCAAAAAGTGGGTTATCAAAACATGTCTCAAAAAGAGGATTTGAATGTATCACAAAATCACTTAGAGGAATAGGTGAAGGAATCATAGAAGAAATGGAGTCATCATCATCAGAAGTAAAAGACTCATCACTATCATAAGGATCATCAAAGGGTTCATCACAAGAATCATATGGTGGTAGAGGAGAAGGATCCACATTTCCTATAGGAGCAAACTCTTCATCCAAATTAGGAATGTTATCTTGACAAGACAAATCATTGGATGATATAGCATAAGATGCGTCACTAGAATCACAATCATCATCCTCCATTTGTGGAAAGTCTTTCACCAACTCTTCCTCAATCTCATTATCCCTTTCTTTAAACAATTCATCAAGATCAAAGTCACCAAAATCACTAGTAGTAGCATGAAGGTCAATATGTGATAAAATCTCAATGTGATCATGAGGAGAAAAGGTATCAACACAAAGCTCATCACATGGTTCATTGGAAACCCTCTCAAGCTCTCTTTGGATTAGGTTAAGGTTCTCAACACTAGAAGAGGTTAATTCATCCAAATCGGTGTTTGTATTAGTGCTAAGAGGCTCGTCCCCCATGGTTAAAGAGTCGGTGGGTCCCATGTGAGGTAAAGGTGATGAAGGTGTGTATGGCTCAAGTATAGTCGGTGGAGAGATGGAATGGTCTATAATAGGAACGTCACTAAGTGTATCATCCTCAACATCTACTCTCAAAGAAGGCTCATCATCAGGTAAAGCATCGTCAGGTCTCATAAGTTGCAAGACGTATGTGCTCAAGCCTAAGATTTTCGGATCAGTTGCCTCTTGCATTGTCTCAAGTGCTTGCATTACCATATTAAAAGCGTCTTTACTCAAGAAATGATAAATGCCTTGATTGTGAGAGATTGTTTGATTATGACTTTGAAAATTCTCTTCATTTTGAAAATCGTCTTGATTTAAAAATTCTTGATTTTGAAAATCCTCATTAAACCCTTGATCATAATCGCGCGCGTATAGATGACAATTATTTGTACCATGCGGTCCTCCACAAGTCGCACAAGGCCCATACACAGCTCGATAATGCTCCTCTTGTAAAATCTCCAAAGTAGGACGATTATCCATGTGTGGCAAAATGGTCGAATGTATATACAAGTGAAATGACGTCTAAAAGCTTCCTCGGGGAAGGAAGTAATACACCAAAGGTGGTATGTTTATACGCGTGCGAGTAGACGTGTAAGTAAACACGAGGAATGAGGGAGTAGCCCTCGGTCGACTTTTAAGAGAGAAGAGATTATCTCCCTCGAGGTTCGATATGAAATATCCACAAGAAAGTATAATATACATAATTACTACTTGGGTGCAAGACCCCCAATCAAGCCTTCCTTCTTAGGATACGCACTAGTGAACGGGGGGTTAGGTGGCGCGAAGCACTTAAGTACCTATTGACCCTTAGATAGCATTTTATAGCACATCTCCTTTCTATTCACTTTGTAGTTTGTATTCTTCGAATTATTGCCTATTGGAAGTATTTATCTATTCTTGCTTAATTATATTTGATCGATACGCGTGTCAAGGACCGGAACGCCCCTCAACACGGTGTATTGCCTCTGCAATACTTATGGATAATATGTGTATTGGTTGTTCTTATACGTATACGTATTTACATATAATAATATAGAGAAAAATATTTTTGTATTTATTTGATTTTTTTTAAGAAAAATACTATATGTACGTAAAAAACGATGAAAACCGATATAATATATATTTTTGGGTGTAATCTTTTAGGAAAATGATTACTTTTTGGATTTTTTTATTTTTTTGGTTCAATTCTTTAGGAAAAGAATTTATTTTTGTGATTTTTATTTTTTTTGTATTTTTATCTTTTTGATTTTTTATCTTTTTGATTTATAATACGTAAAAAATAACGTTCACAAAGTGAACGGATACCAAAATCCAATCGTCTCACTCGAAACCGTTAATCTTTACGAAAAGAACCGGCAGCGGCGCCATTTAATATCTCATTTTTTAGTTCGTTTTTCTCGGTATCGATTCGAATTGATATAACAATTTTAAGCTCGACTCAATTGTTTTTGGTGGTAAACACTTGATTGGTAATCTATGTCTAATTAGCACAAAACAATTTAAAAAGGTAAAAATATTATCTATAATACCTACGTATACGTACTACGCTAAAACACATTGCAAATACAACATTTTTAAAGCAAGGAATGCAAGTAATAACAAGCTATTACCAATCTATATTATGTCTACGAATGCAAAAATATGGAAAGCTATTAACAAGTAATATGAATCCTAAACTAATGGACTCATACTAATACTAATTCTACTAATCCTAATAAAATTCAAACCAGGCCCAAAATTAATACTAAGCCCAATGTGCAAAAATAACTATCCAACTTAAACTCACTGATCCAGTAGAAACTTAACTAACATAACGGACCTAGTATGGGTAATTCTAACATTGAGGACTATTGTTGTGATGAATGATTACAAAATGAAGGACTAAAAGTGTTCAATTAGTAAACTCGTATACAGTAATATGGAACACAGCTAAACAAACTTAACAAACTAATCATAAGCCCAACAAACTGATGGATTGTAACAGTGTCAAATCATAAGCCCAACTGTAGGACTTTGAATGATGCTGATGAAATGGACGTCAAAGTAACATTTAAAAGTGCAAACTTCTTGATTTTTATTACTCAAAATTCATTACTCAATGATTTCTGAACTTAGCCTAGTGTTATTAACTCTTATAAACTTAAATTACACCTAAAACAACTAAACTATGAGAAATATCTGCATACTATTTTAGAAGGAAAATGAAAAGATTAAAGTCATGAATCAAACTCAGTCACAAAATCAGTCAAACAAATCACTCAATATCATACTAGATCAAACTCAAGGGAAACTTAGCAAACTGTCAATATCAGATATCAAATAGCAAGTAAATGTACTACAAACAATTAACTGGCAGATTATCTACGTTTGCAGAAAATAAATGGTGCTTAACCTGCTACATCCAGGCCAGCCCGTTGATGACGAAGGTCAACGATGAGTTGCCTTGTAACTAATACCGAAAACGAAGCTACACCTATAAGCTAGAATCGAAACAAATGCCTGCTACCACCATACGGCAAATCCAAAACCTGCAAATCTTATATCCTGCAAAATTGAAATAAAGCAAAGAAAAACCAAACGAATCCTTCTAAACTGAAACCTACTTAAACTTTGAACAAATCTGTAACCTTTTGCAAAACTGACTAATGAAAGAAAAACAATTATCGCAACTATTGATTTTGTAACTGACACTATCTAATCTGATGCTTTATCAACTATGTTACCGACTAACAGTTTCATTCACCTGGATCACAAGAAAACCAAGAGTAACGATTGATCACTCTAACCTATCTAACGCTGTTACTAAACAGAAACATAACAAGCTAAATAACTAGCTTATGTCATACGAGCTAATCAACAAGTTTATACCATCCGCCCTAATACAGTAACGTAGTGAACTGCTAGGAACAGAAATCTACACAATAATGAGGAACTTTTACTATAACGAATTCAGATATTTATAAATCCTACAAACTCATAAGCAGTAGATGAAATAAAAGATGAGAAAGATTAACAGTGAACAAATCATAGACTATATCAAGATTATCAGCTACATAACAGAATAAAGGAAGAAATATTGAAAGCTTTAAAGAATCAGACTCAATTCATTCATGGAAGATAGTTTGTTACAAGTTTAACCGAAATAAAACTGAATCTCATTGAATCTAACAGACAAGTATTTATTGAACAGAATTAACAACTAGATTAACTACTTAATCCAACGAAGCTCTCGATATGAACAGAAATTTAAAAGAGATTTAACAAAAGCTTGAAACTTTCATTAATGGAGGAAAAATATTTGGTTACAACTGACAATTAACTAATCTCAGCGGATATCTAACAAACTTTAAACTGAAAGATTAACTGAAAATCAATAAGCTTTGAAAGAAAACCTAACTATCTATTCTAACTAACCTAACTATGTGAAACTACTCCTATGCTAACCAATCTCAAATGAAGGTCTTCTCTTCTTTTTATAGCCATCGAGAGGAGGAAGTGACGTGTCTTGTCAAATCAGGTTTCGACACGTGGAAAATACGAGGATCTTTAATAATTCTTCATTCTTCAAATTGGGGTTTTCTTCATCTTCGAGTCTTGATCGAATTAATTGATGTCTTCATGTAGAGGAGATCAAGAGGAGTAATTTTGTAGTTATAAGCTTCGATTGAATCTTCGTGGATCATTCTTGATTTTGATTTGCAGGTCTAGGGTAGATAGAAGATGGAAGTCGTCTTTCTCTCTCTTCGTTTGGAGAAGAAGATGAAAACGTGTATGTGTTTTGACCTTGACTTGGTCAAATGACCAAGTTAAATAGACTTTCTCCTTATTTCTCTTTTAATCCTTCATTTTCTTATTTCTTTCTAAATGTGGTTAAAACTTTTAAGTACTTTCTTTTTCATCCTTCATCTTTGTAGAAATTCTGACTTAAGCCCTCGATCTTTGAAAGCTCGGCAAATAAGGTCCTCAAAAACTTTATCGTCCTTTTCTTCGTCTTTTGTGATATAAATCCCTTGAAAACGCGTCTTTGTTCCAAAATGTATCTTTCTTACCTAAAAATACATGAAACACAAATACCAACGTGATTCTGATAATTTTCAGTTAAATATAATGTATTTGAGTGGTTTTTGGATCATTATTGATGAATGTTTTCACACTTATCAACTCCCCTCCACTTGACCATTGTCATGACCTCATGCAATGCAGCATTTCAAAGCTCTAAAGTTACACTTTTCTCATAATTAACCCACCTTGGCCATTATGGAATGCATCTACACTACTCTACACTATATGATGCATGATTTTAAATTTATACAATGCAATGCAAGAGAAAAAAAATACAATTCTATCTATATCTTTTTGGTTTTTCTTTAAATGGTTTTGATGGAAATAACTCATAAAGAATTCAATGACGTTAATTAGGGCTTGGGTACCATGGACATTTATCACCCTCAAGTTTCACTTTCCCCACACCAAGCTTAAAAATTGGATCATTGTATTCACAAGTAAAAAGTGCATCAACTTATTCATAACAATTAAATGTGGAACCAGTTATTATTTGAGCAAATTGCATGTGGGCAAATTTGTCATTTATTCAAGTGTGAAGTATAAGAAGTGTAAAATCCAAAAATAAGGAAGCACGGTTTTAATCCTAAGTAATCCTCTCATCCATTACTTGAAAAACTGCTCACAGTTAATACAAGTCCGTTTCAAGAGTAATAAGTCATTCGCCTTATGTGTAAAATCCTCATGTCATGCTTTCATAAGTAGCTACACACTCGCTAAGGAAAATAAAACTCACGCAATAATTTACATCCGCAATCTTTTTGGGACTTTGGATCTTCAACCCCGCAACCCGTCAAGGTAATATTGGATTGGAGCAATCTATTGAATCCCCGCAACCCGTCAAGGTAATATTGGAACTCAATAGTCACTATAATTAACACCACACTGCCCCTCTTGGGAGTCTTGTATAATTATTTTTTCTTTTTTTTTTCTTTTCTTTTTCTTTTTTTTCTAGCCACTCATTTTTTTTGTAAGCCGCTCTTATTTTTCTTTATTCCTCACAAAGAAAGTTTAAAAGAATAAAAGGAAAAACACCCGCTAAATATTGAGCATGACATAAGTCTAGTACACATAAAACGTTCTAACTTAGAATCTTAAGACGTACTTATATCAACCATGAATGATTAGACAAAAATGCATAAGAGATTACAAACCAATTAAAACCGTTCTTGATTATTTATTAACAATTATATACATGCGAAGAAAATAGAGGTTAAGAAGAGAAGGGTTTAGCCACAAGTAATTATCATGAAGTTTATCTAGCCCTTTTATACTTCCTTCAACTCTATCATTTCCCATTCTCCACAAATTTAAAATCTCAAATAATGAGATTGGTGGATACTTAGCCTAATAGACCAATGAAGGACTACATGGTTAAGGATACTAGCTAGAGATTGCTAATATAAGCAAACTCGGGTTGAGTCAAAATATCCATGGCGGGCCTAATATGTCAAAGAAGTCTAAATTTGTTAAACCATGTTCTTATTATATTTTTTCCTTTTTATATATTTTTGATGAAAAAAACAAAAGAAGAAATATATACAACGCAAATGTGTTATGCAAATGAAAAATGATTAATGCAAAAATTATGAATGCATATTTTTGGTGGCCAAAGTAGATCAAAAATTTGAAAAATGTTTGAAAATTTAATTTTCCCAATTATCATGAAGTTAAGGCAATGGTATAGGTAAGGTCACTTCGATAGAAGTCTAACTTAACTAACTAATCCAAACCAACTAACTATGTGTAACTCTACTCCTAAGCTAACCAATCTCAAATGAAGGTCTTCTCTTCTTTTTATAGCCGTCGAGAGGAGGAAGTGACGTGTCTTGTCAAATCAGGTTTCGACACGTGGAAAAAACGAGGATCTTTATTAATTCCTCATTCTTCAAATTGGGGTTTTCTTCGTCTTCGAGTCTTGATCAAATTAATTGATTTCTTCATGTAGAGGAGATCAAGAGGAGTAATTTTGTAGTTATAAGCTTCGATTGAATCGTCGTGGATCATTCTTGATTTTCATTTGCAGGTCTAGGGTAGATAGAAGATGGAAGTCGTCTTTCTCTCTCTTCGTTTGGAGAAGAAGATGAAAACGTGTCTGTGTTTTGACCTTGACTTGGTCAAATGACCAAGTTAAATAGACTTTCTCCTTATTTCTCTATTAATCCTTCATTTTCTTATTTCTTTCCAAATGTGGTTAAAACTTTTAAGTACTTTCCTTTTCATCCTTCATCTTTGTAGAAATTCTGACTTAAGCCCTCGATCTTTGAAAGCTCGGCAAATAAGGTCCTCAAAAACTTTATCATCCTTTTCTTCGTCTTTTGTGATATAAATCCCTTGAAAACGCGTCTTTGTTCCAAAATGTATCTTTCTTACCTGAAAACACATGAAACACAAATACCAACGTGATTTTGATAATTTTCAGTTAAATATAATGTATTTGACTGTGTTTTGAGTGGTTTTTGGATCATTATTGATGAGTGTTTTCACACTTATCACTCTTTCAGGTGATAAAGTGGTTAAGCGTGAGAACATATGTGGCTAGGATTGGAGTCGCGTAGGAATGCATTTAGAAGGAGATCCTTGTTCCTTCTTAGTTTATTTTTCTGTTGGTTTCAATAAGTGATACTATGAACCTATATGTTGATTTGTTTGTGTTATTTTTTTGTCTTGGGTAAGAGGTAGGACTGTTACCTACTTACTTAGCCTCCTGCATTGATGAGATATTGTCATGACATTTGTGTCACCTTTTATGACATTTTTAATTCATATAGTTCTCTCTATAGACACGCTGTTGTTGTGATGATATCCATACTTCGCACCCCATTATCCCCCATGGTGGGGTGTGACAAAGAACTAGGAGGATTCTTACAAATCTTATCAAATTGGTAATAAACATATCTAATCAAATATTTGGCCACGTCACTTGAGTAGTCAATCTCCAACTGTGTTGTCTTCATCTTTTCCAAAACTTCTTTGGACATGGGATACTCAGCATCCACAAGAAGAAACTTAGAAAACTTTGTAGAGCTCAAATGATACACACCAGCTGTTGAATACAAACGCCATTGAAGTCCACTGATATCATCCTCAAGATCCTTCCAAACAGGATCTTCTTCTTCTGGTGCACACATTCTCTTGAATGTTGACCAAAGCTTTATTCCATTTACTGAAGTAGGTGCTTCAGTCTCATACTTGGCCAGCAAGAACCTCCAAAGGTATGCCAAGTCTTCCCTATCCATACTTGCAAATAGAGACATAAGAGTAGTAAAGGTGTGTACCTCTTTCCCATATCTACCAATCATCCAAAACCCACATGCATCTTCTTCATAGCTAATGATAGGGTTTCTGGCATCAAGAGGTAACACTTGTACCATATCTGAAGCTTCCATGTGTGAGATTTTAATGCTCCTTTTAATAACAGCTTCACTGGGATTCACTTTATTCAAATCTTTAGGGAACTCAACTGGAACTCCCTTCTTCAATGGCCTTGGAACAATCATAGCCTTTTGAATCTCCATCTATTCTACAAGTTCTTCTTTCCTTTCATCTGAAAGAAGTCTGATAGTGTTCATTTCTTGCACTCTTGCCCAAATAGGATAAGCCTTATACTCCATCTTCAAAGGACAATCCCTACAATTTCTGAAAAGTCCATCCTGTTTGATGACATATGAGCAACATGTAATAAAGCTCCCTCCTATCTCTCTTTAACAGTGAGAAAACTTTGCTAGCCTTATGCTTCAGAATTACCTTGCAATCTCTTTGAACTCTTAGAAGAATATCCAAACCCTAAATTTGATCTGAAACTGTCATATATGGATTCTCCATAACCTTATTCTCCCAAGCATGGTACATCTGAGCAACTTCTAGCATATCATAATCTACCTGCATTTTTAACTCTACAAGTTTCTCCCTTGCCAACTCATCACCATATTCAAGTCTTTCTGGTTCTTCAATTATCATAACACTTGAATCTGAACTTTCATCATTACTTCCTTCTTGCTCCTCAAAAGTAACCACAAATGGTGACTTACCAACCTTCTTCTTCTCTTGTTCCATAAGTTGTGCAGCCAAATTTGAATCAAAATCTACTTGAGCTGCATCCTTGGGAACCTCTGCTTCTACCATGATTCCTTTACCCTTATCTAATGGATCAATGATGGGTAAATATGATGATGGTACCTGTGAAGACACTTCCTTGATGATAGCTGATGACTGGAATACATCAACCATATCTGCAGGTCTGTCAACGTTCAAATCCTGTGTGTCAACGCCCAACTTACTCTTGTCAGCGCTTGGTGTGTCAACGTCCAAAATCTGCTTGTCAACGCTCACTTTACTCTTGTCAGCGCTTATTGTGAACTGATCCATCATTGTTGTAAAAGATAAGTTCAAATTCGTAGGAGTAACCAAAGATACATCAAAACCAGGTTGCTTCTTCAATTCAGTAAGCGCTTCAGCCACACCCAAAGATTCTCCATCATATGAGCCTTTGCCACTTAAATCAATTGGCTCTGTAGCAGCTTCATGTGAGCCTTTATCACCCAAATTAACAGGCTATGTAGCAGCTTCCTCCCCTTTGTAAGAATCCTCCCTTGAGGAAAGGACTCTTGCCTGCCTTCTCCTAGATTCAGTAGTTTCCAAGACAACAATACTCTCCCTCAATTGCTTGAGTTCAAGGCCTTGGGTAGAGACAGTATGTACCAGATCTGCATTTTGCTTTTGCAAGCTAATGCAGACAGCCGTCAATTCCAACATTGTATATGGTTCCAATCTGACCTCCTCTAGAGTGGGTATTTGACCTCCCAAAGTAGAGTCATGGGGCATGGATGAGGTCTTAAAGATGTTAGGACTGGCTTGGCCTGCATCTAAGCGAGTACCAATAGTCCCAACCTCATCCATATCACCAACCACACTTGTGGTGGTGGTTCTCTGTGAAACATGGCTAGGACCACCAGAGGAGAACACTCAAGTAGTCCTTGGGCGTTTTACCAACCTAAGTTCAAGGGGTGTAGAAGATGATGTGGATTGGGTGGTAGTTTGAAGGTTAACGGGTGTTTGGGTCTGTTGTAGAAAGGTATCAACGTCTGGATTTGAAGTATCAACGCCAACATTTAATGTGTCAGCGTTGAAGGGATCTTGGTCAAGTTCCATGTGTTGAGGGGAGGGTGATGGTTCAAGCAACGGTTGTAGGTCAGGTTGAGGTTGTGCTGCTGCAATAACAGCAAGCATGACTTGGGTAAGAGGTAAGTCTCTGTGAGGGGGTGAATTCATCTTACTAAAAATAGCTTTCTTTTGCACGGGGATCGCATAAAAATTATCATGATCCCTGGTGCAATACCTTTACTCATCAAAAATCATTTGTAAAAAT
Organism: Glebionis coronaria; assembly: GCA_025667525.1. Classification (NCBI taxonomy): domain Eukaryota; kingdom Viridiplantae; phylum Streptophyta; class Magnoliopsida; order Asterales; family Asteraceae; genus Glebionis; species Glebionis coronaria. The sequence goes on from CM046878.1 coordinate 318,242,431, forward strand.
CTTGGGTAAGCCAAAGTCATCTTATTACCCTTGTTTTTACACATGCCATCAAAAGTTAATTTAGAAAAATTATACTTTTGCCCATATGTAATAAACACAATTGCACTAGCAATAGATCTGTTAATTTCATTATGTGCAGTACATTTGGGACTCAAACATTAAAGGATGACATGTATTAAGTACTTCCAAGCTGGGGGAAATTCCGTTTTGTTATATTTATTTAAAGTTCCCTCTTCAGGGAAAGGATAACCCAAAGCTTGGAGTCCCTGTTCTATCGCACCGATGGGAAGAGTGGTTATACCATCTGCATCATTAAGATGCAAATCCTGGCGAACCAAGGCTTCAGTAAATTAATCGAAGCTATTATCGTAAGAATTCTAGCTATTCTAGATCTAAACCAAGTTGTGGATATTTATGATCCCAACAAATGGTTGATATTCGTAGAAATGTTAATAGTAGTTGATTAAGATCTTGAAGAAGAATTGGCGATATTAAATCTGATATCGATGTCATGACGATCTATCCTTATAGAGTGGAGTTTGACAAAATGTTACCACCTGGAAAGGTGTCATCTGATTCGTTGTCACCCAATTCTTAAATTGAAATCGAAGGGGTGAATGTTGCACTTGAGGCTGTCATTGGAACCATTACCCAAAAGCCTCATTCCACTAATACCTTTCCGAGAAGTCTATTTGAATGATCGAGTCATTTTATACTAGTGACTCATTTGATAACTATTGTTGTAAGAACTATTGGACTGGAAATTAAGTGTTGATAATATCGAGCTTTTATTGCCCTATTAAGGTCTAAAAATAAGGTTGAAAGTATTGGGAAATGAGGTAGGATATCGCATTAACTTGTACGGAATAAGAAATTGTTAAGAGGAAGTTGTTGAGTTCTGTGATTGAATTATAAGGTTTTAAATGATTGTTATTTTGTGTTAAGTGTTGTTCCTAGGCCATTGTCCACTAACGAGGATGCCCAGTGTTCAAGAACTAAACTGAAGAAATCTTCTTCTGAATTGAGACCGATGGATCTTCTGGGACAAGTGGAACACCTAATAACTCTTGTAGATTAGTACTCATTGTAGTATCTTTTAAAAATCCCTAACTTAACTGAGACATCAGTTGGTAGGATGAGTTCTTGGAATTGTATGACATAGTGACACGTAATGTGTTACGGTACAATTTGACTTGTTTGTGATTAATGAAAAGACTACCTTTGATTGCTAAATCCTACATGTATCGATGATATCTATCTTTTCTTGCTTCTTCCTAATGCTCGCATTAGTGATGCAACCATTGAACAAGTACTCATCTCGAATCGAGTTACGTTGTGGATTATTCTTTTGAGTGCCATCGAGGTCATGCACCTCATGATTAATTTGCTAAGCTCATTTCCTATTATATTGTGGTTAGTTCTTAGTGAACAACTCTTCATCACTCTTTTGCAGATCACTCATTGTTTTTATAAGATAAAACAGTATCCTTTGAGAAAATTGAATTTTCATCACCATATGGATTATTTGAAGTGAGACTTATAAGTAATCGTTATCGAAATAAAGTTGTTTATGAAACACCTTGGAAAACTTAATTGTTTTCATAACAAAGAAAATCTTTGTAAATTTATTTTTGATTCTTATTTAAGAATTAAGTATGAAAATGTTTTTATTATAAACATGATGATAAAGTTTTTACGAACTGAGTATTACATCGTTAATCTTGAAATTGTATATAGTTGCGCGCCTACATACAATTTGGAATGGACCATGCAAGCCTGATTAGTAGTCACCATAAAACTGATTAATTAACACTACATTTTCTTTGAAGATTGTGAGAGATTAAATTTTATGAGATCTGCAAGAAGTGAAAAATAGGGACATAGTGTTAGGGACACCTACATATGTGCCTGTAGCATCTATTCTTCTGAGTCGAATTTACTCATTTGTGGAAATTGTCTTATTTGACAATTGACAATTCTTTCTTGTCCAATTCTTCAGTAGTGAGATTCTTAGGAAAAGTATCTGATTACCGAGTGTTGATACCCGATTGGATGTATCGACGTTCCTATCATTTCTTTTGATTAGATTTCATTTGAATGACCTGAGTAACGATCCGAGGAGCTTTCGAATGTGTACTCAAATTATGAAAACATGGGATATATTCATATTCGTTAAATGTTTTCGTCTGTATCTGATTTGAAATTCTCTCCTGTAGATTATGCGTAGACCTTACTCTTTTAAGGTTAGTTATGTCTCCAGATATCTTTGAACTTGTGAAGGATTATGAGTTATTATTAGTCTTTTGAGAAATTCACATCTTATCGACGACAATGAAACTGGAAAGTTAATAGTGCCAGTAGAATGGATTGATTGATTATGACATGACGACATTGTTTTAATTGATGGGAACTCGAGTAGAATTCCCCTAAATGATAAGATGTTGATTATCAAAGGTGATCTAAATAATTCTTGATGGATGACCATATCCTGCATTTAGACTTGAAATTATACCGTGAATGGTTGTGAATTAGTCATAGATATTATAATCTAGAAAGAACCTAATATGAATTTATTAAAAGATGTTCCTGCTATCTGAAACTTTAGGAAGTATTTGTTGGTGAATTACCTAGAATTTTGCCATTAAGGCAAGTTGATTTTGGTATTGATTATATTTCTGGTGCTGCACATGTGGCGTGTGCACTGTATGTCAGCATCATCTGAATTAAAGGATTTACCGTACAACTGAGAGAGTTGTTGGAGATAGATTTTATTCTACCGAGCTCGTCATCATGAAGAGCTATGGTGTTATTATTCCTTTTATTTATTGAATACCGTGAACTAGGTAAATTGACGATTAAAAATCTATATCCACTACCCAAGATGATAGATTTGTTCGATCATTTACAAGGTTCTAGCGTATGTTCTAAAGATTTGATCCACGACATGGTTATCATCAATTTCGAGTCCGCGAAAAAGATTATCTATTCCACTCACTACATCCAGAACTTGTAATGAACATTATGAGTTTCATGTGATGTCGTTTGGGTTGACTAATACACATTTAGCATTCATAAATTTGGTGAATCACGTGTGTGGGCTGTAATTTGATAAATTCATGCTTGTGATCATTAAGGACTATTTGTTAGTTTCTAAGAATAAGAATGAGTTAATAATTATTTATAGATTGCCCCGAATTGTCCGAAAAATGAAAACTTGTACCTTGAATAATTAACATGTGATTTAAGTCTAAATCCTTTACATTATTTGACCGTGTGATTAATAGATAATGGAATCTATATTGACTCTTCAAAAATTAAGAGCCCTTTTAAGACTTTGGGTTTTACCAAAAAGAAAGTGCAAATGTGTTTTGACAAATATTTTATCGAAAAGAACTTTTGAGGGATTATTCCCTTATACCCAGAACATTTAACTAAACTCCTGTTTAGGGGTAAATGTTTGTGTATACCTCAAGACAACCTAAGAGGGATTGAGGAAACCATGACTTGAAATTTAAAACGACAATTTTTGCTTGTCAACTAAGAAAATTTTGACCAAAGTATAAACAAATATTTTTTGAACATTTACGAATCTTATTAATTATTTTCAATAAATTAACAAAAATCGTGTTAATTAAATTCAAATTTATTTTGAACATTTTTATATAATTGGTCGAACTAGGAAATTTAAAATTTTTACGTTTACGTTTCATAAAATTAAATATTTATTATTTAAATTACTTGCAGTATTTATCGACCCTTTAAAACGTCGGATTAAGTAAAACTGATAAAAATGATAGTTGAGACGAAACTAAAACTTAGAAAATATGAAGAAAGAAATTTTGAATGAATACGGTCATGATATTTATTTCATCGAGAAAGGTGAATATAGATACTGACACATTACGTAGAAAAGATAAAGAATCAATTAGGATGTGTTCCTTGATAATGAATGTGCAAAATAAATTGCCGAACAATATAAAAATAAAAGATGCTTGTAAGAAGGATAATATAGATAATAAAAAGAGGTTCGCGGTTAATGTGAACCAATAGAAATTAGAGCCGATGGCGTTGAATGTATAACAGACCACTTGAGGTTGCCTAAAATGGAGATTTTAAGATATAGTTATGTTGGAATCTAGTAAGTATAAGTATTCTGTTCCTGTATCTTTATCTAAAGAAGTTGTACTAATGGCAAATTATGAAGGCAGACATCGCCTCATACATTAGTAAACGTCTAACTATTGCAAAGGTCATCATCTGAATTTGATTCGATTTGGGTTATCGTCTACAGACTGACCAAATTTGCTAATATCATTCCTGTTAATGATAGATTCTTGATGAAGAAATTGACTCTTTTGTATTTAAAGGAGTTGTGTAAACATGGTGTGCCTGTATCGATCATCTCTATCAAGATCCTCGCTTCGTATCGAATTTCTAGAGATTTGCTCAGAAGTCATTGAGAACGAATCTTGATGAGAGTACTGTGTACCACCCTAATCGAAGGGACGAGTTAAAGTAACGATACAAATACTAGAAGTCTTGTTTTATGTTTGAATAATTTACCTTTGGTAATGAACCGTATAATCGTTTCCTTTGGAGAGATTATCATTGAAAACTATCGTATTAGGATCGAGATCGAATCTTGTGAGGATATATATTAGAGCATCTGTAAGCAGGAGTTGGGATGAAGACACCCGACATACACCAATTGTGAGTTGGACATGTCTTTTAGGTTTAAGGTTTCCTATGATGGCGAACCTAACCTTACAAAATACTCGACCCGCGAGACCTGAAAGATTGTTAAAATTAGGATCTGATTATTGACTGCCGGTAGTGGGAAGGAGGTTATGTGAATATGAAATGTAGATCTTGAAGTACCAGATGGGTAGCAAAGTTATGCCAAAAATTTTAACCATGGAAAATGAATTGATGATCTGAAAGATCATGTGATATAAGTCCCCGTTGCATGGGACCATTGAGATGATGTAAAAGATTGGTTTGAAAGACATATAAGCTGGATCTACCCTAGGACTTCAAGAGCTGCGTGAATTATGTTTCGTATATCGAACTTGATAAAATGCCTATCAAGTAAATATCTGACTATTCCTTAATAAGTGTTTAGATCGGCGAAAAGTTGCATTCATCAAAAACCCGTGAACATCATGGATAGAGAAAGTAAGTCAACATTAAGCCTGATCGTATTCCCGTAGTTATGTTTGATGAAACTCGCGTATTGTAATAGATTACACTTGTGAGAAAAGACCGAATGTGGAGGAAATACCCACACGGCTTTAACTCTATAAGAAGCAAGTAGTAATATAAAATGATATTTGAGGACAAAGATCCTGTTTAGGGTAAATGCTGTGACAATCCGTCATTTTATGGTTGATATTTTATTCTCAGATATTATTTAAAAACATTATTTTAATGTTATATTATGAACTCACTTATTTTTGGAAGAAATTTGGATTTACGTCTTGAAGTAGCATCGACTACGTCTAAACCAGAGGATTCTACGTTACGTGCTTATGTTTACATACACCGTTTTGGTGACAGTCCGACATTTCAGGAAATAAATTTATCCGTGAATATTATTTTGGAATTTTAAATTTGTGTTGGTTCATAAACTCACAAATTTACGAGAAGAGATTAGGATTACGATTATAATTTAACGTCCTTTATGACTAAACCGGAAACCTTAGGATTGCGTATTTACGTTTTCGAACTCCGTTTTTTATGAGACAATTTTTATTAGATTGGTTTTGTGCCGTTGATTCATAATTTATAAAAACGTTTTTCGTAAAACGACCCGAGGGCACGCAAATCGAGGAAACTAGAATCAAGGAGTACCCGTAATTAAATGGGGATGAGGCAAGAATAAACTTGCCCCACCCCCACGTGGGATGGCCAAGTGTAAGCTACAACACACCATTATGTGTCAAAGCTTAGTAACAAAGCTAAGACACTTGTCTTAACTTTACCACCAAACCACATGCACACAAAACCACTCAAGCCAAACTAGCAACTCATTATTCAACTCATGAACACACACAACTCTTCCTCTCTCCCCTTGAACGTCCAAGACCACCATTATATCACCATCATCATCAAATTTTGACCATAAACAAAAGATATAATCAACATATGTTGATAACTACATAAAAAGATGAAGATTGGAGGTGATTTTAACATATAAAAAGGAGTCCCTGTTCTATCTCGCCCATGGACAATATCTGTTAATGTAGTCACATTATTAAGAGTTGAGGAACTTATAGTGTTCCAAAACTATTTAATATGAGTGAAAGGGATGAGAGGAGCATGAGAAAGAGCATACCGTAATGGAGATGCATTCAAATACGCCACCATCTGGGTGTATTGAGGAAACAGAGCATCATCAGCCTCCAAATAAGCAATCATATTATGCTGACTTCTGAATGCCAATACCAAGTCACTTGGTTTAAACTTAGGCGCTATTGATGTAGAAAGCTGTTTGTGAAAGATTATAAAAGATGAATCATAGGAGAAAAATTGTTAGACAAGAATATGAGAGTACCCTATTTAAAAAGAAGGAGCCAAATTTATAGGAGGGATAGGCACATGTGATTGGTCAAAAATGAGGCAAGTATTTTTGAAAATATAATGATGAAAATGTTGAAAAGAAAATAAGTTATCTTTTGCATTAATTAAAAGTTATCAACTCCCAAAATTACGGCCCCACTTTTCGTCAAAAATAACAACTGGATAGGTACCAATGAGTGTCAACGGTAAAAAATAACCCGTCAACGCCCAACGGCTATATTCTTGTCAAAGTTGTAAAAAGCCATGTCAACGTCTAATTTGGTCATAACAACGTTTGGAAATATATCTGTCAACGTCCAAAAATAAAAAAGATAAAAATGAAAAAGGACCTTAACAAAGTGATTTATCCTAGTGAAGATAACCAATAAACTGAAAATTACAATAGGGTGGCGAGCACTGTCCAATCATGCACACATGCTTATGCAAGATAGACATAACAGTCCTCTAGTGTCCCTTGCTAACCAAAATTCTTAACAGTTAAGTTATCTCATAAAACCCTTTGTAACTTCCCAGGTAAGCCCAATATAAATCATACCCAAGTCTCCCAACAGACCACATCCAATTCTAGGCCAAAAAGTCTTGGCAGCATGTATAGTATTTCAACTTTGCATGCTATAGTGCCTCATGAGATAGTAAACTAAATCATACTCACCAGTGGACACAATCTAGAATTGTGATAAGAGTATTATAAGAATACCCAAAAAGTCCTAAAAGGTTCTTAAGCCTCCCCTTAATCTATGATACATAAGTTGCCAAATAATATGCATGTAAATAAAAATTTATGTCAAGATAGGAATATAAATATTCCAACCATCATCCATAAATTGAAACATGCTCCAATAATTCTCCAGGGATCCATAAGCAACTCTGTATCCAATGGTACAATGCTAACAACGCCTACACAATTAGATCAAAAACCACAAAACTAACATGTTGCTGACAACGTCACGATAACCCTTATCAGCATTAAGATAACCTTTGTTAGCGTTAAACAAATAAAGTGGAAAATCTAATTTCACATAAAGACCAATAACAATGCATATCCTGTACATACTTATACAATAAGTTCCCAAAACATATTTTAAGTAAGATTGATTATTCCAATACTTGTTAACAAGTATTGAAATCTTCTAGTATCAAAAGGTTTAGTCAATAAATCAGACACATTCTCTTCTGTGTCAACCCTATCTGGTTGTATTAAACCTTTTTCAAAACAATCTCATATAAAATGATGTCTAATTTCTATGTGTTTTGTTTTAGAGTGATGTACAGGATTTTTAATAATGCATAAAGTGCTGTTATTGTCTACAAAAATCTTGGTATGCATGAAATTATACCCATAATCCAACAGCTGGTTATGAATCCATAAGACTTGTCCACAACAAGCAGCTGCTGCAACATACTCTGCTTTAGTTGTAGAATTGGCCCCGACTGTTTATTTCTTGCATTGCCAAGATATCAATCTACTCCCAAGAAACTGGCATCCACCAGTTGTGGATTTTCTATCAAATTTGTCACCACCATAATCACTGTCTGAATATGCAATAAGCTCCAATGGTGAATCTTTTGGATACCATAATCCCAGGTCTGGATAACATCGAAGGTATCTAAAGATCCTCTTGACAGCATGAAGATGACATTCTTTGGGAGTAACTTGATGGCGTGCACATGCACACACAACAAACATAGTTTCAGGTCTTGAAGTTGTGAGATACATCAATGAACCAATCATTGACCTATAGTGCCTGACATCCACTTCTTTTCCATCTCTAACTTTTCCCCAAGGGTGTTCTCTATCCATAGGAGTACTAGCCCTTTTCTCATGTGGAGAAAAGCCAAACTTCTTCAAGATTTATGCTACATATTTATCTTGAGAGATGAAGATACCATCTTCTTTCTGCTGAACATGTAACCCTAGAAAGAAGTTCATCACCCCCATTGCACTCATCTTGAACTTGTCTGCCATGAGCTTGGAAAAGTCTTCACTCATCTTTGGACTAGAAGAGCCAAAGATGATATCATCCACATAGACCTGATCAAGTAAGAAATCCTTACAAGTCTTCTTTGCAAATAAGGTCTGGTCTATGGTACCCCTTTTGAATCTATTTTCCACCAGATAGGTGGACAATATTCCATACCATGCTCTTGGGGCTTGATGAAGTCCATACATAGCTTTCTTCACTCTATACACCTTGTCTGGATGTTTTGAATCTTCAAAACCAGGAGGCTGCATTACATAAACCTCCTCTGTAATTATGCCATAAAGAAAAGCACTCTTCGCATCCATTTGATAGAATGTAAAGCCCATGCAGGAAGCATAGGCTAGAAAAATTCTTATAGCCTAAATCCTTGCAACTGGTGCAACGACCTCCTCATAGTCTATCCCTTCCTCTTGTGTATATCCTTGAGCCACTAAACGTGCCTTGTTTCTGAAAACAATGCCTCTTTCATCCTTTTTGTTTCTAAGAACCCATCTTGTCCCAATAGGTCTGACATGTCTGGGACAATCAACCAACTCCCAAACATCTTGGATAGCAAATTGGTGAAGCTCATCTTGCTTTGCTTCCACCCAACTTGGTTCTTTGAGAGCATCAAAAATCTTCTTAGGTTCCTGTTGTGACAGAAAACAGGCAAACATACATGCTTAAACAAGAGGGATATCAACCTTCTTGTGAATATTTGCAATAAATCCACCAAGATTTTGATGAGATCTTCTAGTTTGCACAGGAGTCATCACATCAACAATAATTAGAGAAGGAGGGTGATTTTTTATTGTAGAAGTAAGCACTCCTCCTTTAATAAGTGTGTTGTCCTGAATCTCATCTTCCATGTTACCAATATCCTCTCCAGACTCTCTTGCATCATTATCTGAATGAACCTCTCCATTTCTGTTTGAAGGTTCACCTTGTCAAATTTATTAGAAGGGAATATATGGTCAAAAGATCTGTCAATGCCTGGACCAAGGTTGTCAACGTTTGAGCCATCAACGCCTGAATTTGTCTTGTCAGCACTAGAACTTCCTTTGTCAGCGCCTGAAAGATCATGCATGTTGTCAACCGGTGATACCTGGGGACCACCTTTTTCCTTTCCAGCAGCAGCAGCAGCAAATGCATCTGTCCATATGGGAATGGTAACATACTCAAGTATGGGTGTTGATTTGTCTGCTTGTGATCCAACCTCTTCATTAACCTGTTTACCTAAAACATCAACAACTGGTTCTTCCACAACATATGAAGTTACCTTCACAATGTTTGGATTAGTTACAGGCATATAATTCAAAGTCCTAGATAGAGGTTCCATGTCAAATAACCAATTTGAACCACCATGATCACTAGGTTTACTTTCTAAAAACCTAACATGTACTTTTTCAAGTATACGTTTTTCTTTCTTAAGGTAAACTTTATATCCTCTACTCTGCACAGAATAACCCATGAAGTAACCTTCATCACCTTTAGCAAGGCATCACTAGTATCCAGCACAACTACATGACATCCAAAAGGTTTAAGAAAACCAATATTAGGTTTCCTTCCCCAAAGTAACTCATAAGGTGTTTTGTTGTGAATCTTGTTGACTAATGCCCTATTCTGAACATAACAAGCTGTATTCACAGCCTCAGCCCAAAAAGCAATGGGAAAGTGAGCATCAGCCAACATAGTCCTGGCTGCTTCAATGAGGGTTCTATTCTTTCTCTCAGCTACCCCATTTGGCTGTGGGGTTCTAGCTACACTAAACTGTCTAGTAATCCCTTTGTTAGCACAAAAGTCATCTAATAACTTATTTCTAAACTCACCACCATTGTCACTCCTAAGTATCTTAACCTCATTACCATACTTCTTTTCTATTTGGGTAATGAAGTTAATCAAAGTATCAGCAGTGTCACTTTTCAAGGCTAAAAAGAAAGTCCAAGTAAATCGAGAAAAATCATCAGTGATGACAAAACAGTAGGATTTACCATTCAAGCTTTCTATATTGGTTGGACCAAACAAGTCCATATGCAGCAAGTGAAGTGGTTTAGAACTAGAGTGCACTGGTTTAGACTTAAATGAGACCTTGTGTTGTTTGCCTTTAAGTCATGCAACACAAGAGTGGTCATTGTGGAAAGCCTTTTCAGGCAAACCATTAACTAAACCATGTCTCACAAGTCTGTTTATATTTTTAAAATTAATGTGCCCTAATCTCCTGTGCCAAAGATTAGTCTCATCAACTGAAGCCTTAGCATATAGACATGACAAATTATTATTCATCCTAATTCCATTAAGATTCACATTATAAATGTCCTTATGCCTAGGTGTTCTATACTCAATGAATTTCTCATATGGTATTTAAAATCTTTGCTCAACTCCAAGCATTCAGTATCAGTAAAAAGAACCTTATTTTTGTTATCACAAACTTGTGATACACTAAACAGATTATAGTCGAGTTCTTTTACCAGAAACACGTTTTCAAAACGCAAATTGTTGGTGAGAAGTGTTCCTTTCCCTTTGATAGTTCCATATCCGCCTCCAAAGTAAACTTTGTCACCATCCTTAATGGGAGTGAAGTTTGTAAGATAATCTTCCTTCCCAGTCATATGCCTAGAGCATCCACTATCCCAATAGCCATAATCATTAACCTGCTTTTGAATGCCCTGCACACAAAGAAAACAAATTAGTTTTCTTTGGGAACCTAAGCCTGAGCAGACTTGGATTCATTTGGTTGTTCAACAAGAACAGACTTAGTCCTTATGACAACCCCTTGTTCATCCCTTTTTGGATTAAACACCCAGTTAACCCTAATTGGTTTTGTTATGACCTTTGAAATATAATGAAATCTGTTACAGGTCATAGAAATCCCATTTGAATTAGGGTTTTGGTCTTGCTTAGGTCTCTATGTTAAGCTAGAAGAAGCTTTAGACCCCTTTCCCTTTGGTTTCAAATATTTACAATTATTTGGTCTGGCAACGTTTCTGTCAGCGTTTAATTTGGTCTTGTCAACGCTGAAATTACCCTTATCAGCGTTGAACCTAGGGTTTTCTACAGGAACCCATTGTCGGTTAGACCATGTATTGGTCTTCTGAAAAGGTCTTTGTCCATAAGCATTAGACCCTTTAGTAAAGAATGGGGCTGGTCTAACAGCTTGTGGACTTTGCTGGACAAAAGATTTGGGTTTGACATTGTTTGACTTTTTGTCAGCGTTGACCTTTGAGGCATTCACACATTTATAGGCTAAATGTGAAAAACTTCCACAAGTATAACAGGCTTTTCTAGACATAGCTCTAGGTCTAGAAGAAAAGAAACCTATCCCATTATCACTAATTTTGCTTTTTGGTGACCTAGGTTTTCTATACATTTCTGCATATTTAATACTATGTTTTCTATCAACGTTTAAGCCAAGGTCAACAGTCTTGCCAGTGGTTGGGTTTGTCACTTTGATGGGTGTAGACTCATTTGGGCTATCACTAAGCATGCCACCCTTAACAAACAAGGTAGGGTTGGATTTCTTCCATTGGTCCAAATCAGTCAACTTCTGCATGTATTCCTCTACTAGGGTAAGAACTCTTGGTGGAGGAATAAATTCCTCTTCTTGGAGTTCTGGTAAACCAGTCCAAGACAAGTCCTTTCTAAGTGATCGATGTCGAAGTACCGGTCAAAAATAAACCTAATTACCTTATACTAGATAGGGTAAGCGGGTATCAATCCACGAGGACTATGTGGTTTTAGTTTAAGTTTTAGAATGATCACTGATCAATAAAGGTTTTGGTTTTGAAATCTAACGACTAAAATACTTTTGATAATAAAAATGCTGATTAAAAATCAAAATACTTATTAAACTAATAATCAAGTGAGAAAAATATAATAAAGATGTAAACAATTAAAAGAAAAATGTAATCCCTTCCAGCTCCTAATATTTATGGTTGGTCACACTTATGGATTATCGAAACTTTTTAGAACCGATTACAAAGATTATTTTGACTTAATATGAATGAATTAATGTCGGTATTTATTATGTTTATCAACGACTCGCAATAATAAATCTTATATTAATCCAGCCAATAATTATGTTTTAACAATTTATTTAGGTACAACTTATGTTGATTATACGACCATCTTTTTTTTTTAACTAAATAAAATAAGTATGAATCGTTAACTAACAATAAATTGTCTCACACAAATAATTAAACATAATATTAAATCGATAAAAATAATTTATAAATAAATCATAAATCAATGCAATAAAAATATAATAATCCAAAAGTAATGATCAAACCATAAATAAAGTTACCGGAAGGAATTACAATAAAATTAGCCGGACATCGCGGTGCACTCGAGCCACGATCTACTGTTCATAGTATCTATTCCTTCAATTCTTGCCTTTGATTCGCTGTGAAGTCCTCCCCAATATGAATTCAAGATCTTCTTTTTTTTATCGTATAATAATGTGTCGACTAAACTACAGCAACCAATAGTCGGCTAAAGCAAGTCTCCTCAATTGATTTCTTTTTATCGTCCCAATTCTTCCACCAAGAAGCAATGTCTTTTTTTTTTGTTAATAGTCGACTACTCTTTTTTCCCAATTCGTGATGTTTTTTTTTTCTATTATATTAGTTAGTGTCGGTTTAATCTTTTGGGCCAATGGGTCCAAATGGGCCAAAAGTTTTTTTTTTTTTATATATCCTTTTGACATATAATAACTTTGGCCCAATAAAAATTAACCCAACACCAATAGTTGCTCGAATGAAGCCCGGACAAATAAAAGATGACCGAAAATATTGCGACCCGCTCAAATCTTTTTCTTCAATATTTTTTCTTCATTCATCGGCGCTCACAATATCTTTTCTCCAAAAAAATTAATTAAGCGGCCATTTTTATTCCACTTCGCTCGTAACCTAAATAATCACAAAACACACTCAAAGTACATATATTACGACAAATAAATATACAACTAAGCTAACTTAACATGCTATTAGGTGTATGCAAAATACACCAATCAAATCCCCTCGAACTTAACCTTTTACGTGTCCCAAGTAAAAATAAAATAAAAATATACAAGCATGTTAATTTCATAATTTTTAATCATACTATTGAAATTTCATCAAAAAGATCACATTCAACCTAATACACTAATAACTATCCTACATGACAAATAATCCAAAATGATTACCAATATTTTTGTCCTTCTTAAACACTTAGCATAACCATTCCCATTGATTCCATTTACTTTATGTTTCATATAATTAACCATGTATCCAACGTACCTAATGCACACCTATAATCAATCTAAACATTAATCTAAATCAAAAGGTGAGAATATCGTACACCTTTTATAACATTGGAGTTTTTATACATAAGAGCACATCATAAGCCATCATACTTTAGCTTACATACTTCCATTTTTTTTCTTTCATCATTTTTTTTTTCTCTTTTTTTTCTTTTTTTTTTCTTTCTTTCATTTTTTTTAACCATTCGAGACCGTTTCTTATACAAGTCATCCCGAACGCTTTATACACTCCTTTTAAGGTTGATATAAAGACCAATTATTCAGAAAAATGAATATCTATCCTATAGGTGCATACTAAGACACATCGGCGCATGGGAACCAGTTAATTAAGTCTGTTTAATTAAATGGGAACAGTTATACTTCGTGCCTACTGGTACATCACATGATGGAGTTACCTACCACATAGTATAATTATACAATGCACTAAATTAAACTAATCTTTCTAATTTCATTACAACAATACAAGGATTGGGTTATTTCACATAAAATTGTCTCAGCTAAGTGCAATGCTATCCATCATAAAAATTGGCGTCTGACCCATGCTAACAACTAAAGTATCACCTTGCGCGGGTGACGAATCAGATAGGCAAGCCCAGCATATGACTACCACCAATAATTATGACAGTTCTCCAACTCTTTTCTAAGGCCACCGTGCGCGGGTGGCGAGCCGAATAAGATCAATTCTAAATGTCCTAACCCAACTATCACATTACTATATTTCATATTATTTATTCAAACGTTTTACTCGATCCAAGCAAAGGTAAGTAGAGGGAATTCAACCAGCGTGGTTTGATCGTCTAAATTATACATATGCCTAACTACATGCAAACAATCAAATCAATTTAATAACAAAATTATACAATGGAATCGGGTGCACCTGATAATTATGGCCAAATCTTCTAGCTTGCTCTAATAAATCATCCACAAGCTAATCTTCAGAATCTGCAAACACTCAACAAACATATATGTAGAAGAAACTTCCACATCTAATTAGCACAAGACTCTTATAATGTGATTTAAAATTTTAAAAATTTTCAATTTTTTCCCAAAAATCACATTTCCACCGATTTTGACCAAAATTTCACACAAAAACATGTAACACATGTGCCACCCCCCTCAACTTAAAGCATTGCATTATCCTTAATGCAAAAACTTTAAATTGAAATTTTGGTTAAAAATCAATTTGACAAACTCACACAAAAAACAAAAACCTAACTCACTTTCGTAGGAATCACGGTTGCATTTAGCGTATGCAACAAGCCTTTAAACCACTCGGTAGCCCGACTGGACGAGTTTTGTCTCGTGAGGGTTTGTAGTGAACACACCCACAAAGTTCCAAAAACCACGGGTTGCCTCCCGCGAAGCGCTAAGTTTACCGTCTTCAGTCAGACATAACTCAAATGAGCTATTGAGACGGTTGGAGTGGTTCCAAGTAAACCACATCCACCGTTTCCATCTGATCACTTTCTAACTCAACATACGGCTTCAAACGGTGTCCATTAACTTTAAAAGGCTCTCCACCCACCATATTTTTTATTTCAATGGCTCCGTATGGAGAGAATTGAGTCACAACGTATGGACCCGTCCATTTACTTCTCAACTTTCCAGGAAAAAGCTTAAGTCTAGCATTGAATAACCAAACTTTTTGACCAACCAAGAAGGACTTCTTGGTGATGTGTCGATCATGAAAAGCTTTGGTTTTCTCCTTATAAATCCTATAACTTTCATAAGCATCACGTCTAATCTCATCTAGTTCAGATAATTGAAGTTTCCTAGAACTACCCGCTTTCTCTAAATCCAGATTAACGGTCTTAATCGCCCATTCAGCCCGATGCTCTATCTCAACCGGTAAATGACATGCCTTGCCATATACCAACTTATACGGTGACATACCAATAGGAGTCTTAAAAGCCGTCCTATATGCCCACAAAGCATCATCTAACCTCAAGGACCAATCTTTCCTATCACTACGAACGGTCTTTTCTAAAATTCGCTTAATCTCCCTATTAGATACTTCAACCTGTCCACTAGTCTGTGGGTGATAAGGGGTAGCTATCCTATGATTAACTCCATAGTGTTTCAGTAATTTTCCAAATCTAAAGTTCTTAAAGTGGGAACCCTCATCACTAATGATAGCCTTAGGAATTCCATGCCTAGCAAAGATATTCTTCTTAACAAACTTAAGAACTACACTATGGTCATTGGTTCTAGTAGCTTCAGCCTCTACCCACTTAGACACATAATCAACTGCCACTAAAATGTACACATTGCCATGGGAAGTGGGGAATGGTCCCATAAAGTCAATACCCCACACGTCAAAGATCTCAACAACAAGTATAGGATTCATAGGCATTTGATCACGCCTTGAAATCCCACCAACTTGTTGGCAACGAATACATGCTTTCACAAAAGACTAGGCATCCTTAAATATAGTCGGCCAAAAGAAACCGCTTTGTAGGACTTTATGCCCAGTTTTTGTGGCACCAAAGTGACCACCACATGCATAAGAATGGAAATGAGCCAATATGTCCATATGCTCGTGGTCGGGAACACATCTCCTAACAACTTGGTCAGCACATACCTTATATAGCTCCGGATCCTCCCAAAAATAATGCTTCAACTGAGAGAAGAAGTATTTTCTTTGTTGATTGGACCAAAAATCCGGAAGCTTTTTAACAGCTAGGTAATTAACTATATTTGCGTACCAAGGAACCTTAGAAACCTCAAATAAGCTTTCATCCGGAAAGCTTTCCTTAATTACGTCAGAAGGGTTGAACGGCGGAGGGATAATTCTAGACAAATGGTCGGCAACTACATTTTCTGACCCCTTTTTATCCCGAATTTCTAAATTAAATTCCTGTAAAAGCAAAATCCACCTAAGCAACCTCGGTTTTGTCTCTTTCTTAGTCAACAAATGTCTTAAGGCACTATGATCTGAAAATACTATCACCTTAGAATTCCCCCAAATATAGGACCTAAACTTATCAAGAGCAAAAACCACGGCTAACAACTCTTTTTCAGTAGTGGTGTAATTCATTTGAGCTTCTGAAAAAGTCTTACTAGCATAAAAGATCACAACGGGTTTCTTATCGACCCGCTGCCCTAGAACCGCCCCAGCGGCATAATCACTCGCATCACACATGATCTCGAAAGGCTTCGACCAATCAGGTGATTGCAGAATAGGGGCTTCTACAAGCTTTTGCTTAAGCATATTGAATGCTTTAAGACATGATTCATTAAAGTCAAAGCGTGCATCTTTTAAGAGTAGATTGCAAAGAGGCTTTGATATTGCACTAAAATCTTTAATAAATCGCCTATATAACCCGGCATGACCAAGAAAAGAACGCACACCTTTGATGGTAGTGGGAGGAGGAAGGGTTGAAATTACTTGAACTTTGGCACGGTCAACCTCAAATCCTTTTTCAGACACAACATGCCCTAATACAATTCCCTCTCGAACCATGAAATGGCTCTTCTCCCAACTAAGCACCAAATTAGTCTCGGTGCATCTTTTTAACACACTTTCAAGCTGATCAAGGCAACTTTCAAAGGATTGACCAAAGATGGAGAAATCATCCATAAATATCTCTACAGATTCTCCAACCATGTCAGAAAAGATACTCATCATACACCGCTGAAAGGTAGTAGGTGCATTACACAGGCCAAAAGGCATTCTTCGAAATGCAAACGTCCCATATGGACACGTAAACGTAGTTTTGGCCTGGTCATCAGGATGGATGGGTATTTGATTATAACCGGAGTACCCATCCAAGAAGCAATAGAATTTCTTACCAGAAAGCTTCTCAACTATTTGATCAATGAAAGGTAGTGGTAAGTGATCTTTAGACGTGGCATTATTCAGCTTACGGTAATCTATACAAACTCTCCACCCAGTAACTGGTCGGGTTGTGAGCTTTTCCCCATTCTCGGTTTCAACAACTGTGATTCCGGCCTTTTTAGGCACCGTTTGAGTAGGACTTACCCATTTACTATCCGAGATGGGATAGATGATACCGGCATCTAACCATTTAAGAACTTCCGTCTTCACTACCTCTTTCATATTAGGATTCAGACGCCTTTGCGCATCTCTTGCTGGCTTAATATCTGGGTCCGTAACAATTCGATGCATGCATAATGAAGGGCTGATCCCTTTCAAGTCTGCAATCGTCCATCCCACTGCTGCTTTGTACTTGGAAAGCACTTTTAGAAGTGCTCCCTCTTGTGATTCAGAAAGATCAGAAGCACCAATAACGGGTAACGTATTATTAGGACCTAGAAAAGCATATTTGAGATTGGATGGCAAAGGTTTTAACTCAAGAGTTGGAGGCACCTCCAAAGACGGCTTCGTAGCTGTATCAAAAGTAGAAGGCAAGGGCTCCACTTTATAAGACCAAGGTGGCTTTTGATGGTCCAAAGAACTGACCAAACACTCTTGAATCTCTTGAACTTCAGCAACATCAAGAATCTCCTCATTATCACCAGTTAGATATAATTCCAAAGGATCATCCTTAAGCATACGGGGTGCATGCTTTTGAACTTCTTCGTCAATCACATCTACTTGGTAACATTCATTCATCGTAGGAGAATTCATAGAATTAAACACATTCAATCTTATCTTCTTATTACCGAATGCAATATCCATGGCGCCAGTTCGACAATTAATCCTAGCATCTATCGTGGCTAAGAATGGGCGGCCAAGGATAATAGTTGGTTGAACATCCTTGTATTGTGACTCGGTGTCCATAACAAAGAAATCAACTGGGTAATAGAAATCATCAACTTTCACAATAACATCCTCTAGAATACCTCTAGGAATTTTGGTAGATCGATCGGCTAAGGAAATAATGGTGTCTGTCTTACGAAGAGTTCCTAAGTCATACTTATCAACCAAACTAGCAGGAAGGATGTTAATACTGGCACCAAGGTCAAGGAGCGCTTTCTTAATGGCAATATTTCCGACCACCACTGAAATCAACGGTGCTCCAGGATCTTTGAATTTAGGAGGAAGGGAGCTAGATAAGACTGCACTAACATGCTCAGTTAGGTCAATCTTTTTAGGCAAAGACGCCTTCAGCTTCCTCTTCTGAGTACACAAGTCCTTTAAAAACTTGGCATAAGCAGGAATTTGCTTGATAGCATCAATAAGGGGGAGATTGATTTTAACTTGCTTGAAAGTCTCCCACATATCCTCAGCGTGAGGACCCTTTTTAGCTAACCGTGCAGATGTCGATTTCTCCAAAGCCGTATGGTAAGGTGTGTTGGACACACCACCCTTCCCAACTTCAGGAGATTCAGTAGCTTTAGGATTCAGTGTTGTTGGTTTAGGAAAATCATTTAACAAATCATTTACCAACTCAGAACCAGACTTAACATTATCAGAATTTTTACCTTCAACAATAATTTCGTCATCAGTAACGAAATCCTCGACATCAGGAGAATTTGGAATCCCCTTGTCATTGTTGTAGATTTTACCGTTTCGAAGAGATGTCACCATATTCACATGCTCATTTCCATTTTTCTTGTGTGCGGGATTCATGGTGGGGTAGCTCGGTAGCCTTCCCTCGTCT
The DNA here is from genome assembly GCA_025667525.1 of Glebionis coronaria. Classification (NCBI taxonomy): domain Eukaryota; kingdom Viridiplantae; phylum Streptophyta; class Magnoliopsida; order Asterales; family Asteraceae; genus Glebionis; species Glebionis coronaria. The sequence goes on from CM046878.1 coordinate 318,261,834, forward strand.
CTTTTGCTTAATTGATCCGCCAATTGACCAACTTGTCTCTCAAGAGCTGCAATAGATTTAGTAGTGGTCTCGTGTCTTTGATTAGTGACCTTAAATTTTCTATTGATCTCTTGATTGTTGGTAGACAGTGAATCCATAAGCCTATCAAACTTTCGGTCAAGGTTCAAGAGACGGTTGTCATCTTGGCCTTGGCCCTGATTTGGATATTGTTGTTGTGGCCTATGATTGTAAGAATTTTGTTGGAAGTTAGATGAATCGCCACCCTCATACCTTGGTTTGTAACCATAGTGTTGTTGTTGGGTATTATTAGGGCGATTGTCTTCATCTTTCCAACGGAAATTGGGGTGATTGCGCCATCCAGGATTGTAACTTTCGGAGAATGGGTCATTTCGTGGACGACCACCATAGACTCCATTTACCTCCTCATTTGGTGGTGCCCCCCAATTTTTACAATTATCGACAGAGTGACTTGGATCACCACACATTGAACACCCACTATGCGACACATTAGACACATTTGGAACACCTTTTCCTATATTTTTCAACAAAAGATCAACTTTCTTACTTAACTCGCTAATTTCAGAATTTGTGCCACGTTGGTTAGACACATAATTGGCGGAAGATGGGTGGTTGTTTCGATCCACTGAAGCTTGGGTCTTAGAACCTTTGCTTAGTTTTTCAAAAAACTCCCATTCTTCCTCCATAGGTCGCGAGAAAAACATACCCCCACTAGTGGCCATCACAAATTGTTGGTTTTTATAATCCAACCCATCATAGAAGACTTTGACAAGCTCCCATTTTGGAACATCGTGATGAGGGCATGTTCTTAATAACTCCTTAAGTCTATTAAATGCTTCATGAAACTGCTCGCCTGGGATTTGACGAAAGGATTTAATCTTATTCCTAATGGCAGCAGTCTTACTTATAGAATAAAATTCCTCAAGAAAAGCAGATTGCATTTCAGACCATGAGTTAATACTACCTGGCTCAAGAGATGAGAACCAGTCCTTAGCTTGATATTTAAGTGAGAAAGGAAAAAGGCGAAGTCTTACCTCATCCTTGGTAATGTTATTAACCTGATGTGTGTCAGCAATTGAAAAGAATTCTCACAGATGTGCGTATGGCTCCTCACGACCTCTAAACACTAGCAAGATGGCTATGAGGTTCGGCTGTATCTTGAAGTTACTTGTAACCCCTTTAACCGGATCCGGATAAACGATAGGCGAGGGATCCTCGAAGATCCCCGGCCTGTAATAAGAATCAACACCCCGTGGTGGAGATTCTTCTCCGCTGCTACTTCCGCTAGCACTTCCGCCAACATCTTCGTCACCTGGCATTTCAGCGAAAAGCTCTGCTAAACCTGAAAAATCAAGATTAGTAGAAAACTGTCGAAACGTCTTCCTTCTTAACCTTGCACTTTTCTCAACCTCGGGATCGTAAGCTAACGGTGATGTACGTCCCAATCTACGTGTGCGCATACACTAACCTGCACACTCACAAGAAACAAAACAAACAAACAAAACAAAACAAAACAAGAAAAATAAAATCTTTTTGTTATTTTTTTATTTTATTAAAGAAAAATATTAACAAAAACTTAAACGAAAAGCTCGCTGAGTCCCCGGCAGCGGCGCCAAAATTTGATCGATGTCGAAGTACCGGTCAAAAATAAACCTAATTACCTTATACTAGATAGGGTAAGCGGGTATCAATCCACGAGGACTATGTGGTTTTAGTTTAAGTTTTAGAATGATCACTGATCAATAAAGGTTTTGGTTTTGAAATCTAACGACTAAAATACTTTTGATAATAAAAATGCTGATTAAAAATTAAAATACTTATTAAACTAATAATCAAGTGAGAAAAATATAATAAAGATGTAAACAATTAAAAGAAAAATGTAATCCCTTCCAGCTCCTAATATTTATGGTTGGTCACACTTATGGATTATCGAAACTTTTTAGAACCGATTACAAAGATTATTTTGACTTAATATGAATGAATTAATGTCGGTATTTATTATGTTTATCAACGACTCGCAATAATAAATCTTATATTAATCCAGCCAATAATTATGTTTTAACAATTTATTTAGGTACAACTTATGTTGATTATACGACCATCTTTTTTTTTAACTAAATAAAATAAGTATGAATCGTTAACTAACAATAAATTGTCTCACACAAATAATTAAACATAATATTAAATCGATAAAAATAATTTATAAATAAATCATAAATCAATGCAATAAAAATATGATAATCCAAAAGTAATGATCAAACCATAAATAAAGTTACCGGAAGGAATTACAATAAAATTAGCCGGACATCACGGTGCACTCGAGCCACGATCTACTGTTCATAGTATCTATTCCTTCAATTCTTGCCTTTGATTCGCTGTGAAGTCCTCCCCAATATGAATTCAAGATCTTCTTTTTTTTATCTTATAATAATGTGTCGACTAAACTACAGCAACCAATAGTCGGCTAAAGCAAGTCTCCTCAATTGATTTCTTTTTATCGTCCCAATTCTTCCACCAAGAAGCAATGTCTTTTTTTTTTGTTAATAGTCGACTACTCTTTTTTCCCAATTCGTGATGTTTTTTTTTTCTATTATATTAGTTAGTGTCGGTTTAATCTTTTGGGCCAATGGGTCCAAATGGGCCAAAAGTTTTTTTTTTTTTATATATCCTTTTGACATATAATAACTTTGGCCCAATAAAAATTAACCCAACACCAATAGTTGCTCGAATGAAGCCCGGACAAATAAAAGATGACCGAAAATATTGCGACCCGCTCAAATCTTTTTCTTCAATATTTTTTCTTCATTCATCGGCGCTCACAATATCTTTTCTCCAAAAAAATTAATTAAGCGGCCATTTTTATTCCACTTCGCTCGTAACCTAAATAATCACAAAACACACTCAAAGTACATATATTACGACAAATAAATATACAACTAAGCTAACTTAACATGCTATTAGGTGTATGCAAAATACACCAATCACTAAGGACACCATAGAAGTTCCCAGCAGGTGGTGGAACACCAACATACTCTTTCATCCCAATCCCAGTCATACCCCTAGAATCCCTTTGTTCACTAACACATTTTTCTAGGGTTTGTGAGGCTTTATCAAATCTCTGAATTTTAAGATCTACATTATCTTTATTTTTGATAGCCTCATCTAGTTTAGCCTATAAAGTAGCATTGACTCTTTCCATGATGTTTCTAATCTCAATACTAGCATTTAAATCATGATTTAAAATATTGATTTGATCTTTTAGGTCAAGCTCCATTTTCTTATACTCAGCTACAGTTTTTTCAGTTTGAGTAATGGGAAGTTGATAGTTAGATAACTTGCATCTTTCATTAACACATCTGTTGTCAATTTTAAAACTTCTTTCTTAAGTTTTTTAGTGTTTAGACGACAACCCTTACTACAAAATGCATCATCATATACCTCATTGTCTGATGAAGATGAGGAGTGTGCCATGAGAGCATAGTGAACATGCTCTTCTTCTTCCTATTCTGCAACCAAAGCTTTGTTCTCTTCCTCATCCTTGGCCAAGTAGCTCCAATCCCAGCCAACACCATCAATGTCTTGCATGGCAACCATAGCTTTGGAATCCTGAGCCTTGATGATTTGGCTTGAGGGTTTTCCAGCATCAGATCTTCTTAGAGATCTGCATTCTCTCATAAAGTGTCCCATTCGATGACAATTATAACACTCAACCTTGGATTTATCAAATCCAGCAGTGTCCTTAGCATTAAAAGTCATCTTCTTCTTGAATCTTCGATTCCATCTGTTTGCTCTTATACTTGCAAGAGCCATATTCCACTTTATGTCCATCTCCTCCAAATGCTCATCACTAATTTACTCAAGGTCCTCATATGTAATCACTGAACCATTGGGCAATGAAGCAATGTATGCACAAATAGTATCTAGATCAATACCTGCATGCTTAACTCTTGGTGAGTCAACTTTGTATGTGTCAGCGTCTGAATGTGAGGCGTTGACAAGGCTTGACCCAGTGTTGACACAAGTTGATCCAGTAATGGGGTGCGTGTATGACTCCTTATGATCAAATTGACCTTCACTATGGGAGAAGAAGGCCATATTTCCATTGGTAGACTTGCTTCCATGATCCAAAAGAGTTTCATTCTCTACCAGCCTCAGTTTATTGTAAACATCATCAAAAGTAGAACTTTTGTGAGTGTTATTAGCAATTATTGACCTTGCTTCAATCTTCCATGCATCACCAAGACTTTTAAGAAAAGTGGTGATAATATCAACATCACAAAGCACTGTTCCTATGAAGGACAGATTGTTTGTAATGTCAAGAAGTCTGCTTCTCACTCCACTTAGCTTCTCAATGGGTTGAGCTTTAAAAACAGCATACTCATGCAAGAGTTGCTTCTTTTTCTCTTGTACAGTATCATCATTACCACCATAAGCAACTTCAAGGGCTGCCCGAAGATCTTTTGCAGACTCATAGCTTCTATATTTGTGCTGATTTTCTTGTCCCAAAGAGAGTTTGAGAATGCTTAGGCTTTTCATGTCATTCCTTCTCTTTGTTATGTCCTCAGTTGAGACAGCTCTACCATCTTCAGGTTTTTCTTTTTGATCCTCTTCAGTAGAGCCTTGAACATTTGTTCTTTGTAAGATGGCAGCTGCAATCTTTTGAGCTTTATTAAATGTGTTTCCATATTCAATAATTTCCCATAGGTTGTAGTCATGGATTTGTAGATACTGTTCAAAGTTAAACTTCCACAACTCAAAATTGTCTGGGTCTAGCATGGGAATCTTGATGTTGGGGATTTAGGAGGAGGAGGAGTTTACTTCTGGGGTAGACATGATGTTTTTTTAGGGTTTCTTGAAAATTAGGGTTTTTGGCGATTTAGGTTTCTTATGTTCTTTAGATCAATGTTTCTCAACAAGCTCTGATACCACTTGTTGATCCCAAACTTAGATCGATTTAGATTGTGTAAACGAGATTAAATCAAGTTAAACACGTAGAGAAACTGTGTTGTGTATAAAACAAGTTAAGTATTATGCGGAATTAATACTCAAACAAGAACACACAAACAATGTAAACCAAACTCTCACTTGATTGATAAAACAAACTTGTGTACAATGAAAGTGTTAAAACGTATATCAAACATAAACCTAAAGGCCTCCTTTTATAGATATAAGGATCCTTGTACAAGAGTCTACGTATCAGCTAGTTTAGGTAAAGATAAACATAGAAAATACATTGTTGATCATATCTTTACTAGAAACAAACTAGAAACATAATACGTGTACACTAAGTCTTCTATCAGTGCTTGACTTCATCCTATCAACGCTTGACATCTTCCTGACAACGCTTGTTCTGTCAACGCTTGTTTTCTTCTTATCAACGTCCTGATTGCTCTTGTCAGCGTCCAAGTGTACTGGCTACATTTTATTCCCAACACATGTCACAAAACAATCGAAGTTTTGAGCTTATGAAAAATGGGCCCGAAAGGGAAGTGTACATTTCAGTGCGCTTTCCCTAAGCAATAGAAGGGAAGTCTTCTATCATGATTATTTTAAAACCGTTGAACACAATTTTTCAAGAATTTCTCAAAAGGTTTTTCTAAATCATTCAAAATTGTGTGTTCAACACTCCCTTCCACATAAAATGGTTTTTATATCTCAAAAATGTCCTATGTTATTTTGATCAATTTTTGAGGGGGAGTGTTTTAAAATCAAGCCTTTAATGTTGTCGGGTACATCTCTGAAATTGTCATATTTTATGTATCCGACACATTCCGAAAATGATATCAAATTGTCAAATGCAATATATTATATCGATTAAGGAATCTCATCTCCGTACCTTAACCTATTTTGGTGTGTCATTTTTCCTCTATTTTGTCAAATTTTGATCAATTAGTACCACATATATTGTTGAGGGGGGGCTACCCGACTATAAAAGTACCATGATTCATGCGTGCACACATGTTTCTCTCACTTTCGGTTTTCAAAAATTGTCATATTTTAATCAATTGGTATCTCTAATATGATATTCTTATATAATAGATAGGGGAGAAAATGTGATTAAAATGTAATATATCGCAACATGTGATCTAAAAGACTCAAGTGCAACTCTTTCCTTCACATGCTAAACCATTTCTATATCGATACATGTATGTAGGGGGAGCTTTTCGGAAATGTAAACTTTCAAAGTGTTAAAAGTTTTGATTTTTTATCAAGCACTTTGAATGGTTTTCAATGGTTTTATCGTGTGGAATCCCAGATCTTAAGACTCAAACAGTCAAAACCGTTTTATCTATGTTATCAATTATATATGTGATGAACATAGCGGAATAATATAATTGACAAGAACAAGATGTTTAACAAAGATGAATTTCCCAAAGGGTTTGTATTATTGATGATTAACACAAACCACTCTAGGTGTGTTTACATAGAATCCCACACCTAGAGATCAAAGCAATAGTAGGTTACATTATAGAAGTAGTGAATGAATGAATAAAACCAACGGCTTGTTGTTCCTTTTATAACTTAAGTAACCCAGGGATACATGGAAACTAAATAAAGTATTTATGACTAAATCAAAACTGACTTATTCATACTTATCCTATTTGACCAAATCTTCAGCAGTGGGAAGTACTCTAGCAGGGGCAAGTACTTCAGCAGTGGTAACTCCAGGAGTGGGAACTCCAGCAGTGGGAATGCCCTATTTGGTCCTTCTTGTTTCCATAGTGTTTGACTCATCAACTCTTGACCTAACAATCTTCCCCTAGTTGATGTTGTCAAAACACTTCCCCTTAAGCATACAACATCAAAGATCAACAGGCTGAACATTCTCTATAGACAACTTCCCCTTTTTGACATGATTAAATAGGGGTCTTGTATGTAAACAACCTTGATTTTCAAATACTACTTAACCAATATCATACACCAAACCCAAGCATTCTACTTTTCAAATGATTTTGAGCAGTAGACACTCACATTAGTTGTATTAATACCAATGAGTAGTAGTAAAAATCTTCACCTCAATGTTATATGTGAATGACTAGCACTTCAACAATTTAGCTTCCCCTTAAATTGTGCTAGTCATTTATGAATCTTCAATTCTGTAGGCTTTGAAAGTAATAATCATAAGCGAAGAAAATTCAGTATCACCTATTTGATGTAGTAGTATAAAAATCCGAATCCGTGAGTTATAATGTGAACTATCCATATGACGTCAAACGTATACCACCCATTGATGTATAAGGGGTCTACATGCCCTTGACAAATACCTCATCTTCTTGGAGACACGACCATGGTGATAGCAAGTATGAGCTTAAAGCATCATAAGAAAAATCTCATATATCACTTGCCAGTATTTATTGTCAATTTTTGGTCATATAATAAAGCACGAATAAAACACGTACTCGAACCATTCTACTTCATCTTCAAATAGCTAATAGTCAATTACCTTCATGATCATGTAAATAATCAATATGAAAACCTTTTATACCTTTACGACCAGTTGCTGTGAATAAACCATACTCCAAAACATTGCTGTCCCAAAAATCAGATTTGACAGCAGGGGGAACGTCCCAAAAGCAGTGGGATTTAATGAAGGCAGGGGAACGCAGCAGGGGGGACTTTTTCCAAAAACAGTGAAAACGTTTTCAAAAGCAAGCGAACTTTTAATGCCACTGTTTGTGTAAATAACAAAAACAAGGGCAACTCAAAATTAACAACTTGTTTAAAACGTACCACTTCGTTTCTGTTCCATTCGACTATCCCTTGCTTTCTTGATATACATATGCGAACACCCTTTTATCACACGCCCTTTTAATATATCATTTTCCCACATGAGCAGTAACAATACTTTGTTACTTTTCTTTGTCGACACAGCAGTAACAATGCATCATATATATAAATATTAAAACCACAAAAGAAACCAATGCACCGGCTAGTTTATTTCAACTCACGTGTCTTTTCCTTTGCCTTCATATAACCTTCACGTGATGTCATTGTTAGTTGTACATTCAACCTTTTAATTCACATATCATCACGTCTTTTTCATCACGTCAACCATGGACCAGTAACATATCTTATCATCACATGATAACCCATATTGCATCATTGAACAATTTATTCATTGTCAATTTGCAACATAAAATAATCGAACCATGTTTAAGCGTATTCACATTTGGGACCGCACATGAGTATCATTATTTTAACCATCGGCCATGCTATTAACCAATCACTTTCATCATTAGAACCACATTGAGGACAAAATATATAGTACTCTAACAGCCTCTTCACAGCCTTTGTCTTTGTTTTGAGCAATAACAATATACCAATAAAGATAAACGAATACCTTTTATTATATATCCCTCGTCAAAACATCAACAATGGCTGTTGTACTAGGGACCACTTTATTAATCACAACATCAACTATCACAGCAATAATTATATTATTCCTTTGCACCACAATTAAAGCCACGTGGGACCTCAATTTTAAACTGGACCTTGACCAACGAATTATAAAGATACATTAATCCCACTTGATGTACTTTTCTTGTGCAAATGTTGGAACCACCGAATAGTATGAATTGATACCCCTCATAAAGTGAGGTATCATAATAATTGAGATCAAATATTGCCATGAATGTCACATATTATTCATTTATCACGTGAGGCTATATTACTGTTATTCACATCCTGTACCATCTGGGTACAACAGCAGCCCTTGAACATCTCAGCGAACAACAATTAATCACTTAGGGTTTCGACATAAACCCTAGATCTTCACAGCAACGAATACGAAAAACATTTTGATTCTCCTAGATATCGAGCCACCCGCTCTGATACCAATTGTGGAATCCCAGATCTTGAGACTCAAACAGTCAAAACCGTTTTATCTAGGTTATCAATTGTATATGTGATGAACACAGCGGAATAATACAATTGACAAGAACAAGATGTTTAACAAAGATGAATTTCCCAAAGGGTTTGTATTATTGATGATTAACATAAACCACTCTGGGTGTGTTAATTAGATCCCACGCCTAAAGATCAAAGCAACAGTAGGTTACATTGTAAAAGTAGTGAATGAATGAATAAAACCTACGGCTGGTTGTTCCTTTTATAACTTAAGGAACTCAGGATACATGGAAACTAAATAAAGTATTTATGACTAAATCAAAACTAACTTATTCATACTTATGCTATTTGACCAAATCTGCAGCAGTAGGAGGTACTCTAGCAGGGGTAAGTACTCCACCAGTGGGAACTCCAGCAGTGAGAACTCTAGCAGTGGGAATGCCCTATTTGGTCCTTCTTGTTTCCATAGTGTTTGACTCATTAACTCATGACCCAACAGTGATTGCTGGAGTTGGGATGATCCATGTGGAAGTATAGTAGTGGTTGAGAAAAGGAGTCACAGATCATTATCCAGTATTTGATTTATGATTGGTTAATGAGTCTTAATGGGGCTACTGTTGAGATCGCTTCCATTTCGTCACACTCCTCATTTAATACACACAGCTAGCAATCCACTTAACCATTTTTCTCACTTCTGATTGACTCACAGCTTCTTCACATTGATCAGGTCTTTAAGACTTTCCAAAATTGGCAACTTTGGTCCTTTTGCTTAGCAGATTTTTAACTTGACATAATAGCTTCAAAAACTTGTAATTCTTGGCCCTTTGACTTGTAATTTGAACAGCTTTGACCCTTTGACTTGTTGGCTTTGATCTTGAGGTCTTTTGACTTTGTTCTTGACTTTTCCAGATTTACACTTTAGTCCTTTAAGTTTGGTAGCTTGTCAAGAAAGGTCCTTTGTCTTTTGTTGAGTTGTCATCTTGAGTCATCCTTTTGTCTTTTCTTCATTATAAATGCCTTGGAATTCGTGTTTGCATCAACTTTGTATTTTTTACCTACACAAACAACAAAGAATACCCCATAATACTGCTTTTACACATAAAATCAGGTATTTTTCTTTATGTTTTAGGGTCTAATATGATATAATTGATATAAGATTTCACTCATGTCAGTAGGTGATCATGTTTTACTCAAGGTATCACCAGCACGTGGAGTCAAACGTTTTGGAACTAGAGGGAAGCTTAGTCCTCGCTTCATCGGACCATTTAACATCATAGAACGCATCGATGAAGTGTCATATCGTTTAGTGTTACCGCCTCAGCTATCACACGTTCACAACGTGTTCCATGTGTCCTTACTCAGAGGATACAACTATCATCCCCTTCATGTTTTTTAGTATCCGCTTGATCAGATTCGAGAGGATCTTTCATATGTCAAAGAACCTGAGAGAGTTGTTGAACGACAAGATCGTGTCATGCGGAGGAAGACGATCCCATTCGGAAAAATACTCTAGAGGGATCATCCTGAGCTGGAATCCACTTGGGAGACGGAGGAGTCTATACGGACTTCTTACCCTTATTTCCAGTTCTAATTCGGGTATGTTTTCTTTAAGTTTACGTTTTCTCTAATTCGAGGACGAATTATTCTTTTATAGGTGAAGAGTTCTAAAACCCGCATTAAAATACCCTGAATAGTACACGTGAACAGTAAATACACGAGAATACGTTAAAATTTAAAACTTTCAGTTATAACATATTACACGTGTCACGACATTTAATAATAAGTAATTACGAACACACACGACATTTAAATTCACGAAATTAAATAACAAGTACACGTGTCACGACAATAAATTTGACATGAACACGACATTTAAATTCACGACGGTTAAACACTAACACACACGAATAATAAGTTAACTAGGAAAAACATAGGGTTTTGCCTTTTGGGCCTTAGTGTGCCGTTGCTAGACAAGACAAGAGGAAAGAGAGGGCCTTTGGCCCATTAGTCCAATTTCAATCCAAGTCTAATAAAACTTCCAGAAGGGTTAAACATAATTAAGGTTTTACAAAATTCACAAAAACCTTACTTTGGTCTCCTCCTCTTGCCGCTGGTCGAAAAAGAACACAAGGGTGTTCGGGTTAGTTTTGATCTTTGATCCTCATATCTACGTGTTCGTGTTTATTAACCCTAATCATCCACGCATTCGCTAACCTTAAAACTTTAATCTTTTTATTTTATTTTTTCTAGATCATGATCATATGTTAATAAAACCTTAAAAACAAGAATCAAGAAACATGTAGGTTTTAATAAAAGCATAAAAAGGTTGGTTTTGGTTTGGTTTTTGGTTCGGCCGACACACCACTGAGAGCCACCAAGCTCTCGGCTTGGTTAATCAAACCACCACCGAGACCTCATGGTCACGACGTGGGTTTGTTGGGTCGATCGCACACGAAGGGAACCCCGACGCACGTCGGGGTATTGTTTTGGCTTGGTTTTGATTGTCAACCGAGGCCTATAGGGTCTCGGTGGTGTAACACCCCCAATTTCGGGTCATGGCAGCGGAATTGTCATTGGGTGTTACTATCATGGTTTAATCTCAATATCATAGAAAACGCCTCAAAACGAGTCGTTTTAATAAAACATACATCCATTCATTATTTAAAAGACAAACAATTTACACACGGTCCCAAATAGTTTTAAGTTTACACAACATAACAAACAACAAAAGTTTCATTGAATGGACATAGTTTAGAAAAGCGAGCCAAAACATTTAAATTAAGCAAGTTGCATGAAACCGCCTTCCTTGAGTACCTTCTTCATGGATCTGAGATAAAACATGCTATAAAGTCAACAAAAATGCTGAGTGAATCTATAGAGTTTAATTTAAATAAACGAACACAAGTATTCTGAATAAACCTTTCATGGTTGACAATCATGTGGATCAGACATAATCATCGTTGTTATTACATAAGCCTCATGACATTGAACGTTAACATATATTATTCAGCCCAACACGCCTAGCCAAGTGCATATATTTCTCTTATACAATTGCATCTGATGTTTCATTACTAGTGTTTCAATACACCACGCGGTAGCTAGTCGCGACCGGACTGGGCGTCACCCCGATAGATCTATCCATAGTATTAGCATTCATTCGATTAACAATTCATGATTCAATGGGTCTTTTACGGATATAATCAAACTTATGTAAATAACGTTCATCTAGCACACAATCGGGTCTCTTGTGTTCTATTTTAAAACAAGCATGTTATCCCCCTCGCGGGTTTTAAAATACTTTACAAGATATTATAAAAGCGAGGCTATAGACTCACCTTAGTACAAGAGTAGTAATATGACGATCGCCGATGATAAGGGATGCCCGTTAAACACGAACACCGCAACCTACAAAATAAGGCGCGTTCGTAAATAAATGACTCAAGTATAAATAATACTTAAATAATACAAAACTTAAATTTATAAAACCATGACAATCCCAAAAATAATAATAGTACAAGTGTACTTCTATACCCTTTTACATGTTAACTTTATTAGACTATACCATCAATAAAAATCTGTCGGTACTTACCGAAAGTACAAGCTCATTTACCTTACTTAAACTATTCTGTTTTCGACGAAACTTGGTCACAAACTCACATATAATATGAATAAGACTCAGTTTAAGTTTCATTTAAAAATATTACTTCTAAGGCTTTCTGCCCACACATCTATGAGTTGCAAACACCGGACAGTTTTACGCCTTTGACTTGTAAAACCATTTTGACATATCTAAACAACTCCATTTATAAAACCGACACTCGGGTTTGATAGTAGACTCATGACCTGAGGTTTAGACTTTAACATCAGTCCTTGAACATTTTTAAAACTCATTATATAGTCCATGAGATTCGATCCAAATATCGACAACAATTTTCGAATTGTGTCGATACTCGTCTCCCGGTACACGAATACTAAAACTATTGTAACTTCACACTCGTTTGGAGTTGGAAGTCCTACTTTATATCAAATCGAAGCTAACAAAATTCTTTACGGCCCTATCTTATTAGTTTAACAAATACTTGACATTAAGGTACCCAAAATTACCCTTTTAGCTACTGATCTAAAATGACTAGTTAAAAATCATGTTAAATCAACATTTTGACCCATTTTAACAATTCATATACTCCTAATATCATATATTAATCATCTACCTCAATCCTTCTCAATCCTATAACACTTACATGTACAATCTAATAAAATCAACTTTAAAAATACATACATGCAACAACACCCCACTCAAATATAATAATAATAACAACATGTTTAATCATAAAAATAGATCAAACAACATGTTCTTCATCAAAATTTGAAAAGAAAAATAAAGTGAATGCATGTTAAAGAAAATTACACCAAAATGACCCTTGTTGAATTTGTAGAATGGGTATTTGATTAGATTAGGATGAATCAAAGTAGAATTCAAGAATTTTTTAAGGATGTGGTGATGGGGGTGGACGGATATATAAAAGGAGAGAGGAGGGTGGAAAAAATTTGTTAGCTAGTTTATGTGTGTGAGAAGTTTAGTAAAAAAATGGCTTTTATATTAAGTAGTGGAGGGTATTTTTTGCCAAAGTTGTATAGTTTTGGACCAGAAAGTAATTAAATACTTTAAAGGGTAGAAAATGAACATTAGTCAAAGTTGGAAATATTTACGGGACTCGGTTTTCGTAAAAATACTTTTCAAAAGTTAAAACGCTTCATAAATATAATAATAAAGCTTCGACACGACTTAAAAGGAAACGTCAAAAATATTAAATATCGAGACAATCGATAATAAAATGTAAATTTTTGGGTATCCGTCGATATAGCGATCACTAGTAGTTCTCGTCATTCGTTAAAACGTAAGGCACGAGAAATAAAGATTAAATATAATAAAATCATTCTTATGATAAATTGAGAATATAATATCGATACCTAACATATTGCTTGCCGTTTTTCATCTAATCGACATTCTTACGCTAGTTTCAAGTCATAACCTTCTCGGTTAGTCAATAATTTAAAATTCTCATTAGAGTAAATACGTAATACGTAATAGTCGAGATTAAAATAACGACCTGAAATTGACGGATTGTCACATTATCCCCACCAAATTAGGATCTTCTCCCTCGAAGATCAACTTGCTTTCTTGCCCGATCGCTTGTTGAAATCAAAGAGATGAGGGTAATTCTTCCACATTTGGTCTTCTCGTTCCCAAGTATACTCCGGTCCTCTCCGAGAGTTTCATCGAACTTTGAAGATAGGGATTCGGCTTTGTTTTAGTTGTTTGACCTCGCGATCCATGATCTCGATTGGTTCTTCAATAAAGTGCAACTTTTCATCAACCTTAACTTCGTCCCACGGTACAACGAGTTCTTCATCAGATAAACACTTCTTCAGATTCGACACATGAAAAGTGTTATGAATCCCATACAGTTCTTGTGGTAGTTCAAATTGGTATGCCACGGGTCCTACTCTAGATGTAATCTTGAATGGTCCGATATAACGAGGACTCAACTTCCCACGTTTTCCAAATCGCACAACACCTTTCCATGGTGATACCTTTAGCATAACCTTATCTATTACACTAAACTCCAATGGTTTTCTTCTCACATCGGCGTAACTTTTCTGTTGGCTACGCGAAGACAACAACCTATTCTTGATTTGCACAATCATATCTGTCGTCTCTCTAATCATCTCTGGTCCAGTGAGTTGAGCATCACCAACCTCACTCCAGCTCACGGGCGATCTACATTTTCTCCCATAAAGTGCTTCAAGAGGTGCAGCTTTAATACTCGCGTGATAACTGTTATTGTACGAGAATTCGGCCAAAGGTAAGTGCTTATCCCAGCTACTTCCAAAGTCTATCACACAAGCACGCAAAATATCCTCCAAAGTTTGAATAGTTCTTTCGCTTTCCACATCGGTTTGCGGGTGATAGGCTGTGCTCATATCCAAATTGGTTCCTAAAGATTTCTAAAGTGATCTCTAAAATCCAGAAGCAAAACGACTGTCTCTATCGGATATGATTGAAATAGGAACACCATGCTTACATACGATCTCCTTCATATAATGGTCGGCAAGTTTCTCCAAACCGAACATCTCGTTTATTGGAATAAAATGAGCGGATTTAGTTAAACGGTCGACAATAACCCAGATTGCATCGAACCCAGACGGTGTCCTTGGGAGTTTTGTGATGAAGTCCATCGTAATTATCTCCCATTTCCAGATTGGAATTTCAGGTTGGAAAAGTAATCCTGACGGCTTCGGATATTCAACTTTCACTTTTGCACACGTTAAGCATTTCGCGACGTATGATGCAATATCAGCTTTCATATTCGGCCACCAGTATAACTTTTTCAAGTCTTGGTACATTTTGTCCGATCCAGGATGAATAGAATACTTGGACTTATGAGATTCTAACATGATCAAGTCTCTTAGTCCACCAAAGAATGGTAACCAAATTCGACCTCTCAAACATTTGATACCATCAGATCACGTCTCAAATGTCTCACCATCTCCTCTAAATCTTTCGGCTGCGATATTTTCCTTCTTGCACACTTCCATTTGTGCGTTTCGGATCTTCTCAGGTAAGTTATTATGAACTGTCACCACCAAATCACGCACTCGAATCGGTTTCTCCATTTCCTTTCAACTTAACACATCAGCTACCATATTCGCCTTTCCTGGATGATAACGAATTTCGCAGTCGTAATCACTCAAGAGTTCAACCCATCGACGTTGCCTCATATTCAGCTCCTTTTGATCCAGTATGTATGGTAAGCTTTTGTGATCAGTGAATACTGTACACTTCGTACCATACAAATAATGTCTCCAAAGTCGCAGAGCAAAAACCACAGCGCCCAATTCCATGTCATGGGTAGTGTAGTTCTCCTCATTCTTCCTTAATTGTCTAGAGGCATATGCGATCAGCTTTTCATGTTGCATGAGAACAACACCGTATCCTTGAAGAGATGCATCACAATAAACAACAAAGTCTTCACTTCCTTCAGGTAACGATAAGATCGGTGCACTACAGAGTTTCATCTTCAGGGTTTTTGATAACTAAGATTTTACTCAGTTAAAAAGTTCGTTTAAGTATGTCTAATCGAATTGATCCGGTTTAACTATGCGACTCAGTCGTTCTTTGGTGAGAACAATAGATTTGTGTCGTTGTAGTAATTAAAAGTGCAAAACAATTAAAGTAAAGGGCAGGTAATTTAAATCTAAGTCTAATTAAAATAAATGGCAAGTATTTAACAGCGTGACGGAAATTAAAAGGCACTAAACGTAAATAACGCAAACTTAAATCTATCTAAGGCAAACTTAAAACGCAACTAAAGCTTAAACTAAGGCAAGGCTAAAATAAATCTAAAGCAAGGAATCTTAAAGTGCGACTAAGTAAAAAGGCGGGAAAAATAAAGCTTGAAAATTAAAAACAGAAAACTAAAATCAGTAACTTAAAAGAAACATGAAAAATAGCTCATCCGGAATAATACCCTCATTCGGAATAAACACTCATCCGGAATGTCACCTTCGTTCGTAATGTTTTTCTTCACTCGGAATATTCACCAAAATCCTTGATCCGGAATAAATCCTTTATCCGGAATATGTCACTTATCCGGAATAAAGTCTTGATTCGGAATATTGGTCTTGATCCGGAATGTTGCCATTGATCCGGAATATCTCTTGATCCGGAATATTATTCTGAATAAAACCCTTGATCCGGAATGTCTTAATATTCCGAATAAACTCCTTGATCCGGAATAATAAATTATTCCGGATGAACTTGCTTGATCCGAAATATTACTTGATTCGGAATGAGAGGTTGATCCGGAATATTCCTTGATCCAGAATATCCTGTTGATTCGGAATGTATGATATTCCGGATGAACCGTTTGATCCGTAATAATAAATTATTCCGAATAAACTAATTGATCCGAAATGTTCTTGCTGATCTGGAATAATGCCTTGATCCGGAATATTGGATATTCAGGATGAACCACCTTGGCTATAACCTTGATCCGGAATGTTGAAGATCCCGAATAGAGCACTTTGATCCGGAATAATTAATTATTCCGGATGAACGACTTTGATACGGAATAATTCAGCACACACCTTCACACGGAATAACTGGCTTGATCCGGAATGTTTTCCTGGGAAAGATACAGTAACAAACAAACCGAAGAACAAGGAAGAACAAGTATATACGGATCTAATCAAATATAAACAAAATCAACCACAAGATTAAATCTAACTAAACAATAAACATCTAATAATCATAAACAAACAATCAAAACAATCACACTAACAAATCTAACCAAAATAATCAAAACCCACTTAAATAAATCAATAAAAATCAAGAACTTGAACATAAACAATAAAGCATGAAGATTAAGATCAAATAAAGAAAGGTAGATAGGAGATTAACAAGAAAAAGTAAAGATTGACAAGAATTAAAAGAGAACTTACTTGAAATTAAATGTATTTAAGGTGCAAGACAAGGTATTTAAATTTGACAATAAGGTAAATGACATGAATTTAAATGTGCAAGGTAAATAAAATGGAAGAAATAGTGTGTCAAACTATCCAACAAGAGTAAAAATGAAATGATCCTAATCTATATATAGGGGAGGATTAAGGAGTGCTTAGGAAGCTTCTTCCCCTCCTTCATTTCTTCTTAATTGCACCATCAAGTCCTTCTCTTCTTAATCTTTTGTTAATCTTGGACTTTAATGACTTTTGGCTCGGGATTTCTTTGAACTTGTCTTTTAATTCTTCAATAAATAAGACTTGAGTTCTTCGGCTTTTAGTAAACTTCCGTCTTTTGACTTTTTCTTCGATAAATCTTCAGAATTCGTCTTGGACTTCCGTTCTTTTTGCACTCTTGACTTCTTGACTTCGTCTTTCATCTTTTTCTTCAATAAAAGCCCGTAAATGCCCGTGTTTTCTCCACTTTTCACAATTTTGTCCTAAATCACAACAAAAACACAAACCACGCATAATTCCGACATAAATGACATAAAATAAACGTTTTGGCTCGGTTATTATTGTAATTAACTGGTAAAAAGGATGGGTGTTTACACACCTATTAGTTTTGAAAGCTTCTTCTTCTTCATCGCCCTACACAAATGGTTTATTATTCTGAGTCAGCTTAGTTAATGGTTTCGATATCAAAGAGAATCATTCAATAAACCTTCGGTTGTAACCATCCAAACCTATAAATTTTCGTAGTTCAGTTGGAGTAGTTGGAGCACTCCAATTCTTAATGGATTCGATCTTTGTAGGTTCAACATGTGTTGGGTCCACTAGATGTGGATCTTGCAGCCTGTTAGGAGCGGTGAACGACTTCTGTAATCACAAGTCTATTCACAGAGAGACTCTAGATGAATCACATAATATATGTGCGGAATACAAATACTATGAACAAGAAGAACAGAATAACTATAATGACTTGATCCTTTACTAAGGATTTCTAATATTAATATAAACTAGAATAATGTTTTTTAAGGTGTCTATAACCCTTCTGCCTAAGGTTCCTTTTATACTACAAGGAAACCCTAATACATCAATAAACCAAAACGTGTAAAACTGATATGCATATCCTTTCCTAACATATATCATGCATATCCTAACAGAATACTCAAAGTAATAAAGTTTGACTTTCTAAAGACCAGAAGCACGTGTTGCTCCTACTACTACTAGGACCAGGAGGAACTACATACCTCCTAGTCTACCTATTACAAATAACTATTCCAAAGGTCCTAACAATCCTCCCCTAAACTTGAATTTGACCTGTTGAGTTCAAGTTTCCTAGTAAATCGTGCAAAACAGCTTGAGTATTGTAACAGCAAAACAAACAGCAACATCATAACCATCAGCATAAACAAGGAACATAAAGACTGCTGCAACAAATAACACCTAGAAGCTTCTTGAAAGCTTGAAACAAATCTGCATCCTGTTGAATCTTCACAGCAACATGAGCATATTTTATGAGCCTTTACCAAGTAGCTGCTCGCTTTTGGGCTAGCCAGTCTTTATGGTGGAATAAGCACCACCCTGGGAGACCAGAACCCAGGCCAACTCTTAGAACGTGAATCAATGGTGAGTGGGGGTACCCTGATGATTTTGGGTAAACCATCACAGCCGTCAACGGATATGATATGTCTTTACCAGAAGCCGTCCCTTTCTGGACTCGCTAACTCTTAGCAATGAAGCATCGGTGAGCTGAAAACCCTATAGCTTTGAGCAAGCTATTACAGCTATCAACGGATTTGATAAGATCTTTACCAAGAGCCGTACCCCCTTGGATTAGCCACTTTTCAGTCTAGAATCATGGCAAGTGAAAACAATCCAGTGTTGAGTAACCTGGCAACCATCAACGGGTTTAACTATCACACCAGAGCCGTACCCTCATGGTGAATCAACTCTTTCTTGTCTATGAAACATGGTGAGTTGAGCACCATTTGTTATGTGGACCAGGTCCAACACCAGAAGTAACTTCAAAACAACCCAAGTGTGAAACAATCAATTTAACACCAATTTTATGATGGAAAAGTATAAGCAGATATTATATTATGTACAAGTGTGAAATTCCATCAAATTTGTAAAGTATAAGCAGATATTATATAAAAAGTAGTTTTTTTTGGTTTTTTGTTTTTTTAATTAAATGTTAATTTTTTTTGTTTTATTTTTTATAGTTTTTTTAACTATAACGTAAGTCACCAATCACTGTACAGATTGGTGAAAAGAATGTTAGTAAACTAACACGAACTCATGTGGGCCAATTATTCACTTAGACTCCCTTATTCCTAGGTGTATCTCTTATATTTTATTGTTGTCTTGAATGATCACGAGGATGCATTATTTGACTTATTTCGATAGTTATTTAGGCTGAAAATAAAGTGAACGATTTAATCAATAGTTAGCTAAAGGACAAAATCTTTTAAAACTGCTTCTCGGGACCTCATAAACTTCATATCTTGGCATAACTCGCTTCGCGATTTGAGACCTTTCTTGGACCGATATTTGGCAGCGACTTCATACTTCAAACCTTGAGAGACGTTCATGAAATAATGGTCTTCTCTTCATATAGGAATTTCTTCACTTGATGTTTTGAGAGATTCATACTTGGACCACGACTTCTTCATTTTTCTCCAATCTTTATTTTGGACTTTGATATACAACGATCTGCCTCCTTTTTGGACTTGGCTTTATTTATCCTCATACCTTGTTAGGGCCTTTTTGGATAGACTTATCCATGACTTTTGGGGAGTATTTGCTTTTCATCGTGTGTCTCGATCCTTCATATTGATTTTTGATAAATGATTCTTCACATCACTTTTGGATCTTTAGCAACAAAATGTAGCCCTCATGTCTTGTTAGGACCTTTTTGGACTCGCCAATCTTCGCATCCCGCTTCAATAAGTTATGCCTTGGCTATGAACTCTAATCCATACCGAGCAACTTTTAAACGATCTTGGGCTAGAATCTAAGTAACTTTTCAAATCGTACAAGCTTATTTATTGCAGATAAATTTTTTAGCAAGCGATGGGAGAATAGGCTTATAATTAACTCACAGAAATTCAGGAAAGAATACCAAACTTATAATTCACTCTATCATCTCTCGTTCTCTACAGTTTAAAATCTCAAGGAATGAGACTCGTGGATGCTTAGCCTATTAAATCAAGGTTTTGGGTTTTCGAGTCGCCTATAGGATCTTGCAAACTCTTATACTTTTTCAAGTTTAAAAATCGCGTTTTAAAGTTCCCTTGATAAACGACTCTCTAGGATCAATTATAGGAACTTGCAAAAAGTTCTTGTTCTTAACCCGTGAGAGTTAAGACTTTCGCGTTTTATAGCTCCCTATATAAAAGCCTAGCAAAACTTGACTTAAACACGTTAAGGATACTAGCTAGAGTAGACTTAGATAAGTAAACTCGGGTTGAGTCAAAAGATTCACAACGTTTAAAAACTAAAACCACTTTATTAAAAATTTATTTTAGTAAGGAAAGAAAATAACTATACAAAAGGAAAAACTAATAGGCCAAAATAGATCAAAAATTTTGAAAAATGTCGAAAAATTGATTTTCCGGTTAAAATGAGGACAAATACAAGGAAAAGAGCCACTTAACTTCGATAGAAGTCCCCCTACACTTAATATAAACATTGTCCTCAATGTTTAAGCATGTGGGAGTAAACTCCCCTACACTTAGGACATTGTGCACGTTGTTTAAATCTCGCTAAGGAAAGGACAACTAACGAGATTCCTATTATAATATTGGGAAATATAAAATAGTGAATCCAAAAGAGTTTAGGATAGAACCGGGAAAATGGGACACGGAATCACGGTTCGTCAAGAATCATCAAGAGTGTGTCTTTGAAGCTCTAATCCCTGAATAGTAGAAGAGAGGAAATAGTAAACACCAACGGGTCTCCCCTACACTTAGGATAAAGAAAGCTAAAAGAAAGTACATGGGCTGCCTCCCAAGAAGCGCTTGGTTTTTGATTACCAAGTCGTGAGCCTGACTCGACCTTGATTATTATAGGAAAAATCATGAAACATATCCACCAGGATCAAAGACATAGTTTTCGTCCATCAAATAGCAGAAACTTAAGGCGAACAAGGCAAGCCAAAGAAGGATAGGCAAGGTTCCCTTAAGAAAAGACGGAGCACGGTGGAAGCAAGTATGGTGAGGTGCAAGCAGATTTCCATAAGTTCCAAAGATATTTCCTTTTATTTCATCAGGTGGATACTGAGATGGCTGCAGAATATTGATACCGGGGTCGAACACCTTTTCCTTTAGGGGAAAATAGCACTCAGGCTCAGCAGAATTGGAAGAAGATCCGCGAAGAAAATGCACAACCTCGTCCTCAGAAGGTGGACAAAGAGGTGTTAACTCATACGTGCTGCGGATGTCGGTGTCGGCCGGTTGCTTCTCCTTTGAAAGAATTTTCTTCAAATCCAAAGTAGGATCAAGACGATAATCTTCAAAGTCTAAAGGAGGAGCATCACTCTCATGAGGGAAGTAAGTATTGAGAAATGTAGAGAAGTCTTCCTCAAAAGAGTAATCATCCAAAGTAGGATTAAGCATGGATGATGGAGGATCTTCAGCATGTGAAGAATCACTCGAAAGAGTATCGGCCTCATCAAAATCATCATAAATGGGCAAGTCGGAATACTCGGAAGTAAGGTCATCATAATCATCCGAATCTGAGCTAGAATCATCATCATAAGCATCAAAGATTGATGGAGAATCATAAATGGGTGAAGGTTCCAAATTGGATAGAGAATCATCCACATCATCTTGAAACAGTGGATTATCAATGCAAGACTCGAATAGAGAATTGTTGTAGATGACAAAATTATCGAGCACATTAATCATATTCGCAGATTCTCGTCCAAAGGATTTGCTTGTAAGCTTCCCCATTTTAAAAACTTGTGAATCATTCCCGACTCTTAAGATTAACTCACCTTCGACAACATCAACTAGAGCTCGTCCGGTTCTCAAGAATGGCCGACCAATTATTAAAGGAATACGAGGGTCCATTTCATAATCAACAACCACAAAGTCGACCGGGAAAGTAAATGTGCCAACTTTAATGAACGCATCTTCGGCAATACCAACGGGGTAAGCGAGAGTGTGATTTGCAAGTTCAAGAGTCATCTTTGTTGGAGTGAGGTCGGGTAATGATAGTGTTTTCCAAACACTCAAAGGCATAAGATTAATACTGGCCCCGAGATCATCAAGGGCAGTAAATTCTTCAGTTTTGTTGAAAATGCAAGGCAACACAAAACAACCGGGATCTCCAAGTTTTTCCGGAAGTTCTTTAAGAATAACTACAGAGAAGTTTTCATTTAAGCGTGTGTTGGCGAGCTCAATCAACTTCTCCTTCTTGTTCAACAATTCCTTGAATGCTTTCACAAATTTCGGCATGTGGACAAGTGCTTCAACCAGGCTAATGTTAAAATTCAGTTGAGAGATCATCTTCATAAAATTTGACATTTGAGAGTCATCCTTGGTGAGAATTGTGGTCTTGCCTAGCCGTGAAGGATAAGGGATATTGGGTTTAGGTGGTGAAGGTGAAGGCGTAGTAGGTAAAGGTTGAGATGTTGAAGGGTCCTTCCTAGATACATCGTCATGACGAGGCGGAGACGGTAATGGTGCACTAATACTAGGTGTAGGAGGAGTAGGGATAAATGGTGGTGGAGGAGGTGTAGATTATGGGGGCGGGATAGGTGGTCATACGATGGTAACTCCACTACGGGTAGTAATAGCACTCACATTTGCTCGCGGATTGGTGACGGTGTTTGAAGGTAGAGAACTCGTAGAAGAAGGTTGAGTTGTGGGCAAAAAACTAGCCAGCATATTCTTTATATCATTCGTTTGAGTGCTGAAGGAGGATTGAATATTATCTCGAAGCTGGGATCTAATGTCATTCCCTTGCTTGGTAATATCTCCTTTCAAATTGATAATTTGGCTCTGTAGATTCTTGATTTGCTCACCTTGGGTTCTCATGATGGCTTCAACATCGGGGTTAATGGGTGGGGCTTGTTGAGCGGGTGGGTGATAAGGATTAGAAGCTCTAGGTGGGATTTGGTTGCTTCTATTGTAGTTGTTGGCGGGGTTTTGGTTTTGAGGAGAAAAACCGGGTGAAAGGTAGTTGTTGGACCGGTAACTCAGCAAGTTTCAATCCCCTTGAGGTCGAGCTTGGTAATTTTCCGGTGAATAATTACCATAAGCTGCATACACGTTTTCCGGATTTCCTTGTGTAGAAGGACAATCAGTGTATGAGTGTGGACCGCCACATGTTTCACAAGAAGGTGCTACCGCTTTAACTTGTTGTTGTTGGTTTGAAGCGAGAATCAAGATACATTTGTTCATTTCAGTCATCATGCGGGTGAATTCGGTCATGTCAGGGCTTGCTGAAGTAGAAGAAACATTGACTCTCGGGTTGTTCCTTGAAGAAGCGGAGGAATCCCAGTTTTTGTGGTGAGTAGTCATGTTCTCAATAAGTTCTCTACACTCCTCGGGTCTCCTTTTCATAAATGTGCCACCGGCGACTACATTAATCGTATCACGATCTCGAAAAGTCAAACCGTTGTAGAAAGTATCTATTAAGGTCACAGGGAGCATGTTGTGGTTTGGACAACGATCAATCAAGACATTATATCTTTCCCAAGCATCAAAAAGAGATTCATCGGGTTCTTGCATGAAACCGCTGATTTGATTGCGAAGGCTCGTGACCATGGATGGTGGAAAGTAGCGCGACAAAAAGCGTTGAGTTTTGTGATGAAGTCCATCGTAATTCTCTCCCATTTCCAGATTGGAATTTCAGGTTGGACAAGTAATCCTGACGGCTTCGGATATTCAACTTTCACTTTTGCACACGTTAAGCATTTCGCGACGTATGATGCAATATCAGCTTTCATATTCGGCCACCAGTATAACTTTTTCAAGTCTTGGTACATTTTGTCCGATCCAGGATGAAGAGAATACTTGGACTTATGAGATTCTAACATGATCAAGTCTCTTAGTCCACCAAAGAATGGTAACCAAATTCGACCTCTCAAACATTTGATACCATCGGATCACGTCTCAAATGTCTCACCATCTCCTCTAAATCTTTCGGCTGCGATATTTTCCTTCTTACACACTTCCATTTGTGCGTTTCGGATCTTCTCAGGTAAGTTATTATGAACTGTCACCACCAAAGCACGCACTCGAATCGGTTTCTCCATTTCCTTTCAACTTAACACGTCAGCTACCACATTCGCCTTTCCTGGATGATAACGAATTTCGCAGTCGTAATCACTCAAGAGTTCAACCCATCGACGTTGCCTCATATTCAGCTCCTTTTGATCCAGTATGTATTGTAAGCTTTTGTGATCAGTGAATACTGTACACTTCGTACCATACAGATAATGTCTCCAAAGTCGCAGAGCAAAAACCACAGCGCCCAATTCCATGTCATGGGTATTGTAGTTCTCCTCATTCTTCCTTAATTGTCTACAGGCATATGCGATCAGCTTTTCGTGTTGCATGAGAACAGCACCGTATCCTTGAAGAGATGCATCACAATAAACAACAAAGTCTTCACTTCCTTCAGGTAACGATAAGATCGGTGCACTACAGAGTTTCATCTTCAGGGTTTTTGATAACTAAGATTTTACACAGTTAAAATGTTCGTTTAAGTATGTCCAATCGAATTGATCCGGTTTAACTATGCGACTCAGTCGTTCTTTGGTGAGAACAATAGATTTGTGTCGTTGTAGTAATTAAAAGTGCAAAAAAATTAAAGTAAAGGGAAGGTAATTTAAATCTAAGTATAATTAAAATAAATGGCAAGTATTTAACAGCGTGACGGAAATTAAAAGGCACTAAACGTAAATAACGCAAACTTAAATCTATCTAAGGCAAACTTAAAACGCAACTAAAGCTTAAACTAAGGCAAGGCTAAAATAAATCTAAAGCAAGGAATCTTAAAGTGCGACTAAGTAAAAAGGCGGGAAAAATAAAGCTTGAAAATTAAAAACAGAAAATTAAAATCAGTAACTTAAAAGAAACTGAAAAATAGCTCATCCGGAATAATACCCTCATTCGGAATAAACACTCATCCGGAATGTCACCTTCGTTCGGAATGTTTTTCTTCACTCGGAATATTCACCAAAATCCTTGATCCGGAATAAATCCTTTATCCGGAATATGTCACTTATCAGGAATAAAGTCTTGATTCGGAATATTGGTCTTGATCCGGAATGTTGCCCTTGATCCGGAATATCTCTTGATCCAGAATATTATTCCGAATAAAATCCTTGATCCGGAATGTTTTAATATTCCGAATAAACTCCATGATCTGGAATAATAAATTATTCCGGATGAACTTGCTTGATCCGGAATATTATTTGATTCAGAATGAGAGGTTGATCCGGAATATTCCTTGATCCGGAATATCCTTCTGATTCGGAATGTCTGATATTCCGGATGAACCGTTTGATCCGGAATAATAAATTATTCCGAATAAACTAATTGATCCCGAATGTTCTTGCTGGTCCGGAATAATGCCTTGATCCGGAATATTGGATATTCCGGATGAACCACCTTGGCTATAACCTTGATCCGGAATGTTGAAGATTCCGAATAGAGCACTTTGATCCGGAATAATTAATTATTCCGGATGAACGACTTTGATACGGAATAATTTCAGCACACACCTTCACACGGAATAACTGGCTTGTTCCGGAATGTTTTCCTGGGAAAGATACAGTAACAAACAAACTGAAGAACAAGGAAGAACAAATATATACGGATCTAATCAAATATGAACAAAATCAACCACAAGATTAAATCAAACTAAACAATAAACATCTAATAATCATAAACAAACAATCCAAAACAATCAAACTAACAAATCAAACCAAAATAATCAAAACCCACTTAATAAATCAATAAAAATCAAGAACATGAACATAAACATAAAGCATGAAGATTAAGATCAAATAAAGAAAGGTAGATAGGAGATTAACAAGAAAAAGTAAAGATTGACAAGAATTAGAAGAGAACTTCCTTTAAATTAAATGTATTTAAAGTGCAAGACCAGGTATTTAAATTTGACAATAAGGTAAATGACATGAATTTAAATGTGCAAGGTAAATAAAATGGAAGAAATAGTGTGTCAAACTATCCAACAAGAGTAAAAATGAAATGATCCTAATCTATATATAGGGGAGGATTAAGGAGTGCTTAGGAAGCTTCCTCCCCTCCTTCATTTCTTCTTAATTGCACCATCAAGTCCTTCTCTTCTTAATCTTGGACTTTAATGACTTTTGGCTCGAGATTTCTTTGAACTTGTCTTTTAATTCTTCAATAAATAAGACTCGAGTTCTTCGGCTTTTAGTAAACTTCTGTCTTTTGACTTTTTCTTCGATAAATCTTCAGAATTGGTCTTGGACTTCCGTTCTTTTTGCACTCTTGACTTCTTGACTTCGTTTTTCATCTTTTTCTTCAATAAAAGCCCGTAAATGCCCGTGTTTTCTCCACTTTTCACAATTTCTGTCACACACGTGAATTTTGAATCTATTTAATTTACGTGAGACGCGATAGTTCGGGTTAGACTTGTCTGTCTATTGATGTTCACGATTGTTTACGCGTATTTGTGTACGGAATTAAATTTATTGAATGAAGTCACTATGCAATATTACGTGAATGATTATTATTCGTTTACGATACGTAATAGAAATTTCTATTTTTAGAATCGGCATTTATTTACATCAACATAATCTCGTAAAGAGTTTCACTACACAAGATAATTATTGAGCAATTTCGCTCAATACTACAACTTTACATACAAATTACTTCCTACAAACTCCATATACAAAAAAAAATAGAAACCGGTCCCTACCCCATTGCTATCCCATGTTTTCTTTTTCTCTTGTTGCCCATAATATTTGAATCCAAAATGTACTTCTCCTACCACATGAAAAATTATACTACTTGTCTCCCCCTTCATCTCCCATATCCAACGAATACCATCTCCACCCCATGGTTCTTCAACCTTTTTCTTGTACAAACCCTCTCAAATAAATGTAGTCAGTAAGAGTACAACACTTTCTTCTTTCTCCCTGCCCTAGACCAAAACAAAGAGAGCTTTAGCTCTTTCCCAACAATTTCCATTTCCCTATGTTTAGTTCCCTTTCGAAAGTCTAGTTACAAAGCTAACTAATTGCTAACTTAGTCCTAACTAAGTTGTGTAACCCTAAACTCATACCCTCTTGCCTATAAATAGAACCCTCATTCTTCCCTAAACTCACACCTAACCCACATAGAAAAACACTGAGCATAGTGATACAAGGTCATGGCTGAAGAAAGGAACAAGGGTCTCGGGTTGCTTGAGTTACGAGCTAATGGTCTAATAACTATTTGGTTGATCGGGTACATTTGATTCGGGTTAAGATCTTTAGTTCTATTCCATCCCCTTCATCAAATACTTAGGACCTTTGTAAGTTACGATAACCCTTACTCGTTTTATTTTGGTTGATAACACACTTGCTAAAAACATTTTTGAAAACTAAAACATACCAAGTCACAGGCTAGATTGGTGGTGAACATTTACTTGAGGACCTAAAGTAACTAAATTGATCTCATGACAACCATGTATGGGTGTAAGCTAAGACCTAGGAAACAAATATGTGAATCTGAACTTGAAAACAACCAAATCATTTTCTAGTCCTAGATACATCTATGTTATATGCGAAAGAAGTTAAACCTCCAATGATGAAGCCATGTAAACCTTAGTTGTGTCGTGTGTGTTTACAACTATAAACGTTCGGCATGTAATCACTAAAACAATGACCACACTTGTATTAAACTTGTATGACTATATGATAATACCGCATATGAATGTGTAAGAGTAAAAACCCACGTAACATTTGTGCATGCAAACGTTTCAAATCATCTCTTCTTCACTTAAGTCAAATGGAAGTAAGTATATATCTCAAAGAGCATATAGTTCTAAGATAATATGTGTAAATGGTTGGACGTGTGATGTACTTGAATTTCTAGGATTATATGAATGTTAGTGTGGTGTGTGCTTTATAAACATACGTACTGTCAAAACAAGAACCCCAAGTTGGTATTTGTCGTATGTGTTTAAAACCTAGGACTAAAGCATGAAGAAGTCAACTGGTGTTGTGGGTGTACAATAAGTCAACAACAATAAGCAAATCAAGTCACTGTGTGTGCAAGTGTTCATGTGTGTGTATATACATATTAGGTCGCTGCCATAATAAGAAGCAGATGCATAAAATGTGTGTTTTGTGACCCTTAAGTGTGTGCTTGCAAACAATAAAAATGACTATGAATTTATGCGAGTGTGTGAGTAAGAATTTAGGTGCCGAACAAATCATGTTGTGGGTATGAGTCGAGGTGGGTGTATGATTTCATGTGAATGTAAAGCAAACAAAGAAATTGAGCGTATGTGTTTGTGTGTTCGATGTGAACAACCAGGAAGAACAAAAAAAAGAATACATTATCTGCTAATAAGTTTGAGGTGCGAACTTGTAACTTACAAACATCGAATCTGTTAAAATTTTAGGTGTTAGAATGAGGCTTTATAACTGGGTCATGTATACCTATAAGTAGGATGTTGTGTGCATGGGATAAACACATAGCATAAGACAAGTAGGAGGTTTTAGTCAAGTAGTCAGCAGGATAGTATCCCCATACAAAACACCATACGTCAAAAAGCATACATCGCGCGTGTGTGTGAACGAACCACTGTTAATGATGCATGTATAAACGAATACAACCCCCTCCACTTTTATAAAAATCGGACGGTATGTGTGTATATGCGTGAACAACAAAAGAGTAAATAGTATTAATGTTTTCAAAAGTCAAGAAGGGAATAAGGTGTTGTGCGTTTACGATGTGTGTGCATACAGGGATCAACACTTACTAGTACTCTTCTACCCATTAATAGGAAAAGTGGTCACTGTTTGTTGAAAGGGTAGAAAGCTTTTGGGACCATTGTTCAAATATACACATAAGAGTATGAATTGATAAGTGCTATACTATGGCATGTCCTTTTTATGTCAATTTTAGAAACAATACATGTGAAGTTATAAATAAGGAAAGTAAATCATTGCTATAAATAAGAAAAGTAAATCATTAGACACAAAAGCCCAACTATTGGTGACCCGACGACCCTACTTTGTGTCTATTTTTGACCGGCTAAATAACCTTGCCTCTAAAATGTAAATGCACCTTGATAAAGTTGACATGACCTAGTTTTTAAAACAGCTTTCGGTTTGTCTTAAAGTTAAGTAATGAACCCGTAATTAATTTCCAAAGATGCTTGATCAACACTTAGAAATAATTGAAACATTACTTATATTTTGTGTGTGAGTGCTCTACTTTACTTAATTATTTGCTATACTTAGAGACTTCATAAAAATGTGGTATTTATCAAATATCGAAGAACTTGAAGCCTAGTTTTTATAATGAGAATCCGTTTATTTTTCGGACTATTATTTAATGAGTTATCCAGACCCAAAGTTGACCCCATGACTAAAATGGTTGAACATGAAAAATGTATAAAAACATTTTATAAATCAAGAGCAAGTATAAAAATATCAACCAAGTGCATTTTACATTATTATTTCTTGTATTTAGCCTAAGTACGGATATTTTAATTAGGTTACGAGTAGATCGTTTGTGCATTGTTTTACGTGCCTTGATATTCCGTGCTACCCTTGTTGATCATATTTACCTACTTCATCGAGGTGAGTTTCATAGTCCCACTCTTTAACTGTTTTAAATGCTTTTTGGGGTGAGAACATTGCTCATTATTTTTACGGATGAACATAAGTGCTAAAACTTGATACGTTTGCCTACGTGATGTCTAAGTCCCGATATCCTAAGTTGCTTTTAGCCCACTATCATGAACCGTTAATTACTTGTGTGTAAGCGCAAATGTTATGGATAGATCTATTGGGACTGACCTCCCTATCTAATTGTGACTGTGTGGTCAAATTAGATACACTTACATTTGAATCCTCACAGATGCTCCAGGATAGGTATCTGCTTTGGGCTCTTATTATATTGTTGGTTAACGCTTCGGTGTCATGAGCTTAGACGTAGGAATACAAGCGTATACTATTTTGATTATAGCCATGGTTGGTTATATGCCGGTTGCTTGGTTAAATCTTATGGTTCATCACACTTATTTTGTAACCAAAACTATGAACTCACCAACCTTTGTGTTGACACTTTAGCAATGTTTTTCTCAGGTATCAAGACGGAGGAGTGACGTGGTTATGCTTAGGAGATACTTAAATAAAATGGTCGTGACTAGTGTTTGGATATTTGGAACGATATTGGAGTCTTTTGAAACAATGTTTTGTTATAATCCTGTGTAATTCACTTCCGAACAAATTTTTTGATTTTAATTAAATTAAAACGACCTTAAAATAGTCGTTCTTTGTATCTATATCTTGTGATAGTCATGACCGTCGCACCCTATTGCGTTGACTTACTCTGATAAATTAGGGGTGTGACAGATTGGTATCAGAGCTGTAGTTATAGAGAACTAGGTTATTTTAGAAAATGATTTTTAAAAACGTGAGTCAAAAAATTAATTTTGGGAAAAATAATTCTAGACTATAACTAACTCAAAAATCTCCAAGAACCACTTCACTCAGCGTCATCGATAAAAGTAAGTTGTGATTTGGATTATTCCATGTGATTTGCCATGTTAGTTTAAAACTTGATTGCTACGTGTTATTAGCATTAATTATTTCCTGCCTTGTTTGAATGATCCTTATGTAAGATGTACTAAGACGATTTTTCTTATTTTTTGAAGTAAATTACCTAGCATCCTTGTTTGGATTGTTGTGCTACTAAAATGTTTTGTGCCATGTTTAATCGAACGAAGATGGTCTGTGCCATGTTTATATCGAATTAAGATGGTTTGTACCATGTTTATTGGGAGTGAAACATACACATACTTATGCTATTATGTATTTTGTTAAAACTGCCCACTGGACTACTATGAACTATTTAAACACTTGTGTGTTTCTATGTTACCCTATATCGATATACGCCGAATTAAAAATATACGCCAAAACAGTACTTGGGCGCGGTGAGATTTAGTAATGGTTGATGATAAGTCGTGAGTAACCCTAAAGCCAAGACAAAGCATCAAAAACGTTAAGAGGTATAACGATACTTAGCAAGTTCTCAAAGCTGTTCTTGTTTGATTGGGTTGCGAGACTAAGATAAGTGCTAGTCGTTATACAACTTAGGGTTTTTGATGAGTTTTCTTGAGGATGGGTAAAGCTCATGAATTTACATGTTGCGTGATTTGTTGATCGTTAAGTTATAATATATATGATGAGTTTTGTGTAGGATTAATCAATGTTAAATTGTGTGAGTAATATCTAAAGACGAGTAAATTCACCAAAGATATTAAGAAGTTTAACGACTACTACTTGACTAGACCTCAAGGCTGTTCTTGTTTGATTGGGTTGCGAGGCTTAGTCAAGTGCCAGTTGTAACGCAGCTTAAGATTTTTAGTGAATTTCCTCGAGGATGGATAAGACTTACATGATCTGACAAGGTGATTTCCTCACGGACGTTTGACTAAAACGATGCGTTAGTACCATTAGTTGTATGGTGTGCGAACACTAAAATAATTAAAGTCTTCGTCTCTATTTTTATACAACATACGATGATAAACACTCTTTACAAAGTATTACTCCTGTAATACTCCACAAAGTAATATATCATAAGGAACAAACATAAATTAGTATTACAAAAATATAAAAACTATCCGGAAATATGGCGACGCGTAAGTCGAATTCACATCAAGCAGAAATTTATATT
Organism: Glebionis coronaria; assembly: GCA_025667525.1. NCBI lineage: Eukaryota > Viridiplantae > Streptophyta > Magnoliopsida > Asterales > Asteraceae > Glebionis > Glebionis coronaria. The sequence goes on from CM046878.1 coordinate 318,294,113, forward strand.
GGAGAAATTGTACAAAGACGAATCTAAAAGTTCTAGTTCATTGGTTTGAAACTAAGTTGCTATTATAAATTTACAAAGTATGATATAACAACTAATATTAAAGGGTGAACTCAGTTATATGAGGATTATGCCATATTTTAAATTAAAGAGATTATCACATGTCACAAAGCTTGAGAAACCTAGACGTGAATTGTGTTCACTTCTATGAAATCCTCATAGCGCGTGTCGAACATAAAAAGTCTACAGAATGATTATAAACAAACAGATAAAAACAAAATGAACAATTTTTGTGATGAAAATCTTGTGATGGAATTTATTAGTTGATTTGATTAAACAAATTGAACAGTTTTGAGATAAAAACAAATTGACCAAAGTGTCTAAGATGTAATAAAGCATGATCAAATCTATGGAAAATCCTGTGATAGAATTTAGTGATTAATGTGGAATATTAAATAATTTATTTTTATGAAGATCAAGTGACTCGACATCCGTTGATGTTACCACCAACAAAACTTTGGTTACGTAATCGTACTTTATAAATTTTCATTTAATTGTTTTCAATTATTTTTAAAAGTTATCTTTTATATCTTGTGAAGCTTTTACTTAAGAAATTATTTTATCCTACAATATTTTTATATATGTCGGAGAAAAATTAATCAAATTTTTTAAAAAGGAATTTTATAAAATATTTTTGAAAAACATTATAAAAAAAAAATTTACTTTGAAGGAACTATCCCCGAGAACTTTATTAGTAAGAATGTTAGAATTTTGATAAAACGTTTTGGTAAAATCAGTAAAGGTATTACTGACAAAAACTACATTATTGATGATGAAATGTTTTGATATAGACTATCATGCAAAGTTTTGGAACATCTGGTGTAACGACCAACTTAATGTATAAAACATCGCGACTAATGTTGAAACATTTTTAGTAAGGACTAGCATGTAAAGTTTTGGAAAAATCTATTTTTACGACCAACTTGATTTGGAAGACGCAAACTATTGATAAACTTAACGAGACTTACTACACCTAAGTATGGAAATTATTTTGTTGGTTGTTAAAATTGAGCAATAATAACAAATAAAATGAACTATGGACTAATGTGCTGATTCTGAAAGTGAATAATGGTAACGAACGAAATGAACTATGGGCTACCAATATATAAATTACAACCTCAAAGAGTTAAATTGTGATGAAAAGGAGGATGCAACCGTTGGTCCCGAGACGTACGTAGCCTGATCAACTACGTATGATCGTGGTCGAACGCGAGCATGCTCATAGTAGTCATCGTAGAAATGAGATTTATTAGTGATACTAGAAAACTTCTATATTCAATTTACTTAGATTTTTTTGTTATGTGCTATAATAGTCGAACATTTTTCTACTGTCTTAAGTAAGAACGTCTATGCGATACGAGTAAACCTAGTACGAATATTTCCTTGCCCACTATCACATGCAAGAGCGTGTATAAGATGAAAATACTAAGAGCGGCAATTGTTATTGACGAAAATAAAACTCAAATAGGTTTGAGTTGGAAAAATCTAAAACAAATTTTAAATAATAATGAGAAAATTCACAAAACATAACCAACGTCGTCGAGAAGAAATTGACATACAAGAAAAGACTTAGGGAACCATGTACAAGTCGGAAGAAAATTTTGTTCGTTTTAACCCTAACAAGATTATAGTAATTTTAATCTTAACAACAAACTAAAGAAAGATGAACACATTGAACCCCATGAACGGAAGATAAAAATTTAATTAACCTCATGCTTTGATAACGACATCGATGAGCTAGTTTTGAGGACAAAACTCAATTAAGGGATAACGAATGTCACACACGTGAATTTTGAATCTATTTAATTTACGTGAGACGCGATAGTTCGGGTTAGACTTGTCTGTCTATTGATGTTCACGATTGTTTACGCGTATTTGTGTACGGATTTAAATTTATTGAATGAAGTCACTATGCAATATTACGTGAATGATTATTATTCGTTTACGATACGTAATAGAAATTTCTATTTTTAGAATCGGCATTTATTTACATCAACATAATCTCGTAAAGAGTTTCACTACACAAGATAATTATTGAGCAATTTCGCTCAATACATTTACGATAGTCTTATAGATTACCCATCTTTCTATTTGCAAAAACTACTACTACTTAGGTTTTCCCAAATTCAATACTACAACTTTACATACAAATTACTTCCTACAAACTCCATATACAAAAAAAAATAGAAACCGGTCCCTACCCCATTGCTATCCCACGTTTTATTTTTCTCTTGTTGCCCATAATATTTGAATCCAAAATGTACTTCTCCTACCACATGAAAAATTGTACTACTTGTCTCCCCCTTCATCTCCCATATCCAACGAATACCATCTCCACCCCATGGTTCTTCAACCTTTTTCTTGTACAAACCCTCTCAAATAAATGTAGTCAGTAAGAGTACAACACTTTCTTCTTTCTCCCTGCCCTAGACGAAAACAAAGAGAGCTTTAGCTCTTTCCCAACAATTTCCATTTCCCTATGTTTAGTTCCCTTTCGAAAGTCTAGTTACAAAGCTAACTAATTGCTAACTTAGTCCTAACTAAGTTGTGTAACCCTAAACTCATACCCTCTTGCCTATAAATAGAACCCTCATTCTTCCCTAAACTCACACCTAACCCACATAGAAAAACACTGAGCATAGTGATACAAGGTCACGGCTGAAGAAAGGAACAAGGGTCTCGGGTTGTTTGAGTTACGAGCTAATGGTCTAATAACTATTTGGTTGATCGGGTGCATTTGATTCGGGTTAAGATCTTTAGTTCTATTCCATCCCCTTCATCAAATACTTAGGACCTTTGTAAGTTACGATAACCCTTACTCGTTTTATTTTGGTTGATAACACACTTGCTAAAAACATTTTTGAAAACTAAAACATACCAAGTCACGGGCTAGATTGGTGGTGAACATTTACTTGAGGGCCTAAAGTAACTAAATCGATCTCATGACAACCATGTATGGGTGTAAGCCGAGACCTAGGAAACAAATATGTGAATCTGAACATGAAAACAACCAAATCATTTTCTAGTCCTAGATACATCTGTGTTATATGCGAAAGAAGTTAAACCCCCAATGATGAAGCCATGTAAACCTTAGTTGTGTCGTGTGTGTTTACAACTATAAACGTTCAGCATGTAATCACTAAAACAATGACCACACTTGTAATAAACTTGTATGACTATATGATAATACCGCATATGAATGTGTAAGAGTAAAAACCCACGTAACATTTGTGCATGCAAACATTTCAAATCATCTATTCTTCACTTAAGTCAAATGGCAGTAAGTATATATCTCAAAGAGCATATAGTTCTAAAATAATATGTGTAAATGGTTGGACGTGTGATGTACTTGAATTACTCAGATTATATGAATGTTAGTGTGGTGTGTGCTTTATAAACATACGTACTGTCAAAACAAGAACCCCAAGTTGGTATGTGTCGTATGTGTTTAAAACCTAGGACTAAAGCATGAAGAAGTCAACTGGTGTTGTGGGTGTACAATAAGTCAATAACAATAAGCAAATCAAGTCACTGTGTGTGCAGTTCATGTGTGTGTATATACATATTAGGTCGCTGCCATAATAAGAAGCAGATGCATAAAATGTGTGTTTTGTGACCCTTGAGTGTGTGCTTACAAACAATTAAAATGACTATGAATTTATGCGAGTGTGTGAGTAAGAATTTAGGTGCCGAACAAATCACGTTGTGGGTATGAGTCGAGGTGGGTGTATGATTTTATGTGAATGTAAAGCAAACAAAGAAATTGAGCGTATGTGTTTGTGTGTTCGATGTGAACAACCAGGAAGAACAAAAAAAAAAGAATACATTATCTGCTAATAAGTTTGAGGTGCGAACTTATAACTTACAAACATCGAATCTGTTAAAATTAGAGGGTGTTAGAACGAGGCTTTATTACTGGGTCATGTATACCTATAAGTAGGATGTTGTGTGCATGGGATAAACACATAACAAGTAGGAGGTTTTAGTCAAGTAGACAGCAGGATAGTATCCCCATACAAAACACCTTATGTCAAAAAGCATGCATCGCGCGTGTGTGTGAACGAACCACTGTTAATGATGCATGTATAAATGAATACAACCCCCTCTACTTTTATAAAAATTGGACGGTATGTGTGTATATGCGTGAACAACAAAAGATTAAATAGTATTAATGTTTTCAAAAGTCGAGAAGGGAATAAGGTGCTGTGCGTTTACGGTGTGTGTGCATACAGGGACCAACACTTACTAGTACTCTTCTACCCATTAATAGGAAAAGTGGTCACTGTTTGTTGAAAGGGTAGAAAGCTTTTGGGACCATTGTTCAAATATACACATAAGAGTATGAATTGATAACTGCTATACTATGGCATGTCCTTTTTATGTCAATTTTAGAAACAATACATGTGAAGTTATAAATAAGGAAAGTAAATCATTGCTATAAATAAGAAAAGTAAATCATTAGACACAAAAGCCCAACTATTGGTGACCCGACGACCCTACTTTGTGTCTATTTTTGACCGGCTAAATAACCTTGCCTCTAAAATGTAAATGCACCTTGATAAAGTTGACATGACCTAGTTTTCAAAACAACTTTCAGTTTGTCTTAAAGTTAAGTAATGAACCTGTAATTAATTTCCAAAGATGCTTGATCAACACTTAGAAATAATTGAAACATTACTTATATTTTGTGTGTGAGTGCTCTACTTTACTTAATTATTTGCTATACTTAGAGACTTCATAAAAATGTGGTATTTATCAAATATCAAAGAACTTGAAGCCTAGTTTTTATAATGAGAATCCGTTTATTTTTCGGACTATTATTTAATGAGTTATCGAGACCCAAAGTTGACCCCATGACTAAAATGGTTGAACATGAAAAATGTATAAAAACATTTTATAAATCAAGAGCAAGTATAAAAATATCAACCAAGTGCATTGTACATTATTATTTCTTGTATTTAGCCTAAGTACGGATATTTTAATTAGGTTACGAGTAGATCGTTTGCGCATTGTTTTGCGTGCATTGATATTCCGTGCTACCCTTGTTGATCATATTTACCTACTTAATCGAGGTGAGTTTCATAGCCCCACTCTTTAACTGTTTTAAATGCTTTTTGGGGTGAGAACATTGCTCATTATTTTTACGGATGAACATAAGTGCTAAAACTTGATACGTTGCCTACGTGATGTCTAAGTCCCGATATCCTAAGTTGCTTTTAGCCCACTATCATGAACCGTTAATTACTTGTGTGTAAGCGCAAATGTTATGGATAGATCTATTGGGACTGACCTCCCTATCTAATTGTGATTGTGTGGTCAAATTAGATACACTTACATTTGAATCCTCACAGATGCTCCAGGATAGGTATCTGCTTTGGGCTCTTATTATATTGTTGGTTAACGCTTCGGTGTCATGAGCTTAGACGTAGGAATACAAGCGTATACTATTTTGATTATAGCCATGGTTGGTTATATGCCGGTTGCTTGGTTAAATCTTATGGTTCATCACACTTATTTTGTAACTAAAACTATGAACTCACCTGTGACAATCCGTCAATTTATGGTTGATATTTTATTCTCAAATATTATTTGAAAATATTATTTTAATGATACAATATGAATTCACTTATTTTTGGGAAGAAATTTGGATTTACGTCTTGGAGTAGCATCGACTACGTCTAAACCGGAGGATTCAACGTTACGTGCTTACGTTTACATACACCATCCTTGGTGACAGTCCGACATTTCAGAAAATAAATTTATCCGTGAATATATTTTGGAGTTTTAAATTTGTGTTGGTTCATAAACTCACAAATTTACGAGAAGAGATTAGGACTTACGATTTTATTTTAACGTCCTTTACGACTAAACCGGAAACCTTAGGATTACGTATTTACGTTTTCGAACTCCGTTTTTGATGAGACAATTTTTATTGGATTCGTTTTGTGACGGTGATTCATAATTTATAAAAACGTTTTTCGTAAAACGACCCGAGGGCACGCAAATCAAGGAAACTAGAATCGAGGAGTACCCGTAAATAAATGGGATGAGACAAGTGGGACACTTGTCCCACCCCACTCCCAAAACCGGCCTAAGTTGCTACTTAACACCATAAGGTGTCAAGTGTAAGCTAACAAGTTTACACTTGTCCTAAGTAGCTTACATCTTAAGCCTTACCAACAACAAAACCATCAAACCCTTTTCATTCCACCATTTCACCATGCAAACAACTACACAAACTCTCTCTCTAGCTTGGTTATGCCGTCCCCTTTCTTCTCCCTAAATCACCATCACTTGACAAAAATCTAACCATAAACATATGTTATAATTAACATATGTTAATCCCCATTCAAAAAGATGAAGATTGGTGCAACTTATAACATCCATGGAGGAGTTTTCATGGTGTCATGAGGCTGATTTTCCACAAGGATTTGATGAAGATTGGAGTTCTTGAAGATGGTCATGGTTGTCTACAAGTTTCTTCATCAAAAACCATGTCAAAATCATAACCTACATCAAGTTGGTGGTATAAAGATTGTCCTCCTCAACTTCTTATTATTTTGATTATGTAAACTTGTATTTTATTTCCTATTGTATATATTTATGATGATTATATGATGATAAAAATGTTATGTGGGGATTTGTTGTTGATAATCATGGATAAAAAGGTGAAAAACTATAAGAAACAAGGTTAAAATCTTGATTAATTTGCATGGCTGTATAAAACAGTAAAGGACCAAGTGGTGAACTGATAAAATGATGATGTAAAATGGATTTACAGTAAGCTATGGGTCTTGTACACATGTGAGAGTTGGCCATGCAATGGAATCAAAATAATGAGTGAGATATGATCAAAACAAGTTTAGGGTATAAATCTGAAGTTACTGTTTTGGACGATTTTTAGAAAATACCTAAAGGATGATTCAACAGTAGCTATAGAAGAGTTAAATGTAGCACATATCATATAGTTTATGTGATAAAAATTTGAGCTTCTATATCCATGTAGAACTCAAGATATGACATTTTTGGTGAAGATGAAGTTAAAAATCAGATTTTTGGAAATTAAAGAATAATACTATTATATAAGCACTCACATTTTAATATATAAAATGTAAATAAAAATCCACTAACTTATAAAACTTATTTATATAAATATATAAAAGGTGTAATAAGTGTATAAATGATGAAAATGGAAACTTGTTAAGTTTTATAAGTTATAAAACTATAAACATGATTTTTACTACTTTTTCGGCTATTGCCGTAAAATTAACGTTTTTATTAAATAAAACTTAGATGGTTGGACCCGTCTAATGAAAACTTTATAAAACTTATATACTGATATATAGACATGTATAACAAGTAAAAACCGATAAAAACCCGAACTATAGGACAAACGAACATTAACGAGCTAAGTAAACACATTGGGCTAATAATTGGACTAAATAAGTTAAACACTCATAAAAAGAAATTATTGGGCTTAACCCATTTGGGCCCAACTTGAAAGTGTATGTACTGATAATATAAGTACAAAATGGATTAAAATAAGTTAAATAACTTATAATAAGCTTATTGGGCTTAAGACACGTAAACGGGTAAAACTAGTAAACTAATATAAAAGTTATTGACAAATAACACTAAAAGGAGTAAACGAGAATATGTAAACCCACTTGATCATCATATATACATAATCATCATATGTATACATAATTGTTATTTTTATAAAGTCATTGGACAAACGTCTAAGACCGAGTATTATTTGTCTAGGTTTCCGTGATTGAAGCACGTACCGTACATCCGAATTGCCGACAACCCGCCTTCCCACATCAACGTGAGTTCATAGCCTCGCACTCTTTTAAATGTTTTATAAATGCTTTATAAACCCGCGAGGGAGATAACATGTTAGTTTTTATAAAAGTTTGGACACCATTTGTCCCGATTGTTTGTTTATTTATTTTGGACCCGAATGATTGAATGACCCGATTGTATGACCTGATAAATGATTAATGGACCCGATAGATGAAATAAAATGGATTATTAAAGTTAGGATATGTCACTAAAAGTCCCATTAGCATGAATTGTGAACTACCGGGAGTTGGTAGACGCTTATGCATTTAATAGTACTATTTGGGGACGATCACCCCAGTTCGCGCCTTGACGGTTGATCCCTGTCGTGCCACATTGATTGGTAAGCGAATTAATGTATGAGAAGATTTCCAATAGCGTGACCTTTGTGACGACACGCTACTTTAGATGGGCAAAATTAGTATCGGGTTAGCTACCCGTTTTGTTTTTAGTAAGGTAACAATGTCATGCGGCTTATAATAATCCAATCACCAAAATATTACTGGACGCTCCGAATTACGATGTATTGCCTGACTAGCAATACTGGGTCATACTATTGATATTATATTTGTATTTTGGTTTTCATAACCATATTCATATAACGGTTTTTATTAAATCTATACAACGTTGTAAAACGTATTGTATGATGTTTTTACGACATTGGCTCGTATATTGATATTAAGGCAAATGCCTATATTATGATTTTCGATAAGGATTTGTATAAAATGATTTTGGCTATTTTACGGCCTATTACAATGATTTGTACGAATTGATTTTTGGTACTAATTTAATACCAAAGTTATATTTATGGAATTTATTAAACTCTATGAATTCACTCGGCGTTATCGCTGACCTTTTCTTTTAACATGTTTTTATCTCAGGTACTTGAAGGTAATTCTCGGGAAGACGACAAGAATTCATGGCCCGCACTTAAACAATATTCTTCCATTCAAATACTTTGTAAAACTTTGTATGAAATATAATGACTTGGGACCTATGTAACTTTGATGTTTATGAATGGAAATGATTTATTATTAAACGACGCGATTTTTATGCGTTGTCTATGATGTGAGTAATGTGCTATCCCGTAACACCAACTAGTCTTCCGCTGAACTGAGTTGTATAAATTTGGGGGTGTTACAGTTTGGTATCAGAGCTCTCGTTATAGAGAACGAAAGATTTTTAAAACCAAAGGTTTTGAATAAAACATTCCAAAATCTTTTTACTAAAAACATTTTTCTAAAAATGTCTAAAAATCTTTTGACTATAACGGTGCCGAAGAATTCCTGAGTTACTGACAAGGCCAAGACTGAGAAGTGTTATTTTAATATATATATAACTTAGATTATATATATATGATGTAATTTTATTACATGATTGTTTGATGATTATTTTGATTTTTATACGAGGTATTTGTACGACGTAGATTGTCACAAGTAACCCTAACTTCCCTAGTAAATTAATCGAAGTTATTCTCGTAGGAATTCTAGCTATCCTAGATCTAAACCAAGTTGTGGATATTTATGATCCCAACAAATGGTTGATATTCGTAGAGATGTAGATATTAGTTGATTGTGATATTGAAAAAGGATTGGCGAGATTAAATCTGATATCGATGTTATGATGATCTTTTCTTATAGAGTGGAGTTTGACAAAACGTTACCACCTAGAAAGATGTCATCTGATTCGTTGTCACCCAATTCTTAAATTGAAATCGAAAGGGTGAATGTTGCACTTGAGGCTGTTATTGGAACCATTACCCAAAAGCCTCATGCCACTAGTACCTTTCCGAGAAATCTGATTGAATGTGTGAGTCATCTCATGCTAGTGACTCATTTGATAATTGTTGTTGTAAGAGATATAGGATTGGAAATTAAGTGTTGATTTATATTGAGATTGTATTGCCTTTACAAGGCCGAAGAATAAGATTGAAAATATTGGAATATGAGGTAGGATATCGAATTGAGTATAAGTTGACTAAAACTTGAATAAAGTGAAACTTAACCCATATGGAATATGAGACTGTTAAGAGGAAATTGTTAAGTTCTTTGATTGAATTATAAGGTTTTAATTGATTGTTGATTCGTGTTAAGGGTTGTTCCTATGCCATTGTCCACTAACGAGGATGCCCAGTGTCCAAGAAATAAATTGAAGAAATCTTCTTCTGAATTGAGACCGATGGATCTTTCGGGACATGTGGAACACCTAATGACTCTTGTAGATTAGTATTCGTTGTGGTATCTTTTAAAAATAATCCCTAACTTAACTGAGATATCAGTTGGTAGGATGAGTTCTGAGAATTGTATGACATAGTGACACGTAATGTGTTACGGTACAATTTTGACTTGTTTGTGATTAATGAAAAGACTACCCTTGATTGCTAAAATTCTACATATATCGATGATATCTATCTTTAATTGCTTCATCCTAATGTTCACATTAGTGATGTAACCATTGAACGAGTACTCATCTTGAATTGAGTTACGTTGTAGATTATTCTCTTTGTATTCCTGAGTGCCATCGAGATCATGAACCTCATGATTATTTGGCTAAGCTCATTTCCTGATATATATTGAAGTTAGTTCTTGGTGAACAACTCTTCATCGCTCTTTTGCAGATCACACATTGTTTTTATAAAGTTAAAACGATATCCTTTGAGAAAATTTGAATTTTCATCACAATAAGGATTATTCAAAGTGAGATTTATAAGTGATTGATATCGAAATGAAGTTGTTTATGAAACGCTTTAGAAACTTAATTGTTTTCATGACAAAGAAAATCTTTGTAAATTTATTTTTGATTCTTATTTAAGAATTAAGCATGAAAATGTTTTTATTATAGACATGATGATAAAAATTTTGACGAACTGAGTGTTGTATCGTTAATCTTGAAATTGTATATAGTTGCGCGCCTACATACAATTTGGAATGGACTATGCAAGACTGATTAGTAGTCACCATAAAACTGGTTAATAAACATTACATTTTCTTTGAAGATCGTGAAAGATAAAATTTTATGAGATCTGCAAGAAGCGAAAAATAAGGACATAGTGTTAGGGACACCTACATATATGCCTGTATCATCTATTCTTCTGAGTCGAATTTACTCATCTGTGGAAATTGTCTTATTTGACAATTGACGATTCTTTCTTGTCCAATTCTCCCGTAGTGAGATTCTTAAGAAAAGTATCTGATTACCGAGTGTTGATACCCGACTGGATGTATTGACGTTCTCATCATTTCTTTTGATTTGATCTCATTTGAATGACCTGGGTAACGATCCGAGGAGCTTTCGAATGCGTACTCGAATCATGAAAACATGGGATATATTCATATTCGTTAAATGTTTTCGTCTGTATCTGATTTGAAATTCTCTCGCATAGATTTTGCGTTGACCTTACTCTTTAGATGGTAGTTGTGTCTCCATATATCCCTGAAATTGTGAAGGATTATGAGTTATTATTAGTCTTTTGAGAAGTTCACATCTTATCGACGGCAATAAAACTGAAAAGTCGGTAATGCCAATAGAATGGATTGATTGATTATGACATGACGACGTTGTCTTAATTGATGGGAACTCGAGTAGAATTCCCCTAAATGATAAGATGTTGATTATCAAAAGTGATCTAAATAATTCTCGATGGATGACCATATCCTGCTTTTAGACTTGAAATTATACCGTAAACGGTTGTGAATTAGTCATAGATATTATAATCTAGAAAGAACTTAAAGTGAATTTATTAAAAGATGATAATGTTATCTAAAACTTTAGTAAGTATTTGTTGATGAATTACCTAGACTTTTGCCATTAAGGCATATTGAATTTGGTATTGATTATATTCCCGGTGCTGCACTTGTGGCTTGTGCACTGTACGTCAGCACCATCTGAATTTAAGGAATTACCGTACAACTGAGAAGGTTGTCGGAGAAAGATTTTATTATACCAAGCCTGTCATCCTGAAGAGCTATGGTGTTATCTTTCCTTATATTTATAGATTACTGTGACTGAGTAAATTGACAATCGAAAATGATATCCATAACTCGAAATGGAAGAATTGTTCGATCATTTACAAGGTTCTAGCAAATTTGATCCATAGCATGGTTATCATCAACTTCGCATCTGCGAAAGAGATTATCTATTCCAATCACTACATCCGGTGCTTGTAATGAACATTATGAGTTCCACGTGATGTCGTTTGGATTGACCAATGCACATGTAGCATTCATAAATTTGGTGAATCACGTGTGTAGGCTGTAATTTGATAAATTCATGCTTGTGATCACTAATGACTATTTATTTGTTTATAAGAATAAGGATGAGTTAATAATTATTAATAAGAATGCCCTTAATTGGCTAAACAATGAAAACCTGAACCTTGAATAACTAACACGTGATTAAAGACTTGAATCTTTACATGATTTAACCATGTGATTAATAGATAATGGAATATAAATTGACTCTTCAAAAATTAAGAGCCCTTTAAGACTTTGGATTTTACCAAAAAGAAAGTGCAAATATATTTTGACAAATATTTTAACAAAGGATTTTAAGGGATTATTCCCTTATACACAAACCATTTAACTAAACTTCTGTTTAGGGGTAAATGTTTGTGTATACTTTTAGACAACTAAGAGGAATTGAGGAAACTATATAAAACATGATTTGAAATTTGAAACGATAATTTACGCTTTTCAAACTAAAGAAAATTTTGACCAAAGTATAAACAAAGATTTTTCAAACATTTACGAATCTTATTAAATATTTTCGATAAATCAACCAAAAATCTTGTTAATTAAATTCAAATTTATTTTTGAACAATTTATATAATTGGTCGAACTAAGAAATTTAAAACTTTTACGCTTCATAAAAATTAACTAATAATTATTTAATTAATTATGATAATTATCGACGCCTTAGACGACGGATTGAGTAAAACGGATAAAAATGATAGATGAGACGAAACTGAAACATAAAGAATATGAAGAAAGAATTTTGAATAAATACGGTTATGATACTTATATCATCATGAGAAGTGAATATAGATACCGACATATTATATAAAAAGGATGAAGAAACAAATAGGACATGTTCCTTAATAATGAAGGTGCAAAATAAATTGCCGAACAATTTAAAATAAACGATGTGGGTAAAAAGGATAAAATAGATAATAAATAGGGGTTCGCGTCTAATGTGAACCATTAGAATTGAGAAGCTAATCGCGTTGAATGTTTTAAAGACCACATGTGATTGTCTAAATATGGAGGATTGTGAGATATAGTTATGTTGGAATTTATAAGCATAAGTATTATATGTATGTCATTTTTGACTAAAAATATCTTTGTTTGAAGAAGTTGTACTAATGGCAATTATGAAGGCAAACATCGCCTCATACATTAGTAAACGTCTAGCTATTGCAAAGGTCATCATCTGAATTTGACTCGATTTGGGTCATCATCGACAGACTGACCAAATCTGCTAATATCATTCTCGTTAATGATAAATGCAACAGAGTTGTGTGAACATAGCGTGCCTGTATCGATCATCTAAATCAAGATCCTCGCTTCGCATCGAATTTCTAGAGGTTTGCTCAGAAATCGTTGAGAACGAACCTTGATGAGAGTACTATGTACCACCCCGAATCGAAGGGAAGAGGTAAAGTAACGATACAAAATACTATAAGTGCTGTTTTACGTTTGAATGATTGACCTTTGGTAATAGACCGTATAATCGTTTTCCTTTGGAGAGATTATCATTGATAATCATCGTATTAGGATTGAGATCAAATCTTGTTAGGATCCGAATCTTAGAGCATCTGTAAGCAAGAGTTGAAATGAAGACATCCGACATACACCCATTGTGAGTTGGACATGTCTTTTAAGTTTAAGGTTTCCTATGATGGCGAACCTATCCTTGCCAAATACCCGACCCACGAGATCTGAAATGATTGTTGAAATTAGGATTTGATTATTAACTGCCGATAGTGAGCAGGAGGTTATGTGAATGAGAAATGTAGATCTTGAAGTGCCAAATGGGTAGCGAAGTTATGCCACAATTTTTAACCTTGGAAAAATGAATTCATGATCTGACAAATCATGGGATATAAGTCCCCGTTGTATGGGACCATTGAGATGATACAAAAGATTGGTTTGAAAGGCATATAAGCTGGATCTACCCTAGGACTTCAAAGACTACGTGAATTATGTTTCGTATATCGAACTTGATAGAATATCTATCAAGTGAGAATCTGATTATTCTTAGTAGAGCTTAGATCGGCGAAAAGTTGCATTCATCAAAAACCCGTGAACATCATGGATAGAGAAAGTAAGTCAACATTAAGCCTGATCTTATTCCCGTAGTTATGTTTGATGAAACTCGCGTATTATAATGGATTACACTTGTGAGAAAAGACCGAATGTGGAGGAAATACCCACATGGCTTTAACTCTATAAGAAGCGAGTAGTAAGGTAAGATGATCTTTGAGGACAAAGATCCTGTTTAGGGGTAAATGCTGTGACAATCCGTCAATTTATGGTTGATATTTTATTCTCAAATATTATTTGAAAATATTATTTTAATGATACAATATGAACTCACTTATTTTTGGGAAGAAATTTGGATTTACGTCTTGGAGTAGCATCGACTACGTCTAAACCGGAGGATTCAACGTTACGTGCTTACGTTTACATACACCATCCTTGGTGACAGTCCGACATTTCAGAAAATAAATTTATCCGTGAATATATTTTGGAGTTTTAAATTTGTGTTGGTTTATAAACTCACAAATTTACGAGAAGAGATTAGGACTTACGATTTTATTTTAACGTCCTTTACGACTAAACCGGAAACCTTAGGATTACGTATTTACGTTTTCGAACTCCGTTTTTGATGAGACAATTTTTATTGGATTCGTTTTGTGACGGTGATTCATAATTTATAAAAACGTTTTTCGTAAAACGACCCGAGGGCACGCAAATCAAGGAAACTAGAATCGAGGAGTACCCGTAAATAAATGGGATGAGACAAGTGGGACACTTGTCCCACCCCACTCCCAAAACCGGCCTAAGTTGCTACTTAACACCATAAGGTGTCAAGTGTAAGCTAACAAGTTTACACTTGTCCTAAGTAGCTTACATCTTAAGCCTTACCAACAACAAAACCATCAAACCCTTTTCATTCCATCATTTCACCATGCAAACAACTACACAAACTCTCTCTCTAGCTTGGTTATGCCGTCCCCTTTCTTCTCCCTAAATCACCATCACTTGACAAAAATCTAACCATAAACATATGTTATAATTAACATATGTTAATCCCCATTCAAAAAGATGAAGATTGGTGCAACTTATAACATCCATGGAGGAGTTTTCATGGTGTCATGAGGCTGATTTTCCACAAGGAGTTGATGAAGATTGGAGTTCTTGAAGATGGTCATGGTTGTCTACAAGTTTCTTCATCAAAAACCATGTCAAAATCATAACCTACATCAAGTTGGTGGTATAAAGATTGTCCTCCTCAACTTCTTATTATTTTGATTATGTAAACTTGTATTTTATTTCCTATTGTATATATTTATGATGATTATATGATGATAAAAATGTTATGTGGGGATTTGTTGTTGATAATCATGGATAAAAAGGTGAAAAACTATAAGAAACAAGGTTAAAATCTTGATTAATTTGCATGGCTGTATAAAACAGTAAAGGACCAAGTGGTGAACTGATAAAATGATGATGTAAAATGGATTTACAGTAAGCTATGGGTCTTGTACACATGTGAGAGTTGGCCATGCAATGGAATCAAAATAATGAGTGAGATATGATCAAAACAAGTTTAGGGTATAAATCTGAAGTTACTGTTTTGGACGATTTTTAGAAAATACTTAAAGGATGATTCAACAGTAGCTATAGAAGATTTAAATGTAGCACATATCATATAGTTTATGTGATAAACATTTGAGCTTCTATCTCCATGTAGAACTCAAGATATGACATTTTTGGTGAAGATGAAGTTAAAAATCAGATTTTTGGAAATTAAAGAATAATACTATTATATAAGCACTCACATTTTAATATATAAAATGTAAATAAAAATCCACTAACTTATAAAACTTATTTATATAAATATATAAAAGGTGTAATAAGTGTATAAATGATGAAAATGGAAACTTGTTAAGTTTTATAAGTTATAAAACTATAAACATGATTTTTACTACTTTTTCGGCTATTGCCGTAAAATTAACGTTTTTATTAAATAAAACTTAGATGGTTGGACCCGTCTAATGAAAACTTTATAAAACTTATATACTGATATATAGACATGTATAACAAGTAAAAACCGATAAAAACCCGAACTATAGGACAAACGAACATTAACGAGCTAAGTAAACACATTGGGCTAATAATTGGACTAAATAAGTTAAACACTCATAAAAAGAAATTATTGGGCTTAACCCATTTGGGCCCAACTTTAAAGTGTATGTACTGATAATATAAGTACAAAATAGATTAAAATAAGTTAAATAACTTATAATAAGCTTATTGGGCTTAAGACACGTAAACGGGTAAAACTAGTAAACTAATATAAAAGTTATTGACAAATAACACTAAAAGGAGTAAACGAGAATATGTAAACCCACTTGATCATCATATATACATAATCATCATATGTATACATAATTGTTATTTTTATAAAGTCATTGGACAAACGTCTAAGACCGAGTATTATTTGTCTAGGTTTCCGTGATTGAAGCACGTACCGTACATCCGAATTGCCGACAACCCGCCTTCCCACATCAACGTGAGTTCATAGCCTCGCACTCTTTTAAATGTTTTATAAATGCTTTATAAACCCGCGAGGGAGATAACATGTTAGTTTTTATAAAAGTTTGGACACCATTTGTCCCGATTGTTTGTTTATTTATTTTGGACCCGAATGATTGAATGACCCGATTGTATGACCCGATAAATGATTAATGGACCCGATAGATGAAATAAAATGGATTATTAAAGTTAGGATATGTCACTAAAAGTCCCATTAGCATGAATTGTGAACTACCGGGAGTTGGTAGACGCTTATGCATTTAATAGTACTATTTGGGGACGATCACCCCAGTTCGCGCCTTGACGGTTGATCCCCGTCGTGCCACATTGATTGGTAAGCGAATTAATGTATGAGAAGATTTCCAATAGCGTGACCTTTGTGACGACACGCTACTTTAGATGGGCAAAATTGGTATCGGGTTAGCTACCCGTTTTGTTTTTAGTAAGGTAACAATGTCATGCGGCTTATAATAATCCAATCACCAAAATATTACTGGACGCTCCGAATTACGATGTATTGCCTGACTAGCAATACTGGGTCATACTATTGATATTATATTTGTATTTTGGTTTTCATAACCATATTCATATAACGGTTTTTATTAAATCTATACAACGTTGTAAAACGTATTGTATGATGTTTTTACGACATTGGCTCGTATATTGATATTAAGGCAAATGCCTATATTATGATTTTCGATAAGGATTTGTATAAAATGATTTTGGCTATTTTACGGCCTATTACAATGATTTGTACAAATTGATTTTTGGTACTAATTTTATACCAAAGTTATATTGATGGAATTTATTAAACTCTATGAATTCAATCGGCGTTATCGCTGACCTTTTCTTTTAACATGTTTTTATCTCAGGTACTTGAAGGTAATTCTCGGGAAGACGACAAGAATTCATGGCCCGCACTTAAACAATATTCTTCCATTCAAATACTTTGTAAAACTTTGTATGAAATATAATGACTTGGGACCTATGTAACTTTGATGTTTATGAATGGAAATGATTTATTATTAAACGACGCGATTTTTATGCGTTGTCTATGATGTGAGTAATGTGCTATCCCGTAACACCAACTAGTCTTCCGCTGAACTGAGTTGTATAAATTTGGGGGTGTTACATCACCAACCTTTGTTTTGACACTTTAGCAATGTTTTTCTCAGGTATCAAGACGGAGGAGTGACGTGGTTATGCTTAGGAGATACTTAAATAAAATGGTCGTGACTAGTGTTTGGATATTTGGAACGATATTGGAGTCTTTTGAAACAATGTTTTGTTATAATCCTATGTAATTCACTTACGAACAAATTTTTTGATTTTAATTAAATTAAAACGACCTTAAAATAGTCGTTCTTTGTATCTATATCTTGTGATAGTCATGACCGTCGCACCCCATTGCGTTGACTTACTCTGATAAATTGGGGGTGTGACAATTTCGTCCTAAATCACAACAAAAACACAAACCACGCATAATTCTGACATAAATGACATAAAATACACGTTTTAGCTCGGTTATTATTGTAATTAAGTGGTAAAAAGGATGGGTGTTTACACACCTATCAGTTTTGAAAGCGTCTTCTTCTTCAGCGCTCCACACAAATGGTTTATTCTTCCGAGTCATCTTAGTTAATGGTTTCGATATCATAGAGAATCATTCAATAAACCTTCGGTTGTAACCAACCAAACTTATAAATTGTCGTACTTCAGTTGGAGTAGTTGGAGCACTCCAATTCTTAATGGATTCGATCTTTGTAGGATCAATATGTGTTGGGTCCACTAGATGTGGATCTTGCACCCTGTTAGGAGCGGTGAACGACTTCTGTAATCACAAGTCTATTCACAGAGAGACTCTAGATGAATCATATAATATATGTGTGGAATACAAATACTATTAACAAGAAGAACAGAATAACTATAATGACTTGATCCTAAGGATTTCTAATATTAATATAAACTAGAATAATGTTTTTTTAAGGTGTCTATAACCCTTCTGCCTAAGGTTCCTTTTATACTACAAGGAAACCCTAATACATCAATAAACCAAAACGTGTAAAACTGATATGCATATCCTTTCCTAACATATTTCATGCATATCCTAACAGAATACTCAAAGTAATAAAGTTTGACTTTCTAAAGACCAGAAGCACGTGTTGCTCCTACTACTACTAGGACCAGGAGGAACTACATACCTCCTAGTCTACCTATTACAAATAACTATTCCAAAGGACCTAACAATCCTCCCCTAAACTTGAATTTGACCTGTTGAGTTCAAGTTTCCTAGTAAATCGTGCAAAACAGCTTGAGTATTGGAACAGCAAAACAAACAGCAGCATCATAACCATCAACATAAACAAGGAACATAAAGACTGCTGCAACAAATAACACCTAGAAGCTTCTTGAAAGCTTGAAACAAATCTGCATCCTGTTGAATCTTCACAGCAACATGAGAAGATTTTATGAGCCTTTACCAAGTAGCTGCTCGCTCTTGGGCTAGCCAGTCTTTATGGTGGAATAAGCACCACCCTGGGAGACCAGAACCCAGGCCAACTCTTAGAACGTGAATCAATGGTGAGTGGGGGTACCCTGATGATTTTGGGCAAACCATCACAGACGTCAACGGATTTGATATGTCTTTACCAGAAGCCGTCCCTTTCTAGACTCACCAACTCTTAGCAATGAAGCATCGGTGAGATGAAAACCCTATAGCTTTGAGCAAGCTATTACAGCTATCAACGGATTTAATAAGATCTTTACCAAGAGCCGTACCCCCTTGGATTAGCCACTTTTCAGTCTAGAATCATGGCAAGTGAAAACAATCCATTTTTGAGTAACCTGGCAACCATCAACGGATTTGACTATCACACCAGAGCCGTACCCTCATGGTGAGTCAACTCTTTCTTGTCTATGAAACATGGTGAGTTGAGCACCATTTGTTGTGTGGACCAGGTCCAACACCAGAAGTAACTCCAAAACAACCCAAGTGTGAAACAGTCAAATTAACACCAATTTTATGATGGAAAAGTATAAGCAGATATTATATTATGTACAAGTGTGAAATTCCATCAAATTTGTAAAGTATAAGCAGATATTATATAAAAAGTAGTTTTTTTTAGTTTTTTGTTTTTTTTAATTAAATATTAATTTTTTTTGTTTTATTTTTTATAGTTTTTTTTAACTATAATGTAAGTCACCAATCACTGTACAGATTGGTGAAAAGAATGTTAGTATAATCACAAAAACAGAAAAACATACCCATCACAAACCAGAAGCTGCAACTTTGTCAGCTTGCAACCGAGCTTGAATTCCTTCCACCAAAGTAGTTTCCATGGTAGACTCATTCCCAGAAGGGGCATTGGATATCTGCAAATGACATTCCAGCATAGCCTCCATAGTAGCAATCGTCAATGGATACTCCATATCCGTAAGCATGAACACTATGGCACCAGACTCCAACTCCAATACAGGAACCCCACACCCAGCATATAATTTCCACCTCTTGATCACCCAGCGAGGCTGATCTCTCCAGATACCAGACTCAGGAGCATCAGGCGGGGAATCGAGCATCATCTTCAAGTCACCCCAGATTTTCAAACCAGGCCTATTGGCCACCTCACTCGGAGAGGCATGAATTCTAGCATCCACCAACCCATATAACGACATAAGATGTCGACGGTCCACCCATGTCAAAATACTTTGCAGTCCCGAGATATAGCGAACATAACCATCACTGGTGGAAATCCTATGTGTGAATGTACCAGCAACAATCGGGGATGGATTAATCACCCAAGCCACAACATAACCCTTACCCATGGGTACCTCTGTCTCACTATCTGAAGCCTCATCAATAAGGTTGTCAGGATCTCGCTTCTCAAAAGGAACAGACTTACCACATCTAGCCTTGTTCTTTCTAATTGAGTGGCGAGGGGAAGGAGCACCGGAAGAAGATTCAACCTTCACCTTCCCAGCAGCAGTAGTATCAGCATGAGTAGACTCAAGACCTAGACCAACAATAGGATCAAATGCTGCTGCACCAGCGGATGAGGTATGGTGTGGTTTAGTCACCGGTGGGGATGGTTTCTCCACAACAGGAGTAGCAGGGGTAGAAGTAGTAGCATTGGTGGTGGTGGTAGGAACCGGAGATAGAGTGGGATGAACAACCGAGTGTGTGGTAGTAGGACCAACAGTAGAAGTAGTAGCAACAGATGGAACACCAATAGTAACAGGAGGAACACCAGATGAAGAAGCATGAGCAACAGCAGGCTGAGAAGTGTGAACAACTCTTAGAGGAGGGCGATAGATAAAGCGTTCAGGAACCGGTGTGTTTTGACGCTTGATCATCTTCTGGTACAGAACCTTAAGCTCGTCAAAAGAAAATCCCCTAACCTGTTCCCAAGTCCAACCAACATTAAAGTAAGCAGCCGACTGATATTTGACATATTGCTGCATTAACTTCCTCTCCTCGGTTCCTAACAAAGGTCTGTTACGACGCTTTTCACAGAGCTGAGCAGAAAGGGACAATTGTTGTTGACGCATTAAGGCCATTACCCGTGGGATACAATTATTTTGATTCACATCAGCGCCCAAAAGATCAGAGAATAGTAAGCACCCGCATCCAATCATTATCATCCCAATGCATGGCATCATGCCTCAACTGCTCACGCCTCTGCTAAAGAAGGGCTTCTTCCTCAGCCCTAGCTTGTTGATCAATCTCTGCTTGTAGTCGCTGTGCAGCCTCTACCCCTAACCTATCTTCCTCAAGTTGTCTGCGAGTACGCTTCCTTGAAGGAGAGGGTGCATCAATCATAGGGGCTTTCCCATTAGGATCATGAGACAGCCCAACAGATGGACCAACAATATCCTCCATTGTAACACCCCATTTTGATAATGGAATGTCACGCGTAATTATGACGTGTCATCAAAGCATACAAGGATAAATGTCTAAAACATTACATGACCATAAAAGGGAAATACCGAAATCAAACATCGGTAGTCCAAAAGTAAAGCTCATCACACACAAACATAAGTACTATAAATAAAAGGACTAAACAATGTCCATGGAAAGATTATTAAAGAAGAGATAATGCATAAAGTAAAGAAAGGCTAGAAAGCTTCCAGTCCATATGCACGTACGCTTAAAGTCTATGAGCGTCCCTGAGTACCTACCGTTTTGGGAACATAGAAAAGGAAAACGGCTGAGCTATACGCTCAGTGCACGGATGTACAATAAAGCATGAACAATATAAACATATAAGCATATAACAGCGGAAGAAACTAAGTCCCAAATAACCCGGTTAAGCCTTGGTAAAACTGGTTTTATAGTTTGAAAAGCCTTATGTTTATCTTATAAAAACTGTTTAACATATTCTACCATTAGCCAATATAGGTCATGAAAATCCACTGTGCATGAATACTTGGAGGGGTGACCTCATCATGCAAATTAGAGGGGCTGCCTCTAATTTAATATTCTGGTTTGGGTAGGAGGGATCAGCTCCTTGTGAATGATGCAAGGCACACACCACATTCACACTGAGTAATCTTCTGAAAACATGTAACTAGGATGCACCCATACGCCCCACATGATAAATATAATAATATGGCCAAAAGCTGAAGGGACGCCACGAGCAATCACTCCGTCGTGGGGAAGTCATAACACCAGTGCCTCTAGTGTTATGGTTATGGTACCTCCATAACTAGGTGAAACTGGTCATGCATGTATATGGCTATAGGTATTCTAAATTAAACATAAGCAAATCAAACGTATAAACTTATACTACGGGAAAACAGTTGGCTGCATACGGGGAAATCCTAATAAGGAAAGAATGTCCATACTGAAAGGACGAGAATCCGTACCTTATGTCCAGTGAACGAAGAAGACGAACGGAAGAGAGTCCTACTTCGGTATCACTAATGCTACATAAATACATACGTGTATAAGTATTTGCTTACTAAATACGTAACTGGTTTTATGTCTTGTCTTAGCTTATTTTATACGTTCATGTCATGTTTTACTGTTTAAAGCTTTATACTATATCTATCTTATATTCTGTCTATTCTGATTAAGTATTACTTGTATTTCATGTATTATTATACTTACTGTGTAATAATAAGTAACTTTCTAAAAATAGCAGGTTTCCTAAAATAGAATGTTTCCAAAAATAGAAAGTTACCAAAAATAGAAAGTTTCCAAAAATAGAAGTTTCCAAAAATAGAAATTTTCCAAAAATAGAAAGTTTCCAAAGATAGAAAGTTTCCAAAAATAGAATTACTGCTTAAAATAGATAAGTTTCTAAAATAGAAAGTTTCCATAAATAGATTAGCTGCCTTAGTTAAATAAGTTTCTAAAAATAGAAAGTTTCCATAAATAGATATAAGCTGGTTAAGTAAGCTAATTATATAAGCTTAAGTGTTTTCTGATTATTATTCTAAGTCATATTGATATAAGGTATAGTTTATTAATTATTACATGTAATTTAAACAAACTATAGGTTAAAAGTATTTAATTAAATATATCATGTTTTTAATTAAATAAAGTTAAATACTTAGGTTAAAACATGTATCATTAATTATTAATAATATAACCTAAGTCATGTTAATTAATTAATTATAGTCATGGGTTTTTTTAATAATTAATTATTTATAAGGTCTAGAAAATATAAATACTTAGGTTAAAAATTTATGATCTAATAATTAAATTATAACCTAAGTCATGTTTATTAAATTAATTATGTCATGCTTTATTAATTTAATTATTAACATATAATTATTAAAATCATAAACCTTAACATAAATAATGAACCGGACCGTGACTAGAAACCATGAACCAGACCCGTAATCAGCACCATACCCCGAACCACTTCGGGGTTTTCCCTTGTTTGCTGCTGCCGTGAGACCCACACCACCAAACCGAGACCATGAGGTCTCGGTGGTGGTTCATAAGCCATGCCGAGACCCCCTTGGTCTCAGTTTGGCGTCGGCCTACATCAAACACCCCTAAATCCCTTGTTTTGATTTACCCCATAACCATTTATGTGTTTAATAAATGTTTTTAATTAGCTTTTTAAAAACATCATGATCTTATGTAATTTATTAAATCAATACATAAAAGAAAAGGATTAAAAAGGTTATACCGAATGCGTGGATCAAACGAGGATGAACACACACGAATGCTTGCACAAAATTCAAGATCGAAAATCAACCGAACACCTCCCTTTGGTGTTGTATGACCGGCGGCCAAAAGAGAACAAGGAAGAAGAAGATTAGGGTTTTTGTTATTTTCCTGTAATATGAAAAGTGAAACTTGTTTTACCCCTTAACCCCCTTGTTAGTAAATTTAAATGGGCTTGGCCCATTGTCTTGGTGTAGCCGCGGGTAGGGGCCCCACTTGGGGTAACCCGTACCTTTTTCCGAGTCTAATTATTTTAGTGTTCGTTCGTGTTTTATCGTGTTCGTGTTTTATGTGTTCTAGTTAATTATTAACCGTGACTTAATATATTTATTCGTGTTCGTAATAAATATATATACGTAATTAATATTAGCTCGTGATTAATTTACGTTCATGATCTCATGATCGCATGTTCGTGATTAATTATTGTTTGAATAATTATTGTGTGTTCATACGTAATAAATACTTATCGTGTTCTAACATGTACGTAATACTTAAAATTCTTATACGTGAACGTAATCATACTATAAAAGGAAAGTTTTAATCTAGTAAGTACGATCTTGTATGGAGAAGCATGCATGGAATCTTCATAGCATAAGTTTAATAAAAAATATTTAGTAAAATTTTTCATGAGATTAAATTTCTTAAGAAATTATGTTGCGGTATTGGTTAAAACAATTAAAGAATTTATCCACAACTCATCACATCGTACTTTGCTAGAACTCGGTTACGCACAAAGCAATACCCTTATCCATTGTGGTTCAGATGTGAATTTGTGGTAAATCACCCTTAAGGTAAAATTCAATTAATAATCGTAGGTAATTCCAATTTGACGCACAGGCAAGCCGGGAATTTGGTCAGCGACTAATGGCATAAAACCTCCTTCCTTAACCAGGTACATGACCAGCGGTGCGTTATACCGACTTTATAGTTTATCAAATTGAGTATGCCGTTAGATTATTATTGCGATTCACCAATCAGCGTAATCTTATGTAATTTAAATCTCTTAACAAATCATTATTTTTAATATGATTTAGTCCATATTATTCTTTTCAAAAAAAACCTTGTTTACAACAATTCAACAATTTTATATAAACAAGTAAAAAAACTAAATCATAAACACATAATAACAATTTATATGTGCAACAAATAAATCAAATAGTCACATGCATACAATTTATTCAATAATCATCAAATCTAGGTCCTTATATCTCTATATAAAAGTCTTCCCTAATTCTAGATTTATTGAATCAAATAATCACATAGCACATAAAATCATATAAACATATAACTTTACGATCCGTGAAAACATGCACGTAATCATGGAATCCCCACTAATCTTAACAATTAAATCTCTACGGATCGTAACCATACATGACATAACAATTAATCATGCAATATAATCTAAAATTACCCTACATGTAATTTAGGGTTTTAAAACAATTCATTTTTTTATTAAAAATAGAGTAAAAACCCTAATTTTTAAAAAACAAAACCCTCTTTTATGAAAAACCTAAAAAAACATGTAATTTTAACTCAAAACAATTATAGTTAAAAAACTTTAGATTTTCGATAATTATAACATGTTAAAACGGCTCTCTGATACCACTTAAGGTTTATTAGTATCGTAACAATTATATAAAACCCTAAACGAGATCAAAGCACATATAGTGGAAGCGATCTAACAAGATCATAATTAGTAACACAATTAGAATTAACCGAGTTAGGGTTACATACCTTTACACTAAAGCAATTCCACAAGACGGAGAACAAATCACCGATTCGGGTTTAAACCGTATATACCAAGATATAGTCTAGAGTAAGACAATATTACGTTCTTGTACACACGTAATACAACGAGCTAACCGTGATTCTAGCACGTGAAAACCGAGCTACAACGCTTGTAATTAATCTACCCAACAACCCTAGAGAGGGGCTAGGACTAAATTAAGTATACAATCGATCAACCAAGAAAACCAACCAAACACCCGTTTGTGGTGTGTCTTGCGATCGACCCAAAAGAGAAAGAAAGGAGAAAGATTTATGTTGTGTGATTATGAGGGGATTAGGAGGTGTATTATAGGCCTCAACCCTTGTAGCCCAAGATCAATAAAAGGCAACAAATGCGCCCCCCCCCCCCCTGGAGCCCATAACCGACCGACCAAACACCCCTTAGGGATGTTCCGGTAACTTCCAAACTTCTTTCCTTTTGTTTATGTATACTATATATTTATTTAACATTCGTTATAACTTAACTATTAAATATTTAACGATCGTTAAAGTTATACAGTTACTGGTTAAATTAATAAATACATAAATATATTTACTAAATAAATTAATAAATACAATAAATATATCTATTAATTATATTAACTCTTTACGTATTGTGTGCAATCTCGTAATCTCGAGTTCGATCCTATCACACGGCTATTAAATATAAGTCCATAAACTTATAATAAGAATTGTGAAATGGGCATACTAAAACTTCCAAGCTCTACCAATCACACCATCGAGTAAACTTGTATATCCTCCAAAAGATGTATAGCAAGAAAAAGGTGGTGTTTTTTTTATAAAAATGTCTTAACAGGCTCTTAATGAGCCAAACCTCTTAACCAGTAAAACGTTTTGGCCGTTCAGATCGTTTGATTTTTTCGTTCAGACGCGTTCAGATGTAAAAACATCTTAATGTTTTAAGACTTGAGAAGAGTATCTTAATGCCACTTGTTGATATCTTTTTTTTTTACTTTTTCTTTCTTGCTAACATTTTTTCATTGCTTACCTTTAATATAAACAAAAAACGTAACTTATTACTCATGCAATCCGTATTTTGTGTTTGTCATATACAGTATCAAACATATACGTATAAAATAAAATTATCTTCTAAACCCATTGTTCTTCGCCATAGTTATAAATCAGTTCGCCTATGGTTTTCTTGAAGACATAACTATAATTTATGGCTATTTATCAAAGATGATAACTATAAAAATAATTATGCGATTATCATAGTTTTTACTTTTGGTGTAATACGTGGTTTCAAATATTATATAAACCACTTTAATTATTACGTATTTTCAATAATTTTAAAAATAAGTAACTCAAATGACTAGTTTACGAGATTGGATTATTAAATAATGTTTTTAAATGTTTTAGATTATGATATTTTATTTTTATATTAATAGACTGTGCCCAGTTAACGACTTGAATGTATTATTTAGTATTCGAATGTGTTTACCTTTTGTAAAATTGAAACTGCTATACATTTATAATATTCAGACTTTTTTTACGAAAAACAAACAATCTTATTGGATTCAGATTCAGACATTTACGCATCAGATTCAGATTCAGATGTGCGATTTAGATTCAGATCCAGAGCCTCTTAATAAACAAACAACACCAAAGTATGAAATATTAGAACCCCTCACTTCAAAACAATTGGTCCACATGTCTGCCCTAATGAAGTAAAACACGTGACAACCACATTACTTACTTCCTTCTCTCCTCGAACCCATCCCCACGAACATCACCCAAAATAGACATCTTCCCTTGACATCATTGCCAACAAGGCATGAACAAATCATCATCAATGACCAGCCACCAATCAAGAACCCAAAAGCCGAGAAATCATAAGGACCCAAGTCCCCGTTTTCCTACATCGAAACCCTAAAAATAAGGTTTATAACTGATCAAAAATGAGATGGACTCGTAACCACCAAACAGGTAGAATCATGTTACCACAACATAAGCATTAAACGACCTTTGTAACCAAGACAACGAGCTGATAACCCATGCATGATCAGCGAACTCAAATATATGACAAAACCAAATGAAACCCTAAAATAAGAGTTTAACTGAATCGTTATCATGACACTGACCTCATGAATCAATATAACGAATCCCAAAACCACAAATATAGATCCGATGATAGTAACTAATGAGGATCCCAACCAGGCTAGATCTCAGCGAAACCAGAAATAATATACATTACTGGGAAAACCTTAAAAAACTAAGGTTCTTAATCTCACCGACACATTAACTACTGTTTTGAAACCTTAAAAGACTTCAAACACCAGAAGCATCAACCAAACGTAGCTATAAGAAAACCTTAAAAATAGGGTACATCAAATTAATCGCTGTAATCAAACTATTGGAACCCTAAACCATGTGTTAGGTTTACTATATAAACAAGACGCAATAGCATAAACCGCATGAATCGTCTTGTCAATGCACATAATCCGACCATCAAATCTTTATAAGAAAACCATAAAAATAGGTTTTCAAGCAGACCAAAAGAGTGACGGCAGGCATGGAGATTTCGTGAGAATAGGACGAACAATACAAGCCAGCCTCCCCATATAATGAAATACAATCCGGTCCATTCGTATTCCATACCCTATAAGGGCAGAGATAACGGAAAATATGGGTTATGGCTGAAAGATAGGTGGAATGGCGGCAATAAATTTCCATGGGGGAGAGAGAAAAACTTAGGGTTAACAAGTAATGTTTTCCAAGATAATGATGATAAATGAATAAGCGTCTTGAAATCAAATAAGCTAAATAAGAATAGATCTAATTAATCTAACCTGATAATGGATCGATCGATTCGTGGTGATCAATTTGTGATGGTGGATTCATGATGATCTCTTCGTGATGGATTCACGATGATCGCTTCGTGATGTTTATGGATTTGTTTAAATAGAGTAGATCGAAGGTAGAGAGAAAGACATAGACGTGGAGGTAGAAGTAGAGAGAGAAAGAGATAGACGTATGTGTGTGTTTTATGAGAAATGAAGTAGAAAAATGCTTATATACTAGACGGGTGGAATAACTAAAATACCCTTGTAACGAAAATAGGGATTTAATCTCAGTCATTAGATGATAAGAAGACAGAGAGTGAGGATGAGTCCTTCTGTATTTTAGATAAGCTTGGTATTCAAGTGAACGTAAATCAATTGTAAAAGAAAAAAAAGAGATTAAGATGAACATATTGAGTTGGATCATAGTCAGTTGTACGAGTGGAAAAACATCGGGTCCTTTGCCATTGGAAAAGTATTCAAAAGTGTAACACATTTAATCCTCCTTTTATTAAAAAACAAGTAGATTTTTTCCGCATTTCTTGTATGTATATTAATCATTGATGAAATAAATTGTATCTTGAAGAATTTTGCAACCTTTGACATCACATGATATTTAAAAAATTTCATCTTTAATATTGAGAAGAATTAAGACCACATTTATTTTTTTAGCTAGATTTTTTAGGACCACATATAACCCAATACCATAGTGCTCATTTTGGACGTTTCTAGAAAAACCCTAATTCTCTCTCCACTATGGGCGATTTCGAACCCCCCCCTCTCTGTGACTCTAATTCGATCGACTAAGCCTACCATTCATTAAATAAAGTCAGTTTAATTCATTGATTCTGTTATTATCTCATCAAGTAATCGTGATAAGACATAGGCAGTGATTTCGGTCCCCCTATTCTCTTTGTGATCGGTTACCTCGTGGGGTGTGACTTTATTAGGGTTGTTTAAATTGTCATTATTTGATTCGACGTAGATTAGTATATCGTGGTTAGTTTTGCTTTGTGGTTCTTAGATCGTTTTTAGTGTAGGGTTTTTGTGACTGTTTGGTTTTAGGGCTCATATTGAATATCATTATTTTATTGATTATTTTAATGGTTGTCGGCTAGGGTTTCTTTTAGAGTGGTTTGAGCCCTAGATCTTATCTTAGGGTTTGGGGCTGTGGAATTTCTGGTGTTTCGTTTTGGGAGAGATGGAAGAGTCGGATAAGGCTATGAGTAATGATAAGGATACGATGTGCGAGGTATCTTCGACGCTTGATGCGGTCAAGAGCTGTTTTGCAACGACTAAGCTACGTAATGTGGACGGGAAAATTTTAGGGTAGGATGGGAAGCCCATGCGAAAAGTTATGAGGCAGGTCGGGTTTGTTGAAACAGTGACTGAAAGCCTTCCAAAACTTAGTAATAAACAAAAGCAATCATTTGTTAACTCGCTTGTGGGATTTTTCGTGGGGAGAAGTGTAGCATTCCCTCTTGTGGAAAGTTATGCGAAGAATAGTTGGAGTAAGTATGGGTTCCAAAAAGTTATGAAAGATGAAGAAGGTGTGTTCTACTTCAAATTTACTTCTGTTACCGGCCTTGAGCAAGTGTTGGAAAATGGACCATGGATGATTCGTAATCATCCAATTATATTATGTAAATGGGAGCCGAATTTGGAGTTGAATAAAGACAAAGTAACTAAGCTACCGGTATGGGTGAAAATTTACAAGGTACCAGTTGTCGCATATTCAGAAGATGGGCTCTGATAGATGTAGAATTACGCGTTTAGGAAAACAACGTATAAAAGCGGCAAGTATTAAGTTGCACGCTTTAGGAAAAACGCGAAACCGAATAAATTCCAAGTTCGTTCTCGAAGGAGGTGTGTGGATTAATGTGCCAAAATATAAAATAACAATGTTTGGATTAGTGACGTTTTTGGTTTAGAAGAGAAAAGGTAAAGACGAGTTACACTACGATTTAAACTACGACGATTTGACGTAAAACGCGAACGTGAATACGTAAAACGTGACAAAATTAAAAATTAAACCTAAAAATTAATTAAATGATTAAACTAAGTCCTAAATAATATAAATAAGAATAAAAATCCAACAAATATATTTTTAAACCTTTTATTAATTAAATATTCAATTTTTAATTCTAATTAAAGCCCAAAAATTAAATATAATTAACAAAATGCCCAAAATATTAATTTATTGAACTAATAACTAACTTATATTATTTAAAGACTAAAAACTATTTTTCCTAAATTTTAAAAACTATTTTACTATTTTTTTAATCACTAAAAACTATTTTTAAATTAAAATAATCATAAAGAATAATTAAATAATGACAAAATTAATCTAACAATTTTAAAAATCCTAAATTACCCTAATGAACAGTAGAAAATTGAAAAAGTTTGAAAAATGTAAAATTTTTCACTAAAAGACAAAACAGTTTAGTAATTAAACCCTAATTAACTTAAATTAATTATAAAAAATAATTAAAAAGTGAACAGTGACTAATTTTAAAACTAAAAATCTTAAATTAATATTCTAAATATAAGAAAAATTTTAAAAGTGAAAAATATAAGTTTTCTACACTAAAAGACAAAATCAGAATAATTAAAAAGTAATTAAATTAGCTAAATAATCTAAAAATTACTTAATGAACAGTAACAAAAAATTAAAAATTACTAAAAATTCAAAAATAAAATAAGAAAAATAATGAAAAAGATTTGAACCCTTAACTCCTATTTAAAGTCACAAAAGACAAAAAAATAAGATTGTGAAAGTGACCTTTTTCTTGTTTCTGTCTTTTAGCTAAGCAGGGGAAACCAGTAAACTAGCAGGGGGAAGTAAGTTCCCACTGCTAGTGCAAATAAGCTGACAAAGAATTGAAAAGCTTAGGAAAGCTTTTCTTGAGCTTTTTCTTGGGCAATAAGGCACCCCCACAACCAGTTGGGTTGTGGGGAGTCAGTGACACAAGAAAATCAACAAGAATCAACACAGAATCACACACAAATGGGCTCAAAGTTTCTGATAAACAGAAAAAATGCCCTGGGGTCGTTTTGCTGGTGCAATTGGCACAATGGTGAGTTTTGGTTTACCAAATCTTCACAAATGCCCAACCCAATCACATACAAATGGTATAAAACCCTAGAATACCCTATTATCTAACAGCATGCAAAAAATGGTGGGCAAAATCAAGCTAGAAATAAGCAGATTTGATGAACTTACTAATTTTGGCTATATTACCAAGAAAATGACCATGCAAATGTTTGAATACTCCTATTTAACTTAAACCAAATACTGAATATACTTTAACTATCCTAATGGAGTGAGACCAAGCTGTTTTTACACCAAGAACTTGTCAAATTACTAGCCTATCAAGCAGATCCAAACACCCCCTTAAATGCAGAAACTTGAACTTTTACAAACTAAATGCTCTTAAATCATTACCAATCCTATTCTAAGCAATCAAAGCATGCATACAAATACTGAATAAGCATAAACAAACACCTATACTATCATTCAAGAAGCAATTCAATAAATCACATAAGCACATATAAAACTCAAAAAAAAGGCCAAGAGGGGTTCAAGCCTATAACCTGGCTGATGCCTTCCTTTTGGGGGGATTCTTAGAGCTTAGATGAGCTTATAAGGTGTAGAGAAACCCTGCTGAGGTTCAACAACAGAACCAGGGTCTAAATGTCTTCACAAAAAAAACTGAAATGAAGTGAAACTCCTTCTTTCTTGTTTTCTTGTACCATGCACATACACAAAGCAAACCAAGAGAGAGAACAAGTAGTATGAGCTACTGAAAAAGCTCTTGTCAAGAAGCTTTTCAGTAGCTTATGCTACAGTAAGTGTGAGTAAAAAAAATATTGAAAACTGACTTTTTATAAATCCCTTGAAACCAATGACTGAAATTACTTTGATAACACTTAAAACTTTGAATCAAAACTTTTTAGTTCCACTTTCACTTCCCCAAAAAGCTTTATCCAAATTTTTAAAACAACTCTCACAAAAATCTTAAACTGAATTCTAAAACGTGGGCAATGTTTGAAACCTTTAGCTGAATGATGAAATAAGTTACACTAAGACAAGAAATTTAAAAGGAACTCAGAGTTTGCAAACTTTCAATCTTTTCATTTTCATTAATAGGATTAAAATTTTACAAAAAAATCTGGAACAAGGGCTCAAGCACATTCTGCTGGCTCCTTAAATACTAGTGGATAGAACATTCTAGTCTAAAAACCCTAGCTAACTGATTTTCCCTTTATGCCCTTGGAAGAAAATCGAATCTTGGTCAAAAAGATGTTGCCATGTGATCTTCTGGATGGACAGCTGTTGAGAATCAATCTCACACGTACATTGAAGCCTTTGGGTCCAAGTTTTGCTAAGGGACGTTGATCTTGTCTCCATATGGGGTTTTGTGTGAGAGTGACTTATGCAGGGGTGGTCGGGTGGGGTCCTTGGGTGAGTGTGATGGGGGTTTTTGTTGTGGGTTCAAGTGAGGTAAAGGGGATTTACCTTTCTGGAAAAATTGGGGTAAAACCCCTTTGATTTAAAGGGTAATTAGGATTTGGTTATTTTAGGGTTTATGGGAGGAGGGTGATTAAACAGTAGGGGTTAAATCCATTCTTTGGGTAATTAGATTTAAAAACTATGTTTCCCCCACTTCTGATTAATAAATATGTTTAATAAAAGAAAGGGTTCAAAAAGGAGTTGTGATAGGGTCGAAATAGGTTTGAACTGGTCTTTATCTTTCAAAAGTAACAAAACACCCCCCTTGACTCTCTTCTCTTTGATACATCCCAGCAATCAGCTACAAACTCTTTTTCCCTTTGAAATAACTTTCCAAGACTTGTAAAAAATGGCACATGATATTTGCAAACTTTAGTAAAGGATCATAAATGCAAATAATGCATTCTTCAAGGGCTTCCATGTATAATCTTGACATATTAGGGACCCACATGCAATAAATGAGAATTGCAAGGGTATAATATGACAAGTCTTCCAAAGTAGAGGGACCAAAGTTGCCAAATCTTCAAACTTCAAGGACTTGATAGGAAAATCATGATTCGGGTCCGGTTCTTTGTGCGGCTTCGTTTCCCGTGTTCGTATTTGCTTGATTCCTTTGATCTTTTGGTGAATTCACGATATCTGTACCTAAAATACACAATGAACAAACACAGGCATATTTTTGGGTATTTTGACGATATTTTAAGCGTTTTAAGCCCGATTTGGACGATGAGACTATGTATAAATACAGTCTCATCACTCCCCCATACTAAACTATTGCCGTGTTCCCACGCAATGCTAGAATTAAG
This sequence comes from Glebionis coronaria, assembly GCA_025667525.1. NCBI lineage: Eukaryota > Viridiplantae > Streptophyta > Magnoliopsida > Asterales > Asteraceae > Glebionis > Glebionis coronaria. Next base: position 318,327,895 of record CM046878.1, read on the forward strand.
TATCATAGCACTTCCAAAATTCATTTTATGATGACATTTATTGAAGACATAAAATTAAATAAACTACTACACGTGTTTTAGACATAATGTATTGTTTTCATCACGATTAAGTGACTTTTAGGATCATAGAACAAGAACACGTGAATGCTTCGTTAGAAATAATTTCGTCGTCCTCGATTTTCACCCAATTCCATGCTAAGCGTGTAACGAGATCATTGTTATTATAAGTTAGCAACACGATCATATCTCATGAGTCTTAATTACGAACCTAAACTCCCTTATTCCTACTTGGTATCTCTTATATTTTATTATGTCTTAATGATCACGAGGATACATCATTGACTTATGCGTGAATAGAGATTAAGTCTAAAAATAGAGTTTTAACGGTGTAACCAAAATCATCAACTCAATAATTCATCCCAGTAGACAACGATGTCAAAAAATTAAGTCAACAAGAAGGATCGATAAACACGATTTTATAACGGTTTTGAACATGAGACTTATTACCAAGACTTTTATACGCCCCCTAACGGAAGGGCCTTATTATCTTTGGTTTACCTCCATCTTTTATTCAACTTCGCCATGAAGCTTTTATTATGACTTCGGTCTTGCCTTGCCTTTTATTATCCGCCTCATCGGTGGTTTTATTAGCCAAAGACGTATATCCTCACGCTAAGGCAAATTTTGGATCTTTAAAGCTTCGAAGATTAAGGCTTGATTCACTTTCAGTTTGGGCATAGATTTTTCGGCCTTGTGAGCTTCAAATTTTTGCTTAATTTAGGTGAGCACTTGAAATCTTATTATTAGGTGAAGCTTTCGATTATTCGGGTGCCAATACTTCAAAACCGTGACGCTGGCGATACCTTAATGTTTTCCCAATTTAATTACATGGAAGCTACCAAAACAAATTAGAAACCCAACAATAGTGACTAAACCGCCAAATCAATATTTATTAACAATTTATTATGCAAAAGCGTTGGGAGAATAAGCTAATAATTACTACACATAAGATTGTGACGATTACGAGACTTATAAATAACTCTATCATTTCGCGTCCTCATTTAAGAGACTTAGCCTAAAAAGTTAAGGAATCGAAGCTAAGTGCTCAACACGCACGGTCGAGTCAAAAATTACTCTCGTTCTCACCATCGGAAAACCTACATTCGTGTCTTAAACACTTATGAAAAATACGAAAAATTTAAAATTTGGCCATTTTTAGCCTTATTTTGCAACAAAACGATAACAAAAAGATGAATATTGGATAGCGTGTTGACGTAAGCAAGGTGAAGTATCTACTCACCCCCCCCCCCCCCCCCATACTAAAACTAAACATTGTCCTCAATGTTTCGAGTCAAGGGGTGTAAACACCCCCATACTAGAGACGAAGTCGAATGCTTAATCTCAAGCATGGAAAGGGTAAAACGAATAGCCTAAAAGCCGTTTATGAATTATGCTAATAAGATAAACGTTAGAACATAAAAGGATATCATCGGATATCGGAATCTCCAAAGGCAACGATCGAAGCTCGAGTGATCCGTAAAACGAACACGAGAGGCTTCAATGATGACGATGAACCTAATAGATCACAATCACAAACAACCACGAAACAAAGGTAGGAAGAGCACAAGTCCCCTCGTTACGTTAAACTAAGAAAGCGATAATATGTACAAGGATAAGCATGAGAATCCCCCACGAGGCACCTTGTTTTTGATAACCGAGTCAAAAGCTCGACTCGAATCCCCATAAATGTGATCATTTAGGGATAATCTTGGTATGGTCATTTTTGGTGGGGCTTACATGATAAACAAGGCCCAAAAGTACGTGGAGTACTTTAAAAACCCGATAAACGTATACCGGGGTCAAAGATAGCGTCTTCGTTTTCGGATGAAAGACGAAACAACGCTACTTCAACACAAACCCCAATGGGGTAGAAGAAAAAAGATAAGAAGTAGAAAGGTGGGGCAATGGGTAAGGCAAACTTATGAGCTACTCGAGGTAGACTCACACCAAGCAAACGAAAAGATTTTCCATTTATTGCATCGGTGGAAGACCGAGATTTCCCTTTACAAGCAATTCCGGGATCGTAAATCTCGTCCTCGGTGGTAAAGTGTGAAGGAACATATGGGGCTTCCCCCATACTAAGACCACACCAACCATCGTCAAAAGGAGTAGACGAGGTGGTAGCACTCATAAAACGATGTGATGACGGAGTTAGCAATGTAGAAAAATCATTTAAAACATTTTTAAAATCCTTTCCTTTTTCATCATTTTTAAACTCTTTATGAAAACCCGATTGAATAATGTCGAAAATATTTTGCGTGTCAAATTCAAAATTAGTCGCGCTAAAAATCCTCACATTTAAGTCTTTGGCGGGAGGGGGTGGCGGATTGTATAAGTTCTTAAAACATTTGTCAATAAAGAACACCGCCCCCTCGGGGTCAACATACTCGTCATCCTCATGAACGTCGATCTCATCGATTTCTTCATCAAAGATAGGCTTGTCAAACCAAGGTTTGTCATTCCCCTCCTTGAGTATCTTAGAAACTCTCTCGAAAAGATCACGATCAAGCACGAAACCATCATTCTTTTGTGGGGATCGTTGATAAGTTAGATTGATGAGACTTCTTTTATACATAGTCTCATCTTCCAAATAGGGCTTAAAATGCATTTAATATCATCAAAATACCAAAATATATGCTTGTGTTTGTTGCTTGTGTATTTTAGGTACGGATATTGAGATAATGACAAAAGATCACAAGAATCATGCAAAAACGAACACGGGAAACGAAGCCGCACAATGAACCAAGCCCTAGTGAAGACTTTCCCAAGATCAACCCTTGAAGATTTGAAGAATTATGAAGAAGGGTCCTCCAATTATGAAGAATTGACACTTTATACCCTTGTATCCTCATAATTACAAGTTTGGTCCCTAAAGTTTGTCAAATTTACAAAAAGGGCCCTTAACTTTGAAGAATTGGCAAGTTTAGCCCCTCAACAAAGCTAAATTGTCAACCAATATCATCCACAAAGTCAAATACATCATAAAGTCCTTCAAAGTACAAGAAATGACAACTTTGGTCCTTTGAAAATCTCAAAATTACAAAAAGGACCCTCAACTTTCAACAATTAGCAAAAATGGTCCCTCAATCATCAAGACTTGACAATTTCAGTCCTCCAAATTATCAATATTGCAAGTCTAGACCATTATCATTGAAGAAAATACCAATTCAGCCCTTGAAGAATTCAATTATGGCAAGAATTACACCTGATTTCACTTTGTAAAAGTTTTTGGGCCAAAAATGTAAAGATGCAAAAGTTGACAAAGAAGGAAATGGGCGCTGATGGAATTAAAAGTGAAAAAACAAGAAGAAGGAAAACAAGGGACCAAAGCTGGCCAGACATGATTCTAACCTAGACCACTCACCAGCTGCCACGTGCCCCACTCAATCTTTTCCACCAATCACACCACTCCCTGCCTCCACCTCAGCCTTCCACTCACCAGGATTATAACTAATTAATAATTAGTTACAAAAACACGCGCTAAACACCACATTCAAACATTAATCTGGATCAAAACATGCACTATTCATCATAAGAACAAATTTGGGTTTTCTTAATCCGTTTGAAATTAGCACCCAGTAACCTCCAGAATTATAATTAGGGTCTCCCTAATCACAACCAAACTCACAAACAGCTTGCCACATCATCCCTTTGTCACATGTTTTACCCTGCTTTCTACCCCTTGGAGAAGATGACAAAACAGTAAAGCAAATCCAACGCCCCACATCCTTGCTTCAAACTTAAGCTTATTATGGGCCATTGATCAAATTCCAACCCTGCCAACTCATGCAAACGTCCAAGGAAACATCACATGAGTCCAAGATTTTCAAGAAGCTACAAGGGCATATTGGGGACTTCAACCATTAGGGTTTATAGTTTTTAGCTGTAACTTAGCTCATTGTAAGGCTATATAAAGCCACTTAGGCCTTCACATTTCAGTTTGCTTTTGGTTTTCCCTTTGTTCAAACACTTGTAAATCCTTTTTCAGTTTAATGAATTTGAGTTAAGTGCTTTGAAGAAAGACCAAGTGCCATCTTTATTCTGCTTGTTTATGTTCTTAGTTTACTGCTTTTGAAGTTAAAAACCTGTTTTCAAAAGAGGAGTGTGCACAAGTTTGCATATTTTCCTCATTTTCTTGATATTTTGCTAAGTCTTGTTCCAATCTTGGAATTCTTGGGCTATAGGGCTGATCATAGCATCCTAACTGAGTTGGTTAAGGTGTGGTGAGGCTTATAACTTGGGGATAATCAAGTGTGGGGTAACAAGTTTGCATCAATCAAGATTTTTCCAAGTTTCTGATTTTTCATGTTATTGTGCTTAACCCTTGTTGAATCTTAGCAGGCTTTTGTGGAAGCTTGTGCTTGTTCTTGCTAGCACATAAGCTCAAAATTCGTGGTTGTGGATGTACATCCATGAGGTTTGCATACTTAATCTCCAAATCTGCTTAAATTGTGATTTTTGGTGATATTTGTATGAAACTGTTGTTCTTGTGAATTTTGTGGCTTGTTCTTGCTTGAATCTGTTTTTTGAACTTGTTTTAGTGTTAATTGATGCTTGGTTGGCCTGAAATCTTGTTTTGCTTTTGAAAATTTTGATTTGAAAAAGTTAAAGGGGTGTTTGGGTCTACTGGTTTATGCTTGTAATCTGTTTTTTGTGTTAAGGGAAAGTGTTGTTTATGCTTTGTATCTGATAAGCCTTTGTTTGAGAGTGTTTTGCTGCAAGTTTTGGGTTTTGAACACTTGAATTGATAAATCTGCTATATAGACCTTGTTTCTGCTTGTTTTGACCTAGGATTTTGGGAACACTTAGTGTGTATGCATGCTTAGGGATAAAAGTGGTTTAAACAAAGTTAACATAACCTGTTTGAAAGATTTGAGGTGTTGAAATTAGCTTGTGTGTCAAATACATCAGCAAAAGTAGAAAACTGCATGTGTAGTGTTCATCAGTAACTTTCATTGCTTGAATCTTGCTTAATTCTTTGAACCAGTGCATGAAACCTGTTTAGACTTGCTTATTGGAGTTTATTATAGCTTGTGTGTGCATTTGGTTGAATTTGGCTGGCTGATTGTGATTTTTATAGCTTATAAAAGTCTGCTGAAGTGGTCAATTGCATCAGCAAAGTGACCACCCCATTTGGTGTTGCATTGTGATTTCTAGCATTAGGATTGTTGTATTGTTGCTTGGATCTTGTTCATGTGCTGCTTGTGATTGGTTTTTGCTATTTGGATTGCTTTGATCATAGCTTATAAGCCCACTGGCTTATTAGCTTATTTGTGCCAAAACAAATCAAGTTTACCCAACTGGTAAGCCTTGATTCACAAGGTTTGCACTCAAACCTTGATCAGCAGGGTGAAAAACAAGTCCTTACACTTCATTAAGTCTGTCAGCGCCTACTTTATTCCTGTCAGCGTTTGATTTCAACCTGTCAGCGTTTCAGTATAACTTATCAGCGTTTGACTTTTGGTCAAACTTGGTTCAAGCTTATTGAATCTGTTTTGCTTATTGGTACATGCAACAACTTAGTTTTTGTAATAGAACTCATTTTTCTCAGCTTAATATCAAGTCTGGAAGTTTACAAGTCTTTTGATTAAGCTTTTGCTATTTGGCTTTTTCAGCCAGCTTATCTGTTCTCACAGCTTATTCTACTTGGCTTTTTGTGATTTTCTTGATTGATTATTCTTAGTTAAGCTATTTGTGAGCTTTTGCAACTTGAATCAGCTTTTGAGGTGGTCTAGATCATAAATACGACTATTTTGTCGTTTTGTGAATAAGTTGTTGACTTGTTTCTGGCTTATTAAGTGGTCTTATTTGAAATTTCTTTTTGCAAAAGTCTTTGTTAGGTCAAAAGAAGGTTGTGTGTTAAATTTTAGCTTATGGCATCAGCTTATGGCTTAATGGGCCAAAAAGCCCATTAAGAATAAGCTGCTTATTATAAGTTAGCTTATTTCACATTTTCAGCTTTTGGGCCTTTGGAAAAAGTTGTTTAAAATCAAATTTTGAGTCAACCTGTGCTTTTTGAGCTTAATTTGAACACTTTTTTTATTGGGCCTGAATTGAGCCCAATAAGGGACTGTTTTGGGTTTGGCCCATTTTCTAGGCCCAATAGGGGTATTTAGGTAATTTCACTTTCATTTCTGAGTTATTTAGGTTAAATTAAGCTAGTTTGCAAGTTTTTAGAATTTTTTATAATTTTTGGATTTTTAATATTATTTTAATATTATTTTATTATTAAAAATTAAAAGTCTGATTTTCTAGGTTTTTATATTTTTCATAGGTTCTAAATACTTAATTAGGATTTTTGCAACTTTCCAAATATTTTTTAGGTCTTTTAATTATTTGTTATAATTAATTTAAGATTTAATTGATTTTAGGAGTTTTTAATTGTTTAAAAATAGTTTTAATTGGTTTTAAAATTTTGAAAAATATTTTTTAGCTTAATTAGAGTATTTTTGAGGTTTACAAACTTGAAAATCTTGTTTAGGGCTTTTTAATAATTAATTTTGATTTTTAGGGCTTTAATTAGCATTAAAAAGTTATTATCTAATTAATTAAAAGGTTTTTGCAAGTTTTGATTTTTTGTAAACTCTTAGAATATTATTAGGGATTTTTGGTAATTTTTAGAAATTTTTAGGTTAAAATTTTAATTTAGGTGGTTTTTAGGATTTTACGTGTACGCCTTTTTCGTCGTAGTTTAATCCGTCTTCATAACCGTCATTCTCTTCTAATCCCCTTTCTATTCTTCTTTTTCAAATATAATCACAAATTAATCCAAATCATTACACACATAACACACTAGCCTCCTTGAGAACGAACTCAATTGGGTCATTCACACACGGTTTTCCTAAATCGTCGTGCACGCTTGCCCTATTTTAGTTGCTTGTTTTTCCTAAAGCAAGTATCTAATTTTACAAAACATCATTTTGGCGCCGCTGCCGGGGAGGCGTGTTGTGTTTTGATTTGGCATTGTTGTTTTTATACTAACCATAATTAGTATTTGTATTAGTAGCACTCTACTAATACGTATTATCGTTTTTTGGTTTTTGTGTGAATATTATTACTATATTGTATACGTAGAACAATAAATACACAAGTACTCCAAATACGTGAGAAATCACAACCTTGACTTGGAAGGTCATTACCCAATCATTGTATTCGAATCTCAAACCAAAGAAAAAGGAAAAAATAGATAATCACTTTCGTGAAGCTTAATCTTGAAAATACAAACTATAAGGTGGGTATAAGGCGGATATTATAAAATATATCCTAAGGAAAAAGGCTCTTAAGTGCTTCGCGCCGCCTCGTTTCCCCGCTTGCTTGTGAGTATTTGATTGTGAGAGTGAATCGAGGGTTTTGCCGCCCAAAGTATTACTAAGTATCATATATATTTTCTTGGTTTCTATTGATTAAACCCTCTTGAACGATTTGGTGTTCCACCATCGTTCTAAAGTCATCGAAGGCGTTCACTCCACGTGTTCGTTTTCATTCCTTGAGGCTTCGTTAATCAAGAGATTTGATTAGTGAGGAGATTTGTGGACTTTTTGTCTACTTAATACATTTCACCAAGTTCCAAAAAGGTTAATACAATCAAAAACCACAAAAACAAATTGAAAAGAAATACAAAACACCAAAAAGAATCTTCTTTGCTCGTCCCCTCGTTGTACGTGACGTTTATGCTAACTCGAAATCAAGCAAGACGTGCTCGTAAACGAAAGAACAAAACTCCCACTCCCAACAATTCTAGTGAGGAGTCTCCTATTGACGAACCCATTGTAAGAGAAGCACCAACCATGGCGAATCGAACTATGATGGAGTTACTTCAAGCACCCACCGAGGGTTATGGAGAGGCTATTGTGATTCCCGCTATCCTTGCGGAGAATTTTGAGGTGAAAACGGGTTTGTTGTCCATGATTCAAAACAACAAATTCCGTGGTGATGAGAAGGACAATCCTCACAACCATATCCGCCAATTCAATCGTCTTACCGCTACTTGCAAGTTTAAGGATGTCTCTAACGACTCGATTAATATGATGCTTTTTCCGTATTCCTTAGCGGGGCCCGCAAAAATTTGGTTAGAGAAAGAGCCACCCAATTCTGTATTGACGTGGAAGGATCTCGTTTCTAAGTTTGTGAACCAATTTTTTCAGCCCTCTAAGACTACGCACTTGAAAAACGAGATTTCAAAGTTTTCACAAGAATTTAATGAAAGTTTTTCAACGGCTTGGAATAGGTTTAAGGAAATGTTACATGAATGTCCTCATCACGGTTTTTCCGATTTGCATAAAATTGACACGTTTTACAATGGACTTAATGATCATGAGCGTGATTATCTTAATGCCGCCGCGGGTGGTAATTTTTTGTGTAAAACGGTTGAGGAAGCTTTGGTGATAATCGAAAATAGATCTAAGGTGTATAGTCCTCGTAGCACGTCTAGTGTTCGTAAGGCTTCGTCTTCGGCTTCACCTTCTTTGTCTAATACCATCGATGCTTGCCAAATTGAGGCAAACTTGGAAAACAAGATTTTTGATAAGTTGATAGGACTTTTGATTGAGTTTAAAGTTGGTGAACCAAGTGCTCCCGCTACGGTTAAAGCGGTTGAGGTTTCTTGCATGTATTGTGGTGGAGGTCATGATTTCTCCGAGTGCATTACCAACGGTGGTAACACTTCGAGTGCCTTTGCGACCACGGGAAATTACAACCAAAACGGTCAAGTTTCCCGCTCTAATCAAATGACTCCACCGGGTTTTGGATCAAATCAAAATGCTAACAACTATCGCAACAATCAAGTTGGTTTTAAGAACAATTATAACAAGGGAAACTATGGGAATCAAGGGGCTAATAATCAAGTTTTAAACAAAAATGATTTTCAAAATAACAACAAAAGTTTGCAAACATTGAAAGATCTTCCAAGTGAGTTTGTTGAATATGCTAGTGGAAATGATGCTAGGTTTGACAACATTCAAAGAGAAATAATTAGCCTAAGATCCGAGTTCAAAAACGACTTGAAGAAAGAGTTGAAAAATGAGTTAGCTAATGAACTTAAAATCCACACCAACAAGATGGAAGGAAATGTCACTAGGTTGCAACAAAACCAACAAAAAATGGAACAAGGGAAACATGAGATTAAACAAGAGATGCTTAAGGCCGAGAAAAGGCAAACCGAAGCCGTATTGAGGCAATCTAATTTTGAAGATAAAATCTCGTCTATGTTTGAGGCAATAATGTGTAAACCGTCGTCAAGTGGTCTTCCTAGTAACACCATATCCAACCCTAAGGGTGAGATGAAAGTGATTACCACACGTAGTGGTAAGACACTTAAGGAGCCGATTCCTCAACCAATTGCTCCTACGGAGGAAGCAATTGAGGAAGAACCCGAGGTGGTGGTCCAAAAGGAGCATGTCCCAATCCCACGAAGTACCTCTCATACCACACCTACGGTTGACCCATTACCATCATTGGAACCCGAGATTCCAAAGGCTATGCCTACTATGCCTCAACCCACACCACCTTTGCCCTATCCATCGAGACTTAGGAAGGAGAAACGTCAAGAGCGCGACAATTACCAATTTGAGCTTTTTATGAAAATGTTTCGTGATTTGCACCTAAATGTGAGTTTCGCCGATGCTTTGGTCATGATGCCTCGATTTTCCGCTAACTTTAAGAGTATGTTGAACAACAAGGAGAAATTGCACCAATTGTCTAGTTGTTCGTCGGTTTATCTTAATCGCATACCTCAAAAAGTCGGTGATCCCGGTAAATTTTTGATCCCTTGTGCAATCCAAGACATGGAAGAATGCTTCGCCTTGGCCGATCTTGGTGCTAGCATTAACTTGATGCCACTTGCAATCTTCAAGTCGCTCAATCTTCCTAATCTTACTCCTTCACTAATGTCTATCGAGTTGGCCGACCATTCCACAATTCCCGCATGTGGTTTGGCGGAAGACGTTTTTGTGAAAGTGGGGAAGTTCTACTATCCCGTAGACTTCATTGTTGTTGATATCCCCACGGATCCTCAAGTTCCTCTTATTTTAGGTCGTTCGTTTTTAGATACGTCTATGGCTTTGATCGATGTGCATGCTAGAAAGATCACCTTACGTTTCAACGACGAGGAACTTGTTATAAACGCAACTCAAAACTCTCAAATTTCTCATGTTTATTCCGTTGCAACCATAAACCTCGTTGATATAATTGACGTGGTTTGCGAGGAATTTTCACAAGAAGTTCTAGGTTTTGGTGATGAAGAAACTAGTGGCAATCCCACTATGTTGGATCCAATTCTTGATAATTCGACACCAACCTTCACTCCATTTGAATGTGGTGGTTTTACGTTGGAAGAATGCAATGTTCCACGTACTTGTGACGAAGACCTCGACAACGATGAGGACTTCTCGATTATCAAGGATTTTCTTAACGATTTCCCATTTCCTCCACCCGAGGAGGTTATGAGTATCGAGCCCAAATCTTCACTTAAGGAACCACCTATTCTCGAGTTGAAAGATTTACCTCCTCACCTCGAATATGTCTATTTGGAGGAGGACGACAAGTTGCCGGTTATTATTGCGAAGGAACTTTCGAATGATGAAAAACCCGCACTTGTCGATGTTCTAAAGGCTCACAAAGGGGCGATTGCGTGGAAGTTATCCGACATTAAGGGGATCGATCCCAAGTTTTGTACCCACAAAATCTTAATGGAGGAAGATTTCAAGCCAACAATCCAAAGTCAAAGGAGGCTGAACCCCAAAATTCACGACGTCATCAAAAAGGAGGTCCTTAAACTCCTTGACGCGGGAATGATTTACCCTATTTCCGATAGTCCTTGGGTAAGTCCTATCCATTGTGTCCCTAAAAAGGGAGGGATGACCGTTGTGCCAAACGATGCCAACGAGTTGATTCCCACTAGACTCGTGACCGGATGGAGAGTGTGCATTGACTATCGTAAGTTGAATGAAGCCACTCGAAAAGACCATTTTCCCTTGCCCTTCATGGACCAAATGTTGGAGCGTCTTGCGGGAAACGATTTCTATTGCTTTTTAGATGGTTTTTCCGGTTACTTCCAAATTCCCATCGATCCTCGTGATCAAGAAAAAACTACGTTTACGTGTCCATATGGAACGTTTGCCTATCGTAGAATGCCATTCGGACTTTGCAATGCACCGGGAACTTTTCAACGATGCATGATGGCTATTTTTCATGATATGATCGAGAAGACGATGGAAGTCTTCATGGATGACTTTTCCGTGTTTGGTGATTCCTTTACTTCGTGTTTGTCGAACCTTGAGAGAATGTTAAAACGTTGTGAGGAAACCAACCTTGTGCTCAATTGGGAAAAGTGTCATTTTATGGTTAAGAGTGGAATCGTCTTAGGGCACAAGGTCTCGAAAGCGGGGATTGAGGTAGATCAAGCTAAGGTAGACGTCATCGCCAAATTACCTCATCCCAAAACCGTCAAGGGAGTTAGGAGTTTCCTAGGCCACGCGGGCTTTTATCGACGGTTCATCAAGGATTTCTCGAAGATTTCTCGACCCATTACACATCTTCTTGAAAAAGAGGCACGTTTTGTCTTTGACGAAGATTGTGTACGAGCCTTTGAGATACTTAAGAGGAAACTTACCGAAGCTCCCATTCTTGTTGCTCCAAATTGGAACCTCCCCTTTGAGCTTATGTGTGATGCAAGTGATTACGCTATAGGGGCCGTTTTGGGGCAACGTCATGATAAGCACTTCTTGCCTATTCACTATGCTAGCAAGACGATGACCGAGGCTCAACTTAAATACACTACAACGAAAAAGGAGTTCCTTGCCGTGGTGTATGCATTTGAGAAATTCCGACCTTATCTCGTCTTGACAAAATGCATAGTGTATACGGACCATTCGGCTATCAAGTATCTCATGGCTAAATGAAATGTGTATAATGCAAGTTCGTTTTCTCAGTTCTTAACTAATAGAAAGTCCAATCAATATCAAATTTTTAATTGTTTCTGGTTGTTCAAGCTTGCTTGGTAATCTATTGCTAATTCAAACAACACTAAGTAAAAATGAAAAATATAAACCCTACTTATACGTAAAACAAATTGCAAAATCCAAATTTTATTCAAGTAAAAATGTTAAAGTGCAAAATATAAAACTATAAGGACTAAGAATGTAATTTCTATGAAGTATAAATGCTTGAAATGAAAATTCTAAAAGTTAAAAGGACTAAAAATGAAATTCAGTTAACTACAAGGACTAAACTTGTAAAAATTCTAACAAACTAACCAAATTTAACAAACTAACAAACTCAAGAACTGAAATGTAACAAACTAACAAATCCAAGGACTGATTATTGCAATTTCCACAAAATTAGAAAGATTAGCTAGGTTTAAACACTTAACTGAAATCCAGGGACTAAAATGCAAATTTCCAAAACTTTTAACCAAAAACGGGCTCAATGAAACAATAAGCTCGTTTGAGCTTATTTCTCAACCAAATAAGCTGAAATCACTTGCAAAACTTCTAAAATCCAATTACAACTATGTGTGTTCAAGGAAATAAGCTAAAAGTTCAAGATAAGCAAAAGAGAGCTTATCAATAAGCTCAAAATAAGCTATAGCATAATCCAGACATCCACAACTTGATTTTTGTAAAGGAAATGAATAAGCACTTGATTTAAAGCAGGGGAAATCAAACTAGAACAAATTTCATCCACTAATAAGCCAGATATCTGAAATTAAGCTCAAATGTGCTTATGTTGACCAAAACGTTGACCAGATTTTTGAAAAAGCTCAAATTCTCAAAACTTGATATTCAACCCTTTCTAAACTGATTTGTGAAAGAAAACAGCTAGATTTATGAAGTGGATAATGAGATCTAGTGAAACAGTTAGCAAATCACATCAGAGAATGAACATTGCTCAGGTCTGAACAAATAAGCTGTTTTCTTGCTTATTCCTTGAAACTGTAGAATTTCCTCCTAGATACTAAAAGATTATGATGTAAGCTTTAACTAGAAACTGGTTTGAGCAATTTTGAACAAGTAATGAAGGAGAAATGATCAATTGAATTTGACAAGTTTATGAACTAAAACTGAAAACAAGTATGAACCAAAGTTTTTATCAACCAATTGCCTTTTTGACTTTTATATTGACTAGTAAAAGACTCAAAAACACTTGTTAACTTCTAATGAGTAGAAATGAACACTTAAACACTAATTAACAACACTTGAATTCTGAATTACAACTAGTCCCAAACACTCCTTATCAGATTATGATCAAACTTTTACAAAGGACTTTTGAGCTATGATTAGAACTGAATTAAGAGCTATAGCAAACTTGTTTAAGTGAGTAAAATGTGAGCTAATCAAACTGAAATCACACACTTACAACTACCAGAACTCAATTAAGCTAAATGACTAAAAAGTTACTGAAAATGAGATCAAATCTATAAGACTGAACACAATAGCACAAAATCAAACTACAATACACTAAAATCACTCAATCAAACATCAACTAACCAAATAGAGTCAGGCAGCCATCAATCATTACACTAGGAAATATAGCATGCAAGAACTGTTTAGAGGAACTTAAATCAGAAACTCAGAACCTATTGTAGAAAACCTTTGGGTAGAAGAGGAGCGCTGAGCTCTCTTGCCCTAGTGATACCACCACCTATCACTAGCTATCAACTCTTATCAATCACAAAAACAGCTACAAATCATCATTCTGCATATGAAACTTCAAGAACAATGGAAAGGACTGAAATTCTGATCAAACAGCAACAAATCTTCAACCAAGTCAGTTATAATCAATGTATGATCATAACAAACTTCTAACAGCAACAATTGAATCCAATAACAGCAAGTAAGTAGCAGGAATTGAAGAACAAGTTTTGGCGGGAAAACTAGAATTTGAAATTTTATTGATGAATTCTGTTACAAATGGTTGTTACAAGGTTCTAACTAACTAACAAACTCAAGAGCTTGTCAGACTCTTGAGTTGTTAGGTGAAAAGGAGGGAAAAGAAGAAAAGGGAAATTGAGAGAACTATGTGTTTTCTGAAAATTAACTACTACTGAAAATGAAGAACAAGTTGTGTATTTATAGGCTAGACTTGAGAGTTTGTTGGAGATGTGACGTGTTCAGGCCAATCATTGCTTGACACGTGGATGAATTCTGCCAATCTTCTTTAAAGGTGATGAACACATTTTGGGGATTTTTGATTCATTGGATAATATGCTAATTAAGTTGCACCATTGGATTCGTCTCATCAAAACGAGCAACTTTGATATTTTGATCTTCTTCTGAAATGCACTCTATCAAAAACGCGATCTGGAAAATATATCTTGTGAAGGAGAAGGACACGTGGAAGTTTCTTATTGGTGGAGAGAGAGTGTTGCGGATCATACTGTTATGATTTGGCAATAAATGTGGTGGCTGCAAGTGGGATTTAAATGTTTGATCCGTGTGTCTTTCTTTCTCTCTTCTCATTGGTTAAAAGCCTTAGCACATGGATTAAACATGAATAACTTTCCAAACTTGGCAATTTAAGTCCCTTAACTTGGCAGATTTCTCTTTAAGGCTAGAAACTTCATTCCTTTGACAATTTTGGCCCTTTAACTTTGATTCTTCAACAAAATGACCCTTTGACTTGATTGACTTTGTAGTTTGACCAGGTTTGACTTGGATCTTGACTTTGCAGTATTTGCACTTTAAGTCCCTCAACTTTCAAGACTTGTCAAGATAGGTCCTTGAGCTTTGAAAACTTGTCACTTGTGATCCTTCCTTGTCTTTTTCATCCTTTTGAGCTTGGTTTTTCCTTGTTTGCTTGAAATTGTATCCTTTTACCTACATAAGATCACACAAACACAAACATACCACATAACACTGCTTTTTACAAGATAAATGGGTATTTTGCATCATGTTTTAGGGTTATTTGTTGATAAAAGGATATGAGTTTAAGCTCATATCAAATTCCCCTACACTTGAGCATTGCCATGTCCTCATGCAATATTATCTTTCAAGGCTTAAAAATTTACATTTCCCTCATAATTAATCACCTTGGCCATATGAGATGCATCTACACTACTCTAAACTAGATGATGCATGATTTTGACTTTTAACAATGCAATGGATTAAAATACAATTCTATCTATATCTTTTTGATTTTTCTTGAAATGGTTTTGATGGAAATAACTCATAAAGAATTCAATGACTTGGATTAGGGCTTGGGTACCATGGACACTTATCACCCTCAAGTTTCACTTTCCCCATACCAAGCTAGTAAATGGAATCATTGCATTCACAAGTAAAAAGTGCATCAACTTATTCATGACAATTAAATGTGGAACCGGTTATTATTTGAGCAAATTGCTTGTGAGCAAATTTGTCATTATTAAAGTGTGAAATATAAAAAATGTAAAATCCAAAAATAAGGAAGGACGGTTTTAATCCTAAGTAATCTTCTCATCCATTACTTGAAAAACCGCTCACAATTAATACAAGTCCGTATTAAGAATAATAAGTCATTCGCCTTATGTGTAAAATCCTCATGTCATGCTTTCATAAGTAACTACACACTCGCTAAGGAAAGAAAAATAAAACTCACGCAATAATTTACATCCGCATCTTTTTGAGATTTTGGATCTTCAACCCCGCAACCCGTCAAGGTAATATTGGATTGGAGCAATCTATTGAATCCCCGCAACCCGTCAAGGTAATATTGGAACTCAATAGTCACTATAATTAACACCACACTGCCCCTCTTGGGAGTCTTGCATTATTTTTTTTTTTTTTTTTTTTTTTTTTTTTTCTTTTTTTTTCTAGCCACTCATTTTTTTTCATAAGCCGCTCTTATTTTTCTTTATTCCTCTCCAAAAAATTTGCAAAGAAGAAAAGGAAAAACACCCGCTAAATATGGAGCATGACACAAGTCTAGTACACATAAAACGTGCTAACTTAGAATCTTAAGACGTACTCATATCAACCATAAATGATTAGCCAAAAATGCATAAGAGATTACGAACCAATTAAAACCGTACTTGATTATTTATTAACAATTATATACAAGCGAAGAAAATAGAGGTAGAGAAGAGAAGGGTTTAGCCACAAGTAATTGCCATGAAGTCTATCTAGCCCTTTTACACTTGCTTCAACTCTATCATTTCCCATTCTCCACAAATTTAAAATTTCAAATAATGAAATTGGTGGAAGCTTAGCCTAATAGACCAATGAAGGACTACATGGTTAAGGATACTAGCTAGAGAATGCTAAAATAAGCAAACTCGGGTTGAGTCAAAATATCCATGGCGGGCCTAATATGTCAAAGAAGTCTAAATTTGTTAAAACCATGTTTTATTATATTTTTTTTCCTTTTTATATATTTTTGATGAAAAATAAAAGAATATATACAATGCAAATGTGTTATGCAAATGAAAAATGATTGATGCAAAAATTATGAATGCATATTTTTGTGGCCAAAGTAGATCAAAAATTTGAAAAATGTTGAAAATCCAATTTTCCATGTTATCATGCAAGACAATGACAAGTTCTAGGTAAGGTCACTTCGATAGAAGACCCCCCTACACTTAAGCTAAACATTGTCCTCAATGTTTAAGAGCATGGAAGTGAACTCCCCTACACTTATGACAATGAATAGACTTTGCTTAACCCAAGTTAAGGAAAGGACTACTATTAGTGAAATCAAGTTTAAGCACAATGTGTCAATGAAAAATCACTAAAGTAACGAAGTGAACCGGATACAAGGGCCTCCTCCATAAGCTCCAAAGCATGAGATGAGTGAGCAACCCTACAAACAAGCATGAAGACAAAAGAAGGTCTCCCCTACACTTATCTCCAAATCTATGCCTTTATTTCTAACCTACAACACTCTAACCTAGTTATACGATGCTTGAGTTAATGAGTCTCTAGCTCGACTCGTCCCTCAATGAATTAATTCATGGGGAAAATGGGGACCTCTTGGACCATTTCAACGGAAATGTCCTCCCCAAAGTAGTGCTTAACACGGTGACCATTCACTTTAAAATTTGGACCATCGGGTTGGGACAACTCAAGAGTTCCATATGGAAACACTTGAGCAATAGTGAATGGACCGGACCATCTCGACTTAAGCTTGCCCGCAAAAAGCTTTAATCTTGAGTTAAAGAGGAGAACCGGCTCTCCAACTTTGAACTCACGATTCTTAATCTTAGCATCATGCAATTTCTTAGTCTTTTCCTTGTATAGCAAAGAATTCTCATAGGCATTGGCTCTCAACTCATCCATCTCATTGAGTTGATCTTTCCTATGTGAACCGGCTTGGTTTAAATCAAAGTTAGCCCACTTGAGAGCCCAAGATGCCTTATGTTCTAACTCAAATGGGAGGTGGCACGCTTTTCCATAGACAAGCCTATAAGGAGTACAACCAATTGGTGTCTTAAAAGCCGTCCTAAACGCCCACAAAGCATCATCAAGCTTATCCGACCAAGAAGCTCTATGCTCTCCCACCGTTCTCTCTAAAATTCTCTTTAAACCACGATTTGTGACCTCGGTTTGACCATTTGTTTGAGGGTGATACGCGGTAGAAAGTCTATGATTCACTCCATATTTCTTCATAACTCTTGTGAATTGATCATTACAAAAGTGCGTACCACGATCACTTATGATGGCCCGAGGTACACCAAATCTAGCAAACAATTGTTTCAAGAACTTTACAACCACTCTAGCATCATTAGTAGGTAAGGCTTTAGCCTCCACCCACTTGGACACATAATCCACCGCCACAAGTATATACTTGTTTCCCTTAGAGGATGGAAAAGGTCCCATGAAATCTATTCCCCATACATCAAATATCTCACACTCTTGGATAAAATTTTGTGGCATCTCATCACGTTGTGTAATTTTTCCTTGTCTTTGGCAAACATCACAAAATTTCACCATCTCTTGAGCATCCTTGTAAATGGAAGGCCAATAGTAACCCGAATCAAAGACTTTCTTGGCGGTGTAGTTAGGCCCAAAATGTCCACCCGTAGGTCCTTTATGACATGCCTCTAAGATTTTAAATGCCTCGGGCCCATCTACACACCGTCTAATGATTTGGTCCGCACATTGCCTAAAAAGATATGGATCATCCCAAAAATAATACTTAACTTCCTTAAGAAACTTTTTCTTTTGTTGGTAAGTAAGACCCTCAATAAGCACATTGCCCACAAGATAGTTTGCAATATCCGCAAACCAAGGTGTGGCATCCTCTTGGGAAGAGATAGACATGAGCTCCTCTAATGGAAAGGATTCATTGATTTCTTGATGTGGGAAATCTCCTTGAAAAGGATGCTCAAGTCTACTCAAATGATCCGCCGCTAAATTCTCGGCCCCTTTTTTATCACGAATCTCTATCTTAAACTCTTGAAGCAACAAAACCCATCTCAAAAGCCTAGGCTTAGCATCTTGTTTTGTCATAAGATACTTGAGAGCGGAATGATCCGTATACACTATGGTCTTAGAAAGCACAAGGTATGGTCTAAACTTCTCAAAAGCATATACTATAGCAAGCAACTCTTTTTCCGTGGTAGTGTAATGAAGTTGTGCACCGGTCATGGTTTTACTCGCATAGTGTATAGGTTGGAAATGCTTATTAACTCTTTGTCCTAAGACGGCCCCCACCGCATAATCACTAGCGTCACACATAAGCTCAAAAGGTAATTCCCAATTTGGAGAAACCAAAACGGGAGCCTTTGTCAATTTTTCCTTAAGTGTCTCAAAAGATTCTAAACAAGCTTGGTCAAAAATGAAAGGAGCCTCTTTCTCCAAGAGATGAGTCATCGGTCTAGCTATCTTAGAAAAATCTTGTATAAAGCGCCTATAAAAGCCCGCATGACCTAAGAAACTCCTCACACCTTTAACCGAGGTGGGTGGGGGAAGCTTAGCAATCACATCAATTTTGGCTCGATCAACTTCTAATCCCTTATTAGATATCTTGTGTCCTAAAACAATCCCCTCTTTCACCATAAAGTGACATTTCTCCCAATTAAGCACCAAACGTGTCTCCTCACAACGCTTAAGCATTCTCTCAAGATTGGTGAGACATGAGCTAAAGGAGTTCCCAAATACGGAAAAGTCATCCATAAAAACCTCCATGGTTTGCTCTATCATATCATGGAAAATTGCCATCATGCATCTTTGAAACGTCCCCGGTGCATTACATAGGCCAAAAGGCATCCTCTTGTAAGCAAATGTACCGTATGGACAAGTGAATGTGGTCTTTTCTTGATCCTTAGGGTCAATTGGGATTTGGAAATAACCCGAAAAGCCATCAAGAAAACAATAGTACTCATTTCCCGCTAAGCGTTCAAGCATTTGATCCATAAAGGGAAGCGGAAAATGGTCTTTCCTAGTTGCCTCATTGAGTTTTCTATAATCAATGCAAACTCTCCAACCGGTTACAAGTCTCGTGGGAATAAGCTCATTGTTTTCATTAGGCACCACGGTGATTCCACCCTTCTTTGGAACACAATGAACCGGGCTAACCCATGGAGAGTCGGAAATGGGGTAAATCATACCCGCATCTAAGAGTTTAATCACTTCCTTCTTAATAACCTCATGAATTTTTGGGTTAACTCTCCTTTGGTTTTGAATGGCGGGTTTATAATCATCTTCCATAAGGATTTTGTGAGTACAAAAATGTGGATGAATTCCCCTTATGTCGGATATTTTCCATGCTAAAGCTTTCTTATGTTTCTTAAGGACTTCAATAAGTTGCTCCTTCTCATCCTCTTTTAATTCCTTAGCAATAATCACCGGTAATTGGTCTTTTCCTTCTAAGAAAGCATATTCTAAGTGGGATGGAAGTTCCTTAAGTTCAATGGGAGGTGGACTCTCTATGGAAGGTTTCACTATGGAAGGTTCCTCAATGGTAATCTCTTGTGGAATAGGGGAAGGAATAGGGTCCTCATTGAGCAACTTTTGGATTGTAAGAATATCTTCTTCCCAATTAATGGGAGAATCATCATCACCAAGAAAGTTGGACTCAAATTCCTCCAAGAGGAAATCACTCTCTCCAAAAGGTGTTAAAGAGGGAGCAATTGAGGCCACGGTTTCAACATGTGGAATCTCATCACTAGCATTCTTACAAGCATCATGAAAGTGTTCATTACACACTTCATCTAGCACATCCACAATGTTAATCGTCTCACAAGGTCTAGACTCCTTAACCTCCTTTCTATCACAAACTTTCCCTAACTTAAACACCACTTTCTCATCCTCTACTCTCATAATTAATTCTCCTTCCGCCACATCTATCAAGGTACGACCCGTTCTCAAAAACGGTCTACCAACAATCAAAGGGACTCTAGGATCCATGTCATAATCGACCACTACAAAGTCGGCCGGAAAGGTAAACTTATCCACACCTACAAACACATCTTCCGCTATACCTACGGGGTGAGTTATGGTTCGGTTGGCTAGTTCAAGAGTCATCCTAGTGGGGGTGAGCTCGGGAAGAGAGAGTTGTTTCCAAACCGATAAAGGCATGAGATTTATGCTTGCCCCTAAATCCGCCAAAGCCATGCAATTTTCAACACCGGGAAAATTGCAAGGTATCAAGAAGCGCCCCGGATCTCCAAGTTTTGTTGGTAAAGTTTTAAGTAACACCGCGGAACAATTTTCATTAAGTGATGTGTTGGGCAAGTCAACCAATTTTTCTTTGTTGGAGAGCAAATCCTTGAACATCTTAGCAAACTTTGGCATATAAGCAAGAGCTTCCGCAAAGGATATGTTGATATTGAGTTGCTTGAACATCCTTAAGAAATTGGACACTTGTATGTCATCTTTGTTCTTTAACTTGTCCTTTTTCAACCTTGAAGGGTATGGAAGAGTAGGTTTTGGTGTAGGTGGAATAGGTGTTGTAGTGGAAGATTTGTCTTTGTTAGCCTCTTCATTGGGAAGTGTGGAAGTTGAAGGAGAAGTATGAGGTTGTTGAGAAGGTGTGTTTGAGTGAATAGGAGCACTTTGAGGAGGTGGAGTAGAAGTAGAAGGCTTATCACAAGTAGGAGCACAAGTGGGTTGAACAATAGTAGGTTTAGGAGGTGAAGGATCCTTTGTTGTTGTACCACTTCTTGTTGTAATGGCATTGACATTGGCCCTAGGATTTATTTGTGTGTTGGAAGGTAAAGCTCCTTGTGGTCTTTGAGTTACCGCCACTAAAACCCTATTGATTTGTTCCTCTATTGTACGTTTCACTTGGTCATTCATTCTCTTCTCAATGTCACGCATTTTCTTGTCAACATACTCTTGAGTCTCTTGCATCCCATATCCTTGAGTTTGGTTTTGAGGGTAAGCTTGATTTGGAATTGGAGCATATGCTTGATTGGGAATAAATGGAAGTGGTTGATTAAATCCTTGTTGTGGTGGATAAAAGGTATTAGCTTGAGGTTGAAATTGATTGGGTGCTTTGTAATTATTTCCTTGGTATGGTTGTCTTTGCCCTTGATTCCTTGCTAGAATTTGAGGAGGATTTTGTTGAATTTGGGTGGGTGGTTGGGGTGGAAAACCGGGTGGAGTAAGGTAATTTTGGGATTTGTAAGAAAGGTTATTTGGATTAATGTTAGGCTTGAAGTGTTCACGGTGTTCCTCTTGGTAAGCATAGCATTCCCCTTGATACCCTTGCACCTTGTCACATTGCTCATAAGAGTGAGGGCCTCCACAAGTAACACAAGAAATGGTGATGGCATTCACATTGTTTGAGGAATTGTTCAATGTCATGCTCTTAAAAGTTTGAAGCATGTCTTGTTGTGCTTGCAAATGCCTCTCACTTTCTCTATCCATCCTTTGAAAAATAGCTTCTTGAAACTTGAGGAGTTGGTTGTCAAAAGGGATTTGAGAAGTGTTTTGGATAACATGAACTCTTTCCTCAAATGGATCATTGGTTTGAACCATTGCCTTAGTCTCAATAATGGTCAAAGCCTCTTGGTATGTCTTGAAATGAATACTCCCTCCCGCGGAAGCATTTAGTGAATCTTGGTGGTGAGGTTTAAGGCCATTGTAGAAGGTATTGATTTTGCTTAGATCATCCATTCCATGATTAGGGCATCGCCTCAACAACTCACTATACTCTTCCCAAGCATCACCAAAGGATTGACTAGGTTTTTGTGTAAAGCCCATAATCATATTTCTCAAAGCCATAGTCTTTTGTGGAGGAAAGAATTTGTTCAAAAACTTAGTGGTAAAACCATCCCATGTGGTGATACTATCGGGTGGTTGAGTGTCTAACCAATGCTTAGCACTCCCATCTAGTGAAAATGACACTAACAACAATCTAATGACATCCGGTGGAACCCCATTATGCTTAATGGTATTGCAAAGTGAAAGGAATCTCTTAAGATGAGCATGGGGATCCTCATTTTGTTTTCCATAGAAAGGTGATGCAGCAACCATATTGATCATAGATGTATGTAGCTCAAATGTGTTAGCGGGATAGTCGGGAATCTTAATGGCACTAACAAATCCATGAATGTTGGTTTGCATACGTTCAAACAAAGTACGGTTATCAACAGCCATGGCTCCTTGTGGTGGTGACAAAGCACGATTCTCGTGATCGGCTTGGTGGACGATGGTGGTCTTACTCTTTCTTTTCTTCTTCCTTTTCGGAGGAAGAGGTTGTACACCAATCGGTATTTGTGCACGCCCGCGAGTGAGCATGCAACTCAATACGAGGAATGAGAGAGAAGCTCTCGTGTGACTTTGAAAAGAATAAGATTATCCTCTTCGAGTTTCGATATTAAATATCCACAAGAAAGTAACAATATATGTAATACTACTTTGGGTGCAAGACCCTCAATGAAGCTTTCCTTCTTAGAATACTCCCAAGTGAACGGGGGGTTAGGTGGCGCGAAGCACTTAAGTACCTATTGACCCTTAGATGGCATTTTATAGCACATCGCCTTTCTATTCACTTAAATGTTCGTATTCTTCGAATTATTGCTTATTGAGAGTATTTATCTATTCTTGCTTTATTTTGTTTGATCGATACGCGTGTCAAGGACCGGAGCGCCCCTCAACACGGTGTATTGCCTCGGCAATACTTATGGAAGATATGTAGATTGATTGTTCTTATACGTATACGTATGTACTTATAATAATATATGGAAAATATTTTTGTATTTATGAGTTTTTTAAAGGAAAATACTATATGTACATAAAAACCGAGAGAATCCAATAATATATATTTTTGGGTGCAATCTCTTAGGAAAAAGATTGCTTTTTGGATTTTTTAATTTTTTTGGTCAATTCTTTAGGAAAAGAATTGTTTTGTTAATTTTTTAGTTTTTATATATTTTTATATTTTTGATTTTTTATTTGTTTTTGATTTATGATACGTAAAAATAACGTTCACAAAGTGAACGGATCCCAAAAGCCAATGAAAACCGTCAATCGATAGTCTCTCGTGTAGTCAAAGAACCGGCAGCGGCGCCATTTGAAATGTGTATAATGCAAGTTCGTTTTCTCAGTTCTTAACTAATAGAAAGTCCAATCAATATCAAATTTTTAATTGTTTCTGGTTGTTCAAGCTTGCTTGGTAATCTATTGCTAATTCAAACAACACTAAGTAAAAATGAAAAATATAAACCCTACTTATACGTAAAACAAATTGCAAAATCCAAATTTTATTCAAGTAAAAATGTTAAAGTGCAAAATATAAAACTATAAGGACTAAGAATGTAATTTCTATGAAGTATAAATGCTTGAAATGAAAATTCTAAAAGTTAAAAGGACTAAAAATGAAATTCAGTTAACTACAAGGACTAAACTTGTAAAAATTCTAACAAACTAACCAAATTTAACAAACTAACAAACTCAAGAACTGAAATGTAACAAACTAACAAATCCAAGGACTGATTATTGCAATTTCCACAAAATTAGAAAGATTAGCTAGGTTTAAACACTTAACTGAAATCCAGGGACTAAAATGCAAATTTCCAAAACTTTTAACCAAAAACGGGCTCAATGAAACAATAAGCTCGTTTGAGCTTATTTCTCAACCAAATAAGCTGAAATCACTTGCAAAACTTCTAAAATCCAATTACAACTATGTGTGTTCAAGGAAATAAGCTAAAAGTTCAAGATAAGCAAAAGAGAGCTTATCAATAAGCTCAAAATAAGCTATAGCATAATCCAGACATCCACAACTTGATTTTTGTAAAGGAAATGAATAAGCACTTGATTTAAAGCAGGGGAAATCAAACTAGAACAAATTTCATCCACTAATAAGCCAGATATCTGAAATTAAGCTCAAATGTGCTTATGTTGACCAAAACGTTGACCAGATTTTTGAAAAAGCTCAAATTCTCAAAACTTGATATTCAACCCTTTCTAAACTGATTTGTGAAAGAAAACAGCTAGATTTATGAAGTGGATAATGAGATCTAGTGAAACAGTTAGCAAATCACATCAGAGAATGAACATTGCTCAGGTCTGAACAAATAAGCTGTTTTCTTGCTTATTCCTTGAAACTGTAGAATTTCCTCCTAGATACTAAAAGATTATGATGTAAGCTTTAACTAGAAACTGGTTTGAGCAATTTTGAACAAGTAATGAAGGAGAAATGATCAATTGAATTTGACAAGTTTATGAACTAAAACTGAAAACAAGTATGAACCAAAGTTTTTATCAACCAATTGCCTTTTTGACTTTTATATTGACTAGTAAAAGACTCAAAAACACTTGTTAACTTCTAATGAGTAGAAATGAACACTTAAACACTAATTAACAACACTTGAATTCTGAATTACAACTAGTCCCAAACACTCCTTATCAGATTATGATCAAACTTTTACAAAGGACTTTTGAGCTATGATTAGAACTGAATTAAGAGCTATAGCAAACTTGTTTAAGTGAGTAAAATGTGAGCTAATCAAACTGAAATCACACACTTACAACTACCAGAACTCAATTAAGCTAAATGACTAAAAAGTTACTGAAAATGAGATCAAATCTATAAGACTGAACACAATAGCACAAAATCAAACTACAATACACTAAAATCACTCAATCAAACATCAACTAACCAAATAGAGTCAGGCAGCCATCAATCATTACACTAGGAAATATAGCATGCAAGAACTGTTTAGAGGAACTTAAATCAGAAACTCAGAACCTATTGTAGAAAACCTTTGGGTAGAAGAGGAGCGCTGAGCTCTCTTGCCCTAGTGATACCACCACCTATCACTAGCTATCAACTCTTATCAATCACAAAAACAGCTACAAATCATCATTCTGCATATGAAACTTCAAGAACAATGGAAAGGACTGAAATTCTGATCAAACAGCAACAAATCTTCAACCAAGTCAGTTATAATCAATGTATGATCATAACAAACTTCTAACAGCAACAATTGAATCCAATAACAGCAAGTAAGTAGCAGGAATTGAAGAACAAGTTTTGGCGGGAAAACTAGAATTTGAAATTTTATTGATGAATTCTGTTACAAATGGTTGTTACAAGGTTCTAACTAACTAACAAACTCAAGAGCTTGTCAGACTCTTGAGTTGTTAGGTGAAAAGGAGGGAAAAGAAGAAAAGGGAAATTGAGAGAACTATGTGTTTTCTGAAAATTAACTACTACTGAAAATGAAGAACAAGTTGTGTATTTATAGGCTAGACTTGAGAGTTTGTTGGAGATGTGACGTGTTCAGGCCAATCATTGCTTGACACGTGGATGAATTCTGCCAATCTTCTTTAAAGGTGATGAACACATTTTGGGGATTTTTGATTCATTGGATAATATGCTAATTAAGTTGCACCATTGGATTCGTCTCATCAAAACGAGCAACTTTGATATTTTGATCTTCTTCTGAAATGCACTCTATCAAAAACGCGATCTGGAAAATATATCTTGTGAAGGAGAAGGACACGTGGAAGTTTCTTATTGGTGGAGAGAGAGTGTTGCGGATCATACTGTTATGATTTGGCAATAAATGTGGTGGCTGCAAGTGGGATTTAAATGTTTGATCCGTGTGTCTTTCTTTCTCTCTTCTCATTGGTTAAAAGCCTTAGCACATGGATTAAACATGAATAACTTTCCAAACTTGGCAATTTAAGTCCCTTAACTTGGCAGATTTCTCTTTAAGGCTAGAAACTTCATTCCTTTGACAATTTTGGCCCTTTAACTTTGATTCTTCAACAAAATGACCCTTTGACTTGATTGACTTTGTAGTTTGACCAGGTTTGACTTGGATCTTGACTTTGCAGTATTTGCACTTTAAGTCCCTCAACTTTCAAGACTTGTCAAGATAGGTCCTTGAGCTTTGAAAACTTGTCACTTGTGATCCTTCCTTGTCTTTTTCATCCTTTTGAGCTTGGTTTTTCCTTGTTTGCTTGAAATTGTATCCTTTTACCTACATAAGATCACACAAACACAAACATACCACATAACACTGCTTTTTACAAGATAAATGGGTATTTTGCATCATGTTTTAGGGTTATTTGTTGATAAAAGGATATGAGTTTAAGCTCATATCACTAAACAAGATGCAAAGCCGAGATTACTTCGTTGGATTCTCCTCCTTCAAGAATTTGATCACACCATCGTTGACAAAAAAGGAGCCGAGAATCTAGCGGCCGATCATCTCTCTCGTTTGGAAGATCCTCACCAAAGTATTTACGAGCCTAAGGAAATCACCGAAACATTTCCGCTCGAGACACTTGGTTTAGTGAAATCCAAACTTGATTCTTCTACCCCATGGTTTGCGGATTTTGCAAATTACCATGCGGGTAACTTCATCGTTAAGGGTATGACGACTCAAGAAAAACGAAAATTCTTTCGTGACGTCAAGTTCTATTTTTGGAACGACCCTTACTTGTTTCGAACTTGTGCGGATCAAATCATCCGACGTTGTGTATTTGGCACCGAAGCTTCTAACATCCTTAGAGCTTGCCATGAAGGACCCACGGGTGGTCACCACGGTGCTAATCTCACGGCTAAGAAGGTGTTTGATGCCGGCTTCTTTTGGCCTACTATTTACCGAGATGCACAAATTCTTGTGAAGTCTTGTGATGCATGCCAACGACAAGGAAAAGCCTCACAAAAAGATGAAATGCCACAAAATATCATTCAAGTATGTGAGATCTTTGACGTTTGGGGCATAGACTTTATGGGGTCGTTCCCATCATCTCGTGGTAATAAGTACATCCTTGTTGCGGTTGACTACCTATCTAAGTGGGTGGAGGCGAAGGCCTTGCCCACTAATGATGCTCGAGTGGTAGTTAAGTTCTTGAAAAGTTTGTTTTCTAGGTTTGGAACCCCTCGTGCGATCATAAGCGATCGTGGAACCCATTTTTGTAATGACCAATTTGAAAGGGTTCTAAGGAAATATGGGGTTACACATCGTCTTTCTACGGCTTATCACCCACAAACGAGTGGGCAAGTCGAGGTTTCAAACCGAGCATTGAAAAGGATCTTGGAGAGATCCGTAGGAGAAAACCGACAATCTTGGTCGGATAAGATGGACGATGCTTTATGGGCCTTTAGGACCGCTCATAAGACGCCCATTGGGTGCACTCCCTATAAGCTTGTGTATGGAAAGAATTGTCATTTGCCTATCGAGTTAGAACACAAGGCTTATTGGTCCCTAAAGCATTGTAATGATGATATGGAGACCGCGGGAAAACACCGGAAAATGCAATTAAATGAATTGGATGAATTGAGAGACATTGCTTATGAAAATTCATTGATTTATAAAGAGAAAACTAAAAAGTTGCATGATTCAAAAATTAAAAACCGGGTTTTTAACATTGGGGATCAAGTTTTACTTTTTAATTCAAGATTGAAAATCTTTTCCGGTAAACTGAAATCCCGTTGGTCCGGTCCATTCACCGTGACGCAAGTGTTTCCGTATGGGACCATCGAGCTAGCTCAAGATGATGGTCCTAACTTCAAGGTGAATGGACATAGGTTGAAGCACTACTTTGGTGGGGAAGTTCCATCCTTGAACTACCTCGACCAAGTCACCTTCCCCAATGATAATTAGTATTGAGGGGATCGAGTCGAGCTCATGACTCGGTAATCAAAAACGAGGTGCCTCGTGGGGGAGTCCCATGCTTATCCTATGTATATATTATCGCTTTCTTAGTCTAATGTAGCTTACGTGAGGGGATTTGTGCCCTTCCAACCTTTGTTTCGTGGTTGTTTGTGATATGTGGTTTTTAGATCATGATCTTCACGATTGGAGCCTCTCGTGTTTGTTTTATGGGAGCACTCGATCGTTTGCTTTGGAGACATTTCTCAATATCCATGATATATCCTTTTGATGTTCTAACCTTAGGTTTTTAGCACACCTCATAAACGGCTATTACTTATTGGTTACACCCTTTCCATGCTAGATTAGGCATTCGACTACGTCTCTAGTATGGGGGTGTTTGCACCCTTAGACTCGAAACATTGAGGACAATGTTTGAACTTTAGTATGGGGGGGTGAATAGGTACTTGCCTTGCCAAACCTTCACGCTTTCCAAATTTTATCGTTTTGTTTATCATTTTTGTTGCAAAATAAGGCTAAAAATGGCCAAATTTTAAATTTTTCTCATGTTTTATAAGTATTTGAAGACACGAATGTAGGTTTTCCGATGGCGAGAATAAGAGTAATTTTTGACTCGACCGTGCGTGTTGAGCACTTAGCTTTTATTCCTTAACTACACATTAGGCTAAGTCTCTTAAATGAGGACGAGAAATGATAGAGTTAATTATAAGTTACTATGCTAAACGTAGAGTACTCGTATTCTTTCAAAAACTCATGTGTTCTCGTTGTTTGCTTATTCTCCCTTCGCTTGTAAATATTTTTTGCTTAATAAATATTGACTTAGCGGTTTAGTTAGGATTGTTGGGTTTCTAGTCTTTTCTAGTAGCTTCCGTGTAATTAAATTGGGAAGACATTAAGGTATCGCCAGCGTCACGGTTTTGAAGTATTGGCACCCTAATAATCGAAAGCTTCACCCAATAATAAGATTTCAAGTGCTCACCTAAATCAAGCAAACAATTTGAAGCCCCACAAGGCCTAAAATCTATGCAAAATTGAAAGTGAATCAAGCCTTAATCTTCGAAGCTTTAAAGATCCAAAATTCGCCTTAGCGTGAGGATATACGTCTTTGGCTAATAAAACCACCGATGAGGCGGATAATAAAAGGCAAGGCAAGACCGAAGTCATAATAAAAGCTTCATGGCGAAGTTGAATAAAAGATGGAGGTAAACCAAAGATAATAAGGCCCTTTCCGTTAGGGGGCGTATAAAAGTCTTGGTAATAAGTCTCATGTTCAAAACCATTATAAAACCGTGTTTATCGATTCTTCTTGTCAACTTAATTTTTTAACATCGTCGTCTATTAGGAGGGGTTATTGATTTGATGGTCTTAGTTACACCGTTAGGACTCTATTTTTAGACCTAAATCTCTATTATCGCATAAGTCAAACAATGTATCCTCGTGAAACATTCAAGACAAAAATAAAATATAAGAGATACAACTTAGGAATAATGGGAGAATAAGTACGTGATTAGGGCATATGAGTAGTGTTAGCATTACTAACTTATAATGACAATGATCTCGTTGCACGCTTAGCATGGAATTGAAGTGAAAATCGAGGACGATGAAATTATTTCTAACGAAGCATTCACGTGTTCTTATTCTATGAACCTAAAACGTTCCATTTTGCGATGAAAATCATACATTATGTCTATAACACAAGTAGTAGTAATAGTAGTAGTGTAGCTATTTTATCATTTCAATAAAGTGAATAAAAATGAATTTTGGAGATGCTATGATACTTTATTCTAGCATTGCGTGAGGGCACGGCAATGGTTTAGTATGGGGGAGTGATGAGACTGCTTTTATACATAGTCTCATCTTCCAAATAGGGCTTAAAATGCATTTAATATCATCAAAATACCCAAATATATGCTTGTATTTGTTGCTTGTGTATTTTAGGTACGGATATTGAGATAATGACAAAAGATCACAAGAATCATGCAAAAACGAACACGGGAAACGAAGCCGCACAATGAACCAAGCCCTAGTGAAGACTTTCCCAAGATCAACCCTTGAAGATTTGAAGAATTATGAAGAAGGGTCCTCCAATTATGAAGAATTGACACTTTATACCCTTGTATCCTCATAATTACAAGTTTGGTCCCTAAAGTTTGTCAAATTTACAAAAAGGGCCCTTAACTTTGAAGAATTGGCAAGTTTAGCCCCTCAACAAAGCTAAATTGTCAACCAATATCATCCACAAAGTCAAATACATCATAAAGTCCTTCAAAGTACAAGAAATGACAAGTTTGGTCCTTTGAAAATCTCAAAATTACCAAAAGGACCCTCAACTTTCAACAATTGGCAAAAATGGTCCCTCAATCATCAAGACTTGACAATTTCAGTCCTCCAAATTATCAATATTGCAAGTCTAGACCATTATCATTGAAGAAAATACCAATTCAGCCCTTGAAGAATTCAATTATGGCAAGAATTACCCCTGATTTCACTTTGTAAAAGTTTTTGGGCCAAAAATGTAAAGATGCAAAAGTTGACAAAGAAGGAAATGGGCGCTGATGGAATTAAAAGTGAAAAAACAAGAAGAAGGAAAACAAGGGACCAAAGCTGGCCAGACATGATTCTAACCTAGACCACTCACCAGCTGCCACGTGCCCCACTCAATCTTTTCCACCAATCACACCACTCCCTGCCTCCACCTCAGCCTTCCACTCACCAGGATTATAACTAATTAATAATTAGTTACAAAAACACGCGCTAAACACCACATTCAAACATTAATCTGGATCAAAACATGCACTATTCATCATAAGAACAAATTTGGGTTTTCTTAATCCGTTTGAAATTAGCACCCAATAACCTCCAGAATTATAATTAGGGTCTCCCTAATCACAACCAAACTCACAAACAGCTTGCCACATCATCCCTTTGTCACATGTTTTACCCTGCTTTCTACCCCTTGGAGAAGATGACAAAACAGTAAAGCAAATCCAACGCCCCACATCCTTGCTTCAAACTTAAGCTTATTATGGGCCATTGATCAAATTCCAACCCTGCCAACTCATGCAAACGTCCAAGGAAACATCACATGAGTCCAAGATTTTCAAGAAGCTACAAGGGCATATTGGGGACTTCAACCATTAGGGTTTATAGTTTTTAGCTGTAACTTAGCTCATTGTAAGGCTATATAAAGCCACTTAGGCCTTCACATTTCTGTTTGCTTTTGGTTTTCCCTTTGTTCAAACACTTGTAAATCCTTTTTCAGTTTAATGAATTTGAGTTAAGTGCTTTGAAGAAAGACCAAGTGCCATCTTTATTCTGCTTGTTTATGTTCTTAGTTTACTGCTTTTGAAGTTAAAAACCTGTTTTCAAAAGAGGAGTGTGCACAAGTTTGCATATTTTCCTCATTTTCTTGATATTTTGCTAAGTCTTGTTCCAATCTTGGAATTCTTGGGCTATAGGGCTGATCATAGCATCCTAACTGAGTTGGTTAAGGTGTGGTGAGGCTTATAACTTGGGGATAATCAAGTGTGGGGTAACAAGTTTGCATCAATCAAGATTTTTCCAAGTTTCTGATTTTTCATGTTATTGTGCTTAACCCTTGTTGAATCTTAGCAGGCTTTTGTGGAAGCTTGTGCTTGTTCTTGCTAGCACATAAGCTCAAAATTCGTGGGTGTGGATGTACATCCATGAGGTTTGCATACTTAATCTCCAAATCTGCTTAAATTGTGATTTTTGGTGATATTTGTATGAAACTGTTGTTCTTGTGAATTTTGTGGCTTGTTCTTGCTTGAATCTGTTTTTTGAACTTGTTTTAGTGTTAATTGATGCTTGGTTGGCCTGAAATCTTGTTTTGCTTTTGAAAATTTTGATTTGAAAAAGTTAAAGGGGTGTTTGGGTCTATTGGTTTATGCTTGTAATCTGTTTTTTGTGCTAAGGGAAAGTGTTGTTTATGCTTTGTATCTGATAAGCCTTTGTTTGAGAGTGTTTTGCTGCAAGTTTTGGGTTTTGAACACTTGAATTGATAAATCTGCTATATAGACCTTGTTTCTGCTTGTTTTGACCTAGGATTTTGGGAACACTTAGTGTGTATGCATGCTTAGGGATAAAAGTGGTTTAAACAAAGTTAACATAACCTGTTTGAAAGATTTGAGGTGTTGAAATTGGCTTGTGTGTCAAATACATCAGCAAAAGTAGAAAACTG
The DNA here is from genome assembly GCA_025667525.1 of Glebionis coronaria. Taxonomy (NCBI): domain Eukaryota; kingdom Viridiplantae; phylum Streptophyta; class Magnoliopsida; order Asterales; family Asteraceae; genus Glebionis; species Glebionis coronaria. Next base: position 318,360,150 of record CM046878.1, read on the forward strand.
CATGTGTAGTGTTCATCAGTAACTTTCATTGCTTGAATCTTGCTTAATTCTTTGAACCAGTGCTTGAAACCTGTTTAGACTTGCTTATTGGAGTTTATTATAGCTTGTGTGTGCATTTGGTTGAATTTGGTTGGCTGATTGTGATTTTTATAGCTTATAAAAGTCTGCTGAAGTGGTCAATTGCATCAGCAAAGTGACCACCCCATTTGGTGTTGCATTGTGATTTCTAGCATTAGGATTGTTGTATTGTTGCTTGGATCTTGTTCATGTGCTGCTTGTGATTGGTTTTTGCTATTTGGATTGCTTTGATCATAGCTTATAAGCCCACTGGCTTATTGGCTTATTTGTGCCAAAACAAATCAAGTTTACCCAACTGGTAAACCTTGATTCACAAGGTTTGCACTCAAACCTTGATCAGCAGGGTGAAAAACAAGTCCTTACACTTCATTAAGTCTGTCAGCGCCTACTTTATTCCTGTCAGCGTTTGATTTCAACCTGTCAGCGTTTCAGTATAACTTATCAGCGTTTGACTTTTGGTCAAACTTGGTTCAAGCTTATTGAATCTGTTTTGCTTATTGGTACATGCAACAACTTAGTTTTTGTAATAGAACTCATTTTTCTCAGCTTAATATCAAGCCTGGAAGTTTACAAGTCTTTTGATTAAGCTTTTGCTAGGAATCTAGCTTATTTGGCTTTTTCAGCCAGCTTATCTGTTCTCACAGCTTATTCTACTTGGCTTTTTGTGATTTTCTTGATTGATTATTCTTAGTTAAGCTATTTGTGAGCTGTTTCAACTTGAATCAGCTTCTGAGGTGGTCTAGATCATAAATACGACTATTTTGTCGTTTTGTGAATAAGTTGTTGACTTGTTTCTGGCTTATTAAGTGGTCTTATTTGAAATTTCTTTTTGCAAAAGTCTTTGTTAGGTCAAAAGAAGGTTGTGTGTTAAATTTTAGCTTATGGCATCAGCTTATGGCTTAATGGGCCAAAAAGCCCATTAAGAATAAGCTGCTTATTATAAGTTAGCTTATTTCACATTTTCAGCTTTTGGGCCTTTGGAAAAAGTTGTTTAAAATCAAATTTTGAGTCAACCTGTGCTTTTTGAGCTTAATTTGAACACTTTTTTTATTGGGCCTGAATTGAGCCCAATAAGGGACTGTTTTGGGTTTGGCCCATTTTCTAGGCCCAATAGGGGTATTTAGGTAATTTCACTTTCATTTCTGAGTTATTTAGGTTAAATTAAGCTAGTTTGCAAGTTTTTAGAATTTTTTATAATTTTTGGATTTTTAATATTATTTTAATATTATTTTATTATTAAAAATTAAAAGTCTGATTTTCTAGGTTTTTATATTTTTCCTAGGTTCTAAATACTTAATTAGGATTTTTGCAACTTTCCAAATATTTTTTTAGGTCTTTTAATTATTTGTTATAATTAATTTAAGATTTAATTGATTTTAGGAGTTTTTAATTGTTTAAAAATAGTTTTAATTAGTTTTAAAATTTTGAAAAATAGTTTTTAGCTTAATTAGAGTATTTTTGAGGTTTACAAACTTGAAAATCTTGTTTAGGGCTTTTTAATAATTAATTTTGATTTTTAGGGCTTTAATTAGCATTAAAAAGTCATTATCTAATTAATTAAAAGGTTTTTGCAAGTTTTGATTTTTTGTAAACTCTTATAATATTATTAGGGATTTTTGGTAATTTTTAGAAATTTTTAGGTTAAAATTTTAATTTAGGTGGTTTTTAGGATTTTACGTGTACGCCTTTTTCGTCGTAGTTTAATCCGTCTTCATAACCGTCATTCTCTTCTAATCCCCTTTCTATTCTTCTTTTTCAAATATAATCACAAATTAATCCAAATCATTACACACATAACACACTAGCCTCCTTGAGAACGAACTCAATTGGGTCATTCACACACGGTTTTCCTAAATCGTCGTGCACGCTTGCCCTATTTTAGTTGCTTGTTTTTCCTAAAGCAAGTATCTAATTTTACAAAACATCATAGATCCTCACGAATGTGGTAAACGTCATTCTCAAATGAGGAGTGTTGATTAGGTAACTCCTCGAGAATGGGATTTTTGGTGGTCACATGAGTTGGTTCATCATCGAAAATAAGACGTTCCAACTCATTAAGTTCATCCTCGATTTTGGAAAGATCGACCTCACTCGTAGGTGGAAGTGAAGGCATAAGAGCTAGCTCTCGTTCAATGATTTCCTCAATCTCGGGATCAAACTCGTAATCATCGTACTTCACATATTTCTTCTTAGGAGAATCAAAAATAGCATGTGGATGTCGAAGTACGTGATCAAGCTCGGCAAAATCGCCATCGTCATCGTCAAAGAAAGAGTCGATGTGAGCACTCACAACCATGGACTTACAAGCACTAGGGCTATGCTTAGGTGACTTTTCTAAGACGAGAGGATCGATGTCGATAAACCCTTTAGCCTCAACGGGTGTTGGGCTAGGCAAAGGAGGCACTTCGATGGAGTTAGAAGTTGAAGCCTCAAAGACGTGGTCCTTCGAAGGTGGTGAAGACGAATCCATTTTGGTCATTGTCGTGATGGCATTAACGTCACCCTTCGGAATTGGTGTTTCACTTGTTTCGCTAAAAACATCCCAAAGTGAGTTTTCATCCATGTATTTACACATACCCTTTTGAATTAGGTACACGTATTCTTTATCATTAAAATCATCATCTTTAAAACCGTTTTTCTTAATTCTTTCAAAACATGCATCAAGCTTCATTCTTTCCGCTAAAGTGAACATTTTGAAATCATTAGAATTTGAATCATTAGGTTTTGAAACCTCGGTTTTTTCATTCTCATAAAATCCATGGGATTTTCTAGCGAAAAAGTCTATTTTCTCATCCCCATATCTCATAGTAAGTCTCCCCTCGTGAACGTCGATTACAGTTCTAGCCGTCGATAAGAATGGTCGGCCTAAAATAATGGGACATTTAGGGTCACACTCGTAATCGGATATAACGAAATCCGCGGGAAAAACAAACTTTCCAATCCTAACATAGACATCCTCGGCTATTCCAATTGGTATAAGCGGTGTACAATTTGCAAGCTCGATTGTCATGTTCGTGGGGGTAAGCGAAGGCAATCTCATGAATTTCCAAAGAGAATGAGGCATGAGATTGATGCTAGCACCTAAATCGGCAAGGGCTAAACATCCCTCAATCTCGGAAAAATCACAAGGTAGTAGAAATTGGCCCGAATCCTTTTCCTTTCTCGGCATACGCCTTTTGGGTTTTTTAAGAAGGATCGAAGCACAAGTTTCTTCAAGGGTTACTTTGGTAAGGTCGACAAAGCTCTCTTTTTGAACCGTGGATGGAATTTGAGGTACACGAGGGTGTGCACTCTTTTCCTTGGTCACCACGTTCATCCCATCGACTTTAGAACAAGAAGACGTCTTAGAAGTCGAGGGTTTAGAGGGATAAACAACACAGAATCCTTCAAGGTTAGGGGTAAACACACGACCTTTCTCACGAGACGAGGCGGCTTTACATTGTTCTTTCGGATTAGCAACGGTGTCACTAGGTAACGAACTCGATGACGAACCCGAGGCTTTGTTCATTATGGCCGAAAACATCTTTTTTATGTCAATTTGCCCTTGCTCAATCTTCGTGTTTTGTAATTTCAAAGTATTTGTAAATTCGTTTTTCAAAGTACCAATTTCTCCCTCTAATCGTCTCATATTAGCCTTATTCGTTTTCATGTAATTTTGAAAATCGTTTGACGAACTATTTTGATTAGAATTAAAGTTCCCTTGGTTTTGATTGTTTCTTTGAAAATTTCCTTGATTACCACTTGAAAAATTGTTTCCTTGATTGTTATCTCTATTTTGCCAAGTTATATTACGACCTTGATTATAACCTCCTTGATTTTGATTCGAAAAATTTCCTTGTTGATTATTTCCATGAAAATTGTTTCGGTTTTGAAAATTGTTGCCTTGGTTATAATTTCCTTGTGGTGATGGACCGGCGTTATTTTGATTAGAAAAATTGTTGTTTAACGCACTCACATTTGACGTTTGGCCATCCGTAGCCGCACACTCGTAATAATTATGAGGTCCACCACAAAACGTACACGAAACCTCAACCGCTTTCACCGTAGCGGGAGCGTCTTTCTTTTGCATCTCAATGAGATAAGACGTGAACACATTCGTAAGCTTGTCGACTTTTGCATCAACTCTCTCAATGTCGCGATTAGAATTACTAACATTGGCGACATTGGCAACACTCGGTGCATTGCGGAGTTGGTAAACCTTGGATCGGTTCTCGATAATTATCAAAGCTTCTCTCGGAGTCTTACACAAAAAGTTGCCACCGGCGGCGGAATTCAACGAGTCTTGTTCGTGAAAATTAAGACCGTTGTAAAACGTATCGATTTGGTGCAACTCGGAAAAACCATGGTGAGGACATTGCCTAAGCAATTCCTTAAAGCGATCCCACGCGTCTCTAAAAGATTCATTCGGTTTTTGCTCAAATTTCGTAATTTCATTCTTGAAAAACGTTGTCTTAGACGGTGGGAAAAAATAATTAACGAACTTGGAAACGAGATCCTTCCACGTAGTTATCGAATTAGGTGGCTCTTTCTCGTACCAATCCTTGGCGGCACCATCGAGCGAGTATGGAAAAAGCATAAGCTTGACGACATCGGTTTCGACGTTCTTAAACTTGCTCGTGGCTAAAAGACGATCAAAATTCCGAATATGGTCGTGAGGATTATCGGCTTCACGACCTCGAAACTTCGTAGCTTGGATCAACGAAAGCATTCCGCTCTTGATCTCAAAATTCTCCGCCTCGATAGCGGGAATTACGATCGCGTCTCCATAACCCTCGGTGGGCGCTTGGAGCAATTCCATCATAGAACGATTGTCGGCCATCTCCTCTACGGTTTCTTCAACAACGATATTAGGAACGTCGATTTCTAATTCTCGTCTACGTCGTCGATTCCTTCGATTACGATTGCGTCGATTCAAAGCTTCGCTAGAATTGGAATAGTCCTTCGATCGAGTGCGCATGCACTAAGCGTAGAATGGGTGGTAGCAAAGAAGATTCTTTTTGTGGTTTTTCGATTTTTTCAATTTTTTTGGTTTTTGATTGTTTTTTTAATTTTTTTGGATTTTTGAATGTATTACGTAGATACAAATCTACAAATCTCCCCTCGAATCGACTTTCTCGATTAAAGGAGCCTCAAAGAATGAAAACGATCACGTGGAGTGAACGTTCTCGATGACTTTAGAACGTTGGTGGAACACCAAAACGTCCAGGAGGGTTTAATCTTGAAAACACAAGCAAATATAATATACGTAGATAATACTTGGGCGGCAAACCCTCGATTAGCCCTCTTTCTCAAAACACGCACAACCAAGCGGAGGAAACGAGGCGGCGCGAAGCACTTAAGAGCCTTTTTCCTTTAGGTCGTGAAATACAACCGCCTTATACCCACCTTATAGTTTGTGTCAATTGAAATTAAGCCTCACGAAAGTATTTATCTATTTTGCCTTTAAACTTTTGCTTTAGATTCGAATACAATGATCGAGTGATGAAATCCCGAATCAAGGTTGCGTTTTCATGCTTTTGGAGTACTTGTATATTTATTGTTCTTACGTAGATACAATATAGTAATAATATATTCACAAGAAAAAAACGAAAACCAATATATCTACAATATAGTAAAGATTGTTTTGTGTTTAATTTAGGAAAACTAAACACGATTTATTTGGATACTATAATATAATAGAGAAAAATAACAAAAATGAGTATGTACGATATTCACGCTTTCCAAAAAATGAAAAGCTAAAACGCACTACTCACACAAACACGATACTAATAATGGCAACACAAACACCTCCCCGGCAGCGGCGCCAAAAATTTGATGTTGAGTAAATCGTACACGTTTTAGGAAAAACGTATATGAGTGGCAAGTATTAAGTTGCACGCTTTAGGAAAAACGCGAAACCGAAAAAATTCCAAGTTCGTTCTCGAAGGAGGTGTGTGGATTAATGTGCCAAAATATAAAATAACAATGTTTGGATTAGTGACGTTTTTGGTTTAGAAAAGAAAAGGTAAAGACGAGTTACACTACGATTTAAACTACGACGATTTGACGTAAAACGCGAACGTGAATACGTAAAACGTGACAAAATTAAAAATTAAACCTAAAAATTAATTAAATGATTAAACTAAGTCCTAAATAATATAAATAAGAATAAAAATCCAACAAATATATTTTTAAACCTTTTATTAATTAAATATTCAATTTTTAATGCTAATTAAAGCCCAAAAATTAAATATAATTAACAAAATGCCCAAAATATTAATTTATTGAACTAATAACTAACTTATATTATTTAAAGACTAAAAACTATTTTTCCTAAATTTTAAAAACTATTTTACTATTTTTTTAATCACTAAAAACTATTTTTAAATTAAAATAATCATAAAAAATAATTAAATAATGACAAAATTAATCTAACAATTTTAAAAATCCTAAATTACCCTAATGAACAGTAGAAAATTGAAAAAGTTTGAAAAATGTAAAATTTTTCACTAAAAGACAAAACAGTTTAGTAATTAAACCCTAATTAACTTAAATTAATTATAAAAAATAATTAAAAAGTGAACAGTGACTAATTTTAAAACTAAAAATCTTAAATTAATATTCTAAATTTAAGAAAAATTTTAAAAGTGAAAAATATAAGTTTTCTACACTAAAAGACAAAATCAGAATAATTAAAAAGTAATTAAATTAGCTAAATAATCTAAAAATTACTTAATGAACAGTAACAAAAAATTAAAAATTACTGAAAATTCAAAAATAAAATAAGAAAAATAATGAAAAAGATTTGAACCCTTAACTCCTATTTAAAGTCACAAAAGACAAAAAAATAAGATTGTGAAAGTGACCTTTTTCTTGTTTCTGTCTTTTTGCTAAGCAGGGGAAACCAGTTAACTAGTAGGGGGAAGTAAGTTCCCACTGCTAGTGCAAATAAGCTGACAAAGAATTGAAAAGCTTAGGAAAGCTTTTCTTGAGCTTTTTCTTGGGCAATAAGGCAGCCCCACAACCAATTGGGTTGTGGGGAGTCAGTGACACAAGAAAATCAACAAGAATCAACACAGAATCACACACAAATGGGCTCAAAGTTTCTGATAAACAGAAAAAATGCCCTGGGGTCGTTTTGCTGGTGCAATTGGCACAATGGTGAGTTTTGGTTTACCAAATCTTCACAAATGCCCAACCCAATCACATACAAATGGTATAAAACCCTAGAATACCCTATTATCTAACAGCATGCAAAAAATGGTGGGCAAAATCAAGCTAGAAATAAGCAGATTTGATGAACTTACTGATTTTGGCTATATTACCAAGAAAATGACCATGCAAATGTTTGAATACTCCTATTTAACTTAAACCAAATACTGAATATACTTTAACTATCCTAATGGAGTGAGACCAAGCTGTTTTTACACCAAGAACTTGTCAAATTACTAGCCTATCAAGCAGATCCAAACACCCCCTTAAATGCAGAAACTTGAACTTTTACAAACTAAATGCTCTTAAATCATTACCAATCCTATTCCAAGCAATCAAAGCATGCATACAAATACTGAATAAGCATAAACAAACACCTATACTATCATTCAAGCAGCAATTCAATAAATCACATAAGCACATATAAAACTAAAAAAAAAGGCCAAGAGGGGTTCAAGCCTATAACCTGGCTGATGCCTTCCTTTTGGGGGGATTCTTAGAGCTTAGATGAGCTTATAAGGTGTAGAGAAACCCTGCTGAGGTTCAACAACAGAACCAGGGTCTAAATGTCTTCACAAAAAAACTGAAATGAAGTGAAACTCCTTCTTTCTTGTTTTCTTGTACCCTGCACATACACAAAGCAAACCAAGAGAGAGAACAAGTAGTATGAGCTACTGAAAAAGCTCTTGTCAAGAAGCTTTTCAGTAGCTTATGCTACAGTAAGTGTGAGTAAAAAATATATTGAAAACTGACTTTTTATAAATCCCTTGAAACCAATGACTGAAATTACTTTGATAACACTTAAAACTTTGAATCAAAACTTTTTAGTTCCACTTTCACTTCCCCAAAAAGCTTTATCCAAATTTTTAAAACAACTCTCACAAAAATCTTAAACTGAATTCTAAAACGTGGGCAATGTTTGAAACCTTTAGCTGAATGATGAAATAAGTTACACTAAGACAAGAAATTTAAAAGGAACTCAGAGTTTGCAAACTTTCAATCTTTTCATTTTCATTAATAGGATTAAAATTTTACAAAAAAATCTGGAACAAGGGCTCAAGCACATTCTGCTGGCTCCTTAAATACTAGTGGATAGAACATTCTAGTCTAAAAACCCTAGCTAACTGATTTTCCCTTTATGCCCTTGGAAGAAAATCGAATCTTGGTCAAAAAGATGTTGCCATGTGATCTTCTGGATGGACAGCTGTTGAGAATCAATCTCACACGTACATTGAAGCCTTTGGGTCCAAGTTTTGTTAAGGGACGTTGATCTTGTCTTCATATGGGGTTTTGTGTGAGAGTGACTTATGCAGGGGTGGTCGGGTGGGGTCCTTGGGTGAGTGTGATGGGGGTTTTTGTTGTGGGTTCAAGTGAGGTAAAGGGGAATTACCTTTCTGGAAAAATTGGGGTAAAACCCCTTTGATTTAAAGGGTAATTAGGATTTGGTTATTTTAGGGTTTATGGGAGGAGGGTGATTAAACAGTAGGGGTTAAATCCATTCTTTGGGTAATTAGATTTAAAAACTATGTTTCCCCCACTTCTGATTAATAAATATGTTTAATAAAAGAAAGGGTTCAAAAAGGAGTTGTGATAGGGTCGAAATAGGTTTGAACTGGTCTTTATCTTTCAAAAGTAACAAAACACCCCCCTTGACTCTCTTCTCTTTGATACATCCCAACAATCAGCTACAAACTCTTTTTCCCTTTGAAATAACTTTCCAAGACTTGTCAAAAATGGCACATGATATTTGCAAACTTTAGTAAAGGATCATAAATGCAAATAATGCATTCTTCAAGGGCTTCCATGTATAATCTTGACATATTAGGGACCCACATGCAATAAATGAGAATTGCAAGGGTATAATATGACAAGTCTTCCAAAGTAGAGGGACCAAAGTTGCCAAATCTTCAAACTTCAAGGACTTGATAGGAAAATCATGATTCGGGTCCGGTTCTTTGTGCGGCTTCGTTTCCCGTGTTCGTATTTGCTTGATTCCTTTGATCTTTTGGTGAATTCACGATATCCGTACCTAAAATACACAATGAACAAACACAGGCATATTTTTGGGTATTTTGACGATATTTTAAGCGTTTTAAGCCCGATTTGGACGATGAGACTATGTATAAATACAGTCTCATCAGGCTCATTCTTATTTCCACCAAGATAGGGAAACCTTTAGATCTAGACTCATTTAAGATCTCTATGTGCTCAGAACCATGGGGGCGACTAGTATTGCACGTGTTATGATTGAGGTTAGTGCGGAGAAAGAACTTAAAAGGGAGGTTGTGATGGGAGTTCCAAACACTAATGGGAAGAGATGTTTAAAAGCTAGAATGAGTTTTGAGTATGAATGGACTCCTCCATTGTGCTCGAATTGTCACTTGTTTGGTCACACTTTGGATACTTGTGTTGGGAATAAATATAAGTACATTAGTTACCCCTGCTAGTTGGTCATTGGTTCCCCTGCTAGAGTAAGTTCCCCCTGCTAAATAACAAAGGCAGGGGAATTGGTTCCCCTGCTGAAGTCAAAGGCCCTGCCGCTAGATATAAACTTGGAATAGATTATTACGCGTTTCTGTTACTACTCTGAGGTACTTTCCAAGTTTGTTAGTAGTAATATTGTACGTGAGTCCTTGTGCTATAAAAGGACTCACTAGGTCATCATGCAAAGTGTGTCTTTCTCTATTGTCTTTCATTTCATACTTTAAGGTTTTTGTAACCCTAATACCATTATTGCGTATTCGTATATCTTTGATATATAAAAGTTTAACGTTTGCTTTAATCATTTGTTCTTGTGCTAAACACTACATTCTGCATCTTGTTTAGTTACTTTGTGTTGCAAAGTTTCTCTAGTGTTATATTTATTTTATTCTTTCTATCACAACCCTCAAACAAGCTATAAAGGTTTAAGATCTGAGTTTGGGATCAACAAGTGGTATCAGAGCTTGTTTAGAAACTTTGACTAAAACAAGAACAAAACCCTCATTGCAACCATGTCTTCAAACTCTTCCTCAAACAACAACAACCACAACAACCTCAAACTACCCATGCTAGATCCTGAAAACATTGAATTATGGGAATTCAGAATCCAACAATACCTCAATATGGAACATTATTTTCTCTGGGAGATCATAGAGTTTGGTGATCAATTCCCCAAAAAAACGACAGTTGAAGACGGTGGTAACGGAGAAGATAAAGCTGAAAGCTCCAAAGGTGAAGCCAAGAAGAAATCTGCTGCTCTTTATGACAAGGAAATACTGGCCAGAAGGCATGATGTCAGAGCTCACAGTTCTTTACTGTTGGCCCTACCAGATAGACATCAGCTAAGATTCAGAAAGTACAAAACAGCTAAGGAACTCTGGGAAGCAATAGGAAAAACCTTTGGAGGAAATGAAGCCACAGAGAAGAAGAAGAAGAATCAAATGCTTGATCAATTTGCTTCTTTCAAAGCAATTGGTGATGAAGCAATTGGAGCTATTTACAATAGGCTTCAAGATATGGTGGCTCAGTTGGAGTTCTTTGAAATTGAAGTGACTAGAGAACATGTGAATACCAGGTTTCTTAACAGCCTTAAGAAAGAATGGTTTGTCTACAAAGCTATTTGGCAGAATAAGGATGACTTAGATAACAAGAACATTGATGACATATAAAATAACTTGAATGTTTTTGAACATGTTGTCAATGAGATGAAGTCAAAAGGAAAAATCCCTACCAATTCAAGTGGATCTACTGATTCCCCTACTAACATGGCTTTCATATCTCAAAGAAGTGGAATCTCCAAAGGCAGTGGAATCAAAGTTGGCCCTGCCACTCATTCCCCTGCTACCAGGTCTGGATCATCTTATGATGAAGAAAGGCCTGCAACATTTAGTCTTGACACTGCTTGTGCTTTTATAGCATCCCAAGGGCCACAAGGATCTACTTTGTTATGCGAAGATCTGAGTCAAATCAGTAAGCAAGGACTAGAGGGGATGGACATCAAATGGAACATGGCTCTGCTTAGTATGAGAGCTAACAGGTTTTACAAGAAGTATGGTAAGAAGATCTCCATCAATCCCTCCGATGTAGCTAGGTTTGACAAAAAAAAGTTTGAATGCTACAACTGTGGCAAGAAAGGTCACTTTGCTAGGGAATGCAGAGGACCTGAGACTGGGAACAGCTATACGAAGGAAACCAGAGATGATGATTCTGGTGCTAAGGCTATGGTAGCCATGCAGGGGATAGATGGAGCAGGTGGATGGGATTGGAGTGCCCTGACAGAGAGTGTTGAAAGAAATCAAGCATTGGTTTTTGAGGAAAAAGAGGAAGATTTTGCTCTCATGGCCATGTCAAGCTCCAGCTCAGACAATGAGGTATATGATGATTCATATTATACTAAAGCTTGTAGGAAAAATACTGAGTCATTGAATGATCAAATAAGAAAGATAAAAGTTGATTATATTAATTGTGACAATGACCTTGATAATTACAAACGTTCTTTAAAACAGCTAGAATCTACCATAAGAGAGTATAAACAAAGAGAAAGTGATTATAGAGATCACATTGTGATTCTAGAGAGAAATGCTAAAGAAAATAATGATTCCATTAAAAAGTTGACTGTTGAACTTGAAGTTTTTAAATCTAATAAAAAGATAGATGATGAAACTGTTGAAAATTTTGGAAAAGCTTCTAAAGATTTAACTAAAGCAGTTGAAGTTGGACAATCTCCTAGGGACAAACCAGGTTTTGGTGTTAAAAATGAGCATGCTACCATACCACCACCTCCTGCCAATATTCATGCACCTTTTCCTAGAAAAGACTTGTCTTGGACTGGTCTCTCTTATTTCCAAAAACAGGAAGATATTGAATTTGACTTGAGTGCTTACATACCTAATAGTCTTGAAACAGAAGAGCCACTAGTGAAAACTAGTATTGTTAGGGACTTTGAAAAGGAACAGATTGCTTTAAAACAATGGAAAATTGATAACCCTGTTCTCTTTTCAAGAGAAGGACTTTTTGGTAGTGATTCTAGTTCTAAGAGTAGTTCACCCAAATCTAAAATAGGTTCAAAGTCCTCTAAGTCTACCGTTAAATATGCTGGTATGTATAGGTCTGTCAGAGGTAATCAGAGAAATTGGAATGACCAAAAGTCTCACCAATTAGGAGAGGACTTTATGATAAATACCAAACCTTGTTTCACATGTGGCAGTTTTGATCACACTTATCAAGAATGTCAGGCACCAATGGAAGTTGTGGCTGCAAATCCTTTAAAGAATATGCAACCTAAAGCCATTCTTCTAAATGTAGGGGGAAAATCCTGTTCCCCTGCCAAGTATGTTTCCCTGCTTTGAGAAACAGGGTTTCTGACAAATATGTTGTTCCTGCTCTAAGAAAGGTGAATGATGCATATCCCAAGACCAGCTCTGTCATGACCAACCCAGCACCTCATAATGCATATACGTCTGTCTCTATACCTTACCAACACATCAATAGAGGCCAAAACAAAAGGTGGGTTCCCTCTGCTAAACATAGGGATTCCCCTGCTAAATCTAGGGTATCCCATGCTAGCAAAATTTTGCCCTCTAGGAACATGGGCAGATGCGGAAAAGCTGTGAAAGCCTCAGCTCGTTGGGTTTGGGTACCCAAAAGGGGTGCTCAGTCTAATGGTGTATCTCTAGTTTTTGATAAGCTATCCTATATTGATACACGAGGTAGATCCAAGTCTGTAATGGCTTGGGTCCCCAAGAAAAACTAATTTGTTTTTCTTTTTGTAGGTGACAAAGAAGACCAGGGATGATAAAGCATATTGGGATAGTGGATGCTCAAGGAGCATGACTGGACAAAAATCCTATCTGTCTAACTTTGTTCCCCTGCATGACAATGATGGTGTTTCTTTTGGAGATACGCATGGAACAATCACAAGAAAAGGAACTATTGTCACCAATGGGATGACTTTTGACAATGTTTACTTGGTGAAAGAGCTCAAGTACAATCTCTTCAATGTGTCACAGATGACTGATAACAAGAATTTTGTCTTGTTTACAGATACTGAATGTCTGGTATTAGGAAAGGAGTTTGTCTTACCACCAAACACTCCTATTGTCCTCAGAACACCAAGACAAAAGAACATGTACACAATTGATCTCAAGGACATCTCTCTTCAAGACAATGAAACCTGTTTCATTTCCAAAGCCTCAGTTGATGAGTGTAAGAAATGGCATAGAAGACTTGGACATCTTAATTTTAAGAACATGAACAAACTGGTAAAATATAATTTGGTTCATGGTCTTCCTTCCAAGTCCTTTGCCAATGAGCATACTTGTGCTGCTTGTTTGAAAGGGAAGCAACATAGAGCATCTTGCAAATAAAAAACAAGTATGTCCACTACCAAGCCATTGGAACTACTGCATATGGATCTTTTTGGTCCTACTTCTGTGACAAGCATAATGAAGAAATTGTACTGCCTAGTGATTACTGATGATTTTTCAAGGTTCACATGGACATTCTTTCTGTTTGAAAAGAGTGACACAACTGATGTACTCATTGGGTTCATCAATCAGATTGAACTATCAAAAAGCATGAGGGTAGTGACCATGAGATCAGACAATGGTGGTGAATTCAGAAACCAGAAACTGGACACTTTCTGCATAAACAAAGGAATCAAGAGGGAATTTAGTATTGCAAGAACACCTCAACAGAATGGAGTTACAGAGAGAAGGAATAGGACACTCATTGAAGCAGCAAGGACTATGTTGTCTGATTCCAAACTTCCAGTTATCTTTTGGGCTAAGGCTGTATCTATTGCTTGTTATGTCCAAAACAGGGCCTTGGTGGTTAAGGCACACAACAAGACTCCTTACCAGCTGTTCAATGGAAGACCTCCTTTAATTGACTTCTTTAGACGATTTGGATGTCATGTGATCATTTTGAACACAATTGACCATCTAGGCAAGTTCAATTAAAAGGGGGATGATGGGTATTATGTTGGTTATTCATTAAACAGCAAGGGATATAGGGTCTTCAACAAGAAGACAAGCAAAATAACAGAAAGTCTTCATGTAGATTTTCTTGAAGACAAGCCTAAAGATGTTCAGACAGGTCCTGATTGGTTCTTTGATATTGAGGTTCTTTCAAAATCTATGAATTATGTACATGTTGCATTACAGAACACTAACATTTCAGGTACTCAAGAACCAACTGGTGTGGAGAAGCCATCATTGAGGTACATGAATATACCCTCAATATTTCCCATTGAAGCTGTTTTAAAAACAGGTAAAGAAGATGATACCTATCAAAGGAAAGAACAGACAATCTCTTCCCTTCTAAGTCAACCTTTGAAAGTAGTGGAATGGCTAAAAGCAATGGAATCCAGGACTCCCCTTCTAGATCAATTGCTTCCCTTGCTACAAAGGGTCCAGCTGTCAATGACAATAATGATGAAGGAAGAGAATCCCCACTCATTTCCTCATCTCCACCCATATCTGATGTTCCTCTCATATCCAGCAGTGGAAGCAAAATAATTAAGAGTGGTGGTCTAAGTTATTCAGAGTTGCATTCAGCTCATCAGCACCCATCTCTATGTCATGTTGTATCATTTGGAAGCTCTTTTGAGGAGTTATTTCCCAATAAATATAGCCCCATTAATTCTGACTTGGAAGAGGATGAAACAGAAGTAATCATGAGTATGCAGCCCACATACAGAATCAATAAGGATCACCCTCTATCATAAATCATTGGTGATCCTGAAGCCCCTAGACATATAAGGTATACAGCAAAGGAGCACAGCTTCATTGCAAACATCACCATGAAGTTTAATCATGACAACATGCAATGTTGTCTGTTTACTGCATTTTTGTCACAAGAAGAGCCAAAGAAGATTTTTCAGGCTTTAAATGATCCAAGTTGGGTTGAAGCTATGCAAGAGGAGCTCTTACAGTTTGACATTCAAGAGGTTTGGATTCTGGTAGATTGTCCAAAATGGGCAAGGCCTATTGGGACAAAGTGGGTGCTCAGGAACAAAAAGGATGAGAGGGGTATAGTAGTCAGGAACAAATCAAGACTGGTGGCACAGGGATATACACAGGAAGAAGGCATTGATTATGAGGAAGTCTTTGCTCCAGTGGCCAGGATTGAAGCCATTAGATTATTTCTTGCTTATGCTTCATTTATGGACTTCACAGTGTTCCAAATGGATGTTAAGAGTGCCTTTTTATATGGCACCATTGATGAAGAAGTCTATGTTATGCAACCTTCAGGGTTTGAAGACCCTGAACATCCAGACAAGGTATACAAGGTGAAAAAGGCTATGTATGGACTTCACCAAGCTCCCAGGGCCTGGTATGGAACTCTTTCTAAATATCTGTTGGATAATGGCTTCAACAGGGGGGAAATTAGCCAGACCCTGTTTATCAAGAAACAAAAGGGTGACCTTCTTTTGGTATAAGCCTATGTTGATGATATCATCTTTGGATCCACAAACTCTATGCTTAGCAAAGAGTTTGCCAAGCTTGTGCATGACAAATTCCAAATGAGTGCCATGGGTGAGTTAAACTTCTTTTTGGGGTTACAAGTTCAACAGAGGAAAGATGGAATATTTATCTCACAAGACAAATATGTGGCTGAAATTGTGAAGAAGTTTGACATGTCTGAAGGAAAGAAGGTTTCTACACCAATGGAAAAGGATCATCCATTTGGCAAAGATGGTCCTGGAAAGCTTATTGATGTCAGGAATTACAGGTTTATGATTGGATCGCTCATGTACCTTACAGCTTGAAGACCTGACATCATGTTTGCAGTCTGCTTATGTGCAAGATATCAGGTGGCACCAACAGAGTGTCATCTATTTGTTGTGAAGAGAATTTTTAGGTATCTAAAGTGTCATCCAACTTTAGGACTTTGGTATAACAAGGAGTCACCATTTGAGCTGATATCCTACTCAGATAGCGATTATGCTGGTGACAATAATGATAGGAAGTCTACAACAGGTGGATGCTAATTTTTGGGGAGCAGGCTTATATCTTGGAAATGTAAGAAGCAGACTATTATGGCCACATCAACAACTGAAGCTGAGTATGTATCAGCTACTGCATGCTATGGTCAAGTTCTTTGGGTTCAGAATCAGCTGCTTGATTATGGGTATAATTTTCTTAAAACCAACATATTTATTGACAACAACAACACCATTTGCATTATTAAGAATCCTGTTTTTCATAGCAAGACTAAACATATTGAAATAAGACATCATTTTATTAGAGATTGTTTTGAAAAAGGACTAATTGTCCCTGAGAAAATTGATACAGAACTTAATGTTGCTGATCTTTTGACAAAAGCTTTTGAAGTGGGGAGGTTTCACCTGGTTGCAGGTATTGGAATGGTTTCTCCCAAAAAATTGATGTCTATTGTGTCTTGTATATCCAGGGTTTCTTTATTGTTGTTGTTGTATAAATGTTAGTCAATTTTTCCATCATTTTTCATTCCACTACTTTTGAACAAAGATTCCCTTGCTGGGGTTCATTCCCCTGCTTAAAGAGTTTTTCTCTTAAGCTGGGTTTGTTCTTTTTAAAAGTGGTTATATGTGGTTTTAGACTAACAATGCAGAGATCCAAATGGTGCATACTACACTCATGGGTGAATCAGGTATATGCTTTATGTTTTAGGGGAGGTTAGGTCACACCTTTAGGACTTAGGGTATCCTTAGGATACTCATATATGATTCTAGATCATATCCATTGGTGAGTAAGGGTTCAGAATGATGAAGACTTGCTGCAAAGCTTGTCTGAATTCTGAAACCTTGAGGCACTGTAATGTGTACTTGTACTTCTTTATTAAAACAGATTGCTGTCTAGATTCAGATGTTTGGTACACATTGCCAAGACTAACTGACCATAGGTAAGGGAAAAGGTAGGGATGGTGACTAGGGTATGCTTATTTTCTTGGGTTGACCAGGTGCAGGGTGACTTATGTGTTAACATTTTATGTTTAGACCATTGCTGAATGGAGGACTCTTGAGTTTCTGTGTATCTACCTTGTGCATACAAGGGTGTGCATTAGAGCAGAGCTATTTAGCATTGGTCTCTCCATGATTAGTCTAATACCCCTAGGAAAGTTTCCCCTGCTTTCACCTTTTGATTCTTCTGCTTAATCAACATTCCCCTGTTTGACCGTTGACCGACAATACCGTTACCCTGCTTATAGCCGTTGGGCCTGCTTGCTGAAATTTTGGTTAGGGAATATTTTATTCTTTTCAAAATATATTTAAGGCGCTTTCTTTGCTGATTGGTAATCTTTTCTTTATTATTTCAAATAAATTACTTTTTTTATCAAGATTTATCTTTGATATTTTTGCAATTTGAAAATTCGTTCCAATCACAGCTCTTTAATTCGCCTATAAAAACTTAATTCCCTTCACCAGCAGGTCCATCTCTCTCCTTCGATCAAATCCCACCTAACTCTCACCATTATAAACCTTCAAACATTTTTAAATTTATTATATCTCTCAAAATTGATGCTAATCATAATCAAATTGCTTTATTACATGATGAACTAGCAGAATTCGTTGATGCTGTGGTTTTTCTAAAATAATCATATTTTAGAGTGGCTCTTTTCATCAACCCTAGGATTTACACCTCACACATTCAGCAGTTTTGGTCTAAATCTATGACAAAAACAGTGAATGGAGAGGTAATAATTCAAAGCACAGTAGATGGTCATCCCAAAGTGATTACACTTTCCTCCATTAGAGACAAGCTTATTCTAGATGATGAGGATGGGATAACCAACCTACCTGAGGCTGACATATTTGAGGGTCTTGTTAAATTAGGGTATACTCCTTCTGATGATCAAAAATGTAAGTTTGCTAAAGGTCAGTTTGCCCCACATTGGAAATATTTGATTCATACAATTTTATAGTGTTTGTCACCTAAAACCAATGCTTTTAATGAATTTGGTAGTGAAGTTGCCTCTGCCTTGATTTGCTTAGCAACATGGAGGAAGTACTGTTTTTCTTAAATGATTTTCAAAGGAATGGTTAAAAATGTTACAAGCAATTCCAAATTTTGTATGTACCCAAGGTTTACAGAACTTTTGCTGAATATGAGTGAACATGGTCCTATCACACACAAAAACTACTTTTCAGCAACCAAGCATACTACCAATCTGTTTACCACACTTCTTGCACCATCTCTACAATTTTCTGGCAGGGCTATCCCACTCACTTCAATCATGATGAAACAAATCAGACAGGAAGAAGCCAAGACAAAAACAGCCACACACAAACCTTCTGATTCCCCTGCCAAGAAACTACCCCCTGCCAGTACTCTACCCCCTGCTGATCCAAAACATGAAAGAAGAACTAAATCTAGGCTTGCCAGGTCTTCCTTGCCTGGTGAATCTTCACAAGTAGCAGAGAGGAGAGCCTCCAAAAGGTTGGAGCACACTGAGGGTTTGGCTGCCACTACTGTTTCATCCTCAAGGGGTGAGCAGGATAGTGACACCATCAGTAAGTCCTCTCCCTCACTCAATGATACCCAAAAAGGGGAGAAATTCCTTTCTAGGGTTGAGAGCAGCATGCAACCAATGACCATTTTGGAATTGACGAATATGTGCATGAGCATGAAAAAGCAGAATGCACAACTTGTACAAACTGTCAAAAAGCAAGGTCTGGTTATCAATAATTTGGAAAACAGACTTGCTACACTTGAGGGGAGGAGAAATCCCAAGCTTATCATATCTACAGATGAGGATGCTTCCAAAGGGGAGGAAGTTCCTAATATAGAAGAATCTACTTAATGGTATGAATATCTTGGTGGCCAGGGTTTAGAACAAGAAAAGACATCCAGTGCTGAGAAAGGGATTGAGAAAGGAAGTGCTGAGAACAGGTTGCTCTGAGAATGCAACAAGAGGAGATTGATATGCAGGATCAGAGAATGTAAAAGATAAGGCCCAAAGAGATGCTTAAGCAAATTGAAATCATGCATAGAGAATTAGATGACAGGGTGCCTCATGTTCAAGAGTTTCTAAATCAATAGGAAAAGGAGTTGGTGAATGCTCCTTTGGAAGACAGGTCTGAACTGATTTGTCTTGTTTACAAGTATCAAAATGAATATCTGGAAAGAAGGGCAAATCAAATCCAAAAAAGAAAAATATTTAAAGTCTGAGAAGGGGAGGCTTGCACACTACAAAGTTTTACTCAAAAGACATAAGAAGTGGAAGGATGGTGATTTCACAGATATGACTTTTGGGGATATAGAGAAGGCAGTCAGACAAGTTTTAAGATAATTAAATGTGGAAGACTTCATGACTATCAATTCTCCTGAGGAAGCTGAGTATCTCAGGAAGCAAAATGAAGTATTACAGAAAGCTAGGGAATCCAGAAAAAGAAAGGCTGAAGGAATAACATTGGAAACTACACAAGTAGGTGCATCATCCCAAGCAGGTGCATCATCACAGGCAGGGGTATCACATCAAGCAGGTGAAAGTTTTCCAGCAATTGAGAGATATGTACTCAATGCACAAAGGGCGGCCAAAAGAATCAAGAGGATGGAAAAAGTTGGCATAGTTACTAAGGAGTCTCAACGTCCCTCGAATGAAGAAATTAATAAACAGCTAATTATGTAGGAAAATGATGAAATCTCACCTGGTGAGCTTGGAAAGAAATTTGCCATAGTGGAATATGCTGTTTATGAAGACATGGGAAGGACTTGGTGGAAGCTTACAAGAGCTGACAATACAGCACATACATTTCTAAGCCTAGATGTCATGTTTCAAACCTTGGATAGTGAGGACTTAGAAGATCTGTGGAAGATTTTGAAGAAGACCTTTGCTGCAAATCCTCCTACTATGGATGGTGTAGAAAAGGATTGGGTGATATGGGAGTGCATGTGTAGGATGTATGAGCATGAATTGTTTGATC
Source organism: Glebionis coronaria (assembly GCA_025667525.1). NCBI lineage: Eukaryota > Viridiplantae > Streptophyta > Magnoliopsida > Asterales > Asteraceae > Glebionis > Glebionis coronaria. The sequence goes on from CM046878.1 coordinate 318,380,308, forward strand.
CTATATTTGATGCACTAAATGGAGGAAATCTGTTGTATTGGAAGCTGTTTACCAGTTATGGGGTCTATGAGATAGTGATGGAAGGGGTAAGTGTTTACTTGATCAATCATCGTTACTATCCTTTCAATCAGGAGACCTTGAAGAAATTAGCACATGCTGACTTGATTGTAGATGCTAAAGCACCTGTAGCTTATGATCTGGTAAGGATGATGCATAGTCAGCTTTTGCCAGAAACTTTGTAAGCACCCTCATCAGCTAGTATTTATTCAGAAACTTGTGTTTAGAAGAAAGAACAAGTTTAGGGGAGGATTGTTGGGAATAAATATAAGTACATTAGTTACCCCTGCTAGTTGGTCATTGGTTCCCGTGCTAGAGTAAGTTCCCCCTACTAAATAACAAAGGTAGGGGAATTGCTTCCCCTGCTGAAGTCAAAGGCCCTGCCGCTAGAGATAAACTTGGAATAGATTATTACGCGTTTTTGTTACTACTCCGAGATACTTTCCAAGTTTGTTAGTAGTAATCTTGTACGTGAGTCCTTCGTGCTATAAAAGGACTCACTAGGTCATCATGCAAAGTGTGTCTTTCTCTATTGTCTTTCATTTCATACTTTAAGGTTTTTGTAACCCTAATACCATTATTGGGTATTCGTATATCTTTGATATATTAAAGTTTAACATTTGCTTTAATCAGATGTTCTTGTGCTAAACACTACATTCCGCATCTTGTTTAGTTACTTTGTGTTGCAAAGTTTCTCTAGTGTTAGATTGATTTTATTCTTTCTATCACAACCCTTAAACAAGCTATAAAGGTTTAAGATCTGAGTTTGGGATCAACAACTTGCCCTAAACAAGTCAAGGTTGAAGAGCCACTGAAACGTAGTAGTCAACCTAAAGGGGACGGATTCAAGGTTGTAAGTGGCAGAAGACGTAATGGAAAGAATAAATGGGATGTTTCTAAGCAAAAAAACGTTTGAGTATAGGCCTAAACCTCCTGTTAAGGCTGATACATTGATGAAGGGAGTGAGTACTCACAACCCTTTTGCTTTATTGAATATAAGTGAGTCTAATATTACGGAGATGGGCGAATCAAGTGGGACAAGGATTAATGATACAACTACGATTCATGGGGAAGATTCTGAGAGTGAAGTTGAAGAAATTTTTACGGAAGAAAATCCTAATTTAAAGGGGGCAAGCACTCCCTCAAATTTGGTTTCCCATGTTTACTGTTGGTTGCTGGAATATAAGGGGCTTGAACCGTGTCCCAAAACAATCAAAGGTTCGGCAAGTTGTGGAGGAAAATAACCTGAGTGTCTGTGCTATATTAGAGTCGCACGTTGATATATCTAATTTATCTCAAGTTTGCTCTAAAGTGTTTATGTTGTGGGACTGGACTTCGAATGCGAACCTTTGCTCTAAAGGGTGTCGTATTCTTGTTGGGTGGAATAAGGAGGAGATGGACCTGCTTGTTGTCAGTCAAACGGCTCAAGCTGTGGATGTGAAAATCAGGCATAAGAGTACTAATAAAACATTCTTCTGTTCTTATATTTATGCAGATAACAAAGCTTCTGGTAGACGGCAGTTATGGGACGAACTTTATCTTCATAAATATGTCACTAGAGGGCAGCCATAGGTGTTGTTGGGTGATTTCAGTGTGGCGCTCAATATTGAAGATGTCTTTTTTGGATCGTCTTCAATGAATGCGGCCATGTGTGAATTTAAAGATTGTGTTTCTCAAATTGAGGTGGAGCATATTAATGCCTCGGGCCTTCGTTTTACGTGGAATCAGAAACCACAAGGTGGTTAGGGTATTTTGAAAAAGCTTGATCGATGTATGGGCAATGTTGAATTTATTGATGCATACCCTAGTGCCCATGAAATATTTCAGCCTTATAGAATATCAGATCATGCTCCTATTGTTCTTCGCATTCCAGCTGATGTGCGGTCAAGAATTAGACCGTTTAAATTTTTTAACCTGCTGACATCGAACAGTAAATTTAAACAGGGGTTGCAGACCAGTGGGGTAATCCGGTGCAGGGTCATAATATGTTCCAAGTGGTGACTAAGGTGAAAGCTTTGAATAAGCCTTTTCGTAAATTGTTGTATGAGCACGGTAACTTTCATGATCGTTTTATGAGATTACGTGTAGAAGTTGATGCAGCTCAAAAAGATCTCGATTTAAATCCTTCTGATCTTAATTTACGTGAGGAGGTAGCCATTTATGTTCAAGCGTTTAATGAGACTGTTATTGATGAGTAGAACTTTTTGAAGCAAAAAGCCAAGGTGGAGTGGTTAGCTGCGGGGGATACAAACTCAGCTTGTTTCCACAAAGTCGTTAAAGGTCGTAACCATCATAGCAGAATTAATTCCATTCAAGATGCAGCGAATGTTGAAGTTACTGGTAAGGATGTTCCTACTGTTTTTGTTAAGCATTATAAAAAAATTTTGGGGAGTTCGATGGAATGTACAAACTTTGATACAGTATGGTTAATTGAGAAGCGAGTTTCTGACCTGGCCTCTCTTGATATGGTTAGAGAGGTTACGATTCAGGAAATTAAAGCTGCTATGTTTGACATTGGTGATGATCGAGCCTCAGGACCGGATGGGTATACTTCTGCGTTCTTTAAAAAGAGCTGGGATATTATTGGCAATGATATTTGTAATGCGGTTCGTGACTTTTTCTCCAATGGACAACTCCTTAAGGAAATCAATCACACTTTTATAACTCTTATTCCTAAAGTGGTCACGCCTGTGAAAGTGAATGATTACCGTCCCATATCCTGCTGCAATGTTATATATAAATGCATTAGTAAAATCCTTACTAATCGTATTATTGAGGGTATCAAGGAGGTGGTTAGTGAAAATTAGTCCGCGTTTGTTCCGGGAAGACGTATTTCGGATAATATTCTAATTACTCAAGAACTCATTCATAATTATCATAGAAATAGAGGTCCTCCTAGGTGTGCCTTCAAAGTAGACATTCAAAAAGCTTATGATACGGATGATTGGCGTTTTCCGGAGAAAGCTCTTGTGATGTTTGGTTTTAACCCTCGTATGGTTAAATAGATTATGTCTTGTGTTACGTCAGCTTCGTTCTCTATATGTATCAATGGTATGAATCATGGATATTTTAAAGGAAAACGAGGTTTAAGACAAGGGGATCCATTATCCCCTTATTTGTTCACGTTGGTTATGGAGGTGCTCACGCTCATGCTTAAACACAATATTAAGAATTCTGATGGGTTTCGATTCCATCATAAGTGTGACAAGTTACAAATTATTAACGTATGTGATAGGTGTGTAAACACCCATCCCTTTTACCACTTAATTACAATAATAACCGAGCTAAAACGTGTATTTTATGTCTTTTATGTCAGAATTATGCGTGGTTTGTGTTTTTGTTGTGATTTTGGACGAAAAGGTGAAAAGTGGAGAAAACACGGGCATGTACGGGCTTTTATTGAAGAAAAAGATGAAAGACGAAGTCGAAAAGTCAAGAGTGCAAAAAGAACGGAAGTCCAAGACCAATTCTGAAGATCTATCAAAGAAAAAGTCGAAAGATGGAAGTTTACTTAAAGCCGAAGAACTCAAGTCTACTTTATTGAAGAATTAAAAGACGAGTTCAAAGAAATCCCGAGCCACAAGTCATTAGAGTCCAAGTTTAAAGAAGATTAGAAGAATAAAAGGACTAATGGTGCAATTAATGAAGATTAAAGGCTTAAGGACCTAATGACGCAATTAAAAAGAAAGGAAGGAGGGGAGGAAGCTTCCTAATCCTCCCCTATATATAGATTAGGCTAGTTAATTATTTTTCTTTGTTGGCTAAGTGTGACAATTAGTCTTCCACCATTTATTTACCTTGCACCTTTAAATTCATGTCATTTAAATACTTGTCAAACTTAAATACCTTGTCTTGCACCTTAAATTCCTTTAATTTCAAGTAAGTTTTCATTTAATTCTTGTCAATCTTTATTTTATCTTGTTAATCTCCTATCTACCTTTCTTAATCTTTGATTTGTATGTTTATTTTTGTGTTCATGTTCATGTTCTTATTTTGATCAAAGTGGGTTTTAATTATTATGGTTAGATTTGTTAGTTTTATTGATATAGATTGTTTGTTTATGATTATTTGTTGTTTTGTTATTAGTTTGGTTAAATCTTTTGTTTGATTTTGGTTAATTTGTGGTTAGATTTGTGTTACTGTAATTCCCTGTTCTTCGGGGGTGTTTGTTTCTGTTACTGTGATTCCCAGGAAAGTTCCAGATCAACTCTTTGTTCACAAGGAAAACTTTCGAACCAAGATTTCTTGTTCATTCGGAAGAGTTCCGAATAAGACTTCCGAATCAAGGCTTTGAGCTTCATTCGGAACATTCAAAAGTTCCGAACCAAAAGTTCCGAACCAAGAAGTTCCGAACGAAGGCTTGGGATTAAGAAGTTCTGGATCAAGGAAAACTTCCGAATCAGGAAGTTCTGGATCAAAAGTTCTGAACCAGAGGGTGTTCATTCGGAAGAGTTCCGAATCAATACTTCTTGATTCACTCGGAAGAGTTCCGGATCAAGATCTTCCGAACCAAAGTTCCGAGTCAAGGATTTGGCATAAGAAGTTTCGAACCAGGAGGGTTCATTCGGAAGATTTCCGGATCAACTCCAAAGTTCCGACTCAAGAACTTCCGAATCAAGGTTTAATCAGAAACTTCCGAACCAAGTTTTTGTTCCAGTTGAGTTCCGAATCAGCAGAAGTTCCGAACAAAGGATTTATTCCGGATAAGTGACATATTCAGGATAATTGTTCCGGATCAAGGATTTTGGTAATATTTCGAGCGAAGAAGAATTATTTCGAACGAAGGTGACATTCCTAATGAGTGATTGTTCCGAACGAAGGATTATTCCGAATGAGCTGTATTCAGGTTCTTTTTAGTTTCTATTTTTAATTTTTAATTTCAAGCTTTATTTTTCCCGCCTTTTATTTAGTTGCACTTTAAGTTTACTTGCCTTAAATTTATTTTAGCCTTGCCTTAGTTTAAGTTTTAGTTGCATTTTAAGTTTGCCTTAGATAGTTTTAAGTTTGCGTCATTTACGTTTAGTGCCTTTTAATTCTCGTCACGCTTTTAAATACTAGCACTTACTTTAAATTAGTTTTAGATTTACTTTAATTGCACTTTTACATTAAAGTTTCGCACTTTTATTTTAAAAACAACCAAAATATTCTTTTTCACCAAAAACAATAGAGTCAAACTTTAAGCCGGAAATCAATTCGTTAAGATACCGAGAACTTAACTTCCTTAACATACAAAACCTCAATATTAAAATGGCGCCACTGCCGGCTCTTTTTCCCCCTTCTGAGGACGAGGTTTTGCTTCTTCGCGGATCTTCTTCACACTCTGCTGAGCCTGAGTGCTATTTTCCCCTAATGGAAAAGGTGTTCGACCCCGGTATCAATATTCTACAGCCATCTCAGTATCCACCTTATGAAATAAAAGGAAAACTCTTTGGAATTATTGGAAATCTTCTTGCACCACTTCACCCTTGCTTCCACCGTGCTCCATCCCTTCTTAAGGGAACCTTGCCACTTCTTTGGCTTGCCTTGTTCGCCTTAAGCTTGTGCTATTTGATGGACGAAAACTATGTCTTCGATCCTGGTGGATATGTTTCATGCTTCTTCCTCTGCTAATCAAGGTCGAGTCAGGCTCACGACTCGGTAATCAAAAACCAAGCGCTTCTTGGGAGGCAACCCATGCATCTATCTTTTCGCTTTCTTTATCCTAAGTGTAGGGGAGACCCGTTGGTTTGCTATTTCCTCTCCCCTCCTCTCTTAATCAGGTATTCGAGCCTCCATGATCCACTCTTGATGATTCTTGACGACCCGTGATTCCGTGTTCCATTATCCCGGTTCTATCCTAAACTCTTTTCGATTCACTATTTTATATTTTCTCAATAATAAAATAGGAATCTCTTTAGTTGTCTCTTCCTTAGCGAGATTTAAACAAAGTGCAAAATGTCCTAGGTGTAGGGGAGTTTTACTCCCACATGCTTAAACATTGAGGACAATGTTTATCTTAAGTGTAGGGGGGACTTCTATCGAAGTTAAGTGATCTTTTCCTTGTATTTGTCTTCATTTTAACCAGAAAATCAAATTTTTGACATTTTTCAAAATTTTTGATCTATTTTGGCCTATTAGTTTTTCCTTTGTATAGTTATTTTTCTTTCTTTGCTAGAATAAATTTTAATAAAGTGGTTTTAATTTTCAAACGTTGTGAACCATTTGACTCAACCCGAGTTTACTTATCTAAGTTACTCTAGCTAGTATCCTTAACGTGTTTAAGTCAAGGTTTGCTAGGCTTTTATATAGGGAGCTATAAAACGCGAAAGTCTTAACTCTCACGGGTTAAGAACAAGAACTTTTCGCAAGTTCCTATAATTGATCCTAGAGAGTCGTTTATCAAGGGAACTTTAAAATGCGATTTCTAAACTTGAAAAAGTCTAAGAATTTGCAAGATCCTATAGACGACTCGAAAACCCAAAACTTTGATTTAATAGGCTAAGCATCCACGAGTCTCATTCTTTGAGATTTTAAATTGTGGAGAACGAGAGATGATAGAGCCAATTATAAGTTTGGTATTCTTTCGTGAATTTATGTGAGTTAATTATAAGTCTATTCTCCCATCGCTTGCTAATAAATTTATCTGCAATAAATAAGGTTGTACGATTTGAAAAGTTACTTAGCTTCTAGCCCAAGATCGTTTAAAAGTTGCTCGGTATGGATTAGAGTTCATAGCCAAGGCATAACTTATTGAAGCGGGATGCGAAGATTGGCGAGTCCGAAAAGGCCCTAACAAGGCATGAGGGCTATATTTTGTTGCTAAAGATCCAAGTGATGTGAAGAATCATTTATCGAAAATCAATATGAAGGATCAAGACACACGACGAAAAGCAAAAACTCCCAAAAGTCATGGAGAAGTGTATCCGAAAAGACCCTATCAAGGTATGAGGATAAATAGATCCAAGTCATAAAAGGAGGCGGATCGTTGTATATCAAAGTCCAAAATAAAGATTGGAGAAAAATGAAGAAGTCGTGGTCCAAGTATGAATCTCTCAAAACTTCAAGTGAAGAAATTCCTATTATGAAGAGAAGACCATAATTTCATGAACGTCTCTCAAGGTTTGAAGTATGAAGTCGCTGCCAGATATCGGTCCGAGAAAGGTCTCAAATCGCGAAGCGAGTTATGCCAAGATATGAACTTTATGAGGTCCCGAGAAGCAGTTTTAAAAGATTTTGTCCTTTAGCTAACTATTGATTAAATCGTTCACTTTATTTTCGGACTAAATAACTATCGAAATAAGTCAAAAAAATGCATCCTCGTGATCATTCAAGAAAATAATAAAATATAAGAGATACACCTAGGAATAAGGGAGTCTAAGTGAATAATTGGCCCACATGAGTTCGTGTTAGTTTGCTAACTTATAATAACAATGATCTCGCTTTTAAGCTTGGTTTGGAGAAATTGATAACTTGAGGATGATGATTATTCATGACATTTCCAAAACCTAAGGTATGCTTTTGATTTCTTTACTTTGAATGTTTATAGTTTCCTATCTCTTTAATAAAGGCCAACGCGGATTGATTATGATGAAAAGTGTAAACGTGCTTTGTAACTAATGCATTGCATAAGGACATTGCAATGGTCAAGTGTAGAGGATTTGATAGGTGTGTAAACACCCATCCCTTTTACCACTTAATTACAATAATAACCGAGCCAAAACGTGTATTTTATGTCTTTTATGTCAGAATTATGCGTGGTTTGTGTTTTTGTTGTGATTTAGGACGAAAAGATGAAAAGTGGAGAAAACACGGGCATTTACGTGCTTTTATTGAAGAAAAAGATAAAAAGACGAAGTCGAAAAGTCAAGAGTGCAAAAAGAACGGAAGTGCAAGACCTATTCTAAAGATTTATCGAAGAAAAAGTCGAAAGATGGAAGTTTACTTAAAGCCGAAGAACTCAAGTCTACTTTATTGAAGAATTAAAAGACGAGTTCAAAGAAACCCCAAGCCACAAGTCATTAGAGTCCAAGTTTAAAGAAGATTAGAAGAATAAAGGACTAATGGTGCAATTAATGAAGATTAAAGGCTTAAGGACCTAATGACGCAATTAAGAAGAAAGGAAGGAGGGGAGGAAGCTTCCTAATCCTCCCCTATATATAGATTAGGCTAGTTAATTATTTTTCTTTGTTGGCTAAGTGTGACAATTAGTCTTCCACCATTTATTTACCTTGCACCTTTAAATTCATGTCATTTAAATACTTGTCAAATTTAAATACCTTGTCTTGAACCTTAAATTCCTTTAATTTCAAGTAAGTTTACATTTAATTCTTGTCAATCTTTATTTTATCTTGTTAATCTCCTATCTACCTTTCTTAATCTTTGATTTTTATGTTTATTTTTGTGTTCATGTTCATGTTCTTATTTTGATCAAAGTGGGTTTTAATTATTGTGGTTAAATTTGTTAGTTTTATTGATATAGATTGTTTGTTTATGATTATTTGTTGTTTTGTTATTAGTTTGGTTAAATCTTTTGTTTGATTTTGGTTAATTTGTGGTTAGATTTGTGTTACTGTAATTCCCTGTTCTTCGGGGGTGTTTGTTTCTGTTACTGTGATTCCCAGGAAAGTTCCGGATCAACTCTTTGTTCACAAGGACAACTTTCGAACCAAGGTTTCTTGTTCATTCGGAAGAGTTCCGAATAAGACTTCCAAATAAAGGCTTTGAGCTTCATTCGGAACATTCAAAAGTTCCGAACCAAAAGTTCCGAACCAAGACGTTCCGAACGAAGGCTTGGGATTAAGAAGTTCCGGATTAAGGAAAACTTCCGAATCAGGAAGTTCCGAATCAAAAGTTCCGAACTAGAGGGTGTTCATTCGGAAGAGTTCCGAATCAATACTTCTTGATTCACTCGGAAGAGTTCCGGATCAAGATCTTCCGAACCAAAGTTCCGAGTCAAGGATTTGGCATAAGAAGTTCCGAACCAGGAGGGTTCATTCGGAAGAGTTCCGGATCAACTCCAAAGTTCCGACTCAAGAACTTCCGAATCAAGGTTTAATCAGAAACTTCCGAACCAAGTTTTTGTTCCAATTGAGTTCCGAATCAGCAGAAGTTCCGAACGAAGGATTTATTCCGGATAAGTGACATATTCAGAATAATTTTTCCGGATCAAGGATTTTGGTAATATTCCGAGCGAAGAAGAATCATTCCGAACGAAGGTGACATTCCTAATGAGTGATTGTTCCGAACGAAGTATTATTCCGAATGAGCTGTATTCAGGTTCTTTTTAGTTTCTATTTTTAATTTTTAATTTCAAGCTTTATTTTTCCCGCCTTTTATTTAGTTGCACTTTAAGTTTACTTGCCTTAAATTTATTTTAGCCTTGCCTTAGTTTAAGTTTTAGTTGCGTTTTAAGTTTGCCTTAGATAGTTTTAAGTTTGCGTCATTTACGTTTAGTGCCTTTTAATTCTCGTCACGCTTTTAAATACTAGCACTTACTTTAAATTAGTTTTAGATTTACTTTAATTGCACTTTTACTTTAAATTTTCGCACTTTTATTTTAAAAACAACCAAAATATTCTTTTTCATCAAAAACAATAGAGTCAAACTTTAAGCCGGAAATCAGTTCGTTAAGATACCGAGAACTTAACTTCCTTACCATACAAAACCTCAATATTAGTATGTTTTCAAGATGATCTTTTTATTATTACCTATGGTGATGTAACTTCGGCTCAGATTGTTATGAAGTCCCTTGATGAGTTTAAAGCAGTGTTAGGTTTAGTATCGAGCATCCCTAAGAGTACCGTGTTCTTCTGCAATGTACGTGATGGAATTAAGCATAGTATTCTAAATATTATGTCGTTTTCTGAAGGAACACTCCCAGTTACGTATCTTGGCGTGCCTCTTTTTTCTTCTCGTCTTTTAAACAAGTATTTTAAAGTTCTTGTTGAGAATGTGAGGAATATGGTTGGAAACTAGAAGAATAAATCGTTATCTTTTGCGGGCCGGCTTCAATTATGCAAATTTGTGCTTCTCTCCATGCAAGTATATTGGGCTTCCGTTCTCTCCATTCCTCAAGGTATTATTAATGATATTCATCAACTTATTCGTGGTTTCCTTTGGTGGCAATGGTGATTTCAAAAGGGGCAAAGCAAAGGTCGCGTGGAGAGATATAGTTTTGCCCAAGAGAGAAGGAGGGCTAGGTATTCACAGCCTTGGTGTGTTTAACATGTCTTTGATGACCACCCATATTTGGAACATTCTTTCTAGCAAAGAGTCGATGTGGATAAAATGGATTCATATGTATAAACTTCAGGGTCGATCGTTGTAGAACATTCCAGCTAGGGCAAATATGAGTTGGAGTTGGCGTAAGCTTCTCCAAATCTGTCATATTGTGAGGCCATATTTTTGGTCGATTTTAGGTAATAGTATGAATACCTTGGCGTGGTTTGATAAATGGGACGACCAATGTCCTATTATTAACTATGTGATGCCAAGGGATATCGCAATGGAAGGATTTACTATTAAGTCTTCGGTGGCTTATGTCATGGGGCAAGGGGTGTGGCAGTGGCCACAGTCGTGGCTGTTGAAAGCACCAAATTTCGTTACTGTTGTAGTCCCTTCTCTTACTCTTCATGTAAATGATGTGGTTCGTTAGCGGGATGACAGTGGTGTGCTTTCTGAGTTTAGTGTCAGCAGGGCTTGGGAAGCATTTCGTCCATGGGGGGCAGCTTGTGGAATGGCAGCGAGTGGTGTGGTTCACGCATGCTATTCCTCGTCACGGTTTCCATATGTGGTTTGTTGGGACATACAGATTTGATGATTACAAAACCTATAAGCAGAGATGAAGACAGAAGAAACAATAAGGACCTAATATGTAATATTAGGTTAGCTTTGATAATAAGCTAGGGTTGTGATGTAACCCTAGTACCTCTATTATATAAAGAGGATTAGGCACACATGGTTATTAACTGATTGAGATACAATGTAAACTAAAGGTGTGTGTGCGTCCTCCTGGTGTCAAGCCTATAAGGCACCAGGAGCTAGTAGTTATTAGTATTTTATGAATAAGAAAGCCTTGTTCATAACTTTGATTGTGTTCTTTATGTTCCGCTGTGCTTATTACAATCATTGTTATTATATCCCAGATGAGTCTAGATCCTATGACCATTGTAATAGTTATATGTAATAGGTAGACTAGGAGGTATGTAGTTCCTCCTGGTCCTAGTCGTAGTAGGAGCAAGTTCTGCTCCTGGTCCTAGTCAAAGTCAAACTTTATTATTTACTTAATATTCTGTTAGGATATGCATGAGTTATATTAGGAGAAGATATGCATATCAGTTTTACACGTTTTCTTGTATGCTGTATTAGGGTTTCCTTGTAGTATAAAAGGAACCTTAGGCAGAAGGGTTATATACACCTTCACAAAACGTAGTTCTAGTCTTTATCAATATTAGAAATCCTTAGAAAGGATCAAGTCTTTATAGTTATTCTGTTTCTCTTGTTTATATTTATATTTTACATTCATATTGTGTATAGAGTCTCTTTGTGATTTGACTTGTGATTACAGAAGTCATTCACCGGTCCTGACAGGCTGCAAGATCTATATCTAATAGACTCAACATGGTTAGTTCTTCGGTCCGCGTTAAAAACTAAGATCGGCTAAAACAGTGGGACGTTGGTGATGTTGTTGATATTAATACTCTCACATGTTTGTTATGTAAGCAACAACCAGATTCGCATGATCATTTATTTTTTGAGTGCTCTTTTGCTTCCAGAGTTTGGTCTTATGTTCGTGTCTTGGTTGAGATGGAAAATGTTCGTCCTAGGCTTCAGATATTATTAATTATCTACAGCCCTTGGCAAATTCACGTACTGCCAAGAGTATTATAGGTAGATTGGTGGTGGCTGCATCGGCCTACATTATATAGAGGGAAAGGAATGATCGTCTTTTCAAGAAAACAAGTAGAACTTCAGAGGAGGTGAGAGATGCTATTATGGTCACGGTTAGATTGATGCTTTTGACTTTTAGATTTAAGAATCAGGATTCAGTGCAACGGCTGCTTCTCAAGTGGAATCTTCCTAAATATTTTCGTATGTATGGTAAAAATTAGGATTTGTTTTCTTACGTTTTGTTTAACTTTGTGGCATGTCACAAAGTTTTGTTGTTTCAAGCTATGCTTGAGGTTAATGTGTTTGTCAGCCACATTCTATTGTACTTCAATTTTCTGTGATTAATACAAATTACCGGGGTAACCCTTTACCCAAAAAAAATTGGACTTTTCTTGATAAGTCTCAATTTGTATACCTTTCTTGTATTTTATAAAACTAAATCCATTTATATAGATTTTTTAATTAAAGATAGTCATTTTCTGAGTTATTTATATATATTCAGATCCTTTTCATGATTTCATATGAGGAGCCACTTTGACAAAAGCATCGATGAAAGACTTACAGATCGAAGTATGCAAAGGGGTCCAAGGGGTTAGATTACTTATTTGACTTCCTCCAACTCATGTCAATGGATAGCAAGGAAATATTGATAGGGAGGTTTTTTTGGCAAGCTAAAAAAAACACCTGCAAAGCATATAGCTAGCGTTCCTTCTGAGCCATGATCAAACCTTCTTTTGACTAGACTATGAACAAATAAGGGTTCTATTCTATCTGGCAGAGTCAACATAATGGAGTTCCTTATCTGTAACTCAAGAAAATGCATCTCTTTTTGTAAAACTCGCATGAAAAGCCATGGAAATATTAAATAACATGAAATTACATATTAATTAAAAGTACATAACTCATTCACGATAACTATTTACGTATAATAAATACTACATGACACGATAAATATATATCACGAACTAAAATTACGGATTCACGAGGTTATAATCATGATATGAAACTAAACTATAATGGGCTATATGGTAAGTAAATAAACCTTACAAACTTAAAAGGGCCAAGGCCCAGTCCAACTAAGAAACTAAAAAGAAAACATGCGTGTGTTTTATGTTTCCATTTATCAAAACACAGAAACTTTGTTAGAAACCCTAAGGATCCATCCATGGCCGCCAGTTTTAAAGAGGAGCAGGAGGGAAAGAAATGGTAGTTGATCTTTGATTCTAAGATGTTTCTGTTTTAATTTGTTTAATCCTTCATCAATCGGTAACCATCAAATCCTATATTTTAGTATCATACTTGAATCTTGAATTAATAAAAGGGTGATGAGATAACATGTATTTAGTATTAACAACAAGGGTGAAATCAGGTTGTGGTTGGTTGGTTTACATGAGAACCGAGAAACCCTTTTAGGGTGCTCTCGGTGGAGGTCCTATCCAAACAGTCGCAACAGCAGGGGCTGTTTTAGGATGTTGGTCGCAAGCCACTGCAGGCAGTAGTGGGAAATGGTGCAGGTCAGCCGCAAACCACCAGACCCAGCAGGGCTGCGGGAATGGTGTGTTTGTTGAGGTATTTTGTTCGGTACTAAAAGAGCAAAAGGGGACGTTTGGTTAATTGTTTTACTTTGGCTAAACTATGATTTAATTAAATTAGTTATTATTTAAATTACGACTTAAACAATCGGTTTAATCCTCACGATTTATTAAAATTGTATTATCGTATGTGGCTTATTTCAATTCGGGATTATTAAAAATAAAAGAGATAATTAAACATGAACTTAGTATATCACGGATTTATTTTGTTTGACTTAATTAAAGATCATTTAATTAGAACCAAGACTTAAGTTATAATTAGTTTTAATCCATGAAATTTTATGATTTATAGTTAATTATGATTCATGATATAATATTATTTAATAGTTTAATTAAACCATGACTTATTGATATTATTTATAATTAACCATGACTTATCAAATATATTAAATAAGCCTTAGCTTATATTATAGGCCTATTAAATCAGCTTATTACTATTTGTTGAACTTCTATCTTTGGAAACTTACTATATTTAGAAACCTGCTATTTTTAGAAAGTTACTAATTACATAAATATCAAGTAGAATAACACATGAAACATGAAATACGGTATCAAGAACTCACGAACCACGTCAGACTAAGAATATACATAATAATACATGAACAACTATAACCAGTCTAGAACAAGTAAATCAAGTCAAGAACCAGTAATTCATGTCATGCACAAACAACTCATTCATGTCCCTTTATCTTGTAGCTCACGTGAGGTCGGAGTAGGATTTATGTCATTTCATTGTCAGTCAGTTACTGGACATAAGGTACGGATATTCCGTCCTTCAGTATGGACATTCCTTTCTATGCATGATTAGGATTCCCCGTTTGCAGCCATCTGTTTTCTCTAGTTATATGTTATAAAACTTTACATGATTTTCCATGATTACCATGTTTAATTGCTTGATCTTTATATACGTGCATGACCGGTTTCATCTAGTTACGGAGGTAGCGTAACCATGACACTTGGGCACCGGTGTCATGACTTCTTTACGAGGGAGTGCTTTCTCGTGGCGTCCCTTTTTGTTTCAGTTGGCCATTTATCAATATTTATCAATGGGGCGTATGGGTGCATCCTAGTTTATCAGTTTACAGTTATCAGGTGAATGTGGTATGTGCTCTGCATCCTTCACATTGGAGCTGATCCCTCCACCCAGATTATTATTTAGAGGTCACCCCTCTAACAGCATGATGAGGTCAACCCTCTATGTATTCATACATACGTTGATATATTACATGACCTATATAAGCTCTTGGCATTTCAAATATATATTGTATGCATGATCACAGACTTATCAGTTATCAGTTAGTTTACAAGTTATAAACTAGGTTTTCCAGGACATACATAGTTTCCGCTGCAGTTTACTTATCAGTCTTTCAGTTTTAGTACCTTTATATGTTCAGCTTAGTATTCTAGATGTTTCATTTATATTCCAGATATTCTTATCATGTCATTATATCCGTTCACTGAGCGTATTCCTTAGCCGTATTTTCTTTCCATGACTCATACGGCTGGTACCCAAGGACGGACTTGAGCATTTAGCACACGTGCATAGGATGGGAGCTACGTGTATACTTCTATTCTTTTTGCATTTCATTTACTTTATGCATGTTTGGGCTTATGTTTGGGAACCGAGTTTTGATTCTGGTTTTCCTTTTTTATGGTCATGTATGTTTTTTTATTACATATTACCTTGCATGCTTTGATGACACGCCATAATTATCACGTAACGGTCTACTTATCAAAGTGGGTTGTTACAATTATGGTATCAGAGCCAGGTTTCGACCTGTAGGCTCTAAAACTTAACTTGTGACTAGTGGGTAGTCACCAGGCCCTTCCGAAACTGACGATGTTTACTCCATGAAATCATTACCAGTATTGTCGATTTTATTCATGATGTTCTGTTACGTTTTGACTAGTATTCATACTTAGTCACTTGTGTTCTTGTGAAATTAGACTGGTATGGGTTGAACCATAGTCGTCCGTACTCATTCACATGTCTTTTGTTTGTATTTGTGGGCTAAACCATAGTCGTCCACAACAGTTCTTTACAGATTTTATTACAATACAGTCTTTTGTGCGTATTTCTGGGTTGAACCATAGTCGTCCACACCAGCGATTTTCAGATGTTATTTTAATATAGTCATTTTGTGGAATTTGTGAGTTAAACCATAGTCGTCCACACCAGGGATTTTCAGATTTCATTTCATTACAGTCATATTTCTTCATGTTCCCTTATTAATAGTTATGTTTCTTCATGTCGATCATGTTTCATACTTTCACGAATTGACTATGTTTTCATGCTGGTTATATTTCCATGCTCCCTCATGTTGATCACGTTCTCATGTTTCATCATGTTAAATTGTTTCAGGCTTCTCCATGTTAATCATGCTTTCACGCCATTCAGTGGATGGTCATTATGGGATTTTAACAATTTTGTTTCATGATAATCATTGATGAAATTTCGTTGAATCATGTCTTTGTGCTTCCTTATGCAACTGGAAGTATGCCTATGCTGATTATAGCTAGGCTATCATGTCAAATTTTTCATTTGGTCTTCAAACCGCTTAAATAATCGCCACATTTAAGTCATCTTAGATGATCGAAACTAGTATCGATCATGTCATGTGTATTCCACGCTCCATGTACCATATTCTCAGTGCATCCCATCTACCGTACTCCATGATGTTGCTCATAATATGGAGATTTTACAAGATATTGATGTTGCTCATAATTCGGAGACTTCACAAGATATGGATGTTGCTCATAATTTGGAGACCTTACTAGATGTTGACGCTGCTTATACTTTGGAGTTCCCACAAGATTCCCATGTTGTTCATAATATGAAGATTCTACAAAGAAAAGACGAAGACTATAGATTGGAAATCCTAGACAAGAATATACTTCACCCATCAGACGCAACCATTCCATTCCATGCCTTTAAGTCCTCGGTTAAATGTCACACGTCACTCAGCTGTTCTTTCAGCCAGAAGAGTGGCAACCGGTACCCAGCCGGCCACTCAGCAAAATAGTTACATGAATCACGATCATGATAATGACCGTCATGAAACTGACAAACAAGACGACAGTGACCGCTATCATGATAGCAACTAACCGATCCGCCAATTCTAATGATATGATCAAGATTTTAACTTTATTCCGTCTCATATCTGAAGACACATGTCAAGACATCAGTCAAGACACATGTCCCACGTATATTTTCTGAAGACACACGTCAAGACACCAGTCAAGACACATGTCATACGATTATCTTCTCAGGGCACGAGTCAAGACTCATAACTCATGTATATCTTCTAAACCAGGCCCTCGGTAATTCAGGATACCCTCCAAGGGGGTATACCCGTTCTGTTATGCCACACATAAATCAAACCATTAAAAATTTAGTTACCACTACTGGAGTGTCCTATGTGGATACAGACGAAACACATTTAGTGAGATCTACCACATTTACTTCACATATTCATATGTCAGTTTTATTCTAGATCAGGTATTACCTACCTCCCAGCCCAGAAAAGACTCCATTGTATCACCCCATGTATATAAAGGTTCTCCTTCCAGTTGACGACAAGATACGCCTTACTAACTCCTGATTACATTTATTATGTTTCCTGCCAAAAAAAAAAAAAACTGTACAAATTGTTTCTGCCTTACAAGCACGTGACTTTTACCCCATAGTAGTGAAGACTTTCAAGCTACCATTTATGGCGCGACTTCTGAAGTTCCTTAAATCTATGATCAGCCTATTATTCCAAAGTTTACAGATGTATTTCCAGAAGGGTTTCTAGAAATCCCTTCCCAACCACGAGACGGAGTTTAGCATCGAGCTTGTTCTAGGAGCAGAATCTGTCTCCAAAAATCCTTATCACAGGGCTTCTACTGAGTTAAAGGAGTTGCAGGATTAGATGGAAGAGTTGCTGCAACGAGGTTTTATTCGCCCGAGTGCATCACCATGAGGTGCACTAGTTCTAACGGTTAAAGAGAAGGCCGATAGTATGAGATCATGTATCGACTACCTTAAATTAGACAAGATCACCATTCATAATCGATATTCAATCCATGTATTGAAAATTTATCTGATCAGCTACGAAGTCTTAAGCATTCTTCCAAGATCAATTCACGATCATGTTTCCATCTGTTGTGAGAGAAAGAACAGGACTTTTCCAAGATTGCTTTTGCACACGTTATGGTCTCTCTGAAATTTTGATTATGCTTTTGGGCTCCCAAATGCTCCATCTATATTATGAAATTGATGAATCAAATTTTGCATGAACTCTTAGACAAGTTCGTCAGTATATTCATTGATAACATCATGATCTGCTAAATTCTAGAGAAGAACACGAGAATCATCTTCTCACGGTCTTGCAGATTCTTCGATAGGAGAAATTGTATATGCAGTTTTCTAGATGTGAGTTCTAGTTGAACAAAGTGGCATTTCTGGGCCACATTATTTCAGCAGAAAGAAATTCCATGAATCCTGCAAAGGTGAAGGCCATCACCAGATGGTCAAGATCGATGTTTCTGACCGAGGTACGATGTTTTCTTGAATCCAGTTGGTTACTACCGCATAAATTGTTGACAGTTCTCACGGTTAACTTTACCATGACTAAGCTTACGCGTAAAGGAGAGAACCTACACTAATTTACGTATTCTAGAAGATCCTATGCTAAAAGAGGTCTATATTTACCAAGACTCATAGTTCTCCAATGACTATTCATCCAAATTCCACAAGAATGTACCAGAATCTCAAGCAATATTTTGATAGAAGCAGTATAACACATTAATGCAGCTATGTTTATATCCAAATGCATGACATGCCAGCAGGTTTAAGATAGAACGCCGACATGCTAGTGAGTTATTACAACCATTTCCGAACAGGAATGAGACAAGAATCCCATGGGGTTTGTTATCAGATTACCACAGACTCAGAAGAAGCACGGTAATGTCTAAGTCATGTCGACCATTTAACCTAACCTACACGTTTCTTTCATCCGGAAGGATTACACAGTTAGCAGATCTGCAGAAAATTCAGCAAGAGAACGTACAATTTCACGGTAGTCCATCAACAATCATATCAAATAGAAATTCATGTTCACGATCACGTTTACGTGCATGTTCACGATCACGTTTACGTTCATGTTTACGTTCATTTTCACGTTTACATTTACTTTCATGTTTACGTCTCAGGTCCACTTTATGATTTTCTTTCCGTTCATATTTTGTTCCATCTCATGAGTTACATTCACGTTCGGGTTCATGACATTGTTCACGTTCAGATTCGTGTTCCATCTCACGGTACACGTTTCACATCTTATTCTGGAAAGGGTTGCAAAAAGCTTGCGAAACCATACTCAAGTTTAGCCCAGCCTTTCAATTCCCAGGCAGATGTTTCACGTCACGTTTCACCTCTCAGTCATCATACATTCACGATATGTCCATGTATCACACTCACGTTATGTCTCACGTATCTCGTGTACAATATATTTCATGCACCGCGTTTACCATACGTTCGCAAATCATGTTCACAATTATTCACGTATAACGTTCACGATTGTTCACGTATTACGTTCCAGTATGTCTTCAGTACCTTTTCTCAGAGGTATAAACGTCGTTCTTTTCATGTTAATTTGTAACGTATCGTTTCATGTATCCTGCACGTTATATCTTGTCCCTTTGATCAGGTTCAGGAACATCCATTTTAAGTTAAAGAAACCGAAACTTTTCAGTATCGTCAAGACAGGATCATTAAGACCAAGATTATTCACTTCGTCAAGATCCTGTGGAGGAATCATTCCGAGCAGGAAGCCGCTTGGGAAACGGAGAAGTCCAAGTGGATTCTTATCCTCATTCTTCCTATGATCCAAGTATAATATTTCCAGCCATGTCATGTTCCATGTCCTCTTCAGACATGTCTTGTTCCATGTCAGCTTCAGCCATGTCACATTCCATGTTCTTTTTAGTCATGTCACATCCATGTTCTTTCAACAACATCATGTTTCTGATTCGAGGACGAATTATCATTTGTTGAGGGGAAGAGTTGTAAAACCGCAACAATATTGTATCTCTAATTTGAGGACGAATTATTCTTTTAGAAGGGAAGAGTTGTAAAACCCGCATGAAAATCCATGGAAATATTAAATTACATGAAATTACATATTAATTAAAAATATATATTTCATTCACGATAAGTATTTATGTATAATAAATACTACATGACACGATAAATATATATCACGAACTTAAATTACGGATTCGCGAGGTTATAATCATGATACGAAACTAAACTATAATGGGCTACATGTTAAGTAAATAAACCTTACAAACTTAAAAGGGCCAAGGCCCGTTCCAACTAAGAAACTAAAAAGAAAACATGGGTGTGTTTTATGTTTCCATTTATCAAAACAAAGAAACTTTGTAAGAAACCCTAAGGGTCCATCCATAGCTTCCAGTTTCAAAGAGGAGCAAGGAGGGAAAGAAATGGCAGGTGATCTTTGATTCTAAGATGTTCGTGTTTTCATTTGTTTAATCCTTCATCAATCGGTAACCATCAAATCCTACATTTTAGTATCATTCTTTAATCATGAATTAATAAAAGGGTGATGAGATCACATGTATTTAGTATTAAGAACAAGGGTAAAATTATGTTGTGGTTGGTTGGTTTACACGAGAACCGAGAAACCCTTTTCGGGTGCTCTCGGTGGAGGTCCTAGCCAAACAGTCGCAGCAGCAGGGGCTGTTGTAGGCTGTTGGCCACAAGCCACTGCAGGCGGCATTGGGAAAATGGTGTAGGTCAGCCACAAACCACCAGACCCAGTGGGTGGTGAACGGTGGGGGTTTCTATGCTAGCGGTGGCAACCAAACAAGTAACAATGGCAAGCTGTAAGACCACAGTGGGAAAACGTGGACTATCGGTGGGGGGTTTCTGACTAGGCAGTGGCCACACGCAGCAGCAGGGCTGCGGGAATGGTGTGTTTGTAGGGGTGTTTGGTTCGGTACTAAAAGAGCAAAAGGGGACGTTTGTTTTATGGTTGACCAGACTATGATTAAATTAAATTAGTTATTTATTTAAATTACGACTTAGACAATCGGTTTAATCCTCATGACTTACTAAAATTAAATTATCGTATGTCGCTTATTTCAATTAGGGTTTATTTAAAATCAATGAGATTAATTAAACATGAACTTAGTATATCACGGGCTTATTTTGTTTGACTTAATTAAAGATCATTTAATTAGAACCAAGACTTAAGTTATAATCAATTTTAATCCATGAAATATTATGACTTATAGTTAATTATGATTCATGATATAATATTATTAAATAGTTTAATTAAATCATGACTTATGGATATTATTTATAATTAATCATGACTTATCATATATATTAAATAAGCCTCAGTTATATTATAGGCTTATTAAATCAGCTTATTATTATTTATGGAAACTTCTATTTTTGGAAACTTACAATAATTAGAAACCTGCTATTTTTAGAAAGTTACTAATTACAGAAATACAGTATCAAGAACTTACGAACCACGCCAGACTAAGAATATACATAATAATACATGAACAAGTATAACCAGTCAAGAACAAGTAAATCAAGTCAAGAACCAGTAATTCATGTCATCCTGATATGAGTGATTTTACTCATATCATTTGTATCTTAAAATGAACAATATATGCATGAAATGTATGAAATTTGCCTTGTATATTCTTGTTTTGTTGTTTGATGTGTGTAGGTACCAAAGTTCGCAAAAACCAGCGAAAACGACACGAGTTTGAAGAAAAGATCGAGGAAGCCAAAAACAAGCTCGATTCTAGTGGATTTAATCTTTTTGAAGATATTGGGCTTTGTGGGTCCCACATTTGGGTAAATGGGCCCAAAATCCCATTTGAGGAAATGTACTTTTCACATTTGAGCAAAAGCCCAAATTAATAAAGATGGAAAATTGGGCAAAGCCCAAATTGCGATTTGAGACAGATGGGAGTTTGTAAATGTGAGGCCCAACACAGACCTTTAGGGTTTTGTCACTTGAGAAATAAACGAATGAAAAGTTTCAAATGGTCAAATTTTATTCTTCATTCACACACGTTTTATCTTGGTCAAACCTTTTATCCACCACAAACGTATTATTTACATCCACTCACAACTTTTTTCTCACACACACAATATAAAAAATACCTTGGATACTCTCTAGGTTTTTACCTTTCTTTCTCCTTCACCCAAAATATAAACCAGACGTAACCTACACTATTCCTATCAAAAACCTAATAATTAAATCACTCAAATTAATTTGGGGGTTTTGGTTTTCACGTGTGATTCACACGAATGGATATTAATTCCCCAAGGAAATCAGAAGAAAGAAGTGGATGGCATCTTTGACGTGGCAACGGTCTATTGGCCTTGACAGCACATCATTCTCAATCCTCCAATAAAGAGTGGCCAAATCAGCACACAACTAGCACAACTAGCACAATCAGATGCCACGTTGGCGATCCATGTGCTAGTTGGCTCATCTCCACCGTTAGATCAAGAATGAAAGAGAAGATAAAGAAATCAAGGGCCAAGAGTAGAGATTCCACTCAACAAACTTCCACCAACAAGTCTCGGGTTCGAGTATAAATACCCATGCTTTTTCTGTATTTTGTATCCCATTTTTTTACTCTTAAAGTTATTATGTTAAATTAGTTCTAGGATAATCTTGTATTTTTCTTTCATCTAGTATTGTAATCTTTTATGATTATTAATAAAAGTTGATTTATTTTTAGCAAATTCGTGTCTACTTTTCTGTTTTAATTAAACACTACAATTTTATTCTTCCAATGTTTTCATATAATAATGTTCATTATATTTAATTGAGCTTAAATAGTAGCTTTAATTAAATATTATAAGAATAAAATTTGGGGAATAAACTTTCCTACTGAAAGTTTAAATAAAAAATATGGTTCGAATGTGGATCTGTATTCGGTGCTGTTGATGGTGTTCGAAGATGGTGATTAATGGTGTTGTTATGGGTTCATAAGATTGTTCAGCACAATCTTCTTCTCAAAGCTTTCTCCAATAGGTTTGATTCTATTTACTTTTTATGTTGTTTATATTTTAGATGAATCTGTTTAAGTGATTTTATGAATTTTATGATAAATGGATTAGGGTTGTATGGATATGATTAAGGTGTTAATGAATCTGTTTGGTTATTTGTTATTGATGGTTGATGGTTTTATCTGATTTCTTTAAGTATTGTATTAAGGAATTGTTTATCAGTTTAATTTAGTAGTATTTTTAGATTGAACTCTTTGTCCGCTGAATAAATTGTATGCTGCTGATGTTATCTGATTTTGGTGTAAATCTGCTTCGCAATTTAGTTTGCTGGTTTCAATAATCTAACAAATGTTTGGAGTTGGTTCTATGTGGTAAGGTAATGTTTAGAACTAATTTAGATTAAACTGCTTAATATAGGTTTAAAATTTGCATAAAGTCTGCTAGATCTGATTTTTGACCTGTGAATTGATTGCTAGAGGTTTGGTAATTGTATAATATCTGCTAGAGTTGTGATCTATGCTGAATTTGGTTATATCTCTGATAACTTTTGGCCATCTATGTTATTTTTGCTTAGTTTTATGCATGCATTTTATTATCTGCTAGATTTGTGAGTAATTTGCTTAGTTTGTTTAGGTGTGGTTTATAGAATTGCTAGACCATTTAGTTTGCCTGCGTTTTGTGTATCTGCATTAGTTGTGTTCTAAGTTTTGCTGGTATTAGTTTAATTTTGCTGAGATATATTAACCAATAGACCCTCTTGGTATGTGTGGTTCATTTGATTCCAGATTTTCAGTTCAAAATAGTATCTCACTCACAAGTCATTCATGTGAATGTTTCTATTTTAACTGTCCACAAAAAAATAATAACCGAAAAATGTCCACTATGGGACTCGGACCCGTGACCTCACGGTTCAACACCATACGCTTTAACCATCTGAGCTAGGGGCTCATTTGGTTTTATATTTGCTACATATAATTAAAATAGATAGTGGTTTTATTGTTGGCAGTTTAACTTAACGTATACTTAATCTTCTTTTTTATTTCATAGTTTAATCATTTTTTTATAGTTAGTTTAATCATTTTTTATAGCTTCAGTTTTTATAGTATTTTAAATATAAAAAATATATATAATAAAAAATATTTTTATTAATTTTAAAAGTTTAATTAGTTTTAAATAAAATTAGATTTAATTAAATTTTTAGAAGTTAAATAGTTTTTTATGGATTTTTAAAATAGTGTAAAAGTTATTTTAATTAAATAGATTAATTTTTAATATATTTTAAAGTAGTTTTAATTTTTAAAATAGCTTTCATTTTTAAGTAATCGTTTTAGATTATATTAATCCGGGTTTACGATTCATGCACTTAGGTTTTAAAATTTGTAGGATTAATATTAGTTTAAAAACCGAAACCAATTCTAATCAATTGTCCAAATCGATACAAAACGTCTCAAATTCCTAAGATCTTCGTGTACAACGAACTTGGTTCACCCACGTGTTTAATTGAATCTGTCTTTGGTAATTTTAGACTATTACTTTTTCCTGAAGGTAATTTTCTAATTTACCCTATAACGTATCTAATTATCACATATACTATCACGATCACATCAAAAATTTTGGCGCCGCTACCGGGGATCTTGTGTACGATTCGTTTTCGTTGAGATTTGTTGATCGTTGATTTGAAGACCCTTTCCGTCCTCGGAAAGTTTTGTTATTTTTCTATTATATAGTATGTATCGTTTTTCTCGTTTTTGTGACTAATATATTGTATTACGTAGAAAAATAAATTTACATACTTTTCAAATAAGACCTTAGTTGGGATTTCATCACCTAGCTATTGTATTCGAATCCAAAACAAAAAAAATAAAAGGCAAAATAGATAAATACTAATAAGAAGTTTGAACTCGATTTATACAAACTATAAGGTGGGTATAAGGCGACGTGCTAAAAAAGGCCGTCTAAGGAAAAAGGTTTTTAAGTGCTTTGTGCCACCTCGTTTCCCCGCTTGCTTGTGCGTATATTGAGAGGGACGACCTATTATTGGTTTGCCGACTCAAGTAGTATTAAATCTTATTTTTGTAGTTTACTTATTGAACCTCGAGACGTTTAGGTTTTCACCTATCGTTTCAAAGTCGACCGAAGATAATTTACTTCCATAGTAGTTATCCTTATTCCTTGTTTTTTATCGATCATTTTTTATTGAGCAATACCAAATAAAATACCAAAAATAATCTTCTTCTTGTCTAATTTGTTTTCTTCAATCCTCTAAATTCTCGTCTTTGTAGTGTATGTAATTACGTTCTTCTAGACTTGTGATTGATTTTAATAGGCTTGAAAATATTCCTCGTAGAAATAGAAATCGTCAACAACGAATAGTGGAACCCGAACTTCCACCTATTGTTGTAGAGATGGGCGATAACCGAACAATGGAGAAATTGCTCCGTGCACACACCGAAGGGTATGGGGAAGCAATCGTTGTGCCAGCTATTTTGGCGGAACATTTTGAGATTAAGACGGGTCTTTTATCACTCATTCGTGCCGACCAATTTCGTGGCAATGAGACCGATAACCCGCATTCTCACATTCGGAATTTTCTTCGAATTACCTCGACTCTCAAGTTTAGAGATGTGCCGAATGACGCGATTAAGCTCATGCTTTTTCCGTACTCGCTCGAGGGTAATGCTAAGATTTGGTATGAGAAAGAACCACCGGGTTCGATTTTGACATGGGATGATTTAGTGTCTAAGTTCATGAATTATTTCTTTCCACCATCCAAAACAACACACTTTAAGAACGAGATCACTAAATTTGAACAAAAAGTGCATGAATCGTTTGGGGTTGCTTGGGAAAGATTTAAAGATTTGTTGAGACGATGTCCACATCACGGTTTCTCGGAATTGCATCAAATAAATACTTTTTATAATGGGCTTAATATGACTGAACAAGATTCTTTAAATGCCGCCGCGGGTGGTAATCTTCTAAGAAAAACTCCGAGAGACGCGTGGGGAATAATTGAGAATAAGTCTAGAGCACAATATTCATGAAACACACCGGGTGTTTCCAATGTGAATTCATTAAATCCCGAGATTGCTAGATTGGACTCTAAGATTGATAATAGATTCGCGACTTTGTTGAATGAGATTAGGAAGAATCCTCATGGATCGATTAATATGGTTGAGAATGTTTGTGTATCATGTGGTGGAGCATATCCTAATTATGCTTGTTCAACCACGGGGTTTGATCAAGCTAGTGCTTTTGCCGCGAAGGGAACTTATGGCTCCAACGGTCAAATTCCTCGTCAAAATCATGTTGCTCCACCGGGTTTTCCACCGGTTCAAATAGGTACAACAATGGAACTAATGGGAATAATTTTAACCGTGGTAACCAAGGTATAATTACAATCAAGGAAATGGGTTTAATGCTAATCAAAACAATCAAGGTTTTCACAATAACCAAAATGAGTTGTCAAGCTATATCAAGTCGAATGAGGCAAATTTGAAAGCTTTTCAAAACAACATTCAAGGACAAATGGCAACTTTGAAAAATGAGTTTCAAAACACGATTAAAGGGCAAAATAATAAGATTGAGCTTAATCAACAAAGACTTGAACAAAACCAAAACCATTTTGAGCAAAGGCTAGAGCAAAGTCAAAATCTAATGCAACAAAGTTTGGAACAAAGTCAAAATAAATTACTTTCGATGTTTGAGGGATTTATGTCTAAACCGTCATTTTATTCGGGTTGCTTACCTATTAATACCATTCCAAACCCGAAGGGAGAGCTTAAGGCCATAACCGTTTATGATGATTGTGATAATTTAGAAGAAGTTGAAGTGATTGAGTTTAATCCTCCACCTAAGGAAACCTTTCTAGATGTCACCAAGGATACTTTAAATGTGATTAGTACCTCGATTTTCTTTGATTTCTTTCCCGAGAAGTATAAAGATCCGGGTAAATTCTTGATACCTTGTGTTTTCAATAAGCTTGGGGTGTGCAAAGCTCTAGCCGATCTAGGAGCTAGCATTAACTTAATGCCCCTAGCCATTTGGAAAACTATTGACTATGCACCACTTAGTACCACTCGAATGATCATTGAGCTTGCTAATGGTACCACCACTCGTCCGGTTGGTATAGCGGAAAATGTCATTGTTAAAGTGAGAAAGTTTTTGTACTTAGCCGATTTTGCTATCGTTGATTATAAGACCAATCCTCGTGTGCCTATCAATATAGGACGACCATTTTTTG
This sequence comes from Glebionis coronaria, assembly GCA_025667525.1. Lineage (NCBI taxonomy): Eukaryota > Viridiplantae > Streptophyta > Magnoliopsida > Asterales > Asteraceae > Glebionis > Glebionis coronaria. Next base: position 318,407,114 of record CM046878.1, read on the forward strand.
TGCACGGCTCATGTTCAAGTTGATATGAGGAAAGAGGAGATTAAATTGTTTTATGAAGATAAAAGTGTTGTTTTCAAACCGGAAAAGATTCCAAGATTTGTTTCTAAGAAAGTGGAAAGTGTAAAACTTGTTGAGACTATTGAATTTAATAAGAAATCTCTCTTTGATAAAGATTTTTTTCCAATTTTAGAAACCTCATTTTGTGATAAAGAAAAGTTAAATTCAAAGGAAGAAGCTTGTTTTGTTGAATCATGTTGTAATCTTTCCTCATCTCCACTCACTCCACACGAGGATGATAGTTCTAAGATTGAAAAGGAAATTGATGAATACCTTAGTGCACCATTTGATGCTAGTGAGTTTAATAGCGAGAATTTTGATCCCGAGAGTGATATTGCTTTAATTGAACAATCTTTGAAAATGGACTCATTTTCACTCTCTACGATGAACCAAATTGATGTTCCTAAGGCACAATCTTCCGTTGAAGAGCCTTTGATTCCTAACTTCACACCGAGTGAGGTTAGTGACTATTCATTCGATAAGTTCGCCGATGAACTTTTTGCTATCATTGATCCACTTCCACGGGGAAGTGAAGACGTTACCGATCTCGAGATCGAGCGTGATTCTCATGTTTTACCTACCATTCTCGATGAATTCTCCGATGAATTTCCTTCTAATGAGAATGATGATCTTGTATCCGAGTGTGACACACTCGATACTTTGTCGGATATTTCTTGTGATGACAAGATTGATGACACTTTTGTGACTTACTCAAATCCTCTCTTTAAAGCTTCAATGATCAATAATCCATTGTTTCAAGAGGATTTTGAGAACATCATACTTCCTACATCTCACAACCCTTGTGATGATGATCTTCTCTTGACGGAAGTTGATGAGTTTCTTTATATAGACATTTCTTCGGAATTTGAGGAAGAGTCTAATGACGGTGATGAAGATACTTGGTTTGATCACCCGTTTTATGATGATGATAATGTTGACCCGGAGGGAGAAATTACTTTTACTCCAATTATCCTTCCCACTCGCTTTGATCTTAATGTGTGGGTTTTTCATGCGACTCATTTTGAGTACCATGACCCCTTTGTTCACATTCATAAGAGTGATAAGGTCAACAAAGTCATGCAAGTTTAAACCACTTAGGTTGAGACTTTTACCACACCATTACCATGTGCTTTATATGATGTTGGATTAGCATGAGGGGGACGACACCGTGTTGTCTATTCCTTTCTCTATCGAGGACGAGGTATTCGACCCCGGAATCGTTGATTTAGGGAAATCTCGGCCTTTCACCGATGTAATAATTGAAAGACTTTTTAATCATCTTGGTGCGAGTTTATCTCGGGGAGCATGCTACATCCATATCATGATTTGTGACTACCATCTCTTTTTAGAGATTTGTGTTGGAGTTTTATCCTTTCGTTTGTCATCCGACAACGAGGATGAGATCTTTGACCCCGGAATCGTGCTTTATTATGGATTCTATTCCATTATGCCGATTTTCACAACTTTCCCTAAGGACCAATGAATGCGGGGATCGAGTCAAGCTCATGACTCGGTTAACAAAAACGAGGTGCCTTGTGGGGGGGTCCCATACAGTCTATATTCTTTCTATTTTCTAACACTAATAGGCTTGATCTTTCAAGCTCGTGCTCGTGTTTTGTTGTGTTGTGAATCTTAGGTATCACCCTTATTTTTGAAGACTCTCGTGTTCGGTTTTTGCCGGTCCACTTGATCTTCCTATCTTTGAATGCCAAAAAGGGGCACACTCTCTATCTTTTGATTTTTATCGACTAACGTTTTATCTTGAGGCATAATTAATAAACGGCTTATAGATTTACGTGCTCTTTCCATGTTAGGATTTTGCATTAGACTCTTCGTGTTTTAGCAAGGGGGTGTTACTCTTGAGCTAAGAAACATTGAGAACAATGTTTGGTTTTAGCATGGGGGAGTTAATCGATATAATCGCTTGCAATTGCTTTTGTCGTGTCCTAACGTAATTGTTTTTCTCATTTTTCATAAAAAATTTAAATTTTTCGTGTTATTTTTAAGTTTTACTAAATAAAATAAGTGCTTTTGACACAAATGTAGGCTTTCTGTTGGTGAAAATAAAAATAGTTTTTGACTCGACTCGGTTTTTACCTTAGCTTTTCCTTAACGTATTTGAATTAAGTTTTGCTAGGCTATTATATAGGGAGCTTTAAAACGCGAAAGTCTTAACTCATATGGGTTAAGAACAAGAACTTTTCGCAAGTTCCTATAATTGATCCTAGAAAGTCGTTTATCAAGGGAGCTTTAAAACGCAGATTCTAAAACATGAAAAAGTATAAGAAGATGCAAGATCCCATAGATGACTTGAAAACCCAAAACTTTGATTTAATAGGCTAAGTATCCATTGATTTCACATTTTTGAAATTTTACAATATGGAGAACAAGAGATGATAGAGTTCAATCATAAGTTTCCAAGGTTAATTCTTCTTTGTGCAAGTATTTTTGTGTTTAATTTAATCTCCTCGTATTTATTTTCTACGCTTGAATAATAATTGCTTAATAAATGAAGTTTTTAGCGGTTTAGGCTTGATATCTTAACTCGTAACTCCTTCTTTTTCTTCCCTTGTCTTTCAAGTGAGTACACATTAAGGGTGTCAGCGTCATGGACTTTTGATCATGGGATTGCGGAAATTTGGCTTACTATAAATATCATATTAATGAAGAAGAATAAATAAAAACATGTTCTCTAGGAGCCTTCGGGTGGGAGTCATGTAGCACTAACCTTGTCATTAGAGCCTTAGGGTGCATGGCGAGGGGGCGTGTTGAATAAAAATTGCTTCATCATCATGAGCCATAAGGTGGGATGGTGATGTCAATTCCCTTATTTTTGTCCAAGGAGCCTTTGGGTGTGGATTTTAAATAAGGAGCACAATTGCATCTTAAAGAGCCACAAGGTGTTATGATGTAATTGTTGCTAATTCCATTAATAAGGCCATAATTGACTTTGGAGGTTTTTATTTTTGCTTTTAAGTAGCCATATTTGCCAAATTTCGGGTCCGGGGATTTATCCCTCAAATCGTGTTAAGTTATCCTTGATGTGGGCTTTCTTTAGTGACAACGGTTTTTAAAGTCGAGGTTAGGTTTTAAGTGTTGAGTTTACACCGTTTTTGCCTTCATTTTTGGACTAATAAATATCAAATAAAGTCAAATGAGCCTTTGGGTGGATGACAAATAAAATCTAGAGATACAATTAGGAATAATAGGAGATTGAGTTTAACACAAATTACTTGTATGAGTTGGTTTAATTTTGGGACTTATGATTGACAATGATCTTGTTTTTGCACTTGGCATGGAAAAGTGAAAAGTCGGGGACGATGAATCTATTTGAGTTTTATGATCCTAAAAGTTATTTTTCTAATAATGAAAGCAATACATTATGTCTTTGCAAAATAAAGTTTCAAAAGTTGAATAAAAATGTAGTTTATAGTTTTATTTTATCATTGCGTGAGGACACGGCAATTGCTTAGCAAGGGGGAGTTTGATATGAGTGATTTTACTCATATCATCTGTATCTTAAAATGAACAATATATGCATGAAATGTATGAAATTTACCTTGTATATTCTTGTTTTGTTGTTTGATGTGTGTAGGTACCAAAGTTCGCAAAAACCGGCGAAAACAACACGAGTTTGAAGAAAAGAACGAGGAAGCCAAAAACAAGCTGGATTCTAGTGGATTTAATCTTTTTGAAGATATTGGGCTTTGTGGGTCCCACATTTGGGTAAATGGGCCCAAAAGCCCATTTGAGGAAATGTACTTTTCACATTTGAGCAAAAGCCCAAATTAATAAAGATGGAAAATTGGGTCAAAGCCCAAATTGCGATTCGAGACAGATGGGAGTTTGTAAATGTGAGGCCCAACACAACCCTTTAGGGTTTTGTCACTTGAGAAATAAACGAATGAAAGTTTCAAATGGTCAAAGTTTATTCTTCATTCACACACGTTTTATCTTGGTCAAACCTTTTATCCACCACAAACGTATTATTTACATCCACTCACAACTTTTTTCTCACACACACAATATAAAAAATACCTTCGACACTCTCTAGGTTTTTACCTTTCTTTCTCCTTCACCCAAAATATAAACCAGACGCAACCTACACTATTCCTATCAAAACCCTAATAATTAAATCACTCAAATTAATTTGGGGGTTTTGGTTTGCACGTGTGATTCACACGAATTGATATTAATTCCCCAAGGAAATCGGAAGCAAGAAGTGGATGGCATCTTTGACGTGGCAACGGTCTATTGGCCTTGACAGCACATCATTCTCAATCCTCCAATAAAGAGTGGCCAAATCAGCACACAACTAGCACAACTAGCACAATCGGATGCCACGTTGGCGATCCGTGTGCTAGTTGGCTCATCTCCGCCGTTAGATCAAGAATGAAAGAGAAGATAAAGAAATCAAGGGCCAAGAGCAGAGATTCCTCTCAACAAACTTCCACAAACAAGTCTCGGGTTCGAGTATAAATACCCATGCTTTTTCTGTATTTTGTATCCCATTTTTTTACTCTTAAAGTTATTATGTTAAATTAGTTCTAGGATAATCTTGTATTTTTCTTTCATCTAGTATTGTAATCTTTTATGATTATTAATAAAAGTTGATTTATTTTTAGCAAATTCGTGTCTACTTTTCTGTTTTAGTTAAACACTACAATTTTATTCTTCCATTGTTTTCATATAATAATGTTCATTATATTTAATTGAGCTTAAATAGTAGCTTTAATAAAATATTATAAGAATAAAATTTGGGGAATAAACTTTCCTACTGAAAGTTTAAATAAAAAATATGGTTCGAATGTGGATCTGTATTTGGTGCTGTTGATGGTGTTTGAAGATGGTGATTAATGGTGTTGTTGTGGGTTCATAAGATTGTTCAGCACAATCTTCTTCTCAAAGGCTTTAACCAATAGGTTTGATTCTATTTACTTTTTATGTTGTTTATATTTTAGATGAATCTGTTTAAGTGATTTTATGAATTTTATGATAAATGAATTAGGGTTGTATGGATATGATTAAGGTGTTAATGAATCTGTTTGGTTATTTGTTATTGATGCTTGATGGTTTTACCTGATTTCGTGAAGTATTGTATTAGCGAATTGTTTATCAGTTTAATTTAGTAGTATTTTTAGATTGAACTCTTTGTCCGCTGAATAAATTGTATGTTGCTGATGTTATCTGATTTTGGTGTAAATCTGCTTCGCAATTTAGTTTGCTGGTTTTTATAATCTGACAAATGTTTGGAGTTGGTTCTATGTGGTAAGGTAATGTTTAGAACTGATTTAGATTAAACTGCTTAATATAGGTTTAATATTTGCATAAAGTATGCTAGATCTGATTTTTGACCTGTGAATTGATTGCTAGAGGTTTGGTAATTGTATAATATCTGCTAGAGTTGTGATCTATGCTGAATTTGGTTATATATGTGATAACTTTTGGCCCTCTATGTTATTTTTGCTTAGTTTTATGCCTGCATTTTATTATCTGCTAGATTTGTGAGTAATTTGCTTAGTTTGTTTAGGTGTGGTTTATAGAATTGCTAGACCATTTAGTTTGCCTGCGTTTTGTGTATCTGCATTAGTTGTGTTCTAAGTTTTGCTGGTATTAGTTTAATTTTGCTGAGATATATTAACCAATAGACCCTCTTGGTATGTGTGGTTCATTTGATTCCAGATTTTCAGTTCAAAATAGTATCTCACTCACAAGTCATTCATGTGACTTAATGTTTCTATTTTAACTGTCCACAAAAAAATAATAACCGAAAAATGTCCACTATGGGACTCGAACCCGTGACCTCACGGTTCAACACCATACGCTTTAACCATCTGAGCTAGGGGCTCATTTGGTTTTATATGTGCTACATATAATTAATATAGATAGTGGTTTTATCGCTGGCAGTTTAACTTAACGTATACTTAATCTTCTTTTTTATTTCATAGTTTAATCATTTTTTATAGTTAGTTTAATCATTTTTTATAGCTTCAGTTTTTATAGTATTTTAAATAAATAAAAAAATATATAATAAAAAATGTTTTTATTAATTTTAAAAGTTTGATTAGTTTTAAATAAAATTAGATTTAATTAAATTTGTAGAAATTAAATAGTTTTTTATAGATTTTTAAAATAGTGTAAAAGTTATTTTAATTAAATAGATTAATTTTTAATATATTTTAAAGTAGTTTTAATTTTTAAAATAGCTTTAATTTTTAAGTAATCGTTTTAGATTAAATTAATCCGGGTTTACGATTCATGCACTTAGGTTTTAAAATTTGTAGGATTAATATTAGTTTAAAAACCAAAACCAATTCTAATCAATTGTCTAAATCGATACAAAACGTCTCAAATTCATAAGATCTTCGTGTAAAATGAACTTGGTTCACCCACGTGTTTAATTGAATCCGTCTTTGGTAATTTTATACTATTACTTTTTCCTAAAGGTAATTTTCTAATTTACCCTATAACGTATCTAATTATCACATATACTATCACGATCACATCACATGCACAAACAACTCATTCATGTACCTTTATCGTGTAGCTCATGTGAGGTCGGAGTAGGATTCCTGTCATTTCATCATCAGTCATTTAAAGGACACAAGGTACGGATATTCCGTCCTTAAGTATGGACATTCCTTTCTATGCATAATTAGGATTCCCAGTTTGCAACCATCTGTGTTCCCTAGTTATATGTTATAAAACTCTACATGATTTAATATGATTACCATGTTTAATTGCCTGAGCTTTATATACACGCATGACCAGTTTCATCTAGTTACGGAGGTACCGTAACCATGACACTTGATGCACCGGTGTCATGACTCCTCTACAAGGGAGTGATTTCTCGTGGCGTCCCTTTTTGTTTTAGTTGGCCATTTATCAGTATTTATCAGTGGGGTGTGTGGGTGCATCCTAGTTTATCAGTTTATAGTTATCAGGTGAATGTGGTGTGTGCTCGACATCCTTCACATTGGAGTTGATCCCTCCACCTAGATTATTATTTAGAGGTCACCCCTCTAACAGCATGATGAGATCACCCCTCTATGTATTCATACACATGTTGACATATTACATGACATATATAAGCTCTTGGCATTTCAAATATATATTGTATGCATGATCTAAGACTTATCAGTTATCAGTTAGTTTACAAGTTATAAACCAGTTTTCTAGGACATACACAGTTTCCGATGCAGATTACTTATGAGTCTTTCAGCTTCAATACCTTATATGTGCAGCTTAGTATTCCAGATCTTTCATTTATATTCCAGATATTCTTATCATGTCATTAGATCCGTTCACTGTCTAACACCCCCAATTTACATTGCACAACGGAAATACACAATTGGGTGCTAGACACAAGCATCATCACACAAGGTATATTAAACGACTCAAAAGTGAGACGTTTACACATAGAACATAAACAAGATTTTCATAATAGGTCTAAAACAATTAATTTCATCCCATGATTGTACTAAAACGACACCAGAGTAAAGTGTTTAGTCCCCATGGATCTCGACCAACAACCAACAAGTTTAGTACAATACATCAATATAAAATAAATTGTTCAACAGTAAGGATAGAAATAGTTTTTAGACCAACATTCTTCCAAAAGCCAAGCCACAACCTCCACAGCAAAGCTCCATGCTCCATCACTTCCTATTACCTGAAATACATGCTAAAACGAGTCAACAATAATGTTGAGCGAGTCTATAGGTTTATCAAATCACATTTGAACACAAGTAGAAAATCAATCATAATCATTTATAGAATTGTCGTACACACAATCTATATTCAAGGAAATAATAAACATTGCATTTAAGCTCATGACACCGACCCCTTAACCAAATAGTCACCCACGCCAAATGTCGGCATGACTAGAATAAAACCATTGCCCCTCTAGGGTATCAGTTGCTAGAATACCACATTCTTATTCCCGTAAATTATCCTTCCTAGAGGTTAATCAACGTAATGCCCTGGTCTCAGATAGGGTGGTCAACCCAATAGTACTATCATTAGAATAAGCGGCTATTATTGTAACACCCCCAAATTTACAACGCAACGGAATACAACATTGGGGTGCTACTTCATAATACAATCTCACGAGTCACAGTAAACGTATTTTAAAATAAACGTTTACCAATGATGATTTCATCAAAAGATCAGAGTTACAAGGTCCCAATAAATTAAGAAAACTTATTTTCAAATAAGTTTCAATATAAATTTTTTTTTGGTTTAATCTTTTTAAAAGAAAAGATTTTTATCCAATGCACAAAGTTCACCAAGTCCACTTCCTTCGATATCCGCATCCAATCCTATCCAACCATGCCAATATAAACCTGAGATAAACATGCTTAAAAGTCAACAAAATGCTGAGTGAATCCATAGAGTGTATAAACAATAAATTTGAACACAAGTTTAATAAACATTTTATTCATAGAATAATCAAACGATGCTAGATCCACGAACCGAACCTTAACCATGTGCCCAACCTGGAGTGAGACACTCCCAATACTAAATACAATATATCCTCAAATGCTCCTCACAAGAAAACATACACCGGATAGGTCGTTAGGCCAAAATAGATCTATTATTATTGTACTAGCGTTTACCGGTTATCGATAATTAACGGTCCATGAAGGAAAGGCCACAACACAACACACATAGCAACGTTCACATAATAAAAATACTTGTGTTCGATTTTCTAAAACAAGCATGTATCCCCCTCGCGGGTTTGAAAAGCATTAAAGGATTTAAATGCGAAGCTATGAAATCACCTTAGCCACGAGGTAAGTGAATCACGGTACTCATAATTTGAGTAGAAACGGTAGTGGTAAGACGATCACCGACGATATGGATGCCCGGGAAACACGAAAACCGCAACTTATCAAAATAAGGCGCGCGTTAAGACTCGAACTCAATATCCATATATACTAAGTATAATATGACTTTAAACATTTTCAAAGTATTTATATTTCAAAACCATTGATACTAACCAAATGAATCCATACTAACCCATTTATTCATCAATACCCGTTTAAACACTTGTATACTTGAAATTGACCCATCATACGACGCCAAGTCAACGCAAGTCAAACTATTATTATACCTTAATTAGACCAGTAGTTAAGTCATTTATATAATGACCAAACACTTGAGTAAGTCACCATATCTAATAGTGAACACTCAAACTCACGTCACACGAGCATTGAACTAAGTGTCCAAATACCAATCAACATGTACACTCCAAATGTACATACCGATCTACCCTATCTAGACTTGTCCGATTTAGATGAAATTTGGTCTCCAAGTCACTTATAACCTGTATAAGATCCCACCAAAATTTGAGCCAAAGTTCTCACTTTAAAACCCATCAGCTCGACACTTTACTCGACTCTAAATTTGGGACATAATTATACACTTGTTTCATAAAACCATTTAGACCACTTTAAAAGTATTATTTGGACATTCCACCTTTTAAACCCACTACTAGACTCATCATATTAAGTTTATAAAACATAAAAACCAGTAGTATCATTTATATAATCAAGCCTAAAGTCCCCGAGAGTCGACCCAAAATCAGCCACAATTTCGGATTGTGCCGATTTGCGTCTCTTGGTACACAAATACTAAAACTAGCATAACTTTTGACCCGTAATGAGTTAGAAGCTCATTCAAGCGGCAAAACAATCGTCTTGAAGATTACTAGAAAAAAATAAAATGATCTCAGCCTATATCCAAACTCAAACCGATGAATTTATTAAATAAATAATCTGCCTAAAAATACCCTTTTCAAAATGATTCAATCTCTCATTTTTATCAACATGCATCAACATGCACCTCATTCTAACACCTAATCTATTATTTATAATATTAAAAACAGCCTCTAACACCACTTGATCATCCTAGAATTCATTTGGTTAAAATAATACATGCATGCACTCAAAATCTGTAACACCCCATTTTGATAATGGAATGTCACACGTAATTATGGCGTGTCATCAAAGCATACAAGGAAAAATGTCTAAACATTTCATGACCATAAAAGGAAAATACCGGAATCAGACATCGGTAGTCCAAAAGTAAAGCTAAGCACACACAAACATAAGTACTGTAAAGGAAAGGACTAAACAATGTCCATAGCAAATGTATCGAAAGAAAGGTAATGCATAAAGTAAAGAAAGGCTAGAAAGCTTCCAGTCCATATGCACGTACGCTTAAAGTCTACGAGCGTCCCTGAGTACCTGCCGTTTTGGGAACATAGAAAAGAAAAACGGCTGAGCAATACGCTCAGTGCGCGGATGTACAATAAAGCATGAATAGGATAAGCATATAACATATATCAGCGGAAGAAACTAAGTCCCGAGTAACCTGGTTAAGTCTTGATAGAACTGGTTTTATAGTTTGAAAAGCCTTATGTTTATCTTGTAAAAACTGTTTAACATATTTTACCATTAGCCAATATAGGTCATGAAAATCCACCGTGCATGAATACTTGGAGGGGTGACCTCATCATGCAAATTAGAGGGGCTGCCTCTAATTTAATATTCTGGTTTGGGTAGGAGGGATCAGCTCCTTGTGAAGGATGCAAGGCACACACCACATTCACCATGAAATGCTGACTGAAAACATGTAACTAGGATGCACCCATACGCCCCACATGATAAATATAATTAAATGGCCAAAAGCTGAAGGGACGCCACGAGCAATCACTCCGCCGTGGTGAAGTCATAACATCAGTGCCTCTAATGTTATGGTTATGGTACCTCCATAACTAGGTGAAACTGGTCATGCATGTATATGGCTATAGGTATTCTAAATTAAACATAAGCAAATAAAACACATAACTTATACTACGGGAAAACATTTGGTTGCATACGGGGAATCCTAATAAGGAAAGAATGTCCATACTGAAAGGACGGAAATCCGTACCTTATGTCCAGTGAACGAAGAAGATGAACTGAGAGGAATCCTACTTCCGTATCACTAATGCTACATAAATACATACATGAATAAGTATCTGCTTACTAAATACGTAACTGGTTTTATGTCATGTCTTAGCTTATTTTATATGTTCATATCATGTTTTACTGTTTAAAGCCTTAAACCGTGTTTATCTTATATTCTGTCTATTCTGATTAAGTATTTCTGGTATTTCATGTATTATTATACTTACTGTGTAATAATAAGTAACTTTCCAAAAATAGCAGGTTTCCTAAAATAGAAAGTTTCCAAATATAGAAAGTTTCCAAAAATAGAAAGTTACCAAAAATAGAAAGTTTCCAAAAATAGAAAGTTTCCAAAAATAGAAAGTTTCAAAAAATAGAATTACTGCCTAAAATAGATAAGTTTCTAAAAATAGAAAGTTTCCATAAATAGATCAGCTGCCATAATTAAATAAGTTTCCATAAATAGAAAGTTTCCATAAATAGATTAGCTGCCTTATTTAAATAAGTTTCTAAAAACAGAAAGTTTCCATAATTAGATATAAGCTGGTTAAATAAGCTAAGTATATAAGCCTAAGTGTTTTCATGATTATTTTCTAAGTCATAATGATATAATGTATAGTTTATTAATTATTTCATGTAATTTAAATAAACTATAGGTTAAAATATTTAATTAAAGTATAACATGTTTTTAATTAAATAAAGTTAAATACTTAGGTTAAAACATGTATTATTATTTATTAATAATATAACCTAAGTCATGTTAATTAATTAATTATAACCATGGTTTTTAAATAATTAATTAATTATAAGTCTAAAAATTTTAAATACTTAGGTTAATAATTTCATGATTTTAATAATTAATATAACCTAAGCCATGTTATTAAATTAATCATGTCATGTTTATTAATTTAATTTAACATATGATTATAAAAAAATATAATCTTAACATAACCCGTGAACCGGATCTTGGCTAGAACCCATGAACCGGACATGAAATCGACACCATACCCCGAACCACTTCGGGGTTCCCCTTGTCTTGCTGCTGCCGTGGGACCCACACCCACCAACCGGGACCATATGGTCTTGGTGGTGGTCGAGTAGCCAAACCGAGACCCCCTTGGGGTTCGGTTTAGGCACCGACCAAAACAAACACCCCTAAAATACCCTTTTTGATTTCTCCAAAAACCATTTTCATGTTAGATCTATGTTTTTAATTAGGTTTTAAAAACATCTTGTTCTTAATTAATTATTAGATCAAATCAAAAAGAAAAAGGGTAAAACATATACCGAATGCGTGGATCTAACGAGGATGAACAAACACGAACACTTGCACCAAAACCAAGATCAAAGATCAAACAATCACCTCCTTTGGTGTGTTTTTGTGTGGAGGCCAAAAAAAAGAAAAGAGGAGGAGGAGAAAACTTTTTTAGGTTTTTTGTTTAATCTTCTGTAAAGTGAAAAAATGAGTAGTAATTCTCCCTTAACCCCTCTTTAGTGAAATTTGAGATGGGCTTGGCCCATCTCTTTCTTGTCGCCGCGGGTAGGGGCCCCACATGGGGTACCCGTACTGTTTTCCGTGTCTTGATATTTCAATTGTTCGTTCATGTTTATTTGTGTTCGCGTTTAATGTGTTCTCGTTAAATAATTATCGTGACCTAATATATTTATTTACGCTCGTAATTAATATATATACGTAATTAATAATAGTTCGTGATTTAATTACGTTCATGATTTCATGATCGCATGTTCGTGATTAAATATTGTCAAATAATTATTGCGTGCTCGTGCGTAGTAAATACTTATCGTGTTCTAACACGTACGTAATACGTAAAATCCTAACACGTAATCGTAATCATGCTATAATAGGAAGGTTTTAATCTAGTACGTACGGTCTTAAGGGTACTATTCATGGTAAAAGCATGCGGGTTTTACAACTCTTCCCCCCTAAAAAGAATAATTCGTCCCCGAATTATAGATAAAGTAAACTGAAAAGAAGAACATACCCGAATTCAAAATATGAAATGAGGGTAAGAAGCCCGGATGGACTCCTCTGTTTCGCAAGTGGCTTCCCACTCGGTATGATCCCTCCATAGGATCTTGACGAATGGAATCGTCTTCCTTCTCATGACTCGTTCTTGTCTGTCAAGAACTCGTTCGGGTTCTTCTATGAAAGTGAGATCTTCACGTATCTGTTCCAGTGGATACTGAACCATGTGAAGGGGATGACACTGGTACCCTCTGAGTAAGGATACATGAAACACATTGTGCACATGCGAAAGCTGCGGAGGTAACGCCAACCGGTAAGATACTTCACAGACTCGTTCAATGATATCAAACGGTCCGATGAAACGAGGACTAAGCTTCCCTTTAATCCCGAAGCGTCTAACACCACGTGCCGGCGAAACCTTAAGGAAGACGTGATCTCCTACGCTAAAATGTATGTCCCTACGATGCTTACCGGCGTAACTCTTCTGACGTGATCGTGCTTCCTGAAGTTTCTGCTTAGCTACTGCGATCTTTTCATTGGTCATCTCTATGATTTCTGGTCCTTCAAGTATTCGCTCGCCAACCTGATCCCAGCAGATTAGGGCGAGACACTTTCTGCCATACAACATCTCGAAAGGAGCACACTTGATACTTGCGTGCCAACAGTTGTTGTATGCAAACTCCACCAAACAGATGTAATCGTCCCAATCACCCGTCCATTCCAACGCACATGACCTCAACATATCTTCCAATTTCTGAATGGTTCGTTCCGACTGTCCGTCCGTTTGAGGATGAAAAGTCGTGCTAAGCTTAAGTTGTGTACCCCAAGCTTTCTACAGACTCTTCCAAAATCGCGAAGTGAAACGAGGATCTCTGTCTGAGATGATGCTGGATGGTGCACCGTGGAGTCTCATGATCTCTCTTCTATACGTATCGGCGAGTTTACTTACCGGATCTTCCTTGCGGATCGGTAAGAAATGAGCTGATTTGGTAAGTCGATCTACGATAACCCAAATTGCATCGTGCTTCCTCTTGGTAGGCGGAAGACCAGTAACAAAATCCACGATGATTTTGTCCCACTTCCACTCTGGGATATCTAACGATTGAAGGAGACTGCCAGATCGCTGATGCTCGATCTTAACCTGCTGGCAGGTAAGACATTTGGAGACGTAAGTGGCCACATCCTGTTTCATACCACTCCACCAAAAGTACTGCTTGATGTCATGGTACATCTTAGTCGAACCAGGATGTATAGAGAATGGGGAGCTATGAGCTTCAGCTAACAAGGCTTCCCGGAGTTCTTGGTCATCAGGAACACAAAGTCTCGTGCCCTGCCATACGATACCATCTGCGTCTACTCTGAATTCCGTCTGTTTCTCCAAATTCTGTACTATCGCCCAGATTTCTCCATCATCTTTCTGAGCTTCCTTGATCTTAGAGAGTAACTCGGGTTCTACTCTAAGATTAGCCCAGTAACCGTGTTGTCCACGTACCATGATCTCGATGTCAAGTCGCTCCAAGTCTTTTATGATTTCCTCTTCAATTTTAATGCCGTTGATCATTCTGGACTTCCTGTTAAGAGCATCTGCTACTACATTTGCCTTTCTGGGATGATACTATAGATTAATGTCATAATCCTTAGATTAATGTCATAATCCTTCAACAGCTCTAACCATCTCCTCTGCCTCATGTTCAATTCACGTTGAGTGAAGATATACTTCAAGCTCTTGTGGTCCGTGAAAATGTCACATGATTCTCCATACAAGTAGTGCCTTCATATCTTCAATGCAAACACAACTACAGCAAGTTCCAAGTCATGCGTGGTGTAATTTTCTTCATAAGGCTTAAGCTATCGTGAAGCGTACGCGACCACTTTCCCATGTTGCATGAGAACACAGCCAAGTCCCTTCCCTGATGCATCACTGTAGATTTGAAATCCACCCGTACCAGATGGGAGAGTAAGAATAGGTGCAGATACTAGCTTCTGCTTCAGGTCTTCAAAGCTCTTCTCTCGTTATTCAGTCCAGACGAATTTCTCCTATTTCCGCATCAGTTTGGTCAATGGTAGTGCTAAGCGGGAAAAATTCTCCACGAACCTACGGTAATAGCCAGCTAAGCCTAAGAAACTGCGGACTTCCGTCGCTGATGTCGGCCTTGGCCACTTAGTAATGGCCTCAACCTTCGCTAGATCCATAGTGATTCCTTCTGCTGATACAATGTGACCTAAGAATGCCACCTTGTCTAACCAGAACTCGCACTTGGAGAATTTAGCATACAGCTGCTTCTGGCGAAGAATCTGTAGTACTATACGAAGATGGTCTTCGTGTTCCTCCTTGGACTTTGAGAAAATCAGGATGTCATCGATGAAGACAATGACGAACTTGTCCAGAAATTCATGGAAGATTCTGTTCATCAAATCCATGAACACTACTGGAGCATTTGTCAGGCCAAATGGCATAACTACAAACTCGTAGTGGCCATAGCGGGTACAAAAAGCAGTCTTGGCGATGTCTTACTCCTTGACCCGTACCTGATGATAGCCTGACCTAAGATCAATCTTGGAGAAGTGTTTGGCCCCTTGGAGTTGGTCAAACAGATCATCTATACGTGGCAGTGGATACCTATTCCGGATAGTAATCTTGTTGAGCTCGCGATAGTCTATGCAAAGACGCATACTGCCGTCCTTCTTCTTAACAAACAAGACCGGGACGCCCCATAGAGATGCGCTCGGTCGAATGAAACCTCGTTCAAGAAGTTCTTGTAGTTCATCCTTCAGCTACTTCAGCTCTATGGGAGCCATGCGATAAGGAGCCTTGGAGATTGGTTCAGCTCCTGGAATAAGCTCAATACTGAATTCCACTTCTCGTGCAGGTGGTATGCCCGGAAGTTCTGCTGGAAATACATCTTGGAATTCCGACACTATAGGTTGATCCTGAATTGATGGGGATTCAGCATCCATGTCGTGAACCATAGCTAGATAACCCTCGCAGCCATGTGACAGTAGTGCACGCGCTTGTAGGGTAGATATGATTTGTACAGACCGTCCGGGTACGAACCCGTTATGAATGTACTCTGGTGCATTAACATCACCGAAGATAACTCGATATGAATGGCAGTCTATGGTAGCATGATTCTTGGATAGCCAATCCATGCCCAAAATCATGTCGAAGTCATTCATGTCCAGCGGAAGTGCGTAAACAGGTCGAACCTTATCGTCAAATTCCAGAGGAAGACTCTTGTATACATGGGTGATTAATATAGAGTCCCTCTAAGGCGTGGAGATAGTAAGCCTATTTTCTAGTGGCATGGGGAGCATCCTAATGTTCTTAGCATAAACAGAATAAATAACCGAGTGAGTAGCACCCGTATCGAAAAGAACACATGCAGCTTGACCATACATATACAAGATTCCAGTGATGGTACCTGTAGACTTGTTAGCCTGGTCTCGAGATGTCGTGTAGACACGCCCGGTGGTACGAGGCAGCTTGGAATCAGCATGTCCCGATGTACCCTCCATCTCGCCTTACGGCAATCTATCATGATATGGCCAGGAAGACCACACTTGAAGCATGCGTCAGTGTTACGGCGACAGGGCCCTGGGTGCCTACGGTGGCAAGTAGAGCAAAGAGGATGAGTAAATCCTCCAGCAGGAGCTCTGGCTGGCTGGGAACCTGATAAAACATTTTACATAAGACATGATAATAGGGTACAAGGACAATGCAGATAATCGTAAGATTGAATACCAGTGATAGCTGGACGGCTAGGCTGTAAACCTCGCTGGTTCTGGTCCCTACCGTTTCCATGGTTCCTAGTAGAAGTTTGCTAAAGTGTCAGAATATGAGTTATAACATGAAATCATAAGGAAATGCGTAAGTATTAGGACCTGCTGCTGTTGGAGTGTCCAGCCTTGTTACGGTAATTATCATTACCGCCACGCCTATCCGTAGCAGAACGGTCGTTAGTCTGACCGTTTCCCTTGGGCTGATGAGGCTGCTGCTGAGTAGCCAGCTGAGACCGGTCCTCAGTTTTCTGCCTGGAAGATACATTTAAAGAGATGAATAATTTGACATATATGGAAAGAATACGGATTGATCACCGCTTGAATACGAATGTTTACCTCTTGTCGGGTCTCTCAGCTTCCCCGAACTCATCTCTCTCCTACAGCATTTCTAGCTTACGTGTTGCATCGGCCACTTGTGCTACAGTGTTAAACGTAGCACACACCAGATTGTTTGCGATCGATGTGCGAAGAGCCCACCTAAAGTGGTGTGCCTGCTCTTCAGGAGTACCTGCTGCTGCACCAAGGAAACCAGCTAAGCGAAGAAAGCGCTGCATAAACGCGTTGCTATTCTTCACAACTCTTTGTCGGATCCCATGGTACTCTCTCTTGAGCTTGTCTTGCTCAGCCTTGGGAAAGAACTGCTCCATCACCCTGTCCTTGAACTGAGCCCAAGTCAAACCAGCAACCCACTCGTCACCACCCTCAGACTGCATCAACGCCAACCACCAATTTAGCACATCGCCTTCGAACCGATAGCATGCCCACCTCGCCTTGTATGCGGGGTCACAACCAATAGCATTGAAAATCTTCTCGATGTGAGCCAACCAGCTTTCAGCATCACTGGGGCTATCTGTCTTCTCAAAAGCTCGAGGACGGAGCTTGTTGAATCTCTCCAGCCATACTACTAATGTCACTGGATGAGGAGGAGGAGGTGCCTGATTATGCTGCTGATTGTTGGCAGCTTGAACTTCAGCCCTGATGTCGTTCCTCAGTTGAGGAAGCAAAGCTTGCATAGCAGCTTGAATTGCAGCATTAAGCTGTTCCTGTTCGCGTGTGAGAACCATCAGACAGTATAACATAAAACATATGATTAAACCTATCAAAACATAAAATATATACATGAAAAAAATTTATACCAAAATTTCCAAGAGAAAAATTTTATGCAAGAAAATTTTTGTGTATGAATGCATGATGCAGTATTAGGAAAACTTTTGTATGCTCGAGAGTGAACGCCTATGGTCAGTTCACCCAAAACAAAAGACATGGCGAGGGGACGCCTATGGGTCGGTCCCAAATTTAAAAGTTTCGATAAAACACATGCGACTAAATAGGGCCAGTGCTGTACCAACCATTACTTAGTCATAAATCTGCAACAATGACATATATATGTATGCATAAAAATGCTGAATGCATGAAAATAACTGTCAGTTCTAGGAAGACCGTAGTGACTACCCACTAATCACAGGTCATGTTTTGAGAGCCTACAGGTCGAAGCCTTGACTCTGATACCATAATTGTAACACCCCATTTTGATAATGGAATGTCACGCGTAATTATGGCGTGTCATCAAAGCATACAAGGAAAATGTCTAAACATTTCATGACCATAAAAGGAAAATACCGGAATCAAACATCGGTAGTCCAAAAGTAAAGCTCGTCACACACAAACATAAGTACTGTAAATGAAAGGACTAAAAAATTTCCATAGCAAATGTATCAAAAGAAAGGTAATGCATAAAGTAAAGAAAGGCTAGAAAGCTTCCAGTCCATATGCACGTACGCTTAAAGTCTACGAGCGTCCCTGAGTACCGGCTGTTTTGGGAACATAGAAAAGGAAAACGGCTGAGGAATACGCTCAGTGCACAGATGTACAATAAAGCATGAATAGGATAAGCATATAACATATATCAGCGGAAGAAACTAAGTCCCGAGTAACCTGGTTAAGTCTTGATAAAACTGGTTTTATAGTTTGAAAAGCCTTATGTTAATCTTGTAAAAACTGTTTAACATATTTTACCATTAGCCAACATAGGTCATGAAAATCCACCGTGCATGAATACTTGGAGGGGTGACCTCATCATGCAAATTAGAGGGGCTGCCTCTAATTTAATATTCTGGTTTGGGTAGGAGGGATCAGCTCCTTGTGAAGGGTGCAAGGCACACACCACATTCACCATGAAATCCTGACTGAAAACATGTAACTAGGATGCACCCATACACCCCACATGATAAATATAATTAAATGGCCAAAAGCTGAAGGGACGCCACGAGCAATCACTCCGCCGTGGTGAAGTCATAACATCAGTGCCTCTAATGTTATGGTTATGGTACCTCCATAACTAGGTGAAACTGGTCATGCATGTATATGGCTATAGGTATTCTAAATTAAACATAAGCAAATCAAACACATAACTTATACTACGGGAAAACATTTGGCTGCATACGGGGAATCCTAATAAGGAAAGAATTTCCATACTGAAAGGACGGGAATCCGTACCTTATGTCTAGTGAACGAAGAAGATGAACTGAGAGGAATCCTACTTTCGTATCACTAATGCTACATAAATACATACATGAATAAGTATCTGCTTACTAAATACGTAACTGGTTTTATGTCATGTCTTAGCCTTATATGTTCATATTCTGTCTATTCTGATTAAGTATTTCTGATATTTCATGTATTATTATACTTACTGTGTAATAATAAGTAACTTTCCAAAAATAGCAGGTTTCCTAAAATAGAAAGTTTCCAAAAATAGAAAGTTTCCAAAAATAGAAAGTTACCAAAAATAGAAAGTTTCCAAAAATAGAAAGTTTCCAAAAATAGAAAGTTTCCAAAAATAGAATTACTGCTTAAAATAGATAAGTTTCTAAAAATAGAAAGTTTCCATAAATAGATCAGCTGCCTTAATTAAATAAGTTTCCATAAATAGAAAGTTTTCATAAATAGATTAGCTGCCTTATTTAAATAAGTTTCTAAAATAGAAAGTTTCCATAATTAGATATAAGCTGGTTAAATAAGCTAAGTATATAAGCCTAAGTGTTTTCATGATTATTTTCTAAGTCATAATGATATAATGTATAGTTTATTAATTATTTCATGTAATTTAAATAAACTATAGGTTAAAATATTTAATTAATGTATATCATGTTTTTAATTAAATAAAGTTAAATACTTAGGTTAAAACATGTATTATTATTTATTAATAATATAACCTAAGTCATGTTAATTAATTAATTATAACCATGGTTTTTAAATAATTAATTAATTATAAGTCTAAAAATATAAAATACTTAGGTTAATAATTTCATGATTTTAATAATTAATATAACCTAAGTCATGTTATTAAATTAATCATTTCATGTTTATTAATTTAATTTAACATATGATTATAAAAAAATATAATCTTAACATAACCCGTGAACCGGATCTTGACTAGAACCCATGAACCGGACATGAAATCGACACCATACCCCGAACCACTTCGGGGTTACCCTTGTCTTGCTGCTGCCGTGGGACCCACACCAACCAACCAGGACCATATGGTCTCGGTGGTGGTCGAGTAGCCAAACCGAGACCCCCTTGGGGTTCGGTTTAGGCGTCGGCCAAAACAAACACCCCTAAAACACCCTTTTTGATTTCTCCAAAAACCATTTTCATGTTAGATCAATGTTTTAATTAGGTTTTAAATACATCTTGTTCTTGAATAATTATTAGATCAAATCAAAAAGAAAAAGGGTAAAAACATATACCGAATGCGTGGATCTAACAAGGATGAACAAACACGAACACTTGCACCAAAACCAAGATCAAAGATCAAACAATCAACTCCTTTGGTGTGTTTGTGTGTGGCGGCCAAAAAAAGAAAAGAGGAGGAGGAGAAAACTTTTTTAGGTTTTTTGTTTAATCTTCTGTAAAGTGAAAAAATGAGTAGTAATTTTCCCTTAACCCCTCTTTAGTGAAATTTAAGATGGGCTTGGCCCATCTCTTTCTTGTTGTCGCGAGTAGGGGCCCCACATGGGGTACCCGTACCGTTTTCCGTGTCTCGATATTTAATTGTTCGTTCATGTTTATTTGTGTTCGCGGTTAATGTGTTCTCGTTAAATAATTATCGTGACCTAATACATTTATTTACGCTCGTAATAAATATATATACGTAATTAATAATAGTTCGTGATTTAATCACGTTCATGATTTCATGATCGCATGTTCGTGATTAATTATTGTCAAATAATTATTGCGTGCTCGTGCGTAGTAAATACTTATTGTGTTCTAACACGTACGTAATACGTAAAATCCTAACACGTAATCGTAATCATGCTATAATAGGAAGGTTTTAATCTAGTACGTATGATCTTAAGGGTACTATTCATGGTAAAAGCATGCGGGTTTTACAAAATCCCCATTATAATATTAATAACACAACTGTTTACCCATGAAATGGATCAAACCCACTTGTTCATCAAGAAATAATTTGAAAAAGATGAAAGTTATTGCACGTGAAAGATTTTTAGATCAAAATGATCACAAGATTGAAATTAAGATGGGACTTACTTTATTTTCATAAGATTCAAGATCAAAATTTAAAATCAATGGGTGTTTATGTGTGATGGGGGTGTGATACATGACTTTTCAATGGGTTCAAGATTAATTCTCAGAATCTTCTCGAATTGATCACGGTTCAAAGTGGAATAGTTGTTCTTGGTTACTAAAAAGGGGTTGGTTTGTTTATCTATTTTAAACTAATAGCAAGTAAATGTAAATGTCGTTGAGCAAAGTAAAAGCTTTTAAAAAAAATTAAACTAAAAGGACGAGTTAAAAATAAATGCTTGAAAACTTAAAGACAAGTTTAGAAAAATACTAGAACACTTAATAAATCTAGAACTTGAAAACTTTGAAAAAACAAGAAATTGAAACCATCGGAAAACCAAATTGAAACCTGATCGGAATGTATAGTCGGAAAGTGCAATCGGAATGTTGGAAAAAATGGCTAATCGGAATATTGCAAGGAGAATGCAACCGGAATAACCAACAAATTAGTCCAATCGGATTGTCACAAAATACCCACAATCGGAATATTAAACCCTAATCCGATCTGATAGATCGGAATATTTGAGATGCAAATCGGAATAATATTAAACCCTAATCCGATCAAGTGATCGGAATAAGGAGTGGTGTAGTCGGAATGTAGCGATCGGAAAAGGGTTTAAACCTTTTCCGATTTATATGGGATTCGAAAATAAGCAAAGGTGATAAGCTATATTGATAAGCTCACACCAAGACTTGAACGAATCTAAAGTAAAACGGACTAAATAGGCAGAAATAACAACTTATCCAAACTTAACATAAGCAATCTTATAAATCAAACTATAAAAAGATGAACTTTTTAAGAAAACTTTTAAAAAGCAAATAAGCTAAACATATAAATAAGCCCATAAGCACAAAGATCTTAAAGCTTATTCGTATGAAAACTTAAGTAGGCATAAAAAGATTAACTTTTAGGCACGAAAACATTAAGAACAACACGGATCAAATAGATTTCGCACCAAAAGTAAACTAAAATCAAAGAAAGGTAGAAAGAGATGAAAGATTAAAAGCTTAACTAGAACTTGATTAATGAAATCAACAATACACAAAGGTTTAATCTTGAAAGATTAAAAGAAAGAAAAGATGAAAACTTAGTGAGAGAAAGTTGAGAACTTTCTCTCTCTAAAACTAGAAAGGAAAATGAAAAATGAAACTAACTACTAAAAACTAACTCCTAAAATTGTAAGGAGAAGGCCTATTTATAGGTGTTGCTTGTGGGCTTGTAAATGGGCTTGTACATGGGCTTTTCTTCTTCTTTCTTCTTTAGTCTTTACGTCTCTCTAAATAAACGTTTCCGACTTTGGATTTTGAGAAGTGTCGGTGAATAATTCCAACTCGTCTTATAATCTTTTGTTTAATAGACTCGAGTTCTTCGACATATATAAATCTTCCATCTTTGGCCCTTTTCTTCGATAAATCTTCAATAGGCATAATGACTTCAAATCCTTTGCATCTCTTGGACAATATACTTCGTCTTGAGTCTTTTTCTTCGATAAAACCCGTGCAATCCCATGTTTTCTTCAATATTTATCCGGTTAGCTCTGTAAACACAACAAGCACACAAACCACGCATAATTCCAAACAAATGATATTAAATACGCGTTTTGGTCTTGTTTTAGCAAGAAATAAGTGGTAAAAGGATGGGTGTTTTCACACCTATCAAATCCCCTACACTTAACCATTGCCATGCCCTCATGCAATGCTTAGTGATAAAGCAAATTTACACTTTTCTCATAATCAATCAACCTTGGCCTTATTAACATACTACTAAACAAAAATTAAAATACTAAGAGAAATTAAAACTTTAAAGTAGACAAAATGATAGAAAACCATTTTCACTTGAAAATAGCTATATGGAAATAACTTGCAAAGAGATCAAGGACTTACATTAGGGCTTCGGTGCTGCGAAGATTTATCACACTCAAGTTTCACGTTCCCCAAACTAAGCTTAAAAACGAGATCATTGTTATTATAAGTTAGCAAACCAAACACTTACACACATGGCTTAATTATATGCTTAAACTCCCTTATTCCTAGGTGTATCTATTATATTTTATTTTTGTCTTAGAATGATCATGAAGATCCATTTTTGGACTTATTGCGATAGTTTATTTAAGCTGAAAGCAAAGTAGGACGATTTGATCAATAGTTAGCTAAAGGACAAAATCTCTTAAAACTGCTTCTCGGGATATCAAAAAGTTCATATCTTGGCATAACTCGGTTCACGATTTGAGACCTTTCTCGGGCCGATGTTTGGCATGTACTTCATACTTCATATCTTGAGAGACGTTCATGAGATAATGGTCTTCTCTTCGTTAATAGAGTTTCTTCACTAGGAGACTTTGAGGGGTACTCCAACTTTGTTGACCACGACTTCATCATTATTTCTTCAATCGCTAATTGGGATTTTGAGATACAACGATCCGCCTCCTTTTCGGACTTGGATCTATTTATCCTCATACCTTGTTAGGGTCTTTTCGGATAGACTTCTCCATTATCTTTATGGGAGTTGATTGCTTTTCGTCATGAGTCTTGATCCTTCATACTGACTTTGGGAATAATGCTTTTCACATCACCTTGGATCTTTAGCAATAAGATTGAATCCTCATGCCTTGTTAGGGCCTTTTCGGACGCGCCAATCTTCGCGCCCCGCTTCATAAGTTATGCCTTGGCTATGAACTCTTATCATTACCGAGCAACTTTTAAACGATCTTGGGCTAGAAGCTAAGTAACTTTTCAAATCGTATGACCTTACTTATTGCAGATAAATTATTAGCAAGTGATGGGAGAATAGGCAAATAATTACACCAAGTGAGCTTGTGCAAGAATACCGACTTATAATTGACTCTATCATTTCTCGTTCTCCACAATTTAAAATCTCAAGTAATGAGACTCGTGGATGCTTAGCCTAATAAACCAATTAAGGTCTACATGGTTAAGGATACTAGCTAGAATAAACTTGGATAAGTCTATTCGGGTTGAGTCAAAATAATCGCAACGGGCCTAATATGTCAAAGATTTCAAAACTAGCTACACCACTTTATTAATATTTTTGACTTTATTGTGGGATATATACATATGAAAGCAACGATAAAAATTTAAAATTACGACTAAATGGCCAAAGTTAATTAAAAATTTGAAAAATGTTGAAAAAGATGATTTTCCGGTTAAATGAAGGCATTTTCATGAAAAAGTCCACTTAAAACTTCGATAGAAGTCCCCCCTACACTTAAGATAAACATTGTCCTCAATGTTTAAGCATGTGGGAAAAATCTCCCCTACACTTATGACATTGTGCAGGTTGGTTAAATCAAGCTAAGGAAGAGACGACTAAAGTGATCAATTTCAAATGTGAGTATGAAGAAAATTGAATCACGATAGTTGAGAGATAGAACCGGATTTCGGATAACACGGGAGCACGGTTCTTCAAAGGTTCCAAAAGTGCACTTATCCCTGTAATCACATCACCACACAAACACAAACAACCTATAGAGGTCCCCTACGCTTAGGAGGTTAAAACGGAAAAGGATAGATACTCGGGTTGCCTCCCGAGGAGCGCTTGTTTTTGATAACCGAGTCACGAGCCTGACTCGACCCAAAATTAGTTCATGGGAAACATGGTGAGGGATGGAATCATCTCATGAGAGATGTCCTCACCAAAGTACAACTTCACTCGTTGGCCATTCACCTTAAAATTAGGTCCATTAGGTTGAGCGAGCTCGAGAGTGCCATATGGAAAAATTTGGGCAATGGTGAATGGGCCGGACCAACGAGATTTCAGCTTACCCGAAAAGATTTTCAACGAGTTAAAGAGTAAAACTTTGTCTCCAACTTGGAACTCTCGGTTTTTAATCTTAGAGTCATGAATGAGCTTAGTGCTTTCCTTATAGATCAAAGAATTTTCATAAGCCTCATTCCGGAGTTCATTCAGCTCATTGAGTTGGATCTTGCGTATGTCACCGGCTTTGTTGATATCGAAATTAGCCCACTTTAAGGCCCAGTAAGCCTTGTGCTCCAACTCAATGGGGACGTGGCATGCTTTCCCGTACACGAGACGATATGGTGTACAACCAATCGGAGTCTTGTATGCGGTACAAAAATCCCACAGAGCATCATCAAGTTTATCGGCCCATGAGGCACGATGCTCTCCCACGGTTCTTTCTAGAATTCGCTTTAATCCTCGGTTAGAGATTTCAGCCTGGCCATTAGTTTGTGGTTGGTATGTGGTGGAAAGACGATGATTGACACCATACTTAGCCATGACTCTTGTGAATTGATCATTGCAAAAATGAGTCCCGTGATCACTAATAATGGCACGAGGCACACCGAATCTAGCGAACATCGATTTCAAAAAGTTACAAACCACCCTAGCGTCATTAGTGGGTAAAGCTTTGGCTTCAACCCATTTAGAAACGTAGTCAACGGCTACAAGGATGTATTTGTTTCCTTTAGATGAAGGAGATGGCCCCATAAAGTCGATACCCCAAACATCAAAGATTTCACATTCTTGTATGAAATTTTGAGGCATCTCATCTTTATGTGTGATCTTGCCTTGTTTTTGGCAAGCATCACAATGTTTAACCATCTCGTGAGTATCACGATAAATGGTGGGCCAATAGAATCCCGAGTCAAACACTTTTTTGGCGGTGTAGTTCGGACCAAAGTGACCACCGGTGGGTCCTTTGTGGCAAGCTTCGAGAATTTCTAAAGCGGCCGGTCCACCAACACATCGGCGAATAATAAAATCACCGCATTGTTTGAAGAGATACGGGTCATCCCAAAAGTAAGTCTTAATGTCTTTGAAGAACTTTTTCTTTTGCTGGGATGTTAACCCGTCAATGAGAATTCCACCCGCCAAGTAGTTTGCAATGTCTGTAAACCACGGGGCTTCATCATTACTCGAGTTGATAGACATTAAGGTCTCCAGGGGAAAAGAGTCATTGATCTGTTTGTTCGGATGATCCCCTTGATAAGGATCCTCAAGTCTGCTGAGATGATCCGCGGCTAGGTTTTCAGCTCCCTTCTTATCACGAATTTCGATTTTAAATTCTTAGAGTAGCAAAACCCAGCGAAGAAGTCTTGGTTTGGAATCTTGCTTAGTCAACAAGTACTTCAACGTGAAATGATCGGTATACACGATGGTGGTAGAAAGGACAAGATAGGGGCAGAACTTTTCAAAGGCATAGACAACAGCTAAAAGCTCTTTTTCGGTTGTCGTGTAATGCAATTGAGCCCCTGTCATTGTCTTGCTAGCGTAATGGATGGGTTGGAAGTGTTTGTTCACTCTTTGGCCCAAAACCGGTCTAATGGCATAGTCGCTAGCCTCGTACATCAACTCGAAAGGCAGCTCCCAATCGGGGGTAACCAAGACGGGTGCCTTAGTTAGCTTATCCTTAAGAAGGTTGAAGGCTTCGATACACTCGTTGGAAAAGATAAAAGGAGTATCTTTTTCCAAGAGG
This sequence comes from Glebionis coronaria, assembly GCA_025667525.1. Classification (NCBI taxonomy): domain Eukaryota; kingdom Viridiplantae; phylum Streptophyta; class Magnoliopsida; order Asterales; family Asteraceae; genus Glebionis; species Glebionis coronaria. The sequence continues at coordinate 318,433,939 of CM046878.1, forward strand.
TGGGTCATCAGGCGAGCGATTTTAGAAAAATCTTTGATAAAGCGATGGTAGAAGCCCGCATGACCGAGGAAACTTCTCACACCCTTCACGATTGAAGGTGGAGGCAACTTAGAAATAACATCGACTTTAGCACGGTCCACTTCAAGACCGGCTTTGGAGATCTTGTGTCCTAGCACGATGCCCTCTTTTACCATGAAATGGCATTTTTCCCAATTAAGAACAAGGCGAGTGTCTTCACACCGGTTAAGCATACGTTCTAAATTGGCAAGGCAAGTAGAGAAAGAATCGCCATAAACCAAGAAATCATCCATGAATACTTCCATAGTTTCTTCAACCATGTCATGGAAGATAGCCATCATACACCTTTGGAACGTCCCATGACCATTGCATAAACCGAAAGGCATATGTTTGTAAGCAAATGTTCCGTAGGGACAAGTGAATGTGGTCTTTTCTTGGTCTTTGGGATCGATGGGAATTTGAAAATACCCGGAGAAACCGTCTAAGAAGCAGTAATAGTCATTACCCGCTAGACGCTCGAGCATTTGATCCATGAAAGGAAGAGGAAAGTGATCTTTTCTCGTGGCATCATTGAGCTTGCGATAGTCGATACAAACTCTCCACCCAATAACGAGACGAGTGGGAATCAACTCATTGTGTTCATTGGGAACAACGGTTATTCCGCCCTTCTTGGGCACACAATGGATGGGACTTACCCAAGGCGAATCCGAGATAGGGTAAATCAAGCCGGCATCAAGAAGTTTGATAACCTCTTGTTTGATGACGTCATGAATTCGAGGATTAACCCTTCTTTGGCTCTGGATTGCTAGTTTAAAGTCATCTTCCATGAGAATCTTGTGAGTACAAAAGTTTGGATCAATTCTGCGGATATCGGAAATTTTCCAAGCAATTGCCTTCTTATGATCTTTAAGCACGGCGATGAGGCGAGTTTTCTCTTCTTCTTTCAAGTCCTTCGTGATGATGACGGGGGACTTCTTCTTATCTTCAAGGAACACGTACTCGAGATGGGGCGGTAACTCCTTAAGTTCTAAATCCGGAGGATTTTCGATGGGAGGCGTATTCAAAGTCGGTGCATCGATAGCAATAGCCTTGGGAGATGGTGGAGAAATATAGTCTTCTTTGAGAAGGTTCTGAATGAGACGAATGTCTTCATCCCAATCGGTGGGAGAATCGTAATTTTCTAAGTTCGCATCTCCCATGGTGGCTTCCAAATCTTTCCAAAGGAAATCACTTTCTCCAAATAGAGATAGTGATGAATCAATAGAGGAAACGGTCTCAACATTGGGAAGAGAGGTAGGAATACTTTTACAAGCATCTTTGAAGTGTTCTTCACAAGCCTCATCAAGAACGTCAATACAATTAACACTCTCGTATGAATAAGGCTGTTTAGAAAGCTTTCCCATGTTGAAGACAATTTTATCGTCACCCACTCTCATGATAAGCTCACCAGCTTTAACATCGATGAGAGTGCGACCGGTCCTCAAGAATGGACGTCCAATGATTAATGGCACACGAGGGTCCGTATCGTAGTCGACCACGACGAAATCGGAAGGAAAAGTGAATTTGTCGACTCCTACAAAAACGTCTTCGGCTATCCCCACTGGATAAGCAACCGTACGGTTAGCTAATTCCAAAGTCATTTTGGTGGTGACTAGCTCAGGGAGAGATAATTGCTTCCAAACGCTTAGAGGCATTAAATTAATACTGGCACCTAGATCGGCTAGGGCCATGCAATTCTCTACTCCCGGGAAGTTGCAAGGGATTAAGAAGCGACCCGGATCACCAAGCTTGGTTGGCAATTTCCTTAAGAGCACTGCAGAGCAATTCTCATTAAGTTGGGTGTTAGCGATATCAAGAAGCTTTTCCTTGTCACTAAGAAGATCTTTGAACATTTTCGCATACTTAGGCATGTGAGCAAGAGCCTCAGCGAAGGAGATGTTAAAATTCAATTGTTTAAACATTTTGAGGAAGTTCGAAACTTGAATATCGTCCTTGCTTTTGAGCTTCTCTTTCCTCAACCTTGAGGGATAAGGTATATCGGAAGAAGAGGAAGGCTTTGGGATCAAAGGATCACTCACATCCTTGGGTGGAGGAGGGGTAGAAGTAAGAGGTGGAGAAATTGGGGAAGTAGAAGATTGAGGAAGAGGAGCAGGTGACTCGTTTTCCTTAGTCACAATCACCGGTGGAGGTATAGGAAGCTCGGGTTCCTTGGTACCTTTGCCACTGCGAGTGGTGATTGCTTTCATCTCCCCTCTTGGATTCGCAACGGTGTTACTCGGAAGAGTACCCGAAGAAGAGGGTTGATTACTTTGGAAGAAACTAGCCATCATGTTCCTTAAGTCATTCGTTTGACTTGCCAAAGTGTTTCTCATATCAGCTCGAAGTTCGTTCCCTTGTTTCACCATGTCTGCTTTCAAGTTGAGCACTTCCCGCTGGAGATTGTCCACGATCACATCATTAGTCCTCATGTAGGTTCCAATATCTTGGTGTAATGCGGTTGGTTTGTTGGGAGGAGCATTGTAGGCGGGTGGTTGATAAGCAGGTTGTTGGTAAACTTGGTTGTTTCTTTGAGGTGGATATGGTTGTTTTTGAGGTGGTTGGTATGGTGCACGAGTTTGTTGTTGAGGAGGGCGATTGAGGTTTTGTTGTTGGTTTGGGTTGTGAGGAGGAAAACCGGGCGGGGAAAGAAAGTTGTTTGAGTGGTAGCTAAGCAAGTTGCGGTCACCTTGAGGACGAGCTTGATAAGCGGCCGGAGGATAGGTACCGTATGCTGCATTAACATTCTCAGAAGGATAGTCTTGGGTGGTGGTACAAGTGGTGTAAGAGTGAGGACCCCCGCATATCTCACATGGTTGGCTAACAACATTGACTTGAGCGTCTTGAGCGTTTTTAGCATTGATGTTGTTGGTATTGTTAGCGGTGTGGGTAACAAGCGATTCAAGAAGCGTAGTAATTTTGTCAAGTCTCTTGTCATTGTCACTAGTACTAGTGATTGTAATGTTTTACTACCCTTTAGGAAAAGAGCGTAAATAGCGGTAAGTATCGAGTGATGATTTTAGGAAAAATCAACACTAATGACCCTCAATCACTTAAAAAAAAGATGAAAGATTCATTTCCCAAGGAGGTATGGTGTTGTGAATTAACTTGTATTTCTTTGAGATTAATATTGAGAAGATGGAATGACGGTTTCTTGGAAATTACACTATGACGTAAAAAACGAAAACGTAAAACCGTAGAAAAACTACTAAAATTAAAAATTATTAAAACCAAAAACAAAATCAAGAAAAAGATTAAAAAGACTAAAACAAGTCTAAAATAATATAAATAAAGACAAAAATCCAATAAAGATATTTTAAAACCTTTTATTAATTAAATAATTAATTTTAAATGCTAATTAAAGCCCTAAAATTAAATTTAATTAATTCAAATGTCAAAAATATGATTTTATTGAATAATTACTCAACTTATATTATTAGAAGACTAAAAAGTAATTTTCTAAAAATTAAAACCTATTAAAATTATTTTTAAAACTCTAAAAATGATTTAAAATGATTAAAACCTAATTAAACTTAAAATAATTATAAAAATAAATCTAAAAGTGATAAAAATAATCTAAAAATGGAAATAGTCCTAATTAATGACAAAGAACCTAAGAAAAATGAAAAAGAAAGAAAAATAAAATTTTGAAAATTAATTAATAAAATAATACTAAAACACTTAGTTGCGCCGCAACTAGGTGGGTCTTGCGCCGCAACTTGTGAAACGGGAAAACCAAAATCTGCAACTCCTTGTGTTGCGCCGCAACCTTCTGTCTTGCGCCGCAACTTGTATGACGGACCTGGTTGTAAGTTGACACTAGCAGGTTTGGACTTTTGCGTTTTGCTTGAGATTTTAAGCCAAGAGGACTTGGCAATGTGCTTGTTTGATGGTATTTTGGATCAATTGGGGCACCCTTGAGCTTATTGAAGCTCAAGGAGTCAAGTAACACACAAATAACAACAAGAATCAAAGATCAACAATCAAAGATCATGCACAAAGTTCATCACAAATCAAGTAAATTAGCAATATGCAGATTTTTAACACCCTTTTTACCTTAAAAACTCAACAAATTTGCTCAAAACGTGTGCCAAACTATATTACCATCTTACTAACATCTAACTTAACCTTAATCTAGTAACCTAACATCTTTTAGCAACACAAATCAATGATTGTATCCTGCTTAAACCTGTTGCCAAACACCCTTTAAACTTTTTTGAAAACCAATTTAACACATCAAATCCTCACAAAACTTGATTAAACTTGTTCCAATATCTTAAAACATGCATAACAACACTTGAGAACACAAATCAACTATCTATAACACACTTAAACACATAATCAAATAATATCATACAACTAGCTATTTTTGAACTTTTTCAAGGTAAAAGGAAGATACCTTAGGTTCTTACATCCAAGAACCTAGAGGATGAAAATCCTCCTCCAATCCAACCCGGGTTGGAGCTGAACTAAATCAACAAGCCTTCAACCTATTTGAACACAAAACAAACAAACAAAATGGATAAAACAAGATATATCAATATTTTGTTTTTATTCTCTTTTTTTTTATAACTCTTCCAAAACCTTTTTAATCTTCTTAAAATGTTTCTATAACACTTAAATCACCAACAAACATGAACTCCTAACAACAAAAACCTTTTGAGAAGATTTTACCAAAATCTCTCAAAATCTCAAAACCTTAAACAACTTTGAAAATCAAAGTTGCTTAACCAAATAAAAGTGGAACTCAGAATCAATCTCCTCACAACACACAATCTTTTAAAAACAATAAAAAAGGAATTACACTTGAATATTTCAAAAACCAAACTTTTTATTTCTTTAAAAAGGAATTACATGTGAGGGACTAGAAACTGGAACAAAGGGATCACCACAACTTGGGTCTCCTTTTATAGAGCCTATAGAACATCCTAGAAGCATAAAAACATAAAACCCTAATACATAGAAAATCCCAAATGTGCCCTTGAATGATTTTGAGTGCATTTTGTCCTCTCTTGATCTTGAACGTTTATTTTGCTTTGGGAGGAAGCAAATAATCTTGGCCATTGATTTAAGCCACGTCATGATGCTTGGGGGCTAAGGAATGATGTGATTGGTGGATTGGGGAATTGGGGTTTTGGTGCACATGAGTGGGATGCAGGTTTTTAGGAGTGGGAAGGGTTTTGGCATGTGTGAATTAAGTGTGTGCAAGTTTAATTGGGTTTTACCCAAGTAAAAAGGTGGGTAATTTCTGGGCATGGTAAAGATGAATAGTAACTGAGTTTGATCCTAAAAAGGGGGAAACAAAGGTGTTAGGCGCCTGTTTTTTTAAAATGTTTCAAAGATGGCACATTTGGTCCCTTTCTTTTGATATTTTTGCCATATAATGTTTCCCAGCCCAAAAATCGTCTCTCCCTTGTATTTAAGTTTCATCACTTGACAATTTTGGCACCAACTTTTGATTAAAGGTTATCAAGGATGTATTTTGACATTTGGTGATTTTTCAAGGACTAATCTTGGACAATGTTGATCTTCAAAGGTCTTCAATGAGTCTTTCACTTGTTGAGGGACCATTATTGGCAATTTGAAATTGTTGAGGGACTAATCTTGCCATTTCTTCAAAGTTGAAGGACCATTTTGCAAATTTGACAAACTTAAGGGACCAAACTTGTAATTATTAATATACAAGGGTTTTAAGTGTCATTTCTTCATTCTTGGAGGATCAATCTTGTTTTGTCTTCAAGTCTTCAAGGGTTTTTGATGAAAATTCCATGATTAGGGCCCGGTTCATTGTACGGCTTCGTTTCTCGTGTTCGTTTTTCCTTGTATCTTGTGATCTTTTGTCTTTTTCACGATATCCATACCTAAAATACACAAGTAAACAAACACAAGCATATATATGGTATTTTATGACATTTTAATGCATTTAAAGCCCGAAAAGAACGATGAGATCATGTATAAATGCCATCTCATCACTCCCCCATACTAAGCCATTGCCGTGCCCTCACGCAATGCTAGAATAAAGTATCTAAGCATCACCAAAGTTCAATTTTATTAACCTTTATTGAAGAGTAAAAGACTTGCAACATACTACGATATTGTGTAAAGACATAATGTATGATTTTCATCACCAAAATGTGACTTTTAGGGTCTAAGAATAGAAACAAGTTAATGTCCCTTAGAGTAAACTTCGTCATCCTTGATTGTCATACATTCCATGCTAAGTGCAAAAACAAGATCATTGTTGGTACAAGTCACAATGCTAACACTACTCATACGTTCAAATTGTGTAATACTTTTTCTCCCCGCAATCCTAGTTATTATAAAAGGAAATGGGTTACTAGCATTTTTTATCTTTTTGTCATGGATCACAAGTGATTCATATTGACTTATTTAAGTAGTTATTAGTCCGAAAGCAAAGTAGCACGATTTGATCAATAGTTAGCCGAAGGACAAAATCTTTTAAAACGGCTTCTCGTGTATCTCCTTAAGTTCATATCTTGGCATAACTCGTTTCACGATTTGAGACCTTTCTCGGACCGATATTTGGCATGTACTTCATACTTCAAATCTTGGGAAGACGTTCTCGAAATTATGGTCTTCTCTTTATATAATTGGAATTTCTTCACTTGACGTTTTTGAGAGATTCTTCATATAGGACCACGACTTCATCATTTTTCTTCAATCTTTACTTTGGATTTTGATATACAACGATCCGCCTCCTTTTCGGACTTGGATATATTTATCCTCATACCTTGTTAGGGTCTTTTTGGATAGACTTTCTCCATTCTTTAGGGGAGTAATTGCTTCTCGTCGTGTGTCTCGATCCTTCATATTGATTTTGGAACAATGATACTTCACATCATCTTTGGATCTTTAGCAAAAATAGAGCTCCTCATGCCTTGTTAGGGCCTTTTTTGATGATCGCCAATCTTCGCGTCCCGCTTCAATAAGTTATGCCTTGGCTATGAACTCTATTCAACCCCGAGCAACTTTTAAACGATCTTGCGCTAGAGGCTAAGTAACCTTTCAAACCGTACGACCTTACTTATTGCAATTATGATTTATTCCTAATGCATTGATCTTATGGGAAGAAAAAGCCACAATTAAAAACATATGAGTTTTTGAAAGAACATTTTCATGTTCTACGTTTAGCATGATCACTTGTCTAACTCTATCATTTCTCGTTCTTCACTATTTAAAGACCTCTAATTAAAGAGACTCGTGAATACTTAGCCATGCAAGTCAAAATTAAGCCAAATTTGGATTAGCTTTCATTAAGACTATATCAAATCAAAGTTTTGGGTTTTCAAGCCACCTATAGGATCTTGCACTTTCTTGGACTTTTTCAAGTTTAGAGAATGCGTTTTAAAGTTCCCTTGATAAGTGACTTTCTAGAATCAATTATAGGAACTTGCGAAAAGTTCTTGTTCTTAACCCGAATGAATTAAGACTTTCGCGTTTTAAAGCTCCCTATATAAAAGTCTAGCAAAACTTGAATTGAGCGGGTTAAGGAATGTAAATGGCTCCAAATGCCCATCAAGTCAAAAATTAACTCTTATTCTACCCATCGGAAAATATACATTCGTGTCTTAAAAACACTTATGAAAACTAAGAAAAATTTTAAAATTTGGCCATTTTTAGCCTTATTAGCAAAACAAAACATTGAAAATTGGAAAACGTGAGGGCGTAGCAAAGCAAGTACCTATTCACCCCCCCATACTAAAAGTAAACATTGTCCTCAATGTTTCGAGTCTAAAGGTGGAGCACCCCCATACTAGAGACGAAGAATCGAATGCTTAGGATCTAGCATGGAAAGGGTGATCAACAATATATCTAAAGCCGTTTATTAATTATGCTAAAAGATAATTGTTAGAACAATAAAGGATATGTCATGGAATCGTGAAAAACTTCTTCAAATGAACGATGGAGGCTCACGTAAACGAACACGAGAGTCTTCAATCGTAGATGATGATGATGATCTAGATAACACAATCACAAACAACCACGAGACAACGAGTTGGAAGGGTACAAGTCCCCTTATTAGTGAACATAAAGCATAAAGATAAGCATGGGATCTCCCCCACGAGGCACCTCGTTTTTGATTACCGAGTCATGAGCTCGACTCGATCCCCTCAAAATGTGAACATTTAGGGATATCATGGTGTGGTCAATTTTTGATGGGGCTTACATGATAAACAAGGCCCAAAAAGCAACCGGTAAAAAGGACTAAGTCCTTATATGATGCAAAATACCGGGGTCGAAGATGGCGTTCTCGTTTCCATTGGGAAAACAAATTAACACCACTCCAACATGTGCCATAAACTCAAAGAGTTTGAAGAAAATAGATGAGAAGTAAAAGGGTGGGACAATTGGTAAGACAAACGTTTGAGCTACTCGAGGTAGACTCGCACCAAGCAAATAGATATAGTTTCCATTTATTGCATCGGTGGAAGACCGAGATTTCCCTTTACATGAAATTCCGGGATCGAATATCTCGTCCTCGGTGGACAAGGATGAGGGAACATAAGGGGCTTCCACCATACTAGAACCACACAAAACATCGTCAAAAGGAGTAGACGAGTTTGTAGCACTCAAATCACGCGGTGATGACGGAGTTAGATTTGTAGAAAAATCAATTAAATCACATTTAAGATCTTTTTCTTTGTTATCTTTTGAACTCTCCTTATGAAAACCCTTTTTGATTATGTCGAAAATATTCGGTGTTTCTAAGACGATGTTAGTTACACTAAAAATTCTCACATTTTGAAACCGTTTTGGTTTTGGTGGTGGCAAGTTCTCAAAACGTTTATCGACGAAGAAAACCTCCCCATCGGGGCCAACATATTCATCATCCGAAAGATCTTCCATAGAAACCGGCAACTTATCAACACTTTTCAAGAATGAAGGTGAAGGATTTTTCGATTCAAGTATTGATGGTTTCTTCTTTGTAGGCTTAGCACTCATAACCTCCACCGGCGGAGGAAATGGTAAATTGTTTTTGGCGACATTCCCTAAAACTCTTGGTGAAAATTCTTTGCAAACGACATTGGTCGAGTCACCATGGTTTAAAGTTGCAATAGAATATACATGAGAAAGATTGGAGTTTTGTGTTGCATTGATGACAAGTTCTTCTTCATTGAAACGAAGGGTGATTTTTCGAGCATGAACATCGATAAGTGCTCTTGATGTATCCAAAAATGAACGACCCAAAATGAGAGGAACTTTTCGATCGATGGGAATGTCTACAACGATAAAGTCAACGGGATAGTAAAACTTTCCGACTTTAACGAAAACGTCCTCGGCTATTCCACATGCCATGATCGTAGAATGATCGGCCATCTCGATGGACATGTTCGAAGGAGTAAGAGCCGGAAGCGAAAGCGATTTGAAGATCTCGAGAGGCATTAAGTTAATACTAGCGCCAAGATCGGCCAAGGCGTAGCATTCCTCCATATCTTGTATAGCACACGGAATCAAAAATTTACCGGGATCACCGACTTTTTGTGGTATGCGGCTTAGAAAAACCGATGAACAACTAGACGTTTGTTGTAACTTCTCTTTGTTGTTTAGCATACTTTTGAAGTTTGCGGCGAATCGAGGCATCATGATTAAAGCATCGGCAAAACTTATGTTAAAATGCAAATCACGAAACATTTTCATAAATAGCTCAAATTGATAATTGTTCCTTTCTTGTGCTTTCTCTTTGTTTCGTCTCGAAGGGTAAGGTAAAGGTGGTGTGGGTTGGTCATTAGGCAATGGCCTTGGAATCTCGGGTTCCACAATTGGTATTGGTGTAACCGTAGGTGTGGTTTGAGCGGTACTTCGTGGGATTGTAATGTGCTCCTTTTCGACCACCACCTCGGGTTCTTTCTCGATTTCCTTCTCCGTAGAAGTACTTGGACGAGAGATTGGTTCCTTGAAAGTTTTACCACTTCGTGTAGTAATAACCTTCATTTCTCCCTTCGGGTTTGCAATGGTATCACTCGGAAGACCACCCGAAGAAGAGGGCTTACACATGATAGCTTCAAACATCTTAGCCATTCGGTCCTCAAATTTTGATTGCCTAGCATCCGCTTTCAATAATTCTTGCTTAATCTCATGTTGTCCTAATTCCATCTTTTGTTGGTTTTGTTGAAGACGTTGGACATTTCCTTCCATTTTATTTGCATGAGTTTTAAGTTCATTAGCAAGTTCATTTTTAAGCTCGTTTTTCAACTCGGACCTTAAGCTAATCATCTCACGTTGCATATTATCAAATTTAGCATCATTTGCTTTTGCATAATCCAAAAATTCTCCTTGCAAATTTTTCGTGTGAGCATTTTGAAAACCTTGTGTAGTATTTTGAAAATCACGGTTTTGGTTTTGATTAGAGATTTGTCCATTCCCACTTTGATAATTCCCTTTGTTGTAATTGCGTGTGTTGCCTTGGTAATTACCTTGGTTGTTGTTTCGATAATTGTTAACATTTTGATTTGTTGGAGCTTGATTTTGGCGGGAACCTTGGCCGTTTTGGTTGTAAGTTCCCGTGGCTACATAAGCACTCGAAGTGTTACCATCCGCGGTAATGCACTCGGATAAATCATGAGCTCCTCCACACGATAAACAACTCTTAGCAACCGCTTTAACCGAAGCGGAATTGGAAGCTTCTTGAGCCTTCCAATGGGACATTAGATTAGCAAATCTATCAAAAAACCGATTTTCCTCATTAGCTTCATCATGTAAGGCATTAATTCCACGAGACGATTGTGATGACGATGACGAACCCATATTGGCAACACTCGGTGTGTTACGAGGGCTATAAACCTTAGATCGATTTTCAATGATTTGTAAAGCCTCATTTGTCGTCTTACACAAAAAATTACCACCCGCGGCGGCATTCAAATAATCTCGTTCATGATCATTAAGCCCATTATAAAAAGTATCTATTTGATGCAATTCCGAAAAATCATGATGAGGACATTCATGTAACATCTCCTTAAATCGTTCCCATGCCATAGAAAAACTTTCATTGTTACGTTGCACAAATCGTGAAATCTCATTCTTCAAATGTGTTGTTTTCGATGGTGGAAAAAACTTGTTCACAAACTTAGAAACGAGATCGGCCCATGTCAAAATCGAATTTGGCGGTTCCTTCTCGAGCCAAATTTTAGCGGGTCCATCCAACGAATATGGAAACAACATCATCTTAATGGCGTCATGCGGAACATCTTTGAATTTGCTAGTGGCGGTGAGACGGTTGAAATTCCTAATATGGTAATGCGGGTTGTCTTTCTCATGACCTCGAAATTTGTTTGCTTGTAGCATCGACATTAAACCCGTCTTAATCTCGAAATTCTCCGCAAGGATGGCGGGAATAACAATTGCCTCTCCAAAACCCTCGGTGGGTGCTTGTAGCAACTCCATCATAGTACGATTAGCCATTACGACTTCTTGTTCTATAATAGGTTCAACAATTGGAGGTTCTTCAACAATCAACGATCCTTGATTTGCTTGCTTTTGAAGACGTTTACGAGCTCGTTTAGCTTGATTACGAGTGATCATAAACTTCACGAAGAATGGGAGGTGAGCAAAGAAGATTCTTTTTGGTTGTTTTATGGATTTTCAATTTTTTTGTGTTTTTGATGATATTTAATTTTTTTGGTTTTTGGTGTATCTTCGTAGACAACAATCTACAAAATCTCTCCTCGAATCAAACTTTTGATTAAAGAAGCCTCAAAGGAATGAAAACGATCACGTGGAGTGAACGCCTTCGAATGACTTTAGAACTTTGGTGAAAACCAAATTGTTCACGAGGGTTTAATCACAAAGAAAACCAAGCAAATATAGTATACGTATTAATACTTTGGGCGGCAAAACCCTCGATTAGCCTTCAATCTCAAAATACTCACAAGCAAGCGGGGAAACGAGGCGGCGCGAAGCACTTAAGAGCCTTTTTCCTTAGGGTATATTTTATAATACCCGCCTTATACCCACCTTATAGTTCGTATCTTTCAAAATCGAGCTCCTCGAAAGTATTTATCTATTTTTGCCTTTTCTTTTTGTTTGAGATTCGAATACAATGATCGAGTGATGAAATCCCGAATCAAGGTTGTGTTTTCACACTTTTGGAGATATTGTATTTTGGTTGTGATACTTAATACAATATATATTAATAATATTCACAAAGAAAAACCGAGAAAACCGATAATACGTGTTAAGGGAGTTCCACTTAACACAAATACTATTTTGGATAATATCAAAAACAAAATTTTCCAAATTAAGACACGACACACCTCCCCGGCAGCGGCGCCAAAAATGATTGTAATGTTTTACTACCCTTTAGGAAAAGAGCGTAAATAGCGGTAAGTATCGAGTGATGATTTTAGGAAAAATCAACACTAATGACCCTCAATCACTTAAAAAAAAGATGAAAGATTCGTTTCCCAAGGAGGTATGGTGTTGTGAATTAACTTGTATTTCTTTGAGATTAATATTGAGAAGATGGAATGACGGTTTCTTGGAAATTACACTATGACGTAAAAAACGAAAACGTAAAACCGTAGAAAAACTACTAAAATTAAAAATTATTAAAACCAAAAACAAAATCAAGAAAAAGATTAAAAAGACTAAAACAAGTCTAAAATAATATAAATAAAGACAAAAATCCAATAAAGATATTTTAAAACCTTTTATTAATTAAATAATTAATTTTAAATGCTAATTAAAGCCCTAAAATTAAATTTAATTAATTCAAATGTCAAAAATATGATTTTATTGAATAATTACTCAACTTATATTATTAGAAGACTAAAAAGTAATTTTCTAAAAATTAAAACCTATTAAAATTATTTTTAAAACTCTAAAAATGATTTAAAATGATTAAAACCTAATTAAACTTAAAATAATTATAAAAATAAATCTAAAAGTGATAAAAATAATCTAAAAATGGAAATAGTCCTAATTAATGACAAAGAACCTAAGAAAAATGAAAAAGAAAGAAAAATAAAATTTTGAAAATTAATTAATAAAATAATACTAAAACACTTAGTTGCGCCGCAACTAGGTGGGTCTTGCGCCGCAACTTATGAAACGGGAAAACCAAAATCTGCAACTCCTTGTGTTGCGCCGCAACCTTCTGTCTTGCGCCGCAACTTGTATGACGGACCTGGTTGTAAGTTGACACTAGCAGGTTTGGACTTTTGCGTTTTGCTTGAGATTTTAAGCCAAGAGGACTTGGCAATGTGCTTGTTTGATGGTATTTTGGATCAATTGGGGCACCCTTGAGCTTATTGAAGCTCAAGGAGTCAAGTAACACACAAATAACAACAAGAATCAAAGATCAACAATCAAAGATCATGCACAAAGTTCATCACAAATCAAGTAAATTAGCAATATGCAGATTTTTAACACCCTTTTTACCTTAAAAACTCAACAAATTTGCTCAAAACGTGTGCCAAACTATATTACCATCTTACTAACATCTAACTTAACCTTAATCTAGTAACCTAACATCTTTTAGCAACACAAATCAATGATTGTATCCTGCTTAAACCTGTTGCCAAACACCCTTTAAACTTTTTTGAAAACCAATTTAACACATCAAATCCTCACAAAACTTGATTAAACTTGTTCCAATATCTTAAAACATGCATAACAACACTTGAGAACACAAATCAACTATCTATAACACACTTAAACACATAATCAAATAATATCATACAACTAGCTATTTTTGAACTTTTTCAAGGTAAAAGGAAGATACCTTAGGTTCTTACATCCAAGAACCTAGAGGATGAAAATCCTCCTCCAATCCAACCCGGGTTGGAGCTGAACTAAATCAACAAGCCTTCAACCTATTTGAACACAAAACAAACAAACAAAATGGATAAAACAAGATATATCAATATTTTGTTTTTATTCTCTTTTTTTTTATAACTCTTCCAAAACCTTTTTAATCTTCTTAAAATGTTTCTATAACACTTAAATCACCAACAAACATGAACTCCTAACAACAAAAACCTTTTGAGAAGATTTTACCAAAATCTCTCAAAATCTCAAAACCTTAAACAACTTTGAAAATCAAAGTTGCTTAACCAAATAAAAGTGGAACTCAGAATCAATCTCCTCACAACACACAATCTTTTAAAAACAATAAAAAAGGAATTACACTTGAATATTTCAAAAACCAAACTTTTTATTTCTTTAAAAAGGAATTACATGTGAGGGACTAGAAACTGGAACAAAGGGATCACCACAACTTGGGTCTCCTTTTATAGAGCCTATAGAACATCCTAGAAGCATAAAAACATAAAACCCTAATACATAGAAAATCCCAAATGTGCCCTTGAATGATTTTGAGTGCATTTTGTCCTCTCTTGATCTTGAACGTTTATTTTGCTTTGGGAGGAAGCAAATAATCTTGGCCATTGATTTAAGCCACGTCATGATGCTTGGGGGCTAAGGAATGATGTGATTGGTGGATTGGGGAATTGGGGTTTTGGTGCACATGAGTGGGATGCAGGTTTTTAGGAGTGGGAAGGGTTTTGGCATGTGTGAATTAAGTGTGTGCAAGTTTAATTGGGTTTTACCCAAGTAAAAAGGTGGGTAATTTCTGGGCATGGTAAAGATGAATAGTAACTGAGTTTGATCCTAAAAAGGGGGAAACAAAGGTGTTAGGCGCCTGTTTTTTTAAAATGTTTCAAAGATGGCACATTTGGTCCCTTTCTTTTGATATTTTTGCCATATAATGTTTCCCAGCCCAAAAATCGTCTCTCCCTTGTATTTAAGTTTCATCACTTGACAATTTTGGCACCAACTTTTGATTAAAGGTTATCAAGGATGTATTTTGACATTTGGTGATTTTTCAAGGACTAATCTTGGACAATGTTGATCTTCAAAGGTCTTCAATGAGTCTTTCACTTGTTGAGGGACCATTATTGGCAATTTGAAATTGTTGAGGGACTAATCTTGCCATTTCTTCAAAGTTGAAGAACCATTTTGCAAATTTGACAAACTTAAGGGACCAAACTTGTAATTATTAATATACAAGGGTTTTAAGTGTCATTTCTTCATTCTTGGAGGATCAATCTTGTTTTGTCTTCAAGTCTTCAAGGGTTTTTGATGAAAATTCCATGATTAGGGCCCGGTTCATTGTACGGCTTCGTTTCTCGTGTTCGTTTTTCCTTGTATCTTGTGATCTTTTGTCTTTTTCACGATATCCATACCTAAAATACACAAGTAAACAAACACAAGCATATATATGGTATTTTATGACATTTTAATGCATTTAAAGCCCGAAAAGAACGATGAGATCATGTATAAATGCCATCTCATCAACTAGCACAAGCGGCATTGGTCCGAACACTCTTGGTTTGCACACGAGACTTACTTTCAATAATATCCCAAGCGGCATTAGAAGTCTTAACCAAAATATTACCCCCGAGGCACTATTTAGTGAATCTTGGTCATTCATGCTTAAACCATTATAAAAGGTATTAATTTGGTGCACTTTGGTAAAACCATGTTGTGGGCACTTTCTTAAAAGGTCTTTAAAACGGTCCTAAGATTCACTAAAAGACTCATCGTACTTTTGTTCAAAATTGATAATTGCATTCCGCAAAGCGGTAGTACGAGAGGGTGGGAAAAAGTAGTTTATGAACTTGGTCTCCAAATCCGTCTACGTTAGAATACTTTGTGGCGGTTCCTTTGCAAGCCAATGTCGGGCTTGTCCCTCTAAGGAAAAGGGAAAAAGTTGTAAACGGATTACCTCTTGTGGGACACCATTGAATTTGACCGTATTCGTGAGTTGCAAGAACCGTTTGATGTGGTCATGAGGATCATCAATGGTACGCCCCCAAGAATGGTTGAGCAGAGACCATCTGAATAAAGCCGGATTTGAGCTCAAAGTTGTTGGCTGCAATCGCGGGTATGACAATTGGATCATTGTTGCCCTCCACATGTGCTTGCAAAAGTTCAATCATAGGGCGATTGTCCGGTAGAGGTTCATTGTTGTTGTTATTATTGCTCTTGAGAGGTGGATTGTTATTGTTGTTATTGTTTTGAGGTGGGTTATTGTTGTTGTTGTGTACACCGGCCATGTCTAAGTCTTCGAGAGGCTCGGGCTCTTGATAAGACGTTGATCGTGTACGCATGCACCTGCAAAAGAACTAACAAAGCAAACAAGAAATATTTTTATCTTTTTTATGTTTTTTTACTTTTTAGGTTTTTTGAAAATTTTATATTTTTTAGGGTTTTTGAAAGTTTTTATGAAAAAGTAACGTTCACGGTGAACGGATCCCAAAATTCAAGTTCTCACAAAAAACTGTTAATCTTAACGAGAAGAGCCGGCAGCGGCGCCATTTGATACATGACTTTTCAATGGGTTCAAGATTAATTCTCAGAATCTTCTCGAATTGATCACGGTTCAAAGTGGAATAGTTGTTCTTGGTTACTAAAACGGGGTTGGTTTGTTTATCTATTTTAAAGTAATAGCAAGTAATTGTAAATGTCGTTGAGCAAAGTAAAAGCTTTTAAAAAAATTAAACTACAAGGACGAGTTAAAAATAAATGCTTGAAAACTTAAAGACAAGTTTAGAAAAATTCTAGAACACTTAATAAATCTAGAACTTGAAAACTTTGTAAAAACAAGAAATTGAAACCATCGGAAAACCAAATTGAAACCTGATCGGAATGTATGGTCGGAAAGTGCAATCGGAATGTTGGAAAAAATGGCTGCTCGGAATATACCCTAGTCGGAATGTATCAATCGGAATATGGCAACATCGGAATACTTGAAAACACTCTAATCGGGATATCTTAAACACAAGGCTAATCGGAATATTGCAAGGAGAATGCAATCGGAATAACCAACAAATTAGTCCAATCGGAATGTCACAAGATACCCACAATCGGAATATGAAACCCTAATCCGATCTGATAGATCGGAATATTGGAGATGCAAATCGGAATAATATTAAACCCTAATCCGATCAAATGATCGAATAAGGGGTGGTGTAGTCAGAATGTAGCGATCGGAAAAGGGTTTAAACCTTTTCCGATTTATATGGGATTCGAAAATAAGCAAAGGTGATAAGCTATTTTGATAAGCTCACACCAAGACTTGAACGAATCTAAAGTAAAACGGACTAATAGGCACAAATAACAACTTATCCAAACTTAACATAAGCAATCTTATAAATCAAACTATAAAAAGATGAACTTTTTAAGAAAACTTTTAAAAATCAAATAAGCTAAACATATAAATAAGCCAATAAGCACAAAGATCTTAAAGCTTATTCGTATGAAAACTTAAGTAGGCATAAAAAGATTAACTTTTAGGCACGAAAACATTAAGAACAACACGGATCAAATAGATTTCGCACCAAAAGTAAACTAAAATCAAAGAAAGGTAGAAAGAGATGAAAGATTAAAAGCTTAACTAGAACTTGATTAATGAAATCAACAATACACAAAGGTTTAATCTTGAAAGATTAAAAGAAAGAAAAGATGAAAACTTAGTGAGAGAAAGTTGAGAACTTTCTCTCTCTAAAACTAGAAAGGAAAATGAAAATGAAACTAACTACTAAAAACTAACTCCTAAAATTGTAAGGAGAAGGCCTATTTATAGGTGTTGCTTGTGGGCTTGTACATGGGCTTGTACATGGGCTTTTCTTCTTCTTTCTTCTTTAGTCTTTACGTCTCTCTAAATAAACGTTTCCGACTTTGGATTTTGAGAAGTGTCGATGAATAATTCCGACTCGTCTTATAATCTTTTGTTTAATAGACTCGAGTTCTTCGACATATATAAATCTTCCATCTTTGGCCCTTTTCTTCGATAAATCTTCAAATAGGCACAATGACTTCAAATCCTTTGCATCTCTTGGACAATAGACTTCGTCTTGAGTCTTTTTCTTCAATAAAACCCGTGCAATCCCATGTTTTCGTCAATATTTATCCGGTTAGCTCTGAAAACACAACAAGCACACAAACCACGCATAATTCCAAACAAATGATATTAAATACGCGTTTTGGTCTTGTTTTAGCAAGAAATAAGTGGTAAAAGGATGGGTGATTTCACACCTATCAGGGTGGCGGATTGAACAAGAGAAAGGGAGAGAGAGTTACCAAAATTTTTAATGATAAAATTGAATGTGTGTGTTAGTTTTTTGGTTTATATATATGGTGGTGGGGTTGGTTTGGTAAATATTGCATACTTTTGGGTTAAAATGTAAATATTAGTTAAAAAGCGAGAAATGACTAATAGTCAATTTTAAAAATATTTACGAGAGTCGGGTTTCGTCCCGGGTTCATAAAAATAAAATCTCGTTTCTTAAATCGATCGTTTTAATAATTAAACGCACTCAAAACGAAATAATAAAGTTCGACTCGACTTAATACGTAATGAAATAAAAATTTCAGAAATATCAAATATCAAAATAACCGATATTAAAATATAATATTTGGGCATCCATTGGCATCGCGATCACTAGTAGTCCTCGTTACTCGCCAGAACGTAGAAATAAAACGTTCAATATCGGTTTCAACTTAAACCGTCAAACGTCATAATAATTAACGTTATCATATACTTCAAAAATATCCTAAAAATAGAATTAAAATATGATCTTATTTTTACGGGGTTTACATCCTCACCACCTTAAGGGAGCACCGTCCCGGGGCTCGTTAAAGAGATCACTTCATAGAAAATCTTCTCGAGAGTACATAACTTCATCGAATGCGTTACAAAATTACTTAAAACAAGGTAACTGTAATTAATCGTACAAAATCACCTAATCACATGATCGCTAGGGAAACCTTCCATCAAAGGAGATTTCTACGAAGCATAAATCATTCGAAGTATACATTACTCCATCGAACGCACTACAACGTAAATTAAAACATTGAATGCTATCATTAAGCACGTATAATCACATTACGACATGCTTGCAAACTAACCAAGCCATGCCAAATCAATCAATTCAATCAAGTTAACTCATGCTTGTTGAATAGTCAAGTCATGATAATTATGAATATTTGCCGGATTTTCGAATAAGTCCAGTCAAAAAAAAAGTTTGCATATTAAAGAATGTCCACGGGCCTGATAGCCATGGATGCATATCCAAAAAGACTTTTGTCAACAGAGGGTGCTCACACACGGATCCATACGCAAAATTTATTACGGGGTGTTCACATACGGATACATACCCAAAATGATATTACGGGGTGCTCACAAACGGATGCATACCCAAGGTAATATAGGTACGCGTTACCTTCCGATCGGACAACATTCACAATGCCGCCTCGAGCTCGCATAACGTACGACCACTCCACTAAAGCCAAAAAAATATTACAGGGTGTTCTCATACGGATACATACCCAAAGTAATAGAGGTACGTGTTACCTTCCGATCGGAAAACATTCACACTGCCGCCTCGTGCTCGCACAACATACAACCACTCGACTAAGTCACAAATCACATAAACACATAACAAGCAAAGGTTTTGCAGATAATTTCAACTATGGCTATCCACCGTTTGATCATCGACGATCAAAGGGGATCGAGTCAAGCACAAGGATTCCTCAACTGAATAAACGAAGACGGCAACCCGGATTGTCTTTCATCTACCGATGCGCGGTCGACAAACTTTAACTATCCATCGCATACCGTTTTATTCCCTACATATTATGATGACGAACGACACCACTAGATCTAGTAGGATCCGACCATTGTGCTTGGCTCTCGCGCCCAAGGCTCTCCTTTTTGACCCATCCTTGTGTGACCCTACGTTGGTGTACGAGTCTGCACTCTACGTTGGTATTCGAGTTCACAAGGCAGAATAGGAAAAAATCAAACACATCGAATTCAAAACTCGAGTCTATGAAGATTCGTCCATGACATAAGCTGACCGAACACATACGTTTCGGGGGAAGATGTCTTCTTCAATGGCCTCGAATTTACTCAAACTCGGTTTTCCTCCAGTTTGGCAGTCTGCTGATCTTGTTAAAATTTCTTCTTAGTTTCGGTACGAGGTTCCTTGGTAATTCGTCACCAACATGGTGATTTAGACGGGATTCACACGTTATGCATGACAAATAAAAATATTTTACGGAAATATTTGGTCAAGGTTACTTTCTAAGCTAACACTCGTCGAAAGAGAATATGTCAAAGAATACAAGGAAATTTGGGACATGTTCTTACGGAGTTGAATCGAACATGATTACGTGCATAAGGATCCACCATTTGAAAGTGTTCTTACCCAAACATTTATTCAAAACCACAATTTTAAAGACAACGACTGATCTGACACGACGTGGCTCTTCCTGAATTATGCATAGTTAGCTAGGCTATGTCTAATTAAGGACCGAGCAACGACACATCTAATACATCACGACTCTTCCTGAATTATGCATAGTTAGCTAGGCTATGCATAATTGAGGACTGAGTGATGACATATTCGACGCTACTAAAAGAAACTTTATGATTATTGCACAACATACAAGATTATGAAAGTTTTTGACTTATTTTTGAAAATAAGTAAATCACGTGACATGGAAATCAGAAATTATGTTTACCCTGTTTCTAGAAATACATCATTATTTGTATATTCATTCTTGGGAAACATATTTTTCCTTTGTCTTCTTGTAAAAAAAATAATATCAAGGCAATTTGGTATTTGGTTCGATAAAATACTTTATATATTAATATATATATACTCGAAAATTTTTACATCCTAAAATGACGCTAAGGTGGTTTAAAATCAAGGATCAATGCAAGTATAAAGAGCAGAAATCAAGAATCAATGAAACTGAATGAGGTGAACGAGCAATATATTTGCTACTGAAGTTGCTTGCACTATGAGTCAAGATACACCTAAGATATGTCAAGAGTTTCTAGGTAACAACGACATCTACGGAATCATGAAATGAACATCGAGCATCATCACAATTGCAGAAAGTTGAAGAACGGTCATATTCTCCATAATGAAGCCAAGTGTAGTACATGCGCTCCCCAATTATAGATTAAGTATCTAGAAGGTTATCTCCACTGTTTCGCGTGACACGCACATACCACCAAATTTAGTTTCCAATAACAATAGAAGGAAAGGTTGCGGGGTCCGAGGGGACAAAAATACAACATACAACATATCCTTACTAACATGTACTAGAAAAATAACGATCTATATAAAATGGTCCTATACCAAGGACAAGATGAAAGGTGAACAAATGACAGGACTACTCAAGTCCAATGGTAGAATCATGGAATCAGAGGAGATAAAGTATGATCAAACCATACGCATCCAGAACATTAGATATATTAATTATATATCCTTAATAGAAATAATACGAGTCTGCATGCGATGAAAAATCCACTTACGCGTTCTAATTAATATCATTTATCATATTGTAAAAGAGATTATTTTACATATTTAAAATATGTTATATCATTGAAAACTATCTAACTTTGTCATGTTTTTAACTTTATAAAGTTGTTGTTTTTGAAAAGTTATCATTTCGAGAAAATTTATACTTTGAGTAGGTTCGGTTACTAGGTTATTATAATCGATAAAATCATTAGACTTAAAGATTTCAATACTTGTGTCAAAGACTTAAATAATAATTAGACGTTTTGTTTATATAATTACCCAACAAGACTTAAATCAGACCATTTAACTTTAAAAATTAACGTATGACTTATTAATACATATATATGTATGTTTCCTCATGACTAACCCGTTATATTACATTTTCGTGGCTCGGACTTTATAGACATTTTACTAAAACATTATTTCATAAATTTTTTATTTATTTATTTGTATAGTTTATTTATTTATATATTTATTTTTTAGTTTTTTTTTACAAGTCTCGTAGCAACGTAAAACGACATTTCGAAAAACAATCGTGTTTTTCCGGATGGCTAAAATTGACTCGAAAGTGCTCGATTCGCTCTTTCAAAATTTTTGTCAACTTTTAGTTAATAATTTAAAGTGTTTAAAATTTACACTTAAAGTGTATGTTTTGATTTTTCTCTAGTTTATTCATATAACAAAACACAAGCTTTAGTCTTACGTTAAAATGATCGTAAAAATAATTTTATCTTATTTTAAAATTAACAATAAGTTTTTCCAAGATCTCAAACCTCCAAATACGTGACAAAGTTTCCACTCAAGAGCGTATATTATGAAACGTGCCAAAGTTTATATTTGACGCAAAAATCAATTTATATCATGTTTAAACCCATGTATACACGCGTTTCAAATCGTGAAATTTCTCAATAACCCTTTCAACTAATCTAAGCAAGTTTTTGACGGATCACATCATAGACATTTATCAACAACAAGTTATGTCGTAAAACAAATGATTATATTAGTAATAGAGATTACTTTAAATAATTTACTAAAAAGACTAGAGAGGAAATAGTTTCGCCTCCTTCATGCGTTCCTTAGTCGTGGCTTAAAAGAGAAAAACCAAACACGAACACAAACAAAATCTAACCATGTTTCATATATATATATATATAGATATATATATAATCGTATCGTATATATATTACATATGTACGAGATTAACAATATCAGATGATAATGGAAACACCATTATTTAGTATAAATAGTACAATCAAGAGTACGTCCATAGGGATGATCGAAAAGTGTAAATAGCGATCTACTGGTTCGTCAAGAATGGTATCGTACGTATATAATTACAATTTATACCACGCACACATATGGTATAAAATATACAATTAAAGGCCTAACACAAAGAACATAAAGAATCGGGAAGGATTGCACGCGCGGATATCAAACATCGATGAACGACTCGTGAATTTTTTCTAGAAAACAGTCATAGTCCAGGTTTTGAAAAACGACCTAGTTCGCTATGACTCGAGCTCTGATACCAATCTGTAACACCCCCAAATTTACAACGCATCGGAATACAACATTGGGGTGCTACTTCATAATACAAGCTCACGAGTCACAGTAAACGTATTTTAAAATAAACGTTTACCGATGATGATTTCTTCAAAAGATCAGAGTTACAAGGTCCCAATAAATTAAGAAAACTTATTTTCAAATAAGTTTCAATATAAGTTTTTTTTGTTTAATCTTTTTAAAAGAAAAGATTTTTATCCAATGCACAAAGTTCACCAAGTCCACTTCCTTCGATATCCGCATCCAGTCCTATCCAAGCATGCCAATATAAACCGGAGATAAACATGCTTAAAAGTCAACAAAATGCTGAGTGAATCCATAGAGTGTATAAACAATAACTTTAAACACAAGCTTAATAAACATTTTATTCAAAGAACAATCAAACGATGCTAGAGCCACGAACCGAACCTTAACCATGTGCCCAACCTGGAGTGAGACACTCCCAATACTAAATACAATATATCCTCGTATGCTCCTCGCAAGAAAACATACTCCGGATAGGTCGTTAGGCCAAAATAGATCTATTATTATTGTACTAGTGTTTACTGGTTATCGGTAATTAACGGTCCATGAAGGAAAGGCCACAACACAACACTCATAGCAACGTTCACATAATAAAAATACTTGTGTTCGATTTTCTAAAACAAGCATGTATCCCCCTCGCGGGTTTGAAAAGCATTAAAGGATTTAAATGCGAGGCTATGAACTCACCTTAGCCACGAGGTAAGTGAATCACGGTATTCATAATTTGAGTAGAAACGGTAGTGGTAAGACGATCACCGACGATATGGATGCCCGGGAAACACGAAAACCGCAACCTATCAAAATAAGGCGCGCGTTAAGACTCGAACTCAATATCCATATATACTAAGTATAATATGACTTTAAACATTTTCAAAGTATTTATATTCTAAAACCATTCATACTAACCAAATGAATCCATACTAACCCATTTATTCATCAATACCCGTTTAAACACTTGTACACTTGAAATTGACCCGTCATACGACGCCAAGTCAACGCAAGTCAAACTATTATTATACCTTAATTGGACCAGTAGTTAAGTCATTTATATAATGACTAAACACTTGAGTAAGTCACCATATCTAATAGTGAACACTTAAACTCACGTCACACGAGCATTGAACTAAGTGTCCAAATACCAATCAGCATGTACACTCCAAATGCACATACCGATCTACCCTATCTAGACTTGTCTGAGTTAGATGAAATTTGGTCTCCAAGTCACTTATAACCTGTATAAGATCCCCCCAACATTTGAGCCAAAGTTCTCACTTTAAAACCCATCAGATCGACAATTTACTCGACTCTAAATTTGGGACAGAATTATACACTTGTTTCATAAAACCATTTAGACCACTTTAAAAGTATTATTTGGGCATTCCACCTTTTAAACCCACTACTAGACTCATCATATTAAGTTTATAAAACTTAAAAACCAGTAGTATCATTTATATAATCAAGCCTAAAGTCCCCGAGAGTCGACCCAAAATCACCCACAATTTCGGATTGTGCCGATTTGCGTCTCCTGGTACATAAATACTAAAACTAGCATAACTTTTGATCCGTAATGAGTTAGAAGCTCATTCAAGCGGCAAAACGAGCGTCTTGGAGATTACTACAACAAAATAAAATGATCTCAGCCTATATTCAAACTCAAACCCACGAATTTATTAAATAAATAATCTGCCTAAAAATACCCTTTTCAAAATGATTCAATCTCTCATTTTTATCAACATGCATCAACATGCACCTCATTCTAACACCTAATCTATCATTTCTAATATTGAAAACAGCCTCTAACACCACTTGATCATCCTAAAATTCATCTGGTTAAAATAATACATGCATGCACTCAAAATCCCCATTATAATATTAATAACACAACTGTTTACCCATAAAAATGGATCAAACCCACTTGTTCATCAAGAAATAATTTGAAAAAGATGAAAGTTATTGCATGTGAAAGATTTTTAGATAAAAATGATCACAAGATTGAAACTAAGATGGGACTTACTTTATTTTCTTAAGATTCAAGATCAAAATTTAAAATAAATGGGTGTTTATGTGTGATGGGGGTGGCGGATTGAACAAGAGAGAGGGAGAGAGAGTTACCAAAAATTTTAATGATAAAAATGAATGTGTGTGTTAGTTTTTAGGTTTATATATATGGTGGTGGGGTTGGTTTGGTAAATATTGCATACTTTTGGGTTAAAATGTAAATATTAGTTAAAAAGCGGGAAATGACTAATAGTCAATTTTAAATTTTTTTACGAGAGTCGGGTTTCGTCCCGGGTTCATAAAAATAAAATCTCGTTTCTTAAATCGATCGTTTTAATAATTAAACGCACTCAAAACGAAATAATAAAGTTCGACTCGACTTAATACGTAATGAAATAAAAATTTCAGAAATATCAAATATCAAAATAATCGATATTAAAATATAATATTTGGGCATCCATTGACATCGCGATCACTAGTAGTCCTCGTTACTCGCCAGAACGTAGAAATAAAACGTTCAATATCGGTTTCAACTTATACCGCCAAACGTCATAATAATTAACGTTATCATATACTACAAAAATATCCGAAAAATAGAATTAAATTATGATCTTATTTTTACGGGGTTTACAATTCCCCGACTCACAACATCAAGTCAGCAGATAGTTAACGGCTCATGAATTTAGGATCTTTAGCAACAAGGTACTCAATACAATGTAATGAACTTTAGGCAACATTCGGGTCCAACAATTACACATGACTTGTGTTCATTTATTTTCAAATAGCATGTATCCCCCTCGCGGGTATAAAACATTTAGTAGCTAGCATAAAAAGCGAGGCTACAGACTCACCTTAGTATAAGAGATCTAGCGAGATGATCGTCGATGATAATGGATGCCTTTCAAACACGAGAACCGCTACCTATCAAATAAGGCGCGTTCATTAATAATGACTCGAGAAATAATCATACATAACAACATCAAACTCAAACTAATAAAGTTACAATAAACTCGAGATAAAACGATATAAATAACTTCATTATACTTTACTACACATTTACTTTACCATTTTACACTTTTAACAAAGTCCGCCGGCACATACTACATGTACTAGCTTATTTACCCCTTTTAAACTTGTCAAACGTTTATGAAACGACTGGATAAACTAACTTACTATATATAGAAAGTCATCCTAAAAGTTCATCAAATGAAATTACTTTTAAAGTCCTTTACCCGACTCATTTTCAAACTACAAAATCCGGACAAATTTACCTTAATTTTTCATACAACCGTTTAACTTCTTTAAACGACTCCGTTTACAAAACCGACACTCGGGTTTTAAAGTAAACTCAACCTCTAAGGTAAAAACCTCATTATCAGTAGGTTACACATTTCAAAACTTCATTTTATAGTCCCCGAGATTCGATCCAAATATCGACAACAACTATATGTAGTGCCGATACTCGTCTCCCGGTACACGATCAATCAAAACATCATAACTTCGCGCTCGTTTGGAGCTAGAAGCTCTACCTTATATCAAATCGAAGCTAATAAAATTATATACAACCCTAGGCTATAAGTTAAGCCATTTTCAAACACATAAAAATTCGGATTTTACAGTTTACTTAATGTTATAAAATGACCATTAAAAACTTGTACAAAATCACCTTTTTAATCAAAACCAACCATGAAAATGATCATTCCTATACCCTAACATCAACATATATGAACCATAACATCCAAATCATTATCAAAATCAAAACCTTTGAATCAAAATGAAGTTTTTAACAAAATTCTTGCAAGAATCAACATTGATCATGCCAAGAACACCATGCATGATCATGGCTTTCACCTACCAACATGAAAAAATAAAAATGCTTGCATGTATGATTTTCTTACACCAAAATGATCCTTGATCAATTCTAAATAGGGACTTGTTTTAGTTTTACTCAATTCATGATCAAAATCAAGTTAAAATTGAAAATTGAATGGGTTTTGGGGTGGTGGTGATGTTTCGGCTAAATGAAGAAAAAGAGAGAGAGAGAGTGGAAGATTTTTGGTGGAAATTATGTGAAGTGTGTGTTTGTTTAAGCTTTTTATATAGTGCATGAGGGAACTTGGTTGCAATTTTGCAATAGTTTTGGCTCAAAATGAAAATAGTTAGCTAAAAAGCGGAAAATAACTATTAGTCAATTTTGAAAATATTTACGGGGCTCGGGTTTCATAAAGATACTTTTAAAAATTTAAAACGTACCTCATATATAATAATATCGACTCCCGACTCGACCTAACACGTCATTTAAAATAAAACATCAAAAATGACAAAAATCGAACAACCGACAATAAGACGTAAAATATTTGGCATCCATCGACATCACGCTTGCTAATACTCCTTATACTTATTAAATATAAAATATAAACCTTCCAACATCGGTTTAAACTTAAACCTCCAAAAATAAATATTATTCAAACTCATTCAAAAATTTCAAAAATAATCGTAAAATAAGATTAAGCAATGACCTCGGTTTTGGGTTATCACATCCCCCCTTCTTAAAAGAAGCAACGTCCGCGGCGCTTAATCCTTACTAAACAAATAAGGATACTGGTCATTAAAGAAATCCTCACGTTCCCACGTAAACTCTGGCCCACGTCTAGAGTTCCATCTCACCTTCGCAATCGGAATCCTACTATGCTTCAACTTCTTAACTTCCCTATCCATTATCTCTACCGGTTCCTCTATAAAATGCAACTTATCATCCAGTTGAATTTCCTCCAATGGAATCACCACATCCCTTTCAGCTAAACACTTCTTCAGATTAGACATATGAAAAGTATTATGAATAGCCTTAAGCTCATCAGGCAACTCTAACTTATATACCACCAATCCAATCCTTTGGATAATCTTAAATGGTCCAATATATCTCGGGCTCAACTTTCCTCTCTTTCCAAAACGTATGACTCCTTTCCATGGAGATACCTTCAACATAACCATGTCTCCTACTTCAAACTCCAACGGTTTCCTTCGGTTATCAGCATAACTCTTTTGTCTACTTCTGGCAGATAACAAACGCTTCTTAATTTGTACAGTCTTTTCAGTCGCCTCAAATATCATTTATGGCCCAGTCAATTGACTTTCTCCTACCTCACTCCAACACACTGGAGATCTACACTTACATCCATACAAAGCTTCAAATGGAGCGGCTTTAATACTAACATGATAATTGTTATTGTACGAAAATTCAACCAATGGTAAATGCTTATCCCAACCATTTCCAAAGTCTATCACACATGCACGAAGCATATCCTCTAATGTTTGAATCGTTCTCTCACTTTGTCCATCAGTTTCCGGATGATATGTTGTACTTAAACATAACTCCGTTCCCATTGCTTTCTGCAAAGACTTCCAAAGTTCTGAAGTAAACCTACTATCACGATCAGAAATTATCGACAAAGGCAGACCATGTCGACAAACAATCTCCTTCACATACACTATGGTTAACCTCTCCATACTATCCGTCTTCTTTATTGGCAAAAAGTGAGTAGACTTAGTCAATCTATCTACAATAAGCCATATCATATCACAGCCATTTGCATTCCTTGGCAAACCTGTCACAAAATCCATTGTAATCTTCTCCCATTTCTCAGGAATCTCAGGTTGCACTAATAATCCAGACGGTTTCTTATGTTCAGCCTTCACCTTCACATAAGTTAAACACTTATTAACATACTGTTCTATATCTGCCTTCATATTCGGCCACCAATAAACTTTCTTGAGATCTTGATACATCTTGTCTGATCCAGGATGTATTGAATACTTCAACTTATGAGATTCATTCATCACTAAATCTCGCACTCCAAAAGAACCTTTCTCAGACGAGCACAATGGTAACCAAATCCTATTCTCAAAGTACCTCAATCCATTTGACCTTACTTCAAACAAAGGTTTCAACATTCTACCCAAATTTTCTGCCTCAACATTCTCTTCCTTCAAACCATTAGCTTGGGCTTTTAATATCACTTCTGTCAAATCAACACTTTCCATCATTGTCAAAGCTCTAACTCTTATAGACCTATCTCTTTCCTTTCTACTAAGTGCATCAGCTACACATTTGCTTTACCAGGATGGTAACGAATCTCGCAGTCATAATCACTCAGCAACTCAACCCATCTCCTTTTCCTCATATTCAATTCCTTTTGATCCAAAATATATTGCAAACTCTTATGATCAGTGAAAACCACACACTTGGTTCCATACAAGTAGTGTCTCCACAGCTTTAATGCAAAAATCACAGCCCTAAGTTCTAAATCATGCGTAGTGTAATTCTCTTCATGCTTCCTTAATTGTCTCGATGCATATGATATTACTTTCTTCC
Source organism: Glebionis coronaria (assembly GCA_025667525.1). NCBI lineage: Eukaryota > Viridiplantae > Streptophyta > Magnoliopsida > Asterales > Asteraceae > Glebionis > Glebionis coronaria. Next base: position 318,463,288 of record CM046878.1, read on the forward strand.
TTTGCATCAACACAGCTCCAAATCCTTTATGAGATGCGTCACACTACACTACAAAGTCCTCAGATACTTTTGGCAAAGACAATATCGGCACAGAACACAACTTATCCTTCAACGTACTAAATGCAGATTCCTCTTCCAATACCCATTCAAACACTCGATTCTTTTCCGTAAGCTTAGTCAACGGCTTAGAAATTAGTGAAAACTTCTCGATAAACCTTCTATAATAACCAGCCAAAGAAACTGGCGAACTTCAGTCGGCCTCTTTGGCACTGACAAATCCTTAATTGCCTCAATCTTAGCAGGATCCACACGAACACCTTCACTATCAATCACGTGCCCCATAAATTACACTGATTTCAACCAAAATTCACACTTAGAGAATTTCGCATACAGCTTCTCTTTCTTCAACAATTACAAAATTATACTCAAATGCTTCTCATGTTCCTTTTCACTCTTGGAGTAAATGAGAATATCATCAATGAATACGATAACAAACTCATCCAAATACGACTTACATACATGATTCATCAAATCCATAAATACAGCAGGCACATTTGTTAACACAAAAGGCATCACTTGAAATTCAAAATGTCCATATCGAGTACGGAAAGCTGTTATAGGAATATCTTCTTCCCTAACTCTCAGTTGATGATACCCAGACCTCAAATCGATCTTCGAGTATATACTAGAACCTTGCAACTGATCAAACAAATCATCAATCCTCGGCAGTGGATACCGATTCTTGACAGTCAATTTGTTAAGCTCTCTAAAATCAATACACATTCTAAAAGAACCATCTTTCTTTCTAACAAACAAAACAGGAGCACCCCATGGCGACAAACTCGGTCTAATAAATCCCTTATCCATCAATTCCTTCAATTGATTAGATAATTCTTTCATTTCAGATGGAGCTAAACGATAGGGTGCACGAGCAACAGGCGCAACACCCGACACTAAATCAATACGAAACTCCACTTCACGATGCGGCGGTAATCCTGGCAAATCTTTAGGGAAAACCTCAGGATACTCTCTAATCACAGGCACATCCTCCAATTTCCTTTTATTCACACCATCATTACTTATCTGTGCAAGAAACACATCACAACCTGCTTCTATATACCTCATCATCTTTAAACAAGAAACAACTCTCAAACGAGAAGTACATTCATCACCTTTCACAGTCAACACCCTATTCCTTAGCGGTATCTGAACTAATCTTTCTCCACAAACAATTACTGCACCATTACCAACTAACCAGTCCATTCCAATAATCACGTACAAAGATCCTAATTCTATGGGCATCAAATCAATACTAAACACATAATTACCTAACTTCAAGGAACAACCTTTCAGTATAGAACTAGTGCTTACAACCTTACCATCAGCTAACTCTACCTTATAACTAGTTGTCAATCTCACTGGTTCTCTATCGAATAGCTGACTGAATCTCACATCTACGAAACTTCTATCGGATCCAGAATCAAATAACACACTAGCATAACAAGCATCAAGTAAGAACGTACCAGTCACCACATTCGGCCCTTGAGGTTTCTCAGCATCTCCCACGACATAGGCTGGAGCAACAATCCCAGCAGCAACAGCAGCAACATTGCCTCCCTGTCGTATGCCAACCCTCGGACAATTCCCTTGCTTATGTCCACGACCTCCACATCCAGAACAGTTAACTACCTTGACAGCATTGGCTCCAGTGGCTACACCCTTGTTTCTACAATCTGCCATCTTATGTCCGACCTTCCCACACTTGTTGCAAGCAGGTGGATAATTTCCAACATGATACATATCACATCGACCACACTTCGGATTCACTTTGTTACCTTGATTTCCTGTGGCAGCACAAACACCATCATTCCTTCTCAAATTATATTGCTGATTCCTATTCGGTCCTTGGTTATTGTTATTACGATAACCACCTCGATTCTGCCCTTGGCTTGAGTGTGTAGCTTCCCACTTTCTCTTATTCCCGTCAGCAATACTACCCTTTCGATCCTGCAGCTTTACATCCATTAAAGCATGAGCTATCTGAACAACTTCATCAAATGACTTGGGTTTCGACGAAGTAGTCTCTCCCTTGATATTACTAGATAAACCTCTAATATACTGCTTCATCTTCTTACGGTCATCAGCAAAAGCATCAGGACATAACAAAGATAAATCAGAAAATCTCCTTGTATAAGCTACAATATCATTGTTTCTTAGCACCAAATGCCTCAATTCATCTTCCAACTGACCTAACTCTTCCTCAGGACAAAACTTAGCAGTTAACAGTCCCTTGGTCACAGTCCATGTTCTAGCATTAGCTTCAATCAATCCTATAGTATCTACCTGACTATTCCACCAGCTCAATGCATCATCCTGAAAAGTAGCTGCAGCAAATTTCACCTAACTAGCTTCTGAACATCCATTGATTTCAAAAGTACTTTCTATATTTTCAATCCACCTCCTTAATTCCAAAGCACCACCAGTACCACGAAATTGGGTAGGTCCACATTTCATGAAACTAGCATAAGAACATTCCTTCTGAACCTGCTGAACAGCAGCATTACCTCCAACTTGTCCCGCAGCATTTCCTCCTGCTTGTTCATCAGCATTACCTCTAACTTGATTTTCAACATTCCCTCCAACCTGACCAACAGCATTCCTATTCTCAGCCTCTTGGTTCCTAGAAGCACGTTCAGCTTCTAGAGCTCTAGCAATAGCTTGCTCAATCATGGTGTTAACAGTAGCAGTCGTCAATTTAGGCGGCATGTTTTTAGGAAACTAACCAAACAACAATTTAGTAAAGTCAGAAAAATGCCTCCTAACTCCTTCCTATGTAACCATAAAAGAAAAACAACCAGTAAGTATTCATATCATGATAAGAAGAAGGATTTCTCTATCAAGATGTAACATGGATACTACATGCACCAACAACACAATTAACAATGAATCATTAACCAATTCACAAAAGAACTAATAAGACAAATCATAAGTCTTGAGGTTAATTTGGATTGCGTTGGAAAATTTCCACAAAATTGTGACAAGTAATGTCACTGCAATCCTTCATCACGTCAAACTTAAAGTCATTAAGTTTCTTCACAAACTACAGTACGAGTCTACATAAGTTCTATTACAACAAGGCTAATAAAACAACATAAAAAACTAAACATCAGATCTCCGCAGCTTCTTGTACATCGGCTCGTCATCACTGCTGCTATCATCATCCTCAGATTCTTCCTCCACTTTTTCCTTCCCCTTTCGACTACCTCCTTCACTTGGATTCACAAACACTTGAGCTTCAACCTGATTCGGCACATCACGAATCACCACACCTTGACTAGGAAAAGATCTCATAGGCAAACCCCATGCATTCAACCTTGCATTCCTTTTTTGCTCCTCACGAAACCTTTCAACTTGCCTACTCAAATTCAACACCATAGATCTTAATCTAACAACTTCATCCATTTCTCTTTCCCTAACCAACTCTGACCTCCTCACACTACCAACAAACCTGTCAAACTTCTTCTCATTCTACTCAAACCTCCTAATTACACGAGTCTCATCCAAATACCTTTCAAACAAAGACCTATCAAACTTCTTAAGAAACCAGAAAATATCATCATAAGACCTAGGACCTGGACAATAAACCTTAGGTATGCCATCATGAATAAATCGAGCACTAGCAGCACTACTCGACTCAACAGGAACATCACCCCTAGCAAATGTAATCCCAGGCAAACTGCTAATATAAGCATCACAAGTAGGCATCGAAGAACGAACAACAAGTCGCTGACAATCTGGAACAGTCTGTGGCACAACATAAACCCTTGGAACATAACTACCTTGTATCAATTCTGGCTCTGTCTGACCAATTGCAGTAAGTGGAATCCCATCATCTAAACACTCAAAAGGCTCCTGATCGTCACTAGCACCAAAGTTATCCACTTCCTCACCGTCCAATACATTAGTCATATCAATCCATCCATCCTCACGAGGTAAAACAGCCATTTCTACCATTATAAGGGTTCAAGGATACTTAAGGTCATCGTTAATAAAATAATATTAGTATGCCATGCTTATGCAAATGTCATACATAATCCATGTTATGCAACACAATGCAAATGATGTTTATGCAATGCTCGCAAAAAAACATGATACTGACAAGCACTCAGCGTACTTTTAGTAATTCCAATACAATATCGTAGTATTTACTTAATAAATACTCGGGAAATCATTTCAGTTATGAGGGATACATCTACAATGCAAAACAAAACTAAATGTGATCTTACCGGAGCGTTGCAGAGGAGTTGTGTGCTTTTGAAGAATAAATACTTTCGACACCAAAGTTATAGTTTAAGACAATTTTCAAAATCGACCCAGTTCTCTATAACTTGCAGCTCTGATTACCAATCTCTAACACCCCCAATTTACATTGCGTAGCAGAAATATACAATTGGGTGCTAGACACAAGCATCATCACATAAGGTATATTGAACGATTCAAAAGTGAGACATTTACACATAAAACACACACAAGATTTTCATAATAGGTCTAAAACATAAATTTCATCCCATGATTGTACTAAAACGACACCAGAGTAAAGCGTTAGTCCCCATGGATCTCGACCAACAACCAACAAGTTTAGTACATTACATCAATATAAAATAAATTGTTCAACAGTAAGGATATAAATAGTTTTTAGACCAACATTCTTCCAAAAGCCAAGCCACAACCTCCATAGCAAAGCTCCATGCTCCATCACTTCCTATTACCTGAAATACATGCTAAAACGAGTCAACAATAATGTTGAGCGAGTCTATAGGTTTATCAAATCACATTTCAACACAAGAAGAAAATCAATCATAATCATTTATAGAATTGTCGTACACACAATCTATATTCAAGGAAATAATAAACATTGTATTAAGCTCATGACATCGACCCCTTAACTAAATAGTCACCCACGCCAAATGCCGACATGACTAGAATAAAACCATTGCCCCTCTAGGGTATCAGTTGCTAGAATACCACATTCTTATTCCCGTAAATTATCCTTCCCAGAGGTTACTCAACGTAATGCCTTGGTCTCAGATAGGGTGGTCAACCCAATAGTACTATCATTAGAATAAGCGGCTATTCCCGACTCACAACATCAAGTCAAAAGATAGTTAACGACTCATGAATTTAGGGTCTTTAGCAACAAGGTACTCAATACAATGTAATCAACTTTAGGCAACATTCGGGTCCAACAATTAATCATGACTTGTGTTCATTTATTTTCAAATAGCATGTATCCCCCTCGCGGGTATAAAACATTTAGTAGCTAGCATAAAAAGCGAGGCTACAAACTCACCTTAGTATAAGAGATCTAGCGAGATGATCGTCGATGATAATGGATGCCTTTCAAACACGAGAACTGCTACCTATCAAATAAGGCGCGTTCATTAATAATGACTCGAGAAATAATCATACATGACAACAACAAACTCAAACTCGTAAAGTCACAATAAAATCGAGAGAAAATGATATAAATAACTTCATTATACTTTACTACACATTTACTTTACCATTTTACACTTTTAACAAAGTCCGTCGGTACATACAAAAAAATATTTTGATAATAAAAATGAGATTACGCAGGTTTAACATGGTGGGTATAATATTTTAATATAAAAACTTATGATGCGGTAGAAATCCGTGTATGGTTTAATTAGGGTTTTTTAGTTGTATTTGATTTCGTTGTATTTGATTCGGGTATTAGGAGCTACTTTGTGGATGATATACCCGTTGCATATGAAGTAATCGATTTAAATAGATAATTGTTTTGCGTTATTCTCGATGAGCACTTTCAAATGTGTAGAGTATGTGTTATACTAAGTTACCAATAATTAGATATTAAGGTCCAAAGTAGGTCATTTGGAATTTTTCAAACTTTCTAATTTCTTAAAACCGACAAAATATATTACAATAGGAATAAATATTAGACAGTACATAGAATAATCATATTTAAAAAACAAATTACATAAAAAACTGGTTGTGTTGATGGTCCATAAGAATAAGTGATTCTGTAAACGGGCCCACTAAAAAAGTACCACTAATTCCATTAATATTGGGTTACTGAAAAAGGTATGCAGATGTTGATTCCATGTTTGCATGTGATGAGACAACAATTGTGAGTTCCATAAGCTTACTTCAATTATCGGTTCATCACGGTTAGTAAAGCCTAATAGTCTTAGTAATTGCTCAATTGGGACCTCGATGGAAAATAATAATACAATTGAAGAAACAAAACCACCATTAAATTCAATCACCCATGCATTGATAAACCTTGAATTATTAGCAATCAAAGTTCTAGAAATAACTAGACGGTCATGTAGTTGGTAAATATAGTACGGGGTGTAAGCCTCGATCGTATCATATTAGGAATGGATGTATATTCAAATTGGTGATGGACCATATCAAAGGATAGGAGCATGTAGTTTTTAAGCCAATTGCCATTAGGAAAAAATGATTTTACGGAACCAACCCAAAAAAATTATCCCCTACAACTTCTTGACCTGATCTTTTTAATCTAATTGATTCTCGAAGCAAACGTTTACTGTCTAGATTGTTCCATGAGTTTTACGTCATTGTAAAAATCGACACAAACCACGGTCTCTGATCACACCTTGGGTAGTTTGTTTTTAAAAGTGTCGGATCTAGATTGTTTGAAGAACACACCAAAACCAAACTCCATCTTGGGTGAATCAGGTTAGTTAATAAAATTAGATGTCAAAATTGTGGCACTTCTTTGTATTTACAGATTCCAGAGTTGAATTGTTATATTATTAGTATAAGAAAAGCACCCAATACCTTTAAAAATACCAACAGGTTTGATTCGTTGAAGATTTAATGGTGAGTTATTGGTTGTGAAGGTCAACCTAGCATGCACCTTTAACATGGAATAGTTATGAGCATCCTTATAAGCTGAACTGAAAACACATGTATCTGATTCATTGTAACTGTATTGGAGGATGAAGCTTGGATGTTCTTGTAGCCTTCCATCTTCTTGCAACCCTACGAAAGAGAAGTAAAGATTTCACAAGGAGATTAAGCATTATTTCTCTTTGAAGTTCAAATGGTATGTAGTCAAGCATTGTGGAAAATTATTAGTGAATAAAGATCTTTTGTTGGTTGTAATCTAAATGTTGTAAATCTGGAGGTTAATATAAAAAATGATTTAGGTAAACATTTGAGGTCACCTGACATAACGATGACTTGACCAATTAATGACAACATTAGACTATATTAAAATTTCCCACGAAATCTAACAACGATATGACATGTCACAGAATAGACATGACCAATCAATGACAACTTTACATTACACACATAATTTCCCGCGGAATATGACAATGATATGACATGTCATAGTATGACATGACCAGTGAATAAGAAATCAAATTCACTTATAATTTTCCGCAGAATCTGACAATGATATGATATGTCAGACTATATGATTTGACAATCTAACACCCCACACAAATTCTATGCGCAGCGGAACTACAACATTTGGGTGCTAGGCAGTTATCATCACACACAAGCTATATCAAACGACTCAAAGAGACGTAAAAGCTTAAACATAAATTTAAACATTGTTAAAACATACAAGTCTACATTTTTCCAAATCCCAAGATGATACAAAACAAAGTTTACGTTTGGTCCCCACTGAATCTCAACCGCAAAAGATACATGTTTGTTCACATGACAGAAAATAAAAGAGTTTCAAGTTAAATAAGGGTGGAAAAACAAGTAGACCGCCAAGCCACACACAACTCCCATCCTTTTCATGCTCCATGCTATACATCATCGATTACCTGAAACACATGCTAAATTGGGTCAACAAATAATGTTGAGTGGAATTCATAGGTTTTACAATCTCATTTTGAACATAAGTGTTATAAAAATCAATCACGATCATTTATAGAATTGTCGATCAAACAATCTATTATCAAGGTTATTACAATTGTGTTTAAGCTCATGACACTAATCCGTTAACTCAATCACCCGTGTATAATTACCGGCCTGATTAAGATGAAACCAGTGCCCCTTCTAAAGGCATTAGTTGCAATTATACCTTATTTCTTATCACAAGTTATCCGTCCGCAGGGGGTACTCAACGTACTAGCCCTCGTCTCGGATAGGGTCGTCAACCCCATAGTACTATCAATTGTATAAGCGGCTATTTTCAATCCACACGAGGATTAAACAATAGTTAATAGTTCATGAATATAGGGTCTTATGCAACTAGGTACTCAACACAATTTAGGCAACTTCGGGTCCAACAATCATTCATGTCTTATGTTCTTTTTATAAAAAACTAGCATGCATCTCGCTCGCGGGTAAAAACAATTTAAAATAGTAGTAATCGAGGCTACAAATTCACACCTTAGTTAGAAGTATTCGACGTAACGAATGACAATCACCAACGACGAGGATGCCCGGAAAATTTAATCACGTACCTAACAACAACGCGTAATGAGTCAATCTTATTTATACATATGACTCCAAGTAATGTAAAATACATACATATTAGTCAATTGTGATAATTACTAACTCACGCCAAAAAACCAATCAAGTAATCATTACAAGACTATTACCATTTATCTATGTTATTCAAGTTAATTTCCATTTAACATTTTTGTCGGTACTTACCAAAAGTACGGGCTGTTTTCTATAACTTAAGCACTCTCATAAAATTTAAGAAAATTTGTGAAAATACCTCATGACCTGTGTAAGACCCATTTTTAATCCCATGAAAAGTTTTTACTTCTATGACTCGTTACTTAACACATTACTAGACGTACATATTTTGGACTGATTTTGCACATTGACCATGTTGGACTTGTTTGACCCATTTAAAATACACCATTAACTACTTTGACTCCTAAGTCCAAAAATAGACTCACAAATGCAGGTTTGAAACCAAAAACCAACTTTCAATCATTTACCAAACTTTATCTATGGTCCTCAGGATTTGACCTAAAACCAAACACAATTTCGGATTATGTTGATTTCTCATCTCCCGGTACACGAACTTTCAAAATATCATAACTTTTGACTCGTTAGGAGTCGTAAGCTCTTTCTTATACCAAATCGAAGCTAAAACAAAGCTCTACAACTACATCCTATGTTTATGACCTGTATTTAGACTTAATATTTTCAAAAATACCCTTAAACAATCTGCCTAAAAATTACTACTTCAAAATCACCTTAGCATTTGTTTCCAAACTATTTTAACGACACCTAGCCATAAATTAACCACTCATGACCATTCCTAAACACCTTAATCAGTCCCTAACACCTAGAACATCAAATCCTCTCTAAAACATGTTTACCAAATCAAGCATGCAATGTGTTTAACCCATTCAAACACACCTAAAACATCAATCTAAACACAAACCCACAAACAAAATCATCAAACACCATGATCCACCAAACACCCCCATTTGGCCGTGGGGTTTTGGTGATCAAAACACCCAAACCAAACAAGTTTTAGTTAATTCAAATGGTGAATTAACATAATCTAAACATCAATCAAACATGCATTAATTTTAATTACACAAAATCAAACTTTTGAAAAATCTTTTAATTCTTGAAAAAACATGTTTATGCATGTTGGATTAAACCTTGGAAAAACACTTACTAAATGATTAGAAAAGGTGGTCTTAAGTTGGATTAGATCAAAAAAAAGAAGAAAAAAAATATGGTGATGGTGGTGGTTGTAGGCCGACGGCCAAAGAAGAGAGAGAGAAGATGGTGAAAATTTTTTGAATGTTTTTGTGTTGTGTGTGTTCATTTTTCCTTTTGTAAAGTTTTGAGGGCCTTTTGTGCAATTTAGGCATTCTTTTGGCCTTATATTTAAACGACCTCAAAATTTTGCGGGAAATGACTTATTAGTCGACTTTGAAAATTTTGCGGGAGTCGGGGGTCGTCCCGAACATTCCAAAATACTTTTAGAACAATTTAAACGCACCCGGAAAGAAATAAAACGCACCCGACTCGACTTAACACGAACCAAAAATAAAATTCTCGAAAAATTATAATATCGATAAAGCGACAATAAAACATAAAAATTGGGCATCCGTCGGGATCGTAGTCGTCATCGTTCTTCTTAAATCGTCAATCGTCAAGATTACGACCTCAAACCTCGGTTTCAACTAAAACTTTAAAATATATAATAAACAAAATTTCTAAAAAAATTCAAAAATATTCGTAATTTAGGGTAAGATAAGTGACCTTGGTTTCTGGGTATCACATCCACCCCTCCTTAAAGAGAGCGACGTCCCAGCGCTCGCCTCTTCTTATACTCACATTTCGTGTCGCTGGAACAGATGAGGATATCTCTCCTTGAAGAATTCCTCACGTTCCCAAGTGTATTCCGGTCCACGCCTAGAATTCTACTGTACTTTCACAATGGGAATTCTACTGTGCTTCAATCTATTAACCTCTCGGTCCATAATCTCTACTGGCTCCTCCACGAAATGCATTTTATCTTCAAGCTGAATCTCGTCCAAAGGAATCACCAATTCCTTATCCGCCAAGCTTTTCTTCAAATTCGATACGTGAAACGTGTCATGAATAGCACTAAGCTCATTCGGCAATTCTAACTTATACGCTACCGGTGCAATTCGTTTAACAATCTTGAATGGTCCAATATACCTTGGGCTCAGCTTTCCTTTCATCCCAAAACGAATCACATCCTTCCATAGCGAAACCTTATGCATGACCATGTCTCCGACCTCAAATTCCAACGGTTTCCTCCTATTATCGGCATAACTCTTATGTCGGCTTCTTGCAGCAAGTAAACGGTTCTTAATTTTCACAATCTTCTATGTCGTCTCCAAAATCATCTCGGGCCCAGTCAACTGACTCTCTCCCACTTCGCTCCAACACACAGGAGATCTACACTTCCTTCCATACAACGCTTTAAATGGTGCAGCCTTAATGCTCGCATGATAACTATTATTATACGAAAACTCCACTAAAGGCAAGTGGCGTTCCCAACTTCCTCCGAAATCAATCACGCATGCTCGGAGCATGTCCTCCAACGTCTGAATAGTTCGTTCGCTTTGGCCATCAGTTTCAGGGTGATAGGCCGTGCTCAAACTCAATTCGGTGCCCATCGCACGTTGAAGAGATTTCCAAAATTCCGAAGTAAACCTGCTATCGCGATCCGAAATGATCGATAAAGGTACACCATGTCGACAAACAATCTCCTTCATGTACACACTGGCAAGTTTTTCCATGCTATCCGTCTTCTTCATAGGTAAAAAGTGAGCAGATTTCGTCAATCTATCCACTATTACCCAAATCATATCACAACCACTAGGAGTTCTCGGTAAACCCGTCACGAAATCCATAGCAATCTTCTCCCATTTCCATTCTAGGATCTCAGGTTGAACCAACAACCCAGACGGTCTCTTATGTTCAGCTTTAACCTTCGCGCAAGTCAAACACTTACTAACGTAACGAGCAATCTCTGCCTTCATATTTGGCCACCAGTAGACTTTCTTCAGATCATGATACATCTTATCCGCTCCAGGATGTATCGAGTACTTCGACTTATGAGACTCATTCATAACCAATTCTCGTACTCCAGGCATTCCTTCCTCGGATGGACATAGCGGTAACCAAATCCGATTCTCAAAATATCTCAACCGTCTGACTTAACCACAAAAAGAGGTTTTTGTAGTCTTCCTAGATTCTCAACACCAATATTTTCTTTCATTAATCCCTTCTCTTGAGCCTTCAATATTGTTCCAGTCAAATCAACACCCTCAGTCATCACTAATGCTCTGACTCTCAGAGGTTTCTCTATATCCTTCCTACTAAGTGCATCCGCCACAATGTTCGCCTTGCCAGGATGGTAGCGAATCACGCAGTCACAGTCACTCAGTAGTTCCACCCATCGTCTTTGTCTCATATTCAACTCCTTCTGGTCCAATATGTGTTGCAAAATCTTGTGGTCAGTGAATACAACACACTTAGTCCCATACAAATAGTGTCTCCACAACTTTAGCGCAAAAACTACAGCTCCCAATTCCAAATCATGCGTAGTGTAGTTTCCCTCATGCTTCCTCAATTGTCTCGACGCGTAAGCGATCACCTTCTCACGCTGCATCAAAACAGCTCCATAACCCTTATGAGACGCGTCACAATAAACCATGAAGTCTTCGATTCCTTCTGGCAATGACAAAATCGGAGCAGAACATAATTTGTCCTTAAGTGTTTTGAAAGCGATTTCTTCAGCATTTCCCCATTCAAACACCTGATTCTTCTCAATAAGCTTGGTCAACGGCTTTGCAATCAATGAAAATCCTTCGATGAATCTCTGATAATAACCAGCTAAACCAAGAAATTGTCGAACTTCAGTCGGCGTTGTCGGTGCCGACCATTTCTTAATTGCCTCTACCTTGGCAGGATCCACACGAACTCCTTCGATATCAATCACATGCCCAAGAAATTGTACAGATTCCAACCAAAATTCACACTTGGAGAATTTCGCGTACAACTTCTCTTTCTTCAACAGCTCCAATATCGTCCTCAAGTGCTTCTCATGTTCTTCTTTGCTCTTAGAGTAAATAAGAATATCATCAATGAATACAATGACAAACTTATCCAAATACGGCTTGCACACTCGATTCATAAGATCCATGAACACTGCAGGCACATTCGTTAACCCAAAAGGCATCACTCGGAATTCAAAATGTCCATATCGCGCACGAAAAGCAGTTATAGGAATATCCTCCTCTCTAACTCACAGTTGATGATACCCTGATCTCAAGTCAATCTTTGAGTACACACAGGAACCTTGCAACTGATCAAATAAATCATCAATCCTCGGCAATGGATACCGCTTCTTAACCGTCAATTTGTTAAGCTCTTGATAGTCGATACACACTCTAAACGACCCATCCTTCTTCTTTACAAACAACACAGGCGCTCCCCATGGTGATGAACTTGGTCGAATAAACCCCTTATCCGTATTCTTTCAATTGATCAGATAACTCATTCAATTCTGACGGTGCCAATGGATAAGGTGCACTAGCAACTGGTGCAGCTCCTGGCATCAAATCGATCCGAAATTCTACTTCACGAGAGGGCGGTAAACCCGGAAACTCATCAAGGAAAACTTCCGGATACTCTCGAATCACAGGCACCTCTTCCAACTTTGTCTCTACATCACCATCACTAGAAATCTGCGCCAGAAATACGTCGCATCCTTCTTCCACATACCTCATCATCTTCAAGCAAGATATCACTTTCAGACGAGAAGTACATTCATTACCCTTCACGGTCAAAACCCTATTCCTCAACGGGATTTGGACTAACCTTTCTCCACAAACAATCACCGCACTATGCGCCATTAACCAATCCATCCCAATAATCACGTCGAAAGATCCTAGCTCTATAGGCATTAAGTCGATATTAAAGGCATAATTCCCTAACTTCAAAGTACACCCTCTTAGTATAGAATTAGTACTAACAATCTTTCCATCGGCTAATTCCACATTATAGTTAGTCGTTAGCATCACCGGTTCTCTATTGATAAGACGACTAAATTTTACATCTACAAAGCTTTTGTCGGATCCAGAGTCAAATAATACACTAGCATAACGAGCGTCAAGTAGAAACGTACCGGTCACCACATTCGGGCCTTGTGGTTTATCAACGGTACCTACTCGATATACAGCAGCAACATTATTTCCTCCCTGCCTATTCCCAGCTTTCGGGCAGTTTCCTTGCTTGTGTGTCACACCCCACCATGGCGGAATATGGGGCACGACGTATGGATATCATCACAACAATAGCGTGTCTATAGAGATAACTAAATGAAATGGAAATATCATAAATGGTGACACAATGTCATGAAGATATCTCAAACAATGCAGGCATCTAGGTAAGTAAGTAACAGGTCTACCTCTTACCAAAGACATACAATTAACAAATAACAAACATATAGGTGTCTACAAAGTATCACTTATTCAAACATAAATAAAGACTAAGAGGAAAGGGGGTTCCTCCAAATGCAATCCTAAGCCTTCCAGCTAGCCACTCCTAATATCACGCTTAACCACATTCTCACCTGAAAGAGACACTAAAACACGTCAACATAAAGTTGGTGAGAGTCATAGGTTTAGACTCCAACGCCAAATCAGTTATAAGCTGTGAATAACAACCATTAAAAAAATAACATATGGACAATGTGCTAAAATTATGTATTAACAACTAGCATTCAAGATTAACCAATCACCACAAATCTAAGGCTCCAGGCCTTACCAATAACCACAATTCCAAGGCTTCAAGCCTTACCAATAACCATAATTCCAAGGCTCCAAGCCTTACCAATAACCATGGTCCCATAGGCGCCCATAAACCTATGAACCAATCCCAAGGCCCCGCATTGTCAACATCCCCTTGGTACCAAGTCAAACCACAATAACTGAGACGGTACGTGTCTCTCGATCCAAATCATAAACACAATCAAGAATCACATAGCAGTTAATCACATAAGTGTACACACAAGTCCATCACAAACCATAAAAACATTCACAACATTCTTTACAAAACCATATAGTGTCTCTTCCATCCCATCTGGAAATCAAATCATTAAAAGACATGGGACTATGAAGCTCACCTGAACAAGCTTCTCTAAGTACCTGCGCTCTAGCACAAATCTAAACACACAAACGTATACAATCAAGACATAAAACACATACCAAAATGGCTCATCAATCTATGATGGATATATAACCTTCTCCTACAACTTAACCCCATTTATATGCCATAATCATCTCATTACACCCCTCTATAAAGCCCTTAGCTTATTTTAGTTCATAACTCGTCCCGTTAACAGTTAACCCAAAACAGTCCCGTTTTCATACTTCAAATTATTGGTCGAACACCCCCTTAACAAAAATAACATGCCTTGTAAAAGAAACCGCATTCCCTTACATGTGTTAGATAACTCTAACCTTTGGCCTCAACCTTAAAGCTACTGTTAAGGCCTCTCTCTCTCTCTCTCTCTCTCTCTCTCTCTCTATATATATATATATATATATATATATATATATATATATATATATATATATATATATATATATATATATATATATATATATATATATATATATATATATATATATATACTTTTACCTATCAAGAATTTATTGATTTTGAACATATGAAAAGTGTGTTATGACCAGAGGGTCTTACCCTATCCCATTTGCTTATCCCTTCTCCAGATCTTTTATTTAATATATATGATTGTGGTATTTTACACCTCTTGTTTAGGAAAACAAAAGAGCGTAAATGAGCGGTAAGTATTGAGTGATGATTTTAGGAAAAATCAACACTAATGACCCTTAATGGTGTGTAAGTTCGTTTCCCAAGGAGGTATATGTGTGTGAAAAACTTGCCAAATGTTTGTGATTAATGATTGGTTTAGAAGGGGATTAGAAGAGAGAATGACGAAGTCGTAAAAAAATAAAAATTAACTAAAAATCACTATTAGAAAGTTAAGACGTAGAACCTAAAAATCACCAAAAATAAAATAAATTCTAAAAATTACCAAAAATTCACCAAAAATCAAAAATAATAAACTAAGAGTTTACCAATTATCAAAACTTTTTCAAACCTTTTAAATAATTAAATATTCAATTTTTAAATGCTAATTAAAGCCCTAAAAATCAAATAAATTATCAAAAAGCCCAAATAAAGATTTTTTCAATTGATAACCCTCTAAAATGACCTAAAATGATTAAAAACTATTTTTAGAAATTTTAAAACTAATAAAAACTATTTAAAATGAATTAAAAACTTTTAAAACTTAAAATAATTATAAAAATTAATCTATAAGTGATAAAATTATTCTAAAAATTGCTAAATTCCTATTTTAATGTATTCAACCTAAGAAAAATGTAAAAAGTTGGAAAAAGAGAAATTTTAAAAATAATAATAAAATAAAAATAAAATAATATTAAAAATCCAAAAATTATAAAAAATTCTAAAAACTTGAAAACTAGTTTATTTTAACCTAAATAATCAGAAAATGAAAGTGAAATTACCATAATACCCCTCATGGGCCCTCAAATGGGCCAAATCCAAAAACAGTCAACACAAATGGGCTTTTGGGCCCAAAAAGTCAAACTTGGCCCAATTGACTTGGAAAAGCCCTATCTGACTTAAAATTCAATTCTAAGAACAAAACTCTAAAGGCCGAAAAGCTGAAAATGTGCTTATCACAGCTTATTGAACACAAAGCTTATTCTTATTGGGCTTTTCAGCCCATTAAGCCATAAGCTAATGCCATAAGCTCTAATTTGACACACAACCCTCTTTTTGGATGCTTAAGAGATCTGTCATAAGAAATTTCCAATAAGCACACTCAATAAGCCAGAAAATAGAAAAGTAAAATTCCACAAAACGACAAAATAGTCGGGTTTGAGAAATAAGGCACCTCAGAAGCTCTAGTTTGTTGCAAAAGCTCACAAATAGCTTAACTAAGAATAATCAATCAAGAAAATCACAAAAAGCCAAGTAGAATAAGCTGTAGGAGCAAATAAGCTGGCTGAAAAAGCCAAATAAGCTAGTTTTCTAGAAAAAGCTTAACCAAAAGACTTGTAAACTTCCAGACTTGATATTAAGCTGAGAAAAATGATTTCTATTACAAAAACTAAGTTGTTGCATGTACCAATAAGCAAAACAGATTCAAATAAGCTTGAAAACCAAGTTTGACCAAAAGTCAAACGCTGATAAGTTGAAATCAAACGCTGACAGGAACAAAGTAGGCGTTGACAGACTTAATGAAGTGTAAGAACTTGTTTTTCACCCTGCTGGTCAAGGGTTGAGTGCAAACCTTGTGAATCAAAGCTTACCAGTTGGGTAAACTTGATGTATTTTGGCACAAATAAGCCAATAAGCCAGTGGACTTATAAGCTATGAACAAAGCAATCCAAATACCCAAATATCCTCACAAGCAGCAAACAAATAAGATCCAAGCAGCAATACAACAATCCTAATGCTAGAAATCACAATGCAACACCAAATGAGGTGGTCACTTTGCTGATGCAAATGACCACTTCAGCAGACTTTGATAAGCTTATAAAAACCACAATAAGCCACCAAATTCAACAAGCAGATAACCAGTAGATAGCTTATCACCCAAACTATTCCCAAACCTGATTTCAGACCTTAGATCCAACTACCAAAGAAGTTATTGGATCTGATGTGTTTGACCAAATTCAAAACCACTTTTATCAGATTTTTGCAAAACTCCAAATCCCTTTTCCAAACTTTCAGAAAGTAAACCAATGACTAAAACTTGTATATTAGGACTTGTTTAGACCACCCAAACCCAAAGAACCAAGGGCACAAGGCCACAAGGCCTTGATAACCAGTAATCCCAAACAACCCTTAATCAAGCACTTATCATACAAACTTCTGATTTTAACTAATAACCTACTGATTTTAATGATCAAAAACACTTAAACAATAGCAAATAACACAATCAAACTCAAAAATCACCAGCACAAACACCAATACTCAAAATCAAAGCACCAAATCAAAAACAGTCATAAACATGAAATTTTTAGGGGAATCTTAACAAGAGATTATACCTGCCTTCCACAACATCCTAGGAAGGCCAACAATGCTCCTTGGACCTTGTTCAACAACTAGAACAAGACCAAGGTACTTCAATGAAGATGATGCAAACTGCCTTGGTTGATGGTTCAAAGTAGAACCTCAAGGACTTTATATCTTCAACACAAACAGCAAACAACTCAACCAAGGGCTCTAATCCCTTCACAAGCTTGGTGTCAACAAGCTTGTAAGAGCTTATAGCTAATGGTCAAGGGTTAGTACACAAAATAACCAAAACAGAACCTAGGATTTCAAGGTTTTCAAACCTTAAAAACCTTATGAGACAAGACGTGCCTTAACCACAAGATTAAGGTAGGCCTTAACAATCAAATGGAACTCAGAATTAGGCTACTCAAACACCAAACTTTTAACTAAATCAAAAAGAGATTTCAAATTTTCAGAAATTCAAATTTTATTTAACTTAAAAAGGAATTACAAAGATTAATAGCCTAAAACTGGAACAAAAGCTCTCTCACATGTTGAGGAGTCTTTTTATAGGCAAATGCCTGGCTAACACTATTCATAAACCCTAGAACTAAATTCCCAAATGTGCCCTTGAGGTCTTCTAGACGTTTTCTGATTTTGAGCTGTCCAATTTGATCAAGGCTGTTCATTCTAGCTTTGGAATGAAGCAAATGTTGTGGGTTGTTGATCTTGACATGTCACATGACTTGGAGGCTAAGTTGTTTGCTGATTGGTGGAAAGGGAATTAGGGGTGGGGTCCTTTGTGAGTGGGAGTGAGGGTTTTATATGTGGGATGTGTTTAAGGTGAGGTGAATCAAACGTGTGCCAAGGTAATTTCATTTTACCCTTTGATTTAAGTTGTGTAAAATCTGGGCTGTAAAAGGTGAATAGTACTCTTGTTTGATCCGTTTTTGTAGGGTGGAAAGGTGTTTGGCGCATTTTCAATTTAAATGTTTCAATATGCACACATTTAGCCCTCCTCTTTCCTTTCTTTTGTCACTTGGATGCAAAATTCTATCAGCGCCCATTTTACATGTATCAACGTTTCACCTTTTGTCACTTTTGGCACAAACTTTATAAAAAGTGTTTCAAGGGTTATATTTGACATTTTTGAATATTGCAAGGGATGATTTTGGACAATGTTGATCTTCCAAGGTCTTCAATGTATCTTAATCTTCATGAGGGACCATTATTGGCAGTTTAGATTTGTTGAGGGACTAATCTTGCCATTTCTTCAAAGTTGAAGGACCTTTTGTGTAATTTTGACAAACTTAAGGGACCAAACTTGTAATTATTAATATACAAGGGTTTTAAGTGTCATTTCGTCAATAAATGAGGATCAATCTTGTTTGTCTTCAAGTCTTCAAGGTATTTTGTTGAGAATTCCATGATTAAGGCCCGGTTCTTTGTACGGCTTCGTTTCTCGTGTCCGTTTTTCCTTGTATCTTGTGATCTTTTGTCTTTTTCACGATATCCATACCTAAAATACACAAGTAAACAAACACAAGCATATATATGGTATTTTATGACATTTTTATGCATTTAAAGCCCGAAAAGAACGATGAGATCATGTATAAATTCCATCTCATCACTCCCCCATACTAAGCCATTGCCGTGCCCTCACGCAATGCTAGAATAAAGTATCTAAGCATCACCAAAGTTCAAATTTTATTAACCTTTATTGAAGACTTGCAACATACTATGACGTGTAAAGACATAATGTATGATTTTCATCACAAAAAGTGACTTTTAGGGTCAAAGAATAGAAACAAGTTAATGTCCCTTAGAGTAAACTTCGTCATCCTTGATTGTCATACATTCCATGCTAAGTGAAAAAACAAGATCATTGTTGGTACAAGTCACAATGCTAACACTACTCATACATCCAAATTGTGTAATACTTTTTCTCCCCGCAATCCTAGTTATTATAAAAGGAAATGGGTTACTAGCATTTTTATCTATTTGTCATGGATCACAAGTGATTCATATTGACTTATTTGAGTAGTTATTAGTCCGAAAGCAAAGTAGCACGATTTGATTGATAGTTAGCCGAAGGACAAAATCTTTTAAAACGGCTTCTCGTGTATCTCCTTAAGTTCATATCTTGGCATAACTCGTTTCACGATTTGAGACCTTTCTCGGACCGATATTTGGCATGTACTTCATACTTCAAATCTTGGGAAGACGTTCTTGAAATTATGGTCTTCTCTTCATATATTTGGAATTTCTTCACTTGACGTTTTTGAGAGATTCTTCATATAGGACCACGACTTCATCATTTTTCTTCAATCTTTACTATGGATTTTGATATACAACGATCCGCCTCCTTTTCGGACTTGGATATATTTATCCTCATACCTTGTTAGGGTCTTTTTGATAGACTTTCTCCATTCTTTAGGGGAGTAATTGCTTCTCGTCGTGTGTCTTGATCCTTCATATTGATTTAGGAATAATGATACTTCACATCATCTTTGGATCTTTAGAAAAAATAGAGCTCCTCATGCCTTGTTAGGGCCTTTTTGGATGATCGCCAATCTTCGCGTCCCGCTTCAATAAGTTATGCCTTGGCTATGAACTCTATTCAACCCCGAGCAACTTTTAAACGATCTTGCGCTAGAGGCTAAGTAACCTTTCAAATCGTACGACCTTACTTATTGCAATTATGATTTATTCCTAATGCATTGATCTTATGGGAAGAAAAAGCCATAATTAAAAACATATGAGTTTTTGAAAGAACACTTTCATGTTCTACGTTTAGCATGATCACTTGTCTAACTCTATCATTTCTCGTTCTTCACTATATAAAGACCTCTAATTAAAGAGACTCGTGAATACTTAGCCATGCAAGTCAAAATTAAGCCAAATTTGGATTAGCTTTCATTAAGACTATATCAAATCAAAGTTTTGGGTTTTCAAGCCACCTATAGGATCTTGCACTTTCTTGGACTTTTTCAAGTTTAGAGAATGCGTTTTATAGTTCCCTTGATAAGTGACTTTCTAGAATCAATTATAGGAACTTGCGAAAAGTTCTTGTTCTTAACCCGAATGAATTAAGACTTTCGCGTTTTAAAGCTCCCTATATAAAAGTCTAGCAAAACTTGAATTGAGCGGGTTAAGGAATGTAAATGGCTCCAAATGCCCATCAAGTCAAAAATTAACTCTTATTCTACCCATCGGAAAATATACATTCGTGTCTTAAAAACACTTATGAAAACTAAGAAAAATTTAAAATTTGGCCATTTTTAGCCTTATTAGCAAAACAAAATATTGAAAATTGGAAAGCGTGAGGGCGTAGCAAAGCAAGTACCTATTCACCCCCCCATACTAAAAGTAAACATTGTCCTCAATGTTTCGAGTCTAAAGGTGGAGCACCCCCATACTAGAGACGAAGAGTCGAATGCTTAGGATCTAGCATGGAAAGGGTGATCAACAATATATCTAAAGCCGTTTTTTAATTATGCTAAAAGATAATTGTTAGAATAATAAAGGATATGTCATGGAATCGTGAAAAACTTCTTCAAACGAACGATGGAGGCTCACGTAAACGAACACGAGAGTCTTCAATCGTAGATGATGATGATGATCTAGATAACACAATCACAAACAACCACGAGACAACGAGTTGAAAGGGTACAAATCCCCTTATTAGTGAATAGTGAGCATAAAGATAAGCATGGGATTTCCCCCACGAGGCACCTCGTTTTTGATTACCGAGTCATGAGCTCGACTCGATCCCCTCAAAATGTGAACATTTAGGGAAAATCATGGTATGGTCAATTTTTTAATGGGGCTTACATGATAAACAAGGCCCAAAAAGCAACCGGTATAAAGGACTAAGTCCTTAGATGATGCAAAATACTGGGGTCGAAGATGGCGTTCTCGTTTTTGTTGGAAAAACAAATTAACGCCACTTCAACATGTGCCATAAACTCAAAGAGTTTGAAGAAAAGAGATGAGAAGTAGAAGGGTGAGACAATTGGTAAGACAAACTTTCGAGCTACTCGAGGTAGACTCGCACCAAGCAAATAGAAAGATTTTCCATTTATTGCATCGGTGGAAGACCGAGATTTCCCTTTACATGAAATTCCGGGATCGAATATCTCGTCCTCGGTGGACAAGGATGAGGGAACATAAGGGGCTTCCCCCATACTAGAACCACACAAAGCATCGTCAAAAGGAGTAGACGAGCTTGTAGCACTCAAAACACGTGGTGATGACGGAGTTAGGTTTGTAGAAAAATCAATTAAATCACATTTAAGATCTTTTCCTTTTTTATCATTTGAACTCTCCTTATGAAAACCCTTTTTGATTATGTCGAAAATATTTGGTGTTTCTAAGACGATGTTAGTTACACTAAAAACTCTCACATTTGGAAACCGTTTTGGTTTTGGTGGTGGCAAGTTCTCAAAACGTTTATCGACGAAGAAAACCTCCCCATCGGGGTCTACATATTCATCATCCGAAATATCTTCCGTAGAAACCGGCAACTTATCAACACTTTTCAAGAATGAATATTCTAGGTGAGGTGAAGGATTTTTCGATTCAAGTATTGACGGTTTCTTCTTTGTAGGCTTTACACTCATAACCTCCACCGGCCGAGGAAATGGTAAATTGTTTTTGGCGACATTTCCTAAAACTCTTGGCGAAAATTCTTTGCTAACGGCATTGGTTGAATCACCATGGTTTAAAGTTGCAATAGAATAGACATGAGAAAGATTGGAGTTTTGTGTTGCATTGATGACAAGTTCTTCTTCATTGAATCGAAGGGTGATTTTTCGAGCATGAACATCGATAAGTGCTCTTGATGTATCCAAAAATGAACGACCCAAAATGAGAGGAACTTTTCGATCGATAGGAATGTCTACAACGATAAAGTCAATGGGATAGTAAAACTTTCCGACTTTAACAAAAACGTCCTCGGCTACTCCACATGCTAAGATCGTAGAATGATCGGCCATCTCGATAGACATGTTCGAAGGAGTAAGAGCCGGAAGCGAAAGTGATTTGAAAATCTCAAGAGGCATTAAATTGATACTAGCACCAAGATCGGCCAAGGCGTAGCATTCCTCCATATCTTGAATTGCACACGGAATCAAAAATTTACCGGGATCACCGACTTTTTGTGGTATGCGGCTAAGATAAACCGATGAACAACTAGACGATTGTTGTAACTTCTCTTTGTTGTTTAGCATACTTTTGAAGTTTGCGGCGAATCGAGGCATCATGATAAGAGCGTCGGCAAAACATATGTTAAAATGTAGATCACGAAACATTTTCATAAATAGCTCAAATTGATAATTGTTCCATTCTTGTTCTTTCTCCTTGTTTCGTCTCGAAGGGTAAGGTAAAGGTGGTGTGGGTTGGTCATTAGGCAACGGCCTTGGAAACTCGGGTTCCACAATTGGTATTGGTTCAACCGTAGGTGTGGTATGAGCGGTACTTCGTGGGATTGTAATATGCTCCTTTTCGACCATCACCTCGGGTTCTTTCTCGATTTCCTTCTCCTTAGAAGTACTTGTACGAGAGATTGGTTCCTTGAAAGTTTTACCACTTCGTGTAGCAACAACCTTCAATTCTCCCCTCGGGTTGTTAATGGCATCACTAGGAAGACCACCCGAAGAAGAGGGTTTACACATGATTGCTTCAAACATCTTAGCCATTCGGTCCTCAAATTTTGATTGCCTAGCATCCGCTTTTAATAACTCTTGCTTAATCTCATGTTGTCCTAATTCCATCTTTTGTTGATTTTGTTGAAGACGTTGGACATTTCCTTCCATTTTGTTTGCATGAGTTTTAAGTTCATTAGCAAGTTCATTTTTAAGCTCATTTTTCAATTCGGACCTTAAGCTAATCATCTCACGTTGCATGTTATCAAATTTAGCATCATTTGCTTTTGCATAATCCAAAAATTCTCCTTGCAAATTTTTAGTGTGAGCATTTTGAAAACCTTGTGTAGTGTTTTGAAAATCACGGTTTTGATTTTGATTAGAGATTTGTCCATTCCCACTTTGATAATTCCCTTTGTTGTAATTGCGTGTATTGCCTTGGTAATTACCTTGGTTGTTGTTTCGATAATTGTTAGCATTTTGGTTTGGTGGAGCTTGATTTTGGCGGGAACCTTGACCGTTTTGGTTGTAAGTTCCCGTTGCTACATAAGCACTCGAAGTGTTACCATCCGCGGTAATGCACTCGGAAAGATCATGAGCTCCTCCACAAGATAAACAACTCTTAGCAACCGCTTCGAAGCGGAATTGGAAGCTTCTTGAGCCTTCCAATGGGACATAAGATTAGAAAATCTATCAAAAAACCGATTTTCCTTATTAGCTTCATCATGTAAGGCGTTAATGCTACGAGACGATTGTGACGAAGATGACGAACCCATATTGGCAACACTCGGTGTGTTACGAGGGTTATAAACCTTAGATCTATTTTCAATGATTTGTAAAGCCTCATTTGTCGTCTTGCACAAAAAATTACCACCCGCGGCGGCATTCAAATAATCTCGTTCATGATCATTAAGCCCATTATAAAAAGTATCCACTTGATGCAATTCCGTAAAATCATGGTGTGGACATTCATGTAACATCTCTTTAAATCGTTCCCATGCCATTGAAAAACTTTCATTATTTCTTTGCACAAATCGTGAAATCTCATTTTTTTAAGTGTGTTGTTTTAGATGGTGGAAAAAACTTGTTCACAAACTTAGAAACGAGATCGGCCCATGTCAAAATCGAATTTGGCGGTTCTTTCTCGAGCCAAATTTTAGCGGGTCCATCCAACGAGTATGGAAACAACATCATCTTAATGGCGTCATGTGGAACATCCTTAAATTTGCTAGTGGCGGTGAGACGGTTGAAATTCCTAATATGGTAATGCGGGTTGTCTTTCTCGTGACCTCTAAACTTATTTGCTTGCAACATCGACATTAAACCCGTCTTAATCTCGAAATTCTCCGCAAGGATGGCGGGAATCACAATAGCCTCTCCAAAACCCTCGGTGGGTGCTTGTAGCAACTCCATCATAGTACGATTAGCCATGACGACTTCTTGTTCTACAATAGGTTCAACAATTGGAGGTTCTTCAACAATCAACGTCTCTTGATTGGCTTGCTTTTGAAGACGTTTACGAGCTCGTTTTGCTTGATTACGAGTGATCATAAACTTCACGAAGAATGGGAGGTGAGCAAAGAAGATTCTTTTTGGGTGTTTTGTGAATTTTCAATTTTATTTTTGTGTTTTTGATGATATTTAATTTTTTTGGATTTTGGTATATCTTCGTAGACAACAATCTACAAAATCTCTCCTCGAATCAAACTCTTGATTAAAGAAGCCTCAAAGGAATGAAAACGATCACGTGGAGTGAATGTCTTCTAATGACTTTAGAACTTTGGTGAAAACCAAATTGTTCAAGAGGGTTTAATCACAAAGAAAACCAAGCAAATATAGTATACGTAATAATACTTTGGGCGGCAAAACCCTCGATTAGCCTTCAATCTCAAAATACTCACAAGCAAGCGGGGAAACGAGGCGGCGCGAAGCACTTAAGAGCCTTTTTCCTTAGGGTATATTTTATAATACCCGCCTTATACCCACCTTATAGTTTGTATTTTTCAAAATCGAGCTTCACGAAAGTATTTATCTATTTTTGCCTTTTCTTTTTGTTTGAGATTCGAATACAATAATTAGGATATCAAATCCCAATTAAGGTTGTGTTTTCACACTTTTGGAGATATTGTATATTGATTGTGATACTTAATACAATATATTAATAATATTTGTACAAGAAAAACCAAGAAAACCGATAATACGTATTAGTAGAGTTCTACTAATACAAATACTATTTGGTTAATATTAAAAACAACAATGCAAATTAATCACGACACACCTCCCCGGCAGCGGCGCCAAAGTGATTGTGGTATTTTACACCTCTTGTTTAGGAAAACAAAAGAGCGTAAATGAGCGGTAAGTATTGAGTGATGATTTTAGGAAAAATCAACACTAATGACCCTTAATGGTGTGTAAGTTCGTTTCCCAAGGAGGTATATGTGTGTGAAAAACTTGCCAAATGTTTGTGATTAATGATTGGTTTAGAAGGGGATTAGAAGAGAGAATGACGAAGTCGTAAAAAAATAAAAATTAACTAAAAATCACTATTAGAAAGTTAAGACGTAGAACCTAAAAATCACCAAAAATAAAATAAATTCTAAAAATTACCAAAAATTCACCAAAAATCAAAAATAATAAACTAAGAGTTTACCAATTATCAAAACTTTTTCAAACCTTTTAAATAATTAAATATTCAATTTTTAAATGCTAATTAAAGCCCTAAAAATCAAATAAATTATCAAAAAGCCCAAATAAAGATTTTTTCAATTGATAACCCTCTAAAATGACCTAAAATGATTAAAAACTATTTTTAGAAATTTTAAAACTAATAAAAACTATTTAAAATGAATTAAAAACTATTAAAACTTAAAATAATTATAAAAATTAATCTATAAGTGATAAAATTATTCTAAAAATTGCTAAATTCCTATTTTAATGTATTCAACCTAAGAAAAATGTAAAAAGGTCGAAAAAGAGAAATTTTAAAAATAATAATAAAATAAAAATAAAATAATATTAAAAATCCAAAAATTATAAAAAATTCTAAAAACTTGCAAACTAGTTTATTTTAACCTAAATAATCAGAAAATGAAAGTGAAATTACCAAAATACCCCTCATGGGCCCTCAAATGGGCCAAATCCAAAAACAGTCAACACAAATGGGCTTTTGGGCCCAAAAAGTCAAACTTGGCCCAATTGACTTGGAAAAGCCCTATCTGACTTAAAATTCAATTCTAAGAAAAAAACTCTAAAGGCCCAAAAGCTGAAAATGTGCTTATCACAGCTTATTGAACACAAAGCTTATTCTTATTGGGCTTTTCAGCCCATTAAGCCATAAGCTAATGCCATAAGCTCTAATTTGACACACAACCCTCTTTTTGGATGCTTAAGAGATCTGTCAAAAGAAATTTCCAATAAGCACACTCAATAAGCCAGAAAATAGAAAAGTAAAATTCCACAAAACGACAAAATAGTCGGGTTTGAGAAATAAGGCACCTCAGAAGCTCTAGTTTGTTGCAAAAGCTCACAAATAGCTTAACTAAGAATAATCAATCAAGAAAATCACAAAAAGCCAAGTAGAATAAGCTGTAGGAGCAAATAAGCTGGCTGAAAAAGCCAAATAAGCTAGTTTTCTAGCAAAAGCTTAACCAAAAGACTTGTAAACTTCCAGACTTGATATTAAGCTGAGAAAAATGATTTCTCTTACAAAAACTAAGTTGTTGCATGTACCAATAAGCAAAACAGATTCAAATAAGCTTGAAAACCAAGTTTGACCAAAAGTCAAACGCTGATAAGTTGAAATCAAACGCTGACAGGAACAAAGTAGGCGTTGACAGACTTAATGAAGTGTAAGAACTTGTTTTTCACCCTGCTGGTCAAGGGTTGAGTGCAAACCTTGTGAATCAAAGCTTACCAGTTGGGTAAACTTGATGTATTTTGGCAAAAATAAGCCAATAAGCCAGTGGACTTATAAGCTATGAACAAAGCAATCCAAATACCCAAATATCCTCACAAGCAGCAAACAAATAAGATCCAAGCAGCAATACAACAATCCTAATGCTAGAAATCACAATGCAACACCAAATGAGGTGGTCACTTTGCTGATGCAAATGACCACTTCAGCAGACTTTGATAAGCTTATAAAAACCACAATAAGCCACCAAATTCAACAAGCAGATAACCAGTAGATAGCTTATCATCCAAACTATTCCCAAACCTAATTTCAGACCTTAGATCCAACTACCAAAGAAGTTATTGGATCTGATGTGTTTGACCAAATTCAAAACCACTTTTATCAGATTTTTGCAAAACTCCAAATCCCTTTTCCAAACTTTCAGAAAGTAAACCAATGACTAAAACTTGTATATTAGGACTTGTTTAGACCACCCAAACCCAAAGAACCAAGGGCACAAGGCTACAAGGCCTTGATAACCAGTAATCCCAAACAACCCTTAATCAAGCACTTATCATACAAACTTCTGATTTTAACTAATAACCTACTGATTTTAATGATCAAAAACACTTAAACAATAGCAAATAACACAATCAAACTCAAAAATCACCAGCACAAACACCGATACTCAAAATCAAAGCACCAAATCAAAAACAGTCATAAACATGAAATTTTTAGGGGAATCTTAACAAGAGATTATACCTGCCTTCCACAACATCCTAGGAAGGCCAGCAATGCTCCTTGGACCTTGTTCAACAACTAGAACAAGACCAAGGTACTTCAATGAAGATGATGCAAACTGCCTTGGTTGATGGTTCAAAGTAGAACCTCAAGGACTTTATATCTTCAACACAAACAGCAAACAACTCAACCAAGGGCTCTAATCCCTTCACAAGCTTGGTGTCAACAAGCTTGTAAGAGCTTATAGCTAATGGTCAAGGGTTAGTACACAAAATAACCAAAATAGAACCTAGGATTTCAAGGTTTTCAAACCTTAAAAACCTTATGAGACAAGACGTGCCTTAACCACAAGATTAAGGTAGGCCTTAACAATCAAATGGAACTCAGAATTAGGCTACTCAAACACCAAACTTTTAACTAAATCAAAAAGAGATTTCAAATTTTCAGAAATTCAAATTTTATTTAACTTAAAAAGGAATTACAAAGATTAATAGCCTAAAACTGGAACAAAAGCTCTCTCACATGTTGAGGAGTCTTTTTATAGGCAAATGCCTGGCTAACACTATTCATAAACCCTAGAACTGAATTCCCAAATGTGCCCTTGAGGTCTTCTAGACGTTTTCTGATTTTGAGCTGTCCAATTTGATCAAGGCTGTTCATTCTAGCTTTGGAATGAAGCAAATGTTGTGGGCTGTTGATCTTGACACGTCACATGACTTGGAGGCTAAGTTGCTTGCTGATTGGTGGAAAGGGAATTGGGGGTGGGGTCCTTTGTGAGTGGGAGTGAGGGTTTTATGTGTGGGATGTGTTTAAGGTGAGGTGAATCAAACGTGTGCCAAGGTAATTTCATTTTACCCTTTGATTTAAGTTGTGTAAAATCTGGGCTGTAAAAGGTGAATAGTACTCTTGTTTGATCCGTTTTTGTAGGGTGGAAAGGTGTTTGGCGCATTTTCAGTTTAAATGTTTCAATATGCACACATTTAGCCCTCCTATTTCCTTTCTTTTGTCACTTGGATGCAAACTTCTATCAGCGCCCATTTTACATGTATCAATGTTTCACCTTTTGTCACTTTTGGCACAAACTTTATAAAAAGTGTTTCAAGGGTTATATTTGACATTTTTGAATATTTCAAGGGCTGATTTTGGACAATGTTGATCTTCCAAGGTCTTCAATGTATCTTAATCTTCATGAGGGACCATTATTGGCAGTTTGGATTTGTTGAGGGACTAATCTTGCCATTTCTTCAAAGTTGAAGGACCTTTTGTGTAATTTTGACAAACTTAAGGGACCAAACTTGTAATTATTAATATACAAGGGTTTTAAGTGTCATTTTTCAATAAATGAGGATCAATCTTGTTTGTCTTCAAGTCTTCAAGGTATTTTGTTGAGAATTCCATGATTAAGGCCCGGTTCTTTGTACGGCTTCGTTTCTCGTGTCCGTTTTTCCTTGTATCTTGTGATCTTTTGTCTTTTTCACGATATCCATACCTAAAATACACAAGTAAACAAACACAAGCATATATATGGTATTTTATGACATTTTTATGCATTTAAAGCCCGAAAAGAACGATGAGATCATGTATAAATACCATCTCATCAATATAATATAAATCTCATGTTCATTTGAAGCTCCAATT
This sequence comes from Glebionis coronaria, assembly GCA_025667525.1. NCBI lineage: Eukaryota > Viridiplantae > Streptophyta > Magnoliopsida > Asterales > Asteraceae > Glebionis > Glebionis coronaria. Next base: position 318,492,811 of record CM046878.1, read on the forward strand.
ATAACCCTAAGTACCCCAAACAATTCAAAACATAAAACGAAAACAGGCTGATCCAAAAACTGTTTTGACACCCGACTGATGTAAACTGTTTTTGACCAACTTCCCGACCTCCAATTTAGTTCTAGTTTCTTTCATTTGAAATCTAATTCAATTACCTTTCCAGGGACATAAGATTCGAAATTTAAAAGTTTGTAGAACTCTCGATATGATCAAAAGAATGGACCAACTATTTTGCCCAGTTTTTAAAAACGAATTTAAACATGATTAAACCCTAATTACGATCACTAATCTTCATAATAACCAAAGTAATCAATTCATATGAACCCTAATCTCACTAATCTCAGAAAACTCACAAACCCTAATCCATCATAAGGTCAATTTCATGATTAAATTGATTAAAATCATTAATAAAACAAGGGTTTTGAAGGTTTTACCTTAGAAATCAATGGAAGATCTTTATTTTTGAAACCCTAATTGGCCACCATTGTTGAATTTCGGCTAGGAGCTATTATGGTGCTTAAAAATCTGATTATTTTTGTTATGGATTGGGTTTGGTTAAGTCCTAAAGGCCCTCTAATCCCATTACAAGTCCATTGGGCCTGTTTTTGGGCTTTTCCTTCTTTCTTTCTTTTAGTCGCCCAACCCAAAGCCCAAAACCCCTATTTGGCCGACTTTTATACTCCACCTACTGTAAATTAACTATAAATTATTATTACCTTAAATTCCCTTAATTTATTTCAGCTCCTAAAGCCTCTGAAACCTCAAAACCGCAAAACTAGTCAAATTTACGCGTATACCGTAAAAGACGTAAAAATATACAGTTTTGTAAAAACTCTTAGAAGATAAAATAAACTATATAACTAAGTCCTAAATGACTTAAAACCATCCCGTAAATTATTCCCGTGACTAAATACCTCTTCCGAGACCCCTAAATGCAAAACCTTAAACCGTAAAAACACGATTTTCTATAATACATATACGTATACGTAAAACCACTAAACTACACCATCTCATTTCATAGTCACTACATTGTGAGCTCATGAACATGAAATCATCGCACATCGTTTCACTCACAAGGTACCCTGTACCCGAAACGATATCCAAACCACAATCTATACACACCAATTAGCACATAAACACGTAAAGACACGTAACTTGCACAAAATAAAACTAGGTGACGAACCTCAGAACCGCGGTTGTCACATCACTCCCTCCTAATAGAAATCTCATCCCGAGATTTACTCCTTAGGATCAAACACACAAACAACAAATCATATGAGGATACTTGTTCTAAATGAACTCCTCTCATTTCCATGTGTACATTAGTTCAAGTCTCAAATTACCACATATACTAACCAACAATATTTAAATTCATTCCCAAACTCTTGACCTCACAGCCAATAAATCTCACGAATGACTCTTTGATAAAATAAAGACTCTTATTAACACAAATCCCGAATGACCGTACATGAAAATATGCATTCTTAAACAAAATTTACCAATCTTAATACATGAAATATATCATGTATACCACTCAATTCCCCCAGGTAATTCTATTCTCATAAACTACTGGTCCAATCTTTCAAAATATCATAAATGGACCTACAAAACTTGACATCAACTTTCCCTTTTACCAAAACATGCCACCCATTACTATAGGTGAAACTTCCTACATAACTTTGTCACTAAACTCTAGTGATTTCCTCTTTTTCAACTTATCATCTCTTGTTACTTTTATCCTTTCCACAAACACCATTTCCACATTAGTAGTCTCTTTCACGAATTTTAGTCCACCATAAGGACAACTCACCCTATGCTTCCATATAGTGCCTCAAATGGCATTCATCGACTTCTAGTATGATAACTATCATTATGTGAAAACTCAGACATCGCTAACGAGTTTCCCACATCCCTCTAAATTAGTCACCCAAGCTCTCAACATGACTCATATACTTGTATCAATCTCTCACTTGCTCATCCTTTTCCAATTAGCTGGATATACTCATATCCAATCTTGTTCAAAAACTCCCTTTAGTCTGTACCCCAAACTACTTAAAAATTCAAATTTCCTTTAAAAACTGACCTATGATGGTCTTTCACATATCCATTAGTTCATCACAACAAGGCTCTTCCAATCCAAATCAACTTATGATCTATACACATCACCAAAAGGACGGTTATCTCAGTTAGTCTATCAACTGCCATCTAAACCCATGCTACAACTACTTCCATTAAATTTAGATGGTTCATTAGTAGCACATATACACTTCTTTTCTCACTTTTCTCAATGAAGGATTTTTTTTCCTTGCTACTCAACACTTCCTTTATACCTACACAATATCTTACCATCAAGGTCATAGCGCTCCTCATCTTGTTTCAGTTAGACCAAGCCCTTCGTCTCTCATGACACATCACATCTATAACTCCTCAACCATTTGATGATCGATACTAAGCCTTCCAATCAAACATTATAGGTCAGTACCATTTCCTTTCCACACAACAACAATATTAGCATGCTTAGTGCCTTAGTCTACTCATTAGGCTATACCAAAGTTTTACCTTCGGTTCTTATCTCGACCTATTTCATTCATGATTCGCATCGATCCACACTTCATTCTTCTTCCTCAGCTCATGGCATACATCACGATGTTATGCTTCCCGTCTTTCAAGTCATCTATACCTCAAAAATTTTCCAAGTATCTTCACTTGTTTTTCCTCACGAGCAGTTCTCCTACTCCCTCTTAATAGGGACAGACTAGAGTTTTATGTGATCCCATGCGGATCACACTCTCATATTATACCCATATTAGTTTCCATTTGTCTAAACTAAGCCATATTTTAAATTCTTATTCGAATCTCATACTTCTATTTTGAACTTGCACCCAACATGAGGTACTTTCAATCATCATCTTCTAGGTACTTGGTTCTCTCCTTCCATGGTTCTCCCTATTTCCTACACTATCCCGTCCAACAGAAATTCCATACTTCATTCATCAAATCTATGGAAATTGCTAGTGCATTGGATAATGCATAACTGTCTCTCCCAAAGATCTTTCATAACACCTTCACAAAACCGACTCTCTAATCACTTCTCCATGAACTTGTTCAGCTCAGCTTCACTACTCATCCCTTGATATTGATTGCCACAAAAATTCTATACGCGTAGTCACTAGACTCCCCTTGTTATCTCCACGAGTTCTTAATCTCTCATGTTATGTATTCAATTCATCCCGATCCACTAGTTCAGCTCTTTGTAACTCCACTCCGGTACTCGATCTGTCCTTCTTCGTCACGAACTATACAGAGATTCCCATCATAGTGCTTGTCACCTTTCTAGTCCTTGCAACTTCTGTGACTCCTTCGAAATCTCTTGCTTCCTTCTAGAAGCCGGCACGTAGTCCTTTCAACTCCTTGATTCACGATGTAGCTCTTCACGTACTCCTTCTTGTCTCTATGATGTTACCTAGGAACTTCACACTACCCAGTAGCCTCTAACTTCAACTCATCTACCACAATATTTCTAAAGGTACTTCAACCCCTCAATGGCTCACTCTTCCTTACTTGTTGTAATCACCATTAATCAGCCTCCTACCAATCATTCTTTCACATCCATGTTTTCCTTCACGTGTCTACTACTACATCGCCTCCATAACTATACCAATTCCATTGCGTGTTATTTTCGCAATCTTTCCATTAGTAGAAAATTTCTACTCTACCCTCACATCCGCTGGTACTTTCATCAATCTCCTAATGGTACTTCAACCAACTTCTCATAGCATGACATCTCGTTCCCACGACCAGTCAACTAACTTTACTTACTCCCTTATTCCCGTAACCAATCTAAGTATCAAAACTCCACAAATCTTAATCATTCCTTCAACACAACCTTTAAACCAGAACACATCTCTACATTCTAATATCTAACCATAAGTAATACTACCTAACTCTATCCTCTCATCCTAACGTTTCCACAACCGCATAACTAAATCAACCATGACGTGTACCAAAAGAATTCCAAACGATCGCGTCCTATAATAAATATAGGGTAAACCGAAAGATCAACCATAATGAACCCTAGCCAAAAAAACTGAAAATGAAACAAGGTAATCCAAAAGATTCAATGGAGTGTGCCAACAACGAAAAATTTGACTCGTCATGGTTAGTATTACCAAATTTCGATACCTTAGAAAATTTTAAACTTTCGCCCCATTTAGTTACTCCTCATATGAACCAAACTTCAATATTATTAAAATCAATCATACTCGTTTTGAACAATAAACTCATCTTTTATCTTCATTATTTTATCAAGGATATCAACTAGTTAGTATACTACAATCTTATTCTAACCATTATCTTGTTTACCCATATTAAACTTATTTCACTTGTTATAAGGAAACCAATACATGTTTATAAAATACAGTGTCTTTTTTTAATTCTATATTATTATTATTATTATTATCTTATAAAATCCATTTAGGCTGGTTATAACTAAACTACTACACGTTTACAAGGTGTGGTGTTATTATTATCATTACTATAATAAAATCTCCCTTTTTACTCTTTCCGTCTAGTTAAATACTTCTAAAATTTTAACTCCACTTAAGAAAATTTTTGTAAAATTTCTTTACCCCTTTAAAATGTATTATCACATGTTACATAGAAAACTAATCCAATTATTTTCAAGACAAATTTTTTTATAACTTACTACCACAAACATAAAAAAAAGATATGTAAGTCACGATATCATACCATACATTTACAAATTATTTTCAAAGTCGTTTTCCTATAATTAGCAAGACTTATTTGCAAGAAAATTTAGTAGTTCTCATTAATTAAAATACGTACTCGAATGTAGACACACATCAAAAGACTCAAAACGTCGTTGGAACTCCATCAAACTCCAGCACCATAAAACACGAGCAAACACAAGGTACGTTCAAGTTATAATAACTACTGAACGACCATATATCATAACTTAACACATACTAGTATATATACATCCGCATATTAATAAGTGTGAAAACACTTATCCTTTTACCACTTATTTCCAATAATAACAAGACCAAAACGTGTGATTTATGTCGTAAAAGTCGGAGTTATGCGTGGTTTGTGTTTTTATTGTGTTTTAGGACCAAAATATGAAAAAGGAAGAAAACACGAGTTTTCACGGGATTTTATCGAAGAAAACGGGAAAAGACGAAGTCAAAAGATCAAGAGTGCAAAAAGAACGGAAGTCCAAGGCCTATTCTGAAGATTTATCGAAGAAAAAGTCTAAAGACGGAAGTTTAACGATGTCGAATAACTTAAGTCTAATAGAAGAAGAAAATTAAAAAGACAAGTTCAAATCCCGAGACGACAAAGACAAAGAATTAAAGTCGAGTCGAGAAAACGTGAAGAAAGCAAGAAAGAAGATGCAACACATGCACTCCTTCCACCTCCCCTATAAATACCCTCCTAATAGTCATTAGGAGGGTGGTTAGATAGTTTTAGTTAATTTTCACTTTTTCATTTTCTTTCTAGTTTTAGAGAGAGAAAGTCTTAAACTTTCTCTCACTAAGTTTCATCTTATCATTTAATCTTTCAAGATTAAACACTTTGTATTGCTTATTTTCATTAATCAAGTTTCATTTTAAGCTTTTAATCCTTAATCTCATTCTACTTTTCTTTGATTTTAGATTGATTTTGGTGCGATTATCATATGATCCGTGTTGTTCCAAATGATTTTGTGCTTAAAAAGTTAATCTTTTGATCATTACCTAAGTTTTCATTTGATTAAGCTTTGAGACTTTTGTGCTTATTGGCTTATTTTTATGATTAGCTTATTTACTTATAAAAGTTTTCCTTAAAAAGTTCATGTTTTTATTGTTTGATTGAAAAAGTTGTTTAATTTCGAGTTAGATAAGTTGATAAGTGCTTATTTAATCCGGTTCATTAGTGATTTGTTTAGTTTTGGGAATAAGCTCTCCATTATAGCTTATTTCTTGGCTTTAACCGAATTCCACAAATTTAGGAAAGGGTACAATTCCCTTTTCCGATTGCTGCCTATTCCGAGCAGACGCATCCCTTCATTCCGATTGAACAATCGGAAAAGGGTTTCTGATTTTCCGATCTACACATCCTTATTCCGATCACTGTGATCGGATTAGGGCTTTCGCATTCCGATTGGTTTCATTTGTTGAGCATTCCGATAGGTACTAATCCATGTTATTCCGATTGGCTTCATTTCTCCTTATTCCGATTGGGTCGAAGTTAAACATTCCGATTGAGCTCATTTGAATATATTCCGATTAGTAGGTGTTGCCATTATTCCGATTGATATCATTTTGTGGATATTCTGATTGGTTGGTCTTTGCTATATTCCGATCTGCCCCCGTCCCGTATTCCGACCACCGGATCGGAATACATTCCGATCTGGGTTTGTTTTGGCTTATTCCGATTGAGTTGTTTTGGTGTATTCCGATCTTACTTTCTTTTAGTACTTTTTAACTAAGTTCTTATTTTTAGTAAGTTTTAAAAGTGTTAATTTTATTTGGTGTGCTAGTACTTTTCCATTGTTACTTTTAAGTTTACAAGCATTTATTTTTACGCATCATTTTAGTATTAAACTTTATTCTTCCATTTTACTCAATGACACTTTAATTTCTTGCTAATAGTTTAAATAAACAATCAACCAAACCATTCTCTTGATTCACCAAAAGACGATTGAGTCGCACTTAAGACCGGTTTTCAATTCGAAAAGACTTGGGACTACGAATTTTGATACAAGGGGTAAAAAAACCAAGTATTACATATATATACCTATTAAATCACCCAAAACATACTCGTTACCATACATGTTAGATCAATCAATCACGTCATACACTCGTTTTTCCATACGAGTAATCACCATCTTACCATAAGGCATAAAAGCCATCACTAAAACCAGTCCATATCGTGTGACCCCATAATCACACAACATGAGTATAACCTGAAACATATAACACACTCAAAAATATCCATATGGTAGACAACCGTTACATAAACCCATATATTATACATATACCCAAAAATCCACGTCTCATCATATACAAGCATGTACTAACCCTATTTCATGCAATCATACTTGAGAACCCATTGAAGTTGTGGTACTTGTATAACTATGTTGGACACTATACTTATACAATTACCTTTTCCTCAATGCACTCCCTCTTATGATGACACTTATTAGAATCAATACAACATATAACACATAAATCCATCTACTCACATAAGCTCATAACCACATAAACAATAAGGTCCAAAACTCCATCTATTAAAATAATATAGTCAAACTCTTGAAATACATAAATCCATAGTCTAGCTAAAACAGCATAGATAAACTCCAACATAACATCATAATCAGTTATAAGTCATGTCGCCCATAAGAGTGGAAACAACTTAAAATCCTTCCTATCCACCTACTCCTAGTGACTCGAATCACCACATGATTCTTAGGGAACATGACATAAACATCAAAAGAAAATACTATACATTAGGTACACCAAATAACTTACTATGGTGAAAGTAATTTCTATATCAAAAGGAAAACAGAAATTAACAGGTGACTAAGTATGGGCAACTATAGTTCAACTCATACTAGTCAAAATTCACAAAAAATAAAATTTAGGAAAATATAATCAAGACCGCGCGTAATCCTATGACGCCTATATGCAGGGATCCTTAAGCTATAGACTAGGCTAGGCAACCTAATTCTCTATAACCTGGCTCTGATACCATTCTGTCACACCCACCATGGCGGAATATGGGGCGCGACGTATGGATATCATCACAACAATAGCGTGTCTATAGAGATAACTAAATGAAATGGAAATATCATAAATGGTGACACAATGTCATGAAGATATCTCAAACAATGTAGGCGTCTAGGTAAGTAGGTAACAGGTCTACCTCTTAATAAAGACATACAATTAACAAATAACAAACATATAGGTGTCTACAAAGTATCACTTATTCAAACATAAATAAAAACTAAGAGGAAAGGGGGTTCCTCCAAATGCAATCCTAAGACTTCCAGCTAGCCACTCCTATTCTCACTCTTAACCACATTCTCACCTGAAAGAGACACTAAAACACGTCAACATAAAGTTGGTGAGAGTCATAGGTTTAGACTCCAACGCCAAATCAGTTATAAGCTGTGAATAACAACCATTAACAAAATAACATATGGACAATGTGCTACAATTATGTATTAACAACTAGCATTCAAGATTAACCAATTACCACAAATCCAAGGCTCCAAGCCTTACCAATAACCACAATTCCAAGGCTTTAAGCCTTACCAATAACCATAATTCCAAGGCTCCAAGCCTTACCAATAACCATGGTCCCATAGGCGCCCATACACCTATGAACCAATCCCAAGGCCCTGCCTTGTCAACATCCCCTTGGTACCAAGTCAAACCACAATAACTGAGACGGTATGTGTCTCCCGATCCAAATCATAAACACAATCAAGAATCACATAGCAGTTAATCACATAAGTGTACACACAAGTCCATCACACACCATAAAAACATTCACAATATTCTTTACAAAACCATATAGTGTTCTTCCATCCCATCTGGAAATCAAATCATAAAAAGACATGGGACTATGAAACTCACCTGAACAAGCTTCTCCAAGTACACGCGCTCTAGCACAAATCTAAACACATAAACGTATACAATCAAGACATAAAAAACATACCAAAATGGATCATCAATCTATGATGGATATCTAACCTTCTCCTACAACTTAACCCCATTTATATGCCATAATCATCTCATTACACCCCTCTATAAAGCCCTTAACTTAGTTTAGTACATAACTCGTCCCGTTAACATTTAACCCAAAACAGTCCCGTTTTTCATACTTCAAACTATTGGTCTAACACCCCATTAACAAAAATAACATGCCCTGTAAAAGAAACCCTATTCCCTTACATGTGTTAGATAACTCTAACCTTTGGCCTCAACCTTAAAGCTACTGTTAAGGCCTCCATATATATATATATACTTTTACCTATCCAGAATTTATTGATTTTGAACATATGAAAAGTATGTTATGACCAGAGGGTCTTACTCTATCCCATTTGCTTAGCCCTTCTCCAGATCTTTTATGTAATATATAATATAAATCTCATGTTCATTTGAAGCTCCAGTTATAACCCTAAGTACCCCAAACAATTCAAAACATAAAATGAAAACAGGCTGATCCAAAAAACTGTTTTGACACCCGACTGATGTAACCTGTTTTTGACTCACTTCCCGACCTCTAATTTAGTTCTAGTTTCTTTCATTTGAAATCTAATTCAATTACCTTTCCAGGGACATAAGATTATAAATTTAAAAGTTTGTAGAACGCTGGATATGATCAAAAGAATGGACCAACAATTCTGCCCAGTTTTGAAAAACGAATTTAAACATGATTAAACCCTAATTACGATCACTAATATTCATAATAACCAAAGTAATAAATTCATATGAACCCTAATCTCACTAATCTCAGAAAAATCACAAACCCTAATCCATCATAAGATCAATTTCATGATTAAATTGATTAAAATCATTAATAGAACAAGGGTTTTGAAGGTTTTACCTTAGAAATCAATGGAAGATCTTTATTTTTAAAACCCTAATTGGCCAACATTGTTGAATTTCAGCTAGGAGCTGTTATGGAGCTTAAAAATCTGATTATTTTGGTTATGGATTGGGTTTGGTTAAGTCCTAAAGGCCCCCTGATCCCATTACAAGTCCATTGGGCCTGTTTTTGGGCTTTTCCTTCTTTCTTTCTTTTAGCCGCCCAACCCAAAGCCCAAAACCCCTATTTGCCCGACTTTTATACTCCAAATACTGTAAATTAACTATTAATTATTATTACCTTAAATTCCCTTAATTTATTTCAGCTCCTAAAGCCTCCAAAACCTCAAAACCGCAAAACTAGTCAAATTTACGCGTATACCGTAAAAGACGTAAAAATATATAGTTTTATAAAAACTCTTAGAATATAAAATAAACTATATAACTAAGTCCTAAATGACTTAAAACCATCCCATAAATTATTCCCGTGACTAAGTACCTCTTCCGAGACCCCTAAATGCAAAACCTTAAACCGTAAAAATACGATTTTCTATAATACATACACGTATACGTAAAACCACTAAACAACACCATCTCATTTCATAGTCACTACATTGTGAGCTCATGAACATGAAATCATCACACATTGTTTCACTCAAAAGGTACCCCGTACCTGACACGATATCCAAACCACAATCTATACACACCAATTAGCACATAAACACGTAAAGACACGTAACTTGCACAAAATAAAACTAAGTGACGAACCTCAGAACCGCGGTTGTCACATTGTGCCCCTTTTCTCCATATCCAAAACAAACCATTACCCTCGTGGCATTTGCCTCTGTAGCCACACCTCTAGATCGACAATCTGCCATTTTATGACCTGCCTTTCCACACTTTCTACATGCAGGAGGACAATTCCCAACATGGTACAAGTTACATCGACCACAGTGAGGATTGACCTTTACTCCTCTGGGGGCAGTAGCAGCTCTCATCCCATCATTCCTTCTTTGGTTGAACTGCTGGTTACGATTCTGTCCTTGGTTGTTGTTGCGATTACCCCCACGATTCTGACCTTGCGATTGGTTCCCCTGAGCAGCTTCCCATTTCCTTTTGTTTCCCTCAGCAATGTAGTCTTTCTTGACTTGCAGCTTAACATTCATCAGTGCGTGAGCCATTTGAACGGCTTCATCAAACGATCCAGGCTTTGACGAAGTAGTCTCACCCTTAATGTTGCTTGACAAACCCTTGATGTACTGTTTCATCTTCTTGCGATCATCGACGAAAGCATCAGGACACATTAGGCTTAACTCATTAAACCTCCTTGTATAAGCAGTGATGTCATTGTTTTTCAAATACAAGTGCCTCAACTTGTCCTCTAACTGACCCAGCTCTTCCTCGGGACAAAACTTCTTAGTCAAAAGTGCCTTGGTTGCAGCCCAAGTTCTTCCATTTGCTACCGCTAATCCGACAGTAGCCACCTGGTTGTTCCACCAACTTACGGCATCATCAAGAAAAGTAGCAGCTGCAAATTTAACTTTGTTTGCCTCAGAGCACCCACTGATTTCGAAAGTGCTTTCAATCTTCTCCAACCATCTACGGAGTTCCAAAGCTCTACCGGTACCACGAAGCTGTGTGGGACCACATTTCACAAAACCGGCATAAGAGCACTCCCTAGGGACTTGTTGTCTTTCCACATTTCCACCTTGACCTTGGTTTCGGTTTGCACGATCTGCCTCAAGAGCATTGGCGATTGCCTCTTGAATCATAGTGTTCACACGGTTAGCTGTCAACTTTGGAGGCATGGTGAAGTCTCAATTACACCTCTATGCAAAGACAGGGAAAACAGAAAACAAGGTAAGTATACACATCAAGATTAAGAAGGATTTCTCTTTCAAGACATAATATCGGTACAACAACACATCAACGACAAGGTTACTAATATTCATCAATCACATCACAAAAGAGCAAATTTAAGACTTATCATAGATTATGAAAGGTAAACATGGATTGCATTGATAGATCAACCAAAATCTGTGACAAGTAATGCCACTACAACCATACACCAACAAACTTAAAGTTATCAAGTTTTCATCACCATACCATCATACAGGAGTCTAAAATAGTTCGATTACAACGATCTAAAGATAAAATAAAATACAAGTAACTAGCCATGTGGTGATCCACATGACTTCTGGGATGGTGGTTCTTCTTCATCCTCTTCGGGCTCTTCGTCACTGTCTTCTTCTTCCTCGTCCATCTTTCTCTTCCCTTTGTCACTCGGCCAACACTCAGTCACCCTCTTCGTTCCAGAATTAGATCCCAACTCCGATGCTACCTGATTCCCTAAAGTGACACACTCACCCCTGGCAGGTGGCTGAACCATGAAATCATTAGCCTCCAGCTCAGAGTCATCTACAAATCTCCAATCTTGCGGCATGGATGATCTAACACGGTGCTCCCAACTCTGCATCCTAACCAACCTAGCCTGGTCTTCCTTAACCCGCTCAAGACTTGCACTCAAATTCGCTATCATCGATCTCAAACTGTTAATATCACTCTTATTCAATGCTCCATCGAACTACGCCCTTGCAGTTCTTGCCAATAACTTCTGATGTTCTCTTTCATTCTCGTCAAACCTTTTGATTACTCTAGTTTCCACCACATAACCTTCGTAGATTAGTCTATCCATCCTTCTCAAACGATTTTCAGATTCCCAATAATTCCTTGGCCTTGGAAAATAAACTTTCGCAACATTTTCATGAAGAGAACGTGATCTAGCTGTAGCACTGGATTCCGCACCAAACTCATTACTTACACGAACAAACCCCGGCACAGTCCTCAAATAATCCTTACAAATATCCATTGGGGGCGAGTAGGTTGCTGATCATAACGGCCTGTTGGAGGCACTTCGTATCCTTTTGGTGAATTTGGAGATTGAACCAAATCGGGCTCGGTCTGACCGACGGCATTTGCTGGAATTCCGTCATCCACCGGATCCTCCTCCTCAGAATCCTCTCCACCATCGTCGCTAACGCTGAAATTGTCTACATCACTTTCATCACTATCATTTGCCGACTCTATCGCTTCTTCTTGAGCTATCCATCCATTGTCACCATTTGGCGGGTTCGGAGGAAACGGTCCCCCTTCGTATCCCACGACAAGTTCGTATCCATTTCCTTTAGGCGGTACCTCGGCCATCTCTGCAATAACAGAAAATTTTGGAGGGTTACGTAAGATCATTATTCAATATTTATAAATATATGCATGCAAATGCAATGCAAAGGTGGTACACATGCCCAAAATGCGATAATATGATGCTCATGCATATGCAATACAATAATTACGGTATCGAGTACTCCACGTACAATTTCAACGTTTACATATAGTATTTGAGTATTTACGTAATAAATACTCATACATTCACTTCAATTCAAAAGGAATACATCTATACCATCAATACTAAAAGTAATTCTTACCGGAGCCATGCAGGACAGTTGTGTGCTTGGACAATTTCTTACGACACCAAAAGTTATAGTTTAGGATTTTTCAAAACAACCTAGTTCTCTATAACTCATGGCTCTGATTACCAATCTCTAACACCCCCACAAATGCTATGCGCAGCGGAACTACAATATTTGGGTGTTAGGCAGTTATCATCACACACAAGCTATATCAAACGACTCAAAGAGACGTAAAAGCTTAAACATAAATTTAAACATTGTTAAAACATACAAGTCTACAGTTTTCCAAATCCCAAGAAGATACAAAACAGAGTTTGCGTTTGGTCCCCACTGAATCTCAACCCCAAAAGATACATGTTTGTTCACATGACAGAAAATAAAATAGTTTCAAGTTAAATAAGGGTGGAAAAACAAGTAGACCGCCAAGCCACACACAACTCCCATCCTTTGCATGCTCCATGCTATACATCATCGATTACCTGAAACACATGCTAAATTGGGTCAACAAATAATGTTGAGTGGAATTCATAGGTTTTACAATCTCATTTTGAACATAAGTGTTATAAAAATCAATCACGATCATTTATAGAATTGTCGATCAAACAATCTATTATCAAGGTTATTACAATTGGTTTTAAGCTCATGACACTAATCCGTTAACTCAATCACCCGCGTATAATTACCAGCCTGATTAAGATGAAACCAGTGCCCCTTCTAAAGGCATTAGTTGCAATTATACCTTAATTCTTATCACAAGTTATCCGTCCATAGGGGTACTCAACGTACTAGCCCTCGTCTCGGATAGGGTCGTCAACCCCATAGTACTATCAATTGTATAAGCGGCTATTTTCAATCCACACGAGGATTAAACAATAGTTAATAGTTCATGAATATAGGGTCTTATGCAACTAGGTACTCAACACAATTTAGGCAACTTCGGGTCCAACAATCATTCATGTCTTATGTTCTTTTTATAAAAAATAGCATGCATCTCCCTCGCGGGTAAAAACAGTTTAAAACAGTAGTAAGCGAGGCTACAAATTCACACGTTAGTTAGAAGTAGTCGACGTAACGAATGACAATCACCAACGACGAGGATGCCCGGAAAATTCAATCACGTACCTAACAACAACGCGTAATGAGTCTATCTCATTTATACATATGACTCCAAGTAATGTAAAATACATACATATTAGTCAATTTTCATAATTACTAACTCACGCCAAAAACCCAATCAAGTAATAATTACAATACTATTACCATTTATCTATGTTATTCAAGTTAATTTCCATTTTACATTTTTGCCGGTACTTACCAAAAGTACGGGCTGTTTTCTATAACTTAAGCACTCTTATAAAATTTAAGAAAATTTGTGAAAATACCTCATGACCTGTATAATACCCATTTTTAATCCCATGAAAAGTTTTTACTTCTATGACTCGTTACTTAACACATTACTAGACGTACATATTTTGGACTGATTTTGCACATTGACCATGTTGGACTTGTTTGACCCATTTAAAATACACCATTGACTATTTTGACTCCTAAGTCCAAAAATAGACTCACAAATGCAGGTTTGAAACCAAAAACCAACTTTCAATCATTTACCAAACTCTATCTATGGTCCCCGGGATTTGACCTAAAACCAAACACAATTTCGGATTATGTTGATTTCTCATCTCCCGGTACACGAACTTTCAAAATATCATAACTTTTGACTCGTTAGGAGTCGTAAGCTCTTTCTTATACCAAATAGAAGCTAAAACAAAGCTCTACAACTACATCCTATGTTTATGATCTGTATTTAGACTTAAGATTTTCAAAAATACCCTTAAACAATCTGCCTAAAAATTACTACTTCAAAATCACCTTAGCACTTGTTTCCAAACCGTTTTAACAACACCTAGCCCTAAATTAACCACTCATGACCATTCCTAAATACCTTAATCATTCCCTAACACATAGAACATCAAATCCTCTCTAAAGCCCATTTACCAAATCAAGCATGCAATGTGTTTAACCCATTCAAACACACCTAAAACATCAATCTAAACACAAACCCACAAACAAAATCATCAAACACCATGATCCACCAAACACCCCCATTTGGCCGTGGGGTGTTGGTGATCAAAACACCCAAACCAAACAAGTTTTGGTTAATTCAAATGGTGAATTAACATAATCTAAACATCAATCAAACATGCATTAAGTTTAATTACACAAAATCAAACTTTTGAAAAATCTTTTAATTCTTGAAAAATCATATTTATGCATGTTGGATTAAACCTTGGAAAAACACTTACTAAATGATTAGAAAAGGTGGTCTTAAGTTGGATTAGATCAAAACAAAGAAGAAAAAAAATATGGTGGTGGTGGTGGTTGTTGTAGGCCGACGGCCAAAGAAGAGAGAGAGAGAGAAGAGGGTGAAATTTTTTTGAATGTTTTTGTGTTGTGTGTGTTCATTTTTCCTTTTGTAAAGTTTTGAGGGCCTTTTGTGCAATTTAGGCATTCTTTTGGCCTTATATTTAAACGACCTCAACATTTTGCGGGAAATAACTTATTAGTCGACTTTGAAAATTTTGCGGGAGTCGGGGGTCGTCCCGAACACTCCAAAGTACTTTTAGAACAATTTAAACGCACCCGGAAAGAAATAAAACGCACCCGACTCGACTTAACACGAACCAAAAATAAAATTCTCGAAAAATTATAATATCGATAAAGCGACAATAAAACATAAAAGTTGGGCATCCGTCGGGATCGTAGTCATCATCATTCTTCTTAAATCGTCAATCGTCAAGATTACGACCTCAAACCTCGGTTTCAACTAAAACGATAAAATATATAATAAACAAAATTTCTTAAAAAATTCAAAAATATTCGTAATTTAGGGTAAGATAAGTGACCTTGGTTTCTGGGTATCACAGACAATTGTAACAAACCATTTATAAAAAGCAAGACAATTATGTTAATTGAATTAAAAATTAATCAATTACTTTGTAAACATATAAACATAATGTCTGATCACAAGTTTGCAAGACTTTTTTGTGGTTCTTCAACATAACCTAATATGCATTGTGTGTTTGGCTCTTCATCACAGTCAAATGAACATGATGTTACGAATCCACAGGGACATGTGGGTGCTTCAACACAACCAAAATGCTCCCTTTGACCCCCTTTCTTCGAACTGAAAGTGACATCACAAGTGAAATTAACATTCATGTTAGGATAATACTAGGTCCAACTAGTATTCTGCAACAGGCAAAGCCCAGAAAGAGAGCCAATCATCAGGATTCTGATTTATCAACACAAGCATTGGTTAAGAAAATCAGTGAAGATGCAAGTGAGGATGATCATCTAAATGTTGACCCATGGTTATGCGTAGTTCAGGATCTAGCTGATGAAAGGTCTATGGTTGTTGGTTATTTAGGTGATGTGAAAGGCTATCTGAATGAGAAGGTAAAGCTAGAACAATTTGTGGAAGTAATCAAATCAAGTTCTCCTAATGTACTAGGTAACTTGAACGTAACATTGAAAGATCAAACAGGTTCCATTTCTGGTACAATACATCACAAAGCCCTTTTTCATAGGGGTTACGGGAACAATATTTGTGTTGGGCCTGTTTTGATAGTAAAGAATGTTTCGGTCTTCACCCCAAAGTCATCTTGCTACTATCTTAACATCATAATTAAGATCATTGTTTAGGTTTTTCCAAAGGACATTGTCTATGGTTTTTAAATGCATATGTTGCTAATTATGTTTGGTTATGTTTTCATTCAGATGTGATGTTTAATATGAGCCTAAATCTATGTTGTTAGGACAGTATTTACTGACCTTAAAGCAACTCTAGGATTTGAATATAAAATCCCCCTAAGTGTTTCATGCTCAGTAGTAAGGCCAGCCTGCTGAAGGATGACCAGAAGAAGAAAGTTCCTACTAAGGACTTTATAGCCGAAGAAAGTTCAGCAATCCCCTTCCAGTTAACTTAGAAGACAAAGGAGTCTTCGCTTCAAATACTAGGCGGTCTAGTTGCTGAAGAACAAGGACTGAAGAAGGGCTTTCAGTTCAGTTTGGTTTGACAATACCAAACTGAATGATGTCGATCTACTCTAGGATACTGAAGACTCTTCAATATT
The DNA here is from genome assembly GCA_025667525.1 of Glebionis coronaria. Taxonomy (NCBI): domain Eukaryota; kingdom Viridiplantae; phylum Streptophyta; class Magnoliopsida; order Asterales; family Asteraceae; genus Glebionis; species Glebionis coronaria. Next base: position 318,510,010 of record CM046878.1, read on the forward strand.
CTGATGGTTTGCATTAGGTAGGAAAAGATAACATTAAGTCAAAGTAGGTTGCTTGTATACTTATATATAAGTACAACCTTTATCTTTTTCTAGAATAGTTTAATATGTACTTTGTACTGTTTATCCAATATGGGCATCAACCACCCACTGAATAAACCCATGCATTGAAACATGCAAAATGCAAACCCTAGTTTACACTGCCTATAAAAGGAGTGTACATTGGGAGAGAAAGGGTTAACCAATATAAGAGATAAAAACTATGGAAAACCTTTCTCTCTCGATACCAACTAAACCATATAACCAAGATGCGTATGAACGTTTAGATTGGAGCTTAGACTTCAACTTTGGTTAGATGTTTAAGTAGAGGAGATCACAACTCATTGTCATTCAAGCACTTTGTTATTCCGCAAACAAAGTAGGTTATAGATTCTTTATTTAATTCTAATAAATGTCTATACGTTGAAAAGTTATTGGCATTGTTATTTTAATTGTTCATAGTTCTTATCTATCGTTAAAACAACACACTTGAGTCATAGTAAAGAGTTATTACTTAAGGTTGATAAGTAATAACGATTTACAAGGGACCAACAAGTGGTATCAGAGTAGTTTGATTAGCTAAACTCTTATTTTATTAAACTGCTCATTTAAAAGTTTTCAAATCAAGATCCAAAAATGGCTCAAGATATACCACAAACCATAGAATATAGGGGTGGCCCACTCAATGCTGATCTTGTACTAGAGGTAGCAAATTTAACAAATTGGAAGAAAAGGTTTCTTATCCACATGGTTGGAATTGAACCTTAATTACTTGGAATCATTGAAATGGTCCTTTTGTTCCCATGGTTGGGGATAATAGACAACCTGAAGCACAATGGACTGTTGATGAGAGAAAAGCTGCTAACCTAGATCAGCGTCTCAAAAGTCTCATCATGTTTGTGCTTCTAGATGACCAAATGAATTCTGTTGTAAATTGAAAAACAGCGAAAGCTACATGGGAGGACCTTATTCTTTACCATGAGGGACCCTCTGATGTAAAGGAAACAAGAATCATGGATTTAAAGCTTCAATACAACACCTTCAAGCACAAAGAAAGGGAAACCCTCACACATACATTCACCAGATACAAAGCACTAATGATTAAACTTGTGAATGATGGTGTTGAGCTTTCAAAACTTGAAATCAACACAGTTTTTGTTGTTGCATTGCCAAAAAAGTGGCTCAGTTTCTGTCAAAGCTTGAGAAATTCTAATCACATTAAAGATTGTGATCTAGCCTCTCTTTTTGGGAAACTTAAATATGAAGAAAACCTAGTTGATAGGATTTATGAAGGCTCAAGCAAGAGTAAAGCATTAACCATTGCTACTCCCTTGTCCACAGCCTTCTTTGGTGAGGCTGTCATTCAAGACTACCAAGATAGTCCTGATGATGAGGAAGACACTAGAACTAGTGAGGAATATCTGAATGACCTCAAAGGGTAATTTCATGAAAGAGAACTTCTAGCCAAGTCTAGAAGGTTCTTTAAGAAAGGAGGCAAGTTCTCCAGCTCCACAAAACCTTCAATTGACACTGAATGCTACAAATGTGGGAAGACTGGTTACTATGCTAGAGATTGTTATTCAAAAACATCTCTCCCTTCCTATTCCTCACCAGCTCAATCAAGACCATCTGGTCAATCATCATTTCAACCAAAACAAATTGCTTCTACTTCATTTCAGCAAAACAGGGTTGAACTTCGACCAACAAAATACTTTGAGGCCAAATACAGAGAAATTAAGGCTAGACTGGCCCTCATGAGCACTGAAAGTTCTTCCTCTAAGGCTCCCAAGCAAGACAAGAACAAAGGGCTTGTTGCTGAAGCCTACGAATGGGATGAAGAAGATGTTTCTTTGGATGATGATGAAATGGTTAATGTGAAAGTGCTAATAGAACTTGCTGATGATGAAGGGGCTAACTCCAATATTGTGGCCAGAGAAAGTGCCAGAAATGGTGAATGGGTCAATATCACAATCAAAAAGGTACAAACTGTTCTTGAATTAGAAGATAAAGATGACATTAAATTTGTCTTTGATTACCTGTGTATTGATCTAAAATTTGTTGAAGAACAAAGATACAATTTGCTTGAAAAATTTCATAAACTTGTTCTAAAACTTAAAGATTTTGAAAGTAAGCAAATAGAGCTAAAAGAAGCTAAACTTGATATCCTTACTTTTCAACAATTGAACAAAGAAATTTTGGAGGAAAATAACTCCCTAAGAGTTGAACTAAAAGAAGCAAAAGATATTGTTAAATCTTGGCTTAGAAACTTTGATAGGATAAATCAATGCATGAATGAACAAATTCCTGCTCAAAAGAGGAAAATGCTTGGTGCTGAAGGATCCTCCAGCACCAACTCTGTTGTCTTTGTCAAAGCCTCAAATGAGGATGGTAGCTCGATCCCTGACATTGTAAGGTCAGGTTAAGAGAATTTACCCAATCATGACACTAGACGAATCCTTCTTCCTGAGTTTCAAGCAAATGTTGACTCTTCAGCACCTCTTGAGTCCTCAGGGAATGACTCAGATGATGATTTGGAGAATGAAGTAAGTACCCCACTTCCTCCTTTGGATAAGTTGGCTGGTGCTGAACCCTCTACTGGTCCAAAATCAATCCAGTCAATCATCAAGTCTCACACAACACACAAGGGTAGTTTATCCAAACATGTCAAAATTGACACTTTAAAGAACTCTTCAGCTCCTACTAAAGGTTCACATATGGGAACTACCTCTTCAGTTTCAACAATTAAACTTAAGAACGCTATATCTGAGGATGATGAGAGAATGTATCTTGTCATACAAGAGATCAATGATCTCAAAATGCAACTCAGGCAGCAGCAAACACCAGCACGGTTCAGAGATGAACCTTCAGACTCTCCTCATTTAAAGTACAAGACACAATTTAAAAGGGCTTCTAATTTATATGGTCTAAACAACCATCTCACTGAAACTTGCCTAAGAGTGATTTATTGTACTAAATGTGAGAGGACTGATCATCGCACTTATGAACATACTCAGTATATGCTGGCCAAAACTAGTGCTGATGCTCACAATACTGAAGCATCTCATTCCAAGCGAAATATGCCTTTCACACCATGCATTCATTGTGGTTTGGGCAATCATCACTCAGATGACTACCACTATTACCCTATTTGTAATATTTGTTGTAACACCCCCAAATATTCATGTTTCAAATCAGCGGAAGAGTCGTTGGTGTTACGGGATAGCACATTACTCAAATCATAGACAACGCTCAAAAATAGCGTCGTTTAATAATAAAGCATTTTCCATTCATGAATATCAAATTACATAGGTCCTCAGGTCATAGTATATCATATAAATTTACAAAAAAATTGAATGGAAACTTTATTTGAATGTGGGCCATAAATTCTTGTCGGCTTCCCGAGAATTACCTTCAAGTATCTGAGATAAAACATGTTAAAAAGTCAGCGAAACGCCGAGTGAATTCACAGAGATTAATAAAAACCATTAATATTTCACCGGTATATAATTATTACCGAAAATCATTTTGTATAAATCTTTTTCGTAGGCTATAAAATAGGCCAAAGACATTTTATACAAATCTTTGTCGTAAATCATAATATAGGCTTTTGCCTTCAAAACCATTATACGAACCATTGTCGCAAAAACATCATACAATACGTTTTATAACGTTGTATATAGTTAAATAAAAACCATTATATGAAAATGGTTATGTAAAACAAATACGTGGCTTTTGGCCAGGTATAAAAATTAAAGTTCGTTGTGGTGTGTCTAATCGAATTGATTTCTGGTTTAAGTGTGACTCAATTGTTTTTTGTTAAGAAAACAAATGTTGTGTCGTTGTAGTAAAAATAAAAATGTGCAAAAACTTCAAAGTAAAAGGCATGAAAAATAAATCTAAATCTAATTTAAATTAAACGACAAGAATTTAAAGCGTGACAGGAAATTAAAAGGCAATTAACGTAAATAAGGTAAACTTAAAACTATCCTAAAGGCAAACTTAAACTTAAACAAAAGCAAGGCAACTAAAAGTGTAAACTTAAAATAAATCTAAGGCAAGTAAATTAAAAGTGAGGCTAAGTAAAAAGGCAGGAAAAGTAAAGCTTAAAAATTCAAAGTTAAAAACAGAAACTTAAAATAACCTGAAAACAGCTCATTCGGAATAAACCTTCGTTCGGAATAATCACTCGTTCGGAATGTCACCTTCGTTCGGAATAATTCTTCTTCACTCGGAATATTTACCTCATGCGGAATAAAAGCTTCATCCGGAATATAAGCTTATTCGGAATAATCAAACGAAATCCTTCATCCGGAATAATTAGTTCATCCGGAATAAACCCTTTATTTGGAATATCAGGCTTGGTTCGGAATGTCTGCTTATCCGGAATAAAAGTCTTCGTTCGGAATAATCTGAAATTCACTTGATTCGGAATAACTTTCAAACCTTCATTCGGAATGTCTTGATCCGGAATAAGTTGCTGATTCGGAATATCAAGTTGATCTAGAATATTTGGTTTATCCAGAATATACTAGCTCATCCGGAATAATGATGTTCATTCGGAATACATGCTTCATCCGGAATGTTTGGTTCATTCGGAATGTTGCTTCATCCGGAATAGTCTTCTGATCCGGAATAAACCATTGATCCGGAATAATTTCTTTATTCGGAATATTCACAACAACTCCTTCATCCGGAATAATTGCCTTGATCCGGAATGATTGCTTGGTTCGGAATAACCTGGAGAAACAGTAAGTGCGAAGAACAAGGAAGAACAATAGCTACGAATCTAATCAAAAACTAACCAAATCAACCAAAAGATTAAACCAAACTAACCACAAATGATCAACTAATAATAATCTATCAATCCAAATCAATAAAACTAACAATAGTAATCAAAATCATCAAAACCCACTTGATTAAATCAACAAAAACTTCAAGAACATAAACATAACATAAAGCATAAAGATTAAAGATCAAACAAGAAAGGAAGATAGGAGATTAACAATAAAAGTAAAGATTAACAACAATAAAAAGGAAACTTACTTGAAATTAAATGAATTAAAAGTGCAAGACAATTAAGTAAATGACATGAATTTAAATTGCAAGTAATTAAATGGTGGAAGAACTAATTGTCACTATTAGCCAACTAGTTTTACAAATGAACTAATGACTCCTATTTATAGGGGAGGAGGAGAGGAAGGGAAGGAAGCTTCCTCCTCTCTTTCTTCTTTCCTTCTTGTCTCGTCTTTTAAGTTCTTCGACTTTATCGACTTGTCTCGGGATTAATTAAACTCGTCTTTGAAATTTCTTCATAAATTAGACTTGAGTTCTTCGGCTTTATTAAGCTTCCGTCTTTAGACTTTTTCTTCGATAAATCTTCAGAATAGGCCTTGGACTTCCGTTCTTTTTTCACTCTTGATCTCTTGACTTCGTCTTTTGTCTTTTTCTTTGATAAAAGCCCGTGAAAGCCCGTGTTTTCTTCCCTTTTTACATTTTCGTCCTAAATCACAACAAAAACACAAACCACGCATAATTCTGACATTTACGACATAAAATACACGTTTTGGCCTGGTTATTATTGTAATTAAGTGGTAAAAGGATGGGTGTTTACACACCTATCGAACCCCCTACACTTGACCATTGCAATGTCCTCATGCAATGTATTAGTTACAAAGCACGTTTTACATTTTCCATCATAATCAATCCACATTGGCCTTTATTTAAGAGATAGAAGATTATAAACATTCAAAGGAAGAAAGTAAGTAAATAAATCAAAGACATACCTTAGGGTTTTGGAAATGTCATGAATGATCATCATCCTCAAGTTATCACATTCTCCAAACCAAGCTTAAAAACGGGATCATTGTTATTATAAGTTAGCAAACTAACACGAACTCATGTGGGCCAATTATTTACTTAGACTCCCTTATTCCTAGGTGTATCTCTTATATTTTATTATTGTCTTGTACGATCACGAGGATACATTGTTGACTTATTTCGATAGTTTATTAGGCTGAAAATAAAGTGGGACGATTTAATAAATAGTTAGCTAAAGGACAAAATCTTTTAAAACTTCTTCTTGGGACCTCATAAAGTTCATATCTTGGAATAACTCGCTTCCCGATTTGAGACCTTTCTCGGACCGATATTTGGCAGCGACTTCATACTTCAAATCTTGATAGATGTTCATGAAATAATGGTCTTCTCTTCATAATAGGAATTTCTTCACTTGAAGTTTTGAGAGATTCTTCATATTTGGACCACGAATTTTTCATTTTTCTCTAATCTCAATTTTGGACTTTGATATACAACGATCCGCTTCCTTTCAGGACTTGGATCTATTTATCCTCATACCTTGTTAGGGCCTTTTTGGATAGACTTCTCCATGATCTTTAGGGGAGTATTTGCTTTTCGTCGTGTGTCTCAATCCTTCATATTGATTTTCGATAAATGATTCTTCACGTCACTTTTGGATCTTTAGCAACAAAATGTAGCCCTCATGCCTTGTTAGGGCCTTTTCGGACTCGCCAATCTTCGCATCCCGCTTCAATAAGTTATGCCTTGGCTATGAACTCTAATCAATACCGAGCAACTTTCAAACGATCTTGGGCTAGAAGCTAAGTAACTTTTCCAATAGTACAACCTTATTTAATGCAGATAAATTTATTAACAAGCGATGGGAGAATAGGCTTATAGTTAACTCATATAAATTCACGAAAGGATACCAAACTTATAATTGACTCTATCATCTCTCGTTCTCCACAATATAAAATCTCAAGGAATGAGACTCGTGGATGCTTAGCCTATTAAATCAAAGCTTTGGGTTTTCGAGTCATCTCTAGGATCTTGCAAACTCTTAGACTTTTTCAAGTTTTAGAATTCACATTTTAAAGTTCCCTTGATAAAAGACTCTCTAGGATCAATTATAGGAACTTGCGAAAAGTTCTTGTTCTTAACCCGTGAGAGTTAAGACTTTCACGTTTTAAAGCTCCCTATATAAAAGCCTAGCAAAACTTGACTTAAACACGTTAAGGATACTAGCTAGAGTAAACTTAGATAAGTAAACTCGGGTTGAGTCAAAAGATTCACAACGTTGAAAATTAAAACCACTTTATTAAAATTTTATTCTAACAACGAAATAAAATCACTAAAATAAAGGAAAAATTAATAGGCCAAAATAGATCAAAGATTTTGAAAATTGTCGAAAAATTGATTTTCCGGTTAAAATGAGGACAAATACAAGGAAAAGGCCACTTAACTTCGATAGAAGTCCCCCCACACTTGATATAAACATTGTCCTCAATGTTTAAGCATGTGGGAGTAAACTCCCCTACACTTAGGACATTGTGCACTTTCTTTAAATCTTGCTAAGAAAGAGACAACTAAAGAGATTCCTATTTTAATATTGGGAAATATAAAATAGTGAATCGAAAAGAGTTTAGGATAGAACCGGGAAGACAGAAACACGGAATCACGGGTCGTCAAAAATCATCAAGAGTGGATCATTGAACGCTCGAATCCCTGAATATGAGAAGAGAGAAAACAAGAAACACCAACGGGGCTCCCCCCTACACTTATGGTGAAAACAAGGAAAGATAGATAATCGGGTTGCCTCCCGAAGAGCGCTTGTTTTTGTTAACTGAGTCACGAGCCTGACTCGCCCCCGAATTAAATGGTACATGGGGAAGCCTCGAATGTAATACCGGGATCAAAGACCTTGTCCTCGTTCCCGGAGGACATCAACAAAGGGGAGGCGGGAGGATAAGTCTTAAATGGGAGAAAAGTCCTTTCAACATACAAAAAGTATGTGAAGTCGTGAGCCACGGGAGGTGGGGTGGGTAAAGGAATCAAATTGTCATCCCCCAAAGACAATTGATGCTTAGACTGCGGCAAAGCCGTAAGGTTATCAATGATAATATAATCAATGTTACCTCCCGGGTCAAAGCACTCATCCTCCGTAACGGTGTCTAAAGGAGTGGATGAAAGGTGCTCAGGAGGGGGACTTGTGTGACAATCCGTCAATTTATGGTTGATATTTTATTCTCAAGTGTTATTTAAAAACATTATTTTAATGTTATATTATGAACTCACTTACTTTTGGGAAGAAAGTTGGATTTACGTCTTGAAGTAGCATCGACTACGTCTAAACCGGAGGATTCTACGTTACGTGCGTACGTTTACATACACCGTCTTTGGTGACAGTCCGACATTTCAGAAAATAAATTTTTTCGCGAATATTATTTTGAGATTTTAAATTTGTGATGGTTCATAAACTCACAAATTTACGAGAAGATATTAGGACTTACGATTATAATTTAACGTCCTTTACGATTAAACCGGAAACCTTAGGATTATGTATTTACGTTTTTGAACTCCGTTTTTGATGAGACAATTTTTATTAGATTGTTTTGTGCCGTTGATTCATAATTTATAAAAACGTTTTTCGTAAAACGACCCGAGGGCACGCAAATCGAGGAAACTAGAATCGAGGAATACCCGTAAATTAGCGAGATGGGACAAAACAAGTTTATCCCACCCCACTAACATATGGGATGGCCAAGGATGCAACACCTCATCCCATGAGGTGTCAAGCTTAACCAACAAGTCTTAACACTTGTAACTAGCTTCACATGTAAGCTAAGCTTACAACTACTCCACCTCAAAACTACACACACAAAACCACTTCTCCAAAACTCAAACATGCAAACCACTCTCTCCTTCTCTCCCTAATTTCGTCCACCCTCTCTCTAAAATGCCATTTTGATCAAATTTTGATCATTTCTAGCCATAAACTATGTGTTATCTACACATATAATGAAGAAACCTTGAAGCCCTTTTGAAACCCTATTGATTGGTGGTGATTATAACATCCAAGGAGGAGTTTCCATGGAGTCTTGGGGCTGATTTTCCACAAGGTTTTCATGAAGAATGGTGGTCTTGAAGATGGTCTTGGTTATTCACAAGTTTCTCCATCAAAATCCATGTTTTGATCACAACCTACATCATCATGGTGGTATAAAGATTGTTCTCCTCATCCTCTTGTTATTTTTGATTATGTAATCTTGTATTTTTTTTACTTATGTATATGTATATGATGATGAATGATGATTAAAAATATTGTGTGGGGATTTGGTGTTGATAAACATGCTTAAAAAGATGAAAAACTATAAGAAACAAGGCTAAAATCTTGTTTAAATTGTTGGCTGTATAAAACAGTAAATAATAATATGATGAACTGATAAAAATGGCATAGATTAATTGATATACAGTAAGTAATATGTCTTGTACACATGTGAGAGTTGGCCATGCAATGGAATCATTAGGATGAGTGAGATATGATCAAAACAAGTTTAGAGTACAAATCTGAGTTCACTGTTTTGGACGATTTTTAGAAAATACTTAGAGGCTGATTCAACAGTAGCTATGAAAGAGTTAAATGGAGCACATATCATTTAGTTTATGTCATAAACATTTAAGCTTCTATCTCCAAATAGAACTCTACATATGCCAGTTTTGGTGAACATGAAAATAAAAATCAGATTTTGGAAATTAAAGTATAATAGTATTATATAAGCACTCAAATAAAAATAGTATAAAATGTGAATTAAAACTCACTAACTCATATAATACATTTATATAAATATGTATAAGGATAAATAAATAGGCATTTTATAAAAATGGTAGTTTGATAAGTTTTATAAGTTATAAAACTATAAACATGATTCTTACGACTTTCTCGGCTATTACCGTGAAAATTAACGTTTTTGTTAAATAAAACTTAGACGGTTGGACCCGTCTAATGTAAACTTTTATAAACTCATACACTGATATAGAAACATATATAACAAGTAAAAACCGATAAAACCCGAACTATATAACATACGGACATTAACGGGCTAAGTTAACGTTATTGGACTAATAATACAACAAAATGGACTAAAACACTTATAAACTTATTTATTGGGCTTAACCCATTTGGGCCCAACATGTAAAATGTAAATACTGATAATACAAGTATGAAATGGATTAATACAAGTTAATAAACTTATAATAGGCTTATTGGACCTAAAACACGTAAATAGGTAAAACTAGAAAACTAGTATAAAAGTTATCGACACATAACACAAAAATGAGTAAATGAGAATATGTAAACCCACTTGATCATCATATATATGTAATCATCATATGTATACATAATTGTTATTTTTATAAAGTCATTGGACACGAGTCTAAGACGAGTATTATTTGTCTAGGTTTCTGTGATTGAAGCACGTACCGTACGTCCGAATTGCCGATAACCCGTCTTCCCACATCAACGTGAGTTCATAGCCTCGCACTCTTTTAAATGTTTTTATGAAATGTTTTATAAACCCGCGAGGGAGATAACATGTTAGTTTTTATAAAATAGGACACCATTTGTCCCGGTTGTTTGTTTATTGATTTTGACCCGAATGATTGTATGACCCGATTGTATGACCCGATAAATGATTAAATGACCCGATAGATGAAATTAAATGGATTATTAAAGTTAGGTTATGTCACTAAAAGTCCCATTAGCATGAATTGTGAACTACCGGGATTTGGTAGACGCTTATGCATATAATAGTACTATTTGGGGACGATCACCCCAGTTCGCGCCTTGATGGTTGATCCCCGTCGTGCCACATTGATTGGTAAGCGAATTTATGTATGAGAAGATTTACATAGCGTGACCTTTGTGACGACACGCTAATTTAGATGGGCAAATGAGTTTTGGGCTAGCTACCCGTTGTTTGTTGTAGTAAGGTAACAATGTCATGCGGCTTATAATAATCCAATTAACGAAATACTGCTATACGCACCGAATTACGATGTATTGCCTGACTAGCAATACAGGGTCATACTATTGATATTATGTTCATGTTTTGGTTTTATATAACCATATTCATATAACGGTTTTTATTTAATCTATACAACGTTATAAAACGTATTGTAAGATGTTTTTACGACATTGGCTCGTATAATGATTTTTAAGGCAAATGCCTATATTATGATTTTCGATAAGGATTTGTATAAAAGTGACTTTGGCTATTTTATGGCCTATTACAATGATTTGTACGAAATGATCTTTGGTAAATAATTTTATACCAAAGTTATATTGATGGAATTTATTAAACTATGAATTCACTCGGCGTTATGGCTGACCTTTTTCTTTTAACATGTTTTATCTCAGGTACTTGAAGGTAATTCTCGGGAAGACAACAAGAGTTCATGGCCCGCACCTAAATACTTATTTCCATTCAAATGCTTTGTAAAACCTGTATTAAATACAATGACTTGGGACCTATGTAAATTTGATATTTATGAATGGAAATGTTTTATTATTAAAACGATGCGATTTTTATGCGTTGTCTATGATGTGAGTAATGTGCTATCCCGTAACACCAACGAGTCTTCCGCTGTATTGATTTGTATAAATTTGGGGGTGTTACAGTTTGGTACCAGAGCCCTCGTTATAGAGAACGAAAGATTTTTAAAACTAAGGTTTTGAATAAAACATTTCAAAATCTTTTAACTATAAACATTTTTCTAAAAATGTCTAAAAATCTTTTGACTATAACGGTGCCGAAGAATTCCTGAGTTACCGACAAGGCCAGACTGAGAAGTGTTATTTTAATATATATATAACTTGGATTATATATATATATATATATATATATATATATATATATATATATATATATATATATATATATATATATATATATATATATATATATATATATATATATATATATATATATATATATATATATATATATATATATATATATATATATATATATATATATATATATATATATATATATATATATATATATGATGTAATTTGATTACATGATTGTTTGATGATTATTTTGATATTTATACGAGGAATTTATTCGACGTAGATTGTCACAAGGAACCCTAAATCCCCTAGTAAATTAATCGAAGCTATTCTCGTAGGAATTCTAGCTATCCTAGATCTAAACCAAGTTGTGGATATTTATGATCCCAACGAATGGTTGATATTCGTAGAAATGTAGATATTAGTTGATTGTGATATTAAAGAAGAATTAGCGAGATTAAAATGATATCGATGTCATAACGATCTTTCCTTATAGAGTGGAGTTTGACAAAATGTTACCACCTAGAAAGATGTCATCTGAATTGTTGTCACCCAATTCTTAAATTTGAAATCGAAAGGGTGAATGTTGCACTTGAGGCTGTCATTGGAACCATTACCCAAAAGCCTCATGCCACTAGTACCTTTCCGAGAAGTCTAATTGAATGATCGAGTCATTTTATACTAGTGACTCATTTGATAATTGTTGTTGTAAGAGCTATAGGATTGAAAATTAAGTGTTGTTCTTATCGAGCTTTTATTGCACTTTGAAGGTATAAGAATAAGGTTGAAAGTATTGGAGAATGAGGTAGGATATCGAATTGAGTATAAAATTGGTTAAAACTTGAATAAAGAAAAATTTAACCCGTATGGAATATGATATTGTTAAGAGGAAGTCGTTAAGTTCTTTGATTGAATTATAAGGTTTTAATTGATTGTTGATTCGTGTTAAGTGTTGTTCCTAGGCCATTGTCCACTAACGAGGATGCCCAGTGTCCAATAAATAAATTGAAGAAATCTTCTTCTGAATTGAGACCGATGGATCTTTTGGGACATGTGGAACATCTAATGACTCTTGTAGATTAGTATTCATTGTGGTATCTTTTAAAAATAATCCCTAACTTAACTGAGACATCAGTTGGTAGGATGAGATCTTGGAATTGTATGACATAGTGACACATAATGTGTTACGGTACAATTTGACTTGTTTGTGATTAATGAAAAGACTACCTTTGATTGCTAAATTCTACATGTATCGATGATATCTATCTTTTATTGCTTCATCCTAATGCTCGCATTAGTGATGCAACCATTGAACAAGCACTCATCTCGATATGAGTTACGTTGTGGATTATTCTTTTTGAGTGCCATCGAGTTCATGAACCTCATGATTAATTGGCTAAGCTCATTTCCTATCATATTGTAGTTAGTTCTTGGTGAACGAATTTTCATCACTCTTTTGCAGATCACTCATTGTTTTTAAAAGATAAAACAATATCCCTTGAGAGAAATTGAATTTTCATCACCATACGGATTATTTAAAGTGAGACTTATAAATAATCGTTATCGAAATGAAGTTGTTTATAAAACACCTTGGAAAACTTAATTATTTTCATAACAAAGAAAATATTTGTGAATTTATTTTTGATTCTTATTTAAGAATTAAGCATGAAAATGTTTTTATTATAAACATCATGATAAAATTTTGACGAACTGAGTATTGCATCGTTAATCTTGAAATTGTATATAGTTGCGCGCCTACATACAATTTGGAATGAACCATGCAAGACTGATTAGTAGTCACCATAAAACTAATGAATAAACACTACATTTTCTTTGAAGATTGTGAAAGATTAAATTTTATGAGATCTGCAAGAAGTGAAAAATAAGGACATAGTGTTAGGGACACCTACATATGTGCCTGTAGCATCTATTCTTCTAAGTCGAATTTACTCATCTGTGGAATTTGTCTTATTTGACAATTGATATTTCCTTCTTGTCCAATTCTCCCGTAGTGAGATTCTTAGGAAAAGTATCTGATTACCGAGTGTTGATACTCGACTGGATGTATTGACGTTATTATCATTTCTTATGATTTGATTTCATTTGAATGACCTGGGTAACGATCCGAGGAGCTTTCGAATGCGTACTCAAATTATGAAAACATGGGATATATTCATATTCGTTAAATGTTTTCGTCTGTATCTGATTTGAAATTCTATCGCGTAGATTATGCGTTGACCTTACTCTCTTAAGGTTAGTTATGTCTCCTGATACCCTTGAACTTGTGAAGGATTATGAGTTATTATTAGTCTTTTGAGAAGTTCACATCGTATCGACGGCAATGAAACTGGAAAGTTGATAGTGCCAGTAGAATGGATTGATTGATTATGACATGACGACATTGTCTTAATTGATGGGAACTCGAATTGAATTCCCCTAAATGATAAGATGTTGATTATCAAAAGTAAGCTAAATAATTCTTGATGGATGACTTGAAATTTTACCATGAATGGTTGTGAATTAGTCATAGATATTATAATCTAGGAACAACCTAGTATAAATGTATTAAAAGATGTTTATGTTATCTGAAACTTTAGTAAGTATTTGTTGATGAATTACTTAGACTTTCGCCATTAAGGCAAGTTGAATTTGGTATTTGATTATATTCTCGGTGTTGCACCTGTGGCGTGTGCACTGTACGTCAGCACCATCTGAATTAAAGGAATTACCGTACAACTGAGAGAGTTGTCGGAGAAGATTTTATTCCACCAAGCTCGTCATCATGAAGAGCTATGGTGTTATCATTCCTTATATTTATAGATTACTGTGAACTGAGTAAATTGACAATCGAAAACGATATCCATGACTCGAAATGGAAGATTTGTTCGATCATTTACAAGGTTCTAGCGTATGTTTTAAAGATTTGATCCATGGCATGGTTATCATTCACTTCGCATCTGCGAAAAAGATTATCTATTCTAATCACTACATCCAGAACTCGTAATGAACATTTTGAGTTTCACGTGATGACGTTTGGATTGACTAATACACATGTAGCATTCATAAATTTGGTGAATCACGTGTGTAGGCTGTAATTTGATAAATTCATGCTTGTGATCATTAAGAACCATCTATTTGTTTATAAGAATAAAAATGAGTTAATAATTAATTATAGATTGCCCTGAATTGGCCGAACAATAAAAACCTGTACCTTAAATATTTAACATATGATTAAAGACTTAATTCTTTACATTATTTGACTGTACGATTAATAGAAAACAGAATCCATATTGACTCTTCATTAAATTTAGAGCCCTTTTAAGACTTTGGGTTTTACAAAAAAAAATGGAAATATGTCTTGACAAATGTTTTAACAAAGGATTTTTAAGGGATTATTCCCTTATACACAAATCATTTAACTAAACTCCTGTTTAGGGGTAAATGTTTGCGTATACTTCTAGACAACTTAAGAAGAATTGAGGAAACTATATAACTTATGACTTGAAATTTGAAACGACAATTTTTGCTTTTCAACAACGAAATTTTTTTTTACCAAAGAATAAACGAAGGTTTTTCGAACATTTATGGATCTTATTAAATATTTTCGATAAATCAACAAAAATCTTGTTAATTAAATTCAAATTTATTTTGAACATTTTATATAATTGGTCGAACTAAGAAATTTAAAATTTTTACGTTTACGTTTCATAAAAATTTAATAATTATTATTTAATTAATTGTAATAATTATCGACGCTTTAGACGTCGGATTGAGTAAAACAGATAAAAATAATAGTTGAGATGAAACTAAAAGTTAGAAAATATGAAGAAAGGTGAACGTAATTACTGACACATTATGGAGAAAAGGATAAAGAATCAATTAGGATGTGTTCCTTAATAATGAATGTGCAAAATAAATTGCCGAACAATTTAAAAATAACTAATGTTTGTAAGAAGGATAATATAGATAATAAAACGGGTTCGCGGCTAATGTAAACCATTAGAATTAAGAAGCCGATGGCGCTAAATGATTAAAAGACCACTTGTGATTGTCTAAATATGGAGGATTGTGAGATATAGTTATGTTGGAATCTTGTGGGTATAAGTATTCTATTCCTGTCATTTCTAATTTAATGTATCTCATCTGAAGAAGTTGTACTGATGCAATTATGAAGGCAGACATCGCCTCATACATTAGTAAACGTGTAACTATTGCAAAGGTCATCATCTGAATTTGAATTGATTTGGGTCATTGTCGACAGACTGACCAAATCTTCTAATATCATTCTCGTTAATGATAAATTCTTGATGAAGAAATTGACTCTTTTGTATTTAAAGGAGTTGTGTAAACATGGTGTACCTGTATCGATCATCTCTATCAAGATCCTCGCTTCGCATCGAATTTCTAGAGATTTGCTCTGAAGTCATTGAGAACGAATCTTGATGAGAGTACTGTGTACCACCCCAATCGAAGGGACGAGGTAAAGTAACGATACAAAATACTATAAGTGTTGTTCTATGTTTGAATGATTGACCTTTGGTAATAAACTATAAAATCGTTTTCCTTTGGAGAGATTATCATTGATAATTATCGTATTAGGATCAAGATCGAATCTTGTATATTAGAGCATCTGTAAGAAGGAGTTGGGATGAAGACACCCGACATACACCCATTGTGAGTTGGACATGTCTTTTAGGTTTAAGGTTTCCTATGATGGCGAACCTAACCTTACAAAATACCCGACCCGTGAAACCTAAAATGATTGTGTAAATTAGGATCTGATTATTGACTGCCGGTAGTAGGCAGGAGGTTATGTGAATATGAAATGTAGATCCTGAAGTGCAGAATGGGTAGCGAAGTGATGCCAAAAATTTTCACCTTAGAAAAATGAATAGATGATCTAAAAGATCATGGGAAATAAGTCCCCGTTGTATGGGACCATTGAGATGATGTAAAAGTTGGTTTGAAAGGCATATAAGCTGGATCTACCCTATGACTTCAAGGACTGCGTGAATTATGTTTCATATATTGAACTTGATAAAATGCCTATCAAGTGAAAATCTGACTATTCCTTAATGAAGTTTAGATCGGCGAAAAGTTGCATTCATCAAAAACCCGTGAACATCATGGATAGACAAAGTAAGTCAACATTAAGCCTGATCGTATTCTCGTAGTTATGTTTGATGAAACTCGCGTATTGTAATGAAATTACACTCGTGAGGAAAGACCGAATGTGGAGGAAATACCCACATGGCTTTAACTCTATAAGAAGCGAGTAGTAAGATAAGATGATCTTTGAGGACAAAGATCCTGTTTAGGGGTAAATGTTGTGACAATCCGTTAATTTATGGTTGATATTTTATTCTCAAGTGTTATTTAAAAACATTATTTTAATGTTATATTATGAACTCACTTATTTTTTGGGAAGAAATTTGGATTTACGTCTTGAAGTAGCATCGACTACGTCTAAACCGGAGGATTCTACGTTACGTGCTTACGTTTACATACACCGTCTTTGGTGACAGTCCGACATTTCAGAAAATAAATTTGTCCGTGAATATTATTTTGAGATTTTAAATTTGTGATGGTTCATAAACTCACAAATTTACGAGAAGATATTAGGACTTACGATTATATTTTAACGTCCTTTACTATTAAACCGGAAACCTTAGGATTATGTATTTACGTTTTTGAACTCCGTTTTTGATGAGACAATTTTTATTAGATTTGTTTTGTGCCGTTGATTCATAATTTATAAAAACGTTTTTCGTAAAACGACCCGAGGGCACGTAAATCGAGGAAACTAGAATCGAGGAATACCCGTAAATTAGCGGGATGGGACAAAACAAGTTTATCCCACCCCACTAACATATGGGATGGCCAAGGATGCAACACCTCATCCCATGAGGTGTCAAGCTTAACCAACAAGTCTTAACACTTGTAACTAGCTTCACATGTAAGCTAAACTTACAACTACTCCACCTCAAAACTACACACACAAAACCACTTCTCCAAAACTCAAACATGCAAACCACTCTCTCCTTCTCTCCCTAATTTCGTCCACTCTCTCTCTAAAATGCCATTTTGATCAAATTTTGATCATTTCTAGCCATAAACTATGTGTTATCTACACATATAATGAAGAAACCTTGAAGCCCTTTTGAAACCCTATTGATTGGAGGTGATTATAACATCCAAGGAGGAGTTTCCATGGAGTCTTGAGGCTGATTTTCCACAAGGTGTTCATGAAGAATGGTGGTCTTGAAGATGGTCTTGGTTATTCACAAGTTTCTCCATCAAAATCCATGTTTTGATCACAACCTACATCATCATGGTGGTATAAAGATTGTTCTCCTCATCCTCTTGTTATTTTTGATTATGTAATCTTGTATTTCTTTTACTTATGTATATGTATATGATGATGAATGATGATTAAAAATATTGTGTGGGGATTTGGTGTTGATAAACATGCTTAAAAAGATTAAAAAAAATTATAAGAAACAAGGCTAAAATCTTGTTTAAATTGTTGGCTGTATAAAACAGTAAAGAATCATATGATGAACTGATAAAAATGGCATAGATTAATGGATATAAAGTAAGTAATATGTCTTGTACACATGTGAGAGTTGGCCATGCAATGGAATCATTAGGATGAGTGAGATATGATCAAAACAAGTTTAGAGTACAAATCTGAGTTCACTGTTTTGGACGAATTTTAGCAAATACTTAGAGGCTGATTCAACAGTAGCTATAATAGAGTTAAATGGAGAACATATCATTTAGTTTATGTCATAAAAATTTGAGCGTCTATCTCCAAATAGAACTCTAGATATGCCAGTTTTGGTGAACATGAAAATAAAAATCAGATTTTGGAAATTAAAGTATAATAGTATTATATAAGCACTCAAATAAAAATAGTATAAAATGTTAATTAAAACCCACTAACTCATATAATACATTTATATAAATATTTATAAGGATAAATAAATAGGCATTTTATAAAAATGGTAGTTTGATAAGTTTTATAAGTTATAAAACTATAAACATGATTCTTACGACTTTCTCGGCTATTACCGTAAAAATTAACGTTTTTGTTAAATAAAACTTAGACGGTTGGACCCGTCTAATGTAAACTTTTATAAACTCATATACTGATACAGAAACATATATAACAAGTAAAAACCGATAAAACCCGAACTATATAACATACGGACATTAATGGGCTAAGTTAACGTTATTGGACTAATAATACAACAAAATGGACTAAAACACTTATAAACTTATTTATTGGGCTTAACCCATTTGGGCCCAACATGTAAAATGTAAATACTGATAATACAAGTATGAAATGGATTAATAAAAGTTAATAAACTTATAATAGGCTTATTGGACCTAAAACACGTAAATAGGTAAAACTAGAAAACTAGTATAAAAGTTATCGACACATAACACAAAAATGAGTAAATGAGAATATGTAAACCCACTTGATCATCATATGTATACATAATTGTTATTTTTATAAAGTCATTGGACATGAGTCTAAGACGAGTATTATTTGTCTAGGTTTCTGTGATTGAAGCACGTACCGTACGTCTGAATTGCCGATAACCCGTCTTCCCACATCAACGTGAGTTCATAGCCTCGCACTCTTTTAAATATTTTTATGAAATGTTTTATAAACCCGAGAGGGAGATAACATGTTAGTTTTTATAAAATAGGACACCATTTGTCCCGATTGTTTGTTTATTGATTTGGACCCGAATGATTGTATGACCCGATTGTATGACCCGATAAATGATTAAATGACCCGATAGATGAAATTAAATGGATTATTAAAGTTAGGTTATGTCACTAAAAGTCCCATTAGCATGAATTGTGAACTACCGGGATTTGGTAGACGCTTATGCATATAATAGTACTATTTGGGGACGATCACCCCAGTTCGCGCCTTGACGGTTGATCCCCGTCGTGCCACATTGATTGGTAAGCGAATTTATGTATGAGAAGATTTACATAGCGTGACCTTTGTGACGACACGCTAATTTAGATGGGCAAATGAGTTTCGGGCTAGCTACCCGTTGTTTGTTGTAGTAAGGTAACAATGTCATGCGGCTTATAATAATCCAATTAACGAAATACTGCTATACGCACCGAATTACGATGTATTGCCTGACTAGCAATACAGGGTCATACTATTGATATTATGTTCGTGTTTTGGTTTTAAATTACCATATTCATATAACGATTTTTATTTAATCTATACAACGTATAAAACGTATTGTAAGATGTTTTTACGACATTGGCTCGTATAATGATTTTTAAGGCAAATGCCTATATTATGATTTTCGATAAGGATTTGTATAAAAATGACTTTGGCTATTTTATGGCCTATTACAATGATTTGTACGAAATGATCTTTGGTAAATAATTTTATACCAAAGTTATATTGATGGAATTTATTAAACTATGAATTCACTCGGCGTTATTGCTGACCCTTTTTCTTTTAACATGTTTTATCTCAGGTACTTGAAGGTAATTCTCGGGAAGACAACAAGAGTTCATGGCCCGCACCTAAATACTTATTTCCATTCAAATGCTTTGTAAAACCTGTATTAAATACAATGACTTGGGACCTATGTAAATTTGATATTTATGAATGGAAATGCTTTATTATTAAAACGACGCGATTTTTATGCGTTGTCTATGATGTGAGTAATGTGCTATCCCGTAACACCAACGAGTCTTCCGCTGTATTGAGTTGTATAAATTTGGGGGTGTTACAACTTGGTACAATGTCATCAAGTAGCAAATTATCAAAAAGGATATCCCCTTCGTGTCATCATCATCAATACCCGGAGGTATTGAGTGAATGTCGATTTCTTCCAGCAACGGGGCATTATACTCAACATAAGGAATAGATGGAGGTAAAGACTCGGAAAGAGGAGGAGAAGTCAACTCTTAGATTTGAGCAATAAGAAGATGCACTTTCCGTAATCTGTCGCGAAGAATCACGTCTTCCACCTCATCTACAAGAGCAAGTTCATCGGTGAACTTCTCGTAAGCCGGAGAGAATAAATCGTCATCGCCCGCATCTCCCGGTGGAGATTGAGAAATTTCAAAAGTGAAATTCTCATAGCGCGGAGAAAAATCGGTATCATCAGGATCGACCTCCTCAGAAAGAGAAACGTCGTCCTCAAGCTCCATAGTAGTCGGTATGTCACAAACCTCATCATCAAAGAATTTGTCGAGACCAAAATCACTAATCTCACTCAATGAGTCACCATCCTTAGACGCATTAGGAATATCGGGAGTAGGAGTAGCAACTTCGGAAGATGGGTCGAGAGCGTAGACATCATCGTCGTCATCATTGTCATAATAGACTGGACCATTCCAATTAGGAGTGACATAGTCGGCTAACTCTTCCTTGATAACCTCCACATCTTTAAGAAGCTCATGAAGCAATTTTTGTTGTTCATCTCCCCGTATATGTTCAATTAAAGCAATTCTATCCCATGCTGTAATTAAATATTTTGGTGTAGAAAAGAAGGGAAAACGACCAAATTGGCTCAAAAAGGTGTTGGTGATTTCAAGATTTCGTCACCATCAAGCAAAGGTTGCCTTTCCTGATGCAAGTCAGCTCTGATTTGAGCTAAACTTTCTAGAACATGGTTCAAAGTAGTAAGTTGTTGGTCAAGACTAATTTGCTGAGAGGATTGATAATTGAGGGTGTGATGTGGGGGCTCAAAGTTATACACACTGGGATGATAGCACGGAACTTTCTCAAAGATCTTCGACGGATCACAAGAAGAAGCATCGTGAGGGCCCCCACAAATATAGCACCACGGGTATGGAGAAAAACCCGGTAAGTTTTGTGGATAGCTATTTCCATTGTCATAATTGTAACCCGGTTCTTGCCTGTGACCATACGGGTATCGAACCGGACACGAAACATGCCAATGATAATCGCTTCCACAATAGATGCAAGGGGGAATAGGAGGTGGATTAGAAAAGGACGAATTAGTCGAGTTGCACAATGGACAAAATCCGAATTATGTATTGTCGATATCGTTTCCGCACCGCTCACATGTACACCATTGACATGAGTCGTTCCCGTATAATCGTCTCCCACACCCGACGCAATGGACATAAGAATCCATAAAGAAAAATAGATAAGCAAGAAGAATATTTTTGGTGCAAAACTTTGAAAAAGAAATGCTTTTAATGATTTTTCAAATGTTTTTGGGATTTTTGAAAATTTTTTACATGAAAAATAACGTTCACGAGTGAACAAATCCCAAAAGCCAAAGCGTCTCTCACAAAAAACCGTTAATATTCATGAAAAGAGCCGGCAGCGGCGCCATTTAATACGTGGCTTTTGGCCAGGTATAAAAATTAAAGTTCGTTGTGGTGTGTCTAATCGAATTGATTTCTGGTTTAAGTGCGACTCAGTTGTTTTTGGTTAAGAAAACAAATGTTGTGTCGTTGTAGTAAAAATAAAAATGTGCAAAAACTTTAAAGTAAAAGGCAGGTAAAATAAATCTAAATCTAATTTAAAATAATTGACAAGAATTTAAAGCGTGACAAGAAATTAAAAGGCAATAAACTTAAATAAGGCAAACTTAAAACTATCCTAAAGGCAAACTTAAACTTAAACTAAAGCAAGGAAACTATAAGTGTAAACTTAAAATAAATCTAAGGCAAGTAAACTAAAAGTGCGGCTAAGTAAAAAGGCGGGAAAAGTAAAGCTTAAAAATTCAAACTTAAAAACAGAATCTTAAAATAACCTGAAAACAACTCATTCGGAATAAACCTTCGTTCGGAATAATCACTCGTTCGGAATGTCACCTTCGTTCGGAATAATTCTTCTTCATTCGGAATATTTACCTCATGCGGAATAAAAGCTTCATCCGGAATATAAGCTTATTCGGAATAATCAAACGAAATCCTTCATCCGGAACAATTAGTTCATCCGGAATAAACCCTTTATTCGGAATATCAGGCTTGGTTCGGAATGTCTTCTTATCCGGAATAAAAGTCTTCGTTCGGAATAATCTGAAATTCACTTGATTCGGAATAACTTTCAAACCTTCATTCGGAATGTCTTGATCCGGAATAAGTTGCTGATTCGGAATATCGAGTTGATCCGGAATATTTGGTTTATCCGGAATATACTAGCTCATCCGGAATAATGATGTTCATTCGGAATAAATGCTTCATCCGGAATGTTTGGTTCATTCGGAATGTTGCTTCATCCGGAATAATCTTCTGATCCGGAATAAACCATTGATCCGGAATAATTTCTTTATTCGGAATATTCACAACAACTCCTTCATCCGGAATAATTGCCTTGATCCGGAATGATTGCTTGGTTCGGAATAACCTGGAGAAACAGTAAGGCGAAGAACAAGGAAGAACAATAGCTACGAATCTAATCAAAAACTAATCAAATCAACCAAAAGATTAAACCAAACTAACCACAAATGATCAACTAATAATAATCTATCAATCCAAATCAATAAAACTAACAATAGTAATCAAAATAATCAAAGCCCACTTGATTAAATCAATAAAAACTTCAAGAACATAAACATAAACATAAAGCATAAAGATTAAAGATCAAACAAGAAGTGTAGATAGGAGATTAACAATAAAAGTAAAGATTAACAACAATAAAAAAAGAAACTTACTTGAAATTAATGGAATTAAAAGTGCAAGACAATTAAGTAAATGACATGAATTTAAATTGCAAGTAATTAAATGGTGGAAGAACTAATTGTCACTATTAGCCAACAAGTTTTACAAATGAACTAATGACTCCTATTTATAGGAGGAGGAGGAGAGGAAGGGGAGGAAGCTTCCTCCTCTCTTTCTTCTTTCCTTCTTGTCTCGTCTTTTAAGTTCTTCGACTTTATCGACTTGTCTCGGGATTAATTGAACTCGTCTTTGAAATTTCTTCATAAATTAGACTTGAGTTCTTCGGCTTTATTAAACTTCCGTCTTTAGACTTTTTCTTCGATAAATCTTCAGAATAGGCCTTGGACTTCTGTTCTTTTTGCACTCTTGATCTCTTGACTTCGTCTTTCGTCTTTTTCTTCGATAAAAGCCCGTGAAAGCCCGTGTTTTCTTCCCTTTTTACATTTTCGTCCTAAATCACAACAAAAACACAAACCACGCATAATTCCGACATTTACAACATAAAATACACGTTTTGGCCTGGTTATTATTAACATAATATCAGTAATAAGACCCAGTATTGCTAGTCAAGGAATATATTATAATTCAATGCGTATATCAGTATTTTCGTTACTGGATTATTATAAGCCGCATGACATTGTTACCTTTCTACAACATATATCGGGTTGCTAACCCATAATTCCTTTGCCCATCTAAAACAGCGTGTCGTCACAATAATCACGCTTATATAAATCTTCTCATACATAAATTCGCTTACCAATCAATGTGGCACGACGGGGATCAACCGTCAAGGCGCGAAATGGGGTGATCTTACCCAAATAGTACTATTATATGCATAAGCGTCTACCAAATCCCGGTAGTTCACAATTCATGCTAATGGGACTTTTAGTGACATAACCTAACTAATAATAATCTATTTCATTTCATTCAACGGGTATATAATCATTTGGGTCCATATCAATAAGCATATAATCGGGACAACTGGTGTCCTATTTTTATTAAAACAAACATGTTATCTCCCTCGCGGGTTTATAAAACACTTCATAAAACATTTAAAAGAGTGCGAGGCTATGAACTCACATTGGTTTGGGAAGGCGGGCTATCGGCAATTAGGATGTATGGTATGTGCCTCGATCACGGGAAACCTAGACAAATAATACTCGGTCTTAGGCTATGCCCAATAACTTTATAAAAAGTTGTTATGTATATGCAATGATGTCTTAACATGATAATCAAGTGGGGTTTTATCACCTTACAACATTATTAGTTACAAAGTATTAGTTAACTTAGGCTTATCATACTAGTTATACTAGTTTTAGCCCATTTACACATTAAGGCCCAATAAGCCCATTAAGAGTCCAATATCATTTTATTAATCCATTTATCTTTTTAAGACCAGGCCCATACTCATATGTTAGGCCCAAGTGGGTTAAGCCCATGAGTAAGTCCATTAGCGTTAAGCCAAACTAGTTGGGCTAATGGTCCAATAAGGCTACTTTGGCCCATTATGGTCCATAAGTTATAAAGCTTGGGTTTATCGGTTTTTACTTGTCAAATGTGTTTGAATATCAGTATATGAGTTATAAAATTGTTACATTAGACGGGTCCAACCGTCTAAGTTTTATTTGGCGAAAACGTTAAATCTTTCGGTTTTAGCCGAAAAGACGTAAAACTTATATATAGTTTTATAACTTTAGAAAACATTTGAGTTTTTACTTTTATTAAATGCCATATTTATTTAGTTTAGTATACAACTTATTTTATAATACTTATTATTAGTTAGTGGGTTTTATATATTTATTTTATAATAATATTTAGTTGAGTGCTCTTTTTATACTATATAGTTTATTTACAAATCTGATTACTAAATTCCATTCCACCATTTTTGTCATATTTTGAGTTCTACAAGGAGATAGAAGCTTAAATTTGAGCAGCATAAACTACATGATGTGTGCTAAAAATAACTCTTATATCCACTGCTCAATCATCTTCTAAGTATCTCTAATAATTCGTCCAAAACAGACTATACAGATTTGTACCTCAATAGTATCTTGATCATATCTTGCTCATTTTAATGATTACATTGAGTGGCCAACTCACCACATATGTAAAAATCATATATCTAACTGTATATTTAATAATCCAAGCTATTTTACCAAGTGATCATATTGATACTTACTGTTTTATACAGCCTATGAATCTAACCAAGATTTTAACATCTTTACTTGTTGATTTTAGCCTTTTTAACCAAATCTATTAACACCAAATCCCCACATAATATTTTGATCATCATTCATCATCATATACATATACATTTATAAATAAGATAC
This sequence comes from Glebionis coronaria, assembly GCA_025667525.1. Taxonomy (NCBI): domain Eukaryota; kingdom Viridiplantae; phylum Streptophyta; class Magnoliopsida; order Asterales; family Asteraceae; genus Glebionis; species Glebionis coronaria. The sequence goes on from CM046878.1 coordinate 318,535,717, forward strand.
ATGATTACTTTTACAAAATAACAAGATGATAGGAAGAAACAATCTCTATACCACCAAAGTGATGAAAAGGTTGAGATTTTGGATGAACAAGGCTTGGTTCTTGTCACCAAATCTTTAATCTTGGCAAATGAACTTTTAAGCTCTTAAAATGGATGAAAACCTTCATGGAAATCAGCCCTAAATCTCCTTAGAAACTCCTTTTCACATGTTAAGATTACCTCCAAGTGGTTATCAACATATGTTGATTATAGCTTATGTTGTAGGTTAAATTTTTGATGATAATGATGAATTGGTGGTGGTGTTGGACGAAAATAGAGAGAGAGGGGTGGAGAGATTGAAAAACTTGGCTAGTTTGCATGTATGAGAAAACAAGAGTAAGTTGAATGGTTTTGTTAAGTTGTTTGGTCAAGGCTTGTAGGCAAGTGTCCATAGGCTTATAAAAATTTGCCACCAAAGGTTGGTTTAAGCTTGTTAAAATCAGCCCATAGTGGGGGTGGGAAAAGTGTCCCACTTGTCTCATCTCCACTAATTTACGGGTATTACTCGATTCTAGTTTCCTCGATTTACAGAGAACAAAAGCGTAAATACATAAACCTAGGGTTCCCGGTTTAGTCGTAAAGGACGTTAAATTATGCACGTAAGTCCTAAATTCTTCTCGTAAATTTGTGAGTTTATGAACCAACAAAAATTAAAATTCCAAAATAATATTCAAGAATAAATTTATTTCCTGAAATGTCAGACTGTCACAAAAACGGTATATGTAAACGTAAGCATGTAACGTAGAGTTCTCCGGTTTAGATGTAGTCGATGCTACTTAAGACGTAAACCCTTATTTCTACACAAAAGTGAGTGAGTTCATAAATTAATGATTTTAAAATAATACTCGAGAATAAAATAACAACCTCAAATTGACGGATTGTCACAGCAGTTACCCTTAAAGATGATCTTTGTCCTCAAAGATCAATTTATCTTACTACTCGCTTCTTATAGAGTCAAAGACATGTGGGCATATCCTCCACATTCGGTCTTTTCTATCAAGAGTAATTCATTACAATACGCAAGTTTCATCAAACATAACTACGGGAATACGATCAGGCTTAAGTTGACTTACTTTCTCTATCCATCATGTCCACGAGTTTTCAACTTTTCGCCGATCCAAACTTCATTAAGAAATAATCAGATTTTCACTGGATAGAAATTTTATCAAGTTCGTTATACGAAACATAATTCATGCAGCCCTTTAAGTCCTAGGGTAGATCTAGGTTATATGCCTCTCAAACCAAATCTTTACATTATCTTGGTGGTCCCCATACAACCGGGACTTAGATTCCCACGATCTTTCAGATCATCCATTCAGCTTTCCATGATGAAAAATTATCGGCATAGCTTTGCTACCCATCCTGCACTTCAAGATCTACATTTAATATTCACATAACCTCCTGCCCACTACTGGTAGTCAATAATCAGATCCTAATTTCAACAATCATTTCAGGTCTCACGGGTCGGGTACCTTCATCCCAACTCCTACCTACAGATGCTCTTATATTTAGATCCTCACAAGACTCGATCTCGATCCTAATATGATAACTATCAATGATAATCTCTCCAAAGGAAAACGATTATCCCGTTCATTACCAAAGGTCAATTATTCAAACATAAAACAAGACTTCTTGTGTTTTTGTCGTTACTTTACCTTGTCCCTTCGATTGGGGTTGGTAAACAGTACTCTCGTCAAGGTTCGTTCCCAATGATTTCTGAGGAGATCTCTAGAAATTCGATGTGAAGCGAGGATCTTGATAGAGATGACCGATACAGGCACACCATGCTTACACAACTCCTTTAAACACAAATGAGTCAACTTCTCCATCGAGAACCTATCATTAACGGGAATGATATTAGCAGATTTGGTCAGTCTGTCGATGATGACCCAAATCGAATCAAATCCAGATGATGACCTTGGAAGATTTATGATAAAAATCCATGGTGGTTCTATCTCACTTCCAAACAAGAATTATAAGCTGTAGAAGCAATCCTTATGGATTTTTGGCGTTCAGCCTTGACCTTCACAAAAGTTAGACATATGCCAACGTATGTTGCGATGTCTGCTTTCATATTTGGCTATCAGTACAACTTCTTCAGATAAGATACATTTAATCAGAAATGGCATGAATAGAATACTTAATCTTATGAGATTCCAACATGACTAAATCTCGAAATCCTTCATATTCAGGCCACCACAAACGACCTTTTAAACATTTAACGCCATCGACTCTCATTTCTAATGGTTCACATTAGTCGTGAAACTCTTTATTATTTATATTATTCTTTTTACAAGCATCGGTTATTTCTAAATTGTTCGGGCAAATTATTCTGCACGGTCATTACTAAGGAACACATCCTAATTGATTCTTTATCCTTTCTACATAACATGTCAGTATCTACATTCACCTTCCCTGATGAAATAAATATCATAACCAAAATCACTCAGAAATTCTTTCTTCATATTCTCTAAGTTTTAGTTTCGTCTCAACTATTATCTTTATTAGTTTTGTTCAATCCGACGTTTATAGCGTCGATAAATATTACAAGTAATTAAATAATAACTATTTAATTTTTATGAAACGTAAACGTAAATTTTTTTAAAAAATCTCTCAGTTCTCCCAATTAGAGAAAAATGTTCAAAAATAAATTTGAATTTAATTAACACGATTTTTGTTGATTTATCGAGAATAATTAATAAGATTTGTAAATGTTCGAAAAATCTTTGTTTATACTTTGGTCAAAATTTTCTTAGTTGAAGAGAAAAAATTGTCGTTCCAAATTCCAAGTCATGGTTTAAATGGTTTTCGCAATCCCTATTAGGTTGTCTTGAGGTATACACAAACATCTACTCCTAACGGAGTTTAGTTAAATGATATGGGTACGAGGTAATAATTCCTTAAAAATCCTTCGATAAATATCTGTCAAAACATCTTCACACTTCCTTTTTGGTATAACCCAAAGCCTTAATGGCTCCGATCTTTGAAGAGTCATCATACATTCCATTACTATTAATCACACGGTCAAATAATGTAAAGGATCAAGCCTTAAATCATATGTTAAATACTCAAGGTACAGGTTTTCAGTACTCGGCCAACATAGGGCAGTCTACAAATGATTACTAACTCCTTCTTATTCTTAGAAACAAACAGATGGTCCTTAATGATCACAAGCATGAATTTATCAAATTACAGCCTACACACGTGATTCACCAAATTTATGGATGCTACATGTGCATTGGTCAATCCAAACGACATAACATGAAACTCATAATATTCATTACGAGTTCTGGATGTAGTGATTGGAATAGATAATCTTCTTTGCGGGGGAAGTTGATGATAACCATGTCGTGGATCAAATTTTGAATATACGCTAGAACCTTGTAAATGATCGAACAAATCTTCCATCTTGGGTAATGGATATGAATTTTGATCGTCAATTTATTCAGTTCACGGTAATCAATAAATATAAGGAATGATAACACCATAGCTCTTCATTATGACGAGCTCGGTAGAATAAAAGCTTTCTCCGGCAACTCTCTTTCAGTTGCACGGTAATTCTTTTGATTCAGATGGTGCTGATGTAGAGTGCACAGGACACAGGTGCAGCACCGGGAATATAATCAATACCAAATTCAACTTGCCTTAATGGCGAAAGTCTAGGTAATTCATCAGCAAATACCTCAGAAGTTTCAAATAACAGGAACATCTTTTAATAAATTTACTTTAAGTTCTTTCTAGATTACAAGATCTATGACTAGTTCATAACTATTCATGGTATAATTTCAAGCCTAAATGCAGGATACGATCATCCATCAAGAAATATTTAGATCACTTTTGATAAGGGAGATGATTTGCACACTCAAAAAATTTATTGGGACACTCACAGTACAAGCAGATAAAGCACGTTATAAAACACAGTACAACTCTGTAATGCACAACTTTGAGTGTCCCAATCAATTTCATGAGTGTGCAAATCAATTCCCTTTTGATAATCAACATCTTATCTTTTAGGGGAATTCCACTCGAGTTCCCATCAATTTAGACAGTGATATCATGTCATAATCAACCAATCCATTCTAATGGCACTACCAACTTTTCAGTTTTTAGTGTCGTTGATAAGATGAGAACTTCTCAAAAGACTAATAATAACTCATAATCCTTCACAAATTCAAGGATATCTGGAGATATAGCTAACATTAAAAGAGTAAGGTCAACGCATGATTTACGCGAGAGAATTTCAAATCAGATAAAGACGAAAAAACTAACGAATATGAATATATCCCATGTTTTCATGAATTGAGTATGCATTCGAAAGCAGCTCGGATCGTTACCCATGTCATTCAAATGGAATCTAATCAAAAGAAATGATAGGAACGTCAATACACCCATTCGGGTATCAACACTCGGTAATTAGATAATTTTCCAAAGAATCTTGCCATGAAAGAATTGGACAAGAAGGGGATATCAATTATCAATTAAGACAATATCCACAGATGAGTAAATTCGATTCAGAAAAATAAATGGTACGGGCACATATGTAGGTGTCCCTAACAATATGTCCCTATTTTGCACTTCTTGCAGATCTCATAAAAATTTAATCTTTCGTTATTGCAAAAAGAAATGTAATGTTTAGTAACAATTTCATGGTGACTTCTAATCAGCCTTGCATGGTCCCTTCCAAATTGTACGTAGGCGCGCAACTATATACAATTTTAGGATAAACAATGCAATACTCAGTTCGTCAAAATTTTGTCATCATGTTTTAAAATAAAAATACTTTCATGCTTAATTCTGGAATAAGAATCAAAATGAATTTACAGAGATGTTCTTCGTTATGGAAGCAATTAGGTTTTCCAAGGTGTTCCATAAACAACTTTATTTCGATAACGATTGTTTATAAGTCTCACTTTAAATAATCCATATGGTGATGAAGATTAAATTTTTCTCAAGGGATATTGTTTTAACTTTATAAAAACAATGAGTGATCTGCAAAAGAGTGATGAAGAGTTGTTCACCAAGAACTAACTACAATATGCTAGGAAATGAGCTTAGCCAAAATAATCATGAGGTTCATGACCTCAATGGCACTCAGGAATACAAAGATAAGAATCTATCACGCAACTCAAATCGAGATGAGTACTTGTTCAATCGTTGCATCACTAATGCGAACATTAGGAAGAAGCAAGAAAAGATAGATAACATCGATACATGTAAAATTTAGCAATCAAAGGTAGTCTTTTCATATCACAAACAAGTCAAAAATTGTACCGTAACACATTACGTGTCGCCATGTCATACAGTTCCAAGAACTCATCCTACCAACTGTACGTTAGGGATTTTAAAAGATACTACAATGAATACTAATCTACATGATTCATTAGGTTTCCCACCTGTCCCGGAAGATTCATCGGTCCCAATTCAGAAGAAGATTTCTTCAATTTATTTCTTGGACACTAGGCATCCTCGTCATTGGACAATATCCTAGGAACAACCCTTAACACGAACCAACAATCATTTAAAACCTTATAATTCAATCACAGGACTTAACGACTTCCTCTTAACCATCTCGTATTCCGTACGAGTTAAATTTGACTTTATTCAAGTTCCAATCAACTTATACCCAATGCGACATCCTACCTCATTCTCCAATACTTTCAACCTTATTCTTAGACCTTGAAAGGGCAATAAAAGCTCGATATGAACAACACTTAATTTCCAATCCTATAGCTCTTTCGACAATAGTTATCAAATGATTCACTAGTATGAAATGACTCACACGTTCAATTAGACTTCTCTGAAAGATACTAGTAGCATGACGCTTTTGGGTAAAGGCTCCAATGACAGCCTCAAGTGCAACATTCACCTTTTTCGATTTCAAATTTTAAGAATTGGGTGACACCGAATCAGATGACATCTTTCTAGGTGGTAAGGTTTTGTCAAACTCTACTCTATAGTAAAGATCGTCATCACATCGATATCAGATTTAATCTCGCTAATTCTTCTTCAAGATCACAATCAACTAATATCAACATTTCTACGAATATCAACCATTTTGTTGGGATCATAAATATCCACAACTTGGTTTAGATCTAGAATGGCAAGATTTCCTACAGGAATAGCTTCGATTGATTTGCTAGGGAAGTTAGGGTTCCTTATGACAATCTACGTCGTATAAATATCTCGTATACGTATTAAAATAATCATCAAACAATCATGTAATCAAATTACAACATATATATATATATATATATATATATATATATATATATATATATATATATATATATATATATATATATATATATATATATATATATATACATATATATATATATATATATATATATATATATATATATATATATATATATATATATATATATATATATATATATATATATATATATATATATATATATATATATATATATATATATATATATATATATATATATATATATATATATATATATATATATATATATATATATATATATATATATATATATATATATAATCCAAGTTATATATCTATTAAAATAACACTTCTCACTCTGGCCTTGTCGGTAACTCGGGAATTCTTCGGCACCGTTATAGTCGAAATATTTTTAAACATTTTACTCAAAATATTTATTTAAAAATATTTATGGTTAAAAGATTTTGAAATGTTTTATTCAAAACCTTGGCTTTAAAAATCTTTCGTTCTCTATAACGAGAGCTCTGGTACCAAACTGTAACACCCTCAAATATTCATGTTTCAAATCAGCGGAAGAGTCGTTGGTGTTACGGGATAGCACATTACTCAAATCATAGACAACGCTCAAAAATCGCGTCGTTTAATAATAAAGCATTTTCCATTCATGAATATCAAATTACATAGGTCCTCAGGTCATAGTATATCATACAAATTTACAAAACATTTGAATGGAAATTTTATTTGAATGCGGGCCATAAATTCTTGTCGCCTTCCCGAGAAATACCTTCAAGTACCTAAGATAAAACAAGTTAAAAAGTCAGCGAAACGCCGAGTGAATTCATAGAGTTTAATAAAAACCATTAATATATCACCGGTATATAATTATTACCGAAAATCATTTTGTATAAATCTTTGTCGTAGGCTATAAAATAGGCCAAAGACATTTTATACAAATCTTTCTCGTAAATCATAATATAGGCTTTTGCCTTCAAAACCATTGTACGAACCATTGTCACAAAAACATCATACAATACGTTTTATAACGTTGTATAGAGTTAAATAAAAAACGTTATATGAAAATGGTTATGTAAAACCAAAACACGAACATAATATCAGTAATAAGACCCCGTATTGCTAGTCAGGCAATATATTATAATTCAATGCGTATATCAGTATTTTCGTTATTGGATTATTATAAGCCGCATGACATTGTTACCTTTCTACAACATATATCGGGTAGCGAACCCGTAATTCCTTTGCCCATCTAAAACAGTGTGTCGTCACAATAATCACGCTTATATAAATCTTCTCATACATAAATTCGCTTACCAATCAATGTGACACGACGGGGATCAACCGTCAAGGCGCGAACTGGGGTGATCTTCCCCAAATAATACTATTATATGCATAAGCGTCTACCAAATCCCGGTAGTTCACAATTCATGCTAATGGGACTTTTAGTTACATAACCTAACTAATAATAATCCATTTCATTTCACTCATCGGATCATATAATCATTCGGGTCCATATCAATAAGCATACAATCGGGACAACTGGTGTCCTATTTTTATTAAAACTAACATGTTATCTCCCTCGCGGTTTTATAAAACACTTCATAAAACATTTAAAAGAGTGCGAGGCTATGAACTCACATTAGTGTGGGAAGGCGGGTTATCGGCAATTAGGATGTATAGTACGTGCCTCGATCACGGGAAACCTAGACAAATAATACTCGATCTTAGGCTATGCCCAATAACTTTATAAAAAGTTGTTATGTATATGCAATGATGTCTTAACATGATGATCAAGTGGGGTTTTATCACCTTACAACATTATTAGTTACAAAGTATTAGTTAACTTAGGGTTATCATACTAGTTACACTAGTTTTAGTCCATTTACACATTAAGGCCCAATAAGCCCATTAAGAGTTAAATATCATTTTATTAATACATTTACCATTTTAAGACCAGGCCCATACTCATATGTTGGGCCCAAGTGGGTTAAGCCCATGAGTAAGTCCATTAGCGTTAAGCCAAACTAGTTGGGCTAATGGTCCAATAAGGCTACTTTGGCCCATTATGGTCCATAAGTTATAAAGCTCGGGTTTATCAATTTTTACTTGTCAAATGTGTTTTCATATCAGTATATGAGTTATAAAAATGTTACATTAGACGGGTCCGACCGTCTAAATTTTATTTGGCGAAAATGTTAAATCTTTCGGTTTTAGCCGAAAAGAAGTAAAACTTATATATAGTTTTATAACTTTAGAAACATTTGAGTTTTTACTTTTATAAAATGCCATATTTATTAATTTTAGTATACAACTCATTTTATAATAATTATTATTAGTTAGTGGGTTTTATATATTTATTTTATAATAATATTTACTTGAGTGCTCTTTTTATACTATATAGTTTATTTATAAATCTGATTACTAAATTCCATTCCACCATTTTTGTCATATCTTGAGTTCTACAAGGAGATAGAAGCTCAAATTTGAGCAGCATAAACTACATGATGTGTGCTACAAATAACGCTATTATAGCCACTGCTCAATCATCCTCTAAGCATCTCTAATAATTCATCCAAAACAGACTATACAGATTTGTACCTCAATAGTATTTTGATCATATCTTGCTCATTTTAATGATTACATTCGTCCAAAACAGACTTTAAAGATTCCTCGATTCTAGTTTCCTCAATTTACGTGCCCTCGGGTCATTTTACAAAAACGTTTTTATAGATTATGAAACTACGGCACAAAATGATTCTAATAAAATTGTCTCATCAAAAACGGAGCACAAAAGCGTAAATACGTAAACCTAGGGTTCCCGGTTTAGTAGTAGAGGACGTTAAATTATGCACGTAAGTCCTAATTTATTCTCGTAAATTTATGAGTTTATGAACCAACACAAATTAAAATTCCAAAATAATATTCAAGAATAAGTTTATTTCCTGAAATGTCGGACTGTCACAAAAACGGTGTATGTAAACGTAAGCACGTAACGTAGAGTTCTCCGGTTTAGACGTAGTCGATGCTACTTTAAGACGTAAACCCTTATTTCTACCCAAAAGTGAGTGAGTTCATAAATTAATAATAAAATAATGATTTTAAAATAACACTCGAGAATAAAATAACGACCTCAAATTGACGGATTGTCACATTTGTGGAAGTTATGACCATGACACCCATGGACATAATCGAATCATCTCACTCAGAAGAGGTATTAAACCAAGAAACCAAAAATCTATTACCAAATATTGTGAAACTTGTGGAAGCAATGTCCACACTACATCTGATCACAACCATATAGAGTGGTTCAGAAGAGGTGAAACCCTCCAGGCTAAGAAAGCGAAAGTTGTTCAGACCTCTTCTTCTTCTGAGCAATCATACACACCCTCTTCAAGAGGACCCTTCAGATCTAGAACACCTTCCAGATCTAAAACCCCCACCCAACAAAGGTGGGTTTCAAAACAAAACTGACCATTTCCTTAACTTGTGCAATGTGATCTCAGGAAGCCTATTTGGTACCTAGATAGTGGTTGCTCAAGGCATATGACTGGAACCAAAAGTTATTTGCACAAGTATAAGGAGGAACAAGGTCCTTGATATGAGTGATTTTACTCATATCAATTGTATCTTAAAACAACTAATAAATGCATAAAACATATCAAAATGCTTTGTATATTTGTTGTTTTGTTGTTTCATGTGTGTAGGAACCAAGTTCACGAAAATCGGAAAAACCGGCACGAGTTTGAAGAAAAAGATCGAAGAAGCCAAAATCGAGCTTGTCTTTAGCGGATTTAATCTTTTATGAAGCTAATGGGCCAAGTGGGTCCCACATTTGGGTAAATGGGCCCAAAAGCCCATTTGAGGAAATGAATTTTCAATTTCGGATTATAAGCCCAACTAGGCTCAATTCATAATCAAAATAAAGAAATGGATGAGGGTTAATTAACTTGGGCTATTCCAAAGCCCAAAGTATTTTCACAAGTGAATGGGACGAATTCAAGTTTATGGGCCTTAGGGTTTGGTAGGTTAAACAAACGAATTGTGAGTTTATATTCAGTCAACCAAACGCATTCATCACACACATTAAATAAATACACGTTTATTTACCCCATCCCCGCTTACTTTATTCGATACATCCAAGAAATCTCACATATTCCTTCTTCCACAAAAACAAACCAGTAAATCCATTTTCTTTTACTGTTCAAAACCCTAGCAAATAAATCATCAAATAAATTGGGCCTTTTTGGCACACGAGTGATTTACACATGGGGGAATTAGATCCCCCATGTTTTCGGAAGAGAAGAGTGGACGAGCATGGCTACGTGGCAAAGATTTACTGGCCAAGACACCTCATTCTACATCATCCACCAATAGCAAAGAGACATCTCAGCCTTAAAGTAACACAAGAAACACAACGGATTGCCACGTTGGCAATCCGTGTGACTATGGATTCATCTCAGCCATCAGATCATAACCAACATGAAAGAGAAGGAAAAAGATGCTGAATGAAGGGCTCAAGATCGTTCTCCTCACCAACAAACTTAACCCCAACTCTCTCGGGTTCGAGTATAAATACCCCCTCTTTTATTGTATTTTCGGTATCCATTATTTACTTTAAAGTTATTATGTAGAAATAGTTTTAGGATTAATTATGTATTTCTCTTTATCAAATCTTGTAATATTTCTGGAAATTTAATAAAAGTTTATTCGTATCATTTAAATTCGTGTCTTGTTTTTACTGCTTTAATTGATATTACAAATTAGTTCTTTATACTGTTTCATGATAATAACGTTAATGATATTAAATCTAAGCTAATTAATAGCTTAAGTTTGATATTAGAAGCAAGTTTTGGATTAAATCATTTATCCCCACTGGATAAGTGATAAAATATTAGCTGCTGGTTCAAGATATGTTTCATGGTGGTTAAATGTTGTTCGAAGAATGGTGGTGGATTTTTGGTGTTAAATCAGTTCATTAAGGTTGTTCAGCACAACTTTCTGTTCAACGGTTACTCCAAAAGGTTAGAAGTTCTTTCATTTTAATTTTCAAATATTATGTGATTTTAAATGTTAGAATGGTTTAGTTTATAATTTGTGTTGTGATGTTTATTTGGGTTTGAATTTGCAGCTACTTTTCTTTTATTATAGTAACTTGTTTAGGACTGTTAGAATTTGTAATTTTTTTTACTGATTTTTGGTGTTACTGTCATTTGTCAGCTTGAATTGAGAGTAAAACGAATAGTTGGTATAAAACTGATAAGTTTAGGAGGCTATCATAAGTTGATTTTCGTCTAATATCAATTTTCATAGTTTAATTTTGGCGATGATTTGATAGGATTTAGCTGATAAGTCTGGTTTGAGTATTCGTATTTAAGAGGAAACCAATTGTTATGTTACTGAGTACTTAAACTGATAGGATTTGATAACAAGTTTTTAAGTCAATATAGTTTAAACTGGATAATTAAAAGTCTGATTTAGCAATTTGTTTTAATTGTAGATTTTATCTGCTTTTCAATAATGTTTGCTGAATGTTTTTATTCAGGAGTCTTTGTAGAAACTGATAATCTGATTTAATTGCCTAAACTGATTTATTTACATTAAACTTTTGCAAGTTTTCAATATCTGATTATAATGGCCTTTCACTGAATTTGGGTTAATAAGTGCATTTGCCTGTTTGAGTTTGTTACTATATTTAGGTTTGCTGAATATTGGGTGGATTTACGTTCATTTCTGAATTTTGATAAGTTTTATACTTGTGTTGTTACATAATCAGTTTTCCAAACGCATGGTTTGGATCTGATTTATTGTTCTGCTGCTTTTTCATTATCCAAAAGTATATAATCGAAAAGTCACCTCCTGTGACATGTTAATTATCTTTTGTCCAAAAATAAATTCACACAAAAAGACCACTCCTGTGGTTCGATCCCGTGACCTCACGGATGAAACCCAACATGATTACCATCTGAGCTATAGGCTCTTGTTAGTTTAAGTTTGCACGATTTAATTAATATACGTAGTGTATTTATTACTTTTCAGCTTTGTCACACATTTATATTTAATAAGAAATATTATTTTCTTTAAATAAATAAAAGTTTTATTATTTAGTTTAAAAATAATTAGTATAAATAGATTAATAAAAATAATAAAAATTAAAAAATGTTTTTATTAATTTTAAAAGTTTAATTAGTTCTTAAATAATTATATTTTTATTGTTTTTAGATTTAAATAAAAGTAGTTTTAAAAAATAGATTTGGTTTAAGTAAATTTTAATAAATTTAATTAGTTTAAAAAGTTTAATTAGATTTCTAAAATAATGTTAAAGTTATTAAATAAATTAATTTGTATAGATTTTTAAATAGTTTAATTTTTAAATAGTTTTAAATTTTTAGTAATTGATTTAGATTATAATAATTTGGGGGTTTACGATTCATGCACTTTAGGATAAAATTAAATAGTTTAAAATTGGTAGATTTAATTTCTAGTTTAAAAACTGAAAAACCAATTCGAATAATTTGTCCAAATCGATACTAAACGTCTCAAATTCATAAGATCTTCATGTACAACGAACTTGGTTCATCACGTGTTTAATTGAATTCGTCTTTGGTAATATTAGACTATTACTTTTTCCTAAAGGTAATTTTCTAATTTACCCTATAACGTATCTTAATTATCACATATACTATCACGATCACATCAAAAATTTTGGCGCCGCTGCCGGGGATCTTGTGTACGATTCGTCTTCGTTGAGATTTGTTGATCGTTCATTTGAAGACCCTTTCCGTCCTCGGAAAGTTTTGTTATTTTTCTATTATATAGTATGTATCGTTTTTCTCGTTTTTTTTGTGATTAATATATTGTATTACGTAGAACAATAATTTTACATATTTTTCAAATAAGGCCTTAGTTGGGATTTCATCACCTAGCTATTGTATTCGAATCCAAAACAAAAATAAAAGGCAAAATAGATAAATACTAATAAGAAGTTTGAACTCGATTTATACAAACTATAAGGTGGGTATAAGGCGACGTGCTATAAAAGGCCGTCTAAGGAAAAAAGGTTTTTAAGTGCTTTGTGCCACCTCGTTTCCCCGCTTGCTTGTGCGTATATTGAGAGGGACGACCTATTATTGGTTTGCCGACTCAAATAGTAATAAATCTTATTTTTGTAGTTTACTTATTGAACCTCGAGACGTTTAGGTTTTCACCTATCGTTTCAAAGTCGACCAACGGTAATTTACTTCCATAGTAGTTATCCTTATTCCTTGTTTTTTATCGATCATTTTTGATTGAGCAATACCAAATAAAATACCAAAAATAATCTTCTTCTTGTCTAATTTCTTTTCTTCAATCCTCTAAATTCTCGTCTTTGTAGTTTATGCAATTACGTTCTTCTCGTCTTGTGATTGATTTTAATAGGCTTGAAAATATTCCTCGTAGGAATAGAAATCGTCAACAACGAATAGTGGAACCCGAGCTTCCACCTATTGTTGTAGAAATGGCCGATAACCGAACAATGGAGGAATTGCTCTGTGCACCCACCGAAGGGTATGGGGAAGCAATCGTTGTGCCGGCTATTTTGGCGGATCATTATGAGATTAAGACGGGTCTTTTATCGCTCATTCGTGCCGACCAATTTCGTGGCAATGAGAACGATAACCCGCATTCTCACATTCGGAATTTTCTTCGAATTAACTCGACTCTCAAGTTTAGAGATGTGTCGAACGACGCGATTTAGCTCATGCTTTTTCCGTACTCGCTCGAGGGTAATGCTAATATTTGGTATGAGAAAGAACCACCGGGTTCGATCTTAACATGGGATGATTTAGTGTCTAAGTTCATGAATTATTTCTTTCCACCATCTAAGACAACACACTTTAAGAACGATATCACTAGATTTGAACAAAAAGTGCATGAATCGTTTGGGGTTGCTTGGGAAAGATTTAAAGATTTGTTGAGACAATGTCCACCACGGTTTCTCGGAATTGCATCAAATAAATACTTTTTACAATGGGCTTAATATGATTGAACAAGATTCGTTAAATGCCGCCGCAGGTGGTAATCTTTTAAGAAAAACTCCGAGAGACGCGTGGTGTATAATTGAGAATAAATCTAGAGCACAATATTCACGAAACACACCGAGTGCTTCCAATGTGAATTCGTCTAATATCGAGATTGCTAGATTGGACTCTAAGATTGATAATGGATTCGCGACTTTGTATAATGAGATTAGGAAGAATACTCATGGATAGATTAATATGGTTGAGAATGTTTGTGTATCATGTGGTGGAGCACATCCTAATTATGCTTGTTTAACCACGGGGTTTGATCAAGCTAGTGCTTTTGTCGCGACGGGAACTTATGGCTCCAACGGTCAAGTTCCTCGACAAAATCATGTTGCTCCACCGGGTTTTCCACCGGTTCAAAATAGGTACAACAATGGGAATAATGGGAATAATACTAACCGTGGTAACCAAGGGAACTATAATAAAGGAAATGGGTTTAATGCTAATCAAAACAATCAAGGTTTTCAAAGCAATAACCAAAATGATTTGTCAAGTTACATCAAGTCGAATGAGGCAAATTTGAAAGCTTTTCAAAATAACATTCAAGGACAAATGGAAACTTTGAAAAATGAGTTTCAAAATACGATTAAAGGGAAAAATAATAAGATTGAGCTTAATCAACAAAGACTTGAACAAAACCAAAACCGTTTTGAGCAAAGTCACAATCGTATGCAACAAAGTTTGGAACAAGGTCAAAATAAATTGCTTTTGATGTTTGAGGGATTTATGTCTAAACCATCTACTTCTTCGGGTTGCTTACCTAGTAATACCATTCCAAACCCGAAGGGAGAGCTTAAGGCCATAACCGTTTATGATGATTGTGATAATTTAGAAGAAGTTGAAGTGATTGAGTTTAATCCTCCGCCTAAGGAAACTTTTCTAGATGTCACCAAGGCTACTTTAAATGTGATTAGTACCTCAGTTTTCTTTGATTTCTTTCCTGAGAAGTATAAAGATCCGGGTCAATTCTTGATACCTTGTGTTTTCAATGAGCTTGGGGTTTGCAAAGGCCTAGTCGATCTAGGAGCTAGCATTAACTTAATGCCCCTAGCCATTTGGAAAACTATTGACTATGCACCACTTAGTACTACTTGAATGATCATTGAGCTTGCTAATGGTACCACCACTCGACCGGTTGGTATAGCGGAAAATGTCATTGTTAAAGTGGGAAAGTTTTTGTACTTAGCCGATTTTGCTATAGTTGATTATGAGACCAATCCTCGTGTGCCTATTATTTTAGGACGTCTATTTTGTGCACGGCTCAAGTTCAAGTTGATATGAGGAAAGAGGAGATTAAATTGTTTTATGGAGATAAAAGTATTATTTTCAAACCGGAAAAGATTCCAAGATTTGTTTCTAAGAAAGTTGAAAGTGTAAAACTTGTTGAAACAATTGAAAGTAATAAAAAAAGATCTCTTTGATAAAGGTGTTTTTCCAATTTTGGAAACTTCATTTTGTGAAAGTGAAAAGTTAAATTCAAAGGAAGAAGCTTGCTTTGTTGAATCATGTTGTAATCTTTCCTCATCTCCACTCACTCCACACGAGGATGATAGTTCTAAGATTGAAAAAGAAATTGATGAATACGTTAGTGCACCATTTGATGCTAGTGAGTTTAATAGTGAGAATTTTGATCCCGAGAGTGATATTGCTTTAATTGAAAAATCTTTGAAAATGGACTCATTTTCACTCTCTTCGAAGGATCAAATTGATGTTCCTAAGGCACAAACTTCAATTGAAGAGCCTTTGATTCCTAACTTCACACCGAGTGAGGTTAGTGACTATTCATGTGATAAGTTCATCGATGAACTTTTTGCTATCATTGATCCACTTCCACGGGGAAGTGAAGACGTTTCCGATCTCGCGATCGAACGTGATTCTCGTGTTTTACCTACCATTCTCGAAGAATTCTCCGATGAATTTCCTTCTAATGAGAATGGTGATCTTGTATCCGAGTGTGATACACTTGATACTTTGTCGGATATTTCTTATGATGACAAGATTGATGACACTTTTGTGACTTACTCAAATCCTCTCTTTGAAGCTTCAATGAACAATAATCCATTGTTTCAAGAGGATTTTGAGAGCATCACACCTCTTACATCTCACAACCTTTGTGATTATGATCTTCTCTTGAAGGAGGTTGATGAGTTTCTCTATATAGACATTCCTTCGGAATTTGAGGAAGAGTCTAATGACGGTGATGAAGATTCTTGGCTTGATCACCCGATTTATGATGATGATAATGTTGACCCGGAGGGAGAAATTACTTTTTCTCCTATTATCCTTCCCACTCGCTTTGATCTTAATGTGTGGGTCTTTCATGCGACTCATTTTGAGTACCATGACCCCTTTGTTCACATTCATAAGAGTGATAAGGTCAACAAAATCATGCAAATTGATACCACTAGTGTTGAGACTTTTATACCACCTTTATCATGTGCTTCATATGATTTTGGATTAGCATGGGGGGACGACACCGTGTTGTCTATTCCTTTCTCTACCTAGGACGACGTGTTCGACCCCGAAATCGTTGATTTAGGGAAATCTCGGCCTTTCACCGATGTTATAATTGAAAGACTTTACGATCATCTTGGTAGGAGTTTATCTCGGGGAGCATGCTATATCCATTTAGTGATTTGTGACTACCATCTCTTTTTGGAGATTTATGTTGGAGTTTTATCCTTTAGTTTGTCATCCGACAACGAGGATGAAATCTTTGACCCCGGCATCGTGCTTTATTATGGATTTTATTCCATTACGCCAGTTTTCACCACTTTCCCTAAGGACCAATGAATGCGGGGATCTAGTCGAGCTCATGACTCGGTAACAAAACCGAGGTGCCTTGTGGGGGAGTCCCATACATTCTATCTTCTTTCTATTTTCTAACACTAATAAGGCTTGATCTTTCAAGCTCGTGCTCGTGTTTTGTTGTGTTGTGAATCTTAGGTATGACCCTTATCATTGAAGACTCTCGTGTTCGGTTTTTGCCGGTCCACTTGATCTTCCATTCTTTGAATGCCAAAAAGGGGCACACTCTTTATCCTTTGATTTTTATCGACTAACGTTTTATCTTGAGGCATAATTAATAAACGGCTTATAGATTTGCGTGCTCTTTCCATGCTAGGATTTTGCATTAGACTCTTCGTGTTTTAGCAAGGGGGTGTCACTCTTGAGCTAAGAAACATTAAGGACAATGTTTAGTTTTAGCATGGGGGAATCAATCGATATAATCGCTTGCTATTGCTTTTGTCGTGTCCAAACGTAATTGTTCTTCTCATTTTTTAATAAAATATTAAATTTTTAGTGTTATTTTAAAGTTTTAATAATAAAATAGGTGTTTTTGACACAAATGTAGGCTTTCCGTTGGTGAAAATAAAAATAGTTTTTGACTCGACTTGGTTTTTACCTTAGCTTTTCCTTAATGTATTTGAATTAAGTTTTGCTAGGCTTTTATAGAGGGAGCTTTAAAACGCGAAAGTCTTAACTCATACGAGTTAAGAACAAGAACTTTTCGCAAGTTCCTATAATTGATCCTAGAAAGTTGTTTATCAAGGGAACTTTAAAACGCAAATTCTAAAACTTGAAAAGGTATAAGAAGATGCAAGATCCTATAGATGACTTGAAAACCCAAAACTTTGATTTAATAGGCTAAGTATCCATTGATTTCACATTTTTTGGAATTTTACAATATGGAGAACAAGAGATGATAGAGTTCAATCATAAGTTTCTAAAATTAATTCTTCTTTGTGCAAGTATTTTTGTGTTTGATTTAATCTCCTCCTATTTACTTTCCACACTTGAATAATAATTGCTTAATAAATGAAGTTTTTAGCGGTTTAGGCTTGATATCTTAACTCGTAACTCCTTCTTTTTCTTCCCTTGTAATTAAAGTGAGGACACATTAAGGGTGTCAGCGTCATGGACTTTTGATCATGGGATTGCGGAAATATGGCTTACTATAAATATCATATTAATAAAGAAGAATAAATAAAAACATGTTCTCTAGGAGCCTTCGGGTGGGAGTCATGTAGCACTAACCTTGTCATTAGAGCCTTAGGGTGTATGGCAAGGGGACGTGTTGAATAAAAATTGCTTCATCATCATGAGCCATAAGGTGGGATGGTGATGTCAATTCCCTTATTTTTGTCCAAGGAGCCTTAGGGTGTGGATTTTAAATAAGGAGCACAATTGCATCTTAAAGAGCCACAAGGTGTTATGATGTAGTTGTTGCTAACTCCATTAATAAGGTCATAATTGACTTTGGAGGTTTCTATTATTGCTTTTAAGTAGCCATATTAGCCAAATTTTGGGTCCGGGATTTATCCCTCAAATCGTGTTAAATTATCCTTGATGTGGGCTTTCTTTAGTGACAACGGTTTTTGAAGTCGAGGTTAGGTTTTGAGTGTTGAGTTTACACCGTTCTTGCCTTCATTTTTGGACTAATAAATATCAAAAATAAGTCTAATGAGCCTTTGTGTGAATGATAAATAAAATCTAGAGAAAAAATTAGGAATAATAGGAGATTGAGTTTAACACAAATTACTTGTATGAGTTGGTTTAATTTTGGGGCTTATGATTGACAATGATCTTGTTTTTGCACTTGGCATGGAAAAGTGAAAAGTCGGGGACGATGAATGTATTTGAGTTTTATGATCCTAAAAGTTATTTTTTAAATAATGAAAGCATTACATTATGTCTTTGCAAAATAAAGTTTAAGAAGTTGAATAATGGTGTAGTTAGTGTTTTATTTTATCATTGCGTGAGGACACGGCAATTGCTTAGCAAGGGGGAGTTTGATATGAGTGATTTTACTCATTTCAATTGTATCTTAAAACAACTAATAAATGCATAAACCATATGAAAATGCCATGTATATTTGTTGTTTTTTTGTTTCATGTGTGTAGGTACCAAGTTCGCGAAAATCGGCAAAACCGGCACGAGTTTGAAGAAAAAGATCGAAGAAGCCAAAATTGAGCTTGTCTTTAGCGGATTTAATCTTTTATGAAGCTAATGGGCCAAGTGGGTCCCACATTTGGGTAAATGGGCCCAAAAGCCCATTTGAGGAAATGAACTTTTCAATTTCGGATTATAAGCCCAACTAGGCCCAATTCATAATCAAAATAAAGAAACGGATGAGGGTTAATTAACTTGGGCTATTCCAAAGCCCAAAGTATTTTCACAAGTGAATGGGACGAATTCAAGTTTATGGGCCTTAGGGTTTGGTAGGTTAAACAAACGAATTGTGAGTTTATATTCAGTCAACCAAACGCATTCATCACACACATTAAATAAATACACGTTTATTTACCCCATCCCCACTTACTTTATTCGATACATCCAAGAAATCTCACATCTTCCTTCTTCCACAAAAACAAACCAGTAACTCCATTTTCTTTTACTGTTCAAACCCTAGCAAATAAATCATCAAATAAATTGGGCCTTTTTGGCACACGAGTGATTCACGCATGGGGGAATTAAATCCCCCATGTTTTCGGAAGAGAAGAGTGGACGAGCATGGCTACGTGGCAAAGATTTACTGGCCAAGACACCTCATTCTATGTAGAATTGTGATAATATTATGAATCAATAAGGTGGGTTGATGGTTCTAGAGAGAGAAAGTAGTGAGAGAGAGTGAGAGAGAAAATGTGTGTTTTTATTAATCAAAAGTGAAACCACCAACCAACCAACCCCCTTTCCATGGTGGAAAGGGGTATTTATATCCAAGCCACTAATGGACTTGGGCCGACCCATGACAAGCCCATGGGCCGGTTTTACTTAACAAAGTAAACAAACATTACCTACGAGCTATACAACATTCAATAATATCGTGGAGTGACCGATACTTCTAATATACGTTAAAAACGTATTTCTAACAATCTCCCCCTAAGGGAGGTCACTCCACGTTACACAGTTCTAAACCTAGCATACTATACTAAGTCTTCGTTCTTCAGCTCGTAGTCTTTTCTTCTTTTCTTTTTGTTGTAAATATGTTGATTTGATCTTTTAGGCTTTGGCTTGAGAGCATTGTTCTTTTGACCAATCACGTGCGATCTTTGCCTTCTTGTGAATCTTGCCTCCTCGTGACTCCATGTTCCACACACTTATGTTTTTTGTTGAATTCTTGAAAGCTTCAGAGTTTGGTACAGCGGAAGACTTCATTTTGTACTTTCTTGAATTTTGCTGAACTTTGATGCAGAAAAACATAAGCATGTGGAACGACTTTAGCTGGTACACCGCAACGCCACCGTCTTCGCAGCAACATAATAAGACACGAATGAAATGGCTTAGAACATTTCATTCTAAATCGGTAGCGTTTTACCTCCGGTCAGTGAAGACCGTTGGACGATATTAGATATCGTACATGTGACGGATAGTTTCAATTAAGTAACTTCCTGACAGGATTTCGCGGGTAAACCCGTTCTCTTTATTCGACGATCACTAAGCTTGACTGCGAACATAGAGAGTGAATCACTTGGATAAATTATCCTTGTGATTGAAGCCTTAAATTCATGAAACCTGGAACAAGTGAATTTCAATTAAGATTTTCACCATCGTTGCTTTCCAGTTATCACGAGCTTGATTCATAAAGAATCTTGCACGTCACCTACCAAGTGCTATTTAATGTTAACACTAGAAGGATTTCCACTCGTCACTGTGAACACTAAAGAGTGTCACTCTGAGTGTTCTGGCAAGATCATACGATAATGCGTAGAGGCCTGGAACGAGTTTAAGTTCAATTAAGAATTAAACTACTGTTTCTTTACAGTTTTCACAAGATTGGTTCTTAAAGAACCGCACGTGTCACCTACCATGAGCTTGTTTGATGTTGGCTCAAGCAGGATTTCCATCTTCATTGTAATACTTGCGTATCACTCGAATGTTCTGGCAATATTACCAGAATACTGCGTAGGACTCATAAAGATCTCTTACATTTCATAGTGTGTGAGAAAGAAAGGAATAAATGGAAAGTGTCCTAATGAGACTTTTGATGATCTCGTGGCTCTAGACTCGATAGTGCGTTTTGATTTAGTGAGCGATGGCTGGAGAGGAGTGCCACCTATTCAATATCAGTCTATTCGGAGTGAATAAACCAATAGATAACGTGTTGATCTCCGTGTGATTATAAAATACCTTTTGAGAGATATTTGAGTTAGCTGGGAAGGGTTGTGCATTGCATCAGTGGGTCCATGATTTCTTTCTTCAATATCGAGAATCATTAACAAATGATCTCAATAGCATATGTATTGACCCGGTTTCTGCCTAAAGTTGTAAGGAGGGCTTCTTTCTTTACACCCTTTATCTTTACAATTCTTTTTCATTCTTCGACCCCTTCAATGCTTACCAATACGTCATCACTAGCACCTTGTTGTCATTGTTCCAGTGCTAGCTTAAGTACTTGGTCGGCATTCAGCTACGTTCACAATCTTTCTCCATCTTTCCTAGGACTTCTAGTTCTATCTAGGGAATTGTCCTTGGGAAGATTCCATCGGCTCTGATGAATCATTGGACTAATACCTATTCCTACCACCCTTTTGTCACCACATCCGTCGTGAGTTAAGCGTGTTTTGGGAAAGTATAGTCACCATGAAAAATCCTTGAAAATCACTTAAGGTACTTGTGATATTGAAATCAAGAGTTTTGTACCTTAAGTGTTTTGTTCATCAAAAAACGCTCCCCCTTAACACGTGCTTTACACATATTAAGTTGGATTATCGTTAAGTCTTTTTCATCTTTTAGCCAAGTATTGTTTAAGTCTCCTTAATCCCATTTTCTCCCCTTATCCAAAATGTTAACCATTAATATTTGGGATATTGAATGGATTAACCGGTCTTTAGGTAAAAATAAAATCAATGTTTGGCCATAGAACATATTAGTGCTCCCCCTTAAATTAATAAGGGTTAATTGTAGTGCTTTAGTATGACATATTTTGAAAATTTTAGAATCTCGTGTAAAATTCTTGAAAAATTATCATACCTTAACACTACATCAAGCCATAAAAGCACAATATTCACAAAATTTACATATTCACAAATAAAACCAATATAGAGTGGACCTGAGATGTACGACCCATTAGATGGATCGTAGTAGTAACTTGTAGTGCACTCCATATGGTCTACCACCAACGAATTTTTCTAAGCTCCTCATCAATCTACGTTCCCGGAGCTTTTCATCAATCTTCTTGATCACATATGTCGCCATCTTCTGATAAGCCGGGTGCCAATCCTCAATCATTTCTGGTAATGTCCCGCCAGAATTGAGATGCTCCAATTTTCCTCTGACGTATATGAGAGTCCCATCACTGTATTTATGAAGCTCAGATACCCTCATAAACTTCATGATCCCACGACTGTTCATGTAGAAAATCCCGCACATCAGAACGGTCGTGCCTGTATAGGGACATCTTTCGACATGTTGAGGTAGAACTTGATTCATTGGACGGGTCATGTTAAGCTTCCTTTGGTAGCTTTCAACTCCCAATTGAAGATCTTCAACTCGTTTCTTGATAACAACGCTTCGTGTGAACATACGAAGGGCTGTATTCAAGGCAATGATTTCTTCACGAGTAAGATGGGTAACTTGATCACGGGTCATCATAAGCAACATGTCTTTGATATCTTCAAGGCGAATGATAGAAAAATCTCCCTGCTGTATCTTGTATTCTTTGTCATCCTCCCTTTTTAGACGAATCTTCGTCACATGATGATAGCCATTCTTGGGTTCAATCTTTAGTCCTAAGATACTTGTGATTCGAAGATTGGATTTGACGATACTTCATGAGTTGGCTAAGCAGCAACCTCTGTACGCCCTTCGGACTCGCTCGTCCCAATGTGATGCTCCTATAGCAGCATACATGTCATAATTACGGTTTACCTTTGGAGCCCAGAGGCGGTTGACCTTTTCCTTGATATAAGGTATTGTCCCCCAATTAGCAACTTTCAACAAGGTCAGGGAGGTCGCGTACTTGGATGATCCCTTGAGGAGATACTCAAGATCATAGGTGACAAAGAAGTCAAGAGCAATTTGATTATCTTGAGAGGGATCAAGTGGAGGTGGAGCTCTTTCTGACTCATGAAGGCCTGGCCTTTGAACGGTATTGAGAGCTTTCAAGACCTCGTCAACATAATACTCGTACTCCATGCGGCTTAACCTGGTTTTGGCGTGAAGTATCTTGTCCTTTAGCGCTCTCTTCACCAAAGACGTAGTGACCAAAGATTTGAACTCATGAGCCCAAAATGCACACAAGTCTTCGGACTACGGATACGGAGATATAGAACATCTCTATCAGTGTCTGTGATTGGATCATATTTTGCAGCTGTCGTGATCCAAGCTTGTGGCGGTGCAGTTTCATCAATCTCCAATGTATCCGCCCAGTCCCGTGTGCTTGACTCGGGAACAGTAGATTCTGGATCTTTTTGCAGAGGAGTAGAAACATGAACACTTGCTGGTTCTGATTCAGGCATTTCGGCGGTATCATAAACAGGTGAGTGTTGTGCAGATTCAGGTTCAATTACTGGTTCTGCAATCACAGGAGCAACAAAAGAACTAACAGGATTAGTGGTAACAGGTATAGAAACAGAAACAGATGTACCGGGAATCGATGATGCAGTAGCAGCATTCACATCATGGCGCCACTTGGTTCGTCCTGACTCCGTAGATGTGGACTTTTCCTTTCGGGCAGCATCTTTCTGAGACTTGGTACTAGACTTGGATGGTTTCTTTTTGCTGGCAACCTTGTCCCCGTTTTCATCGTCATCAGACTGATCAGGCTGGTCATTTTAATCGCTATCCCTGTTTTCGTTGTCATCATCATCCTCATCATCATCCCCGTTGCTACCCTTATCACTCTCCTCATTTTGATCACCACCATCACCATCATCATCATCACCATCATCATCATCATCACCATCATCATCATCATCATCATCATCATCTTCACCATCATCCTCTTCTTCACCATCATTCTCCTCTTGCTCACTATCTTCCTTTTCCTCCTCATCCAAGATGTGGTAAGGTACCACACTTCCAAATGTCTTAAACAACCGATCATCCTCCAAGATAGCTTCATTGAGTGCTTTGTAGAGTGTCCGCTGAATTTTAGACTTGTCAAAAGATCCAACTTCCTTCATGTGAGCTTTGAGGATCTTCTTTAGTTCAAAATCTGTTAAGTCATATGCAATTTTGTAGGCTGACTCCGAAGGGTTGGACGACTTAATCATCAAGTTATCAGCCGCAAGTTTCCTCATCTCTTCACGCAGCTTTGGCATAAGAGACTCAACAGATTCATTCATTCTCTCTAAAATAGAAGCTTCAAGTGTTTCTTTCTGCTCCTTATATTTATCCTTTATGGCTCGAAGTCTTGTAAATCGTGCTTCATTCCTATCAGCTTCAGCCTGTTTGACCTGAGCAAGTTGTTCTGCATGAGATTTACGTGTCAACTCCATCTCTGCAGTGAACTTAGCTAGCATCTCCTCTTGGGCTTTCTTGGATGCCTCCTCACTTTGTACTCGTCGAAATAGCTCTTCTCGAAGTTGAGCCATCTCTTTTCTTTGAGTTTTCGTGTGTTTATCCAACATTTCTGCCAGGAAGAGTGCAGAAAATGTAGATGGCACAGGGCTACTCTGGGATGGTTGAAAAGGCACGGTTGTGATTACAGTACTCATGACGGAAGTAGGTGGAGTTGGAGGGAATGGTGTTGGCATCGGTCGTGTTGGTAAAGGCTGGATTGGTGGAGGTTGAGTTACGAGAGGCTGTGTAGTCACAATGATTGTTGTAGCACCGGACTCCTTCTCAACACTTGCTGTATCAGCAACGGATGTCTCCTTCGATGCTGAGTAATGTTCGGGTGATCCAAACTCACTAATGTCATGTGGCTCCTCAAATTCTTCTTCAACATCTATCTGTGCACCCGAACCACTACCGCCTGTGTCTCTCCTACTCTTTTCAATAGCCTTCTTCATTAACCTTTTCTCAGTCTTGCGAGTTAGCTCGGGAGTAGGATCGTCATCAACATTTTCTTCATCGTGAAGAACAAGCTTGTCAGCCGTGCTCTTACCCTTCTTAGCCACAGTCTTTGTCTTCTTGGTTTTGGGTTCAGGTAAAGCTGTTTGCTTGCGTTTACCTTTAATCTTAACCGTGGTCGACGAGTCTTCTCCTACTTGAACGCTTGCTTGTTGATTCTTGATTTCTATTAGCATGTTCTTGTAATCAGCAGAAGCGATAATCTTATCTGTCAGGAGATGACCAGGAATAGGACCAGGGATAACAACAATGGAGTGACCTTCTTGCCTTAGGTCCACCAGATCATCAGCATCCTTTGTGTGGTGACGGCTACCTGCACGCTTATCAATAGACGCATCGTTTTCCATAAAATAATGTATGATTAGCTTTATGAACTTAGGGTACTGGTAACCTTTAGCCTTAGTCTTCGTGTTTGTGAAGAGTTGAAAAATAAACTCTTCCCACAACAATGATGCATAATCAATATTAATACCTTTGAACATACCATAGAACATATTGATGATTGGCGAACGCACAGCATCATACCCAATCGTTTTGGGTTCGAGACATCGGCTGAGAATACCAAAAATCACTCTCCAAGGTTGACCCACTTTGGCTGTGGTAAAATCGGACACTATTCGTAAGTTCGCACATCCAATAGCAGAGAACATCGCCATGAGCTCGTTCTTGGTCGGGTTCGCTGAGAATGTTGTACCTTTGGGTGACTCCCGAAAACCAAAGATCTTGCGGAAGTCTGACACGGTGAGAGTTTGTTGCTTGTTGTCCAGGAAGAATGTGATCTTGTTTGACGTCTTCTGTTTGGTTGCCCAGAATTCGTACATGTAGTCGAAGGGCACCGAAGCACTACCCCTTAGCGCATTCTTGAAGTGAGAATTGTCAAGAATGGCTGAAGCTACCTTGAATCCATTGTGAGTGGAGTTAGAGACCTCCTTCAACCGGTAGTTGTTTGGAATGAACTTGAGGGTTTTGGCTTCTTCAATGGCTGCTGCTCTTGTGTCTTGTATTTGTTGCACGGTTGGGTTAGTCATTGTTTCTGCTTAAGATAAAACATAAAAGTTGATACATACAGATATGAATACTATTATGAATTTATACCTAAGCATATGACATAATCCCTTAAGCATTGAAAACACTCAGACATTTAACAAGTTATTAAGCAAAAACACCTTCATTCGGAATAAACATCTCATCCGGAATAAACACTTCATCCGGAATAAACACTTCATCCGGAATAAACACTTCGTCCGGAATAAACATTTCATCCGGAATAAACACTTCATCCGGAATAAACACTTCATCCGGAATAAACACTTCATCTGGAATAAACACTTCATCCGGAATAATTGCTTCATCAGGAATAATTGCTTCATCCGGAATAGCTGCTTCATACGGAATAATTGTTTCAACCGGAATAATTGTTTCATCCGGAATAATTGTTTCATCCGGAATAATTGTTTCATCCGGAATAATTGTTTCATCCGGAATAATTGTTTCATCCGGAATAATTGTTTCATCTGGAATAAACGTTCATTCGGAATAATTCAAAAGTGGTTCATCCGGAATAATTTAAAAAGTGGTTCATTCGGAATAATTCAAAAAATTTGGTTCATCCGGAATAATCTAAGACTTTGGTTCATCCGGAATGTTTTTGCAAAACGGTTCATCCGGAATAACTTATTACCTTGCTCATTCAGAATACTCTTAGAAGAATCCCTCTATCCGGAATAACCTAAATTCATTCTAAAATGGATTAATCTAAGCTCATTTGTGTGTTTAAGGCATCCTAAAGGCAACAAACATCTTTCTAATGCTATTCTGAGTAAAACCCAACTAAAACCCTAATCAATTAAACCCTAATTTAGGCAGAAACCCTAATTTTGATAAATTTGATTAAACCGAGTCAATTACCTGGGATTAACAATGAATTAGATGAATTAGATGAAATTTGTACCTTGTTAGATGAATGAGACGGATTAATTAAGCAAAAAACAAAGGATTGTGAGAGATTTCGTGTGTTGTGTTAATGGCGGATGAATAGGAAAACAGAAAAGAGAAAGAAGAAAGAAAGGAGACGGGGGGGAGAAGTTTGACTTAGGTCAAATTTTTACAAATTTTACCCTTTGTTAGTTTTAATCCCCAACTTTTCGTTTTTTTTTTCTTTTCTTTTCCTTTTCTTTTCGTTTCTAGTCACTAACCATCGTTAAACTCCCTAATCATCGTTAGATTTAACCACCTTAACCTATCTTAGTGATCACACAACTTAACTATTCACGACAAATCACGAACGAATACAAGACGAATACCAAAGCAATTCCAGTCATTAACCATTTAGCCAATTAATTTTCCTCAACAACTTTTGAAAACCGTTTTGATGACGAAAACGATTTAATATTTTCTCCCCCTTAAACGATGACCCGTTTTCTATTGAAAGAGTTGTAGTCATTGTTTAAAGAGTCAAATATTGATGAAAATATTTTCCAATTAATGTCTTGAAAAGATTGATTCATGGTGGCAATAAGATTTCTCTTATTTTGACAAGTTAATGCACTGAGACGTACACTAACTCGTGTTAGACCAAGTTATAAAGTAAACTTGATCCCTTTGTATGATTTGGCTTGTAAATCATACCCGAGAAAATTAATTCCTGTTGTGAGCCAACGTTTTCCAAGGAAATACATGACTTGAATGCGAAAAGCGGGTCGCAGTATGAAATAACTACAAGCCATAATGGGCATGTTTTAAAAATGTACAACTTTTATACGGACTCTATTTATGGCGCTGTGTCAATATTGATCGACATTTCTAAAGCCGTAAATATTACCGTACAAAAAGACATGCCCGATTAAAAAAAGATGAAAATATTTTTGGGTTTTCTTGGTTTTATATTTTTTATGGTTTTTCTTGGTTTTATATTTTTTATGGTTTTTGTAGGTTTTATATTTTTGTATTTTTCTTTTTGTGGTTTATATATATACGATAATATACATGATCACGATCAAAGGATACGCATGAATAGTTTACCACCACTATTCTGCTGATTCTTCTGCCAACTCTTTGAGAGTCGCTGGAGAGAAGGATTTCATGCCAAGCTTGTCGATCAAAAACTCAATTCGTCCTCGATCTAAGGCTTTTGTGAACATATCTGCCAGCTGATACTCAGTGGTGACAAAATACAGCTCGATCACTCCGTTTTCCACTTGCTCTTTAATGAAATGGTAGCGAATATCGATGTGCTTTGCCCGGGAGTGTTGAACGTAGTTGCAGCAAAGGGCAATGGCGCTCTTGTTGTCACAATACATTGGGATTTTGTTGAATCCAAGACCGTAGTCAGTTAGTTGTGATCTCATCCAAAGGACTTGAGCACAACAACCGGACATGGCAATGTATTCAGCCTCCGTGCTAGAGATTGCAGCGCTTTTCTGCCTTTTTGAAGACCAACTAATCAATCTGTCTCCAAGGAGTTGCACAGACCCAGAAGTGCTACGCCTCGTGTCTTGACACCCAGCATGATCGGCATCTGCATATGATATTAAAGCAATAGAGGAATCTTTCGGATACCATAGACCACGATGAAGTGTTCCTTTGAGATACCGAAAGATCCTTTTAACAGCATGTAGGTGCTTTTCGGTAGGCCGAGCCTGATACCGGGCACACATGCATACGGTAAATTGCAAATCAGGCCTGCTAGCAGTCAGATAGAGAAGGGTGCCGATCATCCCACCGTAGAGTTTCGGATCGACAGCAATCCCATTCCTATCTTCATCTAACTTAGATTTCTCCACCATTGGAGTATCCACGGGGTCACAATTTTCAAAGTTATATTTCTTTAGTGATTCTAGAGCATATTTGGATTGATTAATAAAGATACCTCTGAGATTCTGAGAAATTTGTAATCCTAAGAAAAATGAAAATTTTCCCATCATTGACATCTGAAAGCGTGTGGACATTATTTTCTCAAAGCGGTTTGACAATTCTATGTTAGAGGCAGCAAATATTATATCATCAACGTAAATTTGTACCAGTATCATGTCGTTGTCTTCCTTGAGAGTGAATAGAGTGGGGTCCACCTTGCCTTTGGAGAAGCCTTCCGACATGAGATATGTTGAAAGGAGATCATACCACGCGCGTGGAGCTTGTTTCAACCCATAAAGAGCCTTGTAGAAATGTAAATCTATACTTATGTTTTTAGAGAGAGAAAGAATAGAAAGATGGTGGATTTCACACTTTTAGAGAGAGAAAGTTAATAAGAACTATGTGTAAATTATGAAACCACACACCCTCTCCATCTAAGGAGAGGGTTTATATACCCAAGCCCTTGTCATGGGCTTGGGCTTACATTTGGGCCGGCCTACACATGTTGTAGGCTAGGCTTGATGTTGTTTGTTAAGTAAAGACACGTAACTAAACTACGAGCTATTACATCGACTATCGTTGGAGTGACCGATCCTTCTTAATACGTAAAACGTATTTCCAACAAGCCTTCTTAATCTTATACACATGATTAGGAAACTCCGTGCTAACGAACCCATTCGGCTGACTAACATAGACTTCCTCCCTTAGTTCAATATTCAAAAATGCCGTCTTCACATCCATTTGATAGACGATCATGTTCATATGAGCAGCATACGCAAGGAATAGTCTAATAGCCTCCAATCATGCAACAGGAGCAAAAGATTCTTCAAAGTCGATACCCAAGGCTTGTTTGTATCCTCTAGCAACCAATCTAGCCTTATTCTTCAAAACTCCACCCATCTCATCGAGTTTAACCTTATAAACCCACAACAAAGTCAGGATGTTAACCTTGTCAGGGAGAGGAACTAATTCCCATACTTCAAGTCTTTGGAATTCATTTAGTTCCTCTTGCATGGCTTCAATCCAAGATGATTGAGTCATAGCATGTTGCTAGTTTTTAGGTTCAACTTTGGAGAGAAATGCATAAAAATAGCAATAAAGTGCACTCTCTTGTAATTGATGGCGTGTCGAGACTGGTCGATCGAGACCTCCAATAATATTCCTAATTGGGTGATCTTTTGTCCATTTGGTGCTGTGATTTTCAATCCGTGGTGGTCTGGAGTGAACGATTGTAGGAGCTTCTTCTGAGGTAGACGCGGCTGAAGGATTTTCAGGTATCGGTATATGATAGTTGTAAAATCACACTTGTTTAGGAAAACAAGGTAAAAGCGGTAAGTATTAAGCGTACGTTTAGGAAAACGTAAACACTTATGACCCAATGAGTGGGATCGTTCTCTCGAGGAGGCACGTGTGTTGTGTAATGAATGATTGATTATGTTTTTGATTATTAATGAGAAGAAAAGAAGAGAAAATGACGAAGACGAAAAAAATTAGAAAAATAAGGCAAAACACTACTAGAAAGTTACGACGTAGAACGTGAAAAACACAAAATTTAAAATTTTAATCTAAAAAAATTCCTAAAAATTACTAAAAAATCCCAAATAATATTCTAAGAGTTTACAAAAAATTCAAACTTGCCAAAACCTTTTAATTAATTTAATAATGACTTTTTAATGCTAATTAAAGCCCTAAAAATCACTTTTAAATATTAAAAAGCCCTAAACAAGATTTTATAGTTTGTAAACCTCAAAAATGACCTAATTAAACTAAAAACTATTTTTAAAAAATTTAAAACCAATTTAAACTATTTTTAAACTCCTAAAAACTATTAAAATCTATTTAATCTTAAATTAATTCTAAAAATTAATTGAAAAGCCTAAAAATTAAATGGAAAGTGACAGAGGTCCTATTTTAATGTCTAGAATCTAGGAAAAATGAAAAAGAAATAAAAATAAAACTTTTTATTTTAATGAATAAAATAATATTAAAATATTCTAAAAAATTGAAAATTCTCAAATAAATTCTAAAAAATTCTCAAAAATTCCAAGTATTCTAACTAAGAAGAAAATGTAAATAAAAGTTTCTAAAACCTCTTAATTAATTTTATATTAATTTTTAAAGTTTCTAAAAAAACTAAAATCAAATAAAATTAAAAATTAAAGTTTTTGAAAACTTTTTGATTTGTAAACCTCAAAAACAAGAATTAAAACCTAAAAACTATTTTTTTGTATTTTTTTACTACTGTTTAATATTTTTTAATGACTTTCTAAATTAAAAACTAAAAATAATCTTATTAAATAATTAAATAAAAGGAAAAATAAAATTTTTGAACAGAAAAATCCTACAACCTATAAATATCCTAGGAAAATTGAAATAAGCTAGAAAAGCTGAGCAAATAAGCTAGAAAGTTGAAAATAAGCTACGGCTTATTTATTTAAGCCCAAACCAAAGTCTCTATAAGTAATGGGCCTTGCCCATCTTTACACAAGATTAAAGCTAGCACACTGGTAAGGACTCTGAACCCTCCAACGAGAGGTCAGGGGTTCGAAGCCAGGCTAGTGGTTTTTTTTGCAAAACTTTTCTTTTTTTTTTTCTCTTTTTAAAACTCAAACAGTGACCCTTAATAGCTTCTAAACACAATCCTATTTCACTTTTTAACACAGAATCAACAAATTATAATGAAATACTTGTCCAGGTCTGCTGTTCTTCTGATGAACAAGTATGAGAGACCAAGAGGACTTGGTATTGGCTATTGGTGATGTTTTTGTGGAACACAAGGCACCCCTTCACTCTTTCTGAGTGAAGGGAGTCAAAAACAAGCTGAAATTAAACACTTAGCACACCAATATCACAAATCAAATGCACAAAAGGCACATAACAAGCATATCAAGTTACTGTGATATAGAGTTTAGGTCTGGTAGGTATTAGAGCAGATTACATGCACTCAAGCCAACTTTAGACTCCTATATTATGCAATCACAAACTCCAAATAGCACTTAAGCAGATTCAATAATCCTTATAACCTAACACTTGACAGGATTAACAAGATTTAGCATCAAAATGAAGAAAACAAGCAGATTAGTGACTAAACAGATTTCTAGCTACTCTTTTTCTTTTTAACCACTCAAACTTGCTCAAAACATGCACCAAATCATAACACAATTATCAAACAACCTTACTCAACCTAATCCAATTGCTCTAACACCTTTTTACTCCTCAAATCTTGCAAGTTTTCTTCCTAAAACTCACATCCAAACACCCCTTAAAAACTTTAAAAACCAAATTTTCAAACAGAATCACTTTAAAAAGCTACCAAACTGATTCAATTAACCTCTAACATGCATATTAACTCAAAATAACACAATCCAAACAGCTTAATCAACAAAATCAACACTAAATCAAACAAGTCACAAGTAGCCACTATTTTCTGAAAATTTACCAAAAGGGAAAAGAGTATACCTTAGGGCCTTACATCCAAGGCCCTAGTGGATGTATAATCCACCTCCTTGCCAACTCGGGTTGGTGCAGAACTTAATCAACAAATCTTCCACCCTGAAAAAGAAAAATCAAAAAGAAAAACACTATATATCCAATAATCTGTTTTCACTTTTTTCTTTCTTAAAAACCTTTCACAAACCTACTAAACCTTAACAAACACGTTTTAAAAACACCTAACTTCAAAATTCAACAACCTTTCAGTCCACTTTCACTTTCTAAAAGGTTTGACTTTTGAAAAATTAGAAACTTTTGAAGAAAACTTGAAAATTCACAATACCTTTCACAAATTTTATGGAACTCAGATTTTTGCATACAACAATACACAAACTTTTATCAATATTAAAAAGGAATTACAATTGTAAATGACAAATACCAAACTTTTAATTTAATAAAAAGGGATTACAAGTGTAATGCAAAAAACTGGAACAAGAAAGGAGTGAACAGGCTCACATCCTTTTATACTGCTAATAGACCATTCTAGAATATAAAATAATACAATGCATAAACCCTAATTGGGAAAATCTCTAAAAAGCCCTTGAAGGTTTGACGAATTCTTGGTCAAAAGGTCTCTCATGTGACTTGACAGGCTGGAGAATGCATCTTGGACGTTGGATAATCCTTGGGGACAAAGGAATAGCATCAAAATCGTTTATCTTGTCGGATTGGGGCTTTGTGCGAAAGTGACAAGAGCAGGGGAGGTTTGGGGAGGGGACCAGAGGACACGTGGCGACTATTGGTGAGGTGGGTTTGGGTGAGAAGATTGTGAATTAGTGATCTGGAGGTTTTGGGTTAATACCCCTTTGGGTTAAGGTTAATTGAAACTGAGGATTTTTAGAGTTCTAGGTGATTAAGGTGGGATTAGATTTGATTTTGGGGTTAAACACGTTTAAAAATGTGTTATGGGGGGAAAAGGGTAAGTGGGATTTGACTGACCTTTGACCAAGATTAATAAATTAATCTGGTAATAAAAGGGTGGGTGGACGGGTAGGGTCACGGGCAAGATACGGGTTGGTGGGTAAATGGGTGGTAGGGTTGACGTGTCAGTGTTTGGTTGGGTGTGGGAGTATGGTGGTTTGACAAATATGGTCCCCAAGGTTTCAACAATCTTTCAAATTGTAATAAATAGCTGTCAGCGCCCATTTTGTGCCTTGTCAAAAGTGGCACAAAGTCTTCCAAAAACTTTTACAAGGGGTATTTAATGTATAATCTTCAAACTTGATGGACTGATCTTGTAATATCTTCAAATATTAAGGTCCATACTTGTACAATTGATAAATGGAGGGTCAATTGTGACAAGTTCTTCAAAGATGAGGGACCATTCTTGCCAATCTTCAATTCTTCAAGGGTCTTTTTGCAAAATCCAAACTTGGGCCCGGTTCATTATGCGACTTCGTTTCCCGTGTTCATTTTTGATTGATTCTTGTGTTCTTTTGCCAATTCCTCAATATCCGTACCTAAAAATACACAAGTAACAAACACGAGCATATATTTGGTCTATTTTATGATATTTTATGCATTTTAAGGCCGTTTTGGACGATGAGACCATGTATAAAAGCAGTCTCATCAGTATACCAAAGAATGGAAGCTCTTGTTGGTGAGCATATTCCAAATCGTGATCAACAGAATCCTCTTCATCATCATTAGGCACAAGTAAGGGTGAAGATTCAGGTGTAGTTTGAGAATTACTTGGTGGAGGTGCATCCGGTTCAATGTTAACTGAAGATGCATTTGATGAAGCTTCAATAGCTTGAGCAACAACTTCAGGGATTGGAGCTATCACTACAGGTGCTGGAACTTCATCACTTGGGGGATCAAAGAATTCATCAAACAACGGTTGAAATAGTTTATCCCACTCGGGCCTTGTAGGTGGTATAAATGATGTAGAAGTAGGATTATTGGGAACTAATCCGGAACTAATAGCACCGGTTCCCATCTCGTGAAGCGCGGGTTCAGAGCTGCGTTGCTCAGAAGCCATTGCTGTCAGCTCATCAAAATCTGCGTCCATAGTTTCTACTATTTTACCAAGACGACGGTTGTAAATTCGGTATGCTTTCTTTGAGGGTGAGTAACCAATGAAAATACCTATATCGGCTTTCGGTTGAAGTTTGCCCAAATTCTCACTATTAATGTTTGGATAACAAAGAGCACCAAACACATGAAAGAATGAAACATCGGGATTACGATCATGTAGAAGCTCGTAAGGTGTTTTTCCATGGTGTTTCCGAATGATAGAGCGGTTTTGGGTGTAACATGCAGTAGATACAGCTTCTGTCCATAAGAATAATGGAGCGTTCGCATAAATCAGCATCGTCCTAGCAGCTTCCATAAGCGTACGATTCCGTCTTTCAACGACACCGTTTTGTTGTGGAGTACGTGCAGCGGATGTTTCATGTGAGATACCAACTTCTTCATAGTAATCACGAAGAGTCTGGTTGACGAACTCTGTTCCATTATCAGTACGAATACGGCGGACAGTAGTATTTAAACGTACCTGAATGAATTTCAGGAAAGTGATGATAGCCTTCGGTGCTTCATCCTTTGTACGTAGAAATCTAACCCATGTAAACCTGGAGAAATCATCCACAATAACAAGAATGAATTTCTTACCACTCACACTTTCGGTTCGCATTGGTCCACAAAGATCCATATGCAAAAGATGAAGTTTTTCTTGATTGGTGTCTTCAGCTTTGGGCTTGTATGATTTCTTGGTGCTTTTCCCCCTTGAACACGCGGAACATAAATGGTCCTTGTGAAACTTGAGCTTTGGAAGACCACGAACTAATTCGTTTTTAGCCAAATGATTAATAGCATCAAATTTGAGATGAGATAATCTACGATGCCATAACCATGACTTGGTCTTAGATGCTTTGGAGAGAAGACATACTGGAGAGGCGGCCATCATGTCTTGTAGGGACAAAGTATAAAGATTTGCACCACGAGACCCCTTCAACAAGTCTTTTCCTTCCAAGTTGTGGATGAAACAAGTGTGTTGTCAAAAAGCAACCTCTAGGTTGGAATCACAGAACTGTCCTACTGAAAATAAATTATGACCAAGACCTTCTACATAGTATACCCTTGAAATCGTAACATTTCCAATCTGATATTCACCATACCCCATTATCTGTGCAATATGATCATTACCGAATTTAACCGTTCCAAGAAACTTGCTGACGAAATTTCTGAGCATCGAGCGATCTCCGGTCATATGCTTTGAGCAACCGGAGTCCAAATACCAGAGGATGATTTGGACCACCTGAAAATATCACCAGACAAGGACAATGTATAGGTTTCGGAATCTGAATGTTCCTTGTTATTAGCAGGTACAGATTTAATGATCTTAGATTTGCTAACATTAGGTTTCTTATATTTCCTAGCCTTCTTCCTAATTGGTGGTGCAGATTCAAGTTGGCTTAAATCCTGAGGTATTTCTTCACTGATAGGCACTATAGTGGGGGCTAACCTAATTAAAGGGCGCGGTTTCCATACTTTAGTGCTAGTGTGCCTAATTAAAGAACGCTGAGACCTAACCTCAATGGATGCATTCCTAGTTAAAGGGCACATTTTTCCATCTAATGTAAAGGTCCTACCAGTGGGACGCCATTGCCATCCAACTTGGGTACGAGTTCTCCCAGTTGGCTTCCATTCAAGATCATTCCTAATGGCATTCATTTCATTCACATGATTAATAAGACACAAATCATGACGTTGAGAAAACATGCATTCATTACAATTCCAACATTTCAAATTAGAATTCACAAATGGTTTAGGCTTCTGCACAGGCGCAGAGCTTTTAGTCTTAGCAACATGATTCTTTTTATTTAAATCTGAAATAACATTCCTAGGGTGAGCTTCTACTTTCTTCTTGATGGTACTACTAGTGGAGGGCTTGATCTTATCTTTCTTGAGTGGCGATCCTTTAGCCTTAGTAGACTCTTTTACTCCTGTAGAAGGCAAAGTGGGAACATTAGCAACAGATTTTAAAGGTGCCTTAGTTGATGGTGCCAATGACGGTTTTGCTCCTGGGGTTTTATTGAATGGAGTTACAGCAATGGGTCGATTAGTATGTAGTGCAGAACCCGGTTTTCCTATGTATTGCAAATATGCTAAGCAATATTGAACTCGCTGAATATATGCATGAGCTGAATAATAGTGACTGCTTGAGGGATCTAACGCATACAAATCATCTAAAATATCCCTAACAAGATCCACGTGCTTAATTGCATTCCTCATATAAACATCATAAGTATCCGGATTTTGCTTATGGAGCGGGTTCTTATAGAGCACCACTGAATTGGTTGATGGAGCACTAGAGGACGGTGCAGAGTTTGTAGCTAAGTTATTAACAACTTCTTGTCGGGTGAAAAGAAGTGTCTCCTTTAACACGGCCAAGACCATGTTTTTGTCAATGAGCTGGATATTTAAGTCAGAGATTTCCTCACACTTTTGGTTCAGTTGTTCAACATAAGATTGTTGTTGTGCTGCATTAAAATCTAAGCGTTCTTCTATTGAACCATAAAGAGTGGATAGTCCCTGTCTTGCACGATCCATCTTTCCTAGAAAAGACAAAAGTCTAATTTCTAAGCACTAGTTTTTAGACTCTGCAGCCTCTAGTTCCAATTTTAATGTTTCGTTCGGTGACACATCTCTCTTTAATCTCATAATCTCTTCCTCTAATGCCTTAACTATCTCAATCATCTTGTCACTCGTCTCAACACTGTTTTCACAACCATTTGTTACTAAAAGATCCTCATTTTGAGTTTGTTGTTTTAATTCTAAAGATATACAATGTTGTTCAAGTTGATTAAAACGTTTTGCAAGTAAATTGTAAGAATCTTGAAGCTTTAAAAATTCAGCGTTAGACTCGTGACAAGAGTGATTATCTACGTCATTTACAGTATCAGCAACATTTACAGAGAGATCACACACATCATCACATATATTCACAGCATCACCTTTAATCATAGCGGATGTAAGCTCATTCGAATAATTAACATTCACAGTAGTAAGCACATCACACGATATTACTTGGGACAAGAATCGGTCATATTCGGATAAAATCTTTTCCTTTTCAATTAATTGTAGTTCGTAAGCGGTGTCCATTTCATAAAACACTTTTTGAACTTCTTTAATTTCAAAATCGAGATTTTACGAAAGAGATGCAAAACTTCCTTTTAGATTTTCGACAAAAGGGTTGATCTCATTCTTAAACACCTCGTTCATGTGTTCGAAAGCCCATTCTCTGGCGTTTAGACCATTTGAAGTCGTACATTCCCGGATGACCTTGTCAAAACTAGCAAAGTATTGATTAATCTCTTGCAAGTTTATCCATACAGTGCTAATTGGTGGAAGATCCTTTGGAATTTCCTTAGGTCCTTCCATTTTGACAAGTGTAGGAAGTGTACTAGGGTTTTCTTCATTTAACATGTAGATTGGTGTGGTGATGAGATCTTTATCAATATGGAAGCGAATTCTAAAGTCTGTTTTTGCAAGCTCCTGATTCATTTTAAAATAATCACACTGGGGATATTTTGCAAAGTTGTATGACCGACTCTCATCAACTAGATCCTTATTTGTGCGATCCTAAAAAATAACAATCGGATCTAAGACCAATCCTAATTTGGTTGCATCATAAAGTCTTGGGTTATGGATAAAATCTTTTCTTGCATACCGTGGGTTAGGGGGAAGGTCTTTTTGACGCGATAAATTAAATTCTCTAAACGATGAGTCAAATAAGTGCACTAGTTGAGAGGCAGCGTATTGTCTTAAAAGCAAATAATCTAAACTCCTAATTCTATTAGCCGCGTTAATTTCCATTTCATTCTTTTTAGACTCGAGTAATGATAGTTGTAAAATCACACTTGTTTAGGAAAACAAGGCAATTAGGGTAAGTATTAACGAGTAGTTTAGGAAAACCACAAGTTGACCCAAAAATAAAGTGAGTTCGTTCTCGAGGAGGCTAGTGCATTGTGTAATGAATTGATTAATGTTTGTGATTATATTGAGAAAAAGAAAAGAGAAATGGGGTGAGAAGAGAATGACGGTTACGAAGACGGATCGAGCTAAGACGAAAAGGCGTTCACGTAAAACCGTAAAAAACTACAAAATTAAAAATTTTAAACCTAAAAATTAATTAAAAGCTAAAAGTAAGTCTAAAATAATATAAATAAGAATAAAAAT
Source organism: Glebionis coronaria (assembly GCA_025667525.1). Lineage (NCBI taxonomy): Eukaryota > Viridiplantae > Streptophyta > Magnoliopsida > Asterales > Asteraceae > Glebionis > Glebionis coronaria. The sequence goes on from CM046878.1 coordinate 318,574,578, forward strand.
CCAATAAGAATATTTTAAAACCTTTTATTAATTAAATATTCAATTTTAAATGCTAATTAAAGCCCTAAAATTAAATATAATTAATTAGAATGTCCAAAATATTATTTTATTGAACAAATAACTTACTTATATTATCTAAAGACTAAAAAGTATTTTTCCTAAATTTTAAAAACTATTTTTCTATTTTTAAATCACTAAAAACTATTTTAAAACTAAAATAATTATAAAAATATAATAAAATAATGCCAAAAATAAGTTGACACTTTTAAAAATCCTAAATTACTCTAATGAACAGTAGAAAAATGAAAAAGTTTGAAAAATATAAAAATTTTCACTAGAAGACAAAAATAGTTTGAATTAAAACCCTAATTAAACTAAATTAATTATAAAAAATAAATAAAAAGTGAACAGTAAAATATTTTTGGACTAAAAATCTTAAAATGTTTTTCTGAATCCAAGAAAATTCTTAAAACTGAAAAATGATAATTTTTTACACTAAATGTCAAAAACAGATTAATAAAAAGTATTTAAAATAGCAATTAAACCTAAAAAATAGCAAATGAATAGTAATAAAAATTTTACCGAAACAAAAAAATCAGAAATAAAATTAGAAAAATATTGAAACTGGTTTGAAACCCTAACTCTAAAATTAGTGCACTAAAGACAAAAAGTTAAGAAAACTGATAGTGACATGTTGGGACTTTTGTCCTCTTGCTTAGCAGTGGTAACAACAAAGCTAGCAGTGGGAAATTTGTTCCCACTGATAGTGTAATTTTTTGGTCAGATTAGTAATAAGCTTAGGAAAGCTTATTGTGGATGCTTATTTTGGACAATAAGGCACCCCTATACTCAGTTGAGTATAGGGAGTCAATATATGCAAGAAAAACACCAGGTCTAACACACAAAAATCACAAAAATAGCATAAGAAGTTACTGATTAAGCATGATGGTAGTCTGATGAATAGTGTACTGGTTCAATTGGCACACAAGTGAGATTCAATGCCCAATAACTTACACACAAGCTAAGCTAATGACATACAATCAATCACACTCCCTGCTTAAACCCTACTTCTAACAGATTACAAAATTTGAGGCACAAATTTCAACAAAAACAAGCAGAAAAGGACTTGACTGTTTTTATGTGTTATATTCCAATTTTTAACATGCAAGTTTGATTTAAACTTCACTAAACCTAAAACAAAAGTTACATACAACCTATTTATACCCTAATGAGTGATTAAGACAGATTTTTAAGCAAGATTTAAACCATCAATCCCCACTTAAACCATAATCCAAACACCCCTTTATCTACTGAACTTGAAGTTTTTCAAAGCAAATCAAATCAAAACCTAACCAAACTGATTTTAAAACTTCTAACATGCATCATACACCTAAAATAAGTAATATCCAACAGCTTAGCAAACACATAACCAATTTTCATGCAAAATCACACAAAACTGAAAACTTTGAAAACTGAAAAAGGTAACAAGGGATTTACCTTGTGGGACTGATAGGTGTGAAAACACCCATCCTTTTACCACTTATTTCTGGCTAAAACAAGACCAAAACACGTATTTAATATCATTTGTTTGGAATTATGCGTGGTTTTTGTGTTTATTGTGTTTTCAGAGTCAACCGGGGGAATATTGAAGAAAACATGGGATTGCACGGGTTTTATCAAGGGAAAGACTCAAGACGAAGTCTATTGTCCAAGAGATGCAAAAGATTTGAAGTCATTGTGCCTATTTGAAGATTTATCGAAGAATAGAGCCAAAGATGGAAGATTCATATATGTCGAAGAACTCGAGTCTACTAAACAAAAGACTATAAGACGAGTTGGAATTATTCACCGACACTTCTCAAATCTAAGTCAGAAACGTGTACTTAAAGAAGCGTGAAGACTAAAAGAAGAAAGAAGAAAAGAAGCCCGATACCAAAGCCCATACACAAGCCCATACACACGCCTATATAAAGGCCCTTACTTCAAAAAAATCACACTTAGCTTGTCTTAGTTTAGTTTTTTTTCATTTCTCTAGTTATTAGAGAGAGAAAGTTCCAAACTTTCTCTCACTAAACTTTCTCTTTGTTTTCATCTTTCAAATTCAAGGTTTCTTTAATCCTTGTATTTTGAATTTCATTAATCTAAATCAAGTTAAGCTTTCAAGTTCTTTAATCTTTTTCTACTTTTCTTGATTTGTCAAAATCCTTAATCCGATTGTAAATTCGATACGGTTTGGATTTGTGGATTTGTTCGTGATCAAAATTCAATCTTTCTTGTTTCTTTTCAAAGCTTTCACACGTATAGGTTATAAGCCTTCTATGCTTATTAGCTTATTGCTTGTTTTGGCTTATTTTATTTCGGATTCCATATAAGTTCTAATTTTATAAAAGTTCCTTTCATAAAGTTCAAGACTTTTCGTTTCTAAAAGTTGTTAAATTTTAGCTTTTTGAGTTATTTAAAGTCCCGGTTAAAGTAGCTTATTGTGTATGCTTATTGAAATTTTTGCTTTGCACCAATTTCGGAACTGCATTCAGTCCATCGCAATACAAGGGTTACATTTATTCCGACGGTTTCTGCTCAGTATCGCAATAACCCAAGTGGGGTTTTACTTTGCGATAGGTTGTTTCTTACCCCTTATTCCGATCTGGATTGCGATCGCTTATTGCGATCGCACATTCCGACGGGGTTTAAGGTTCCTGTTTAAGGCGAAACTCTGGCCATTTTTACTTTGCAACATTCCGATAGTAAGTCATTGCGACAGAATTGTTTACGTTATTCCGATCAGACTTTCTGATCTACATCATTCCGATAAGAACTGCATTGCGACAGCTTGGTCTTTGAACATTCCGATAGTACCAAACATGGACATCCCGATGGTAGTTGTGATCACATTCCGATGCTTTTAATTTTCTTACATTCCGATAGAAATAATTTTCGATATTCCGATAGAACAAGTTTTTAAGCATTAATTCAATTTAGTTTTCAAAGTATTCGTCTAATCTTTTCTTTACATTTTCAAACGTTTACTTGTAATTTGTCAATTTAAGCTTTAATTTACTCAACGTCATTTACACTTAATCGTTATTAGTTTAAAAATAGATAAACAAACCAACAACTTTTTATTAACCAAGAACAAATCATTCCACTTAGAGCCGAGATCAATTCAAGGGGATATCGAGAGAATATAATTGAACCTAGCAAAATGCGTGTATCAAATGGCGCCGCTGCCGGCTCTTCTCGTGAAGATCAAAAGTTTTTTGTGAGAACTTGGATTTTGGGATCCATTCCCCGTGAACGTTACTTTTTCATAAAAAATTTCAAAAACACTAAAAAATATAAAATTTTCAAAAATCCTAAAAAATTAAAAAACATAAAAAACCAAAAATATTTTTGCTTTGTTTTTCTCTTGTTAGTTCTTTTGCAGGTGTATGCGCACTCGATCCACGTCTTATCAAGAGCCCGAGCCTCTCGATCACTTAGACATGGCCGGTGTACAAAACAACAACAACATACCACCTCCAAACAACAATAATAACAACAACAACCCACCTTTCAACAACATGAATAATAACAACAACAATGAGCCTCTACCGAATAATCGCCCGATGATTGAACTGCTGCAAGCTCATGTAGATGGCAACACTGATCCAATTGTTATACTAGCGATTGTAGCCAACAATTTCGAGCTTAAATCAGGCTTTATCCAGATGGTCTCTGCTCAACCATTCTTGGGGCGTACCATTGATGATCCACATGACCACATCAAGAGATTCTTACAACTCACTAATACGGTCAAGTTCAATGGTGTTCCACAAGAGGTAATCCGGTTACAACTTTTTCCCTTTTCTTTAGAGGGACAAGCCCGGCATTGGCTTGCTAAGGAACCGCCACAGAGTATTCTCTCGTGGACGGATTTGGAGACCAAGTTTATCAATTACTTTTTCCCACCCTCTCGTACTACCGCTTTGCGGAATGAAATCATAAATTTTGAACAAAAGTACGATGAGTCGTTCAGTGAATCTTGGGATCGTTTTAAAGATCTTTAAAGAAAATGCCCACAACATGGTTTTACCAAAGTGCACCAAATTAACACTTTTTATAATGGTTTACGCATGAATGACCAAGATTCGCTAAACAGTGCCTCGGGGGGTAATCTTTTGGCTAAGACTTCCAATGCTGCTTGGGATATCATTGAGAATAAGTCTCGTGTGCAAACCAAGAGTGTTCGGACCAATGTTGCTAGTGCTAGTACTAGTGACAGCGATAAGCGACTTGACAAAATCACTACGCTTCTTGAATCGCTTGCCACCCAAACAGCCAGCAACACCAACAACATCAACGCTAGAAACGCTAAAGAAGCTCAAGTCAATGCTGTTAGCCAACCATGCGAGATATGCGGGGGTCCTCACTCTTACACCACGTGTACTGCCACCCAAGACTACCCTTCTGAGAACGTAAATGCAGCTTATGGCACCTATCCTCAACCTGCTTATCAAGCTCGAACTCAAGGTGACCGCAACCTGCTTAGCTACCGCTCCAACAACTATCTCTCACCAACTGGTTCTACTCCTAACAACCCAAACCAACAACAAAACCTCAATCGCCCTCCTCAACAACAACAACAACCTCATACACCTTACATACCACCTCATAAACAGCAACAACCACCTCAACGTAACAACCAAGTTTACCAACAACCTGCTTATCAACCACCCGCATACAATGCTCCTCCCAACCAACCCACCGCTCTACACCAAGAAGTGGAAACTTACATGAGGACGAACGATGTGATCGTGGGAAACCTTCAGCGTAAAGTGCTCAACCTGAAAGCAGACCTGGTCAAACAAGGGAACGATCTGAGAGCTGACATGAGAAACACGTTGGATAGTCAAACGAATGACTTGAAGAACATGATGGCTAGTTTCTTCCACGGTAATCAATCCTCTTCTTCGGGTACTCTTCCGAGTAACACCGTTGCGAATCCAAGAGGGGAGATGAAAGCAATCACTACTCGCAGTGGCAAAGGTACCAAGGAACCCGAGCTTCCTATACCTCCACCGGTGGTTGTGACTAAGGAGAACGAGTCACCTGCTCCTATTCCTCATCCTTCTCCTTCCCCAATTTCTCCACCTCTTACTTCTACCCCTCCTCCACCCAAGGATGTGAGTGATCCTATTCTTCCAAAGCATTCCTCTTCTTCCAATATACCTTATCCATCTAGGTTGAGGAAAGAGAAGCTCAAAAGCAAGGACGATATTCAGGTTTCGAACTTTCTTAAGATGTTCAAACAATTGAATTTCAACATCTCCTTCGCTGAGGCTCTCGCTCACATGCCTAAGTACGCGAAAATGTTTAAAGATCTTCTGAGTGACAAGGAAAAGCTTCATGATATTGCCAACACCCAACTTAATGAGAATTGCTCTACAGTGCTCTTAAGGAAATTGCCAACCAAGCTTGGTGATCCGGGTCGTTTCTTAATCCCTTGCAACTTCCCAGGAGTAGAGAATTGCATGGCCCTAGCTGATCTAGGTGCCAGTATTAATCTAATGCCTCTAAGCGTTTGGAAGCAATTATCTCTCCCTGAGCTAGTCCCCACCAAAATGACTTTGGAATTAGCTAACCGTACGGTTGCTTATCCAGTGTGGATAGCCGAAGACGTCTTTGTAGGAGTCGACAAATTCACTTTTCCTGCCGATTTCGTCGTCGTCGACTACGTGATGGACCCTCGTGTGCCATTAATTGTTGGTCGTCCATTCCTGAGGACCGGTCGTACTCTCATTGATGTTGAAGCCGGTGAACTTATCATGAGAGTGGGTGACGATAAAATCGTCTTCAACATGGGAAAGTTGTCTAAACAACCTTATTCATACGAGAGTGTTAATTGTATTGACGTTCTGGATGAGGCTTGTGAAGAACACTTTAATGATGCCTGTAAAAATATTCCTACCTCTCTTCCCAATGTTGAAATCGTTTCCTTTATTAATTCATCACTGTCTCTATTTGGAGAAAGTGATTTGTATTGGAACGATCTTGAAGCCACCATGGGAGATGTGAACTTCGCTAATGATGATTCTCCCACCGATGCGGATGAAGACATGCATTTCTTTGAAAACCTTCTCAACGAAGACAATCCTTCTCCTCCATCTCCCACGGTTATTGCTATCGATGCTCCGACTTTGAAAACGCCTCCCATCGAAAATCCTCCGAATTTAGACCTTAAGGAGTTGCCGCCTCATCTCGAGTACGTATTTCTTGAAGAAGAGAAGAAGTCGCCCGTCATTATCGCGAAGGACTTGAAGGAAGAAGAAAAATCTCGCCTCATCGCCGTGCTTAAAGATCATAAGAAGGCAATTGCTTGGAAAATTTCTGATATTCGTGGAATTGATCCTCACTTCTGCATACACAAAATTCTCATGGAGGACGACTTTAAGCCCACAATTCAAAGCCAACGAAGGGTGAATCCAAAAATCCATGAAGTCATCAAAACGGAGGTTATCAAACTTCTTGATGCGGGTATGATTTACCCTATTTCGGATTCACCATGGGTTAGTCCAGTCCATTGTGTGCCCAAGAAAGGCGGAATAACCGTTGTTCCCAATGAACACAACGAGTTGATTTCCACTCGTCTCGTTACTGGGTGGAGAGTTTGTATTGATTATCGCAAGCTCAATGATGCCACGAGAAAAGACCACTTTCCTCTTCCCTTCATGGATCAAATGCTCGAGCGTCTAGCTGGTAATGACTATTACTGCTTTTTAGACGGTTTCTCCGGGTATTTTCAGATTCCCGTCGATCCCAAGGACCAAGAAAAGACCATATTCACTTGTCCCTATGGAACATTTGCTTACAAACGCATGCCTTTTGGTTTATGTAATGCTCCTGGGACGTTCCAAAGGTGTATGATGGCTATCTTCCATGACATGGTGGAAGACACTATGGAAGTATTCATGGTTGATTTCTCGGTTTATGGCGATTCTTTCTCTGCTTGCCTTGCCAATTTGGAACGTATGCTGAAGCGGTGTGAAGACACTCGCCTTGTTCTTAATTGGGAAAAATGCCATTTCATGGTAAAAGAGGGCATCGTGCTAGGACACAAAATTTCCAAAGCCGGTCTTGAAGTAGACCGTGCTAAAGTCGATGTTATCGCTAAGTTGCCTCCACCTTCAACCGTGAAGGGTGTGAGAAGTTTCTTGGGTCATGCGGGCTTCTACCGTCGATTCATCAAAGATTTTTCTCAAATCGCTCACCCGATGACCCACCTCTTGGAAAAAGATACTCCTTTTATCTTTTCCAAAGAATGTCTTGAAGCCTTCAACTCGCTTAAGGATAAGCTAACTAAGGCACCCGTCTTGGTTACCCCCAATTGGGAGCTACCTTTCGAGTTGATGTGCGATGCTAGTGATTTTGCTATTGGAGCGGTTCTGGGACAAAGAGTGAACAAACACTTCCAACCAATCCATTACGCTAGCAAGACAATGACGGGAGCTCAATTGCATTATACGACAACCGAAAAAGAGCTTTTAGCTGTTGTCTATGCTTTTGAAAAGTTCCGCCCCTATCTTGTCCTTTCCACCACAATCGTTTACACCGATCATTCCGCGTTGAAGTACTTGTTGACTAAGCAAGATTCCAAACCAAGACTTCTCCGCTGGGTTTTGCTACTCCAAGAATTTAAAATCGAAATTCGCGATAAAAAAGGAGCTGAAAACCTAGCCGCGGATCATCTTAGTAGACTTGAGGATCCTTACCAGGGGGATCATCCGAACAAAGAAATCAATGATTCTTTTCCCTTGGAGACCTTAATGTCTATCAACTCGACTCCTGATGAAACCCCGTGGTTTGCGGACATTGCAAACTACTTGGCGGGTGGAATTCTCGTTGACGGGTTAACATCCCAGAAAAAGAAGAAGTTCTTTAACGACATTAAGACTTACTTTTCGGATGACCCGTATCTATTCAAACAATGTGCTGACTTGATTATTCGCCGATGTGTTGATGGACCGGCAGCTTTAGAAATCCTTGACGCTTGCCACAAAGGACCCACCGGTGGTCACTTTGGTCCCAACTACACAGCCAAAAAAGTGTTTGACTCGGGATTTTATTGGCCCACCATCTATCGTGATGCTCACGAGATGGTTAAACGCTATGATGCTTGCCAAAAACAAGGCAAGATCACTCATAAGGATGAGATGCCTCAAAATTTCATACAAGAATGTGAAATCTTTAATGTTTGGGGTATCGACTTTATGGGGCCATTCCCTTCATCTAAAGGAAACAAATACATCCTTGTAGCCGTTGACTACGTCTCCAAATGGGTTGAAGCCAAAGCTTTACCTACTAATGATGCAAGGGTGGTTTGTAACTTTTTGAAATCGTTGTTCGCTAGATTCGGCGTTCCTCGTGCTATTATCAGTGACCGCGGGACTCATTTTTGCAACAATCAATTTGCAAGAGTCATGGCAAAGTATGGTGTCAATCACCGTCTTTCCACCGCCTATCATCCCCAAACCAATGGGCAAGCCGAGATATCCAACCGTGGATTGAAGCGAATTTTGGAGCGTACTGTGGGAGAGCATCGTGTCGCGTGGGTCGATAAGTTAGATGATGCTCTGTGGGCTTTTCGTACTGCTTATAAGACCCCGATCGGTTGTACACCTTATCGTCTTGTGTACGGGAAAGCATGCCACCTTCCCATCGAGCTGGAACATAAGGCGCACTGGGCCTTGAAATGGGCTAACTTCGACATCAACAAAGCCGGTGATCATCGCAAGATTCAACTCAACGAGCTCAACGAACTGAGGAATGAAGCTTATGAGAACTCGCTGATCTACAAAGAGAAGACGAAGATCCTTCATGACGCAAAAATCAAGAACCGAGAGTTCCACATTGGTGATCAAGTCTTACTTTTTAACTCTCGGTTGAAGATCTTCTCTGGCAAGTTGAAGAGCCGCTGGTCTGGTCCATTCACCGTCGCCAAAGTCTTTCCATATGGGACCATTGAGCTTTCTCAGCCAAATGGGCCCAATTTCAAGGTGAATGGCCAGCGTCTGAAGCTGTACTTTGGTGAGGACATCTCTCAGAAGATGATTCCATCCCTCACCACGTTCCCCATGAACTAATTTTGGGTCGAGTCAGGCTCGTGACTCGGTTATCAAAAACAAGCGCTCCTCGGGAGGCAGCCCGAGTATCTATCCTTTTATGTTATAACCTCCTAAGTGTAGGGGGACCTGTATAGGTGTTTGTTTTTGTGTGGTGATGTGATTACAGGGATAAGTGCACTTTTGGAAACTTTGAAGAACCGTGCTCCCGTGTTATCCGAAATCCAGTTCTATCTCTCAACTATCGTGATTCAATTTTCTTCATACTCACATTTGAAATTGATCACTTTAGTCGTCTCTTCCTTAACTTGAGTTAACCAACGTGCACAATGTCATAAGTGTAGGGGAGATTTTTCCCACATGCTTAAACATTGAGGACAATGTTTAACTTAAGTGTAGGGGGGACTTCTATCGAAGTTTTAAGTGGACTTTTCCATGAAAATGCCTTCATTTAATCGGAAAATCATCTTTTTCAACATTTTTCGAATTTTTAATTAACTTTGGCCATTTAGTGTAATTTTTAAAAATTTTATCGTTGCTTTCATATGTATATATCCCACAATAAAGTCAAAAATATTAATAAAGTGGTGTAGCTAGTTTTAAAATCTTTGATATATTAGGCCCGTTGCGATTATTTTGACTCAATCCGAATAGACTTATCCAAGTTTATTCTAGCTAGTATCCTTAACCATGTAGACCTTAATTGGTTTATTAGGCTAAGCATCCACGAGTCTCATTAATTGAGATTTTAAATTGTGGAGGATGAGAAATGATAGAGTCAATTATAAGTCGGTATTCTTGCGCAAGCTCACTTGGAGTAATTATTTGCCTATTCTCCCATCACTTGCTAATAAATTATCTGCAATAAGTAAGGTCGTACGATTTGAAAAGTTACTTAGCTTCTAGCCCAAGATCGTTTAAAAGTTGCTCGGTAATGATAAGAGTTCATAGCCAAGGCATAACTTATGAAGCGGGGCGCGAAGATTGGCGAGTCCGAAAAGGCCCTAACAAGGCATGAGGATTCAATTTTATTGCTGAAGATCCAAAGTGATGTGAAAAGCATTATTCCCAAATCAATATGAAGGATCAAGACTCACGACGAAAAGCAATCAACTCCCATAAAGATCATGGAGAAGTCTATCCGAAAAGACCCTAACAAGGTATGAGGATAAATAGATCCAAGTCCGAAAAGGAGGCGGATCGTTGTATCTCAAAATCCCAAATAGAGATTGAAGAAATAATCATGAAGTCGTGGTCAACAAAGTTGGAGTACCCCTCAAAAGTCTCCAAGTGAAGAAACTCTATTAACGATGAGAAGACCATTATCTCAAGAACGTATCTCAAGATACGAAGTATGAAGTACATGCCAAATATCGGCCCGAGAAAGGTCTCAAATCGCGAACCAAGTTATGCCAAGATATGAACTTTTTGATATCCCGAGAAGCAGTTTTAAGAGATTTTGTCCTTTAGCTAACTATTGATCAAATCGTCCTACTTTGCTTTCGGCCTTAATAAACTATCGAAATAAGTCCAAAAATGCATCTTCATGATCATTCTAAGACAAAAATAAAATATAAGAGATACACCTAGGAATAAGGGAGTTTAAGCATATAATTAAGCCATGTGTGTACGTGTTTGATTTGCTAACTTATAATAACAATGATCTCGTTTTTAAGCTTAGTTTGGGGAACGTGAAACTTGAGGGTGATAAATCTTCGCAGCACCAAAGCCCTAATGTAAGTCCCTGATCTCTTTGCAAGTTATTTCCATGTAGCTATTTTCAAGTGAAAATGGTTTTCTATCCTTTTGTTTACTTTAAAGTTTTAATTTCTCTTTATACTTTAATTTTTATTTAGTAGAATTTTAATAAGGCCAAGGTTGATTTATTATGAGAAAAGTGTAAACTTGCTTTATCGCTAAGCATTGCATGAGGGCATGGCAATGGTTAAGTGAAGGGGATTTGATAGGTGTGAAAACACCCATCCTTTTACCACTTATTTCTGGATAAAACAAGACCAAAACACGTATTTAATATCATTTGTTTGGAATTATGCGTGGTTGTTGTGTTTATTGTGTTTTCAGAGTCAACCGGGGGAATATTGAAGAAAACATGGGATTGCACGGGTTTTATCAAGGGAAAGACTCAAGACGAAGTCTATTGTCCAAGAGATGCAAAAGATTTGAAGTCATTGTGCCTATTTGAAGATTTATCGAAGAATAGAGCCAAAGATGGAAGATTCATATATGTCGAAGAACTCGAGTCTACTAAACAAAAGACTATAAGACGAGTTGGAATTATTCACCGACACTTCTCAAATCTAAGTCAGAAACGTGTACTTAAAGAAGCGTGAAGACTAAAAGAAGAAAGAAGAAAAGAAGCCCGATACCAAAGCCCATACACAAGCCCATACACACGCCTATATAAAGGCCCTTACTTCACAAAAATCACACTTAGCTAGTCTTAGTTTAGTTTTTTTTTCATTTCTCTAGTTTTTAGAGAGAGAAAGTTCCAAACTTTCTCTCACTAAACTTTCTCTTTGTTTTCATCTTTCAAATTCAAGCTTTCTTTAATCCTTGTATTTTGAATTTCATTAATCTCAATCAAGTTAAGCTTTCAAGTTCTTTAATCTTTTTCTACTTTTCTTGATTTGACAAAATCCTTAATCCGATTGTAAATTCGATACGGTTTGGATTTGTGGATTTGTTCGTGATCAAAATTCAATCTTTCTTGTTTCTTTTCAAAGCTTTCACACGTATAGGTTATAAGCCTTCTATGCTTATTAGCTTATTGCTTGTTTTGGCTTATTTTATTTCGGATTCCATATAAGTTCTAGTTTTATAAAAGTTCCTTTCATAAAGTTCAAGACTTTTCGTTTCTAAAAGTTGTTAAATTTTAGCTTTTTGAGTTATTTAAAGTCCCGGTTAAAGTAGCTTATTGTGTATGCTTATTGAAATTTTTGCTTTGCACCAATTTCGGAACTGCATTCAGTCCATCGCAATACAAGGGTTACATTTATTCCGACGGTTTCTGCTCAGTATCGCAATAACCCAAGTGGGGTTTTACTTTGCGATAGGTTGTTTCTTACCCCTTATTCCGATCTGGATTGCGATCGCTTATTGCGATCGCACATTCCGACGGGGTTTAAGGTTCCTGTTTAAGGCGAAACTCTGGCCATTTTTACTTTGCAACATTCTGATAGTAAGTCATTGCGACAGAATTGTTTACGTTATTCCGATCAGACTTTCCGATCTACATCATTCCGATAAGAACTGCATTGCGACAGCTTGGTCTTTGAACATTCCGATAGTACCAAACATGGACATCCCGATGGTAGTTGTGATCACATTCTGATGCTTTTGATTTTCTTACATTCCGATAGAAATAATTTTCGATATTCCGATAGAACTAGTTTTTAAGCATTAATTCAATTTAGTTTTCAAAGTATTCGTCTAATCTTTTCTTTACATTTTCAAACGTTTACTTGTAATTTGTCAATTTAAGCTTTAATTTACTCAACGTCATTTACACTTAATCGTTATTAGTTTAAAAATAGATAAACAAACCAACAACTTTTTATTAACCAAGAACAAATCATTCCACTTAGAGCCGAGATCAATTCGAGAGGATATCGAGAGAATATAATTGAACCTAGCAAAATGCGTGTATCAGGGACCCACATCCAGGTCCTACAATGGTTGCTTTGCCATCTCCAAACAGACTCGGGTCTGTGCAGATCCTTGGAAGAAATGTCAAAGGCCCAAAGGATTCCTGCTAAGAACAATGCACAAACAAAATATCCAATTCCTGATTTTTTTTCTTCTTTTTAAATCCTTTTCAAATAAATTTCTCAAATGTTTTTCTTTTCAAAACACTTACACCAATCAACTTACAAACCCTGAAAACAAAACTTTGAAACAAGATTTCACAAAAAATCATCCTTTTTCAGAAACCTTTTTCTGAAAAAATTCAAACATAAAATGTTTGAAAAAATATTAATGGAACTCAGATTCTACTCAAACATATACCAACTTCTAAAAAATCATAAAAGGAATTACATTAAACAAACACCAACTTTATATTAATTAAAAAGGGATTACAATTTTTTTTGAGTAAAAATTTGGAACAAAGGGCAAGTTACAAACCAACTGCTCCTTTTATAAGCTTAAACAGAAGGTTCTAGTGCTATGAATAAAATAATAATAAGCTAAAACCCTAATCTTGAAAAATCCGAAAATGCCCTTGGTTGTTTGACTGAAAATTGGTCAAAAAGGCTTCATGTGATGTTGCCAGCTGTTGAGAGTTGATCTTGGACGTTTGTTTGAGCTTAGGGACCAAGGAATACCATCTAGCCGTTTATCTTGTCTGGTATTGGGTTTGGGGAAAGTGACGGGTGCAGGGGACCCCTGGGGATGTCACATGGGTTGGTTGGGGTCATGGTTTTTGTGTGGGATGGGATGACAAAAACCCTAATCAGTGATCTGGAGATTGGTAACAAAAACCCCTTTGTTTTTAATCCAATTGTGCCTGGGAAAAATAGGGTTTATGTGGGTGATTAAACTTGGTTTAATCTATTTTGGGGAAAATGTATTTAAAAAACGTGTTAAGGAGGGAAATTAGGGGGTTTGACTGGTTGACCAGGTTTAATAAATAAACCTGGTGTGAGTGGAAGGTTGACGTGGAGAGGGGAGTGAGGTGGTGGCTTGTGAGTGGATGGTGGGGGTGACGTGGAGTGGTGATTGGCTGGGGTGGGTTTGATGGTCTGGGCAAAAACAGTCCCTCAATTCCTTTGTTTTGTTCACTTGCATTCAAACAGCTCCAAACTTCTTTTCCTTTGTTAAATACTTTGCCAACTTGTCACTTTTGGCACAATTAAGTTTTCAAACTTAAAACAAGGGCCATTAATGCATATTTTTGGATTCTTCAAGGGCATAATTTGTATAATCTTCAAACATGGAGGACCTTTCTTGCCAAATGATGAAATCTTCAAGGTCTTATCTTGCCAAATCTTCAAAAATGAGGGACCAATGTTGAAAATTCTTCAATCTTCAAGGTATTTTTGGAAATTCTTGATTCGGGTCCGGTTCATTGTGCGGCTTCGTTTCCCGTGTTTGTTTTTGATTGATTCTTGTGATCTTTTTGTCTTTTCCTCAATATCCGTACCTAAAATACACAAGCAACAAACACGAGCATATATTTGGTAGTTTTAATGATATTAAATGCATTTTAAGCCCGATTTGGACGATGAGACTATGTATAAAAGCAGTCTCATCACTCCTCCATACTAAACCATTGTCGTGCCCTCACGCAATGCTAGAATAAAGTATCATAGCATCTCCAAAATTCATTTTTATTCACTTTATTGGAATGATAAACTAGCTACACTACTACTATTGCTACTACTTGCGTTTTAGACATAATGTATGATTTTCATCGCAAAATGGGACGTTTAGGTTCATACAATAAGAACACGTGAATGCTTCGTTAGAAATAATTTCATCGTCCTTGATTTTCACCCTAATTCCATGCCAAGCGTGTAACGAGATCATTGTCATTATAAGTTAGTAATGCTAACACTACTCATATGCCCTAATCAGGTACTTATCCTCCGATTATTCCTAAGTTGTGTCTCTTATATTTTATTTTGTCTTGAATGTTTCACGAGGATACATTGTTTGACTTATGCGATAATAGAGATTTAGGTCTAAAAATAGAGTCCTAACGGTGTAACTAAGACCATCAAATCAATAACCCCTCCTAATAGACAACGATGTCAAAAAATTAAGTTGACAAGAAGAATCGATAAACACGGTTTTATAACGGTTTTGAACATGAGACTTATTACCAAGACTTTTATACGCCCCCTAACGGAAGGGCCTTATTATCTTTGGTTTACCTCCATCTTTTATTCAACTTCGCCATGAAGCTTTTATTATGACTTCGGTCTTGCCTTGCCTTTTATTATCCGCCTCATCGGTGGTTTTATTAGCCAAAGACGTATATCCTCACGCTAAGGCGAATTTTGGATCTTTAAAGCTTCGAAGATTAAGGCTTGATTCACTTTCAATTTTGCATAGATTTTTCGGCCTTGTGGGGCTTCAAATTGTTTGCTAGATTTAGGTGAGCACTTGAAATCTTATTACTGGGTGAAGCTTTTGATTATTCGGGTGCCAATACTTCAAAACCGTGACGCTGGCGATACCTTAATGTCTTCCCAATTTAATTACACGGAAGCTACTGGAAAAGACTAGAAACCCAACAATCCTAACTAAACCGCTAAGTCAATATTTATTAAGCAAAAAATATTTACATGCGAAGGGAGAATAAGCAAACAACGAGAACACATGAGTTTTTGAATGAATACGAGTACTCTACGTTTAGCATAGTAACTTATAATTAACTCTATCATTTCTCGTCCTCATTTAAGAGACTTAGCCTAATGTGAAGTTAAGGAATCAAAGCTAAGTGCTCAACACGCACGGTCGAGTCAAAAATTACTCTTATTCTCGCCATCGGAAAATATACGTTCGTGTCTTCAAACACTTATAAAACATGAGAAAAAATTTAAAATTTGGCCATTTTTAGCCTTATTTTGCAACAAAATGATAAACAAAAAGATAAACTTTGGAAAGCGTGAAGGTTTAGCAAGGCAAGTATCTATTCACCCCCCCCCCCCCCATACTAAAGTTAAACATTGTCCTCAATGTTTCGAGTCTAGGGGTGCAAACACCCCCATACTAGAGACGTAGTCGAATGCCTAATCTAGCATGGAAAGGGTGTAACCAATAAATTAATAGCCGTTTATGAAGTGTGTTATAAACCTAAGGTTAGAACATCAAAGGATATATCATTTGGATATTGAGAAAGTCTTCAAAGCTAACGATCTAGTGCTCCCATAAAATGAACACGAGAGGCTCCAATCGTGAAGATCATGATCTAAAAACCACAATGCACAAACAACCACGGAACAAAGTTTGGAAGGGCACAAATCCCCTCACATTAAACTAATTAGAAAGCAATAATATGTACATGGATAAGCATGGGTCTCCCCCACGAGGCACCTTGTTTTTGATAACCGAGTCAAAAGCTCGACTCGAATCCCCATAAATGTGATCATTTAGGAATTATCTTGGTATGGTCAATTTTTAGTGGGGCGTACATGATAAACAAGGCCCAAAAAGAACCGGTATTAAGGACTAAGTCCTTTGATGGTGCAAAATACTGGGATCGAAGATGGCGTTCTCGTTTTCATTGGAAAAACAAATCAACGCCACTTCATCATGTGTCAACAGAAACCCAAAGGGTTTCAAGAAAATAGGTGAGAAGAAATAGAAGGGTGGGACAACGGGTAAGTCATAAAAACATTGAGCTACTCGAGGTAGACTCGTACCAATTAAATGAAAAGATTTTCCATTTATTGCATCGGTGGAAGACCGAGATTTCCCTTTATAAGCAATTCTGGGATCAAATATCTCGTCCTCGGTGGAGAAAGGGGAGGGAACATAAGGGATTTCCCCCACACTAAGTCCACACAAAGCATCGTCAAAAGGAGAAGACGAGCTTGTAGTATTCAATACACGTGGTGATGACGGAGTTAGAGTTGTAGAAAAATCTTTTAAATCCAATTCAAAATCTTTTCCTCGGATTATCGAGGGCTCGAGCCCCCCGTCGTTCCCAATCTCCCGTCGATATTATGCAAGCAAGGAATCCTATTAGAGTGATGCAAGTCAGCCTATAAGATGAAACCGAACTTTTTCATCTTTTAAACTTTCCTTGTGAAAACCCGACTTAATTATGTCAAAAATATTTGGTGTTTCTAAAGCAATGTTATTCACACTAAAAATTCTCACATTTGAAAACCGTTTTGGTAAAGGTGGTGGCAAGTTCTCAAAACGTTTGTCAACAAATAAAACTCCCCCATCGGGATCAACACATTCATCATCCGAAGAATCATTCACAATTGGAATCGTAGGCTTAACACTCTTAACCTCCACCGGCGGAGGGGACGGAACTTCATTTTTATCATCAACTTCTAAAACTCTTTTTGGAATCCTTTTGCAAATGTTTTTTATGGGATTGACATTGTACAAAGACGTGATAGAATACACATGAGAAAGTGTGGAGTTTTGAGTTGCATTAATGACGAGTTCTTCCTCATTGAAACGAAGATTGATTTTCCTAGCATGCACATCAATAAGTGCTCTCAAGGTATCCAAAAATGATCGACCTAAAATTAGAGGAACTTTAGGATCGATGGGAATGTCAACAACAATAAAGTCTACGGGATAGTAGAACTTTCCAACTTTCACGAAGACGTCCTCGGCTACTCCACAAGCTAGAATCATAGAATGATCGGCCATCTCGATTGACATTCTTGAAGGAGTGAGATTGGGAAGATTGAGCGATTTAAAAATCTCAAGAGATATCAAATTAATACTAGCACCAAGATCGGCCAAGGCGTAGCATTCTTCCATGTCTTGTATAGCACATGGGATCAAAAACTTGTCGGGATCACTGACTTTTTGAGGTATGCGGCTAAGAAAAACCGATGAACAACTAGACGATTTTTGCAATTTTTCTTTGTTATTCAACATACTTTTGAAGTTCGCGGCAAATCGAGGCATCATGACCAAGGCGTCGGCAAAACATATATTAAAATGCAAGTCACGAAACATTTTCATAAAAAGTTCAAATTGATAATTATTTCGTTCTTGTGCCTTTTCCTTGTCTCGTCTTGAAGGGTAGGGTAAGGGTGGTGTGGGTTGGGGCATAGGCATAGGCATCGGCCTTGGAATCTCAGGTTCCATGATTGGTATTGGTTCAACCGTAGGTGTGGTTTGAGCGGTAATTCGTGGGCTTGAGATTTTCTCCTTTTCTACCACCACCTCGGGTTATTTCTCTTTTTCCTTCTCCATAGAAGTACTTGGACGAGAAATAGGTTCTTTGAAAGTTTTACCACTACGAGTAGTAATAACCTTCAATTCTCCTTTCGGGTTTACGATGGTATCACTAGGAAGACCACCCGAAGAAGAAGGTTTACACATGATAGCTTCAAACATTTTTCCCATTCGGTCTTCAAACTTAGATTGCCTAGCATCCGCTTTTAACAACTCTTGCTTAATCTCATGTTGACCTTGCTCCATTTTTTGTTGATTTTGTTGGAGTCGTTGAACATTTCCTTCCATTTTATTAGCACGAGTCTTAAGTTCATTAGCAAGTTCATTTTTAAGCTCGTTTTTCAACTCGGATCTTAAGCTAACCATTTCACATTGCATATTGTCAAACTTAGCATCGTTTGCCTATTGTTGGAAATACGTTTTACGTATTTATGAAGGATCGGTCGCTCCAACGATAATCATGTAATGAGCTCGTGATCCACTTAGTAAATGTATAGTCCATATAGCCCACATGTAGGGTGGGCTATATATATCCCCTCCTAGCATGTTAGGAGGGGTTGATCATTTTCACATTTCATTATTAATCTTTACTTTCTCTCTCTACTTTTCTCCCTTCTCTCCTTTCTCTCTCTACTCCATCATCTCCCTTCTTCATCTTTCTTTATACTTTCAACCAATCTAATCTATCAAATCCATCTAATCAATCATGTAGGATAGGCCAATGATCTCGTAGACCTACAATTGGTATCAGAGCCAAGGTTTGATTGGTTTATTTTTGTTTTTTCTTTTGTTTGATTTTGATGGGTTTTGATTTAATCAAGCTTTTATCTTAAAAAGTTTGTATTTTTATGCTTTAAATCATGTCAAATCTTTAGATTTACTTATTTTTTAGATAAAAATCACAAATTTTTTTACAAAAATCAAAAACTTTTATTATCAAATCTTAAAAAGTTTGTGTTTTTATAAAAAGTTTGTGTTTTTATAAAAAGTTTGTGTTTTTCTTTTTTTAATTTTGCCACTTTGATTTTTTTATTATTGATTTTCGTTTATCAGTTTCAGTTTTATCCTATCTGGGTTTTTCTGTTATCAGTTTTTTTTATATAACCTTTTTTTATTTTTTATATAATCAGTTTTTATATAATTTTCTGTCCATCGAATATGTTTGTCTTTTTTGGTCACATCTGTCAAGTATCTTGGTTATCCTCTTTCTGTCCAATCTGTCCCAACAACACTGTTCTTCATTCTTAAAGTTCCGGACGAACCAAAAGTTCCGGGTGAACAAAAGTTCCGGGTGAACAAATGTTCCGGGTGAAGAAAAGTTCCGGGTGAACGAAAAGTTCCGGATGAATGAAAAGTTCCGGATGAACGAAAAGTTCCGGATGAACGAAACTTCCGAATGACCGAAACTTTCGAATGAATGAAATCTTCCGAATGAAGAAATCTTCCGAATGAACCATTTCAAACATAACGGGACCAGACTCGACTACTCTTCTTTTCGAACACACAAACACACAGCCTCTCACAAACAACTCTCACTCACTTAACAAAAACACTCTTCTCTCGTCTCGTTTCGAACAACACACTCAGACCCCCTCACAGTCGCGACCAACATCTCTCGTCTAAACAAACCGACTCTAACCCAAACCCAAAATCCAACCATTTTTTTTACCCACCCTCGACCATTTTTGACAGACTCAACTAAACCCACCCAATACACTCACACTCGAACCAAGTCCAGTCTCTTCACACTAACGACTGGACTCTCAACAGCCTCGAACATCTCTCAAGACTCGACTCCATATCACAAACACCCTCGACCTAAACCTCGACAACAACAAATCCACACACCCATTTAACAAAACCCCCTCGAACATCACTCGACCAACTACACCCTAACACTCTTCTCATTCACACCAAAACAACTCCCTCACCCTCGACTCCAGACGCAACCCTCACACCCTCTTTCTCGACAAACGAACCTCTCTTTCTCAACAAACGAACCTGATCTTTCTCAAATCTCGCGACAAACGAACCTCTCTTTCTCACCCTCGACTCCCTCACCGAAACCCTCAACAAAGACTCTACCTAAAACAACCTGATCTCAGAATCATTTCGTTTTGCATGCATAGATCATTTAAGATCTAACACGAAAATGAGTTTTTCATCATCGATCAATCAATCAAAGAAAAACATCACTTGACAAGAATGACTCGACAGATGAGAGAGACTATGATTAGACGATAAACAAAACCTTACCCGAGACCCTTATACAAGATCTTGACGTAAAAACTAGTTCTTTGTGACTATTAATTGGTTATAAGCAGCTCGATTCAAGGGTATGTGGTGTGTTTGATTCGTTGTGGATTAGGTCGATCAATATAGATGAGATGAGATTAGATATTTGAGATTGAAGAGGTGGTTTTTGGGACTGCGTTTGTGAGGAGAGAGAGAGATAAGGTAGAGACGGAGGTTACAATGTGAGAAGGAAGATAAGAGTTAGTGTTCTTTAAGGGTCAATTTTTTGTTTTAATTCTATCCCAAGTGGGATACACGTGTTGTAACACCCCATTTTGATAAATGGAATGTCACGCGTAATTATGGCGTGTCATCAAAGCATGCAAGGTAATATGTAGTAAAACATACATGACCATAGGGAAAACCGGAATCAAACATCGGTTCCCAAACACAAGCCCAAAACATAACAAAGTAAATGAACTGAATGAAAGACTAAACAAGCATAAATATATGAAGGAAACAGGAGAAGAAGTCTATGGCAGCTTCCATCCTATGCATGTCCTCCAAATGCTCGAGTCTTGGGTACCTGCCGTTTTGGGACATGGAAAGGAAAGTAACGGCTGAGCAAAACGCTCAGTGCACGGATATACAATATAGCATGAAATAGGATAAGCGTGTAACATATAACAGCGGAAGACTAAGTTCTGAGTAGACTGGTTAAGTACTGAGAAAACTGGTTTTATAGTTTGAAAAGCCTTATGTTTATCTTATGAAAACTGTTTAACATATATATACCATAGCCCATATAGGTCATGAAAAGGTCACGTGCATGAATACTTGGAGGGGTGACCTCATCATGCTAATTAGAGGGGATGCCTCTAATTAATATACTGGTTTGGGTAGGAGGGATCAACTCCTTGTGAAGGGTGCAAGGCACACACCACATTCACCATGATAAACTGAATAAAACATGTAACTAGGATGCACCCATACGCCCCACATGATATAATAATATGGCCAAAACTGAAAGGGACGCCACGAGCAATCACTCCGCCGTGGGGAAGTCATAACATCGGTGCCTCCAGTGCTATGGTTATGGTACCTCCATAACTAGGTGAAACTGGTCATGCTTGTATATGGCTATAGATTATGCTAATTAAACATAAGCAGTTCAAAACAATAAAACAAATACTGGGGAAAACAGTTGGCTGCATACGGGGAAATCCTAAATAAGGAAAGAATGTCCATACTGAAAGGACGGGAATCCGTACCTCAAGTCCAGTGAATGAACGGAAGAAAGACTCCTACTTCTGGATCACTAACGCTACATGAATACACACGTGTATAAGTATCGATTCACTGATTACGTACTGGGTTTTATGTCTCATTTTAGCTGATTTGGTATGTTTTAGGTCATGGTTCACTGTTTAAAGCCTTAAACTGTGTTTATCTTGTATTCTGATTTATCTGATTAAGTATTACTGGTGTTTCATGTATTAATATACTTACTGTATAATAATAAGTAACTTTCCAAAAATAGTAGGTTTCCAAAAATAGAAAGTTTCCAAAAATAGAAAGTTTCCAAAAATAGAAAGTTTCCAAAAATAGAAAGTTACCAAAAATAGAAAGTTTCCAAAAATAGAAAGTTTCCAAAAATAGAAAGTTTCCAAAAATAGAAAGTTTCCTAAAATAGAATTTACTGCTTAAAATAGATTAGTTTCTAAAAATAGATCAGCTGCCTTAATTAAATAAGTTTCCATATATAGAAGGTTTCCATAATTAGATTAGCTGCCTGAAATAGATAGATTTCCATATATAGAAGGTTTCCATAATTAGATTAGTTGCCTTATTTAATTAAGTTTCTATAAATAGAAGTTTCCATAATTAGAATTAAGCTGGTTACATAAGCTAACATATAAGTCTAAGTGTTATAAGCTTATTTCTTAAGTCATATGATATAGTGTATAGTTTAATTATTATTTCATGTATTTTAATTAAACTATAGGTTAAGCATTTTAATTAAAGTATAACATGTTTTAATTAAAATGAAATGAAATACTTAGGTTAAAAAGTGTATTATTATTACTAATAATATAACCTAAGTCATGTCTAAATTAATTAATTATAGGCATGTTTTAAATAATTAATTAATTATAACTAATAACATAAAAATACTTAGGTTAAATTAATGTCATGTTAAACTAATAATTAAAATAACCTAAGTCATGATTTAATTAATATTTCATGTTATTAATTAATTATATCCTAAGTTCATAATTCATAAAAATTAACATGTAGCATAAATCATGATTTAACCAACGAACCATGAATCGGGCATGAACTCGACACCGTACCCCGAGCCAAACTCGGGGCACGTGTGCCTCCTTGCTGCCGTGGGTCCCACATGAGCCAACCAAGACCAAAAATGGTCTTGGTGGTGGCGGCTAAAAAGAAACCGAACCCTCCCCCGGGTTGATTAAACTAGGCGGCCAAAAACAACACCCTCTTTTAACAACCTTTGATTTTAATTAACACCAAAACATGTTAGATCTATGATTAATTACCATGTTTTAATAAAAAAAACAATAACATGTTCATGAACATAAACAAAGATTCAAAAGAATTAAAAAGAAGGGTTTAAAAAGGTATACCACTATGTAGCTTGGAAAAGGATGAACAAACACTGATTATAGCAATAGTTTTAAGATCAAAATCAACCAATCACCCTCCTATGGTGATCTTAGGGTGGCGGCATAAAGAGGAGAAAAGAGGAGGAGAGAAAACTCTTTTAGGGTTTTTGTTTATTTTCTTGAAAAAGTGAAAATGAAATGAAAAGTTACATAACCCCCCCTTTACTTGTAAAAGTCCATGGGCTTAGCCCATTCCTTGTGGTTGTGCCGTGGGTATGGGGGCCCCACATGGGGTACCCGTACCTTTCTCGTGTCCCGATGTTTCGTGTTCGTTCATGGTTAACCGTGCTCGTGTTTAAAGCGTTTCTGTTTATTTTACCATGTCGTTTATCGTAATCTTAACGCTCGTAATTATATTATATGTATTTACGTAATTATTCTTGTTCGTATTTTAAATGGTGATCATGATTTAATTATGTTCATGTGACATATTCTATAATTGTTTATCATGAGTTCGTACGTAATCGATACTTGTCATGTCATACACGTATGCACTTGCTTGATTAATAGCACATGAATGTGATCAATACTAAATGAGGTAAGTTTTAATCTAGGACGTACGATCTTAAGGGCACTATTCATGGTAAAAGCATGCGGGTTTTACAATTCTTCCCCCCTAAAAAGAATAATTCGTCCCCGAATTATAGATAAAGTAACCGGAAGCGAAACATACCTGAATCAAACTGGAAAGGTATGCAAAATAACGGAAATGAAGGTGACATGGTAGAAGGGAACGTGGAACGTGACATGTCTTGAAAAGACATGGAACTGACGTGACTGAAAGGACATATCTAAACGATAAGAGAAAATGGATAAGAAGTCCGGATGAACTTGTCTGTTTCCAAGTGGCCTCCCTCTTGGAACGGTTCCTTCAGAAGATCCTGACACTAATGATAAATCTTGTCCTCCTGACCTTGACTTGGAATACGAAGAAATTCTTGTTTATCAACGGAAGGTAGATCCCCTAAATTCGATCGAGGAAAATAGGAGTTAACGTGCAAGGGTAACTGAAACGTTACGATGCAAGACAATCTGACTTAACTGATAATTAGAAACGATGCGCGAGACATAAAGAAACGTAGTACGTGAAAAATTTTGAACGTGATACGTGAAAAATTTTGAACGTGCTACGTGGAGATATGGCGAGTGTAGTATGAGTAAACATATCGTGATCCATGATACATGTAACATATCTTGATCATGATATGAGGAACGTGGAATGAACATGACATGTGAGACATATCATGATCATAGGATATAATGGCGGTAACGCCAAACGCTACAAGGTGAGACGTGGAACATGACGTGAAACGTCTATCTGATGATGGAGAGTTATACTAAACTTGGGTCTGGTCTCACAAGTTCTTGCAAATTTCCCAGAATGAGAAAAGAAATGAACGTAAAATCGTAAGCCAAAATACGATCATGAACGTGAATAGTGTCATGAACGTGAGCGCGAAAGCAAGTCGTGGAATTAGAATGAAGACGTGAAGTAAGTTAGGAGTACAATTACGAATCTTTGTCTGACCCGATAGCTGAGGGATTGCCAAGTGGTCGGATGAGCCTTGGCTGGAACATGTTCGTTCAATCTGTTGGTTCTGAAATCCGTACGGATGTAAGGATTCTGCAGACTTGATCAAACTGTTGACAATAACCCAAATAGCATCATGCTTCTTCTGAGTTTGCTGAAATCTGGTAACTAACATCCATGGAGATCTTGTCCCCTTTTAGTTCACAATTTCAGATGATGAAACATCCCAGTTTGTTGGTGTCCTATCTTAGCCTGTTGGTATGTCAGGTACATAGATATGGACGTAGCTGTATCCTGCTTCGTAGAAACTTGATACATAGAAGGTTGCGAAACTCTGAGTCTTTGAATCAGACTTCTCCTAGCGTAGGATTTCCTAGAACACCTAATGTAGTGTAGGGTTCTCTCCTTTACGCATAAGCAGAGTCATGGTAAGATTAACCGTAGGAACCCATGTGATTCCGCGTGTCACTGTAATGAAACAGAATTGATATTGGAAAATTTCTAGGGTAAAATTTCTCTTGTCAAGAATTTGCAACATAGTGCAGATATGGTCTTCCTGTTCTTCTCTAGGCTTAGAGGAAATCAGGTTATCCTCAATGAAAACGCTGATGAATTTGTTTAGGAGTTCATGGAAACTCAATTTATTAAGTCCATAATTCGGTTGGAGCATTGATGAGACTAATTCAAAATCATAAATCTAGCATGACCGAGTCGTGTACGAATAGCAGTCATGGACATGTCCTGCTTTTTCACTCGTCACTGTTGGCAGCATGATCGTGAGTTCGATCTTGGAAAAGTGATTAACACCATACGGTTGATTGGACATGTTGTCAATATGTGGAGGAGAATAACTGTCATGAATGGTGATTTGTTTAAGTTGACGGTAGTCGACACATAATATCATGGTACTATCCTTCTCCTTGAAGGTTCTTCTGGAGTGTAAGGAACAAATTTGGAATAATCCGTTGGTTATGCGTAAAAGGACCTTAGTAGTCGTGTGTTACTGACAGCTAGAAAATTTTAGCAATATGGCTAACAAAGCACGTGCTTGAAAAGCATAGATAATTGTACAGATTTTCCTGATGGAAAATCAAGCTGAATGTATTCGGGAGCCTGAACATTACTGTACATTATTATGAATCATAGCATGGTGTGGTGTTAATAGTACATAATTAGGATAAAATTCATCTCGTGTCTATCCGAGGAAATGCGTTAGCAGCTTGGATCTTATCATTAAGCTAAAGGAAAACCTTCGTATGCGTGGGAATACGAAAGGCGTCCTTCATGGTCAGGAATATATGAACTATGGTGAAAGAAATGAAAGTGACATCGGCAACATGACAGTTCTCACTGATGCGCTGATAATGGTATTGAAATTCTTGTGGCCTGATTAATACATGGCACAACAAATAAATGTACCCTTGGAGGGTACCCTGAATTTCTTAGAAATGTTCCATAATTAGACGTGAGTCATGTGTCTTGACTCGTGTCTTGAGAAATGTGAGCGTGACATATGCCTTGACTGGTATCTTGACATGTGTCCTTAGAAAGTATACGTGAGACATGTGTCTTGACTGATGTCTTGACATGTGTCTCGAGATGTGAAACAATTAGAACTACAAATATTAGGTTAATATGCCAGAATTGGCGGATCGGTTGGACTACTGATCATTTGTATGTCTGATCACATCCGTGGCCGGAGCCTCGGTTGCGATTTCTAGGATAGTTGCTGTCATAGTAGTGGTTACTATCATCTTGTCCGTCGGTTCCATGCCGGTCATTCTCATGACCGTGACTCATGTAACTATCTAGCTAAGTGGCCGGCTGGTACTGGTTTGCACTCATATGGCTGAAATGACAGCCGAACGACGTGTGACATGTAACTATGAATCTGGGACAATGATTGATGGGAATCATCTGATGGTGAAG
The DNA here is from genome assembly GCA_025667525.1 of Glebionis coronaria. NCBI lineage: Eukaryota > Viridiplantae > Streptophyta > Magnoliopsida > Asterales > Asteraceae > Glebionis > Glebionis coronaria. Next base: position 318,600,956 of record CM046878.1, read on the forward strand.
CATCTTCTCGTCCAATTGCTTTGCTCCGACGCCTTTGTCTTCGTCTTTTAGGATCTCCAGGTTGTGAACAGCATCAGCATCAGCATCTCGTAGCGTCTCCCAACATCAGCAGCGTCAACCTTCAGTGACATCTCCAAGCTATGAGCGGCATCGACAATCTTGTAGAATATCAGCAAGTGAACATACGCCTGAGATGATTTAGAATCGACTAGCGAGTACTCGTGAAGTATTGCAAGTGGAATACACATGGATTAAGGTACATGTAATACACATGAAATACGGTACGTGGAGTACACATGGCATGCACATGAAATGATCAGTATGGGCTCGATTATTTGTCATGATTTAAGGAAAGTAAACCGGTTAAATGGTTAGGAAAACCATCATGATAACCTGGCAGTATTAGCATAGACATCATTCTGGTTGCATAGAGAAACGCTAAAGTGTGGTTACACAAAATTCAACGATGATTTGCCTGACAGCATGATCAATGAAAACCAACCATGACTATCATGAAAGCATGATTCAAGAAATCTAACAATGTCTTGCAGGACAACGAAAAAATCAAAAGAGGCGTGACACATAATTAACATGAAGACGGAATTATCATGAGGAAACATGAAACCATCTATTACGAAGAAGTGTATAACATAATCAGCATGAAACTGAAGTTAACCATGACAGTATGAAGGCATACTTGACATAAAAACATAATACTTATGATGGGACATGAAAAATTTTATGCCAATTTAAATCATGAGAAAAATTTTATGCAAGAAAAACAGTGCATGAATGCGTAATGTAGTTTATAAAACCGTTATATGTGCGAGGGAACGCCTATGGGTCGGTTCCAAAACAAAAGACATGGCGAGGGGACGCCTATGGGTCGGTCCCAAAGTTAAAAGTTTCGATAAAAGCACATGCGACTAAATAGGGCCAGTCCTGTACCAACCATTACTTAGTCAAAATTCCTGCAATAGATGACATATGATATAAATGCATGAATGCATGAAACATAATAATTAAAAGTCATTGTCAAAACTTAACAGAAAAAAAAAATTTTATGTGAAAATTATGAACTACTGGGGTCAGTCCACATCGTCACAGTTCACGAGGAACATCATGCATAGACAATGACACATAACTAAGTATGGATGACGGTTGTTCATTCCATATTAGTAAGACTATACTGGTGAAAACATCATGGTGAAAACAACAAGGTGCTGAAAACATCATGGCTAAAACAAAAAGGTGCTGAAAACATAATGGTTAAAAACAACAACGCTCTGAAACATCAATACGTGGAATAACAAACGTTGGCTTAGGAAGCTTCTGGTGACTACCCACTAGTCACAGGTCGAGTTTTAGAGCCTACAGGTCGAAGCCTTGGCTCTGATACCATAATTGTAACACCCCATTTTGATAAATGGAATGTCACGCGTAATTATGGCGTGTCATCAAAGCATGCAAGGTAATATGTAGTAAAACATACATGACCATAGGGAAAACCGGAATCAAACATCGGTTCCCAAACACAAGCCCAAAACATAACAAAGTAAATGAACTGAATGAAAGACTAAACAAGCATAAATATATGAAGGAAACAGGAGAAGAAGTCTATGGCAGCTTCCATCCTATGCATGTCCTCCAAATGCTCGAGTCTTGGGTACCTGCCGTTTTGGGACATGGAAAGGAAAGTAACGGCTGAGCAAAACGCTCAGTGCACGGATATACAATATAGCATGAAATAGGATAAGCGTGTAACATATAACAGCAGAAGACTAAGTTCTGAGTAGACTGGTTAAGTACTGAGAAAACTGGTTTTATAGTTTGAAAAGCCTTATGTTTATCTTATGAAAACTGTTTAACATATATATACCATAGCCCATATAGGTCATGAAAAGGTCACGTGCATGAATACTTGGAGGGGTGACCTCATCATGCTAATTAAAGGGGATGCCTCTAATTAATATACTGGTTTGGGTAGGAGGGATCAACTCCTTGTGAAGGGTGCAAGGCACACACCACATTCACCATGATAAACTGAATAAAACATGTAACTAGGATGCACCCATACGCCCCACATGATATAATAATATGGCCAAAACTGAAAGGGACGCCACGAGCAATCACTCCGCCGTGGGGAAGTCATAACATCGGTGCCTCCAATGCTATGGTTATGGTACCTCCATAACTAGGTGAAACTGGTCATGCTTGTATATGGCTATAGATTATGCTAATTAAACATAAGCAGTTCAAAACAATAAAACAAATACTGGGGAAAACAGTTGGCTGCATACGGGGAAATCCTAAATAAGGAAAGAATGTCCATACTGAAAGGACGGGAATCCGTACCTCAAGTCCAGTGAATGAACGGAAGAAAGACTCCTACTTCTGGATCACTAACGCTACATGAATACACACGTGTATAAGTATCGATTCACTGATTACGTACTGGGTTTTATGTCTCATTTTAGCTGATTTGGTATGTTTTAGGTCATGGTTCACTGTTTAAAGCCTTAAACTGTGTTTATCTTGTATTCTGATTTATCTGATTAAGTATTACTGGTGTTTCATGTATTAATATACTTACTGTATAATAATAAGTAACTTTCCAAAAATAGCAGGTTTCCAAAAATAGAAAGTTTCCAAAAATAGAAAGTTTCCAAAAATAGAAAGTTTCCAAAAATAGAAAGTTACCAAAAATAGAAAGTTTCCAAAAATAGAAAGTTTCCAAAAATAGAAAGTTTCCAAAAATAGAAAGTTTCCAAAAATAGAAAGTTTCCTAAAATAGAATTTACTGCTTAAAATAGATTAGTTTCTAAAAATAGATCAGCTGCCTTAATTAAATAAGTTTCCATATATAGAAGGTTTCCATAATTAGATTAGCTGCCTGAAATAGATAGATTTCCATATATAGAAGGTTTCCATAATTAGATTAGTTGCCTTATTTAATTAAGTTTCTATAAATAGAAGTTTCCATAATTAGAATTAAGCTGGTTACATAAGCTAACATATAAGTCTAAGTGTTATAAGCTTATTTCTTAAGTCATATGATATAGTGTATAGTTTAATTATTATTTCATGTATTTTAATTAAACTATAGGTTAAGCATTTTAATTAAAGTATAACATGTTTTAATTAAAATGAAATGAAATACTTAGGTTAAAAAGTGTATTATTATTACTAATAATATAACCTAAGTCATGTCTAAATTAATTAATTATAGGCATGTTTTAAATAATTAATTAATTATAACTAATAACATAAAAATATTTAGGTTAAATTAATGTCATGTTAAACTAATAATTAAAATAACCTAAGTCATGATTTAATTAATATTTCATGTTATTAATTAATTATATCTCAAGTTCATAATTCATAAAAATTAACATGTAGCATAAATCATGATTTAACCAACGAACCATGAATCGGGCATGAACTCGACACCGTACCCCGAGCCAAACTCGGGGCACGTGTGCCTCCTTGCTGCCGTGGGTCCCACATGAGCCAACCAAGACCAAAAATGGTCTTGGTGGTGGCGGCTAAAAAGAAACCGAACCCTCCCCCGGGTTGATTAAACTAGGCGGCCAAAAACAAACACCCTCTTTTAACAACCTTTGATTTTAATTAACACCAAAACATGTTAGATCTATGATTAATTACCATGTTTTAATAAAAAAACAATAACATGTTCATGAACATAAACAAAGATTCAAAAGAATTAAAAAGAAGGGTTTAAAAAGGTATACCACTATGTAGCTTGGAAAAGGATGAACAAACACTGATTATAGCAATAGTTTTAAGATCAAAATCAACCAATCACCCTCCTATGGTGATCTTAGGGTGGCGGCATAAAGAGGAGAAAAGAGGAGGAGAGAAAACTCTTTTAGGGTTTTTGTTTATTTTCTTGAAAAAGTGAAAATGAAATGAAAAGTTACATAACCCCCCTTTACTTATAAAAGTCCATGGGCTTAGCCCATTCCTTGTGGTTGTGCCGTGGGTATGGGGGCCCCACATGGGGTACCCGTACCTTTCTCGTGTCCCGATGTTTCGTGTTCGTTCGTGGTTAACCGTGCTCGTGTTTAAAGCGTTTCTGTTTATTTTACCATGTCGTTTATCGTAATCTTAACGCTCGTAATTATATTATATGTATTTACGTAATTATTCTTGTTCGTATTTTAAATGGTGATCATGATTTAATTATGTTCATGTGACATATTCTATAATTGTTTATCATGAGTTCGTACGTAATCGATACTTATCATGTCATACACGTATGCACTTGCTTGATTAATAGCACATGAATGTGATCAATACTAAATGAGGTAAGTTTTAATCTAGGACGTATGATCTTAAGGGCACTATTCATGGTAAAAGCATGCGGGTTTTACACGTGTACTATTAAGGGCGGAAGATACAAAGCTGTCTGCGTTTTGTGTCAAACGAAGAGAGACAAATAGACATTATTTTGGGGCGGAGTTTACAAAGAAGTTACCTTGAAGACAGAAGGCCACGTTTTGTTTCTATTTTTGATACACGTATTTCAGTTTTTGTGATTTTAGATTTTGTCTTTTAAAGTTAATTTATTTTTTAAGGGATATATCAGTTTTGTTTATTAAATTAGACGTTTTTCATATTTTCAAAAATATATCCGATTTTTTTTAAGTTTTTTTTATAAAATCGGATTTTTCTATTCTTGTTTTTCTATTTTTTGTTAAGTTTATTTTTATAAAATCAGATTTTTAAAGTTTCAGATTTTTATTTTTTGTTTAAGTTTTTTTAAAGTTAATTTTTTTTTTTTAGTTTAGTATATTTTGTTTATTAATTTTTGGCAAATCGTGTTGAGGCGGGTATTTTAAAAGTATTAACGTGAAAAAATATTTGACGGGTTATAAGTTTTTGTGGCCGGATTTGACGACAAAGTGACGAGTCAACGTGACGAGATTTATTTTTAGCGACTACGGATTCTTGATCGGGTTTAATTCATAATCATTTGAGCCGACACCAACTTTTGATCAGAGTGGAATTGTAAAATCCTGAAAACAACAACATCCGCATCATTTTTCCTCGATTTTCAATGGAATCGTTAAATTCGACACTTAAAGAGGGAGACTTTCATCGAATGCAAAACAAAGTTAGGAAAAGTGGCATCACTTCATTTCAAATGCTTCAGTCTCATCTTGTCACTCTTTCGAGGATTCAAGGAGGGAGCGAATTTGTGACAATCTTTGGACAAGATCGTCATATATTCATCGACTCAATATTCACCACTTTGACCCAACTCGCCGAGCAACTCAACCATGAAAACTTTAATCACTCTGCATCCGCACTTGCATATAAGAATCTTGTGACACAACTCACGCCTTTCCTCCAATTCAATATCATCACGTCTGAAAGTTCAGTGATTTGCCAATCATTTCTTCGAGATACACATACCGAGCTTCGAGTTTTCCGTGATACAATATTGAAACTCATAACTTCGGTCTCGTCTTCGATTTATGAAAGATCTCGACTTCAGCAAGCGTATGATAATGGAGTGCAAGAATCAATGACGCAGATGCAAGAGGAGAATGGTCATACGGTTGAAAACTTGGAGCCTATCGATGCCAAGAGCACGGAATCAGGAGGACAACATGATACCAGTGGCACGTCAGGGAATGTTCACGAGATCTCTTTTGCTGACACCTTACCCGTTTATGACGAAGCACCTGCAAACATGGTACAATGTAATGTTGTTTATGATGTATATGTTGATGATATGCCGCATATTGAGAATTCTGAACCTAATTATGACAAACATGGGATGGAAACGAGTGATAGCAATACCACTTCTGATTCATCCGATGTAAGTCATCATGGGGGAGAGATTGTTCAGAATGCTATAGTACATCATGATAATTGTATTATAACTGCTTCATTGACTGCTTCTGATTCCAAGATTAGAGAGCTCGAAACGATTGTAGCTCAACAATCAAAAGATCTTGAGGATGCCAAAATTGAATTTTCAAAGAAAACGAACAAATTTGAAACATATTTTGAAAAACTTGAAAAATCAAATGTTGTTCTTGAAAGAAAATTGGATCAAAAAGTGTTAGATTCTAAAGCTGAAAAGGATAATCTTTTGAAACAGATTCAACTGCTTGAGTCTAAATTGGCATCCCAAGATAGAGTGCTTAAAGAGAATGAGACATTAAAGGCTCAAGTACAGGAAAAGGTCTTTGCTATAGCCGCGTTGAAAAACGAGTTAAGGAAAAATAGAGGACCTAGTGTGGACACTAAGCTTAAAAAACAATCAATCTTGGGGAAACCGCCTACAAATCAGTTCGTCAGACAACCTACTGCATTTAGATCCGAGCGACCACAATCCTCGAGACCGCGGTTTGCCTCCCAAGTTGATTTGGTTCAGTTTCCTAGACCAGTCACTCCAGCAACTAGGCCCAATGTGATCAAAACAGCATTAGCAAGATCTAATCAGATGATTGCCCCTAGTTTCCCTAAAAATACCAAGACCACGTCTAGAACTAGTTCAAATGACGTTTGCCATAAATCTAATCTTAGGGAAGCTAAGCAAAAGACACATGTAAGAGATAGCAATGTCAAACCTAGTCAGATGCCTTCTAGATTACCCAACACTGCTCACCGTAGCATGTCATCTCCTAGGAGGATCGATCAATCATCTAGGAATTACTCGGACATTAAATATGCTACTTGTAAAACATGTAGAAAATGTGTCTTTACGGCAAATCATGACTCTTGTATCAAAAAATTGCTTAATGAGGTGAACTCCCGTGCTAGACTTAAATCCCAGTGGGTAGCTAAAATCAAACCCGTTGGCAAAATGTGGCGCCCCACTGGAAGAACTTTCACTCTTGTAGGAAACGAGTGCCCTTTAACTAGGATAGTCTCTGATTCTACGAAGACTACTAGGGAGGAAATTGCAAAGGATGATACATCACTTAAGCCTGAACTTAAGGTTTTCTATAAAAGGAAACGTTTGCCAACTAAGACAAGTGAATCATCCCCTCAGGCCACCTCTGACACAAGAAAAGAAAACCCTGAACCCCCACGTGCTTCTAAAATAGATATCTCTAACCCATGCAAAAGTATACAAACTCCTAATGAGAATGCAGGTACCAAAGTTGATGTTCCAAAAGAACGAAGTGGTCCAATCGTTGTATACCGTTCAACTAAGGACACTCTTAGAGTTTGGTTGCTGAAGAAGCAGATGTCGGAAAAACAAGTGTCTCAGGGGATTCATGGCTAAGCTCACAAGGACTTACAGTCACATAACAGACTGTAACTCGATCTCCTAAGACAGGAAAGTTCATCCCGATGATGACTTATCCTAACAACGAGAAATTAATTTTTCTCGGGCATGAGCTTATATTAAAACATTCCAAGTTTTTAAGCTCATGCACTATGGCTCATCGTTAAATGTCAGACGATGACCCGTTCTTTAAAGGCAGGAAAGTTTATCGCCGATGGTAAACTTATCCTAACAACGAGAAATTAATTTTTCTCGGGCATGAGCTTATATAAAAAAAACATTCCAAGTTTTTAAGCTCATGCATAATGACTTACAGTTAAATGTCAGACTGTAACTCGAACTTAAAATAAAGGAAAGATTATCTTTTATGATAACTTATCCTCTTAACGAGAAATTCACCTTTCTCGGTCATGAGCTTGTATTAAAACATTCGAAGTTTTAAGCTCAGAAAGGAAAGTGTATCTTTTAAATAAGAGAACTTTTCCTCATAACGAGAAATTAACCTTTCTCGGTCATGAGCTTTCCGTTAAAACAGTCAAAGTTTTCAAAATCATGAACACGACTTCTAAGTAAATGTCAGCTTAGGACTCGTTTTTCAGATAAAAGGAAAGTTTATCGCCGATGATAAACTTATCCTTAACAATGAGAAGTTTACAACTTCTCGGACTTGAGCTTTCTTAAGATATTCCAAATCTTTAGCTCAAGTAATTGGTTTTCAAAACTTTGAACACAATTTTTCAAGAATTTCTCAAAAGGTTTTTCTAAATCCTTCAAAATTGTGTGTTCAAAAATGTTTTGATAAAAAGAGCATGTCTTCTGGAATCGATAATATTTACGAACCTAGAAATGTCATTCAATAATGACACGGGGTTGTAAATAAAGTTCGAGCAGAAGTTCAAACTTTTAAAACATGCTCAAAATGGTTTGCTATTATTTCCGATAGTAACCCGCTTTTCACTTTGAAGTCAAGCATTTCACCGGAAAGCTTTGACTTCAGAATCCGAAGTTATCATCTCCACCAACCGTAGCAACTTACAATTGATATCTACATACTCGACGATGCGACTACTCAAACGGTGACTACAGCTCTTTCAATAGAACACGGGTCAACAATTGAGGGGGAGCAATTGTCCAGCATTCAGAATCCTTGATGCCGAGAGTGCCAAGTTCACATATTGGTGTTAAGACAACGATATCAATCATACACATGGAGTCAAGAGATAACTTCAAAAGTTACGAGGAAGACCAACATTCGTGAACAAGAACCATGTGCTTCTTTCATATGATGTTCTCCATCATTCAGGTCCAACCTCATAAATTGCTAATCTTGTGAATTCATTATCATATATGATCTTTGCACGTGATAAATACCTTACACTTGTGTTTAAAAGGTATTTAATTTACGTTTCAAGTACACCCTCATTAATTTGAGGGGGAGCTTGTGTAATTCATGAAGATAATTGGATTTGCATTTTTCTTCCCAAATTTTCTTAAAACGCTATTAAATCAATTGATATTAAAAACATTGATTGAGTTAATATTTTTAATATGGGGGAGAAAATGTGATTTAATATGGGAAATGATTAATCACAAATGGTTTGACTTAACGTGCTAGCTCATCCCGACATGTGCGAAATGTTTTCGGATATCGTGGAATATGTTAAGGGGGAGCAAAATGGATTTGCACTTCAAAATGGATTTCATGGTGACATACACTTACCCAAAACATCTCTATTCACGATGATGAAGATTGTGGTGACATAAGGATGGTAGGATAGGTTAAAGTCCAATGATTCCTCTTGAACCGGAGGAATCTTCCCAAGGACATTCCATAGCTAGAAATAGTAGTCCTTAGGAAAGATGGAGAAAGATTGTGAATGTAGCTGAATGCCGACCAAGTACTTAAGTTAGCACTGGAACAATCACAACAAGGTGCTAGTGATGACGTATTGGTAAGCATTGAAGGGGTTGAAGAATGAAAACGAATTGTAAAGATAAAGGGTGTAAAGAAAGAAGCCCTCCTTACAACTTAGGCAGAAACCGGGTCAATACATATGCTATTAAGATCATTGTTTAATGATTCTTAATATTGAAGACAGACATCATGGACCCAGTGATGCAATGCACAACCCATCCCAGCTAACTCAGATATCTCTCAAAAGATATTTGTTTTAATCACACGGAGACAACGCATTATCTATTGATTTATTCACTCCGAATAAATTGGTATTGAAAAGGTGGCACTCCTCTCCAGCCTCCGATCACTAAAAATCCAAAATGCACGATCGAGTCTAGAGCCATTTGAGATCATCAAATATCTCATTAGGACACACTTTCATATTTCCTTGCTTCTTCACACACTGTGAAAAGTAAGAAAGATCTTAAGAGTCCTACGCAAAATCTTCATGATCTTGCCTGAACATCCGAGTAATACGAAAGTATTTACAATGAAGATGGAAATCCTTCTTGAGCGAATATCAAAAAGCTCATGGTAGGTGACTTGTGCGATTCTTTATGAATCAAACTTGTGATAACTGGAAAGCAACAGTGGTTTAAGTCTTAAATGAATTTAAACACGTTCCAGGCCTCTACGCAATATCTTAGTGATCTTGCCAGAACATTCAGAGTAATAATATTAAGTATTTACAGTGACGAATGGAAATCCTTCTAGTGTTAACATCAAACAGCACTTGGTAGGTAACTTGCAAGATTCTATATGAATCAAGCTAGTGACAACTGGAAAGCAACGACGGTGCGGTTCTTAATTGAACTTCACTTGTTCCAGGAACATGAATTGACGGCTTCAAATCATGCGGATAAGATTATCCAAATGATTCACTCTTTACGTTCGCAGTCAGCTTTGGACGGTCGAGTAAAGAGAACGGCTTTACCCGCGAAATCTTGTCAAGGAGGTTCTTTATTGAAACTACCTGCCACAAGTACGATATTTAATATCGTCCAACGGTCTTCACCGACCGGAGGTAAAATGCTACCGAATTAGAATGAAATGTTCAAGGCCATTTCATCCGTGTATATTGTTTGTTGCTAACTGTCTTATGCAGCGTAACAAGAAGGTGGCATTGCGGTGTACAATCCAGAAGAAGTCGTCACCACATGCTTATATTACATACAATTAGTACTTCAACAAATTCAAGAAAGCCTGAAGGTCAAGTCTTCCGCTGTATCAAACTCTGAAGCTTTCAAGAATTTAAAAGTATAAGTATGTGGAACATGAAGTCACGAAGAGGCAAATATCACAAGTGAAGAATGCACAAGGTCAAGGCAAGGAAACATGCTCAAGACTAAAGTCAAAGATCACATCAAGCATATTCACAAGAACAAGATCGAAGACTCAAGCATAGATGCTAGGTTTAAGATTTTGTAAAAAGATGTGACCTCCCTTAGGGGGAGATTGTTGGAAATACGTTTTTCCCAATAAAGTCTCGGTCACATCTTAGTTAGCATAGATCACGAGATATAGATTATTTAGAACTTGGTCTCTTGGAGCGACCTCCCTTAGGGGGAGATTGTTGGAAATACGTTTTACGTATTTATGAAGGATCGCTCGCTCCAACGATAATCATGTAATGAGCTCGTGATCCACTTAGTAAATGTATAGTCCATATAGCCCACATGTAGGTTGGGCTATATATATCCCCTCCTAGCATGTTAGGAGGGGTTGATCATTTTCACATTTCATTATTAATCTTTACTTTCTCTCTCTAGTTTTCTCCCTTCTCTCCTTTCTCTCTCTACTCCATCATCTCCCTTCTTCATCTTTCTTTATATTTTCAACCAATCCAATCTATCAAATCCATCTAATCAATCATGTAGGATAGGCCAATGATCTCGTAGACCTACACCTTAGCATAATTCAAAAACTCTCCTTGAAGATTTTTGGTGTGATCATTTTGAAAACCTTGTGTGGTAGTTTGAAAATCACGGTTTTGGTTTTGGTTTGAAATTTGCCCATTTCCACTTTGATAATTACCCTTGTTGTAATTACGTTGATTGCCTTGATAATTACCACCTTGGTTGTTGTTTCGATAGTTATTAGCATTTTGATTAGGTGGAGCTTGATTTTGGCGGGAACCTTGGCCGTTTTGGTTATAAGTTCCCGTGGCTACATAAGCACTCGAAGTGTTACCATCCGCGGTAATGCACTCGGAAAGATCCTGAGCTCCACCACACGATAAACAACTCTTAGCAACCGCTTTAACCGAAGCGGAATTCGAAGCTTCTTGAGCTTTCCAATGGGACATAAGGTTAGCAAATCTATCAAAAAACCGATTTTCTTCATTTGCTTCATCATGTAAGGCATTAATGCTACGAGACGATGACGAGCCCAATTTGGCAACACTCAGTGTGTTACGAGGGCTATAAACCTTAGACCTATTTTCAATTATGACCAAAGCTTCTTCAACCGTTTTACACAAAAAATTACCACCCGCGGCGGCATTTAAATAATCTCTTTCGTGATCATTAAGTCCATTGTAAAACGTGTCAATTTGATGCAAGTCGGAAAAACCGTGATGAGGACATTCATGCAACATCTCCTTAAACCTATTCCAAGCCGTTGAAAAACTTTCATTTGATTCTTGTGAAAATTTCTAAATCTCATTTTTCAAATGCGTAGTCTTAGAGGGCGGAAAAAATTGGTTCACGAATTTTGAAACGAGATCCTTCCACGTCAATATAAAATTAGGTGGCTCTTTCTCTAACCAAATTTTAGCGGGCCCCGCTAAGGAATACAGAAAAAGCATCATCTTAATCGAGTCATTCGAGACATCCTTAAATTTGCAAGTAGCGGTAAGACGATTGAATTGGCGGATATGGTTGTGTGGATTGTCCTTCTCATCGCCACGGAATTTGTTGTTTTGGATCATCGACAACAAACCCGTTTTCACCTCAAAATTCTCCGCAAGGATAGCGGGAATCACAATAGCTTCTCCATAACCCTCGATGGGTGCTTGAAGTAACTCCATCATAGTTCGATTCGCCATGGTTGGTGCTTCTCTTACAATGGGTTCGTCAATAGGAGACTCCTCACTAGAATGATTTGGAGTGGGAGTTTTGTTCTTTCGTTTACGTGCACGTCTTGCTTGATTACGAGTTAGCATAAACGTCACGTACAACCAGGGGATAAGCAAAGAAGATTCTTTTTGGTGTTTTGTATTTTTCAATTTTTTTGTGGTTTTTTTATTGTATTAACCTTTTTGGAATTTGGTGAAATGTATTAGGTAGACACAAATCTACAAATCTCCTCCTTAATCAAATCTCTCGATTAAAGAAGCCTCAAGGAATGAAAACGATCACGTGAAGTGAACGCCTTCGATAACTTTAGAACGATGGTGGAACACCAAATCGTTCAAGAGGGTTTAATCAATAGAAACCAAGAAAATATATATGATATGTAATAATACTTTGGGCGGCAAAACCCTCGATTAGCTCTCAAAATCAAAATACGCACAAGCAAGCGGAGGAAACGAGGCGGCGCGAAGCACTTAAGAGCCTTTTTCCTTTAGGTCGTGAAATACAACCGCCTTATACCCACCTTATAGTTTGTATCTTTCAAAATCGAGCTTCACGAAAGTATTTATCTATTTTTGCCTTTTTCTTTGGTTTGAGATTCGAATACAATGATTGGGTAATGACCTCCCAAGTCAAGGTTGTGATTGCTCACGTATTTGGAGCTTGTGAATTTATTGTTCTACGTATACACTATAGTAATAGTATTCACACAAAAACCGAAAAACGATAATACGTATTAGTAGAGTGCTACTAATACAAATACTAATTATGGTTAGTATAAAAACAACAATTGTTCAATCAAAACACAACACGCCTCCCCGACAGCGGTGCCAATATGATAGTTGTAAAATCACACTTGTTTAGGAAAACAAGGCAATTAGGGTAAGTATTAACGAGTAGTTTAGGAAAACCACAAGTTATGACCCAAAAATAAAGTGAGTTCGTTCTCGAGGAGGCTAGTGTGTTGTGTAATGAATTGATTAATGTTTGTGATTATATTGAGAAAAAGAAAAGAGAAATGAGGTGAGAAGAGAATGACGGTTACGAAGACGGATCGAGCTAAGACGAAAAGGCGTTCACGTAAAATCGTAAAAAACTACAAAATTAAAAATTTTAAACCTAAAAATTAATTAAAAGCTAAAAGTAAGTCTAAAATAATATAAATAAGAATAAAAATCCAATAAGAATATTTTAAAACCTTTTATTAATTAAATATTCAATTTTAAATGCTAATTAAAGCCCTAAAATTGAATATAATTAATCAAAATGTCCAAAATATTATTTTATTGAACAAATAACTTACTTATATTATCTAAAGACTAAAAAGTATTTTTCCTAAATTTTAAAAACTATTTTTCTATTTCTAAATCACTAAAATCTATTTTAAAACTAAAATAATTATAAAAAAAAATAAAATAATGCCAAAAATAAGTTGACACTTTTAAAAATCCTAAATTACTCTAATGAACAGTAGAAAAATGAAAAAGTTTGAAAAATATAAAAATTTTCACTAGAAGACAAAAACAGTTTGAATTAAAACCCTAATTAAACTAAATTAATTATAAAAAATAAATAAAAAGTGAACAGTAAAATATTTTTGGACTAAAAATCTTAAAATGTTTTTCTGAATCCAAGAAAATTCTTAAAACTGAAAAATGATAATTTTTTACACTAAATGCCAAAAACAGATTAATAAAAAGTATTTAAAATAGCAATTAAACCTAAAAAATAGCAAATGAACAGTAATAAAAATTTTACCTAAACAGAAAAATCAGAAATAAAATTAGAAAAATATTGAAACTGGTTTGAAACCCTAACTCTAAAATTAGTGCACTAAAGACAAAAAGTTAAGAAAACTGATAGTGACATGTTGGGACTTTTGTCCTCTTGCTTAGCAGTGGTAACAACAAAGCTAGCAGTGGGAAATTTGTTCCCACTGATAGTGTAATTTTTTGGTCAGATTAGTAATAAGCTTAGGAAAGCTTATTGTGGATGCTTATTTTGGACAATAAGGCACCCCTATACTCAGTTGAGTATAGGGAGTCAATATATGCAAGAAAAACACCAGGTCTAACACACAAAAATCACAAAAATAGCATAAGAAGTTACTGATTAAGCATGATGGTAGTCTGATGAATAGTGTACTGGTTCAATTGGCACACAAGTGAGATTCAATGCCCAATAACTTACACACAAGCTAAGCTAATGACATACAATCAATCACAATCACTGCTTAAACCCTACTTCTAACAGATTACAAAATTTGAGGCACAAATTTCAACAAAAACAAGCAGAAAAGGACTTGACTGTTTTTATGTGTTATATTCCAATTTTTAACATGCAAGTTTGATTTAAACTTCACTAAACCTAAAAACCAAAGTTACATACAACCTATTTATACCCTAATGAGTAATTAAGACAGATTTTTAAGCAAGATTTAAACCATCAATCCCCACTTAAACCCTAATCCAAACACCCCTTTATCTACTGAACTTGAAGTTTTTCAAAGCAAATCAAATCAAAACCTAACCAAACTGATTTTAAAACTTCTAACATGCATCATACACCTAAAATAAGCAATATCCAACAGCTTAGCAAACACATAACCAATTTTCATGCAAAATCACACAAAACTGAAAACTTTGAAAACTGAAAAAGGTAACAAGGGATTTACCTTGTGGGACCCACATCCAGGTCCCACAATGGCTGCTTTGCCATCTCCAAACAGACTCGGGTCTGTGCTGATCCTTGGAAGAAATGTCAAAGGCCCAAAGGATTCCTGCTAAGAACAATGCACAAACAAAATATCCAATTCCTGATTTTTTTTTCTTCTTTTTAAATCCTTTTCAAATAACTTTCTCAAATGTCTTTCTTTTCAAAACACTTACACCAATAAACTTACAAACCCTGAAAACAAAACTTTGAAACAAGATTTCACCAAAAATCACCCTTTTTCAGAAACCTTTTTCTGAAAAAATTCAAACACAAAATGTTTGAAAAAATATTAATGGAACTCAGATTCTACTCAAACATATACCAACTTTTAAAAAATCATAAAAGGAATTACATTAAACAAACACCAACTTTATATTAATTAAAAAGGGATTACAACTTTTTGAGTAAAAATCTGGAACAAAGTGCAAGTTACAAACCAACTGCTCCTTTTATAAGCTTAAACAGAAGGTTCTAGTGCTATGAATAAAATAATAATAAGCTAAAACCCTAATCCTGAAAAATCCGAAAATGCCCTTGGTTGTTTGACTGAAAATTGGTCAAAAAGGCTTCATGTGATGTTGCCAGCTGTTGAGAGTTGATCTTGGACGTTTGTTTGAGCTTAGGGACCAAGGAATACCATCTAGCCGTTTATCTTGTCTGGTATTGGTTTTGGGGAAAGTGACGGGTGCAGGGGACCCCTAGGGATGTCACATGGGTTGGTTGGGGTCATGGTTTTTGTGTGGGATGGGATGACAAAAACCCTAATCAGTGATCTGGAGATTGGTAACAAAAACCCCTTTGTTTTTAATCCAATTGTGCCTGGGAAAAATTTTAGGGTTTATTTGGGTGATTAAACTTGGTTTAATCTATTTTGGCGAAAAATGTATTTAAAAACGTGTTAAGGAGGGAAATTAGGGGGTTTGACTGGTTGACCAGGTTTAATAAATAAACCTGGTGTGAGTGGAAGGTTGACGTGGAGAGGGGAGTGAGGTGGTGGCTTGTGAGTGGATGGTGGGGGTGACGTGGAGTGGTGATTGGCTGCGGTGGGTTTGATGGTCTGGGCAAAAACAGTCCCTAAATTCCTTTGTTTTGTTCACTTGCATTCAAACAGCTCCAAACTTCTTTTCCTTTGTTAAATACTTTGCCAACTTGTCACTTTTGGCACAATTAAGTTTTCAAACTTAAAACAAGGGCCATTAATGCATATTTTTTGATTCTTCAAGGGCATAATTTGTATAATCTTCAAACATAGAGGACCTTTCTTGCCAAATGATGAAATCTTGAAGGTCCTATCTTGCCAAATCTTCAAAAATGAGGGACCAATGTTGACAATTCTTCAATCTTCAAGGTATTTTTAGAAATTCTTGATTTGGGTCTGGTTCATTGTGCGGCTTCGTTTCCCGTGTTCGTTTTTGATTGATTCTTGTGATCTTTTTGTCTTTTCCTCAATATCCGTACCTAAAATACACAAGCAACAAACACGAGCATATATTTGGTAGTTTTATTGATATTAAATGCATTTTAAGCCCGATTTGGACGATGAGACTATGTATAAAAGCAGTCTCATCAAGTAATTCAAAATCCGTTTGAAGTTTGTGAAAATTAGTGACCACTAACTCTTTTTCTTTAAGTTCGTTGGAAAGATTTGCTCTTAAGGTTTCAATTTCTTGCAAATGACCCATTTGTTTGTTTCGAAAATGATCATATTCGGGATTTGTTAGAACATTGGACGAAGGAACTAATTCTAAAGTTTGAACCTTTTCGTTGCACAAGGCAAGCTCAGCCGACAGATTCTTATTCGTAGCTAGGGTTTCTAAAAGTGCAGTATTCATTTGGCTAAGTAACTTTGCAGGAACCATGACCAAATCTTGTTGAGCAGGAATATGCGTATGCAAAATGACTCCCGGTTGTGATTCACTCAAAGTCTGGGGACTTGCATTGATATTGCTATCATTGATTGTCTCCTCATTTGAAAGACTCACCACCGAAGACTCATTCGGATCAGCACTCTCTTGCCCAACTTGATGTGGTTGAGTACTAGTATCAGTGGTATTAGTAAGTACCTCAAATATTTGATCTGACCCAAAGCTAGAGATAGTTGCCATAAGAGCTGCATGAGCAGATTGAAGATCATCACAGTCTGAATCGTAAGCATCCAGATCATCTGCTTGGTATGCTGCATTCTGTGTAGTGAGAACTTCTTGTTCCGTAATCCCTGGATCAGCAAGAAATGCTAGCTCCTCTTCATCAAGTTCCTGTCCTTGTGCCTGAGCGTTCACCAAATAAATATTCTCTGCAAACCATTGACCATCCCTTCTCCTCTTGGGTTTTGTGCAATCCCTAGACATGTGACCTTCTTCCTTACAGTCGTATCATGTTATCATTCTCAACTTACCTGTGGAATTAGCCCGTGGAGCAGTAACCATTGGAGCAATGTTGACCATTGGAGCAGTATTGACCATGCGTGCATTGGTGGTTGATGTAGTGGGTCTCCCCTGATAAGGTTGAATAGGTTGAACCATTACCCTGCCATTCTCAATGGTAGCTTGTTGTCGAGAATTAGATGAATTCCTCAGCTGATTGTTAGTAGGAGCTGGTCCTCTAAATCCTCGTTTGCTCAATGTCCTTGTGAGGTAAGCAGACATAGTGGCTAACACTTCAGCTGGGTCAGTTCCTTGTTTGAATTCATGAATGGGAACCTCATCATTATCACAATACATTGCTTGGTCTTGTTGAGCGGCATAAGCACTAGAAGGAGTACTTGTATGGTCAGAATAGCTTGGTGGATATGCTGCATTTTCTTGATATGGCGAGTATGATGACTGGGCATAGGGTGCAATGCTTGCTAGTGAATATGGGTGAGGTTGTGGAGCATATTGTGATGCTTGTGGTTCTCTCTGAGATGAAGGTGCATTAAACCGATATTGTTGCTGATGTGAGGTGGGTGGTTGAGGTAGAATCGAATATTAGGGGAAGCTTAGAGTCATGTACGGTGATGGATGATAAGCTTTGTGTCCCATGATATAAGGAGTGTTGTTATATGACAAGCTTGGTTGATTTGCCATCAAAGCTTGGTTGATTGTGCGGCTTCGTTTCCCGTGTTCGTTTTTGATTGATTCTTGTGATCTTTTTGTCTTTTCCTCAATATCCGTACCTAAAATACACAAGCAACAAACACGAGCATATATTTGGTAGTTTTATTGATATTAAATGCATTTTAAGCCCGATTTGGACGATGAGACTATGTATAAAAGCAGTCTCATCAAGTAATTCAAAATCCGTTTGAAGTTTGTGAAAATTAGTGACCACTAACTCTTTTTCTTTAAGTTCGTTGGAAAGATTTGCTCTTAAGGTTTCAATTTCTTGCAAATGACCCATTTGTTTGTTTCGAAAATGATCATATTCGGGATTTGTTAGAACATTGGACGAAGGAACTAATTCTAAAGTTTGAACCTTTTCGTTGCACAAGGCAAGCTCAGCCGACAGATTCTTATTCGTAGCTAGGGTTTCTAAAAGTGCAGTATTCATTTGGCTAAGTAACTTTGCAGGAACCATGACCAAATCTTGTTGAGCAGGAATATGCGTATGCAAAATGACTCCCGGTTGTGATTCACTCAAAGTCTGGGGACTTGCATTGATATTGCTATCATTGATTGTCTCCTCATTTGAAAGACTCACCACCGAAGACTCATTCGGATCAGCACTCTCTTGCCCAACTTGATGTGGTTGAGTACTAGTATCAGTGGTATTAGTAAGTACCTCAAATATTTGATCTGACCCAAAGCTAGAGATAGTTGCCATAAGAGCTGCATGAGCAGATTGAAGATCATCACAGTCTGAATCGTAAGCATCCAGATCATCTGCTTGGTATGCTGCATTCTGTGTAGTGAGAACTTCTTGTTCCGTAATCCCTGGATCAGCAAGAAATGCTAGCTCCTCTTCATCAAGTTCCTGTCCTTGTGCCTGAGCGTTCACCAAATAAATATTCTCTGCAAACCATTGACCATCCCTTCTCCTCTTGGGTTTTGTGCAATCCCTAGACATGTGACCTTCTTCCTTACAGTCGTATCATGTTATCATTCTCAACTTACCTGTGGAATTAGCCCGTGGAGCAGTAACCATTGGAGCAATGTTGACCATTGGAGCAGTATTGACCATGCGTGCATTGGTGGTTGATGTAGTGGGTCTCCCCTGATAAGGTTGAATAGGTTGAACCATTACCCTGCCATTCTCAATGGTAGCTTGTTGTCGAGAATTAGATGAATTCCTCAGCTGATTGTTAGTAGGAGCTGGTCCTCTAAATCCTCGTTTGCTCAATGTCCTTGTGAGGTAAGCAGACATAGTGGCTAACACTTCAGCTGGGTCAGTTCCTTGTTTGAATTCATGAATGGGAACCTCATCATTATCACAATACATTGCTTGGTCTTGTTGAGCGGCATAAGCACTAGAAGGAGTACTTGTATGGTCAGAATAGCTTGGTGGATATGCTGCATTTTCTTGATATGGCGAGTATGATGACTGGGCATAGGGTGCAATGCTTGCTAGTGAATATGGGTGAGGTTGTGGAGCATATTGTGATGCTTGTGGTTCTCTCTGAGATGAAGGTGCATTAAACCGATATTGTTGCTGATGTGAGGTGGGTGGTTGAGGTAGAATCGAATATTAGGGGAAGCTTAGAGTCATGTACGGTGATGGATGATAAGCTTTGTGTCCCATGATATAAGGAGTGTTGTTATATGACAAGCTTGGTTGATTTGCCATCAAAGCTAAAGGTTCAGAGTACATACCTCGAGGCGAACGGTGCATGATCACGTGTTTCTCATGCTGCTGGAGAAAAGCATAGAGTTGATCCAAATTGCACTTATGCAAATCCCTAGTTAACTTAACATCAGTAATATACTCACCCCATTCAGCTTGAGGTAAAGTATTCAAAAACTTGGTGTTAACCTGGAATGGAGCAATCACGAGAATGTACACATTCAAATCATTCATGAGAGTAGTGAATCTGAAGTAGTAGTCGTGAAGCGTTTCCCCTGGACTGTACGTGAACCTATCAAACAGATCATACAACTGACATTCGCGTTCCTGTTTAGTAAGAGACGTACCTTGTAGCAAAATGATAACTAGCTTTTACTCAGTTAAGAAAATTTTCGTTCTGGTGGTCTAATCGAATTGATCTGGTTTAACTATGCGACTCAGTCGTTCTTTGGTAAAACAAAAGTGTATCATTGTAGTATATTAAAATATGCAAAACAATTAAAGTAAATGACTTTAAAAGTTAATCTAACTCTAATTAAAATAAAGTGCAAGTATTTAAAAGCGTGACAAAAATTAAAAGGCACTAAAGGAAATGATGCAAACTTAAATCTATCTACGGCAAACTTAAAATGCAACTAAAACTTAAACTAAGGCAAGGTTAAAATAAATCTAAGGCAAAACGAACTTAAAGTGCGACTAAGGAAAAAGGCAGGAAAAATAAAGCTTGAAATTAAAAATGAAAGACAAAAGCTAAAACTGAAAACGACTCATTCGGAACAATCCTTCGTTCGGAGCTTAACTGATTCGGAACTCAATTGGATCGGAACTTCTCAAACAAGCCTTGGTTCGGAACTTTGGTTCGGAAGTTCTTGGTTCGGAAGTTTGTTCGGAACTTTCCTGGTTCGGATCTTCCTTGTTCGGAACTTTTGGTTCGGAACTTTTTGGTTCGGAAGTCTTCCTGATTCGGAACCTTTAATTGGTTCGGAACTTCTCTGCTCGGAACTTCCCTGGTTCGGAAGTCTTGCTGGTTCGGAACTTCCTAAGCCAACTTCTTGGTTCGGAAGTTTCTGCTGATCTGGAACTTACCTGGGAAATATCAGAAACAGGAAAACAAACACCCCGAAGAACAGGGAACACAATATACACACGAATCTAATCAAACTTAAACAAAATCAGCCACAAAATCAAATCAAACTAATCACAAAGCATCTACCAAACATAAACAAACAATCCAAATCAACAAATCTAACAAGACTAACCAAAATAATCAAAACCCACTTTGATCAAAATAAGAACATAAACATAAACATAAAAATCAAAGATTAAGAAAGGTAGAATGAGAGATGAACAATAAAGATAAAGATTGACAAGAATTAAAAGAAAAACTTACTTGAAATTAAATGGTAATTAAGGTGCAAGACAAGTATTTAAATTTGACAAGTATTTAAATGACAAGGTAATTAAAAGTGGAAGAACTAATTGTCACTATTAGCCAACAAAATAAAAATGATTAAGAACTAATCTATATATAGGGGAGGATTAAGGAATGCTTAGGAAGCTTCCTCCCCTCTTTCTTTTCTCCTTAATTGCATCATTAGGTCCTTCCTTCTTAATCTCTTTGTTAATTGCACCATTAGTCCTTAAGCCTTTAAATCTTCTTTAATCTTGGACTTTAATGACTTTTGGCTCGGGATTTCTTTAAACTCGTTTTTTAATTCTTCAATAAATTAGACTTGAGTTCTTCGGCTTTAAGTAAACTTCCGTCTTTCGACTTTTTCTTCGATAAATCTTCAGAATTGGTCTTGGACTTCCGTTCTTTTTGCACTCTTGACTTCTTGACTTCATCTTTCGTCTTTTTATTCAATAAAAGCCCGTGAATGCCCATGTTTTCTCCACGTTTCACCTTTTCGTCCTAAATCACAACAAAAACACAAACCACGCATAATTCCGACATAAAAGACATAAAATACACGTTTTGGCTCGGTTATCATTGTAATTAAGTGGTAAAAAGGATGGGTGTTTACACACCTATCACAAAACCTGTAGACGTTCCCATAACTCCTTAGCAATCGTATATTGACTTACCATTCGATAGATGTCATGTGGAAGAGCTTGGAGAATGGTTTGAAGAGCCTTTTCGTCTGCATCGGCAATAAGTTGTCGAGCTGGTGTAAGTTCTTCAAACTCCCGTGGTCGAGTCACATTGTTAACAATGATGGTACCATAATCAAGTGGACCATTTAGAATTGACTTGACCATAAGCCTCCCATATGTCGGTTTTCCCTTAATGTATGACATCATACGGCCTTGCCATGCTTCAAAGACTTCTTTAATGAGCATTGGAGGGCGATTATCCGTTCCCGTAATGACGGAAATATCCGTAAGTGATGTCATTTGAGGCATTAATGAACTCGGATTCATTTTGATAACTTTAAAAAATCAAAGATTATCGGTTGATCGAGCAGTGAAGTAAGGTTGTGAGTTGTGTTGTGTTGTTGAAGTAAAGCGTGTGTAAGAAGCCAAGATTAAATCCACTTGATTCGGAATAACTGGTTGATTCGGAATAACGGTTGATTCGGAATACTTGGTTAATCCGGAATAACGGTTGATCCAGAATACTTGGTTGATCCGGAATAACGGTTGATCCGGAATAACCTGTTGATTCGGAATGCCTTGTTGATCCGGAATAAACTTTTGATTCGGAATGCCTCGTTGATCCGGAATAAACTGTTGATTCGGAATGCCTCGTTGATCCGGAATAAACTGTTGATTCGGAATGCCTTGTTGATCCGGAATAAACTGTTGATTCGGAATGTTTTGTTGATCCGGAATAAATTGTTGATTCGGAATGTTCTGGGAAAAACGAATTCGATACCAAATAGCCTACTTTTTGTGTTTTTTCTTAGAACACACGAATCTAAACCCGATTTTTGACCAAAAACCACCAAAAGTTTTGTGATTTCTACCAAAATAAGCTAAACCCAACACTTATCTACTACTCCCAACAACAAAAACACCAAAACTTACAAGATTCAAGGTAGATTTTCTAAAAATCACTAATACTATCAAAAACTAAAAAACAACACTAATCCTTACCTTAAATCACCCCATGGCTCTTGATACCAATTGTAGAATTGTGATAATCTTATGAATCAATAAGGTGGGTTGATGGTTCTAGAGAGAGAAAGTAGTGAGAGAGAGTGAGAGAGAAAATGTGTGTTTTTATTAATCAAAAGTGAAACCACAAACCAACCAACCCCCTTTCCATGGTGGAAAGGGGTATTTATATCCAAGCCACTAATGGACTTGGGTCGACCCATGACAAGCCCATGGGCCGATTTTACTTAACAAAGTAAACAAACATTAACTACGAGCTATACAACATTCAATAATATCGTGGAGTGACCGATACTTCTAATATACGTTAAAAATGTATTTCTAACATTCTACATCATCCACCAATAGCAAAGAGACATCTCAGCCTCAAAGTAACACAAGAAACACAACGGATTGCCACGTTGGCAATCCGTGTGACTATGGATTCATCTCAGCCATCAGATCATAACCAACATGAAAGAGAAGGAAAAAGATGCTGAATGAAGGGCTTAAGATCGTTCTCCTCACCAACAAACTCAACCCCAACCCTCTCGGGTTCGAGTATAAATACCCCCTCTTTTATTGTATTTTCGGTATCCATTATTTACTTTAAAGTTATTATGTAGAAATAGTTTTAGGATTAATTCTGTATTTCTCTTTATCAAATCTTGTAATATTTCTGGAAATTTAATAAAAGTTTATTCATATCATTTAAATTCGTGTCTTGTTTTTACTGCTTTAATTGATATTACAAATTAGTTATTTATACTGTTTCATGATAATAACGTTAATGATATTAAATCTAAGCTAATTAATAGCTTAAGTTTGATATTAGAAGCAAGTTTTGGATTAAATCATTTATCCCTACTGGATAAGTGGTAAAATATTAGCTGCTGGTTCAAGATATGATTCATGGTGGTTAAATGTTGTTCGAAGAATGGTGGTGGATTTTGGTGTTAAATCGGTTCATTAAGGTTGTTCAGCACAACTTTCTGCTCAACGGTTACTCCAAAAGGTTAGAAGTTCTTTCATTTTAATTTTCAAATATTATGTGATTTTAAATGTTAGAATGGTTTAGTTTATAATTTGTGTTGTGATGTTTATTTGGGTTTGAATTTGCAGCTACTTTTCTTTTATTATAGTAACTTGTTTAGGACTGTTAGAATTTGTAATTTGTTTTACTGATTTTTAGTGTTACTGTCATTTCTCAGCTTGAATTGAGAGTAAAACGAATAGTTGGTATAAAACTGATAAGTTTAGGAGGCTATCATAAGTTGATTTTCGTCTGATATCAATTTTCATAGTTTAATTTTGGCGATGATTTGATAGGATTTAGCTGATAAGTCTGGTTTGAGTATTCGTATTTAAGAGGAAACCAATTGTTATGTTACTGAGTACTTAAACTGATAGGATTTGATAATAAGTTTTTAAGTTAATATAGTTTAAACTGGATAATTAAAAGTCTGATTTAGCAATCTGTTTAATTGTAGATTTTATCTGCTTTTCAATAATGTTTGCTGAATGTTTTTATTCAGAAGTCTTTGTAGAAACTGATAATCTGATTTAATTGCCTAAACTGATTTATTTACATTAAACTTTTTCAAGTTTTCAATATCTGATTATAATGGCCTTTCACTGAATTGGGTTAATAAGTTGATGAACCTGCATTTGCCTGTTTGAGTTTGTTACTAGATTTAGGTTTGCTGAATATTGGGTGGATTTACATTCATTTCTGAATTTTGATAAGTTGTATACTTGTGTTGTTACATAATCAGTTTTCCAAACGCATGGTTTGGATCTGATTTATTGTTCTGCTGCTTTTTCATTATCCAAAAGTATATAATCGAAAAGTCACCTCCTGTGACATGTTAATTATCTTTTGTCCAAAAATAATATTCACACAAAAAGACCACTCCTGTGGTTCGATCCCGTGACCTCATGGATGAAACCCAACATGATTACCATCTGAGCTATAGGCTCTTGTTAGTTTAAGTTTGCACGATTTAATTATTATACGTAGTGTATTTATTACTTTTCAGCTTTGTCACACGTTTATATTTAATAAGAAATATTATTTTCTTTAAATAAATAAAAGTTTCATTATTTAGTTTAAAAATAATTAGTATAAATAGATTAATAGAAATAATAAAAATTAAAAAATGTTTTTATTAATTTTAAAAGTTTAATTAGTTTTTAAATAATTAGATTTTTATTGTTTTTAGATTTAAATAAAAGTAGTTTTAAAAAAATAGATTTGGTTTAAGTAAATTTTAATAAATTTAATTAGTTTAAAAAGTTGAATTAGATTTCTAAAATAGTGTTAAAGTTATTAAATAAATTAATTTTTATAGATTTTTAAATAGTTTAATTTTTAAATAGTTTTAAATATTTAGTAATTGATTTAGATTATAACAATTTGGGGGTTTACGATTCATGCACTTTAGGATAAAATTAAATAGTTTAAAATTGGTAGATTTAATTTCTAGTTTAAAAACTAAAAAACCAATTCGAATCAATTGTCCAAATCGATACTATTCGTCTCAATTCATAAGATCTTCGTGTACAACGAACTTGGTTCATCACGTGGTTAATTAAATTCGTCTTTGGTAATATTAGACTATTACTTTTTCCTAAAGGTAATTTTCTAATTTACCCTATAACGTATCTTAATTATCACATATACTATCACGATCACATCAGTCCTAATGTTGTTTTTGGTGATAACTCATCAGCTACTACTAAAGGATTTGGTTCAGTAAAATGCAATGGTATAGTTTTCTCAAGGGTAGCATATGTCAATGGATTGAAGCACAACCTCATCAGCATAAGTCAACTTTGTGATGCAAAGTATCTTGTGCTGTTTGATGACAAAAAAGGTACAATCTTCAACTCCAATCATGATATTATGATGATTGCTCCCAGAGTCAAAGATGTTTATGTCATGAACATAAACTCTACTCAGGAGACATGCTTCTTTGCTAAAGCTTCCAATATTACCAACTGGCTTTGGCATAAAAGGCTCTCACATCTCAATTTCAAAACAATAACTCTACTAGCAAAACAAAATCTTGTTATTGGTCTTCCTTCACTTGTCTATTCCAAGGACAAACCATGCTCAGCATGTGAAAAAGGGAAGCACCATAGGGCCAGTTTCAAAACAAAGCAAACTTTCTAAATCCAAGAAAGTCTTTATTTGCTTCACATGGACTTATTTGGCCTAGTATCACCTAGGGCCATTTGTCATGAAAAAAATACACTTGTCATTGTTGATGAGTACTCTAGGTACAGCTGGGTATATTTTCTGACAAAGAAAAGCCATGCACCAGATGCCATTATGTCTTTCATCAAAAGAGTTGAAAATCATATGACACTTATGTCAAACAACTCAGAACTGACAATTGCACTGAATTCAGAAATCACACACTGATCAAATTCTGTGATGACAAAGGAATTTCCAAAAATTTCTCATCTCCTTACACACCTGAACAAAATGGTGTGGTTGAAAGAAGGAACAGAACTTTGATTGAAGCAGCAAGAACAATCCTTGTTGGATCTGCTTTCTCTAAGCATTTTTGGACTGATGTTGTAGCCACTGCTTGCTACACTCAAAATAGATCCATCATTGTGAAGAGACACATGAAGACTCCCTATGAAGTCTTCAGGGGGAGAATTCCAAACATTTTATTCTTACATGTGTTTGAGTGTCCAGTATTCATTCATAATCACAAGGATCACCTTGGAAAGTTTGATGAAAAATCTGATTATGGTTACTTCCTTGGATACTCTCTAGTATCTAAATCATACAGAGTCTTCAACACAAGAAGACAATGTATTGAAGAAACCTATCACATCACATTCAATGAAAGTTCTGAACCACTCAAGTTTACAAATCCATCAGATGATGAACTTCATATTCATGAATCTCACAATTATCCATCTGATGAATTTAAACATTATGAGCCTTCTCAAAGATATCAAACAAGAAACTCAGTCCCCCATATTGATCCATATGAAGATATGACAAGTCCTACAAAAGGAAATCCTTCAGTATCACATACTGATGGCTGTCAATCAAATATTGATCAGTCTCAAAATGATCAAAATGATCAGCAACACAACACAAATGACCAAAATGGTCAGTTTCAAAACAATCAGCATGTTGACACACATGATCAAAATGATCAATCATATGAAGCTGCTGATGAACAATCTGAGCCCCTGGCTCAAAGCTCTCCTACCATCTCTAGGGAATTAGGTCTTAGATGTGTTACTTATGACCAAGAAGGAAGCCCTCCATTGATTGAACCTTTGTCCATTGAATATCCTTTAGTAGACACTAGAGATAATCCAAGTCCTAGTCCATGTCATGTACTTCCATTTTCTAGCTCTAATCATGATACCAGTGCCTATTCTCCAG
This sequence comes from Glebionis coronaria, assembly GCA_025667525.1. Taxonomy (NCBI): domain Eukaryota; kingdom Viridiplantae; phylum Streptophyta; class Magnoliopsida; order Asterales; family Asteraceae; genus Glebionis; species Glebionis coronaria. The sequence continues at coordinate 318,628,243 of CM046878.1, forward strand.
CTCCACAAAAATCTTGGACTAAAAATAGTCACATACAGCTGGTAAACATAATAGGCAACCCTGGTGAAGGTAGAGTCACTAGATCTATGGCAAAGAAACTAAGTGCTGCTTCATCTGGAGAATGCCTCTATGCAAACTTTCTCTAAGAAATTGAACCTACAAAGGTTTCTGAAGCACTTACACACCCTGGATGGGCGGATGCCATGCAAGAGGAACTCAATTAATTTGAAAGCAACAAAGTCTGGAAATTGGTTCCTCTTCCATATGGTAAATCAACCACTGGCACCAAATGGGTTTACAAGCTCAAAAGAGATGAAACCAATGTGGTGACCAAAAATAAAGCTAGGCTGGTGGCCCAAGGATTCAATCAAGAGCCTGGTGTTGATTTTGATCAAACCTTTGCTCCACTTGCACGTATGGAAGTCATACGAATCTTCCTTGATTATGCCACTTACATGAACTTCATCATCTACCAAATGGATGTCAAAAGTGCATTCCTAAATGGTAACCAAAAAGAAGAAGTTTATGTTACACAGCCTCCTGGCTTTGAGAGTAGTAAATACCCAAATCATGTCTACAAGCTTTACAAAGCTTTATATGGACTGAATCAAGCTCCAAGAGCATGGTATGAAACTCTCTCAACATTTCCCATTGAACATAAGTTTGTCAGAGGAAAAATAGATAGCATCTTGTTTATCTATAAATCTATAACTGACACCATTCTGGTGCAAATTTATGTGGATGACATAATCTTTGGTTCTACAAGCTTGAAACTTTGCAAACAATTTGCCAAAATTATGACCAGCAAGTTTGAGATGAGTATGATGGGAGAACTCACATACTTCCTTGGTCTTTAGATTAAACAATCTGACCAAGGCATCTCCATCAATCAAGAAAAATATGTCAAGGATCTGCTGAAGAAGTATGATATCAATTGTGCTTCAGTGAAGACTCCAATGGTATCCCCTAACAACTTAGGACATGATCTCAATGGACAATCAGTCAATGAGACTCAGTATAGAGGTATGATTGGGTCACTCATGTACTTAACTGCAAGCAGGCCTGACATTCAATTCTCTACATGCCTTTGTGCAAGATACCAAGCAGATCCAAACGAATCACACCTTACTGTTATAAAGAGAATCTTCGGATACCTAAAAGGTACACCAAGTCTAGGTCTTTTGTACCCAAATCCTCAGGTTTTGATTTAAAGGGGTATTCAGACTCTGACTATGCTGGATGCAATATGGACAGAAAAAGCACTTCTGGTGCTTTCCAATTGCTAGGTGGCAAACTTGTGTGTTGGAGTGCTAAAAAGCAACAAATAGTTGTCATGTCTTCAGCAGAAGCTGAATATGTGGCAGCTGCTGGATGTTGTGCCAATGTTCTTTGGATGAAAAGCTAACTGGTTGATTATGACATAGAATATGAAAAGGTACCAATATTTTGTGATAACACTAGTGCTATTACAATATCCAACAATCCAGTCCTTCACTCAAGAACAAAACAGATTGATATTTGATATCACTTTATCAGAGATCACATTGTGAAAGGGGACATTGAATTACATTTCATCCCCACTCAGTATCAATTGGCTGATATCTTCACCAAACCACTGGATGAACCAACTTTCAAAAGATTGATAATGGAGTTTGGTATGTTGAACATTGATGATACAAAACCTAAACCTTCAGCATTCACTGAAGAAGCTTGAAGGTTCAGCATTTCATAAAAGATTTTGATTAATGTCAAGTAGCAGTGTCTGAGTAAAGGAGTGTGCAATGTCATGTGTCTATTTCACTTTATGTGATTGTGTATATGATGTTTTGTCGCCTTATCTGATTCACTGAAGCTAAACAAATAATCACCAGTCATCAAAAGGATCCTTCAACAATGTTGAACAAAATTTTAATACAACTGATAGCTAGGCCTGAGTAGAGGAGCGTGCAATGTCATATGTCTTGTTCACTTATGTGAACATGTATATGGGGTTTTGTCGCCTCATCTGACGCACTGAAGCTCATAAGTATTACCATCAGCTTCAGCATATCTGAGCAATAGCATTTAAAACCTATCAATCATGTGATTCAAAGGAGTTAATGGCATTGAATTTTCTTGTGAATAAAACAAACATTCTTTCAAAAAGGTGTCATTTGTTAATTAAGGAAATTTCAAACGTCTCCATCCACAGTCAACAACTCCCTGACACATAGGGCGTTTCAGTGTTCAAAGCAACAGAAAATCATACCTTTTTGCAGAACATTAATAAGAAAGTTTGTGCCAAATGTTCAAAAGAAACCCTGAAAGATTTATAATTTTTTAAAATGGGGTTAAAAACTTTTTACAAATCAGTTCAAGTTTTTATATAATCCATTACAATTGGATTTCCTTCCACGCTTACAAATCTTTTCATCAAAAAAACAAAAACTTTATCTCTTTCAAAACATACACACGGAAACAACAATGGCTGAATCATCTTCTACTCCTAAGATTGCTAAGATCACTCTCAACCCTTCCACCCATGTTAACTATCCCATTGATGATATCTTTTTCAAACCCAACAACATCACCTTACTCAAACCTGAATCCATTAAGTTTGTTCCTGGGGAACAAGTTTTGACTTATCTATCCAAAAGTGTTTTAAGGTATGCATTATTTGAGGATCCTGGTATGATGTTTCAAAATGTGCTAAAAGAATTTTGGTTCACAGTAGAGGCTTCTAACAACAAGAAGTCCATTAAGTTTGATTCTACCACGGTTAGGATTCATGGTAGATTTAGGTTAAAGTTATTTAGAAAGGTTTTGGGTTTAGATTATTTGGAAAACCCTAGTGACTATGAAGCTATACCTGATGATTTTATGCTTGTCAAAAATTTCTTTAAAGAGATTAGGTATATTGAAGAGATTACTAAAAAAGGGGGGTTAAAAAGAAGTTGTTTGCCACCAAGGTGGAAGTTGCTGATGTCTATTCTTATTGAATGTTTAGCGGGGAACTGGAGTCCTTGACTAGATCAACCAAAAAGATGCTATTATTTTATACTGTCTGGCCAAGGGAATTAAAGCTGATTTTAGGAGGCTTATTTTTGAAGATCTCCATGGGAAGATGGAGAAAAAGACAAGAGAGAAAAACGTTGTTTACGCCAGATTTCTATCTCTCCTCTTTGCTGACCATCTTGGTAATGACTTTTCAAAAATCAATGGAGAGAAACTAAATTTTCGAACATTTGATCTCACTCGCTGGAACATTCCAGTCAGCATCATTGATCCTCCTCTTACAAAACCCATGCTGGACATCTGCTCAGTAGATGGTCCAGTAGTGTATAAAGCTCCAAAAGACACTTCTCCAACTAGAGAAGGGGATCTAAAAGGCAAAAAGCCTGGAGCTGCATCTGGGCCTCGTCAGAAGCAAATGTCAGTTAATACCAAGAAGGTCAAACGTGAGTCCAGAAAGAGGAAAACCCTCACACAATCTTCCTCAAAGAAGATTGATGATAAATCCCAGGCCATGCTTTGAAGAAGACTAAGTCCCTGGCCAAGGACAAGAAACCCAGCCAGCCGTCACCTTCAGTCTCTGTTGGAGGTGACATGCATAAAGAGGCCCAAAAGGCAACCCCTCTCTCAACTTCTTTAGGAGAGAAGGGTGAAGATGGAGCTCACCCTCAGCTCAGTAGTGTGGAGTCAGTATTGGTAAGTACTTTCATTCTGAATACGAGTCATAATTCATTACCAATTCCTATCACTTGTCACTCTTAGTCTGCATCGGGGAATGATGTGTCAGCAAATCCAACAGCTGATGCTGACCCTGGCTTATTTGTTTCTAATGATGTAGTTCACCCACAACAGGGTCCTACTAAAGGAACCAAAAACATTATCATTGATCTTAACTTATCAGGGACTCTTTCTCAGGATCCATCAGGTCAAACCAACCCTGGTGGTGAAGGGCTTGAAACTGATCCACATACTAAAGGTGATGCTCAGAAGACTCCCAAGGAAGTGAATCTCACCACTTGAGCCAAAGTGGGACACTTGCCTTCATTTGTATTCAGCTTGTCTGGGATGATTTGGAAAAGGAACTAGGATTCAGTGAAAGAATTCAAGTCAACCATGATGACAGTGATGAAGAGACTGTTGACGCAACACCAAAGCCACCATCCCCCAGAACTGAACAGGTAAAAGAATTAACAAATCAAGTGTTTATTCTTCAATCATAGGTGGCTAGACTGAAGGAAGAAAAGGTGCTTGCTGACACTGAAATCTCAACTCTCAAAGCAAGACCAATTCCTCCTTCTACTAAACAAATCAAGGATGTCATCATTGCTGCTTTAAAGCCTCTAGTCCAAGATGTGGCCACCACCACTTCCTTAAAGCAAGATATGTCATCTCTTATGGATTCCATCAGCGGTGCATCCATGGAGTTTCCACCAGAATTCACACTAGTTCCTGGCCAAATTAATGCTTTGTGTGATTCGGTGTCCAAGATTAAAGATAGAGTGGCGTTGCTGGAGAAACAAAAGTTGACCATATCTGATGAGGTTTAGCAAAAACTAAATGCTCTTGAAAATGTTCCAGCCATGCTGGCTAAGGTAACTGCCACTCTTGATCATCTTTGTGGCCTCTTCCCTGCTGGTGGGTCATCAAAAGATGTTGGGCAGTCTTCTGCTGAGGGGGAGAAAAACACCATCCAGCTGCTCTTTCAGAAACATGCCCAAAAGAAGGGTCAGAAACAATACATTGTCTATGAGTCAACTATCACTAAAAAGAGCCCAGCAAAGGGTAAGGGGGAGTCATCAGCCAAAAATGATCATATGGATGGGCTGACCACAAGTGGAGAAACAACTGATAGTGGTTCACCTCCCTTTATACCCAAGAACAAAGGAGATTTTACTCTAAATGATCGATTGATCAAAGTTAGGGTGGCCACTCAGGAAGAACTAGACAAGTTGTACAAGCTTCAGCAAGAAGAAAAGCTAAGAGATCTGAAGATAAGCTTGTATGAACAAATTAGGAAAGCTGAAGTAGAAAGACTCTTCAAGAAGAAAGTGTTATATGAAAAGTTTTGTATAACAAGGCTCAACAGAAGAAATATCTCACCAATCACCAACGTTGATATGCTGACCAGCAGAGGTGACATCCATCTCAAGTTTTATAGGGGTGATGGAACTGATGAGATACTTGAAAACTTTCAAGGAAAAGAACTTTCTTACACTGAATGGATTGAAATGAGTGTGAAGATCGAGAAAATAAAATCCAGGAGATGGGATGAAGTTCGCACCATAATTGAGCACTATATGAGAAATCATGAAAGACTGGGTGAGATTCTGGACATCAACACTCAAGTTTCTCTGGAAGAACAAGATCCAATACTGGAGCTGAACAAAAGAGAAAATCTTATACAACCTGAAGTGGGTGACATCTTTGTCACCACTAAGAAATACAAAGGCTTTGTTCAGTTTCAAAATCATCTCCCTGGTCATGTACTGGATGAACCAGAACTAGGAATGATTATGTTCAATCATCAAGAACGTCAAGACTTTGTGGACATAAGTGATCTTGATGAAATGAACAATGAACTTCTCTCGAATGTTCAAATGATCTTTTACTCTCATCATGGTGGTCCAGGACGTACTGATGCTGCTAAAACCTTCAGCATGTGCTTGCTTGATATATTGGACCACATAAACTCGGATCCATTAACTCAGACTCCCATAATTGAAGAACTTAGGCCTAAGGAGAATTGAATAATCATTTGTACTATATTTGTTGTAATTTGTAATATTATTGAATAAATGATTTTCTGATGCTTATAAGTATTTAATTGTTCAGTGCAAGTAAGAAGAAGTTGTTATGCTCACTTACTACTGACATTAGACTTAGGCTATTTGTATATCCAAATAGGGGGAGATTGTTGGGTCAGTATTTCTTGACCCTAAAGCAACTCTAAGATTTGAATATAAAATCCCCCTAAGTGTTTCATGCTCAGCAGTAAGGCCAGTCTTTTGAAGGATGACCAGAGGAACAAAGTTCCTAGTGAAGACTTTATAGCTGAAGAAAGTTCAGCAATCCCCTTCCAGTTAACTTAGAAGACAAAAGAATCTTCGCTTCAAATACTAGGCGGTCTAGTTGCTGAAGAACAAGGACTGAAGAAGGGCTTTCAGTTTAGTTTGGTTTGTCAATACCAAACTGAATGATATCGATCTCCTCTAGGATACTGAAGACTCTTCAGTATTCTGATGGTTTGCATTAGGCGGCAAAAGATAACTTTAAGTCAAAGTAGGTTGCTTGTATAATTATATATAAGTACAACCTTTATCTTTTTCTAGAAGAGTTTAATATGTACTTTGTACTGTTTATCCAGCATGGGCATCAACCACCCACTGGATAAACCCATGCGTTGAAACATGCAAAATGAAAACCCTAGTTTATACAGCCTATAAAAGGAGTGTACATTGGGAGAGAAAGGGTTAACCAATATAAGAGATAAAAACTCTGGAAAACCTTTCTCTCTCGATACCAACTAAACCATATAGCCAAGATGCGTATGAACGTTTAGATTGGAGCTTAGACCTTAACTTTAGTTAGATGTTTAAGTAGTGGAGATAAAAACCCGTTGTTATTTAACCACTTTATTATTCCGCAAACAAAGTGGTTTATAGATTCTTTATTTGATTCTAATAAAAATCTATACGTTCAAAAGTTATTGGTATTGTTGTTTTAATTGTTCATAGTTCTTATCTATTGTTAAAACAACACACTTGAGTCGTAGTAAAGAGTTATTACTTAAGGTTGATAAGTAATAACGATTTACAAGGGACCAAAATATGTTATGTTTAAAAGTTATGTTAATGTAAGGGTGTATGTTTGTGTTTTACTTAATAGGTAAAAAATCCTCATCTTCTTAGTGTGCAAAGGCACAAGGAATTTATTAAAACATAAATTAAATAACGTAACCTAATACATAGAAATACGACAAGACAAATTCTGAAACATTACATAAGCATTAAAACAAGACACATCATGGAATCACTTTACTAAAAGGATGGTTTAGAAGGAATAAAGATTCCTTGTATGGGCCAACCATAAAACCATGTATTCCTTCAATACCTTCGTTGTTTACAAATATCCTCATATCATAATTTCATGTTTCTAGGATGTGGGGAACACCTTGGGGCCGAGACTTACTACAAAAATTGGGTTTTCATCGTTTGTGAATCCTAATAACTTTGGCACATGTTCAATTGACATTTCGAGGAAATAACACACTCGAACAACACCAACAATCCCACCACCAATCTGTAACACCCCTGAAATCGGACAAGGAACAATTAGGCAGCATGTGGGTGCCACGTCATGGTACAGAAAACAATGTTATATAAATGACACACAAATGATGTAATAAGACATATACTTTACATCATACATATCAAAGTTTAAACAAAGGTCCCACTGTTTTATAACAAGATAAAAGTATAACAAGATAAAAGTAATATTAAAACATAGTTTTGTAACATATAGTTACCAAAAATACACGATGAATTTCAGACAGCTTTTATCAAAATAAAAGTTTAGACATAACATAGAAACTTCCAAGCTGCTAAACATCTTGTGGGCTCCCATCCAAGCAAGCAAGTTAAGCATTATTACCTGAGATTAAACATGTAAAACGTCAACAAAAAGTTGAGTGATATTCATAGGTTTAGTAATATAAGTGTGGAACACAAGCATTTATTAGTAAAACAAGTAATGTGGGATGACTATATACATTATCCATAGTCATTAATAGTTATTATTACTATTTAGCTCATGAAACCGAAGCATTAACAGTTAAGTATGCCCCTAGTGAGTATTAAGCCTAAATGTCCTAGTAATAAATCAAATGTTAAATGCGTCAAAGTAATACGGGACGGGGATTGTCAATTCCGATGGATCCATCCACAACATTCGCGCTTACAACACGGAATAATTAATGGTTCATGATATATAGGGGACCATACGACTATTGGTACCAAATGCAATAATAATAGGTAATATTCTGGAAAGCATAGAAATTTAGATAGCATACAGTTTTAAATGAATGTGCTCCAACATGTAATCTCACCCCGCGTTTTGAAACAATGCATAAGAAGTAAAAAAGGGGCTATGAACTCACCTTTGCGCAAAGTGTGACGGAATTGAGAACCGGGGCTGTATAGGGCTAAGGGAAATAATCCAAGGCTACGCGCGACATACAAAAGTGATCACGGCCTTAGGTATCCGTTTTTGTAGAAGTATAGAACAATTGTATCAAAAATATTTTGTAAAAATGTAATATGTAGAAAATGCATAAAATGAAAGCCTAAGTGTGGTCACGACCTTCATGACACACAATCTGTAGAAAATGCATAAAATTAAAGCCTAAGGTCTCAAATCAAGTAACCCAAGTGATTTACACATAAAAACGCCAACATTTTACTTAACCGTAGGCGTAAAAGTCAAATTTTCTAGTATAGTTGTTTTGGGAAGGGCGTATCTCCCAATCCATCAGTCCAACAACTATCATATTTTCACCCCTAGAAAGGGTCTCTTATGAGGTTTACAAAATTTAAATCAATCTAAAAGTTTACCAATCTTTCTAAATGTCCAATTTACTAACAGTTATTCATTGTAGAAATTCAGGTCCAACTGTTTTAGTCCAACTTCACAGGGATGGTTCTCCCAATCTGTAAAGGCTATGATCATGAGGTTTCCACCCCTAGAAAGCCTCAAGAGTCTAGTTTTCAAACAGTCTATCCAATCAATTTAAATCATTTTCGATCCATTGGAAAATTAGTTTCATTAAAAAGAGGTCAAACCGAGCATGTTTCAACCCGTACCGCCACCAATCACGAGAGTGTTTCCTTGTTGTGTGATAGTGAAGGGAGGTGGAATGTGTTGTAGGATATCTTGAGGAATGTCTTGGACTAGGATTTGATTAGTAACCAGATCAAACGACACGATCATATACTTGCTGTACAAATGACCATGATCACAAACGTACTTTTCAAAAGCCACCCAAAATATTTTACCATCAACAACCGCTTGACTTCCCCTCTTAATTATGATAGAAGCTTTAGGAAACCTATTAGATTTCAAATTGGTCCACGCCCAGGTAGACATTATAAACACTAAGACAGACCATGTACCCTGACCACTGATAACAAAATTAATTTTGAAAATGGTTGGATCTTAAGTTGGTGGGTAAACACCAAAACCAAATACTTTTGTGGTACAAGGAGGTTCTAGAGCTAGGAATGGTGTCAATATAGTGACCGAAATTGACATTGACGGGTTCCATAACATAAGTGTGACATCATTGGCACCTAAAAAAACACCAAATCCCCTCAGACGTTGCAAGTGCCTTTAGTGCAGCATCATAAATCCCAAATCCACATGTGTAAAGGTTAAATTACCAGCAACCTTATACATAACACCTCATCTGCTTCCTTGAACTGGAAAATGAAACTGCAATAATCAACCTCATGTGAACCATACCGACGGTTGAAACTTCGACGGTTAATGCACAATTTCCATCGCTTAGACACCTGACAAAATCTGCATAATGATTCCACAGGCATCCTAAGCATGATTTCTCTTTGAATTTCAAAGGGTATGTAGTCAGACATGTTTTTAGTTTTCTTATAATAATATGTTGGTTTGTATACCAGAAATAAATGAAGATTCTACTTAAATAGATGCATGTGGTGGCATGAAAAAACATTGACTAGACCATCATTACAAATTTCACAGAATGGACTTAACCAATCAATGATAACTTTAGATTACACTTACAATTTCTCGTGGAATCTAAAAATGATATGACATGTCACAGAATTGACTTGACCAATCGATGACAACTTTAGACTACACTTATAATTTCCCGTAGAATCTGCCAATGATTTGACATGTCACAGTATTGACATGACCAATTAATTACAACTTTACATTACACACATTATTTCTCGCGGAATATGACAATGATATGACATGTTACGGTATTGACATAACCAATCAATGGAAACATTACATTACACACATAATTTCATGTGGAATATGACAATGATTTATGTATATAAAAGATATGTGTATTACGTTTTATAACCAACAATTCTTAACATGGTATACACACAAATTGCTTCCAAACCAAAAATGTTCAAATGTATATTACATTACCTTGATCAAGAACGAGGTGCGGTTATGTACGACGATATGACTTACTCAGCTTTAGTTGATATGGTGGTAAAGAAATTCCATTTGGATTGGAGCGATCAGATAAATATTTTGGCACATTACCCTTCCATTGATTGTCGGCTTGATAGTACTGATGACAACGAGGTACAACTTTTAGTTGATTGTGGTTGTTATAATGTGGGAATTCCACATTTATATGTTAGTCACTTAAAATAATGATGAAAGTTTTCAGTTTTGGTCTAACAACGACAACATGATGTTTTACAATTTTTTGAAAATAAATAACGAAGATTTACAACTTTTTGAAAATAAATAACGAAAAAAAGATTAGTACTTTTAATCAATAAAAATAACCATCATATGATAATTACCAAGAAGTTAACATTGGTATGGGGTTAGATTCATATAGTGATCATGATGATGAGGAAAATGAAGATGATGATAATGAGCATCTGTTAAATTTAAACCCAAATGAGTCTCATTTTAAAAATGCGGTCAATTTCACAAAACCAGGATCTTCTTTTGCTTTTCTTTCTGACGATGAAAATGAAAACTAAGAAACTTCCATTAATCATCGTGGTAAAGAAGTTGATGAAAGAAAAACCCTTTAACAAGAAGTGGAATAACTTTTTGGCATTCATGCCCGACACTCCAAAAACTCCACTATATGTTCCTAAACCTCTTATTTCAAAGCATTTTAATAAAATTATCGAAGTTAAGGTTGGTAACACTTTTATAAATAAGGATGCTTTTGATTTGGCTATTAGGTTTAAAGTAATATACGAGGGTTACCAGTTTGTACATAAATGGACAGATCCAAATAGGTATGAAGTTTAATTCTACAATCATTTAGAGTGCGACTGGGTGATTAGGTCTAGGCGTTGGGGTAAGACAGATGTGTTTGCAAGTACTAGTATTAATGATGCCACACTTGTTCTAAAACTCACATTTTGCCAAATCATCGAAATGCAAACAAAAAAGTCATAGCACGCCTATTTCAATAGCAATTAAATGATGATAAACGTGATTTAAAAGGGAAATATATACAAAAAGATATAATGGTACAACATAAGATAAGTATATCTTACCAACAAGCATGGAGAGGCAAAGACTATGGTTTGCAAATGCGAAGAGGTTCACCTTATGAATCATTCGATATGTTACCATTTAGTGTTACAACCTAGAAAAAAAATCCAGGATCTGTCACACGTACTAACGACGGTGGAGTCTTCGAGATGTTATTCATTGCACTAGGTGCTTCAGTAAGTCAAAATCTTGCCATTAATTAAAACAATGACTTTATATATGATATTATTTTGGGAAAAATACTTAACCAATCTTATTACCACATCTTTGAACGTTCATTCATCATCTACGCCCTATTTTATCATAGATGTGGAACATCTGAAGGGTGTGTACATAGGTGCAAATTTGTTGGTTGTAGGTATGGATGCAAATAACCAAATTGTACCTATCGCTTATGGTATATGCAAAGGTGAAACGAATCCCTGTTGGTCGTGGTGGTTGAGCGTCCTAAAAGAATGCATTGGTGAAAACCTAAACATGATATTCATCTCAAATAGGCATCATGATATAGCCTTAGCAGTACGCAGTAAATTTCCATTAGCCTTTCATGGTATATGTTGCCATTTAATGATGAACCCTATCCTTGAAAAGAAAGAAAACAAAGGCTTTGTATTGGAAAATTTGCAAAGCGTATACCACAGATGAATTTTAAGGCATAAGAACATGCTACAGGCTTTTCAGCCCGATGCTTACCAAAAGCTAATGGAATTTGATCCAAGAATATGGTCTAGAGCCTATTCTCCAGGCCCTCGCTACAATTATTGTAGATCTAACAGTGTGGAGTCTATTAATGCTTGTACTAGAAAGGCAAGAAAGCTGTCTGTCACAATGCTTACTGAGTCCTTCAGAAAAATGATTCAAGATTGGTATTTCTGTCATCGACAAGTAGCATGTACTTATCTTGAGACTATAACCCTACTGCTTTCATTTTACATATACAATACAACAGCCTACTAATTTATTACAATGTAACTTATGTAGCCAAAATGAAGTATGAAATAACAAACTGGGTGGCGGATAAGATTAAGAAAAGGAAACTTAAAAGCTTAACATGGATGGTTATGGGCATTAACCAGAACCAGTACCAAGCGTAGGATGGCAATTATAACCATGAAGTAAACCTTATTGCCCGTACATGTACATGTCGCAAATGGAAAGTTTCTGGAATTATTTGTGGTCATGTTATTGTTGTTACAAAGTCTATGGGACTCGATGATTGTGCTCAATTCATTACAAACTGGTTGCAAAGGGAAAAATATCAAGCTACGTACGCAGGATCAATTTATTTTGTTGGCGATCTAGACGAATGGGAGTTTCCTCCCAATATAAGACCAGTTCAACCGCCAGAAATGAACAACCCAGAATCAGGCAAGCCCAAAATCACTAGTCGTATTTTATCTCAAGGTGAGGAGCCAAGGAATATACATTGCAGCAGATGCCATGCAGCGGGGCATAAACGTGATCAATGTAAAACATCGTACATACCAGAACCCCGAGCCAAAAATTAAAATAAACGGATATGAATGAGCCATTTCAAACAACACCTCCGTTCAACCCAAACCAATTCAACACATACGGTCGAGACACCTCACAACCTTGGGATGTGTGAGACCCCCAGAATCTGACATGGATCAACTAGGCAACGAGGGGTAACACGTCATAGTACAAGAAACAATGAATTACAGTTGACACAAAGCTGACGTAATAAAAACATGTACAATACATCATAAAGTTCAGAGTTTTAAACATAGGTCCCAGAGTTTTATATGCGGAAAAATATATTATTTCATCCTGATTTATAACATAAAGTTGCCCAAAAGATAAAATAAACTTCTGACAGTTTATATAAAACCAATCTTTCAAAAGCATCACAGAAATCTCCAAGCTGCGATAATATTCTGCGGGCTCCCATCCAAGCAAAGCTAAGTAATAATACCTGAGATTAAACATGTAAAATCGTCAACACAGAGTTGAGTGAAATTCATAGGTTTAGCAGTAAAGGTGTGGAACACAAGCATTCATTTGTAAAACAAGTAGTATGGAGTTTGGTTCTTCAACCATAGTCCGAAGTCATTATTATTGTTGTTCAGTTCATGAACCAAAGCTTAACACAGTGTAAGTTCCTCTAGGGAGTATTCAGCCTAAATACTCAAGTAATAAACAAATATCAGTGCGTCAAGGTACTTGAGACGGGGATAGTCAATCCCGATGGATCCGCCCACAAAATTCGCGCTTAGTACTCGAAATTAACGGTTCATGATCAGGAGAGGAAACTTAAGGCTAGACTAAAAGCAATAATAATATTGAAAACCTGAAATCATACATGTTCTGGATAGCATACAAGTTCTGGATAGCAGTTTTTAAATGGTTGTGTTCCACCATGTAAAATCTGACCCCGTGTTTAGAAACCATGTATAAGTAAAAAGGGGCTATGAACTCACCTTAGCCACGTGGTAATTCAATCACGGTACTCATCAACTGAGTAGAAACAATGGTAGTGAGACGATCGCCGACGATATAGATGCCCAGGAAAACACGAAAACCGCAACCTATCAAAATAAGGCGCGCGTTAAGACTCGAGCTCGAATATCGATATGTACCAAATATAATATTACTCAAATGTTTTCAAAGTATACACGTTTCAAAACGATTGACACAAATCAAATGAATACATTTATCCAACGTTACAAGTTAAAACACTTGAACACTTGAAAATGACCCGTTATACGACGTCAAGTCAACGCAAGTCAAACTATCCTTTAACCTTACTTGGACCAGTAGCTAAGTCATTTGTATAATGACTAAGCACTTGAGTAAGTCACCATATCCGATGGTGAATACTCAAACTCACGCAACACAAACATTGAACTAAGTGTCCAAAATAAAATCAGCAAGTACACCCCGAATGTACATACCGATCTACCCTATCTAGACTTGTCCGTTTTAGATAAAAAAAATTGGTGTCAAGGTCACTTATAATCTGTATAAGACCTCACCAAAGTTTGAGCCAAAGTTCACACTTTAAAACCCATCAGCTCGACACTTTACTCGACTCCAAATTTGTGACAGATTTGTGCACTTGTTTTGTAAAACCGTTTAGACCGCTTTAAAAGTACAAACTCGACAATCCGAATTTTAAAACCACTACTAGACTCATCAAACTAAGTTTTTAAACTTTGAAAATCAGTAGTATCAACTATCTAACCAAGCCCGAGAGTCGACCCGGAATCAGCCACAATTTCGGATTGTGCCGACTTGCGTCTCCCGGTACACGAAAACTAAAACTAGCATAACTTTTGACTCGTAATGACTTAGAAGCTCTATCTTATACCAAAACGACCGTCTCGGAAAACTCTACAACAATATCAAATAATCTTAGCCTTTCTCAGACCTTAAACCCACGAAACAATCTGTTTAAAGCTGCTGTCCCAAATTATACTTTTAGAAAACATGTCAAATCAATTTTCACACCAAATATAATCATTCCCAAACCTATAGAATCATCATACTATCATTCCCATCAACCAAACACTCTTAAAAACACTTGCATGCATCAATATCAAAAGATCAAAATAAAAACTTAGACTTTTTAACATGAAAACATGGAGATTTTACCAAAAACCTTACATGCAATATCATCAAAACACAAATCCACCATGGAATTATAAAATTTCTTGAAAGTTGATGCATGTGTGAAAAATTAGTATCATTAGAATCACCACAAGATTTTAGAGATGGGTCTTTATTTTGTTTTGATCAAATCATATGGAAAATTGATGAAGTGAGGGTGTTTATGTGGTGGTGGTGGCGGAAATAATAAGAAGAAAGGGAGGGAGAGGATTTGTTTCATGTGTTTGTTTTTTTTTGTAAGATAAAATGAGGTGAAAATGGTGGAAAAGTAATATATAGTGAGGTTAGGGTAGATGTTGCAAATATTGAATAGTTTTGGGCTTAAAAACAATTAATAGTTTTAAAGGGTAGAAAATGGTTATTGGTAAATATTAAAAATATTTACGGGGCTCGGGTTTCGTAAAAATACTTTTCAAAAGTTACAATGCATCATAAAAATGATTATATGATTTCCCGACACGACTTAATACGTAATTAAAACGAAATCGTCGAAAATATTAATTATCGAAACAATCGATAAATAACATAAAATTTTGGGCATCCTTCGGTATCGCGATCACTTGGAATTCTCGTTGTACATTGTTTTTGAATAAACTCGTTGTAAAACGCACACGGGTGATTTTAAATCAAAAACTTTGATTTAAATTAAATATGGAAAAATAATATAAAATTTTATAATTCCATACAAACTATTTATCGATGAACAGAAAAATACTTAAAAAGTATAATTTAAAAATCTCAGGATTTACATACAGCAATACAAGAAAACATAATACGTTGGAAAATGCAAGAAGCACGAATAAAAAGAATAAAATAATGCTCAGAAAGTACGGTTCTCACAGTCTTCCCCCCTAAAGGAACTCTGGTCCCCAGAGTTCTCCTGAAAACAGTAGAAGATGCAAACAAGAGGAGGTACAAAGTGTAGAACAAAATTCATTGCTTTCCAGGTAATTTCTGCACCACGACGTATCTTAACGGTTAGAATTCACTATGCTTCAGTTTCTTAACTCCTTTTCGTATAACTTTTCAGTCTTGGATTAGAATAATGATCTTTCAATACGGAGATACATCGAGAGATAGAGTTGTTGGAAATACGTGCGATAAACTAATAAGATTGAACACAAGAATCGCTTAAACAGGCAAAGTGCGATAAAATGAACCAAGATTGTAAATCAACAAGGGTCGCAAGTCGTGCAAC
This sequence comes from Glebionis coronaria, assembly GCA_025667525.1. Lineage (NCBI taxonomy): Eukaryota > Viridiplantae > Streptophyta > Magnoliopsida > Asterales > Asteraceae > Glebionis > Glebionis coronaria. The sequence continues at coordinate 318,644,360 of CM046878.1, forward strand.
TGTAAAACGTGACAATCTTAAAATGTAAGAATCTAGCCACAAGTGAAATAGAAGGGAAAAATGAATAGCATATGATCATTTAAAATACAAGCTGTTAAAATCAGTTGTCTAGGATTTTGGTATTACTTTAAAACCTAGTTTTAGTTATTTTCTTGATTAAAATAAAATTTTACCAAGTGTAGTGATTAAAAATCAAACTCTATATAAAACGAGTGGGTAAACAGTTGTCAAATCTTTTTCTTGATCAGGACTTTAAGGTAAAAGTAACTCAGTTCAAATAGTTATTTTGATCAGCTTAAGAGCTTTTCGGGTGACTACATGAAATTATCGTTGAAACTCAGGTTTATCGTTACCATTACAGAAAATCAGATTTTCCAAGTTATTTAGAAACATTGTTTAGAAATTATAATTTAATTTAATAATTTCATTAGGTTGACAGTAAAGTAGGATAAAATCAGTTACTTTAAAAGATACAACTTGACACTGTTTAAACATAAGTTATAAATTTACCCAAGAGGATGTACAGATTCGACATTAAACTTGAAATGGGTATTTTGACAATTTAAACATTTGGTAAAATGTATAAAATGTTCTTAAAAATTAATAATAATTTTTAGAAATTCAAGAAAGTGTTTATGATATCAAACGATAAACACGTAACAGTTTCTGGTTTTCAGAAAGTGACAAAATAGCAAACGATTATGAAACGAATATCGATCAACAATTAGTATACAAGCAATAGAACAAGGGAATAAAACGGAGTGTATTAACTCTAAACGAACATGATAGAATAGGTGCATTGATGATAAGGACAATAAGAAACAAGGATTATAGCAAGATTAATTCACGAGTGCGGTTGGCGTCACCAATAGCGGCTTATTAAGTTCTCATTGGTTGATACACAATCGAAAGAGAAAAGCCACACAATAAATTTTCGAATTACAGAAATATTTTAAGAAGTTACTCGAGAGGAATTCCAGTAAATGAACAACATTCGCAATGAGAGGCGAAATCAACACATGGTTCACACGAACAAATTTCAAGACGATAAAGTCTAACACACATCATGACAAACACATGTAATCATCGTTCACGTCCAGTCATAAATCATTAATCGCGTCCAAAGACGTTTCGTAGGTCTACCAAGATAGATAGAGAAGGTCGATTGATGTAGAAGCATAACAACGTTGAAACTTCCAAGTCAGGTATCAATGGTAAGAAATTTAGGCAAATGGTAATGAAAGTTGTATCATGAGGATGATGAGGTAACAAGTAAGGCAATGATCGTCGAGTATGGAAATATGTGTTTGAGGCATGTACTTTGTTCAAGAAAAGATAAGGGTTCATATGTGTAAGTCACGAACTGTTGTTACTCGCATAAGATGTAAAAGTTTTCAAAACTTTATTTTTTTTATCTAACTTTTTAAGAAACATAACTAAAAAGTTGATTCTTGGTTAAATATTTAAGGTGACTACTATTCGGCCTTGCATGGCTCCTTCAAAATTAAGCATAGGTAATCAGGCCATGCGTAATTTAGGACTAGCAATGCGATTCTCATTTTCGTCAAACCAGTATTACAGGTCATATTATTTAAAATATGTATATAATGCCATTTGTAAAAACATAAATCAAAATAGTTTATGAAACTATTCGCCAATAAGTTACTGGCTAGATATTTAATTCAACAATTATAATGTTACAAGATTCTTTAAAGGACCCAAGGTAGAACAATTTGTGAGAATACATTGTAAAATTAATATAAATTAATTTTATAAGATAGGATTCAATTATTTAAGAAAGCCAAAATGAAACCTTTTGTAAAATGATTCGCAAACAAGACCAGTTTGAGTTATGTGGTAACATGACAATAGTTTATAAAGTAGCGAGTGGGTTACAAGAGGGAAATAAGGAGTAGTTCAAGTCAGTCAACGAAATGGTTACAAGGTGATAAGGTTTCAAGAGGTTTAGCAGGAATCGTCAAGATACACGTGTCAAGATTATAACGAACGATGAAGATAGGAACTTCAACCTCGGTCCAAATCAGTGGTACGATAGAAGCAAAGAAAGACAATGTAGAATGACAAATAAGTCATATATAAAAGAAAGGATAAAGGAATCCGTATGTGCACATCGTGATTTATTTGACAAAACTACACTTTTAAGAAAGTAGGGTATCAGTTAACAAATAGTACAATCACTCCGAAAAGTTTCTATATTAGGAAGTTACCGAATTTCAAAAGTTCAAGATCTAGGTACATGTATGACCGAACTCAAAGTTACTATTTTATACTTGTTCAAACGTAATCAATGTTTTTAGTTGTAAAATATTATTAGTTAAAGTTTTACGAGCTCAGACGAACTCAAAAACGCTTCAATCCATGTTTTTAACTTCTATCAGTTTTGACCTATTTAGTCAACTTTGACTTTTGGGTTTGACTAGACCAATTAACTCACTAAACGATATTCTAAGACTCAACGTCTAATGCATTTCGATGTAAAACAGTGTTTTGAACAACTTTCTAGTTTTACCCGAGACATGAAACGAAATAAAAATGGACGAAAATGCCCTTGCATTAAATCTGTCAACAAAATGATATTTTAGCATTATTCAGAAAATAACTTCTTAGATTTTACAAATCTCAAATGAGCGTAACTTGCTCGATTTTAAAGTTATTGGTCAAATTTTATGTCCTAAACGGACGTCTCAACATGTAGAAATATATATTTTTATGTCTAAGTTATAAAAATATTTTCTCGACACGGTTAAATTCCCTGTATAGTTTCTGTACAAAGTATATTTTTCGACACAGTTTGAAATTAAATCCAAATTTCATAATAACACATACTTAATGTACACACAGGACTTCTGGATTCCGTAAAAACGAAAGAGAATAAACTTTATAATTAATCATGTAAAGAAAACATGATATAGGATTGGTTTATGAATACCAACGATAGTCTGAGAGATCAAAAACGACGCATGACATCCGTGTCTTCGGCTGCAAGATGCATTGTAGGAAGGTCTCCTAGCGGCGTGATTTTCCAAAATCACAAGACATACCGAGAAAGAAACAAAATATTAACAAGTCACACTCCTGAGGCGAGGAGGTTCAATGAAAAAGGGAGGATACAAATAGGATCGTATTCCAGGAAAAAAATTGACACATAATAAATGACGATCATGTGTTCAAGGTACAACGGATGTTGTAAGTCGAAGTCGAAACGTAGAATGGTCAATGAAATAAGATGTAATCCATGTACAAGTGTCGTGTAAAACGGTGGTGTAAAGATAAATCAAGATTATGAAAACCCACAATATTATTCAGGTACTGATTCAACGAATGCTTTGATATGTGTGACTCACATGGTGTCCTTTAGTCTTTTCCGGAGACACATTGAGCTAGACATTCAATTACGAATGGTCGGAAAGAAAATCTGCGTATCTAAATAGATATCTTAAAAGAAATAAACAATGAAAGCAACATGCACGGTAGTAAGAATGAAAATCAGGAGTTTTATCAAAAACAACACTTATTCAATCCCGAACAATGGTATCACGAGAGTATACACGGCATGTAACAATGAGCTGAGAAAAACAGATGGTTCAAAACGAACGAGTATATGAAGTCAGTCGTATCACACATAAATGAAATAGAAATAACTCAGAAAAATGAGTTATGAAAAGTCAGCAGCATACGCGCTCCGAATACAAGTATGTGATAGGTGTGAAAACACCCATCCTTTTACCACTTAATTCTGACTAAAACAAGACCAAAACACGTATTTAATATCATTTGTTTGGAATTATGTGTGGCTTTTGTGTTTATTGTGTTTTCAGAGTCAACCGGGAGAATATTGAAGAAAACATGGGATTGCACGGGTTTTATCGAAGAAAAAGACTCAAGACGAAGTCTATTGTCCAAGAGATGCAAAAGATTTGAAGTCATTGTACCTATTTGAAGATTTATCGAAGAATAGAGCCAAAGATGGAAGATTCATATATGTCGAAGAACTCGAGTCTATTAAACAAAAGATTATAAGACGAGTTGGAATTATTCACCGACACTTCTAAAAATCCAAAGTCGAAAACGGTTATTTAAAAGAAGCGTGAAGACTAAGGAAGAAAGAAGAAAAGAAGCCCGATACTGAAGCCCATTCACAAGCCCATACAAACGCCTATATAAAGGCCTTACCTCACAAATTTTCACACACTTAGCTTAGCTAGTCTTTAGTTTTTTCATTTTTCTCTAGTTTCTAGAGAGAGAAAGTTCCATAGTTTCTCTCACTAAACTTTTTCTTTGTTTTTCATCTTTTAATTCAAGCTTCTTTTAATCTTTGTATTGGGGATTTCATCAATCTTATTCAAGTTAAGTTTTTAAGTTCTTTAATCTTTTTCTACTTTTCTTAGTTTATCCAAAATCTTTAATCCGATTTTCATTTCATACGGTTTGTAGTATTTGGTGAATAAGCTCGTGTTTAAAGTTTGATCTTTAGTCCAAAAGGTTATAAGCTCTCCATGCTTATTAGCCTATTCTTTGTTTAAGCTTATTGATTTCGGATTTTCATATAAGTTTTGATCTCTCAAAAGTTCCTTTCATTAAGTTCATGATTTGCGTTTTCAAAAGTTGTCAAATTTAAGCTTTTAGAGTTATTTAAGTTTCGGATTGCATAGCTGATTGTAAGTGCTTATTGAAGTTTTTAGCTTTCCACCAATTTCGGAACTGCATTCATTTCATCGCAATAAGAGGGTTTTGTTCATATTCCGACGGCTTCATTGCTTGGTATCGCAATAACCCTTAAGGGGTTTCACTTTGCGATAGGGTGTAAGTTCCCCTACTCCGATCTGGGATTGCGATCGAATATTGCGATCGCACATTCCGACGGGTTTAGGTTCCTTTTCAAGTCGAAACTCTGGCCAATTTTTGTTCTCCACATTCCGATAGTACTTACATTCCGATCGACCTCATTGCGATTGATCATCATTCCGATAGCTTGATTTTGGAGTATTCCGATGGTGATTGACAGAAACATTCCGATGAACCTTCACTTGAAACATTCCGATGGGTCATGTTAATTGTATTCCGATAGCCATAGTTTTCATTATTCCGATAGAACAAGTTTTTAAGCATTAATTCAATTAAGTTTTCAAAGTAATTTTCTAATCTTTTCTTTACGTTTTCAAGCACTCATTTTTTAACTTGTCAATTTAGTTTAATCTTCCAAAGTTTTAAATTACTCAATGTCATTTACATTTAATTGATATTAGTTTTAAAAATAGATAAACAAACCAATTCCTTTTTATAACCAAGAACAAATCATTCCACTTAGAACCGAGATCAATTCGAGAGGATATCGAGAACAATTGAACCTAGTAAAAAAAGCTAGTATCAAATGGCGCCGCTGCCGGCTCTTCTCGTTAAGATCAAAAGTTTTTTGTGAGAACTTGGATTTTGGGATCCGTTCCCCGTGAACGCTACTTTTTCATCAAAAATTTTCAAAAAATCCAAAAAAATATAAAATTTTCAAAAATACAAAAAAAAATTAAAAAAACATAAAAACCAAAAATATTTTTGCTTTGTTTTTCTTTGTTCGTTCTTTTGCAGGTGTATGCGCACTCGATCCACTTCATATCAAGAGCCCGAGCCTCTCGATCACTTAGACATGGCCTGTGTACCACCTCAAAACAATAATAACAACAACAACCCGCCTTTCAACAACATGAACAATAACAACAACAATGAGCCCCTTCCGGATAATCGCCCGATGATTGAACTGCTGCAAGCTCATGTAGATGGCAACACTGACCCAATTGTTATACCACCAATTGCCGCCAACAATTTCGAGCTAAAATCAGGCTTTATCCAGATGGTCTCCGCTCAACCATTCTTGGGACGAACCATTGATGATCCACACGACCACATCAAGAGATTCTTGCAACTCACCAACACGGTCAAATTCAATGGTGTTCCACAAGAGGTTATAAGGTTACAACTTTTTCCCTTTTCTTTAGAGGGACAAGCCCGGCATTGGCTTGCTAAGGAACCGCCACAGAGTATTCTCTCGTGGACGGATTTGGAAACAAAGTTTATCAATTACTTCTTTCCACCCTCTCGTACTACCGCTTTGCGGAATGAGATCATAAATTTTGAACAAAAGTACGATGAGTCGTTCAGTGAATCTTGGGATCGTTTTAAAGATCTTTTAAGAAAATGCCCACAACATGGTTTTACCAAAGTACATCAAATCAATACTTTTTACAATGGTTTAAGCATGAGTGACCAAGATTCACTGAACAGTGCTTCGGGGGGTAATCTATTGGCTAAGACTTCCAATGCTGCTTGGGACATCATTGAGAATAAATCTCGTGTGCAAACTAAGAGTGTTCGGACCAATTTCGCTAGTGCTAGCACAAGTGACAGCGACAAGCGATTGGACAAAATCACTACGCTTCTTGAATCGCTTGTCACCCACACCGTCAGCAACAACAACAGCAACAACGCCAAAAACGCTCAAGTGAACGCTGTCAGCCAACCTTGTGAGATATGCGGTAGTCCTCACTCTTACACAACTTGTACCGCCACCCAAGACTACCCTGCTGAGAATGTGAATGCGGCATATGGCACCTATCCTCAACCTGCTTATCAAGCTAGACCTCAAGGTGACCGTAACTTGCTTAGCTACCGCTCCAACAATTATCTTTCCCCACCTGGCTTTCCTCCTACCAACCCAAACCAACAACAAAACTTTAATCGCCCTCCTCAACAACAACAACAACCTCGACAACCATACATACCTCCTCACAAGCAGCAACAACCACCTCAAGGTAACAACCAAGTTTACCAACAACCTGCTTATCAACCACCCGCATACAATGCTCCTCCCAACCAAACCACCACTGCATTACAGCAAGAGGTTACAACCTACATGAGGACCAATGATGTGATTGTGGAAAACCTCCAACAGGAAGTGCGAAACTTGAAAGCAGACTTGGTCAAGCAAGGAAACGATTTGAGAGCCGACATGAGAAACACGTTAGATAGCTAAACTAATGATCTGAGGAACATGATGGCTGGTTTCTTCCAAGGTAATCAACCCTCTTCTTCGGGTACTCTTCCGAGTAACACCGTTGCGAATCCAAGAGGGGAGATGAAAGCAATCACCACTCGAAGTGGTAAAGGTACCAAGGAACCTGAGCTTCCTATACCTCCACCGTTGGTTGTGACTAAGGAGAACGAGTCACCTGCTCCTATTTCTCATCCTTCTCCTTCCCCAATTTCTCCACCTCTTCCTTCTACCCCTCCTCCACCCGTGGTTGTGAGTGATCCTATTCTCCAAAAGCCTTCCTCTTCTTCCAATATACCTTATCCATCTAGGTTGAGGAAAGAGAAGCTCAAAAGCAAGGACGATATTCAGGTTTCGAACTTTCTTAAGATGTTCAAACAACTGAATTTCAATATCTCCTTCGTTGAGGCTCTCACTCACATGCCCAAATACGCGAAAATGTTTAAAGATCTTCTGAGCGACAAGGAAAAGCTCCTCGATATTGCCAACACCCAACTTAATGAGAATTGCTCTGCAGTGCTCTTAAGGAAATTGCCAACCAAGCTTGGTGATCCAGGTCGTTTTCTTATCCCTTGCAATTTCCCGGGAGTAGAGAATTGCATGGCCCTAGCCGATCTAGGTGCCAGTATTAATATCATGCCTCTAAGTGTTTGGAAGCAATTATCTCTCCCAGAGCTAGTCCCCACCAAAATGACTTTGGAATTAGCTAACCGTACGGTTGCTTATCCAGTGGGGATAGCCGAAGACGTTATTGTAGGAGTCGACAAATTCACCTTTCCTGCTGATTTTGTTGTCGTCGACTACGAGATGGACCCCCGTGTACCACTGATTGTTGGTCGTCCATTCCTGAGGACCGGTCGCACTCTCATTGATGTTGAAGCCGATGAGCTTATCATGAGAGTGGGTGACGATAAAGTAGTCTTCAACATGGGAAAGTTGTCTAAACAGCCTTATTCATATGAGAGTGTTAATTGCATTGACGTTCTTGATGAGGCTTGTGAAGAACACTTTAATGATGCTTGCAAAAGTATTCCTACCTCTCTTCCCAATGTTGAGACCGTGTCCTCTATTGATTCATCATTATCTCTATTTGGAGATAGTGATTTGTTTTGGAAAGATCTTGAAGACACCATGGGAGATGTGAATTTAGCTACTGATGATTCTCCCACCATTGGGGATGAAGACATGAACTTCTTTGACAATCTTCTCAACGAAGACAATCCTTCGCCTCCATCTCCCACGGTCATTGCTATCGACACTCCGACTTTGAAAACGCCTCCCGTCGACAATCCTTTGGATCTAGAACTTAAGGAGTTGCCGCCCCATCTTGAGTATGTATTCCTTGAAGACGAGAAGAAATCGCCAGTCATCATTGCTAAGGACCTAAAGGAAGACGAAAAAGCCCGACTTATCACCGTGTTGAAAGATCATAAGAAGGCTATTGCTTGGAAGATTTCGGATATTCGTGGAATTGATCCTCACTTCTGCACACACAAAATTCTCATGGAGGACGACTTTAAGCCCACAATTCAAAGCCAACGAAGGGTGAATCCAAAAATACATGAAGTCATCAAAACAGAGGTTATCAAACTTCTTGATGCGGGTATGATTTACCCTATTTCGGATTCACCATGGGTTAGTCCAATCCATTGTGTGCCCAAGAAAGGCGGAATAACCGTTGTTCCCAATGAACACAACGAGTTGATTTCCACTCGTCTCGTTACTGGGTGGAGAGTTTGTATAGACTACCGCAAACTCAATGATGCCACGAGAAAGGATCATTTCCCTCTACCTTTTATGGACCAAATGCTTGAACGTTTAGCCGGTAATGAATATTACTACTTTCTTGATGGTTTCTCGGGTTATTTCCAAATACCCATCGATCCCCAAGATCAAGAGAAGACGACATTCACTTATCCCTATGGCACATTTGCTTACAAAAGAATACCTTTTGGCTTATGTAATGCGCCCGGGACTTTCCAAAGGTGCATGTTAGCTATCTTCCATGACATGGTTGAACAAACCATGGAAGTCTTTATGGATGATTTCTCGGTCTTCGGGGATTCTTTCTCTTCTTGCCTTGCCAATTTGGAACGTATGCTCAAGCGGTGCGAAGACACTCGCCTAGTTCTGAATTGGGAAAAATGCCATTTTATGGTAAAAGAAGGCATCGTGCTGGGACATAAAATTTCCAAAGCCGGTCTTGAAGTAGACCGTGCTAAAGTCGATGTTATCGCAAAGTTGCCTCCACCTTCAACCGTGAAGGGTGTGAGAAGTTTTCTAGGTCATGCGGGCTTCTACCGTCGATTCATCAAAGATTTTTCTCAAATCGCTCGCCCGATGACCCACCTCTTGGAAAAAGATACTCCTTTTATCTTTTCCAAAGAATGTCTCGAAGCCTTCAACTCGCTTAAGGATAAGCTTACTAAGGCACCCGTCTTAGTTACCCCTAATTGGGAGCTTCCCTTCGAATTGATGTGCGATGCTAGTGATTTTGCTATTGGAGCGGTTTTGGGCCAAAGAGTGAATAAACACTTCCAACCAATCCACTATGCTAGCAAGACAATGACAGGGGCTCAATTGCATTACACGACAACAGAAAAAGAGCTTTTAGCTGTTGTCTATGCTTTTGAAAAATTTCGCCCCTATCTTGTCCTTTCCACCACAATCGTTTACACCGATCATTCCGCGTTGAAGTACTTGTTGACAAAGCAAGATTCCAAACCAAGACTTCTTCGCTGGGTTTTGCTTCTCCAAGAATTTAAAATCGAAATTCGCGATAAGAAAGGAGCTGAAAACCTAGCCGCGGATCATCTCAGCAGACTTGAGGATCCTTACCAGGGGGATCATCCGAACAAAGAAATCAATGATTCTTTTCCCTTGGAGACCTTAATGTCTATCAACTCGACTGCTGACGAAACCCCGTGGTTTGCAGACATTGCAAACTACTTAGCGGGTGGAATCCTCGTTGACGGGTTCACATCCCAGCAAAAGAAGAAGTTCTTGAAAGACATAAAGACTTACTTCTGGGATGACCCGTATCTTTTTAAACAATGTGCCGACTTGATTATTCGCCGATGTGTTGATGGACCGGCAGCCTTAGAAATCCTTGATGCTTGCCACAAACGACCCACTGGTGGTCACTTTGGTCCCAACTACACCGCTAAAAAAGTGTTTGATTCGGGATTTTATTGGCCCACCATCTACCGTGATGCTCACGAGATGGTTAAACGATGTGATGCTTGCCAAAAACAAGGCACGATCACACATAAAGACGAGATGCCTCAGAATTTCATACAAGAATGTGAAATCTTTGATGTTTGGGGTATCGACTTTATGGGGCCATTCCCTTCCTCTAAAGGAAACAAATACATCCTTGTAGCCGTTGACTACGTTTCAAAGTGGGTTGAAGCCAAAGCTTTACCTACTAATGATGCAAGGGTGGTTTGTAACTTTTTGAAATCGCTGTTCGCTCGATTCGGCGTTCCTCGTGCTATTATCAGTGACCGCGGGACTAATTTTTGCAACGATCAATTTGCAAGAGTCATGGCAAAGTATGGTGTCAATCATCGTCTTTCCACCGCTTATCATCCCCAAACCAATGGGCAAGCCGAGATATCCAACCGTAGATTGAAGCGAATTTTGGAGCGTACTGTGGGAGAGCATCGCGCCGCGTGGGCCGATAAGTTAGATGATGCTCTGTGGGCTTTCCGTACTGCTTACAAGACCCCGATCGGTTGTACACCTTATCGTCTTGTGTACGGGAAAGCATGCCACCTTCCCATCGAGCTGGAGCATAAGGCGCATTGGGCCTTGAAATGGGCTAACTTCGACATCAACAAAGCCGGTGATCATCGTAAGATTCAACTCAACGAGCTCAATGAACTGAGGAATGAAGCTTATGAGAACTCGCTGATCTACAAAGAGAAGACGAAGATCCTCCATGACGCAAAAATCAAGAACCGAGAGTGCCACGTTGGTGATCAAGTCTTACTTTTTAACTCTCGGTTGAAGATATTCTCTGGCAAGTTGAAAAGCCGCTGGTCTGGTCCATTCACCGTCGCCAACGTCTTTCCTTATGGGACCATTGAGCTTTCTCAGCCAATTGGGCCCAACTTCAAAGTGAATGGCCAGCGTCTGAAGCTGTACTTTGGTGAGGACATCTCTCAGGAGATGATTCCATCCCTCACCACGTTCCCCATGAACTAATTTTGGGTCGAGTCAAGCTCATGACTCGGTTATCAAAAACAAGCGCTCCTCGAGAGGCAACCCGAGTTTCTATCCTTTTATGTTTTAACCTCCTAAGTGTAGGGGGGCCTCTATAGGTTGTTTGTCTTTGTGTGGTGATGTGATTACAGGGATAAGTGCACTCTTGGAAACTTGGAAGAACCGTGCTTCCGTGTTATCCGAAATCCGGTTCTATCTCTCAACTATCGGGATTCAATTTTCTTCATACTCACATTTGAAATTGATCACTTTAGTCGTCTCTTCCTTAACCTGAGTTAACCAACGTGCACAATGTCATAAGTGTAGGGGAGACTTTTCCCACATGCTTAAACATTGAGGACAATGTTTATCTTAAGTGTAGGGGGGACTTCTATCGAAGTTTTAAGTGGACTTTTCCATGAAAATGCCTTCATTTAAACGGAAAATCATCTTTTTCAATATTTTTCAAATTTTTAATTAACTTTGGCCATTTAGTCATAAATTTTAAATTTTTATCGTTGCGTTCATATGTATATCTCCCGCAATAAAGTCAAAAATTTTAATAAAGTGGTGTAGCTAGTTTAGAAATCTTTGACATATTAGGCCCGTTGCGTTTATTTTGACTCAACCCGAATAGACTTATTCAAGTTTATTCTAGCTAGTATCCTTAACCATGTAAACCTTAATTGGTTTATTAGGCTAAGTATCCACGAGTCTCATTACTTGAGATTTTAAATTGTGGGGGACGAGAAATTATAGAGGCAATTATAAGTCGGTATTCTTGCGCAAGCTAACTTGGTGTAATTATTTGCCTTTTCTCCCATCACTTGCTAATAAATTATCTGCAATAAGTAAGGTCGTACGATTTGAAAAGTTACTTAGCTTCTAGCCCAAGATCGTTTAAAAGTTGCTCGGTAATGATAAGAGTTCATAGCCAAGGCATAACTTATGAAGCGGGGCGCGAAGATTGGCGAGTCCGAGAAGGCCCTAACAAGGCATGAGGATTCCATTTTATTGCTGAAGATCCAAAAGTGATGTGAAAAGCATTATTCCCAAATCAATATGAAGGATCAAGACTCACGACGAAAAGCAATCAACTCCCATAAAGATCATGGAGAAGTCTATCCGAAAAGACCCTAACAAGGTATGAGGATAAATAGATCCAAGTCCGAAAAGGAGGCGGATCGTTGTATCTTAAAATCCCAATTAGAGATTGAAGAATAATCATGAAGTCGTGGTCAACAAAGTTGGAGTACCCCTCAAAAGTCTCCAAGTGAAGAAACTCTATTACGATGAGAAGACCATTATCTCAAGAACGTCTCTCAAGATATGAAGTATGAAGTACATGCCAAATATCGGCCCGAGAAAGGTCTCAAATCGCGAACCAAGTTATGCCAAGATATGAACTTTTTGATATCCCGAGAAGCAGTTTTAAGAGATTTTGTCCTTTAGCTAACCATTGATCAAATCGTCCTACTTTGCTTTCAGCCTAAATAAACTATCGAAATAAGTCCAAAAATGCATCTTCATGATCATTCTAAGACAAAAATAAAATATAAGAGATACACCTAGGAATAAGGGAGTTTAAGCACTTAATTAAGCCATGTGTGTAAGTGTTTGAATTGCTAACTTATAATAACAATGATCTCGTTTTTAAGCTTAGTTTGGGGAACGTGAAACTTGAGGGTGATAAATCTTCGCAGCACCGAAGCCCTAATGTAAGTCCTCGATCTCTTTACAAGTTATTTCCACGTAGCTACTTTCTATCCTTTTGCTTATATTAAAGTTTTAATTTATCTTAGTACTTTAAATTTTTGTTTAGTAGTATTTGAACAAGGCCAAGGTTGATTAATTATGAGAAAAGTGTAAAATGGCTTTATCGCTAAGCATTGCATGAGGGCATGGCAATGGTTAAGTGTAGGGGATTTGATAGGTGTGAAAACACCCATCCTTTTACCACTTAATTCTGACTAAAACAAGACCAAAACACGTATTTAATATCATTTGTTTGGAATTATGCGTGGCTTTTGTGTTTATTGTGTTTTCAGAGTAAACCGGGAGAATATTGAAGAAAACATGGGATTTCACGGGTTTTATCGAAGAAAAAGACTCAAGACGAAGTCTATTGTCCAAGAGATGCAAAAGATTTGAAGTCATTGTGCCTATTTAAAGATTTATCGAAGAATAGAGCCAAAGATGGAAGATTCATATATGTCGAAGAACTCGAGTCTATTAAACAAAAGATTATAAGACGAGTTGGAATTATTCACCGACACTTCTAAAAATCCAAAGTCGAAAACGGTTATTTAAAAGAAGCGTGAAGACTAAGGAAGAAAGAAGAAAAGAAGCCCGATACTGAAGCCCATTCACAAGCCCATACAAACGCCTATATAAAGGCCTTACCTCACAAATTTTCACACACTTAGCTTAGCTAGTCTTTAGTTTTTTCATTTTTCTCTAGTTTCTAGAGAGAGAAAGTTCCATACTTTCTCTCACTAAACTTTTTCTTTGTTTTTCATCTTTTAATTCAAGCTTCTTTTAATCTTTGTATTGGGGATTTCATCAATCTTATTCAAGTTAAGTTTTTAAGTTCTTTAATCTTTTTCTACTTTTCTTAGTTTATCCAAAATCTTTAATCCGATTTTCATTTCATACGGTTTGTAGTATTTGGTGAATAAGCTCGTGTTTAAAGTTTGATCTTATTTAAACTCTCACACGATTAGGTTATAAGCTCTCCATGCTTATTAGCCTATTCTTTGTTTAAGCTTATTGATTTCGGATTTTCATATAAGTTTTGATCTCTCAAAAGTTCCTTTCATTAAGTTCATGATTTGCGTTTTCAAAAGTTGTCAAATTTAAGCTTTTAGAGTTATTTAAGTTTCGGATTGCATAGCTGATTGTAAGTGCTTATTGAAGTTTTTAGCTTTCCACCAATTTCGGAACTGCATTCATTTCATCGCAATAAGAGGGTTTTGTTCATATTCCGACGGCTTCATTGCTTGGTATCGCAATAACCCTTAAGGGGTTTCAATTTGCGATAGGGTGTAAGTTCCCCTACTCCGATCTGGGATTGCGATCGAATATTGCGATCGCACATTCCGACGGGTTTAGGTTCCTTTTCAAGTCGAAACTCTGGCCAATTTTTGTTCTCCACATTCCGATAGTACTTACATTCCGATCGACCTCATTGCGATTGATCATCATTCCGATAGCTTGATTTTGGAGTATTCCGATGGTGATTGACAGAAACATTCCGATGAACCTTCACTTGAAACATTCCGATGGGTCATGTTAATTGTATTCCGATAGCCATAGTTTTCATTATTCCGATAGAACAAGTTTTTAAGCATTAATTCAATTAAGTTTTCAAAGTAATTTTCTAATCTTTTCTTTACGTTTTCAAGCACTCATTTTTTAACTTGTCAATTTAGTTTAATCTTCCAAAGTTTTAAATTACTCAACGTCATTTACATTTAATTGATATTAGTTTTAAAAATAGATAAACAAACCAATTCCTTTTTATAACCAAGAACAAATCATTCCACTTAGAACCGAGATCAATTCGAGAGGATATCGAGAATAATTGAACCTAGTAAAAAAAGCTAGTATCAGTATGTAACGTCATAACGATATAAAATCGTCGTAACCAGATCAGTTCACAAGAACAAGAATTCTAGAAATACAGTGAGAGCGGATGTAATCACAGTAACATTCAATGATAATTCATGAAGCACATAGGCTTTGAAAAAAAATAGTAATTATCGTCATTAAAGTGAAGTAATATTTCAAGATGGAATCAAGAGATGAAATATTAAAACGATAATTAAAAGCAAATAATGAGGATTAGAGAGTTACCCGCGCAGATATCGAATAACATTGGCAGATTCTGTGATTGACACTTAAAACAATAAAATCTTTGAACTTTCGGTTATAGACTAAGTTTTTGAAAACGACTCAGTTCCCTATAACCATCGCTCTGATACCACTCTGTGAGACCCCCAGAATCTGACATGGATCAACTAGGCAACGAGGGGTAACACGTCATAGTACAAGAAACAATGAATTACAGTTGACACAAATCTGGCGTAATAAAAACATGTACATTACATCATAAAGTTCAGAGTTTTAAACATAGGTCTCAGAGTTTTATATGCAGAAAAATATATTATTTCATCCTGATTTATAACATAAAGTTGCCCAAAAGATAGAATAAACTTCTGACAGTTTATATAAAACCAATCTTTCAAAAGCATCATAGAAATCTCCAAGCTGCGATAATATCGTGCGGGCTCCCATCCAAGCAAAGCTAAGTAATAATACCTGAGATTAAACATGTAAAATCGTCAACACAGAGTTGAGTGAAATTCATAGGTTTAGCAGTAAAGGTGTGGAACACAAGCATTCATTTGTAAAACAAGTAGTATGGAGTTTGGTTCGTCAACCATAGTCCGAAGTCATTATTATTGTTGTTCAGTTCATGAACTGAAGCTTAACACAGTGTAAGTTCCTCTAGGGAGTATTCAGCCTAAATACTCAAGTAATAAACAAATATCAGTGCGTCAAGGTACTTGAGACGGGGATAGTCAATCCCGATGGATCCGCCCACAAAATTCGCGCTTAGTACTCGAAATTAACGGTTCATGATCAGGAGAGGAAACTTAAGGCTAGACTAAAAGCAATAATAATATTGAAAACCTGAAATCATACATGTTCTGGATAGCATACAAGTTCTGGATAGCAGTTTTTAAATGGTTGTGTTCCACCATGTATAATCTCACTCCGTGTTTAGAAACCATGTATAAGTAAAAAGGGGCTATGAACTCACCTTAGCCACGTGGTAAGTCAATCACGGTACTCAGCAACTTAGTAGAAACAATGGTAGTGAGACGATCACCGACGATATGGATGCCCGGGAAAACACGAAAACCGCAACCTATCAAAATAAGGCGCGCGTTAAGACTCGAGATCGAATATCGATATGTAACAAATATAATATGACTCAAATGTTTTCAAAGTATACACGTTTCAAAACCATTGACACAAATCAAATGAATACATTTATCCAACGTTACACGTTAAAACACTTGAACACTTGAAAATGACCCGTTATACGACGCCAAGTCAACGCAAGTCAAACTATCCTTTAACCTTACTTGGACCAGTAGCTAAGTCATTTGTATAATGACTAATCACTTGAGTAAGTCACCATATCCGATGGTGAATACTCAAACTCGCGCAACACAAACATTGAACTAAGTGTCCAAAATAAAATAAACAAGTACACCCCGAATGTACACACCGATCTACCCTATCTAGACTTGTCCGTTTTAGATAAAAATTGGTGTCAAGGTCACTTATAACCTGTGTAAGACCTCACCAAAGTTTGAGCCAAATTTCACACTTTAAAACCCATCAGCTCGACACTTTACTCGACTCCAAATTTGGGACAGATTTGTGCACTTGTTTTAAAACCGTTTAGACCGCTTTAAAAGTACAAACTCGACAATCCGACTTTTAAAACCACTACTAGGCTCATCAAACTCAGTTTGTAAACTTTGAAAATCAGTATTATCAACTATCTAACCAAGCCTAAAGTCCCCGAGACTCGACCCAAAATCAGCCACAATTTCGGATTGTGCCGACTTGCGTCTCCCGGTACACGAAAACTAAAACTAGCATAACGTTTGACTCGTAATGACTTAGAAGCTCTATCTTATACCAAAACGACCGTCTCGGAAAACTCTACAAAAATATCAAATAATCTTAGCCTTTCTCAGACCTTAAACCCACGAAACAATCTGTTTAAAGCTGCTGTCCCAAATTATACTTTTAGAAAACATGTCAAATCAATTTTCCCACCAAATATAATCATTCCCAAACCTATAGAATCATCATACTATAATTCCCATCAACCAAACACTCCTAAAAACACTTGCATGCATCAATATCAAAAGATCAAAATAAAAACTTAGACTTTTTAACATGAAAACATGAAGATTTTACCAAAAACCTTACATGTAATATCATCAAAACACAAATCCACCATGGAATTATATAATTTCTTAAAAGTTGATGCATGTGTGAAAAATTAGTATCATTAGAATCACCACAAGATTTTAGAGATGGGTCTTTATTTTGTTTTGATCAAATCATATGGAAAATTGATGAAGTGAGGGTGTTTATGTGGTGGTGGTGGCAGAAATAATAAGAAGAAAGGGAGGGAGAGGATTTGTTTCATGTGTGTGTTTTTTTTGTAAGATAAAATGAGGTGAAAATGGTGGAAAAGTAATATATAGTGAGGTTAGGGTAGATGTTGCAAATATTGAATAGTTTTGGACTTAAAAACAATTAATAGTTTTAAATGGTAGAAAATGGTTATTGGTAAATATTGAAAATATTTACGGGGCTCGGGTTTCGTAAAAATACTTTTCAAAAGTTACAATGCATCATAAAAATGATTATATGATTTCCCGACAAGACTTAATACGTAACTAAAACGAAATCGTCGAAAATATTAATTATCGAAACAATCGATAAATAAACGTAAAATTTTAGGCATCCGTCGGTAACGCGATCACTAGGAATTCTCGTTGTACATTGTTTTTGAATAAACTCGTTGTAAAACTCACACGGGTGATTTTAAATCAAAAACTTTGATTTAAATTAAATATGGAAAAATAAAATAAAATTTTATAATTCCATACAAAGTATTTATCGATGAACAGAAAAATACTTAAAAAGTATAATTTAAAAATCTCAGGATTTACATAAAGCAATACAAGAAAACGTAATACGTTGGAAAATGCAAGAAGCACGAATAAAAAGAATAAAATAATGCTCAGAAAGTACGGTTCTCACAGGATGCACGTGCTCAACAATCATACCCATCACATCCTTATAATCAACACCAATTCCATTCTCAACAATACAATCAAAACATATTCCAACAACAAAACTACCACCACAACATATGCCCCTCACAAGAATATCAGCATTTAACTGGAGAGCCTTCCTTCTACCTTTCTCAACCATACCAGACCCAACCTAATTATCAATCAAATGACTATTACAACATGTCACAAGGGTTTAGAGAAAACGCTCCCCAAACAAACACATCCCAACATCTTGATGACCTAAACACTAACGGGTCAAACAATTGGTTTAATTTGATGATTCGTTTTCAATATTTCGATCTACTATCTAATATTTAATCGATTGTAATATATTTTGTCGTTTTTAAGAAATTTTAAAGTTTGAAAAATTTAAGAGTGGCCTTCTTTGGACGTTAATATCTACGTATTCGTAACTTACTATAACACATATTCTACACCATTGGAAAGTGCTCGTCAAGAATAACGCAAAACTGTTTACAACTAAAATCAGTTATTTCATATTCACCGGGTATATCGTCCGCAAAATAACTACTATTACCCAAATCCGTGTAGAACTAAAACAAAACCCTAATTAAACCCTACACGGATTGGCATTATAACTTTTTATAAAATATTTTATATCTACCATGTCAAACCCGCGCAAATCCCATTTTTATTATCAATTTTTTTAATTAAATAAAGTTTCCACCTTTTAAACCCCGTGAAATCCTATTTGATTTAATTTTTGTTATCAATTGAAAAGAACCACTCACAAGCCGCCACGTGCCAAAATTGGTGTACACACATAAAAACTAGCGTAATGGGTGTTGTTTTGGTAATCCAGAAAAAACAGTCCATTGTTGGACAAAGACACCCTAATTAGTCCGTTTTGTAAATTTTACAATAAACTAATAGCCCCCTTGATTTGACCATGATATCTGTCACATCACATGTTTATCTAGTTTTCTTTTGTTTTGGATAATATTGCCACATACCACCTATACACTACCAAACATTAACAATAAATACCCATGCACATACATTCACTTCAACATTAACAATCCATTTATTTTTATCATCTACTAATTTGCATTGATTTATTTTATTACTACAAGAAAAGAAAGAAAATGTTAGATATTTTTAAGAAAGAGTTGGTGAGTGCACCAAAAGAACTCAATAGCCCATCTTCATTCCACCATAAACATGATCAACATCAAAATCTAAACCAAGATCCTTTGAAGCATTTCTTGAGCTCCAAGGCCAATGCTTTCAACATTTCTTTTGGAAATGATGTTTCTTTGGCTTTTGATCCTTCTTCTCATACCTCCATCCATCAACAAAGGTAAAAAAACAATAACATATGACTTGTTGATCCATTATCACTTTATTATATTTCATATTTTTTTTTGAAAGGTTAGTATATATTAGAACCACAAGACAAAACATACAATAAAAAGAGGAGCCTCATTTACAACAAGATACTTGACTTATGAAGCCCCAATACAGAAAGAAAAACTAGAAACGAGAAACAAAAAAAACTAAAGACAACATGAAGAGGATACCATGACAAAAGACAGAAGTACGCCACCAGCGAGATATCATCAGTCCAAGCAGATAGAAAGCCATCAAGGCAGAAAGCTGCAATCCAAAGGGTTCTTGAACCAATATTGCTACTCAATCCCACATTGTCTTTTTTCTCTCCTCGTGATTCACTCGTAGCTTTTGAGTTGAATGTCTTGAAATAATTTATTTATGCTCGTGACTTTACCTTTGAAAACTCTGGCATTTCTAGCTTTCCAAATGTAATAACCAGACGTCCAAATCACAGCATGCAATAACCGAATACCAGTATTAGGAATGATGTTGTTCCCACTAGCAGAAAATAATTCCCTGATGGAGAAGACATTAAAATTCCCAACTCACCACCAGTTAAAGACTTTTTCTCAAACGCTCATCGAGAAGTTATAGAAGATCAAACTATGATTACATGACTCCACCGCGTCATTACAACACGGACAAAGTAATGAATCTAAATCAATACCTCGTTTATCAAGTTCCTCTCGCGCTGGGAGTCTCCCTTTCAAAGCTCTCCATATAAATATGTTAACCTTCTTAGGCAGCCACCTATTCCACAACGTCGCAAGAGTGCCACTTTTGACACCAAATTTTTATCCTCCACAACCTTCGACAAGGCCTTAACCCTGAAGTTCCCATCATCTTGTAATGCCCACCTCCATGATCCATACAATCACTTGAAATAACAACATTTTGTAAAATATCTAAAAGCTCATTGAACTCCCCCATCACTCTAACTCTAAGGTCCCTAACCCAAACCCACTCCCATCTCCATCGGTTATCTACCCATCGCTCTTTCTCCGCTACTATATCCTCCTTTCTACTATCTAGATGATATAGCCTTGGAAAACTATCGCACAATCTCGTATCTGTCACACCCCCAATTTATCAGAGTAATACAACACAATGGGGTGCGACGGTCGTGACTATCACAAGACATAGATACAAAGAACGACTATTTAAATGACGTTTTAATTTAATTAAAAGCATAAAACTTGTTTCGGAAGCGAATTACACAAGATCATAATAAAACATTGTTTCAAAAGACTTTAACATTGATCCAAAAATCCATACACTAATCACGACCATTTTCATTTAAAAATCTCCCATGCATAACCACGTCACTCCTCCGTCTTGATACCTGAGAAAAACATTGCTAAAGCGTTAACACAAAGGTTGGTGAGTTCATAGGTTTAAGTTTAAATAGTGTGATGAACCATAAGATTTTCCAAGGCAACCGGCATATAATCTTATAACAAATACAAGATTATAATCAAAAGTATACGTTTTAATCACCTACATCTAAGCTCGTGACACCGAAGCGTTAACCTAAACCAACAAGATATAATAAGAGCCCGAGCAAATGCCTATCCTGAAGCATTTGTAACACCTCAAATGTAAGTGTATCTAACTTTGGTCACACAACCAAATTAGATTGGGAGGTTAGTCCTGATAGATCTATCCATAACATTCGCGCTTACACAAAGTAATTAACGGTTCACGATAGTGGGCTAAAGCATCTAGGGATATCGCTACTTAGACATCATGTAGGCAAACATATGAGTTTAAAGCACTTATGTTCATCCGTTAAAAACAAGCAATGTTCTCACCCCAAAATAGTTAAAGAAATTAAAAGTGGGGCTATGAAACTCACCTGGATGAAGTAGGTAAACAAGGATAGCACGGAATATCAAGGCACACAAAACAATGCGCAAACGATCTACTCGTAACCTAAGTAAAATATCTGTACTTAGGCTAAATACAATAAATAATAACGTACAATGTACTTGGTTGATATTTTATACTTGCTATAGATTTATAAAATGTTTTCATACATTTTTCAAGTTCGTCCATTTTAGTCACGGGGTCGACTTTGGGTCACGATTACTCGTTAAATATTAGTCCAAAAAATAAGCGGGTTCTCGTTATGAAAACTAGGCCGCAAGGTCTTCGATATTTGATAAATATCGCATTTTAATGAAGTCTCTAGGTGCGGCAAACAATTTGTCAAAGTAATGCACTCGCAATAAAAAAAAGTAATTTCCTATTATTATAAAGTGTCGAAGAAGCATTTTTGGAAATTAATTGCGAGTTTATTACTCAATTTCAAAACAAACAGAAAATTGTTTGGAAAAGTAGGCCGCGCCAAGTTTAATAAGGCATTTTTATATATCTGGGGCATGGCCTTTTGGTTGGTTAAAAATACGTACAAAGTAGGGTGATCGGGTTATTTTGCTATGTGTAAGCTTTATAGAGTTTGGTATATGCTTAATCAACAACTACTTGTATCCATTCATTTTTCTAACACACAAACATATACGCATGCAACATACTAGTCGGATTAAAGATAGTATTATGATTGTTTTGTGGTCCCTTGTGGACTTCTTTTCCTTT
Source organism: Glebionis coronaria (assembly GCA_025667525.1). Taxonomy (NCBI): domain Eukaryota; kingdom Viridiplantae; phylum Streptophyta; class Magnoliopsida; order Asterales; family Asteraceae; genus Glebionis; species Glebionis coronaria. Next base: position 318,666,470 of record CM046878.1, read on the forward strand.
TTGGCTTGTGTCTATCACACGCAAGCACACACCTAAAGTAGCCTATTATTTATATTATTTGTTCTTGTTCCTGCTATAAACCTTACACACACATGGTACACCTTATCACACGTTTGTTTGGAAGGGAAAAATAGCATATTGGGTCTCTGGTTGTTGTACACATGGTGGTAAGGTTCGACATTCATATGACACACACCGGGTATATTTTAATTCGAATGAAGGTTGGACCTATGGTATTCATGTTTGATGATCAATATGCACACACACACACACTTGTTTCCTCATACAAGCATCAAAACACTCATGCACGTTTATCATTCGCGGTTCATACATACACAACACACAGTACAAACATGTTCTCATGTTATAAAGGGAATTACAAAAAGGTTTCCTGGTGCTAGTACTACACTTGTGCCTATAAGGAAAGTCTCACGCCTATACGATGGTATGAGAGGCCTCATTTTTCTGTTGTAAAGTATGCACACCCCACATCATCACCACAAGCACTCGTACATAGAGTTGGTTTCTGTTTTTAAATCCTTGCGTTACAGTCTCATCATCCCCACGTAGTCTACTCATGAATTCACGCTAAGTACATATATTCATACGTTCATGACAGAAACTAAAAGTATTTTCTATTTTTGATAGGAGTAGTTCCTGATGGTTTTTATTCCACATAAAAATTTAGGGTAAACGAGTTCATACACACTCACCTCCAAGCATATGGTCCTTAATTATCTTTTCTTGTTATGAGGAGGTTGCCTATTAATCACTTAACACACACACGCAATCACACAGTCCTATTAGCTATTCAAAGTTTACTTATCCGACCATAGCATGGGTTTAGAAAAACAGTTTGGAAAGCACTACTTCCTGGTTATGTTCACACGCAGCATACACACATATATTCATGCATTTCTTACAACCTTTAGCCTTTCTTTGTTTGTGATTTACCCACACATCCCACGTGAATATCCACCCCACAAATGAGAATACTATTGGTATCAGGGAAAGTATGTTATCTTATGGTTTCTTGTAATATTACTATACCCCAACTTGCAAATATCAATACACCCTTTCTTTTAAAACCATTCATCTTTGGTTCCCTGTTTGATTACTCACACACGCACCACCAGTTTATTTAGTAGGGTTGAGGTACATTTTTCATGGCTATTCATACACACATGCATTAGTAGTACACAACCCATTTGGAAAGTCAAATTTTCTAGTCTCTGTTCATATACACACGCCTACTCATCATACGGTTACTGTATATCTAAATTGCATGCATGCAGGAAACTCATGTACACATAAAGTCATATATTTGTGGTATTACACAAACATGCAACACATATTCATACATCACGCCAATCGTATTTAGGCTTAGTATACATACACCTTTTTATCCTTGTTGAAAGAGCACATAAAATCAAACATGTTTCTTTGTTCTTCACATAGAATCATACGTACATAGTTTGGTTTGTTTTCAAAGGTTTAGGTCGTTAAGTAACCTTCCAATTTGTGGTCTCTTGTTATCATGAAGGTAAATGGGACTTAGTTCGATTATAGAAATACCCATCAATCCAAACCCGTGACTAGCTTTTGCTCATTTAGTATAGTTTTAGATTTTCAAGTGTTTTTAGCAAGTGTGTTTATCAACCAAGATAAAACGAGTAAGGGTTATCGTAACTTACAAAGGGTCCTAAGTATTCGATGAAGATGGTGAACGAGAGCTAGTGATCAACTATCAACAATCTTGCTTGCTTAAAATCAACCCAAAACTAGTTGATTACTCTCTGCCGAGAACTAATCCCCACATGGTTTAATGTTTTTCTTGGTGTTTTAGTTATTGAGTTTATGTGTTTCAAGTGAGGAGGGAGTGGGTATTTATAGGCTCCAAGTGAGGTGAAGGTTAAAGTGGTTCTTAGTTAGGACTTAGTTGGGTTTTAGTTACTTACTAACCATGATATGAACTGGCCATCACACCATGGGAAATTGTTACTAGCTTGGGGAAGATCAAAGCTCTTGGGACTCGGTGGTGGCAGCAAGAAGGACATTTGAGGTCTCTTTCAGGTTTGACCATTTGCTACTAAGTACTTTGTACAAATTTGAGGCATTAAAAACATGGTATTATTCGTTGGGTGAAAGGGGAGAAGGGGGACCAAAGTACTAAGTGATTTAAAGGTTGTTGAAGTACATATACATTAGAATTATGTGAAAATAAGAGAAAGAAAACGTTGGATATGGAAAATTATAAGGGGGGGGGGGGGGGGGGGGGGTTTGAGTTATAGGGTGTAAATGTAGTAAAAAGATTTAGAAGTAATATGTATAGTATTGATTTTTAAAGAAAGTTTAAGTAGTAGTATTAGTTTTTAATAGATTTGGTTTGAGGAGCGAATGGAAAGCTTCTAAGTGTGTCGTAAGTATATTGGGTGAACTACCTAATTAATCTAAGTCACGTCGACGTAAATAAATGTCGACTCTTATAATAGTGATTCTTAGCACGTAATGTAAACGAAACAATAAGTCATTAATATACTAATTTTCATGATTGTCGTTCATAAAATTTTAAATTTGTACACAAAATACGTGTAAACAATCGGGAACATCAATAGACAGACAAGTCTAACCCGAAATATCGCGTTTCACGTAAATTAAATAGATTCAAAATTCACGTGTGTGACATTCGTAATCCCTTAAATTGAGTTTTGTCCTCAAAACTAGCACATCGATGTCGTTATCAAATCAAGAGGTCAATTAAATTTTTATCTTCCTTTCATGGTGTTCAATGCGTTCATTTTTCTTTAGTTTGTTGCTAAGTTTAAAATTACTATAATCTGGTTAGAATTAAAACGAACGAAAATTTATTCCGACTTGTACATGGTTCTATAGCGTTTCCTAAGTCATTTCTTGTATGTCAAATTTTTCTCGACGATGTAGCTTTTGTTAGTGCGTTTTCTCATTATTTATCTTTCGCGTCGTCCCGCGTATTACTTCCACTTTAAAGTGTCGCATATTGTCTTTCGCCTAGATGGATATATATCCCACATTTGAAAATCGTTCCACATAGTTTGATTAATCCCGTTCTTATTAACCATCTACTTGGTAGTGATAAGTAGCGTATGTGTCAAGTTTTCTTGAATCGGTTTCCCAGAAATCTAGGATAATTGATCGTCCTAACACATGGTGGTCAAGACGTTTCTTTATTTTATGTGACATTCAATATTAGATAATTTCGTTAACTAATCAATTTAGTTTGCGTTCCTCCTCGTTTATCTCCTTTTTCATGGAGAGGAAAACGGGTGCACAGTTTATAATATATATAAATCATAGTTCGTTTGGATTCCTTCTATGAAGAAAGTATATAATATTTCTTGAGCCTATGAGTATGGTGTGATGCTCAAACATCGTTAGGTAAAATAGATTTTTGTTCGAGTGGTTTCGGTATTCCAGTTATATACAAAGGCATGCTTTTCTTGACCTAATTCTCCTTTAACATGGTTATGTTATGGCGAGTTCTGAATATCTACTAAATTTGGGTTTTACTCAAATGACGTTTCGTTCTTCTCATTATTATTTAAAAAAAAATTTCGATCTTCCAACTCTAATAGGTTTGAGTTTACTTGTCGACAAAAACAAGTGGCGCTCCTTGTATTTGCGTGTCATATACGCTCTTGTATGTAATAGTGGCGAAGAAAATAATTATACTAGGTTTACTCGTATCGTGTACTCGACGCTTTTACATAAGACGGTATAAAAATGTTCGATGTTCATAGCACATAATAAATTTTTTCTTTGTCGAATAGGGAAACTTGAAAATATTTTACTAGTACTAATATATTTCATTTTTAAGATGACTACTATGAGCATACTCGCATTTGACCACGATCATACGTAGTTGATCAGGCTACGTACGTCTCGGGACCAACGGTTGCATCCTCCTTTTCATCATAATTTGACTCTTTGAGGTTGTAATTATATATTGGTAGTCCATAGTGCATTTCGTTTTGTTTCCAATGCTCGCTTTCAACAAAATAATTCCCAAAATTATTCGTACTAGTTCTCGTCAAGTTTATCAATAGTTTTCGTTCTCCACATTGAGTTGGTCGTCAAACCAAGTTCCAAAACATAGCATGGTAGTTCTTACCAAAAATATTTCGCTATTAGTTGCGGCATTTGATTAATAATACCTTTACTAATCTTTCAATTTACCTTATCACGATCATTATTATTCCCACTAATAAGTGTTTTTGGTGGTGATTTCTTATAGTAAAAAAAAATTTTGATATCTAAAAAAAAAACTTTTAGTGAAAATTTACTTTATTTACTTCCCTTTGATAGGTAAAGAAAATACTATTATAGAAGAAAACTCTTTCTTAAGTAAGATTTTTGGTGGATGAAATTATTATTTTATTTATTTTTTCCGACACATGAAAATAGAAATAAAATTATCTCGTTAGTTAAACAAAAGAGGCTTTAAAGATAAAACAACACAATTTTATTTAAGACTTGGAGTACGGTTACATAGTTAAGTTTTGTTGGTGGTAACATCGACGGACGTCGAGTCACTTGATTTGCATAAAAGTAAAATAGTTCATATTACATGAGTTTCCAAGTTTTATCCATGACGAGGGTAGAAACCCTTGGGTGGATACTTGAAGATTGTCGGCGCATCTTTCTTGAAAGACAAACGGTGTAAAACGTTGGTGGGGTATTGGACGCTCTTTGCCCTCGAGCTTCCTTTTTGGGCGATTTCAAGTATTTCTTGTCTTAAACGGCATTCCTCCATATAGCGTTCCTTCATATTCTTCTCATGGGACTTTACCACCCGGCAATCACCCTCCAAGTGCCCAAAGTCATCACAAAGCATGCAATGGTTCGCGCAACTACCTTTGTGGTGGTAGTCACACTTGCGGCAATATGGAAAGTTGCCGAGATACTTCTTATTCAAGATGGGAGTTGTTTTAGGAACATCCTCCCAGAAATTTTTCCTTGCACAACAAGTAGAGGGTGGTAAGGTTTTTCCTTGGTGAACACGTGGCGCTTTCCACGAGTGATTCTTTAGTTTAGTCATAGGGTGAGGGTTAAACCTTTCGGCACCTTGCTTCATGGTGTTAAACCTTGAGTGGTTCTTCAACATATAGCATCTCCTCTCATAAGGCCCTTTTCTTACACTAACGGAATGGCTTACCTTAGTTTTCGAAAGGGTATTTCGAGGTCCAAAACTTTTAACCGGAGTAGTACTTGTTTCCTTAGCTTTTTCGTAGACACTAGGATCCATGGTTCGGTCAACCGTGCGGATACTAGCTTCAAACGCATCTACGGCCCTAATGGCATTTTGGTATTGACGAGTGATGACCTCTTTGAGGTCCTTGCAACCTTGTTCCGTCATTTCAATTTTTCTGTGTATCATTAACGAACGAACGATATATATTTTTGTTAGTTCTTTCATTGTTATCAATTCTTACGATTGTTCAAATTTGTCCGAGCTTTTCTCACAATTATTGTAATACAATGATCAAGGGGGTCACATCATATAAGTTCGTACATTTCATTCTTGAATTTCGTTCCATACATAGTTTTGTAGTTTAGAGTACAAAATTCCCATTCAACCAATGAATGGCTTCTTTTAGTCTTGACAAAACGTCATACATTTATTACAAAACATCATACTTTTATTAGAAAGGCGGGAAAATCCTAAAGACCTAGATGGTGTAGGATTTCTTGAATCTGAGCATGATCCGCAGCTTGCCTAGCCTCGGTATCATCGTTCCTCATTTGTAAGATCGCGATCTCGGACTCAGCAGCCTCAAGAGACTCTCGTAACTCGGCTATCACTAAGTCCTTGTCCTCATCTTGCGCGGTAAGGAAATCCACATCGCCCTCTACATCCTCCAGTCTGCCTATCAGGTGTTCTGCATCGAATCCGAGTGCTTCTGAAGTAGGCTCGTTTTCTGGGGAATGAGTAACATTAGGTGGTGGTGATGAAGAACGGTTTCTTTTTCTAGAAGTTTCAGGCATTGTTGAAGGTATAGGAGTAGAGATTGGCATAGTGGTCGTAGTATAAATATTTGGGACTATAGAAGGAAGTCCCGTAGTGACATTTGGCATCACGACTGGCGAGTCTTGCTCATTATCCGAATTTATTGTGATTACGCTCCGGATGGGGGTAATTTCCTCGTCGGATTCGGATTGCAAAATGACAAACGGAATGAGAGGCATTTTTCCTTTTTCGCCTGTCACCAAATGTAAAACGACGGTTATTAGATAGGTAGAAACGAAGTATTTTTCTAAGTTTCTCAAAATAGAAACGAGTTGTATTATGTCTTGTAAATTTTCTTTTATTTAGAGTAAGTTCTCGTACATCGATCCATAAGTCTACTTAAATGTCCAAGTAGTCCTTACATGGAAAACAATAAGTGAATCGTGGAATGTTAAAGTCCTCCAACATGCTCTTCCACATACTTATTATTTATACTTTCTCTTAGTAGTGATTATGCATGGATGGATAAATACAATTATCCTTAATTAATTCTTTCATCAATTTAGGTCTATTACGACGTTTATTTTTGTGCAATTTCCTCTTGTTAAACGTCTACTGTTTGCAACTCGGATGAGTAAGTATGTTTTTGAGGTTTAGTCGGCTTATGGCTATTACGCAGCCCGTACTAGTTCTTGTTCATTCAAAAGTCTTTCCTTAACTTAGTATTGCTAGTTCGTACACTTTCGACAATTTTTACACCTTGAAAAATTGTTTATTTGATTTAAACGAGTCGAGTACTAAAATTTTATCACAAAAATTTCATCACAAGAATTGTTCCATATGTTTTTAACCCATAGTCGTTCAAAATGTTCAATTCGAGCAATTACTAAATTTCATTACAAGAATTTCTCTGATTTTGGAATATGTTCCGTTATACCTTATACGTTTCGTTTATCTTGCTCTCGTCTAGCGTCTTGCTCGCAATCTTAAATAGACTTTACAGTCATTGTTGTATTTATACCTTGCATTTAAGGTCTCAATATACGCCCACATTTCGCATCTGGGGTTCTCAAATATCGCGCAACGCGATAATCCCTTTGATGTAGAAATTGGCATAATTGTTTAACCAAGGGTAAACCCTTTAAGTTATATCTATATCGTAACTTCAAAATTTATAATAAAGTCATGATAACTTAGTCGCAACAATGGACTAATAAAAACTTCGATTTGTCTTTGCGTAATTTATTTCCAATAAAAATTTTCTTTGATAACCATTTGACTTACACGTCAGCGTATTTATGGACAGTTCATATATTGCGAAATTTATTTGTTCTTTGAATTGTAGTATTCTTTGGAGCATTACAAGAGTAATACTTGTAATAAGTGTTTTATCGTCATATGTCATCTTAAATTGTGACGTCGTCGTCGTTCCTCGGTCGTGTTCAAAATAATAATTTGATATGATAACTTACGCATTCAGTTTCAATTTCGAAACCATTAATTAATGTAGGTCACTTTTCCTCAACCGAGTCTATTATAAATGTTTAGTGGAGTAACAATTTACCGAACCCAATAAATAGTTTCTCCTCTCGACATTTATAATAGTATCGCTTGATTCAAGTATTACTACAAATTAACATACTACCAAACACATGGTAAATAAACATATTCATATAGTTTTCGTTCTAGGAATCATGGCGATATTTTTAATTCGGCGTACAGTGATATGAAACACAAAACGTTTCGATAGTCGATAATAGTCCCGCTGACTATCTAAAATATGTTGAGCATAAGTATGCGTACGTTTAATCTCAAAGTAAAGTATATATATATGGCACAACCCATTCGAATAAATATGGCACAAACCATTTAAGTAAAGATGGCACAAACCATTCAAATGAATATGGCACAAACCATTTGCGTATCGTAACAATCCATACAAGGATGTTAGGACTTTTATTTCAACTTAAAAATCGTTTTATTACATATCCCTATGGGTATCATTTAAACACGGGAAGGGGAATACCTAATGATAATAGCACGTAGCAATCAAACTCAAAACTTAGCTTGCAAAAATCATAAACTATATCAAGTCACAACTTACTTGTATCGAACACGTGGAGTGAAGTGGTTCTTGGAGATTTTTGAGAGTTAGTTATAGTCTATAATTATTTATCCAACAATTAAATTTTTGACTCACGTTTATAAAAATCGTTTTATAAAATAACCTAGTTCTCCATAACTACAGGCTCTGATACCAATCTGTCACACCCCCAATTTATCAGAGTAATACAACACAATGGGGTGCGACGGTCATGACTATCACAAGACATAGATACAAAGAACGACTATTTAAATGACGTTTTAATTTAATTAAAAGCCTAAAACTTGTTTCGGAAGCGAATTACACAAGATCATAATAAAACATTGTTTCAAAAGACTTTAACATTGATCCAAATATCCATACACTAGTCACGACCATTTTTATTTAAAAATCTCCTATGCATAACCACGTCACTCCTCCGTCTTGATACCTGAGAAAAACATTGCTAAAGCGTCAACACAAAGGTTGGTGAGTTCATAGGTTTAAGTTTAAATAGTGTGATGAATCATAAGATTTTCCAAGGCAACCGGCATATAATCTTATAACAAATACAAGATTATAATCAAAAGTATACGTTTTAATCACCTACGTCTAAGCTCGTGACACCGAAGCGTTAACCTAAACCAACAAGATATAATAAGAGTCCGAGCAAATGCCTATCCCGAAGCATTTGTAACACCTCAAATGTAAGTGTATCTAACTTTGGTCACACAACCAAATTAGATAGGGAGGTTAGTCCCGATAGATCTATCCATAACATTCGTGCTTACACAAAGTAATTAACGGTTCACGATAGTGGGCTAAAGCATCTAGGGATATCGCTACTTAGACATCATGTAGGCAAACGTATGAGTTTAAAGCACTTATGTTCATCCGTTAAAAACAAGCAATGTTCTCACCCCAAAATAGTTAAAGAAATTAAAAGTGGGGCTATGAAACTCACCTCGATGAAGTAGGTAAACAAGGATAGCACGGAATATCAAGGCACACAAAACAATGCGCAAACGATCTACTCGTAACCTAAGTAAAATATCTTTACTTAGGCTAAATACAATAAATAATAACGTAAAGCGTACTTGGTTGATATTTTATACTTGCTATAGATTTATTAAATGTTTTCATACATTTTTCAAGTTCGTCCATTTTAGTCACGGGGTCGAATTTTGGTCACGATTACTCGTTAAATATTAGTCCGAAAAATAAACTGGTTCTCGTTATGAAAACTAGGCCGCGAGGTCTTCGATATTTGATAAATATCGCATTTTAATGAAGTCTCTAGGTGCGGCAAACAATTTGTCAAAGTAATGCACTCGCAATAAAAAAAAAGTAATGTCCTATTATTATAAAGTGTCGAAGAAGCATTTTTGGAAATTAATTGCGAGTTCATTACTCAATTTCAAAACAAACGGAAAATTGTTTGGAAAACTAGGCCGCTCGAAGTTTAATAAGGCATTTTTATATATCTGGGGCATGGCCTTTAGGTTGGTTAGAAATACGTACAAAGTAGGGTGATCGGGTTATTTTGCTATGTGTAAGCTTTATAGAGTTTGGTATATGCTTAATCAACAACTACTTGTATCCATTCATTTTTCTAACACAGAAACATATACGCATGCAAGATACTAGTCGGATTGAAGATAGTATTATGATTGTTTTGTGGTCCCTTGTGGACTTCTTTTCCTTTTTGGCTTGTGTCTATCACACACAAGCACACACCTAAAGTAGCCTATTATTTATATTATTTGTCCTTGTTCCTGCTATAAACCTTACACACATATGGTACACCTTATCACATGTTTGTTTGGAAGGGAAAAATAGCATATTGGGTCTCTGGTTGTTGTACACATGGTGGTAAGGTTCGACATTCATATGACACACACCGGGTATATTTTAATTCGAATGAAGGTTGGACCTATGGTATTCATGTTTGATGATCAATATGCACACACACACACACTTGTTTCCTCATGCAAGCATCAAAACACTCATGCACGTTTATCATTCGCGGTTCATACATACACAACACACACTACATACATGTTCTCATGTTATAAAGGGAATTACAAAAAGGTTTCCTGGTGCTAGTACTACACTTGTGCCTATAAGGAAAGTCTCACGCCTATACGATGGTATGAGAGGCCTCATTTTTCTGTTGTAAAGTATGCACACCCCACATCATCACCACAAGCACTCGTACATAGAGTTGGTTTCTGTTTTTAAATCCTTGTGTTACAGTCTCATCATCCCCACGTAGTCTACTCATGAATTCACGCTAAGTACATATATTCATACGTTCATGACAGAAACTAAAAGTATTTTCTATTTTTGATAGGAGTAGTTCCTGATGGTTTTTATTCCACATAAAAATTTAGGGTAAGCGTGTTCATACACACTCACCTCCAAGCATATAGTCCTTAATTATCTTTTCTTGTTATGAGGAGGTTGCCTATTAATCACTTAACACACACACGCAATCACACAGTCCTATTAGCTATTCAAAGTTTACTTATCCGACCATAGCATGGGTTTAGAAACACAGTTTGGAAAGCACTACTTCCTGGTTATGTTCACACGTAGCATACACACATATATTCATGCATTTCTTACAACCTTTAACCTTTCTTTGTTTGTGATTTACCCACACATCCCACGTGAATATCCACCCCACAAATGAGAATACTATTTGTGGCAGGGAAAGTATGTTATCTTATGGTTTCTTGTAATATTACTATACCCCAACTTGTAAATATCAATACACCCTTTCTTTTAAAACCATTCATCTTTGGTTCCCTGTTTGATTACTCACACACGCACCACCAGTTTATTTAGTAGGGTTGAGCTACATTTTTCATAGCTATTCATACACACATGCATTAGTAGTACACAACCCATTTGGAAAGTCAAATTTTCTAGTCTCTGTTCATATACACACGCCTACTCATCATACGGTTACTGTATTTCTAAATTGCATGCATGCAGGAAACTCATGTACACATAAAGTCATATATTTGTGGTATTACACAAACATGCAACACATATTCATACATCACACCAATCGTATTTAGGGCTTAGTACACATACACCTTTTTATCCTTGTTGAAAGAGCACATAAAATCAAACATGTTTATTTGTTCTTCACATAGAATCATACGTACATAGTTTGGTTTGTTTTCAAAGGTTTAGGTCGTTAAGTAACCTTCCAAGTTGTGGTCTCTTGTTATCATGAAGGTAAATGGGACTTAGTTCGATTATAGAAATACCCATCAATCCAAACCCGTGACTAGCTTTTGCTCATTTTGTATAGTTTTAGATTTTCAAGTGTTTTTAGCAAGTGTGTTTATCAACCAAGATAAAACGAGTAAGGGTTATCGTAACTTACAAAGGGTCCTAAGTATTCGATGAAGATGGTGAACGAGAGCTAGTGATAAACTATCAACAATCTTGCTTGCATAAAATCAACCCAAAACTAGTTGATTACTTTCTGCCGAGAGCTAATCCCCACAGGGTTTAATGTTTTTCTTGGTGTTTTAGTTATTGAGTTTATGTGTTTCAAGTGAGGAGGGAGTGGGTATTTATAGGCTCCAAGTGAGGTGAAGGTTAAAGTGGTTCTTAGTTAGGACTTAGTTGGGTTTTAGTTACTTACTAACCATGATATGAACTGGCCATCACACCATGGGAAATTGTTACTAGCTTGGGGAAGATCAAAGCTCTTGGGACTCGGTGGTGGCAGCAAGAAGGACATTTGAGGTCTCTTTCAGGTTTGACCATTTGCTACTAAGTACTTTGTACAAATTTGAGGCATTAAAAACATGGTATTATTCGTTGGGTGAAAGGGGAGAAGGGGGACCAAAGTACTAAGTGATTTAAAGGTTGTTGAAGTACATATACATTCGAATTATGTGAAAATAAGAGAAAGAAAACATTGGATATGGAAAATTATAAGGGGGGGAGGTTTGAGTTATAGGGTGTAAATGTAGTAAAAAGATTTAGAGGTAATATGTATAGTATTGATTTTTAAAGAAAGTTTAAGTAGTAGTATTAGTTTTTAATAGATTTGGTTTGAGGAGCGAATGGAAAGCTTCTAAGTGTGTCGTAAGTATATTGGGTGAACTACCTAATTAATCTAAGTCACGTCGACGTAAATAAATGTCGACTCTTATAATAGTGATTCTTAGCACGTAATGTAAACGAAACAATAAGTCATTAATATACTAATTTTCATGATTGTCGTTCATAAAATTTTAAATTTGTACACAAAATACGTGTAAACAATCGGGAACATCAATAGACAGACAAGTCTAACCCGAACTATCGCGTTTCACGTAAATTAAATAGATTCAAAATTCACGTGTGTGACAGTATCACCAACCCATTTATCTACCAAAAACCCGACATCACGACCATTTCCCACCATACCTATAAAAGAAGTTGAAAACTGAATGCTCAACCTTCACATTTTCTCACCTATTTTAATAATATTACGCCACACGCCATCCCCCTATACCCTCTCTCTAGCCCCCGAATGTTACCAATTCCACCACTACTACCGTATATAATTTTTATAATTCTAACCTACAATGACACACCCTCTTTCTTAAATCTCTACCACCATTTTCCTAAAAGCGCTAAGTTTTTACCTCTTAAAAACCAGATATTTAACCCCCCCCCCCCCCCCCCCCTCCTCGTGTGAGGCTAGTAACACGTCTTATTTAACCCAAGCCAATTTTTTACCCTCACCCATCCCCCCCCCCCCCCCCCCCCCCCCAAAGAACTTTTTGCGGATACTTTCAAGTTGTTTCAACACACTCAATGGCCACGGAACATCGAGAAATATTACAATGGTAAGCTACTCAGAACCGATTTAACCAAGGTTTGACGACCCCCAAAGGACTTCGATTTTTATTTCCACTCCACCAAACGTTTTTTAAATTTAGCAATAACACAATTCCATGCTCCACTCCTACTATTATGCTCGCCGATAGGTAACCCCAAGTAAGTAAATGGAAATTCTCTAACGCCACATTTCACCCATCTCGCCATGCCATTGATCTCCTGATCGCTCACCCCTATTCCATAAATTTTACTTTTGGTCATATTTATCCGAAGTCCCGACACCTTCTCAAATCATTTGAGGATACACATTAGGGATTTTGCGTTTTCCTTACTCCATTCACCTACAAATAAAGTATCATCTGCATATTGTAAATGAGACACCACCACACTATCATTACCAATAGAAATACCTTTAAAGATGCCTTGTTCTACAGCCTCATTAACTAAAGCATTTAAACCTTCTGCCGCCAAAATGAAAAGAAAAGGAGATAAAGGATCACCTTGCCTAATACCCCTTTCCAACTTAAAATCTTCAGTTGAAGAACCGTTCACTAATATAGACATCGTCGAAGACGATAAGCTGCTATCAACCCATTTGCACCATTTCGCACCAAACCCCATTCTTTTCATTATATCAAGCAAGAACCGCCAATTTAAACTGTCATACATTGTCTCAAAATCTACTTTAAAAATCAGCCCTTTTCTTTTCGATCTTTTTAACCATGTAACTGTTTCATTAGCAACTAACACGCCATCAAGAATGAATCTACCCTTTATAAAAGCATTTTGCACGTCTCCAATCACTTTTCCTACCACTTTTTTAACCCTCTCTGCTAACAGTTTAGCAATTATCTTATAATAACACCCAATTAGACTAACAGGGCAGAAATCCCTTAGCCCGGTCGGGTCGACCACCTTAGGAATGATGGTCACGAAAGAAGCATTGCATCCTCTCGACACCTCCGATCTTGTCCTAGAACCAATTAATCGCAACAAGTAGCTCCTTTTTTATTAACTCCCAAAATGTTCTAATAAACTTAAAATTAAAACCGTCCAGACCAGGGGGCTTTATCCACGCCACACCCCCTAACCGCATCCCACACTTCATTCTCGCTAAACTCTTTCTCTAGTAACTCAGCTTCTTCCGTGGAAATCTATTCAATTTTATCGCTACAAAATATAGGTCGAACCACCTTCTGAGAATAATTTCTTGTAATATCTGGCAATTTCTAATTTAATCAGTGTAGGAACCTCACACCACATCCCGTTAACCATAAGCCCTCTAATATTATTTTTATTATTCCGCCTTTTTATATATGAATGAAAAAACCTCGAATTTTCATCGCCTTCCACATCCCATTTTATTCTAGCCTTTTGTCGCACCATGCTAACTAACTCTCTTTCTTTTTCAACCCATGACCTTCTCTCCTCCAACCAAATCAATCTCTCATTCTCACTTAACCCCCTATTTTCTGCCTCTAACTCCCATCTCATAGCTTCTTTTCTATGAATTTCTATTTTTTCTTTAACCGGCCCAAATTTGTCTTTGCTCCAATTTCTAAGGTCCTCTTTAACATTCGTAAGCTTATCTATAAACCTACAATCGGGCCGATGACTCATAACTTCCTTATTCCACGCTTTTTCCACTATTTGCCCGACATCTTTTTCCTCCAACCAGATGTCAAAAAAGCGAAAAGGCTTGGGACCGAAATCCACGTCCAAATCTTTTAACACAATTGGGCAGTGATCTGAGAGCTCCCGATCCAAAGCAACCACAGAAAGATTACCCCATCTATTAAGGAAATCTTCATTCATTAAGAAGCGATCCAACTTACTAAATTTCAATCCATCATCACTAACCGAGTATATTTTCTCCCTCCCATTGGTATCTCGACTAACTTTGTGTCATTAATGAATTCATTAAACTCTCACGTCTCTTTATAATTGACTTGAGTATTTAACCGATCATCACTCCTCCTAATAACATTCAAATCCCCAAAAATACACCAAGCACCTCCGAGTCTATCCATTAGTCCCGAAAGCCTGTTCCATAAAGAAGTCTTTTGAGCCCCAACATGTGGCCCATAAATACACACTAAAATCACCTCGCCCATCTTGCCTTTCCATTCACCTTTGACCGCTATGAACCTTTCGTCACCTACTGTTTCTTTACACACAAACACATTTATATCCCACATTAGTAATATGCCAGCGAATTTCCGTTGGCCGGTTAATTGAGCAAAACCACATCCTCTACCACCACATAATTCCTCAATCCACCTATTGTCTACAATCCCACTTTTAGTTTCTTGCAGCCCTAAGATTACAGGGCGCTCCTCTCTAGTTATAAAACTAACCCACCTTTTTTTGCCATCCTCTCCAATACCACGAATATTTAAAGAAATGATCTTCATAATAAGAACTATAACGAACGAAAGACATACGGGTATTTAATTCATTGTTTCGACCCATTTTCTAACTTACCTTCATCATTAACCTTATTGTTCACTTCATTCTCTGCCTTTTCTTGTTCAGCCCTAACCCAAGACACCCCAATCTGCTCGCCAATCTCCTTGACCTGCTCAATGCTAATGTTACAACTCTTGTTATCAGACCCTACTTGACCCGATCCCCTAAACATAAACACCCCCGTGTTATCCTCACCCTCGTCACCTTCTTTGTTTGCCTTCAAGCTTCCAAAATTGTCCTCTTGTGAGTTGTGACCCGCCTTCACCCGTATGTGTTGCCTCTTTCATCACCTTCTTGACCCGTCTTCTACCTTTCTTTCTTTTGTCACTACTCGAATTATCTTTGACTGAACCTACTGAGAAGTCATTTTCATCATTTAAATCATCTAACCCATCTATATAATTGCTTTCCATTTTTTTCTTGATCTCTCGTCACCACTATCAATTTTTTATAGAAGATGCTTCCCCTTTATGAACCCTGTTTTGAGAGTGTCTGCTTTGGTACCAACCTTATCATCACTACAACCCACACGTGTAACCTTCATCTGAGTATTATGCAATTCTTTTGACATAATAACTTGAACCCCAATATTATGTCCATTATTCAACTCATCATTTGGCCCATTTTTTATACCATTTAGATCTACCTCATGGCCCAATCTTTTCTCCACCTACTGTATAATGAACATTATCCTTCCCCGTGTTGTCCCTTTCAACTTTCTTCACAAAATCTGATTTCTTTGAACCACCAAATTCATCCTCAAAAGTATCATTGACCCTAGTTCCCGTAGACACCCTAGACTCTTCATCTTCCTCCAACTTCCAGCCAGCCCCGTCTGTTTTTCGTGCCCCGCCATCATCACCGTCGTCTTTACACTCCCCCTCTTCTCCATCGTCAGGACTATTTGCCTCTTCATCAGAATCATCCCCACTACCACTTCCCTCGGTATCCGAAATATCCATATCTTTTTTATCGACTCTCTTCTCCGGTTGGTGTTGCTCTTCCTTCTCCATGTCTAACAAAGTTATATCCCTTATCTCCTCAATCACCTTAACTTTAAAGATTTTCCCTCTAAACTATAAGTTGAGGGATTCGTTAATTAAATCTTTTGTTGTGGTATGTATATGGACCCTACCAACGATGACATTTTGATTGCCATCAAGTCTACAATTTTCGTCTCCATAATCGTACCATGTAACTCACCAATTCTCTTTAAAACAGATTCAACCCAACAAGATATCGGTACCCCGATGATGTTGACCCACTTCAATCTACCTGACGGGTTGTAACAGCTGCTCCATCTCCTCACTTTGTGTACCCGTCTTTGAATCCCATGGTTGTTATTCTTCAATATGTTCATAGTTGTTTCCTCATTTTCTAAGACCATCATAACTTCCAAACTTCCTAGAAACTTAATCTCAATATTACTTAACCCCTTTTCTTCACATAATCCTGATAATTTAGGAAGGTAGCATAGTTTTTTTTTACTCCATTATCAAACACTTACAAATGAAGCCATCATCCAACTCATCATCATTCACCACCATAGTTCTGACATCTTCCTTTTTTCCTTCTTTTTCAGATTTGCCCCCTCCTCCTCAGTGTTCCCTTTTTTACCATATACCACATTCACATATCTACGCTCATCCTGCATATTCTAACTATCACCATTCCGATTTGTGTCATTTGTTGTTCTTCTTTTTCCATTGTTATCCTCGTAGTAGGCCTGATGGGGTTTACTAACCCGCTCTCTCCTGTCAAACGCAATGAAAACCTTCAACCAATCTTGCCCAACTCGAAAGTGACGGAGCTTCTTAGGCAGCCCATCCACATCGTCTAAGAACTTGAATCTGACAAACCCGTATTTCTGACCATTCCAAAGTCGTTTTTGAACCATGAACATATTGAAAACCGTATCGTAGTTTTTGAATACCATCCAAAGTTTCCCCATTCCCCACTCGTGAAAATTGAAGAACATAAACGATGCTGATGAGTTCCGATTTCCACCTGTGTAATTAGTTCCTAATAGCTTACCATTGTATTGCCCTCTATTTCCTATGTGTCGCATTGTCTCACACTCTCGCTCTCTTGCCGTAAAGTTACTAGCCTCGTTTCTCTCTCTCACCATTTTCTCTCACACAGTTAACTATTGTTCTTTATCTTTATTTCATAGATGACATATATTAAAATGTATGTGTAGGTTGTTTTGTAGCATGGATGACATATATTGCATATTCTTGGTAGGTTTAGACAACTTATGCACACTCAACAAGCAATATGGCTAACCAAGCTAGCTAATGAGCCGATGTTTGCGATCCAAGCTTACAAGACTCTTAGGGACCATGGGCCATATCCGGCCCATTCCTTAAGGACCTTGATGGGAGTTTTGGGTTTATACTTTATGACCTCAAGGCCAAAACTGTATTTGTATCACTTGTAAGTTTTCTCATTACCACTTTATGTAATGTGTTGAGTGATATCTTTACCCAAAAAAAATGTGTTGAGTGATATGACTCTAATTAGGAGGGGCATTTTTTACTTACGTTTTGTATATATATATAGTGCTGATGGTGGAGTGAAGCTTTTTTGGGGTATATCAGTTGATGGCTTTGCTGTAATTTCTGACAACTTGGGGGTTATAAAGTCTAGCTGCTCTTTTCCCAACTGGTAAGGATTTAATCTAGTAAGATTGAAATGTAAAAATTTACTCGACTATTTTGCTCAATGTAGTATTAATAACGCTTGTACATATGTTGTGTAGGATGCATGTACCATAACGAAGGAGGGTTAATGAGCTTTGAGCACCCAAAAAACAAAATGAAGGCAATTTCAAGGATTGATAGTGAAGGTGCAATGTGTGGTGCTACATTCAAAGTTGATATCTATTCAAAGACTCGAACAATACCTAGAGTTGGAAGTGAATCTAATTGGGTTACTTGGGGCAAGGAGCATAGATAGATTTTAACAAGTTCGGTGGTGTTTCTTTCATAACTTCTTCGTCTCCATTTTGTTTACTTCATTTTGCACAAGTTGTTTCCATTTCCTTTCCGTTTTACCGTATGTAAATTTTAATTATAAAGTCGCTTGAATTGAACAATTATCATATTCTTAAGTTTTATCATGTATTTTCATAGTGATGTAACTTATATGATATAGGGATAATTTTAAAATCACCCAACTTGATAGTCTCTTTGTTTTTTCTCTTTCCGAAATCGACTTTTCATAAAATGTCACATGGACTTTCATATTTTTCTTGAAGTGACCCATATTTTTCTCAAAATGGCTCATGCGACTTATGCGACTTGTAAATTTTTAGAAAGTAGTTGCTTAAGCCGTATAAGTCAGATGAGGCATTTTGGGAAAAATTGATTTTGAAGGGGAAAAAACAAAGGCCTCTTTACTTGTTGCATTTCAAGAATTAGAAATATTGTTCAAACAGATTGTTTTTCTTGTTATCAAATATGTAAAACTTATTCGGCATATATGGGCGAAAAAGCACTTAGGTAAGAAAACAAGTATTAACAGCATCCGAACAATTCCTGGTGAGAGATACTCCATCAATTTGGACTTGACAACTGGTATAGGCAAAAACATTTCATGTACACCTACCAGAAAATTAAGCCTAATATGACTCGACTCGAATAGAATTAGCAGAGACACTGAGGTCTCCGCTAATAGCATATGGTATAGCTAAGGTTGCGGATATGGACAGCAGTGCGAGTTACGGCTAAATATAAACGTATAACTAGACAGAGACCACAGAAAATGCTTCTCTGCTTAACTGTGGTTATATGACTAAAGTTAAAAACTACCAGGGTCGAAAAGAAGCTACATCCCTGACACATGTTACCCTAGAATTGGAATTGCCGACAAGGGTTACACATATTAGGGATTAGTCACATCCCAACCGCTATTTTACACACTTCTTTGCTGTTTAATGTCCCAAAGGCACTCTCGAGATAGCTATTCGGCCTTTCAGACAAATATAGACAATTCTACGTCCATAGTTAATAAACTCGCAAAGTAACATCAATCTTACAGAATATTTTTTTTCAATGCATTCTTTTAGCCAAATAGTAGTAGCCCTTAACAAAGTGACATGAAGCTACACTTACCACAGCGTATGTACAGTCTACAATTGGACATGATCCATGATACCAACTATTTTCTGCGGCTAGTACACAATTTCTTTTACAAGCCTATCAAGATCCTAGATTCTATTACAAGCCTATGAACAGTAGTACACAGTTCCAGACCAGCAATTTTCGTGAGGTCTAGAGGCCCCAGCTCTGATAGTCTTCCAAATTCTCCATTCATGGTTTTGACTTTTGAGGAAGAGTTGGTACTACATGCGTTTTAGCATTTAGCCCATTCAAACACATCTCACTAATATGCATCAACGAAAATCTGCATTATGTTCAAAGCTGTAGGATCAGAATATGTATTTTGGACGCCTATAGCTAATTTATGCATACGGGGCAATTTCAACTCACTTCATTTGAAATTCGTTTATTTGAGTTGGATTATGTTTCTACCAGGTCAAGTGGGTTGAAAAATGCCCAAATAGATCAAAAGTTCTCAACCTCATAAATCCTAATTATTCAAACACACTGGGTAGGTTTGAAAATTTATAGACATCCTTAATACAGTGCTAACTTTTTTTATAATAACTGGACAAAAAATGTGGGAGGCAAACCAGGACCATCTTGACATGTATTATAAAATCGACACATTAACCAACCCGCCCGACCGTCCTTTTGCCACCTTTACTTATCTGCAAAAAAAAGCAATGGCCATTCGACATGTTGCAAATTTCTTTTTGGTCATTTTGGTTCCATTAACTATATAGTTTAGCATCAATTTCCTTCAACACTTTTTGGGATCGCATACTCGATTATAATCACAAAGTAAAGAGCAATAGGATTATTTTACTCCTCTCACTGCTCAGGATATTAGTAGAGCCCAGAACATTAAAAAAAAAGGTCAACTATTGTGAGATTTTAACATGTCGCTTGCCATTCTCCTTCATATAAATTGGGTGCAAATGAACATATGGTTTTTGTTGCCATTTAAAGGTTCAATGTGGAAAAAGATAAATAGAAGGATCGCTGAACATATTACATAAGGCATTAATTTGTTTACTTCAAATCTGATGACTTTGGGTTATATTTATCCCAAACAGATTAATCGCCGTCCTGCAAAGTGTATTTTTAAAGCTTACAAATGGGAGAATCATATTTAATGAATTACAGCAATATTTATGATATTCAAATGATCTATTACATACAACAAAAGGTATTGGTGGGTCAATCCTGAACAGCATGCACTAAAAAAACCGTTTTAACCAAATCCTAGTTTGACCCATTACCCACCAAGTGCATTTTTCCCCATCACTCGTTAAACAAATGAAACACAAGCCTTTTTTTACAAAAAGCTGTGAGGTAAGCATATTTTTAACCCATAGGCATGCATCAATATATTTGCCAGTTTTCAAGCTGGGTTATGTCCTATCATGGGTCAAAAGTGTGTTAAGCTGAAGGATTCAAATAAAAAGAGACAGGCCAAAACAAGTTAAAAGTCATCGGGGGTGCATTCAAATTCATAAAAAAAACTCCAACATCAATATATTAAAAAAGGTTAGATTTTTTCTGTTAACAATCTGAAAATAAATCAAACAAGATGGTAAAAGATTTTGATTGCAGGTTGGCCCATCTGACCCAACCCATTTCTGACAATTATGTGAATGATGCATTTTTGACCCGTTACCTAGACCGCCCATATTGCCAACTTTATAAATCATAATAAAAATCTTTCATCACAATGACTGTATTAGTATATTTGATCCCCAAGTCCGGCATTGCTATAAATAATCAATTTTATTGATTTTTCAGGTAAGATGAAAGAGGGGGGAGGAAGGGGGGGGGGGGGGGGGGGGGGGGGGGGGGGGGGGGGGGGGCTCAACTGAGATGAAAACAAAGAACCCGTAAAAAGCAAGTAATATATGTAAGCTGACCTCGATATCTGGCAAAGGATCATAATTTTTCTTTTCAGTCATATTAAACACTGTAATGCCAGTAATTTGGGGGGGGGCTCAACTGAGATGAAAACAAAGAACCCGTAAAAAGCAAGTAATATATGTAAGCTGACCTCGATATCTGGCAAAGGATCATAATTTTTCTTTTCAGTCATATTAAACACTGTAATGCCAGTAATTTTCTGCATTCCATGTTCCATTGCAATCAGGTTCTGCAACATGTGAAGAAAAAATAAGAATTCAAATGGTTTAGAGAAGCAAACAAGTCAATCAGATACACAGATTTGTCAAAATAAAGTTTTTGGGGTAACCCACAACATAAATTAAGATTTTGACAACATTATCGATAACTATTACTAATAGAATACATTGAATATTTATGCGACCAAAACGTTCAAATCATATCATACTCCTACTTCCGGAAACAGAAAGTTGTAAAAAGTAGACCTTCAAAGGTAAGTTCTGCACATACCATTTGAAAATCCAGAGATTTGAATGTGTCCATTGGAGGTAAATCCTGCAGAATATGTTTGTGTTATATTAACGCCATATGAATCAACATTAGTGTATAATAAAGGTAGCAAGATGAGCCGGTCAAGCAATTTGGGTACGGGATTAAAACCGGTCCTTTATGGAACATAAATTGTGTGCTGCCTTGCAAACATTTTTAAAAAAAATACATAAATAATGGAGTTAAATATAATAAAAAAAAACATTGGGGTTTCAAAGTGAAAAAAAGATGTTTCGAGTAAAACAAGTTCAAGGGTTGCATGCTATAGCAAGACTTTGGGGTTTCTTTCAAGTATTCAGCATTTTATTCACCCATTTGAAATAAAACACAAGCCCATTTGACATGTTCATAAGTGAATGGGTTGAAAATGCATCTATGGTGCCTTGCAATTATAAAAGGTTATATATAAGGACCAATTATGAAGCATGCATATGATGAAAAGCCATCAAACACTCACCATCCTTTTAAGTCCATTAACCATAATTGCTCTTTCCTCTTGGTTATTACTCAACAAAACTTCAAATGGACCAAGTTTGTCCTCAGTCAGATTTGTGAGTCTCAAATTCACCTACCAAAACATTAAAGTAAGGTGTTAAATTCCATATATGCAAAACAAACAAAAATGGATGTTCAAATAAAGCATAAAAGCGTAAATAGCTATTCACTAAGATATCTCTATAAATATTCTGTCTAAACAAACCTATATTTGTGATAAGACCCGGTTTAGAGAAACTTATCGCAGGCGCCATAAAAGATAAGTTGAGGGGTTGAATTGTTAGTAATGAAAGAGCAGGGGTTTAATAGTCTATCTTCTTTACTTATTATGGAATGTCTTGTTGTCCAAGTTAGTCTCTTATTATAAATAGGGGTTTAGGGTCATAATTGAGGGACGAATTAAGTGGGTCGACATCCAGGGAGTTTACCTGTTTTCTCTAATAACAGGAGGTCTCTTTTCCTTTATTATTTGTTTTTCTTGAACTTCTGCTGTATTAATACAATCGTTTCCTGGATATTCAATTGATTACGGCTCTAACCTTATCAATTGGTATCAGAGCTAACCCTACCTTACGAGGTTCCAACACTCGGAGTGGTGGCCTATGGAGTGGTGGCTTGGACCCAAAGGGGGTGCCAACCGTGACCAACATAGCCGTGACCAACGAGCTCGGAGTGGTGGCCTATGGAGTGGTGGCTTGGACCCAAAGGGGGTGCCAACCGTGACCAACATAGCCGTGACCAACGAGGACGTTGGTTCTTCAAAGGGTGGGGTAATGTTATGATCCCACATCGGTCATGTATGGGAATGGTTGATGGTTTATAATGTCCAGGTGTCCCCTCCTCAAACAAGCTAGCTTTTTGAGTGAGTTCTACACTTGGGACTTATGAACCGATTACGAGCCTAGTATGGGAAAGGTTCGTATCAATTGGTATCAGAGCTAACCCTACCTTACGAGGTTCCAACACTCGGAGTGGTGGCCTATGGAGTGGTGGCTTGGACCCAAAGGGGGTGCCAACCGTGACCAACATAGCCGTGACCAACGAGCTCGGAGTGGTGGCCTATGGAGTGGTGGCTTGGACCCAAAGGGGGTGCCAACCGTGACCAACATAGCCGTGACCAACGAGGACGTTGGTTCTTCAAAGGGTGGGGTAATGTTATGATCCCACATCGGTCATGTATGGGAATGGTTGATGGTTTATAATGTCCAGGTGTCCCCTCCTCAAACAAGCTAGCTTTTTGAGTGAGTTCTACACTTGGGACTTATGAACCGATTACGAGCCTAGTATGGGAAAGGTTCGTATCATCCCACATCGGCCATGTATGGGAATGGTTGATGGTTTATAATGTCCAGGTGTCCCCTCCTCAAACAAGCTAGCTTTTTGAGTGAGTTCTACACTTGGGACTTATGAACCGATTACGAGCCTAGTATGGGATAGGTTCGTATCAATTGGTATCAGAGCTAGCCCTACCTTACGAGGTTCCAACACTCGGAGTGGTGGCCTATGGAGTGGTGGCTTGGACCCAAAGGGGGTGCCAACCGTGACCAACATAGCCGTGACCAACGAGGACGTTGGTTCTTCAAAGGTTGGGGTAATGTTATGATCCCACATCGGCCAAGTATGGGAATGGTTGATGGTTTATAATGTCCAGGTGTCCCCTCCTCAAACAAGCTAGCTTTTTGAGTGAGTTCTACACTTGGGACTTATGAACACTTGGGACTTAAAGTTAGTGAGTCGGGAACATTTAGTGTAACTCTTGGTAATGGTGAAATTACAAGAAGTAAAGGAATTTGCAAGGGCTTAGTAGTAGTATTTCCAGAGGTACAAGTGATAGAAGAATTTTTACCTTTGGAACTTGGCAGTACTGATGCGATTTTAGGAATTAAATGGCTACAAACTTTGGGCGATGTTAGAATGAATTGGAAGATGTTGACAATGAAGTTTATGGTCGGGTTAGGTGAAGTAACTTTATGTGGGGATCCGGGTTTATGTCGATCCAAATTCACTTTTAAAGCTATGGAGAAATCAATAAAGGCAAACGCAGAATGCTATCTAGTGGAATTGAAGGAGCTGGATACGCATAACTCAAGCCATAAGGGGGTGAATACAGAGCCGTTTAGAAAACTACTACTTCAATATGAAGATGTATTTAACATGCCGATTGGATTACCCCCAAACCGTGCACATGAGCATGCTATCAACTTACGAGAAGGAACAACACCCATTAGTGTACGACCGTATCGTTATCCACATGTGCAAAAAGATGAAATTGAAAAGCTTGTACGAGAAATGCTAGAAGCTGGGATAATACAACCAAGTATAAGTCCGTTTTCGAGTTCCGTTTTGTTGGTTAAGAAAAAAGATGGAAGTTGGCGTTTTTGTGTTGATTACCGAGCTTTAAATAATGCAACAGTTTTAGATAAGTTTCCGATTCCGGTAATTGATGAGTTATTAGATGAATTACAAGGGGCCAAAGTATTCTCTAAAATTGATCTTAAGTCGGGTTATCATCAAATTAGAATGAAAAGTAGCGATGTATCAAAGACTGCTTTTCGAACTCATGAAGGGCATTATGAATTCTTGGTGATGCCTTTCGGACTCACTAACGCTCCCGCAACGTTTCAATCCTTAATGAACAAGGTATTCAAATCATATCTTCGTAAATTTATACTTGTATTCTTTGATGATATATTGGTTTATAGTCGATCTGTTGAGGAGCATGAGGTTCACTTGCGCACTGTTTTACAAATTTTAAGGGAGCATAAGCTGTATGCAAACCGAAAAAAGTGTTCTTTCGCACAAGAACAGATTGAATATCTTGGTCATATTGTTACTTGTGACGGGGTGGCAGCAGATCCAACTAAAGTTAAAGCAATGCTTGAATGGCCGGTTCCAAAATCGATTCGTGAATTACGTGGATTTCTTGGATTGACGGGGTATTACCGGAAATTTGTTAAGGGGTACGGTAAGATTGCTTCACCCTTGACTGACCAGCTTAAAAAAGATAGTTTTAAATGGAATGAGGACGCAAATCAGGCTTTTGAGAGTTTGCGCACAGCAATGTCAACATTACCTGTGCTAGTGTTGCCGGATTTCTCACAGCCTTTTATTGTAGAAACAGATGCGTCAGGATTTGGGATAGGGGCTGTTTTATTGCAAAATAAAAGAGCAATCGCTTATTTCAGCCAAGTTTTAGGTCCACGAGCTCGGCTTAAGTCAGTTTATGAAAGGGAGTTAATGGCAATTGTCTTAGCAATTCGGAAATGGCGACCTTACTTATTAGGCAGGAAGTTTATTGTTAGAACTGACCAAAGGAGTTTAAAATATTTATTGGAGCAAAGGTTAGTTTCTGAAGAGCATCAAAGATGGTTATCAAAATTGGTAGGTTATGACTTCGAGATTCAATATCGTCCCGGAATTGAAAACCGTGTGGCAGATGCTTTGTCTCGACGTGGGGAAGACCCCACATTAGCGGCTTTGTCCATTCCATGGGTTATTGATTGGCAAGAATTGGTTCGTGAAATATCTAGAGATACACAACTTAGTACTCTACGAGACCAATTGATTCGTGGGGAGACCGTACCTAATGGATATAGTTTGGATGGTCAACGGTTGTTATACAAGGGAAGGCTGGTGATACCTCGAAATTCTCCTTGGATTCCGAAACTCTTCCATGAGTTTCATAACAGTGTAATTGGTGGTCATTCTGGAGCTCTCAAAACGCAGCAAAGAATGGCAAAAGAGGTTTATTGGGTTGGCATGAAAAAAGATATAGCAAAGTTGGTTTCCGAGTGTGATATTTGTCAACGACAAAAATATTCAACATTATCACCGAATGGACTATTGCAACCTCTAAATTTGCCCACTCGGGTTTGGGCTGAATTAACTATGGATTTCATTGACGGGTTGCCTAAATCTGAAGGTTATACGGTTATTTTGGTAGTTGTTGACAGATTAAGTAAGTACGCTCATTTTGTACCATTACGACATCCTTATACAGCCAAGACAGTTGCGGCAGCATTCTTACGAGAGGTGGTACGATTACATGGGATTCCAGAATCAATTGTATCAGATCGAGACCGGGTATTTTTGAGTCATTTTTGGAGAGAATTATTCAAGCTGCAAGGAACCAACTTGAAGAGGAGTTCGGCTTATCACCCACAAACAGATGGTCAATCGGAAGTAGTGAATCGGAGTGTCGAGACCTATTTGCGTTGTTTTGCTTCAGATTCTCCTAAGCAATGGGCAAGGTGGCTGTCATGGGCTGAGTACTGGTATAACACATCTTATCACACTTCAATGAACATGACTCCCTTCAAAGTTCTATACGGACGAGATCCACCACATTTAATTTATTATGGTAATGTTCCATCTCCCGTATTTGAAGTAGATAAGTATTTAGAAGAACGAGATTGTATATTAAAAGAGTTGAGGGAGCATTTATTAAGGGCCCAGGAACGGATGAAGAAACAAGCTGATAAACATCGTACCGATCTTGAATTTGAAGTTGGTGATTGGGTTTATATAAAACTTCAGCCATATCGTCAACATTCAATGGCAATAAGGCGTCACCAGAAATTGGCTCCAAGATATTTTGGACCATATCAAGTGTTAGAAAGGGTGGGGAAGGTAGCATATAAGTTGGAACTTCCACAAACAGCTCGCATACATTCTGTCTTTCATATATCACAGCTTAAGAAAGTGAAGAATCCGACTATAATACGTCAAGAAATACCGGCTGGTTTGACAGAAGATATGGAATTAATGTTGGTGCCGGATCGGGTTGAAGGAGTTCGTGAGGGGAAGTCTCGAAGCAGGGAGGATCGTGAAGTATTAATTAAATGGAAGGATCTACCAGCATATGAAGCAACCTGGGAAGAGTACGATATTATCGACGAGCAATTTCCTGATTTCCACCTTGAGGACAAGGTGGCTGTTTGGGAGGGAACTATTGATAAGACCCGGTTTAGAGAAACTTATCGCAGGCGCCATAAAAGATAAGTTGAGGGGTTGAATTGTTAGTAATGAAAGAGCAGGGGTTTAATAGTCTATCTTCTTTACTTATTATGGAATGTCTTGTTGTCCAAGTTAGTCTCTTATTATAAATAGGGGTTTAGGGTCATAATTGAGGGACGAATTAAGTGGGTCGACATCCAGGGAGTTTACCTGTTTTCTCTAATAACAGGAGGTCTCTTTTCCTTTATTATTTGTTTTTCTTGAACTTCTGCTGTATTAATACAATCGTTTCCTGGATATTCAATTGATTACGGCTCTAACCTTATCAATTTGTTAGTAAATTCTCAGCCAACTGGTCAAAGTTTAATGAATCTGCCTTCGAATCTTCTATATCCATACACATGAATGTTTGTGTGCCTTCAAATGTAAACTTCAATTCTATATATGTTTAAACTATTCTATTTCAACCTAAACACACTTAAGGTGATGCTAACTTTTTAACAATGCCAAACCCATGCACGTGTTCTGTGTGTCCTACGTCATAGAATCTCATATAGAAACCCGCATCTATTGTGTTTCCTTTGATTTGATCACCAACACTACTAGTTCTTTTTCTCCATGAACAGCTGCATCTTAATGAAAACGTTTGGTGGTTTTTTTTCAAGATCACAAGTATCCGCTTTTATATGTTTTGGTCAACCTAAAAGGGTCAATTATAGTTTCTTTTATGCGATGGACTCATTTGGGATCAATAAATGTTATATATTTCTTTCCTAATCTCTGCGACCAACAAAATGTTTTCTTATGCCAAAGACCAAAGTAGTAGGGGTTGTCTAAAAACAAAGCTCAGCCAGATATCAGAAACATATAAAAAGCTTTAGACTTGTAATATCCTTTTCCCACTGCACAAGTGACCATCTGTTATATGCTTTTTGAACCAAAAAAAAAAGGAACAACATTTGTAGATGACAAGTGAACAATAATGAACTGACTATATATTAAATAACTTGTTATCAATATGGTCAAAACCATAACCCTTTCTCTAAAAGACGAGTGGTGTCTATGATCCAAAAGCTGAAAACAGTAATTTATGAGCCTGCTCGAACAAAACACACTTATTATACAAATTTAAGAAATTAAGAAGATCAGTACTTACAGTGAAGGGTTTTTCTAAGATGATGACAGATGGCACCTGCATTGCTTTCAGTTCAATCTCTTTGTGTGTAATGGGCTACACAAAGGTGAGAAAAGCTATCAGACGTGAAGTAATAGTGTTAGGTGTTATGATATTCTAGAACCAAATAGTTCATTTGTCTTGGCTAAAGACAAAGCCACAGACTCTATATTCAAAATGTGTAGTCGTGCTGGGAATTTAACTGTAAAAACCACTCTCTGTATTCTATATCAGTGGCAAAACATTTCAAAGCTGCCCAGGTTTCGATCTGTTTGATTTGTCAGACATATTTGACATGAATCTATTTTAGCTAAGTTTATAAATATGCACTAGACTCGTAGGAGAACTAATATAGCCCAAATGACACACTAGGAGATAAAACATTCTGAATAGCTAGATCAAGCATTTCAACAGTTGGAAGATGCCAAAGCATTGTATTACCGATTTACCGCTCCATCACACATCAAACCAGAGCTCATGGTGGCATACGTCTTGCAGAATTAACAGTAGGCTACACCCTTTTATATAGGGTGGAAATCTCAACCCATTTACTTATTGATATGTCAATTTGAGAGGTGTTATTATCTCAAACCTATCAAACATTCAGCAAAAAAAGGCATGTGTCTAATGGGTCGAACAGGCCAAATAGGTTATAAGTTACCCATGGATACAACCTTTTAAACTATTTATTCGTGATTATTAGCGTAATAATGTTTTTTTCCCAAAACAAGCATTCTATCAATGAAACAATGGACAAAAAAGCATAAGCAAGTAGTAAAACAATGGCCTGGCCAACCCAATTTGTCAAAAAAGACATACACATTCAAGATATGAAGAGTTCACTATAGGAATGCAACACATAAGATGGAGTTAAAGCTAGTCCACTTACATTACCAAGGATGTGTTGTGTTTGCAAGCGCCCAGGCTCACCCAAATTTGTACGCCATGTTATCTGAAGTTTGCCGAGGACATTACTCCCCTCAAACTTTGTCGGGGCAGATCCATCCAGTGATGATTTTAACAGGTAGAGATAGTTGTGAATTCCTCCCCCCGATTTAATGAGAACAGGTGGCTTAAAAATCTCTCTGACACACTCCAGATAAAACTTAAATGTAAGAAGTAATGAGACAGCTATAGAGCAGGTTAAATAAAAATTAGTCTTTACTTAATAGGTACAATCTCATTATTTGTTTAATAGATTAGTTTAGATATGTAACCTTGTCAAAACATCCTTCTCGTAATGATGGTCATCAGCCTTGAGTAATGCTGCACTCCAGTTTGGAGACGGCTCAAAATCTACTTGGTCCATATATAGGTTTGATTTTGTATTGTTTTCTAGACAAGCCTCAAGGTATGTCGTTTCCTGAGATTGAGGAGGCAATGAGTGATCGCTAGAACTTGTCATCAAACAAGATAAACTTCTATCATCCATGTAATTAAGATTGGTATAACTTGTCATCAATAAGAATTATGGGTAAATGCAGGGCTGCGGTGACTTTTATCTGATTTATCAAAATGAAGATAGAGAGGATATCCTCGATGCATAAATGTATCATGTAGGCTATGGAAATCAGCTATAGGTGTTCCTCAGATTTACTATATCACCGTACTAGAATGTCATCTTATAAAAGAACCAACCAGATGACTCACAATATAAAAACAAGAAAAATGATTGCAGAGATTCTTAAAATGCTAAGAGCATTATCATAGAAAGATTAAGGGGTTTTCACCCATGTACCAACCTACCTTCACAACACGAACCTGCACAAGAAAGGAGCATATCAGCATGATAAATTTTAAGATAAACGGCTAAAGTGTAGAAGTTAGAAGGGGTACCTTTGTCCTAACAGAAAGTGGATTTGAAACCATAAACTTGAAATACTGTGGAAGATATTTGCGGTCAGCGTCAGCATCACTATATAGCGCAGTACAGACCAAACTATAGATTGTGAAGCAAAAGTAGATAGTAAGAATAGAAAAGAATAGAGTGCAAAAGTGAAGTTGAATATACCTAACTTATAACTTACGTGTGTGCACCAAGTTCCTTGACATCATGTTCAACAATGAAATCGTAACGGCCTCCGGCTCTTATTGTTTCGACAGGTGTTTTAGTTGTATCTAAAAGCATAATCCTTTGCCTTTCAGTTTGAATTTCTGCCTTGATTATAATGTCTCTGACTTCAAAAGTGGAGCTGTTGTTGATGCTTATATAGCTGCAAAATGTTTCCCCAAGATATATGGCCCTAGATACAATAACAAGTTATAAAATTACACTTGAGCCGTGTTTGAACAAAATCAGTTTGATTGAACATCGATACATACCCGAAAGCCTGAGGAAGGACAAGCATGCCCATGGAATCAGTGGGAGGAAGTAAAAAGCGATTGGTATAGGTCAATTCATTAGTATCAGTTTGAGACTGAGATTGAATTAAACGACGGATATGAGGTGAGGCTGATTCATCGTCCAACAGATCCTCTCCGATTATCAAATCTGAGAGATCGAATCGAAGGGGCGTTTCGATGTGAAAGGTAGGACGGCATAACCGCATTACACGGAATGCTATTGACTGTGTTCCCACCACGCCCACGCTCATTTTTTTCCTCTCAACCAGATAGATGACGATGATCACTTGCAGTGAGAAAGGGAGTGTCAAATTCGGTGTGCTTGGTTAGAGGGGTTCCCAGAGGGGATGGATGATTAATAGCGCTTAAAGAATAAGATTATGCGCGGAGATTGTCAAGCGACAAATAATTAACGATATCTGATATTGTAGTAAGTGTTAAATGCAACGTTTAAAATATGACGTGAAATATATGAAAATGTAATTGCAAAGTAAACCACCAAGTTAGAAACAATGTTCCACAATCGCGCTTGTCATTGCCAAGAACATCGTTCTTATAAATTTTTATAAAATGTGGCTCGTACTAAATCGCACATAGTGTTATTCGTAAACAATTACGCTCTGTTCTCGAGTTTAAATTCTAAAGAATAGAAGGGGATGGAACGGGAAGGGTAAAGTAAGGAATGGCATTATGAAGAAAATAGTTATTGCAATTTGTGTTCTTGAGTTTGTATTTTTAAGTAAAAGGAATGGAACAAAAAGCTAAGAAAATTACCAATACACCCTAAAAACTATTTTATCTAAAACCAATTACAATTAGATATCTATAAACATTTTAGTTCAACAAATAGGTACGCATATTTTTACTTAATTGTAATGCTTATACATTTCTGTTCAACACACGAGCAAATAGAAGATTGGTTTTGAGCATGCTTGTTGTAACGACAAATAATAAAAGTTCAAAACAAAATGACATCATTATTATATACACCAAACATTGGTATTCCACTGTGTTCGATAAAATGTAGTTGCAATTTTAAATTATGATGTCCATCAATCGCACATCATGAAAAGAGCCTAATATCATAATCTGATAATTCAACTTATTTACTGAGTTACTGCATATAATATTTGCAAAAATGAGGATATAATTGTAAATTTGCTTATTCCTTTCCTAATCCTTCCTAATCCCCCCAATATTAGGAGGAACAGATCTATACAAAAAAGGTCCTGATTTCCATTCCTCTTCCCTTCCCATCATCTCTTGTTCCTTCTTAAAAATAACTTAAGAACACAAATATTTTTTGATTTCCTTTCCCATCCCCTTCCATCATTTTAAAAAAAAACTTGAGAACAGAGTGTTAGAAAAAGATAAAGAATGTTATTATTAACAGAAAAAGGAAATTCTTGACCCGCAAAAGTTTATTAGAAGTTAAACGCATTCTGACAGATTATGTCAGTGGCCTTATACTTTTTTTTAACATAGGCCTTATATGGGTGTTGATTTGCCTGCAAAAGAAAAAACAGTTGTATCTTCTAACTTTAGCAAGTTTAATAAGATAAGTTGGATATCAGGTTCATAAATATAAAAGTTCAATCAAAATAATAATTTTCTGACCCTAACACATAAGTACCGATTTGCGTCTATATAATTTGGCTTCATTTAATGACATAAAAGAACATTACTTATATTTATAAAAAATTTAAGACTTTTTTGAGTCTAATCAACATATAATAAGACCCAACATTCTGTTGGAGTTACTAATACTTATATATAGTACGTAGTATTTTGAATTCGTATAATGAGACTTTTGAAAATTTGCATATTAATTTTAATTATTTGTATTCGTAGTAAGTTATTGCATAGTCTCTCTAATAAAAAAATACTATAGACATTAGTTCTAAGAGGTTGATAGTTGTACTTCTTTTTATAAGCAGATTATGTGGTTCACCTGAGCATCAAAAGCAAATTGTTTACAGTGCAAAGCTATTCTATTTTTTAAATATATTTAATATTTTTGTTAGTCTCTATTCTTATTACTGCTTATGTTTTTCCTTCTCATGTTTTATAAGTTGACATTAACTTTCAGTATAACCATATATATTAAGCTATCCAATCAAGCTATATAAGAAATTAAGTATTACGATATGGTGGTGTAAAAAGCAATATCATATCATTAAAGCAAACTGGACTAAGACAGTATAAATACAAATGAGACAATATTAATACAAAATAATGATAAATAACCCAGAATAATATCGTGTACATGCAATTAGGAGATTATCGTTGTCATGTATGAGTTATATATGAGTAATTTGAGAACAATGCACAGTTAGTAATCTGTAGACCAAGTGACTCGCTGTTAAAGCTTGCAAATGCAGCCCCTAAAACTCCACCAACATTCAATTTGAAATGCAACAAGCCTTTTGGGAAAACCACGATATCACCCTTCTTAGTGTCTTCATGTAAACCTTCAAAGGCGAGGAAATAAATCCTACTTTAAAAACAACTTGTGTTACCTTAGTAGCTCATGTAAAACCCCAAAGTTTGGGCTTTTGACACGTCACCGGCTTTATTATTATTATCGTTCATCATATAATATTTTTACGGATCACTTTTATAATATATCAACACAAGACTTATTACGTACAAAATCATCATTTTAGTATAAAAATATTGGAATATTTTAATTCACTATAATACATATAGTCATGTTTAAAAATACAACTTATAATTAGACTCATAATTAAATTTATATCTAATTATTCAGAAGTATTTCGATAAAACGATTAATTAAATCGTTTAATACTTCATAGTAAAAATGTACGAAGAAATTAATGAGAAGTTTATTTTTATATAGTTATTTTTATTAAAACGATACACTTATTAAAACGATAAATAATCGTCATATAATTGAGCGAATGCATTATTCATAATTATAAGTCGTATAAATACTTTAATTTATTGAAGAAATACGTTTAAAATCAATGTCGCAAACTTCGTAGAACGAATCGAATTTCATAAAACACGGACAAGCCCCGAACCATATATTAACGAAAGTTATAATAAAATTTGCATTCTAGTCCTTATAGTATTGAAAACCTTTCATTTTGCTTTCACAAAGATTAACTAGCATATATAAAAGTCAAGATTAGGGTTTTCTAACTCATTACATACCCAAACCCTAACCCTAGATAAAAACACACACTTTAAGTCTCCAGCCATCACTTTTCCGGTGAGAAATTCCGGCCACCAATAAAAACTGCCGCCGCCACCTCCATTTTATAGATCAAGTAGATCTATGTTACTCCTTATCCGGTTCGTCTTATAACAACATCAATATCCCACCAATATCTTTAGATCCGTCGGATCTGTATACACCATCACGCCTTCACCTTAACCATCATCTCGAACCACCACTATAAGCCACAACCGGCCGTCATCAGCCCGTTACCACCACAACCATCAAATCGAGCCACCAAATCCATCACCACCGTCGCTGCATCAACAGTCTCACGATCATCAGAAACCACCAGCCGCCATCATCCCACTAGTCACCACCTCGTCATCATCTTGTACCCACAAGATCACCTAGCCGCCACCTATCCTTATCCTTGTAAACCACCAGGTGGTCTCCTACCACGTCCGAACCACCATTGCTACTACACCTCGTTACCATCACTGTCCACGAAATACTAGATCCACTACCACAACGTGGTGGTTAATCACACAGCCACCACCACCTTGTGGTCGACTTCATTGATCTAGCATCTTCACCTTGCCGTCATATACACCACAGCCACCACGTAGCTACATCACTGCCACCCTCGAACACCATCATCAGACCACCACGTTTGTGGTGTGGTTGTTTCGGGAATATACAGTCACAACAAGGGAAGGTTCGTCGGGTGACGTAACCAACAGCAGAGGGTCGTTTGGTTTTGGCAGCAGGCACTAGCAGGGGTGTAAAGTATGTGTTTGATGGCTGATAGAAAAACGCAGCAAGGGATGTTTGGATCTGCTGTTAGGACAGGGTGTTTGGATCTGCTGTTAGGACATGGTGTTTGGATCTGCTGTTAGGACAGGGCGTTTGGGTATGTAGATTAGCAGCATGATAAGGGGCGTTTGGGACTGCAGATTGACTTCAGGGGGCGTTTGGGACTGCTGTTAGCAGTAAGGGTATGCTTGGATTGTAGATTTGTAACGATAGGGGTGTCTCGGCTTTGGACAGAAAACATACTAAGGTATTATCGCCACCGCTAGTTCATATATTCCCAGTGTTAGCCTTAGATCTTCTACCAATAACCTTAATTTACCACTGTTAGTTATAGATCTACCACTATTATTTAAAACTTACCACCGTTAGCTTTAAAACTGCCACTGTTAGTCTAATATTACCACTGTCTTCCTTAAACCTAACCACCGTTGCCACCGACAGCTTATTTTACCTACTGCTTTCTTATTTTACCCACTGTTTCCCTTAAACTTACCCACTGTTGGCTTGTATAGCCACTGTTGGTGTACGAGAGACAATTTTAACAGCTTTTTGGAAAAGATAGTATATTTTACTAATGGGAAACATATTTTTAAGTCGAGGTTATTAACAAATAAACTTGAACTAGTTATTTTGGAACCTTATAAATTATTAAATAAATTTAATAATCAACAAAGACTACAAAAATATGTATATCTTTTTAACCATCGAGGGTACGCGTAAACAGTAAACGAACAACACGCACCTATAACCTTTGTCATAATAGTGTATATAAATACTTTAATACATTGTGACCTATTAATAACGTGAACGAACGTATGAGTAATTAAACTACATAAAATTATTATTTGTGCATATACTGAGACCTACTCAATTACTTAGGTATTGATGTACTGTGTGCACTATGACTTGAATACTTGATCATCCTCGAGCTGTATTATACAGGTGAGTTCATAGCCTCGCCTTTCACTACTATTTATGTGTTTACTAACCCGCGAGGGGAGACATGCTATAACTTGTTTTGACTATATGATTTTTATATCGTGAGATCGTGGCCCCACACTTATACTTAATAAATTGTTGATCGAGGAGACGCAATGTAAAACCCGCATGCTTTTACCATGAATAGTACCTTTAAGATCGTACGTACTAGATTAAAACTTTCCTATTATAGCATGATTACGATTACGTGTTAGGATTTTACGTATTACGTACGTGTTAAAACACGATAAGTATTTACTACGCACGAGCACGTAATAATTATTTGACAATAATTAATCACGAACATGCGATCATGAAATCATGAACGTAATTAAATCACGAACTATTATTTAATTACGTATATATATATTTATTACGAGCGTAAATAAATATATTAGGTCACGATAATTACCTAACGAGAACACATTAAACGCGAACACAAATAATCACGAACGAGTAACTAAACATCGAGACACGGAAAACGGTACGGGCACCCCATGTGGGGCCCCTACCCGCGGAAACAAGGGAAAAATGGGCCAAGCCCATTTCAATTTTCACTAAAGGGGGTTAAGGGAAAAACACTACTCATTATTTTATTTTTACATAAGATTTTAGAAAAACCTAAAAGTTCTTCCTCCTCCTCCTTTTTCTTTTTTTGGCCGCCACCCTCAAAACACATCAAAGGGGTGTTGTTTGATCTTTGATCTTGGATTTATTGCTAGTGATCGTGTTTGTTCATCGTTCTTTAGATCCACGCAATCGGTAATTATTTTAACCCTTTTCTTTTGATTTAATCTTTTAAATAATTAAGAACATGATATGTTTTTCTTAAAAACATAATTAAATCATAGATCTAACATGAAATTAGTTTTGGTATAAATCAAAAAGGGATGTTTAAGGGGTGTTTGTTCTTGGCCGCGCCTAAACCGAACCCGAGAGGGTCTCGGTTTTGGCCATTTGACCACCACCGAGACCATATGGTCCCGGTTGGTTGGTGTGGGTCCCACGGCAGCAACAAGACAAGGGTAACCCAGATTTGGTTCGGGTATGGTGTCGATTTCATGTCTGGTTCATGGTTCTTAGTCAAGATCCGGTTCACGGTGTATGTTTAGATTTTTATTTTTATGATCTTATGATTAAAATTAAATTAATAACATGACATGATTAATTTAATAACATGACTTAGGTTATTTTAATTATTAAAATCATGAAATTATTAACCTAAGTATTTTTATATTTTAGACTTGTAATTAATTAATTATTTAAAAACCATGGTTATAATTAATTAATTAACATGACTTAGGTTATATTATTAATAAATAATAATACATGTTTTAACCTAAGTATTTGACTTTATATAATTAAAAACATGATATACTTTAATTAAATATTTTAACCTATAGTTTATTTTAATTACATGAAATAATTATTAAACTATACATTATATCATATGACTTAGAAAATAATCATGAAAAAACTTATGCTTATATACTTAGCTTATTTAACCAGCTTATTTCTATTTATGGAATCTTTCTATTTTTAGAAACTTAATTAAATAAGGCAACTAATCTATTTATGGAATCTTTCTATTTTTAGAAACTTATTTACTTCAGGCAGCTAATCTATTTATGGAAACTTATTTAATTAAGGCAGCTGATCTATTTATGAAAACTTTCTATTTTTAGAAACTTATCTATTTTAAGCAGTAATTCTATTTTTGGAAACTTTTTATTTTTGGAAACTTTCTATTTTTGGAAACTATCTATTTTTGTAAACTTTCTATTTTTGGAAACTTTCTATTTTTGGTAACTTTCTATTTTTGGAAACTTTCTATTTTTGGAAACTTTCTATTTTAGGAAACCTGCTATTTTTGGAAAGTTACTTGCTATTACACAATAAGTATAATAATAAATGAAATACTAGAAATACTTAATCAGAATAAACAGAATATAAGATAAACACAGTTTAAGGCTTAAAAACAGTAAAACATGATAAGAACATATAAAATAAGCTAAGATATGACGTAGAACCAGCTACGTATTTAGTAAGCAGAACTTATTCATGTATATATTTATGTAGCATTAGTGATACGGAAGTAGGATTCCTCTCAGTTCATCTTCTTCGTTCACTGGACATAAGGTACGGATTCCCGTCCTTTTAGTATGGACATTCTTTCCTTATTAGGATTTCCCGTATGCAGCCAAATGTTTTCCCGTAGTATAAGTTATGTGTTTTATTTGCTTATGTTTAATTTAGAATACCTATAGCCATATACATGCATGACCAATTTCACCTAGTTATGGAGGTACCATAACCATAACATTAGAGGCACTGATGTTATGACTTCACCACGGCGGAGTGATTGCTCGTGGCATCCCTTTCAGCTTTTGGCCATTTATATTATATTTATCATGTGGGGCATATGGGTGCATCCTAGTTACATGTTTCAGTCAGGATTTCATGGTGAATGTGGTGTGTGCCTTGCATCCTTCACAAGGAGCTGATCCCTCCTACCCAGAACCAGTATATTAAATTAGAGGCAGCCCCTCCAATTTGCATGATGAGGTCACCCCTCCAAGTATTCATGCACGGTGGATTTTCATGACCTATAATGGCTAATGGTAAAATATGTTAAACAGTTTTCATAAGATAAACATAAGGCTTTTCAAACTATAAAACCAGTTTTATGAACATGTTCCAGATTTTCTAGGACTTATACATTTCCGCTGCTATTAAGTCTCTATTATGTTTTAGTCACTTATACTATGTCTATATCCGTCCGCTGAGCGTTTTGCTCAGCCGTTACTTTCCTTTCCATGTCCCAAAACGGCAGGTACCCTAGGAAAGACTCGAGCATTTGGAGGACGTGCATAGGATGGAAGCTGCTAGAGACTTCTTTTCCTTTTTGCCTTCATATACTTATGCTTGCTTAGTCTTTCATTCATTTCTTTTTACTTTATTATGTTTTGGGCTTATGTTTGGGAACCGATGTTTGATTCCGGTTATCCCTATGGTCATGTAATGTTTCAGACATTTATCCTTGTATGCTTTGATGACACGCCATAATTACGCGTGACATTCCATTTATCAAAATGGGGTGTTACAATTATGGTATCAGAGCCAAGGCTTCGACCTGTAGGCTCTAAAACTCGACCTGTGACTAGTGGGTAGTCACCAGGAGCTTCCTAAGCCAACGTTTGTTATTCCATGTATTGATGTTTTCAGCGCATTGTTGTTTAACCATGATGTTTTCAGCACATTGAGGTTTTAACCTTGATGTTTTCATCAATATTGTTTTACTAATATGGATGGACAACCGTCATTCATATTTAGTTATGTGTCATTGTTTCATGCATAATGTTCCTCGTGAACTATGGCTATGTGGACTGAACCCCAGTAGTTCATAATTAGTCACATAAAAAAAATCTGATAAGTTTTGACAGATGAATTTCATTCATTTATGTTTCATGTATCATTGTTGTAGAGATTATGACTAAGTAATGGTTGGTACAGGACTGGCCCTATTTAGTCGCATGTGCTTTTATCGAAACTTTTAACTTTGGACCGACCCATAGGCGTCCCCTCGCCATGTATTTTGTTTTGGGACCGACCCATAGGCGTCCCCTCGCACATATAAAAGTTTTTATAAACTACATTATGCATTCATGCACCGTTTTTCATGCATAAAATTTTTCTCATGATTTATTAGCATAAATTTTTTTTCATGTCCCCTCATAAGTTACTATGTTTTTATGTCAAGTATGTTTTCATACTGTCATGGTTAACTTCAGTTTCATGCTGATTATATTATACACTCATTTGCGTTGGGTTGTTCCATGTTTCTTCAAGATGGCTTCGTCTTCACGTGATTATGTCTTACGTTGCTTTTGTTGTTTTGCTTCCATGCAAGACACTATTGAAATTCATGTAAATTATGTTTTCATGATAGTCATGGTTGGTTTTCATTGATCATGCTTTCAGGCAAATCATCTTGAATTTTTTTTAACCACACTTTAACGTTTCTCTATGCAACCAGAATGAGGTATATACTGGCATTGCCAGGTTATCATGATGGTTTCCTAACCGTTTAACCGATATACTTTCCTTAAATCATGATAAATGATCGATCCAATACCGATAATTCCATGTGCATTCCACGTGTACCCCACATACCGTATTTCATGTGTATTACACGTACCTTGATCCATGTGTATTCTACTTGCAATACTCCACGAGTATTCGCTAGTCGATTCTGAATCATCTCAGGCGTACTTTTCAGTTGCTGATATTCTACAAGATTGTTGATGCCGCTCATAACTCGGAAAGGTTGATGCTGCTGACGTTCGAAGACGCTACGAGATGCGGATGCTGTTCACAACCTGAAGATCCTACGAGACGAAGACAAAGGCGTCAGAGCAAAGCTATTGGACGAGAAGATACTTCACCATCAGACGATTTTATCAATCATTGTCCCAAATTCTTAGTTACATGTCACACGTCATTCAGTTGTCATTTCAGTCATATGAGTGCAAACCAGTACCAGCCGGCCACTCAGCTGAATAGTTACATGAATCACGGTCATGAGAATGACCGTCATGGAACTGACAGACAGGATGATTAATAAAAAGATTTTGTATACCCTTTTTTATATTTCTATTATCGTTCCTCGACTCGACTCGAATTGATTTCCAATTAATCGTTACGACTAAACTTTGTTTTTGGTAAACGTACATTGTTGGAATTTTAAACTAAAACTATTTAATTAAAAACTATTTAAAAATTATCTAAACAATTTATAAAAAAAAAAACTAATTTAATCTAATTTAAATTGAAACTAAAATTCTATAAACTAATTTTGAAAACAAAATTTAACTTTTAATAAAACTTTAAAATTAAATGAAAACTTAATAAAACTAATTTTAAAACTAAATTTGAAAACTTAAAATAAATCTATTTTAAATAAAAGTAAATTAAAACTAATTTAAAATTTTAAAGAAAGTAAATAAAATATTTTTTTGTCTTTTTATATTTTGAATAAAACTGAATAAGGGAAACGTTTTAAATAAACTTTTATATTAAAATTTTAATTAAACCAAAACTTATATTTAAAACTAATTAAAATAAACTGCACTAAAAAAAACCTATATTAATTAACTGTTGCAAAACAAAACACAAAAAGGGGTGCAGCAAGGATGGTTGGAGCGCTTGGTATGGAACGAGAGGTCGAGGGTTCGAAACCCTCGACAGACAAAATTTTTTAGCTAATTTAATTTTGGATTTTAAATTTTTGACAGCTTTAAATGAAAGATATCAGCTAATAAGATTTAAACAGTAAGACTAATAAGCTAAAAACAGTCCAAATAAGCTATGGAACCAAATAAGCTATTTAAAAAGATGACAAAAATAACAAGCAGATTCAGACTTCAAGGAAATAAACAAAGCAGATAAAATAGAATAATCCAAATAAACACTTAAGACTACTCCTAAGCTGATGACTAAATCGAACCAATAGACAAACATATCAAATCAAAAACAAACATCAGCAGATTAAATAAAATAAAAAAATTAAAGAGAAACTAGAAAAATAAAAGAGATGTAGAACCTTGAGATGAAATCCGTTGGGTCGAAGTAGCGCGCTGAGCATACTTGTGATCCGAATCAAACAAACACCACCGTTTATCAATCCGTATCACATCTCGATCAAAGTACTCCACTCGAACCAAACAATGCCTCACGAACCGAATGAAACTTGCGAAAAGTAATTTATAAATCTCCCAGTGGGGAAATTATTTCCTCTTTCCTTTATTATTATTATTATTATTATATTTTTTTATTTTTTTTTTATATATCAATAATAATTCGTACAGTAAAATAAAAATGTGGATTAAAGCAGAATAAAAAACTTGTAATAAACCAAACAGTGATAATTTTGAATCGAAAATTAAAATGAGACAGAAATAATTAAAATCAACTTTTTCATTAATAATAATAAAAGATTACATTGACTGGAATTAAAAAATACAAGATTAAATCCTAGACTAATTTTCTGAAAATTAAATCTAACTTACCCTACTCCTAATTAATTAATTAAAAAAACAGAAAATAAAGAAAAGCTTGATCTAATACATGTGAAGAGGGGGTTTTTATAGGGAAAACCCTCAAAACTTTCTTGAAACATCTTGGTGCCCACGGCTTAAGATCACAGCCGTTCTTCCTCTTCTCTTTCTTTCTTTCTTTGATCCAACGGTAGTGGTTAATTTTTGTGCCAAGGATTGCCAGCATGGAATGGAGATTGGTGGATTTGTGCCACGTCAGGATGAGAGGACCACATGGTGATTGATCCGTTTTTCTTGGGGATTAATTTCCTTTTGATGTGAATTAGATAAATATATAAAAAGCCCCATGATTTAAGGTTAATTTTTGATGGGTAAAATTTAGGGTTTGTGGGAAAATTGGTGCCCGTATTTTTTGGAGAAGAAATGGTGGGTGAGAGAAAGTTTCTAGGTAATATCGAAAGGTTTGGGTAAAAAGGTTTATAAAATAAAGTGTGAGTTATTGTGTGTGGCGAGGTGTACGGTATAGTGAGTGGGGGTTGGTAAAAGATAGAAAAAAACGTTTTATGTGGAAAGAGGGGTGAAGTAAATTGGTTTATTTAAATGTGAAGTGGGATTCAATTGTGTGTGGGGGAGTACACGTGTAAATGGGATGCGTAAAAATAAATCATGTGTTTTGACTTTTGAGGGTTGTGTTTACTGCCAAAAACAAACAAGAGAAATCATCCCATGTGTTATTTTCGCAAAGTAATGGGATTTAGCCCAAAGTCATTCCCATATTCGTTCAAGGCTTAAGGCCCAAAGTTTTCTTCATCCGATACTTTATAATGTGAAATGGGCTTGTGGCCCATTTGTACTTGCTATCCTAATTGGGCTTGAATCGGGCCAAATAACAAATGTAGGTTCCACAAGGCCCAATTGAATCCATAAATGTTAATTCCGCTAAAGACGAGCTTGATTTCGGCTTTGTAGATCATTTCTTTAAAACCGTGTCGGTTTAGCCGGTTTTCGTGAACTTGGGCACACTTTGGTCTTTTGACTTTGTCTTTGTTTCTTTCTTGGAATTTTCTTCATATTTGACCGTGAAATCCCGTGTTTTCTCTTCTTTTGATCATTTGTACCTATTTTAACACAAAAACACAAAACCACGCGTAATTCCGACTTTTATGACATTAAACACATGATTCGGTCTTGTTTTTCCTTGATTTTAGTGGCAAAAGGATAAGTATTTTCACACTTATTAAATCCCCTACACTTGACCATTGCAATGACCCCATGCAATGCATAATTTTAAAGCATAAAATTACATTTTTCTCATAATTAATCCGTCTCGGCCTTTATTATTATTACTACTACTAATACGATAAAAAGATAAGAGCTTAAAAAGTGATAATAATTTATTAACTTGGAAATTATTTGATGGAAGAAACTCGTAAAGAAATCTAAGACTTAGATTAGGGCTTTGGTGTCATGAATATTAATCACCCTCAAGTTTCACGTTCCCCAAACCAAGCTTAAAAACGAGATCATTGTTACCATAAGTTAGCACAACTAACACTTACTCATGTGGTTTAATTAATCACTTAAACCCCCTTATTCCTACGGTGTATCTCTTGTATTTTATTTTTGTCTTAAATGATCACGAGGATGCATTTTTGACTTATTTCGATAATTTATTAAGGCCGAAAATAAAGTGGGTTGATTTAATCAATAGTTAGCTAAAGGACAAAATCTTTTAAAACTGCTTCTCGAAACCTCAAAAAGTTCATATCTTGGCATAACTCGTTTCACGATTTGAGACCTTTCTTGGACCGATATTTGGCTTGTACTTCAAACTTCAAATCTTGAGAGACGATCTTGAAATTATGGTCTTCTCTTCATTATGGTATACACCTTCATAAGGAG
Source organism: Glebionis coronaria (assembly GCA_025667525.1). Taxonomy (NCBI): domain Eukaryota; kingdom Viridiplantae; phylum Streptophyta; class Magnoliopsida; order Asterales; family Asteraceae; genus Glebionis; species Glebionis coronaria. The sequence continues at coordinate 318,710,305 of CM046878.1, forward strand.
TGAAAGATGCTTCAAATGTTGACCACGACTTCTTCATTTATCCTCTTCTTTATTTAGGATTTTGATATACAACGATCCGCCTCCTTTTCGGACTTGGATCTATTTATCCTCATACCTTGTTAGGGTCTTTTTGGATAGACTTCTCCATGATCTTTAGGGGAGTAATTGCTTCTCGTCGTGTGTCTTGATCCTTCATATTGATTTGGATTAATGATCTTCACATCATCTTAGGATCTTTAGCAAAAAGTGAATCCTCATACCTTGTTAGGGCCTTTTTGGACTCGGGTATCCTCATGCCTTGTTAGGGCCTTTTTGGATAAGCCAATCTTCGCGTCCTGTTTCAATAAGTTATGCCTTGGCTATGAACTCTAATGAATACCGAGCAACTTTTAAACGATCTTGTGCTAGAAGCTAAGTAACCTTTTAAATCGTACAACCTTATTTATTGCATATATATTTATTAACAAGTGATGGGAGAAAAAGTTCATAACTAACTCACATAAGTTAATGAAAGAATACCGAACTTATAATTAACTCTATCATCTCTCGTTCTCCACAATTTAAAATCTCAAGGAATGAGACTCGTGGATGCTTAGCCTAATAAACCAATTAAGGTCCATATGGTTAAGGATACTAGCTAGAGTAAACTTGGATAAGTAAACTCGGGTTGAGTCAAAATATTCGCGACGGACCTAATATATCAAAGACATCTAAACTTGTTAAAACCATTTTATTTATTTATTCATTTTTTTTACTTTATTTTTGAAATGGAAATTATTACGATGCGATGATAAAAGGAAAGAAATTAAATAAAAATTCTACTAGGCCAAAATAGATCAAAAATTTGAAAAACGTTGAAAAATTTTTAAAATTTTCCGGTAAAATGGGGTCAAATTCATGGAAAAGCCCACTAAAATTCGATAGAAGTCCCCCCTACACTTAATATAAACATTGTCCTCAATGTTTAAGCATGTGGGAGAATAAACTCTCCTACACTTAGGACATTGAGTACGCTGTTTAAAATCGAGCTAAGGAAGGGACAACTAAAGTGATTACATTTATTTGTTTTATTTATATACAAGATTGAATCACAATAGCAAAAACTTATCGAAGGAACCGGGTACACGGGTAACACGGGAACACGGGTCACGTCAAAAGCACCAAAAGTGGATCATCAAAGCACATGTACCTACACAATCACAACACACAAAACAAACAACCTACACGGCTCCCCCTACACTTATTGGAGAAAATATATAAAAGATAGATAATCGGGTTGCCTCCCGAGAAGCGCTTGTTTTTATTAACCGAGTCACGAGCCTGACTCGACCCCGAATTAAATGGTCCATGGGGAAGCCTCGAATGTAATACCGGGATCAAAAATCTTATCCTCGGTCCCGGATGAACATAATAAATGAGAGGCAGGAGGATAAGTCATCAAAGGTAAAAAGGTCCGCTCAACATACAAGAAGTATGTGAGGTCATGATCCACGGGAGGTGGGATGGGTAAAGGAGACACATTGTCATCCCCCAAAGACATAGGATGGTCACTATTCGGCAAAGCTGTAAATGTATTAATCAAAGAATGGTCAATGTCACCTCCCGGGTCAAAGCAATCATCCTCATGAACGTGAATCTCTTCGATTTCTTCATCATAGATAGGCTCGTCAAACAAAGGTTTGTCGTTCCCCTCATTGAGGATTTTAGAAATTCTCTCGAAGAGATCACGATCAAGTACGAAACCATCATTCATTTGTGGGATTTGTTGATAAGTTAAATCCTCACGAATGTGGTAAACGTAATTCTCATTAGAGGAGTGTTTATTAGGTAACTCCTCGAGAATTGGATGCGTGGTCATGTGAGTTGGTTCGTCATTATTATTATAAATAAGACGTTCCAACTCATCAAGTTCGGCCTCGATATTGGAAAAATCGACCTCACTTGTAGGTGGAAGTGGAGGTAAAAGAGCTAGCTCTCGGTCGATAATTTCCTTAATCTCGGGCTCGAAGACGAAATCATCATACTCACCACATATAGAACTCTTATTGGAAGAATCAATTATCGCTTTTGGATTTGTGAGTATGTGATCATGGACTAGCGGAACGACCGTGTCCGTAAGCTCAGCAAAAGTCGGCACATCACAAACTTCATCAAAGAATTTGTCGAGCCCAAAGTCGCTAATCTCACTCGATGTATCAAGATCCTTATATGCATTTGGGATATTGAGAGAAGGAATTACAATTGCACTAGGACATTGAGCACAAAGATCACTCCAAGAAATAGTAGTCTCATCGCCATCATAATAGTAAGAACGCACAAGAGGAGGAGTAGAAACACTAAGAGTAGATATTTGCTCTTGTTGTCTTTCGTCATGCAAGCTAATTTTGAGTTGTTTTAAGCGTTCTAAAATTTCATCCAAACTAGTGCTTTGTTCCGTAAAAGAAGGTTGATGAACGACGGAGTTTTGTGGGGGTTCAAAATTTTGAAAACCGGAATTATAGCACGGATGTGGCTCATAATTCATCGGTTGACAATAAGAAGTATCGTAAGGGCCCCACAATAGTTGCAACACGGGTATGGAGAAAACCCCGGTGCATGTTGCGGATAGGGATTGTCATAGACGGGAGGAGGGGAGAAATTTGTGTAAGAGGAGAAGTATGAATTTCTAGAATTGCACAATGGACAAAATCCAAATTGTGTATTGTCGATATCGGAACCACACTTAGCACAAGTACACCATGGACATATTGGAAAACCAAGCCATGGTCTCCCACACCGAACGCAAGACAAATCCATGAAGAATTATAAATAAGAGGGGTTGAGAAAAAGAATTAAACACAATAGAGGATAAAGAAGAATATTTTTGTATTTTTTTAGAAAAATATATACACAAGAAAAATCGAAAGAAATCGAACTAAAAATTAACACTAATACGTAATATTTTTGGTGTAATACTTTTAGGAAAAAGTATTACTTTTGGATTTTTTTAATTTTTTTGGTGCAATTCTTAGGAAAGAAATTGCTTTTGTGATTTTTTTTAATTTTTTTGTATTTTTAAGTTTTTGATTTTTTTTTGTATTTTTAATTTTTGTTAACAAGAAACGTAACGTTCGAAGAGAACGGATCCCAAAATCCAAACGTCTTCACGAAAAATCATCAATCGTACGAGCGAAGCGGCAGCGGCGCCATTTTAATAAAAAGATTTTGTATACCCTTTTTTATATTTCTATTATCGTTCCTCGACTCGACTCGAATTGATTTCCAATTAATCGTTACGACTAAACTTTGTTTTTGGTAAACGTACATTGTTGGAATTTTAAACTAAAACTATTTAATTAAAAACTATTTAAAAATTATCTAAACAATTTAAAAAAAAAACTAATTTAATCTAATTTAAATTGAAACTAAAATTCTATAAACTAATTTTGAAAACAAAATTTAAATTTTAATAAAACTTTAAAATTAAATGAAAACTTAATAAAACTAATTTTAAAACTAAATTTGAAAACTTAAAATAAATCTATTTTAAATAAAAGTAAATGAAAACTAATTTAAAATTTTAAAGAAAGTAAATAAAATATTTTTTTGTCTTTTTATATTTTGAATAAAACTGAATAAGGGAAACGTTTTAAATAAACTTTTATATTAAAATTTTAATTAAACCAAAACTTATATTTAAAACTAATTATAATAAACTGCACTAAAAAAACCTATATTAATTAACTGTTGCAAAACAAAACACAAAAAGGGGTGCAGCAAGGATGGTTGGAGCGCTTGGTATGGAACGAGAGGTCGAGGGTTCGAAACCCTCGACAGACAAAATTTTTTAGCTAATTTAATTTTGGATTTTAAATTTTTTACAGCTTTAAATGAAAGATATCAGCTAATAAGATTTAAACAATAAGACTAATAAGCTAAAAATAGTCCAAATAAGCTATGGAACCAAATAAGCTATTTAAAAAGATGACAAAAATAATAAGCAGATTCAGACTTCAAGGAAATAAACAAAGCATATAAAATAGAATAATCCAAATAAACACTTAAGACTACTCCTAAGCTGATGACTAAATCGAACCAATAGACAAACATATCAAATCAAAAACAAACATCAGCAGAATAAATAAAATAAAAAAATTAAAGAGAAACTAGAAAAATAAAAGAGATGTAGAACCTTGAGATGAAATCCGTTGGGTCGAAGTAGCGCGCTGAGCGTACTTGTGATCCGAATCAAACAAACACCACCGTTTATCAATCCGTATCACATCTCGATCAAAGTACTCCACTCGAACCAAACAATGCCTCACGAACCGAATGAAACTTGCGAAAAGTAATTTATAAATCTCCCAGTGGGGAAATTATTTCCTCTTTCCTTTATTATTATTATTATTATATATATATATATATATATATATATATATATTTTATATATCAATAATAATTCGTACAATAAAATAAAAATGTGGATTAAAGCAGAATAAAAAAAAACTTGTAATAAACCAAACAGTGATAATTTTGAATCGAAAATTAAAATGAGACAGAAATAATTAAAATTAACTTTTTCATTAATAATAATAAAAGATTACATTGACTGGAATTAAAAAAATACAAGATTAAATCCTAGACTAATTTTCTGAAAATTAAATCTAACTTACCCTACTCCTAATTAATTAATTAAAAAAACAGAAAATAAAGAAAAGCTTGATCTAATACATGTGAAGAGGGGGTTTTTATAGGGAAAACCCTCAAAACTTTCTTGAAACATCTTGGTGCCCACGGCTTAAGATCATAGCCGTTCTTCCTCTTCTCTTTCCTTCTTTCTTTGATCCAACGGTAGTGATTAATTTTTGTGCCAAGGATTGCCAGCATGGAATGGAGATTGGTGGATTTGTGCCACGTCAGGATGAGAGGACCACATGGTGATTGATCAGTTTTTCTTGGGGATTAATTTCCTTTTGATGTAAATTAGATAAATATATAAAAAGCCCCATGATTTAAGGTTAATTTTTGATGGGTAAAATTTAGGGTTTGTGGGAAAATTGGTGCCCGTATTTTTTGGAGAAGAAATGGTGGGTGAGAGAAAGTTTCTAGGTAATATCGAAAGGTTTGGGTAAAAAGGTTTATAAAATAAAGTGTGAGTTATTGTGTGTGGGGAGGTGTACGGTATAGTGAGTGGGGGTTGGTAAAAGATAGAAAAAAACGTTTTATATGGAAAGAGGGGTGAAGTAAATTGGTTTATTTAAATGTGAAGTGGGATTCAATTGTGTGTGGGGGAGTACACGTGTAAATGGGATGCGTAAAAATAAATCATGTGTTTTGACTTTTGAGGGTTGTGTTTACTGCCAAAAACAAACAAGAGAAATCATCCCATGTGTTATTTTCGCAAAGTAATGGGCTTTAGCCCAAAGTCATTCCCATATTCGTTCAAGGCTTAAGGCCCAAAGTTTTCTTCATCCGATACTTTATAATGTGAAATGGGCTTGTGGCCCATTTGTACTTGCTATCCTAATTGGGCTTGAATCGGGCCAAATAACTAATGTAGGTTCCACAAGGCCCAATTGAATCCATAAATGTTAATTCCGCTAAAGACGAGCTTGATTTCGGCTTTGTAGATCATTTCTTTAAAACCGTGTCAGTTTAGCCGGTTTTCGTGAACTTGGGCACACTTTGGTCTTTTGACTTTGTCTTTGTTTCTTTCTTGGACTTTTCTTCATATTTGACCGTGAAATCCCGTGTTTTCTCTCTTTTGATCATTTGTACCTATTTTAACACAAAAACACAAAACCACGCGTAATTCGGACTTTTATGACATTAAACACATGATTCGGTCTTGTTTTTCCTTGATTTTAGTGGCAAAAGGATAAGTGTTTTCACACTTATTAATGATAGTAACCACTACTATGACAACAACTATCCTAAAAATCGCAACCGAGGCTCCGGCCGCGGACGTGATCAGACATACAAAGGATCAGTAGTCCAACCGATCCGCCAAGTCTGGCATAATAACATAATATTGTAGTACAATTGTTTTACGTCTCGAGACACATGTCAAGACATCAGTCAAGACACATGTCTCACGTATATTTTCTAAAGACACATGTCAAGACACCAGTCAAGACATATGTCACGCTTACATTTCTCAAGACACGAGTCAAGACACATGACTCACGTCCAACTATGGAACATTTCTAAGAAATTCAGGGTACCCTCCAAGGGTATATCCATTTTGTTGTGCCATGTATTAATCAGGCCACAAGAATTTCAACACCATTACCGGCGCATCAGTGAGCACTGTCATGTTGTCGATGTCACTTTCATTTCTTTCACCATATTTCATATATTCATGACCATGAAGGACGCCTTTCGTATTCCCACGTATATGAAGGTTTTCCTTCAGCTTAATGATGAGATCCAAGCTGCTAACGCATTTCCTCGGACAGACACGAGATGAATTTTATCCTAATTATGGACTATGAACAACACACCATGCTACGATTCATAATTATGTACAGTAATGTTCAGGCTCCTGAATACATTCAGCTTGATTTTCCATCAGGAAAATCTGTACAAATTATCTATGCTTTCCAAGCACGTGCTTTGTTAGCCATGATTACTAAAATTTTCCAGCTGTCAGTAAGACACGACTACTGAAGTCCTTTTACGCATAACCAACGGATTATTCCAAAATTTGTCCTTTACACTCCAGAAGAACCTTCAAGGAGAAGGACGGTAACATAAGATTATGTGTCGACTACCATCAATTTTTTTTAAACAAATCACCATTCATGACCGTTATTCTCCTCCACGTATTGGCAACATGTCCAATCGAACTTATAGTGTTAATCACTTTTTCAAGATCGAACTCATGATCATGCTGCCAACAGTGATGAGTGAAAGAGCAGGACATGTCCATGACTGCTATTCGTACACGACTCGGTCATGCTAGATTTATGATTTTGAATTAGTCTCATCAATGCTCCAACGGCATTATAAGAATGAGTTTCCATGAACTCATAGCAAATTCATCAGTGTTTTCATTGAGGATAACCTGATTTCCTTTAAGTCTAGAGAAGAACAGGAAGACCATATCTGCACTATGTTGCAAATTCTATGACAAGCGAAATTTTACCCTGGGAATTTTTTTCCAATATCAATTCTGTTGGATTACAGTGACACGCTGAATTACACGGCTTCCTATGGTTAATCTTACCATGACTCAGCTTATGCGTAAAGGAGAGAACCCTACACTACATTAGGTGTTCTAGAAAATCCTACGCTAGGAGAAGTCTAGATTCAGAGACTTAGAGTTCCGCAAACTCCTATGTATCAAGTTCTACGAAGCAAGATACAGTTACGTTCATATCTAAGTACCTGACATACCAACAGGTTAAGATATGACACCAAAAAACTGGGATGTTTCATCATCTAAAATTGTGAATTGAAATGGGACAAGATCTCCACGGATTTTGGTTACCAGTTTAACGCAAACTCAGAAGAAGCAAGATGCTATCTGGGTTATTGAAAACAGTTTGATCAGGTCTCCAGAATCCTTACATCCGCAAGGATTGCAGAACCAACAGATTGATCGGACATGTTCCAGCCAAGGCTCATCTGACCACTTGGTAATCCCTCAGCTATCGGGCCAGACAAAGATTCACAATTGTGCTCCTTATTTACTTCACGTCTTCATTCTAATTCCACGACTTGCTTTCGCGCTCGCGTTCATGACACTATTCACGTTCATGATCGTATTTTGGCTTACGATTTTACGTTCATTTTTTCTCATTCTGGGGAGTTTTGCAAGAAATTGAGACCAGACCCAAGTTTAGTATAACTCTCCATCATCAGATAGACGTTTCACGTCATATTCCACGTCTCACCTTGTAGCGTTTGGCGTTATCGCCATTATATTCTATGTTCACGATATGTTTCACATGTCATGTTCATTCCACGTTCCTCATATCATGATCAAGATATGTTACACGTATCATGGATCTAGATATGTTCACTCATATTACACTCGCCATATCTCCATGTAGCACGTTCAAAAATTTTCACGTATCACGTTCAAAATTTTTCACGTATCACGTTCAAAATTTTTCACGTATCACGTTCAAAATTTTTCACGTACTACGTTTCTTTATGTCTCGCGCATCGTTTCTAATTATCAGTTAAGTCAGATTGTCTTGCATCGTAACGTTTCAGTTACCCTTGCACGTTAACTCTTTTTTTTTTCTTTCCTCGATCGAATTTAGGGGATCTACCTTACATTGATAACCAAGAACTTCTTCGTATTTCAAGTCAAGGTCAGGAGGACCAAGATTTATCATTCGCGTCAAGATCTTGTGGAGGAACCGTTCCAAGAGGGAGGCCACTTGGAAACGGACAAGTTCATCCGAACTTCTTATCCATTTTTCTCTTATCAATTAGATATGTCATTTCAGTCACGTCACGTTCCATGTCCTTTCAAGACATGTCACGTTCCGCGTTCTTTCTGCCAGGTCTCCTGCACGTTCATTTATCTTACATACCCTCTCGGTTTGATTCGGGTATGTTTCTCTTTCAGTTACGTTATCTATAATTCGGGGACGAATTATTCTTTTTAGGGGGGAAGAGTTGTAAAACACGCATGCTTTTACCATGAATAGTACCTTTAAGATCGTATGTACTAGATTAAAACATTCCTATTATAGCATGATTACGATTATGTGTTAGGATTTTACATATTACGTACGTGTTAAAACACGATAAGTATTTACTACGCACGAGCACGTAATAATTATTTGACAATAATTAATCACGAACATGCGATCATGAAATCATGAACGTAATTAAATCATGAACTATTATTTAATTACGTATATATATATTTATTACAAGCGTAAATAAATATATTGGGTCACGATAATTACCTAACGAGAACACATTAAACGCGAACACAAATAATCACGAACAAGTAACTAAACATCGAGACACGGAAAACGGTACGGGTACCCCATGTGGGGCCCCTACCCGCGGCAACAAGGGAAAAATGGGCCAAGCCCATTTCAATTTTCACTAAAGGGGGTTAAGGGAAAAACACTACTCATTATTTTTTTTACTGAAGATTTTAGAAAAACCTAAAAGTTCTTCCTCCTCCTCCTTTTTCTTTTTTTGGCCGCCACCCTCAAAACACACCAAAGAGGTGTTGTTTGATCTTTGATCTTGGATTTATTGCTAGTGATCGTGTTTGTTCATCGTTCTTTAGATCCACGCATTCGGTAATTATTTTAACCCTTTTCTTTTGATTTAATCTTTTAAATAATTAAGAACATGATATGTTTTTCTTAAAAACATAATTAAATCATAGATCTAACATGAAATTGGTTTTGGTATAAATCAAAAAGGGATGTTTAAGGGGTGTTTGTTCTTGGCCGCGCCTAAACCGAACCCGAGAGGGTCTCGGTTTGGCCATTTGACCACCACCGAGACCATATGGTCCTGGTTGGTTGGTGTGGATCCCACGGCAGCAACAAGACAACGGTAACCCCGATTTGGTTCGGGGTATGGTGTCGATTTCATGTCCGGTTCATGGTTCTTAGTCAAGATCCGGTTCACGGTGTATGTTTAGATTTTTTTTTATGATCTTATGATTAAAATTAAATTAATAACATGACATGATTAATTTAATAACATGACTTAGGTTATTTTAATTATTAAAATCATGAAATTATTAACCTAAGTATTTTTATATTTTAGACTTGTAATTAATTAATTATTTAAAAACCATGGTTATAATTAATTAATTAACATGACTTAGGTTATATTATTAATAAATAATAATACATGTTTTAACCAAAGTATTTGACTTTATTTAATTAAAAACATGATATACTTTAATTAAATATTTTAACCTATAGTTTATTTTAATTACATGAAATAATTATTAAACTATACATTATATCATATGACTTAGAAAATAATCATGAAAACACTTAGGCTTATATACTTAGCTTATTTAACCAGCTTATTTCTATTTATGGAATCTTTCTATTTTTAGAAACTTAATTAAATAAGGCAGCTAATCTATTTATGGAATCTTTCTATTTTTAGAAACTTATTTATTTCAGGTAGCTAATCTATTTATGGAAACTTATTTAATTAAGGCAGCTGATCTATTTATGGAAACTTTCTATTTTTAGAAACTTATCTATTTTAAGCAGTAATTCTATTTTTGGAAACTTTCTATTTTTGGAAACTTTCTATTTTTGGAAACTTTCTATTTTTGAAAACTTTCTATTTTTGGTAACTTTCTATTTTTGGAAACTTTCTATTTTTGGAAACTTTCTATTTTAGGTAACCTGCTATTTTTGGAAAGTTACTTATTATTACACAGTAAGTATAATAATACATGAAATACTAGAAATACTTAATCAGAATATAAGATAAACACAGTTTAAGGCTTAAAAACAGTAAAACATGATAAGAACATATAAAATAAGCTAAGACATGACGTAGAACCAGCTACGTATTTAGTAAGCAGATACTTATTCATGTACATATTTATGTAGCATTAGTGATACGGAAGTAGGATTCCTCTCAGTTCATCTTCTTCTTTCACTGGACATAAGGTACGGATTCCCGTCCTTTCAGTATGGACATTCTTTCCTTATTAGGATTCCCCGTATGCAGCCAAATGTTTTCCCGTAGTATAAGTTATGTGTTTGATTTGCTTATGTTTAATTTAGAATACCTATAGCCATATACATGTATGACCAGTTTCACCTAGTTATGGAGGTACCATAACCATAACATTAGAGGCACTGATGTTATGACTTCACCACGGCGGAGTGATTGCTCGTGGCGTCCCTTTCAGCTTTTGGCCATTTATATTATATTTATCATGTGGGGCGTATGGGTGCATCCTAGTTACATGTTTCAGTCAGGATTTCATGGTGAATGTGGTGTGTGCCTTGCATCCTTCACAAGGAGCTGATCCCTCCTACCCAGAACCAGTATATTAAATTAGAGGCAGCCCCTCTAATTTGCATGATGAGGTCACCCCTCCAAGTATTCATGCACGGTGGATTTTCATGACCTATAATGGCTAATGGTAAAATATGTTAAACAGTTTTCATAAGATAAACATAAGGCTTTTCAAACTATAAAACCAGTTTTATGAACATGTTCCAGGTTTTCCAGGACTTATACATTTCCGCTGCTATTAAGTGTCTATTATTTTTTAGTCACTTATACTATGTCTATATCCGTGCACTGAGCGTTTTTCTCAGCTGTTACTTTCTTTTCCATGTCCCAAAACGGCAGGTACCTTAGGAAAGACTCGAGCATTTGGAGGACGTGCATAGGATGGAAGCTGCTAGAGATTTCCTTTTTGCCTTCATATACTTATGCTTGCTTAGTCTTTCATTCATTTCTTTTACTTTATTATGTTTTGGGCTTATGTTTAGGAACCGATGTTTGATTCCGGTTATCCTTATGGTCATGTAATGTTTCAGACATTTATCCTTGTATGCTTTGATGACACGCCATAATTACGCGTGACATTCCATTTATCAAAATGGGGTGTTACACGCAAACTGAAATGTTACCCTTAATTACATTTGCCTATTGTAGATGAACCCGCATGACCCGTGCATCTAAAACTGTTAGAATTTTTGAATTGCCTGAATGTTATAAATAGATCTATTTGGGATTGATCATCTCCATCTGGGTGAGTCATGCTCACTGTGCCTCGGCCAGGACAACAAATGTTTCACATGTCAGAACTTATTATTATTGGGGGCCTTTTTATAAGGCGAAGGGTCCTCATTTGTCGAGGACTTAACTGTCAAGTCTCAGTTTCGGGCAATATGGGAATGTAATTACCTTATAGTATTTGGCTTTGTGCGATACTATGCTTGTGATGTTTGCGGTTCTAAACTCGACCTTTTATTATTTGGTACATTATTACATGGAATATACTGATATATCTGAACTTGATTTTTATCAAACCTTATGAAATACTATATGGGATATTTGAGATCCTACACTTGATTTTTATATCAAACTTTGTGCAACACTATGTAGGATAATTTACAGTCCTGAACTATGATTTTACAAAACTCTATGAATTCACCAACTTTATGTTGACTGTTTTAAGCATGTTTTTCTCAGGAAATTAAGCTGGATTATTTGAGCATGGACTGAGCATCATATAGGAGCATCATAATAATTGAGGGATCTGTTTTCACTGGGATATCTGTAACAACTGATATTTATCATTTCAACTTATTGTACTAAAACCATATTTGTATCAATTGTATTTTAAATCATGTAATTATGATCAATGCTTTGTATGCCATTTGTTCTGTGATCCGCAACGTGACACCCAATTACTATTTCGCTGCAAACCTGATTTGGGGGTGTCACAGAATGGTATCAGAGCAATGGTAATAGAGAATCGGATCAAAAAATAAAATTGTTTTTCTATTTTATTAACTGAACTATAACCGGACAAAATTTTCAAAAACTTAGATTTCAAAAACTGGGTTTTCGACGGGGACATACTTAGAGAGCATTTAGCATAGAGAGCATACATAACTATATGATTTAAATGCAATTTATTATCCTATGCATCTATATTTATGATAGTACTAGATGCTAACCATTTACGTACTTTATGTATTACGACTATTTAATATCCTTATGAAGATATTAAAATATTAAAATACTTAACGTATTTAATGAAACTTATAAACATGTCATGTTAGTAGGGAGCTTTATACTAAAAATGTTCCATCTCGATATTACGTTTTGACTGAGTGGTTGGATTTACGATTTAAAGTGCCCTCGCTCCTCAAACGTTTATAGAATGGCTTCTAAAGTATGATGGCCCGAACAATGCATTATAACCACAAACAACATAATACATAACAAACCTCTAGAAATATGAAAATGGAAATCTTTGGAAGATATAAATTAGATTTTATAAATCCTGGTAAATCTAAACATATTTTTATAAATCTTGTAACATCTAAAATAGATTTTAGAAATTCTTGGAAAAATCTTGGAAAATCTAAAATAGATTTTAGAAAATCTTGGAAAATCTAAAATAGATTTTGGAAAATCTTGTAAAATCTAAAAAGGGATTTTTGGAAATCTTTTCTTGAATAATTGTATTTTAGAAGAACTTAATTAAATTTTGGAAAAATTTAAATTAAATTTTTTTTCCTTTAGATATCTTAATGTATCTTTTAAAATCCTTACCATGTCTTTGGTAAACTTAACTAGACTTTTATATATCTTGGAAAAATCTAAAATTAGATTTTTTTTTTGAAATCTTGATTAAATCCTGTTGAACTTATAACAAACTTGTAAAAACCTAGATCTTATGTATGGACTTTAAAATTTACCTTTTAAACCTAGATTTCATAATGAAAACACATGGAAAAGAAATATAGCTTGGGCTATCTGATTCATTTTTGAACTTGTAATAAACTTGTGAACTTATAATAAACCCTAAATCTTAATTTTTGGGACCTCGTAAATTAAATGTAAACATAAAACATGATTGGACTTTATCTTGAAATAATGTGAAGCTTATAATTAATATACAAACTTGTAACCAACTTGGATTTCATTTAAAACCCGGAAATAAAACCTACCGTAGGTTTTTACTCTATATTTTGAGATCTATACTTAATCTTTACAAATCAGTAATAAGCTTGTAAGGTTTCATAAACTTCACACCTAGATAAATGGTTAAGTATTATTAATGGACTAGTTAAGCCCATGCAACAATAGCCCAAAACTTGAATAGGCCCTATTGGCCCAATGCAATATAGTCGAACCATTAACAAAGCCTATTAGGCCATCTAATGCCTAGTAAGCCCACTTAGCAATCCTTGAATTATTAATGGACTAAAATATGTTTAGGCCCATTAGGAAGCCCATTAGGCCCATTTATTGTCCTATGGACCTATGTAGTACAACTTGTAATATTAATGGATCTAAAAATGTAATTAGGCCCATTAAGAAATCCTTAGCTCACAAAAATTGTTAATGGATCTTGTAAGATCAATAAGTGTTTGGGAAGCCCATTAGCCCTTTTGGCACATTTAATAAGCCCACTTAGTGATATTATACTTAAACAAAGTTTTTATACCAAAAATATATCTTATAAAAACTTTTGGACTAAAAATGTCAATTCATTAAACTCATGGATTAAAACCATGACATTGAAACTTGTTTTGATAAAACAGTAATTACAAGGACTAATATTGTAAATATTTGAAAGTCTAGGGAGTAATAAATGCCATTCGTGACTTATTAAACCCTAAGGACTAAAAATGTTAAGAACCAGAAAGTGTACATCTAGTAAAACAAGGAGGGACTTGTTTTGCCAATAACCGAAACTTAAGCAAACCCTAGACCCCTTATTTCATTTAATGTATTAAAACTTGAGCGAATCCTAAACTAAATGGACTAGAACCATCATTTTCTGAAACTTGTAAACAAAGGGTTGTTATTTAACTTGCGAAAACTTTGGGGACATTAAATTTAATGTAATAAAGTGTTGTTACTTTTATAACTATTCATAAAAAGTATGAAATTTAAGGTACGTAGATTATAAAAGTAAAATACAGTAATGGTAAGTAAAATACTTTTATTTAACTTATATTATTAATAACAAATTTAAATGGAAGTTTTTTAATACTTGTACAACGATGTACTTAACTAAAATACAGTAACATAAATGGATTGCCTAAAAACGAGTTGGTATTATAATGAAATCCAAATAAATCCTGAAAATCTTATACTAAGACTTTTAAAATCCTCCATAATTGATTTTGTATCAAGCTTAAGCTTATACGCTAATCATTTCATATACGTTGATTATTGCTTATAATTAATTGATAACTATAAACCGGTTAGTCTATTTTGACTACTTGGAAAACTGACTGGCCACATAATAAGAACGGATTACAACAACCGTACATACTGGAATATTTAAAAAAAACTAGGGAGCATTATCCCGTGTACTACATTTTATTAGATGTTTGAACTTGTTGTTATGTGTATATATGTATATATACCGTACTAGAAGGAACTATACGATACAATGCCTATACTTATGATTGTAATATATCATTATATTGTATGTATGAGTTCCTTGTTTGATACGTATTCTTGCGCACGTTATCGCGCGTCAACATTTATTTTTGCTCGCTTATAATTTTGTACGTATATCTACGGAACACAACTTATTAACGACTTATACACGTTTGCTTTTAGTATTTTCACGTGGTATTATTTGGATAAGTTTGCATCTTTAAATGATGCAGTGGAACTCAAAATCAAGGTATTTATGATCCTATATTATACATATGGGACCTGAGTCTCTTGATCCTAAGTTAATGATGATTTCCTCTCAAGACGTTATGGGACGTCTAAGAGTGAAATCTTAAGCCACCGGACCAGAAGTTTATTTATAATTTCGTATTAAGATGTTATGGGACGTCTGAAGACGAAGGTTATAAGCAAACGGGCTGTAAAGTATCTTAATAATATCTATTATCTTAGATATTATATTTATTCTAAATAATAAGCCTTGCCGGGAATATTTAGGTAAGGTGGGCTATGAAATCCTTATTGAAACGAATTAGGGCGCTTTTTCGTTTGAATAAAGAAATCATAGGTCACCGAATGGAGTTATAAATTTTACCTTACCTGGATGAGGACGCTTATCGATGTAAATAGAAATTTATAATCACATGAGCTTAAATATATTCGACATGACTCATAATTGATGTTATTTTATTTATCCAGTTATGAAATGTAATCCTTTTTGACTCACGATTTCCTCCATATATAACTTATCATTAAGATAACTTATATATGATGTCATCACATCCTCACCCAGAAACCTAGGAAGATTCGTGTTCATCTCTTTTAGATCAAAACATTATGCTCTTGACTTTTGGCTTATCCTTAACCCAGATACCACTTCCGCTTCATTTGACCCCATTTGGGGGTGTCCACTTCCGTTGCATTTGACTCCTTTGGGAGTGTTCATTTCCGCTGCATTTTAAACCCTTTTTGGGGTGCTGACTTCCGTTTCATTTGATCCCTTTGGGGTGTCACAGAAAAATAAAGTTGTTTCATCTGCCATGAGGAAATGAAACCTCGATCATTCGAGGCGACGGTAACACAGACTCTATCGACACTAGACTTAGTGTCATTTCTTGTATCGAAGACCAGAAATACTTGGTAAGAGAATGCCTTATCTTCTAAGCTCGCATTTCTCAAACGGACGAAGAAAACAAACCCAAGCATAAAAGACATGCCCAACTCACAATGGGTGTATTTTGTAGGGTTATGTTTGTCACCCTCTAGAAAAAGATAATTGATGTCCCATACTTTTGGACAATATTCTTCCTCTTCGGATCAAATTAGTTCGACAATACCATTGTCTAAAAAGCCTTGAAATGAATGACTTCCTCCTTTTAGAAGTTGAAATTTATGCAAATTTTGAACCACCAACAGTAGATGCATGACCCTTTCAGCATCTCATTAGGGATGCACACTTCTTTATTATTGGTCTCTTCTTTGATTTCCATCATTTGAAGTACTTCTTCTCTACGCAACTTATGCCCCAGCTCAGCCACAAATGAAGCAGATTCTTTGCAACTTCCTACCCAATCACTATCAACAATAATCCTAGCCATTTCACTGAGTGAAGCTTTGGAGTCAAACTAATGTTTGCTTTCCACAGGCTAGAAGTATATCGAGAAGCCCACTTAAATAAAAACCAATACTTAAAACGAACTTGTCCTATTCTATCCACTTTGTAAACTTATTAGAACTCGAATATGATTTAATGAACCTTTTACAAATTCTTAAGGGCTAAACGTAGACATTAACAAACTTGAAAGAATCCCTAGATGATTTAACACGGATTAAAAACCCTAGAGGTTGATTTTGCCGCTTTTCAAACTTATTTTGAGCCCTAAGTTATTTTCATTGGAAGAACTAATTGTGCCCTAAGGGTAACATTACAAAAATAGAAGGACCAAATGTGTAAATTATCAAAACATAAAAGACAAGTTACTTTGTTTATTAGAATGTACTCATCGGAAGCATACGATCAATAACTACCTTCTAAAATATCACCTATGAGTCTAAACTTGAGTTCACAAGATTACACGTTCAAGAAAAAGTGTCCTCACTTGTTCCCTGGACGAGTAACTTCATCTTAAGCTTTGAGGACAAAGCTAAAATAACGGATAGGTGGTGTAAAACACCAAAGTTTGGGCTTTTGGCACGTCACCGGCTTTATTATTATTATCGTTCATCATATAATATTTTTACGGATCACTTTTATAATATATCAACACAAGACTTATTACGTACAAAAATCATCATTTTAGTATAAAAATAGTGGAGTATTTTAATTCACTATAATACATATAGTCATGTTTAAAAATACAAAATTAGACTCATAATTAAATTTATATTTAATTATTCAGAAGTATTTCGATAAAACGATTAATTAAATCGTTTAATACTTCATTGTAAAAATGTACGAAGAAATTAATGAGAAGTTTATTTTTATATAGTTATTTTTATTAAAACGATACACTTATTAAAACGATAAATAATCGTCATATAATTGAACGAATGCATTATTCATAATTATAAATCGTATAAATACTTTAATTTATTGAAGAAATCCGTTTAAAATCAATGTCGTAAACTTCGTAGAACAAATGGATTCATAAAACACGGACAAGCCCCGAACCATATATTAACGGAAGTTATAATAAAATTTGCATTCTAGTCCTTGTAGTATTGAAAACCTTCATTTTGCTTTCACAAAGATTAACTAGCATATATAAAAGTCAAGATTAGGGTTTTCTAACTCATTACATACCCAAACCCTAACCCTAGATAAAAACACACACTTTAAGTCTCCAGCCGTCACTTTTCCGGTGAGAAATTCCGGCCACCAATAAAAACTGCCGCCGCCACCTCCATTTTATAGATCAAGTAGATCTATGTTACTCCTTATCCGGTTCATCTTATAACAACATCAATATCCCACCAACATCTTTAGATCCGTCGGATCTGTATACACCATCACGCCTTCACCTTAACCATCATCTCGAACCACCACTATAAGCCACAACCGGCCGTCATCAGCCCGTTACCACCACAACCATCAGATCGAGCCACCAAATCCATCACCACCGTTGCTGCATCAATAGTCTCACGATCATCAGAAACCACCAGCCACCATCATCCCACCAGTCACCACCTCGTCATCATCTTGTACCCACAAGATCACCTAGCCGCCACCTATCCTTATCCTTGTAAACCACCAGGTGGTCTCCTACTACGTCCGAACAACCATTGCCACTACACCTCGTTACCACCACTGTCCACGAAATACTAGATCCACCACCACGACGTGGTGGTTAATCACACAGCCACCACCACCTTGTGGTCGACTTCATTGATCTAGCATCTTCACCTTGCCGTCATATACACCACAGCCACCACGTAGCTACATCACTGCCACCCTCGAACACCATCATCAGACCACCACGTTTGTGGTGTGGTTGTTTCGGGAATATACATTCACAACAAGGGAAGGTTCGTCGGGTGACGTAACCAACAACAGAGGGTTGTTTGGTTTTGGCAGCAGGCACTAGCAGGGGTGTAAAGTATGTGTTTGATGGCTGATAGAAAAATGCAGCAAGGGATGTTTGGATCTACTGTTAGGACAGGGTGTTTGGATCTGCTGTTAGGACAGGGTGTTTGAATCTGCTGTTAGGATAAGACGTTTGGGTATGCAGATTAGCAGCATGATAAAGGGCGTTTGGGACTGCAGATTGACTTCAGGGGGCGTTTGGGACTGCTGTTAGCAGTAAGGGTATGCTTGGATTGTAGATTTGTAACGATAGGGGTGTCTCGGCTTTGGACAGAAAACATACTAAGGTATTATCGCCACCGCTAGTTCATATATTCCCAGTGTTAGCCTTAGATCTTCTACCAATAACCTTAATTTACCACCGTTTGTTATAGATCTACCGCTGTTATTTAAAACTTACCACCGTTAGCTTTAAAACTGCCACTGTTAGTCTAATACTACCACTGTCTTCCTTAAACCTAACCACTGTTGCCACCGACAGCTTATTTTACCTACTGCTTTCTTATTTTACCCACTGTTTTCCTTAAACTTACCCACTGTTGGCTTGTATAGCCACTGTTGGTGTACGAGGTACAATAACAGCTTTTTGGAAAAGATAGTATATTTTACTAATGGGAAACATATTTTTAAGTCGAGGTTATTAACAAATAAACTTGAACTAGTTATTTTGGAACCTTATAAATTATTAAATAAATTTAATAATCAACAAAGACTACAAAAATATGTATATCTTTTTAACCGTCGAGGGTACGCGTAAACACTAAACGAACAACACGCACCTATAACCTTTGTCATAACAGTGTATATAAATACTTTAATACACTGTGACCTATTAATAACGTGAACGAACGTATGAGTAATTAAACTACATATAATTATTATTTGTGCATATACTGAGACCTACTCAATTACTTAGGTATTGATGTACTGTGTGCACTATGATTTGAATACTTGATCATCCTTGAGCTGTATTATACATGTGAGTTCATAGCCTCGCCTTTCACTACTATTTATGTTTTTACTAACCCGCGAGGGGGAGACATGCTATAATTTGTTTTGACTATATGATTTTTATATCGTGAGATCGTGGCCCCACACTTATACTTAATAAATTGTTGATCGAGGAGACGCAAACTGAACTGTTACCCTTAATTACATTTTCCTATTGTAGATGAACCCCCATGACCCGTGCATATAAAACTGTTAGAATTTTTGAATTGCCTGAATGTTATAAATCGATCTATTTAGGATTGACCATCCCCATCTGGGTGAGTCATGCTCACTGTGCCTCGGCCAGGACAACAGATGTTTCACATGCAGAACTTATTATTATTGGGTGCCTTTTTATAAGGCGAAGGGTCCTCATTTGTCGAGGACTTAACTCTCAAGTCTCAATTTCGGGCAATATGGGAATGTAATTACCTTTTAGTATTTGGCTTTATGCGATACTATGTTTGTGATGTTTGCGGTTCTAAACTCGACCTTTTATTATTTGGTACATTAATACATCGAATATACTGATATATCTGAACTTGATTTTTATCAAACCTTATGAAATACTATATGGGATATTTGAGATCCTACACTTGATTTTTATATCAAACTTTGTGCAACACTATGTAGGACAATTTACAGTCCTGATGATTTTACAAAACTCTATGAATTCACCAACTTTATGTTGACTGTTTTAAGCATGTTTTTCTCAGGAATTTAAGCTAGATTATTTGAGCATGGACTGAGCATCATATAGGAGCATCATAATAATTGAGGGATCTATTTTCACTAGGATATTTGTAACAACTGATATTTAACATTTCAACTTATTGTACTAAAACCATATTTGTATCAGTTGTATTTCAAATCATGTAATTATGATCAATGCTTTGTATGCCATTTTTCTGTGATCCGCAACGTGACACCCAATTACTATTTCGCTGCAAACCTGATTTGGGGGTGTCACAGCTCACAGCCACCCAGGTGTTTGTTCATCGAAATCACGCCACCAGGGGCTAGGTAACACCACAAAATGGAGATCCCAAGCTTGTTCGCTCTTAGAAGTTGGAAAACAAGTGCTAAAGTAGCGTCTACATTGATGATGTTGGATGCGTTTGATGAAAAGTTTAGGCTCCTAGACACAAATTCTTCAAGGACACTCATATTATACCAATATCTAGAACAAAAGTAACACATAGAAAGCTAATTAGATATATAATCAAGACATAATATATTACAATGCGAACGAGGTTACATGCCAGCACAGTTTGTCGGAGAAGCGTTTGTATAGTGTTTTTATTAAATGTAGCTAAAATACAGGTTACAGAGCAATACATGTGTATAATTAGAGGGAATTGCAGCTTTAACAGCTGGAGTCAATCTAAAAACGCTTGTGCTTCACGCGGATGAGGTCATTATGTTTATAGATTATAGGAAGGAGAGAATGAGGCCATTAAGTTTTCGGATTTTTGAATCCTTGTAAGCTAACAGCCCAACATAAGTAAAATACATGTTATTAGATGTAATATGTTTCGAAATAAATTTTATGATCAACATGCGCATAAAATGAAGGGTTAGCGGTAAAGTAGTCTGATTAAATTAAAGTGATAATTTTCTTTGAATTTTGTCATCTCAAAACATTTACTAAAATCTAAAACAGTCTAACTTCAAAGATGTATCATAGACTGTAGTGGACTCCAAACTCCAAAGCAATCTATCTTTTAAGTTTCAAGACTTTGTTATTTTGACAAATGATCGGGAGAATGTTGAGTTAAAGTAACCGCCAAGTGCTTAAAATTTCGTCACCTGATGGGTGCTTTTTCAAAGACACTTGTTTAGCATATGGGATTTTTAGATGAAGTTTATTTCCTTTATCTAACTCTAGGCATTATAACCTATAAAACGATACATGCTTGATGGCTTTATTATTGTATTATCACTAAGTTAACCAAGATTTTAATATCATTTCGTGAGGTTTGTTGCACGCCTTAAAAGAGATACATCAATAGACTAAAACAAAAGCTTCAATTTCTTAGTCATTTTTCGAGTTCTTAATAAACGTTTATCTTTTTAGGTTAGGTTCTAAAAGTTTTGGATTCCTTGTTTATTTTCCATTATCCTTTTTTTCCTTAATTTGTGACACCAATCTAGGATCAACAGCCCAACAGTTACCACTACCTACAATATTTAGTAGAATTTTTGTAGGAAAATATCAGTGGGTATATTAAGCGTTTGACGATTCTGATTTTCAACAAAAAGAATTATAATCTGCTGTTAAAATTCCTAAAATCTACGCGTATGTAATGTATCATGTAGTGTATAGTGTAAAATGGCGTCATTATTTAGTTGCACGTTGTAATATTAGTGGAAGTATAATGTTTCCTACTCCAAGAGACAACGAATGTGAGAAAGGTATTTACATGACTGCCGCTGGAATTTGGTCCTGGAATATCTTCGTTGACAGTTCACGAAGTTATACTAGTTGTAACACCCCCAAATTTATAAAATTCAATACAGCGGAAGACTCGTTGGTGTTACGGGATAGCACATTACTCACATCATAGAAAACACATAAAAATCGCGTCGTTTAATAATAAAGCATTTCCATTCATAAAAGTGAAATTTACATAGGTCCCAAGTCATATTATTTCATACAAGTTTTACAAAGTATTTGAATGGAAATAGTTATTTAAGTGCGGGCCATGAATTCTTGTTGTCTTCCCGAGAATTACCTTCAAGTACCTGAGATAAAACATGTTAAAAGAAAAGGTCAGCGAAAACGCCGAGTGAATTCATAGAGTTTAATGAAATCCATCAATATAACATCGGTATAAAATTATTACCGAAAATCATTTTGTAACAATATTTGTTATAGGCCATAAAATAGCCAAAGTCATTTTATACAAATCCTTATAAAAAATTATAATATAGGCTTTTGCCTTCAAAATCATTATACGAACCATTGTCGTTAAAAACATCATACAATCCTTTTTATAACGTTGTATAGAGTTAAATAAAAACCGTTATATGAATATGGTTATGAAAAACCAAAACACGAACATAAAATCAATAATAAGACCCCGTATTGCTAGTCAGGAAATATATCGTAATTCAACGCATATAACAGTATTTCGTTATTTTGGATTATTATAAGCCGCATGACATTGTTACCTTACTACAACAAACAACGGGTAGCTAGCCCGAAACTCAATTTGCCCATCTAAATTAGCGTGTCGTCACAATAATCACGCTTGTGTAAATCTTCTCATACATAAATTCGCTTACCAATCAATGTGGCACGACGGGGATCAACCGTCAAGGCGCGAACTGGGGTGATCGTCCCCAAATAGTACTATTATATGCATAAGCGTTTACCAAATCCCGGTAGTTCACAATTCATGCTAATGGGACTTTTAGTGACATAACCTAACTTTAATAATCCATTTTATCTCATACATTGGGTCATATAATCATTCATCGGGTCATACAATCATTCGGGTCCAAATCAATAAACAAACAATCGGGACAACTTGTGTCCTATTTTATCAAAACTAACATGTTATCTCCCTCGCGGGTTTATTAAACATTTCATAAAAACATTTAAAAGAGTGCGAGGCTATGAACTCACGTTGATGTGGGAAAGCGGGTTATCGGCAATTCGGATGTACGGTACGTGCTTCAATCACGGAAACCTAGACAAATAATACTCGTCTTAGACTCTTGTACAATGACTTTATAAAAATAACAATTATGTATACATATGATGATTTTATATATATGATGATGATCAAGTGGGTTTATACATCTTTACTCATTCATTATAGTATTTATGTGTTGGTAACATTTTTATACTAGTTATACTAGTTCAATTTAATTACATTTTAAGGCCCAATAAGCCTATTACAAGTCCAATGCTTTTCATTAGCCCAATTATACTTTTAATATCAGTATTATGCGTTACATGTTGGGCCAAAATGGGTTAAGCCCAATAAGTAAATTTATAAGTGTTTGACTAACTAGTCGGGTTTATAGTCCAATAAGGCTACTTTGGCCCGTTAATGTCTATATGTTGTAAAGTTCGGGTTTTATTGGTTTTTACTTGTTATATAAGTTCATATATCAGTATGTGAGTTTATAAAATTTTATATTAGACGGGTCCGACCGTCTAAGTTTTATTTGACAAAAACGTTAATCTTTCGGTTTTAGCCGAAAAGACGTAAAACTTAGTATATAGTTTTTATAACTTATAAAACTTACCAAACTACCATTTTTATATAATGTTCATTTATTTATCCTTATGCATATCTATTTAAATGAAATATATAAGTTAGTGAGTTTTAATTCACATTTTATACTATATTTATTTGAGTGCTTATATAATAATATTAAATTTTAATTTCACAAAATCAGTCCTAAATTTTAAGTTCACTAAAATGTCCATATCTAGAGTTCTATAATGAGATAGGACCTCAAAGTTTTATCACAGAAACTACATTATATGTGCTTCATTTTATTCCTTTATAGCTACTGATGAATCAACTTCTAAATATTATAATAAATTCGTCGAAAACAGTATAGGCAGATTTGCACTCTAAACTTGTTTTGATCATATCTCACTCATTTTGATGATTCCATTGTATGACCAACTCTCACATGTGTATAACACCTAATACTTACTGTAAATTGATTCCACCATGCAATTTTATCAGTTTATCATTTGGTTATTTACTGTTTTTATACAGCCAACTTTATAAGCAAGAATTTAACCTTTTTACCTATGGTTTTTCCATCTTTTTAACCATGTTTATCAAATCTATAACACCAAATCCCCACATAATATTTTTAATCATCATTCATCATCATATACATATACATACATAAAGAAAATACAAGATTACATAATCAAAATAACAAGAGGATAGGAAGAACAATCTCTATACCACCATTAGTGATGAAAAGATGAGTCTTTGATGAACAAGGCTTGGATTTTGATGGCAAAACTTGTGATAAACCAATATCATCTTCAAGTATACCAACCTTTATAAACTTCTCATGGAAAATCAGTCCTATGACACCAACAAATCTTCTCCTTGGATGTTAGAATCACCTCCAATCTTCAAAGCTTCAAAGTAGCATCATCATGTGTATGAGTAACACATGATTTTATGGCTAACATAGATCAAATGAGGGTTGTTTTTTATGATGGTTGGACAAATTTTAGAGAGAGAGGAGAGGAGTGTGTGAGTTTTGCATGTGTAGAATGAGTTGCTAGTTTGAGTTTGGTTGTTTTGTAAGTAAAAATGGTTTTGGTGTAAGGCTAAGGACAAGTGTCCTTAGCTTAAAGATTAAGTTGACACCTTTGTGGTGTTGTGTAGCTTAAGCTTGCCGTCCAAGAGTGGGGGTGGGGCAAGTTTATTCTTGTCTCATCCCCATTTAATTACGGGTACTCCTCGATTCTAGTTTCCTCGATTTGCGTGCCCTCGGGTCGTTTTACGAAAAACGTTTTTATAAATTATGAATCAACGGCACAAAACGAATCTAATAAAAATTGTTTCATCAAAAACGGAGTTCAAAAACATAAATACGTAATCCTAAGGGTTCCAGTTTAATCGTAAAGGACATTAAATTATAATCGTAAGTCCTAATCTCTTCTCGTAAATTTGTGAGTTTATGAACCAACATAAATTTAAAATCTCAAAATAATATTCACGGATAAATTTATTTCCTGAAGTGTCGGACTGTCACCAAAACGGTGTATGTAAACGTAAGCACGTAACGTAGAATCCTCCGGTTTAGACGTAGTCGATGCTACTTCAAAACGTAAATCCAAATTTCTTCCCATAAATAAGTGAGTTCATAATATAACATTAAAATAATGTTTTTAAATAATATTTGAGAATAAAATATAAACCATAAATTGACGGATTGTCACAACATTTACCCCTAAACAGGATCTTTGTCCTCAAAGATCATCTTATCTTACTACTCGATTCTTATAGAGTTAAAGCCATGTGGGTATTTCCTCCACATTTGGTCTTTTCTCACAAGTGTAATTCATTACAATACGCGAGTTTCATCAAACATAACTACGGGAATAAGATCAGGCTTAATGTTGACTTACTTTCTCTATCCATGATGTTCACGGGTTTTTGATGAATGCAACTTTTCGCCGATCTAAACTTTATCAAGAAGTGATCAGATTCTCACTTGATAGACATTTTATCAAGTTCGATATACGAAACATAATTCACGCAGCTCTTGAAGTCCTAGGGTAGATCCAGCTTATATGCCTTTCAAACCAATCTTTTGCATCATCTCAATGGTCCCATACAACGGGGACTTATATCCCATGATCTTTCAGATCATCAATTCATTTTTCCATGGTTAAATTTTTTGGCATAACTTCGCTACCCATCAGGCACTTCAAGATCTACATTTCATATTCACATAACCTCCTGCCCACTACCGACAGTCAATAATCAGATCCTAATTTCAACAATCTTTCAGGTCTCGCGGGTCGAGTATTTTGTAAGGTTAGGTTCGCCATCATAGGAAACCTTAAACCTAAAAGACATGTCCAACTCACAATGGGTGTATGTCGGGTGTCTTCATCCCAACTCCTGCTTACAGATGCTCTCATATAGATCCTCACAAGATTCGATCTCGATCCTAACACGATAATTATCAATGATAATCTTTCCAAAGGAAAAACAATTATACGGTGCATTACCGAAGGTCAATCATTCAAGCATAAAACAACATTTATAGTGTCTTGTATCTCTACTTTACCTCGTCCCTTCGATTGGGGTGGTAAACAGTACTCTCATCAAGGTTCGTTCCCAATGACTTCTGAGCAAATCTCTAGAAATTCGATGCGAAGCGAGGATCTTGTTAGAGATGATCGATACAGGCACACCATGTTTACACAACTCCTTTAAATACAAAAGAGTCAATTTCTTCATCAAGAATCTATCATTAACAGGAATTATATTAGCAGATTTGGTCAGTCTGTCGACGATGACCCAAATCGAATCAAATTCAGATGATGACCTTTGCAATAGTTAGACGTTTACTAATGCATGAGGCGATGTCTGCCTTCATAATTTGCCATTAGTACAACTTCTTCAGATAAAAATACACTAAATCAGAGATAGCATGAATAGAATACTTAATCTTATGAGATTCCAACATGACTACATCTCAAAATCTCCATATTTAGGCAACCATAAGTGACCTTTAAAACATTTAACGCCATCGGCTTCTCAATTCTAATGGTTCACATTAGCCGCGAACCCCTTTTTATTATCTATATTATCCTTCTTACAAGCATTAGTTATTTCTAAATTGTTCGGCAATTTATTTTGCACAATCATTACTAAGGAACACATCCTAATTGATTCTTTATCCTTTTTATATAATGTGTCAGTATCTACATTCATCTTCCCTGATGAAATAATTATCATGACTGTATTCATTCAAAATTTCTTTCTTCATATTTTCTAAGTTTTAGTTTCTTCTCAACTATCATTTTTATCCGTTTTACTCAATCCGACGTCTAAAGCGTCGATAATTATTACAACTAATTAAATAATAAATATTCAATTTTTATGAAACGTAAACGTAAAGATTTTAAATTTCTTAGTCCGTCCAATTATATGAAAATGTTCAGATTAATTTTTAATTTAATTAACACGATTTTTGTTGATTTATCGAAAATAATTAATAAGATTCGTAAATGTTCGAAAAATCTTTGTTTATATTTTGGTCAAAATTTTCTTAGTTGAAAAGCAGAAATTGTCGTTTCAAATTTCAAGTCATGGTTTAAACGGTTTCCTCAATCCCTCTTAGATTGTCTTGAGGTATACACAAACATTTACCCCTAAACAAGAGTTTAGTTAAATGATTTGTGTATAAAGCAATAATTTCTTAAAAATCCTTTGATAAATTATTTGTCAAAACATATTTTCACTTCCTTTTTGGTATAACCCTAAGCCTTAATGGCTCTAATATTTGAAATGTCAATATAGATCCCATTATCTTATTAATCACACGGTCAAATTTTGTAAAGGATTAAGCCGTTAATCACATGTTAATTATTCAAGGTACAAGTTTTCATTACTCGGCCAATTCAGGGCAACCTATAAATAATTATTAACTCATTCTTATTCTTATAAATAAACAAATGGTCCTTAATGATCACAAGCATGAATTTATCAAATTACAGCCTACACACATGATTCACCAAATTTATGGATGCTACATGTGCATTGGTCAATCCAAACAACATAACATGAAATTCATAATGTTCATGACGAGTTCTGAATGTAGTGATTGGAATTGATAATCTTTTTCGCGGACGCGAAATTGATGATAACCATGCCGTGGATCAAATCTTTGAATATACGCTAGAACCTGGTAAATGATCGAACAAATCTATCATCTTGGGTAGTGGATATATATATATATATATATATATATATATATATATATATATATATATATATATATATATATATATATATATATATATATATATATATATATATATATTTAGTCGTCAATTTACCTAGTTCACGGTAATCAATAAATATAAAGAATGATAATATCATAGCTCTTCATAATGATGAGCCTGGTAGAATAAAAGCTTTCCCCGACAACTCTCTTAGTTGTACGGTAATTCCTTTAATTCAGATGGTGCTGACGTACAGTGCACACGCCACGGGTGCAGCACCGGGAATATAATCAATACCAATTTCAACTTGCCTTAATGGCGAAAGTCTAGGTAATTCATCAGCAAATACCTCCTAAAGTTTCAAATAGCAGGAACATCTTTTAATAAATTCATATAAGGTTCTTTCTAGATTACAAAATCTATGACTAATTCACAACTATTCACGGTATAATTTCAAGTCTAATGCAGGATATGGTCGTCCATCAAGAATTATTTAGATCACTTTTGATAATCAACATCTTATCATTTAGGGGAATTCTACTCGAGTTCCCATCAATTAAGACAATGTCGTCATGTCAAAATCAATCAATCCATTATACTGGCACTATCAAATTTCCAGTTTCATTACTGTTGATAAGATGTGAATTTCTCAAAAGACTAATAATAACTCATAATCCTTCACAATTCAAGGATAACTAACCCTAAAAGAGCAAGGTCAACGCATAATCTACGCGAGAGAATTTTAAATCAGATACAGACGAAAACATTTAACGAATATGAATATATCCCATGTTTTCATAATTTGAGCACGCATTCGAAAGCTCCTCGGATCGTTACCCAGGTCATTCAGATGAAATCCAATCAAAAGAAATGATAGGAACATCGATACATCCAGTCGGGTATCAACATTCGGTAATCAAATACTTTTCCTAAGAATCTTACCACGGGAGAATTGGACAAGAAAGAAATATCAATTGTCAAATAAGACAAATTCCGCAGATGAGTAAATTCGACTCAGAAGAATAAATAGTACGGGCACATATGTAGGTGTCCCTAATAATATGTCCCTATTTTGCACTTTTTGCAGATCTCATAAAATTTAATCTTTCACAATCTTCAAAGAAAATTTAGTGTTTATTAATAATTTCATGGTGACTACTAATCAGCCTTGCATGGTCCTTTCCAAATTATATGTAGGCTCGCAACTATATACAATTTTAAGATTAAGGATGCAATACTCAGTTCGTCAAAACTTTGTCATCATGTTTAAAATATATATTCATGCTTAATTCAAAATGAATTTACAGATATGTTCTTTATCATGGAAACAATTAAGTTTTTCCAAAGTGTTTCATAAAACGACTTTATTTCGATAACGATTACTCATAAATCTCACTTTGAATAATCCATATAGTGATGAAAATCCAATTTTTCTCAAGGAATACAGTTTTATCTTATAAAAACAATGAGTGATCTACAAAAGAGTGATGAAGACTTGTTCACCAAGAACTAACTACAATATAATAAGAAATGAGCTTAGCCAAATAATCATGAGGTTCGTGACCTCGATGGCACTCAAAAAGAATAATGCACAACGTAACTCAAATCGAGATGAGTACTTGTTCAATGGTTGCATCCCTAATGCGAGCATTAGGAAGAAGCCAGAAAAGATAGATAACATCGATACATGCAGAATTTAGCAATCAAAGGTAGTCTTTTCATTAATCACAAACAAGTCAAAATTGTACCGTAACACATTACTTGTCCTTATGTCATACAATTTCAAGAACTCATCCTACCAACTGATGTCTCAGTTAAGTTAGGGATTTTTAAAAGATACCACAATGAATACTAATCTACAAGAGTCATTAGGTGTTCCACATGTCCCGAAAGATCCATCGGTCCCAATTCAGAAGAAGATTTCTTCAATTTATTTATTAGACACTGGGCATCCTCATTAGTGGACAATGGCCTAGGAACAACCCTTAACACGAACCTACAATCATTTAAAACCTCATAATTCAATCAAAGAACTTAACGACTTCCTCTTAACAATTTCTTTTTCCATACAAGTTAAATTTTACTTTATTCAAGTTTTGATCAACTTATACTCAAGGCAATATCCTACCTCATTTTCCAATACTTTCAATCTTATTCTCAGATCTTAAAAGGGCAATAAAAGCTCGATATGAACAACACTTAATTTCCAATCCTATAGCTCTAACAACAATAGTTATCAAATGAGTCACTAGTATGAAATGACTCACACATTCAATTAGACTTCTCGGAAAGGTACTAGTGGCATGAGGCTTTTGGGTAATGGTTCCAATGACAGCCTCAAGTGCAACATTCACCCTTTCGATTTCAATTTAAGAATTGGATGACAACGAATCATATGACATCTTTCTAGGTGGTAACGTTTTGTCAAACTCCACTCTATAAGGAAAGATCGTCATAACATCGATATCAGTTTTAATATCGCCAATTCTTCTTCAATATCACAATCAACTAATATCTACATTTCTACGAATATCAACCATTTTGTTGGGATCATAAATATCCACAATTTGGTTTAGAACTAGGATAGCTAGAATTCCTACGGGAATAGCTTCGATTGATTTGTTAGGGGAGTTAGGGTTTCTTGTGACAATCTACGTCGTATAAATATCAAAATAATCATCAAACAATCATGTAATAAAATTACATCATATATATATATATATAATCCAAGGTATATATATATATATATATATATATATATATATATATATATATATATATATATATATATATATATATATATATATATATATATATACATATATATATATATTAAAATAACACTTCTCAATCTGGCCTTGTCGGTAACTCGGGAATTCTTCGGCACCGTTATAGTCAAAATATTTTTAGACATTTTTAGAAAAATGTTTATAGTTAAAAGATTTTGAAATGTTTTATTCAAAACCTTGGTTTTAAAAATCTTTCGTTCTTTATAACGAGAGCTCAGGTACCAAACTGTAACACCCCCAAATTTATACAATTCAATACAGCGGAACACTCGTTGGTGTTACAGGATAGCACATTACTCACATCATAGACAACGCATAAAAATCGCGTCATTTAATAATAAAGCATTTCCATTCATAAAAGTCAAATTTACATAGGTCCCAAGTCATATTATTTCATACAATTTTTACAAAGCATTTGAATGGAAATAGTTATTTAAGTGCGGGCCATGAATTCTTGTTGTCTTCCCGAGAAATACCTTCAAGTACCTGAGATAAAACATGTTAAAAGAAAAGGTCAGCGAAAACGCCGAGTGAATTCATAGAGTTTAATGAAATCCATCAATATAACATCGGTATAAAATTATTACCGAAAATCAGTTTGTAACAATCTTTGTTATAGGCCATAAAATAGCCAAAGTCATTTTATACAAATCCTTATCAAAAATTATAATATAGGCTTTTGCCTTCAAAATCATTATACGAACCATTGTCGTTAAAAACATCATACAATCCGTTTTATAACGTTGTATAGAGTTAAATAAAAACCGTTATATGAATATGGTTATGAAAAACCAAAACACGAACATAAAATCAATAATAAGACCCCGTATTGCTAGTCAGGCAATATATCGTAATTCAGCGCATATAACAGTATTTCGTTATTTTGGATTATTATAAGCCGCATGACATTGTTACCTTACTACAACAAACAACGGGTAGCTAGCCCGAAACTCAATTTTCCCATCTAAATTAGCGTGTCGTCACAATAATCACGCTTGTGTAAATCTTCTCATACATAAATTCGCTTACCAATCAATGTGGCACGACGGGGATCAACCGTCAAGGCGCGAACTGGGGTGATCGTCCCCAAATAGTACTATTATATGCATAAGCGTCTACCAAATCCCGGTAGTTCACAATTCATGCTAATGGGACTTTTAGTGACATAACCTAACTTTAATAATCCATTTTATCTCATACATCGGGTCATATAATCATTCATCGGGTCATACAATCATTCGGGTCCAAATCAATAAACAAACAATCGGGACAACTTGTGTCCTATTTTATCAAAACTAACATGTTATCTCCCTCGCGGGTTTATAAAACATTTCATAAAAACATTTAAAAGAGTGCGAGGCTATGAACTCACGTTGATGTGGGAAAGCGGGTTATCGGCAATTCGGATGTACGGTACGTGCTTCAATCACGGAAACCTAGACAAATAATACTCGTCTTAGACTCTTGTCCAATGACTTTATAAAAATAACAATTGTATATACATATGGTGATTTTATATATATGATGATGATCAAGTGGGTTCATACATCTTTACTCATTCATTATAGTATTTATGTGTTGGTAACATTTTTATACTAGTTATACTAGTTCAATTTAATTACATTTTGAGGCCCAATAAGCCTATTACAAGTCCAATACTTTTCATTAGCCCAATTATACTTTTGATATCAGTATTATACGTTACATTTTAGGCCCAAATGGATTAAGCCCAATAAGTAAATTTATAAGTGTTTTACTAACTAGTCGGGTTTATAGTCCAATAAGGCTACTTTGGCCCGTTAATGTCTATATGTTGTAAAGTTCGGGTTTTATTAGTTTTTACTTGTTATATAAGTTCATATATCAATATGTGAGTTTATAAAAGTTTATATTAGACGGGTCCGACCGTGTAAGTTTTATTTGACAAAAACGTTAATCTTTCGGTTTTAGCCGAAAAGACGTAAAACTTAGTATATAGTTTTTATAACTTATAAAACTTACCAAACTACCATTTTTATATAATGTTCATTTATTTATCCTTATGAATATATATATAAATTAAATATATAAGTTAGTGGGTTTTAATTCACATTTATACTATGTTTATTTGAGTGCTTATATAATAATATTAAAATTTAATTTCACAAAATCAGTCCTAAATTTTAAGTTCACTAAAATGTCCATATCTAGAGTTATATAATGAGATAGGACCTCAAATGTTTATCACAGAAACCACATGATATTTGCTTCATTTTATTCCTTTATAGCTACTGATGAATCAACTTCTAAATATTATAATAAATTACTCCAAAACAGTATAGGCAGATTTGCACTCTAAACTTGTTTTGATCATATCTCACTCATTTTGATGATTCCATTGCATGGCCAACTCTCACATGTGTATAACACCTAATAATTACTGTAAATTGATTCCAACATGCCATTTTATCAGTTTATCATTTGGTTATTTACTGTTTTTATACAGCCAACTTTATAAGCAAGAATTTAACCTTTTTACCTATGGTTTTTCCATCTTTTTAACCATGTTTATCAAATCTATAACACCAAATCCCCACAAAATATTTTTAATCATCATTCATCATCATATAAATATACATAAGTAGAGAAAATACAAGATTACATAATCAAAATAACAAGAGGATAAGAAGAACAATCTCTATACCACCATTAGTGATGAAAAGATGAGTCTTTGATGAACAAGGCTTGGATTTTGATGGCAAAACTTATGATAAACCAATATCATCTTCAAGTCTACCAACCTTTATAAACTTCTCATGGAAAACCAGCCCTATGACACCAACAAATCTTCTCCTTGGATGTTAGAACCACCTCCAATCTTCAAAGCTTCAAAGTAGCATCATCATGTGTATGAGTAACACATGATTTTATGGCTAAGATAGATCAAACGAGGGTTGTTTTTGATGATGGTTGGACGAATTTTAGAGAGAGAGGAGAGGAGTGTGTGAGTTTTGCATGTGTAGAATGAGTTGCTAGTTTGATTTTGGTTGTTTTGTAAGTAAAAATGGTTTTGGTGTAAGGCTAAGGACAAGTGTCCTTAGCTTAAAGATTAAGTTGACACCTTTGTGGTGTTGTGTAGCTTAAGCTTGCCGTCCAAGAGTGGGGGTGGGGCAAGTTTATTCTTGTCTCATCCCCATTTAATTACGGGTACTCCTCGATTCTAGTTTCCTCGATTTTCGTGCCCTCGGGTCATTTTACGAAAAACGTTTTTATAAATTATGAATCAACGGCACAAAACGAATCTAATAAAAATTGTTTCATGAAAAACGGAGTTCAAAAACGTAAATACGTAATCCTAAGGGTTCCGGTTTAATCGTAAAGGACATTAAATTATAATCGTAAGTCCTAATCTCTTCTCGTAAATTTGTGAGTTTATGAACCAACATAAATTTAAAATCTCAAAATAATATTCACGGATAAATTTATTTCCTGAAGTGTCTGACTGTCACCAAAATGGTGTATGTAAACGTAAGCACGTAACGTAGAATCCTCCGGTTTAGACGTAGTCGATGCTACTTCAAGACGTAAATCCAAATTTCTTCCCATAAATAAGTGAGTTCATAATATAACATTAAAATAATATTTTTAAATAATATTTGAGAATAAAATATAAACCATAAATTGACGGATTGTCACACTAGTACTGCCAACGGAGACCCGTACATGGATTGTCTTCAGCTGCGTCCAAGGTGTGTCTTTTCTAAAGAGGATTTTGACATTGTCTTTCATTTTCGGGAGTTGCAAATAGAATATTCATAGTTCAATATTCCTGCAAAAAAACTAAAGGAACATCGATGTGCATGTTTACAACAAAGATATAAACAACAGAATATAAGTTTTAAAAACTATCCTTACCCTCTTTGAGGACATGGCTGGACTGCCTAATCTGAGTGGTAGGAACGACTGAAAAAGTTTGGCAGAATTGACTATCATATCGAAATTAATGAACCTATGCATACCACCATCTAAATTTTGATGGTGGGGAATTTGTTCCCCAAAAAGACTCTGATCAACCACTCTTTCAACTGGGGATGGGTATGAGTTGAAACTCATATGGTTTTCTGCAAAAAAAAAACCATAAAACCAACAAAAAATAAATTAAGGCATATATGTACATGTGTTATTTACTGAGTAAGAGCAAGCGAAGCTAAGGTCAATAATGTAGACAAATCAGCAGATAGTGAGCATCGATAATTCAAATTAGGAAGACAATCATTCATCGGACGTTGACCATCTACATGTCATTACTGATATGCAATTTGGTCGGTCTATATGTTCCTTAAGCTTTTATCTAATTATTCTGGTTTTGATATTAGCCTATTACGGTCTTGTGTTGCTATATAATGATAAGATTGAATCTGAGACGCTACAAAAATTGTTTTAGAAATATTAACTGTATTTATCATTATAGGAAAAATTTATACTACGAAGTTAAAAAATGGTTAGTTACCATTCAATTGGCCGAGTTCGGGTTAGTGTCAACATCAGTACCAGGATGCAGCGCATAATGGCTATTCCTAATCACATATCAAGAACCCATTGCTAATCTCTAACTCAATAGAAGAGTTTGGTGTGCCCGACGCTGCATAAACAACAATAATGTGACTAACAGTTAGGGTCGTGCACACCAAATAATTTAATTTAGAATTTAAAACAAACCTCACGAATAACAGGAAATCGCTTAGCCTATTCTTTAACCCTCCTCGTGATTTCTCAAAAGTCCATCTACTATGAATAAGAATACAACCTTATTAAGTACAAAATTTCAATTCAAAAAAATCATAGTAAAACAGTAAAAAAAAAGCATACCATTCAAGAACACCATGAAAGTTTTAACCACCTCATGCTGTAAAACAGAAAAAATCATAAGAACAGTCCTCCAACTTGATTGAAGTCATTAACATATTTGTTTAATCTCTAAGATCACATAAATCAAGACCTACCTTCAAAACCCATTTTTTTGACATTGAAGCATCTCAGTGCTTGCTTCTGCTGCCTTCTTCTTGATCTTGGATACAACAGAATCATGTTCCTTTGTAGTAACACGAACACCATTGTTTGTAATTATTTTTTGGTAATTTCGTCCATCATTTATGCTTTAAACTTTTCTCTTGTAGATTAAAAAACATAACACATCAAATGATCAAAACAAAATGAGTTGATATCTTGCAGCATTAAGTTTATCCCTTGCTTCCTTTTTCTTGTCAGCAAACATGACACATAAGATATAAAACACTTAAAAAATTATCTATAACATTCTTGTTTTCGGGACATGATTATCAATCCTAATAGTCATAAGACTACATAGAGCATATCACATAGTATAAAGAAAATCTAAAACAACCATTTAAGAATAATCTTAGAAAGAAAACACAAAAACTATAAACCAATTCCATAAACCCTCTAAATCATCAAATCGAAAACAAAACATATCTGAAGCGAGACTAAAACTATTACCATCAAACAAACTCCCAACATCGTCACATCCTACCACGAAACGACGACACAAAGAGCAGATAATGGGGAGTGGGTTTGTGAGATTAAAGTTAGAGATATATGATCGAAAATCAAATCAATCAAATCCCCTAAGAAGGCGATTAGGTTGTGTGTCTATTAGGTTAAATAGAGGAGTAAAAGCAAACACACCGATCAATCAAATCACCACAGATCACAAACATCATACAACTTCAAATATACATATCCAGATCACCCGCAAAGAAAACAGCCACTAACATCGCCGACGTCGCCTGCCGACCATCAACGCCGCACACCATGAACGGCGGCAACGAAGAAGCCGACGGCAACGAAGTAAGTTGTGGCATGTGGGTATGTGGTATTGTCACACCCCACCATGGCGGAATATGGGGCGTGACGTATGGATATCATCACAACAACAGCGTGTCTATAGATAAAACTAAATGAAATTGAAATATCATAAATGGCGACACAAATGTCGTGACAATATCTCAACAATTCAGGCGTCTAGGTAAGTAGGTAACAGGCCTACCGC
The DNA here is from genome assembly GCA_025667525.1 of Glebionis coronaria. Lineage (NCBI taxonomy): Eukaryota > Viridiplantae > Streptophyta > Magnoliopsida > Asterales > Asteraceae > Glebionis > Glebionis coronaria. The sequence goes on from CM046878.1 coordinate 318,747,276, forward strand.
TTACCAAAGACATACAAATGAACAAACATCAAACATATAAGTACCACAAAGTTCACTTAATCAAAACACAAAATAAAATCTAAGAGGAAAGGGATTCCTCCTAATGCAATCCTAACAGCCTTTATACTTTAGCCACTTCTAACCTCATCCTTCTCTGCTACCTCACCTGAAAATGACACTAAAATCTGTCAACATAAAGTTGGTGAGAACATAGGTTTAAGTTATCAAAATATCTTAAGAAACCTTGTCAACCGCTGTAAATAAATTGAAGAGAATAAGTTAAAGCAATGGACCATAATGTGATAATCATGTTACATACAACTACAGTCAAAGCACAATTATAACAATCAAGAACACACAATAAGAACAATGCACCACACTATTAACAATCAAGAAGTATCCCGTCACACACACAAGAACACACCACACTATCCAGATCTTTCCCACACCACCTGTGGAAGATGAACTATATCCCCGTCAAGATATCTTGCCTCCGAAGAGACCATGCACAAGTACTCAGGACGGATCGTGCCCCAAGAACCAAGAACTCAGGACGGATCGTGCCCCACGAACCAATAACTCTGAACCAAGAACTTAGGACGGATCGTGCCCCACGCTCCACACATATCACAACTGGTCCCATAGACTCCCATACATCTATGTACCAAAGCCAATCACAACACAAACAAGATTCACATAGCAGAACACATATCAAAGCACATATGAGAACACATAAGCACACAAGTCACACAATAACACATCTATGTCCAAAATTTATGAAAATACAGTACCAAAACATTTTAAGAACACCACAAGTGTCATCTCCATCCCATACTAGAAGAAAAAATTTAAAAAGTCAGTGAAAATGGGACTATGAACTCACCTGAATGCTTCTTCACAAGTCCTCGCACTAGCAACAAGCTAACAAACCAAAAACACGTAATCAATACATGAACCAATCACTAAGATGGCTCATCAACCTTTGATGGACATCTAGACTATTCCCATATAAATACCTCATTGATAAGCTCTAACCACCCCATTACCCTTCCTTAACAAGTCCTTAACTTGGTTAAGTTTAATAACTATCCCGTTCATATTTTACACAAAACAGTCCCAGTTTTTAGGTTTCAAAACATTAAGTCAAACGTCCACTTAAACATACCCATGGTTTCTATAAAAGGAATATTCATACCCCTACATATGTTAGCTAACACCTCCAACTTTCCCTAACCTTAAAGCTACTGTTAAGGCCCAGATATATATATATATATATATACTTTTGTCATTCCAGATTTCCTTATTTTAAACATACTAAAAGTTTGTTACAATTAAGGGGTCTTACCCTAAACCACAACCTTAGCCCAAGTGTAGATACTTAATACAATATATAAAACATCTCTCATGTTCGTGAGAAGATCCCAATACAACCCTAAGTACCCCAAACAACCCAAAACTTAAAAAGAAAACAGGCTGACTTGAAAACTGTTTTGACCTTCGACTGTTGTAACCTGTTTTTGACCCACTTCCCTACCTCCAATTTAGTTATCGTTTCCTGCATTGGAAATCCACTTCAATTACCTTCTCAGGGATACTTGGATCGCATCTTGAATGTTCCTAGAACTCCCGATATGATCAAAACAATTGACTAAAAATTCTGCCCAGTTTTTAAAAACGGATCAACCACATTAATTAACCCTAATTCCTCTAATTACAAGCCCTAATTCATGTAATCATCCTAATATGATTATTACAACATTAATTCACTGTTTTAAAATTAAATCTAACCTAAATCCATCATAAGATGACCAATTAAACATAAAAACAATTTAATTAAAAAGGTTTAAGAAGGTTTTTACCTTTAATTCAATGGAAGATGAAAAACTATGAAAACCCCTAAAAAACTCTTCTAGCCGTCGCCTATGAAGTTCCAAGAGAGAAAAATATGGTTTTTGATTTATTAGAAAACCTTATATAGTGTGTTCACATATCCTAGTCCAAGTAGAAGCCCACTTTCCATTTTTCCCCTTCCTTTTTGATTCGTCCAAACCGACCCATATGCCCCTAATTTTGTTTTTTTATATTCTATTATTAATATATGTATTAATAACATTACCTTAATTTTCCTTAATTTAATTCAGCTCCTAAAGCCTCCAAAACCTCAAAACCGTAAAACTAATCAGTTTTTACGCGTTTTACCGTAAAAGACGTAAAATATACACTTTTATAAAAAATCTCAAATTTTGGAATAAACTTTATAACTAAGTCCTAAATGACTTAAAACCATCCCAAAAAATATCCATATGACTAATTACCTCGTCCGAGACCTCTAAATGCTAAACCGTAAATCGTAAAAAAAAATACTATTATTATAATTCTTATACGTATACGTAACACCAAAATATCACCATTTTCATTTCATAGTCACCACTTGTGAGATGATGAACATGAAATAACCATTCCTCGATTTACTTATGAGTACTTCTATACTCATAAACGATAACCACACCAACCTCAATCACACAAAATAAACATGTAATCACACAATCAAGTAAGCACACATAAAATAACCTAAAAGTAAGACCAAGTGACAAATCCAAAACCTAGGGTTGTCACATCACTCCATCCTAATAGAAATCTCGTCCCGAGATTTACTCCCAAAATCAAACTTATTCTCAGCAAACAAAGGAGGATACATATCCCTGATAAAACCTTACGTTCAAACGTGAACTCAGTTTAAACTAAAATAATTTCAACCAACAACACATGAGCCTTAACCGTCTGCGAGGAAACTTATTAAAACCATAAAGTTACGTAATCAACCTAAATAAATCTCGCAACTCATCAAACAAGAACTGTCTTGAAACCAAGTTAGGAGCCATCACATAACTCGACGGGTTTAAAACCGTCACCCCGATTTCAGTCTTACTCATAAATGCCATAAATCAAAACTCATCAAAATATAACCACGTATTCTAAGGTCTAAATAACTCCCAAATTCTATGCCAACTCATCTTTATCATAAGAACGTAACTGGATCATCCGTATGACTACAACAACGCTCCCAATGAATATAAGTTCACGACAAATTTTAGGACCCCCAACTTCAGATAACGGATCAAACCCATGGTCGACTAACGGAAGTTTACATGAACGAATTTAAAAATATGAACCAAACCATGAGACTCCAAAAGATACTCAAACATAAACATGTATCGACTCTAAACGAACCATGAAAACGGACCAATGACAAGACGCACCCAGCAAAAACCGAAACGTATTACAACCGGCGACATACTATTAAAACCTTGTGCAAAAACCAAAATTTCACCTGAGAATGGATTTTGTACTGTAATTGTATATTAGTTGTTCTAAAACCATGATATCACATTAGTAATTTATGTAATCATCTAACAAAAAGCAATCTAAAGTCTTTTCACGAACGATCAATTGTCTAAAGCACACAACATAATATCACACGTCGACATTGACTCTAGAACCTACATCCTTCATTAATGTACAATCCTTATGATGGACACATCTCAAATCCTATCCTAAATAAGCCCTATGTTATCCCTCTAAGTGTTCACTATCCCAAAATATCCAAAACACAAGTTTAAACCATGTTGTCCGAAAATTAACCTTGAACTCGACACTTTACCCTCATTTAATCGACTACCAACAACTATTTTTATTTTACTATTTGCAAGTTTTATTTTTTTACCATGTAGGACTCAAAACGAAAGATATCGTTATTCCAAAAAGAAATCTCCACCATCTCAATAGCCTATACACCAAAAATACCGTACAAACAAACACATGAAATGAGGACTCGATAAATGCGCTACTACAGAAGTTGAACATCCCAAAGAGAAAAGAACTAGAAAACCATCCTAAGAACACAACCGATAAGTAGAAGGGATATATACATATATAGGCATACGCGTACATACACTCAAGTCCATCCAACATATACTATACAAGCATGTATTAACCCTCTTTCATGCAACCATACTTAGGAATCCATTGATGTCGTGGTACTTGTATAACTATGTTGGCCACCATACTTACACAAGTCCCCTTTCACCAATGCACTCCCTCCTATGATGACACTTATAAGAATTAATACTACACATAACATATCGGTCTACCAACTCAATAAGCACATAGATCATACAACTCATATAAGCACATAATCCACAACATAACATAAGGTCTAAAATCACATGTATTAAAATAACATAGCCAATGCATGAAACAAATAAACTCGTAATCCAGCTGAACCACCGTAGACAAAATTCAAAATGTATAAAGAACATGAAAACGTAATTAAACGGAATCCAACAATGACGAACGTATACGACTATAGTTCAACCCGCACTATTCAAAACTTGAAAAGAGAATAACATGTTGCTAAGTATGAACTTACTATGGTTCAATTCATACTAGTCAAAACATCGCAATAAATAACATCCAAACACATCAATTAATATAAAATGCACACATACTCCTATGACGCCTATATGCAGGGACCCTTAAGCTATAGACTAGGCTACGCGACTAGGCAACCTAATTCTCTATAACCATTGGCTCTGATACCATTCTGTCACACCCCACCATGGCGGAATATGAGGCGTGACGTATGGATATCATCACAACAACAGCGTGTCTATAGAGAGAACTAAATGAAATTGAAATATCATAAATGGCGACACAAATGTCGTGACAATATCTCAACAATGTAGGCGTCTAGGTAAGTAGGTAACATGCCTACCTCTTACCAAAGACATACAAATGAACAAACATCAAACATATAGGTACCACAAAGTTCACTTAATCAAAACACAAAATAAAATCTAAGAGGAAAGGGATTCCTCCTAATGCAATCCTAGCAGCCTCTATACTTTAGCAACTTCTAACCTCATCCTTCTCTACTACCTCACCTGAAAATGACACTAAAATCTGTCAACATAAAGTTGGTGAAAACATAGGTTTAAGTTATCAAAATATCTTAAGAAACCTTGTCAACCACTGTAAATAAATTGAAGAGAATAAGTTAAAGTAATGGACCATAATGTGATAATCATGTTACATACAACTACAGTCAAAGCACAATTATAACAATCAAGAACACACAATAAGAACAATGCACCACACTATTAGCAATCAAGAAGTATCCCGTCACACACACAAGAACACACCACACTATCCGGATCTTTCCCACACCACCTGTGGAAGATGAAGTATATCCCCGTCGAGATATCTTTCCTCCGAAGAGACGATGCACAAGTACTCAGGACGGATCGTGCCCCACGAACAAGAACTCAGGACGGATCGTGCCCGACGAACCAAGAACTCAGAACCAATAACTTAGGACGGATCGTGCCCCACGCTCCACACACATCACAACTAGTCCCATAGACGCCCATACATCTATGTACCAAAGCCAATCACAACACAAACAAGATTCACATAGCAGAACACATATCAAAGCACATATGAGAACACATAAGCACGCAAGTCACACAATAACACATCTATGTCCAAAATTTATGAAAATACAGTACCAAAACATTTTAAGAACACCACAAGTGTCATCTCCATCCCATACTAGAAGAAAACATTTAAAAACTCAGTGAAAATGGGACTATGAACTCACCTGAATGCTTCTTCACAAGTCCTCACACTAGCAACAAGCTAACAAACCAAAAACACGCAATTAATACATGAACCAATCACTACGATGGCTCATCAACCTATGATGGACATCTAGCCTATTCCCATATAAATACCTCATTGATAAGCTCTAACCACCCCGTTACCCTTCCTTAACAAGTCCTTAACTTGGTTAAGTTTAATAACTATCCCGTTCATATTTTACACAAAACAGTCCCAGTTTTTAGGTCTCAAAACTTTACGTCAAACATCCACTTAAACATACCCATGGTTTCTGTAAAAGGAATATTCATACCCCTACATATGTTAGCTAACACCTCCCACTTGCCCTAACCTTAAAGCTACTGTTAAGGCCCCGATATGTATATATATATATATATATATATATATATATATATATATATATATATATATATATATATATATATATATATATATATATATATATATATATATATATATATATATATATATATATATATATATATATATACTTTTGTCATTCCAGATTTCCTGATTTTAAACATACTAAAAGTTTGTTACAATTAAGGGGTCTTACCCAAAACCACAACCTTAGCCCAAGTGCAGATACTTAATACAATATATAAACCATCTCTCATGTTCGTGAGAAGATCCCAATGCAACCCTAAGTACCCCAAACAACCCAAAACTTAAAAAGAAAACAGGCTGACTTGAAAACTGTTTTGACCTTCGACTGTTGTAACCTGTTTTTGACCCACTTCCCAACCTCCAATTTAGTTCTCGTTTCTTGAATTGGAAAGCCACTTCAATTACCTTTACAGGGATACTTGGATCTCATCTTGAATGTTCCTAGAACTCCCGATATGATCAAAACAATTGACTCAAAATTCTGCCCAGTTTTAAAAAACGGGTTTAACAAAATCAACCACATTAATTAACCCTAATTCATCTAATTACAAGCCCTAATTCATGTAATCATCCTAATATGATTATTACAACATTAATTAACTGTTTTAAAATTAAACCTAACCTAAATCCATCATAAGATGACCAATTAAACATAAAAACAATTTAATTAAAAAGGTTTAAGAAGGTTTTTACCTTTAATTCAATGGAAGATGAAAAACTATGAAAACCCCTAAAAAAACTCTTCTAGCCGTCGCCTATGAAGTTCCAGGAGAGAAAAATATGGTTTTTGATTTATTAGAAAACCTTATATAGTGTGTTCACAAATCCTAGTCCAAGTAGAAGCCCACTTTCCATTTTTTCCCCTTCCTTTTCTTTTGATTCGTCCAAACCGACCCATATGCCCCTAATTTCATTTTTTTATATTTCATTATTAATATATGTATTAATAACATTACCTTTATTTTCCTTAATTTATTTCAGCTCCTAAAGCCTCCAAAACCTCAAAACCGTAAAACTAGTCAGTTTTTACGCGTTTTACCGTAAAAGACGTAAAATATACACTTTTATAAAAAATCTCAAATTTTGAAATAAACTTTATAACTAAGTCCTAAATGACTTAAAACCATCCCAAAAAATATCCATATGACTAATTACCTCATCCGAGACCTCTAAATGCTAAACCGTAAATCGTAAAAAAAAATACTATTACTATAATTCTTATACGTATACGTAACACTAAAATATCACCATTTTCATTTCATAGTCACCACTTGTGAGCTCATGAACATGAAATAACCGTTCCTCGATTTACTTATGAGTACTTCTATACTCATAAACGATAACCACACCAACCTCAATCACACAAAATAAACATGTAATCACACAATCAAGTAAGCACACATAAAATAACCTAAAAGTAAGACCAAGTGACAAATCCAAAACCTAGGGTTGTCACAGGTATGAACCACCAAGAATAAATACCTAAATCATATGAGATGATATATCATAACCAACGCGTGATGATCTGTGGTGGCAGATGTGGTGTCGGCTGCCACATTTGTGTGATGATATGTGTATTATTTTTTAGGGTTTTGAGAGAGAAAGATGGAGGCTGTGACATTTGTGTGTGTGTTTTTCAGTTATATCATTGAAGTTTCAAAAAAAGTCAGAAATTTAAAGATAGTAATATAGGAAAAAGATTCCTATATTGCCATACAGGTTTCCTATATTTCCGAAAATAGATCTCTTAAAGTCAAAGTCCTATATCCTTTATATGTAGTAGGGATAATTAATTACTGTATTAGTCGCTCCGACCCAAATTAACTGTCCTCCATACTTTTTCAAAATAATAAGTACATCATTCTCTCACTTTTTTCAAAATAACAACAATATCGTTATGCAATTAATTAAACTTTTGAATAAACTTTGTAATTTCTAGTACCACTAGGTGTAATATGGTAAATTTGTTAAATTACCCACAATTATATTTGGAAAGGGACAATAATTTTGGGACGTCCCGAAATGGAAAGAGGGACTATAACTTAGGACGGAGGGAGTATCTTCAGACCACCCCGCGACCAGATAACTTTCGACGTCGGTCATAATTTAACGATGAAGCAATAAATTTCGATATCGGTCATACTTCAAGATATTCACGTGAGTATTACAAGGTGTAAATAAATCAAATCGATTTGATTGACGTTGTTACAATGAGTATTCTCAAGAGATTTCGCGGATAGCTTAAAAATGGCAATTTTATTTTATTGGATCCGATTATCGCTCTTTCTTCTCTCCTGTTACTTTTTCTAAGGAAGTGATTGTGTACTCACAAGATCTTAAGGGCATCGACCCGAGGTTTTGTACTCAAAAAATCTTAATAGAGGAAGACTACAAGCCTGCAATCCAAAATCAAAGAAAGATTAATCCTAAAATTCATGACGATATCAAAAAAGAGTTTGTTAAACTTCTGGACCCCAGTATGATTTATCCCATTTTCGATAGCCCGTGGGTGGGTCCCATCCATTGCGTTCCAAAGAAAGGAGGAATGACCGTTGTCGCCAATGAAGACAACGAGTTAATTCCAACTAAGCTTATAACCGGATGGAGAATTTGTATTGATTATCGTAAACTCAAGGATGTAACTCGAAAAGGACCATTTCCATTTGTCGTTTATGAATAAAATGTTGGAACGTTTAGCAGGAAACGAGTATTATTTCTTTTTAGACGGATTCTCTGGTTATTTCCAAATTCCTATCGACCCTCGTGATCAAGAGAAGAATACATTAACGTGTCCTTATGGAACATTCGCTTATCGTGGAATGCCTTTTCGGACTTTGTAATCCACCCGGAACCTTTTAGCGGTGTATGATCGAGATAACAATGAAAGTTTTCATGGATGATTTTTCGGTTTTTGGTGAATCGTTCACCTCGTGTCTCGATGATGTGGAAAGAATGTTGAAATGGTGTGAAGAAATTGTTGGGATGTGCATAGTCATATATAGTATTTTATACGGCGAGAGTACGTGTGTCTAAGAGATCACACACTTAGACATTGAGATAATCTTTTATTAAGATATACGATATAATATGGTTATATTTATTGTATAATCTTAGTTTGATAAAAGTGGTTACTTAACGGTATTTAATTAGTAAGTTAAAAGGTTTAACAAAGGTTAAATAATAAGACTTCAAATTTTAAGATAATTAATGTAATTACTACTTAATAGATTAATCTAGAAAGTTAAAAAGTCAACCGTAATGTGTGTAGGGGTGATTAGCCAAAAGCAAACAAAAGGAAAGAGGTGGAATCTTTTTCTAGAAGATTATTACTGTTACAACCGGGAATTTTTACACTTTAAATGATAATAAACTAGGGTTTATGCCCGCGCTTCGCTGCGGATGAGCGGACGTTTTTTGGAACATTTTTAAAGAGCGTCGATGAAGGCGTGATAAGTTCGACTGCCAACAATCCACTTCGGCTGTTGCATTTTTGTGTGTGCTAAGCATATCGTATACACTTCAACTTACATTTGCCTTTTATACGCTAATTACATCTACTATACTCTTCCATCATATGTTTATCATACAAATGAAATGACTTTTGAAACAGATTTATTGCAATTAGAATATTTCCGGTGCAATGTCATGGCTTAAAAATAAGTTAGAATTTTAACAAAACAACCACAGATCTTAACATAAGAAGGTTACATACGTATATTTCATTGAGCTCCACCAGTTGGAGCCTCCATATCCTTTGGATGTACATTTGATAGCTTGGCAACTATCTGAAAAAGGAACCATAAAAGTGAATCTGCTGACAGTGATTGTGGTGTAATAAGTGTGAAAACACTTATCATTTTACCACTTATTTCCAATAATAACAAGACCAAAACGTGTATTTTATGTCATAAAAGTCGGAATTATGCGTGGTTTGTGTTTTTATTGTGTTTCAGGATAAAATTATGAAAACCGAAGAAAACATGGGCTATCACGGGCTTTTAACGAAGAAAAAGACAAAAGACGAAGTCAAAAGATCAAGAGTGTAAAAAGAACGGAAGTCCAATGCCTATTCTGAATATTTATCGAAGAAAAAGCCTAAAGACGGAAGTTTAATGAAGTCGAAGAACTCAAGTCTAATAAAAGAAGAAAATTATAACACAAGTTCAATTCCCGAGACGACGTCGAGAAAGACAATGAATTTAAATCGAGTCGAGACGTGAAGAAAGAAAAAGGAAGCAACACATGCACCTCCCCACCTCCTATATATACCATCCTAATATGTCATTAGGAGGGTGTTAGTTAGTTAATTAGTTCATTTTTTCAATTTTAGTAGTTTAGTTTTTAGAGAGAGAAAGTGTTTAACTTTCTCTCACTAGGAAAATTTCATATTTTATTTCTTTCTTGTTTGAATAAAATCTTTACTTTTGAGAGTTTAATCTTGTTTTGATCTTAATCTTCTTCTACCTTTCTTGTTTGTGATTTTGATCTTGATTAGTGATAATCTTTGATTTTGTTTCTTCTTGATGCTTATGTGATTAAAAAGTTTATCTTTTTATTCATCTCTAAGTTTTTATATGGATTAAGCTTTGAGCTTATCATGCTTATTGGCTTATTTTGTATTTAGCTTATTTGCTTTAAAAGTTTTTCTTAAAAGTTTCATCTTTTTATGGTTTGATTTAAAGAGTTGTTTATTTTAAGTTTTGAAAGTTCTTATTTTTATGCTTATTAGTTCGGCTTATTATTGATTTGGTTAAGTCTTGGTTTGAGCTTATCAAAAGTAGCTTAAAAACTTGGCTTATTTCGAATTCAAAAACCATCGGAAAGGGGTTTCCCCATTCCGACCAGCATTCCGATAAGGCCTTTATATTCTGATCTTCTCCACTATTATTCCGATACAAGGTATCGAAAAAGGGTTTTGTTATTCCGACGGATATTCCGATTGGGATTCCGACGGGGGTAAGTGCTTGATATTCCGACAACAACTTTCCGATTGTTATTCCGATTTGTTATTCCGACGGGTGTGTTTATTTTGATATTTCGATAGAAGTAATTTCCATATTCTGATAGCTGTCTTTTTATACATTCCGATTGGGTGTATTCCGACTCAATAATTCCGCTCATTATTCCGATCGGATTCCGACTGCATCATTCCAACGTGATTCTGATAGGGCATTTCGATGGGCTAAATGTTTGTTCTTACAAAGTTTTAGTTTCCAAAAATTGCACGCTTCCCAAAATTTTGTTTTTACCAAGTGTTTTTCTAATTTTAGAGAGAAAAAGTGACAGTTTTTCTAGATTCGCTTTTAGCTTATTTTAATTATGTTTCGCATTTACCCTTCAAGTAGAACAGAAAATCAACTCCCCTTTTAGTGACCATTACCGACTATTCCACCATTAATCGTGATCAATTCGATTAGATACCGAGAACGATATCGAGTACACAAATGCTAAAGCAAGCTAAGCAAAATTCATGTATTAAATGGCGCCGCTGCCGGCTCTTTTTGTAAAGATTAACGGTTTTTAGTGAGAAATTGGATTTTGGGATCCGTTCTTTTGGGAACGTTATTTTCAAGCACAAAATTTTTCAAAAATCCTAAAAAATATAAAATTTTCAAAATCCAAAAACAATAAAAAAGATAAAAAAAAATCAAAAATATTTTATTTCCTTTTAGTGTATGCGTACTCGATCTACGTCTTATCCTGAGCCCGAGACTCTTAGAGACATAGATATGGCCGGTGTGCATAACAATAATAACAACCCACCCCACCCCAATTTGAATAACAATAACAACAACAACAATGTTCCCCCACCCGACTTACGAACAATGGAGGAGCTTTGTCAGCCAACCATGAACGGACGCGGAGGACCGATTGCGCCGATGAAAATCACGGCTCATGAGTTCTCGTTAAAGCATCACATGATTCAGCAAGTTCAAAACGCTTGCCCTTTTCGCGGATTACCCGATGATGATGCCAACAAACATCTCGACAAGTTCATCACCGTCACTCAAAGCATGAAACTGCCCGGTGTTTCCATGGATTTTCTTCGCCTTCACCTCTTTCCACACACTTTATCCCACCATGCCAAAAATGGTTTGATCGTCTTCCCAAAAACTCAATTCAAACATGGAATGACATGACTCAAAAAATTTTGTCGCGCTACTTTCCACCATCCATGGTCACTAGTCTTCGCAACCAAATCAGTGGATTCACTCAAGAACCCGATGAGTCGCTTTTCGATGCTTGGGAACGATATAATGTCTTGATCGAACGTTGTCCAAACCATAACATGCTCCCTGTTACTTTGATTGATACTTTCTATAATCGTTTACTTTTCGTGATCGTGATACGATTAATGTTGCCGCCGGTGGTACATTCATGAAAAGAAGACTTGAGGAGTGTAGAGAGCTTATAGAGAACATGATCACTCACCACAAAAATTGGGATTCATCTGCATTTTCAAGGAATAACCAGAGGGCCAATGTTTCTTCTACATCATCCAACTCAGAGATAACCGAACTTACTCGCCAAGTAGCTGAGATGAACAAAAACTTCTTAACCATGGCTACAAACCAATTTCAACAAGCTAAAGTTGTAGCAACTTCTTGTGAGATTTGCGGGGGGTTCTCATTCATACACCGATTGTCCTTCTACTCTTGACAATCCAGAAAATGTGTATGCTGCTAACGGTAACTTTTCTATGGGAGGCTATCAAGCACGTCCTCAAGGAGACCGTAACTTGCTAAGTTATCGTTCCAACAACTTTCTATCTCCACCCGGGTTTTCTCCTCAAAACCAAAACCAAAACAATTTCAACCGCAACAATCAAAGCCAACCTCGAGCTACCAATCAATATCAATCCCAAAGAAACCCATATCCACCTCAAGGCAATAATCTCGCTTACCAAGCCCCACCTCTCAATCAACCCACGGTATTGAACCAAGACCTCGAAGCTTACATGAGGACCAATAGAGAGATGGTGACGAATCTTCAAAGCCAATTCATTAACTTGAAGGGTGACATGGCGAAAAAGGGAACGATATTCGAGCCGAGCTAAGGAATGACATGGCGAAACAAGGGAATTATCTTCGAGCAGATATGAGAAATTATATGAGCACTCAAACGAACAACTTAAGGGATATGATGGCTAGTTTTTCCCAAGTAATCAAGCCTCTGGTTCGGGTTCTCTTCCGAGTAACACCGTTGCTAATCCAAGAGGGGAGATGAAAGCAATCACCACCCGAAGTGGCAAAGGGTTAAAGGAACCAGAGATTCCTACACCTACACTGGTGATTGTGACAAAGGAAAACGAGTCCCCTTCTCCAATTCCTCCACCTTCTACTTCCACCCCTCCACCACCCAAGGATGTGAGTGAGAATTCCATTCCAAAGCCTTTATCTCAACCCAATATACCTTATCCCTCAAGGTCGAGGAAAGAAAAGTTGAAGAACAAGGATGATATTCAGGTTTCTAACTTTCTTAAAATGTTTAAACAACTGAATTTCAACATCTCCTTTGCCGAGGCTCTCGCTCACATGCCGAAATATGCTAAAATGTTTAAAGATCTTCTTAGTGATAAGGAGAAACTCCTTGATATTGCTCAGACCCAACTTAATGAGAATTGCTCCGAAGTGCTCTTAAGGAAATTACCCACCAAACTTGGTGATCCGGGTCGCTTTCTTATTCCTTACAACTTCCCCGGGGTAGAGAATTGTATGGCCCTAGTCGATCTAGGTGCTAGTATAAACTTAATGCCTCTAAGCGTTTGGAAACAATTGTCTCTACCCGATCTAGTCCCCACACGAATGACTTTGGAATTAGCTAACCGTACGGTTACTTATCCGGTGGGGATAGCCGAAGATGTCTTCGTTGGTGTCGACAAATTCACCTTTTTCGACGGATTTTGTTGTCGTTGACTACGAGATGGATCCCCGTGTTCCATTAATCGTTGGACGTCCATTCTTGAGGACCAGTCGCACTCTCATTGATGTAGCCGCGGGCGAATTAATCATGAGAGTTAGTGACGATAAAATCGTCTTCAACATGGGTAAACTTTCTAAACAGCCTTCTGAAAACGAGAGCGTTAATTTCATTGACGTTCTTGATGAGGCTTGTGAAGAACATTTCAAAGACGCTTGTAAAAGTGGTTCTTCTTCTCTACCCATCGTTGAGACCGTTGCCTCTATTGCTCCATCACTAACTCCATTTGGAGAAAGTGATTTCCTTTTAAAAGAATTTGAAGCAACTTTGGGAGATGTGGACTTACAATATGACGATTCTCCCTCCAATTGGGATGAAGACATTCGTACCATTAAGAAACTTCTCAATGAGGACCATATTTCTCAACCATCTCCTAAGGAAATCTCTATCGATGATCCGAATTTGACTATGCCTTCCATCAAAAATCCTTCGGATTTAGAGCTTAAGGATCTTCCGTCTCATCTCGAATATGTGTTCCTTGAAGACAATAAGAAGCTACCCGTCATCATCGCAATGCATTTGAAAGAAGAAGAAAAATCTCGACTTATCGCCGTGCTGAAGAATCATAAGAAAGCGATTGCTTGGAAAATCTCTGATATTCGTGGAATTGATCCTCACTTTTGCACACATAAAATTCTCATGAAGGACGACTTTAAACCCACTATTCAAAACCAAAGAAGGGTGAATCCCAAGATCCATGACGTTATCAAAAAAGAGGTTATCAAACTTCTTGATGCGGGAATGATCTACCCTGTCTCGGATTCACCATGGGTTAGTCCGGTCCATTGTGTGCCTAAGAAAGGCGGAATCACCGTTGTGTACAATGAAAACAACAAGTTGATTCCTACTCGTCTCGTTACAGGGTGGAGAGTTTGTATAGACTATCGCAAACTCAAGGATGCTACGAGAAAGGATCATTTTCCCCTTCCTTTTATGGACCAAATGCTTGAACGTCTAGCAGGTAATGATTATTATTGCTTCTTAGACGGTTTCTCCGGGTATTTTCAAATTCCCATCGATCCTAAAGACCAAGAGAAAACCACATTCACTTGTCCTTATGGAACATTTTCTTACAAACGAATGCCTTTCGGCTTATGCAATGCTACTGGGACTTTTCAAAGGTGTATGATGGCTATCTTCCATGACATGGTTGAAGAAACTATGGAAGTCTTCATGGGTGATTTCTCGGTCTATGGTGATTCTTTCTCTTCTTGCCTTGCCAATTTGGAACGCATGCTTAAGCGGTGTGAAGATACTCGCCTTGTTCTAAATTGGGAAAAATGCCATTTCATGGTAAAAGAAGGCATTGTGCTTGGACATAAAATCTCAAAATCCGGTCTTGAAGTGGATCGTGCTAAAGTTGATTTGATAGCCAAATTACCTCCACCTTCAACCGTGAAGGGTGTGAGAAGTTTCCTTGGTCATGCGGGCTTCTATCGTCGATTCATTCAAGATTTTTCTAAAATCGCTCGCCCGATGACCCACCTCTTGGAAAAAGATACTCCCTTTATCTTTTCTAAAGAGTGTATTGAATCCTTCAATCTTCATAAGGACAAGCTAACTGAGGCACCGGTCTTGGTTACCCCTAATTGGGAGCTACCTTTTGAATTGATGTGTGATGCTAGCGATTTTGCTATTGGAGCGGTTTTGGGACAAAGAGTGAACAAACACTTCTAACCAATCCACTATGCTTGCAAGACAATGACGGGGGCTCAATTGCATTATACCACTACCAAAAAAGAGCTTTTAGCTGTAGTGTATGCCTTTGAAAAATTTCGCCCCTATCTTGTCCTTTCCACCACCATTGTCTATACCGACCATTCCGCGTTGAAGTACTTGTTGACTAAGCAATACTCTAAGCCAAGACTTCTTCGTTGGGTTTTTCTCCTTCAAGAATTTAAAATTGAAATTCGTGACAAGAAGGGAGCCGAAAACCTAGCCACGGATCATCTAAGTAGACTTGAGGATCCTTATCAAGTGGATCATCCGAATCAAGAGATCAATGACTCTTTTCCCCTTGAGGTCTTAATGTCTATCAATTCCAATCTTGATGACACCCCGTGGTTTGCGGACTTTGCAAACTACTTAGCGGGTGGTATTCTCATCGAAGGGTTAACATCCCAACAAAAGAAAAAGTTCTTTAAAGATGCTAAGACTTACTTTTGGGATGACCCCTATCTCTTCAAACAATGCGCTGATCTGATTATTCGGCGGTGTGTTGATGGACCCGCAACTTTAGACATTCTAGAAGCTTGCCCTAAAGGACCCACCGGTGGTCACTTTGGTCCCAACTACACCGTGAAGAAAGTGTTTGACTTGGGATTCTATTAGCCCACCATTTATCGTGACGCTCACGAAATGGTTAAAAATTGTGAAGCTTGCCAACGCCAAGGCAAGACCACACATAAAGATGAGATGCCTCAAAATTTCATCCAAGAATGTGAAATCTTTGACGTATGGGGCATCGACTTTATGGGGCCATTTTCATCATCCAAAGGGAACAAGTACATCCTCGTAGCCGTTGACTACGTATCTAAATGGGTTGAAGCCAAGGCTCTCCCTACGAACGATGCGAGGGTGGTTGTGAACTTTTTGAAGCAACTTTTTGCTCAATTCGGTGTTCCTCGTGCTATCATCAATGACCGCGGGACTCATTTTTGCAATGATCAATTTGCTCGAGTCATGGCTAAGTACGGTGTCAATCACCGTCTTTCCACCGCTTATCATCCTCAAAAAAATGGTCAAGCCGAGATATCTAACCGTGGATTGAAGCGAATTCTTGAGAGAACTGTAAGAGAACACCGTGCCTCGTGGGCTGATAAGTTAGATGATGCTTTGTGGGCTTTCCGTACCGCATATAAGACGCCGATTGGTTTCACTCCATATCGTCTTGTGTACGGGAAGGCATGCCACCTCCCTATTGAGCTGGAACATAAGGCCTATTGGGCCCTGAAGTGGGCCAATTTTGACACCAACAAAGCTGGTGATCTTCGGAAGATTCAACTCGACGAGCTAAATGAACTAAGGAATGAAGCTTATGAGAATTCATTGATCTATAAGGAGAAAACCAAGATCATCCATGATGCAAGGATTAAGAACCGAGAGTTTCAAGTTGGTGATCAAGTTTTACTCTTTAACTCTCGGTTGAAGATCTTCTCGGGCAAGCTGAAGAGCCGTTGGTCTGGTCCATTCACCGTCGCCAAAGTCTTCCCATACGGCACCATCGAGCTTTCTCAGCCAAATAGGCCTAATTTTAAAGTGAATGGCCAGCGCGTGAAGCTGTACTTTGGTGAGGACATCTCTCATGAGATGATTCCATCCCTCACCACGTTTCCCTTGAATTAGTTCTGGGTCGAGTCAGGCTCGTGACTCGGTTAACAAAAACAAGCGGTTCTCGGGAGGCAACCCGTTGATCTACCCTTTACCGTTTTCATAATAAGTGTAGGGGAGCCCTGTATATGTTTGTTGTCTTGTTTCTTATGCTGTGAGGGATTAAAGCTTTAGAGAGCACTTTTGATGACATTTGACGATCGTGATCCCGTGTACCCGTCTTCCTGGTTCTATCCTAAACTATCGTGATTCAATATTTCATATCTTATATGTTCACATTGAAATCACTATAGTTGTCCTTCCCTTAGCAAGATTTAAACAAAGTGCACAATGTCCTAAGTGTAGGGGAGTTTACTCCCACATGCTTAAACATTGAGGACAATGTTTATATCAAGTGTAGGGGGGACTTCTATCGAAGTAAGTGGGCTTTTCCATGAATTTGTCCTCATTTTAACCGGAAAATTTAATTTTTCGACATTTTTCAAAATTTTTAATCTATTTTGGCCTAGTTGTATAGTAGTATTTTCCTTTGTTAGCGTTATTTACTTTCTTTGCTAAAAATAAAGTTTAATAAAGTGGTTTTAAATTTTCAAAGTTGTGAATATTTTGACTCAACCCGAGTTTACTTATCCAAGTTTACTCTAGCTAGTATCCTTAACGTGTTTAAGTCAAGTTTTGCTAGGCTTTTATATAGGGAACTTTAAAACGCGAAAGTCTTAACTCTCACGGGTTAAGAACAAGAACTTTTCGCAAGTTCCTATAATTGATCCTAGAAAGTCCCTTATCAAGGGAACTTTAAAATGCGAATTCTAAACTTGATAGAGTCTAAGAATTTGCAAGATCCTATAGATGACTTGAAAACCCAAAACTTTGATTTAATTGGCTAAGCATCCACGAGTCTCATTCTTTGAGATTTTAAATTGTGGAGAACGAGAGATGATAGAGTCAATTATAAGTTTGGTATTCTTTCGTGAATTTATGTGAGTTGATTATATGCTTTTTCTCCATCGCTTGTTAATAAATTTAATTTCAATAAGTAAGGTTGTACGATTTGAAAAGTTACTTAGCTTCTAGCCCAAGATCGTTTAAAAGTTGCTCGGTATTAATTAGAGTTCATAGCCAAGGCATAACTTATTGAAGCGGGATGCGAAGTTTGGCGAGTCCGAAAAGGCCCTAACAAGGCATGAGGGCTACATTTTGTTGCTAAAGATCCCAAGTGATGTGAAGAATCATTTATTAAAAATCAATATGAAGGATCGAGACACACGACGAAAAGCAAATACCCCCTAAAGATCATGGAGAAGTCTATCCAAAAAGACCCTAAAAAGGTATGAGGATAAATAGATTCAAGTCCTAAAAGGAGGCGGATCGTTGTATATCAAAGTCCAAAATAAAGATTGGAGAAAAATGAAGAAGTCGTGGTCCAAGTATGAAGAATCTCTCAAAAACTTCATGTGAAGAAATTCCTATTATGAAGAGAAGACCATAATTTCAAGAACGTCTCTCAAGATTTGAAGTATGAAGTCGCTGCTAAATATCGGTCCGAGAAAGGTCTCAAATCGCGAAGCGAGTTATGCCGAGATATGAACTTTAAGAGGTCCCGAGAAGCAGTTTTAAAAGATTTTGTCCTTTAGCTAACTATTGATTAAATCGTCCCACTTTATTTTTAGCCTAAATAACTATCGAAATAAGTCAAACAATGTATCCTCGTGATCATTCAAGACAAAATTAAAATATAAGAGATACACCTAGGAATAAGGGAGTCTAAGTAAATAATTGGGCCACATGAGTTCGTGTTAGTTTGCTAACTTATAATAACAATGATCTCGTTTTTAAGCTTGGTATGGGGAACGTGAAACTTGAGGATGATAAACATTCATGACACCAAAACCCCGAGGTAAGTCTTTGATTTCTTTACTTGTTTTATAAATATTTCTATCTGTTAGTTTCCTTAGCATTTAATGTTTAATAAAGGCCAAGGTGGGTTATTTATGATGAGAAATGTAATCTGTGCTTTGAATTTAATGCATTGCATGAGGGCATTGCAATGGTCAAGGGTAGGGGATTTAATAAGTGTGAAAACACTTATCCTTTTACCACTTATTTCCAATAATAACAAGACCAAAACGTGTATTTTATGTCGTAAACGTCGGAATTATGCGCGGTTTGTGCTTTTATTGTGTTTTAGGATAAAATTATGAAAAAGGAAGAAAACATGGGCTATCACGGGCTTTTATCGAAGAAAAAGACAAAAGACGAAGTCAAAAGATCAAGAGTGTGAAAAGAACGAAAGTCCAAGGCCTATTATGAAGATTTATCGAAGAAAAAGTCTAAAGACGGAAGTTTAATGAAGTCGAAGAACTAAAGTCTAATAAAAGAAGAAAATTATAAGACAAGTTCAATTCCCGAGACGACGTCGAGAAAGACAAAGAATTTAAATCGAGTCGAGACGTGAAGAAAGAAAAAGGAAGCAACACATGCACCTCCCCACCTCCTATATATACCCTCCTAATATGTCATTAGGAGGGTGTTAGTTAGTTAATTAGTTCATTTTTTCAATTTTAGTAGTTTAGTTTTTAGAGAGAGAAAGTGTTTAACTTTCTCTCACTAGGAAAATTTCATCTTTTATTTCTTTCTTGTTTGAATCAAATCTTTACTTTTGAGAGTTTAATCTTGTTTTGATCTTAATCTTCTTCTACCTTTCTTGTTTGTGATTTTGATCTTGATTAGTGATAATCTTTGATTTTGTTTCTTCTTGATGCTTATGTGATTAAAAAGTTTATCTTTTTATTCATCTCTAAGTTTTTATACGGATTAAGCTTTGAGCTTATCATGCTTATTGGCTTATTTTGTATTTAGCTTATTTGCTTTAAAAGTTTTTCTTAAAAGTTTCATCTTTTTATGGTTTGATTTAAAGAGTTGTTTATTTTAAGTTTTGAAAGATCTTATTTTTATGCTTATTAGTTCGGCTTATTATTGATTTGGTTAAGTGTTTGTTTGAGCTTATCAAAAGTAGCTTAAAAACATGGCTTATTTTGAATTAAAAAACCATCGGAAAGGGGTTTCCCCATTCCGACCAGCATTCCGATAAGGCCTTTATATTCCGATCTGCTCCACTATTATTCCGATACAAGGTATCAAAAAAGGGTTTTGTTATTCTGACGGATATTCCGATTGGGATTCCGACGGGGGTAAGTGCTTGATATTCCGACAGCAACTTTTCGATTGTTATTCCGATTTGTTATTCCGACGGGTGTGTTTATTTTGATATTCCGATAGAAGTAATTTCCATATTCCGATAGCTGTCTTTTTATACATTCCGATTGTGTGTATTCCGACTCAATAATTCCGCTCATTATTCCGATCGGATTCTGACTGCATCATTCCAACGTGATTCCGATAGGGCATTCTGATGGGCTAAATGTTTGTTCTTACAAAGTTTTAATTTCCAAAAATTGCACGCTTCCCGAAATCTCTGTTTTTACAAAGTGTTTTTCTAATTTTAGAGAGAAAAAGTGACAGTTTTTCTAGATTCACTTTTAGTTTATTTTATTACGTTTCGCATTTACCCTTCAAGTAGAATAGAAAATCAACTCCCCTTTCAGTGACCATTACCGACTATTCCACCATTAACCGTGATCAATTCGATTAGATACCGAGAACGATATCGAGTACACAAATGCTAAAGCAAGCTAAGCAAAAAGTCATGTATTATGGTGTAAGAGCTGCAATCCCTCTAAAAGCATCGTTGTCTTTGAACTTGGGACAACAGGTGGTGCAAGAGCTGTTAGTCAAGAAGGTAGGTACGAAATTGATGAGACTATAATTATACATAGTCTCATCGTCCAAATCGGGCTTAAAACGCTTAAAATATCATCAAAATACCCAAATATATGCTTGTGTTTGTTCATTGTGTATTTTAGGTACGGATATCGTGAAATCAACAAAAGATCACAAGAATCAAGCAAAAACGAACACGGGAAACGAAGCCGCACAAAGAATCGGACCCGAGCAATGATTTTCCAAAAATACCCTTGAAGTTTTGAAGAAATACAAGATTGGTCCCCCAAGTTTGAAGAATTGTCACTTTACACCCCTCATCTATCATTATATGCAATGGGTTCCCTAAAGTTTGAACATTGTACAAGATCAACCCTTGGAGAATGATAAAAGTGCATTAATGGTCCTTGTGAAAAGTTTGCAAAGTAATTGGGCCAAATATGACAAGCTGCCCAAACATTTAACAAAGGAAAAAGGTTTAGAGCTATTATTTACAATGTGAATGAAGCATGAGACTTGAGGGGCCAAATCTGACTAGACAACCAACCTCCTCCCACCACTCCTGTCCCTCCACGTCACTCCACCCCTACACATCATCACCCCACGTCAGATTCCACTAAACCAAACCTTATTATTAAACTTGATTTTCAAATCAGGTTTATTAATACTAAACATGGCACCAAACGTGGATTGTTCATCATCAACACCTAATCCACCCCTAATTCCACCTTATAAACCCTAATCCCAATATTAACTAAATCAAAGGGGTTTTCCCCCATTTTGTCCAGAATGGTGATTAACCTAAACCTCACCATAACCCCACTCTCAGATTCCATCCCAACACACCCATGTGTTGGGTAGGACCCTCCCCTGCACCCGTCCTTGTCCACTCTTCCCAAAAACCGACCAAAATCAACAATCAAGGATGAAAATTGTTGGCTAAGGAGTATATCAACGTCCCAGATCCTTTTAAACAGCTGGACTTCTCAACATCATCACGTGAAGCCACATTTGACCAAGACCGAAGGGCATTCAAGGAAATTCAGCAACTAGGGTTTATCAATTGTATTTTTTTATTTCAAGAATCTAGATGGTTCCATTATGTAGTATAAAAGAGACGGGATGTGTCTTTTTTCATTTGTTCCAGTTTTTTGTACTTTTTTTTATCAAAGTAATGAAAGTGCAAAGATTTCAATTTGTATAATCAACTGAGTTCCTTTTATTGCTTTCTCTTAGTTTAATCATTTACTTCACTTTGCAAAAATTTAGTTTAAAGTTGGTTAAAAATTCGTATTAAAAGTCCTGGAAAGTTTTTTTTATTTACAAGGATTGAATCTCTTAACAAGCTGAAGTGAAAGTGGATGCTTGTTAAGAGGATTCAGGTTTGATTCATTGGTTACAAGATTTTCAGAAATATAGTTCAAGACTTGAAAAAGAGTTGAAGAAAAAAAATTCAGTTTCAAAGGATTTCTAGCATTTTTCTTTTTGTTCTCACATTCACTGTTTGCATAAGCCCTCACCACAAGCCTGACAAGCTTGTGGTAAGAGCTTATCCAAGCTTGGTTTGTTCTTTGTTGTATGGTGGTTGTGCAGGTTAACAAGGAAACTACAAGAAAACATCACCTTCCATTTCATTTCATTTTCATCCACTATTTTGAAGACATGTCCAGCCTTGGGTCTTTTTAAGATTCCACCAAAGGGCTTTCTCTACATATTCTTTGGCAGCTTCTTAATCCATTTATTTGAAGGCATCAGCTAGGTATCTTTGGCTTGAACCCAATTAATTGGATTTTGACTGTGTTACTTGAATATATGTGAAAGTGCATGAATCTGTGTTATTATTGTTGTTGATGGTTTGTTTATGCTCATTTGATGATTGTATGCATGCTCAAGTAGATTTGAATCAGTTTAAGTCATTTTGAAATAGATTAGGTGTGTTAATTTTGATTTCTGAAATTAAAGGGGTGTTTGGGTCTGCATGATAAGCTAAGATTTTGACAAATTCTTGGTTTGAAAACAGCTTAAACTATCTCCATTGGTAGAAGTTAGGTGTATTTGGTGTCTTGTTTTCAGTTTGGATAGGATTTAACGAAAGTTGCATGTTTAAAATGGGTAGAAACTAGCTATAATACAGTAAGTTCATTTTCCTGCCTTGTTTTAGTATAACTTGCCTTGAAATCTTGGATACTGTTAGATATTAGTGTAAGTTAGGGTTGTTAATCAGTTAAGATTAGTTTGGTTGCTGTTTGAGTTAGTTTGATAGCTTAGAAATTCGTTTTGAAACCATTTGCTTCAGCACTGTTCATCAGAAACTTATTCACCCATAACAGTGACTTATTTGTGCAATTTGTGTGAGAAATTTGTGAAAAAAGTGTGCTTTTTATATTTTTTATAGACTCCCTACACTCCACTGAGTGTAGGGGTGCCAATCATTGTCTACAAAACCAAGTGAATCACAAGATACAAGCAAATTAGGGCCCAGACCTTAATTTTGCACTAACAATGGGAACTAAGTTCCCCCTGCTAGCACAAGTATTGGTACTGCCAAGCTAGCAGACAAAAAGTGACCACATGTCACTATCAGTTTTAAGTGTTTTTTGTCCTTAGTGAACTAAAATAGGATTTAGACCTTCAAACCAGTTTCATTATTTTTCTTATTTTATTTTTGATTTTTCTGTCCAATTTATTTTCTTGTTACTGTTCATTTAATATTTTTTAGATTTAATTGCAATTTTAATTACTTTTTTAATATTATGTTTTTGTCTTTTAGTGACAAAAAATTATAATTTTCAGTTTTAAAATTTTTCTTGGATTTAGAAAAATAATTTAAGATTTTTAGTTTAAAAAGATTTTACTGTTCACTTTTTAATTAATTTTTAGAATTAATTTAGTTTAATTAGGCTTTTAATTATAATCAGTTTTGTCTTTTAGTGCAAAATTTTACATTTTTCAAACTTTTTCATTTTTCTACT
Organism: Glebionis coronaria; assembly: GCA_025667525.1. Taxonomy (NCBI): domain Eukaryota; kingdom Viridiplantae; phylum Streptophyta; class Magnoliopsida; order Asterales; family Asteraceae; genus Glebionis; species Glebionis coronaria. The sequence goes on from CM046878.1 coordinate 318,771,404, forward strand.
ATTCATTAGCATAAATTTGGATTTTTAAAATTATCAAATTATTTTTAGCATTATTCTATTATTTTAGTTTAAAAATAGTTTTTAGGGATTTAAAAATAGAAAAATAGTTTTTAAAATTTAGGAAAAATACTTTTTAGTCTTTAAATAATATAAGTGAGTTATTTGTTCAATAAAATAATATTTTGGGCTTTTTCTTAGTTATATTTAATTTTAGGGCTTTAATTAGCATTTAAAATTGAATATTTAATTAATAAAAGGTTTTAAAATATATTTGTTGGATTTGTATTCTTATTTATATTATTTTAGACTTAGTTTAATCTTTTAATTAATTTTTAGGTTTAATTTTTAATTTTGTCGCGTTTTACGTAATTACGTCATTGTTTTACGTCAACGTCGTAGTTTAATCATAGTCGTAGCTCGTCTTTAATTTTTCTCTCTTAAACCAAAAACGTCACTAATCCAAACTTGATTTTATATATTGGCACATTAATCCACACACCTCCTTCGAGAACGAACCTGCACTTATTCGGTTTTACGGTTTTAATTAAATCGTAGAACTTAATACTTGCCGCTCATACGCGTTTTTCCTAAAACGTGTACGATTTACCTACATCAGTTTTTGGCACCGCTGCCGGGGAGGTGTTTATAGTGCCATTATTAGTATCGTGTTTGTGTGAGTAGTACGTTTTTGCTTTTCAAATTTTGGAAAGCGTAAATATCGTACATACTCATTTTTGTTATTTTATCCTAATATATTATAGTATCCAGATAAATCATGTTTAATTTTCCTAAATTAAACACAAAACAATCATTTTACTATATTGTAGATATCCCATTATCGTTTTCGGTTTTTTTGTGAATATATTACTATATTGTACTTACGTAAGAACAATAAATATACAAGTACTCCAAAAGCGTGAAAACGCAACCTTGATTTGGGATTTCATCACTCGATCATTGTATTCGAATCTAAAGCAAAAGTTTAAAGGCAAAATAGATAAATACTTTCGTGAGGCTTAATTTCAATTAACAAAAACTATAAGGTGGGTATAAGGCGGTTGTATTTCACGACCTAAGGGAAAAAGGCTCTTAAGTGCTTAGCGCCGCCTCGTTTCTCCCGCTTGCTTGTGCGTGTTTTGAGAAAGAGGGCCAATCGAGGGTTTGCCGCCCACGTATTATCTACATATATTATATTTGCTTGTTTTCAAGATTAAACCCTCTTGAACGTTTTGGTGTTCCACCAACGTTCAAAGTCATCGAAGGCGTTCACTCCACGTGATCGTTTTCATTCCTTGAGGCTCCTTTAATCGAGAAACCGATTCGAAGGAAACTCCTAACTCCCTTAACGGTTTTGAGATAAGGTAATTTGGCGATGACGTCTACCTTAGCTTGATCTACCTCAATTCCCGCTTTCGAGACCTTGTGCCCTAAGACGATTTCACTTTTAACCATAAAATGACATTTTTCCCAATTGAGCACAAGGTTGGTTTCCTCACAACGTTTCAACATTATCTCGAGATTCGACAAACACGAAGTGAACGAATTACCAAACACGGAAAAGTCATCCATGAAGACTTCCATCGTCTTCTCGATCATATCATGAAAAATAGCCATCATGCACCTTTGAAAGGTTCCCGGTGCATTACAAAGTCCGAATGGCATTCTCCGATAGGCAAACGTTTCATATGGACACGTAAACGTAGTTTTTTATTGATCACGAGGATCGATGGGGATTTGGAAGTAACCGGAAAAACCATCTAAAAAGCAATAGAAATCGTTTCCCGCAAGACGCTCCAACATTTGGTCCATGAAGGGCAAGGGAAAATGGTCTTTTCGAGTGGCTTCATTCAACTTACGATAGTCAATGTACACTCTCCATCTGGTCACGAGTCTAGTGGGAATTAACTCGTTGGCATCGTTTGGCACAACGGTCATTCCTCCCTTCTTAGGGACACAATGAATAGGACTCACCCAAGGGCTATCGGAAATAGGGTAAATCATTCCCGCGTCAAGGAGTTTAAGGACTTCCTTTTTGATGACGTCGTGAATTTTAGGGTTCACCCTCCTTTGACATTGGATTGCGGGCTTGTAATCCTCCTCTATTAAGATTTTGTGGGTACAAAATTTGGGATCGATTCCCTTAATGTCGGATAACTTCCACGCAATTGCCCCTTTGTGATCCTTTAGAACATCGACAAGTGCGGTTTTTTCATCATCCGAAAGTTGCTTCGCAATAATAACCGGCAACTTGTCATCCTCATCCTAATAGACATATTCGAGACGAGGAGGTAAATCTTTCAACTCGAGGATAGGTGGTTCCTCAATTGAAGATTTGGGCTCGATACTCATAACCTCCTTGGGTGGAGGAAATGGGAAATCGTTGAGAAAATCCTTGATAATCGAGAAGTCCTCATCGTTGTCGAGGTCTTCGTTACAAGTACGTGGAACATCGAATTCTTCCAACGTAAAACCACCACCTTCAAATGGAGTGAAGGTTGGTGTCGAGTTATCAAGGATGGGATCTAACATAGTGGGATTGCCACTATTTTTGTGACAATCCATCAATTTATGGTTGATATTTTATTCTCAAATATTATTTGAAAATATTATTTTAATGTTATATTATGAACTCACTCATTTATGGGAAGAAATTTGGATTTACGTCTTGAAGTAGCATCGACTACGTCTAAACCGGAGGATTCTACGTTACGTGCTTACGTTTATATACACCGTTTTGGTGACAGTCCGACATTTCAGGAAATAAATTTATCCGTAAATATTATTTTGGGATTTTAAATTTGAGTTGGTTCATAAACTCACAAATTTACGAGAAGAGATTAGGACTTACGATTATAATTTAACGTCCTTTACGACTAAACCGAAAACCTTAGGATTACGTATTTACGTTTTTGAACTCCGTTTTTGATGGGACAATTTTTATTAGATTCGTTTTGTGCCGTTGATTCATAATTTATAAAAACGTTTTTCGTAAAACGACCCGAGGGCACGCAAATCGAGGAAACTAAAAACGAGGAATACCCGTAAATTAGTGGGATGAGACAAAGCAAGTTTTACACCACCCCACTAACATGGGATGGCCAAAGTATGCCATCACATCTCATGATGTGTCAAGTTATAACTAACAAGTTACACTTATTAGCTAAGCTTAACATGTAAGCTATACCAAACCACAAAACCATTTCGTAGAAACCATTTCTTCATTTACACATGCAAAACCACTCATCCTCCCTTCCTCCCTCTCTCATTTTCGTCCCAAAATCACCAACAACAACCCTTATTTGATCTATTTTAGCCATAAAATCATGTGTTATTCATACACATGATGATGCTCCTTTGAAGCCTTGAAGATTAGAGGTGATTCTAACATCCAAGGAGGTGATTTGGTGATGTCCAAGGGCTGATTTCTACAAGAAGTTTACAAATATTGGTGGTCTTTAAAGTTGGTGTTGATCTATCACAATTTTTTCCATCAAAATCCAAACCTTGATCATAAACTACACAACCTTGGTGGTATAGAGATTGTTCTTCCTATCCTCTTGTTATTTTGATTATGTAATCTTGTATTTTCTTTATTTATGTATGTGTATATGATGATGAATGATGATTAAAAATATTATGTGGGGATTTGGTGTTGATATATTTGATAAACATGGTTAAAAAGATGGAAAACCATAGGTAAAAAGGTTAAATTCTTGCTTATAAAGTTGGCTGTATAAAAACAGTAACTAACGAAATGATAAACTGATAAAATGGCATAGTGTAATCTACTTACAGTAAGTATTAGGTGTTATACACATGTGAGAGTTGGCCACGCAATAGAATCATCAAAATGAGTGAGATATGATCAAAACAAAATTAGTGTATCAATCTGAATAGTCTGTTTTGTAGGGACTATTAAGGATACTTAGACATGGATTGAGCAGTAGCTAAAACTAACTTAATTGTAGCACATAATATGAAGTTTATTCCATCTCAAAATGAGCTTCTATCTCCTTATAGAACTCAAGATATGATAAAAATAGTGAAGATGAAACTAAAAATCAGATTTTGAAGAATTAATGTTTAATAGTATTATATAAGCACTCAAACTAATATAGTATAAAATGTGAATTAAAACCCGCTAACTTATAAATTTCATTTATATAAATATGTATAAGGTTAAATAAATGTACACTTTATAAAAATGGTAGTTGAATAAGATTTATAAGCTATAAAAACTATAAACATGATTTTTACAACTTTTTCGGCTATTACCGTAAAATTAACGTTTTTCGCCAATTAAACTTAGACGATCAAACCCGTCTAATGTAAAGTTTTTAAAAGTCATATAATGATATATAAGTGCCTAATACAAGTAAAAACCGATAAAACCCGAACTATATGACATACGGACATTAACGAGCTAAGTTAGCATATTTGGACTAATAATTTAACTAAATAAGTTAAACACTTATAAAAATTACTTATTGGGCTTAACCCATTTGGGACCAACATGTAAAGTGTAAATACTGATAATACAAGTATAAAATGGATTAACACAAGTTAATGAACTTATAATAGGCTTATTGGACCTAAAACATGTAAATAGGTAAAACTAGTAAACTAGTAAAAAGTTACCAATACATAAACACTAAAATGAGTAAATGAGAATGTATAAACCCACTTGATCATCATCATATGTACAAAATCATCATATTTATATTTGTTATTTTGATAAAGTCATTGGACATGAGTCTAAGACGAGTATTATTTGTCTAGGTTTCCGTGATTGAAGCACGTACCGTACATCTGAATTGCCGATAACCCGCTTTCCCACATCAACGTGAGTTCATAGCCTCGCACTCTTTTAAATGTTTTTATGAAATGTTTTATAAACCCGCGAGGGAGATAACATGTTAGTTTTTATAAAATAGGACACTAGTTGTCCCGATTGTCTGTTTATTGATTTGGACCCGAATGATTGTATGACCCGAATGATTGTATGACCCGATGAATGATTAAATGACCCGATAGATGAAATGAAATGGATTATTAAAGTTAGGTTATGTCACTAAAAGTCCCATTAGCATGAATTGTGAACTACCGGGATTTGGTAGACGCTTATGCATATAATAGTACTATTTGGGGACGATCACCCCAGTTCGCGCCTTGACGGTTGATCCCTGTCGTGCCACATTGATTGGTAAGCGAATTTATGTATTAGAAGAGTTACACAAGTGTGATTATTGTGACGACACGCTAACTTAGATGGGTAAATTGAGTTTCGGGCTAGCTACCCGTTGTTTATTGTAGTAAGGTAACAATGTCATGCGGCTTATAATAATCCAAATAACGAAATACTGCTATACGCATTAAATTACGATATATTGCCTGACTAGCAATACGGGGTCTCACTATTGATATTATGTTCGTGTTTTGGTTTTTCATAACCACATTCATATATTGGTTTTTATTTAACTCTATACAACGTTATAAAACGTATTGTATGATGTTTTTACGACAATGGCTCGTATAATGATTTTGAAGGCAAAGGCCTATATTATGATTTTTGATAAGGATTTGTATAAAATGACTGGCTATTTTATAGCCTATTACAAAGATTTGTACAAAATGATTTTCGGTAATAATTTTATACCGATGTTATATTGATGGATTTTATTAAACTCTATGAATTCACTCGGCGTTATCGCTGACCTTTTCTTTTAACATATTTTATGTCAGGTACTTGAAGGTAATTCTCGGGAAGACAACAAGAATTCATGGCCCGCACTTAATTAAAAAATTTCCATTCAAATGCTTTGTAAAACCTGTATGAAATACAATGACTTGGGACCTATGTAAATTTGATATTTATGAATGGAAATGCTTTATTATTAAACGACACGATTTTTAAGCGTTGTCTATGATGTGAGTAATGTGCTATCCCGTAACACCAACGAGTCTTCCGCTGTATTGAATTGTATAAATTTGGGGGTGTTACAGTTTGGTACCAGAGCTCTCGTTATAGAGAACGAAAGATTTTTAAAACCAAGGTTTTGAATAAAACATTTCAAAATCTTTTAACTATAAACATTTTTCTCAAAATGTCTAAAATTCTTTTGACTATAACGGTGCCGAAGAATTCCCTAGTTACCGACAAGGCCAGACTGAGAAGTGTTATTTTAATATATATAACTTGGATTATATATATACATACGATGTAATTTGATTACATGATTGTTTGATGATTATTTCTATATTTATACGAGGAATTTATACGACGTAGATTGTCACAAGGAACCCTAAATCCCCTAGCAAATCAATCGAAGCTATTCCCATAGGAAATCTAGCTATTCTAGATCTAAACCAAGTTGTGGATATTGATGATCCCAACAAAATGGTTGATATTCGTAGAAATGTAGATATTAGTTGATTGTGATATTGAAGAAGAATTGGCGAGATTAAATCTGATATCGATGTCATGACGATCTTTCCTTATAGAGTGGAGTTTGACAAAACGTTACCACTTGGAAAGGTGTCATCTGATTCATTGTCACCCAATTCTTAAATTGAAATCGAAAGGGTGAATGTCGCACTTGAGGCTGTCATTGGAACCATTACCCAAAAGCCTCATGCCACAAGTACCTTTTCGAGAAGTCTAATTGAATGTGTGAGTCATCTCATGCTAGTGACTCATTTGATAACTATTGTTGTAAGAACTATAGGATTGGAAATTAAGTGTTGATCATATCGAGCTTTTATTGCCCTTTTAAGGTTTAATAATAAGGTTGAAGGTATTAGAGAATGAGGTAGGATATCGCATTGAGTATAAGTTGATTGAAAACTTGAATAAAGTAAAATTCAACCCGTATAGAATATGAGATTGTTAAGAGGAAGTCATTAAGTTCTGTGATGGAATTATTAGGGTTTAAATGATTGTTTGTTCGTGTTAAGGGTTGTTGCTAGACCATTGTCCGCTAACGAGGATGCCCAGTGTCCAAGAAATAAATTGAAGAAATCTTCTTCTGAATTGGGACCAATGGATCTTCCGGGACAGGTGGGACACCTAATGACTCTTGTAGATTAGTATTCATTGTGGTATCTTTTAAAAATCCCTAACTTAACTGAGACATCAGTTGGTAGGATGAGTTCTTGGAATTGTATGACATATTGACACGTAATGTGTTACGGTACAATTTTTACTTGTTTGTGATTAATGAAAAGATTACCTTTGATTGCTAAATCCTACATGTATCGATGTTATCCATATTTTCTTGCTTCATCCTAATGTTCGCATTAGTGATGCAACCATTAAACAAGTACTCATCTCGAATTGAGTTACGTTGTGGATTATTCTCTTTGTATTCCTGAGTGCCATCGAGGTCATGAACCTCATGATTATTTGGCTAAAGCTCATTTCCTATCATATTGTAGTTAGTTCTTGGTGAACAAGCTTTCATCACTCCTTTGCAGATCACTCATTGTTTTTAAAACGATAAAACAATATCCTTTGAGAAAATTGGATTTTCATCACTATATGGATTATTTAAAGCGAGACTTATAAATAATCGTTATTGAAGTAAAGTTGTTTATGAAACGCTTTGGGAAACTTAATTGTTTTCATGATAAAGAACATATCTGTAAATTCATTTAAGAATTAAGCATGAAAATGTTTTTATTATAAACATGATGATAAAGTTTTGACGAACTGAGTATTGCATCGTTAATCTTAAAATTGTATATAGTTGCGCGCCTACATACAATTTGGAATGGACCATGCAAGGCTGATTAGTAGTCACCATAAAACTGATTAATAAACACTACATTTTCTTTAAAGATTGTGAAAGATTAAATTTTATGAGATCTGCAAGAAGTGAAAAATAGGGACATAGTGTTAGGGACACCTACATATGTGCCTGTAGCATCTATTCTTCTGAGTCGAATTTACTCATCTGTGAAACTTGTCTTATTTGAAAATTGATATTCCCTTCTTGTCCAATTCTCCCGTAGTGAGATTCTTAGGAAAAGTATCTGATTACCGAGTGTTGATACCCGACTGGATGTATCGACGTTCCTATCATTTCTTTTGATTTGATTTCATTTGAATGACCTAAGTAACGATCTGAGGAGATTTCGAATGCGTACTCAAATTATGAAAACATGGGATATATTCATATTCGTGAAATGTTATCGTCTGTATCTCATTAGAAATTCTCTCGCGTAGATTATGCGTTGACCTTACTCTTTTAAGGTTAGTTATGTCTCCTGATATCCTTGAATTTGTGAAGGATTATGAATTATTATTAGTCTTTTGAGAAGTTCACATCTTATCAACGGTGATGAAACTAGAAAGTTAATAGTGCCAGTAGAATGGATTGATTGATTATGACATGACGACATTGTCTTAATTGATGGGAACTCGAGTAGAAATCCCCTAAAAGATAAGATGTTGATTATCAAAAGTGATCTAAATAATTCTTGATGGATGACCATATCCTGCATTTAGACTTGAAATTATATTGTGAATGGTTGTGAATTAGTCATAGATATTATAATCTAGAAAGAACCTAATATGAATTTATTAAAAGATGTTTCTGTTATCTGAAACTTTAGTATGTATTTGTTGATGAATTACCTAGACTTTCGCCATTAAGGCAAGTTGAATTTGGTATTGATTATATTCTCGGTGCTGCACCTGTGGCGTGTGCACTGTACGTCAGCACCATCTGAATTAAAGGAATTACCGTACAACTGAGAGAGTTGTCGGAGAAAGATTTTATTCTACCGAGCTCGTCATCATGAAGAGCTATGGTGTTATCATTCCTTATATTTATAGATTACTGTGAACTGAGTAAATTGACAATCGAAAACGATATCCATGACTCGAAATGGAAGATTTGTTCGATCATTTACAAGGTTCTAGCGTATGTTTTAAAGATTTGATCCATGGCATGGTTATCATCAACTTCGCATCTGCGAAAAAGATTATCTATTCCAATCACTACATCTAGAACTTGTAATGAACATTATGAGTTTCACGTGATGTCGTTTGGATTGACCAATGCACATGTAGCATTCATAAATTTGGTGAATCACGTGTGTAGGCTGTAATTTGATAAATTCATGTTTGTGATCATTAAGGACCATTTGTTTGTTTATAAGTATAAGAAGGAGTTAGTAATTATTTATAGATTGCCCTGAATTGACCGAACAATAAAAACATGTACCTTAAATATTTAACATGTAATTAAAGACTTAATCCTTTACATTATTTGACCATGTGATTAATAAGATAATGGAATCTATATTGACTCTTCAAAAATTAAGAGCCCTTTTAAGACTTCGGGTTTTACTAAAAAGAAAATAGAAATATGTTTTGACAAATATTTTATCAAAGAAATTTTTAAGGGATTATTTCATTATGCCCAAATCATTTAACTAAACTCTTATTTAGGGGTAAATGTTTGTGTATACCTCAAGACAACCTAAGAGGGATTGAGAAAACCGTTTAAACCAAGACTTAAAACGACAATGTTGGCTTTTCAATTAAGAAACTTTTAACCAAAGATTTTTCGAACATTTACAAATCTTATTAATTATTTTCGATAAGTCAACAAAAATCGTGTTCATTAAATTAAAAATTATTTTGAACATTTTCATATAATTGGACGGACTAAGAAATTTAAAATCTTTACGTTTACGTTTCATAAAAATTGAATATTTATTATTTAATTAGTTGTAATAATTATCGACGCTTTAGACGTCGGATTGAGTAAAACGGATAAAAATGAGAGTTGAGAAGAAACTAAAACTTAGAAAATATGAAGAAAGAAATTTTGAATTAATACGGTCATGATAATTATTTCATCAGGAAAGATGAATGTAGATACTGACACATTATACAAAAAGGATAATATAGATAATAAAATGGGTTCGCGGCTAATGTGAACCATTAGAATTGAGAAGCCGATGGCGTTAAATGTTTTAAAAGTCCACTTGTGATTGTCTAAATATGGAGATTTAGAGATTTAGTTATGTTGGAATCTCGTAAGTATAAGTATTCTATTCCTGTCATTTCTGATTAAATGTATCTTTATATGAAGAAGTTGTACTGATGGTAAATTATGAAGGCAGACATCGCCTCATACATTAGTAAACGTCTATCTATTGCAAAGGTCATCATCTGAATTTGATTCGATTTGGGTCATCGTCGAAAAACTGACCAAATCTGCTAATATCATTCCTGTTAATGATAGATCCTGGATGAAGAAATCGACTCTTTTGTATTTAAAGGAGTTGTGTAAACATAGTATGCCGTATCAATCATCTCTATCAAGATCCTCGCTTCGCATCGAATTTCTAGAGATTTGCTCAGAAGTCATTGGGAACTAACCTTGATGAGAGTGCTGTTTACCATCCCAATCGAAGGGACGAGGTACAGTAACGATACAAAATGCTAGAAGCAATGTTTTATGCTTGAATGATTGACCTTTGGTAATAAACTGTAAAATCGTTTTCCTTTGGAGAGATTATCGTTGATAATTATCGTGTTAGGATCGAGATCGAATCTTGTGAGGATATATATTAGAGCATCTGTAAGTAGGGGTTGGGATGAAGACACCCGACATACACCCATTGTGAGTTGGACATGTCTTTTAGGATTAGGGTTTCCTATGATGGCGAACCTAACCTTACAAAGTACCCGACCCGCGAAACCTGAAATGGTTGTTGAAATTAGGATCTGATTATTGACTGCCGGTAGTGGGCAGGAGGTTATGTGAATATGAAATGCAGATCTTGAAGTGCCAGATAGGTAGCGAAGTTATGCCAAAAATTTTAACCATGGAAAAATGAATTGATGATCTGAAAGATCATGGGATATAAGTCCCCGTTGTATGGGACCATTGAGATGATGTAAAAGATTGGTTTGAAAGGCATATAAGCTGGATCTACCCTAGGACTTCAAGAGCTGCGTGAATTATGTTTTGTATATCGAACTTGATAAATATCTATCAAGTGAGAATCTGATCACTTCTTGATAAGTTTAGATCGGCGAAAAGTTACATTCATCAAAAACCCGTGAACATCATGGATAGAGAAAGTAAGTCAACATTAAGCCTGATCTTATTCCCGTAGTTATGTTTGATGAAACTCGCGTATTGTAATGAATTACACTAATAAAGAGATTTTGCTAGTTGAAAGTTCGTTTTCTCGGTATCTTCTCGAATTGATTTCTGGTTAATTGTGTGAGATTAGTTGTTCTTGGTGAAACAAATATTTTTGGATTTGGTAAAATAAATGTGCAAGACTTAATAATAAAGGACGGGAAATTAAAACTAAAACTAGTTAAAACGTAAACGGTGCAATATTTAAAACGTTAAAAGTAAATGACGTGAAATTAAATGACGTAAAATTAAAACTAAAATCAACTCTAATCGGAAAGTGCAAATAATGAAGCTGATTGGAATGCTGATTGGAATGCTGATTGGAATGTTGATTGGAATGCTGATTGGAATGTTGATTGGAATGCTGATTGGAATGTTGATTGGAATGCTGATTGGAATGTTGATTGGAATGCTGATTGGAATGTTGATTGGAATGTTGATTGGAATGCTGATTGGAATGTTGATTGGAATGTTGATTGGAATGCTGATTGGAATGTTGATTGGAATGTTGATTGGAATGTTGATTGGAATGCTGATTGGAATGCTGATTGGAATGTTGATTGGAATGCTGATTGGAATGTTGATTGGAATGCTGATTGGAATGTTGATTGGAATGTTGATTGGAATGTTGATTGGAATGCTGATTGGAATGTTGATTGGAATGTTGATTGGAATGCTGATTGGAATGTTGATTGGAATGCTGATTGGAATGTTGATTGGAATGCTGATTGGAATGTTGATTGGAATGTTGATTGGAATGCTGATTGGAATGTTGATTGGAATGTTGATTGGAATGTTGATTGGAATGCTGATTGGAATGTTGATTGGAATGCTGATTGGAATGTTGATTGGAATGTTGATTGGAATGTTGATTGGAATGCTGATTGGAATGTTGATTGGAATGTTAAACCCTTTTCCAATCAAGGTGATTGGAATACGTGATTGGAAAGGGGTTTACCCTTTCCGATCTAACTTTTTGATCCGAAAATTAAGCAAAAGCAATAAGCTATGGTTAATAAGCTCAAACTAAAACTTGCACGAATCTAAATCGAAATTGACTTAATAAGCATGAATAACAACTTATCAAACTAAAAATAAGCAAACTTTCAAATCAAACTTTTAAAAAGATGAACTTTTTAAGAAACCTTTAAATCAAATAAGCATTAAGATGAAAAAAAGATCAAAGATGAACATGAATCAAAGATAAGCAAGATAAGAAAGGTAGAAGAAGATGATTAAAAATAAGAACTTGATTAAAAGAAAAGATTCAAAAATTAAAAGACTTACTTGAATTAAAAGTGCATAACATGAAATTAAAAAGCAAGAAAGTAATTAACAAGAAATAAAAATGGTGGAAGTGGTGGTTTGTCAAACCACCCAACAACATGAAAATGAAGCTAGCCTAAACTATATATATGGGTGATTAGGGAGGAGCTTAGGAAGCTTCCTCCCTCTTTCCTCTTTTCCTTATTTGCACACTTAAGCCCTTTTCCTCTTAATTGTTTGTTAATCTTGGACTTAATGATTTTGTCTTGGGATTTCTTTAAACTCGTCTTTGAATTTTCTTCGTAAATTAGACTCGAGTTCTTCGACTTTTAGTAAACTTCCGTCTTTTGACTTTTTCTTCGATAAATCTTCAGAATTGGTCTTGGACTTCCGTTCTTTTTCCACTCTTGATCTTTCGACTTCGTCTTTCGTCTTTTTCTTCGATAAAAGCCCGTGAATGCCGTGTTTTCTCCATTTTCACTTTTTCGTCCTAAATCACAACAAAAACACAAACCACGCATAATTCCGACATAAATGACATAAAATACACGTTTTGGCTCGGTTATTATTGTAATTAAGTGGTAAAAAGGATGGGTGTTTTCACACCTATCAAATCCCCTACACTTAACCATTGCAATGTCCTCATGCAATGCATTAGTTACAAAGCACGTTTTACATTTTCCATCATAATCAACCTACCTTGGCCTTAATTAAACAACTAAGGAAAATAAAAAAGATAGAAAATAACAAGATGCAACAAGGAAGAAGCTTGTAAAGAAATCTAAGACTTACATTAGCGCTTGTGTGTCATGAATGTTTATCACCCTCAAGTTTCACGTTCCCCATGTCAAGCTTAAAAACAAGATCATTGTTAGTACAAGTTAGCATAACAAACATCTACTCATGTGGTTCAATTAATCACTTAAACTCCCTTATTCCTACGAGTATCTCTTATATTTTATTGATGTCTTGAATGATCACGAGGATGCATTGTTGACTTAGTTCGATAATTTATTTAGGCTGAAAGCAAAGTAGGACGATTTGATCAATAGTTAGCTAAAGGACAAAATCTCTTAAAACTGCTTCTCGGGATATCAAAAAGTTCATATCTTGGCATAACTTGGTTCACGATTTGAGACCTTTCTCGGGCCGATATTTGGCATGTACTTCATACTTCATATCTTCGAGAGACGTTTTTGAGATAATGGTCTTCTCTTCGTTATAGAGTTTCTTCACTTGGAGACTTTTGAGGGGTACTCCAGCTTTGTTGACCACGACTTCATGATTATTTCTTCAATCTTTAATTGGGATTTTGAGATACAACGATCCGCCTCCTTTTCGGACTTGGATCTATTTATCCTCATACCTTGTTAGGGTCTTTTCGGATAGACTTCTCCATGATCTTTATGGGAGTTGATTGCTTTTTGTCGTGAGTCTTGATCCTTCATATTGATTTTGGGAATAATGCTTTTCACATCACTTTGGATCTTCAGCAATAAAATGGAATCCTCATGCCTTGTTAGGGCCTTTTCGGACTCGCCAATCTTCGCGCCCCGCTTCATAAGTTATGCCTTGGCTATGAACTCTTATCATTACCGAGCAACTTTTAAACGATCTTGGGCTAGAAGCTAAGTAACTTTTCAAATCGTACGACCTTACTTATTGTAGATAATTTATTAGCAAGTGATGGGAGAAAAAGATCATAATTAACTCACATAAGTTAATGAGAGAATACCAAACTTGTAACCAACTCTATCATTTCTCGTTCTCCACAATTTAAAATCTCAAGGAATGAGACTCGTGGATGCTTAGCCTAATAAACCAATTAAGGTCTACATGGTTAAGGATACTAGCTAGAGTGAACTTGGATAAGTAAACTCGGGTTGAGTCAAAATATTCACAACGGGCCTAATATATCTAAGATATCTAAACTTGCTAAAACCATTTTATTAAAATGCTAGAAAGTAACAAAAATAAAGGAGACTACAACTAGGCCAAAATAGATTAAAATTTTTGAAAAATGTCGAAAAATTGATTTTCCGGTTAAAATGAGGGCAAATACAAGGAAAAGACCACTTAACTTCGATAGAAGTCCCCCCTACACTTAATATAAACATTGTCCTCAATGTTTAAGCATGTGGGAGTAAACTCCCCTACACTTAGGACATTGTGCACTTTGTTTAAATCTCGTTAAGGAAAAGACAACTAAAGAGATTCCTATTTTAATATTGAGAAATATAAAATAGTGAATCGAAAAGAGTTTAGGATAGAACCGGGAAGAAGGGAACACGGAATCACGGTTCGTCAAAAGTTATCAAGAGTGTGTCTTTGAAGCTCTAATCCCTGCACATGATAAGAAAGAGAACAAGAAACACCAACGGGGCTCCCCCTACACTTATGGTGAAAACAGGAAAGATAGATAGATAATTGGGTTGCCTCCCAAAAAGCGCTTGTTTATATTAACCGAGTCACGAGCCTGACTCGTCCCCGAATTAAATGGTCCATGGGGAAGCCTCGTATGTAATACCGGGATCAAAGACCTTGTCCTCGTTCCCGAAGGACATCAATAAGGGAGAGGCAGGAGGATAAGTCTTGAATGGTAAAAAGGTCCTCTCAATACCAGAAAAGCAAGTGAAGTCCAGATTGACGGGAGGTGGGGTGGGTAAGGGAATCACATTGTCATCCTCCAAAGACAATAGAGGCAGACCAATTGGCAAAGCCGTAGAAGTATCAATCATAGAATGGTCCATGTCACCTCCCGGGTCAAAGCATTTATCCTCATGATCGTAGAGAAGGAGTGTAGAAACTCGTTTGAGAAGACCACGATCAAGTACGAAACCATCATTCATTTGTGAGGATTGTTGATAAGTTAAATCCTCACGAATGTGGTAAACGTAATTCTCATTAGAGGAGTGTTGATTAGGTAACTCCTCGAGAATAGGATGTTTGGGCATGTGAGTTGGTTCGTCATTATTATGAAAAATAAGACGTTCCAACTCATCAAGTTCGGCATCGATGTTGGAAAAGTCGACCTCACTTGTAGGTGGAAGCGGAGGCAAAAGAGCTAGCTCTCGGTCGATAATTTCCGCAATCTCTGGCTCGAAGACGAAATCATCATACTCACCACATGTTGAACTCTCGTTGGGAGGATCAAATATCGGATGTGGAGTTGTGAGTATGTGATCATTGACTAGCGAAGCAAACTTGTCCGTAAGCTCCGCAAAAGTCGGCACATCACACAAATTTTCCGGAACACCCGCGGGCTCACTTGGGATGACGACAAGTTCCTCGACACTAGACTTTAGGGATTTGTCCGATTCCATAGCCGAGATAATGTCAAGATGCTGATCCTCCATTATGAGAGAGCCAACGGGCTCCTCGGGTGTGATAGCAATAGATGAAGGAGGAAGGGGATACGTTTTGCTTTGCTTTAGAAATTCCTCCTCGTCGAAAATAACCTCAATATCGTCATCGCTCTCCTCATTACCTAAAGGGCCAATAATAAGCTCAGGGATATGAGTACTCGTCCGATCTCGCTTCTGTAAAAATGACTCCATATAAGTTTGCAGCGTGTGTAAAAGCTCTTTGCTTTGTTCTTGAAAGGCTGCAGCAAGATCGTTTCTTTGTTCTTGAAAGGCTGTAGCAAGATCGTCAATTGGTTCTTGGTAACTCATCCCGTGACGAGGCTGATGATCAATTGGGTATTGCAGGGGTTGGTCAAAATTGGAAGGGGTATAATTATAGTAATTGTGATCCCCTGTAGGACAGTGAAAACTTTCGTGAGGACCCCCACAGTTGTTGCAAAACGGGCGAGGAAAAAGACTGGGCGCGTCTTGTGGATAGCTATTTTCATTGTCATAATTGTAACCCGGTTCTTGCCCGTGACCATACGGGTATCGAACCGGGCACGAAACATGCCAATGAGAATCGCTTCCACAATAGATGCACGGGGGAACATGATGTGGGTTCAAAAAGAATGAATTAGTCGAGTTGCACAAGGGACAAAATCCGAATTGTGTGTTGTCGATATCGTTTCCGCACCGCTCACATGTACACCCTTGACAAGAGTCTTTCCCGTACAGTTGTCTCCCACACCCGACGCAATGGACATAAAAATCCATGGAGAAAGATAGATAAGCAAGAAGAATATTTTTGGTGCAAAACTTTGAAAAAGAAATGCTTTTTAAGATTATTCAAATGTTTTTGGATTTTTTTTTTTTTTTTTAAAAAAAAAAATTTTGACTCGAAAAAATAACGTTCACAAGTAAACGGATCCCAAAAGCCAACGCGTCTCTCACAAAAAACCGTTAATATTCACGAAAAGAGCCGGCAGCGGCGCCATTTTAATACTAGAGATTTTGCTAGTTGAAAGTTCGTTTTCTCGGTATCTTCTCGAATTGATTTCCGGTTAATTGTGTGAGATTAGTTGTTCTTGGTGAAACAAATATTTTTGGATTTGGTAAAATAAATGTGCAAGACTTAATAATAAAGGACGGTAAATTAAAACTAAAACTAGTTAAAACGTAAACGGTGCAATATTTAAAACGTTAAAAGTAAATGACGTGAAATTAAATGACGTAAAATTAAAACTAAAATCAACTCTAATCGGAAAGTGCAAATAATGAAGCTTATAGGAATGCTGATTGGAATGCTGATTGGAATGTTGATTGGAATGCTGATTGGAATGTTGATTAGAATGCTGATTGGAATGTTGATTGGAATGTTGATTGGAATGTTGATTGGAATGCTGATTGGAATGTTGATTGGAATGTTGATTGGAATGCTGATTGGAATGTTGATTGGAATGTTGATTGGAATGCTGATTGGAATGTTGATTGGAATGTTGATTGGAATGTTGATTGGAATGCTGATTGGAATGCTGATTGGAATGTTGATTGGAATGCTGATTGGAATGTTGATTGGAATGCTGATTGGAATGTTGATTGGAATGTTGATTGGAATGTTGATTGGAATGCTGATTGGAATGTTGATTGGAATGTTGATTGGAATGCTGATTGGAATGTTGATTGGAATGCTGATTGGAATGTTGATTGGAATGCTGATTGGAATGTTGATTGGAATGTTGATTGGAATGCTGATTGGAATGTTGATTTTAATGCTGATTGGAATGTTGATTGGAATGCTGATTGGAATGTTGATTGGAATGCTGATTGGAATGTTGATTGGAATGTTGATTGGAATGTTGATTGGAATGCTGATTGGAATGTTGATTGGAATGTTAAACCCTTTTCCAATCAAGGTGATTGGAATACGTGATTGGAAAGGGGTTTACCCTTTCCGATCTAACTTTTTGATCCGAAAATTAAGCAAAAGCAATAAGCTATGGTTAATAAGCTCAAACTAAAACTTGCACGAATCTAAATCGAAATTGACTTAATAAGCATGAATAACAACTTATCAAACTAAAAATAAGCAAACTTTCAAATCAAACTTTTAAAAAGATGAACTTTTTAAGAAACCTTTAAATCAAATAAGCATTAAGATGAAAATAAGATCAAAGATGAACATGAATCAAAGATAAGCAAGATAAGAAAGGTAGAAGAAGATGATTAAAAATAAGAACTTGATTAAAAGAAAAGATTCAAAAATTAAAAGACTTACTTGAATTAAAAGTGCATAACATGAAATTAAAAAGCAAGAAAGTAATTAACAAGAAATAAAAATGGTGGAAGTGGTGGTTTGTCAAACCACCCAACAACATGAAAATGAAGCTAGCCTAAACTATATATAGGGGTGATTAGGGAGGAGCTTAGGAAGCTTCCTCCCTCTTTCCTCTTTTCCTTATTTGCACACTTAAGCCCTTTTCCTCTTAATTGTTTGTTAATCTTGGACTTAATGATTTTGTCTTGGGATTTCTTTAAACTCGTCTTTGAATTTTCTTCGTAAATTAGACTCGAGTTCTTCGACTTTTAGTAAACTTCCGTCTTTTGACTTTTTCTTCGATAAATCTTCAGAATTGGTCTTGGACTTCCGTTCTTTTTCCACTCTTGATCTTTCGACTTCGTCTTTCGTCTTTTTCTTCGATAAAGCCCGTGAATGCCGTGTTTTCTCCACTTTTCACTTTTTCGTCCTAAATCACAACAAAAACACAAACCACGCATAATTCTGACATAAATGACATAAAATACACGTTTTGGCTCGGTTATTATTGTAATTAAGTGGTAAAAAGGATGGGTGTTTTCACACCTATCATACACTTGTGAGAAAAGACCGAATGTGGAGGAAATACCCACATGGCTTTAACTCTATAAGAAGCGAGTAGTAAGGTAAGATGATCTTTGAGGACAAAGATCCTGTTTAGGGGTAAATGCTGTGACAATCCGTCAATTTATGGTTGATATTTTATTCTCAAATATTATTTGAAAATATTATTTTAATGTTATATTATGAGCTCACTCATTTATGGGAAGAAATTTGGATTTACGTCTTGAAGTAGCATCGACTACGTCTAAACCGGAGGATTTTACGTTACGTGCTTACGTTTATATACACCGTTTTGGTGACAGTCCGACATTTCAGGAAATAAATTTATCCGTAAATATTATTTTGGGATTTTAAATTTGAGTTGGTTCATAAACTCACAAATTTACGAGAAGAGATTAGGACTTACGATTATAATTTAACGTCCTTTACGACTAAACCGGAAACCTTAGGATTACGTATTTACGTTTTTGAACTCCGTTTTGATGGGACAATTTTTATTAGATTCGTTTTGTGCCGTTGATTCATAATTTATAAAACGTTTTTCGTAAAACGACCCGAGGGCACGTAAATCGAGGAAACTAAAATCGAGGAATACCCGTAAATTAGTGGGATGAGACAAAACAAGTTTTACCCCACCCCACTAACATGGGATGGCCAAAGTATGCCACCACATCTCATGATGTGTCAAGTTATAACTAACAAGTTACACTTGTTAGCTAAGCTTAACATGTAAGCTATACCAAACCATAAAACCATTTCCTAGAAACCATTTCTTCATTTACACATGCAAAACCACTCATCCTCCCTTCCTCCCTCTCTCATTTTCGTCCCAAAATCACCAACAACAACCCTTATTTGATCTATTTTAGCCATAAAATCATGTGTTATTCATAAACGTGATGATGCGCCTTTGAAGCCTTGAAGATTGGAGGTGATTCTAACATCCAAGGAGGTGATTTGGAGATGTCCAAGGACTGATTTCTACAAGAAGTTTACAAATATTGGTGGTCTTCAAAGTTGGTGTTGATCTATCACAAGTTTTTCCATCAAAATCTAAGCCTTGATCATAAACTACACAACCTTGGTGGTATAGAGATTGTTCTTCCTATCCTCTTGTTATTTTGATTATGTAATCTTGTATTTTCTTTATTTATGTATATGTATATGATGATGAATGATGATTAAAAATATTATGTGCGGATTTGGTGTTGATAGATTTGATAAACATGGTTAAAAAGATGGAAAACCATAGGTAAAAAGGTTAAATTCTTGCTTATAAAGTTGGTTGTATAAAAACAGTAACTAACCAAATGATAAACTAATAAAATGGTATAGTGGAATCTACTTACAGTAAGTATTAGGTGTTATACACATGTGAGAGTTGGCCATGCAATGGAATCATCAAAATGAGTGAGATATGATCAAACAAAATTAGTGTATCAATCTGAATAGTCCGTTTTGTAGGGACTGTTAAGGATACTTAGACATGGATTGAGCAGTAGCTAAAACTAACTTATTTGTAGCACATAATATGAAGTTTATTCCATCTAAAAATGAGCTTCTATCTCCTTATAGAACTCAAGATATGATAAAAATGGTGAATATGAAACTAAAAATCAGATTTTGAAGAATTAATGTTTAATAGTATTATATAAGCACTCAAACTAATATAGTATAAAATGTGAATTAAAACCCGCTAACTTATAAATTTTATTTATATAAATATGTATAAGGTTAAATAAATGGAAACTTTATAAAAATGGTAGTTGAATAAGATTTATAAGCTATAAAAACTATAAACATGATTTTTACGACTTTTTCGACTATTACCGTAAAATTAACGTTTTTCGCCAATTAAAACTTAGACGATCAAACCCGTCTAATGTAAAGTTTTTAAAAGTCATATAATGATATATAAGTACCTAATACAAGTTAAAACCGATAAAACCCGAACTATATGACATACGGACATTAACAAGCTAAGTTAGCATATTTGGACTAATAATTTAACTAAATAAGTTAAACACTTATAAAAATTACTTATTGGGCTTAACCCATTTGGGCCCAACATGTAAAGTGTAAATACTGATAATACAAGTATAAAATGGATTAATACAAGTTAATGAACTTATAATAGGCTTATTGGACCTAAAACATGTAAATAGGTAAAACTAGTAAACTAGTAAAAAGTTACCAATACATAAACACTAAAATGAGTAAATGAGAATGTATAAACCCACTTGATCATCATCATATGTACAAAATCATCATATGTATATTTGTTATTTTGATAAAGTCATTGGACATGAGTCTAAGACGAGTATTATTTGTCTAGGTTTCCGTGATTGAAGCACGTACCGTACATCTGAATTGCCGATAACCCGCTTTCCCACATCAACGTGAGTTCATAGCCTCACACTCTTTTAAATGTTTTTATGAAATGTTTTATAAACCCGCGAGGGAGATAACATGTTAGTTTTTATAAAATAGGACACTAGTTGTCCCGATTGTCTGTTTATTGATTTGGACCCGAATGATTGTATGACCCGAATGATTGTATGACCCGATGAATGATTAAATGACCCGATAGATGAAATGAAATGGATTATTAAAGTTATGTTATGTCACTAAAAGTCCCATTAGCATGAATTGTGAACTACCGGGATTTGGTAGACGCTTATGCATATAATAGTACTATTTGGGGACGATCACCCCAGTTCGCGCCTTGACGGTTGATCCCCGTCGTGCCACATTGATTGGTAAGAGAATTTATGTATGAGAAGAGTTACACAAGCGTGATTATTGTGACGACACGCTAACTTAGATTGGCAAATTGAGTTTCGGGCTAGCTACCCGTTGTTTATTGTAGTAAGGTAACAATGTCATGCGGCTAATAATAATCCAAATAACGAAATACTGCTATACGCATTAAATTACGATATATTGCCTGACTAGCAATACGGGGTCTTACTATTGATATTATGTTCGTGTTTTGGTTTTTCATAACCACATTCATATATTGGTTTTTATTTAACTCTATACAACGTTATAAAACGTATTGTATGATGTTTTTACGACAATGGCTCGTATAATGATTTTGAAGGCAAAGGCCTATATTATGATTTTTGATAAGGATTTGTATAAAATGACTTTGGCTATTTTATGGCCTATTACAAAGATTTGTACAAAATGATTTTCGGTAATAATTTTATACCGATGTTATATTGATGGATTTTGTTAAACTCTATGAATTCGCTCGGCATTATCGCTGACCTTTTCTTTTAACATGTTTTATCTCAGGTACTTGAAGGTAATTCTCGGGAAGACAACAAGAATTCATGGCCCGCACTTAATTAAAAAATTTCCATTAAAATGCGTTGTAAAACCTGTATGAAATACAATGACTTGGGACCTATGTAAATTTGATATTTATGAATGGAAATGCTTTATTATTAAACGACGCGATTTTTAAGCGTTGTCTATGATGTGAGTAATGTGCTATCCCGTAACACCAACGAGTCTTCCGCTGTATTGAATTGTATAAATTTGGGGGTGTTACAAATTTCATCATCACCAAAACCTAGAACTTCTTGTGAAAATTCCTCGCAAACCACGTCAATCATATCAACGAGGTTTATGGTTGCAACGGAATAAACATGAGAAATTCGAGAATTTTGAGTTGCGTTTATAACAAGTTCCTCGTCGTTGAAACGTAAGGTGATCTTTCTAGCTTGAACATCGATCAAAGCCTGAAAGAGAGATTTTGTTACTCTTTTTTATATCTTTTATCGTTCCTCGACTCACCCGAATTTGATTTCCGGTTTAACGTTTTGACTTATTGTTTTTGGTGAAACGAATATTTTTGGTATTTTAAACTAAATCTACTTAATTAAAAACTAATTTAAAATTTAAATAAAACTACAAAGACTTTGAAACTAATTTAAACTAATTAAAAAAAATAATAATAAAACTATTAAAAAGCTTAAACTAAATTTAAATCTAATTTAAATAATTAAACTAATTTAAATGACAACTAATCTATATAAACTAATTTTAAAAATAAAATTTGACTTTTAATAAAACTTTAAAATTAAATGAAAACTTTTAAAAAACTTTAAATGAAAAATATATTTTAGAATTAGAACTTAATTAAAAACCAATTTAAAGACTCTTATGAAAACTATTTAAAACCTAAACTAATTTAAAAAAAGAAATTTAAATAAAATATTATTTTATCTTTTTATATTTTTGAAAAGTAAATAAAAACGGAATTAAAAAAAAAACTATTCAATTAAAATCTAATTTAAACTAGACTATATTAATTAAAATAAACTGCTAGAAATTAAATCCTTATATTAATTGAATAAAGGGAAATAGAAACCAAAAGATAGCCCACCCTAGTGGTAAGGCTTATGGCAGTTGAGCGAGAGGATGAGGGATCGAATCCCACAAGTGACGAAAATTGGTTTTTTTTTTTTTTTTTTTTTTTTTTTTATATTAACACTCAGACCAAGAGGGTCTGAGTTTATGCAGTAAATCAGCAGATGAAAAGAGAACAAAAAGCACTAAATCAGCAGGGGAAAAAAAAACTAGACAAGAAAATAAGCTAAACATACCAAAAGAGCAAAACCTAAATAAGCTTAAAATACTTGAAAAGAAATAAGCAAATAGCAGTTATAAACTAGCAAATCAAAACCTAACAATTCCAAACAGTAAGCAAAACAAATATAAGCTAAATCGAATAAGTAAATCCCAACTAGATCACTACTTAAAAAACTAGACAGATTAATCAAAATAAACAATCTCAAAACTCAAAGCATATAAATAAAAATAACATAAGCAGGTCCAAATAAGAAATACAAGTAAAATAAGCTACTAAAAGCATATAAACAAACAAGCAGTTCCAATACTAGCAGATCCAACAAAACTAAATAAATTCTAAATAAGACAAAGCAGATCCAAACCAACAGAAACTAAACAGATTTGCAAATAAACATAAACTGAATCAAATAACAGTTAATCATAAC
Organism: Glebionis coronaria; assembly: GCA_025667525.1. Taxonomy (NCBI): domain Eukaryota; kingdom Viridiplantae; phylum Streptophyta; class Magnoliopsida; order Asterales; family Asteraceae; genus Glebionis; species Glebionis coronaria. The sequence continues at coordinate 318,795,087 of CM046878.1, forward strand.
TAATAAAACTTAAACTAAACTAAAACTCAAAAAAAAGAATTAAAATGGGATGGAACCTGATGTCGAAACCGTTGAGCCGAAGTGTCGCGCTGAGCGAACTTGTGAGTCGAAACGAACCGTCAATACATCAACTAACATCCTTCTTGAATTCAATCAAGAAAACATCAACAGATTCTCGAACCAAGCAATCTCGAACAAAACACTCTCGAATAACAGTACCTTTAATTCATTTATTTATTTATTTTTTTTATTTTTTTATTTTTATTTTTTTTTTCGAATATAAACAAACAGTAACAAAAAAATAGATTAAGGCAAAATTAAATTTGACTGAAAATAATAAATTGAGACGAATTAATAAATAAAAATTAACTTTTCATTAATAATCCAAAGAGTACAAAACTGGAATTAAAAATACAAAATAAACCTATCACTAATTTGCAGAAAATTAAATCTAAATTAAATCCTACTCCTAATATTAATTAAATAAAACTGAAAATTTAAGAAAAGCTTCCTTTGATACATGTGAAAAGGGGGTTTTTATAGGGAAAACCCACCAAAACCTTCTTCAAACTCCTTGGAGGCCAAGGCTTATCATCTTGATCGTTCAATATTTTCTCTCTCTTTTTTCATCACATCATACGGTTGATGTTGATTCTTGTCCGGATTGCCAGCGTGGAAGAGGAGAGAGGACCATTGTAAGTGTTTTGATCCGAAAATTAGGGGGTTTTATTTCTTTTGGTTGTGAATTACATGATTATGTAAAAACCCCCAATTTATCTTCAGTAAATTCTTTGATTAGGGTTTGGGTGATTGGTAAAAAATGGGAGATGGGAGAAAACAGTGGGTGGTGTGACTTTGTTTTTATCGAACACAAATGGGGCGAGTAAATGGAGATTAAGTGTGAGTGGGGTGGGATAATAAAGATGCACACGTGGGGAGAAAAGGTGAGGTGAGGGGGTAAACGTGTGGTTGGGTAATATTTGTAGGTTGTGTTGACCGGTCAAGAATAGGGTGGGTAGAAGTAATAACAAAACAACCGTTTGTTTATTGAATCAAATGGGCCTTGCCCAATTCCCCTTTTTCTTTTCTCTTTCGGTTAAGCCAAAAAAATGGGCTTTGGCCCAACTACTTTATTCCATCCGATTTTCCTTTTTAAATCTATTGGGCTTTAAGGATCAACCTATTGATCCGTTAATGTTAAAATAGATTGATAAATGGGCTTTTGGCCCATTTCCCAAATGTGGGACCCACAAGACTTGAATATCTTCAAAAAAGTTTATTCCGCTAAAAACGAGTTCGATTTCGGCTTTCTCGATCTTTTCCTTTAAGCTCGCGTTGGTTTAGCCGGGTTTCGTGAACTTTGGCACACTTTTGACCTTTTGACTTTGTCTTCGTCTCTTTTTGGATTTTTCTTCAACATTTGACCGTGAAATCCCGTGTTTTCTCTTCTTTTGATCATTTGTACCTATTTATCACACAAAACACAAAACCACGCGTAATTCCGACTTTTACGATATAAAACACATGATTAGGTCTTATTTTTCCTTGATTTTAGTGGCAAAAGGATAAGTGTTTACACACTTATTAAAGCCATAGACGTATCTAAAAACGAACGACCTAAAATGAGAGGAACTTGAGGATCCGTGGGAATATCGAGAACGATAAAGTCTATCGGATAATAGAACTTTCCCACTTTCACAAAAACGTCTTCCGCCAATCCACATGCGGGAATCGTGGAATGGTCGGCCAACTCGATAGACATTAATGAAGGAATAAGATTAGGAAGATTGAGCGACTTGAAGATTGCAAGTGGCATCAAGTTAATGCTAGCACCAAGATCGGCCAAGGCAAAGCATTCTTCCATATCTTGGATTGCACAAGGGATCAAAAATTTACCGGGATCACCGACTTTTTGAGGTATGCGATTAAGATAAACCGATGAACAACTAGGCAATTGATGCAATTTCTCCTTGTTGTTCAACATACTCTTAAAGTTAGCGGCAAATCGAGGCATCATGACCAAAGCATCGGCGAAATTCACATTAAAGTGAAAATCACGAAACATTTTCATAAAAAGCTCAAATTGGTAATTGTCGCGCTCTTGACGTTTCTCCTTTCTAAGTCTAGATGGATAGGGCAAAGGTGGTGTGGGTTGAGGCATAGGCATAGCCTTTGGAATCTTGGGTTCCAAGGTTGGTAATGGGTCAACCGTAGGTGTGGCATGAGCGGTACTTCGTGGGATTGGAACATGCTCCTTTTGGACCACCACCTCTGGTTCTTCCTTAATTGCCTCCTCCGTAGGAGCAATTGGTTGAGGAGTCGGTTCCTTAAGTGTCTTACCACTACGTGTGGTAATCACTTTCATCCCTTAGGGTTTGATACGGTGTTGCTAGGAAGACTACTCGAAGACGGTTTACACATAATTGCCTCAAACATAGATGAGATTTTATCTTCAAACATTGAATGCCTCTTCTCGGCTTTAATCATTTCTTGCCCTTGTTCCATTTTTTGTTGGTTCTGTTGTAACCTAGTTACATTTCCTTCCATCTTGTTGGTATGGATTTTAAGCTCATTTGCTAACTCATTTTTCAACTGTTTCTTCAAGTCGTTCTTAAACTCGGATCTTAGGCTAATGATTTCTCTTTGAATGTTGTCAAACCTAGAATCGTTCCCATTAGCATATTCAACAAATTCATTTGGAAGATCTTTCAAAGTTTGCAAACTTTTGTTGTTTTGAAAATCATTTTGATTTTTGTTTGAAACTTGATTATTAGCCCCTTGATTACCATAGTTTCCCTTGTTGTAATTGTTTTTGAAACCAACTTGATTGTTGCGATAGTTGTTGTTAGCATTTTGATTTGAACCAAAACCCGGTGGAGTCAATTGATTAGAGCGGGTAACTTGACCGTTTTGGTTGTAAGTTCCCGTGGCCGCGTAGGCACTCGAAGTGTTACCACCGTTGGTAATGCACTCGGAGAAATCATGACCTCCACCACAATACATGCATGAAACCTCAACCGCTTTAGCCGTGGCGGGAGCACTTGGTTCTCCAACTTTGAACTCTTTCAAAAGACCTATAAGCTTATCAAAGATTTTGTTTTCCAAGTTTGCCTCAATTTGGCAAGCATCGATGGTAGTAGACAAAGAAGGTGAAGCCGAAGACGAAGCCTTACGAACACTAGACGTGCTACGAGGACTATACACCTTAGATCTATTCTTAATTATCACCAAAGCTTCCTCAACCGTTTTACACAAAAAATTACCACCCGCGGCGGCATTTAAATAATCCCTTTCATGATCATTAAGTCCATTGTAAAACGTGTCAACTTGATGCAAGTCGGAAAAACCGTGATGAGGACATTCATGTAACATTTCCTTAAACCTATTCCAAGCCGTTGAAAAACTTTCATTCAACTCTTGTGAAAATTTTGAAATATCGTTTTTCAAATGCGTAGTCTTAGAGGGCGGAAAAAATTGGTTCACAAACTTAGACACGAGATCCTTCCACGTCAATATAGAATTGGGTGGCTCTTTCTCTAACCAAATTTTAGCGGGCCCCGCTAAGGAATACGGAAAAAGCATCGTCTTAATCGAGTCATTAGAGACATCCTTAAACTTACAAGTGGCGGTAAGACGATTGAACTGGCGGATATGGTTGTGGGGATTGTTCTTCTCATCACCACGGAATTTGTTGTTTTGGATCATCGACAACAAACCTGTTTTCACCTCAAAATTCTCCGCAAGGATAGCGGGAATCACAATAGCCTCTCCATACCCGTCGGTGGGTGCTTGAAGTAACTCCATCATAGTACGATTCGCCATGGTTGGTTCCTTTTCTACAATGGGTTCAACAATGGGGGATTCTTCACTAGAAGATGTTTGGTTTCATTCCTTTTGACGATGTTTACGTGCACGTCTTGCTTTGGAGCGAGTTTGCATAAACGTCACGTACAACGAGGGGATGAGCAAAGAAGATTCTTTTTGGTGTTTTGAATTTTTCCAATTTTTTTTGTGGTTTTTGATTGTTTTTACTTTTTTTTTGGATTTTTGTGATTGTATCAAGTAGACCAAAATCTACAAATCTCCTCCTTAATCAAATCTCTTGATTAAAGAAGCCTCAAGGAATGAAAACGATCACGTGAAGTGAACGCCTTAGATGACTTTAGAACGTTGGTGGAACACCAAAACGTTCAAGAGGGTTTAATCAAATGAAACCAAGAAAGTATATATGATACTTAGTAATACTTTGGGCGGAAAAACCCTCGATTAGCTCTCAAAATCAAATACTCACAAGCAAGCGGGGAAACGAGGCGGCGCGAAGCACTTAAGAGCCTTTTTCCTTAGGATATATTTTATAATATCCGCCTTATACCCACCTTATAGTTTGTATTTTTCAAAATCGAGCTTCACGAAAGTATTTATCTATTTTTGCCTTTTTCTTTGGTTTGAGATTCGAATACAATGATTGGGTAATGACCTCCCAAGTCAAGGTTGTGATTTCTCACGTATTTGGAGTACTTGTGAATTTATTGTTCTACGTATACAATATAGTAATAATATTCACACAAAAAACGAAAAACCGATAATACGTATTAGTAGAGTGCTACTAATACAATAGATATTATGGCTATATATAAAAAAACAAAATGTCCAAATCAAAACACAACACGCCTCCCCGGCAGCGGCGCCAAAATGATGGTTGGAGTTTTTACGTCTTTTAGGAAAAAGAGCGTAATTAGGGTAAGTACGACGATTTAGGAAAATCGTGCACAAATGACCCAAGGTGGGGATCGTTCTCAAGGAGGCTTGATGTGCGTGTAATGAAATGATTAGTGATGTGATTATATGATTATGAGAAAGAAAATAGAAATGGGATAAGAAGAGAATGACGGTTACGATGACGGATTACACTAAGACGAAAAGGTCATACACGTAAAACCGTAAAAGCACCAAATTTAAAAATTTACTCTAAAAATTCCTAAAAAATTGCAATAAATCCTAAATAATGTATTAAGAGTTTACAAAAAATCAAAAATCACTCAAACCTTTTATTTAATTAAATAATGATTTCTTAATGCTAATTAAAGCCCTAAAAATCAATTTAATTAACAAAAAACCCAAAATGAATTTTATCACTTTGTAAACCTCTAAAATACCCTAACTTAATTTAAAACTATTTTTGAAAATTTTAAAATTAATTAAAACTAATTAAAAACAATTAAAAACTATTAAAACTTAAAATAATTCTAGAAAATAATTAAAAGGCCCTAAAAATATTTGGAAAGTTGTAAAATTCCTAATTAAGTGTCTAGAATCTAGGAAAAATATAAAAACTTAGAAAATCAGATTTTAATTTTTAATAATAAAATAATATTAAAATATTAATAAAAATCCAAAAATCCTAAAAAATTCTAAAAAGTTGCAAACTAGCTAATTTTAACCTAAATAACTCAGAAATGAACTTGAAATTACCTAAATACCCTTAATGGGCCTAGAAATGGGCCAAAACCCAAAACAGTCACCTAAATGGACCAAATTGAGCCCAATAAGAATAAGTTTGTAAAAATGGCCCAAAAAGCACTACTTGACTCAAAATTTGATTCTGAACAACTTTTTCCAAAGCCCCAAAAGCTGAAAATGTGAAATAAGCAAACTTTTACCAAACAGCTTATTCTTAATGGGCTTTTTGGCCCATTAAGCTATAAGCTAATGCCATAAGCTCAAATTAGACACACAAGCTTCTTTTGAGCTAAATAAGACTTCTGTAAAAATAAATTTGAAATAAACCAAAGGAATAAGCCTGAAAATGCAAAAAGCAATCTACAGAAAACGACAAAATAGTCGTTTTTGAGTTCTAGGCTATCCCAAGAGCTGATTCAAATTGCAAAAGCTTTTAAATGACTTAAATAAGCTAATTCAACAAAAAGTTTTCAAATAATCTGACTCAATAAGCTGGAAAAAGAAATAAGCACTTATGAAAAAGTCAAATAAGTTGGTTTTCTAGCAAAAAGTCAAAGTCAAAGTCCAATAAGCTCCAGTTCAATCAAATGGGTCAAATAATGAAGATCTATCACAAAAAATAAGTTGTTGCAGGTCTGGATAAGCAAATATAGTTTATTGATAAGCTGGATCAAAATTAACACTAGCAGGGGCTAGTTTTGGGTGTTGAGCAGTGGAAACGTTTTCCACTGCTTGACTTGTTGACTTTTTTGTCTTTAGTGACTTTTTTTGGAGATTCAAGTTTCACAAAGGCACCCAATTGATCAGTGGATCAAGAGGAGTCAATAACAATCAAAAAGTCACAATCAACAACAGCCAAATGATATAATTAATTCAATCAATCACCAGATCTGACACAGACATGAACAAATAAGCAATTGAGGTTCAAAAAGCACTTATAACACAATTCAGCCAGCCAAACTTAACCAAATGCATACACAAGCAATATTAAACTTAAATAAACAAGTCTAAACAGGTTTCATGTAATGATTCAAAGTTTTAAGCAAGATTCAAGCACTTAAAGTTACTGATGAACACAAACACATGCAGTTTTATACTTTGCTGATGCAATTGACCAACAAGCCAGATTCAACCACTCAAATCTATCACATATGTTATATAAATGATGTTTAAGCAACTTTTATCCCTAAGCATGCATAAAATGTAGGTTTTACCAAAATCTTAGGTAAAAAACAGTTAAGATCAACAAGATATAGCACAATGTATGATTTGAGGTTTCAAACTCATAAACTTGCAGCAAAATACTCTCAACCAAGCATATATCAGATAACAAGCACAAACACAAACTCTTAACAACTCAATTCCAAGTTATGAATCAAAGCAGATAATCCCAAACACCCTTTTATCTTTTTAATCCAAGAATTAAACAAGTATAAGTGTGATTCAGTTCACCAAATGACTAATCTAGCATACCAACAACATTAACAAGATTAAGCAGATTCAAGCCAATAAAACAAAAAGAACACAAGTAGATCACAAATCCACCAAAAATCCAAATTTTATCAGATTTTCAAGGTTTTAAGACAAACCTCATGGATGTACATCCACACCCACGAATTTTAGAGCTTATGTGCTAGCAAGAACAAGCACAAGCTTCCAACAACAACTCTGCTAAGATTCAACAAGGTTAGAAGCACAATTATCAAAACAGAAATATGAAAACTTCTTGATTAATGCAACTCTTGTCCTCCACACTTGATTATCCCCAAGTTATAAGCTTCACCACACCTTGATAACACAATATCAGGATGCTATGATCAGCCCTATAGCCCAAGAATTCCAAGATAGACCAAGAACTTAGCAAAATATCAAGAAAAATGGAAAATGTGCAAACTTTTGCACACTCCTTTTGAAAACAGGTTTTTGATTCAAGAACAAGTAAACATAAACAATAATAAGCAGATTATAATAATGGCACTTGTGCTTTCTTCACAAAATTCATACACATTTCATTCAACTGAAAATGAGCTTTACAGATTTGTGAACAAGGAAATTTCAAGAGCAAAGTGCAAATGTTGCACCCTAAGGCCTTTATATAGGCATACAATGAACTAGGAAAGCTGAAAAAAAATGTAAACCCTAGCTAATGAAGTTCCAATTTTGCCCTTTATGAAGTTTTGAGTTGTGAAGAACATGTGACTGATTCTTGTTGTCTTGTGGTAGCTGGCAAGTGATAAGTTGATCAAAGGGCTTGTATCAAGCTTAGTAAGTAAGCTTCAATCTCAAACGTTGGATGGCTGTCATAATTTTGGCAGTATGCACAAGCTTGTAGCAGGGGAATCTTGTGTGGGACAAGGAATTGATGTGGCATGAGTTTTTGGTGTTGGGTTATGATTAAGACATGCTTAATCACTAATCTGGAGGTTTTCATGGCCTAATTGCAACACAATTAAAAATACCCAATTGTTTTCTTGGAGTAAATAGTGCCTTGTTTGATCCGGTTTTGGGTTAATTAGGATTTAAATCCTTGTTAAGGCGCCAAGGTTTGTTAATTATTTAAACCGGATTAAGTGGAGTGTGACATGGATGAATGGTGAAATGTGATTGGTGGAGAGGTGGTAGTGGGGCACGTGTCATCCCACTACTGGTCTAGGTAACTTCCTTGTCTAGCCAAATTTAACCCCTTATCTTTCCACTTCCTTTCATGTTGTAAATAATACACCAAAATCCGGATTCCTTTGTAAATGAAGTTTCCATTTTTACACTTTTGCCCCCAAATACTTTTCCAAAGCATTTTTAGGGGTATTTCTTGCCATTTTGTGATTCTTGAAGGACTGTTTTGGTATTTTCTTCAAGGATTATGGTCTTGACTTGTATGATTGATATTTTGGAGGATTAAAATTGCCAAGTATTCATTTATGAGGGACCATTCTTGCCAAATGTTGAAAGTCAAGGGTCCTTTTTGCAAATTAACATATTTCAAGGACCAAACTTGTCTTTTCTTGTTCTTTGAAGGACTTCATGATATATTTGACTTTGAGGATGATAATTGTGACAATTTAGCTTTGTTGAGGGGCTAAAATTGCCAATTCTTCAAAGTAGAGGGCCCTTTTTGCAATATTGACAAACTTTAGGGACCAAACTTGTAATTATGAGGATACAAGGGTATAAAGTGTCAATTCTTTAATATTGGAGTACCCTTCTTCATAATTCTTCAAATCTTCAAGGGTTTTCTTTGGGAAAATTCTTCATTAGGGCTTGGTTCATTGTGCGGCTTCGTTTCCCGTGTTCGTTTTTTGCATGATTCTTGTGATCTTTTGTCATTTTCTCAATATCCGTACCTAAAATACACAAGCAACAAACACAAGCATATATATGGGTATTTTGATGATATTTAATGCATTTTAAGCCCTTTTTGGACGATGAGACTATGTATAAAAGCAGTCTCATCAAACAGAAGGAGTGGTAGTAGCTTCATGAGTGGTAGTATCAATAGTAGAAGGAGTGGGATCAATCTGGGAAGAGGTGGTGGTGGGAACATCAGTAGTAGGTGAACTAGTAGAGGAAACCCTAGAAGTACCTTCTTGAACAACCGACGATGAAGTGGGAGCAGTAGCAGGCATTGAAGTGTGGACAACACGAGGATGTGGGCGAGTGATAGCATGTTCAGGAACAGGTGTATCCCTCCGCTTGATCATCTTGGTGTAGAGTTCCTTAAGCTCATCAAAAGATAGCCTCCTCACCCTCTTCCATGTCCAACCAGTCTGATAATAAGCGCCTGATTGGTTCTTCACATACTGCTGCATCAACCTCTTCTCCTCAGCACGAGATAGAGGTCTGTTGCGACGTTGCTCGCGAAGTTGAGAAGCAAGAGCTTCCCTTTGTTTTTGCATCAATGACATAGCCCTTTGAACACAATTACCCCGATTCACATCCGCACCCAACAAATCGCTGAATTTAGAGTAGTCAGAAGTGAGGACTATAATCACATTCATCCAGTCGTTATTATCCCAATGCATGACATTATGGTTTAGCTGCTCACGTCTATGTTGTTGCAGGGCTTCATCCTCAGCCGCAGTCGTTGAGGCAGCCACAACTTAATGGTCAAACTCCTCTTGTAACCTCTAAGCAGTCGCTTCTCCCGATCTTTCTTCCTCTAATTGTTTGCGGGTTCTCTTTTTGGGAGGAAATGGTGCATCAGTCATAGGAGCTTTACCCTTTGGATCATGAGATGGAACAGGAGTGGGAGATGAAGGACCAGCAGAATCATCCATTGGTATGGGGCCAGCAGTAGTTGGAATGCGTGAAGGACTAGGAGGAGCAGGCAGGTCATCACTTGGCTTAGCAGCAAAAGCAGACCTTGCTAAAATAGTCAACTCATCCTCCTCTTCATCCTCATCAGAATCAGAAAGCACCACCCTCTTCCTGTGGCGCTTGAGCTGCGTCTCCAAGGATTTAACCCTGTTCGCCAATGGTAGCACAGAATCCCTTGTGAGCTTGCGATGTTGGTTGAGCTCATCCTCCAATGAAATAATCTTTTCATAGTACCTGTGCATAAGAGCAAGGAAAGAAGTCAAAGTAATAGGTTCCTCATCTTCCCCACCAAGAGGACTTGGTTTGGGGGACGCGTCAGTGGGACCAGAAGCAAATGATGGGTCATCCATATGGGCATGAGAACTAGAAGGCTTCTTAGCAGAATGTGTAGCTGGGCTAGGAGGGGGAGAATCAGCAAATGGGGACTCATGTGGGCGAGAAGAAGGGGCAGCCTTTGAGGTAGATGGCATTTCTACCACCACCTCTCAAACTGGATCCTCAACCTCCACATGGGGAACACCAGTAGCAGGGTTATCCTCCTCCATAGGATCATCCACCAATTGAGGTTCCTCCTCGGCTTGGCTAGCCGGAGGAACCACATTGGGACCTCCTTGGGCAAGACCCAACATAGCATCAGTGAGGGGCCTCAAAGGACCATGATAACCAAGTGCCATATTCGCAAAAACTTTTTGAGTAAGCCTAGGAGGCACATATTCCTTTCTATTCCTAGGTAAGCACATAAGAATCTGCTGCAAAAACCTAGGGTACATCAAGAAATTCTTTTTAGAACTAGTGTCACTAAGATTACTAAGCATACCATCAAACAGATAACGAGAAAAGTTAAATGTGTGACCCTGAGCAATACATATCAAACCAGTAGCAAGAGGGATGGGAAATGCACCCAACTCCCAGCTTTGGGACTCAAACAGTGAATCAAAAAGTGAACAAGCAGCTTCCATTGAGGGGAAAATCTATTTTTCTGGAAGTTAAACTTCCCCTCATGATTATAACCTATGGCGGCCATACCATCCAACACCTCCACATTGGGGAGAGAAATAATGCCATCTTCATTTTGGAGATGAAGGGCAGACCTAATGGATGCCTTAGTAACCACATATGAGCGACCATCTATAGTAGCATGGAGCTCTAATGGGCGACCCAAAACAGCATGGGTGTTGGTAGTTGCCCAAAACTGACGAATGCCAGTATCATATATAGTAGGGCAAACAGTAAGTGCATACCTTAGATTCGAAGCTTCAATGTATTCCAGGATGTCAAGGAACTCATCTCGTTTAGGACCTTCTCCAAGATAGGCCACCTTGTTGTGATTGGGTTTATACTGGAGTGATGCCATTGATGATGATCGGAGCAGTGTAAGATGATTGATTGAAGATGGTTAAGGGTAGGAGCGTATGTGTGTGTGATTATGTTTTGATAATTGAGTCAAATGAGCCTTTTGACCATTAATAATGGTCAAAGAAACTGCTCATTGACCCCTAATTATGGGGGTTGCCTTCTCCAAATTAATTCATTAATGCTAAGTAACCACTTGCTCTTTAACTCATAATTTACAAATCCCAGTTACCAAAGATAAAAAAGTATGTGCACCAGAAGTAACTCGCGTTAACTGAAAGTCAAAACGCATAGAAGTCAGCTCTAGGAGCAGCGAGTGGTCAACGAAAGTAAACTTAATGAACAGTGACCCAAAATCGATACTAGATGCCAACCACAAGTGAAAAATAAGGGTTTGAACCCACTAGGAGCAGAAGACTATCACTAGGAGTAACCAAAATCTTCCACTAGAAGTTGCACACACCTCGGAACCCCATGAAAAATGTTGTTAGAAGCTACCATATGTAAGAATGTACAAGTAAATATGTACAGTAAGCCTCCCCTTAGGCTTATCCTCCCCTAAATCCTAGACCTCAAGGATTGACCATAGCAATGTGAACCACCAAGTGGTTAAACCTTGGACCATCAAACGCTTTAGTTAACAAATCAGCAACATTATCATCTGTATGTACCTTAAGAACCTGTATCAGCTTCTTCTCATTGGCATCACATATAAAATGGTGCCGAATCTCGATATGCTTGGTTCGTTGATGAAACACAGGATTCTTCACAATCCAGATAGTACTTTGATTGTCGATGAAAATTTTGGTGTTCATGAAGTTGAACTCATAATCCAGCATCTGATTTTGTATCCACAAGACTTGTCCACAACAACTAGCAGCAGCTACGTATTCAGCTTCTGTTGAGGAGGTAGCTACTATTGCCTGTTTCTTACATTGCCATGAGATAAGTCTTCGACCCAAAAATTGACAACCACCAGTAGTAGATTTCCTATCATTATTAGCACCTGCATAATCACTGTCACTATAGGCTTCAAGAACAAAAGGTGATTCCCTTGGATACCATAAGCCTAGCTTGGGTTGTGCCTTGATATACTTGAAGATTTTCTTGACTGCATTCAAGTTAGACACGGTTGGAGCCACCTGATGTCTAGAACAATACAACAAACATAATGTCCGGCCGTGATGCAGTCAAATACATGAGTGAGCCAATCATTGACCTGTACATGTGAACATTTACCGGAGGATCTGGCTCATTCTTGAGTTTGACTTTAGTGACTTCATAAGGGGTTGCTGCTGGTCTAAGAGGTTCCACATCAAACTTCTGAATTATTGATGAACATACTTATCCTGACTAATGAAGATACCATCTGACTGCTGCTTGACTTAAAGACCAAGGAAAAATGTGAGTTCTCCCATGTCACTCATCTGAAATACGCCTTTCATTAGCTGTTCAAACTCATCACACCATTCCTTCCTAGTAGAACCGAAGATAATATCATCCACATATACTTGAACGAGGATGATGTCTTTGGCATTCCTTTTAAGGAACAATGTTTTGTCAATAGTGCCTCTTCTATAGCCATGCTTCAACAAGAAAGTGGATAGACGCTCATACCACGATCTAGGAGCCTGATGAAGTCCATAGAGAGCTTTGACCACCTTGTAGACTTTCTTGGGATGAAATGGATCCACAAAGCCCTTAGGTTGAGTGACATAAACTTCCTCGTCAATCTTGCCATAGAGAAACGCACTCTTGACATCCATCTGAAATACAGTAAAGCCAACATAAGAAGCAAAAGCCAAAAACAGACAAATGGCCTCAACTCTTGCAACAGGAGCAAAGACTTCAATATAGTCAATTCCTTCTAGTTGTGTATGACCTTGTGCGACCAACTTAGCCTTATTTCTCACCACAATACCCCTTTCATCTTTCTTGTTTTTGAGAATCCATTTGGTACCAATTGATGTCTTTCCATCTGGTAAGTCAACTAGTATCCAAACATTCTGAAACAAGAACTGCTGCATCTCCTCCTGCATAGCCTTAACCCAACTTTGATCCTCAATTGCATGTGAGACAGACCTAGGTTCCACCTGTGAAAGAAAACAAGCAAACAAACAGTAAAGAAAATCTGTGTGATTATTACGTTTTTGGTCTTCAATGTATCTCACAAGAGCATGATGACTAGATGTTGCTTTCTTATGCATGCAACAAGTCTTGACAGTAGAACCAGGATCTCCTATGATTTGAGTAGTAGGATGGTCTTTATTGATATACAGAACAGGAGTAGAAGCTACTTCCACTTCTGGTGCCAAGTTATTAAGATCCTCAACAATGTCATCATCATATGAAGCAGAGTCGAAAATGCCATCTATTGGTTGCTTATGAATATCATCCAGCTTAGTAGAAGACTTCTTTTGATAGTTTCCTAAGTCAGAAGGACCAGAGAACCTAGTTGTGGAAGGAGGATCACTAGCCGGACTACCAATAGGTGTTAAACTTGCACTAGGAGTAACACTAGGATCACCAGGAGTAATAGGTACAATAGGAATATTCAAAGGAAACTCAAAGCCTCCTTGAGTAGCTTCTGTAGTAGAATCTTGTTGTTGCTTAAGCAGTGTGTCAAGAGCTCCTTGTGAGTCCACAATGTCTGATGAAGAAGCATCAATAGAAGTAGCATTGGAGTTGGGAGCGACTGTAGTAGAATATGATGGTACAACAAAAATGTCATCATCCTCATCTAAGTCGGAAGAGCTAGAGGTAACACCTGGACTAGAAGACACAAACACTTGTGGACCTTCATCTTGGTTAGTTTTGAAATGAAAATATCCCAATGAGTCGCTAAGATAATCAAGATCAAAATACCATTCAGGACCATTGCCTTGGATGTTTGTCTTCTCCTCAAAGTACCTGAGATTAATAATTTCAATGACACACTTTGCATGGAGATTATTAACCCGATAAGCTCTTGAGTGAGCTGAATATCCCACAATGTAGCCTTTATCTACCTTGCCATCAAATTTCCCCAAATAGTCACTAGTATTAAGAATGGTGACAGGACAGCCAAATGGCTTCAAAATGAGTCATGTTTGGGACTTTGGCTGTGAGTAGCTCATAAGGAGTCTTCTTATGGGGATTGGTAATGGAGACCCTATTCAACACATAACTTGCAGTGTTGACAGCTTCTGTCCAAAACATAGTTGGAAGCTTGGAATCTGCAAGCATGGTTCTTGCAGCTTCTATTAGAGTCATGTTCTTCCTTTCTGCAACACCATTCTGTTGAGGAGTCCTGGCAGCACTATAATCTCTTTTGATACCTTTGGAATTGCAAGGTTCTATGTGGTCTGCATTTTTGAATTCGGTTCCATTGTCACATCGGATACCTTTCACCTTCTTGGACAGCTGATTCTCAATGATTGTAATGAAGTCTTTGAGAATGGAGTAAGTCTCACTTTTGGCAGCCAGAAAAATAACCCACGTGAACCTGCTATATCCGTCAATTACCACAAGACAGTATTGTTTATGGTCAATGCTCCTAATGGAGGTAGGACCAAACAAATCCATATGTAGTAGCTGCAATGGTTCAATTATGAGGCTGAGAGCAGTAATGGCCTTGAAGGATGCTTTGTGTTGCTTGCCTTTGCTGCACACAAGGGAATTGATGTCGTTCCTGAAAGTTTTGGGAGGCAAACCAAAGACCAAGTTCATATTCTCTAGTTTGTGAATGGTCTTGATGTTTACATGTCCCATCCTTCTATGCCATTTGGTGGCTTCATCTTCTGATGCTTTGGCAACCAAACAAGCTAGTTGACCAGTAGGATTAACTTCATTCAGCTTGATGCTATCGAGGTTATGTCGTCTTGGGATTTTGAGAAGAACATGGGAGTCATCCGGTAGCTTAAAGTCTTTTGACAACACAAGTGCTTCAGTATCCGTAAAGAGGACAAATTGCTTCTTGTCACAAATCTGAGAGACAGAGATCAAGTTGAAGTGTTGAAGTGCTTCCACATAGTAAACCTGCTCAAAATTAAGGTTAGGAGTCTGAATGGTTCCTTTGCCAGAGATCCTTCCTTCACCACCTTCGAAGTACACCTTTCCGCCTTGAAATGGTACAAAGTTAGTCAAAAGTCCTTTATTTCCTGTCATGCTCCTAGAGCATCCACTATCTACTATTTCAAGAGATGGATCTTGGTATGGAGTAATCTACAACAACATAATAGTCATATGTAAAAGTTAGTGTCTTAAGGAGACCTAGACCTTTTCAGGCTTGAGTTTGCCTTGTGGATCTTTAGTAGATAGCCAAGAAGATTGATGAGATCCACTGTTGTTCTTATATTGCCTGTTCATTATATGGGTGTTATTGTTTGACTAAGAACAACCTGCTGAGGGCTTAATAGCAGAACCCAAATGACCCAACCCAAAATGCATTTGGTCTGAATTAATAGCATAAGTATGATTAAAGTTCTGAAAATAGTTGCTGGTTGGTCTATTATAGGCATAAGCATCGGTTCTCCAAGGAGTATAAGCTGAAGGAGAGGTACTTCTAGTAGAAGGATAAGATTGGGCACATGGATTTAATCTTCTAGAAGCAAAAGGAGCAACTCCTGGTGGACCAGGAGCATGATAAGCTTGATAACCAAAAGGCTTTTGATCATAAAAATCACAATCCTTAATCAAATGAAATTTACTACCACAAACAAAGCATGTTTTAAAAGACCTTTTATTCAAATGACATTGTTTCACACTGCTATTCTTATTACAAACAGTTCTAGGAGAATCAACATTCCTAGAACTCAACAAACTAGAAATTGAAACAGTGGAAGTAGAAGTACAAGCAACTCTCGCATCACTCATTCTAGCACTAGTAGTAGCAGGGTCATTTGACTTGGGACTTGAAGGTCTTGACTCTTCACTTGAACCACAGGATGCATAGTCACTGGCCTTGTCACTAAAAGTACAAGAGACAAAGTCATTAGTATTAGTAGATCTTTTTGGAAACTCATGCATCTATGATCCATCCAAGTCAGTATGCCTGGGTATGGGCATAAATGTTCCTGTAAGAGGTGGAGGAACAGCATGCATTGATGCAACTGGTTTAAACCTATTGTAACTAGGTTTTCCTTCCTCCTCCTTGTCAGGATCAAAGACACTTGAAAAAGATAAATAAAAAACATCTTTTGAATCAATATATTTATCAAAACCTAACCCTGTCTTAGTCCTACCAGACATACTACTATCTATTAACTTTGAAAGATTCTTGGGTGCTTTTTGCCATTTTTCAAATCGTAAAAGTGTAGCATCCAATTTTTCTTGCATTTCTTGCTTAGCCTTAATACTCTCATTTTTAAGGTTTTCAGTATATGTAAGCTTTTTAGTGGTGTTTTCTAAATCAATGCTTAGAACTCTAATCTTATCCTCATACTCACGTTGAGTATTTTGAAGCTACCTAATAAGTGTGAAAACACTTATCCTTTTACCACTTATTTTCAATAATAACAGGACAAAAACGTGTATTTTACGTCGTAAAAGTCGGAATTATGCGTGGTTTGTGTTTTTATTGTGTTTCAGGATAAAATATGAAAAAGGAAGAAAACACGGGCTTTCACGGGCTTTTATCAAAGAAAAAGACAAAAGACAAAGTCAAAAGATCAAAAGTGCAAGAAGAACGGAAGTCGAAGGCCTATTCTGAAGATTTATCGAAGAAAAAGTCTGAAGACGAAAGTTTGACAAAGTCGAAGAACCAAGTCTACTAAAAAAAGAAAATTAGAAGACGAGTTCGTTTTATCACTCGACTAACCCGAGACAAAGTCGAGAAAGACGAGAAATTAAAAGACGAGAAAAAAGGAAGCAACACATGCATTTTCCACCTCCTATATATAGTTTAGAAATTAGAGTTTTTAAGAGTTAGTCTTCATTTTTTTTCTTTTGTAGCTTTAATTTTTAGACAGAGAAAGTGTTTAACTTTCTCTCACTAGGAAAACTTCATCTTTTATTTTCTTTCTTGTTTTAATCTAATCTTTACTTTTTAAAGTTTATCTTGTTTTAATTTTCATCTTTTTAAACTTTCTTGTTAGTTTCGATTTATTGTTCATCATCTTTTTCACCTTATTGTTCTAAACACTACATAAAGATTAACACTTTCGTGTTTCTTGATTCGTGGTTCAAGGATTTATAAGTTTATCATTTGCCTAGATTTGTGGTTAACTTTTTTTTTTGAGTTTTTTAGCTTATTCTCTTTTAAGTAATTTCAAAAGTTTATTTTTTTTAAAAGTTTATTTATAAATTTTGCCTATTTAGTGTTTTGATAAGTTTTAAATTCGTAGCTTATTTTTGTTCTTCTTATTATTGTTTTGGTTAAATTTTTGGTTAAAGTGCTTATTTGATTTGTATGCTTATTTTTACTCCATCCGAATATTGTGATCTTTCCATCACAATATCATTAGGGTTTCTACATTGTGACAGCTTATTATGATAGTCATTCCGATCACTTATTCCGATCAAGATTGCGATTGCCCCTGGCATCGTACATTGCGATCGGGTGTAAGGCATATTGTGACGAAATGCTGCCCAAATTTTGACTTACATATTCCGATAGACTTTTGATCTAACATTCCGACAGTTCTTTTTTACTTAACATTCCGATAGATTTTGATTTTATATTCCGATGCTTTCAATTTAACATTCCAATAGTTTTTTTATTTTATATTCCGAGGGAATTTTCAATACAGCATTACGATAGAAATGACATGCTTGCTTACCTTCTTCCATTTTTTTCCCGCCAAAAATCACCTAGTAGCTTGCTAGCTTGAGCTGCTTGCTTGCTAGCTTGTTTATTAACTAGTATTGTTCCGTAATCGTTTAGTTTAATCCGAAATTTGTTCCGATTTTAATTCCGAAAGTCACGTATTTTTAGCTGAATTTTTCGTCAATTTTTAGTATTAGTATTTTTTCGAAAAGTCTAAGTTTTATCTTTTATTTAGTACCCGCTTTAGCTTTCACCTCGTTTAGTTTTAAAGTAGCCACTTAGTTTTATTTCCTCCTTTTTCATTAGGTAAACTTTATTTTCAATTCGAAAGTTATTTTCCTCCTTTAGTTTTATTTTTATTAATTGTTTCGTTTTAATTCACGTTATATTATTCATATGGTTCCTTTATTATTAGTTATTTTTTTTTTGGTTTATTTTCATTACCTTTCGCTTTTACCTTTTAAGTAGAAATAGATAACCAAAACCTTCTTTTTGTTAACCAAAAACGACTAAGTCGCACTTTCAACTGTAATCAATTCGAATTGAATCGAGACGAATAACTTTTTATATACAAAATCTCTAATTTCAAATGGCGCTGCTGCCGGCTCTTTTCGTGAAGATTAACGGTTTATTGTGAGAGGATTTTGGGATCCGTTCACTCTTGAACGTTATTTTACTTGTCTAATTTTCAAAAATTTTCAAAAATCCTAAAAAATATAAAATTTTCAAAAAAACCCAAAAAAATAGAAAAACATAAAAACCAAAAATATTTCTTGTCTATATTTCTTTTCCTTTTGTAGGTGTGCATGCGTACCCGTGCTCGTAAGAAGAAAGCAACTCAAGCCTAAGTCGAAACTCAACCTATTGTCGCCATGGACAATCGACCAATGATCGAGCTTTTTCAATCGCACGTAGAGGGCAACACCGATGCTATTGTCATACCCGAGATTGGAGCCAACAACTTTGAGCTCAAATCCGGCTTCATTCAAATGGTCTCTTCTCAACCATTCTTGGGGCGTACACTTGATGATCCTCACGACCATATAAAAAGGTTCCTTCAACTCACTAATACGGTCAAGTTTAATGGGGTTTCACAAGAGGTAATTCGCTTGCAACTTTTTCCTTTCTCCTTAGAGGGACAAGCCCGACATTGTCTTGATAAGGAACCGCCACAAAGTATTCTTTCGTGGTCGAATTTAGAGACCAAATTCATCAACTACTTTTTCCCACCCTCACGTACTACCGCTTTACGGAATGAAATCATTAACTTTGAACAAAAGTACGGTGAGACATTTAGTGAATCTTGGGACCGTTTTAAGGAACTTTTAAGAAAGTATCCACAACATGGTTTTACAAAAGTGCATCAAATTAATACTTTTTACAATGGTTTAAGCATGAATGACCAAGATTCACTAAATACTGCCTCGGGGGGTAACATTTTGGTTAAGTCTTCTAATGCCGCGTGGGATATTATTGAGAATAAGTCTAGAGTGTAAACTAAGAGTGTTCGGGCTAATGTGGCTAGTGCTAGCACTAGTGACACCGACAAGAGACTTGATAAGCTTACTAAGTTTGTTGAAGCACTTGCTTTACAAGCCATTAACAATGCCAAAAACAACAATGCTCTTAATATAACTTGTGAAACTTGTGGTGGGCTACACTCTTATGCTTATTGTGATAAAGCTTATGATCAATCTCACGGGGAAGTGTATGCTTACAACAACACCGAGAGAGTTTATTTCAAGTCTAATGTCTATGTTAATCACTTGTCTTACAACTCGACAAATTACTTGGCTCCACCCGGTTTTCAGCAAAGACCACACCACCCACCCATAACAACCAAGGGCCACCAAGAGCAAATGTTCCACAAAATGATAATGTGAGGGGCTCCAATATAAACCAGGGAAACTATCAGATGCAAAACCAATGTTTTCAACACCATGGTTTCAATCCTTAAGGTTTTCCACCTTATAACCAATACCCAAACCAAGTTTTTCAACAACAAGGGTTCAATTTACCTCATCCGCCAATGGATTTGGTTTTGCAAAAATTGAATGAACATGAGAGTAATGCAAGCAATGCAAGAATCTACTAGACAAATGCAAGAGTCCACGGATAGAAAATTCGTTCAAATGTTACAAACCCTTTGTCCCCAAGGTGCTCTTCCTTCCACAAGCGAAACAAACCCTAGAGCGAATGTGAGTGCTATTACTACTCGAAGTGGAGCAACTTTAGTAGGACCTTCTACCCCTCCTCCTCTACACCTCCTCCACCTCCATTTATCCCTTCTACTACCACACCTAGTACTAGTTCTCCATTACCGTCTCCACCTCTCACGGAAGAAGTACCTAAGAAAAACCCTCCACCAACCCCACCTTCCACCTCTAAACCCTCTACTTCTCAACCCTCTACTTCTCAACCCTCTACTTCTCAACCTTCAACATCTCAACCTTTACCTGTTCCACCTACACCATCTAAACCCAACATCCCTTATCCTTCTCGGTTAGACAAGTGCAAATTTCTCACAAAAGAGGATTCTCAAGTTAATTTCTATTTGAAGATGATCTCTCAAATGAATTTCAACATTAGTCTCGCCTGAAGCACTTGTCCAAATGCCAAAATTTGTCAAAGCATTCAAGGAATTGCTTAACAAGAAGGAAAAGATGGTTGAGTTTGTCAACACACGCTTAAATGAAAATTGTTCTGCAATCATTCTTAAAGAACTTCCGGAAAAACTTGTAGATCCCGGTCGTTTTGTGTTGCCTTGCATTTTTAACAAAGTTGAAGAATTTACTGCCTTAGCCGATCTCGGGGCAAGTATTAATCTGATGCCTTTAAGTGTTTGGAAAACACTAACACTATCATTACCCGACCTTACTCCAACAAAGATGACTCTTGAGCTAGCCAATCGCACTCTCACTTACCCCGTTGGTATTGCCGAAGATGTCTTTATTAAAGTTGGTACCTTCACTTTTCCAGTCGATTTTGTTGTTGTTGATTAGGAAATGGACCCTCGTATTCCGTTAATACTTGGACGGCCATTTTTGAGAACCGGAAAAGCTTTAGTCGATGTTGCCGAAGGTGAACTCATTCTAAGAGTCGGGAATGATGCACAAGTGTTTAAAATGGGGAAGATTACAAACAAAACCAATGGAAGAGAATCAATGAATATGATTAATGTGCTTCAAGACGAGCTTGATACAACTACTTGTGAAAGTACAAAGCTTGATGATTTTGTCATCTACAACAATCCTCTTTTCGACTCTTGCTACGATAATCCACTTTTTAAAGATAATGTGGATGATTCTCTCTCCAATTTGGATCCGTGATGAGATGGCATTTATACATGATCTCATCGTTCTTTTCGGGCTTTAAATGCACAAAAATGTCATAAAATACCATATATATGCTTGTGTTTGTTTACTTGTGTATTTTAGGTATGGATATCGTGAAAAAGACAAAAGATCACAAGTTACAAGGAAAAACGGACACGAGAAACGAAGCCGTACAAAGAACCGGGCCCTAATCATGGAATTCTCAACAAAATACCTTGAAGACTTGAAGACAAACAAGATTGATCCTCATTTATTGAAGAAATGACACTTAAAACCCTTGTATATTAATAATTACAAGTTTGGTCCCTTAAGTTTGTCAAAATTACACAAAAGGTCCTTCAACTTTGAAGAAATGGCAAGAATAGTCCCTCAACAAATCAAAATTGCCAATAATGGTCCCTCATAAAGTCAAAGATACAATGAAGACCTTTGAAGATCAAGAATGTTCAAAATCAGTCCTTGAAATATCTCAAAATGGCAAAAAGAACCCTTGAAAACCCTTTTGAAAAGTTATGTGCCAAAATTGCCAAATGGTGAAAGTTGTTACAAGTATAATTGGGCGCTGACAGACTTTTATCTCCAAGTGACAAAAGAAAGGAAAGAGGAGGGCTAATGTTGTGCATATGAAACATTTAAACACAAAAATGCGCCAAACACTTCCCCAATCCTATAAAAACGGATCAAAAGTTGTTACTGTAGCAGTCAAGAACGCTGATTTTACACCAACTTAAACAAAGGGTAAAATGAAATTACCCTTACCCACACTTGATTCACACGCCTATAATCTCATCCCAACCTTAAAACACTCACTCCCACTCACCAAATGGCCCCACCACCAAAACCGTTTCACCATCATGTGACAACTTCCTCACCAAGGATTGCCACGTGTCAAGATCAACAGCCCACATCATTTGCTTCATCACAAAGCTATTATAAACGGTTTGGATGCATTTTGGACAGCTCACATCAAGAAAACGTCTAGAAGACTTAGGGCATTTAGGGAATTTCACTTCTAGGGTTTGTGAATAGTGTTTAGCCAGGCATTTGCCTATAAAAGGAGACCTCAACATGTGAGAGTCCCTTTGTTCCAGATTTTAGCTTTTAATCTTTGTAATTCCTTTTTATGAAATAAAGTTTGAATTTCTTAAAATTTTGAGTTCTAATCTGTTATTTATAAAAGTTTGGTGTTTGAGAAGCTAAAATCTGAGTTCCATTTATATGTTTGAAGGTTTTTGAGGCAAGGTTTTAGTTGATAAAGCTTGCGTTTCAAAAATCAGAAAGTTGGCATTATTTTTGATCTCACTTTGTGTTTGTTCATCTTAGCAGCATTGGAAGCTGGTACTTGTTTTGCTAGTACCTCAGCTCAAACAATCTAGGGCCTAGATGTAGGTCTTGGAGGTTTGCACCTTCTTCCCTTTTCATTTTCTCTTTAAGTTTCTGATTATTTGTGATTTTTGTGGATTATTGCTTGAATCTGTGTTATTGTGGTTGATTATTGTTGATTTGGCTTTATTTGATGTTAATGAGGTGTTACTGATCTGATTTGTGGGTTGAATCTTCATAAGCCTTTGAAAATTTGTGAAAATAAGTTTTAAAAGGGTGTTTGGGATTACTGCATAAGTTGGATTTGAGGTTTGTTAAGTGCTTGTGTGTTGTATGCAAGTATTGGTATCTGTTATTTGGGAGCATATGTTCATCTATTTGCAGGTTTTGAGGCTTTGAACACATTGATTCATAGATTGGCTATAAAATCTTCATAACTTGGTAAAATTGGCTAGGATTTTGAGGACACCTAGATCTAAGCATAGGTTAAGGGTAACAAGTGCTAAATCATAGTTAATCACACCAGGGTAGAATGATTTGAGGCTTGAAATTGGATCAAGTGTCAAGTATATCAGCAAACTTGTTTCTGCATATGTTCATTGTTCATCAGTAACTTTTTATGCTTTGATCTTGTTATTCACTTTGATTCAGTGTTTGATTCTTGTTGCTTTGTGTTTATTGTTAGTTTATATAGCTTGTGTATGCATCTGGTTAAGTTTGGTTGGCTTATTTTGCTTAAATCTGCTTATTAAGTGCTTAACTGCTTATTTGTATATCTGGAGCATATCTGTGGACTGTTTGGCTTATTGTGGCTTATTGTGTGGATCATTTTGTGATTTTATTGTTGCTATTGACTCCTTGTGGTTCACTGATCACAAGGGTGCCTTTGTTTCCAATTGAATCAAACCAGAACTCTCAAATAAGCTTGGTCAATTAGTCAAAGTAGTGGGAACTCCTTTCCCCTGCTGGTTGCCACTGCTAGTGCAATTTTGGTGTCAGCTTATCAATAAGCTATAATAGCTTATTCCAACCTGCAACAACTTTGTTTTTGTAATAGGTGCTCATATTTTGACCCATTTGTTCATCCTGGAGCATTTGGGTGGTTGACTTTTAGGTTTGACTAGAAAACCAAGTCCTTTGACTTTTACATAAGTTCATTTGTGCTTTTTCTGGCTTATTGCTTGTGCTTATTGTATTTTTGTTGATTGATATTGCTTATTGAGTCCATTTGAAAGCTTTTGTAAGTTGAATCAGCTTCTGAGGTGCATTATTTCTCAAAAACGACTATTTTGTCGTTTTGTGGATTTTTGCTTTTCTATTTTCTGGCTTATTGAGTTATCTTATTGGAAATTTCTTTTGACAGATCTCTTAAGCATCCAAAAAGAGGGTTGTGTGTCAAATTAGAGCTTATGGCATTAGCTTATGGCTTAATGGGCTGAAAAGCCCAATAAGAATAAGCTTTGTGTTCAATAAGCTGTGATAAGCACATTTTCAGCTTTTGGGCCTTTAGAGTTTTGTTCTTAGAATTAAATTTTAAGTCAGATAGGGCTTTTCCAAGTCAATTGGGCCAAGTTTGACTTTTTGGGCCCAAAAGCCCATTTGTGTTGACTGAATTTGGATTTGGGCCATTTGAGGGCCCATTAGGGGTATTTTGGTAATTTCACTTTCATTTTCTGATTATTTAGGTTAAAATAAACTAGTTTGCAAGTTTTTTAGAATCTTATATAATTTTTGGATTTTTAATATTATTTTATTATTATTTTTAAAATTTCACTTTTTCCAACTTTTTACATTTTTCTTAGGTTAATTACATTAAAATAGGAATTTAGCAACTTTTAGAATAATTTTATCACTTATAGATTAATTTTTATAATTATTTTAAGTTTTAATAGTTTTTAATTCATTTTAAATAGTTTTTATTAGTTTTAAAATTTCTAAAAATAGTTTTTAATCTTTTTAGGTCATTTTAGAGGTTTATCAATTGAAAAATCTTTATTTGGGCTTTTTGATAATTTATTTGATTTTTAGGGCTTTAATTAGCATTTAAAAATTGAATATTTAATTATTTAAAAGGTTTGAAAAAGTTTTGATCATTGGTAAACTCTTAGTTTATTATTTTTGATTTTTGGTAAATTTTTGGTAATTTTTAGAATTTATTTTTATTTTGGTGATTTTTAAGGTTCTACGTTTTAACTTTCTAGTAGTGATTTTTTGTTAATTTTTATTTTTACGTCTTCCTCATTTTCTCTTCTAATCCCCTTCTAAACCAATCAATAATCACAAACATTTGGCAAGTTTTTCACACACATATACCTCCTTAAGAAACGAACTTTCACACCATTAAGGGTCATTAGTGTTGATTTTCCTAAATTATCACTCGATACTTACCGCTTTTACGCCTTTTTCCTAAAAGGTCATATTTTACTACAATCAATCCTCCACCAATTTATGAGTCTCCACCAATCAATGATGACTATGATGATAATTCTAGTTCTGACATGGATGATTTTGATGATATTGTTTCAGAGTATAAAGACATGCCAACTTATGATGATTTTGATGATGTTGATACTCGCTCGAGTGATTCTTCAAATGATGACCTTGTTCCTACTTTTGATGAAGATCCTCCACCACCAATGCTTGATCCTACTTTGGATGACTACTCATTTGAGGAAGATTTTGCTACTTTTCTTAACACTTACTTCCCCAATGAGAATGATTCTCCTCCTTTGGACTTTGATGATGCTCTTTATCCTCCTTCGTATATTAAGAAACCCGTTTCAAAGGAGAAGAAGCTGGAAGACACCAATATCCGTAGTACCTATGTCTTGACACCTCTCTATCCACCTTCATCGGATGAGATTGTGAGATTTATGATTGTATCCTCTTCAAGGTCTACTGAGCTTGAGTGTTATTTTCCCCTAAAGGAAAAGGTGTTCGATCCCGGTATTGCAATTTTTAAACCATCTCAGTATCCCTCTGATGAAATAAAACGAAAGATTTTTGGAAGTTATAGAGATATGCTTGCACCTCATCACACTTGCTACCACCGTGCTCCATCTTTGCTTAAGGGAACCTTGCCTACTCTTCTTTGGCTTGCCTTGTTCGCCTTAAGCTTGTGCTATTTGATGGATGAAAACCATGTATTTGATCCCGGTGGATGTTCTTCAAGGTTATTACCATGACAATCAAGGTCGAGTCAGGCTCACGACTCGGTTAACAAAAACAAACGCTTCTCGGGAGGCAACCCGCAGTATCTATCCTTTTTCTCTGTTTTTATAATAAGTGTAGGGGGAAACCCTAGTATGTGTTTGTTGTTTTCTTTCTTATGATATGCAGGGATTCGAGCTTTCAACGATCCATTCTTGATGACTTTTGACGACCCGTGATTCCGTGTACCCGTCTTCCCGGTTCTATCCTAAACTCTTTTGATTCATTATTTTATCATTTATGATTGAAATAGGAATAACTTTAGTTGTCTCTTCCTTAGCAAGATTTAAACAACGTGCACAATGTCCTAAGTGTAGGGGAGGTTACTTCCACATGCTTAAACATTAAGGACACTGTTTATATTAAGTGTAGGGGGACTTCTATCGAAGTTAAGTGGACTTTTCCTTGTATTTGTCCTCATTTTAACCGGAAAATTGTTTTTTCGACATTTTTCTAAATTTTTGATCTATTTTGGCCTAGTAGTATTTACCTTTGTTATAGTTATTTTTTTTTCTTTGCTAGAATAAATTTTAATAAAGTGGTTTTAATTTTTAAACGTTGTGATTTTGACTCAACCCGAGTTTACTTATCTAAGTTTACTCTAGCTAGTATCCTTAACGTGTTTAAGTCAAGTTTTGCTAGGCTTTTATATAGGGAACTTTAAAACGCGAAAGTCTTAAGTCTTACGGGTTAAGAACAAGAACTTTTCGCAAGTTCCTATAATTTATCCTAGTAAGTCGTTTATCAAGGGAACTTTAAAATGCGAATTCTAAACATGAAAAAGTCTAAGAAGTTGCAAGATCCTATAGATGACTTGAATACCCAAAACTTTGATTTAATAGGTTAAGCATCCACGCGTCTCATTCCTTGAGATTTTAAATTGTGGAGAACGAGAGATGATAGAGTCAATTATAAGTTTGGTATTCTTTCATGAATTTATGTGAGTTGATTATAAGATTTTTCTCCCATCGCTTGTTAATGAAATTAATTGCAATAAATAAGGTCGTATGATTTGAAAAATTACTTAGCTTCTAGCACAAGATCGTTTAAAAGTTGCTCGGTATTAATTAGAGTTCATAGCCAAGGCATAACTTATTGAAGCGGGATGCGAAGATTGGCGAGTCCAAAAAGGCCCTAACAAGGTATGAGGGCTACATTTTGTTGCTAAAGATCCAAAGTGATGTGAAGAGTCATTTATCAAAAATCAATATGAAGGATCGAGACACACGACGAAAAGCAAAACACTCCCCAAAAGATCATGGAGAAGTCTATCCAAAAAGGCCCTAACAAGGTATGAGGATAAATAGATCCAAGTCCTAAAAGGAGGCGGATCGTTGTATATCAAAATCCTAAATAAAGATTGGAGAAAAGTGAAGAAGTCGTGGTCCAAATATGAAGAATCTCTCAAAAAGTTCAAGTGAAGAAATTCCTATTATGAAGAGAAGACCAGTATTTCATGAACGTCTCTCAAGATTTGAAGTATGAAGTCAATGCCAAATATCGGTCCGAGAAAGGTCTCAAATCGTGAAGCGAGTTATGCCAAGATATGAACTTTATGAGGTCCCGAGAAACAGTTTTAAAAGATTTTGTCCTTTAACTAACTATTGATTAAATCGTCATTCTTTATTTTCAGCCTAAATAATTATCGAAATAAGTCAACAATGCATCCTCGTGATCATTCAAGACAATCGTAAAATAAAAGAGATACACCTAGGAATAAGGGAGTCTAAGTGAATAATTGGGCCACATGAATTTGTGTTAGTTTGCTAACTTATAATAACAATGATCTCGTTTTTAAGCTTGGTATGGGAACGTGAAACTTGAAGGTGATAATCATACATGACATTCCAAAACCCTAAGGTAAGTTTTTGATCTTTTTACTTGTTTTCTTCCTTTGAATATTTTATAATCTCTTTAATAAAGGCCAAGGTGGATTGATTATGATGAAAAATGTAAATCTTTCTTTGTAACTAATGCATTCCATGAGGGCATTGCAATGGTCAAGTGTAGGGGATTTAATAAGTGTGAAAACACTTATCCTTTTACCACTTATTTTCAATAATAACAGGACCAAAACGTGTATTTTATGTCGTAAAAGTCGGAATTATGCGTGGTTTGTGTTTTTTTGTGTTTCAGGATAAAAATATGAAAAAGGAAGATAAAGCGGGCTTTCACGGGCTTTTATCGAAGAATAAGACAAAAGAAAAAGTCAAAAGATCAAAAGTGCAAGAAGAACGGAAGTCGAAGGCCTATTCTGAAGATTTATCGAAGAAAAAGTCTGAAGACGAAAGTTTGACAAAGTCGAAGAACCAAGTCTACTAAAAGAATAAAATTAGGAGACGAGTTCGTTTTATCACTTGACTAATCCCGAGACAAAGTCGAGAAAGACGAGAAATTAAAAGACGAGAAAAAAGGAAGCAACACATGCATTTTCCACCTCCTATATATAGTTTAGAAAATAGAGTTTTTAAGAGTTAGTCTTCATTTTTTTTTCTTTTGTAGCTTTAATTTTTAGAGAGAGAAAGTGTTTAACTTTCTCTCACTAGGAAAACTTCATCTTTTATTTTCTTTCTTGCTTTAATCTAATCTTTACTTTTTAAAGTTTAATCTTGTTTTAATTTTAGTCTTTTTAAACTTTCTTGTTAGTTTCGATTTAGTGTTCATCATCTTTTTCACCTTATTGTTCTAAACGCTACATAAATATTAACACTTTCGTGTTTCTTGATTCGTGGTTCAAGGATTTATAAGTTTTATCATTTGCCTAGATTCGTGGTTAACTTTTTTTGAGTTTTTTAGCTTATTCTCTTTTAAGTAATTTCAAAAGTTTATTTTTTTTAAAATTTTTTTTTATAAATTTTGCCTATTTAGTGTTTTGATAAGTTTAAATTCGTAGCTTATTTTTGTTCTTCTTATTATTGTTTTGGTTAAATTTTTGGTTAAAGTGCTTATTTGATTTTTATGCTTATTTTTACTCCATCTGAATATTGTGATCTTTCCATCGCAATATCATTAGGGTTTCTACATTGTGACAGCTTATTGTGATAGTCATTCCGATCACTTATTCCGATCGAGATTGCGATTGCCCCTGGCATCGTACATTGCGATCGGGTGTAAGGCATATTGTGACGAAATGCTGCCCAAATTTTTACTTACATATTCCGATAGAATTTTGATCTAACATTCTGACAGTTCTTTTTTACTTAACATTCCGATAGATTTTGATTTTATATTCCGATGCTTTCAATTTAATATTCCGATAGTTTTTTTATTTTATATTCCGATGGAATTTTCAATACAACATTACGATAGAAATGACATGCTTGCTTACCTGCTTTCATTTTTTCCCGCCAAAAATCACCTAGTAGCTTGCTAGCTTGAGCTGCTTGCTTGTTAGCTTGTTTATTATTTAGTATTGTTCCGTAATCGTTTAATTTAATCTTAAAATTGTTCCGATTTTAATTCTGAAATATTTTTAGTTGAATTTTTCGTCAATTTTTAGTATTAGTATTTTTTTGAAAAGTCTAAGTTTTATCTTTTATTTAGTACCCGCTTTAGCTTTCACCTCGTTTAGTTTTAAAGTAGCCACTTAGTTTTATTTCCTACTTTTTCATTAGGTAAACTTTATTTTCAAGTCGAAAGTTATTTTCCTCCTTTAGTTTTATTTTTATTAATTGTTTCGTTTTAATTCACGTTATATTATTCATATTGTTCCTTTATTATTAGTTATTTGTTTTTTGTTTATTTTTATTACCTTTCGCTTTTACCTTTTAAGTAGAAATAGATAACCAAAACCTTCTTTTTGTTAATAAAAAACGACTGAGTCGCACTTTCAACTGTAATCAATTCGAATTGAATCGAGACGAATAACTTTTTATATACAAAATCTCTAATTTCACTACCTCTTTTGTTGTTCCAAAGTTTTTAGAGAAATCTTATAAGATTGAACTTCTAAAAAATATTTATCATTTTGTTCATTTAGTTCATTGTATTGAGTCAAGAGTTCTGAATATTTATCATGACAACCAAGAGGGAAATTTTGTACCTGAGGCGAAAATCCCATAAGAGCAAATTCTTCTGGCCCAGTAATCATAGCAAATACATCAGTAGAAGCCTTAGATGATTCCAAGGTGGCAGTCTGATGATCATTCCAGTTAACCATGGAGTCAACGGACACCAAAGCTTTCTTTTCATCCTTGAGCTCTTGAACCTTGAAAGCTGAATACCTGTTCTTCTCCTGGTCATTTTTGTTAGGGCATTCCCTAACAAAATGTCCTTGCTGCTGACAATTATAGCATCTGACCTTGCTTCTATCAAACCTAGCTGGCTCTCTTGGGTTGTAGATGAATTTTCGACCGGCTTTCTTTCCAAACTTATGTACCCGGAGAGTGAGCATCGCCCTCTGCCATTTTAGATCCATTTCATCCAAGTCAAGTTTATCATCCTGTTTGAAATCATCGAAAGCAAGCTGCTGTTGTGGATCAACATCAGCAACAAAAGAGTGAAGAACAACTTCTACCATGCTACTAGTCTCGGCTTTTGATTCAGGAGTAGAAGTATGTTGAGATGACAAAGTATAGCTTGGGCTACTGGAATAAGACATTGGAATCGACCACATGGAACTCATAAAACGAGAGTTAGCAGGAGTAGGAAAAGAATCACTTTAGTATCCTCTCACGTAAGAATCAAAGGTTTTGAGTTTATAAAACAAGTCGTCAAAAGAAAGATATTCAAGGCCTCCTTTTGCCTTTAGAGAGATGAATACCTGATTCCATGAATGTGGCAGGGCTCTAAGAAACCTGGCATTGATGTCTTCATTTTCAGGTTTGGACCTGAGTTGATTCAATTGGCTAAGAATCTTTTGAAACCGGTCATACCCTTGATGAAGACGTTCTTTTTCAGAAATGTTGAATTCTGTGAGTTCATCTCTCAGCATTGATCTGCGCTTCTTCTTGGATTCCGCATTCCATCCAAATCTTGCCTTTATCCAATTCCAAATCTCCCTAGCATCATCCAAGTGATAAAAATCACCCATATGATCATCAGGAAGTGGTTGAAGCAAAATAGTTTTTGCTTTGATTTCACTCTTAACTGCAGTGATTTCTTCATTAGATTTAGTGTCTAGAATGATGATCTGACCATTCTTGTCTCTACCAGTCTTCTTCTTGCTGTTGCCATTCTGGACAATTTTCCACAAGTCTAGATCAGTGTTGTTGATTCAGCACTCCATTTTCATGGCCCAGCTATCATATTCTTCCTTCTTCAAGAATGGGAATATTCCATTAGAATTAGAAACAGTAGCAACGATTTGCTGTGTTTGTTGTGTTGTGGTGGTGCTTGGTTCTCTTGTTTCAGTAGAACTAAAGCAGACATGATTAAACAAAGATGTTAGTAATAAAGAAATATGGTTCTTCTTGAGCAGAGACTCTCCCAGGCTCTGATACCACTTGTTGGGTCCACTAGATGTGGATCTTGCAGCCTGTTAAGGATGGTGAACGACTTCTTTAATCACAAGTCTATTCACAAAGAGACTCTTAATGTTATACACAGTATAAGTGCATAATACAAATACTATGAACAAGAAGAAACAGAATAACTAAATAACTTGATCCTTACTAAGGATTTCTACTATTAATATGAAATGAATAATGATGATGAAAGGTCTGTCTAACCCTTCTGCCAATGGGTTCCTTTTATAATACAAGGAAACCCTAATACTACATTAAACCAAAACGTGTAACTTCTGATATGCATATCCTTTCCTAACATATCTCATGCATATCCTAACAAACTACTAAGAATAATAATGTTTGACTTTATACTAGACCAGAAGCACGTTGATATGAGCAAAATCTCATATCAATTAATCAACAAATCACTCAAAAACACATAGAAAATACCTAACTTTTGTGTTATAAAGCAATATTATGTGGTATGTTTTGTGTTTGTGCTTAAATAGGTAACGAGGATACAATTTCAAGCAAACAAGAGGAAATCAAGCTCATTTATGATGAAAAGACAAAAGAAGGATCAAAGATGACAAGCCATTTGAAGATGAAGGACCTATCTTGACAATATTCAAAAGTTGAGGGACTTAAATGCAAACTTTGGAAAAGTCAAGATTAAAGTCAAACTTGGTTAAACTTCAAGTCAAACAAGTCCAGGGAGTCAAATAATCAAGATTACAAGTCAAAGGACTGAAATTGCCATTAAAATGAAGAAAGAAGCTCAAATGAAGAAGCTGTTTAACTATGAGGGCTGAATATGTCAGATTTGCATAAACTGAATACAAGGAGGACCAATGAGAAGGATGGAATTGAGGGATCCGGATTGCCATGTAGTGTGCCAGCTGGCCACTAACTCAAATTTACAATTAATAAAGAAATCTGAGTGGGGGCGCATTAACTCTTCATTAACCAATTACAAGCTGCCAACCAATAATACCATTTATCCAGTATGGATAATGATCCGTGTGTGAGGCTAAGGACGAATAAAATCATGACACGTGTCAACGTCAACAAAGAACAAGCCCAGTATCAAATTTGAGCTACAAGGCATTTCATGAAAAACTTTCTACATGAAAAAGGCGTCAAATGAGAAGACGAATTCAGTTATGCAACTTAATTAGACTGAAAGTGGAGGAATAAGAAAACCTCTTTGGTGTTCTTGGAGTCAAATCCACAATTCACCAGTTCTTCACACCTGGCATCTCATCATTGGTTGGGACACGTCATAATCTCTAACAACTCCTCATCAAACCTCTATAAATAGCAGCTAGGCCTTTCATTTGTGTAGTGTAGTTAAGTGTGAAAAAACACACACTTTTATTTTCTCTTTCCCATTTTAGTTAACCTTTCATAGTTAGCTTCTCTCAAGTGTTTGACACACACTCGAGAGGTACTTATTCAGTTAGTCGTTGTAACTAGTTTTCCCTCCTAAATCAATAAAAGCACAAAAATATTCATTTCATATTCTCATCTTCATTTACTCTATTCAATCCTGCATTTCTGTTAATGCTTTGTGATGTCATTGATCATAACTGATCAATGAAGTGTTTCTGAGTTGTTTTGGAAGCTATTCAGTTTGATTCAGCCTAGCAGTTCATTCCAGTTCCTATTGTAGAAGTCTAGTAGCAGATCTTGTTGATTTAAGCAGAAGTAGATTTTGGAGGTAATAAATTGGGCTAATGGTGGTGTATTGGTGGTGTTCTTGTAGATCTTAGTTGGCTCAGCGCCATACTACTCCATCAATGGAGGCTTCACAGCTAAAAGGCACTTCTTCTTGTTAAAATTCCTCTAAAATGAACTTTGCATGCTTAAATTCCTAGTGTAAACACTATTTGCTGAATTGATCATGTGTTTGGATTTGTTCTAGCATATCTGTGTTGGATTGATAGTCTTTAAGTGATCTAGTACTCTGAATCTTAGTTTACTTGATTTTCAGTTTTGTTTTTCATCAGTAATTGGTCTTTAGTTTCAATTTGCAGTTAAGAGTGTTTACTAGCTTATATTCAGTGTTAATACATCTCATTTTGTCATCTAAACATATCCTGATTAGAGTCATAACTTGATTCACATTTGTGCTTAAAGTTCTTTTGAAAAAGTCTTTTTTAGATTAATAAAGTAGTGTTTGGATTTAATTGATTTTGATAATTCAAATCTGTTAAAATTTGTGATTCTTGTTCATTTACAACTAGTAGTATTGTGTGATCAGTCTTGGTTCATTTTATAGTCAAAACATCAGTAAAAAAGGCAATTGGTTAGAAAGAAAGGTTTGGGTCAAGTATTTTCATTAGTTCAGTCAGAAAACTTGCTAGATTCAAATCAATGCCATGACTTCATTACTTAACCATTTTGCTTAACACCAGTTCTCAGTTGTAGTCTAACATCCAAAGATTAAATTTGTAAGAGGAAATTCTACAGTTTCAAGTTTTCAATTAGAAATCAGCATTTTAATAAGCTCAATACCAAATGCATGTTTCCGTGATAAAAGCTCCACTGTTTTCTCATATCTCCATTTCTAATTCATAAATGTACTCATTTTCTTTCACAAACCTTGTTACAAACTGATAGTTGTAAAATTACCCCTTTAGGAAAAGGATGGTAAATGTGGCAAGTATTAAGTGTCGGTTTAGGAAAACCGAGCACTAATGACCAATTAAGTTCGTTCTCAAGGAGGCTAGTGTGTTATGTGTGTAATGATATGGATTAATTTGTGATTATATTTGAGAAAGAAAAATAGAAAAGGGATTAGAAGAGAATGACGGTTATGAAGACGGATTAAACTAAGTCTAAAAAGGCGTACACGTAAAGTCGTAAAAAGTACCAAAATTAAAATTTTAACCTAAAAATTTCTAAAAATTACCAAAAATCCCTAATAATATTCTAAGAGTTTACAAAAAATCAAAACTTGCAAAAACCTTTTAATTAATTAGATAATGACTTTTTAATGCTAATTAAAGCCCTAAAAATCAAAATTAATTATTAAAAAGCCCTAAACAAGATTTTAAATTTTGTAAACCTCAAAAATACTCTAATTAAGCTAAAAACTATTTTTCAAAATTTTAAATCCAATTAAAACTATTTTTTAAACAATTAAAAACTCCTAAAATCAATTAAATCTTAAATTAATTATAGAAAATAATTAAAAGACCTAAAAAATATTTGGAAAGTTGTAAAAATCCTAATTAAGTGTTTAGAACCTAGGAAAAATATAAAAACCTAGAAAATCAGACTTCTAATTTTTAATAATAAAATAATATTCAAATAATATTCAAAATCCAAAAATTATAAAAAATTCTAAAAACTTACAAACTAGCTTAATTTAACCTAAATAACTCAGAAATGAAAATGAAATTACCTAAATACCCCTATTGGGCCTAGAAAATGGGCTAAACCCAAAACAGTCCACGTAATGGGCTAAAAGAGGCCCAAAAATCTAGAGTCCACCAAATAAGCCCAAAACTTCTAGTCTAGCTCAAAATTTGATTCTGAACAAAAAATTTCAGAGGCCCAAAAGCTGAAATGTAGCTTATCACAGCTTAATAAGCACAAAGCTTATTCTTAATGGGCCTTTGAGCCCATTAAGCCATAAGCTTGTGCCATAAGCTGAAAATTGACACACATCATTCTTTTGAGGTAAGAAAACGTTTTGCGAAAAGAAATTTCAAATAAGCCCACTTAATAAGCCAGAAACAGTTCACAAACTTATTCACAAAACGACAAAATAGTCGTTTTTATGATCTAGACCACCTCAGAAGCTGATTCAAGTTGCAAAATGTTTCTTAAGACAAAAAATAAGTTGTTGCAAGTCAGAATAAGATAGAATAGCTTATTGATAAGCTGATGACAAAATTGCACTAGCAGGGGCTAGTTTTGGATGTTGAGCAGTGGAAACTTTTTCCACTCCTTGACTATTTTGACTTTTTGTCTTTAGTGACTTTTTTGGAGATTCAGATTTCACAAAGGCACCCAATTGATCTTTGGATCAAAAGGAGTCAATCACAATCAAAATAACACAATCACTAACACCCAATTGATACAGTTTAATCAATCAATCATCAAACATGATACAGACATGAACAATAAGCAGTTGAGCATAAATAAGCAGTTTTAGCAATAGTCAGCCAGCCAAATTCAACCAAATGCACACACAAGCTATTATAAACTCCAATAAGCAAGTCTAAACAGGTTTCATGCACTGGTTCAAAGAATTAAGCAAGATTCAAGCAATGAAGGTTACTGATGAACACTAACACATGCAGTTTTTACTTTTGCTGATGTATTTGACACACAAGCAAATTTCAACACTTCAAATCTTTCAAACAGGTTATATTGATGATGTTTTAACAGCTTTTATCCCTAAACATGCATAAACTCTAGGTTTTCCCAAAATTTTAGGTCAAAAAACAGTCAACTCAACAAGATATAGCAATTTGTTTGATTCAAGGTTTCAAACTCAGAAACTTGCAGCAAAATACTCTCAAACCAAGGTATAGCAGATACAAAGCATAAACAACACAAACTACCAACACAATAACAAGATGCAAGCACAAACCAGTAGACCCAAACACCCCTTTAACTTTTCCAAATCAAAATTTTCAAAAGCAAAGTGAGATTTTAGGCCAACCAAGCATCAATTAACACTAAAACAAGTATGATAAACAGATTCAAGCAAGAACAAGCCACAAAATTCACAAGAACACAAGTTTCATACAAATATCACCAAAAATCACAATTTAAGCAGATTTTGAGATTAAGTATGCAAACCTCATGGATGTACATCCACACCCACGAATTTTGAGCTTATGTGCTAGCAAGAACAAGCACAAGCTTCCACAATAAGCCTGCTAAGATTGAACAAGGTTAAAGCACAATATCATAAAAATCAGAAACTTTGAAAAACTTGATTGATGCAAACTTGTTACCCCACACTTGATTATCCACAAGTTATAAGCCTCACCACACCTTAACCAACTCAGTTAGGATGCTATGATCAGCCCTATATCCCAAGAATTCCAAGATTGGAACAAGACTTAGCAAAATATCAAGAAAATGAGAAAATGTGCAAACTTTTGCACACTCCTCTTTGGAAAACAGGTTTTGAACTTCAAGAACTAACAAGCATATAACAATAGAAAGCAGTAAATAAGATTGGCCAATGACTTTTCTTCAAGATTTCAAACTCAATTTCATTAAACTTAGAAATAGGATTTACAGAAACTTGAACAAGGAAAAATCAAAAGCAAAGTCTAAATGTTGGAACCCTAAGCCTTTATATAGGCATACAATGAACTACTAGAAAGCATAAAAACGTTGCCATAATGTTGATGAAGTCCCCAAAATGCCCCTTTTGCCTTGTTTGAACTTGGAGAATCATGTGATTGCATTTTGGTTTGTAGCATGAGTTGTGTCACACTCCCAAAATATCAGAGTATAATGGCGACAAGGGAGTGGTGACGTCATGATTATCATACGCACATAGTCACAAAGAACGACCTCTAAATGAGACGTTCGGAAAATAGATCACTTGTAATTAATAAAATAAATAGTTTTAACAAAGTGCGGAAGCATAAACTGAATACAGTTACAAAACATAGTTTTCTCAAATGGTACAAATGATCGTTGTTTCAAAGAAATGACGGCAATGCATGAGACCTCATTTAGCATCTTCCTTCTTAATACCTGAGAAAAACATTGCTAAAGTGTCAACATAAAGTTAGTGAGTTCATAGGTTTAGTTAAGTGGAAATGTTTAATGAACCACAAGATTTTCCCAAATGTGATGACAATATAACAGATACAAAGTCATCCCAAAAGTATTTATTACAGTCTAAGCTCGTGACACCGAAGCGTTAACAACACCGGCAGTATAATCATATAAATGTAGCCCAAACTAGATGCCTAAACCCACGACATCCTATCTCAGACTCAAATGAAACTGTGCCCGCTTGTCCCCTTGTTGGACAAGACAGACAGGGACGTCAATCTCGATAGATCTATCCATTACATTCGCGCTTACACAAAGTAATTAACGGTTCACGATTCACGGGCCAAAACAACTGGGTTTTTAGTGGGACTTAGACTAATATATAAATCAGTAAATGCACTTGTGTTCACACGTTAAAATCAAGCAATGTCTCACCCCAAAAAGCAGTGAAAATAGTAAAGTATGGGGCTATAAACTCACCTCGTTAATTCAGCAAAGAGAACGAAGATAAAATAGCTCGAGAGTACGGTTACGCTAGCCGCGACCTATTTAATTATGAGAATCGAGTTACGATACGAATAATTATATTAATAGAAGACACGACACCCTAGTTGTGCTTGACGAAACCATACGTTTACGGAAAAGTACGACAGATAAAAGTCGGTTATTAAACGGTCGGGTTTTACGGGTTAAATTATATCCTAAATTTACAAAATTCGTTTTATGGGCTTTAACCAAACTAAATAAATATACCTGGCCCAAAATGGGTCCAATACCCTTACACACAAACCGGCCCAAGGGTCCTATGACCCGGCCCGGCCCATGGGCGGAATAAACAAGGAACGAAAGAGTAGATATGCGTGTGTTACACACACAACTCTCCATAACAGAGAGTTACACTCTCTCTCTCCCTCGATAATAACTCCACCGCCCCAATCTCTTCTCTCTCTTAAATCTAGATCGGTTCATCCCCTTCAATGGCTAATATCTTATCAGTTTGAATATAACAATCATGTGTGGGTGGTCTGAGGTGTTTAGATCGCGTGAGATGTGGGGTTTAATCCCCACATCAAACCGATTGGGTTTTCTGATGTGTTCATCCTTCTGGTCACGTTAATCTCCAGCCATCAATCAAAGATAAGTTTGTTTTTCCTTGTTTTCTTTTAAAAGTTAATTGATTTTCGATTTAATAAAGATCAGTGGGTTTGATTAATTTGTATAAACTTGTTGTGAATCATATGGTTCTCGGATTTGAAATAAACGAATTAGGGTTTTGAAATATTTGGGGGTTTTTATCAATCTCGGGTTTAAACACAATTAATTGATGTTTTCTTGTATAAAATCAAACTAATTTTCAATATATAATCGGTTTATAAAAATTAGGGTTTCGGTCAATTGGGGGTTTTTGTATAACTCGTTTTCAATTAAATTAACTATGGGGTTTGGGTTTAGATTAGGTTTAATTAATGTTTTAATTAATAAAAAGTCAATCTAGGGTTTTTATAAAATTGGGGGTTTTTATACCCGCGGCATGATTAAGGGTTTTAGGGTGTTTCTGTAAAATAAAAATTGGTTAAGACATTTAGATTAGTTGGTATTGATTGTCGATAGTTTTTGGCAGAAAGTAAGAAACTTGGTTGGCTTGGTTTGGTTCTCGGTTTGGCCTTTAATTGGGTCACGGTTTGGTTTGACTTGGGTCTCGGTTTGGTTCTTGATTGTGGTCTTGGTTGGGTCACGGTTTGGTCTAAGTCGGGGTCTCGGTTTGGTCTAAGTCGGGGTCTTGGTTTGGTCTAAGTCGGGTCTCGGTTTGGTCTAAGTCGGGTCTCGGTTTGGTCTAAGTCGGGTCTCGGTTTGGTTGACAGAAAAGTAAAGTTGTAGCCATGTTTCGAGTAAAGTTTAACAAATTTCAGTTTTTAGTTAAAAATAAGGCCGTTACAATGACTAACGCATTGGTTTGTTTATTCGCAGGTTTGTACAAAACGAGCACAACTAGGACTTCATAAAGGAAAGACGAAAAGACGAAAAGACTCACAATGGGATGCTATGTTTCGGTTTGTAGGTTCGGACGGGATGGAAGACTCTTTCGGTTTTGCAGGTTGGACGCGACGTGTGGGTCGGCTGGACACTAATCTTCACCTTCCCAGGAGTTGTATTTTGAAAGACTTGTACAGATTTTTGTGTTTGTAATTTGGACAGTGATAAACTTTGTATTTGGACATTGGATAAACTTTGGGTTTGTATATAAACATGTATTGTTAGTCTAGGGTTACCTTCAAACTGAAAATGGTAACTTGTGATATACCCAAATGGGGTAAACTAGGCATGTGTGCTGTCTTGTAGTGGTTAGTGGGTAATAAACTATATGGTTTATTTGTAGTTAGACATGTGACTGAAATTTGGGACTCTTGTAAGGCAAGTTTTGTAATAAACATAAATGAAAGTTTATACTCAATATATGTACATGCTGTGACAGTTTATACAACTCGACTCGGGTTTCACGGTGTTTAAGTTTAGACGCGAACTGCATAAACACGACACTATAACCGTTTGACACACGATCCCAAAACAAAGCAATTGTGCGAGACTTCATGTAATCTAGTAAGTATAACAAATAAACGTACGGCAACATAATACGCCCACAAACTTCGTGTATTGCATTCAACTTAATAATCGCGAAAACTCGAGATGTTACATATGCTCTCCCTAAAAAGGGCTTTGTCCGCAAAGCAAAAATAATTAACACATTCATGTTGACAACTCGTCGGTAACAGTTAAAGTACTCGTACTATATGACTAAATTAAGATGGAAATTTGACGAATGTCACAGTATTCCCATGTTTTAGAGATTTCGTCACGAAATCAAGACGTTGTTGTAGTAGGGTGGTTAGCGAAAAGATGAGGATACTTGCTCTTGAATTGATCTTCACGTTCCCACGTGTATTCTGGACCTCTACGCGCGTTCCATCGGATCTTCACAATAGGTATACGGCTTTGCTTGAGTTGTTTAACTTGACGATCCATAACTTCTACTGGTTCTTCTACGAAGTTGAGTTTGTCGTCGAGTTGAATCTCTTCCAAAGGGATAACGAGTGTCTCGTCGGCTAAGCATTTCTTCAGATTGCAAATGTGGAACACATTATGCACTCGGCTAAGTTCTTGGGGTAATTCCAAACGATAGGCTACGGGACCAATCCTCTCTATAATCTTGAAGGGTCCAATGTAACGAGGATTTAGCTTTCCACGCTTTCCAAAGCGAATCACACCCTTCCAAGGTGAGACCTTCAACATGACTTTATCACCAACTTCAAACTCAAGGGTTTGCGTCTCATATCAGCATAACTCTTCTATCGATCCCTTGCGGCTTGCATACGGCTCTTAATCTTAAAGATCTTCTCAGTAGTCTCGTGTATGATCTCGGGTCCAGTGAGTTGTGCTTCACCGACCTCTGCCCAACACACGGGTGAATGACACTTCCTACCATACAGTGCTTCGAACGGCGCTGCCTTAATGCTAGTGTGATAACTATTGTTGTATGAGAATTCCACCAGAGGTAGGTGTCTATCCCATCTATTTCCAAAATCAATCACACAAGCTCTC
Organism: Glebionis coronaria; assembly: GCA_025667525.1. Lineage (NCBI taxonomy): Eukaryota > Viridiplantae > Streptophyta > Magnoliopsida > Asterales > Asteraceae > Glebionis > Glebionis coronaria. Next base: position 318,835,628 of record CM046878.1, read on the forward strand.
AGCATATCTTCTAAGGTTTGAATGGTCCATTCACTTTGACCGTCAGTTTGGGGATGGTACGCAGTGCTCATATCCAACTGCGTTCCCAATGCCTTCTGCAGTGACTTCCAAAACTGCGAAGTAAATCGGCTGTCTCGGTCGGAGATTATAGACACAGGCACACCGTGCTTCGTGACTACTTCCTCCAAGTACGTCCTTGCTAACTTATCCATTCCATCAGTCTCCTTGATGGGTAGGAAATGAGCCGATTTGGTGAGTCGGTCGACGATTACCCAAATCATGTCGAATCCGGCTGCGGTCTTTGGTAGCTTGGTAATGAAATCCATAGTGATCCTTTCCCACTTCCATTCTGGCAGTTCGGGTTGGACCAATAATCCTGATGGTTTCATATGTTCGGCTTTGACTTTGGCACAAGTCAAACACTTGCTAACGTATGTAGCAATATCCGCCTTCATGTTCGGCCACCAATACAACATCTTCAGATCATGATACATTTTGTCAGATCCCGGATGTATGGAGTACTTTGACTTATGCGACTCATGCATAATCAAGGATCGTAGGTCACCATGGCATGGTAACCAACTCCTATTATCAAGGCATAACGTTCCATCCGAACGTGCTTCCAACTTCTTTATCATTCCTCCAACATCTTCAGTCTTGAGAATTTCTTCCTCGACTGCTTCTTTCTGAGCCTTGAGAATTAAGGATGGAAGGTCTAAGTCAATGGTCATCATTAAAGCCTTCACCCTAAGAACTTTCTCCTTTCGACTCAAAGCGTCGGCCACGACATTTGCCTTGCCTGGGTGATAACGGATCTCGCAATCGTAATCACTGAGCAACTCTAGCCAACGTCGTTGTCTCATGTTGAGTTCCTTTTGATTCAAAATATGTTGTAGACTCTTATGATCAGTGAATACAACACATTTAGTACCATAAAGGTAGTGTCTCCAAATCTTCAAGGCAAACACCACTGCTCCCAACTCTAGGTCATGAGTTGTGTAGTTCTTCTCGTGCACTTTTAGTTGTCTTGATGCGTAAGCTATGACCTTAGTCCTTTGCATCAGTACTGCACCTAACCCTTTTATGGATGCATCACAATACACCACAAAGTCTTCGTTACCCTCAGGTAGGGCTAGTATAGGTGCTTCACACAACATCTGCTTCAACGTCTGGAATGCCAAATCTTGATCCTCCTTCCACTCAAATTTCTTATCCTTTTGAGTCAATTCCGTCATTGGTTTAGCTATCTTGGAGAAACCTTCAATGAATCTCCTATAGTAACCAGCAAGACCTAAAAATTGACGGATCTCCGTGGGTGTTGTTGGAGTCGCCCAATCCTTTACGGCCTCGATCTTAGCAGGATCAACGTGAATACCACTGCTGTCGATCACATGCCCAAGGAATTGCACTGTGTTTATCCAAAACTCACATTTGGAAAACTTTGCATATAACTTCTCCTTCCTTAGCAGCTCTAATATGGTCTTCAAATGTTCCTTGTGCTCTTCTTCATTACGAGAATAGATGAGAATGTCATCGATAAATACAATCACAAACTTGTCCAAGTATGGTTTGCAAACTCGGTTCATGAGATCCATGAATACCGCAGGCGCGTTTGTCAAACCGAAAGGCATAACTTGGAACTCGTAGTGTCCGTACCGGGTTCTAAAAGCCGTTTTATGAACGTCTTCCTCTCTAACCCTTAGTTGATGATATCCTGACCTTAAATCGATCTTCGAGTATATGCTAGATCCTTGCAATTGGTCGAAAAGATCGTCAATCCTCGGCAATGGGTAGCGGTTCTTTATCGTCAGCTTATTCAATTCTCGGTAATCGATACACATTCTAAAGGATCCATCTTTCTTTTTGATAAATAAGACCGACGCTCCCCAAGGTGAGGAACTTGGTCTAATGAAACCTTTGTCAGAAAGTTCCTTTATCTGTTCAGCTAACTCTGTCATCTCGGCCGGTTCTAGACGGTATGGGGCTCTAGCAACAGGCGCGGCTCCTGGTGTAAGCTCGATGTGAAACTCCACTTGCCGTGCTGGTGGTAGTCCGGGTAAATCCTCTGGGAATACGTCCGGAAAGTCTCTAACGATCGGTACATCTTCCACCTTCTTCTCGTGATCTTCTTCTCCTTCTTTTTGTGTTACTTGAACCAAGAATACCGGACATCCCTTCTCAATGTATCTTTGGGTCCTGATACATGAGATGACTTCCAATCTTGATCCATTCTTCACTCCACTTCTTTCGCCTTGTATGATGAGTACGTCGTTTCCATAAGGAACACGGACACACTTCTCATGACATACAATCTCCGCGTGATGCTTCGACATCCAATCCATTCCAATGATGACGTCAAAACTTCCCAATTCTATAGGGAGTAGGTCGATACTAAACGAACGACCTTGTAGCCTTACACTACATCCTTTCAGAATAACGTCGGTGGTTACTGACTTCCCATCGGCTAATTCTACATTATACTTAACATCTAACGCAGTAGGGGTAACATTTAGGCGTTCACTAAATATAGACGACACAAAACTCCTATCCGCACCAGAATCAAATAGTACTGAAGCATAGTTGTTATTGACTAGAAACGTACCAGTCACAACATTGTTGTCTTGCACTGCAGCTTCAGCACAGAGATGATACACTTTGCTAGGTGCCGTAAATCCTCCAGGAGTACTAGTTGTGGCTCGGTTATTCCCTCCTCGGTTCCCTTGATTCTGCTTCTGGTTCCCTTGGTTCTGATTTTGATTCCCTCGAATCTGGTTACTACGACCTTGGTTCCCACTGCTTGGACACTTGTTCTTGTAGTGACCTTTCTCTCCACATCCAAAGCAAGTGACATTTGCTCCTTGGCCACCTTGCGTTCCAGGTCCTCTTTGGTTAGTAGAACGAGGTGGTGCTCGACATTCCTTTGCCTTATGTCCCGCCTTCCCACAATTGTAGCACGTAGGGGGACATGCTCCTTCGTGGTGTCGGCCACATTTTCCGCAGAAAGGAAGTCTTCCAGCGTAGTTTCCAGTATTTCCTTGTCCAGCAGTAAACACTCTTGCTACTTCTTGTCGCTTGTTCTGGTTGTAGTTGTTTGGGTTGTTGCTGTTGTTGGTATTGTTGTTGTAGTGGTTGCCAGACCACTTTCTTTTATCCCCAGTATTTTCTCCCAACTCCTGTACCACTTGGTACATCAGACTCTGAGCCATGTCGATTGCCTCGTGCAAATCAGTTGGCTTGGATGAAGTCACATTCCCTTTGATGCTCAAAGGTAGTCCTTCGATGTATCGCTCCAACAATCGGTCGTCGTTGGGCACCATTTCAGGACATAACAAGATCAGCTCTTGAAAGCGCTGATTGTAAGCAGTAAGAGCAGTACCCTTGACCTTCAGGTTCCACAGCTCAACTTCCATCTTCTTGACTTCATTTCGTGGGCAGTATTTCCTCACAAACATAGCTTTAAATTCACTCCAGGGCGTCGCTTGGGCAACGTCAATGGTCACTGCACGAGCATAGACGTTCCACCAAGTCAAAGCACCATCCACTAACGTGCTTGACGCAAACTTCACCTTGTCGGCTTCAGCGACATTGCTAATCCCAAATTGGGATTCTAGCTTCTCAAACCATCTGGTTAATCCTACTGCTCCTTCAGTACCGCGGAAACTTACTTGCGTAACTGCACGAAATTCCTTGTAGGTACAAGTCCGTGCAATAGCATTAGTAGCTCCTTGGTTGGTCTCCTCCTGTGTGCTAGCTGTACGATTTGCTTCAGCGGTCGCGAGTGCCTCGGCCACTCGTTCGGCTATCATTTGGCTTAGCATGACGGTGTCAATTCCACCGGTAGCGGCTGGTGGATTCTGCGTTTCGGATCTTCTAACTGGCGCCATAATCTAACAAGGTAATAGGATAATGAGTTTTGCCAGACATAACATGCATGGCACGCACAATACAATTATGAAATGCTCCAGGATATAATACACAATATATAATGATCTCACAATTTTTGCGACTCATAATATCATTCATAGAATCGTTTGATAGTACATCGTAGTTTGTCATAACATAATAAAAGAAAATAAAATACCAACTAGCTAAGATAAACTTCAAAGCTTAGTGGTCATACAAGGATCGGTCGATGGTACAAGATAAATCTAACTAGTGCCCTCACGGCGCTGATGAAGCTCTCTCTCCAACTCTGCTAACCTCCTCTCAACCACGAGCTCACGAGCCTGGGAATCTCTCAGTCTAACATCGGTATCATGACAAGCGGCTCTAAACCTCTTATCCAAGTCCGCAACAGGGTCCTCTACTGGTGCCTCTAGTCCGCCTGTCTCCACCAATGGCTCTACTCCCCAACGGGTCATCAGGCTCCCAATCTCCTCAAGACGAGCATTTGGCATGGATTCCATCTGATCAAGAACAGTAAGAAGCTGTCCTCGTAGACGGGTCACACATACTGTCAACACTGTCTCATCCCCAACTGGACTCTTCTTCGCCAGTGCCTCCAACTTATCCTGCACTTCATTATACTCTTCACCTAAAGCCTCTACAGCATCCTCCAACCTGTTCAATCGTGTCGTCACACATCCATCTGCCGCCCCAAGCATCACCACCGTCGACGTAGCTCTCCTAGGAAGAGGAGTCGTAGCTCTCGGCCCAGTAGAGATACCAGCATCAGTAAGCATCTCCTGGTACACAGCAGGTACAGTCTCTGGTGGTGGTAGTAGTAGTGGCGTCTCTGGGACAGGACTGGCAGGTGTGCGGGCTGCATGCCTGTCAGTGGCAGTGAAAGGTATGAGGGGTCGGTAAGGTGAAAGTGGTGGTCGAGCAGCTCTCCCCCGAAGACGTCGTCTCACATAGTAGAAAGGTAGAGTACCAGGTGCTGGAGCAGGAATAGCAGTCCTTTCTCCTTCGTCTTCAGATGAAGATGAGGAGATGTGTGCTAGGGAAACCTCAGGAGTAGCAGCATATGCAGTAGGAGGGTCCTCAGTGTCTGTGACCTCCATAGGCTCTCCTTCCCCATCTATAAACTCCATCTCATCATCCTCTGTCTCCTCTACCGTCTCATCTCCAGTCACTGATGTCTGACCTGGTGACTGCACCACGTCAGTGTCTAAGTCATCCTCTCCTCCGCCTTCTAGGCTAAGCACATCGTCAGCTGATGCATCAGGAATACGGATCGGTGAATGACGAACCTCCTCAGTCTCTCTCTCTGTATCGTCATCTGAAACCATCCGGTACCACGGATATCCTGACGGCGATCCTCTGGGTAGTCCTACTGATGAACTGATAGTCGACTGTGAACTACGGTTGTAGTACGCTCCTGTAGACGTGGAATCATCGGATGAAGACATCGCTGTAATCATAAACAGAATAAATGTGTGTAAATATCTTATAAATTTAGTCCGTAAAAAAAGGGACATTAACATAACATAGCAATCATTGTTGAATCCACATGTATCCCATATAACATAATTCAGATTTCGTTGTTGCACATGTAACCCATGTAAATATACCTCGTAATTGTTAAATCACATGTATCCCATTTATTACTTATGTATCTACATATACTTAATACTTAGAATCCGTATGATAATCGATTAAACATAGAGCAGTTATAGTCTAGAGTTACTAAATGCAACCTAGTTCTCTATAACTATGGCTCTGATACCAATCTGTCACACTCCCAAAATATCAGAGTATAATGGCGACAAGGGAGTGGTGACGTCATGATTATCATACGCACATAGTCACAAAGAACGACCTCTAAATGAGACGTTCGGAAAATAGATCACTTGTAATTAATAAAATAAATAGTTTTAACAAAGTGCGGAAGCATAAACTGAATACAGTTACAAAACATAGTTTTCTCAAATGGTACAAATGATCGTTGTTTCAAAGAAATGACGGCAATGCATGAGACCTCATTTAGCATCTTCCTTCTTAATACCTGAGAAAAACATTGCTAAAGTGTCAACATAAAGTTGGTGAGTTCATAGGTTTAGTTAAGTGGAAATGTTTAATGAACCACAAGATTTTCCCAAATGTGATGACAATATAACAGATACAAAGTCATCCCAAAAGTATTTATTACAGTCTAAGCTCGTGACACCGAAGCGTTAACAACACCGGCAGTATAATCATATAAATGTAGCCCAAACTAGATGCCTAAACCCACGACATCCTATCTCAGACTCAAATGAAACTGTGCCCGCTTGTCCCCTTGTTGGACAAGACAGACAGGGACGTCAATCCCGATAGATCTATCCATTACATTCGCGCTTACACAAAGTAATTAACGGTTCACGATTCACGGGCCAAAGCGACTGGGTTTTTAGTGGGACTTAGACTAATATATAAATCAGTAAATGCACTTGTGTTCACACGTTAAAATCAAGCAATGTCTCACCCCAAAAAGCAGTGAAAATAGTAAAGTATGGGGCTATAAACTCACCTCGTTAATTCAGCAAAGAGAACGAAGATAAAATAGCTCGAGAGTACGGTTACGCTAGCCGCGACCTATTTAATTATGAGAATCGAGTTACGATACGAATAATTATATTAATAGAAGACACGACACCCTAGTTGTGCTTGAAGAAACCATACGTTTACGGAAAAGTACGACAGATAAAAGTCGGTTATTAAACGGTCGGGTTTTACGGGTTAAATTATATCCTAAATTTACAAAATTCGTTTTATGGGCTTTAACCAAACTAAATAAATATACCTGGCCCAAAATGGGTCCAATACCCTTACACACAAACCGGCCCAAGGGTCCTATGACCCGGCCCGGCCCATGGGCGGAATAAACAAGGAACGAAAGAGTAGATATGCGTGTGTTACACACACAACTCTCCATAACAGAGAGTTACACTCTCTCTCTCCCTCGATAATAACTCCACCGCCCCAATCTCTTCTCTCTCTTAAATCTAGATCGGTTCATCCCCTTCAATGGCTAATATCTTATCAGTTTGAATATAACAATCATGTGTGGGTGGTCTGAGGTGTTTAGATCGCGTGAGATGTGGGGTTTAATCCCCACATCAAACCGATTGGGTTTTCTGATGTGTTCATCCTTCTGGTCACGTTAATCTCCAGCCATCAATCAAAGATAAGTTTGTTTTTCCTTGTTTTCTTTTAAAAGTTAATTGATTTTCGATTTAATAAAGATCAGTGGGTTTGATTAATTTGTATAAACTTGTTGTGAATCATATGGTTCTCGGATTTGAAATAAACGAATTAGGGTTTTGAAATATTTGGGGGTTTTTATCAATCTCGGGTTTAAACACAATTAATTGATGTTTTCTTGTATAAAATCAAACTAATTTTCAATATATAATCGGTTTATAAAAATTAGGGTTTCGGTCAATTGGGGGTTTTTGTATAACTCGTTTTCAATTAAATTAACTATGGGGTTTGGGTTTAGGTTAGGTTTAATTAATGTTTTAATTAATAAAAAGTCAATCTAGGGTTTTTATAAAATTGGGGGTTTTTATACCCGCGGCATGATTAAGGGTTTTAGGGTGTTTCTGTAAAATAAAAATTGGTTAAGACATTTAGATTAGTTGGTATTGATTGTCGATAGTTTTTGGCAGAAAGTAAGAAACTTGGTTGGCTTGGTTTGGTTCTCGGTTTGGCCTTTAATTGGGTCACGGTTTGGTTTGACTTGGGTCTCGGTTTGGTTCTTGATTGTGGTCTTGGTTGGGTCACGGTTTGGTCTAAGTCGGGGTCTCGGTTTGGTCTAAGTCGGGGTCTTGGTTTGGTCTAAGTCGGGTCTCGGTTTGGTCTAAGTCGGGTCTCGGTTTGGTCTAAGTCGGGTCTCGGTTTGGTTGACAGAAAAGTAAAGTTGTAGCCATGTTTCGAGTAAAGTTTAACAAATTTCAGTTTTTAGTTAAAAATAAGGCCGTTACAATGACTAACGCATTGGTTTGTTTATTCGAAGGTTTGTACAAAACGAGCACAACTAGGACTTCATAAAGGAAAGACGAAAAGACGAAAAGACTCACAATGGGATGCTATGTTTCGGTTTGCAGGTTCGGACGGGATGGAAGACTCTTTCGGTTTTGCAGGTTGGACGCGACGTGTGGGTCGGCTGGACACTAATCTTCACCTTCCCAGGAGTTGTATTTTGAAAGACTTGTACAGATTTTTGTGTTTGTAATTTGGACAGTGATAAACTTTGTATTTGGACATTGGATAAACTTTGGGTGTGTATATAAACATGTATTGTTAGTCTAGGGTTACCTTCAAACTGAAAATGGTAACTTGTGATATACCCAAATGGGGTAAACTAGGCATGTGTGCTGTCTTGTAGTGGTTAGTGGGTAATAAACTATATGGTTTATTTGTAGTTAGACATGTGACTGAAATTTGGGACTCTTGTAAGGCAAGTTTTGTAATAAACATAAATGAAAGTTTATACTCAATATATGTACATGCTGTGACAGTTTATACAACTCGACTCGGGTTTCACGGTGTTTAAGTTTAGACGCGAACTGCATAAACACGACACTATAACCGTTTGACACACGATCCCAAAACAAAGCAATTGTGCGAGACTTCACGTAATCTAGTAAGTATAACAAATAAACGTACGGCAACATAATACGCCCACAAACTTCGTGTATTGCATTCAACTTAATAATCGCGAAAACTCGAGATGTTACATATGCTCTCCCTAAAAAGGGCTTTGTCCGCAAAGCAAAAATAATTAACACATTCATGTTGACAACTCGTCGGTAACAGTTAAAGTACTCGTACTATATGACTAAATTAAGATGGAAATTTGACGAATGTCACAAGTTGGCATGTGAAAGTGTGATCAAAGGGTGTAGATGAAGCTTAGAAAGTAAGCCAAAATATGGGACGTTGGATTGCTGGCACTGTTTTGGCATCTTCCTCATGTGTGTAGCAGGGGAGGTCCATGTGGGGCATCTCAAAGGTGTAGCATGTGTTTTGGGTGTTGGGTTATGATTAAGGGATGCTTAATCATGGTTCTGGATAATATTAGGGCTTAATTACAACACAATTAAGAATGCCTAATTATGTTCTTGAGGTGAATAGTACCTGGTTTAACCCATTTTTGGTTTGGGTTATGTTTAAATATGTGTTAATGGCGCCAAGATTAAATTAATCTTAAACCAGGTGAGTGGGGAGTGACATGGAGGGATGGTGAGTTGTGATTGGAGGAAGGGAGTAAGTGGGGCACGGGGCATGATTTCACTGGCCTAGGTTACAATGTTGTCTGGCCAAGTTTCACCCCTCAGATTTCTAAACCCTTTCACTTGCATATAAAACCGTCCAAACTTCATTTCCTTTGTTATCTAACTTTTTATTTTCACACTTTTGCCCCAAAATATTTTGTAAAGTAAATTCAGGGGTATTTCTTGCCATTTTTGCATCTTCAAGGGCTGATTTGGTATTTTCTTCAATGATAATGGTCTTGACTTGTATGTTGAGCATTTTGAAGGACTGAAATTGCCAAGTCTTGATGATTGAGGGACCATTTTTGCCAAATGTTGAAAGTTGAGGGTCCTTTTTGTAATTTTGAGATTTTCAAAGGACCAAACTTGTCATTTCTTGTACTTTGAAGGACTTCATGATGTATTTGACTTTGTGGATGATATTGGTTGACAATTTAGCTTTGTTGAGGGGCTAAACTTGCCAATTCTTCAAAGTTAAGGGTCCTTTTTGTAATTTTGACAAACTTTAGGGACCAAACTTGTAATTATGAAGATACAAGGGTATAAAGTGTCAATTCTTCTATATTGGATGACCCTTCTTCATACTTCTTCAAGTTTTCAAGGGTTGATCTTGGGAAAGTCTTCACTAGGGCTTGGTTCATTGTGCGGCTTCGTTTCCCGTGTTCGTTTTTGCATGATTCTTGTGATCTTTTGTCATTTTCTCAATATCCGTACCTAAAATACACAAGAAACAAACACAAGCATATATTTGGGTATTTTGATGATATTTAATGCATTTTAAGCCCTATTTGGAAGATGAGACTATGTATAAAAGCAGTCTCATCACTCCCCCATACTAAACCATTGCCGTGCCCTTACGCAATGCTAGAATAAAGTATCAAAGCATCTCCAAAATTCATTTTATTCACTTTATTGAACGATAAACTAGCTATACTACTACTATTGCTACTACTACTTGCGTTTTAGACATAATGTATGATTTTCATCGCAAAAATGGGACGTTTAGGTTCATAGAATAAGAACACGCGAATGCTTCGTTAGAAATAATTTCGTCGTCCTCGATTTTCACCCCAATTCCATGCCAAGCGTGCAGCGAGATCATTGTCATTATAAGTTAGTAATGCTAACACTACTCATATGCCCTAATCACGTACTTATCCTCCCATTATTCCTAAGTTGTATCTCTTATATTTTATTTTGTCTTGAATGTTTCGCGAGGATACATTGTTTGACTTATGCGATAATAGAGATTTAGGTCTAAAAATAGAGTCCTAACGGTGTAACTAAGACCATCAAATCAATAACCCCTCCTAATAGACAACGATGTTAAAAAATTAAGTTGACAAGAAGAATCAATAAACACGGTTTTATAACGGTTTTGAACATGAGACTTATTACCAAGACTTTTATACGCCCCCTAACGGAAGGGCCTTATTATCTTTGGTTTACCTCCATCTTTTATTCAACTTCGCCATGAAGCTTTTATTATGACTTTGGTCTTGCCTTGCCTTTTATTATCCGCCTCATCGGTGGTTTTATTAGCCAAAGACGTATATCCTCACGCTAAAGGGAATTTTGGATCTTTAAAGCTTCGAAGATTAAGGCTTGATTCACTTTCAATTTTACATAGATTTTTCGGCCTTGTGGGGCTTCAAATTGTTTGCTAGATTTAGGTGAGCACTTGAAATCTTATTATTGGGTGAAGCTTTTGATTATTCGGGCGCCAATACTTCAAAACCGTGACGCTGGCGATACCTTAATGTCTTCCCAATTTAATTACACGGAAGCTACTAGAAAAGACTAGAAACCCAACAATCCTAACTAAACCGCTAAGTCAATATTTATTAAGCAAAAAATATTTACATGCGAAGGGAGAATAAGCAAACAACGAGAACACATGAGTTTTTGAAAGAATACGAGTACTCAACACGCACGGTCGAGTCAAAAATTACTCTTATTCTCGCCATCGGAAAACCTACATTCGTGTCTTCAAACACTTATAAAACATGAGAAAAATTTAAAATTTGGCCATTTTTAGCCTTATTTTGCAACAAAACGATAAACAAAAATATAAACTTTGGAAAGCGTGAAGGTTTGGCAAGGCAAGTATCTATTCACCCCCCATACTAAAGTTAAACATTATCCTCAATGTTTCGAGTCTAGGGGTGCAAATACCCCTTTACTAGAGACATAGTCGAATGCCTAATCTAGCATGGAAAGGGTGTAACCAATAAATTTAAAGCCGTTTATGAAGTGTGCTAAAAACCTAAGGTTAGAACATCAAAAGGATATATCATGGATATTGAGAAATGTCTCCAAAGCAAACGATCGAGTGCTCCCATAAAACGAACACGAGAGGCTCCAATCGTGAAGATCATGATCTAAAAACCACAATGCACAAACAACCACGGAACAAAGGTTGGAAGGGCACAAATCCCCACACATAAGCTACATTAGAAAGCGATAATATGTACATGGATAAGCATGGGACTCCCCCACGAGGCTCCTCGTTTTTGATTACCGAGTCATGAGCTCGACTCGATCCCCTCAATACTAATTATCATTGGGGAAGGTGACTTGGTCGAGGTAGTTCAAGGATGGAACTTCCCCGCCAAAGTAGTGCTTCAACCTATGTCCATTCACCTTGAAGTTAGGACCATCATCTTGAGCTAGCTCGATGGTCCCATACGGAAACACTTGAGTCACGGTGAATGGACCGGACCAACGGGATTTCAACTTACCGGAAAAGATTTTTAATCTTGAATTAAAAAGCAAAACTTGATCCCCAATGTTAAAAACCCGGTTTTTAATTTTAGAATCATGCAACTTTTTAGTTTTTTCTTTGTAAATCAATGAATTTTCATAAGCAATATCCCTCAATTCATCTAATTCATTCAATTGCATTTTCTGGTGTTTTCCCGCGGTCTCCATATCATCATTACAATGCTTTAGGGCCCAATAAGCCTTGTGTTCTAATTCGATAGGCAAATGACAATTCTTTCCATACACAAGCTTATAGGGAGTGCACCCAATGAGCGTCTTATGAGCGGTCCTAAAGGCCCATAAAGCATCGTCCAACTTATCCGACCACAATTGTCGGTTTTCTCCAACGGATCTCTCCAAGATCCTCTTCAACGCTCGGTTTGAAACCTCGACTTGCCCACTCGTTTGTGGGTGATAAGCCGTAGAAAGCCGATGTGTAACCCCATATTTCCTTAGAACCCTTTCAAATTGGTCGTTACAAAAATGGGTTCCACGATCGCTTATGATAGCACGAGGGGTTCCAAAGCGAGAAAACAAGCTTTTCAAAAACTTGACTACCACACGAGCATCATTGGTGGGCAAGGCCTTGGCCTCCACCCACTTAGAAAGGTAGTCAACCACAACGAGAATGTACTTATTACCACGAGATGATGGGAACGGCCCCATAAAGTCTATACCCCAAACGTCAAAGATCTCACACACTTGGATGATATTTTGTGGCATTTCATCTTTTTGTGAGGCTTTTCCTTGTCGTTGGCATGCATCACACGACTTCACAAGATCTTGTGCATCTCGGTAAATAGTAGGCCAAAAGAAGCCGGCATCAAACACCTTTTTGGCCGTGAGATTAGCACCGTGGTGACCACCCGTGGGTCCCTCATGGCAGGCTCTAAGGATGTTAGAAGCTTCGGTGCCAAATACACAATGTCGGATGATTTGATCCGCACAAGTTCGAAACAAGTAAGGGTCGTTCCAAAAGTAGAACTTGACGTCACGAAAGAATTTTCGTTTTTCTTGAGTCGTCATACCCTTAATGATGAAGTTACCCGCATGGTAATTTGCAAAGTCCGCAAACCATAGGGTGGAAGAATCAAGCTTAGAATTCACTACACCAAGTGTCTCGAGCGGAAATGTTTCGGTGATTTCCTTGGGCTCGTAAACACTTTGGTGAGGATCTTCCAAACGAGAGAGATAATCGGCCGCTAGATTCTCGGCTCCTTTTTTGTCAACGATGGTGTGATCAAATTCTTGAAGGAGGAGAATCCAACGAAGTAACATCTTGCTTTGCCATGAGATACTTAATAGCCGAATGGTCCGTATACACTATGCATTTCGTCAAGACGAGGTAAGGTCGGAACTTCTCAAATGCATACACCACGGCAAGGAACTCCTTTTCCGTTGTAGTGTATTTAAGTTGAGCCTCGGTCATCGTCTTGCTAGCATAGTGAATAGGCAAGAAGTGCTTATCATGACGTTGCCCCAAAACGGCCCCAATAGCGTAATCACTTGCATCACACATAAGCTCAAAGGGGAGGTTCCAGTTGGGAGCAACAAGAATGGGAGCTTCGGTAAGTTTCCTCTTAAGGATTTCAAAGGCTCGTACACAATCTTCGTCAAAGACAAAACGTGCCTCTTTTTCAAGAAGATGTGTAATGGGTCGAGAGATCTTTGAAAAATCCTTGATGAATCGACGATAAAAGCCCGCGTGGCCTAGGAAACTCCTAACTCCCTTAACGGTTTTGGGATGAGGTAATTTGGCGATGACGTCTACCTTAGCTTGATCTACCCCAATCCCCGCTTTCGAGACCTTGTGCCCTAAGACGATTCCACTCTTAACCATAAAATGACACTTTTCCCAATTGAGCACAAGGTTGGTTTCCTCACAACGTTTTAACATTCTCTCAAGGTTCGATAAACACGAAGTGAACGAATTACCAAACACGGAAAAGTCATCCATGAAGACTTCCATCGTCTTCTCGATCATATCATGAAAAATAGCTATCATGCACCTTTGAAAGGTTCCCGGTGCATTACAAAGTCCGAATGGCATTCTACGATAGGCAAACGTTCCATATGGACACGTAAACGTAGTTTTTTCTTGATCACGAGGATCGACGGGAATTTGGAAGTAACCGGAAAAACCATCTAGAAAGCAATAGAAATCGTTTCCCGCAAGACGCTCCAACATTTGGTCCATGAAGGGCAAGGGAAAATGGTCTTTTCGAGTGGCTTCATTCAACTTTCGATAGTCGATGCACACTCTCCATCCGGTCACGAGTCTAGTGGGAATCAACTCGTTGGCATCGTTTGGCACAACGGTCATCCCTCCCTTTTTAGGGACACAATGAATAGGACTCACCCAAGGGCTATCGGAAATAGGGTAAATCATTCCCGCGTCAAGGAGTTTAAGGACCTCCTTTTTGATGACGTCGTGAATTTTGGGGTTCACCCTCCTTTGACTTTGGATTGTTGGCTTGAAATCCTCCTCCATTAAGATTTTGTGGGTACAAAATTTGGGATCGATTCCCTTAATGTCGGATAACTTCCACGCAATCGCCCTCTTGTGGTCCTTTAGAACATCGACAAGTGCGGTTTTTTCATCATTCGAAAGATCCTTCGCAATAATAACCGGCAACTTGTCGTCCTCCTCCAAATAGACATATTCGAGGTGAGGAGGTAAATCTTTCAACTCGAGGATAGGTGGTTCCTCAAGTGAAGATTTGGGCTCGATACTCATAACCTCCTCGGGTGGAGGAAATGGGAAATCGTTAAGAAAATCCTTGATAATCGAGAAGTCCTCATCGTTGTCGAGGTCTTCGTCACAAGTACGTGGAACATTGCATTCTTCCAACGTAAAACCACCACCTTCAAATGGAGTGAAGGTTGGTGTCGAATTATCAAGAATTGGATCCAACATAGTGGGATTGCCACTAGTTTCTTCATCACCAAAACCTAGAACTTCTTGTGAAAATTCCTCGCAAACCACGTCAATCATATCAACGAGGTTTATGGTTGCAACGGAATAAACATGAGAAATTTGAGAGTTTTGAGTTACGTTTATAACAAGTTCCTCGTCGTTGAAACGTAAGGTGATCTTTCTAGCATGCACATCGATCAAAGCCATAGACGTTTCTAAAAACGAACGACCTAAAATGAGAGGAACTTGAGGATCCGTGGGGATATCAACAACAATGAAGTCTACGGGATAGTAGAACTTCCCCACTTTCACAAAAACGTCTTCCGCCAAACCACATGCGGGAATCGTGGAATGGTCGGCCAACTCGATAGACATTAGTGAAGGAGTAAGATTAGGAAGATTGAGCGACTTGAAGATTACAAATGGCATCAAGTTAATACTAGCACCAAGATCGGCCAAGGCGAAGCATTCTTCCATGTCTTGGATTGCACAAGGGATCAAAAATTTACCGGGATCACCGACTTTTTGAGGTATGCGATTAAGATAAACCGACGAACAACTAGAAAATTGGTGCAATTTCTCCTTGTTGTTCAACATACTCTTAAAGTTAGCGGCAAATCGAGGCATCATGACCAAAGCATCGGCGAAACTCACATTAAGGTGCAAATCACGAAATATTTTCATAAAAATCTCAAATTGGTAATTGTCGCGCTCTTGACGTTTCTCCTTCCTAAGTCTCGATGGATAGGGAAAAGGTGGTGTGGGTTGAGGCATAGTAGGCATAGCCTTTGGAATCTCGGGTTCCAATGATGGTAATGGGTCAACCGTAGGTGTGGCATGAGCGGTACTTCGTGGGATTGGGACATGCTCCTTTTAGACCACCACCTCGGGTTCTTCCTCAATTGCTTCCTCCGTAGGAGCAATTGGTTGAGGAGTCGGCTCCTTAAGTGTCTTACCACTACGTGTGGTAATCACTTTCATCTCACCCTTAGGGTTGGATATGGTGTTGCTAGGAAGACCACTTGACAACGGTTTACACATTATTGCCTCAAACATAGACGAGATTTTATCTTCAAAATTAGATTGCCTCAATACGGCTTCGGTTTGCCTTTTCTCGGCCTTAATCATCTCTTGTTTAATCTCATGTTGCCCTTGTTCCATCTTTTGTTGGTTTTGTTGCAACCTAGTGACATTTCCTTCCATCCTGTTGGTCTGGATTTTAAGTTCATTAGCTAACTCGTTTTTCAACTCTTTCTTCAAGTCATTCTTAAACTCGGATCTTAGGCTAATGATTTCTCTTTGAATATTGTCAAACCTAGCATCATTCCCACTAGCATATTCAACAAACTCACTTGGAAGATCTTTCAATGTTTGCAAACTTTTGTTGTTATTTTGAAAATCATTTTTGTTTGAAACTTGATTATTAGCCCCTTGATTCCCATGGTTTCCCTTGTTGTAATTGTTTTTGAACCCAACTTGATTGTTGCGATAGTTGTTGTTAGCATTTTGATTTGAACCAAAACCCGGTGGAGTCATTTGATTAAAGCGGCAAACTTGACCGTTTTGGTTGTAATTTCCCGTGGCCGCGAAGGCACTCGAAGTGTTACCACCGTTGGTAATGCACTCGGAGAAATCATGACCTCCACCACAATACATGCAAGAAACCTCAACCGCTTTAGCCGTAGCGGGAGCACTTGGTTCACCAACTTTAAACTCAATCAAAAGTCCTTTCAACTTATCAAAAATCTTGTTTTCCAAGTTCGCCTCAATTTGGCAAGCATCGATGGTAGTAGACAAAGAAGGTGTAGCCGAAGACGAAGCCTTACGAACACTAGACGTGCTACGAGGACTATACACCTTAGATCTATTTTCAATTATCACCAAAGCTTCCTCAACCGTTTTACACAAAAAATTACCACCCGCGGCGGCATTCAAATAATCCCTTTCATGATCATTAAGTCCATTGTAAAACGTGTCAATTTGATTCAAATCGGAAAAACCGTGATGAGGACATTCATGTAACATTTCCTTAAACCTATTCCAAGCCGTTGAAAAACTTTCATTAAATTCTTGTGAAAATTTTGAAATCTCGTTTTTCAAGTGCGTAGTCTTAGAGGGCGGAAAAAATTGGTTCACAAACTTAGACACGAGATCCTTCCACGTCAATATAGAATTGGGTGGCTCTTTCTCTAACCAAATTTTAGCGGGCCCCGCTAAGGAATACGGAAAAAGCATCATCTTAATCGAGTCGTTAGAGACATCCTTAAACTTGCAAGTAGCGGTAAGACGATTGAATTGGCGGATATGGTTGTGTGGATTGTCCTTCTCATCACCACGGAATTTGTTGTTTTGGATCATCGACAACAAACCCGTTTTCACCTCAAAATTCTCCGCAAGGATAGCGGGAATCACAATAGCTTCTCCATAACCCTCGGTGGGTGCTTGAAGTAACTCCATCATAGTTCGATTCGCCATGGTTGGTGCTTCTCTTACAATGGGTTCGTCAATAGGAGACTCCTCACTAGAATTGTTGGGAGTGGGAGTTTTGTTCTTTCGTTTACGTGCACGTCTTGCTTGATTTCGAGTTAGCATAAACGTCACGTACAACGAGGGGACAAGCAAAGAAGATTCTTTTTGGTGTTTTGTATTTTTTCAATTTTTTTGTGGTTTTTGATGGTATTAACTTTTTTGGAAATTGGTGAAATGTATTAGGTAGACACAAATCTACAAATCTCCTCCTTAATCAAATCTCTTGATTAAAGAAGCCTCAAGGAATGAAAACGATCACGTGAAGTGAACGCCTTCGATGACTTTAAAACGTTGGTGGAACACCAAAACGTTCAAGAGGGTTTAATCAATGAAAACCAAGAAAATATATATGATACTTAGTAATACTTTGGGCGGCAAAACCCTCGATTAGCTCTCACAATCAAATACTCACAAGCAAGCGGGGAAACGAGGCGGCACGAAGCACTTAAGAGCCTTTTTTCCTTAGGATATATTTTATAATATCCGCCTTATACCCACCTTATAGTTTGTATTATCAAGATTAAGCTTCACGAAAGTATTTATCTATTTTTGCCTTTTTCTTTGGTTTGAGATTCGAATACAATGATTGGGTAATGACCTCCCAAGTCAAGGTTGTGATTTCTCACGTATTTGGAGTACTTGTGAATTTATTGTTCTACGTATACAATATATTAGTAATATTCACACAAAAACCGAAAACCGATAATACGTATTAGTAGAGTGCTACTAATACAAATACTAATTATGGTTAGTATAAAAACAACAATGCCAAATCAAAACACAACACGCCTCCCCGGCAGCGGCGCCAAAATGATAGTTGTAAAATTACCCCTTTAGGAAAAGGATGGTAAATGTGGCAAGTATTAAGTGTCGGTTTAGGAAAACCGAGCACTAATGACCAATTAAGTTCGTTCTCAAGGAGGCTAGTGTGTTATGTGTGTAATGATATGGATTAATTTGTGATTATATTTGAGAAAGAAAAATAGAAAAGGGATTAGAAGAGAATGACGGTTATGAAGACGGATTAAACTAAGTCTAAAAAGGCGTACACGTAAAGTCGTAAAAAGTACCAAAATTAAAATTTTAACCTAAAAATTTCTAAAAATTACCAAAAATCCCTAATAATATTCTAAGAGTTTACAAAAAATCAAAACTTGCATAAACCTTTTAATTAATTAGATAATGACTTTTTAATGCTAATTAAAGCCCTAAAAATCAAAATTAATTATTAAAAAGCCCTAAAAAAGATTTTAAATTTTGTAAACCTCAAAAATACTCTAATTAAGCTAAAAACTATTTTTCAAAATTTTAAATCCAATTAAAACTATTTTTTAAACAATTAAAAACTCCTAAAATCAATTAAATCTTAAATTAATTATAGAAAATAATTAAAAGACCTAAAAAATATTTGGAAAGTTGTAAAAATCCTAATTAAGTGTTTAGAACCTAGGAAAAATATAAAAACCTAGAAAATCAGACTTTTAATTTTTAATAATAAAATAATATTAAAAATCCAAAAATTATAAAAAATTCTAAAAACTTGCAAACTAGCTTAATTTAACCTAAATAACTCAGAAATGAAAGTGAAATTACCTAAATACCCCTATTGGGCCTAGAAAATGGGCTAAACCCAAAACAGTCCACTTAATGGGCTAAAAGAGGCCCAAAAACCTAGAGTCCACCAAATAAGCCCAAAACTTCCAGTCTAGCTCAAAATTTGATTCTGAACAAAAAATTTCAAAGGCCCAAAAGCTGAATTGTAGCTTATCACAGCTTAATAAGCACAAAGCTTATTCTTAATGGGCCTTTGAGCCCATTAAGCCATAAGCTTGTGCCATAAGCTGAAAATTGACACACATCATTCTTTTGAGGTAAGAAAAAGTTTTGCAAAAAGAAATTTCAAATAAGCCCACTTAATAAGCCAGAAACAGTTCACAAACTTATTCACAAAACGACAAAATAGTCGTTTTTATGATCTAGACCACCTCAGAAGCTGATTCAAGTTGCAAAATGTTTCTTAAGACAAAACTAAGCTTAATAATCAAAAACCTACTCAATAAGCACACTCAATAAGCTGGAAAGTCAATTAAGCACTTATGTTAAAAGTCAAAGTAGTTGGTTTTCTAGTAAAAAGTCAAAGTCAAAGTCTTATAAGCTCCAGTTTACTTAAATGGGTCAAATAATGAAGACCTATTACAAAAAATAAGTTGTTGCAAGTCAGAATAAGCTAGAATAGCTTATTGATAAGCTGATGACAAAATTGCACTAGCAGGGGCTAGTTTTGGATGTTGAGCAGTGGAAACTTTTTCCACTGCTTGACTATTTTGACTTTTTGTCTTTAGTGACTTTTTTGGAGATTCAGATTTCACAAAGGCACCCAATTGATCTTTGGATCAAAAGGAGTCAATCACAATCAAAATAACACAATCACTAACACCAAATTGATACAGTTTAATCAATCAATCATCAGACATGATACATACATGAACAATAAGCAGTTGAGCATAAATAAGCAGTTTTAGCAATAATCAGCCAGCCAAATTCAACCAAATGCACACACAAGCTATTATAAACTCCAATAAGTAATTCTAAACAGGTTTCATGCACTGGTTCAAAGAATTAAGCAAGATTCAAGCAATGAAGGTTACTGATGAACACTAACACATGCAGTTTTTACTTTTGCTGATGTATTTGACACACAAGCCAATTTCAACACTTCAAATCTTTCAAACAGGTTATATTGATGATGTTTTAACAGCTTTTATCCCTAAACATGCATAAACTCTAGGTTTTCCCAAAATTTTAGGTCAAAAACAGTCAACTCAACAAGATATAGCAATTTGTTTGATTCAAGGTTTCAAACTCAGAAACTTGCAGCAAAACACTCTCAAACCAAGGTATAGCAGATACAAAGCATAAACAACACAAACTACCAACACAATAACAAGATGCAAGCACAAACCAGTAAACCCAAACACCCCTTTAACTTTTCCAAATCAAAATTTTCAAAAGCAAAGTGAGATTTCAGGCCAACCAAGCATCAATTAACACTAAAACAAGTATGATAAACAGATTCAAGCAAGAACAAGCCACAAAATTCACAAGAACACAAGTTTCATACAAATATCACCAAAAATCACAATTTAAGCAGATTTTGAGATTAAGTATGCAAACCTCATGGATGTACATCCACACCCACGAATTTTAAGCTTATGTGCTAGCAAGAACAAGCACAAGCTTCCACAATAAGCCTGCTAAGATTGAACAAGGTTAAAGCACAATATCATAAAAATCAGAAACTTTGAAAAACTGGATTGATGCAAACTTGTTACCCCACACTTGATTATCCCCAAGTTATAAGCCTCACCACACCTTAACCAACTCAGTTAGGATGCTATGATCAGCCCTATAGCCCAAGAATTCCAAGATTGGAACAAGACTTAGCAAAATATCAAGAAAATGAGAAAATGTGCAAACTTTTGCACACTCCTCTTTGGAAAACAGGTTTTGAACTTCAAGAACTAACAAGCATATAACAATAGAAAGCAGTAAATAAGATTGGCCAATGACTTTTCTTCAAGATTTCAAACTCAATTTCATTAAACTTAGAAATAGGATTTACAGAAACTTGAACAAGGAAAAATCAAAAGTAAAGTCTAAATGTTGGAACCCTAAGCCTTTATATAGGCATACAATGAACTACTAGAAAGCATAAAAACGTTGCCCTAATGTTGATGAAGTCCCCAAAATGCCCCTTTTGCCTTGTTTGAACTTGGAGAATCATGTGATTGCATTTTGGTTTGTAGCATGAGTTGGCATGTGAAAGTGTGATCAAAGAGTGTAGATGAAGCTTAGAAAGTATGCCAAAATATGGTACGTTGGATTGCTGGCACTGTTTTGGAATCTTCCTCATGTGTGTAGCAGGGGAGGTCCATGTGGGGCATCTCAAAGGTGTAGCATGTGTTTTGGGTGTTGGGTTATGATTAAGGGATGCTTAATCATGGTTCTGGATAATATTAGGTCTTAATTACAACACAATTAAGAATGCCTAATTATGTTCTTGAGGTGAATAGTGCCTGGTTTAATCCATTTTTGGTTTGGATTATGTTTAAATATGTGTTAATGACGCCAAGATTAAATTAATCTTAAACCAGGTAAGTGGGGAGTGACATGGAGGGATGGTGAGTTGTGATTGGAGGAAGGGAGTAAGTGGGACACGTGGCATGATTTCACTGGCCTAGGTTACAATGTTGTCTGGCCAAGTTTCACCCCTCAGCTTTCTAAACCCTTTCACTTGCATATGAAACCGTCCAAACTTCATTTCCTTTGTTATCTAACTTTTTATTTTCATACTTTTGCCCCAAAATATTTTGTAAAGTAAATTCAGGGGTATTTCTTGCCATTTTTGCATTCTTCAAGGGCTGATTTGGTAATTTCTTCAATGATAATGGTCTTGACTTGTATGTTGAGCATTTTGAGGGACTGAAATTGCCAAGTCTTGATGATTGAGGGACCATTTTTGCCAAATGTTGAAAGTTGAGGGTGCTTTTTGTAATTTTGAGATTTTCAAAGGACCAAACTTGTCATTTCTTGTACTTTGAAGGACTTCATGATGTATTTGACTTTGTGGATGATATTGGTTGACAATTTAGCTTTGTTGAGGGGCTAAACTTGCCAATTCTTCAAAGTTAAGGGTCCTTTTTGTAATTTTGACAAACTTTAGGGACCAAACTTGTAATTATGAAGATACAAGGGTATAAAGTGTCAATTCTTCTATATTGGATGACCCTTCTTCATACTTCTTCAAGTCTTCAAGGGTTGATCTTGGGAAAGTCTTCACTAGGGCTTGGTTCATTGTGCGGCTTCGTTTCCCGTGTTCGTTTTTGCATGATTCTTGTGATCTTTTGTCATTTTCTCAATATCCGTACCTAAAATACACAAGCAACAAACACAAGCATATATTTGGGTATTTTGATGATATTTAATGCATTTTAAGCCCTATTTGGAAGATGAGACTATGTATAAAAGCAGTCTCATCACAAACATGTCATGAATGAGTTTTGAAAATTTCAGCTTATTGAAAAATCTGGTCAACGTTGGTCAAATAAGCACTTTTCAGCTTAAAATCAGTTTCCAGCTTATCTAGTTAATCATTTTCAAATTGGAAAGACATTCCATACTCCTTGTTAGCTGTTTAACAAGATTGGGCATAAAAATCTGATTGTGGAAGTCTGGATTTTCAGTTTGCTTAAAGTTGGCTTATTTGAATAAGCTAATTTGAGTTTCACTAGCTTTTAAGGAGATTCCTTTTGCATACCTAGCTATTTTCCATTTTAAGCCTTTTAAAACAAACTAGAGCTTAATTGGTCCATTAATAAGCTCATACGAGCTTATTCATTTAGATGTGCCCGTTTTTGGAAAAATTTACAAGTTAATTGCTCTTTGGTCCTTCTTGTTTGTTATAGTTGTCATTTGTAGCTAAAATTGCTTAAATTTAGGGTTTGCTAGATTTCAGTCCCTAAAGTTTTAGGTTTTTGTCAATTTCAGTTAGGAAGTTTGTTAATTTGTTAAATTTGTTACAAGTTTGTTAGAATTGTACATTTTTGGTCCATTCAGTTTCTAAAATTTACATTTCAGTCTTTAACTTTCATTTAGTTTACATTTTTAGCACATTTACTTTATGCATTTTAATTTTGGACTTTTGTGAATAATATTTGGTAATTGCAAAGTGTTTTACGGATACGTAGCTTAATATTTTAACCCTTTTTACGTGGTGATTGAAATAGACACAGAATTTCCAAATATCCTAACAACCAAGAACAATTAAAGACTTGAGATTTTTAGGACTTTCAATTTGTCAAGAGTCGAGAGAAAACGAACTTCAAAATACTTAATATCAAATGGCGCCGCTGCCGGGGGAAATATAAAAATATAAAAAAATTCAAATAATTCTTTTCCTAAAGAATTGACCAAAAAAATAAAAAATTTAAAAAGCAATCTTTTTCCTAAGAGATTGAAACCAAAAATATATATTACTGGATTTCCTCGTTTTTACGTAAATATAGTATTTTCTTTAAAAAAACCAATAAATACAAAAATATTTTCTCTATATTATTATATGTAGATACGTATACGTATACAAAAAAATCAATACACATATCTCCATAAGTATTGCTTTTGCAATACACCGTGTTAGGGAGCGTTCCGGTCCTTGACACGTGTATCGATCAAATTTAATTAAGCAAGAGTAGATAAATACTTCCAATAGGAAAGAATTCGAAGAATACAAACTACAAAGTGAATAGAAAGGCGACGTGCTATAAAATGACGTCTAAGGGTTAATAGGTACTTAAGTGCTTCGCGCCACCTAACCCCCCGTTCACTAGTGCGTATTCTAAGAAGGAAGGCTTGATTGGGGGTCTTGCACCCAAGTAGTACTTACGTATATTATACTTTCTTGTGGATATTTCATATTGAATCTCGAAGAGGATAATCCCTTCTTCTTCAAAGTCGAACGAGAGCTTCTCTCTCACTCCTTGATTTGAGTTGCATGCTCACCCGCGGGCGTGCACAAATACCATTTGGGGTACAACCCCTTCCTCCCAAAAGGAAGAAAAAGAGAAAGAGTAAAAACACCACCGTCCATCAAGCTGATCCCGAGAATCATGCTTTGATCCACACACAACAAGAAGCCATGGCCGGCGTTGACTCTCGTACTTTGATGGAGCACTTGCAATCCAATGTGCAAGGATATGCCAATGCTATTAAGATACCCGATATTCCCGCAAACACCTTTGAGCTTAAGACCTCTATGATTAACTTGGTTTCAAACACACCATTTTAGGGAAATCTAATGATAATCCACATGATCACCTTAAAAATTTTCTTGCTCTTTGCAACACCATTAAGTACAATGGAGTTCCCCATGATGCCATTAAGTTGATATTGATACAATTTTCACTAGAGGGTAATGCCAAGTATTGGTTAGATACACAACCACCCGAGAGCATTACTACTTGGGATGATTTCACTAAGAAGTTTTTGAACAAGTTCTTTCCCCCATCTAAGACCATGGCTTTGAGAAACTTAATTATAGGCTTTCAACAAAAACCTAGTCAAACCTTTAGTGATGCTTGGGGGGAGTTCAAGGAATTATTAAGAAAATGCCCAAATCATGGATTCAATAAAGTTCACCAAATCAATACTTTCTATATTGGATTAAGACCTCATCACCAAGATTCACTCAACTCTTCCGCGGGTGGAAATATTCTTTCTAAATCCATTCAAGAAGCTTGGGACATTATTGAGACCAAATCAATGGTGCAAACTAACACACAATTTGATGAAAGGGTTCATGTTGTGCAAGATAGTTCTCAAACACCTTGTGATAACCAATTCCTCAAGAGTCACCAAGAGATACTCAAAATAATGAAAAGGAATCAAGACATGAATCTTAAGTCAAATCAAGAATTAATCCAAACCCTTAAGGGCCTTTCTTTGAGTAATTCCACCAATGATGTGCATGCTATTGCTCTTTCATATGAGACTTGTAGAGGTCCCCATTCCTATCAACAATGAGACAAAGTTCAAGGTTATCAAGTTGAGTGTTATGCTTACCAAGAAGAACATAGAGAACATTTCAAACCCAACATCAATCAAAACAATCTTTCTTACAAGTCTCAAAACTACCTTGCTCCACCCGGATTCCCACCCCATCCACCCACCCTTACTCAACCTAATCCCCCTCAAATCTTACAAAGGAACCAAGAGCCAAGGCCACAATACCAAGGGAACAACTATAAAGCACCTAACAACTTTCACAATCAAGGAAATAATTTTCATCCACCCAATCAAGGATTTAATCCACCACCCCCACCCTTACCAAATCAAGGATACCCTTATGTTCAAAATCAAGGATATGGGCCACATGATAATAATGAGTATGTTGAGGGGAGAATTCGTGAAAGTGAAAAAAGAATGCAAGAGCAAATGAGACTTATAACTGAGGAGAATACCAAGAGGATTTTGATGGAATTTAATCAAAGACCACAAGGGGCTTTACCTTCTAACACACAAACAAACTCGAGGGCCAATGTTAATGCTATCACAACAAGAAGTGGAAAAACGATTAATGATCATTCATCTCCTACACCTTCTATTGTTAAGCCTACTATGATTCCAACTTGTGATAAGCCTTCTACATCTTCTTCACCACCTCCAAGCTCTACCACTTCACCACCTACACCATCTCAAACTATACTCACTTCTCCCTTTACCTTCCACAACTACCAATGAAGAAAACAACAAAGAAAATCCTTCATCAACTACTCAACCACAACCAAAACTAAGTTTCCTTTACACATCAAGATTGAGAAAGGAAAAGCTTAAGAACAAGGATGATATACATGTCTCAAACTTTTTGAGGATGTTCAAGCAACTCAAAATAAACATCTCCTTTGCGGAAGCCTTAGCCAATATGCCTAAGTTTGCTAAGATGATCAAGGACTTACTTTCTAACAAGGAGAAATTGGTGGATTTGCCTAATGCTTCCTTAAATGAAAATTTCTCCGCGGTTTTGCTTAAGAAGTTTCCTGCTAATCTTGGAGATCCGGGGAGGCTTTTGATTCCTTGCAATTTCCCGGGGGTGGAAAATTACATGGCATTAGCGGATTTAGGGGCAAGCATAAATCTCATGTCGTTATCGGTTTGGAAAAGACTTTCACTTCCCGAGCTCACTCCTACTAAGATGACTCTTGAGTTGGCCAACCGTACTATAGCTTATCCGGTGGGAATTGCGGAGGATGTTTTTGTTGGGGTTGATAGATTTTCCTTTCCCGCGGACTTTGTGGTGGTTGCTTATGATATGGATCCAAGAGTTCCTTTGATTGTTGGTAGGCCATTTTTGAGAACGGGTCGGACTCTTATAGATGTGGCGGAAGGAGAACTTACAATGAGGGTAGGGGATGAAAGAGTTGTGTTTAACATGGGCAAGTTGTCAAAGAAATCTAATGAGCCCGAAACGGTGAAGCATATTGATGTTGTGAATGAGGAGGAAACTCAAGATGATATCATTGATGAAGTTTGTGATGAATACTTTTATGAAGCTTGCTCAAGTGGAGATTATGATCTACCTTATGTTGAGACTATTGCTTCCATTACCTCATCCTTAGATTTTCATGAACCTCAAGAGCTTAACTTTGGTGCTTTTGTGATTCATTCCAATCCTCTTTTTGAAACCTTATTTGATAACCCACTTTTCCACCATGATGAAGACATCAATGAGGATTTTAGTGATGAAGAATCTCTTCTTTGTGATACACCAACATATGATGATTATAGTGATGATGAGATCTCCAATTGTGACTCTCCATTCATTGATGATCACACTTCTTTGAGTTTTGAGCAATCACCAATATTTGATAGACCAATCTATGATGTTTATGGTGATGAGGAGGATTCTATCATGGATGAGAGTGATGAGTTTTTTGAGGTTGATATACCTTTTGAGTATACTCTTGGATATATTGATGAGGAGGAGGACATACTTTTTCTAGAATCTCTATTGTATGAAGATCCTTTACCTTCTTCTTTGCCCACCTCAACCTTTCAAAGTGATAAAGGAAAACAAGTTATGATGGTTTCTTCCAAGAGCTTGTTGTTACCCATTACTCCACAACCTTTCTCTCACCATGTGACCTATAAGGGAGAATCTTCTAAGGCAACCACCACTTGTTGTTTTCCCATCAAGGAACGGATTTTTGATCCTGGCATAGAGCTTGCTAAACCATCTCAGTATCCACCTGAGGAAACAAAAGGAATACTTGTGAAAGATTTGAGAGTACCACCTTAACATCTTTTGAAGAACATATGGGCAACCATTTTGGAGAACAAAACCTCACCCTTTTCACCATTGCTTGGGAAGTTAGTTGTTGAAATGTGTTATAAGTGGGATGGTAATTATGTAATTGATCCGGGGGATATTTATGGAGTTTTGATAATTAAAAACGTGCTTTACCTCATCATGGAGATTTTTCTTGAAAAGGGAAAAATGTTTACTCTCCATGATAGGTTTTAGACACTTTTAAGTGTGGGATGAGTCGAGCAAGAGACTCTTTAAATCAAGCTTGAATAACTAGGTTTAGAGTTTTTAGACTTAGAGTGTTGTAGGTTAGAAATAAGGATATAGAGTTGATGAGAAGTGTAGGGGAGACCTTACTTTTGTCTTCATGTTGTTTGTAGGGTTTCTCACTCATCACGTGCTTTGGAGCTTATGGAGGAGGCCCTTGTATCCGGTTCACTTTGTTACTATTGTGATTTTTCATAGACACATTATGCTTAAAAAATGAATTCACTATAGTTGATCTTTCCTTAGCTTGGTTAAGCAAAGTCTATTCATTTTCATAAGTATAGGGGAAGTTTATACTTCTATGCTCTTAAACATTAAGGACAATGTTTAGCTTAAGTGTAGGGGGTTTTCTATCGAAGTGACCTTACCTAGACTTTGTCATTGACCTTCATGATAACTTGGAAATTAATTTTTCAAACATTTTTCAAATTTTTGATCTACTTTGGCCACCAAAAATATGCATTCATGATTTTTGCATCAATCATTTTTCATTTTCATAACACATTTGCATTGTATATATTTCTTCTTTTGTTCTTTATGAAATATACAAAAAGAAAAAAATATAATAAAGGATATGGTTTAACAAATTTAGACTTCTTTGACATATTAGGCCCGCCATAGATACTTTGACTCAACCCGATTTTGCTTATTCAAGCATTCTCTAGCTAGTATCCGTAACCATGAAGTCCTTCATTGGTCTATTAGGCTAAGCATCCACGACTCTCATTATTTGAGACTTTAAATTTGTGGAGAATGGGAAATGATAGAGTTGAAGCAAGTATAAAAGGGCTAGATAAACTTCATGATAATTACTTGTGGCTAAACCCTTCTCTTCTTTACCTCTATTTTCTTCGCATGTATATATGTTAATAAATAATCAAGAACGGTTTTAATCGGTTTGTAGTCTCTTATGTATTTTTGACCAATCATTCATGGTTGGTATAAGTACGTCTTAAGATTCTAAGTTAGAACGTTTTATGGGTACTAGACATATGTCATGCTTAATATTTAGCGGGTGTTTTTCCTTTTACTCTTTTCAAATTTCTTTGTGAGGAATAAAGAAAAAATAAGAGCGGCTTGAAAAAAAATAAGTGGCTAGAAAAAAAAGAGAAAAGAAAAATTATACAAGACTCCCAAGAGGGGGCGGTGAAGTATTAATTATAGTAACTATTAGATTCCAATATTTCCTTGACGGGTTGCAGGGATTTAATAGTTGCTCCTATCCAATATTACCTAGACGGGTTACAGGATTAAACATCCAAAGTCTCAAAAAGGCGGTGGATGTAAATTATTGCGTGAGTTTTATTTTTCTTTCCTTAGCGAGTGTGTACCTACTTATTAATGCATGACATGAGGATTTTACACATAAGACGAATTACTTATTACTCTTGAAACGGACTTATACTAATTGTGAGCGGTTTTTCTAGTAATGGATGAGAGGATTACATAGGATTAAAACCGTGCTTCCTTATTTTTGGATTTTACATTTCTTATATTTCACGCTTCAAATAATGACAAATTTGCCTTTAAGCAGTTTGCTCAAATAATAACCGGTTCCACATATAATTGTCATGAATAAGTTGATGCACTTTTTACCTGTGAATGTAATGATCCCATTTTTACGCTTGGTATGGGAAAGTGAAACTTGAGGGTGATAAGTGTCCATGGTACCAAAACCCTAATTTATGTCATTGATTTCTTTATTTAGTTTTTCCATCAAAACCATTTATGAAAAATAAAAAATATATAAATAGAATTTCTTTCTTTTCATTGCATTGTACAAAATCAAAATCATGCATCATATAGTGTAGAGTAGTTTAAAGACATTCCATATTGGCCAAGGTGGGTTAATTATGAGGAAAATGTAAATTTATGCTTTAAAATATAGCATTGCATGAGGTCATGTCAATGATCAAGTGTAGGGGATCTGATATGAGCAAAATCTCATATCAATTAATCAACAAATCACCCTAAAACACATAGAAAATACCTAACTTTTGTGCTATAAAGCAATATTATGTGGTATGTTTTGTGTTTGTGCTTAAATAGGTAACAAGGATACAATTTCAAGCAAACATGAGGAAATCAAGCTCATTTATGATGAAAAGACAAAAGAAGGATCAAAGATGACAAGCCATTTGAAGATGAAGGACCTATCTTGACAATATTTAAAAGTTGAGGGACTTAAATGCGAACTTTGGAAAAGTCAAGATTAAAGTCAAACTCGGTCAAAATTCAAGTCAAACAAGTCAAGGGAGTGAAATAATCAAGACTACAAGTCAAAGGACTAAAATTGCCATTGAAATGAAGAAAGAAGCTCAAATGAAGAAGCTTTTAACTATGAGGGCTGAATATGTCAAATTTGCATAAACTTTGGATCAATCCGTGTGAATACAAGGAGGACCAATGAGAAGGCTGGAATTGAGGGATGCGGATTGCCAAGTAGTGTGCCAGCTGGCCACTAACTTGAATTTACAATTAATAAAGAAATCTGAGTAGGGGCGCATTAACTCTTCATTAACCAATTACAAGCTGCCAACCAATAATACCATTTATACAGTATGGATAATGATCCGTGTGTGAGGCTAAGGACGAATAAAATCATGACACGTGTCAACGTCAACAAAGAACAAGCCCAGTATCGAATTTGAGCTACAAGGCATTTCATGAAAAACTTTCTACATGAAAAAGGCTTCAAATGAGAAGACGAATTCAGTTATGCAACTTAATTAGACTGAAAGTGGAGGAATAAGAAAACCCCTTTGGTGTTCTTGGAGTCAAATCCACAATTCACCAGTTCTTGACACCTGGCATCTCATCATTGGTTGGGACACATCACAATCTCCAACAACTCCTCATCAAACCTCTATAAATAGCAGCTAGGCATTTCATTTGTGTAGTGTAGTTAAGTGTGAAAAAACACACACTTGTATTTTCTCTTTCCCATTTCTAGTTAACCTTTCATAGTTAGCTTCTGTCAAGTGTTTGACACACACTTGAGAGGTAGTTATTCAGTTAGCCGTTGTAACTACTTTTCCCTCCTAACTCTATAAAAGCACAAAAATATTCATTTCATATTCTCATCTTCATTTACTCTATTCAATCCTGCATTTCTATTAATTCTTTGTGATGTCATTGATCCTAACTGATCAATGAAATGTTTCTGAGTTGTTTTGGAAGCTATCCAGTTTGATTCAGCCTAGCAGTTCATTCCAGTTCCTATTTTAGCAGTCTAGTAGTAGATCTTGTTGATTTGAGCAGAAGTATATTTTGGAGGTGATAAA
Organism: Glebionis coronaria; assembly: GCA_025667525.1. Lineage (NCBI taxonomy): Eukaryota > Viridiplantae > Streptophyta > Magnoliopsida > Asterales > Asteraceae > Glebionis > Glebionis coronaria. Next base: position 318,866,447 of record CM046878.1, read on the forward strand.
TTGGGTTAATGGTGGTGTATTGGTGGTGTATTGGTGGTGTTCTTGCAGATCTTAGTTGGCTCAGCACCATACTACTCCATCAATGGAGGCTTCACAGCTAAAAGGCACTTCTTCTTGTTAAAATTCCTCTAAAATGAACTTTGCATGCTTAAATTCCTAGTGCAAACACTATTTGCTGAATTGATCATGTGTTTGGATTTGTTCTAGCATATCTGTGTTGGATTGATAGTCTTTGAGTGATCTAGTAGTCCGAATCTTAGTTTACTTGATTGTCAGTTTTGTTTTTCATCATTAATTGGTCTTTAGTTTTAATTTGCAGTCAAGAGTGTTTACTAGCTTATTTTCAGTCTTAAAACATCTCATTTTGTCATCTAAACATATCCTGATTAGAGTCATAACTTGATTCACATTTGTGCTTAAAGTTCTTTTGAAAATGTCTTGTTCAGATTAATAAAGTAGTGTTTGGATTTAATTGATTTTGATAATTCAAGTCGCTTAAATTTTTTTATTCTTGTTCATTTACATCTAGTAGCATTGTGTAATCAGTCTTGGTTCATTTTATAGTCAAAACATCAGTAAAAAAGGCAATTGGTTAGAAAGAAAGGTTTGGGTCAAGTATTTTCATTAGTTCATTCAGAAAACTTGCTAGGTTCAAATCAATTCCATGACTTCATTACTTAACCATTTTGCTTAAAACCAGTTCTCAGTTGTAGTCTAACATCCAAAGATTAAGTTTGTAAGAGGAAATTCTATAGTTTCAAGTTTTTAGTTAGAAATCAGCTTTTTAATAAGCTCAATACCAAATGCATGTTTCTGTGATAAAAGCTCCACTGTTTTCTCATATCTCCATTTCTAGTTCATAAATGTACTCATTTCTTTCACAAACCTTGTTACAAACATGTCATGAATGAGTTTTGAAAATTTCAGCTTATTGAAAAATCTGGTCAACGTTGGTCAAATAAGCACTTTTCAGCTTAAAATCAGTTTCCAGCTTATCTAGTTAATCATTTTCAAATTGGAAAGACATTCCATACTCCTTGTCAGCTGTTTAAAAATATTGGGCATAAAAAACTGATTGTGGAAGTCTGGATTTTCAGTTTGCTTAAAGTTGGCTTATTTGAATAAGCTAATTTGAGTTTCACTAGCTTTTAAGCAGATTCCTTTTGCATACCTAGCTATTTTTCCATTTTAAGCCTTTTAAAACAAACTAGAGCTTAATTGGTCCATTAATAAGCTCATACGAGCTTATTCATTTTGATGTGCCCGTTTTTGGAAAAATTTACAAGTTAATTGCTCTTTGGACCTTCTTGTTTCTTACAGTTGTCATCTGTAGCTAAACATGCTTAAATTTAGGGTTTGCTAGATTTCAGTCCCTAAAGTTTCAGGTTTTTGTCAATTTCAGTTAGGAAATTGGTTAAATTTGTTACAAGTTTGTTAGAATTTTACATTTTTGGTCCTTTCAGTTTCTAAAATTTACATTCCAGTCTTTAACTTTCATTTAGTTTACATTTTTTGCACATTTACTTTTATGCATTTTAATTTTGGACTTTTGTGAATAATATTTGGTAATTGCAAAGTGTTTTACGGATACGTAGCTTAATATTTTTCACCCTTTTTACGTGTTGATTGAAATAGACATAGAATTTCCAAATATCCTAACAACCAAGAACAATTAAAGACTTGACATTTTTAGGACTTTCAATTTGTCAGAATCGAGAGAAAACGGACTTCAAAATACTCAATTTCACACGTATTGCTCCTACTACTACTAGGACCAGGAGAAACTACATACCTCCTAGTTTATCTATTACAAATATCTATTCCATAGGTCCTAACAGATATAGTGTGAAGAGGTTTTGGTTTAAATTCCGAAAATTGCGATTTTTTAGTCCTACAATAAATTCTCCAGTCCTATATAATGGTAGACTGAAAAATTTGTAATCGCCAAATTTTGAAATCGAGTTAGACATAGCCAAAAACTAGTGTGGAAAATTTTTGAATTTATTTGACCTCATTATTTTTAACCCTTTTTGTTTTTTTGTGGGAACGTTATTCCGAAACTAGTGTAGATACTGACTAAGTCTAAAAATTACTCGAACAAAAATCTCGCAAAAAAAAATCTCGGAATTATAATCTTGCAATGTTGAAGATCTCGGAATATGAATACAAGATCTTGGAATGCTCAAATCTCGCAATGTTGAAGACCTCGGAATATGAAAAATATTGCGAGATCTTGAAAGATTTTGGAATAATGCCCCAATTGCGAAATTTAAAACATCTCGGAATAATGATAAATATTGCGAGATCTTGAAAGATTTCGGAATAATGCCCCTTTTTGCGAAATTTCAAAGATCTCGGAATAAAGAGATTATTGCGAGATTTGCCAAGATCTCAGGATAACTGGGATTGTTGCGAGATTTGTCAGGATCTCAGAATAATATGATTTCGCAAAAAAATGAAGATCTCGGAATAATGGGATTATTGCGAGATTTTGAAAGATTCCGGAAAAAAGTATATTTCCGGAATATCAACGATAAATATTCCGCAAAACGTTAAAATTCGTGATTTTTCTACAAAATCAAGCCAAACGCCCAGAAATTTTGTGTTTTTGGACGATCCAAAGTGACCAAATCCCTACCACAACTATGTAGGAGATTCATATAACAATTTTAACCACAAAAAAAATTGAAACGTGAGTGGTAGATCTATAAAAAAACCCACGAAATTATATAAAACACAAGCAAATCACTAATCTACCGCGTGGGGAATGATACCAATTGTTGTACCTTTATTTATGATGATAGATCTAAGAAATAAAGAAGAAAAACAGATGAAAAGAGATTAGATCTAGAGAGAGAAAGAAGAGAGAGAAAGTGGTTGGAAATTTTGTGATATTAGATTGAGAGAGAGAGAAAATTACAATGTGACCAACACCCTCCTAACATGCTAGGAGGGTCCTATTTATAGCCAAGCCTACATGTGGCTTATGGGCTAAATGATAATGGGTCGGGCTTGACTTTGGACTAAAAGTAGCTATAATTCAAGCCCGTGAATCCCGACTATCCTACTACCTATTAAAACGTTCTAAGAATAATACATAATAAACTTATGACCGAATATTCTTGTTTGACTCAATATTTTGAGGCTAACACAGACTCTATTTGAAAGCAAACACATATAAGATCCAAGTCTCGAATGAGACTTCCACAAATTGAAGACCAAAGACCCTCATCCAGTTTTTGAGTAAGGTACTTGATGATGTGAATGAATCACAAAGGTGATATGCAAAAGTCTTTGACGGATAATACAAAAGTTCGTAATTATTAAACTATTCAATTTTAACCTACCCAATTTTAACCATTATATAGATCAAGATTAAAACTTTATGGCAAGTAGGCATGTAATTTCCATAGAAACATAAAGAAAATAGATTTTAAAGCGAAGCAAGCGTGTTTTATTCTATGTGTAACCCATGCCACTGTTGGGATTTGAAAACTAGTTAGCATTAAGTACGAGTATGCAGCGGAATGGACCTAGTATAAACAAAATGATTAACACATAATAAAAACAATTTAAAACCAACCTTGAATTAATTGAACCAATAAATTAATGGATCTTGATCTTGAACTATAACGGTAAAATAACCGCCTCTATCGTTTGCTCACACGACACGTCAAACGAACAATCACTGCGATGCTAGTAGTAACTTCACTTCAATTTATCTTGTAACTAGAAACCCTAGATCCAAAACCCTAATTGGGATTACGTAAGGATCGGTTTATAGAACGGTACAAGCTACTTGGAAAAATCACCTGAAACCCTAATTTAGGGTTTGCATTTGGACGCACCACAATGGGAACCAAAACAAGACTAAAACCTTAATACGAGGATCAATGGTTTGGTATAAGCTAAGAAACTTCACAAGTAAGTACCAAAAGGTAGTTGAATTTGCAAAGGTTTACACTTTATGTGATTTTAGGGGTAAGGGAAAAATCGTATGGTTTTGGTGTGTGGTTAGGGTCGATCGGACGCAACAAGAAGAAAGGGAGAGACCAAAATTATGAGGTATGGAGATGTGTATTTATACTAATCTCCACCTCCTCAAAACATGGGCCTCAACCCAAGAAATCTTAGTTAAGGTAATAACTTAACTTAATTAATAAATCAAAATCCATCTAGAATAGCCCTAGGGTATTTCGGCCGACTATGGGCCTAAGGGGTTCTAAGAATCGATTTTTAGCCCCTTAAATTTAAATAAAGCACTCACGATAAATTAATTAAATCTCGTTAAATAATTTAACTACCACTAATTAAATAATAGTGAAGTTTTTATTAAACGTTTAATAATAAATAATAAACGTAATAATAACAGTGTGTTCTTCGTGTTGATTGTGTGCCCCGATAGGCTCACGCATTTACCGATGGTTAAACGATCACATATCTAAAAAGTGTTGTCACATTCAAATGAAATATCGTAAACCTTGTTTTATGAATTTTAGTCTAATTACGTTCACATGACTCAGGGTTTGATTGAATGTCCTAATGGAGTAAAATTTACAGTAAAGTGTAAAAGTTGATCAAATGTAAAAACGATAAATCTCATTACGTAAAATAGCCAATTAAATTAATTAACACGTAGAATTGTAAAAAAAATATAATAATTTCATTGATAAGATGATGAAAGCTAAAACGTACATACTTCAAATAGAAAGCGTTCACGAAAGTAAAACTAAATAGTTAAGTATGTAATTCACAGTTAACGAATAATCTCACGGACTATCGTCAATTCATTGACCGTTACGAATAATCTCACGGATTATCGTCAATTCATTGAGCACAATGTCAAGTCATTACACGTCCTCAGACGGTTATTTAGAAACACGGGATAACGTCCCAGTTTAAAAGAAGTTCAAGCACATAGTAGACTAAAAAAATCAAAAGGTAAAATAGTCATTTTACTAATCTAGAAAATTAACGATTGTTATATTAATGCATTAGAAATGAATCTAACACCTATGAAACTAGTTTTCAAGTAAAAAGAATTTTTGGGACAAACCTAATAAGATTAATTTAATTAGGACCATAACAAGAGAAACTCTTCAACCCCCCCTCTAGTTTCTACAGAAACGTTTCAGGGTACGGTCTTTTGGGGATACGGTTGCTATTTAATATTTCGGTATCTCCCACGTTGTACGTCCTAGGGTCAGGGCGATCATCATTCACGAGCGTCTCAGGGATAAGTAAGTCATACACGAACGGAAATATCACGACATCTATCCAAAAGAACACATTATTCAAATACTTCAAGGAATTTAATTTTTCCGAGTAGCATTGGAGTAGCCGTGTGCGTTTGGAGAACGAGATCCACCCATTTTTCCAAGCAAGGTGATAAAACACACGGAAAAGATTGACAGTTGGCTCAATAGCCAGTAGGCGACAGTTACTTCTGAAATACGTATTTTGCCGCACCTATGCCGTGCAGCTGTGATATATGAATTCGGTAGTATTTGAGCACGTTGGTCATAGATCGAGAAAGTGGTACACGATTGTTCGCGAACTCAAAAAAGCGCGTCTATACCCCCACCTTACCTACTGGGTAATTTCCTATCTACAAATGCCTTTCTAGTACTTCTGGGTGTAATGACATAGGGATGTGGAAATCCAAGGTGAACTCTTGCAGTTCTTGGTCAGATATATTAGAAGTGATTTCTAACAGTTGCTTTACGATTGTATACCTCATTGTTTGGGAAATGTTTTTTCCTTTGATGAAGGTTCGTTAATGGTGGATCAAGGTTTTCACCGTGTAAAACACAGTGAAAAGAGGTTGTGGTTTATATGTTTAGGTTTTACTGTCTTGGATCGTTGACACGTGTCATCCGCTTGTAGAATCTGACGGTGGGAAGATGAATAGGTTGCTTAGATGTCATACACTTTTCACGTTACCGATTGACTGGCCAACTTAGGTGAAAGTAGGTGACATGTTTTGGCGGGGACGTTTGAAACGTCTAGACTACGCGGGCTGCTCTCTGACCGTACACGGCCAGGGTCAAACAGAATCATAGTCTAATTAGGACTATGATTCACCCAAGTTGAGAGGATATACATTCTTCTTACTTGACGATAATGATCTTGTGTATATGGTAATTTTCTCTTTCTTGGGTCACACGATTCGGTATGCCCAACTAGCGTTTCACCGGTTATATAAGGAACCTCCGAGTTTTCACAAAGTTACGGTTATCATACAATCTAAACCCTAACCGATTACTATAATCACAAACCGATTACTTACTCTCACGCCCAAATCTAATCGTGAGAGACAATCACACGGTAAGCCTAACAGTGTTTTCCTAGTGTGCAGGATCCCGACAACAATTTGAATTGGTGCAGGAGCTGGAGTCTCCAATACCCGATGAAGTTGATTGGGATTAGATTGTGTGATTTTCTCATTCGATTCCGCACCACAACTTTCACGTGTGGTTGGTTATGCGTCAAGCATTAAAAACACAGGATAAGCTTGCGACCTGGGACATTAGTGTTGGCTCGTGTAGTTCAAAGTATTCTTATACTTTATGCGAGTACCCAGATTCTCATTCTCATTCTCATTTAGTCTTCGAATCTCCCTATGCAGCTAAGTTGTGGTGTGATCTTCTGTCACTTGCATGCATGGATCATGTTAAATCTAGGATGGTGGATATTTTTTCATTTCTTAAACCCTTGGCAGGTAAACCCACCGCCAAGATTGTTATTGGTCTTCTACTTATGGCCACGTGTGCTTACTCAATTTGGAGAGAAAGAAATCTTCGTCATTTCAAAGATGTGAAATGGACAACGTTAGAATTACGGGATGGTATATTGATCAATCTTCGGTTGAAGTTATTAACATTCCGATTCAAAAACACGGACGCGGTGAAGCAACTTCGTGTTCGTTGGAACATGCCTAATAATTTTAGACTTTATAGAGAGTAATTGTTTTTATTGTCTTTTTTTGTTAGGCTTTTAAGCCACCTTGTATATCAAGGGCTTTTAGTAGTAGTTCAAGCTTTGCCTTGAGGTTGTGGTATTTCAGCCACATTTCATTATCCTCTATTATTTTTAGTGATTAAAACATATTTATCGAGGCAGTCCTTTACCAAAAAAAACAACGATGAGTAACTTGTGGTTATTTTTTAACGAACAAATGTTATATTTTTACCTATCAAGTTTTTATTCAAATTAAAATTAAAAGTTGTCGAGAAAGTTAAACCAAAGTAAAATAACAATGAAAAAAACTAAAATTTAATAAAAAAAATATATTTTAGATTTAAAATACAAAATTATAAGAAATATAACAAAATTAAATTATTAAAAAAATAAATAAAACGATATTTTTATTTAGAAATTTGAGGATAATATATAAGAGTTAGATTAAAAATAAACTCTCCGTATGATATTATAAATGCCATCTTGTTGAAACGTCCAATTCCCCTCTCCAAATCAAGATAAGCATCAAGTGGTTCTCACCGAAACAAAATATCCCAACAAGATCACATGACCGATATACCACCTTTTATGTCTTTTCTTAAAACATTAAAGCAACGTCCAACGTTCATGCATGGAGTACAAGTCTTTAATTAATCCACCGTCTGGATCTTCTGATTATTTCTCTGAATGAGGGTTTCTACTTTTATGAACCCTCCTCAATAATAAGAAATAAAACTCGTAAATAAGTTCTGCGATGTTATCACTTTTGATTGTTTTCTTTAGAAAATATGGCGTATCATGATGATGGGTGCATATGGCCTCAAGAACACCACAACAACTTAAATCTTGTAGCTTACCAAAATTCAGTAAGTTATTTTTCTGATGAATATTATGGTCTGGATACTTATGATGCATACAATGTTTCACATGACCCGAAATTCGTAGATTATTATCATTCTTCTAATAACGATTATGGTAGTTATTGTGAATCCGAATATGCTTATGGTCATAATTCCTATTCTTATACTATTCCTGAGATCAGTTACTTTGCGCATAACTATGTGGAACGTATGTTGAATATGTACGAACCCGACACGGGCCATGTCTCGTATCACACACATTACTCGATTTCCAACTCGGAAATAGATTCAGGGTTTAATGAGCCCGAGTTTGAGGAGTATGATCCAACCCCGTATGGAGGTGGCTATGATATTGTTTCTGTATATGGAAAGCCCCTTCCACCCTCGGATACAACTTGCTATCCACATTCCAACCCCAAACCAAATGACCCCAAGCCTGAGCCTAAGCCTACGTTTACAACCATTGCAGCTCCTTATCCTATAGTTGAAACCGAAAATAAACACGACCCCAAGTCTAGACCTGAACAGCACGTGCAGGTTCCGGTAGTTATGGCTTCGCCTAGTCCTGTTCCTACTCCAGCTCCTTTTGTTGATCCCGAGTCCAATCGTGTGACTACCTTGGTTCCTGCAGCATCATCACAGTTGGCAGAGGCTACGGAAAGGGAAACGAAGGATTGCACTTATCCTGACCATGCATATGATTATCCTTGGCCAGAGTATGACAATGGATACGGGATTGGAGTGGGGTATGATTATGAATATGGGAAGCAAATTGTTAAAATTCCTCCGTATGAATATAATTCAGAAGTGGTGGACTTGTGTGAGAACATTTTTGGTAGTTGGCCATGTTTAGCTAGGATCAGGGAGCAACAAATGAGAAACAATCCCGTGATTACTTGTCCTGAAAATGTACACCGCAATCAATGGGAAGGTTGTGTTAATTACATTTTCGGAGGTCCGATCCCATCTTACAATCAATAGGGTAACGTCATGACTCCATATTATTTTGAATTATACTTATGTTCTTATTGAAAATAATGGTTGTATTTGACTATGTAATTGTATTTTGCTCCATCTGTTCTATTGATGCACCATAAGAATATACTTTATATAACTAGCTCATAACCCGTGTTCAACACGGACAACATAAGTACATGATTAAAGCCACTTAATAACATTCGTACCGAGAATAGTGGATTAAGTGATAATGCATAATCCAAAAAGATTATTAAGAAAATTTAACAAAGTCCAAACGACATGTTTATTTAGTTCATAAAAAGGTATCAAACGGGTTGAATTCAATATTAATATAAGATGACCATACTCACCGTGTCAAGACCCAAAACTCCTAGCCTGCATATCCCATCACCAAAGCTTCATGTATTGTAAAAAACTACACCAAATTATCTTGAAAGAATAAAGCAACATACCTTTTGAATGAATATTAAGTTGTGGAGTGAAGGGAGAAAACCACACCAGTTTCAATTTGATGCTTAAATTACAGCATGCACAACCATCATAGCAAACTAAAATAACTCAAGAAACTTTGAAGCATGATTTTTGAATATTAAAACTAACAAACTAATCTCATATCAGATAAGACTTTCAAGGTGACCATAGGCTGCATCCTTTTAATCAAATCAATAAGGCTGGTGGGAGTGGCTTATAAGCCACTCGTGAGTTGCTTATACCTACCCGCTGCTTCCATTCCCTCTCAAAATAGTCGCGCGCGACTTACTTTCACCAAGCAAAAAATAGGGGGCAAACTCACCCAGGTGAGTTATAATGTTGTGGGTCCCATGTGTTTTTATTTTTTGGGTTAGGTTTATTTGTGGATGTTTTTTGTGAGTGGGGTGTGTTTAAATAATAAAAAAATAGGTATGAAAGGTGAGTGTGGGTGAGTTTGGGTGAATGTCATTATCTCCGTGGGTAAGTTTGGGTGAGTTTGTTAAAAGCTGAGGTAACGCTGACGTGAAGGCGAGTGGGTTTGCCTCCACTCCCACCATATATCCTCATGTTCATGCATTTGATCAAACACGTAAAGGTTAAGGATTTATCAAGAACTTAAACTAATTAACAAAAACATGATTATAACCCGTGTAATACACAGACTTATAAAGTTGTTTAGAAAACAAAAACTAAAAATAATAAGAACCCATGAGATCTTTTTACACCATTAATTAGCTCAAGAAATACAGAGAAAGCAACTTTCATTGTGGGATTCAAGTACATATTTTCAAGATATTACAATAAAGAATGAAAACCGATTTAGTTCATGGTTACGCACTTACGCCACCCAAGCCATTCATAAAAATTAAGATTACGCCACCTAAGCCATTCACTAATATATACTCCTGTTAACATGGAATCTAGATTCTTTGAATGCACTATTATAGATGTGCCGAAAATTAAATATCCAACAATTACACAACAGTATCCAAAACTCCACAAAAAATATTTTTAAATTGGCAAATAATTATATTGAAATTTGAGAGCATTGTCAAGACCAAGTAGGTTAACCATTACTGAGACTCTTGAAACAAAGGCTGAAGGGTGGTACTGGACTATTGGCTCTACATGAGGAAGTTATTTTATAACTTTTATGAACCTTTGAACCACACAAATATAATATCAGTTCTAAGATTGGTGTAAGGATCAATTGTACTAATCCTGGCAGTGGAATTCATGTGAAGGTCAATAAAGATATTTTTTTAATCACAATGGTTTCGATACAAATAAAATATCCAAAAGAACTTGGATGCTCTATTAACGGAGTATAAGAAAGTTAACTCCTTACGTCAAAATCTGAATGAGGAAGAAGGTAATACGGAGTATCTCCAAAGAGCAGGACCCCAGATCTAAGATATTTTTAAGCGGGTAAACAAATTGAAACGGATAAGCATATTTTGGTATAGAAAATGGCATCACACTAGTAACATTTAGGGATGATTTTTCATTGCTGATGAAGGCGCACACCAGGTGTTTAGATAAGCATCTCTAAGTTTTATATCCCAATGATTGTTCCTGAAACAAAACTAAATATTATCATCCATAAGTCCATCCAAAGAGTACAAAAACAACCACAATAGTACTATCTAATATTTATACTATACATGTATACATGCCCCTAAATCTTTGCTGCTATGTAGTTCATTGCATAAACCTGCACAAGGTGTTTGACATAGTAACATAATATTTGTTAATGGTTAGTTCAACTGTTCAAAAATGGGACGAATCAAGAAAATCCAAAATAAACATAGAATAAACAAAAAAAGAGATATTTCGAACTCAGAAACATGAAAATGCACTAACAAATAAATTTCTAACCACCAAGCAAGGTCGAAAATTAAAGCTAGACAACCTCGTATAACCTGAAAAAACAAATCCACCTATCTTAAACACCAACTATCGATAGAATATACAAATTTACAATTTTGAAACCCAACATATGAACAAACGAATCAAACATATATATGATATATAGAAAGTTACCTTTGATAAAAGAAAAGGGGCAACAAAAATGGTGGCCGAAAGTGTAAGATCTGATGAAAGAAGGTGGAGAACAAATTCAAATTAAAGATGCTGAGAAAAGGTTGTCTTGGAAATTGTTGAATTGGAACTCTCAAAAGAAAAAAGGTGTGTCATCACGTGATGCATACAAAATACAATCAAAGTATCATAAAAAAGTTAAATACTAAATGATGTCATAAATAAATATAATTGTTTCAATTGAAGGTCTAGTTGGACGACACCTCAACTACATGATGTCAGTTAAAACTGGTTTTTAATAGAAAGTATAGATGTTAGTGAAAAACATTACTTTAGCTTGTTGCATTTTCACATCTAGCTTTTCTAAAAATATGTCCTAACGAGTCTACCAACGACAGTCTTGATAAGGCTTCACGCTATACTAATTAATATTCAGTTACCGACTGTTTGCGCACATCAGCGCAGATCTTGAATGGTACAAATTATATCAATCAGAAGGAACTGAATCGAAGGATTGTTTCGATCACTATATCTATATCTATACTACTTTATAATAGATATATGTCATTCTATTTTTAGTAGTCTTAAAATATTCAGCCATTAACATTTCTTCTTTTGGCAATTTATACATCATCTTTAGTTATTGTTTTTTTTGAACAATTTAGTTATTGTTGTTGACCATATATGTTTTTCAATAAAGTCCATTTTAATGTATGTGATTTTTCAATGAAAATTTTTTGTAACAGTCCATTCCGTAACATCCATTTTTAAGCCACTCCGTAACATCCAGTTTTAAGCCATTCCGTAACATCCATTTTTAAGCCATTCCGTAACAATCCATTCCGTAACATCCATTTTGAACAATTTTTTGAACAATTTAAGGTAGTAGACCATTCCGTAACATCCAGTTTTGTAACATTCCATTTAAAGTACTAGCCCATTTGGTAACAGCCTCTAAAACCAAAAATATATAAACTCACACAAAAACTAACAGATCACGCAAATAACACCCATTCTCTCTAAACCACCATAAAACTGTTTGGGTAACCACCGTCACCGTTGCAATCCGACACCATCATCTCTTCAAGATGTGTGGATCTCTTCACCGTAATGTATAAATCCATCTCCATTTCACTTTCAAGTATATGGATATGAATTTTGGAAATCTAAACCGAAGGTAACTCCGTTCATTTTTTTTCTTAACTGTATATTAGTTTTTTTGTTTGTAACTCTTGTCTTGAGGTGTTTGTTTGCGATATGTGCTTTTTTCTTCTCAAATCTTAAAGTAATGGATCCATGTTTCTTTTGTGTTTTAAGGTGTTGATTATTGTTTTCTCAGTTTGGGTTTTAGGTCTCTATGTATATGTATTTTTGATAGTGTATTGGTAGATGTAACGGGTTTTAATTGTTTTGGTTAGATCTAAAGGATTATGGCTGGTTATCCTTTTAGGTTGTCTATTATTGTTTTTTTGTTGAAGTATGCTAACTGGTTATCCTTTTAGGTTTTTGACAATAGTGATGACTGTGAGCCGGCGATGGTTATGGTGTATGAGGGTGTTGAGCCCCAGAGGCGGAGCTAAGGCATAAGAAGGTGGTACCTAGGAACCACCTTACAAATTGATATCGTGTAAAAGATATACAAATTAAATGACTTTTTAGGAATTACCTTACAAACTCAGTAGGAACTGCCTTGGCTTGAGAAAGAGTAAGAATGAGGTGAATATAATGCAAAGAATGACAGTTTGAGAAAAAAAATGAAGTAGGAGAAAGATTTAAGAAGAAGATGAAGATACATGAGAGAAAAAGAGTAGAGAAGGTGAAGAAAAGAAAGAGAAAAATATATATACTGTAGTAATTTGACCGTTTTATTATGTTTAAATGTAATTTATTAACAGGTATTTATGTTTTAGTTTAAAAGAAAATGTTAAAGTAAGTAGAGTTTTTTATATTAGAGGTTATAATTTTAGAAAGCAAATTTCTCTTCTTCTATTGCTTGCAAGTTGAAACTCTAAATGATAACACAAGTTAATATACTATGTAATCAATAAAAATTTGATGTAGTGATGCCACAATGATGACTGGTTGTATATTTCTTCGGGTTTAAAAATAGTTAAGTGTGTACAATAAACTCTCATACATCTCAAACAAATTATAAAGCCTTTGATGTTACTTAATTATGATACACTTTTTTAAACTGGACCGACCCACCAAACAAATCCGATTTTTTGACGGTCAGTTTTGTATTTTTGACGGTCAGTTTTGTATTTTTAACTTCGTAAGAGCCTTAGAGGGTTTTACTTGTGGCTCCGCCACTGTTGAGGCCTATGATTATGTTTATGAGACTCTTATCATATGCATAGAAAACAAGACATCAATGAACTAATATGAAAACATAAATATTTCAACGGGTTGTTATGGTTTATCGTCTTAGAAAATAATGTGAAAACATAAAAATAATTATAATTTTTCTAAAATATACAGTATTTTTATTCCTAGGATTTTGAAAGTGTAAAAATATTACTTATATGTTCTTTTGAAACATATGGAGACATGTTGCTTTAAATACAATTTTCATCGTTAACTATAAACAACATATAAGGAGCTTGCATGTTTTGACTAAATACTCGATGACCATTAATTTTACGAGATACATTTAAAGTGAAACATAGATGATTATTGACTACATTTACGTTGTCAAGATGGATTATGTTAAGTCGGGTGATTCGAGTTATCAAGTATAAACATCAACATACGGTGACTTCACATCTTGAAAACATGCTGATGAAACATAAAACAAAAGATTCACTAAAATTTGTACACGGTTTTCAGAATTCATCATATTCATCATTACATTATATGTGATTTTTATAAAATCGATTAGATATAAGAAAATATACATAAGTTGAAAGAAAATTGTTTGACACAAAAAAATAGTCACCGGGTAACCGCCACCGCATTGCGCGGGTACCCGGCTAGTTGGTTTATGAAGAAATTTATAACAAAAATATTTTTCTAACACCCAAGAATTGAACTTGACACACACACATTCATACAACAATCCCCCGGTTTATTATTTTATCACAACATCATCACACAACTCCATATTTTTGGTATACCTGAGTTTCCGACTCCACATTGCGAGCTGACTAATCCCAAAGCGACTACCCTTTTAGATAGCCCGGATTCGTCGCAGATGAACCTGAGATCCCCAACTGTACACACCAATTTATGGTTTTGAGTATGTACAATTACAAAAAGACAATTCCTAGAGATATTTCTAGAGAAGGTTTTACCATGGATAGTAGTAAAGTTGCGGATTTGTTTGTTGCTAATCATTTGGTTTTGCCTCAATCATGGCTGCTTGAAGCGCTTATTCTTGGTGCTTTCCAAATGTCGCAGTTGGACCACAATAGACCTGATAAAACGCTTTGGAAAAATGTTCAAGGTAACTTATTTGTTTTTCTGTTAGTCGTGCATGGGAGGCTTTTCGCCCAAGGGGTAATGAGGTGACCTGGTATACAGTAGTGTGGTTTTCTCATGCGATACCTAAACATAGTTTCCACATGTGGCTTGTTCTTCGTCAGTCTCTTAAAACTCACGATAAGCTGCTGCCGTGGGATGTTGGAGGAAATACGATTATGCCTTCGCGATGTGTGCTTTGTGACCTTGTGTGCGACTCACACTCTCATTTATTTTTTGAGTGTCTATTTGCAGTTAAAGTTAGGATGTTCATTAGAGCTCTCGCTGGTATGGAGGCTGTTGCCCCTGTCTTTCAGGACACTATGCTCTTTCTTATGCCAATTTCCCACAGGCGTAGGTGCAAAGCGTTGTGGGGAAACTTATTGTGGCTGCTGGTTGGTATTTTATTTGGATGGAGAGGAATGCTCGTCTCTTCACTAAAATCAAGAAGTCCCCAAAGGACCTACAGGATGGTATTATGGTGTTGTTCGACTTAAACTATTAACGTTTAGATTCAAGAACACAGATGCGGTTAAGAAGCTGCTTTCAAGATGGAATATGCAGAAACAGTTTAAGCTGTATGGAGAGTAGTTGTGTTTGGTTTATGTTTTCTTTGTAGTCTAAGTCTCTTGGCATGTCAAGGGCTTGGTAGGAGTTCAAGCGTTGCTTGAGATTAATGTGGTATTCAGTCGCATTCTGTTGTACTTATTTGCTTGTGTTTAATACAACTTCACCGGGTAACTAATAAAGAGATTTTGTATACCCTTTTTATTTCTATTATCGTTCCTCGATTCACTCGAATTGATTTCCGATTAACGTTACGACTAAACTTTGTTTTTGGTGACTAAAAACTTTTGGAAATTTAGACTAATTTAAATCTATTCGATTAAAAGAAAACTATTTTAATTAACTATTTAAACTATTTTAAAATTAATTTGAAAACAAAATTTAACTTTTAAATGAAATTTTATAAAAACTATTTTAAACCAAAGTAAACTAATTTAAACTTTTTGAAAATATAAAACTATGTAAAAATTAAACTAATAAAAACTATTTTAAATAAAACAAAACTTAATTTTATGGAAACTAAATTTAAAAACATAAAATAAAACTATTTTAAATAAAAGTAAATTAAAACTAATTTAAAATTTTAAAGAAAGTAAATAAAATATTTTTTTGTCTTTTTATATTTTTAATAAAACTGAATAAAGGAAACATTTTAAATAAAACTTTTATATTAAAATTTTAGTTAAACTAAAACTTGTTTTAAACTACTTTAAATAAACTACCACTAGTTGAAAAACCTATATAAGTTTAATGTTGCAAAATAAACACAAAAAAGACTACTAGCTAAAATGGTTGAGTACGTTGGTTGCTATACGAGAGGTCTGGGGTTCGATCCCCAGCCCAGACAATAAATTTTAGCTACTATTATTTTTGACTTTTTAGTGGACTAATTTAAAACACACAGACAAATTGTGTCTGTTGAATTATTATACAGAAATAAAAAAAAACTCAAAAGAAGAAACAAAATAAGCTAGACAGCAAAGACAAATAAGCAGCGAAAACAAATATACCAACGAAGCAATACTGAATAAGCTCAAAACTAAGAAGCAGAAAATAAGCAAAAATTAACCAAATAAGCTATAACGACATAAAAACCAAACAAGGATAAGCTAATAAACTTATAACTACACATAAGCTGAGCTAACAAATAAGAAAAGCTGAACGGGTATTAAGCAAAATAAAACTGAAAACGAACAAATAAGCAAATCCAAACAGTACTCAAACTTATAAATCAGATAACTAAACCAAGTCAAACGCAGATAACATAATCAAAATAAGCTAAGCAGATTAAAACAGATAAAAATGCTCGATCAAAATAAACAATAAGCAGATTAATAAATAAGCAGATTCGAAAACTAAATATGCAGTTTAAAACAAACTTAAGTAGACAAAAAGCAGATTATAAGCTACGCAATAAATCAAGTAAACAACAAAAAAAACAATAAGCAGAAACAAATACAAAATATCCAAATCCAGATAAAACATAAACAAATCAAATAAGCAGATAAATCAAAGAAAATAAAACTTAAAAGAGGAAAAAGAATAGAACCTCGATGACGAAACCGTTGAGATGAAGATCGGCGCTGAGCCGTCTTTGTGAACAAACCAAACACCACCTCAAATCATCAATATCACCATCTCGACCCAAGTACTCCTCTCGAACCAAGTAAAACTTGCGAACAGTAGCTAAATGATAACCGAACAGTGACTTTTGATTTTTCTAGTAGGGAAAAATAATTTCACTTTCCTTTATTTTTTTTTCTTTTTTATATCTCGAATGAACAAAAAACTGATAATAATAAACTGATAATAATAAAGACAGTAACAAAACAGCTTGATCTTAAATGAACCAGTAATTTAAAGGGATGCAAACGAGATAAAAAAACACTTTCATTAATTAATCAAAATCATTACATTACTGGAATTAAAAAAAATACAAGATTACATCTAATCTAATTTTCAGAAATTTAAATCTAAATTACACTACTCCTAAAATTAATTAAAAAAAACTGAAAGTTAAAGAAAAGCTATCTATCAATTACAATGAATGGGTTTTTATAGAGAAAACCCTAAACTTGGAGCCCAAGTTCTTCGATCCTAGCCGTTCAATCCTTCACTTTTCTTCTCTCTCTTTTATTTCTTGATCTAATGAATGAGAGGCTTTGTGGACGTGGCATAGCCAATTAAATCAAAGGATCTAGCCACGTTGGATGATGGGAGATGGTCAAAAGTGAGTGCATGATCCGAAAACATTGGGGATTTAATCCCTATTGATGTGAATTAACTTTTCATGGTAAAACCCCCAATTTTGGTGAGTAATTTTTGAGAGTAAAATTTAGGGATTGGGGGGGGGGGGGGGGGAGGGGAAAGCTGCGTTTTTTAGGGAGAAGAAAAGAAAACAGTAAATGGTTTTGTGTTATATATATTTTTTTCTTTGTTTGAATCGTAAATGTGGGGAAGTGGGGTAAAAAGAGATGGGTTTATATGTATTAAAACGTGTGATGGGAGGAGAGTGGGTACACGTGTGTGGTCTTTGGGGTGCGTGGGGGGTGATTGATTGTTTGACCGGGTAGGGTTGACCAGGGATTTATACGTGAAAAGTGAAAACAATTCGTCCATGTTCAATCCAAATGGGCTTAGGCCCAAAAAGATGTAAGCAACTCCTTCTTATTTTCTTTTTATTTTAGTTAATGGGCTTTGAGGCCCAATTGACTAATTCCTTCAAAATCGTCTCTTTTCTTTTAAGGTATTGGGCCTTAATGGGCTTTTGAACCCAATACCCAAATGTAGGGCCCACTTGGCTCGAATATTTTCAAAAAGATTTAATCCGATAGAATCGAGCTCGATTTCGGCTTTCTTGATCTTTTTCTTTAAACTCGTGTCGGTTTAGCCGGTTTTTCGTGATCTTGGGCACACTTTTGGTCTTTTGACTTTGTCTTCGTCTCTTTTCGGACTTTTCTTCAACATTTGACCGTGAAATCCCGTGTTTTCTTTTCTTTTGATCATTTGTACCTATTTTAACACAAAAACACAAAACCACGTGTAATTCCGACTTTATTGATATAAAACACATGATTCGGTCTTGTTTTTCCTTGATTTTAGTCGCAAAAGGATAAGTGTTTACACACTTACTAAATCCCCTACACTTGACCATTGCAATGACCCCATGCAATGCATTATTTCAAAGCAAAAAGTTACATTTTTCTTATAATTAATCCATCTCGGCCTTTATTATTATTACTACTACTACTATGATGAAAAGATAAAAACTTAAAAGGAGACAAAAGTTATTAAGAATTTTATTAACTTGGAAATTATTTGATAGAAGAAACTTAAATCTAAGACTTTAATTAGGGCTTTGATGTCATGAATTTTAGTCACCCTCAGGTTTCACGTTCCCCACACCAAGCTTAAAAACGAGATCATTGTTTACTATAAGTTAGCACAACTAACACTTACTCATGTGGTTTAATTAATCACTTAGACCCCCTTATTCCTACGGTGTATCTCTTGTATTTTATTTTTGTCTTGAATGATCACGAGGATGCATTTTTGACTTATTTCGATAATTTATTAAGGCCGAAAATAAAGTGGGACGATTTAATCAATAGTTAGCTAAAGGACAAAATCTTTTCAAGCGGCTTCTCGAAACCTCATAAAGTTCATATCTTGGCATAACTCGTTTCACGATTTGAGACCTTTCTCGGACCGATATTTGGCTTGTACTTCAAACTTCAAATCTTGAGAGACGATCTTGAAATTATGGTCTTCTCTTCATTTTGGTATACATCTTCATTAGGAGTGAAAGATGCTTCAAACGTTGACCACGACTTCTTCATTTATCCTCTTCTTTATTTAGGATTTTGATATACAACGATCCGCCTCCTTTTCGGACTTGGATCTATTTATCCTCATACCTTGTTAGGGTCTTTTTGGATAGACTTCTCCATGATCTTTAGGGGAGTAATTGCTTCTCGTCGTGTGTCTTGATCCATCATATTGATTTGGATTAATGATCTTCACAATCTCTTAGGATCTTCAGCAAAAAAGTGAATCCTCATGCCTTGTGAGGGCCTTTTTGGACTCGGGTATCCTCATGCCTTGTTAGGGCCTTTTTGGATAAGCCAATCTTCGCGTCCCGCTTCAATAAGTTATGCCTTGGCTATGAACTCTAATTAATACCGAGCAACTTTTAAACGATCTTGTGCTAGAAGCTAAGTAACTTTTCAAATCGTACAACCTTATTTATAGCAAATATATTTATTAACAAGCGATGGGAGAAAAAGCTCATAATTAACTCACATAAGTTAATGAAAGAATACCAAACTTATAATTAACTCTATCATCTCTCGTTCTCCACAATTTAAAATCTCAAGGAATGAGACTCGTGGATGCTTAGCCTAATAAACCAATTAAGGTCCATATGGTTAAGGATACTAGCTAGAGTAAACTTGGATAAGTAAACTCGGGTTGAGTCAAAATATTCACGACGGGCCTAATATATCAAAGACATTTAACTTGTTAAAACCAATTTATTTATTTATTTATTTTTGACTTTATTCTTGAAATTGAAAATATAAATACGATGATAAAAGGAAAGAAAATAAATAAAAATACTACTAGGCCAAAATAGATCAAAAATTTGAAAAACGTTGAAATTTTTTTAAAATTTTCCGGTTAAAATGGGGTCAAATTCATGGAAAAGGCCACTAAAATTTCGATAGAAATCCCCCCTACACTTAATATAAACATTGTCCTCAATGTTTAAGCATGTGGGAGAATAAACTCCCCTACACTTAGGACATTGAGTACGTTGTTTAAAATCGAGCTAAGGAAAGGACAACTAAAGTGATTACATTTATTTATATACAAGATTGAATCACAATAGCAAAAACTTATCGAAGGAACCGGGTACACGGGAAACACGGGAACACAGGTCTCGTCAAAAGTACCAAAAGTGGATCATTAAGCACATGCCCCTGCACAATCACAACACAAAACAAACAACCTACACGGCTCCCCTACACTTATTGTAGAAAATAGATAAAAGATAGATAATCGGGTTGCCTCCCGAGAAGCGCTTGTTTTTGTTAACCGAGTCACGAGCCTGACTCGACCCCGAATTAAATGGTCCATGGGGAAGCCTCGAATGTAATACCGGGATCAAAGATCTTGTCCTCGGTCCCGGAGGAACATAATAAATGAGAGGCAGGAGGATAAGTCATGAAAGGTAGAAAAGTCCTCTCGACATAAGAAAAGTAAGTGAAGTCTTGATCCACGGGAGGTGGGATGGGCAAAGGAGACAAATTGTCATCCCCCAAAGACATAGGATGGTCACTATTCGGCAAAGCCGTAAAGGTGTCAATCATAGAACGGTCAATGTCACCTCCCGGGTCAAAACACTCATCCTCATTTCCCGGTATGAAATAAGGAGAGTAAAAGCGATACATCACTTGCTTGGGTGTGCACGCGGTAGGACGGGGTGGCAACATAATATGAGAAATATCAGAAGACATATCTACCACCCGCGTCACCTCACCAGACCGAATCAAACAGAAAGTAGGGTCAAATCTCTCCACCTCCTCTACGATGGGAGGTGGCATGGCTAACAACGAATGCTCATCAATAGCAGGAGAGTCGGAGCTATCAATGTCCTCAATCCCCTCTTCAAAGAGAGGATTCACCTCACTAGAGATGTAGGCGTCATCAAAATCAAATAAAGGGTTCGAATATATCTTGAAATTTTCCTTCGGAACGTCTTCATCGGATAGTGACTCGTCATCACTAGAAGTAAAATCATCATCGAGATCAAAAAGGGGATTAGAGAAAGCCAAAGAATTGTCTCCCAAGATGTCAGTGGGAGGTAATGAATCAGCACTAGAAAGAGATTCACACTCATCGTCACTATCGGAAGCAACCGTAGGCTCACTTTGGATTGGAATAAGAGTCTCGTCACAAGGAATAGTGATAAGACCCTCATCCCCCATGATGAGAGAGGCATCGGGCTCCATAGTGGAAGAATCGAGAATAGGAGTGGTAGTCTCACATGATGGATTGAGATCGTAAATATTATCCTCGTCATCATCATAATAAAAATAACGGACAAGAGGCGGAGTATAATCACTAAGATTAGATACTTGCTCTTGTCGTTGTCGTTGTTGCTCCTCCAATGTCTCGGTCAGTCGAATTAAGCCGTCATGAAGTTTCAAAAGAAGGGCTTTTCTTTCGTCATTCAAAGCATTGATTTGTTGAATTCTCTGAGAGGATTGATGATTGAGGGTGGGATGTGGGGGTTCAAAATTTTGAAAACCGGAATTATAGCACGGATGTGGCTCATAATTCATTGGTTGACAATAAGAAGTATCGTGAGGGCACCCACAATGATTGCAACACGGGTATTGAGAAAAACCCGGTGCATGTTGCGGATAGGGATTGTCATAGACGAGAGGGGGTGAGAAAGTATTGTAAGAGGAGAAGTACGAATTCGTTGAATTGCAAAATGGACAAAATCCAAATTGTGTATCGTCGATATCAAAACCACACCGCTCACAAGTACACCATTGACATGTTTGAAAACCATGCCATGGTCTCCCACACCGAACGCAAGACGAATCCATGAAGAATTATAAATAAGAGGGGTAGAGAAAAGAATTAAACACAATAGAGGATAAAGAAGAATATTTTTGGTGTAATACTTTAGGAAAAGTATTACTTTTGGATTTTTTAATTTTTTTTTGTGCAAATCTTAGTAAAGAATTTGCTTTTTGTGATTTTTAATTTTTTTGTATTTTTATGTTTTTGATTTTTTTTTATGTTTTAGATTTTTTTTTGCATGAAACGTAACGTTCAAAAAGAACGGATCCCAAAATCCAAACGTCTTCACGAAAAATCGTCAATCGTACGAGCGAAGCGGCATCGGCGCCATTTTAATAAAGAGATTTTGTATACCCTTTTTATTTCTATTATCGTTCCTCGATTCACTCGAATTGATTTCCGATTAACGTTACGACTAAGCTTTGTTTTTGGTGACTAAAAACTTTTGGAAATTTAAACTAATTTAAATCTATTCGATTAAAAGAAAACTATTTTAATTAACTATTTAAACTATTTTAAAATTAATTTGAAAACAAAATTTAACTTTTAAATGAAATTTTATAAAAACTATTTTAAAACAAAGTAAACTAATTTAAACTTTTTGAAAATATAAAACTATGTAAAAATTAAACTAATAAAAACTATTTTAAATAAAACAAAACTTAATTTTATGGAAACTAAATTTTAAAACTAAATTTAAAAACTTAAAATAAAACTATTTTAAATAAAAGTAAATTAAAACTAATTTAAAATTTTAAAGAAAGTAAATAAAATATTTTTTTGTCTTTTTATATTTCTAATAAAACTGAATAAAGGAAACATTTTAAATAAAACTTTTATATTAAAATTTTAATTAAACTAAAACTTGTTTTAAACTACTTTAAATAAACTGACACTAGTTGAAAAACCTATATAAGTTTAATGTTGCAAAATAAACACAAAAAAGACTACTAGCTAAAATGGTTGAGTACGTTGGTTGCTATACGAGAGGTCTGGGGTTCGATCCCCAACCCAGACAATAAATTTTAGCTACTATTATTTTTGACTTTTTATGGACTAATTTAAAACACACAGACAAATTGTGTCTGTTGAATTATTATGCAGAAATAAAAAAAACTCAAAAGAAGAAACAAAATAAGCTAGACAGCAAAGACAAATAAGCAGCGAAAACAAATATACCAACGAAGCAATACTGAATAAGCTCAAAACTAAGAAGCAGAAAATAAGCAAAAATAAACCAAATAAGCTATAACGACATAAAAACCAAACAAAGATAAGCTAATAAACTTATAACTACACATAAGCTGAGCAAACAAATAAGAAAATCTGAACGGGTATTAAGCAAAATAAAACTGAAAACGAACAAATAAGCAAATCCAAACAGTACTCAAACTTATAAATCAGATAACTAAACCAAGTCAAACGCAGATAACATAATCAAAATAAGGTAAGCAGATTAAAACAGATAAACATGCTCGATCAAAATAAACAATAAGCAGATTAATAAATAAGCAGATTCGAAAACTAAATATGCAGTTTAAAACAAACTTAAGTAGACAAAGAGCAGATTATAAGCTACGCAATAAATCAAGTAAACAACAAAAAAAACAATAAGCAGAAACAAATACAAAATATCCAAATCCAGATAAAACATAAACAAATCAAATAAGCAGATAAATCAAAGAAAATAAAACTTAAAAGAGGAAAAAGAATAGAACCTCGATGACGAAACTGTGGAGATGAAGATCGGCGCTGAGCCGTCTTTGTAAACAAACCAAACACCACCTCAAATCATCAATATCACCATCTCGACCCAAGTACTCCTCTCGAACCAAGTAAAACTTGCGAACAGTAGCTAAATGATAACCGAACAGTGACTTTTGATTTTTCCAGTAAGGAAAAATACTTTCACTTTCCTTTATCTTATTATTTTTTTTATTTTTTTTATATCTCGAATGAACAAAAAACTGATAATAATAACAAAACTGATAATAATAAACTGATAATAATAAAGACAGTAACAAAACAGCTTGAATTTAAATGAACCAGTAATTTAAAGAGATGCAAACGAGATAAAAAAAACACTTTCATTAATTAATCAAAATCATTACATTACTGGAATTAAAAAAATACAAGATTAAATCTAATCTAATTTTCAGAAATTTAAATCTAAATTACACTACTCCTAAAATTAATTAAAAAAAACTGAAAGTTAAAGAAAAGCTATCTATCAATTACAATGAATGGGTTTTATAGAGAAAACCCTAAACTTGGAGCCCAAGTTCTTCGATCCTAGCCGTTCAATCCTTCACTTTTCTTCTCTCTCTTTTATTTCTTGATCTAATGGATGATAGGCTTTGTGGACGTGGCATAGCCAATTAAATCAAAGGATCTAGCCACGTTGGATGATGGGAGAGGGTCAAAAGTGAGTGCATGATCCAAAAACATTGGGGATTTAATCCCTATTGATGTGAATTAACTTTTCATGGTAAAACCCCCAATTTTGGTGAGTAATTTTTGAGAGTAAAATTTAGGGTTTGGGGGGGAAAGCTACGTTTTTAGGGAGAAGAAAGGAAAACAGTAAATGGTTTTGTGTTATATATATTTTTTTTCTTTGTTTGTATCGCAAATGTGGGGAAGTGGGGTAAAAAGAGATGGGTTTATATGTATTAAAACGTGTGATGGGAGGAGAGTGGGTACACGTGTGTGGTCTTTGGGGTGCGTGGGGGGGGGGGGTGATTGATTGTTTGACCGGGTAGGGTTGACCAGGGATTTATACGTGAAAAGTGAAAATAATTCATCCATGTTCAATCCAAATGGGCTTGGGCCCAGACAAATGTAAGCAACTCCTTATTTTCTTTTTATTTTAGTTAATGGGCTTTGAGGCCCAATTGACTAATTCCTTCAAAATCGTCTCTTTTCTTTTAAGGTATTGGGCCTTAATGGGCTTTTGAGCCCAATACCCAAATGTGGGGCCCACTTGGCTCGAATATTTTCAAAAAGATTTAATCCGATAGAATCGAGCTCGATTTCGGCTTTCTTGATCGTTTTCTTTAAACTCGTGTCGGTTTAGCCGGTTTTTCGTGATCTTGGGAACACTTTTGGTCTTTTGACTTTGTCTTCGTCTCTTTTCGGACTTTTCTTCAACATTTGACCGTGAAATCCCGTGTTTTCTTTTCTTTTGATCATTTGTACCTATTTTAACACAAAAACACAAAACCACGCGTAATTCCGACTTTATTGATATAAAACACATGATTCGGTCTTGTTTTTCCTTGATTTTAGTGGCAAAAGGATAAGTGTTTACACACTTATTAGTAACCCTTTACCAAAAAAAAAAGACAAAGAACGAAACAAACAATAGCGCACAAAAGCTTATACTATATATCACTTTAAAAGATAACTTTTGTTAAAAACGGATCTATCTGAAGAATACAAGAAAAAAGAGTGCCGCGTATGTTACCTTAGAACATTAATTTGTTTAGACCATATTTGTTGGTGATCTTCACTAACTGGTTGAAGAGAAATAAGACAAAGAAGCAATTGATAAAGATAGTACATTAGAATTAAAAAAAAACATAAAAAGTACAACTATTGAAGTTGGGTTCATGATCTCAGAGTTACAAAGTGACTTAATTCGTAGCTCATAGTGACCAGGTTGTATAACTCCTCTCTCTTCTTTGTCATTTTTTTTATTATTCTATCAATTTCTTTTTTTGTCTTGTTCTCTTCAAACGGTTGGTGGAAATCACCAATAAACATGGTCTTGACAAAAAGGCCGATCCATTTACTTATGATTTCACTCTAATAGGTTTTTTTCCATTTCAACATTTCAATAAACTGCTCTTTACAAAATAAACCTTTATTTCAAGTTTTCACACACATCTCCTTTACCTAATCAGAATCTTCATCACTTCCACTTCATCACTACTACTGTTCTTCGCACCACACTATTAGTCGTCGTCGTCGTTGTTCATCATACCATCGTTGTAACAATCGAACATAGTCAAACCAACTTAAATTTATATCTATTTATTTATTAACACGTTTCTCTTTTTGAATGTTGTTTGAGATAGGGATCTCACAAAATGGTTTAATTGTGTTTTTATATTTTTTAATAATTAATTTACGGGATCTATTATAAATGAAGATTCAGTCCTTATATACTGAATGAGAAGGAATAAAGTTTTCTTGATTTCAGTGATACAATTCAACTGAATCTTACATTGAA
Organism: Glebionis coronaria; assembly: GCA_025667525.1. Taxonomy (NCBI): domain Eukaryota; kingdom Viridiplantae; phylum Streptophyta; class Magnoliopsida; order Asterales; family Asteraceae; genus Glebionis; species Glebionis coronaria. Next base: position 318,892,607 of record CM046878.1, read on the forward strand.
TATGGAGCATAAGAAGAGTTTTACATATTCAATCCAAAGCAATAAGGTTATAAAACTGATATTTCAAACTTTACGGATTCTATCATACCGTGTCTTTTCGTTTGCTGGATTTTCATTTGCTTTTCCTAACCTTTGATAATTATAATGTGAAACCCCGAACCCAAGGTCATTATTTAATCCTGATTTAAGTATTATTATTGTTTGACGGTTTAAGTTGAAACTGGAAATTGAGGCTTTATTTAAATGTTTTGATGATTGGAGAGAACCGTTAGTGATCGCCATGCCGATGGATGCCCAAAATTTTATTTTTATCATCGATTATCTCGATATTGGAGATTTGTGAAAATTTTGTTTTGTTACGTATTTAATCGAGTCGGAACCTTATTTATTCGTTTTGTGTGTATTTAATCTTTGAAAAGATATATTTATTGAACGAGATTTTATTTTTAGGAAACCGTGATAAAACTCGACTCCCGCTAGTTGCTAAAAATCAACTAAGTATTAATCCCTCACTTTATTTACAAATATTTACCAAGAGGCCCAAAAGATAACCATATTTGAAATTTTTACCCTATCCCAATATATATAAACACAAAACTAACACACACTCTCATTTTATACATTAAAGTTTTTTTACTCCCTCTCTCTTTTCTCTCAACACCACCGGCCACCACCTCCATCAAAAACTTTGATTTTGGAAAAACTAATCAAAGACTCATCTTTATTATATCATTGTGAGTGTTTATCAACAAAAAATTATAACATGCAACACACTTTTTTCCAAGATTTAATTTTTGCAATATTATAATAAAAGTGTTGATTTGATTTAAAATAGCTCAAGCATGTGTATTTATTTATGTTTAGGAGTAAAAAATTAGAGTTATAAAGGTTGGAAAAGATTTTTTCTTGGTGTTTTCGATCCCCATAACCCATGGCCAAAGGTAGTTTTTGTTTTTCTTGGTTGGTTGATCTTGTTTAACATATTGTAAGGTGTTGATGCAAAAGTTGGTTGATCCTTGCTAGACCCGAATTAGGCTTAATTCGGGTAAACTGGGCTCCGGCTCCTGCACCAAGTGAATTGTTTGGTTGGGATCCTGCACACTAAACAACACGCGTTAAGCTTACCGTGGGAAGGTTTCCCACGATTAGACTCCGGTGTGAGAGTAAGTAATCGATTTAGGGTTATATGAGTTTAGAGTGAGTCGTAATACCTTTGTGGAACCCTTAGGGAGTTCCTTTTATAGGCAGTAAAACCCTAGTGGGCTTTCACTGATCCTTCGGCCCCAAGGAAGAGATAAGCACCAGAATTAGAATGATTGTTATCTTCTAATTCTGGTAGTGAATATCCTCTCCTTATTGGGGTAAAGATATTCCTAGACAGAATATCATTCTGTCTAATCCTATGTCGGCCGTGTCGTGCGTACTGGGCCGTGGGCCGCACACATGTGTGCGGTTACTGTTCATCCAAGCCCATAAGCCTGACTGACATTATCCCACCCCTCTGTGATGGGCCGGATACGGGTAGTACCCTTGGGGCGGGTCCATGACCCGGCTGGGGACTATACGTCATCATGTCCCCCCAGTCTAGTTGTTACAACCGTAGGTGGAACCTCTAGACTACAAAAATGCTCCCGGACGTACCAAGGAAACCATAGCAAAGGACCATTTTGTTCAAGAATTTATGTTGGCCGCACGTGGCAACCTGGCTTAAGAAATTATCTTATCATTACTTCATCCACACATAGCAGCCGAGACAAATTAAATATATCATTAAATGTCAAGTCTTACGTAAGAGCCGCATAACCCAACATGAACAACTGTTCATCTGACTTGTTTGACTGACAAAAGTGCAGACAGTCAGAACCTTGAGCAGTGCAAACGTGTGGGTCAGATGTGACCCGTGGGTCCCACCTGACGTTTCACTTGCCACTTGCCCCCTAGCCACACGATTAAGAATAGTGGCCGACACGTGTCACACATCCAACAGGCTGTGACCCTCAAGGCAACCCTATAAATAAGCCACCCCTACGGCTGTGTGAAACACACAGTTCATAACCTCCATTTCTACCATTAAAGCTTTTCTCTTAGCTTGAACCAAGTACGCACGGATCCCTTCACACCCAGGTTAGAATACCACGTCCTTACACTCTTTTTTAGTAATGGCTCATAGAAACAGCCCTACCATCGGATCCGTGCTAAATGTCATGACCCAAGACCAGTTAAACCATTTTTGTACAAATTACTTCATCCCTTCCAACCTACACCCCTCACTTCCTGGCGCCGGAGACCTCATAACTGAGGCTCCAGCGGGTAAGATAGGCCTCTATACTCGCCTGTTTGACGCGGCTAATTACCGCATCCCTTTCACCCACTTTCTCGTAGATCTGCTAGGATATTATAATGTACACATTAGTCAGCTCCACTGCATAGGTGCCTGTAAGATTAGCCAATTCGAAATTCTTTGTCGTGCTAGGAGAATCCCCCCAACCGTAGAGTTATTTAGGTTGTTTTATACCCCCAACTTAGTGAACGGTTGGGTATCTTTCAAGAAACGAGCCTCCAACAGTCCACAATCACACAACAAACCAATGGATTCACTGAAAAATTGGTATGATCATTACTTTTTCATTGACGCAGTGGTATGGCCGGGTGATTATGTCATTAGAACCAGATTCCCGCACGACCCCAAGCCACACACCAGTACATACAATCCTCGTCACTCTCAAGATTTAGATCTAAATAGGACTAGATTCCACAGAAACCTACCCGAATCATTCCTATGCTTGCTAGGAATTAGCCGCAATTACTTTGGTCCTTCCAATAGGTATCCCGTTTTTTGGAGAAGGCAGGGCGAAGGTAGGCTAATCATCCGTACTCCAAGAAGAATGTATACATGTGTTTGCATAATAACTAACATTTATTGTTTTGTGCTGGACAGAAATGAACTTTTTTGGACTGTTGCGCCTGGGCGATCCAAGGCTTGTACCGGAAGGTCTCCGCCCTCTTCGTGAAAATGAACAGCCCCTTCTCGAGCACACCCGACCAGTGACGGTTGCCTTGGAAGCCGTGCCTGATCCCCATTCTGACGAGGAACATGGAGACAACGGCGATGGTAACAACCAGATGAACCAAGGAGGGGCCGGGCCCTCCTCACCACATAGAGAACAACAGGGAGACAATATTGAACAAACCGACTCCAGCATTCGCCGACTGATGGGCGATGATGATGATGAAGTGAAACAACATGTCAACTTGGACGAAGAGGAGGAAGCCGAAGAGGAGATTGCTGAACTAACAACGTAGCCCATCACCAGGCGTACCCGGAAGAGGGGGAACCGTGCGAGAGGGACTGCCTCGGTCGAGATTGGTGAACACAATGCTCCCGCCAAGAGGCTTCGAGAAGACCACCCCATGTATCAATCTGTTGTGAGTGCCACCCAGGGTTCCGAGGCTAACCGGGCCGCTCATGCCGATCCCGTCACTCAAATTGCCCCAACCGCCTCCGAAGTAGCAGGAAGCAATATGTAAGAAACCATCTCAATATGCAAGAATTTCCGCTTCTCTCTTTTTTTTAAGCCATACTTAAGATATTTCGTAATACTCATGACGCAGGGACAACCAGGCTGGTGCCGCGCCCCCTTCTGACACCCAAGTGGATAAGGAGAAAGGAAAAACTGTCGAAGAAAACCCCACGGCCCCCACAAAGTCCGGCCCTGTTTTTGAAGATGGTTCACCCCTGGCTTCCCAAGACTTCCCCACCTCCGGCGCTCCCCAACCTTTTAACCCTATATGGACTATTACCACGGCGTCGCGATTGAGGAGTGCTGACGAGTGCCGGGAGTACCTCATTAACTGCATACCACCAAGCTTGGTGCAAGAGGTAAACTCGCTCAGTCATGCGGATTTGGCGGATGAGTATAATGGGATGCTGGTACATCAAATGGCGATGGGAACCTCAATGAGGGTTAGGTTTGAAGCTGCGCTTGGGCATGTTGACTCTCTCAAGAGGAAAGTTGGACGGAGAGAAAAAATGATTGAAGATAATGAAGCCCTGATTGCTGACCTCCAATCCAAACTAGTGAATGCCGAGGCAACCATCAAAACACAGTCAGCCCGCGCGAGTGAATACGATCAGCAAGTAGCCCACCTTGAGTCTCAACTAGATGCTGCAAACACCAAGGTACATATCCGTGCCGCACCACCCATATATACTAAAAAATGAATGTACTAACACGTTTTTCCCTATAGGTAACCACGGCGGAAGCTTCTGCCCACTCTTACTCCAGCCAAGTAGATGTTCTGAACCAGAAGCTAGAGGACGCGCACTTGGCCGTCCAAAACATGGAAAAAATGCAGACAGACCTTGCTGAGGAGAGGGCCGTCATCCAAGAGCTGAAAGAGGCAGTTGCCCAAAAAGAATTGATGATTGATGCCCTGACCGCTGAGCGTGACAACGTACTATGCCCCCAACTGCTAACAGCCATTGCCGGCCGTAGGTGGATGGTTGGGCATGGAACACGCCTAGCCGTTATGAAGGTGCTAGAGGCCCCATCCTTTGTACAACAGTTTGCCAACCTTGTATCTGATGGTATTGACCACGGACGACACGAAGGAATGGTTGAGGCTGCTGAACTGATCACAAAAGGTGGGGACATCGCCCGTCATACCTTCTTTAAGCCCGAAGCTGCCAGCAAGATGACTGCCTCCATGGCCGCGATGCAAGATCTACATTACCCATTCCTGGATGAGCTAGAGGCCACCAAAGATGCCCCAAACACTGAAATCATGGAAAAGCTCAGTCCTAGCACGCCTTCCAATTCTTCCTTTCCTCTAACCCTTCCTATATATGAGGACGTAACCAGGGTCGTGCTTGACGAGGAACCCTTAGGTGTGGTGTTGGAAAGAACCGCGGCTCAAGCCCAGAAGCGGGGAGAAAGTGATGAATGGTTGCCGCGTCTGATCAAAGAGCAAGCAGAAATGGGTAGGTTTCTCCCCTCTATTTAGGATGCTCCGTTTTCATGATCAAACACTTGTTTTGTAATCTATGAATATGTATTGTTTCGATTCGTCCGTGCATGTACACGGCTAACAATATTTTCGTTTTATAAGTCCGTGAGTAACCACGGCAATTTTGACATGTATAGAAACCTGTGTATTTTACTTGTGTTTGAAATATTGTAGATCAATACTGCATGATATATCACGTCTTACACACAAAGAAAATGCACACAAGTCTATAATTTACTAGACATGCGACGTGCGTCTTTGTTTATGCGGAGCACCATGTGGCTATAGCATATGAAACTTACCCCAACGTCTTGTGAGTAAGGTGTCTAGTAAGGATACGTGATCCGTGCGGCTGGGGTTGCATCCCTCTTACGCGGCAAGTTGAATTAGTAGGTTCACTTAATCCTCTTACCCCACCTGGAGGCGTACGGTACATGTATAGTAATTTGAGAGAATGCATACGAATGAAACATGGCATAGTATAATACAAGTAAAATTCATACGGCTAACAAAAAATATAACAAAGAAGGAAAAATGGTTTGCACGAAACAGGCCGTGGAGCTAGCTAGGCACCACGGCATTTTATTAGAACATTTACACTTTCGTTTTAATAATGACGACAAGTCCTAAAAAATAAGACAGGAAGCTTAAACAAACATGAGAAAAACAAACAAAACAAATGACCCGCATGGTTCTTTATTAAAGCCGCTTATAGCGAAGTCCCATGCGGAAGCCGTAGCTTTTAAAGATAGCACCTTTTGAGGTTGGAGATGTTCCATGTGCGCTCTAGGTCGCGGCCATCCATGTCACGTAACTTATACGCGCCTCGTCCCAAGGTTTCAGTGACTTCATACGGTCCTTCCCATTTAGGGCCCAGTTTTCCTGTATTCTCCACTCGACTCGCTTCGTTAGCACGGTAGACGTAGTCTCCTGGTCGAAAAGAAACACCCTTGACCTTGGCGTCATAATAAGCCTTCATCTTAGCCTTGGACTTAGCCTCATTGATGGCTGCTATTTCCCTTTTTTCTTCCAACAGATCTAGGTTGATTCGCAGTTGGTCATCGTTTGTGACGACGTTAACCTCCGCCGTGCGGATAGTAGGCATCCCTATTTCTGTTGGTATAACGACTTCAGTGCCGTAAGCCAATGCAAATGGAGTATCTCCGTTGGCTGTTTTGATCATGGTTCTATGTGCCCATAGCACGTGTGACAACTCATCGACCCATTTGCCCTGTCGTTCATCCAGCCGCGCCTTGATTCCATTCCTCAAGCTCCTATTTGCTCGTTCGACAAGGCCGTTTGTTTGTGGATGTTTAACGGACGCGAAGCGCCGTTTGATGTTCAATGATGCACACCAATCCTTGAATGGGTTGTCCGTGAACTGCTTGCCGTTGTCCGAGATAATTTCTCCTGGTAGACCAAAACGGCACACGATGTGTTCCCACACAAACTTCTTGACCTGCTTACCTGTGATAGACTTGACTGCCTTGGCTTCTATCCATCGTGTGAAGTAGTCCATTGCAACAATCAAGAATTTAACCCCCCCCCGCAGCTACAGGAAATGGTCCTGCAATGTCGATTCCCCATTTGTAAAATGGCCATGGGGACGTGATAGGTGTAAGCTCCTGCTGCGGGTTTAGCGGGACTGGCCTATGCACTTGGCAGTCGTTGCACTTGCGAATCATGTCGCGCGCGTCCCTGTGCATGGTGGGCCAATAATAACCTGTTCGTAAGGCTCTAGCCACCACGGATCGTGGGCCTGCATGCATGCCGCACAACCCTTCATGTATGTAACTAATGACGTAAGCCGCCTGGCGTGGTCCAACACACCGCAGCCACGGCTGTAAGAAAGAGCGTTTGTAAAGGATGCCTTCTCGGAGTTCGAAATGTTGTGACTTCCTTTTAACGCGCCTTGCTGCTTTTTCCTCGTCTGGAAGGGTTTCATTAGTCAAATAGTTGATGATTGGGGTCATCCACGTAGGTCCCTCCTCCTCAACTATAGCGGCCACTTCCCCTTCCGTGATAGATTTCTCCTTGAGTATTTCCACCAAAACCTGTTTAGACAAGTGGGCGAAGCTCGTGGATGCGATCTTACTGAGAGCGTCCGCTTTCTTGTTCTCGCCCCTTGGCACCTGCTTGATGGAAAACTTACTGAAAGTTGTGATTAACGACTTGACTTTTTCCAAATACCTGACCATGTTGTCCTCCTTAGCCACATACCCACCTAGAATATGGTTCGCGACAAGCCTTGAGTCCACGTAGGCCTCAAGGTTGCGGACTCCCATTCTAGCGGCGATTTTTAAACCCGCAATTAATGCTTCATATTCCGCTTCGTTATTGGTGGCCGTGAACTCAAAACGGAGGGCGTATGTGAATTCCATTCCTTCTGGATTTGTGAGGATGAGACCTGCCCCGGACCCGTCTGTGCATGAGGATCCGTCCGTGAATAGCACCCAAGGTTCTGCTGGGACCTCGTCTTGCTTAATGATTGGTTCTTCCTTATCCGGCTTCTCGATCAGGAAATCTGCCAAGATCTGGCCTTTAACCGCCGTCCTCGGTCTATAATATATATTGTGCCCCCCCAATAGGATGCTCCATTTCTCCAGCCTCCCTGCCACGTCTGGCCTAGAGATAACCTGCTTGATTGGCTGATCCGTAATCACCACAATTGGGTGCGCCTGAAAGTACCGGCGCAACCGCTTTGTAGCGAATACTAGTACTAACACCAAATTTTCCATGGAGGAATAATTTAGCTCCGCCCCTTGTAGTGTTCTACTTATAAAGTAGACCGGAGTTTGTATTGTATCTATATCCGTCATCAGTACCGCGCTTATTGCGCCATGAGTAGCTGAGAGATACATAACGAGTTCCTCCTTTGGCCGGGGAGCTACTAGCATGGGTAGAGATGCGAGGTGCTGCTTGAGTTGACAAAAAGCTTCCTCAGCTTCCTTCGTCCAACGGAAGTCTCCCTTTCTAATACACTTCTTAAGTGTCTTAAATAGGGGTAATGACTTTTCTGCGGATTTAGATAGGAATCTATTCAGCCCGGCTAACTTCCCATTCAGGGACTGCACCTCCTTCCGTGTCTGCGGGGACGGTAGTCGTATCACTGCGTCCGTCTTCTCTGGACAAGGTTTGATGCCGTTTGGGTCAATCAAATATCCCAGGAACATTCCTTCTGTTGCACCAAACGTACATTTCTTTGGATTTAACTTCATGTTAATCCTTCTCAGCGTGTCGAATGTCTCCTGGACATCCCGGAGAAGTGCCTCCTCCGTGTGGCTTTTTATCACCAAGTCATCAACATATACTTCCAAGTTGCGTCCTATTTGTGATTCGAAAGCTTTATCCACCAACCGCTGATACGTAGCGCCGGCGTTCTTCAATCCGAACGACATTTTCGTATAGCAATATACGCCCTGGCTCGTGTGGAACGCCGTTTTTTCTGCATCCTCCTCCGCCATCTGGATTTGGTGATACCCTTTATATGCATCCAAGAAGCATTTGAAAGGATATCCACACAAGGACTCTACTTTCCAGTCTATTTCTGGTAACGGGTAACAGTCCTGTGGGCAGGCCTTGTTCAGATCCGTGAAATCCACGCACATGCGCCAACTTCCGTCATGTTTCTTGACCATGACCGGATTAGATAACCACTCGTGGTAGTATACCTCGCGCATGATGCCTGCGTCCACCAGCTTTCGCACTTCCTCCAGTATAGCTTGACTGCGCTCGGGCGCCTGGCCGCGCTTCTTTTGCTTGATGGGTTGGTACCCTTGGCGGATTTGGAGCTTATGCTCTGCTATCGCACGTGGCACACCCGTCATATGTTTTGGCTCCCATGCGAATATGTCCAGGTTTGCACTTAAAAGAGAGCACATGGCCCTTTTGCCGCTATCCGAGAGCGCCCCTCCTATGGATACCTCCTGTTCCGGATAGTCAGGGTGAATGGCCACCTTCCAATTGGGTGGTGGTGCTCCATCCTTGGGTGGGACAGGTGGTGCTGGTGTTGTCACAGTGTGACACTCGGATGTTGGTACGACTGTGTTGTAAATAGTAACGATTCCCCCATCAACGGGGAATTTGATCATTCCGTGTGCCGTAGAGGGTACTGCCCGGATAGCCAAAATGCCTGGTCTGCCTATGATTCCATTATAATGAGAGTGTGAACGTATCACCATGAAGTTCATCCATGTTGTAGTGGAATGTTCCTCATTCCCAATGGTGACAAGCAAACACAGCTGCCCTATCGGCCAGATAGTGTCTCCACTAAAGCCAGTAAGCGGCGACGTGGCCGGTACTAATTGGCTTCTTATTTCTGGGCATAACTGCACAAAGCAGTGTTCATACAGCACCTCTGCTGACGACCCTCCATCCACATACATGCGACGAACATTGTGTGTTCCAATGCTTATCTCAATAGTGAGAGGCGCATCAATCACGTCGCTTGCTGTAATGAGAGGGAATGAGATTTTCTTGCCGCGTGAAAATTTTTGGCCAATTTTCTGTCTCGTGTGGCGCTGTCTGGATTGGATCATGTATATGGTAGAAGGCTTGTCCTTTTGGGGATCCTTCTTATCATACTTCTTGTTGTTGTCTTTTCCGTCTTTCCAATCCTTAACTAGGTGTTTGAGTTTGCCTGATTTGATTAGCGACTCAATATGCTTCTTGAGCTGGATACACTCCTCCGTGCCGTGTCCTTTGTCATTATGGAATTCGCAGAAGCGACTTCCTTGCCGACGTTCCGGGGGTGTGGTTATTGGGGGAGGCCTTGGAAAGTTCGCCCCTTCAGTCAACAAGATCTCCCGGTAGGACATCTTTAGGGGGGTGAACTTGTCGTCCGACCGTCCGCCTTTGCTTTGGCTCTTATAGTCCGAGCCCTTGTTATTGTTCTGGTTGCCTTGACCGCCCGACTGTCTCCGGGACTGGTCATTTGACCGGTACCCATTTCCTCGGGATGGGTAGGCTGCGGCAACAGCTGTCTCTCCCTCTATGAAATTTCTGACCCTTTCCATGAGGTCATCATATCTCTCTGGGCGCTTGTCGTTGAGGCGCCTGATTAGTTCTCTGTCTGTTATGGCGTGCATGTAGTCAGAGATTTTCAGGAGCTCTGGCATGGTTCTTGTGCGTGTGCACTCATCATTGAAGCGCTCAGTGAAGGCTTCTGTGGACTCCCCCGGCCGTTGCTTAACGGTTGCCAGTGAGACCGGATCTCTATTATACTTTTTCCTTTGAGTATAATTGTTCTCGAACGCAGTGCGTAGTTCCGTGAAACTATCAATGCTCCGTGGGGGGAGTGCCTCGAACCAGTCACGAGCGTTTCCAATCAAGGTTGAATTAAACATTTGGCACCATATAGGCATGGGCCATCGCTCAATTTTAGCCTGAGTATCGAATATTTTGAGGTGATCCACAGGATCACCGGACCCATCATAAGTCTTGATACATGCCGGCATGCGACGTTTGGTGTCCTCAGAATAGTTCCGTATGCGGAGGGTAAACGGATCTTCCCTGGGATCAGCCCATGGCCGTGTGAGCCTAGGGTCATCCCATGGTTCACACCATGGGCGCGGGAGGTCCTCTGCTTCCGTATCCCGATAGTAAGGGCCACCATAATATTCCTCATTGTTTGGTGGTGGAGGTGTGCGCCTTGGCCGGCGGCGCTTAGGTGGATGGTCATCTGAGTCCTCCCCAGACGGATCTGGGGACGGTGGTGGTGCCCCGCCCTTTGAATAGGGACCACTTTTTTGAGACGAACCAGGAGCCTTTCTCCCAGTGTTCATTCTATCCCACACACTTGGGCGGCGTGTGGTTCTGGTCAGCTCTTGATCTGGCCGCTCGGGTGAGCCATCCGACCTTTCTCCTTCTTGGGACTGTGTTAGTTCCTGCATAAGGCGGTCCCCTATGCGTTCAAACACATTCCGGGGTTGAGGGTTTTCCTCAAAGGTTCCCTGCTCCTGAGGCCGGGTTCTCCTTTTCCTCCGGTTTTGGGAGGGGGTGGTTGGTCCACTATCACCGAAGTTGAGTCTGGCTTGGAGGTTCCTCCCCAGACTCAATCTTGATGCGATCCCTGGGACGATCCTTTCAAAGTTCTGAGTGAGAACTCGAGTAAGATCCTCCTCACTGAGTGGCAGGGCTTCCACTTCTTCCTCCGTCGAGGGTCTGCGCGGTTCCTTGTTAGGAGGGTCTGGCGCACTCCCTGGATCAGGGTTGTCCAGGGTTGAAGTAGGCGGGGGTGTCACCGAGATCGTGCTCGTCACCCCCACGGGTTGAAAACCGCTACGGTTACCCAGCCCGCCTGCGAGACGGTTAGGTGATTGGTTGGGGATGAGAATCCCTTCCCCTTGGGACTTCCGGGCCCCAGGATTCACATTCCTGGGGTTAGTAGGCGGATGCCCCTTCGTCATTGGAGATTCGAGATGAGATTTTGTTCTAGCTTAGTGTTATGGTCCCACGGATGGCGCCAACTTGTTGATGCAAAAGTTGGTTGATCCTTGCTAGACCCGAATTAGGCTTAATTCGGGTAAACTGGGCTCCGGCTCCTGCACCAAGTGAATTGTTTGGTTGGGATCCTGCACACTAAAAAAAACGCGTTAAGCTTACCGTGGGAAGGTTTCCCATGATTAGACTCCGGCGTGAGAGTAAGTAATCGATTTAGGGTTATATGAGTTTAGAGTGAGTCGTAATACCTTTGTGGAACCCTTAGGGAGTTCCTTTTATAGGCAGTAAAACCCTAGTGGGCTTTCACTGATCCTTCGGCCCCAATGAAGAGATAAGCACCAGAATTAGAATGATTGTTATCTTCTAATTCTGGTAGTGAATATCCTCTCCTTATTGGGGTAAAGATATTCCTAGACAGAATATCATTCTGTCTAACCCTATGTCGGCCGTGTCGGGCGTACTGGGCCGTGGGCCGCACACATGTGTGCGGTTACTGTTCATCCAAGCCCATAAGCCTGACTGACATTATCCCACCCCTCTGTGATGGGCCGGATACGGGTAGTACCCTTGGGCCGGGTCCATGACCCGGCTGGGGACTATACGTCATCATAAGGTTCTATCATTATGTTATTATTATTTTAATTATTTATCTTGAATGCATCTAAGCATTTGTTAATTTTGGTGAATACACATTTAGCATGCAAGTGAATTCAAGGGTTAACATGTGTTAGGATTGATGAATATTTGTTGTTTGAAGTATGGTTGAGATTAAAAATGGGTAAAAATAGGATATAGTGTGGTTTTGAAGAAGTTAAATTAGACCAGTAGGCTTAAGGCTTATTTTCGTGTACTTAAGTTTGATTAAGTATTGATATGATTGGATATAATTGTAGTGGTTGTCTAGAGGTTCATTTTGGTATAAGGTAGAGCTTCTAACTCATAACGAGGAGGAAGTTATGCTATTTTGAATTTTCGTGTACCGGAGATGCGTATCGACACAATACGAAATTATGGTCAATATTGGGTCAAATCTCGGGAATATAAGTAGATTTTTATAAATGGTTAGATGATATTCTGAAGTTCAAAACTTAGTGTTTTGAGTCTACTTTCAAAATCAAGAGTCAAATTTATAAAAGCTATTGTTTAGAATGGACTAAATTGTTTTACAAGTCAAGTGTACAAACTGTCCGGGTTTTAGAGTCTAGAAATGTGTTGAGTAGACCGCCTTAGAAGTAATATTTTTGGATGAAATTTTAGAAGAATTGTTTTCAGACTATAATTAAGTTTTTCACAAAGTTTCATAAAAATTGGAGTTGTTTAATTAGGGGAAAACAGTGGGTACTTTTGGTAGCTACTTGTTGAGTGCTTTTGGGGAGGTACTTAACTTTGCGTAATAGTTTGAAGTAAGAGGCTTATCTATTAGCCTCTGAAATTTATACAGGCTATAAGTTTTAAGTTTGAGTGTGTATATTCTGAGATTGAGGACCCGTGTCGGTTACTTGACACGTGTTGATTTGGCATCTCATGATGGATCAATATCGAGGGTGCTAGTTTTGAAGAGCTAGTACATGTAGTAGGGTGTAGGGTGGATTCATTTAGTTTGTTTGATATTATCTATGTACTATTATTTTGAGATGTTGAATTCGTTATACTAAGTATATTTTAAACACTTGATTATGTTATTAAGTGCACCCTTTACTTGATAGGTTGCGGCTTTTGGTTTGTTTTCTCGGGCATCATCACATCAGCGATTATCGCTACTTCTTAAATCATCTAAGGTGAGTCTATAGCCTCACTTTTTAATATCTTTTAAATGATTTTACCTGCGAGGGGGATACATGCTATTTGAAATAAAATGAACACAAGTCATGAATGGTTGTTTGGACCCGAATGTTGCCTTGATTGTAGTAAGTACATAGTTGCTAAAAGTCCCTAATTTCATGAACCGTTAATTATTGTCTTGCTCTTGTGTGGGTATAAATAGCCGCTTATGCAACTAATAGTACTATGCAATTAATAGTACTACGGCTTGACAACCCGATCCGATACGAGAGCTAGTGCGTTGAGTACCCTCTGCTATATTGTAGTAAGAAGTAGAGTGTTGGGAATTATTGTAAAGTACCAAGTACCATTAGTACAAGTACAAGTACTGTTAGTATTAGCAAGTACCGTTAGTGTTATGCGGTAGATGTCAAGTACCGTTAGAGTTAATGTAAGTACTGCTAAGTTGATAAAGACGAATATATCTTTAGTAAAGATATATTATAGTTAGAGTTAGAGTATATCTTATGTGATATACTTAATAGTTTAGAATATTGATAATATATTGTATGTGATATACTTATCATAATAGAATATTCTACGGTTCCTTACACTATAAAAGGAACATAGGTACGATGAGTTTCTTGTACCCATTCCAAAAGTCGATTAATGTAACATCGAATAGTTAAAGTAATTCTGTTCTTCTTTCCTTTATAAGTTAGAATCCGCATAACTTATTTAGTTGAGTAAGAGTTCTCAAGTGCTCTAGTTTGATTACAAGCTATTGTACAAATCCTTAACAAGATATAGATCTATTCAAAGGGATAAACAAGTGGTATCCGAGCTTGTTGAGAAACTATAAATAAAGAAGAACAATAACCCAAATTCCTCAATCACAAAAAGTCACACACAATGTATCAATCTGGCGAACATCCTCCTTAGTTGGAAGAGATTCCAATCCCTGATCCAGTACTACATGAACAACCTCAAATTATGCAACCTGCACCAGTGGTTCCACAACCACCAGTTACACAAACTGTACAAGGTGTAGCAACACAAACTGCATCTTCTCCCTGATGTAGAAAATACGCGTTTAGGAAAACAACGTATAAGTGCGGCAAGTATTAAACTCGACGATTTAATGAAAAACCGACAAATCGAATAAATTCCAAGTTCGTTCTCGAAGGAGGTGTGTGTATTAATGTGCCAAAATATAAAATAACAATGTTTGGATTAGTGACGTTTTTGGTGTAAAGAGAGAAAAATTAAAGACGAGATACGACTACGAATTAAACTACGACGAATTGACGTAAAACGCGAACGTAAATACGTAAAACGTGACGAAATTAAAAATTAAACCTAAAAATTAATTAAAAGATTAAACTAAGTCATAAATAATATAAATAAGAATAAAAATCCAACAAATATATTTTAAAACCTTTTATTAATTAAATATTCAATTTTTAATGCTAATTAAAGCCCAAAAATTAAATATAATTAACAAAATGCCCAAAATATTAATTATTGAACTAATAACTAACTTATATTATTTAAAGACTAAAAAGTATTTTTCCTAAATTTTTAAAACTATTTTTCTAATTTTAAAAGGCTAAAAACACTTTTTAAACTAAAATAATCATAAAAATAATAAAATAATGTTAAAAATAAATATTATTTTTCTTAAAAACTTTTTTTCAACTAAATTAACAAGGGAAAAATGAAAAAGTTAAAAAAAACTAAAAAAATTGGCTAAAAACGAAAGTACCCCAAAGTACTCCAAGGTGGAGTACTTTAGTTTTGTCCAAGATCCTACCAGACAAAGGGTTTGTCCAATATCAGTGTTGTCCGATATCGGACAACACTAAAAAAAACAAAAAATATGATCGTTCTCGGACAGAACTAACAAATGTTGCTGTATGGATTTTCGGCTCGTTTTGGGTTGATTTGGGCTCGTTTTTTTGGCTATATCTTGTTGATTACTTGGTTTCTTGGACAAATATTGGCACCCCTACACTCAGTGGAGTGTAGGGAGTCTATAAAAAGTATAAAAACAAGTACTCAAGAACAAAATTCACACAAACGGGCACCAAATGCAGTCACTGTTAAGGCTATGGGGCTGAGAGGGCTTTTTTGCTGATCTACTTTGCTAGAAAACGAATTTTGGGTGCTAGTATCTTGCTCAAATCATCACCAAACTGAGTCACACAAATTACAATCCTATATAAACCTATCCTACACTGATTTCCAAGATTAGAAAACTCAAATCTTTAATAATGAAACAGAAATTAAAGCTTACTGAATTTTATGCTACTTTACCAATTTTTAACAAGCAACTTCTTTTAAATCCTATCTAAACTCGAAACTAATAACTACTTATCCTATCTTGACCTAAGGGAGTGTGTTAAACAAGTTTATAAACCAAAAGCTGTCACCAAATTTAGTTAAAATACAAATCCAAACACCCCCTTATCTTCTGAAAATCAAAAATTAACAAACCAAAGGCTATTACAACTTAACCATACTGATCTAAATCATTCCTAACATGCATAAAAGATTAAATAAGAACAATTAAAGCAAGTAAAAACACATAAGCAGTCTTACACACAAATTCACAAAAATCAATCTTAAAAAGTTAAAAGAAAGGGTTCAAGCCTTGTTACCAATCTGATTTACGTCCAAATCAGAGGGATGGCTGATTGCCATCTTCCTTTCAGTCAAAACTGAGCTTTTGGGCTTAGTGAGTAGAGCTTATGACGTAGAGAGAATTGGGTGGGGACTACAGCAGTCCCAAACACCCCTAATGTCTTCAAATACTTGTAAAATTGAACCTGCCAAGAAAGAAAGAAAAGGAAAAAGTGACCTGATACTTATAGCTATGGGCTATAAGCTGGGCTTATTGGTTAAGCCAGCTTATGGCTTATAGCTTTAAATGAAAAAAAAATGGAAAATCGATTTTTAAAACCACAATAACTTTGAAACCTTGAAATCATACAAACTCAATAAGTTAACTTCTGAAATCCACAACACAATCCACTTTCACTTCAATGTGTTAGTGGATTTCAGAATGTCAGAGTATAAGAAAACACGTTTTGACCAAACTCGTTGAACCAAAACTCACTTTGATAATTTAAAAGTAAACAAACAAATGCTGAAATTTAAAGTTTTACACTAAGACAAGGTATTGTAAATAATGGAACTCAGTTCTATTGCCAAAAATCAAAGCTTTCATTATCATTAGTCACTTAAAAATTTTTACAAATAAAAACTGGAACAAGGGATCACCAACATACTTGGGTCTCCTTTTATAGCACATATGAGATTATTCTAGAATAACTAAAAGCATACAAACCCTAGCTAACTGATTTCCTATAATGCCCTTTGAACAAGTTTGAAAAATTGGTCAAAAACAAACTCATGTGATTGATAGTGATATGCCAGCTGTTGTGGATTGATCATGGACGTTCATGAATACTTTGGGACCAAGTTTGGAACCTTGGTCGTTGATATCTCTGCAAAAGCTTGTTTTCTTCTTCATATTGGAGCAGGGGACCATTCTTGTGGGGCCAGGGGTTCATGTGACTCCGTTTTGGAGTGTGGGATGTGATTAAGGCATCACTAATTAACATTCTGGAGGGCCTTATTCAAAACCCCTTTGTGTTTAGATCAATTCGAATTTAGGGTTCTATGGTTTTGAGAGGATTAGCAGGAGGGTTTTTAGATGTGGTTTAGGAAAGTAGTATGTGTTTCCCTCCCATAGTTAATATTAATATAATCTGTTTAAAGTCAATATTAATATTAATATGAGTTAGTGGGGTGTTGACTAGTCAAGGTGAGGTGGCAGGTGATGATTGGTAGGGTGAGTTTTGATGTCTGGCAATAATAGTCCCTGAATTCCCATATTTTGTCCATATAAAGTTTTACAGTCCATAAAACACTTTCCCTTTGTATAAACTTTGTACCACTTGTCAAATTTGGCACATAGTGTTTCTAAACTTTGCATAAGGACCATTCTTGCAATTTAAGTTATCTTCAAGGGCCATAAATGTCATGTATTGAAACTTGAGGACCATACTTGTAATTTGTGAGATTTACAAGGGTCAAAAGTGACAAGTCTTCCAAAGTGAGGGACCAATCTTGACAAATCTTCAAACTTCAAGGATTTCTTTGGAAAATCAACATTCGGGTCCGGTTCTTTGTGCGGCTTCGTTTCCCGTGTTCGTTTTTGCTTCATTCTTGTAATCTTTTGGTGAATTCACGATATCCGTACCTAAAATACACAATGAACAAACACAGGCATATATTGGGGTATTTTGATGATATTTTAAGCGTTTTAAGCCCGATTTGGACGATGAGACTATGTATAAATAAGTCTCATCACTCCCCCATACTAAACCATTGCCGTGTCCCCACGCAATGCTAGAATTAAGTATCATAGCACTTCCAAAATTCATTTTATGATGACTTTTATTAAAGACATAAATTTAAATAAACTACTACACGCGTTTTAGACATAATGTATTGTTTTCATCACTATAAAGTGACTTTTGGGATCATAGAACAAGAAAACGTGAATGCTTCGTTAGAAATAATTTCGTCGTCCTCGATTTTCACCCAATTCCATGCTAAGCGTGTAACGAGATCATTGTTATTATAAGTTAGAAACACGAACCCATCTCATGAGTGTTAATTACGAACCTAAACTCCTTATTCCTACTTGGTATCTCTTATATTTTATTATGGTCTTAATGATCACGAGGATACATCATTGACTTATGCGTGAATAGAGATTAAGTCTAAAAATAGAAACTTAACGGTGTAACCAAAATCATCAAATCAATAATTCACCCCAATAGACAACGATGTCAAAAAATTAAGTCAACAAGAAGGATCGATAAACACGATTTTATAACGGTTTTGAACATGAGACTTATTACCAAGACTTTTATACGCCCCCTAACGGAAGGGCCTTATTATCTTTGGTTTACCTCCATCTTTTATTCAACTTCGCCATGAAGCTTTTATTATGACTTTGGTCTTGCCTTGCCTTTTATTATCCGCCTCATCGGTGGTTTTATTAGCCAAAGACGTATATCCTCACGCTAAAGCGAATTTTGGATCTTTAAAGCTTCGAAGATTAAGGCTTGATTCACTTTCAATTTGGGCATAGATTTTTCGGCCTTGTGAGCTTCAAATTTTTGCTTAATTTAGGTGAGCACTTGAAATCTTATTATTAGGTGAAGCTTTCGATTATTCGGGTGCCAATACTTCAAAACCGTGACGCTGGCGATACCTTAATGTTTTCCCAATTTAATTACATGGAAGCTACCAAAACAAATTAGAAACCCAACAATAGTGACTAAACCACCAAATCAATATTTATTAACAATTTATTATGCAAAAGCGTTGGGAGAATAAGCTAATAATTACTACACATAAGATCGTGACGATTACGAGACTTATAAATAACTCTATCATTTCTCGTCCTCATTTAAGAGACTTAGCCTAAAAAGTTAAGGAATCGAGCTAAGTGCTCAACACGCACGGTCGAGTCAAAAATTACTCTCGTTCTCACCACCCGGAAAACCTACATTCGTGTCTTAAACACTTATGAAAAATACGAAAAATTTTAAAATTTGGCCATTTTTAGCCTTATTTGCAACAAAACGATAACAAAAAGATGAATATTGGATTGCGTGGTGACGTAAGCAAGGTGAAGTATCTACTCACCCCCCATACTAAAACTAAACATTGTCCTCAATGTTTCGAGTCTAGGGGTGTAAACACCCCCATACTAGAGACGAAGTCGAATGCTTAATCTCGAGCATGGAAAGGGTAAAACGAATAACCTAAAAGCCGTTTATGAATTATGCTAATAAGATAAACGTTAGAACATAAAAGGATATCATCGGATATCGGAATCTGCAAAGGCAACGATCGAAGCTCGAGTGATCCGTAAAACGAACACGAGAGGCTTCAATGATGACGATGAACCTAATAAATCACAATCACAAACAACCACGAAACAAAGGTAGGAAGAGCACAAGTCCCCTCGTTACATTAAACTAAGAAAGCGATAATATGTACAAGGATAAGCATGAGAATCCCCCACGAGGCACCTTGTTTTTGATAACCGAGTCAAAAGCTCGACTCGAATCCCCATAAATGTGATCATTTAGGGATAATCTTGGTAAGGTCATTTTTGGTGGGGCTTACATGATAAACAAGGCCCAAAAGTACATGGAGCACTTTAAAAACTCGGTATACGTATACCGGGGTCAAAGATAGCGTCTTCGTTTTCGGATGAAAGACGAAACAACGCTACTCCAACGCAAACCCCAATGGGGTAGAAGAAAAGAGATGAGAAGTAGAAAGGTGGGGCAATGGGTAAGGCAACATAATGAGCTACTCGAGGTAGACTCAGACCAAGCAAACGAAAAGATTTTCCATTTATTGCATCGGTGGAAGACCGAGATTTCCCTTTACAAGCAATTCTGGGATCGTAAATCTCGTCCTCGGTGGAGAAATGGGAGGGAACATTTGGGGCTTCCCCCACACTAAAACCACACACACCATCGTCAAAAGGAGTAGACGAGGTGGTAGCACTCATAACACGATGTGATGACGGAGTTAAACATGTAGAAAAATCATTTAAAACATTTTTAAAATCTTTTCCTTTTTCATCGTTCAAAAACTCTTTATGAAAACCCGATTGAATAATGTCGAAAATATTTGGCGTGTCAAATTGAAAATTAGTCGCGCTAAAAATCCTCACATTTAAGTCATTGGTGGGAGGGGGTGGCGGATTGTATAAGTTCTCAAAACGTTTATCAATAAAGAACACCGCCCCCTCGGGGTCTACATACTCGTCATCCTCATGAACGTCGATCTCATCGATTTCTTCATCAAAGATAGGCTTGTCAAACCAAGGTTTGTCATTCCCCTCCTTGAGTATCTTAGAAACTCTCTCAAAAAGATCACGATCAAGCACGAAACCATCATTCTTTTGTGGGGATCGTTGATAAGTTAGATCCTCACGAATGTGGTAAACGTCATTCTCAAATGAGGAGTGTTGATTAGGTAACTCCTCGAGAATGGGATTTGTGGTCACATGAGTTGGTTCGTCATCGAAAATAAGACGTTCCAACTCATTAAGTTCATCCTCGATTTTGGAAAGATCGACCTCACTCGTAGGTGGAAGTGGAGGCATAAGAGCTAGCTCTCGTTCAATAATTTCCTCAATCTCGGGATCAAACTCGTAATCATCGTACTTCACATGTTTCTTCTTAGGAGAATCAAAAATAGCATGTGGATGTCGAAGTACGTGATCAAGCTCGGCAAAATCGCCATCGTCATCGTCAAAGAAAGAGTCGATGTGAGCACTCACAACCATGGACTTACAAGCACTAGGGCTATGCTTAGGTGACTTTTCTAAGACGAGAGGATCGATGTCGATAAACCCTTTAGCTTCAACGGGTGTTGGGCTAGGCATAGGAGGCACTTCGATGGAGTTAGAAGTTGAAGCCTCAAAGACGTGGTCCTTCGAAGGTGGTGAAGACGAGCCCATTTTGGTCGTTGTCGTGATGGCACTAACGTCGCCCTTCGGAATTGGTGTTTCACTTGTTTCGCTAAAAACATCCCATAGTGAGTTTTCATCCATAAATTTACACATACCCTTTTGAATTAGGTACACGTATTCTTTATCATTAAAATCATCATCTTTAAAACCGTTTTTCTTAATTCTTTCAAAACATGCATCAAGCTTCATTCTTTCCGCTAAAGTAAACATTTTGAAATCATTAGGATTTGAATCATTAGGTTTTGAAACCTCGGTTTTTTCATTCTCATTAAAAACTTGGGATTTTCTAGCGAAAAAGTCTATTTTCTCATCCCCATATCTCATAGTAAGTCTCCCCTCGTGAACGTCGATTACGGTTCTAGCCGTCGATAAGAATGGCCGGCCTAAAATAATGGGACATTTAGGGTCACACTCGTAATCGGATATAACGAAATCCGCGGGAAAAACAAACTTTCCAATCCTAACATAGACATCCTCGGCTATTCCAATTGGTATAAGTGGTGTACAATTTGCAAGCTCGATTGTCATGTTCGTGGGGGTAAGCGAAGGCAATCTCATCAATTTCCAAAGAGAATGAGGCATAAGATTGATGCTAGCACCTAAATCGGCAAGGGCTAAACATCCCTCAATCTCGGAAAAATCACAAGGTAGTAGAAATTGGCCCGGATCCTTTTCCTTTCTCGGCATACGCCTTTTGGGTTTTTTAAGAAGGATCGAAGCACAAGTTTCTTCAAGCGTTACTTTGGTAAGGTCGACAAAGCTCTCTTTTTGAACCGTGGATGGAATTTGAGGTACACGAGGGTGTGCACTCTTTTCCTTGGTCGCCACGTTCACCCCATCGACTTTAGAACAAGAAGACGTCTTAGAAGTCGAGGGTTGAGAGGGATAAACAACACGGAATCCTTCAAGGTTAGGGGTAATCACACGACCTTTCTCACGAGACGAGGCGGCTTTAAATTGTTCTTTCGGATTAGCAACGGTGTCACTAGGTAACGAACTTGATGACGAACCCGAGGCTTTGTTCATTATAGCCGAAAACATCTTTTTTATATCAATTTGCCCTTGCTCAATCTTCGTGTTTTGCAATTTCAAAGTATTTGTAAAGTCGTTTTTCAAAGTACCAATTTCTCCCTCTAATCGTCTCATATTAGCCTCATTCGTTTTCATGTAATTTTGAAAATCGTTTGACGAACTATTTTGATTAGAATTAAAGTTCCCTTGGTTTTGATTACTTCTTTGAAAATTGTTTTGATTCCCACTTGAAAAATTATTTCCTTGATTGTTATCTCGATTTTGCCAAGTTATATTACGACCTTGATTATAACCTCCTTGATTTTGGTTCGAAAAATTTCCTTGTTGATTATTTCCTTGAAAATTGTTTTGGTTTTGAAAATTGTTGTTTTGGTTATAATTGCCTTGTTGTGATGGACCCGCGTTATTTTGATTAGAAAAATTGTTGTTTAACGCACTCACATTCGACGTTTGGCCATCCGTAGCCGCACACTCGTAATAATTATGAGGTCCACCACAAAACGTACACGAAACCTCAACCGCTTTCACCGTAGCGGGAGCGTCTTTCTTTTGCATCTCAATGAGATAAGACGTGAACACATTCGTCAACTTATCGACTTTCGCATCAACTCTCTCAATGTCGCGATTAGAACTACTAACATTGGCGACATTGGCAACACTCGGTGCATTGCGGAGTTGGTAAACCTTGGATCGGTTCTCGATAATTATCAAAGCTTCTCTCGGAGTCTTACACAAAAAGTTGCCACCGGCGGCGGAATTCAACGAGTCTTGTTCGTGAAAATTAAGACCGTTGTAAAACGTATCGATTTGGTGCAACTCGGAAAAACCATGGTGAGGACATTGCCTAAGCAATTCCTTAAAACGATCCCACGCGTCTCTAAAAGATTCATTCGGTTTTTGCTCAAATTTCGTAATTTCATTCTTGAAAAACGTTGTCTTAGACGGTGGGAAAAAATAATTAACGAACTTGGAAACGAGATCCTTCCACGTAGTTATCGAATTAGGTGGCTCTTTCTCGTACCAATCCTTGGCGGCACCATCGAGCGAGTACGGAAAAAGCATAAGCTTGACGATATCGGTGTCGACGTTCTTAAACTTGCTCGTGGCCAAAAGACGATCAAAATTCCGAATATGGTCGTGAGGATTATCGGCTTCACGACCTCGAAACTTCGTAGCTTGGATCAACGAAAGCATTCCGCTCTTGATCTCAAAATTCTCCGCCTCGATAGCGGGAATTACGATCGCGTCTCCATAACCCTCGGTGGGCGCTTGGAGCAATTCCATCATAGAACGATTGTCGGCCATCTCCTCTACGGTCTCTTCAACAACGATATTAGGAACGTCGGTTTCTAATTCTCGTCTACGTCGTCGATTCCTTCGATTACGATTGCGTCGATTCGAAGCTTCACTAGAATTGGAATAATCCTTCGATCGAGTGCGCATGCACTAAACGTAGAATGGGTGGTAGCAAAGAAGATTCTTTTTGCGGCTTTTTTGATTTTTTCAATTTTTTTTTTGGTTTTTGATTGGTTTTTTTAATTTTTTTTGGAATTTTTTTTTGTTGTATTACGTAGACGCAAATCTACAAATCTCTCCTCGAATCGACTTTCTCGATTAAAGGAGCCTCAAAGAATGAAAACGAACACGTGGAGTGAACGTTCTCGATGACTTTAGAACGTTGGTGGAACACCAAAACGTTCAAGAGGGTTTAATCTTGAAAACACAAGCAAATATAATATACGTAGATAATACTTGGGCGGCAAACCCTCGATTAGCCCTCTTTCTCAAAACACACACAAGCAAGCGGAGGAAACGAGGCGGCGCGAAGCACTTAAGAGCCTTTTTCCTTTAGGTCGTGAAATACAACCGCCTTATACCCACCTTATAGTTTGTGTTAATTGAAATTAAGCCTCACGAAAGTATTTATCTATTTTGCCTTTAAACTTTTGCTTTGGATTCGAATACAATGATCGAGTGATGAAATCCCGAATCAAGGTTGCGTTTTCACGCTTTTGGAGTACTTGTATATTTATTGTTCTTACGTAGATACAATATAGTAATAATATATTCACAATAAAAACGAAAACCAATATATCTACAATATAGTAAAGATTGATTAGTGTTTAATTTAGGAAAATTAAACACGATTTATTTGGATACTATAATATATTAAAGAAAAATAACAAAAATGAGTATGTACGATATTTACGCTTTCCAAAAATTGAAAAGCAAAAACGAACTACTCACACAAACACGATACTAATAATGGCACACTAAAAACACCTCCCCGGCAGCGGCGCCAAAAATTGATATAGAAAATACGCGTTTAGGAAAACAACGTATAAGTGCGGCAAGTATTAAACTCGACGATTTAATGAAAAACCGAAAAATCGAATAAATTCCAAGTTCGTTCTCGAAGGAGGTGTGTGTATTAATGTGCCAAAATATAAAATAACAATGTTTGGATTAGTGACGTTTTTGGTGTAAAGAGAGAAAAATTAAAGACGAGATACGACTACGAATTAAACTACGACGAATTGACGTAAAACGCGAACGTAAATACGTAAAACGTGACGAAATTAAAAATTAAACCTAAAAATTAATTAAAAGATTAAACTAAGTCATAAATAATATAAATAAGAATAAAAATCCAACAAATATATTTTAAAACCTTTTATTAATTAAATATTCAATTTTTAATGCTAATTAAAGCCCAAAAATTAAATATAATTAACAAAATGCACAAAATATTAATTTATTGAACTAATAACTAACTTATATTATTTAAAGACTAAAAAGTACTTTTCCTAAATTTTTAAAACTATTTTTCTAATTTTAAAAGGCTAAAAACACTTTTTAAACTAAAATAATCATAAAAATAATAAAATAATGTTAAAAATAAATATTATTTTTCTTAAAAACTTTTTTTCAACTAAATTAACAAGGGAAAAATGAAAAAGTTAAAAAAAACTAAAAAAATTAGCTAAAAACGAAAGTACCCCAAAGTACTCCAAGGTGGAGTACTTTAGTTTTGTCCAAGATCCTACCAGACAAAGGGTTTGTCCAATATCAGTGTTGTCCGATATCGGACAACACTAAAAAAACAAAAAATATGATCGTTCTCGGACAGAACTAACAAATGTTGTTGTATGGATTTTCGGCTCGTTTTGGGTTGATTTGGGCTCGTTTTTTTGGCTATATCTTGTTGATTACTTGGTTTCTTGGACAAATATTGGCACCCCTACACTCAGTGGAGTGTAGGGAGTCTATAAAAAGTATAAAAACAAGTACTCAAGAACAAAATTCACACAAACGGGCACCAAATGCAGTCACTGTTAAGGCTATGGGGCTGAGAGGGCTTTTTTGCTGATCTACTTTGCTAGAAAACGAATTTTGGGTGCTAGTATCTTGCTCAAATCATCACCAAACTGAGTCACACAAATTACAATCCTATATAAACCTATCCTACACCGATTTCCAAGATTAGAAAACTCAAATCTTTAATAATGAAACAGAAATTAAAGCTTACTGAATTTTATGCTACTTTACCAATTTTTAACAAGCAACTTCTTTTAAATCCTATCTAAACTCGAAACTAATAACTACTTATCCTATCTTGACCTAAGGGAGTGTGTTAAACATGTTTATAAACCAAAAGCTGTCACCAAATTTAGTTAAAATACAAATCCAAACACCCCCTTATCTTCTGAAAATCAAAAATTAACAAACCAAAGGCTATTACAACTTAACCAAACTGATCTAAATCATTCCTAACATGCATAAAAGATTAAATAAGAACAATTAAAGCAAGTAAAAACACATAAGCAGTCTTACACACAAATTCACAAAAATCAATCTTAAAAAGTTAAAAGAAAGGGTTCAAGCCTTGTTACCAATCTGATTTACGTCCAAATCAGAGGGATGGCTGATTGCCATCTTCCTTTCAGTCAAAACTGAGCTTTTGGGCTTAGGGAGTAGAGCTTATGACGTAGAGAGAATTGGGTGGGGACTACAGCAGTCCCAAACACCCCTAATGTCTTCAAATACTTGTAAAATTGAACCTGCCAAGAAATAAAGAAAAGGAAAAAGTGACCTGATACTTATAGCTATGGGCTATAAGCTGGGCTTATTGGTTAAGCCAGCTTATGGCTTATAGCTTTAAATGAAAAAAAAATGGAAAATCGATTTTTAAAACCACAATAACTTTGAAACCTTGAAATCATACAAACTCAATAAGTTAACTTCTGAAATCCACAACACAATCCACTTTCACTTCAATGTGTTAGTGGATTTCAGAATGTCAGAGTATAAGAAAACACGTTTTGACCAAACTCTTTGAACCAAAACTCACTTTGATAATTTAAAAGTAAACAAACAAATGCTGAAATTTAAAGTTTTACACTAAGACAAGGTATTGTAAATAATGGAACTCAGTTCTATTGCCAAAAATCAAAGCTTTCATTATCATTAGTCACTTAAAAATTTTTACAAATAAAAACTGGAACAAGGGATCACCAACATACTTGGGTCTCCTTTTATAGCACATATGAGATTATTCTAGAATAACTAAAAGCATACA
Organism: Glebionis coronaria; assembly: GCA_025667525.1. Lineage (NCBI taxonomy): Eukaryota > Viridiplantae > Streptophyta > Magnoliopsida > Asterales > Asteraceae > Glebionis > Glebionis coronaria. The sequence continues at coordinate 318,919,003 of CM046878.1, forward strand.
AACCCTAGCTAACTGATTTCCTATAATGCCCTTTGAACAAGTTTGAAAAATTGGTCAAAAACAAACTCATGTGATTGATAGTGATATGCCAGCTGTTGTGGATTGATCATGGACGTTCATGAATACTTTGGGACCAAGTTTGGAACCTTGGTCGTTGATATCTCTGCAAAAGCTTGTTTTCTTCTTCATATTGGAGCAGGGGACCATTCTTGTGGGGCCAGGGGTTCATGTGACTCCGTTTTGGAGTGTGGGATGTGATTAAGGCATCACTAATTAACATTCTGGAGGGCCTTATTCAAAACCCCTTTGTGTTTAGATCAATTCGAATTTAGGGTTCTATGGTTTTGAGAGGATTAGCAGGAGGGTTTTTAGATGTGGTTTAGGAAAGTAGTATGTGTTTCCCTCCCATAGTTAATATTAATATAATCTGTTTAAAGTCAATATTAATATTAATATGAGTTAGTGGGGTGTTGACTAGTCAAGGTGAGGTGGCAGGTGATGATTGGTAGGGTGAGTTTTGATGTCTGGCAATAATAGTCCCTGAATTCCCATATTTTGTCCATATAAAGTTTTGCAGTCCATAAAACACTTTCCCTTTGTATAAACTTTGTACCACTTGTCAAATTTGGCACATAGTGTTTCTAAACTTTGCATAAGGACCATTCTTGCAATTTAAGTTATCTTCAAGGGCCATAAATGTCATGTATTGAAACTTGAGGACCATACTTGTAATTTGTGAGATTTACAAGGGTCAAAAGTGACAAGTCTTCCAAAGTGAGGGACCAATCTTGACAAATCTTCAAACTTCAAGGATTTCTTTGGAAAATCAACATTCGGGTCCGGTTCTTTGTGCGGCTTCGTTTCCCGTGTTCGTTTTTGCTTCATTCTTGTAATCTTTTGGTGAATTCACGATATCCGTACCTAAAATACACAATGAACAAACACAGGCATATATTGGGGTATTTTGATGATATTTTAAGCGTTTTAAGCCCGATTTGGACGATGAGACTATGTATAAATACAGTCTCATCACTCCCCATACTCTATCTGCTGTAAAGCTCCCTATTCTAAAAAGTGACAACTATGAGACTTGGGCTATGCAGATGGAACACTACATGAACCACACAGATCATACTTTGTGGCAGGTCATCAAGAATAGGAATACTCCTAAGAAGTTACATTGGCTGCTTGATGGTACATGCTATGCTTTTCCTGCTGTTGTTGCTGAAGAGGTACAAGCAAAGATCAGAGAAAGAAAGGCCAGAACTGCCTTAGCTATGGCACTCTTAGAAGACATACTACCTAGGTTTCATCATTACAAAGATGCAAAAGCTATGTAGGAGGCTATCAAACTTAGATTTGGAGGCAATGACAAATTTAAGAAGATGAAGAAGTTAGTTCTAAAATAAGAGTTTGATAACTTCTCTATCTCCAGTGCAGAAGGAATCCATAGTGGTTATGGAAGGTTAAGTAAATTGCTTGTTCAATTAGTAGTTCATGGATAAGTAATTTCTCATGAAGAAGCTAATCTAAAGTTCTTGAGAGGAGTTCCACAAGAGTGGAAGGTGATGGTTATTCACTTCACCACAAGAGATGACTTAGATGTTACTCCTTTTGATCATCTCTACAACACTCTTAGAGTGTATGATATGGATGTTAAAGGAATTGAGCCACCAAAAGCATCTATATCAAAGTCTAACTTAGCCTTTGCGTCAGAAGGAAGCAGCGGTACATACTCTCAAGTTACCGCTGGTAGATCAAGTAGCAGTACTTACTTCCAAAGCACTGCTGGTGGATCAATAAGCAGTGCTTATCCTCAAAGTACTGGAATCAGTCCATCAATGACTTATAACTCACAAGGAAGATCCTCACCATTATTCAGTGAGAGTGATGCCTTTTCATTCTTTGTTGGACAAGATAACAGACTAAGATTGATTCTTAATGATCTGTTCCAAATGGATGATGCTGATATTGAAGAGATGGATCTCAAATGGCAAGCTGCAATGGTCTCAGTTAGATCCAACAGATTCTATAAAAAGACTAGAAGGAAGATAAATGTTGATTCTAATGAACCATTAGGATATGAAAAATCAAAGCTTGAATGCTACAACTGTGGAAATCTTGGACACATTTATAGGGAGTGCAAGAGAGAAAAAGCTGAAGGTAGCAACCAGAAGTACAAAATAGCAATAGAACCAGCCCCCAAGAGTCACTGAAAGTCTTCCAAAGGGAGACAGCAGAATCCATGGATTCCTAAAACCACTAAGGCATTAGTGATAGTGGATGAAGTGGTTGACTGGACTGACACTCATGAAGAAGAAGAAGAGCATGGTTTAATAACTCTTTCTCATGAAGACACTGAGGTACATCCATGTTCTAAAGATTGTGTTCTTAAGTTTAATAGTCTTAAAGTAGAACTTGAGGAACAATATCAGAATGTAAACACATGTACTATAGAAGTTATTGCTTTTAAACAAGGTGTTGCTGTAAAACCCGCATTAAAATATCATGAACAGTAAACATGAACAGTAAATACACGAATATACGATAAAATTATAACATTCCATTTATAATATACTACACGTGTCACGACATTAAATGACATGTATTTATGTATATTATAAATGTGTTATGCTCACGACATATTAATTCACGATAATTAAAACATGAGTGTACACGTGTATTTAACTTAACTAGAAAAGCGACGATTTTTTGCTTGTGGGCTCCATATTGGCTGCGGCTAGACAAAGAGAGAAGGATAAAGATGGGCCTTTTGGCCCATGACCCAATACAAATCCAATAACAAGAAAAACACAGGAGATTATTATCATAATTTAGGTTTACAAAAAAAACAAGAAACCCTTGTGCCTCTCTCTCTCTTACCGCCGGTTTTCATCAACACCAATGGGTGTTCGGGTCGAGTTTGATCTTTGATATTTAGTGCTACGTGTTCGTGATCATAAACCTTTTCTTTCACGCATTCGGTAATCATTATAACCTTTTCTTTTTAATTTTTTTTATGAATTCATGATTTCATGACATTGAATCTTAAAATTAAATCATTAAAACATGCTAGGAATTAAAGAAAACATGATTTAAGGTTTGTTTGGTTTTGGTTTTGGTTTTGTTCGGCCGAGACACCACAGAGAGCCACAAGGCTCTCAACTTGGTTTAATCACCACCACCGAGACCACCATGGTCTCGGCTTGGTTCGGTTTTGGCTCGATCGCAACACAAGGGAACCCCGACTCAAGGTCAGGGTATAGTTTAGCGTTTGGTTTGGTTTGATTCGTGTCAACCGGGACCAATAGGGTCTCGGCCGGACTAATAACAAGAACAATGGGAACCGGCCTAAGCCGGGGTCAAGCTGGGCTCGGAAGTGGCTTGCCGAGGCTCGGCAGTGGGAACGATAGGCCACCAGTGGAAACCGGCTAGCTGGTCTAGCCACTAGTGGGGCAGTGTTTGGTTTTCAGCCGCCGGCTGTCACTACTAGCCACCGGCTATGTGGTGTCGGCTAGGCATTTTTGGGCTCGGGAAATTTTAAACACGGGTTCGGGCTCAGGAATTTTTAAAAGAATTTTAATGTTTTAATTAAATTATTTTCCAAGACTATTTAATATAATTAAATACATGACTTAGGTTAAATTATTAAAATGAATATTTCATGACTAACCTAATTATTTACATAGCTTAATTTAATTAAACATGTAGTTTAATTAAATTCATATAACCTATAGTTTATTAAATCAGCCATGATAACTATTTAATAATCTATAATACTTAATTCATGACTTGTATTTTTACTAATAAACTTTACCTTATATTTAATCCAACTTATTTCTAATTGTGGAAACTTACTATTTTTGGAAACTTTCTATTTTTAGAAACTTACTATTATAGGAAACCTTCTATTTTTGGAAAGTTACTTAGTATTACAATACAAGTATTATAACACCTTATTACCTGAATAATAAATAACAGAATACAAGAATAACTACAGTTAACACTTAAAACAGTAAAACATGACAAAACATGAATAATAAGCTAAGAACACAGAACAAGTAAAACACATGTATCTCAGACAACTCATACACGCCCATATTCTTATGTAGTATTATCCGTCAAGGTACGGATTTCCTGTCCTTCACTAAGGACACTCTCTTCCTTTATTAGGATATCCCGTATGCAGCAAACTGTTTTCCCAGTAGTTACAGATTTAAATGCTTATGTTTTATTAGTTACCTTAGCCATATACATGCATGCCAGTTTCACCTAGTTATGGAGATAACATAACCATAATACTGGAGGCACCGATGTTATGAATTCACCATGGCGGAGCAATAGCTCGTGGTGTCCCTTCAGTTTATTTGGCCTTTATTATTTATTTATTATCATGTGGGGCGTATGGGTGCATCCTAGTTACAGTGTCAGTCAGGATTTCATGGTGAATGTGGTGTGTGCCTTGCATCCTTCAGAAGGAGCTGATCCCTCATACCCATACCATATTAATTAGAGGCATTCCCTCTAATTGCATCCCTCCAAGTATTCATGCACGTTGTTGACCTCATGACCTATATTGGCTTTTGGTATATTGAACTAATACAAATTTTCATAAGTAAACATAAGCTATGTTTTCAGAACTAAAACCAGTAAACATGTTATACGTCTAGGTTTCCCAGGACTTATTCATTTCTGTTGCTTTCATGCTTTATATGCTCTTGTTATGCTTTCATTATTCTATGTCTTTCCATGCTTTATTGTATATCCGTGCACTGGGCGTTATGCTCAGCCGTTTTCTATTTCCATGTTCCCAAACGGCAGGTACCCAAGGTCGCAAGTAGGATCTCAAGAGTATGTGCATTTGGATGGAAGCTATCTAGCCTTCTATATCTTATGCATTTATCATACTTTATCTTACTTTATTTCATGTTGGACATTTTTTAATCCTTTCCCTTTACAGTACTTATATTTGCTTATGTTGAGTTACTTGGAATACCGATGTTTGTTTCCGGTATTTACTTTTATGGTCATGAATGTTTAGACATTTACCTTGCATGCTTTGATGAGACGCCGTATATGAACGTCCATCTAATTGATATCATTTCTGAAAGTTTTGGGAGGTAAACCAGAGACCAAGTTCAGATTTGCTAATTTGTGAATGGTCTTGAAGTTAACATGTCCCATCCTTCTGTGCCATTTAGTGGCTTCATCTTCTGAGGCTTTAGCAACCAAACATGCTAGTTGACCAGTAGGATTGACTTCATTCAGCTTGATACTATAGAGGTTGTGTCTTCTAGGGATTCTGAGCAGAACCTGTGAGTCATCCGAAAGTTTAAAGTCTTTGGATAACACTAGTGTATCAGTATCCGTAAAGAGGACAAACTACTTCTTGTCACAAATCTGAGAGACAGATATCAAGTTGAAGTGTTGAAGTGCTTCCACATAGTAGACCTGCTCAAAGTTAAGATTAGGCGTCTGAATCGTTCCTTTGCCAGTGATCCTTCCTTCACCTCCTCCAAGATAGACCTTTCCGCCTTGAAATGGTACAAAGTTAGATAGAAGACTTTTATTTCCTGTCATGCTCCTAGAGCATCCACTGTCAACAATTCCTAGAGTAGGATCTTGGTATGGAGTAACCTACAACAACAAGAAAAGATATCTACAAAAGTTAGTGTCTTAAGGGGACCCAAACCTTTTCAGGTTTGAGCCTGCCTTATGGATCTTTAGTAGATAGCCAAGAAGATTGATGAGATCCACCGTTGTTCTTAGGTTGCCTATTTCATCATACTGGTGTTATTGTTTGACCTAGAACAACCTGCTGAGGGCTTAACAGCAGTTCCAGATTTCCCAACCCAAAATACATGTGGTCTAAATTAAATGCATAATTCGGATTAAAAGTCTGAAAATAGTTGCTGGTTGGTCTATTTGGTAGTAATCCAGTGTTTCTCTAATAATCAGAAGCTAATGGAGAGGTCCTTCTAGAAGAAGAAAAAGATTGGGCACATGTGTTTAGTCTTCTAGAAGAATATGGAACAACTCCTTGTGGACCAGGAGCAGGAAATGCTTGATAAACAGAAGAATGTTTGTCATAAAAATCACAATCTTTAATCAAATGAAATTCACTCCCACAAACAAAACATGTTTTAAACGACCTTTTATTAGAATGACATTGTTTCATACTGCTAACTTTATTACACACAATTCTAGGAGAAACATTCTTCCTAGGACTCAATAAACCAGAACTAGACACAGTTGAAGTAAAAGCAACTCTCTCTTCACTCTTCCTAGCACTAGTAGCAGCATGGTCATTTGACTTGGAGCTTGTAGGTCTCGACTCTTCACTTGAACCACATGATGTAGAGTCACTGGCTTTGTCATGGAAAGTACACGAGAAAAAGTCATTAGTATTAGTAGAACTTTTTGGGGACTCATGCATCTGTGATCCATCCAAGTCATTATGCCTAGTAATGGGCATGAAAGTTCCTGTAAGAGGTGGAGGGACAACATGCATTGTTGTTGCTGGTTTAAACCTATTGTAGCTAGGTGTTCCCTCTTCCTCCTTGTCAGGATCAAAGACACTTGAAAAAGATAAATCAAACACATCTTCTGAATCAATATATTTATCAAATCCTAACCCTCTTTTAGTCCTACCAGACATACTACTATCTATCAATTTTGAAAGATTCTTAGGTGCCTTTTGCCATTTTTCAAATCTTAAAAGTGTAGCATCTAATTTTTCCTGCATGTCTTGTTTATCTTTGATACTGTCATCTTTTACCTTTTCAATGTATTTAAGCATATTTGTTGTGTTTTCTAAATCAATGTTCAGAATTCTAATTTTATCCTCATACTCTCTTTGAGTATCTTGAAGCCACCTCTTTTGTTGTTCCAATGTTTTTAAATAAGCCTTATATGATTGAACCTCTAAAAAATACTTATCATTCTGATCATTTAAGTCATTATATTGAGACAACAATTTTGAATATTTATCATGAAAGCCAAGAGGACAATGTTGTACCTGAGGTGAGATGCCCATAAGAGCAAACTCTTCTGCTTCCTCGGCATCAGACAGATTCCCAACAATCATTGCAAACACGTCAGTAGAGGGTTAAGCTATTTCCAGGGTAGCATTCTGATGATCATTCCAGTTGACCATAGAGTCAACAGACACCAATGCCTTGTTGTCATCCTTCACCTCCTGAATCTTGAAAGCAGAATATTTGCTCTTCTCCTGGTCATGCTTGGTAGAGCATTCCCTTGCAAAGTGACCTTGCTGCTGGCAGTTATAGCATCTAACCTTGCTTCTGTCAAACCTTGCTGGCTCTCTTGGGTTATAGTTAAATTTTCGACCGACTTTCTTCTCAAACTTGTGAACCCTAAGAGTGAGCATGGCCATCTGCCATTTGAGATCCATTTCAACCAGGTCAAGTTTATCAACCTGTTTGAAGTCATCAAAAGCAAGTTGCTGTTGAGCATCAACGTCAGCAACAAAAGAGTGAAGAACAGCTTCTACCATGCTACCAGACTTGGCTTTTGGTTCAGGAGTAGACGTATGCTGAAAAGTATGCTGAGAAGACACAGTATTGCTTGGGCTACTAGCATAAGACATGGGACTAGATCCCATAGAACTCACAAAGGCAGAGTTAGCAGGAGTAGGAAAAGAATCACTTGAGTATCCTCTCACATGAGGCTCAAAGGTTTTGAGCTTATGAAACAAATCATCAAAATTAAGATAGTCAAGCCCACCTTTTGCTTTGAGAGAGATTACCACCTGATTCCATGAGTAGGGTAAGGCTCTAAGAAACCTTGCATTGATATCACCATTGTCAGGTTTCGACCGAAGTTGATTCAACTGGCTCAGTATCTTTTGGAACCTGTCATACCCTTGATGGATACCTTCAGTTTCTGAGATCTTGAAGTCTGTGAATTCATCTCTCAGCATGGATCTTCGCATTTTCTTTGACTACTCATTCCCACCAAACCTTGCTTTTATTCCATTCCAGATTTCTCTAGCATCGTCCAGATGATAAAAGTCACCTATGTGATCATCAGGAAGAGACTGAAGCAAAATAGTTTTTGCTTTGATCTCCTTCTGAACAGCTGTGATTTCTTCATGAGTTTTAGGGTCAAGAAGAATTATAATTCCATTCTTGTCTCTTCCAGTCAACTTCCTGCTGTTTCCATTAAGAATAATCTTCCAAAGGTCTTGATCAGTGTTGGTGATCCAGCATTCCATCTTCATTGCCCAACTATCATACTCTTCCTTTTCAGAAGAGGAAAATTACCATTTGTGTTGGAGACCGTAGCAATGATCTGCTGAGGTTGCTATGTTTTAGGGGTACTATCTTCTCCTGTTTGAGTAGAACTTGAGGCAGACATAATTAAACAAAAATGTTAGTAATGAAAACAAAAAATGATTCTTCTTGTACAGAGACTCTCCCAGGCTCTGATACCACTTGTTGGGTCTACTAGATGTGGATCTTGCAGCCTGTTAGGAACGGTGAACGACTTCTGTAATCACAAGTCTATTCACAGAGAGACTCTATATAAATCACACAATATAAGTGCGTAATACAAATACTATGAACAAGAAGAACAAAATAACTATAACGACTTGATCCTTTACTAAGGATTTCTAATATTAATATGAACTAGAATTATGTTTTATCAAGGTGTATCAAACCCTTCTCCCTAAAGGTTCCTTTTATACTACAACGATACCCTAATACATCATTAACCAAAACGTGTAAAACTGATATGCATATCCTTTCCTAACATATCTCATGCATATCCTAACAAAATAATATCTAAATAATAAAGTTTGACTTTCTATAAGACCAGGAGCACGGCTTGCTCCTACTACTACTATGACCAGGAGGAAGTACATACCTCCTAGTCTACCTATTACGAATAACTATTCCAATGGTCCTAACAACTATGATATTCCATTTTACCAAACATGGTGTTACAATTATGGTATTAGAGCCAAGGTTTCGACATGTAGCTCTGTAAAACATGACATGTGACTTACGGGTAGTCACCAGTGTCTTCCCAGAACTGAAAGTTGGTTTTCATGCATTCATTTCATTTTCATTTCATGTATTCATTTCATGCCTTCATCTCATTGTCGCAGGAATTTTGACTAAGTAATGGTTGGTACAGGAGTGGCCCTATTTAGTCGCATGTGTGAAACATTTTGTTGTTTAGTGGACCGACCGATAGGCATCTACACTTGCCTTTTTGTTTTGTGAACCGACCCATAGGCGTTCACTCATGGACATATAATCATATTTGAATTGATCATGCATTTTGAAACTATTTTGTCCATCATAAATTGTTTCATGTTTCATACACTGTTCATGCATTTTCTATTCATGTTATATTTTATCAAACTCATTATTTATGTTGCATTTTGTTTTAAACTTTCAGATGGTGAACACACGCAATGCTCAAGAGTTAGCTGCAGCTGTCAATGCAGCTTTGCATGCCCTCCTTCCCCAACTTCACATTGAAATCGGGGACGAAGTTCATGCTGAAGTTAAGGCTCAGGGCGTTCAAATCGGCCCTCATCATCATCACACCAACAATCCTCCACCTCTACCGCCTACTACCCTTATGACTTGGTTGAAGCGATTCAACAAACAGAGACCCCGTTAGTTTGAGTAGACTGACAGCCCCTCTGAGACTGAAGCTTGGATTTCTCATATTGAGATGATATTTGATGTGATGGGATGTGAAGGTGTCTTTAAGGCAAGGCTGGCTTGCTATAAATTTGAAGGTGATGTACTACAGTGGTGGAAGTCAGTCAAGCAGTCCAACGGTGGTGATGATTGGGTTGCACTACTGACATGGGATCAGTTTAAGGAGCTCTTCCTTAACCAGTACTTTCCACATGCTGATCATAATATCCGACAGTTTGCTGGGGAGAACAACAATGAATTCAGGCAGAGGTTTCTTCGTTTGGCTAGATTTCTGGGTGCAGCAGCTGGTACTGCTGAGGAGCAATCTGAGAAGTTTCGCTGGGCTCTTCGCACTTCGGTTGCCAACAATTTGGTGTGTGCTACGTTCACTACAGTAGCACAGGTGGCCGATGCAGCCCATAAGCTTGAGATGCTTCAGGAACGGGAGGAGTTTGGTGATGACCCATCAGTGAAGAGGTATCTTCAATCACCAACCGTTAATCATTCATTTCATTCAGTATTTCATTCTTATATCATCCTCTGTTCAACTTTATATTTCAGACAGAAGACTGACGACCGAAAACCTGCGGTCGCTCAGCAACAATCATCTAAGGGAAACGGTTAGTCCAACGACCGTTCTGGTTCAGATAGGCGTGGCGGTAATGATAATTACTGTAACAATGCCAATAACTCGAACAACAGCAGGTCCCTACATTTACTTTCTTTCATGATTAAACTGTCATATGTTATGGTATTCTGACACTCCAGCGACTCATATTCAGGAACAATAGCAACGGTAGGGATCATGACCGTAGAGGTTCGCAGCCTAACCGTTCTATTTCATCTGGTAACTATTAAACCTTCTATGTAATCAAGCTTATGTTCCATGATCATGTCTCAGGCATGTAATCCTGAAACAGGCTCTCAGCTAGCTAGGACGCCTATTGGAGGGTTCACGCATCCTATCTTCCCCACTTGTTCGCGCATACATTCTGGTGTTTGCCGCCGAGGTACTAGTGGTTGTTTCAAGTGTGGCCAACAAGGTCGTCAGCAGAAGGATTGTCACCAAGGTGAGATAGAAGACACCTCTGGACATGCCGACTCCAAACCACCTCCTACTTCAGGTCGCGTGTTCACTACTACTAGAGATCAGGCGAACAAGACTTCAGGTACCATCACTGGGAATCTATTTATGAATGGTTTGGCAGCATGCGTTCTGTTTGATACTAGATCGACTCATTCAGTCATATCAACTACTTTGCTACACGTGATAGGATTTCCCCTATGCCATTAGAAAATGCCTTAAGCATTTCCATGTCACTTAGGGATTCTGTGCGAATCACCCAGGTGTACAGAGATCTTCCCCTAAAATTTGATGATAGAATCTATAGAGTTGACGCACTTTCTCTAGACATGTGCGATTTTGACATGATATTGGGCATGGACTGGTTATCCAAACACCAAGCTACAATATACTGCCGCACTTATCAGGTTATCTTCGATGATGTTAAATCTCCAGAGTACATACGCCATGGTTTTCTGCCAGGGAGGTCTGTACAAATTATTTCATCTATGGAGGCGCGTGCATTACTAACACACGACTGTCAGGGCTTCATAGCCAACATTCATGACATTACTGTCGAGTCTCCATCAATTCAAGATCAGCCTATTGTGTCAAAATTCCCTGACGTATTTCCTGATGAACTTCCGGGCATACTACCTGTTCGTGAAGTCGAGTTTGGAATTGAGCTCATTCCAGGAGCAGAGCCAATTTCCAAAGATCCTTACCGCATGGCTCCTATTGAGCTTAAGGAGTTAAAAGATCAGCTATGGGAACTTCTGGAGCAAGGTTTCATCCGTCCTAGTGCATCGCCATGGGGTGCACTGGTACTATTCGTAAAGAAGAAAGACGACAACATGCGTTTGTGTATAGACTATCGTGAGCTGAATAAGATCACGATCATGAATCGTTATCCCTTGCCGCGTATTGATGACCTATTCGATCAACTTCAGGGCGCCAAGTATTTCTCCAAGATCGATCTAAGGTCCGGCTAACATCAGTTACGGGTCAAAAAGCAAGATATTTCTAAGACTGCTTTCCGTACAAGTTATGGGCACTACGAGTTCGTAGTCATGCTATTCAAACTCACAAATTCTCTAGCAGTCTTCATGGATTTGATGAACCGTGTCTTCTGTGAGTTTCTGGACAAGTTCATTATCGTTTTCATTAATGACATCCTGATTTTCTCGAAATCCAAGGAGGAACATGAGGAACGCCTTTGTATAGTTTTGCAGATTCTACAGATTATTCGTCAAAAGAAGTTGTATGCCAAGTTCTCCAAGTGTGAGTTCTGGTTAAGCAAGGCGACGTTTTTGTGCCATATTGTATCTGTAGAGGGGATCACCATGGATCCTACAAAGTTTGAAGCTATCAGTAAATGGCCAAGACCTACATGTTCAACAGAGGTTAAAAGTTTTCTGGGTTTAACTGGCTACTACCACAGGTTTGTAGAGAACTTTTCATGCTTAGCCTTATCTTTGACTAAGCTGATGAGAAAAGGATAGAAATTTGTCTGGACTGAGGAACGAGAGAAGAGCTTTGAAGACCTTAAGCAGAAGTTAGTGACTGCACCGATTCTTACTCTCCCATCTGGTACAGGTGGATTTCAGATCTATAGTGATGCTTCAGGAAAGGGTCTAGGCTGTGTTCTCATGCAACATGGGAAGGTTATTGCATACGCATCACGGCAGCTTAAACCTTATGAAGAAAACTATCCTACTCATGATTTGGAGCTTGCAGCAGTTGTTTTCACATTGAAGATCTGGAGGCATTATTTGTATGGTGAATCATGTGACATCTTCACAGACCACAAGAGTCTCAAGTACATCTTCACCCAGAAGAAACTAAACATGAGACAAAGAAGATGGTTAGAGCTACTAAAGGATTACGACACCAACATTCAGTACCATCTTGGTAAGGCGAATGCGGTGGCAGATGCTCTAAGCAGAAGGTCTGATATGATTGTTGGCATCTAGATTGCAAAGGAGATAATCCGTGACCTGAAGATGACTGATATTAAGTTTTGTGTACGAGGACAACATGGTTACTGGGTGAATCTTGGAGTGGAACCAGACTTATATTCTAGGATCAAGGAAGCTCAGAAGGACGATGGTGAGATTTGGGCTATCATTCAGAACCTTGATCAGCAGACGGAGTTTCGTTTTGATGACGGTATCTTATAGCAGGGTACTAGACTAGTTGTTCGTAATGAATCTACACTCACGGAAGCTGTGTTGATTAAAGCTCACAACTCTCCATTTACCATACATCCTTATTCCACCAAGATGTACCACAACATCAAGCAGCATTTCTAGTGGAGTGGTATGAAGCAGGATGTTGTCACCTTCGTTTCTAAATGTATGATCTTCTAACAGGTTAAGATCGAACACTAGAGAGCTAGTGGGTTACTACAACCACTGGATATTCCATAATGGAAGCAGGACAAAATCTCCATGGATTTTGTTATTGGTCTTCTGGTGACTCAGAGAAAACACGACGCCATCTGGGTTATTATTGATAGATTGACCAAATCTGCTCATTTTCTGCCAATCCGCAAGGAGCATCCGGTCAACAAACTGGTAGACACTTTTCAGAAGGAGATCATGAGACTACATGGTACTCCATCAGAAATAATCTCTGACAGAGATCCCTGTTTCACCTCACGTATTTCGCAGAGTCTGCAGAAAGCTTGGGGCACCAGACTTAAGCTCAACACTGCCTTTCATCCTCAGACCGACGGACAGTCGAAGCGTACCATTCAGGCATAAAGGACATGTTGCGGGCGTGTGCTCTAGAATGGACAGGAAGCTGGGATGATTATATCTATATAGTAGAGTTTGCATACAAAAACAGTTGGCACGCTAGCATCAAGTGTGCACCGTTTGAGAAGTTGTATGGTAGGAAGTGTCGTGCCCTAATCTGCTGGGATCAGGTGGGCGAACGACTGATTGAGGGTCCAGAGAGGATTGAGGTGACTAATGAGAAGGTCGCCTGGCGAAGCTTCAGGAAGCTCGTGCTCGCTAGAAGAGCTATGCTGATAAGCGTCGTAGAGATCTATCTTTCAACGTAGGTGATCACGTTTTCCTCAAGGTATCACCTACACGAGGAGTTAAGCGTTTTGGAATCAGAGGGAAGCTCAGTCCTCGCTTCATCGGACCGTTCGACATCATAGAACGCGTTGGTGAAGTGTCATATCGTTTAGCGTTACCGCCTCAGTTATCACACGTTCACAACGTGTCCCATGTGTCCTTACTCAAAGGATACAACTATCATCCTGTTCATGTTGTTCAATATCTGCTTGATCAGATTCGAGAGGATCTTTCATATGTCGAAGAACACGAGAGGGTTCTTGAGCGACAAGATCGTGTCATGCGGAGGAAGACGATCCCATTCATCAAAAACCTCTGGAGGGATCATCCTGAGCGGGAAGACACTTGGGAGACGGAGGAGTCTATACGGACTTCTTACCCTCATTTCCAGTTCTGATTCGGGTATGTTTTTTTTCAGTTTACGTTTTCTCTAATTCGAGGACGGATTATTCTTTTAAAGGGGAAGAGTTGTAAAACCCGCATAAAAATACCATGAATAGTAAACATGAACAGTAAATACAAGAAAATACGATAAAATTAAAACTTTCCATTTATAATATATTACACGTGTCACGACATTAAATAACATGTATTTATGTATATTATAAATGTGTTATGATCACGACATATGAATTCACGATAATTAAAACACGAGCGTACACGTGTATTTAACATAACTAGAAAAGCTACGGTTTTTGCTTCTGGGCTCCATGTTGGCCGCAGCTAGAAAAAGAGAAAAGGAGAAAGATGGGCCTTTTGGCCCATGACCCAATACAAATCCAATAATAAGAAAAACACAAGATATTATTATCATAATTTAGGTTTACTAAAAAACAAGAAACCCTTGTGCCTCTCTCTCTCTTGCCGTCGGTTTTGATCAACAACAAGGGGTGTTCGGGTCGAGTTTGACCTTTGATATTTAGTGCTACGTGTTCGTGATCATAAACATTTTCTTTCACGCATTTGGTAATCGTTATAACCTTTTATTTTTAATTCTTTTAATGAATTCATGATTTCATGACATTGAATTTTAAAAACGAATCATTAAAACAAGCTGGGAATTAAGAAAAGATGATTTAAGGTTTGTTAGGCTTGGTTTAATCACCACCACTGAGACCACCATGGTCTCGGATTGGTTCGGTTTTGGCTCGATCGCAACACAAGGGAACCCCGACACAAGGTCGGGGTATAGTTTAGCATTTGGTTTGGTTTGATTCGTGTCAACCGTGACCAATAGGGTCTCAGTGGGACTAATAATAAGAACAGTGGGAACCGGCCTAAGCCGGGGTCAAGCTGGGCTCGGCAGTGGCTAGCCGAGGCTCGACAGTGGGAACGATAGGCCACCAGTGGAAACCGGCTAGCCGGTCTAGACACTATTGATCCCAAACTTAGACCGATTTAGATTTGTGTAAACGAGATTGAACCAAGTTAAACACTTAGAGAAACTTTGTTTTATATGGAACAATCTAAGTATTATGCGGAATTGATATGTAGAACAAGAACACACAAAACAGAATAAACCAAACTTTCACTTTGATTGATGATCGAACTTGTGTACAATGAAAGTGTAAAACGTATATTAGACTAAAACCTAAAGGCCTCCTTTTATAGATTAAGAAGCCTTGCACAAGAGTCTAACTATCAGCTATTCTAGGTAAAGATAAATAAAGAAAATACAATGTCGAACATATCTTTACTAGAAACACAAAACGTGTAGACTAAGTATTCTTTCAGTGCCTGGACTTCTTCTCATCAGCGCTTGATTTCTTCTTGTCAACGCTTGATCTGACAACGCTTGATTTCTTCTTATCAACGTCCAATTTCCACTTGTCAGCGTCTAAGTGTCTTGGCTCATTTTTATTCACGACAATCCTCCCCTAAACTTAATATCTAGTCTAGTAATCAAGTTTCTGAATAAAAACTAAGTACAAGCAGGATTCTTACAAATACAAATCACTTGTTAATTAGGAAATAAATAAACCTAATTAAATCTTTGCCAACATCACTTGTGAAATCCATCTCCGGCTGTGTTGACACCATTTTCTTCAAAAGTTCCTTAGACATGGGATATTCAACATCCACAAGAAGATATTTAGAAAACTTTGTAGTACTCAAATGATAAACACCAACTGCTGAATGTAGACGCCATTGAAGTCCACTAATATCATCCAGATCCAACCATATTGGATCTTCATCATTTGGCTCACACATTCTCTTGAATGTGGACCAAATCTTTATTCCATTGACTGAAGTAGGTGCTTTAGCCTCATACTTGGTCTTCATCAATCCCCAAAGATCTACCAAGTCTTCCCTATCCAGACTTGCAAACAAAGAGATAAGAGTAGTAAAAGTATGTACCTCCTTTCCATATTTGTCATTCATCCAAAACCCACTTGCATCTTCTTCATAATGAACTATAGGGTTTCTGAAATCATAAGGTAATACCTCTACCATATGTGAAGCTTCCAAAGGTGAGAGCTTAATACTCCTTCTAATAACTGCTTCACTAGGATTCACTCTATCCAAATTCTTTGGGAATTCAATTCGAATTCCCTTCTTCAAAGGCCTTGGTGCAATTAAAGCTTTTTGGATATGTATCTCTTCTACAACTTCTTCCTTTCTTTCATCTGAAAGAAGTCTGATAGTATTCTGCTCTTGAACACTTGCCCATATAGGATAAGCACAAAACTCCAACTCATTAATGGACAATCCCTGCAACTTTTGAAAAGTCCAACCCCCTTGATGACATATGAGAAGCATATAGTAGAGCTCCCTTCTATCCTTCTTAGACTTTGAAAGAACCTTGCTAGCCTTATACTTCAAGATTACCTTGCAATCCCTTTGAACTCTTAAGAGAATCTCCAAGCCCCAAATTTGATCTGAAATGGACATGTCTGGATTCTCCATAACCTTATTCTCCCATGCAAAGTACATCTGAGCTACTTCAGGCATCTAATAATCTACATGATTTTTCAATTCCTCAAGCCTTTCCTTAGCCAACTCATCACCTTATTCAATCCTTTCTGGATCTTCAGTGATCATCACACTTGAATAAGTACTCTCATCATCACTTCCTTCCTTAGTCTCAATAGTAGTCTCCTTCATCCTCTCCTTTTCCTAAAGTTGTGCAGCCAAAATAGAATCAAACTGCACTTGGGCTGCATCCGTAGGAACTTTTGTTTCTACCATAATCCCTTTACCTTTATCTAATACATCAATAGTGGGTAAAAAAGTTGATGGTACCTATGTAGACACATCCTTGATGATAGCTGATGACTAGGATACATCAACCACACCTACAGGTTTATCAGCGTCCAAAACCTGAATATCAACGCTTAACTTACTCTTGTCAGCGCTTGGCTTTGTGAATTGATCCAACATTTCAGTAAAAGAAAAATTTAAATTTGTAGGGGTAACCAATGAAGGATCAAAACCTGGTTGCCTCTTCAAATCTGTTAGAGCCTCAGCTATACCCAAAGATTCACCTTCATGTGAGCCTTTGTCACTCACATGTACCTGTTCATCCTCCCATTTGGAATAATTCTCCTCTCTACGCCTAGGGTTAGCACCTTCCAAAATATCAATCCTCTCCCTCAATCGATTGAGTTCAAGGCCTTGTGTGTTGACAGTATGTACAAGGTCTGCATTTTGCTTTTGCAAGCTAATGCAGACAACAGTCAATTCCAAAAGAGTGTAAGGTTCCAATCTGCCCTCCTCTAGAATGGGAAATTGACCTCCCAAAGTAGATTCATGGGGCATAGATGGGGTCTTAATGATGTTAGGACTAGCTTGGCCTGTATCTAAGCTAGAACCAATAGTCCCAGCCCCACTCATGTCATCAACCACACTTGTGGTGGTGATTCTCTCTGCAACATATCTAGGACCACTAGAGGAGAATACTATAGTAGTCCTTTGGCATTTTACCAACCTAAATTCTGGGGGTGTAGAAGATGGTGTGGATTGGGTGTCTGTTTGAAGGTTAAGGGGTGTTTGGGTTTGTGGTAAAAGGGTGTCAGCGTTTGGATTTGGAGTGTCAACGCCAACATTTAAAGTGTCAGCGTTGAATGGTTCTTGGTCAACTTCCATTTGCTGGGGTGATGGTGGTTGTTCAGGCACTGGGTCTTGTTGTGGTTGTGTGTCTGGTTGAGGTTGTGCTGCTGCAATAACAACAAGCATGGCTTGGGTGAGGGGTAGGTCTCTATAAGGTTCAAAATTCATCTTCCCAAAAATTGCTTTCTTTTGAACAGGGATCATATAAAAATCATTGTGATCCCTATTGTAGTATCTTTGTAAATCAAACACCATTTATAAAAACCTTGGGTAAGCAAGAGTCATCTTGTTACCCTTGTTATGACACATGCCATCAAAAATCATTTTCGAAAAATTATATTGTTTCCCTGTTTCAATACACACAATGGCACTCCCAATAGTTCGGTTGATTTCATTATGTGCAGTACATTTGGGGCTCAAACATTGAAGAATGACATGTATTAAGTACTTCCAAGATGGGGGAAACTCTTGTTTTGTATATTTATTTAAATGACCATCTTCAAGAAAAGGATAACCCAAAGCTTGGAGTCCTTGTTCTAGCTCTGCAATGGGTAGGGTGGTTATACCATCTGCATCATTAAGATGCAAAGCTTGGCAAACCAAAGCTTCAGTAACCACCCATGAAACCCCATGGACAATAGCCGTCAATGTAGTCACATCATTAACTGTTGAGGAAGTGACAATATTCTAAAACTGTTTAATGTGTGTGACAGGGATAAGAGGAGCATGAGAAAATGCATACCTTAAAGGGGATGTATTCAAATACTCAACCATCTGAGTATATTTGGGAAACAGAGCATTATCAGCTTGTAAATAAGCAACCATGTTATGCTGACTCCTGAACCCCAATTCCAAATCTCTAGGTTTAAACTTAGGCGTCATTGATGTAGAAAGCTGTGATAAAAGTTATGGAAGATGAAGGTTTGAAAAAATTTAGTTAGACAAGAATAAGCAGTTACCCTGTTTCAAAGAAATGAGCCAAATATATAGGAGAGGTGAAAACATGTGATTGGTCAAAACATGAGGCAGTAATATTGAAAATATAATGATGAAAATCTTGAAAATATATAACTTATCTCAAGCATTAATAAAAAGTTACCAACTCCTAAAATTACGACCCATATTTTCATCAAAAATAACAACTAGGTAGGACCCAATTATCAACGGTCAAAAATAACTTATCAGCGCCCAACGGCTATATTCTTGTCAATGTTGGAATTTACCATGTCAACATCAAAATTGGTCTTAACAGCGTTTGGAAAGAAACCTGTCAGCGTCCAAAAACTAAAAATAATTTAAAAGAAAAAGGACCTTAACAAAGTAATTTATCCTAGTGAAGATAACTTATAGACTGAAAATCACTATAGGGTGGCAAGCACTGTCCAATCATGCACACTTGCTTAAGCAAGATAGACATAAGTGTCCTCAAGTTTCCCTTGCTAACCAAAGTTCTTAACAATGAAGTTATCCCATAAAATCCTTTGTAACTTCCCAGGTAAGCCCAATAAAAATCATACCCAAGTCTCCCAACCGACCAAATCCAGTTCTAGGTCAAAAAGTCTTGGCAGCGTGCAAAGTATATCAACTTTGCATGCTACAGTGCCACACGATTTAGTAAACTAACTCGTACTCACCAGTGGACACAATCTAGAATTGTGATAAGAGTATTATATGAATACCCAAAAAGTCTTAAAGGTTTCCTAAACGTCCCCTTAAAATATGATATACAAGTTGCCATACATAAAATATGCAATAAAAATTTATGTCAAGATAGGAATGTAAACATTCCAACCATCATCCATAAACTTGAACACACTCCTAGTAAGCTCCAAAGATCCATAAGCAACTCTGTATCCATTTGTACAATGCTCATAATGCCTGCATAATTAGATCAAAAACCACAAAACTAACATGTTGCTGTCAACGTCAATTTTAACACTGATCAGCGTTAAAATAACCTTTGTCAGCATTAGACAAATAAAGTGGAAAACCTAATTTTATACAAAGACCAATAACAGTGCCTATCCTGTACATACTTTTACAATAAGTTCCAAAAACACATATTAGGTAAGATTAATCATTCTAATACTTGTTACCAAGTATTGAAATCTCCCAGCATCAAAAGGTTTAGTTAGTAAATCTGCCACATTTTCTTTTGTGTCAACCCTATCTGGTTGTATTAAACCTTTTTCAAAACAATCTCTTATAAAATGATGTCTAATTTCTATGTGTTTTGTTTTAGAACGATGTACAAGATTCTTAATAATGCATAAAGTATTGTTATTGTCTATAAAAATCTTGGTATGCATAAAATTATACCCATAATCCAACAGTTGTTTCTGAATCCATAAGACTTGTCCACAACAAGCAGCTGCAGCAACATATTCTGCTTCAGTTGTAGAGTTGGCCACCACTGTTTGTTTCTTGCATTGCCAAGATATTAACCTGCTCCCAAGAAATTGGCATCCACCAGTTGTGGATTTTCTATCAAACTTGTCACCTCCATAATCACCGTCTGAATAACCAATAAGCTCCAATGGAGAATCCTTTGGATACCATAATCCTAAAGTGGGATAGCACCTAAGGTATCTAAAGATCCTCTTGACTGCATAAAGATGACACTCTCTGGGAGTCACTTGATGGCGTGCACATGCACACACAACAAACATAATGTCAAGTCTAGAAGCTGTAAGATACATCAATGATCTAATCATTGACCTATAATGCCTGACATCCACCTCTTTTTCATCTCCAATCTTTCCCCAAGGGTGTTCCCTATCCATGGGTGTGCTATCCCGTTCTTCATGTGGAGAAAAGCTGAACTTCTTCAAGATTTTTGCTACATATTTGTCTTAAGAGATGAAGATACCATCTTCTTTCTGTTGAACATGTAAACCTTGAAAGAAGTTCATCTCGCCCATTACACTCATATTGTATTTGTCTGTCATGAGCTTGGAGAAGTCTTCACTCATCTTTGGGCTTGAAGAGCCAAAGATGATATCATTCACATAGACCTAAACAAGTAAAAAGTCCTTACCAATATTCTTGGTAAATAAAGTCTAATCTATGGTGCCCCTCTTGAATCCATTTTCCACCAGATAGGTGGACAATGTGCCATACCATGCTCTTGGGGCTTGATGAAGTCCATACATTGCTTTCTTCACTCTATACACTTTTTCTAGATGTTCTGAATCTTCAAAACCAGGAGACTGCATGACATAGACCTCCTCTACAATGGTGCCATAAAGAAAAGCACTCTTCACATCCATTTGATAAACTGTGAAGCCCATGCAAGAAGCATAGGCTAGGAAAATCCTTATTGCTTCAATCCTTGCAACAGGGGCAAAAACCACTTCATAGTCTATCCCTTCCACTTGTGTATAGCATTGAGCAACTAAACGTTCCTTGTTTCTGACCACAACTCCTCTTTCATCCTTCTTGTTTCTAAGAACCCATATTGTCCCTATAGGTCTGACATATCTGGGACAATCCACTAACTCCCAAACATCTTGAATAGCAAATTAGTGAAGCTCATCCTACATTTCTTCCACCCAACTTGGTTCTTTGAGATCATCAAAAATCTTCTTGGGTTCCTGTTGTGACAAAAAAACAAGCAAACAAACATGCCTGAAAAAGAGGGGTATCAACCTTCTTGTGGATATTGGTTATAAAACCTCCTTGATTCTGATGAGACCTTCTTGTTTGAACAGGAGACAACACATCACCAATGATTAGAGAAGGAGGATGATTTTTGATAGTATATGTTAGTATTCCTCCTTAAAGAATAGTGTTGTCTTCAATTTCAGTCTCCATGTTGCCAATATCATCTTTAAATTCTCCTCCATCATCACCTGAATGAACCTATTCATGTATCGTTGAAGGTTCACCTTGTTCAAAAACATTAGAAGAGAATAAATTCTCAAAAGGTTTGTTAACGCCTGAACTAGGTCTGTCAACGTTTCAGCCATCAACGCCTGAATTTGGCCTGTCAGCACCAGATTTGCCTTTGTCAGCGCTTGAAGAATCATGCATGTTTTCATCAATTGGTTTCTCTTGTGGCCCATCTTTTTCCTTTCCAGCAGCAGCAGCAGCAAATCCATCAGTCCAAATAGGGATGGTAACATATTCAAGGATAGGAGCTGGTTTGACTACTTGTGATTCTACTTCCTTGTCAATCTGTTTACCTGAAATTTCAACAATTGGTTCTTCCACAACATTTGAATCCACTTTCACAATGTCTGAATTAGTAACAGGCATATAATTCAAGGTCCTAGATAAAGGTTCTAAATCAAAGAACCAATTTGGTCCACTCTCAGGATCACTAGGTTTAATTTCTAAAAAATTAACATGTACCTTTTCAAGTATACGTTTTTCTTCTTAATGTAAACCCTATATCCTTTACTCTGCACTGAATAGCCCATAAAATAGCCTTCATCACCTTTAGCACTAGACTTTCCTAAGGCATTACTAGTATCAAGTACAACTACATGACATCCAAAGGGTTTAAGAAAACCAATATTAGGTTTCCTACTCCAAAATAGCTCATAAGGTGTCTTATTGTGGATTTTGTTGATCAATGCCCTATTCTGAACATAGCAGGCTGTATTCACAGCCTCAGCCCAAAACGAAATAGGAAATGAGCATCAACCAACATTGTCCTAGCTGCTTCTATGAGTGTTCTATTCTTCCTTTCAGCCACCCTATTTTATTGTCATCGTCTTTAATGGGGGTAAAGTTGGTTAAATAATCTTCCTTCCCCGTCATGTGCCTAGAGCATCCACTATCCCAATAGCCATAATCATTTACCTGCTTTTGAATGCCCTGCACATAAAGAAAAGAAATTAGTTTTCTTTGGGAACCCAAGCCTGAGCAGACTAGGATTCATTTGGTTGTTCAACAAGAACAGATTTAGTCCTTATAACAACCCCTTGTTCATCCCTTTTAGGATTGAACACCTAGTTAACCCCAATTGGTTTAGTTATGACCATTTAAATATAATGAAATCTATTACAGGTCATAGAAATCCTATCTGAATTAGGGTTTTGGTCTTGTTTGGGTCTCCATGTCAAGCTAGAAGAAGCTTTAGACCCATTTCCCTTTGGCTGCAGGTATTTGTTATTACTTGGTCTAACAGCGTTGGAAACACTCATGTCAACGTTAAAATTGTTCTTGACAGCGCTGAATTTACACTTATCAGTGCCAAAACTAGGGTTTACTATAGGAACCCATTGCTTGTTAGACCATGTATTAGTCTTTTGAAAAGGCCTTTTCCATAAGTATTAGACCCTTTGGTAAAGAATGGAGCTGGTCTAGTAACTTGTGGACTTTGCTGGACAAAAGGTCTGGGTTTGACCATGGTTGACTTTTTATCAGCGTTGACTTTTGAAGCATTGACACACTTATACGCCAAATGTGAAAAACTCCCACAACTATAACAAGCTTTTCTAGACATAACCCTAGGTCTAGATGAAAA
Source organism: Glebionis coronaria (assembly GCA_025667525.1). Taxonomy (NCBI): domain Eukaryota; kingdom Viridiplantae; phylum Streptophyta; class Magnoliopsida; order Asterales; family Asteraceae; genus Glebionis; species Glebionis coronaria. The sequence goes on from CM046878.1 coordinate 318,942,355, forward strand.
GAAACCTGTCCCATTATCACTAACTTGACTTTTTGGTGACCAAGGTTTTCTATACATTTCTGCATACTTAACACTAGGTTTTCTATCAACATTTAAGCCAAGGTCAACAGGTTTTCCAGTAGAAGGGTTGGTCACTTTTATGGGTGAGGACTTATTTGGGCTTTCACTAAGAATGTCACCTTTAACAAACAAAGTAGGATTGGCTTTCTTCCATTGTTCTAAATCAGTCAATTTTTGCTTACAATCCTCTACTGGAGTAAGAACTCTTGGTGGAGGAATGAATTCCTTTTCTTGGAGTTCTGGAATACCAGTCCGAGACAAATCCTTTCTAAGGACACCATAAAAGTTCCCAGTAGGTGGTGGAATATCAGCATACTCTTTCATCCCAATCCCAGTCATATCCCTAGAGTCTCTTTGTTCATTAACACGTTTTTCTAGGGTTTGAGAAGCTTTATCAAATCTTTGAATTTTAAGCCCTACATTATCTTTCTTTTTAATGGCCTCATCTAACTTAGCTTGTATGACACCTTTGGATCTCTCCAAAATATCCCTAAGGTCAACACTAACTTTAAGGTCATGAGGCAAAACGTTAATTTGATCTTTTAGGTCAAGCTCTATCTTCTTATATTTAGCCACAGTCTCTTCAGTTTGAACAAGTGCCAGTTGATAATTAGATAACTTGCATTTTGTGTAAAAAATATCTGATTTTAACTTTAAAATTTCTTTGTTAAGTTTTTCTGTGTTTAAACGACAACCTTTACTACAAAATGCATCATCATATATCTCATTTTCTGATGAAGATGAAGAATGTGCCATGAGAGCATAATGCATATGCTCCCCTTCTTCCTTCTCTACAATCAAGGCCTTTTTCTCTTCCACCTCCTTGGCCATAAATCTACAGTCCCAGCCAACACCATCAATTTCTTGCATGGCAACCATAACCTTTGTATCTTCAACCTTGATGATTTGGCTTGTAGATTTTATAGCATCAGATCTTCTTGGAGATCTGCATTCTCTCATAAAATGACACATTCTATGGAAATTGTAACAGTCAACCTTAGATTTATCAAACCCAACAGTGTCTTTAGCATTAAATGTCATCTTCTTCTTGAATCTCCTATTCCATCTATTGGCCCATATGCTTGCAAGTGTCATATTTCACTTTATGTCCATCTCCTCCAAATTCTCATCACTGATTTGCTCAAGGCCCTCATATGTAATCACCGAACCATTAGGCAATGCAACAATGTATGCACACACTGTATCTAGATCAATACCACCAGGTTTAATCCTTGGTGAGTCAACATTGTATGTGTCAGCGTCTGAATGTGGGACCCTGACAAAGCTTGATCCACCGTTGACACAAGGTGATCCAGTAACGGGGTGCACGTATGACTCCCTTTGATCAAATTGACCTTCACTATGTGGGAAGAAAGCCATGTTTCCAGAGGTAGAGTTGCTTCCTTGATCCAAAAGGATTTCATTCTCTACAATCTTCAGTTTATTGTAGACGTCATCAAAAGTGGAACTTTTGTGAGCATTGATAGCAATAATAGACCTTGCTTCAATCTTCCATGAATCACCAAGATTTTTAAGGAAAGTGGTAATGATATCAGCATCATAATACACTGTTCCCATAAAGGACAAATTGCTTGTGATGTCAAGAAGTCTGCTTCTCACCCCACTTAGCTTATCATTGGGAAGAGCTTTGAATACAACATAATCATGCAAGAGTTGCTTCTTCTTCTGTGAGGCAGTATCATCATTACCACCATAATTAACTTGAAGGGATGCCCAAAGCTCTTTGGCAGACTCAAAACCTCTATACTTGTGTTGATTTACTGGTCCCAAAGAAAGTTTAAGAATGCTTAGAGTTTTCATGTCATTCCTTCTCTTTGCAATGTCCTTAGTTGAGACAGCTCTTCCATCTGAAGGTCTTTCTTTTCGATCCTCTTCAGTTGAGCCCTGAATTGATCTTGCATCAATAGCAGTAGTAATCCTAGCAGCCTTATCGAATGTGTTTTCATATTCAATAATTTCCCATAGAGTGTGATCATGAATTTGAAGATACTTCTCAAAATTGAACTTCCATAGCTCAAAGTTGTCAGGGTCTAGCATGGGGATTTTTAGATTGTGACTAGAGGAGGAAGTTATCTATGGAGTAGACATCTTTTCTGGTTTTTGAGGTTTCTTGAAAAATTAGGGTTTTAAGGGTTTTGTGTTCTTCTAGATCAAAGTTTCTCAACAAGCTCTGTTACCACTTGTTGATCCCAAACTTAGACCGATTTAGCTTTGTGTAAACGAGATTGAACCAAGTTAAACACTTTGAAAAACTTTGTTATATATGAAACAATCTAAGTATTATACGGAATTGATACTTAGAACAAGAACACACAAAACAGAATAAACCAAACTTTCACTTTGATTGATGATTGAACTTGTGTACAATGAAAGTGTAAAACGTATATTAGACTAAAACCTAAAGGCCTCCTTTTATAGATTAAGAAGCCTTGCACAAGTGTCTAACTATAAGCTAATCTAGGTAAAGATAAATATAGAAAATACAATGTCGAACATATCTTTACTAGAAATATAAAATGTGTAGACTAAGTATTCTATCAGTGCTTGGACTTCTTCTCATCAGCGCTTGATTTCTTCTTGTCAACGCTTGATCTAACAACGCTTGATTCTTCTTATCAACGTCCAATTTCCTCTTGTCAGTGTCTAAGTGTCTTGGCTCATTTTATTCCCAACAGCCACTGGTGGGGCTGCATTTGGTTTTCAGCCGCCGGCTGACACCACTAGCTGCCGGCTATGTGGTGTCGGCTAGGCATTTTCGGGATCGGGATAATTTTAAGCAAGGGTTCGGGATCGAGAATTTTTAAAAGCAGTTTAATATTTTAATTAAATTATTTTCCAAGGTTATTTAATTTAATTAAATACATGACTTAGGTTAAAATATTAAAATTAATATCTTATGACTAACCTAAGTATTTACTTAGCTTAATTTAATTAAACATGTATTTTAACTAAATTCATATAACATACAGTTTATTAAATCAACCATGTTAATTATTTAATAAGCTATAATACTTAATTCATGACTTGTATTTTTACTAATAAACTTTACCTTATATTTTAATCCAGCTTATTTCTAATTGTGGAAACTTACTATTTTTGAAAACTTTATATTTTTAGAAACTTACTATTTTAGGAAACCTGCTATTTTTAGAAAGTTACTTAGTATTTTAATACAAGTATTATAATGCGTTATTACATGAATAATAAACAATAGAATACAAGAATAACTACAGTTAACACTTAAAACAGTAAAACATGACAGGACATGAATAATAAGCTAAGAACACACATAACCAGTAAAACACATGTATCTCAGACAACTCATACACGTCCCTATTATTATGTAGTATTATCCGTCAAGGCGGAGTAGGTTCTTTCACATTTCCGTTAGCTTCTACTGGACACAAGGTACGGATTTCCCGTCCTTCAGTAAGGACATTCTCTTCCTTTATTAGGATATCTCGTATGCAGCCAACTATTTTCCAAGTAGTTACAGATTTAAATGCTTATGTTTTATTAGTTACCTTAGCCATATACATGCATGCCAGTTTCAACTAGTTATGGAGGTACCATAACCATAACACTAGAGACACCGATGTTATGACTTCACCACGATAGAGTGATAGCTCGTGGCATCCCTTCAGATTATTTGGCCTTTATTATTTATTTATTATCATGTGGGGCGTATGGGTTTATCCTAGTTATAGTGTCAGTCAGGATTTCATGGTGAATGTGGTGTGTGCCTTGCATCCTTCACAAGGAGCTGATCCCTCCTACCCATACCATATTAATTAGAGGCATCCCCTCTAATTGCATGACGAGTTCACCCCTCCAAGTATTCATGCACGTTGTTGACCTCATAACCTATATTAGCTTTTGGTATATTGGACTAATACAGATTTTCATAAGTAATCATAAGCTATGTTTTCAGAACTAAAACCAGTAAACATGTTATATGTCTAGGTTTCCCAGGACTTATTCGTTTCCGCTACTTTTATGCTTTATATGTTCTTGTTATGCTTTCGTTATTCTATGTCTTTCCATGCTTTATTGTATATCCGTGCACTGGGCGTTGTGCTCAGCCGTTTTCCATTTCCATGTTCCTAAACGACAGGTACCCAAGGTCACAAGTAGGATCTCAAGAGTATGTACATTCGGATGGAAGCTATCCAGCCTTCTATATCTTATGCATTTATCATACTTTATCCTACTTTATTTCATGTTGGACATCGTTTAGTCCTTTCCCTTTACATGACTTAGATTTGCTTGTGTTGAGTTACTTGGACTACCAATGTTTGTTTCCGGTATTTCCTTTTACGGTCATGAATGTTTAGACATTTACCTTGCATGCTTTGATGACACACCATATATTACTGTGATATTCCATTTTACCAAATGGGGTGTTACAGTTGCTAAGTTAGAAGATAATATAGTTTTGTATCAAAAGTGTCAGCAAAACTATGAAGAGAAAATTAGGATTTTGACTCTTCAAATGAGAGAAAAAGATGTGTCTATTAAAGCTTTTGAAAAAAAAATTATGAAAGTTATAGCAGAAAATAAAGTTTTAAAAGCTAGTCTTTTCAATGAAAGAGTGGTGATTAATCAATGGCAAAAATCTTCAAAAGGAATGGGTATGTTGATTAATTCATAAATGGGTTATTATGATAACACATGCCTAGGTTACTTAGAGGACCAACCTGGGATAACTCTGACTGACAAGGACTTATCCAAAGGGGTTTTTTTAAGTTCTTATGATTCAGAAGACACACCTGAAAATGATAGGTATGCTGAAGGTATGAAGGTAGTTCCTCCACCTTTATCAGGAATTTATATGCCCCCTAATAATGATAAGAGTTAAGAGTTAGATGTGTCAAAAGCTGTTTATGGTAAAAAGTCTGATGATTCAGAATAAACTCTAGTACTTTGACCCAGGATGAACTAGTTATGACCAAAAAGGTTGTCTATCCACCTTTAATGAGCACATTTGTGCTTGAAGGATATGTGCCTACAACTAGTTCTGCTCCCAAGCAGGTTAAATCTTCTAGTAAGGCAATGGATGGAAATGCAAAACATCATGGTAGTATCAAAAGAAGTGGGCTAGGTTTTGAAAACACTAGGTCGGAATCACCTTTTGGATCTTCTTTAAAAAGAAGAGGATGTTATGTGTGTGGTAGTTTAAGTTATTTTTATCAAAGATTGTACTATCTATGAAGATAAAATTGCTAAACAAAAGGCTGCAAATAGGGTCACAATGAAAGGGCATGAGAAAATTGCACAGGGAAAAAGTCAATTGGGACCAAGAGATGACAAACCTAAGTGGGGACTTGCTCAGAGGGTAAATAAGCAAAAAAAAGTCAAATAAGATAAGTCACCCTCACACCAATAAGGACTTTGTACCTAGAGAAGTACTCATGAAACAAGGTCTAGTACCTTTAAAGTCAAATTCTTCAAGTACAGGCAGATCAAAATCTGCAAGTACTGCTAGAATTAATTCAAGTACCACTGGTCTTCCATCTAGAAAATCAAAGTCTAACAAAACTTCTTGGAGTTTATTTGAGATTTTTAAGTCACCTAGAAGAATGCCTTATGAGAAACCAGTGAAAATGTGGGTTCCTAAAGGATAAAAGTTACTTGTTCCACCAAGTACTGCCAAAACAGTACTTAAGCCTAGAAAGTCTAAAAACATAGAATCTCCTTATGTTTTTTATTACGTACCTGGAACAATGAAATGTAAGAGTTTTAGTAGTCTTACTGGTAAAACTTCTTATAAAACAATTAAGTATGTAGGTCCCACAAGATCTGAGCCAAATGTGGCTTGGGTCCCTGTTAAACACTAATGTGTTTTGTGTATGTATAGGAGCATCTGATTAATGAATTAAAGGATAAAGGCATAGTTGATAGTGGATGCTCAAGGCACATGACAGGGAACAAAGATTTCCTTTATGAATTTGTTGAATTCAGAGGTGGACGAGTAGCCTTTGGTGGAAGTAAATGTAGGATTAATGGCAAAGGAAAAATCAACACAGGAAGATTGAAGTTTGAAGATGTGTTCTTTGTGAAAGAATTGAATGAGTTCAATCTTTTATCTGTATCACAGATGTGCAATAAGAAGAACAAGGTACTTTCACAGATTCAGACTACTTGGTACTCTCCAAAGACTTTGAGATGCAAAAAGAATCTCAAGTACTGCTTAAAGTACCCAGGAAAGAAAATATGTATACCTTTAATCTTTATACTATTACTCCAACAGGTGGTATTAAATGCTTGTTAGCTAAAGCTTCTAATGATGATTCTAATTTGTGGCATAGGAGGTTAGGTTATGTGAATTTTAAGAAACTAAACAAACTTGTTAAGGGAAATTTGGTTAGAGGATTACCTACCAAATCTTTTCAAAATGATCTCACATGTACTGCTTGTCAGAAAGGAAAACCACATGGAACCTTTTGTAAGACCAAGATTGTCAATTCTGTTACTAAGCCTTTGCAAGTTTTACATATGGATCTATATGGTCCAGTTTCTATTAGAGCATTAGTCACAAGACCTTTTGCCTATTTATCACTGATGATTTTAGTAGATTCAGTTGGGTTTTCTTTTTGAAGCTTAAAAGTGAAACCAATGAATGACTTAAAGGCTTTGTCACCTTAGGTGAGAAATAGTTCATTAAACAAGTCATAATTGTGACAATCCGTCAATTTGAAGACGTTATTTTATTCTCAAGTATTATTTAAAATCATTATTTTATTGTTAATTTATGAACTCACTCACTTTTGGGAAGAAATAAGGGTTTACATCTTAAAGTAGCATCGACTACGTCTATACCGGAGAACTCTACGTTATGTGCTTACATTTACATACACCATCTTTGTGACAGTCCGACATTTCAGAAAATAATTTATTCTTGAATATTATTTTGGAATTTTAGTTTTGTGTTGGATTATAAACTCACAAATTTACGAGAAGAAATTAGGACTTACGTGAATAATTTAGCGTCCTTTACGACTAAACCGGAAACCCTAGGATTACGTATTTACTTTTTTGAACTCCGTTTTTGATGAGACAATTTTTATTAGATTCGTTTTATGCCGTTGATTCATAATTTATAAAAACGTTTTTCATAAAACGACCCGAGGGCACGCAAATCGAGGAAACTTGAATCGAGGAGTACCCGTGAATTAGTGGGGATGAAACAAGTATACACTTGTCCCACCCCCTCACTATGGGCGGCCAAGCTTAACCAACACACCATTTATGTGTCAAGTTTATATAAAAACTAAGGACACTTGTCCTTAGTTTCTAACCAAAACCACTCAAACCTTAAAACAACTAACTCATACCATTTACTCTCATTTGATACATGAAAACAACTCAAAAACTCTCTCTATCTCCTCTCTTTGTCGTCCATACTCCATCACCAAACACCCCATTCGTCAAAAATTTATACCATAAATCTTGTGTATAACTTGCATAAGATGAAAACCAATTGAAGACATGGTGATTTGAGGTGATCGTAACAACTAAAAAGAAGTTTCCAAAGGATTTTAGGGCTGATTTGTTGAAGGTGTTTCCTATACTTGGTGATCTTGAAGGTGGTCTTGATATTTCATAAGACTGGTTATCAAAAACCAAGTCTTGTTCTTAACCTTCCACTATATTGGTTGGTAACAAGATCATTTCTTCTTGTTGATCCCAAACTTAGATCGATTTAGCTTTATGTATACGAGATTAGATCAAGTAATACACTTAGAGAAACCTTTGTATATGTATATGACAATCTAAGTGTTATGCGGAATTAACACTTAAACAAGAACACACAAGATGTAAACAAACTTTCACTTTGATTAATGATATCAAACTTGCTTACTATGAAAGTGTTTAACGTATGAAAACTTATATTGAACATTAACCTAAAGGACTTCTTTTATAGACATAAGAAGCCTTGTACAATAATCTACGTATCAGCTATTCTAGGTAAAGATAAATATAGAAAATACATTGTTGTTCCTATCTTTACTAGAAGTAATCTAGAATATAATAAACGTGTAGATCATATCCTTCCATCAGTGCTTGTCTTCAATGTGTCAACGCTTGACTTCTTCTTGTCAGTGCTTGATCTTTCAGCGTTTGTTTTACTCCTGTCAACGCTTGTTTTACTCTTGTCAGCGCTCAAGTAGACTGGCTATACTGTATTCCCAACAATCCTCCCCTAAACTTGATATCTACTCTAGTAATCAAGTTTCTAAATAAACATTAAGGACTAGGAGGAATCTTACAAACCTTCTCATATTGGTAATAAATAAATCTGATTAAATCTTTGGCCACGTCACTTGAATAATCAATTTCCAGCTGTGTGTTCTTCATCTACTCCAAGACTTCCTTGGACATGAAATACTGACCATCTACAAGTAGATACTCAGCAAACTTTGTGGAACTCAAATAATAAACACCAGCAGCTGAATACAACCTCCATTGAAGACCACTGAGGTCATCTTCAAGATCCTTCCAAATAGCAGGATCTTCATCTCTTGGTCCACACATTCTCTTGAATGTTGACCACAGTTTTATTCCATTGACTAAAGTTGGTGCTTCAGTCTCATACTTGGCCTCTAACAACCTCCATAAGTCTACCAAGTATTCTCTATCAAAACTTGCAAACAAAGATATAAGGGTGGTAAAAGTGTGAACCTCTTTTCCATACCTGCCAATCTTCCAAAACCCACATTCATCTTCTTCATAGCTTATAATAGGGTTTCTGGAATCAAGTGGTAACACTTGTACCATATCTGAAGCTTCTAATGGTGAGAGCTTGAGGCTCTTTCTTATAACAGCTTCACTTGGATGTAATGGATCCATATCTTTGGGAAACTCAAGAGGGACTCCCTTTTTCACTAGTCTGGGAACAAACATTGCCTTCTTAAGCTCCATTTCCTCTGCAAGTTCTTCTTTTCTTTCATCAGAAAGAAGTCTTAGAGTGTTTTCTTCCTGCACTCTAACCCAAATGGGATAAGCTCTGCACTCCAACTCTTCAAATGTCAACCCAATCAGTTTCTTATAAGTCCACCCTGTTCCATGACATCTGAGCAACATGAAGTACAACTCCTTTCTATCCCTTTTCAAATTTGAGAGAACATTGCTTGCTTTGTGTTTCAGAATGACCTTGCAATCCTTTTGTACTCTGAGAAGAATCTCCAAACCCCATATCTGATCTGAAATGGTCAAATGTGGATTATCCATACACCTATCTTCTCAAGCATGGTACATCTGAACAACCTCTGGCATATCAAAATCAACCTGTAATTTCAACTCATTCAACTTTTCTTTGGCCAACTCATCACCATACTCAAGTCTTTCTAGTTGCTCTATGATCATTACACTTGAGTCTGAACTGGCTTCATCACTTCCTTCTTGCTCTTCTGAAGTGACAACAAAAGGTGATTCACCCTCCTTCTTCCTTTCTTGTTCCACAATTTGTGCAGCCAACCTTCTATCAAACTCAATTTGTGTTACATTCTTTGGAACAACTTCTTCTACCATAATACCTTTACCCTTATCTAATGGATCAACTGTTGGTAAGGTAGATGGTAATACCTGTGAAGAAACCTCTTTGATGATGGATGATGACTGGAATACATCAACCTCATTTACAGGTCTGTCAACGCCCAATTTTGCTTTGTCAGCGCCCAAGATACTTATGTCAGCGTTCACATTCTGCTTGTCAACGCTCAAATTACCTGTCTCAGCGCCTCTTGCAATTTCCTCCAACATGACTGTAAATGACAAATTTAAGTTTGTTAGAGAGACTAGAGACGTATCAAAACCTGTCTTTTTCTTCAAACTTGTTAGGGCCTCTGCAACATCCAAAGATTGACCATCATGAGAGCCCTTATCACTCACATTTATTTGTTCATCCTCCCCTTTGGAAGATTCCTCCATCCCTCTCCTTGTGCTAGCATTCCCCAAGATAACAATCCTCTCCCTCAATTGCTTGAGTTCAAGGCCTTGTGTGCTGACAACTTGTACAAAGTCTGCATTTTGCTTTTGCAAGCTCATGCAGACATCCGTCAATTCCATTAGGGTCATTGGTTCCAATCTGTCCTCTTCTAAAATGGGTATTTGACCTCCCAAGTTAGATTCATTGGGCATAGATGAGGTCTTAATTATGGTAGGACTGTCTTGTCCAGCTTCTAAGCCAGAACCAATAGTCCCAGCCTCATCCATAACACCAACCACACTTGTGGTGGTGGTTCTCTCTGCTACATGGCTAGGACCACTAGAGGAGAACACTCCAGTAGTCCTTTGGCGTTTCTGAAACCTATATTGTGTTGGTGGAGATGATGATGTGGATTGGGTGGATGTGGATTGGTTAAGGGGTGTTTGGGTCTGTGAAGGATTGGTGTCAACGTTTGAAATAGGCACATCAATGCCAACATTTAATGTGTCAGCGTCGAAGGGTTCTTGGTCAATTTGCATATGTTGTGGTGACGGTAATGGTTCAGGTATAGGATCAATTTGGGGTTGAGGGTCTGGCTGGGGTTGTGCTGCTTCAATGACAGCAATCATAGCAGGGGTAAGAGGTAGGTCACGATGTGTGGGTGAGTTCATCTTCATAAAAATTACTTTCTTTTGCACAGGGATCTCATAAAAATCATCATGATCCCATGTGCAGTAACCTTGGACCTCAAAAACCATTTGTTAAAATCTGGGATAAGCTAAAGTCATTTTGTTCCCTTTATTTTTACACATGCCCTCAAAAATCATTTTGGAATAATTAAACTTTTGCCTAGTAGCAATGCACACAATAGCACTTGCAATAGATCTATTGATCTCATTGTGTGCAGTACACTTGGGACTCAAACATTGCAAGAGGACATGTATTAGGTACTTCCAGGCTAGGGAAAACTCCTGTTTATGATATTTATTTAAAGTTCCTTGAGCAGGAAAAGGATAAACCAAAGCCCTTAGTCCTTGTTCTATTTCACTAATGGGGAGGGTGGTTATACCATCAGCATCATCAAGATGCAAAGCTTGGCGTACCAAAGCTTCATTAACCACCCATGTGCGCCCATGAACAATAGAAGATAATGTAGTCACTCTGTTAACTGTTGAGGAACTGACATTGTTCTAAAACTGTTTAATATGTGTGACAGGAATGAGTGGAGCATGAGAAAGAGCATACCTAAAAGGGGATGCATTCAAATACGCCACCATTTGTGTGTATTGGGGAACCAGAGTATCATCAGCTTCAAGATATGCTACCATGTTGTGTTGACTTCTGAATCCCAATTCTAAATCACTTAGTTTGAATTTTGGTGCCATTGTTGAAAGCTGTTATGAATGATTGATAAAGATGAAGTTTATAGGAGAAAATTGTGTTAGACAAGAATAATAGGTACCCTGTTTAAAATAGGAGCCAAATATATAGGAGAAGAAAATGCATGTGATTGGCCCAAAAATAGGCAAGTATTTTCAAAATGCAATCATGAAAATATTGAAAAAGAATAAGTTTATCTCATACAATAAATGAAAGTTATCAGCTCCCAAAATTACGGCCTAAAAATATGTCTAAAAGTAACAACTGGGTAGGTACCATTGAGTGTCAACGGTCAAAAATAACCTATCAACGCCCAATGGATATATTCTTGTCAACGTTTGCCAAAGCCATGTCAGCGTCTAAATTGGTCACAACAACGCTTGGAAAAATACTTGTCAGCTTCCAAAAATAAAAATTTATAAAAATGAAAAATGACCTTAACAAAGTAATTTATCCTAGAGAAGATAACCAAAAAGTTGATAATTATTATAGGGCGGCAAGCACTGTCCAGTTATGCACACTTGCTCATGCAAGATAGACATAACAGTCCTCTAGTGTCCCTTGCTAACCAAAATTCTTAACAACTAAGTTACCTTATAAAATCCCTTATTACTCCCAGGTAAAACCCATGATAAAATCATTCCCAAGTCTCCCAACAGACCACAACCAATTCTAGGCCAAAAATGTCTTGACAGCATGCATAGTATATCAACTTTGCATGTTACAGTGCCTCATGATTTAGTAAAACTAACTCATCCTCACCTGTGGACACAATCTAGAATTGTGATAAGAGTATCATATGGATACCCAAACATCCTAAAGGTTCCTAAAACCTCCCCTTAAACTGTGATACATAAGTTGCCAAAAATATGCATGAACATAAAAAATTTATGTCAAGATAGGAATTAAAAATTCCAACCATCATCCATAAACAAAAACATGCCCAAATGCTTCTCCAATGATCCATAAGAAACTCTGTATCCAATGGTATAATGCTAACACCTCCTGCACATTTAGATTGAAAACCACAAAACTAACATTGTTGATGACAACGCCCCGATAACACTTGACAGCCTTGAGGGAAGCTTTGTCAGCGTTAGACAAATATATTGCTGACAACGTCACAAAAACACTTATCAGCGTTCAAGCAACCTTTGTCAGTGTTAGAAAAATATAGTGGAAAATCTAAATCCTCAAAAAGACCAATAACAATGCATTATCCTGTACATACTTTTACAAAAAGACTCCAAAACACATATTATGTGAGATTGATCATTCCAATACTTGTTACCAAGTATTGAAACCTCCCAGCATCAAAAGGTTTAGTTAGTAAATCTGACACATTCTCTTCTGTGTCAACCCTATCTGGTTGTATTAAACCCTTTTCAAAACAATCTCTTATAAAATGGTGTCTAATTTCTATGTGTTTAGTTTTAGAATGATGTACGGGATTCTTAATAATGCATAAAGTGCTGTTATTGTCAACAAATATCTTGGTATGCATGAAATTATACCCATAGTCCAACCGCTGGTTCTGAATCCACAAAACTTGTCCACAACAAGCAGCTGCAGCCACATACTCTGCTTCAGTTGTAGATTTAGCCACCACTGTTTGTTTCTTGCATTGCCAAGATATTAACCTGCTCCCAAGAAACTGACATCCACCAGTTGTGGATTTTCTATCAAACTTATCACCTCCATAGTCACTGTCTGAACATGCAATCAGCTCCAATGGTGAATCCTTTGGGTACCACAAGCCAAGACTAAGATAGCATCTTAGGTACCCAAAGATCCTCTTGAAAGCATAAAGGTGACATTCTTTGGGAGTCACTTGTTATGTAAAAACATGACATATTCTTATTCATCCTAATCCTATTCAGATTCACATTATATATGTCTTTATGTCTAGGTGTTCTATAGTCAATATATTTCTCATCAGGGATCTTATAATCCTTGCTTAACACCAAACATTTAGTATCAGTAAACAGAACTTTATTTTTGTTATCACAGACTTGTGGTACACTAAAAAGATTGTAATCAAGTTCCTTTACCAAAAATACGTTTTCAAAATGCAAGTTCTTGGTGAGAAGTGTTCCTTTGCCTGTGATAGTACCATGTCCACCTCCAATGTAAACCTTATCACCATCCTTAATGGGAGTGAAGTTAGTCAGATAATCTTCCTTCCGTGTCATGTGCCTTGAGCATCCACTGTCCCAATATCCATAATCATTGACCTGTTTTTGAATGCCCTGCACATAAAGAAAACAAGTTAGTTTTGTTTGGGAACCCAAGCCTTAGCAGACTTGGATTAATCTGGTTGTTCAACAAGAACACACTTAGTTCTCATAACAACCCCATTTTAATCCTTCTTTGGATGAAATACCCAGTTAACCCCAATAGGTTTTGTAATGACCTTTGAAATGTAATTAAATCTGTTGCAGGTCATTGAAATCCCATTATCATTAGGGTTTTGATCTTTCTTAGGTCTCCATGTCAAGCTTGAAGAAGCTTTAGACCCCTTACCCTGTGGTTGCAAATATTTAGGTCTGGTCACGTTTCTGACAGCGTTGGATTTGGTCTTGTCAACGCTGAAATTACCCTTGTCAGCGTTGAACCTAGGGTTTGTTACAGAAACCCATTGCCTGTTAGACCAAGTATTTGTCTTTTGAAATGGTCTTTGTCCATGAGTGTTAGACCCTCTAGTGAAGAATGGGGCAGGTCTAACAACTTGTGGACTTTGCTGCACACAAGGTTTGGGTCTGACAACGTTTGACTTTCTAACAGCGTTGACTTTGGAAGCGTTGACACACTTATATGCTAAATGTGAAAAGCTACCACAAGTGTAACAGGCTTTCCTAGACACAACCCTAGGTCTAGAAGAGAAGAAGCCTGTTCCATCATTGCTAACTTGGCTCTTAGGTTACCTAGTATTCCTATACTTCTCTGCATACTTAATGCTAGGTTTTCTAACAGTGTTTGAGCCAAGATCAACAGCCTTACCAGTGATTGGGTTTGTAACCTTAATAGGGGTTGACTCATTAGGACTTTCACATAACAAGCCACCCTTAACAAATAAGGTAGGGTTGGCTTTCTTCCATTCATTTAAGTCAGTCAACTTCTGTTGATACTCTTCAACTGGGGTAATGAATCTTGGTGGAGGAATGAATTCCTCCTCTTGGATTTCTGGTAAACCAGTCCAAGATAGGTCCTTTTATTGGACACCATAGAAGTCACCAGCTGGTGGTGGAACCACAGAGTAGTCTTTCATCCCAATCCCAGTCATGTCCTCAGGATCCTTTTGTTTATTCACACTTTCTCCTAGGGTTTGTGTGGCCTTATCAAATCTTTGAATTTTAAGGCCAACATTATCTTTATTTTTAATGGCTTCATCTAACTTAGCTTGTAGCTCACCATTAACCCTTTCCATAATGCTCCTAATATCATTACTAGCATTCAACTCATGTTTTAAGATATTTATTTTATCTTTTAAATCAAATTCCATTTTCTTGTACGCAGAAACTGTTTTCTCAGTTTGAGTGAGAGCTAATTGATAGTTAGATAGTTTGCATCTCTCAGTACTCACATCATCTAATAACCTTAACACCTCTTTATTAAGTTTCTTAGTATTTAACCTACAACACTTACTACCAAAAGGCATCATCGTATACCTCATTATCAGATGAAGAGGAGGAGTGTGCCATGAGAGCATATTGAACATGCTCTTCTTCTTCTATCTCAGCAACCAAAGCTTTATCCTCTTCCCCATTCTTAGCCAAATAGCTCCAATCCCATCCCATACCATCAATTTCTTAAACTACAACCATGGCCTTAGGATCCTGAGCCTTAACAATTTGGCTTGAAGGTTTGCCAGCATCAGATCTTCTAGGAGATCTACATTCCCTCATGAAGTGCCCCATACGATGACAATTGTAGCATTCAACCTTGGATTTATCAAATCCCAGTTGTATCCTTTGCATTGAAGGTCATCTTCTTCTTAAACCTTCTATTACACCTGTTTGCTCTTATACTAGCAAGAGCCATGTTCCACTTAATATCCATCTCTTACAAGTGCTCATCACTTATCTGCTCAAGGTCCTCATATGTAATCACTGAACCATTGGGCAATGAAGCAATATAAGCACATACAGTATCCAGATCCAAACCAGCAGGTTTAACTCTTGGTGAGTCATTTTTGTATGTGTCAGCGTCTGAGTATGAGGCGTTGACAGTACATGTTCCAGCGTTGACACTTGATGATCCAGTAACTGGATGCATGTAAGAGTCCTTCTGATTGAATTGACCTTCACTTTGAGAAAAGAAGGCCATGTTACTATTGGTAGACTTGCTTCCATGCTCCAAAAGAGTTTCATCTTCCAACAGCCTCAGTTTGTTGTAGATATCATCAAAAGTAGAACTTTTGTGAGTGTTGTTGGCAAGTTTAGATCTTGCCTCAATCTTCCATGCCTCACCAAGACTTTTAAGAAAAGTGACATTGATGTCAACATCACCAAGTTGTGTCCCCATGAAGGACAATTTGCTTGTAATGTCAAGCAATCTACTTCTCACACTGCAAAGCTTTTCATTAGGTTGAGCCTTGAAGATAGCATAATCATGCATGAGTTGCTTCTTCTTCTCTTCATTAGTATCTTCATTGCCATCATATGCAACTTCAAGAGCTGCCCAAAGGTCTTTAGCAGATTCATAGCCTCTGTATTTATGCTGGTTCTCTTGTCCCAAAGAGAGTTTCAGAATATTTAGGGTTTTCATATCAACCCTTTTCTTTGTTATGTCTTCAGCAGCCACAGCTCTACCATCCTCTGGCTTTTCTCTCTTATCTGCTTCTGAACATCCAGCAACAGCTGCTCTTCCAGCAATAGCATCAACAATCTTTTGGGCTTTATTGAATGTGTTTCCATATTCAATAATCTCCCAGAGTGTGTAGTCATAGATCCCCAGATATTGCTCAAAGTTGAATTTCCACAATTCAAAGTTGACAGCATCAAGCATGGGAATCTTGATGTTTGGTAAAGGTGAGGAGGAGGTGGGTACTTCTGGATTTGACATGATGTTTTTAAGGTTTTTGTGAAAATTAGGGTTTTGGTGATTTTAGGGTTCTTGTGTTCTTTAAGATCAAAAGTTCCTCAACAAGCTCTTATACCACTTGTTGATCCCAAACTTAGATCGATTTAGCTTTATGTATACGAGATTAAATCAAGTAATACACTTAGAGAAACCTTTGTATATGTATATGACAATCTAAGTGTTACGCGGAATTAACACTTAAACAAGAACACACAAGATGTAAACAAACTTTCACTTTGATTAATGATATCAAACTTGCTTACAATGAAAGTGTTTAACGTATGAAAACTTATATTGAACATTAACCTAAAGGTCTTCTTTTATAGACATAAGAAGCCTTGTACAATAATCTGCGTATCAACTATTCTAGGTAAAGATAAATATAGAAAATACATTGTTGTTCCTATCTTTACTAGAAGTAATCTAGAATATAATAAACGTGTAGATCATATCCTTCCATCAGTGCTTGTCTTCAATGTGTCAACGCTTGACTTCTTCTTGTCAACGCTTGATCTTTCAGTGTTTGTTTTACTCCTGTCAACGCTTGTTTTACTCTTGTCTGTGCTCAAGTAGACTGGCTATATTTTATTCCCAACACTTCTATCATCTTGTTATTTTTGTAAATGTAATTGTTGTCCCTAATATATGATGATATAGCACACGAATTTATGAAAGAAAGGAAGATATGAGATGAATTTTAGAGAGAGAAAGTAGTGAGAGAAAGTGGAGAGAAATGGTTGGAACTAGGTGAATGTTAGATTGAGAAGTGAGAAATACAAATGAACCAACACCCTTCCTAACATGCTAGGAAGGGTTTATATAGCCTTTGCTTACATGTAGCTTAATGGGCTATATGATCATGGGCCGGGCTTTCCTTTTGGGCTTTGGTTACTTATTAATGAACCTTAGCTTAAAGTTAAGCCCGTAATAACACGACTAATATACTACCTATTACAACGTTCTAAAATACGATACATAATAAACATATGACCGAGCATTCTTGTTTGGCTCAATATTTTGAGGCTAACAATCTCCCCCAATGAGAGGTCATAAACCTTAGTCATTTAGGAAATTTGTAGAGATTACTAATCTCGCCATAAATGAGTCTTGAACGTGTAATCGTAGTCTTGTTCCTTCATGTTGTGATCTTTGAGCCTTTGTCGTTGTCTTTCGACTTTGTCTTTAAGCTTGAGATCTTCAAATCATCCTTGACTTGTCTTTGCCATCTTGCGATCTTGTGTCTTCATTCACATGTTCACACTATTAATTGTTGAATATGTCTAGGCATGAGTATGTGGTTTCTGAATCATTGACTTTGCTGTGTACACCGTGACGCCACCTTCTCGAGACAAAACATAGACACGGACTCAATGGCTTTGACATTCGTCCTAAATCGGTAGCGTTTTACCTCCGGTCGGTGAAGACCGTGATACGATATTAAATACCGTACCTGTGATCAGGTAGATTCAATTAAGAATCTCCTTGACAGGGTTTCGCGGCTGTACTAGCCGTTCTCTTTACTCGACCGTCTCAAAGCAAGACTGCGAACATAAAGAGTGAATCAATTGGATAAATATCCGCTTGATTAAAGTCGTCAATTCAAATTCCTGGAACAAGTTTGATTCTTAACGAATCTTACCATTGTTTCTTTCCAGTTGACACAAGTTTGATTCATAAGAATCTCACAAGTCACCTACCGTAGCGCTGTTTGATGTTGACGCTAGAAGGATTTCCATTCGTCACTGTGAATATTAATGAAGATCACTCTGAATGTTCTGGCAAGACCATAAAGATATTGCGTAGAAACCTGAAACGAGTTTGAATCAATTAAGAATCAAGCCACTGTTGCTTTTCAGTTTTGCACATGTTCAATTCATAAAGAATCTTGCATATGACCTACCGCAGTGCTGTTTGATGTTAACACTGGAAGGATTTCCACTCATCATTGTGAATACTAAGTAGTATCACTCTAAGTGTTCTAGCAATATCACAAGGATATAGCGTAGGACTCTCTTGATCTTCATCCGTGTGTCCTAACGAGATTTGATTGATCTCTTGGCTCTAGACTCGATTTGTGCACTTTTAGTGGTCGGAGGCTGGAGCAGATGCCACCTATTAAATATCAACTATCTCGGAGTGAGAAAGTCAATAGAAGTCATGTTGTTCTCTGTGACAATAAAACAAACTTCTTTTGAAAGAAGCCTGAGTAGCTAGGAAAGGGTTGTGCTTCACATCACTGGGTCCATGATGAGTTTGTCTTCATGATGAGTTGACCCGGTTTCTACCTAAGTTGTATGGAGGGCTTCTTTCTTTACACCCTTTATCCTTACATTTCTTTTTCATTCTTCAACCCCTTCAATGCTTACCAAGACATCATTACTAGCACCTTGTTGTGATTGTTCCAGTGCTAGCATCAGTACTTAGTCGGCATTCAGCTACGTTCACATTCTACTCCATCTTTCCTAAGGACTTCTAATAATCTATTGGATTGTCCCTGGGAAGATCCCTCCGGTTCTGGTTGGATCATAGGACTTAAACCTAACCACCCTTTTGACACCAATAACGTCGTGAATTAAAGATGTTGTGGGTATTTGATCGTAACCATGAAAACCACTTTAAATTCTAACAAAGTGTTTGAAAAACATTTAACACCTTGCTAGTTTTGTCGTTTCAGAAATGCTCCCCCTTCACATGTGCATCGATAATCGAAAGTGTTTCGCACATGTAGGTAAGAGTTACAGTGCTTGAGTCTTATATTAGATCACATTTTAATCACATTTTCTCCCCTATCTCTAATATATAAAATCTTTTGAAATTAGAGATACCAAATTTGATTAAAATATATTTAGAAAAAATAGTCTTGAAATCTGTGGGAGAAAGATGTGTTAATCTTTTGCATGAAGTTAAAATGCTCCCCCTCAAAAATTGATCCAATTGAATTGTCATTGTGAGGATATCCACATTTCGCTTTTTGAGGATGGGAGTTGTTGAACACACAATTTTTGAAAGATTTTGAATAATCATTGAGAAATTCTTGAAAAAAATTGTGTTCAACGCTTTTTGAAAAATCCTATTTCTTTTTGTCGAAGAGGTTTTTCTAAAGCATCAACTTGAGTTCATAGACTTTGAATGTCTTGACGAATCCACTCAAGTGTAAGAAGATTTAACTTCTTTTGATAAGGGTAAGAGCACTAAATCGTACACTCCCCCGTGAATTTCGATCCGGGTTGCAATCTGAAAGTGATTACAAGCCATTGTGTTGAGCTCAAAACGTTGAATGTTTTGTGACAAGCTCAACCCATGATAGATTGCTCTACCTGTTGTTTGGAAATATTTGTCCAAAATAGACAATTTCCTTTATTAAAAGAAGAAATGACATGTTTTGAAAAATATTTACAACTTTCATTCGAGCTTTATGTACACACCCGTGTCGTTATTGAGCGACATTTCTAGGCACGTCCATATTATCGATACTGAAAGACATGTCGAGAAGAATATTTTTGGATTTTGAAAGATTTTTAATTTTGTGTTTTGCTTTTATGTGTTTTATATTTTTGTATTTTGCTTTTTCAAAGATATTTACAAGTTGATGTTTGATAGATAAATCAAGCAGGCACCTTTGTCAGAATCTCCAGGTCTGCTGGAGTCAAACATCTCATACCAATTTGCCTAACGAGGTACTCAAACCTATCTTTCGACAGAGCTTTCGTAAACAAGTCGACTAATTGGTAATCCGTTCCAACAAAGTATAATTCAACGATACCTCTTTCAACTTGTTCCTTTATGAAGTGGTATCTGACATCGATGTGCTTCGTGCGGGAATGCTGTACCGGGCTGCAGGAGATGGCTATGGCAGACTTTGAGTCACAGTACATAGGTACTTTATCAAAGTGGAAGCCATAATCCATGAGTTGTGTTCTCATCCAAAGAACTTGAGCACAACACGCAGATAGAGACACATACTCCGCTTCGGCTGATGAAAGTGACGTGCAATCCTGCTTCTTGGAAGACCATCCCACAAGCTTATCTTGACCTAGAAATTGTGCACCACCAGAAGTACTTTTTCGTGTATCAAGACACCCTGCATGATCAGAATCTGAATAGGCCGTTAGAAAGAAACCGGTTTCCCTCGGATACCAGAGTCCTAAATGAATGGTATTCTTGAGATACCGAAAGATCCGTTTAACCTCCTTGAGGTGCTTTTCAGTGGGTCGTGCTTGATAACGTGCACAATAACATGTAGCATGTGAAATATCAGGTCTGCTTGCTGTCAAGTACATGAGGGACCCGATCATGGAACGATATCTCGTTTGATCTATGGGTAATCCCTCCAAGTCAGCATCTAGCGATGTGGTTGATAAAGGTGTCCCAACGGGGTCACATGAAGTCATACCATGCTTTTTGATTATCTCTTGACAATACTTAGCTTGGTTTATAAAGATACCACTTGGGGATTGGTGAACTTGAATTCCTAGAAAGAATTTTAGTTCGCCCATCATTGACATTTCAAATTTGCTGTGCATTACTTTTTCAAACCATTTTGAAAGTTTTGGGTTTGTAGACCCGAAAATAATGTCATCAACATAAATTTGCACAAGCAAAATGTCATCCCCATATATATAAGTGAACAAAGTTAAATCAATGGAACCTTTTGAGAAACCTTTGGAGACCAGAAATTTCGAGAGCTCGTCGTACCACACCCTTGGAGCTTGCTTGAGTCCATAAAGTGCTTTGTGGAGACGATACACCTTGTCAGGATAATGAGGATCGACGAATCCTTCCGGCTGCGTGACATAGACTTCTTCCTTCAAAGGACCGTTAAGAAACGCCGTCTTTACGTCCATTTGATATACAATGAATCCCTTATGTGCAGCATAGGCAAGGAAAATCCTGACCGCTTCCATTCGAGCTACTGGTGCAAATGATTCTTCAAAATCAATACCCTCTTTCTGTCCATACCCTTTAGCCACTAGCCTAGATTTATTCTTGATGATCGTGTTCTCTTCATCCATCTTGTTTTTCCAGATCCATCGAAGATTTAATGGTGTTACATCGTATGGTCTGTCAACAAGTTCCCAGACTTTAAGTCTTTCAAATTGTTGAAGTTCATCCGTCATCGATTCAATCCAAGCATGATCAGCCATGGCTTCTTTGATGTTTTTCGGTTCAGCAGTACTCACGGCGAGTGCGAACATACAAACATCGCCATCGGTTTCAAGCTGTCGTCTTGTACGAACGAGCTGTGAAGGGTTTCCAATTACGTGAACCAAAGGATGATCTCGGGTCCAATGATGTGTTGAAGGATGTCGTTGATAGAACGTATGCATATTTGACGGATCAACATGGCGAGTAGAAGACTCTCCAGTTTCGTGTACCGGTGTACCGAATGGGTTGATAAATTCGTCTACGTCAGATAATGCATCGTCTGCTTGATGTGTGTTCTCTGGAGCAATGACAGTAGTTGTGGATGTTGTAGGATCTATTGTTAATGTGATATTCTGAGGAGGTAAATCTGCAACAACTCGTGTTGAAGTAGATGAAGTTGTATCCTTGTGTTGACGATGAACGGTATCATCATTCTTATCATGAGTGACAGCGGAAGACTTCGATGCAACTTGTTTCTCCCCTGTGAAATATTCATCATACATTGGTCCATATAACATTTCCAACTCTTCAAGTGTCGTGTCCACTGTCATATCTGCTCTAGGAACATGGTCAGGAACCAGCTTTGAACTTGACGGTTCATTGTTGTGGTCTTGAGTTCCGAGTTCCGTGCGGTTGTGAACGGAAGTCGTTTGTCGTTGTGGGTCGGGACTTAAACTGTTTTGTTCAAGTGCCATTTCTTGTAATTCATCGAATCTGATATGAATAGTCTCGACTATCAATTTTGTTCTCTTGTTGTATACTCTGTATCCCTTAGACTGAGTTGCATATCCCACTAAAATGCATGCATCACCTTTCTCTTTCATCTTGTCCAGATTTTCACCATCTCGAATAATGTAACACGTACATCCAAAAACATGAATGTGTTTGAGTGAAGGTTTGCGATCATTAATTATGTGATATGGTGTCTTTTCGTGTCTTTGGATAACTAAGGAGCGGTTTTGTGTGTAGCATGCGTTTGACACGGCCTCGGCCCAAAAGTATAGTGGAAGTTTTGAAGCGGATAATAATGTTCGAGCAGCCTCAACTAAAGTACGGTTTCGTCTTTCAACAACGCCGTTTTGTTCGGGTGTTCGAGCAATAGATGTTTCATGTTCAATTCCCTCGGCTTCAAAATAGTTTCTCAGTTGTGAATTCAAAAATTCTGTACCTCTGTCAGTACGAACCACTTTAACTTGAGCTTGAAGACCACGTTGTATCACTTTAAGGAAGCTGATGAGAACATCGGGTGTTTCATCCTTGGACCTCAAGAAGTGAGTCCAGGTGTACCTTGAGTAGTCATCGATAATTACCATAACGTATTTCTTCCCATTGATACTTTGAACACGCATGGGACCACACAAATCTATATGAAGAAGATCTAACCGTCCTTTAGAGCTCGGTGTAGTCTTTGTCTTGAAACTACTTCGTTTAGCTTTACAAAGCTCACAAGAAGAACAAAGATGATCTTTGATGAATTTCAAGTTAGGAAGGCCTCGCACAATATCTTTCTTAGAAAGCAAGTTGATGGTATCGAAGTTAAGATGAGATAAACGTTGATGCCATAACCAAGCTTGAGTCGTTGAAGCTTTAGCCATGAAACAGATTGGAGTTGAAGATGTGGAGTCTTGTAGTGAAATAGTGTAGAGATCAGTACCCCGTGTTCCGGTAAGTAAGTCATTCCCATCATAATCACGAACAAAACATGTCTTCTTTCTAAAAGCAACCTCCAAATCCGCATCACATAATTGACCAACCGAGAAAAGATTATGATTGAGCCCTTCGACGTAGTAAACCCTTTTTATAGTGATATTCCCCTGAACCAAGTCTCCATATCCTAGGATCGGTGCAAATTGATCATTTCCGAATCGGACCGTACCCAGGAACTTCTCCACGAAGTTAATTAGAATCTTGAGATTCCCCGTCATGTGCTTCGTACATCCGGAGTCCATTATGAATAGAATTACTTCGATCACCTGCAGAAGAATTAGAACACGATGGAGCATTTGCTAAATTGGATTCCATGTTAGTTGTGATTTCCGATTCATTAGTTTCCCTAGTTTCATCACTTAGAGGCACACTAACGCTCGTAGTCACATTTTCTGTCCTAACCTTAGGCATCCATTTATATCCTGGAGGACATTGATTAGCAAACCACCATTTCCAAGGCTTGCTAGCAGACTCATATAATTCCCTAATTCTGCTTCTACGGTTCTTAGTGGTGGAGTCTGATGCAATACTTTTCTTAGGGGGGGTTGCACCAGAATGGTTCACTTTGCGTTTGGGTTTTCTAGCACTAATAGGCATCACAGTTTGTTTCTTAGTTCTAGTTTCTACGCCTTTGACATTATTCGAAACACATATAGCATGATTAGAATTAGCACACTTTCCACATTTCACACAAACAAACTTAACTTTCATAGCATTCAAAGTCGAATCATTCAAATCGTCATTACACGCGATTACAGACGTTTTATTCTTAGAAACATTGAAAATCCTAGGGTGGTCCTCTACTTCCTTCATCTTCCCTTGACTTTTGTTTTGCCAGACCTTTTCATTCATGCGAGTGCTCTTAAGCTGGGGCCGGCTAACACTAGCAGTGGGGACTACTCCTGTAGTAAAAGACACACGTCTATTAGTGTTTCTAGAAGTCTGAGGTGATTGACTTTCTTTGTTTTGTGTGGGTTTAGTGGTCAATCTATACATCCCTGGTTTAACCACATTTGTGTTCTTAATGCTTTGTGATGGAATATTTGTTTTGGGAGTGTTTTGTGGTAACCTATCCTTCCCATCCGTCTTGGGGGCAAACGCAGGTTTTGCAAATGCAGAATTAGAGAAAACAGATGGTTTTCCCAAGACAGAGGGTCTAGTCAATTTTTGAGCATTGGGTTGTCTGACAACAGGTTTCTTAACACTAGGTCCCACAATCTTCCCACCCATCTTAGCAATGAGTTTCTGCAACTCTGCTATCGCTCTGTCCCTGTCTTGTAACTGAGCTTTCAACCCTTTAATTTTCAAATTCTGTTCGTTCATTTCTCGAAACGTTTGGGAAAGTTTTTCTTGCAATTTATTATCATGTGGAAAACTACCAACGTCTTTTTGCAAAGCAAGTTCAAGAGAATGACTATGTTTTTGAAGGAAATCAGTTTTGTGTTGAAGTAACTCAAAAGCCTTTTTATCAACATTTTCTTTATGTTTCGAAAGCTCAAGACGCTCACACTCTTTGATTTTATCAAGATATTTGCATGCAACATCAGAATATTCATCGATATCAGCACAAGATTGAAGAGTAACACACAAAATATCTTTGGAGAGACATTCTTCTAAGAGTAGATCATATTCGTTTGAAAATACTAATTTGTCATTTTGAAGGTCATCAATTGCTTTTTCAAGAGACTCAACATATTTCAAATCATCAAATATTTCAGACTGAATTAAATTTTCAAACTCAAGAACATGTTCTTTTATTATCTTCGTATTTGGTATTAAAAGTTCTTTCACAAGCACAGTTATGTCGTGAGGAATCTCGGTTTTCCACTTATCCTTTTGACATTTCTCCCAATCGCTTTCAACAATTGATTGAACATTATTAACGTGGTGTTTAAGAAAACCAAGTATTTTTCTACTTTTGCTTTTAGAAGCATCTAGAGGTAAATAGTTAATATATTTAAAAACATTAGTTTTCCTCTTAGTGGCAAAAGCTTTTTTCCATTGAATTCTTTTTTGTTTGCATTCTAAAAATAATTCCTCACGAGACTTCTGTTTTTGTGGAGTGAAAAGACCATAAAGACTGTTTTCATAAGCATAGTTATATGGTTTCACAAAATCTTTATTGACCGGTGATCTACTCTCCTCATCCCAAAGGGACGTCTCTTCACTATCGAGGTTAGCTACAGGGCAATCATGATTTGTCCATTCGGACTCGTCAAGATATAAATGGGGGTTAGCAGCTTGAGCTTGTTCGAGGTACTTGGGGGTGGCAAAGCTAGGTTGACCCTTGAAAAACGACCGAGGTGCTATCATTCTTACGGTTTGAATAGAGTCATGTGTATTATAAACAACTTTTTTCAAAAAATCGACTTGTTCTTCGAGATCCTTTACTTTTTCAGTATCTTTGCTTTGTCTATTTTTGAAATCTTGTTTTAATGTTTCAACCTCTTGTTTCTTCTCGTCAAGAATTTTAGCAGAATCGGTAGTGTTCATAGAAAGCCTCTGTTCAAGTTCATTAACTTTTGTTGTAGCAAGGTACGTTTTTTGACGTTCATCACTTAATAAAACATTAAATTGACGTTTTTCTTTAGTTAACAAAGCAAGAGCTTCATTGTATTTATTTTCAAAATCGTCCTTTTTAACGTTGATGACACGACTTTTGTACCCCTCAAGCTCGTTGGTCTTTTGAAGAAGCTCAGCCCTATAACTATCAATATTCTCACTAGATTTTATAAGAGCGGCTTTGCATTCTTTAAAGTTTTGAGTGAGCGCTGCGTTTGCCTTCTTTAATTGCTTTTGATTCTTTCTATTTTCATTGACATCTTTTTGTAAACTAGCAATTAAATTAGCAAGCGCGACACGCTCCTCATCATCATACTCATTTGCATGTTGATCATCCTCAAACTCATTATTGCACATGTCTGATGAATCGGGTGTGGTATTGCTATCAACCGTTTCCATCATACACGTGTCAGTAATTGTTGTTGGTAGATCACTATGCTCATGTGTATCACCAAACACATTATATTCAGCATCATCTTGTACCTTATCAATTAGCTCGGTATCAAAGATAGGACCATTGTCATCTTCAGTGACGTTAAGGACCTCATGAATCTTTGCCATGTATGAATAATGTGCCTCGAGTTCTTGGTCGGAGAGTTCATCATCTGTATCGTCAAGCATTTCTCCTTCCTCAGCTGATAACTTGATTCCAGCCTCCATTTTCTTGCACAACAACATCTTTTCCTTATGATAACCATAATCTTTAACCCTCTTTGGCTGCCTGCATTCCTTGGCCAAATGCCCAAAACCTCTACAGTTAAAACACTGAATCCCACTTTGTTGCACAACTTGAGTCCCAACAGTTTCCCAATTTCCAACAACAGTAGCCACCCTCTGATTATCATACTTAGGTTGTCGATCATACTTTGGAGGACTCGCAACACGTCTTCGTGTGTCATACCTTGGAGGACTCTGTGCATGGGTGTTCCTCGAGTTTGAAGATGTTCGAAGGTTGTTGTTGGTGGGTTTGTAGATTTTCTTATATTGCTTCATAACGAAAGCCATTTGTTGCTTGAATTCCCTATCCTTTTGAGCTATTTCTTCATCACTGTCTTCTTCGGATGATTGCTCAGGTGTGGGTGATGGTGCTCTTGCAACTTCTTTGCCTCGGGATCGTGTTGGAACATATGACTTGGAGACAATGGATGATCGTGGTGATGATGATTGAGTAGAGTAGGTCTTTGAAGTACGGGAGTGATATTCTGGGTAATGTTGAGTGGTAGACACCAAAGCAAGTGGATTGGAAATCTTTGCAACTCGTTTAGCTCGAAGTTCATTTGCCTCATTTTGAAATTGTTTCAAGATGTCAAAGAGCTTGTGATATGAAACTTCGTCTAACTTTTGTTGTTGTTTCACCAAGGTGACAAACCGTGTCCACTCTGGTTGAAGTTGCTGTAGAAATTGGACATTGACTTGCATGGTGGAAACTTGCAAGTTGTTTCGGGTCATATCATTCATCATCTTGTAGAATCGGGAGTAATAAGAATCAATTGATTCCCCATCCTTTGATGTAAACTTGCCAAAGTTCCAAAACATCTTAGTTTTCACATCTTGTTTGTTAAGTGATTCACCTTGTTGCAATCTTTCAATGGCCGTCCACATTTCTTGAGCAGTAGGACATGCATCAACCGTAGAGTAAATCTCATCTCCAATGCCACTGAGAATTAAGTAGATTGCTTCCTTCTCTGCATCAAACCACGCACGGTTCTCTGGGGTGAGGTCGGTCCTCTTTTCATCACGTTCATATGCGGGTTGTGCGTCACTTGTGTCTGTGGCTGGTACTGCAGGAACTTGAATCCTTGAGAGTTTATAGGGTCCTTCCAAAATACATTGCCTTAAAGCATCACCGTTAGGTTTTGTGTCAAGGTAACGTATAAAACGGGATTGCCATTGATCATATCGACCCGACACAAGCATTGGTGGTCTTTCTTTGTTACCTGCCACCATTATGTTGTTGTTCGTCACACGATATTCGGCAGTAGAATCCATCTCAATATTCTCTGAAATGATGAATCGAATGTGGATCTTAAGTAGTTGTGTTGTGATTGTTTGGTTGTTGAAATTCTGAAAATTGCGATTTTTTCTCAGCCCGACAATAAATTCCTCAGTCCGACAAAACGATAGACCTAAAAAATTTGTAATCACCAAATTTTGAAATTGAGCTAGAAATGTCCTAAAACTAGTATGGAAAAAATTTAATTTTACTTGACCTAAAAATTGAGCTAAAAATGACCTAATTTTTTTTTTTTTAATCTTCGTGTAAACTACGTTCCGAAACTAGTCTAGATGGTGGATAAATCTAAAAAATACTCAAACAAAATTTAGCTAATCATGTCATCGGAATGTGCCATCGGAATGTTGCTTAGATCGGAATGTCCTTTTGATCGCAATGTGCACCTGTCGGAATCCTTAGATCGGAATGTGTACTTGTTGGAATCCTTCAGATCGGAATGTTCAGATCGCAATAATCTGTCGCAATAACACCTATCGCAATGTGGCTGTCGCAATGTGGGCAGAGTAACGTTTCAAGATTGCCTTAAATCCGTCGCAATGCACGATCGCAATAACGATCGCAATAAGCGTCGGAATAAGGGGGTTATCGCAATACTGATCGCAAAGTAAAACCCTAGCGTTATTGCGATCGAAACCGTACTTACCTTTTCCGAAATTTAAGCTGTCGCAATAAGGAACCTTATTTCCAACTTTTTAGGCAACGATTTTAGCAACTTTTAGGAAACAAATTTAGCAACTTTTAGGCAACAAGATCGTGTTTTTAACCAAACCAAAACAACCAAATCTCTACAACAAGTATATAGAAGATTTGTAGCAAGGTATAGAACACGAAAAGCACAAAAAAATTTGAATTCGAGAAAGAAAGAAGGATCAAATCAAATGAAAACTCAAAAACCAATCACAAAACTACCCCATGGCGATTGATACCAATTGTTGTCCCTAATATATGATGATATAGCACACGAATTTACGAAAGAAAGGAAGAAACGAGATGAATTTTAGAGAGAGAAGTAGTGAGAGAAAGTAGAGAGAAATGGTTGGAACTAGGTGAATGTTAGATTGAGAAGTGAGAATTACAAATGAACCAACACCCTTCCTAACATGCTAGGAAGGGTTTATATAGCCTTTGCTTACATGTAGCTTAATGGTCTATATGATCATGGGCCGGGCTTTCCTTTTGGGCTTTGGTTACTTATTAATGAACCTTAGCTTAAAGTTAAGCCCGTAATAACACGACTAATATACTACCTATTACAACGTTCTAAAATACGATACATAATAAACATATGACCAAGCATTCTTGTAACACCCCACTTGGATAAGTGGACCGTTACGTGTATTTATGGCGTGTCATCAAAGCATAAGGTAAATGTCCTAAAACATTAACTGACCATAAAGGAAATACCGGAATCAAACATCGGCAATCCAAACATAAGCCCAAAACATGAAAAGTAAAATACTGAAGGAAAGGACTAAACAATGTCCAAATAAGCAGAATAATGTAAGTACATAAATTAAGAAGTCTGGATAGCTTCCATCCAAATACACATGCTCTCAGGATCCTAAGAGTGTCCTGGTGTACCTGCCGTTAGAACACGAAAGGGAACTACGGCTGAGCATAACGCTCAGTGAACGGATATAAAGCATGATAAGGAATTACTGAAATGAAACAGATGATGAAATACTGGAGCTGTAAGACTGGTAAGTAAAGTTACAGCGGAAATCTGTGTATAATCTGTAAAGTCTGATTTATAAATAATAAAGCTGAACTGTTATCTGTTAAATCTGAAAACATGCATTTACTGTATTTTAATTTCCAGAGCTTATATAGGTCATGTGCTGTAACAACGGTGCATGAATAACTGGAGGGGTGACCTCGTCATGCTGTAGAGGGGTGACCTCTAAATAACTGTAGAGGGGTGACCTCTAAATACTGTGCTGGGTGGAGGGATCAGCTCCAATGTGAAGGATGTAGAGCACACACCACTTTCACCCTGATAACTTGTAAACTGATAAGCCTAGGATGCATCCATACGCCCCACTAAACATACTGATAAAATGGCCAAACTGAACATGGGTGGGACGATGCAGGATATCACTCTCCTGCATGTGAGTCACGACACCGGTGCCTCTAGTGCCATGGTTACGGTACCTCCGTAACTAGTACATAAACTGGTCATGCTTGTATATAATGCTCAGGCAATTTATTTAGTTATTAACATGATTACTGATAAGCTTAAACATATATTGGGGAAAATATTTGGCTGAAGACGGGAAATCCTAATCATGCATAGAAAGGAAGTCCTTACTGAAAGGACGGAAATCCGTACCTCGTGTCCAATAATGAAATAAGAATGAAAGCTGAAGGATCTACTCCGACTTCACAGATACTACATAAATAAAGGACGTTGAGATGAGTTTTCTGATTACTGTCTACTGTTACTGATTTTTTATTGTTCTTAACTTGAGTTATTATGTTCTAGTATTGTTGTACTGTTTGTGTATAAACTGGTAACTCTGACTGTCTTAAAATATTTACTGATAAATGTGTATCCTGTACTTCTGATTACTTGTATATTATACTGTATCCTGATTATGGTATTATACTGTATTCTGGTATATAATGTTACTATAAATAGTAACATGCCATAAATAGAAAGTTTCCTTATGAAAAGGTTTCTAAAAACAGTTTTCATGAAAATTAAATCGTTTAAATAAAACCAAGCAATTTAAATAAGCCGATTTCTTAATAAGTTAATTGTTATAAGTCATGAATTAAATCGCCAATTTAATATAAACCGTTTTGTGCATCAAATCTTGGCTTAAATAAAGCATGAATATCATATCATCTACATGTTCTTAACCATTTATAAAGCATGAATATCATATCGCCAATTTAATATAAACCGTTTTGTGCGTTCAAAAGCCGCGACTTATCGACTTACCATTTATGTATGACATTTTATAATACTATTACTTATCATATAAAGCAGTTTTCTCATACATGAAATCTAGTTATATAGATATTGTTGAGATATCAAGCATGTTTCTTCTCCAACGTATAAGCGCATCTTCCGTTATGTATATTACTGATCATTTTATTTTCCTTTCATTACAAGTCCATGTAAGACTTTAAACTACCAAATTACTATATAATTTAAACTAAATATTATGATATGAGGTTTACCTCCAAGCCGAAGGAACACAGCAGAAACACCAACTCGAAGACGCGATTACTAGAGAAAAAAATATGGTCGAAACGGCGACTATACAGACGAACGAACTGAAGCGTCTTCACACAATGAGACTCTATCGTCCTTAACCCGTGCGGCCCTCAAATTCGAACACAATCACTAATAGCAACACGACCCTAGTAATCGTCGTCAACCGATGTGAGCTCATAACTTGACCGTGACCCCTCCAATCTAAACATGAATAAACTCTAATCACGAGTCATTCTGACTTGACCATAACCGCACTCCGATCACGATGAACACTTTTATCACCAGGTTTATATAACGGTGGTTTTCTTTTTGGTGCAAAATATTGATAATTAGTTATGTAGACCATGTGTATATAATTTAAAATGGGCTGCAAACCCAACGCATGAAACAGAAGGAAAGATTTTTGAAGTTTTTAATATTAGTCAAACTTTCCTAATGTTATAATAAGAAAGATACACAACTGGCTAATTAAAGATTTCGAATTTTGATCTTAAAATAAATATGATGCCTGATTGATGATGATGCATTCTTATCAATTGAATTATATATATTATTTGCTTATTTCCGGTATTATATGAATCGCACAAAATTGCTGAAGTGTAAAAGTGTTTTGCTAGTTAGATTGCTAATGGGCTGGGTCTCGGGTCCTAATTAAACTTTTATGGCTTAAGCCTATTACTAAGCCCATTTTATTTATTTCATGATATAAATTTGATGTTCTCGTGTTTAATTCTAACGTGTAATATTTATTTGTCTGAATAAATAATAATTACATAGTACTTGAAATGAACGTTACTTAATATTGATACATGTCGTGTGTTAATTTCTGTAACGTTTTAATTAAATCTGTGCTGACGTGAAATTAATGTTCATGGATTTAAAATCGAGTTTTACAATTCTTCCCCTCTAAAAAAATCATTCGTCCTCGAATTAAGGACATGATAATGCTGTGGTTTTACAATTCTCCTTCTCTAAAAGGTAATTTCGTCCTCGAATTAGAACATAATGCTGTTGAAAGGGTAAAAACATGACATGATTGAAGTGAACATGAAACGTGACATGGTTGAAGACTACATGGAACGTAACATGACTGAAAGAACTTAACTGGATTATTGAAGGAAAGGGTGAGATGTCCGGATGGACTCCTCTGTAGAATTGTAAATCTATGCTTATGTTTTAGAGAGAGAAAGAGATAGAGAGATGGTGGATTTCACACTTTAGAGAGAGAAAGTTAAAAGTAAACTATGTGAAAATAATGAAACCACACCACCCTCTCCATCAAAGGAGAGGGTTTATATACCCAAGCCCATGAGATGGGCTTGGGTTTACATTAGGCCGCCGGCCCATACAATCCATGGGCTCGGTTTTGGGCTTTGTTTGATAAATGTAAATAACTAAACTACGAGCTATAACATTGACTATTGTTGGAGTGACCGATCCTTTCAAATACGTAAAACGTATTTCCAACAATCTCCCCCTAAGGGAGGTCACTCCAAACAAGGGCGTTACCCAAGTTACAATAATAAAATAAACCTAGCATACTATGCTTGTCTTGAGCTCGTAGTCTTCGCCTTTCTTTTTCTTTTTCTTTTCTGGTGAACATGCTGATGTGATCTTTGATATCAATCTTTGAGCATCAATCTCTTGCCTTGATCTCGTGCATCCATCACTTGTGATCTTCGCCTCTTCGTGACCTCACGTCCTACATACTTATACCTTCGTAATTCTTGAAAGCTTCAGAGTTTGAAACAGCGGAAGACTTAACTTTTAGGCTTTCTTGAATTAGATGAGATATTAAGTGCATAAAGTATAAGCATGCGGGGACGACTTCTTCTTGGATCCCGCAACGCCACCGTCTTCAAATGCCGCAACATAAGTAGACACGAACGAAATGGCTTTGAACATTTCATTCTAATCTGGTAGCATTTTACCTCCGGTCGGTGAAGACCGTTGGACGATATTAGATATCGTACCCGTGACGGATAGTTTCAATAAAGTAACTTCCTGACAGGATTTCGCGGGTAAAACCGTTCTCTTTATTCGACCGTCCAAAGCTGACTGCGAACATAAAGAGTGAATCATCTGGATAAAAATATCCGCATGATTTGAAGCCGTCAATTCTGATTCCTGGAACAAGTGAAATTCAATTAAGAACCGCACCATCGTTGCTTTCCAGTTGTCACGAGCTTGAATCGTATAGAATCTTGCAAGTTACCTACCAAGTGCTGTTTGAGGTTAACACTAGAAGGATTTCCACTCATCACTGTGAACACTAAGGTATCACTCTGAGTGTTCTGGCAAGATCACTAAGATATTGCGTAGAGGCCTGGAACGTGTTTAAATTCAGTTAAGAATTAAACCACTGTTGCTTTCCAGTTATCACAAGTTTGATTCATAAAGAATCGCACAAGTCACCTACCATGAGCTTTTTGATATTCGCTCAAGAAGGATTTCCATCTTCATTGTAAATACTTTCGTATTACTCGGATGTTCAGGCAAGATCATGAAGATTTTGCGTAGGACTCTTAAAATCTTTCTTACTTTTCACAGTGTGTGAAGAAGCAAGGAATTATGAAAGTGTGTCCTAATGAGATATTTGATGATCTCAAATGGCTCTAGACTCGATCGTGCATTTTTGGATTTTAGTGATCGGAGGCTGGAGAGGAGTGCCACCTTTTCAATACCAATTTATTCGGAGTGAATAAATTAGTAGATAACGTGTTGTCTCCGTGTGATTAAAACAAATACCTTTTGAGAGATATCTGAGTTAGCTGGGATGGGTTGTGCATTGCATCACTGGGTCCATGATGTCTTATCTTCAATATCAAGCATCATTTAAAAATGATCTCAATAGCATATGTATTGACCCGGTTTCTGCCTAAAGTTGTAATGAGGGCTTCTTTCTTTACACCCTTTATCTTTGCAATTCTTTTTCATTCTTCAACCCATTCAATGCTTACCAATACGTCATAACTAGCACCTTGTTGTGATTGTTCCAGTGCTAACTTAAGTACTTGGTCGGCATTCAGCTACGTTCACATTCTTTCTCCATCTTTCCTAAGGACTACTATTTCTAGCTATGGAATGTCCTTGGGAAGATTCCTCCAGTTCTGGAAGAATCATAGGACTTAACCTATCCTACCATCCTTATGTCACCACAATCTTCATCGTCGTGAAATAAATGGGTTTTGGGTAAGTATATGTCACCATGAAAATCCATTTTGATATAGAAAATCCATTTTGCTCCCCCTTAACATATGCCACGATATTCAAAAACATTTCGCACATGTAGGGATGAGCCAGCACATTAAGTCAAACTATTTGTGATAATATCCCATATTAAATCACATTTTCTCCCCCATATTAAAAATATTAACCCAATCGATGTTTTTAATATCAATTGATTTAATGAAGTTTTAACAAAGGTTTTGGGAAGAAAAATGCGAGTCCGTTTTATCTTCATGGTATCAAATGTATGAGATATGATACCGATTAGTAACATGATCACATATTCACCATATTAGAAAAAAAATTGACAAGGTTGGACCTGATAGATGAGAACATCATATGATAAGATCAAATGGTTCTTGTCAGCATATGTTGGTCGCCTCGTCACGTCTGAAGTCATCTCTTGACACCACATGTACGATTGGTATTGTTGTCTTGACACCAACTTGTGAACTTGGCACGTTCGGCATCGAAGATTCTGAATGCTTGACAGTTGCTCCCCCTCAATTGTTGACCCGTGTTCTATTGAAAGAGCTGTAGTCGTTGGTTGAGTAGTTGCATCGTCGAGTATGTAGATACCAATTGTAGATAGCATGGTTGTAGAGATGATAGCTTCATAAAAACAAGACTTCTCTTGTTTTAACAAATAAATGCACTGAAACGTGCATAGATTTGTGTTAGACCAAGTTATAAAGTAAAACTGATCCCTTACAAGGTTTTAAAGTAAACCTTGCCCGAGAAAGTTAATTCCCGTTGTTAGCCAAAGCTTTCATAAGAAATACTTGACTTTAATGTGAAAACCGGGTTGCAGTCAGAAATAACTACAAGCCATTTAGGCATGTTTTATGAAATATTTACAACTTTTGTACGAACTCTATTTATGGTGCCGTGTCGATATTAATCAACATTTCTAAGGCCGTAAATATTATCGTACCAAAAGACATGCCTTTGAAAAATAAAGTAAAAATATTTTTGGATTTTTCTGAATTTTTCAATTTTTATGGTTTTTATATGGTTTTATATTTTTGTATTTTGCTTTTGTGGATAAAAATATAAACAATATATACAAATGATCACCAAGGATACGGAGAATAGTTTTACCAAGACTATTCTTTCGCTTCATCTGCTAGTTCCTTTAGAGTCTCAGGCGAGAAGGTTCTCATTCCTAGCTTGTCGGCCAAAAATTCAATTCGAGCGCGATCTAAAGCCTTCGTGAAAATATCCGCCAATTGATACTCAGATCAGACAAAGTAAAGCTCTATTACTCCATTTTCCACTTGCTCCTTGATGAAATGGTAGCGAATGTCAATATGCTTCGACCGGGAGAATTGAACATTGTTGCAGCATAAGGCAATTGCACTTTTGTTGTCGCAGTACATCGGAATCTTGTTGAAACCTAGACCATAGTCGGTTAATTGTGATCTCATCCAAAGAATTTGAGCACAGCAACCGGACATAGCTATGTATTCTGCTTCCGTACTTGAAATTGCAGCGCTTTTTTGCCTTTTCGATGCCCAACTGATTAGTCGATCTCCTAGTAGTTGCAAAGTTCCACTCGTGCTACGCCTAGTATCTTGACAACCCGCGTGATCCGCATCTGCATATGCCATTAGTGCAATAGAAGAGTCCTTCGAATACCAAAGTCCCCGATTAATGGTTCCTTTAAGATATCGAAAGATCCTTTTAACAGTAGCTAAGTGTAACTCAGTAGGCCTAGTTTGATACCTGGCACGCATACATATAGCAAACTGAAGATCAGGTCGACTGGCTGTGATATACAGAAGAGTACCGATCATTCCACGATAAAGTGTCGGATCAACGGCAACTCCATGTGGATCTGCATCAAGCTTAGATTTCTCCACCATTGGAGTGTCCACGGGGTCGCAAGATTCCATCTTATATTTCTTAAGCGATTCAAGGGCATATTTGGATTGATTAATAAAGATGCCTCTGGGACTCTGAGATATCTGAAGACCTAAGAAGAATGATACCTTGCCCATCATTGACATCTTAGACTTGGAAGACATGAGTGTCCCAAACTCATCCGATAAGGTTTGGGTCGAGGCTGCAAATATAATATCATCAACATATATTTGTACCATAATCATATCTTTACCTCGTTTCTGAATAAATAGCGTGGGATCCACCTTGCCTTTTGCGAAGCCTTGAGTAATGAGGAATTGTGACAATAGATCATACCATGCGCGTGGAGCTTGCTTCAACCCATAGAGAGCCTTCTTAAGCTTGTACACATGATTAGGATAATTAGGATTCACAAAACCATCCGGTTGTTGAACATAGACTTCTTCCTTGATTTCACCATTAAGAAATGCTGTCTTCACATCCATCTTATAGACGATCATATTCATATGGGCTGCATAAGCGAGGAATAGTCTAATAGCTTCCAAACGGGCAACAGGTGCAAAGGATTCCATAAAGTCGACGCCCAATAATTGCTTGTATCCACGAGCTACTAGTCGAGCTTTGTTCTTCAATATTCTGCCTAACTCATCGAGTTTCACCTTGTAAACCCATTTCAAGGTGAGTAACTGCACTTGATCCGGGCATGGGATAAGTTCCCAAACATCAAGACGTATAAACTCATTAAGTTCTTCTTGCATAGCTTCTATCCAACAGGATTGAGTAAAAGCTTGTTGCCATGTCTTAGGTTCAACTTCAGTGAGAAAAGCATCAAAGTGACAAAACATTGCACTTTCTTGTAACTGACTTCGTGTGGATACCGGACGATTAGGGTCACCAATAATAGAATCTATAGGATGATCCTTTGTCCACTTGCTGTCATGTTCACGAATTCGTGGATTGGAGTAAACTGTAGTAGGAGCTTCCTCTGAGGTGGACGACCCGGCTTGATTAGGGTCGGGAATAGGTACACCAAAGAATGGAAGTTCACGCATTTGAGCGAATTCCAAATCGTGATCATCATCATCCTCTTCATCATCAATAGGCATGGCGTGGGTAGTTGTTACATGTGTTGGTTGAGAATTACTTGTGGATGGTATATCTTGACCAATTGTAGGTGCAGATGTATCTGATTGTGCTTCGGTTGCTGGAGCGCCAACTTCGGTTACCGGAGCTATGACCTCAGGTTCTGGAGCAACAATAGTTGGAGGAGTAAAGAATTCATCAAAGAACGGTTGAAACAACGTATCCCATTCATTCCTAGTAGGTGGTATAAATGATGAAGTAGGGTTGTTTGGGACAAGACCAGAACTAATATTACTGGGTCCCATTTCATGAAGTGCGGGTTCAGAGCTGCTTTGCTCAGAAGCCATAGCTGTCAGCTCATCAAAATCAACATTCATAGTTTCGAGGATCTTGCGAGAGTTACGGTTGTAGATTCGGTATGCCTTCTTTGCGGGGGCGTAACCAATGAAAATACCAATATCAGCCTTTGGTTGAAGTTTTCCCAAATTGTCACCATCATTATTTGGATAGCAAAGAGAACCAAATACATGAAGATATGATAAATCTGGTACTTTTCCATGGAGAAGCTCATAGGGTGTTTTACCATGGCGTTTACGAATTAGTGACCGGTTTTGGGTGTACACTGCTGTAGATACTGCTTCTGCCCATAAAAACAATGGAGCCTTTGCGTAAATTAACATCGTTCTAGCAGCTTCCATAAGTGTGCGATTTCGCCTTTCAACGACACCGTTTTGCTGTGGAGTGCGAGCAACGGATGTTTCATGAGAAATGCCAACTTCTTCATAATAATCACGCAAAATTTGATTCACAAATTCGGTTCCATTATCTGTACGAATGCGTTGGACAGTAGTGTTGAGACGCACTTGAATCATCTTGAGAAATCTGATGATGAATTAAGGTGCCTCATTTTTTGCTTTAAGAAATTTCACCCATGTAAACCGAGAGTAATCATCGACAATGACGAGGATGTACTTTTTGCCACTAAGACTTTCAACACGCATTGGCGCACAAAGATCCATATGCAACAGATAAAGTTTCTCTTGGTTGGTGTCTTCCGTCTTGGGTTTGTAAGATTTCTTAGTGCTTTTCCCCATTGTACACGCAGAACACAAATGATCCTTGTGAAATGATAGTTTAGGAAGACCACGAACAAGTTCGTTTTTAGCCAAGTGATTAATAGCATCAAAGTTAAGATGAGATAACCGTTGATGCCATAACCATGACTTAGTCTTCAATGCTTTGGAGAGAAGACATACGGGAGAAGCGGCCATCATGTCTTGTAGAGACAAAGTATACAAATTATTCCCTCGAGTACCTTTCAACAAATCAACCCCTTCCAAATTACGAATGAAGCAGGTATGCTCTCGAAAAGCAACTTCTAGGTTTGCATCACAAAATTATCCCACAGAAAATAAGTTATGACCGAGACCTTCCACATAATACACTCTCGAAATTATAACATTCCCAATATGATATTCACCATAACCCATTATCTTTGCAATATGATCATTTCCAAATCGAACCGTACCAAGAAACTTGCTGATGAAATTTCTGAGCTGAGAGCGATCTCCGGTCATATGCTTGGAGCAACCAGAGTCCAAATACCAGAGAACAATTTGGACCACCTGTTTTCAATAACAACAGTAGACAATGCATTGGAAACTATTGGTTCCGGAGTGTTAGCAGATACAGGTATAGAATTATCAGAATTGCTAACATTTTTTAGACCCTTAGATTTCCTACGTTTTCTAATGTGAGTTTTAGTACTAACAGGTTTTACTGTTCCAACTTTCTTAGGTTTTGGATTATTCGCGGGCACTATAGTGGGAGTAGACCTATTTAAAGTGCACTTGGTTCCTACAGTAGTGTCGGTGTTCCTAGTTAAAGGACACGCTTGTGTTTTGGTAGCCTTGGTACTCCTAGTTAAAGGGTACGCTTTCTTCGCTTTAGTAGGAGTGATCCTAGTTAAAGGGCACATATTTCCTAGTATAGTGAAAGTTCTACCAGTGGGGCGCCACATCCAGCCAACTTGGGTTAACACTTTCCCAGTCGGTTTCCATTCTAATCCATTTTTCCGGGCATGCATCTCATTCACATGGTCAATAAGGCAAGAATCATGACGGCTAGAAAACATACATTCATTGCAATTCCAACATTTTAAATTAGAATTCACAGTAGGCTTAGAACGCTGCACAACCGCAGAGCCTTTAGGTTTAGCTACATGATTCTTTTATTCAAAACGGAAATAACATTCCTAGGATGGGCTTCTACTTTCTTCTTCACTTGACTACTAGATGGGGGCAAGATCCTATCATTCTTCTTGTTTCTCTTAAGCTTAGATCTTTGAGCCTTAGTAGTGGTGCTTACTCCTGTAGAAGGCAACACGGGAATATTAGAAGCTGGTTTTGATTCCGCCTTATCTTTAGTGACCAAAGTTTGAGATGGTTTAGTCCTAGGGCCCTTGTTAAGTGGTGTGACGGCTATAAGGTTCCTTTTGATTGCACTAGAGGACGAAGCTGAGATAGTGGCTGCGTTATCCACAACATTCTTACCTTTTAGAGTACGAAGTGTTTCCTTTAACTCAGCCAAGACCAGGTTCTTATCACAAATTTGTTCCCTCAAATCAGATATTTCCATCGACTTTTGATTCAGTTGTTCAATCAATGATTGATTCTGTGCAGTGGTTTCAACACATGCGGGCTGTACTGAATCGAAGAGTCGTGTATTTTTCTGTTTTAATTAATCAAATTTGGACAAAATATTGGAAACTCGATTATCTAGATCCAGTTTAAGATTCTCAGCGGCCTCAAGTACGTTCACACATTTAAGCTCCTTAGATTTCTCTATTTCCATCGGAAAAGAGTTAGCAACTTTGTCACTTGGCTGACGCTGTTTTGATTGTAAATTCAATCGAAAATTCTTTTCAAAATTTGCATCATCGATATTAACACCTTCGAATGACGTTTCAAAGATTTCTTGAATAAATTATTGCTTGCATTCAAGCGAAATAAAATGTGTTTGAATCTCATCAAAACGTTTTGAAAGCGATGAATATGAATCTTGAAGCTTTAAAAATTCAGCGTCAGATTCGTAACAAGTACTATCTACCACATTATCCACAGATTCAACATTATGCACAATAGAATCATTGTCAACACTTGTATTCACACAGACAGAAACTATATCATGAGACATCACTTGATTCAGAATCAGATCATTATGGCGTGAAACCCGTTCTATTTCAAGTAAACTATTTTCATAAGCATCTTCCATTTCATTGAAAACACGTCTAACTTCTTCTATTTCCAAAAACAAATCTTGATCAATATTACGAAG
The DNA here is from genome assembly GCA_025667525.1 of Glebionis coronaria. Classification (NCBI taxonomy): domain Eukaryota; kingdom Viridiplantae; phylum Streptophyta; class Magnoliopsida; order Asterales; family Asteraceae; genus Glebionis; species Glebionis coronaria. Next base: position 318,982,987 of record CM046878.1, read on the forward strand.
ACAAGCTTTAACATTGTTTACAAACGGAACAATTTCATCTCGAAACACAGCTCTAGTGTGCTCAAAGTTCCATTCACCTTCCGTTATGGCCGTGGCCGTCGTACGTTCCAAAATGACCTTGTCAAAATCGGCTAAGTGTTGGTGAACCGTATTTAAGTTAACGGACGTCTTACTTACCGGTGGAATTAACTTCGTTAAATCCTTTTTGACGAGTGTAGGAGACGTACTAGGAGGGTTTTCATTTGACAAACTTTGGGGCACAAGAACTGTTAATTATGCTAATTCCTTTTGTAAGCGAATGCGTGTCTTTTTCGAAAATTGATCTTTGTTATGTTGATCATAATCAATTGTATGGAATTTTGAAAGCATTTTAGAATGAGTTTCATCCCCAAGTGACTGTGTCTCCTCAGTACTACGAACAAAAGGTGCTTCTTTCGATTTGCCAATTATGGTCATATCATAAAGGCCGGGAATATATTCCTGAGCTTGTTTTGCATAACCGGGATTAGGTGGTAAATCTTGAAGACGCTTAAGTTCGAATTCTTTAAATGATTTAGTTAAAATATGAACCTTTTCTGTGGAAGCGTATTGTTTTAAAAGCTGTTGTTCTTTGAATTTAAGAAGTTTGGTAGCATTAATTTCCGATTCAACCTTTTTAGACTCGAGAGTTTCGAAATCCATTTTAAGTTTCTGAAAATCATTGACAACCGACTCTTTTTCTTTTAATTCATTGGAAAGATTAGCTTTTAATGATTCTATTTCTTTCAAGTGTTCAATCTTTTCAAAACGAAATTGGTCAAATTCAGAACATGTTATTTTCTCTTCTTGAGGGACCATTTCAAAAGTTTTGACCTTTTTGTTTATGCAACGCAAGCTCAGCAGTTAGGGTGGAATTCGTATCTACGGATTGTCTGAGGGCCATATGCATTTGATCAATAATATGTTTAGGTACCATGACCAAATCATGTGGAGCATAAGATTCCATACCCGTCGTAGCATTTGGTTGAGGTTCACTCAAATGTGTAGAATTGGGTACCACATTATTTGAGTTACTAGTTCCCGAATGCTGTTCGAGGTTGTCATTTTCATGCCCAACTTGATGTTGGTTATCATCAATATTATTAGATGTGGTTGGTACCTCACTGATGACATCAGAACCGTAGTGAGAGAGATTAGCAACGAGAGCAGCTTGGGTAGAGTGAATGTCATCACAATCCGAATCGTATGCATCAAGATCGTCTGCTTGATAAGCTGCATTAGAAGTGGAAACGACTGCAATGCCTTCAGTATCTGCTGCCCCTGGGTCTGCAAGAAATGCTAACTCCTCTGAATCCAAAATCTTCCCCTTAGACTGAGCATCAACCAAATACATCTTCTCACGAAACCATGCATCATCCCTTCTCCTTTTCGGCTGAGTGCATTCCCTAGCCATATGACCTTGTCCTCGGCAATTGTAGCAAGTCACAACCTTCTTAGGACCAATAGGACTCCCATTTCCACTAGCTTGAGCATTCACAACTTGATTGTTCCCAGTCCTTGTAGGAGGTCCATATGAATTTTGCCTTCCCTGAATAGGTTGCACCGTCACTTGACCATCTTGAACAGTGGCTTGTTGTCGAGGATTTGATGAGGTGCGGAGCTGATTGTTTGTTGGTGGAAATCCTCTAGTAGCAACAAGTTTTGACAAGTAGGCGGTGAGATGGTTTAGAACATCAGCTGGCGTATCATTTGGGGTAAAGACCGGTGCTTGGATTGGTGGAAGTTCATTAGAGTAGAAAGCTTGTGCTAGTTGTGCTTCTATTGGAAAATATCCTTGCTGAGGAGTATAGCCCAATGGAGAAGTGTTGGCTTGTGATGGTGATGTTTGATATGGTGGTTGCTGTTGAAAAGATTGTTGATGAACACTTTGTTGATATTCTTGCTGTGGCATCATTGGTGGTTGATAAGATGGTTGTTGTGGTTGCTGATAGATGTGTGGTGGTGGCTGCTGCAAGTATGATGGTTGTTGATAAGTATAAGCCATGTTTTGTTGAGAAGCATACATTGCAAGTGGATCATGAACTTGAGGTGTAGACAACCGAGCCTCGATCACATGGCATTCGTGTTGTTGAAGAAAAGCTTGAAGTTGATCCACATTGGTGTTATGCAAGTCCTTAGCCAATTTAACATCCGTCACGTATTTTTTCCATTCTGGAGGAAGAGTGTTCAAATACTTGGTGTTCAATTGAAAGGTAGGAATTGCAATGCCATAGATATTTAGCTCATTCAACAATAGGGTAAATCTCATATAGTAGTCATTGAGAGTCTCCCCTGGCACATAGGCAAACTTATCAAAAGTATCATAAAGCTTACACTCTCGTTCTTGTTTAGTTAACGAGGTGCCTTGCATGAGAACACGAATTCTATCCCATAACTCTTTGGCAACTTTATGTTTGCTGACGAGTTTGTAGACATCTGGAGGAAGAGCTTGGAGAATGATGTTTGTAGCATACTTATCACATTTATCTTGAATCTTCATATCTCCAGTCAACTCACCCGTTGTACGAGGACGAGTGGTCGTACCTTCCGTCACAGTACCATAATCTAATGGTCCATTGAGCACCGATGCCCAAATTAGATGTCCATTCTCCTTGTTCAACATATAAAGTTCCATTCGGGAAGCCCATTCCTCATACATAGTCTTCACCAACATTGGTGGACGATTATCCGTACCCGAGAGGATGGACTTGTCCGTAAGAGATGTGTACTCCATTTCAATAAGTTAAGATTTACAAAGTTGATCGAACAATGAAATAAGGTTAAGTATTTTTGTGTTGTTGTGAGTTAAAAACGAGAAACAATGTTAAAATCCCCTAAAACATGTTCTCGATAAACCAAAAATGTCGAAATTTTTAATGGAAAAATTTGTGATTATCAGAATGTTGATCGGAATGTCAGATCGGAATACCAGATCGGAATACCATATCGTAATGTAACCCTGTCGGAATGATGATGGTATCGGAATGCCTAGATCGCAATGCAGAGTGGTCAAAATGTTCAGATCGCAAAGAGCTATCGTAATACTCAGATCGCAAAACCTATCGGAATACTCAGATCGCAATATTCAGATCGCAAAGTAGCTGACAAAATTCAAGCAGAGTAACGACTTAAAATACTTCCTTATACCCGTCGGAATCCCATATCGCAAAGCACGATCGAAATGTCCAGATCGGAATAAGTAATAAAACCCACGATCGCAATGTAGAACCAAACCCTTTCCGATGGTAAGGTTATTGCGATGGAAGCCCAAGTACAATTTGTACTTTCCGATGGATGTTTCTGCTAGAATTTCGGAATGATAGAACACAACCTTTTTGCACTTTTGATCCAAGAAAACTGATGTTTTAACGAAAACCAAGATACCAAGAACACTTTTAAGCACAAATTCTTATGTTACACTACTTGATACTACGATCAAAGCAAAAATTTTTGAAGATTTCGGCAAAAACCAACTTGTATTCTACGAATTGTTTAGAAGACACTAGTCAACACAAAAACAAACCTATATTTCATCCCAAGCTCTTGATACCATTTGTAGAATTGTAAATCTATGCTTATGTTTTAGAGAGATAAAGAGATAGAGAGATGGTGGATTTCACACTTTAGAGAGAGAAAGTTAAAAGTAAACTATGTGAAAATAATGAAACCACACCACCCTCTCCATCAAAGGAGAGGGTTTATATACCCAAGACCATGAGATGGGCTTGGGTTTAAATTAGGCCGCCGGCCCATACAATCTATGGGCTCGGTTTTGGGCTTTGTTTGATAAATGTAAATAACTAAACTACGAGCTATAACATTGACTATTGTTGGAGTGACCGATCCTTTCCAATACGTAAAACGTATTTCCAACATCCTCCGTTTCGAGTGGCCTCCCGCTCAAAACGATTTTTGCAAAGGTCTAAATATAATAAATAAATAATAAAAAAATTCTTGGTTCGGATGACCCTGTCCTGATGATGCTGAATAGTTTCTGGTTCCATACTTAAGGTGGATTTTCTGAATATGATGGAATGAATAAACTATAGCATGTAATATACATGAAACGATACGTACAATTATCCTGAAAAGATAACATTTATATTTCTGGGCAAGCTGCTGAAAAATATATATAGGGACGAACTACGTGAACAATTGTGAACGTGCTACGTGAGCAATTGTGAACGTGGTTCGCGATTATATGAGGAACGCTGAGCATGAAGTATATCGCGAACGTGATTTGTGGAACATACTGTGAACGTGATACTAGACATATCATGAACGTATGTTGACTGAGGAAGGACTGCCAGGCGATACAGCCTGAGACTGAAACATCTGCCTGAGTATGTAAAAGCTGTGCTAAACTTGAGTCTGGTTTCTAAAGCTTCTGTAACCGTATTCGGTAGTAAACTGTGAAACGTGTATCACGAGATTGAACGTGAACACTGTCCTGAATGCGAATAGTGAATTTAAATCATAACATATCACAAAACATGAACTGAAACAACATCATACTGCGAATAAGACATAAACGTGAAAGTGAAACAACCGTGAACGTAAGGTGAACGTAAACATACACTGATCGTGAACCTGAATTGTGTCTGATATGATGATCGATGGAATACCTTGAATTCGTACAAGTTACTACTAAATTTCCTGCAGGCCCGCTACTGCGTAATCCGTTCGGATGAGAGAAGACGCGCAGGCTGATTACATGGTTGACGATGACTTAGATAGTATTATACTTTTCTTGAGTCTGTGGTAACTGATAACAATTTCATGGAATTTCGTATCATTTCTGCTCAGGATTTCTAAGGATGGTAGTAACTCACCAACATGACGACGTTTTATCTTGAACCTGCGGTATGTCAGGCATCTAGATATAAACATGGCTGCATCAATATATGATACTGCTTCTACCAAAATCCTGCCTGGGATTATGGGACCTTCTGGTGGAGATCTGGTTGAACACCTATGGAAGAATTTCTGGTGAAAATTGTCAACAATTTCTGCGGTAGTAGTCAATTTAGTTTTAGAAAATTTTCATACTTTAGTCACAGACGTCAGTCTTGACCATCTGGTGATAGTCTTCACCTTCGCATGATTTCTGATATTTATTTATGCTGAAATAGGGTGGTTCAGAAATGCCACCTTGTTCAACTGGAATTTACATCTGGAAAGCTGTTTATATAATTTTCTCCTATCGAAGATTCTGTACAACTGTGAGAAAATGATTCTTGTGTTCTTCTCTAGAATTTAGCAGATAAGAATGTGATCGATGAATATACTAACGATCTTGTCTGCGAATCATGGGAAATATTTTATTCATCAATTTCTTACTATAGCTGGAGCATTTGGGAGCTCAGAAGTATAATCAAAATTTGGAAAGACTATAACGTGTGCAAAAGCAGTATTAGAAACATCATGTTCTTTCTCTCACCTCTAATGGTAACATGATCGGAAATTGTTCTGGAAAAATGTTTAAGACATCGTAGCAGATCGGATAATATTTCTATACGTGGAATGCAACATCGATTAAGAATGGTGATTAAGTAAATTTTTCGGTCGTCTATACATGATCTCATGTTACCGACCTTCTTTCTGTAAGACATAACACGGTGCACCTCCGGGTGGTGCACTAGGGAGTATAAAGCCTCATTCCGGTAATTCTTGCAACAATTATTACAACTCTTTTAACTTAGCTACAGCCCTAGAATAAAGAGTTTTGGAACAAGTTCTATTCTTGAGACAAGCCTGATGTTAAATTCTGCCTCATGGTTAGGAAGAAATTTCTTGAATACCTTCTCAATTACTTTTGGAAATGCGGAAGAAAGAAAATCTGCTGATCATAGATTTAAGAACCTCAGAAGTGGATTATATATGGTGGCTAGAAAGTCATCGAAGCTATGGACTCGTAAGTTACACGCTTGTAAGGCAGAACAATTTGTACTGATTTTTCTGGCAGAAATATATAATGAATATATTTGGTATTTAAAAAGAGGAATCTCGTCGTTAACTAAAAATAAGGCTTTTATAAATATGGTGATACTTTTGAGTCCTTTCTGGCTGAGAGGCAGGTAACTACCCGATTTGAGATAAAGCTAACATAGGAACACGTGAAGTAAACATGGCGACTTGTCATTGAATGTGTTCGTCTGTAACCTCACAGAATGAATACTTTTGATTCATCTGATTAATTCTCTAGTGGTGGTGACTGAATTTTAATGATCTGATTCATGTGTGGCATAATAGAACGGGTATACCTCTTTCGGAAAGGTACCCTGAATTACTAAGGGCCTAGTTTGGAAACATACTGGAGTTATGAGTTTTGAATCGTATTTTGAGGAAAGATTCGTATGACGTGTACTATGACTGGTGTCCTGATATGTGTTTTCCGAAATGATACCTGAGACCCATGTCCTGACTGATGTCTTGACATGTGTTTTAGTATATGAGCATGGACAAGGCTGAAATATTTTGTAACTGCTAGGGTTGGCGGACCGATTAGACTACTAACCTCTTGTATTTCTGGTCACGTCCGTTTCGGAGTTCCGATGGTTACTGACTGATTAATTATAAGCACGGTGGTTGTCACTACTGCTTTGTCTGTCAATTAATGACGGTCATTATCATGAGAGTGATTCATGTAACTATTCTGCTTAGTGGCCGGCTGGGTTCCGGTTCCCACTATTCTGAATGAACGGTTAGCTGAGTGAAGTGTGACATCTAGCTGAGAAGGTAAAAGCATGGAATGGAATGGTAGTTTCCGCTGGTTGAAATTTATTCTTGCCAGAAATTTCAAATTTATATTTTTCGTCCTTGTTCGGCAGAGTCTTTATAGTATAAACAACATCAGTATCTTGCGAGATCTCCAAAGTACAGCATCAGCATTTGTGATGTCTTCAAAGGGTTAGCGGCATCAACATCTGGCAAAATATTCAACTCACGAGCAACATCAGCATCTGGTAGAATATCGACAAGTGGAAACGCCTGAGATGATTGAAGATTGATTAACAATATCCATGAAGTAGGGTACCTAGAATACTCCTGGACTACTGTACATGAAGTACAAAATGAATACAACACATGGAGCATATTTGAGACACTGTACGTGGAGTACACATGAAATACTATACATGGCAGTGGTGGAAATTTTATGGTATGATCGATACTGGTGTCGCTTGTCTGACATGATCAAAGAAATAAATTGATTTAAACGGTAGTAAACTGATCTAAAATAAGTAACATGATAGGCTGACAATTCCTGCGTCGACTTACTGCTGGTTGTATCGAGGCTGAAAAGTATGATATAATTGAAGTCCCAACAGTGGTCAGCATGAAGCATGATTAATGAAGGCCAATCATGATTTATCATGAAAACGAGTTTTTTGCTGTAACCCCTTCTATATCTTAGCATGTAAACATCGTCACCTTGCTGAAAACATAATCCTCATAAGGAGACATGAACTTAGTCAGCATGAAAACGACATTCACATGAGAGTATAAACTTGACAGATACAAAGAACATAGAAGAATAATCAACTGAGGTTTAACATCAACTAATGTGGATGGCTATGGTTGAATCCACATAATTTAAGGAACAAAACATGTGACTAAGTATGGGCGATTCTTGTTCGATCTATACTTGTCAAAACATTTTGAGAACTGTCATGTATAGAACTTTACGATCTGGGACTAAATATGGATGGCTGTAGTCCAATCTATACTTGTCAAAATTTTAAGAAATGTCATGATATGACAAATGTGAACAACTACGAATCGGCTCACAAAACAACATTTGACTGAAAAGCCTGAATTTGACCTGGGAAATGGTGAATGTTTATGGCTGGTTCATCAAGAATATTTGACTGAAAAAATGAATATAACATGAGTAAGGGTAAACGCATATGGTTCGGTTTACCAATACAAAATCTGAACGGCAAGGGTGAACGCCTATGGTCAGTTCACCAAAATGAAAAATTCGTGGAAAAGCACATGCGACTAAATATAGCCAATCCTTTACCAACCCTTTACTTAGTCTAAACTTAACAAAACTGACTAATAAATGAATAAAACTGACTGAATAACCCATAAGAAACATGAAAGATAACAAGCCAAAATCGGGGAAGTTCCTGGTGACTACCCACTAGTCACAGGTCAAGTTTTAGAGCTTACAGGTCGAACTTATAGCTCTGATACCATAATTGTAACACCCCACATGGATAAGTGGACCGTTACGTGTATTTATGGCGTGTCATCAAAGCATAAGGTAAATGTCCTAAAACATTAACTGACCATAAAGGAAATACCGGAATCAAACATCGGCAATCCAAACATAAGCCCAAAACATGAAAAGTAAAATACTGAAGGAAAGGACTAAACAATGTCCAAATAAGCAGAATAATGTAAGTACATAAATTAAGAAGTCTGGATAGCTTCCATCCAAATACACATGCTCTCAGGATCCTAAGAGTGTCCTGGTGTACCTGCCGTTAGAACACGAAAGGGAACTACGGCTGAGCATAACGCTCAGGGAACGGATATAAAGCATGATAAGGAATTACTGAAATGAAACAGATGATGAAATACTGGAGCTGTAAGACTGGTAAGTAAAGTTGCAGCGGAAATCTGTGTATAATCTGTAAAGTCTGATTTATAAATAATAAAGTTGAACTGTTATCTGTTAAATCTGAAAACATGCATTTACTGTATTTTAATTGCCAGAGCTTATATAGGTCATGTGCTGTAACAACGGTGCATGAATAACTGGAGGGGTGACCTCGTCATGCTGTAGAGGGGTGACCTCTAAATAACTGTAGAGGGGTGACCTCTAAATACTGTGCTGGGTGGAGGGATCAGCTCCAATGTGAAGGATGTAGAGCACACACCACTTTCACCCTGATAACTTGTAAACTGATAAGCCTAGGATGCATCCATACGCCCCACTAAACATACTGATAAAATGGCCAAACTGAACATGGGTGGGACGATGCAGGATATCACTCTCCTGCATGTGAGTCACGACACCGGTGCCTCTAGTGCCATGGTTACGGTACCTCCGTAACTAGTACATAAACTGGTCATGCTTGTATATAATGCTCAGGCAATTTATTTAGTTATTAACATGATTACTGATAAGCTTAAACATATATTGGGGAAAATATTTGGCTGAAGACGGGAAATCCTAATCATGCATAGAAAGGAAGTCCTTACTGAAAGGACGGAAATCCGTACCTCGTGTCCAATAATGAAATAAGAATGAAAGCTGAAGGATCTACTCCGACTTCACGGATACTACATAAATAAAGGACGTTGAGATGAGTTTTCTGATTACTGTCTACTGTTACTGATTTTTTTATTGTTCTTAACTTGAGTTATTATGTTCTAGTATTGTTGTACTGTTTGTGTATAAACTGGTAACTCTGACTGTCTTAAAATATTTACTGATAAATGTGTATCCTGTACTTCTGATTACTTGTATATTATACTGTATTCTGATTATGGTATTATACTGTATTCTGGTATATAATGTTACTATAAATAGTAACATGCCATAAATAGAAAGTTCCCTTATGAAAAGGTTTCTAAAAACAGTTTTCATGAAAATTAAATCGTTTAAATAAAACCAAGCAATTTAAATAAGCCGATTTCTTAATAAGTTAATTGTTATAAGTCATGAATTAAATCGCCAATTTAATATAAACCATTTTGTGCGTCAAATCTTGGCTTAAATAAAGCATGAATATCATATCATCTACATGTTCTTAACCATTTATAAAGCATGAATATCATATCGCCAATTTAATATAAACCGTTTTGTGCGTTCAAAAGCCGCGACTTATCGACTTACCATTTATGTATGACATTTTATAATACTATTACTTATCATATAAAGCAGTTTTCTCATACATGAAATCTAGTTATATAGATATTGTTGAGATATCAAGCATGTTTCTTCTCCATACGTATAAGCGCATCTTCCGTTATGTATATTACTGATCATTTTATTTTCCTTTCATTACAAGTCCATGTAAGACTTTAAACTACCAAATTACTATATAATTTAAACTAAATATTATGATTTGAGGTTTACCTCCAAGCCGAAGGAACACAGCAGAAACACCAACTCGAAGACGCGATTACTAGAGAAAAAAATATGGTCGAAACGGCGACTATACAGACGAACGAACTGAAGCGTCTTCACACAATGAGACTCTATCGTCCTTAACCCGTGCGGCCCTCAAATTCGAACACAATCACTAATAGCAACACGACCCTATCAATCGTCGTCAACCGATGTGAGCTCATAACTTGACCGTGACCCCTCCAATCTAAACATGAATAAACTCTAATCACGAGTCATTCTGACTTGACCATAACCGCACTCCGATCACGATGAACACTTTTATCACCAGGTTTATATAACGGCGGTTTTCTTTTTGGTGCAAAATATTGATAATTAGTTATGTAGACCATGTTTATATAATTTAAAATGGGTTGCAAACCCAACACATGAAACGCATGAAACAGAACGAAAGATTTTTGAAGTTTTTAATATTAGTCAAACTTTCCTAATGTTATAATAAGAAAGATACACAACTGGCTAATTAAAGATTTCGAATTTTGATCTTAAAATAAATATGACGCCTGATTGATGATGATGCATTCTTATCAATTGAATTATATATATTATTTGCTTATTTCCGGTATTATATGAATCGCACAAAATTGCTGAAGTGTAAAAGTGTTTTGCTAGTTAGATTGCTAATGGGCTGGGTCTCGGGTCCTAATTAAGCTTGTATGGCTTAAGCCTATTACTAAGCCCATTTTATTTATTTCATGATATAAATTTGATGTTCTCGTGTTTAATTCTAACGTGTAATATTTATTTGTCTAAATAAATAATAATTACATAGTACTTGAAATGAACGTTACTTAATATTGATACATGTCGTGTGTTAATTTCTGTAACGTTTTAATTAAATCTGTGCTGACGTGAAATTAATGTTCATGGATTTAAAATCGGTTTTTACAATTCTTGTTTGGCTCAATATTTTGAGGCTAACAGTAATCATGTATTTTCTTTATAAATGTATATTTATATGATGATGAATGATGATAAAAATATTATGTGGGGATTTTGTGTTGATAGATTTGGTTAAAAAGACTAAAATCAACAAGTAAAAATGTTAAAATTTTGGTTAGATTTATAGGCTGTATAAAACAGTAAGTATCAACATGATCACTTGGTAAAATAGCTTAGATTATTAAATATATAGATAGATATATGATTTTTACATATGTGGTGAGTTGGCCACTCAATAGAATCATTAAAATGAGCAAGATATGATCAAAATACTATTGAGGTACAAATCTGTATAGTCTGTTTTGGACGAAGTATTAGGAATACTTAGAGGATGACTGAGCAGTAGCTATACCGGAGTTATTTGTAGCACATATTATGTAGTTTATGCTGCTCAAATTTGAGTTTCTATCTCCTTGTAGAACTCAAGATATGGCAAAAATGGTGGAATGAACTTTGATAATCAGATTTGTAAATAAAACTATATAATATAAAATGAGCACTCAAGTAATATTATTATAAAAGTACAAACTCAAATGTTTTCTAAAGTTATAAAACTATATATAAGTTTTACGTCTTTTCGGCTAAAACCGAAAGATTAACGTTTTCGCCAAATAAAACTTAGACGGTCGGACCCGTCTAATGTAACGTTTTTATAACTCATATACTGATATGTAAGTACATTTGACAAGTAAAAACCGATAAACCCGTGTGACAATCCGTCAATTTATGGTTGATATTTTATTCTCAAATATTATTTTAAAAACATTATTTTAATGTTATGTCATAAACTCACTTATTTTTGGAAAGAAATTTGGATTTACGTCTTGAAGTAGCATCGACTACGTCTAAACCGGAGGATTCTACGTTACGTGCTTACGTTTACATACACCGTTTTGGTGACAGTCCGACATTTCAGAAAATAAATTTATCCGTGAATATTATTTTGAGATTTAAATTTGTGTAGGTTCATAAACTCATAAATTTACGAGAAGAGATTTGGACTTACGATTATAATTTAACGTCCTTTACGACTAAACCAGAAACCTTAGGATTACGTATTTACGTTTTCGAACTCTGTTTTTAATGAGACAATTTTTATTAGATTCGTTTTGTGTCGGTGATTCATAATTTATAAAAACGTTTTTCGTAAAATGACCCGAGGGCACGCAAATCGAGGAAACTAGAATCGAGGAATACCCGTAAATTAGTGGGATGAGACAAAACAAGTTTATCCCACCCCACTAATATGGGACGGCCAAGAGAGCTCCACAACACCCTTAGGTGTCAAAAAGCTTCACCAAGAAGCTTACACACTTGTCCATCCTAGCTTAACAAGTAAGCTACACATAACCAAAACCATCCAAGCCAAAACCATTTCTCCAAAGCACATACATGCAAACCACTCTCATCCTCCCTTTTCTCTCCCTAAAACTTCGTCCCATATCATCACATAAACACCCCATTTGATCTATTTTAGCCATAAAATCATGTGTTATTCATACACATGATGATGCCCCTTTGAAGCCTTGAAGATTGGAGGTTATTCTAACATCCAAGATGGTGATTTGGTGATGTCCAAGGGCTGATTTCTACAAGAAGTTTACAAAGATTGGTGGTCTTCAAAGTTTGTTGATCTATCACAAGTTTTGCCATAAAAAATCCAAGCCTTGATCATAAACTACTTAATCTTGGTGGTATAAAGATTGTTCTTCCTATCCTCTTGTTATTTTGATTATGTAATCTTGTATTTTCTTTCCTATTGTATATGTATATGATGAATATATGATGATAAAAATGTTGTGTGGGGATCAAGTGTTGATAAATATGGTTAAAAAGATAGAAAACCATAGGTAACAAGGTTAAAATCTTGCTAAATATGATGGTTGTATAAAAACAGTAAGTAACCAAATGATAAACTAATAAAACGGCATAGTGAAATTAATTTACATTAAGTATTAGGTGTTATACACATGTGAGAGTAGTCCATGCAATGGAATCATCAAAATGAGTGAGATATGATCAAAACAAGATTAGAGTGCAAATCTGCCTACACTGTTTTGGACGAATTTATTAAAATATTTAGAAGTTGATTCATCAGTAGCTATAAAGGAATAAAATGAAGCACATATCATGTAGTTTCTGTCATAAAATTTTGAGGTCCCATCTCCATATAGAACTCTAGATATGGACATTTTAGTGGATTTTAATTTAGGACAGATTTCATAAAATAAATAGTATATAATATAAGCACTCAAAATTTTGTATTTATAAAATATACATATATAAAACCCACTTGTTGATAATAATCACAAATAAAGATATATATATATATATATATATATATATATATATATATATATATATATATATATATATATATATATATATATATATATATATATATATATATATATATATATATATATATATATATATATATATATATATATATATATATATATATATATATATATATATATATATATATTGATATTAAAATGGGACATGTTATATAAATTACAAGTATAAATGTTTTTCCAAGTTATAAACTATATACCAAGTTTTACGTCTTTTCGGCTAAAACCGAAAGATTAACGTTTTTGTCAAATAAAACTTAGACGGTCGGACCCGTCTAATGTAAACTTTTATAAACTCACATACTGATGTATAAACTTATATAACAAGTAAAAACCGATAAAACCCGAGCTTTACAACATATAGACATTAATGGGCCAAAATAGCCTTATTGGACTATAAACCCGACTAGTTGATAAAACACTTATAAACTTACTTTTTAGGCTTAACCCATTTGTGACCAACATGTAAAGTATAATACTGATACTAAAAGTATTGGGCTTGTAATAGGCTTATTGGGCCTAAAACATGTAAATAAGTAAAACTAGTAAACTAGTATAAAAGTTACCAATACAGAACATTTAAATGAGTAAATGAGAATGTATAAACCCACTTGATCATCATCATATATATAAAATCATTATATGCATAAATAATTGTTATTTTGATAAAGTCATTGGACAAAAGTCTAAGACGAGTATTATTTGTCTAGGTTTACGTGATTGAAGCACGTACCGTACATCCGAATCGCCGATAACCCGCCTTCCCACATCAACGTGAGATCATAGCATCACACTCTTTTAAATGTTTTTATGAAATGTTTTATAAACCCGCGAGAGAGATAACATGTTAGTTTTGATAAAATAGGACACCATTTGTCCCGATTGTTTGTTTATTGATTTGGACCCGAATGATTGTATGACCCGATGAATGAATATATGACCCGATAAATGAAATGAAATGGATTATTAAAGTTAGGTTATGTCACTAAAAGTCCCATTAGCATGAATTGTGAACTATCGGGATTTGGTATACGCTTATGCATATAATAGTATTATTTGGGGACGATCACCCCAGTTCGCGCCTCGACGGTTGATCCCCGTTGTGCCACATTGATTGGTAAGCGAATTTATGTATGAGAAGATTTCCATAGCTTGATTTTTGTGACGACATGCTAACTTAGATGGGCAAAATGATTTTCGGGCTAGCTACCCGTTGTTTGTTATAGTAAAGTAATAATGTCATGCGGCTTATAATAATCCAAATAACGAAATACTGTTATACGCAGTGAATTACGATATATTGCCTGACTAGCAATACGGGGTCTTATTATTGATATTATGTTCGTGTTTTGGTTTTACATAACCATATTCATATAACTGGTTTTATTTAACTCTATACAACGTTGTAAAACGTATTGTATGATGTTTTTATGACAATGGTTCGTATAATGATTTTGAAGGCAAACGCCTATATCATGATTTTTGATAAGGATTTGTATAAAATGACTTTGGCTATTTTATGGCCTATAACAAAGATTTGTACAAAAATGATTTTCGGTAATAATTTTATACCGATGTTATATTAATGGATTTAATTAAACTCTATGAATTCACTCAGCGTTTTCGTTGACCTTTTCTTTTAACATGATTTATCTCAGGTACTTGAAGGTAATTCTCGGGAAGACAACAAGAATTAATGGCCCGCACTTAAATAACAATTTCCATTCAAATACTTTGTAAAATTTGTATGAAATAATATGTCTTGGGACCTATGTAAATTTGATATTTATGAATGGAAATGCTTTATCATTAAACGACGCGATTTTTATGTGTTGTCTATAATGTGAGTAATGTGCTATCCCGTAACACCAACGAGTCTTCCACTGTATTGAATTGTGTAAATTTGGGGTTGTTACAGTTTGGTACCAGAGCTCTCGTTATAGAGAACGAAATATTTTTAAAACCAAGGTTTTGAATAAAACATTTCAAAATCTTTTAACTATAAACATTTTTTCAAAAAGTGTCTAAAAATCTTTTGACTATAACGGTGTCGAAGAATTCCCGAGTTACCGACAAGGCCAGACTAAGAAGTTTTATTTTAATATATATATATATATATATATATATATATATATATATATATATATATATATATATATATATATATATATATATATATATATATATATATATATATATATATATATATATATATATAACCTGGATTATATATATATGATTTAATTTAATTACATGATTGTTTGATGATTATTTTAATATTTATACGAGGTATTTATACGACGTAGAGTGTCACAAGAAACCCTAACTCCCCTAGCAAATCAATTGAAGCTATTCCCGTAGGAATTCTAGCTATTCCAGATCTAAACCAAGTTGTGGATATTTATGATCCCAACAAATTGGTTGATACTTGTAGAAATATTGATATTAGTTGATTGTGATATTAAAGAAGAATTGGCGAGATTAAATCTGATATCGATGTCATGACGATCTTTCCTTATAGAGTGGAGTTTGACAAAAAGTTACCACCTGGAAAGGTGTCATTTGATTTGTTGTCACCCAATTCTTAAATTTGAAATCGAAAGGGTGAATGTTGCACTTGAGGCTGTCATTGGAACCATTACCCAAAAGCCTCATGCCACTAGTACCTTTCTGAGAAGTTTAATTGAATGTGTGAGTCATTTAATACTAGTGACTCATTTGATAACTATTGTTGTAAGAGCTATAGGATTGGAAATTTAGTGTTGTTCATATTGAACTTTTATTGCCCTATTAAGGTCTAAAAATAAGGTTGAAAGTATTGGAGAATGAGGTAGGATATCGCATTGAGTATAAGTTGATTGAAACTTGAATGAAGTAAAATTTAACTTGTATGGAATATAAGATTGTTAAGAGGAATCCGTTAAGTCTTGTGATCGAATTATAAGGTTTTAAATGATTGTTGGTTCATGTTAAGGGTTGTTCCTAGACCATTGTCCACTAACGAGGATGCGCAGTGTCCAAGAAATAAATTGAAGAAATCTTCTTCTGAATTGGGATCGATGGATCTTCCAGGACAGATGGAACACCTAATGACTCTTGTAGATTAGTATACATTGTAGTATCTTTTAAAAATCCCTAACTTAACTGAGACATCAGTTAGTAGGATGAGTTATTGGAATTGTATGACATAGTGACACATAATGTGTTACGATACAATTTTGACTTGTTTGTGATTAATGAAAAGACTACCTTTGATTGTTGAATCCTACATGTATCGATGTTATCTATCTTTTATTGCTTCATCCTGATGTTCGCATTAGTGATGCAACCATTGAGCAAGTACTCATCTTGATTTGAGTTACGTTGTGGATTATTTTTTTTGAGTGCCATCGAGGTCATGAACCTCATGATTATTTGGCTAAAGCTCATTTCCTAGCATATTATAGTTATTTCTTGGTGAACAACTCTTCATCACTCTTTTGCAGATCACGCATTGTTTTTATAAAGTTAAAACAGTATCCTTTGAGAAAATTTAATTTTCATCACTATAAGGATTATTCAAAGTGAGATTTATAAGTAATCGTTATCGAAATGAAGTTGTTTCTGAAACACCTTGGAAAACTTAATTGTTTTCATAACAAAAAAAATCTTTGTAAATTTATTTTTGATTCTTATTTAAGAATTAAGCACGAAAATGTTTTTATTATAAACATGATGATAAGATTTTGACGAACTGAGTATTGCATCGTTAATCTTGAAATTATATATAGTTGCGCGCCTACATACAATTTGGAATGGACCATGCAAGGCTGATTAGTAGTCACCATGAAAGTATTAATAAACACTAAATTTTCTTTGAAGTTGTGATAGATAAAAATTTTATGAGATCTGCAAGAAGTACAAAATAGGGACATATTGTTAGGGACACCTACATATGTGCCCATACCATTTATTTTCTGAGTCGAATTTACTCATCTGTGGATATTGTCTTTATTGACAATTGATATCCCCTTTCTTGTCCAATTCTCTCGTGGTGAGATTCTTTGGAAAATTATTTAAATTACCAAGTGTTGATACCCGACTGGATGTATTGACGTTCCTATCATTTCTTTTGATTTGATTTCATTTGAATGACCTGGGTAACGATCCGAGGAACTTTCCAATGCGTACTAAAATTATGAAAACATGGGATATACTCATATTCGTTAATGTTTTCGTTTGCATCTGATTCGAAATTCTCTCGCGTAGATTATGCGTTGACCTTACTCTTTTAATGGTAGTTGTGTCTCCATATATCCTTGAATTTGTGAAGGATTATGAGTTATTATTAGTCTTTTGAGAAGTTCACATCTTATCAACGGTAATGAAACTGGAAAGTTGATAGTGCCAGTAGAATGGATTGATTGATTATGACATGACGACATTGTCTTAATTGATGGGAACCCGAATAGAATTCCCCTAAATGATAAGATGTTGATTATCAAAAGTGATCTAAATAATTCTTGATGGATGACCATATCCTGCATTTAGACTTGAAATTATATCGTGAATGGTTGTGAATTAGTCATAGATATTATAATCTAGAAAGAACTTAAAGAAAATTTATTAAAAGATGTTTCTGTTATCTGAAACTTTAGGAGGTATTTATTGGTGAATTACCTAGACTTTCGCCATTAAGGCAAGTTGAATTTGGTATTGATTATATTCCCGGTGCTGCACCTGTGACATGGGCACTGTACATCAGCACCATCTGAATCGAAAGGAATACCGTGCAACTGAGAGAGTTGTCAGAGAAAGCTTTAATTCTACCAAGCTCGTCATCATGAAGAGCTATGGTGTTATTATTTCTTATATCTATTGATTACTGTGAACTAGGTAAATTGACGATTAAAAATCTATATCCACTACCCAAGATGATAGATTTGTTCGATCATTTACAAGGTTCTAGCGTATATTCGAAAATTTGATCCTCGGCATGGTTATCATCAACTTCGCGTCCGCAAAAAAGATTATCTATTCCAATCACTACATCCAGAACTTGTAATGAACATTATGAGTTTCACGTGATGTCGTTTGGATTGACTAATATACATGTAGCATTCATAAATTTGGTGAATCACGTGTATAGGCTGTAATTTGATAAATCCATGCTCGTTATCATTAAGGACCATTTGTTTGTTTATAAGAATAAGAATGAGTTAATAATTATTTATAAATTTCCCTGAATTGGCCGAACAATGAAAACCTGTACCTTGAATATTTAACGTGTGATTTAAGGCTTGATCCTTTATATAAAATGACCGTTTGATGGTAAGATATATATATATTGACTCTTCAAAAATTAGAAGTCATTTAAGACTTTGGGTTTTACCAAAAAAAAGAAAGTACAAATATGTTTTGACAAATATTTTATCAAAAAGAACTTTTGAGGGATTATTCCCTTATACCCAGAACATTTAACTAAACTCCTGTTTAGGGTAAATGTTTGTATATACCTCAAAACAACCTAAGAGTGATTGAGGAAACCATTAAACCATGACTTGAAATTTGAAACGACAATTTTTGCTTTACAGCTAAGAAAATTTTGACCAAAGTATAACCAAAGATTTTTTTCGAACATTTATGGATCTTATTAATTATTTTAATTATAATTATTATCGATAAATCAACAAAAATCTTTTTAATTAAATTCAAATTTATTTTGAACATTTTCATATAATTGGTCGAACTAAGAAATTTAAAATTTTTTACGTTTACGTTTCATAAAAATTGAATATTTTATTTAATTACTTGAATTATTTATCGACGCTTTAAACGTCGGATTGAGCAAAACCGATAAAAATAATAGTTGAGACGAGACTAAAACTTAGAAAATATGAAGGAAGAAATTCTGAATGAATTGTGGACATGATAATTATATCATCAGGAGAGGTGAATGTAGATACTGACACATTATGTAGAAAAGATAAAAAAAATCAATTCGGATGTGTTCCTTAATAATGACTGTGCAAAATAAATTGCCGAACATTTTAGAGATAACTGATGCTTGTAAAAAGGATAATATAGATAATGAAAGGGGTTCGCGGATAATATGAACCATTAGAATTGAGAAGCCGATGGCGTTAAATGTTTTAAAGGCCACTTGTAGTTGCCTAAATGTGGCGATTTTGAGATTTAGTCATGCTGTAATCTCGTAAGTATAAGTATTCTATTCATGTCATTTCTGATTAAATGTATCTCATCTGAAGAAGTTGTACTGATGGCAAATTATGAAAGCAGACATCGCCTCATACATTAGTAGACGTCTAATTATTGCAAAGGTCATCATCTGAATTTGATTCGATTTGGGTCATCGTCGACAGACTGACCAAATCTATTAATATCATTCTTGTTAATGATAGATTCTCTATGAAGAAATTGACTCTTTTGTATTTAAAGGAGTTGTGTAAACACAGTGTGCCTGTATCGATCATCTCTATCAAGATCCTCGCTTCGCATCGAATTTCTAAAGATTTGCTCAGAAGTCATTGGGAACGAACCTTGATGAGAGTACTGTTTACCACCCCAAATCGAAGGGACGAGGTAAAGTAACGAAACAAAATACTAGAAGTCTTGTTTTATGTTTGAATGATTGACCTTTGGTAATAAACTGTATAATCGCTTTCCTTTGGAGAGATTATCATTGATAATTATCGTATTAGGATCGAGATCGAATCTTGTTAGGGTCTAAATATGAGAACATCTGTAAGCAGGAGTTGGGATGAAGACACTCGACATACACCCATTGTGAGTTGGACATGTCTTTTAGGTTTAAGGTTGCCTATGATGACAAACCTAACCTTACAAAATACCCGACCTGCGAGACCTGAAATGATTGTTGAAATTAGGATCTGATTATTGACTGCCGGTAGTAGGTAGGAGGTTATGTGAATATGAAATGTAGATCTTGAAGTGCCGGATGGGTAGCGAGGTTATGCCAAAATTTTCACCTTGGAAAAATGAATTGATGATCTGAAAGATCATGGGAAATAAGTCCCCGTTGTATGGGACCATTGAGATGATGTAAAGAGTTTGTTTGAAAGGCATATAAGCTGGATATACCCTAAGACTTCAAGGGATGCGTGAATTATGTTTAGTATATCGAACTTGATAAAATGTCTATCAAGTGAAAATCTGATTATTCCTTAATGAAGTTTGGATCGGCGAAAAGTTGCATTCATCAAAAACCCGTGAACATCATGGATAGAGAAAGTAAGTCAACATTAAGCCTGATCGTATTCCCGTAGTTATGTTTGCTGAAACTCGCGTATTGTAATGGATTACACTTGAGAGAAAAGACTGAATGTGGAGGAAATACCCATATGGCTTTAACTCTATAAGAAGTGAGTAGTAGAATAAATTGATCTTTGGGGACAAACATCCTGCTTAAGGGTAAATGCTGTGACAATCCGTCAATTTATGGTTGATATTTTATTCTCAAATATTATTTAAAAAGATTATTTTAATGTTATGTTATGAACTCACTTATTTTTGGAAATAAATTTGGATTTACATCTTGAAGTAGCATCGACTACGTCTAAACCGGAGGATTCTACGTTACGTGCTTACGTTTACATACAACGTTTTGGTGACAGTCCGACATTTCAGAAAATAAATTTATCAGTGAATATTATTTTGAGATTTAAATTTGTGTTGGTTCATAAACTCACAAATTAACGAGAAGAGATTTGGACTTACGATTGTAATTTAACGTCCTTTACGACTAAACTAGAAACCTTAGGATTACGAATTTACGTTTTCGAACTCCGTTTTTAATGAGACAATTTTTATTAGATTCGTTTTGTGGCTTTGATTCATAATTTATAAAAACGTTTTTCGTAAAACGACCCGAGGGCACGCAAATCGAGGAAACTAGAATCGAGGAATACCCGTAAATTAGTGGGATGAGACAAAATAAGTTTATCCCACCCCACTAATATGGGACGACCAAGAGAGCTCCACAACACCCTTAGGTGTCAAAAAGCTTCACCAAGAAGCTTACACACTTGTCCATTCTAGCTTAACAATTAAGCTACACATAACCAAAACCATCCAAGCCAAAACCATTTCTCCAAAACACATACATGCAAACCACTCTCATCCTCCCTTTTCACTCTCTAAAAATTCGTCCCATATCATCACATAAACACCCCATTTGATCTATTTTAGCTATAAAATCATATGTTATTCATACACATGATGATGCCCCTTTGAATCCTTGAAGATTGGAGGTGATTCTAACATTCAAGATGGTGATTTGGTAATGTCCAAGGGCTGATTTCTACAAGAAGTTTACAAAGATTGGTGGTCTTCAAAATTGGAGTTGATCTATCACAAGTTTTTCCATCAAAAATCCAAGCCTTGATCATAAACTACTTAATCTTGGTGACATAAAGATTGTTCTTCCTATCCTCTTGTTATTTTGATTATGTAATGTTGTATTTTATTTCCTATTGAATATGTATATGATGAATATATGATGATAAAAATGTTGTGTGGGGATCAAGTGTTGATAAATATGGTTAAAAAGATGGAAAACCATAGGTAACAAGGTTAAAATCTTGCTAAATATGATGGTTGTATAAAAACAGTAAGTAACCAAATGATAAATTGATAAAATGCCATATTGGAATCAATTTACAGTAAGTATTAGGTGTTATACACATGTGAGAGTTGGCCATGCAATGGAATCATCAAAATGAATGAGATATGATCAAAACAAGATTAGAGTGCAAATTTGCCTACACTGTTTTGGACGAATTTATTAAAATATTTAGAGGTTGATTCATCAGTAGCTATAAAAGAATAAAATGAAGCACATATCATGTAGTTTTTGTATTTAACATTTGAGGTCCTATCTCCTTATAGAACTCTAGATATGGACATTTTAGTGGATTGAATATTTAGGACAGATTTGATAAAATAAATAGTATATAATATAAGCACTCAAAATTTTGTATTTATAAAATATACATATATAAAACCCACTAGTTGATAATAATCATAAATAAAGATATATATATATATATATATATATATATATATATATATATATATATATATATATATATATATATATATATATATATATATATATATATATATATATATATATATATATATATATATATATATATATATATATATATATATATATATATATATATATATATATATATATTGATACTAAAATGGGACATGTTATATAAATTACAAGTATAAATGTTTTTCCAAGTTATAAACTATATACCTAAATTTTACGTCTTTTCGGCTAAAACCGAAAGATTAACGTTTTTGTCAAGTAAAACTTAGACGGTCGGACCCGTCTATTGTAAACTTTTATAAACTCACATACTGATGTATAAACTTATATAACAAGTAAAAACCGATAAAACCCGAGCTTTACAACATATAGACATTAACGGGCCAAAGTAGCCTTATTGGACTATAAACCCGACTAGTTGATAAAACACTTATAAACTTACTTATTGGGCTTAACCCATTTGGGCCCAACATATAAAGTATAATACTGATACTAAAAGTATAATTGAGATAATAAAAAGTATTGGGCTTGTAATAGGCTTATTGGGCCTAAAACATGTAAATAAGTAAAACTAGGAAACTAGTATAATAGTTACCAATACATAACACTAAAATGAGTAAATTAGAATGTATAAACCCACTTGATCATCATCATATATATAAAATCATCATATTTATACATAATTGTTATTTTGATAAAGTCATTGGACAAAATTCTAAGACGAGTAATATTTGTCTAGGTTTACGTGATTGAAGCACGTACCGTACATCCGAATCGCCGATAACCCGCCTTCCCACATCAACGTGAGTTCATAGCCTCGCACTCTCTTAAATGTTTTTATGAAATGTTTTATAAACCCGCGAGGGAGATAACATGTTAGTTTTGATAAAATAGGACACCATTTGACCTGATTGTTTGTTTATTGATTTGGATCTGAATGATTGTATGACCTGATGAATGAATATATGACCCGATAAATGAAATGAAATGGATTATTAAAGTTAGGTTATGTCACTAAAAGTCCCATTAGCATGAATTGTGAACTACCGGGATTTGGTAGACGCTTATGCATATAATAGTACTATTTGGGGACGATCACCCCAGTTCGCGCCTTGACGGTTGATCCCCGTTGTGCCACATTGATTGGTAAGCGAATTTATGTATGAGAAGATTTTCATAGCCTGATTTTTGTGACGACACGCTAACTTAGATGGGAAAATGAGTTTCGGGCTAGCTACCCGTTGTTTGTTATAGTAAGATAACAATGTCATGCGGCTTATAATAATCCAAATAACGAAATACTGCTATACGCAGTGAATTACGATATATTTCCTGACTAGCAATACGGGTCTTATTATTGATATTATGTTCGTGTTTTGGTTTTACATAACCATATTCATATAACGGTTTTTATTTAACTCTATATAACTTTATAAAACGTATTGTATGATGTTTTTACGACAATGGTTCGTATAATGATTTTGAAGGCAAACGCCTATATCATGATTTTTGATAAGGATTTGTATAAAATGACTTTGGCTAATTTATGGCCTATTATAAAGATTTGTACAAAAATGATTTTTGGTAATAATTTTATACCGATGTTATATTGATGGATTTAATTAAACTCTATGAATTCACTCTGCGTTTTCGCTGACCTTTTCTTTTAACATGTTTTATCTTAGGTACTTGAAGGTAATTCTCAGGAAGACAAAAGAAATTCATGGCCCGCACTTAAATAACAATTTCCATTCAAATGCTTTGTAAAATTTGTATGAAATAATATGACTTGGGACCTATGTAAATTTGATATTTATGAATGGAAATGCTTTATTATTAAACGACGCGATTTTTATGCGTTGTCTATGATGTGAGCAATGTGCTATCCCGTAACACCAACAAGTCTTCCGCTGTATTGAATTGTGTAAATTTGGGGGTGTTACAACCCGAGCTTTATAACTTATGGACCATGATGAGCCAAAGTAGCCTTATTGGACCATTAGCCCAACTAGTTTGGCTAAACACTAATGGACTTACTCATGGGCTTAACCCACTTGGGCTCAACATATGAGTATAGGCCTGGTATTAAAAGTATAAATGGGCTAATATAATGAACTGAACTCTTAATGGGCTTATTGGGCCTTAATATGTAATTGGGTTGAAACTAGTATAACTAGTCTAAATTGACTAACACATAACAACTATAATGTTGTATGAAGAGATAAAATCCCACTTGATCATCATCATACTTATGATATCATCATATATACATAACCATTATTTTTATAAAGTCATTGGACAAGAGTCTAAGACCGAGTATTATTTGTCTAGGTTTCCGTGATTGAAGCACATACCGTACATCCAAATCGCCGATAACCCGCCTTTCCCAATCAACGTGAGTTCATAGCCTCGCACTCTTTTAAATGTTTTATAAAATGTTTTACAAACCCGCGAGGGAGATAACATGTTAGTTTTAATAAAAATAGGACACCAGTTGTCCCGATTTTATGCTTATTGATATAGACCCGAATGATTATATGACCCGATGAATGAAATGAGATGGATTATTATTAGTTAGGTTATGTCATTAAAAGTCCCATTAGCATGAATTGTGAACTACCAGGATTTGGTAGACGCTTATGCATATAATAGTACTATCTGGGGAAGATCACCCCAGTTCGTGCCTTGACGGTTGATCCCCGTCGTGCCACATTGATTGGTAAGCGAATTTATGTATGAGAAGATTTATATAAGCGTGATTATTTTGACGACACGCTGTTTTAGATGGGCAAAGAAATTACGGCTTAGCTACCCGTTGTTTGTTATAGTAAGGTAGCAATGTCATGCGGCTTATAATAATCCAATAACGAAAATACTAATATACACATTGAATTATAATATATTGCCTGACTAGAAATACAGGGTCTTATTACTGATATTATGTTCGTGTTTTGGTTTTACAATACCATTTTCATATAACGATTTTTATTTAACTCTATACAACGTTATAAAACGTATTGTATGATGTTTTTGCGACAATGGTTTGTATAATGGTTTTGAAGGCAAAAGCCTATATTATGATTTACGACAAAGATTTGTATAAAATGTCTTTGGCCTATTTTATAGCCTACGACAAAGATTTGTACAAAATGATTTTCGGTAATAATTATATACCGGTGATATACTAATGGTTTTTATTAAACTCTATGAATTCACTCGGCGTTTTCGCTGAACTTTTTAACATGTTTTATCTCAGGTACTTGAAGGTAATTCTCGGGAAGACGGCAAGAATTTATGGCCCGCATTCAAATAAAATTTCCATTCAAATGTTTTATAAATTTGTATGACATACTATGACCTGAGGACCTATGTAATTTGATATTTATGAATGAAAAATGCTTTAGTATTAAACGACGCGATTTTTAAGTGTTGTCTATGATTTGAGTAATGTGCTATCCCGTAACACCAACGACTCTTCCGTTGCTTTGTAATGTGAATATTCGGGGGTGTTGCAATAATCATTAGGACAAATAATGGGACAGAATTTAAGAATTCTGAATTTGATGAATTATGTAGGTCTAAAGGGATCAAGAGACAATTTAGTGTCCCTAGGACTCCACAACAAACTGAAGTAGCTGAGAGGAAAAATAGGACATTATTTCAGGCTGCTAGAACTATGCTAGCTGATTCTCTTTTGCCAAACACTTTTTGGGCAGAAGCAATCAACACTGCATGTTATGTGCTAAATAGAGTTTTAGTGACCAAGCCTCAAAATAAAACACCTTATGAACTTTTGAATGGTGTCAAGCCAACCATAAGTCATTTAAAACCGTTTGGGTGTCATGTGTCTACTTTAAAACACTCTTGATCGTTTGGGTAAGTTTTATGGAAATTCTGATCCAGGATATCTAGTAGGATATTCTTTGCAAAGCAGGGCATATAGAGTCTTTAATTTGACATCAGGGAAAGTTGACGAAAATTTCCATGTTAATTTCTTAGAGAATAAGCCAAATGTCCCAAGAATAGGTTATGCTTGGATGTTTGAATTGGATTATCTAACTAACTCCATAAATTACTATTCTATGCAACAAGACTGTCAAACTAACAATGTAGGTAAAGAGACTAGCACAATTAGCTCAAGTACTCAGAAGGAAAGTCCTTCTTCATCAAACTCTCAAGATGATGATGATGTTCATATCTATGTACCACATTTTCCTACTATCTCACAAACAATTGTTAGCCCACAACAGAAGCAACCAATGATACCAAATGATGCTCAAGCCTCACATGACGAACTTCGGAGGCTTATGGATCAAGAAAAGAATACTAGAGTAAGTGCTAAGCATTCAATAGAACAATCCTTGGAATCACAAAGCTCAACAGTACATTTGCAACCTAGCGGTACTTCATCTGCAAGTAATGCTAAGACAACTTGTGCAAAATCTGCTGATTCACTAGAAAACATTATTCAAGAAATGGATAATGAAGATGGTTTTATCAATCTAAAGGAAGGAATCTTCTTAAATGCTTCCTATGATGAGCAGGGTGCTGTGACTGATTTCAATAACTTGGAAACTAAAATACCAGTCAGTTCTATTCCCACTCATACAGACAACAACAACCATCTGAAACTTAGATTATTGGAAACCCACAGTCTGATGTGCAAACCAGAAGACAAATTCAAGCTAGTGCTGAAACTCATGCACTTGTGAGCTATGTCAAACAACAGCAGAGAACAAATCACAAAGATACTCAACATTGTTTGTTTACCTATTTCTTATCACAAGTAGAGCCTAGGAATATTTCTCAAGCTCTTGATGAAGAAATTTGGGTAGATGCCATGCAAGAAGAGCTAATTCAATTTAAACTACAAAAGGTTTAGATTCTTGTGGATCTCCCTTCTGGAAAGAGAGTAATTGGTACTAGGTGGGTCTTCAGGAACAAAAAGGATGAAAGAGGTGTTGTTGTGAGGAACAAGGCTAGGCTTGTTGCTCAAGCCTATAGACAGCAAGAAGGGATAGACTATGATGAGGTTTTTGCACTAGTGGCAAGAATAGAAGCCATTAGGTTATTTTGGCCTTTGCATCATATATGGGATTTATAGTGTGTCAAATGAATGTGAAGAGTGCTTTTATTTATGGCACTATCTCAGAGGAGGTATATGTTTCAAAACCTCCAGGTTTTGTAGATCCTAAGTTCCCCAACAGAGTCTACAAAGTTACCAAAGATCTTTATGGTCTTCATCAAGCTCCTAGAGCTTGGTATGCAACTTTGTCAAATTTTCTTTTGGAACATGGATATAGGAGAGGGACAATTGACAAGACTCTTTTCATCAAGAAGAATGCTAAGGATATTATCATAGTTCAGGTATATGTTGATGACATCATTTTTGGTTCAACCAAAAAGTCATGGTGTGAAGATTTTGAAGCTTTAATGAATTGAAGATTTCAGATGAGTTCTATGGGAGAACTTACTTTTTTTAGGACTTTAAGTCAAAAACAAAGGAAAGATGGGATAGTTATCAGCCAAGATAAGTATGTTTCTAAAATCTTGAAGAAATTTTCAAGTATAGATAAAAGAAGTGCAAGCACACCTTTTGAAGCCAAGAAGTCTTTGTTAAAAGATGAACATGGTGAAGATGTTGATCTTCATTTGTATTGAGCAATAATTGGTTCATTGATGTATCTTACTGCTTAATAAGTGTGTAAACACTTATCCTTTTACCACTTAAAACAAGTAAAAACAAGACCTAAACGTGTATCTGATGTCGTAAAAGTCGGAATTATGTGTGGTTTGTGTTTTTATTGTGTTTTAGGGCCAAAAGATGAAAAAGGAAGAAAACACGGGCTTTCACGGGCTTTTATCGAAGAAAAAGACAAAAGATGAAGTCAAAAGATCAAAACTTCAAGAAGAACGGAAGTCAAAGGCCTATTCTTAAGATTTATCGAAGAAAAAGTCTAAAGACGGAAGTTTGAAGAAGTCGAAGAACCAAGTCTACTAAAAGAAGAAAATTAGAAGGCGAGTTCATTTAATCATTCAACAAATCCCGAGACAACGTCGAGAAAGACGAAGAAATTAAAAGACGAGAAAACAAAGGAAAAGAAAGAAGAAAGCAACCTACCAACCACCTCTCCTCTCCTATAAATAGAATACATCATATGCCATTTGAGGGTGTTAGAGTTTTAGTTAATTTTTAGTTTTTTTAAGTTTTAGAGAGAGAAAGTGTTTACTTTCTCTCACTAGGAAAAACTTCATCTTTGTTTTCTTTCTTTCTTTCTTTTAATCTAATATTTCCTTTTTGATTTTAATCTTTTGTCTAATCTTCATCTTTTTATCATCTTTGTTAGTTACAAATTCGTGTTCTTCATCCACTTTGTCAGCCATATCTCACGTCACCTAAAGATCATTGCTTTTCGTGGTTCTTGTTTTGTTTGTTAGGGTTTTACAAGTTTTATCATTCGCCTAGACCTCGTGGTTAGCTTCTTGGTGTTTTCTTTGGTTTAAAATCATTAAAAAGTTGCGAAAAAATGCTCAAAGTCGTCCTTTTCCCGAGATCCTATTTCTTTTTGGGAAAGTCTCCATAATTCCGCAATGTTTTGAACATTGCAGAATTGTATCTTATCCTTATTGCGAAATCGTATGATCTTGTGCATTGCGGAATCCCTTGTTTCGCATTATTATGGAATTGCATCATCAAGTATTTCGAAATTAAATCGTTTTCAGGATTGCGAAATCATACCATTTCATCTTTGCGGAATTATAGCTTCTTTAGGTATTGCAAAATCATATCATTTTGACATTGCGGAATTAATTACTATTTTATTATTGCGGAATCATGTTATTTTAGGTATTGCGGAATTTAGTTTATTTTGCATTGCAGAATTATAGTATTTTATACATTGCGAAATTATTTCATTTATTTTAGGTATTGCGGATTTTAATCATTTTTGTTCCAAGTTAATTTTTAAATTTATTTTTACCCGCCAATTTCTTAAGTCTTATTTTTAATTATTTTGTCTTATTTTTCTTAAGCTTTATTTTAAACTTGTTTTTTCTTGGTTTATTTTTAAAAGTGTATTATTTTCAAGTTTACATTTTATTACGTTTAATCTTTCGACAATTATTTTAAAAGCCTTAATTTTTAGTTTAAGAACTTTATCGTTTATTTTACTAGTAGATATAGATAATCAAAAGCTCCCCTTTTAGTGACACAATACAAAAATTCCACCTTAAATCGTGACCAATTCGAATTGAATCGAGTACGAACACATACATAAAATCAATAAATCAAATGACGCCGCTGCCGGCTCTTTTCGTAAAGATTAACGGTTTTAGTGATAAAAATTAGATTTTGGGATCCGTTCTTTTGGGAACGTTATTTTCAAGCATAAAAATTTTCAAAATCCTAAAAAATATAAAATTTTCAAAAATCCAAAAAAAATAAAAAAGATAAAAATCAAAAATATTGTAGTTCATTTTTAGTGTATGCGTACTCGATCTTCGTCTTATCATGAGCCCGAGACTTCTAGAGACTTAGATATGGCCGGTATGCATAATAATAATAACAACCCACCTCACCCCAATATGAATAATAACAACCATGCCCCTCAACCCGACCTTCGTACGATGGAGGAGCTATGCCAACCAACTATGAATGGACGTGGAGGACCGATTGCACCGATGCAAATCACGGCTCCCGAATTTTCGTTGAAGCATCACATGATCCAACAAGTTCAAAATGCTTGTCCATTTCGCGGATTACCGGATGATGAAGCCAACAAACACCTCGATAAATTCATAACCATCACTCAAGCATGAAATTGCCCGGTGTTTCCATGGATTTTCTCCACCTTCATCTTTTTCCACACACTTTATCCCACCATGCCGAAAAATGGTTTGATCGTCTTCCTAAAAACTCAATTCATACATGGGATGAGATGACTCAAAAAAATTTGTCGCGCTACTTTCCACCATCCATGGTCACTAGACTTCGGAATAAAATAAGTGGTTTCACTCAAGAACCCGGTGAGTCTCTATTCGATGCTTGGGAACGTTATAATGTCTTGATCGATTGTTGTCCTAATCATAATATGCTCCCCGTCACTTTAATTGATACTTTCTACAATGGATTAACTTTTCGAGATCGTGATACGATTAATGTTGCCGCCGGTGGTACGTTTATGAAAAGAAGACCTGAGGAGTGTAGAGAGCTTATAGAGACCATGACCACTCATCACAAAAAATGGGATTCATCCGCATCTTCAAGAAATAACTCGAGGGTCAATGTTTCTTCTACTTCATCAAACCCCGAGATCGCCGAACTCACCCAACTCACCCGCCAACTAGCCGAGATGAACAAAAATTTCTTAACCATGGCTACGAACCAATTTCAACAAGTTAAAGCTGTAACACCTTCTTGTGAGACTTGCGATGGTCCTCATTCATACACCGATTGTCCTTCTACTCATGACAATCCGGAAAACGTATATGCGGCTAACGGTAACTTTTCCACGGGAGGCTATCAAGCACGTCCTCAAGGTGACCGCAATTTGCTAAGTTATCGTTCAAACAACTTCCTTTCACCACCCGGTTTTCCTCATCAAAACCAAACCAACTTCAATCGCAACAATCAAAACTAACCTCGAGCTCCTTATCAATATCAAACCCAAAGAAATCCATATCCAACTCAAGGTAATAATCAAGTTTACCAAACACCCATCTATCAACCACCCGTTTACCAAGTTCCTCCTCCCAACCAACCCACGGCATTTAATCACGAGGTTGAAACTTACATAAGGGCTAATGACGCGCTGGTGAAGAATCTTCAGAGCCAAATTATTAACTTGAAAGGTGACATGGCTAAACAAGGAAATGATCTTCGATCCGAGCTTAGGAAGGACATGCGAAACTCTTTAAACAGTCAAACGAATGACTTAAGGGATATGATGGCTAGTTTCTTCCAAAGTAATCAACCCTCTGCTTCGGGTTCTCTTCCGAGTAACACCATTGCTAATCTAAGAGGGGAGATGAAAGCAATCACCACCCGAAGTGGAAAAGGTTATAAGGAACCCGAGATTCCTAAACCTACTCCGGTGATTGTGACAAAGGAAAACGAGCAACCTTCACCAATTCCTCCACCTTCTACTTTTACCCCTCCACCACCCAAGGATGTGAGTGAGAATTCCATTCCAAAGCCTTCATCTCAACCCGATATACCTTATCCTTCTAGGTTGAGGAACGAGAAGTTGAAGAACAAGGATGATATTCAAGTTTCAAACTTTCTTAAAATGTTTAAACAATTGAATTTCAACATCTCCTTTCCGAGGCTCTCGCTCACATGCCTAAATATGCTAAAATGTTCAAAGATCTTCTCAGTGACAAAGAAAAACTTCTTGATATTGCTCAAACCCAACTTAATGAGAATTGCTCCGCGGTTCTCTTAAGGAAATTACCAACCAAACTTGGTAATCCGGTTCGCTTTCTCATTCCTTACAACTTTCCCGGGGTAGAGAATTGTATGGCCCTAGCCGATCTAGGTGCTAGTATCAACTTAATGCCATTAAGTGTTTGGAAACGATTATCTCTACCCGAGCTAGTCCCCACACGAATGACATTGGAGTTAGCTAACCATACGGTTGCTTATTCGGTGGGGATAGCCGAAGACGTCTTCGTCGGTGTCGACAAATTTACCTTTCCGACGGATTTTGTTGTCGTTGACTACGAGATGGATCCCCGTGTTCCATTATTCGTTGGATGTCCATTCTTGAGGACCGGTTGCACTCTCATTGATGTAGCCGCAGGCGAATTAATCATGAGAGTTGGTGACGACAAAATCGTCTTCAACATGGGTAAAGTTTCTAAGCAACCTTATGAACACGAGAGCGTTAATTTCTTTGACGTACTTGATGAGGCTTGTGAAGAACATTTCAAAGACGCTTGTAACAGTGGTTTTTCTTCTCTACCCATTGTTGAGGTCGTTGCCTCTATTGCTCCATCATTGACTCCATTTGGAGAAAGTGATTTTATTTTGAAAGAATTTGAAGCAACTTTAGGAGATGTGGACTTAAAATATGACGATTCTCCCTCCGATTGGGATGAAGACATTCGTACCATTAAGAAACTTCTCAATGAGGACCATATTTCTCCACCTTCTCCTATGGAAATTACAAACGATGATCCGAATTTGACTACACCTTCCATCGACGATCCTCCGGATTTAGATCTTAAGGATATACCGTCTCATCTTGAATACGTTTTCCTAGAAGACAATAAGAAGTTACCCGTCATCATTGTAAAGGACTTAAAACAGGATGAAAAATCTCGACTTATCAATGTGCTCAATAATCATAAGAAAGCAATTGCTTGGAAAATTTCCGATATCCGCGGAATTGATCCTAACTTTTGCACTCATAAAATTCTCATGGAAGATGACTTTAAACCCGCAATCCAAAGCCAAAGAAGGGTTAATCCAAAAATTCATCACGTCATCAAGAAATAAGTTATCAAACTTCTAGATGCCGGAATGATTTACCCTATTTCGGATTCGCCATGGGTTAGTCCTGTCCATTGTGTGCCTAAGAAAGGCGGAATAATGGTTGTTCCCAATGAAAACAATGAGTTGATTCCTACTCGACTTGTCATGGGCTGGCGAGTTTGCATAGACTATCACAAGCTCAATGATGCCACTCGTAAGGATCATTTTCCTCTTCCTTTGATGGATCAAATTCTCGAGCGTTTAGCGGCTAATGACTATTATTGCTTCTTAGACGGTTTTTCCGGATATTTTCAAATTCCTATCGATCCAAAAGAACAAGAGAAAACCACATTCACTTGTCCTTATGGAACATTTGCTTACAAAAGAATGCCTTTCGGCTTATGCAATGCTCCTGGGACTTTCCAAGGGTGTATGATGGCTATATTCCATGAAATGGTTGAAGAAACTATGGAAGTCTTTATGGACCATTTCTCGGTCTATGGTGATTCTTTCTCATCTTGCCTTGCCAATTTAAAACGTATCTTAAACGGTGTGAAGACACTTGTCTCGTTCTTAATTGGTAAAAATGCCATTTCATGGTAAAAGAAGGTATTGTTCTAGGTCACAAAATTTCCAAATCCGGTATCGAAGTCGACCGTGCTAAAGTTGACGTCATTGCTAAGTTGCCCCCACCTACCACCGTCAAAGGAGTTAGAAGTTTTTTAGGTCATGCGGGATTTTATCGTCGTTTCATCCAAGATTTCTGTTGGAAATACGTTTTTCCAAGGAAAGTCCCGGTCACATCATTATTAGCATAGATCACGAGCTATAGACTATTTAGGACATTGTAACTTGGAGTAACCTCCCTTTGGGGGAGATTGTTGGAAATACGTTTTTACGTATTTAGAAAGGATCAGTCACTCTAATGAAATTGGGCTCGTGATCCAATATAGTCCATATAGCCCACATGTAGGGTGGGCTGTATAAACCCCCTCCTAGCATGTTAGGAGGGGTTGGTCACTTTGTATATCTCACATTTCATTCAATCAACCATTCTCTCTTCTCTCCTTTCTCTCTCTACCTTTCTCTCTCTAAGTTCTTCCACTTCTCCATCCATCTCAATAGATTAATCCATAACATGCCTAATCCTTAGAAAACACGATCCTACAATTGGTATCAAGAGCATGGTTGATTCTTCGGATTGAAGCGTTTTAATCTATTGTTTTGGTAAAGTTTAATTTTATTTTTTTCTTTCTTTCTTCTAAAGTCTAATTTTTTTATCACGGATCACATTTTTTTTTACATATTTAGATTCCATTATTGAAAAATATCAATTTTTTTATTTTCTCAAAAAAGTATCAGTCTTCATTTTTAAAATCACAATAGTTTTGGTATTGGTTCTTGTCTCAAATTTGGGAGTTTGGTCACAAATTTTTATTTTCGTTTTATCACCTTTTGTTTCTCTCTGACTCGTCTTGTCTGTGTATCTGTCCGAAATGGTTTAGTATTCCGATGCTTAATTTTTTCATATTCCGATAGAAAGTTGCCTTTTTCAGATCAGCTTTCCGATTGTAACGTCACCAGGTTTGTACATCGATCGCAATAACCATCAGGTTCTACTTTGCGATCAATTTTTTCCGACACCCTTATTCCGACGTGGGTTGCGATTGCACTTTGCGATCGTGATTGCGACGGGTTTAAGGAAAAGTGAGTCGAAACTCTGCCGAAATTTTCATAGAGACATTCCGATGGTGAGTTTTTGAACATTCCGATGGAAGTAGGTTGATATTGCGATGGAAAGCTCTAACTGTTTTGCGATGGAATACTAGATATTGCGATGGAGTGAGTAAGCATTGCGATGGAAAATTTTTAACTATTATTGCAATGGAATGAAAATATTACGATAGAAATTTTGTTATGCGATGGCAGTGTATGAAAATTTTCTTCAAATTTTGATAGAAAGTTTTAGACTCGCAATTTTAGATTAAAAGTTTTAGACTCGACTCAAACACAAATCAACATCGACTAAAAGTTTTACGAAATCATACCATTTCATCGTTGCGGAATTATATATTCTTCAGGTATTGCGAAATCATATCATTTTGATATTGCGGAATTAATTACTATTTTATTATTGCGGAATCATGTTATTTTAGGTATTGCGGAATTGAGTTTATTTTGCATTGCGAAATTATAGTATTTTATACATTGCGAAATTATTTCATTTATTTTAGGTATTGCGGATTTGAATCATTTTTGTTCCAAGTTAATTTTCAAATTTATTTTTCCCGCCAATTTCTTAAGTCTTATTTTTAATTCTCTTGTCTTATTTTTCTTAAGCTTTATTTTAAACTTGTCTTTTCTTAGTTTATTTTTAAAAGTGTCTTATTTTCAAGTTTACATTTTATTACCTTTTAATCTTTCGACAATTATTTTAAAAGCCTTAATTTTTATTTTAAGAACTTTGTCGTTTATTTTACTAGTAGATATAGATAATCAAAAGTTCCCCCTTTTAGAAACCAAATATGACAATTCCACCTTAAATCGTGATCAATTTGAATTAAATCGAGTACGAACACATACATAAAATCAATAAATCACTGCTTCAAGGCCATATATTATGTTTGTTGTGTGTGCTTGTTCAAGTTTTCAAGTCAACCCAAAGGTTTCACACCTACATGCTATGAAAAGGATTTTCAAGTATCTTAAAGGTCAAACTAATTTAGGATTATGGTATCCTAGGGATTCTACATTTGACTTAGAAGCTTACTCAAACAGTGATTATGTTAGAGCTAATCATGATAGGAAGTCCACAACAGGAGGTTGTCAATTCCTAGGCAGAAGACTCGTATAATGGTAATGTAAGAAGCAAACTATTGTTGCTACTTCTATAACAAAGCAGAATATGTAGCTGTTGCACATTGTTGTGGACATGTATTGTGGATTCAAAATCAGTTGTTAGATTATGGGTTCAACTTCATGAATACCAAAATCTACATTGATAATGAAAGTACTATTTGCATTGTCAAGAATCCAGTCTTTCACTCCAAAACCAAGCTTCTTGAAATAAGACATCACTTTATATAAGATGCTTATTCTGGTTTTGAAGATCCATACAGATAACAATGTAGCTGATTTATTAACCACGATATTTGAAACTAAGAGATTTGAATTCTTAGTAACACATATTGGAATGCTCAACCAATAACTGTCGCATATGTTAAGGGGAGGTAATAACTGTACAATTCTTATGCTAATTTTAATTGTATAGAGTTTGTTTTTGTTTTTGATGTGACTACATGTTATTAGATTAAGATAAAATAGGTTACAATGATAGTGGAATGCAAGTATTGATCAAATCTTAGAGGTACCGTTTTGGAATCAAGTACCTCTAGGCAAATTTGAAGTACCGTGTATGTTCTATGTACCGCTACATAACCGTTGTACCGTTGAGGGTCTCTTTGGTAAATTTGGTGGTTTCTTCGTGCTTGGTTTTGTTATTCATATAAATACTAACCCAATTACACAATAGATTCACCTCATATTTTATTTTTATACCTCGATTCTATAACCTTATCTCTAATTTTCGATCATCAAAAATACTAATGGCTACTCTACAAGTGATCTCTAAACATAATCAGGTAGCGAAACTCACTCAGAATGATGATTCACTTGGTTTTCATGAGATTCTTGACTTTTTATCTCGAAGTCACATACATTTTGCGCTTACTGTAAGTCCTGTTGTCTCTATTCCTCTTGTTACACAATTTTGGAATACTCTTGTAGTAGGTAAACGTCATAATCAACCTTGCATAAGGGCTAGGGTTAATCATAGGAATATTTATGTGACGGAAGTACTGCTTAGGGAAAGTTTAAGGCTTAATGATGCAAATGGGACTAGTATGTTGACCAATACTGAGATACATGATGGCCCTGCATCCATGAGATATGAGGGTGGTAGGGAGAGTCTTACTTTCTTTAAAGGTTGATTTTCAAAACAATGGAAATTACTTTTTCATACCATAATTCATTGTTTAAGCTCAAAAAGTACATCTTTTGATCAAATTCCTGCTGCTTTGGCATCAGCTGGTATTTGTCTAGCAAACAACAGAGTTTTTAACTTTTCTAAGTTAATTTTTGAAGGTATGACTAGAAATTTGGAAGCCTCTAAAAAGTTTTTAATCTATCCAAGATTCAATAAGGCTTTAGTTCAAGACCAAATCCATAATTTACCAGACTTAACACATACATGGGATGTTCCCTCTTTCACCAAGAAAATCTTTTCTTTCTTGATAAAGAATGGTAGCTCTTTCTCAGGGACTGTAACACCATTATTTGCTACCATGTTAGGACACCTAGCTAACCAAGAGGGTGAGGATCCTAGTTCAGCTAATGCTTCTCAGCAAACTCCCTCTAACCAGACTTCCCAACCCTCTGAAGATTCACAATCTTCTTCGCATCATGATGGTGATCAGCCTCACTCTGATGAGATGACCCATACACCTGCTGCTTCAATTGCTGCTAGTGGTTCTCCACAAGCAAGAGCAACAGAGGTGGTGGATATTGCACATTTAACTGCTTTGTGTACAAGCTTGTCCAAACAGGTACATGTTTTACAAAAAGAGAAGCTTGAGCAAGATAAGAAAACTGCAGATTTGGAGGCCAATTTAACTAAGCTAAGGAATAAAGTTACTCATTGGATGAGGCACCATAGGGCAATTCAGCAGGCTAACCTTAAGAAGAAAAATCTTAGAATCTTCAAGAAGAAGCAACTGAATGCACCCAAACAGGAGAGGAATAATGAAGAACAAGATCCTTCTTCTAATATTCTAACAAAGATTTCTGGGGATGACATTATTTTTGAAGCTGATGATGGTATTGAAAATTATGTTGATGACACAAACATGGAGCATCAACATGAGCTTCAACAAGAACCATCAACTGCTGAAGAAGAAATGGTGGTAATTCAACCACAACCTCAATCACCACAACTACAAGCTAATTGGAGTAGTTTTTATGAGAAGCTAGAGGAAATGAACCTTATATTTCTTGTGTCTACAACTCCACCACAAAGATAATTTTGGATCCATAAGAAACAGTTGTTAGCCTTAAAATGTGTGCGACTAACGGAATTACATTAGTTTCATAGCGGGACTTGTAGGGACTATTAATGTCACATGTAAGTAGTTAAAGTCCTGTGCTATATATACCCCTCCATACTTCCATGGAGGGGTGAGGTTGTTCATTTCTTTCTTTACTTTCTCTCTCTAATAAAACACATTTATTAGAAAAAAACTCTCTCTCTCTTTCTCTCACTAACCATGGCTAAATATCTCTTCTATCCTCCCCGACCTCCGGATCGAACCCGTGTTCTTAGTGAATTCGAGTTAACAATTGGCATCAGAGCTAAACAGGGGTGTTTCGTGTTTTTGTATTGCCGTGTTTGTGTTGTGGTGTCCATATTCAGATTTGTGGTCTCGTTCTCTTTAATCATTCTATCCATTTCATCTATATTTCTTTTATCTCTCTCTATTCATAAAATATGTTTAATTCCGTTTAATAAAGTTGTGTCTCGTTTCTGTTTTGCCATCGTTTCCAAAAACTGTTGATTTTATTCAACATTTTTTATCATTTTTATCATTTTTTATCATTTCTTGCAAGTTGAAAAATAGGGACCAGGTCTATTTTTTGGAAATAGCTCAAAAGGACAGAAAAAAGATAACAGATCGACTGTTTTCGGTATCAAAACCCTTTTTCGATAGTTTTTCCGATGCTTATTCCGATGGGTTTTATGATGGTTATTCTGATGGCTTTTCAGATGGGTTTATTCTGATGGATTATTCGGATGGATTATTCCGATGGATTATGTATTCACATTCTGATGGATTTTGTATTCTCATTCCGATGGATTTTGTATTCTCATTCCGATGGATTCTGTATTCACATTCCGATGGCTCTGAAAACATTCTGATGACTCAAACCATCTTATACCAAAAAATTCCTACATCACTCACCGACTCAACTCGGTAACTACCGAGCTGACCTGGTCAACTCAGTGAGTCGCAACTCGGTAATTACCAAACAACATCTAGCCTTTTCCCTCCATCAATCAACTTCTCAAATCAACCTAACCCATCGACACCTAATCCCCATCTAGACTCGATTAACAAAAAAAAAACAAGCTAAACATGATAACCAAACCCAGACTCAACCCATCTCTAGACTCGTTCTATGAACAGAGATGAAAAAGGAAGATCTCAGTCATGTTCGATTCATATCTTTTGACGATATATGAGATCATTGAGATCTCTTCGAAACAGAACTCATCATTGATCTAAATTGTATTACTGAAACCAAAAACAGACACACCTACATGAGACCGTTTATTCCATCTTGATGTCGAAATCTTGTTGTCTTGATTTTGCGACGAAGAACATGAAATGATATACTTCTTTAGTGATTTGAGTGTCTAAAGACAATGAACATAAAGTTTCGTGATTAAGCTTAATCTTATGAAAATAAGTAAGTATCGAAAAATGATTTGTGTTGTTCTAAGAAGATTGAGATGGACTCATTATGTTTGGTGAATGCAAATGGCTGTTTGTGAGATGATTAGATACGAGTTTTTTTAGTGGATGAATAAGGAGAAGCATAGATCTATTTTTTGTGGCTGCATCTCCTAGGAAATAAAAAAGGCGGAGAAACTAATGAAGAAGATTAGGGTTATTTTATCTAATCCTTAGGAGTTGTGGGTTATATATACCAGGTTTCTAAATCGGGTATTGCACATTTTTGATGGGCCACTATTTGAACAGGTTCATTTGAGGAGGCCGAATATTATACAAACTGATGGGACAAATGTCATATCACCCTAAGTTGGGCCGCATTGGTTTTTGATAGTATTGAGATGGATTTGTCGATGTGCCGGGTAATGGGTTATATGGTGATTACGGCTTCATTTCGATCAAAGAAAACCTTCGTTTTGAACCCCTATTTTTCGAAAAAACTTTCAGAGTAAAGTGTGCGACTAAATGTATGTGACTAATAAAACACATTTATTAGAGCAACTCTCTCTCTCTCTTTCTCTCACTAACCATGGATAAACATCTCTTTTATCCTCCCTGACCTCTAGATCGAAACCGTGTTATTAGTGAATACGAGTTAACAACAGTCAATCCAAGTACTGCCATGTTCAAAGATGAATGATGGATCAGACAAGACTGAGGAGTTAGAAATTGAGAAGACAGCTTCCAAAGGAGAAAAAGTGTCTGGAGATACTTTGGTGATTGGAGAAAGAAGTGTGTCAACAACTGGTGAAGTAAATGCTACTAAAGAACCAAGTACTACTCATCCAACTGCAAGCATTATTGGTGAGAAATTTTCACTACCATATTCTGAAGAAAGTCAAACTCCATCTTTTGGAGAAGATGAGACATTAGCATAAGTGTTGCTTGAAAGCCAAGGCTAGCAGAAGAAGAAAAGAAGACACAACAAGCAAATCTTGCTATCCAAGGTCAAGACAAAGTCAATAAAGTGCAAGCTTCAAAGCCCACTACAAAAGGTATTGCGATACAACAACAACCTAATAAAGATGAAGAAAGAAGATCTTCAAGGTTTGAAGAAATTACTTGAGATTGATAAAAAGTATAAGGGAAAAAAGCAATTGCACTCTGAGTCTGAAGGTGAAGGTGATTCAGATGATGATATCAGCAAAGTCATGAACAAATTTCATCAATTGGAGCATGATGAAGAGGTAGCTCTTAGATTACAAATAAGAATGTATGAACAAGAGTACAACAAGAACGGAATATAGAAGAGTATGAAAGAATTCAAGATGAATTAAAGGCAAGTGAACTCATAGCAGAGTCCTTAATAGCTGAAGAGAGAGATGCATATGATGAGGAAAAAAAGGATAGATTGATTGATGATTTAATAAGGGAGCAACATAGATTCTTTGCTGAAAAGAGAAGAAAATAAAGAGTTAAGCCTCCAACAACTACTCTAATTAGGAATCAAATAATGTCCTACCTCAAGAAAACATTTCACTCATGCACAACTAGTCAGGAAAAGATTTGATGAGATTATGACTTTGTATGAACAACACAAAAGGAGCAAGTTCAACTTTGTTGAGATTGGATCTGAGAAAGATAAAAAGTACATTGAAGATGTCAAGAAACATCTATAACAACAAAGGCAATTTGGAAGTACCCCCATACTTGATGCAAGTACTGCTGGAAAAGAAGGAACGTCTCCACCTATCAAGACTATATATGCTAGAAAGAATAAAAAGGTGAAGGAAGTTTCAAAGGAAGCAAAGACTTCTCAAGAGTTGGATGCGGGAAGTTGATGAGACTGCTTTTATACATAATCTAATCATCCATGTTGGAAATACGTTTTACGTATTAGAAAGGATCGGTCACTCCAACAATAGTCTACGTTATAGCTCGTAGTTTAGTTATTTACATTTATCAAACAAAGCCCAAAACCGAGCCCATGGATTGTATGGGCCGGCGGCCTAATGTAAACCCAAGCCCATCTCATGGGCTTGGGTATATAAACCCTCTCCTTTGATGGAGAGGGTGGTGTGGTTTCATAATTTACACATAGTTCTTATTAACTTTCTCTCTCTAAAAGTGTGAAATCCACCATCTTTCTATCTCTTTCTCTCTCTAAAAACATAAGCATAGATTTACAAATCTTCAAATGGTATCAAGAGTTTGGGATGAAATATAGGTTTGTTTTTGTGTTCTAAACATTTCGTAGATTGTTGGTTTGTTTTTAGCCGAATCTTCAAATTTTTTTGGTGTTGGATCGAAGTTTAAAGTATGTGTAACATAGGGATTCGTGTTAAAAAGTTGTGTGTTCTTTATTCCGAAATTTGTGTTCTTCATCTTTCTTGTGTGTTCTTTCCGAAATTCGTTAAAACATCATCTTTCTTGGATCAAAAGTGCAAAAAAGTTGTGTGTTCTTCATTCCGAAATTTAAGCAGAAACTCCATCGGAAAGTACAAGTGAAACGTGGGCTTCCATCGTAATAACCATCACCATCGGAAAGGGTTTTGGTTCTACATTGCGATACGTGGGTTTTATTACTTATTCCGATCTGGACATTCCGATCGTGCTTTGCGATCTGGGATTCCGACGGGTATAAGGAAGTATTTTAAGTCGTTACTCTGCTTGAATTTTGTCAGCTACTTTGCGATCTGAGCATTGCGATCTGAGTATTCCGATAGGTTTTGCGATCTGAGTATTACGATAGTTCTTTGCGATCTGAACATTTCGACCGCTCTGCATTGCGATCTAGGCATTCCGATACCATCATCATTCGGACAGGGTTACATTACGATCTGGACATTCCGATCTGACATTCCGATCAACATTCCGATAATCACAAATTTTTCCATAAATGTGTAATTTTGTCTTGGAATTTTTGGTTTATCGAGAACATATTTTAAGGGATTTTAACATTGTTTCTCGACTTCAACACAAAAACACTTCACCTTATTTCATTGTTCGATCAACTTTGTAAATCTTAACTTATTGAAATGGAGTACACATCTCTTACGGATAAGTCCATCCTCTCGGGTACGGATAATCGTCCACCAATGTTGGTGAAGACTATGTATGAGGAATGGGCTTCCCGAATGGAACTTTATATGTTGAACAAGGAGAATGGACATCTAATTTGGGCATCGGTGCTCAATGGACCATTAGATTATGGTATTGTGACGGAAGGTACGACCACTCGTCCTCGCACAACGGGTGAGTTGACTGGAGATATGAAGATTCAAGATAAATGTGATAAGTATGCTACAAACATCATTCTCCAAGCCCTTCCTCCAGATATCTACAAACTCGTCAGCAAACATAAAGTTGCCAAAGAGTTATGGGATAGAATTCGTGTTCTCATGCAAGGCACCTCGTTAACTAAACAAGAACGAGAGTGTAAGCTTTATGATACTTTTGATAAGTTTGCCTTTGTGCCAGGGGAGACTCTCAATGACTACTATCTGAGATTTACCCTATTGTTGAATGAGCTAAATATCTATGGCATGGCAATTCCTACCTTTCAATTGAACACCAAGTATTTGAACACTCTTCCTCCAGAATGGAAAAAATACGTGACGGATGTTAAATTTGCTAAGGACTTGCATAACACCAATGTGGATCAACTTCAAGCTTTTCTTCAACAACACGAATGCCATGTGATCGAGGCTCGGTTGTCTACACCTCAAGTTCATGATCCACTTGCAATGTATGCTTCTCAACAAAACATGGCTTATATTTATCAACAACCATCATACTTGCAGCAACCACCACCACACATCTATCAGCAACCACAGCAACCATCTTATCAACCACCAATGATGCCACAACAAGAATCTCAACAAAGTGTTCATCAACAATCTTTTCAACAGCAACCACCATATCAAATATCACCATCACAAGCCAACACTTCTCCATTGGGCTATACTCCTCAGCAAGGATATTTTCCAATAGAAGCACAGCCAGCACAAGCTTTCTATTCTAATGAACTTCCACCAATCCAAGCACCAGTCTTTACTCCAAATGATACGCCAGCTGATGTTCTAAACCATCTCACCGCCTACTTGTCAAAACTTGATGCAACTAGAGGATTTCCACCAACAAACAATCAGCTCCGCACCTCATCAAATCCTCGACAACAAGCCACTGTTCAAGATGGTCAAGTGACGGTGCAACCTATTCAGGGAAGGCAAAATTCATATGGACCTCCTATAAGGACTGGGAACAATCAAGCTGTAAATTCTCAAGCTAGTGAAAATGGGAGCCCCATTGGTCCTAAAAAGGTTGTGACTTGCTACAATTGCCGAGGACAAGGTCATATGGCTAGGGAATGCACACAGCCAAAAAGGAGAAGGGATGATGCATGGTTTCGTGAGAAGATGTATTTGGTTGATGCTCAGTCTAAAGGGAAGATTTTGGATTCAGAGGAGTTGGCATTTCTGGCAGACCCAGGGGCAGCAGATACTGAAGGCATTGCAGTTGTTTCCACTTCTAATGCAGCTTATCAAGCGGACGATCTTGATGCATACGATTCGGATTGTGACGACATTCACTCTGCCCAAGCTGCTCTCGTTGCTAATCTCTCTCACTACGGTTCTGATGTCATCAGTGAGGTACCAACCACATCTAATAATATTGATGATAACCAACATCAAGTTGGGCATGAAAATGACAACCTCGAACAGCATTCGGGAACTAGTAA
Source organism: Glebionis coronaria (assembly GCA_025667525.1). NCBI lineage: Eukaryota > Viridiplantae > Streptophyta > Magnoliopsida > Asterales > Asteraceae > Glebionis > Glebionis coronaria. The sequence continues at coordinate 319,027,251 of CM046878.1, forward strand.
CTCAAATGATGTGGTACCCAATCCTACACATTTGAGTGAACCTCAACCAAATGCTACGACGGGTATGGAATCTTATGCTCAACATGATTTTGTCATGGTGCCTAAACATATTATTGATCAAATGCATATGGCCCTCAGACAATCCGTAGATACGAATTCCACCCTAACTGCTGAGCTTGCGTTGCATAAAGAAAAGATCAAAACTTTTGAAATGGTCCCTCAAGAAGAGAAAATAACATGTTCTGAATTTGACTAATTTCGCTTTGAAAAGATTGAACACTTGAAAGAAATAGAATCATTAAAAGCTAATCTTTCCAATGAATTAAAAGAAAAGGAGTCGGTTGTCAATGATTTTCAGAAACTTAAAATGGATTTCGAAACTCTCGAGTTTAAAAAGGTTGAATCGGAAATTAATGCTACCAAACTTATTAAATTCAAAGAACAACAGCTTTTAAAACAATACGCTTCCATAGAAAAGGTTCATCTTTTAACAAAATCATTTAAAGAATTCGAACTTAAGCGTCTTCAAGATTTACCACCTAATCCCGGTTATGCAAAACAAGCTCAGGAATATATTCCCGGTCTTTATGATATGACCATAATTGGCAAATCGAAAGAAGCACCTTTTGTTCGTAGTACTGAGGAGACACAATCACTTGGGGATGAAACTCATTCTAAAATGCTTTCAAAATTCCATACAATTGATTATGATCAACATAACAAAGATCAATTTTCGAAAAAGACACGCATTCGCTTACAAAAGGAATTAGCAGAATTAACAGTTCTTGGGCCCCAAAGTTTGTCAAATGAAAACCTTCCTAGTACGTCTCCTACACTCGTCAAAAAGGATTTAACGAAGTTAATTCCACCGGTAAGTAAGGCGTCCGTTAACTTAAATACGGTTCACCAACACTTAGCCGATTTTGACAAGGTCATTTTGGAACGTACGACGGCCACGGCCATAACAGAAGGTGAATGGAACTTTGAGCACACTAGAGCTGCGTTTCGAGATGAAATTTTTCCGTTTGTAAACAATGTTAAAGCTTGTCTTCGTAATATTGATCAAGATTTGTTTTTGGAAATAGAAGAAGTTAGACGTGTTTTCAATGAAATGGAAGATGCTTATGAAAACAGTTTACTTGAAATAGAACGGGTTTCACGCCATAATGATCTGCTTCTGAATCAAGTGATGTCTCATGATATAGTTACTGTCTGTGTGAATACAAGTGTTGATAATGATTCTATTGTGCATAATGTTGAATCTGTGGATACTGTGGTAGATAGTACTTGTCACGAATCTGACGCTGAATTTTTAAAGCTTCAAGATTCATATTCATCACTTTCAAAACGTTTTGATGAGATTCAAACACATTGTATTTCGCTTGAATGCAAGCAACAATTTATTCAAGAAATCTTTGAAACGTCATTCGAAGGTGTTAATATCGATGATGCAAATTTTGAAAAGAATTTTCGATTGAATTTACAATCAAAACAGCGTCAGCCAAGTGACAAAGTTGCTAACTCTTTGCCGATAGAAATAGAGAAATCTAAGGAGCTTAACTGTGTGAACGTACTTGAGGCCGCTGAGAATCTTAAACTGGATCTAGATAATCGAGTTTCCAAGATTTTGTCCAAAGTTGATAACTTAAAACAGAAAAATACACGACTCTTCGATTCCGTACAGCCCGCATGTGTTGATACCACTGCATAGAATCAATCATTGATTGAACAATTGAATCGAAAGTCGATGGAAATATCTGATTTGAGGGAACAAATTTGTGATAAGAACCTGGTCTTGTCTGGGTTAAAGGAAACACTTCGTACTCTCAAAGGTAAGAATGTTGTGGATAACGCAGCCACTATCTCAGCATCGTCCTCTAGTGTAATCAAAAGAACCCTTATTGCCGTCACACCACTTAACAAGGGCCCTAGGACTAAACCATCGCAAAATTTGGTTACTAAAGATAAGGCGGAATCAAAACCAGCTTCTAATATTCCCGTGTTGCCTTCTACAAGAGTAAGCACCACTACTAAGGCTCAAAGATCTAAGCTTAAAAGAAACAAAAAGAATGATAGGATCTTGCCCCCATCTAGTAGTCAAGTGAAGAAGAAAGTAGAAGCCCATCCTAGGAATGTTATTTCTGTTTTGAATAAAAAGAATCATGTAGCTAAACCTAAAGGCTCTGCGGTTGTGCAGCGTTCTAAGCCTACTGTGAATTCTTATTTAAAATGTTGGAACTGCAATGAATGTATGTTTTCTAGTCGTCATGATTCTTGCCTTATTGACCATGTGAATGAGATGCATGCCCGGAAAATTGGACTAGAATGGAAACCGACTGGGAAAGTGTTAACCCAAGTTGGTTGGATGTGGCGCCCCACTGGTAGAACTTTCACTATAGCAGCAAATATGTGCCCTTTAACTAGGATCACTCCCACTGAAGTAAAGAAAGCGTGCCCTTTAACTAGGAGTACCAAGGCTACCAAAACACAAGCGTGTCCTTTAACTAGGAACACTGACACTACTGTAGGAACCAAGTGCCCTTTAAATAGGTCTACTCCCATTGTAGTGCCTGCGAATAATCCAAAACCTAAGAACGTTGGAACAGTAAAACCTGTTAGTGCTAAAACTCACATTAGAAAACGCAGGAAATCTAAGGGTCTAAAAAATGTTAGCAATTCTGATAATTCTATATCTGTATCTGCTAACACTCCGGAACCAATAGTTTCCAATGCATTGTCTACTGTTTTTATTGAAAACAGGTGGTCCAAATTGTTCTCTGGTATTTGGACTCTGGTTGCTCCAAGCATATGACCGGAGATCGCTCTCAGCTCAGAAATTTCGTCAGCAAGTTTCTTGGTACGGTTCGATTTGGAAATGATCATATTGCAAAGATAATGGGTTATGGTGAATAACATATTGGGAATGTTATAATTTCAAGAGTGTATTACGTGGAAGGTCTCGGTCACAACTTATTTTCTGTGGGACAATTTTGTGATGCAAACCTAGAAGTTGCTTTTCGAGAGCATACCTGCTTCATTCGTAATTTGGAAGGGGTTGATTTATTGAAAGGTACTCGAGGGAATAATTTGTATACTTTGTCTCTACAAGACATGATGGCCGCTTCTCCCGTATGTCTTCTCTCCAAAGCATCGAAGACTAAGTCATGGTTATGGCATCGACGGTTATCTCATCTCAACTTTGACGCTATTAATCACTTGGCGAAAAACGAACTTGTTCGTGGTCTTCCTAAACTATCATTTCACAAGGATCATTTGTGTTCCGCGTTTACAATGGGGAAAAGAACTAAGAAGTCTTACAAACCCAAGACTGAAGACACCAACCAAGAGAAACTTTATCTGTTGCATATGGATCTTTGTGGACCAATGCGTGTTGAAAGTCTTAGTGGCAAAAAGTACATCCTCGTCATTGTCGATGATTACTCTCGGTTTACATGGGTGAAATTTCTTAAAGCAAAAAATGAGGCACCTAAATTCATCATCAGATTTCTCAAGATGATTCAAGTGCGTCTCAACACTACTGTCCGACGCATTCGTACATATAATGGAACCGAATTTGTGAATCAAATTTTGCGTGATTATTATGAAGAAGTTGGCATATCTCATGAAACATCCGTTGCACGCACTCCACAACAAAACGGTGTCGTTGAAAGGCGAAATCGCACACTTATGGAAGCTGCTCGAACGATGTTAATTTAGGCAAAGGCTCCATTGTTTTTATGGGCAGAAGCAGTATCTACAGCAGTGTACACCCAAAACCGGTCACTAATTCGTAAACGCCATGGTAAAACACCTTATGAGCTTCTCCATGGAAAAGTACCAGATTTATCATATCTTCATGTATTTGGTTCTCTTTGCTATCCAAACAATGATGGTGACAATTTGGGAAAACTTCAACCAAAGGCTGATATTGGTATTTTCATTGGTTACGCACCCGCAAAGAAGGCATTCCGAATCTACAACCGTAACTCTCGCAAAATCCTTGAAACTATGAATGTTGATTTTGATGAGCTGACAGCAATGGCTTCTGAGCAAAGCAGCTCTGAACCCGCACTTCATGAAATGGGACCCAGTAATATTAGTTCTGGTCTTGTCCCAAACAACCCTACTTCATCATTTACACCACCTACTAGGAAGGAATGGGATACGTTGTTTCAACCGTTCTTTGATGAATTCTTTACTCCTCCAAGTATTGTTGCTCCAGAACCTGAGGTAATAGCTCCAGTAACCGAAGTTGTCGCCCCAGCAACCGAAGCACAATCAGACACATCTGCACCTACAATTGGTCAAGATATACCTTCAACGAGTAATTCTCAACCAACACCCGAATCAACTACCCATGTCATGCCTATTGATGATGAAGAGGATGATGATGATCACGATTTGGAATTCGCTCAAATGCGTGAACTTCCATTCTTTGGTGTACCTATTCCCGACCCTAATCAAGTCGGGTCGTCCACCTCAGCGAAAGCTCCTTCTACAGTTTACTCCAATCCACGGATTCGTGAACATGACAGCAAGTGGACAAAGGATCATCCTATAGATTCTATTATTGGTGACCCTAATCGTCATGTATCCAAACGAAGTCAGTTACAAGAAAGTGCAATGTTTTGTCACTTTGATGCTTTTCTCACTGAAGTTGAACCTAAGACATGGAAAGAAGCTTTTACTCAATCCTGTTGGATAGAAGCTATGCAAGAAGAACTTAATGAATTTATACGTCTTGAAGTATGGGAACTTGTCCCAGGCCCGGATCAAGTGCAGTTACTCACTTTGAAATGGGTTTACAAGGTGAAACTCGATGAGTTAGGCGGAATATTGAAAAACAAAGCTCGACTAGTAGCTCGTGGATACAAGCAATTATTGGGCGTCGACTTTATGGAATCCTTTGCACCTGTTGCCCGTTTGGAAGCTATTAGACTATTCCTCGCTTATGCAGCCCATATGAATATGATCGTCTATTAGATGGATGTGAAGACGGCATTTCTTAATGGTGAAATCAAGGAAGAAGTCTATGTTCAACAGCCGGATGGTTTTGTGAATCCTAATTATCCTAATCATGTGTACAAGCTTAAGAAGGCTCTCTATGGGTTGAAGCAAGCTCCACGCGCATGGTACGATCTATTGTCACAATTCCTCATTACTCAAGGCTTCGCAAAAGGCAAGGTGGATCCCACGTTTTTCATTCAGAAACGAGGTAAAGATATGATTATGGTACAAATATATGTTGATGATATTATATTTGCAGCCTCGACCTAAACCTTATCGGATGAGTTTGGGACACTCATGTCTTCCAAGTTTAAGATGTCAATGATGGGCAAGGTATCATTCTTCTTAGGTCTTCAGATATCTTAGAGTCCCAGAGGCATATTTATTAATCAATCAAAATATGCCCTTGAATCGCTTAAGAAATATAAGATGGAATCTTGCGACCCCGTGGACACTCCAATGGTGGAGAAATCTAAGCTTGATGCAGATCCACATGGAGTTGCCGTTGATCCGACACTTTATCGTGGAATGATCGGTACTCTTCTGTATATCACAGCCAGTCGACCTGATCTTCAGTTTGCTATATGTATGTGTGCCAGGTATCAAACTAGGCCTACTGAGTTACACTTAGCTACTGTTAAAAGGATCTTTCGATATCTTAAAGGAACCATTAATCGGGGACTTTGGTATTCGAAGGACTCTTCTATTGCACTAATGGCATATGCAGATGCGGATCACGCGGGTTGTCAAGATACAAGGCGTAGCACGAGTGGAACTTTGCAACTATTAGGAGATCGACTAATCAGTTGGGCATCGAAAAGGCAGAAAAGCGCTGCAATTTCAAGTACGGAAGCAGAATACATAGCTATGTCCGGTTGCTGTGCTCAAATTCTTTGGATGAGATCGCAATTAACCGACTATGGTTTAGGTTTCAACAAGATTCCGATGTACTGTGACAACAAGAGTGCAATTGCCTTATGCTGCAACAACGTTCAATTCTCCCGGTCGAAGCATATTGACATTCGCTACCACTTCATCAAGGAGCAAGTGGAAAATGGAGTAATCGAGCTTTACTTTGTCCGATCTGAGTATCAATTGGCGGATATTTTCACGAAGGCTTTAGATCGCGCTCGAATTGAATTTTTGGCCGACAAGCTAGGAATGAGAACCTTCTCGCCTGAGACTCTTAAGGAACTAGCAGATGAAGCGAAAGAATAGTGGTGGTAAAACTATTCTCCGTATCCTTGGTGATCATTTGTATATATTGTTTATATTTTTATCCTCAAAAGCAAAATACAAAAATATAAAACCATATAAAAACCATAAAAATTGAAAAATTCATTAAAATCCAAAAATATTTTTACTTTATTTTTCAAAGGCATGTCTTTTGGTACGATAATATTTACGGCCTTAGAAATGTTGATTAATATCGACACGGCGCCATAAATAGAGTTCGTACAAAAGTTGTAAATATTTCATAAAACATGCCTATATGGCTTGTAGTTATTTCTGACTGCAACCCGGTTTTCACATTAAAGTCAAGTATTTCTTATGAAAGATTTGGCTCACAACGGGAATTAAATTTCTCGGGCAAGGTTTACTTTAAAACCTTGTAAGGGATCAAGTTTACTTTATAACTTGGTCTAACACAAATCTATGTACGTTTCAGTGCATTTATTTGTTAAAACAAGAGAAGTCTTGTTTTTATGAAGCTATCATCTCTACAACCATGCTATCTACAATTGGTATCTACATACTAGATGATGCGATTACTCAACCGACGACTACAGCTCTTTTGATAGAACACGGGTCTACAATTGAGGGGGAGCAATTGTCAAGCATTCAGAATCTTCGATGCCAAACGTGCCAAGCTCACTAATTGGTGTCAAGACAAGAATACCAATCGTACACGTGGTGTCAAGAGATGACTTCGAACATGACGAGGCGACCAACATATGCTGCCAAGAACCATTTGATCTTATCATATGATGTTCTCATCAATCAGGTCCAACCTTGTCAATTCTTTTTAATATGGTGAATATGTGATCTTGTTACAAATCGGTATCATATCTCATGCGTTTGATATCATGAAGATAAACCGGACTTGCATTTTTCTTCCCAAAACCTTTGTTAAAACTTCATTAAATCAATTGATATTAAAAACATCGATTGGGTTAATATTTTTAATATGGGGGAGAAAATGTGATTTAATATGGGATATTATCACAAATGGTTTGACTTAATGTGCTGGCTCATCCCGACATGTGCGAAATGTTTTCGAATATCGTGGCATATGTTAAGGGGGAGCAAAACGGATTTGCATATCAAAATGGATTTTCATGGTGACATATACTTACCCAAAACCTATTTATTTCACGACGATGAAGATTGTGGTGACATAAGGATGGTAGGATAGTTTAAGTCCAATGATTATTCCAGAACCGGAGGAATCTTCCCAAGGACATTCCATAGCTAGAAATAGTAGTCCTTAGGAAAGATGGAGAAAGATTGTGAACGTAGCTAAATGCCGACCAAGTACTTAAGTTAGCACTGGAACAATCACAACAAGGTGCTAGTTATGACGTATTGGTAAGCATTGAAGGGGTTGAAGAATGAAAAAGAATTGTAAAGATAAAGGGTGTAAAGAAAGAAGCCCTCCTTACAACTTTAGGCAGAAACCGGGTCAACACATATGCTATTGAGATCATTTTAATGATGCTTGATATTGAAGATAAGACATCATGGACCCAGTGATGCAATGCACAACCCATCCCAGCTAACTCAAATATCTCTCAAAAGGTATTTGTTTTAATCACACGGGGACAACATGTTATCTATTGATTTATTCACTCCGAATAAATTGGTATTGAAATGGTGGCACTCCTCTCCAGCCTCCGATCACAAAAATCAAAAGTGCACGATCGAGTCTAGAGCCATTTGAGATCATCAAATATCTCATTAGGACACACTTTCATATTTCCTTGCTTCTTCACACACTATGAAAAGTAAGAAAGATTTTAAGAGTCCTACGCAAAATCTTCATGATCTTGCCTGAACATCCGAGTAATACGAAGGTATTTACAATGAAGATGGAAATCCTTCTTGAGCGAATATCAAAAAGCTCATGGTAGGTGACTTGTGCGATTCTTTATGAATCAAACTTGTAATAACTGGAAAGCAACAGTGGTTTAATTCTTAAATGAATTTAAACACGTTCCAGGCCTCTACGCATTATCTTAGTGATCTTGCCAGAACACTCAGAGTGATACCTTAGTGTTCACAGTGATGAGTGGAAATCCTTCTAGTGTTAACCTCAAACAGCACTTGGTAGGTAACTTGCAAGATTCTGTACGAATCAAGCTCGTGACAACTGGAAAGCAACGATGGTGCGATTCTTAATTGAATTTCACTTGTTCCAGGAACATGAATTGACGACTTTAAATCATGCGGATACTTTTATCCAAATGATTCACTCTTTACGTTCGCAGTCAGCTTTGGACGGTCGAGTAAAGAGAACGGGTTTACCCGCGAAATCCTGTCAGGAAGTTACTTAATTGAAACTATCCGTCACGGGTACGATATCTAATATCGTCCAACGGTCTTCACCGACCGGAGGTAAAATGCTACCGAATTAGAATGAAATGTTCAAAGCCATTTCGTTCGTGTCTAATTATGTTGCGGCATTTGAAGACGGTGGCGTTGCGGGATCCAAGAAGAAGTCGTCCCCGCATGCTTATACTTTATGCACTTAATATCTCATCTAATTCAAGAAAGCCTAAAAGTTAAGTCTTCCGCTGTTTCAAACTCTGAAGCTTTCAAGAATTACGAAGGTATAAGTATGTGGGACGTGAGGTCACGAAGAGGCGAAGATCACAAGTGATGGATGCACGAGATCAAGGCAAGAGATTGATGCTCAAAGATTGATATCAAAGATCACATCATCATGTTCACCAGAAAAGAAAAAGAAAAAGAAAGACGAAGACTACGAGCTCAAGACAAGCATAGTATGCTAGGTTTATTTTATTATTGTAACTTGGCTAACGCCCTTGTTTGGAGTGACCTCCCTTAGGGGGAGATTGTTGGAAATACGTTTTACGTATTAGAAAGGATCGGTCACTCCAACAATAGTCTACTTTATAGCTCGTAGTTTAGTTATTTACATTTATCAAACAAAGCCCAAAACCGAGCCCATGGATTGTATGGGCCGGCGGCCTAATGTAAACCCAAGCCCATCTCATGGGCTTGGGTATATAAACCCTCTCCTTTGATGGAGAGGGTGGTGTAGTTTCATAATTTACACATAGTTCTTATTAACTTTCTCTCTCTAAAAGTGTGAAATCCACCATCTTTCTATCTCTTTCTCTCTCTAAAAACATAAGCATAGATTTACAAATCTTCAATCCAAAATGGGCTTAAAATGGTTAAAACATCATTAAAAGTGCCAAATATATGCTTGTGTTTGTTCAATGTGTATTTTAGGTACGGATATTGAGAAAATGACAAAAGATCATAAGAAACAATAAAAAACGAACACGGGAAACGAAGCCGCGCAATGAACCGGGCCCTAGAGTTGAAAAGTCCTTGAAGAATTAAAGATTGTACAAGAAGGGTCCTTCATTATTGAATAATTGACACTTTAAACCCTTGTATATTCATAATTACAAGATTGGTCCCTAAAGTTTGTCAAAATTACAAAAAGGACCCTCAACTTTGAAGAATTGGCAAGAATGGTCCCTCAAATTTGAAGACTTGTCATTTTTAGTCCTCCATGAAGACAAAGAAACAAGTGATGACCTTGAAGAATGAAGAAATGCCAAAATCAGCCCTTCAAGTATCAAGATATTACAAAACAAGTCCTTGAAATACCTTTGCAAAAGTTTTGTGGCCAAAGTCTAAAAAAACAAAACTTTATTACCAAAGGATTCTGATTTTGGCTGATTTAAACATGAATTGAAAGAATGAAGAAAGAAGAGGGATTTAATATGGGAGACATGAAACTTACCTAGACCAACCAGTGATTTACACGCGCTCCACTAACACTTTTCTACCAATCACCACTCACCATTCATCCACATCATCATCAACTCACCGCCGCTTATTAACTAAATAATTAATTAGTTAATAAACACGCGCTAAACACATATTCAAACCCAAACAAAGATCAAACCCCCTACTGTTTACCCAAGAACAAAAATTGGGGATTTGTGTTTAAGCAACAATTAGACCATAATCACCTCCAGTTTTATGATTAAGGGTCTAATGACCAAAACCCAACTCATAAACAAAGTGCCACATCACCACATTACTCACATGAATCCTCCCCTGCTTCACTTTTGGGTATAAGATAAAAACCAACCAGAGAATCCACGAACCACAATGAAGCTTCATTCTTAAGCTTATTTGAAGCCCTTGGATCAAATTGGCACCACTGGCATCGCATGTTCTTCAACAAAACTCCAAATTCAATCAACAAATTTCAAACTATCAAGGGAATTATAGGAACTTCAAGCAGCTAGGGTTTTAGTTATTTCAGCTTTCTAGAATCATTGTATGGCTCTATATAAAGCCTTTAGCATACAACATTGTCTCTTGTTCTTGGTTTTCCTAGGTCAAAGTTCTGTAAATCTTGTTTTCAAGTGAATGAATAAAGTTTGAATCTTGTGACGAAATCCATGTCCCAATTTACTTTATTGTTGTTGATTATTGATCTAAGTTTGTGTTTTTGAGGTTTCAAAATTGGTTGTTAAGTTCAAACACATGAACTTTTTGGGCCTTGGATTGATCATAGCACCCTGATAAGAAGATTATCAAGGTGTAGTGAGATCTAGGTTTGGGAAGGATCAAGGAGTGGGGAACAAGCTTGGAAAGATTTGGTCCATTTTCATTTTTTTTTCATATAATCAGTTTATTGCTTTGACTTTGTTGTTCATAGCAGGTGTTCTTGGATGCTTGTGCCTTGTTTAGCTAGGCACATAAGCTATAAATCCGTGAGTGTGGATGTACATTCATGAGGTTTGAGCTTTCTTTCTCAAAAATCTGTTAGAAATTGGTTCTAAGTGATTTTGTGGATCTACTGTTGTTTGGTGTGTTCATATGCATTCTAATTGATTCTTAGTTTATTGTGATGTTGTTATGATACTTGTTTAAGCTTGGTTTAACCTGAAAACACCTTTGCTTTGTTAAAATTTGGTTTTAAAAAGTTGAAGGGGTGTTTAGGTTTACTACATGCTTTGGGGTTTGATAAATTTAAGTAAGTGTTAAGTGTGGTATTATGTTTGTTCTTGTTTAGATAACACAGTTAAGTGGTTTCCTGCATGTTTTGAGCTTTGACACACCTAAATCAAACAACTGGCTATAAAATCTTTGTTTCTTGTTGTTTTGAACTGTGATCTTGTAGACACCTAGACTTTATGTTAGAATAGGGTAAACAAGTGCTAAAACCAATTTTATGCAACCTGATAAGTAGATCTAATGCCTTAAAATTGGATTTGTGGTTAAGTAGTTCAGCAAGTAGGGTGTTTGTGTTCATCAGTATATCAGTAACTTCATATAAGCTTTAATCTCGTTCTAATCTTTTATTCAGTGCATGAAACAAGTTTTTTTATGCTTACTTAAGATTGTTATAGCTTGTGTATGCTTTTGGTTTAATTTGGTTGGCTTAATCTTGCTTAATTTGCTTATTAAATAAAATCTACTTATTTTCCATGTCTGTGACTTATCTGGTGACTGTTTAAATTAACTGTACATATAGGCTGGGTGTTTTTGTGATTTGTTGCTTGTTATTGACTCCTTATAACCCACTTGTTATAAGGGTGCCTTGTTTGTCCATTAATTCCAACAAAAGTCCACTAAAAACAACAAGTCAAGAAAGTCAAGCAGTGGGAACCCTTTCCCATTGCTAGTGTTAATTTGTGAGCATCTTATTTATAAGACATAATAGCTTATTTTATTGAGCAACAACTTTGTTTTGGTAATCAATCTTCCTTATTTGACCCATTTGACTATTCTGGAGCATTTGAGCCTTTGACTTTTAGGTTTGACTAGAAAACGAATTGACTTTTCTTTTTCTAAACATCTTATTACTTATTCCAGCTTATTTAGTGTGCTTATTTGAAATCTTTTTGATTACTAAGCTTAGTTAAGTGATTTAAAACATTTTGCAAAAAGAATCAGCCCTTGAATTGGTCTAGAACTCGAAAACGACTATTTTGTCATTTTGTGTAGAGAGCTTTTGCTTATTTCAGGCTTATTTCTTGGGCTTATTAAAAAATTCTTTTTACAAACTGCTTTATAATCTCATTAGAAGGATGTGTGTCAAATTTCAGCTTATGGCATTAGCTTATGGCTTAATGGGCCAAAAAGCCCATTAAGAATAAGTTGTTTGTTCATTAAGCTGTGATAAGCACTGATTCAGCTTGTGGGACTTTAGATTTTTGTGTTTAAAATTGAATTTTAAGCTAGACTAGAACTTTTCAGCTTATTTGGATAACTTTTTGCTTATTGGGCCAAAAAGCCCATTAAGGTTGGATTGTTTTCACTTTTAGCCCATTTGTAGGCCCATTAGGGATATTTTGTAATTTCAAATTTATTTTCTGTTTATTTAGGTTAAAATAAACTAGTTTGCAAGTTTTTAGAGTTTTTTAGAATTTTTGGATTTTTATTAATATTTTATTATTATTTAATTATTAAAAATTGTTTTGAGGATTTTTGCAACTTTTTCATTTTTCTTAGGTCAAATAAATTTAGTTAGGATTTTTAAAACTTTTGATTAAATTTCTCATCATTTAATTAATTGTTAGAATTTTTTTATTATTTTAATAGTTTTTAATCATTTTTAAATAGTTTTAATTAGTTTTAAATTTTTCAAAGATAGTTTTAGTTTAATTAAGTTATTTTAGAGGTTTACAAATTGAAAAATCTCATTTTGGGTTTTTTGTTAATTAATTTGATTTTTTCGGCTTTAATTAGCATTAAAAAATTATTATTTAATTAAATAAAAGGTTTGAGTGATTATTGATTCTTTGTAAACTCTAATTGCATTTTTAGGATCTATTGCAATTTTCTAGGAATTTTTAGGGTAATTTTTAAATTTCGTCACGTTTTACGGTTTTATATTCACGTCTTTCGGCGTAGTTTAATTCTATTCGTAACCGTCATCATTTCTCTTTTCATTCTTCATAATATTAATCTCAAAGTTAATCATTTCTTAACACACACACACCAAGCCTCCCTGAGAACGATCCCACACAAAGGGTCATAAGTGCTTACGTTTTCCTAAACGTTCACTTAGTGTAGAATCTTGATAACCTATGAATCTATGAAGTGGGTTGATGTTTTCTAGAGAGAGAAAGTGAGAGAAACTATGTGTCTTCTTTATTGAATGAAAACAAGAAATGAACAACAACCAACCCCTTTCCAAGGAGGAAAGGGGTATTTATACTTCCAAGCCACTAATGGACTTGGGCCGGCCCATGACAAGCCCATGGGCCGGTTCTTACTTAACTAAATAAGTAACTATTAACTATTTGTTAACTACGAGCTATTACAACATAAATAATATTGTGGAGTGACCGATACTTCTAATATACGTAAAAACGTATTTCTAACAATCTCCCCCTAAGGGAGGTCACTCCACGTTACAAAGTTCTAAACCTAGCATACTATACTAAGTCTTCGTTCTTTAGCTCGTAGTCTTTTCTTCTTTTTCTTTTTGTTGTGAATATGTTTATTGATCTTTTAGGCTTTGGCTTGAGAGCATTGTTCTTTTGGCCTTTCACGTGCGATCTTTGCCTTCTTGTGAAACTTGCCTCCTCGTGACTTCATGTTCCACACACTTATGTCTTTTTGTTGAATTCTCGAAAGCTTCAGAGTTTAGTACAGCGGAAGACTTCATCTTGTGCTTTCTTGAATTTTTGCTGAACCTTGATGCAGAAAAACATAAGCATGTGGGAACGACTTCTACAGGTACACCGCAACACCACCGTCTTTAACTGGTACACAGCAACGCCACCATCTTCAACAGGTACACAGCAACGCCACCGTCTTTAACAGGTACACAGCAACGACACGAATAAAATGGCTTTGACATTTTATTCTAATTCGGTAGCATTTTACCTCCGGTCGGTGAAGACCGTTGGACGATATTAGATATCGTACCCGTGACGGATAGTTTCAATTAAGTAACTTCCTGACAGGATTTCGCGGGTAAACCCGTTCTCTTTATTCGACCGTCCAAAGCTGACTGCGAACATAATGAGTGAATCACTTGGATAAATTATCCTTGTGATTTGAAGCCGTCAATTCATGAAACCTGGAACAAGTGAATTTCAATTAAGATTTTCACCATCGTTGCTTTCCAGTTATCACGAGCTCAATTCATAAAGAATCTTGCACGTCACCTACCAAGTGCTGTTTGATGTTAACACTAGAAGGATTTCCACTCGTCACTGTGATCAATAAAGAGTCACTCTGAGTGTTCTGGCAAGATCGTATGATAATGCGTAGAGGCCTGGAACGAGTTTAAGTTCAATTAAGAATTAAACCACTGTTTCTTTCCAGTTTTTCACAAGATTGGTTCTAAAAGAACCGCACGTGTAACCTACCATGAGCGTGTTTGATGTTGGCTCAAGCAGGATTTCCATCTTCATTGTAATACTTGCGTATTACTCGGATGTTCTGGCAATATTACAGGAATATTGCGTAGGACACATGAAAATCTCTTACTTTTCACAGTGTGTGAGAAAGCAAGGAATAAATGGAAAGTGTCCTAATGAGACTTTTGATGATCTCTTGGCTCTAGACTCGATAGTGCGTTTTGATTTAGTGAGCGATGGCTGGAGAGGAGTGCCACCTTTTTAATACCGGTCTATTCGGAGTGAATAAACCAATAGATAATGTGTTGATCTCCGTGTGATTAAAACAAATATCTTTTGAGAGATATTTGAGTTAGCTGGGAAGGGTTGTGCATTGCATCACTGGGTCCATGATGTCTTTCTTCAATATCGAGAATCATTAACAAAAATGATCTCAATAGCATATGTATTGACCCGATTTCTGCCTAAAGTTGTAAGGAGGGCTTCTTTCTTTACACCCTTTATCTTTACATTCCTTTTTCTTTCTTCAACCCCTTCAGTACTTACCAATACATCATCACTAGCACCTTGTTGTGATTGTTCTAGTGCTAGCATCAGTAATTAGTCGGTACTCAGCTACGTTCACATTCTTTCTCCATCTTTCCTAGGACTTCTAATTCTATCTAAGGAATTGTCCTTGGGAAGATTCCATCGGCTCTGATGAATCATCGGACTAAACCTATTCCTACCACCCTTTTGTCACCACATCGTCGTGAATTAAGCGTGTTTTGGGAAGGTATAGCCACCATGAAAAATACTTGAAAATCACTTAAGGTACTTGTGATATTGAAATCAAAAGTTTTGTACCTTAGGTGTTTTGATCATCAAAAACGCTCCCCCTTAACACGTGCTTTACACATATTAAGTTGGATTATCGTTAAGTCTTTTACATATTTTAGCCAAGTATCACTTAAGTCTCCTTAATCCCATTTTCTCCCCTTATCCAAAATGTTAACCATTAATATTTGGGATATTGAATGGATTAACCGGTCTTTGGGTAAAAATGAAATCGATATTTGGCCATAGAACATGTCAATGCTCCCCCTTAAATTAATAAGGGATAGTTGTAGTGCTTTAGTATGATATATTTTGAAAGATTTAGAATCTCGTGAGAAATTCTTGAAAAATTATCATACCTTAACACTACATCAAGCCGCAAAAGCACAATATTCACAAATATACATATTCACAATTGAAAACCAATATAAAGTGGACCTGAAATGTACGACCCATTAGATGGATCGTTGCAGTAGCTTGTGGTGCACTAAATATGGTCTACCACCAACGAATCTTTCCAAGCTCCTCATCAATCTACGTTCACGGAGCTTTTGATCAATCTTCTTGATCACATACTTCGCCATTTGTCGATAACCCTAATGCCAATCCTCAGTCATCTCTGGTAAAGTCCCACCCGAATTAAGATGCTCCGACTTTCCTCTGACGTATAGGAGAGTCCCATCACTGTACTTATAAAGCTCACCCACCCTCATAAACTTCATTAACCCTCGACTGTTCAAGTAGAAAATGCCGCAATTCGGGACAGAAATGCCGGTATAGGGACATCTATCTACATGTTGAGGTAACACTTGATTCACTGGACGGGTTAGGTTAAGCTTCCTTTGGTAGCTTTCGACTCCCAACTGAAGATCTTCAACTCGTTTTTTGATAACAACGCTTCGTGTGAACATACGAAGTGCTGTATTCAAGGCAATGAGGTCTTCACGAGGAATATGTGTGAGTTGATCACGGGTCATCAGAAGCAACATATCTTCGATATCCTCAAGGCGAATGATAGAAAAATCTCCCTGCTGGATTTTGTATTCTCTGTCATCCTCCCTTTTCAAACGAATCTCCGTCACATGATAATAGCCATTCTTGGCTTCAGTTTTCAGTCCCAAAATGCTGGAAATGAGAATATCGGATCGAACGTTGCTTCCTGAATTGGCTAAGCAGCAACCCCTGTACGCCCTTCGTACTCGTTCGTCCCAATGAGATGCACCTATAATAGCATACATATCATAATTACGAGTTACCCTTGGGACCCAGAGTCTGTTTACCTTTTCCTCGATCCAGGGTATTGTCCCCCAGTTGGCAGCTTTCAGCAAGGTCAAGGAGGTTGCGTACTTTGATGAACCCTTCAGAAGATACTCAAGATCATAGGTGACGAAGAAGTCGAGAGCAATCTGATTATCTTGAGAAGGATCAAGTAGAGGTGGAGCTCTTTCTGAGTCATGGAGACCTGGCCGTTGAACGGTGTTAAGAGCTTTCAGGACCTCGTCAACATAGTACTCGAACTCCATTCGGGTTAACCTGGTTTTGGCGCGAATTCTCTTATCCTTTAGCGCTCGCTTCACCAACGACGGAGTAACCGAAGTCTTATACTCATGAGCCAGAAATGCACACAAGTCAATCGGACTACGGATACGGAGATATAGAACATCTCTGTCAGCGTCCGTGATTGGATCATATTGCGCCGCTGCCGTGATCCAAGCCTGTGGCGGTGCAGTCTCGTCAATCTCCAACGTGTCTGCCCAGTCTCGTGTGCTTGATTCAGGAACAGTCGATTGTGGTTCTTGTTGTAGAGGAGTAGAAACGTGAAAATCTGCTGGTTCTGATTCAGGCATCTCGGCGGTGTCATGAACGGGCGAGTGTTGTGCAGCTTCAGGTTCAGTTACTGACTCTGCAATCACAGGAGCAACAACAACAGAACTAACAGGGTTAGTGATAACAGGTATAGATACAGCGATAGATGTACCAGGAATCGATGACGCCGTAGTAGCATTCACATCGTGGCGCCACTTGGATCGTCTTGATTCCGTTGAGGTGGATTTTTCTTTATCCGCAGCATCTTTCTTAGACTTGGTTCCAGACTTAGTAGGTTTCTTTGAGCTGGAAACCTTATCCCCCTTTTCAGGCTGTTTACCCCCACCATCATCCTCATCGCTATCCGCGTTGCTCCCCTTAGCACTCTCCTCATTACCATCACCACCATCATCACCATCATCATCATCATCATCACCATCATCGTCATCGTCATCATCCTTTTCTTCTTCTTCTTCTTCTTCACCTTCTTCTTCACCAGTACCCTCTTCTTCTTCACTTTCTTCCCTTTCTTCCTCAGGCAGAATGTGGTATGGTACCACACTTCCAAACATTTTAAATAACCTATCATCCTCCATGATAGCGTCATTCAGGGATTTGTAAAGAGCCCGTTAAATCCTAGATTTATCAAACGATCCAAGTTCCCTCATACGAGCTTTGAGGATCTTCTTCAATTCAAAATCCGTCAAGTCATAGGCAATTTTGTAGGCGGATTCAGAAGGATTGGATGACTTGATCATCAAGTTATCAGCCGCGAGTGTCTTCAACTCATCACGCAGTTTAGGCATAATGGATTCAACGGATTCTTTTACTCTCTCTTCAACAGAAGCTTCAAGTGCTTCTTTTTGCTCCTTGTATTTATCCCTCATCGCTTGAAGTCTCGTGATACCTGCAGCATGCTTATCAACCTCAGCCTGCTTAACCTGAGCTAGTTCTTCTCCATGAGCTTTTCGTGTCAACTCCATCTCTGCAGCGAACTTAGCAAGCATCTCTTCTTGGGCTTTCTTAGATGCTTCTTCACTTTGAGCTCGTCTATGTAGCTCTTGGCGAAGTTCATCCATCTCTCTTTTGTGATTATCCGTATGTTTATCCAACATTTCGGCCATTACCAATCCAGCCATTGTAGACGTTGCAGAGCTGCTCTGGGTTGATTGAAGAGGCTCGGTTGTGACCACAGTACTGAGAATGGGAGTTATTGGAGGTGGAGGGAATGGTGTTGAAACCGGTCGGGTTGGTAAAGGTTGTATTGGTGGAGGTTGAGTTACTAAAGGTTGAGTAGGTACCATGATTGTAGGAGCACCGGACTCCTTTTCAACACTTGCTGAAACAGGGATGGATGTCTCCTTCGAAGTAGAATACCGTTCAGGTGACCCAAACTCATCAATATCCTCTGGCTCCTCGTACTCTTCTTCAATATTTATCCTTGCACCTGAACCACTACCGCCCGTATCTTTCCTACTCCTTTCAATAGCTATCTTCATTGCTTTTCTCTCAGCTTTGTTAAGAGTAGGATCATCAACATCTTCTTCGTCACGTAGAACAAGCTCATCAGCAGTGCCTTTTCCCTTCTTATCCCCAGTCTTCTTCTTCTTGGTTTGGGGTTCAGGTAAAGCCGCTGGTTGCTTGCGTTTACCTTTACTCTTGACCGTAGTAGACGAGTCTTCTCCAGTCTGAATTCTTGCTTTTAGCTTCTTGATTTCTAGCAGCAGTAGCTTGTAATCAGCTGAACCTTTAATTCTATCCGTCAGAAGATAATCGGGAATAGGACCAGGAATAACACCACCAGATGGTCCTTCATGCCTTAGATCTACAGTGTGATCAGCCTCTTCTGTATGATGACGACTTGCTGCACGCCTATCAATAGTAACATCATTCTTCATACAATAGTTAATGATAAGCTTTATAAACCGAGGGTAAGGAAAGAAATTATTCTTCAGCTTCTTGTTTTGGAAGTGTTTAAAGGTGAATTCTTCCCATAACAACAATGCATAATCTGCATTTGCGCCTTTATACATTCCATGGAAGATGTTCATAATAGGACTGCGCAAAGCATCATGCCCACTTGTTTTCGGTGTAAGACATCTACTGAGAATACCGAACATTGCTCTCCAAGGTTGTCCTACTTTAGCAGTGGTAAACTCAAACGCAACTCGTATGTCAGGACATCCAATAGCATCGAACAACTCCATGAGTTCGTCTTTAGTAGGATCCCTCGAAAATGCCATACCTTTGGGTGAATCCCTAATGCCAAATATCTTACAAAAGTCTGATACAGTAAGTGTCTGCTGTTTGTTGTCGATGGTGAAGGTGATCTTGTTTGAAATGCTTTCCTTGGTGGCCCAGAACTCATACATATAATCATAAGGCACCGAGGCAGTAATCCTTAAAGCATTCTTGAAATGAGATTGATCAAGGATTGCTATGGCTACTTTAAATCCATGGTGAGTGGATTTTGAAACTGGCTTCAGCCGGTAGTTGTTTGGTATGAACTTGAGTGTTCGTGCTTCGGCAATTGCGGCTGCTCGAGAGTCTTGGATTTCTTGTACTGTTGGATTAGTCATCGTATCTGCTTAAGATAAGACACGAAAGGTTGATGCACAAAAATATATAGATATGTATCATTCTTACTTCTAAGCATAACACATTTCATCAAGTACTTAGAACATGCAAACATCTATCAATCAAACAACTCTTCATCCGGAACTTTCCTTCATTCGGAACTATTCATTCGGAAGTTCTTCATTCGGAACTTCTTCATTCGGAAGTCCTTCATTCGGAACTTCTTCATTCGGAAGTTCTTCATTCGGAACTTCTTCATTCAGAAGTTCTTCATTCGGAACTTCTTCATTCGGAAGTTCTTCATTCGGAACTTCTTCATTCGGAACTTCTTCATTCGGAACTTCTTCATTCGGAACTTCTTCATTCGGAACTTCTTCATTCGGAACTTCTTCATTCGGAAGTTCTTCATTCGGAAGTTCTTCATTCGGAACTTCTTCATTCGGAAGTCCTTCATTCGGAACTTCTTTCATTCGGAAGTCCTTCATTCGGAACTTCCTTCATTCGGAAGTCCTTCATTCGGAACTTCCTTCATTCGGAAGTCCTTCATTCGGAACTTCCTTCATTCGGAAGTCCTTCATTCGGAACTTCCTTCATTCGGAAGTCCTTCATTCGGAACTTCCTTCATTCGGAAGTCCTTCATTCGGAACTTCCTTCATTCGGAAGTTCGTTCGGAACATTCCTTCATTCGGAAGTTTGTTCAAAAACTTCCTTCATTCGGAAGTTGTTATCCATGTTCACCCGGAACTTCTTAAACGCAGCCTATTCAAGATTAATCTAGGCGCGTTTGTGAGTTTAAAGGCAACCTAAAGCAACTAAACTCATTCTAAATATATTCCGAGCAAAACCCATCAATAACCCTAATCAATTAACCCTAATTTAAGCATACGAACCCTAATTGGATAAGCTTGCTTATGCGAATTAATTAACAGGATTTACATGATTTAAGAGAATTAGGAATTAAATGATTGATGTTTGTACCTTTTGGAACGGATGAAACAGATTAGATTGATTGAAAACTAGAGATTTTGGTGAGAGCTTGTGTGTGTGAAAATGGCGGCAAGGTAAGCAGAAACAGTGAATGATAAGAAAAGAAAAACGTATGAGGGGTTTTGGTTTTGACTTAGGTCAAAATTTTGACAACTTTCACTACTATTCATTTTTAACCCTTCACTTATCTTTCCTTTTCCCTTTTTATACTTTATCTTTTCATTTTTCCTAAGCATTGTTAAATTTCGCCAACACAACTTAAGCATCTCAACCTATTAGCATATCTCCAAGATCTTAAAGCAATGCCTATCACATAGAACGAGCACAAGTCGTATTCTAAAGCAAGACCACTCATAAACCATTTAGCCAATTAGGTTTCCACAATCACTTTTGAAAATCTTTTTGATGATGAAGATGATTTAATATTTTCTCCCCCTTAAACGATGACCCGTTTTCTATTTAAAGAGCTGTAGTCATTGTTTAAAGAGTCAAATATTGATGAAAGCATTTCCAATTAGTATCTTGAAAAAGATTGATTCGTGGTGTTAATAAGATTTCTCTTATTTTAACAAATTAATGCACTGAGACGTACATGAATTCGTGTTAGACCAAGTTGTAAAGTAAACTTGATCCCTTTGCATGATTTGGCTTGTAAATCATGCCTGAGAAAATTAATTCCCGTTGTGAGCCAACGTTTTCCAAGGAAATACGTGACTTTAATATGAAAACCGGGTTGCAGTCTGAAATAACTACAAGCCATAATGGGCATGTTTTTAAAAAATGTACAACTTTTATACGGACTCTATTTATGGCACCGTGTCAATATTGATCGACATTTCTAAGGCCGTAAATATTACCGTACTAAAAGACATGCCCGATTTAAAAACGAAAAATATTTTTGGTTTTTCTTGATTTTATAATTTTTATGGTTTTTGTAGGTTTTATGTTTTTTATGGTTTTTCTCGGTTTTATATTTTTGTATTTTTCTTTTGTGGTTTATATATTTACTATAATATACATGATCACGAACAAAGGTGATACATAGATTTTGCTAGGTTCAATTTTGTCTCGATATCCTCTCGAATTGATCTCGGTCTTAAGTGGAATGATTTGTTCTTGGTTAATAAAAAGAAGTTTGGTTTGTTTATCTTATTTAAAACTAAATGCAATTAATTAAACGTCGAAGAGTAAAGTAAAAGATTTAAATGATTAACGTTGAAAACTTTAAAGATTATGCGAGGAAAATGAATGAACACTTAATAAAAACTAACACTAGAAAATTTTCAGAAAAATACAAGGTACTATATGAAAGTGATATCGAAAGAAACCAAAACAACCCAAAAAGGTCCCCGATCGGAATATTTTCCGATCGGATGGTCGGAATAGGGGTAAAAGCTATCAATCGGAATATAGGGACAATTGGGCAATCGGAATATCCAGAAATTACTTCAATCGGAATGTGTAGCCTTGAAACGATCGGAATAACAAATCAAGGTAGCCGATCGGAATGCACAACAAGTCCTCGATCGGAATAACGAGCAAGCAAGTAATCGGAATAGGCAATCAATGAACCAATCGGAAAGGATAAACCCTAATCCGATTGGTCCAATCGGAATGTTGGGTATGGTACCGTCGGAAAATCAATACAAATCGGAAAGGGGAGTTTGTTCCTCCTCCTAAAATTGTGGAAATCGGTTAAGCAAGTAAATAAGCTATATTTGAGAGCTTATCACAACACTAACCCGAATCAATGCTTAAACCGGATCAAATAAGCACTAGAATCAACTTATCAACCCGAAATCAAACAACTTTTTAGATCAAACAATAAAGATATAAACTTTTTAATAAAACTTTTAAATAAGAAAAGTAAGATAATCATAAAAATAAGCCAATAAGCACAAAAGTCTTAAAGCTTAATTAAATGAAAACATATAAAATGATCAAAAGGTTAATTTTTTAGCATGAAATCAATTAGAACAACACGGATCACATGATAATCACACCAAAATCAATCTTAAATCAAGAAAAGTAGAATGAGATTAAGAGATAAAAGCTTAAAAATGGAACTTGATTAATTAAAGATAATACAAAAGTTTGAATTTGAAAGAGAAAAGAGATGAAATCTAGTGAGAGAAAGTTTAGAACTTTCTCTCTCTAAAACTAGAGAGAAAAACTAAAAACTAAAAACTAAGTGTCAATTTTTGTGAAGTAAGGGCCTTTATATAGGCGTGTACATGGTAGTGATGGGCTTTTTATTGGGCTTTGATTTGGGCTTCTTTTTCTTCTTTCTTCTTAAGTCTTCCTGCGTCCTTTAAATAAACGTTGCCGACTTGGATTTGAGAAGTGTCGGTGAATTATTCTAACTCGTCTTATAATCTATTGTTTTATAGACTTGAGTTCTTCGACATATATGAATCTTCCATCTTTGGCTCTATTCTTCGATAAATCTTCAAATAGGCACAATGACTTCAAATCTTCTGCATCTCTTGGACAATAGACTTCGTCTTGAGTCTTTTTCTTCGATAAAACCCGTGTAATCCCATGTTTTCTTCATTATTCATCCGGTTGACTCTGAAAACACAATAAACACAAAAACCACGCATAATTCCAAACAAATGATATTAAATACGTGTTTTGGTCTTGTTTTAGCCAGAATTAAGTGGTAAAAGGATGGGTGTTTTCACACCTATCAAATCCCCTACACTTAACCATTGCCATGCCCTCATGCAATGCTTAGTGACAAAGCACATTTACACTTTCCTCATAATCAATCAACCTTGGCCTTATTAATATACTACTAAACGAAAATAAAAATACTAGAAGAAATTTTAAAACTTTAAAGCAAACAAAAGGATGGAAATAACTTGCAAAGAGATCGAGGACTTACATTAGGGCTTCGGTGCTGCGAAGATTTATCACCCTCAAGTTTCACGTTCCCCAAACTAAGCTTAAAAAACGAGATCATTGTTATTATAAGTTAGTAATTCAAACACTTACACACATGGCTTAATTAAATGCTTAGACTCCCTTATTCCTAGGTGTATCTCTTATATTTTATTTTTGTCTTAGAATGATCATGAAGATGCATTTTTGGACTTATTTCGATAGTTATTTAGGGCTGAAAGCAAAGTAGGACGATTTGATCAATAGTTAGCTAAAGGACAAAATCTCTTAAAACTGCTTCTCGGGATATCAAAAAGTTCATATCTTGGCATAACTTGGTTCACGATTTGAGACCTTTCTCGGGCCGATATTTGGCATGTACTTCATACTTCATATCTTCGAGAGACGTTCTTGAGATAATGGTCTTCTCATCATAATAGAGTTTCTTCGCTTGGAGACTTTTGAGGGGTACTCCAACCTTGTTGACCACGACTTCATGATTATTTCTTCAATCTCTAATTGGGATTTTGAGATACAACGATCCGCCTCTTTTTCGGACTTGGATCTATTTATCCTCATACCTTGTTAGGGTCTTTTCGGATAGACTTCTCCATGATCTTTATGGGAGTTGATTGCTTTTCGTCGTGAGTCTTGATCCTTCATATTGACTTTAGGAATAATGCTTTTCACATCACTTTGGATCTTCAGCAATAATATTGAATCCTCATGCCTTGTTAGGGCCTTTTCGGACTCGCCAATCTTCGCGCCCCGCTTCATAAGTTATGCCTTGGCTATGAACTCTTATCATTACCGAGCAACTTTTAAACGATCTTGGGCTAGAAGCTAAGTAACTTTTCAAATCGTAAGACCTTACTTATTGCAGATAAATTTTTAGCAAGTGATGGGAGAATAGGCAAATAATTACACCAAGTGAGCTTGCGCAAGAATACCGACTTATAATTGACTCTATCATTTCTCGTCCTCCACAATTTAAAATCTCAAGTAATGAGACTCGTGGACACTTAGCCTAATAAACCAATTAAGGTCTACATGGTTAAGGATACTAGCTAGAATAAACTTGGATAAGTCTATTCGAGTTGAGTCAAAATAAACGCAACGGGCCTAATATGTCAAAGATTTCTAAACTAGCTACACCACTTATTAATATTTTTGACTTTATTGCGGAATATATACATATGAAAGCAACGATAAAAATTTTAAAAATTACGACTAAATGGCCAAAGTTAATTAAAAATTTGAAAAATGTTGAAAAAGATGATTTTCCGGTTAATTGAAGGCATTTTCATGGAAAAGTCCACTTAAAACTTCGATAGAAGTCCCCCCTACACTTAAGATAAACATTGTCCTCAATGTTTAAGCATGTGGGAAAGGTTCCCCTACACTTATGACATTGTGCACGTTGGTTAACTCAAGCTAAGGAAGAGACGACTAAAGTGATCAATTTCAAATGTGAGTATGAAGAAAATTGAATCACGATAGTTGAGAGATAGAACCGGATTTCGGATAACACGGGAGCACGGTTCTTCAAAGTTTCCAAGAGTGCACTTATCCCTGTAATCACATCACCACACAAATACAAACACCTATGCAGGCCCCCCTACACTTAGGAGGTTAAAACGTAAGAGGATAGATACTCGGGCTGCCTCCCGAGGAGCGCTTGTTTTTGATGACCGAGTCACGAGCCTGACTCGACCCAAAATTAGTTCATGGGGAACGTGGTGAGGGATGGAATCATCTCCTGAGAGATGTCCTCACCAAAGTACAGCTTCAGACGCTGGCCATTCACCTTGAAATTGGGCCCATTTGGCTGAGAAAGCTCAATGGTCCCATACGGAAAGACGTTGGCGACGGTGAATGGACCAGACCAGCGGCTCTTCAACTTGCCAGAGAAGATCTTCAACCGAGAGTTGAAAAGTAAGACTTGATCACCAACATGGAACTCTCGGTTCTTGATTTTTGCGTCATGGAGGATCTTCGTCTTCTCTTTGTAGATCAGCGAGTTCTCATAAGCTTCATTTCTCAGTTCGTTGAGCTCGTTGAGTTGAATCTTGCGATGATCACCGGCTTTGTTGATGTCGAAGTTAGCCCACTTTAAGGCCCAGTGCGCCTTATGCTCCAGCTCGATGGGAAGGTGGCATGCTTTCCCGTACACAAGACGATAAGGTGTACAACCGATCGGGGTCTTGTAAGCAGTACGGAAAGCCCACAGAGCATCATCTAACTTATCGGCCCACGCGGTACGATGCTCTCCCACAGTGCGCTCCAAAATTCGCTTCAATCCACGGTTGGATATCTCGGCTTGCCCATTGGTTTGGGGATGATAAGCGGTGGAAAGACGGTGATTGACACCATACTTGGCCATGACTCTTGCAAATTGATCGTTGCAAAAATGAGTCCCGCGGTCACTAATAATAGCACGAGGAACGCCGAATCGAGAGAACAGCGATTTCAAAAAGTTACAAACCACCCTTGCATCACTAGTAGGTAAAGCTTTGGCTTCAACCCACTTGGAGACGTAGTCAACGGCAACAAGGATGTATTTGTTTCCTTTAGATGAAGGAAATGGCCCCAAAAAGTCGATACCCCAAACATCAAAGATTTCACACTCTTGAATGAAATTCTGAGGCATCTCGTCTTTATGTGTGATCGTGCCTTGTTTCTGGCAAGCATCACATTTTTTAACCATATCGTGAGCGTCACGATAAATGGAGGGCCAATAAAATCCTGAATCAAACACTTTTTTGGCGGTGTAGTTGGGACCAAAGTGACCACCAGTGGGTCCTTTGTGGCAAGCATCAAGGATTTCGAAAGCTGCCGGTCCATCAACACATCGGTGAATAATCAAGTCAGCACATTGTTTGAAAAGATACGGGTCATCCCAGAAGTAAGTCTTTATGTCTTTGAAGAACTTTTTCTTTTGCTGGGATGTTAACCCGTCAACGAGGATTCCACCCGCCAAGTAGTTTGCAATGTCCGCAAACCACGGGGTTTCATCAGCAGTCGATTTTATAGACATTAAGGTCTCCAGGGGAAAAGAATCGTTGATTTCTTTGTTCGGATGATCCCCCTGGTAAGGATCCTCAAGTCTACTGAGATGATCCGCGGCTAGGTTTTCTGCTCCTTTTTTGTCGCGAATTTCGATTTTAAATTCCTGGAGCAGCAAAACCCAGCGAAGAAGTCTTGGTTTGGAATCTTGCTTTGTCAACAAGTACTTCAGCGCGGAATGATCGGTGTACACAATGGTGGTAGAAAGGACAAGATAGGGGCGGAATTTTTCAAAAGCATAGACAACAGCTAAAAGCTCTTTTTCGGTTGTCGTATAATGCAATTGTGCCCCTGTCATTGTCTTGCTAGCGTAATGGATTGGTTGGAAGTGTTTGTTCACTCTTTGTCCAAGAACCGCTCCAATAGCAAAATCACTAGCATCGCACATCAACTCAAAAGGCAGCTCCCAATTAGGGGTAACTAAGACGGGTGCCTTAGTAAGCTTATCCTTAAGTGAGTCAAAGGCTTCAAGACACTCTTTGGAGAAGATAAAAGGAGTATCTTTTTCCAAGAGGTGGGTCATCGGGCGAGCGATTTGAGAAAAATCTTTGATGAATCGACGGTAGAAGCCCGCATGACCCAGGAAACTTCTCACACCCTTCACGGTTGAAGGTGGAGGCAACTTAGCGATAACATCAACTTTAGCACGATCTACTTCAAGACCGGCTTTGGAAATTTTATGTCCTAGCACGATGCCCTCTTTTACCATAAAATGGCATTTTTCCCAATTAAGAACAAGGCGAGTGTCTTCGCACCGCTTGAGCATACGTTTCAAATTGGCAAGGCACGCAGAGAATGAATCGCCATAGACCGAGAAATCATCCATGAATACTTCCATAGTGTCTTCCACCATGTCATGGAAGATCGCCATCATACACCTTTGGAATGTCCCAGGAGCATTACATAAACCAAAAGGCATGCGTTTGTAATCAAATGTTCCATAGGGACAAGTGAATGTGGTCTTTTCTTGGTCCTTGGGATCGATGGGAATTTGAAAATACCCGGAGAAACCGTCTAAGAAGCAGTAATAGTCATTACCAGCTAGACGCTCGAGCATTTGATCCATGAAGGGAAGAGGAAAGTGGTCTTTTCGCGTGGCATCATTGAGCTTGCGATAATCAATACAAACTCTCCACCCAGTAACGAGACGAGTGGGAATCAACTCGTTGTGTTCATTGGGAACAACGGTTATTCCGCCCTTCTTGGGCACACAATGGACGGGACTTACCCACGGCGAATCCGAAATAGGGTAGATCAAGCCGGCATCTAGAAGTTTGATAACCTCTTGTTTGATGACGTCATGAATTTTAGGATTAACCCTTCTTTGGTTCTGGATTGTGGGTTTGAAGTCATCTTCCATGAGAATCTTGTGAGTACAAAAGTTCGGATCAATTCCGCGGATATCGGAAATTTTCCAAGCAATTGCCTTCTTATGAGCTTTAAGCACAGCGATGAGACGAGTTTTCTCTTCTTCTTGCAAGTCCTTAGCGATGATGACGGGTGACTTCTTCTCTGCTTCAAGGAACGCATACTCGAGATGGGGCGGCAACTCCTTAAGTTCTAAATCCGGAGGATTTTCGACGGGAGGCGTTTTCAAAGTCGTGGCATCGATAGCAATAACCGTGGGAGATGGAGGAGAAGGATTGTCTTCAGTGAGAAGATTGTCAAAGAAATTCATGTCTTCATCCCCCTCGGTGGGAGAATCATTAGTAGCTAAATTCACATCTCCCATGGTATCTTCAAGATTGTTCCAAAATAAATCACTATCTCCAAATAGAGACAACGATGAATCAATGGAGGACACGGTCTCAACATTGGGAAGAGAGGAAGGAATACTTTTGCAAGCATCATTAAAGTGTGCTTCACAAGCCTCATCAAGAACGTCAATACAATTAACACTCTCATATGAATAAGGCTGTTTAGACAACTTTCCCATGTTGAAGACTACTTTATCGTCACCCACTCTCATGATAAGCTCGCCGGCTTCAACATCGATGAGAGTGCGACCGGTCCTCAAGAATAGACGACCAACAATGAGTGGCACACGGGGGTCCATCTCGTAGTCGACGACAACAAAATCAGCAGGGAAGGTGAATTTGTCGACTCCTACAATGACATCTTCGGCTATCCCCACTGGATAAGCAACCGTACGATTGGCTAATTCCAAAGTCATTTTGGTGGGGACAAGCTCTGGGAGATATAATTGCTTCCAAACACTTAGAGGCATGAGATTAATACTGGCACCTAGATCGGCTAGGGCCATGCAATTCTCTACTCCCGGGAAATTGCAAGGGATAAGAAAACGACCCGGATCACCAAGCTTGATTGGCAATTTCCTTAAGAGCACTGCAGAGCAGTTCTCATTAAGTTGGGTGTTGGCGAGATCGAGGAGCTTTTCCTTGTCGCTCAGAAGATCTTTAAACATTTTAGCATATTTAGGCATGTGAGCGAGAGCCTCAGCGAAGGAGATATTGAAATTCAGTTGTTTGAACATTTTAAGGAAATTCGAAACCTGAATATCGTCCTTGCTTTTGAGCTTCTCTTTCCTCAACCTAGATGGATAAGGTATATTGGAAGAAGAGGAAGGCTTTGGAATAATAGGATCACTCACATCCTTGGGTGGAGGAGGGGTAGAAGGAAGAGGTGGAGAAATTGGGGAAGGAGAAGGATGAAGAATAGGGGCAGGTGACTCGTTCTCCTTAGTCACAACCACCGGTGGAGGTATAGGAAGCTCGGGTTCCTTGGTACCTTTGCCACTTCGAGTGGTGATTGCTTTCATCTCCCCTCTTGGATTCGCAACGGTGTTACTCGGAAGAGTACCCGAAGAAGAGGGTTGATTACCTTGGAAAAAGCTAGCCATCATGTTCCTTAAGTCATTCGTTTGACTATCCATAGTGTGTTTCATATCAGCTCTCAGATCATTCCCTTGTTTCATCAGGTCTGCCTTCAAGTTGCGCACTTCCTCTTGGAGATTTCCCACAATCACATCATTGGTCCTCATGTAGGTTGCAACCTCTTGGTGTAATGCAGTGTTGGTTTGGTTAGGAGGAGCATTGTATGCAGGTGGTTGGTAAGCAGGTTGTTGGTAGACTTGATTGTTACGTTGAGGTGGTTGTTGTTGCTTGTGAGGTGGGATGTATGGTTGTCGAGGTTGTTGTTGTTGTTGAGGAGGGCGGTTAAGGTTTTGTTGTTGGTTTGGGTTGGTAGGAGGAAAGCCAGGTGGTGAAAGATAGTTGTTGTTGCGATAGCTAAGCAAGTTACGGTCACCTTGTGGTTTAGCTTGATAAGCAGGTTGTTGATAGGTGCCATAAGCTGCATTCACATTCTCTGCAGGGTAATCTTGAGTGGCGGTACAAGTTGTGTAAGAATGAGGACCACCGCATATCTCACAAGGTTGGCTGACAGCGTTCACTTGTGCATTTTTGGCGTTGTTGCTGTTGTTGTTGCTGACGGTGTGGGTGACAAGCGATTCAAGAAGCGTAGTGATTTTGTCTAATCGCTTGTCGCTGTCATTAGTGCTAGCACTAGCAACATTGGTCCTAACACTCTTGGTTTGCACACGAGATTTGTTCTCAATGATATCCCAAGCAGCATTGGACGTCTTAGCCAATAAATTACCCCCTGAGGCACTATTCAGTGAATCTTGGTCACTCATGCTTAAACCATTGTAAAAAGTATTTATTTGATGTACTTTGGTAAAACCATGTTGTGGGCATTTTCTCAAAAGATCTTTAAAACGATCCCAAGATTCACTGAATGACTCATCGTACTTTTGTTCAAAGTTTATAATCTCATTCCGCAAAGCGGTAGTACGAGAGGGTGGAAAAAAGTAGTTGATAAACTTTGTTTCCAAATCCGTCCACGAGAGAATACTCTGTGGCGGTTCCTTAGCAAGCCAATGTCGGGCTTGTCCCTCTAAAGAAAAGGGAAAAAGTTGTAACCTTATAACCTCCTGTGGAATCCCATTGAATTTGACCGTGTTGGTGAGTTGTAGAAATCTCTTGATATGGTCGTGTGGGTCATCAATGGTTCGTCCCAAGAATGGTTGAGCTGAGACCATCTGGATAAAGCCTGACTTTAGCTCGAAATTGTTGGCGGCAATTGGTGGTATAACAATTGGATCCGTATTGCCATCGACATGAGCTTGCAGCAATTCAATCATTGGGCGATTATCCGGAAGGTGCTCATTGTTGTTATTATTGTTCATGTTGTTGAAAGGCGGATTGTTGTTGTTATTATTGTTGTTCGGAGGTGGTATGTTATTGTTGTTTTGTACACCAGCCATGTCTAAGTTATCGAGAGGCTCGGGCTCTTGATAAGACGTGGATCGAGTGCGCATACACCTGCAAAAGAACGAACAAAGAAAAACAAAGCAAAAATATTTTTGGTTTTTATGTTTTTTACTTTTTAGGATTTTTGAAAATTTTATATTTTTTAGTGTTTTTGTAAATTTTAATGAAAAAGTAACGTTCATGGGGAACGGATCCCAAAATCCAAGTTTTCACAAAAAACTTTTGATCTTAACGAGAGGAGCCGGCAGCGGCGCCATTTGATACATAGATTTTGCTAGGTTCAATTTTGTCTCGATATCCTCTCGAATTGATCTCGGTCTTAAGTGGAATGATTTGTTCTTGGTTAATAAAAAGAAGTTTGGTTTGTTTATCTTATTTAAAACTAAATGCAATTAATTAAACGTCGAAGAGTAAAGTAAAAGATTTAAATGATTAACGTTGAAAACTTTAAAGATTATGCGAGGAAAATGAATGAACACTTAATAAAAACTAACACTAGAAAATTTTCAGAAAAATACAAGGTACTATATGAAAGTGATATCGAAAGAAACCAAAACAACCCAAAAAGGTCCCCGATCGGAATATTTTCCGATCGGATGGTCGGAATAGGGGTAAAAGCTATCAATCGGAATATAGGGACAATTGGGCAATCGGAATATCCAGAAATTACTTCAATCGGAATGTGTAGCCTTGAAACGATCGGAATAACAAATCAAGGTAGCCGATCGGAATGCACAACAAGTCCTCGATCGGAATAACGAGCAAGCAAGTAATCGGAATAGGCAATCAATGAACCAATCGGAAAGGATAAACCCTAATCCGATTGGTCCAATCGGAATGTTGGGTATGGTACCGTCGGAAAATCAATACAAATCGGAAAGGGGAGTTTGTTCCTCCTCCTAAAATTGTGGAAATCGGTTAAGCAAGTAAATAAGCTATATTTGAGAGCTTATCACAACACTAACCCGAATCAATGCTTAAACCGGATCAAATAAGCACTAGAATCAACTTATCAACCCGAAATCAAACAACTTTTTAGATCAAACAATAAAGATATAAACTTTTTAATAAAACTTTTAAATAAGAAAAGTAAGATAATCATAAAAATAAGCCAATAAGCACAAAAGTCTTAAAGCTTAATTAAATGAAAACATATAAAATGATCAAAAGGTTAATTTTTTAGCATGAAATCAATTAGAACAACACGGATCACATGATAATCACACCAAAATCAATCTTAAATCAAGAAAAGTAGAATGAGATTAAGAGATAAAAGCTTAAAAATGGAACTTGATTAATTAAAGATAATACAAAAGTTTGAATTTGAAAGAGAAAAGAGATGAAATCTAGTGAGAGAAAGTTTAGAACTTTCTCTCTCTAAAACTAGAGAGAAAAACTAAAAACTAAAAACTAAGTGTCAATTTTTGTGAAGTAAGGGCCTTTATATAGGCGTGTACATGGTAGTGATGGGCTTTTTATTGGGCTTTGATTTGGGCTTCTTTTTCTTCTTTCTTCTTAAGTCTTCCTGCGTCCTTTAAATAAACGTTGCCGACTTGGATTTGAGAAGTGTCGGTGAATTATTCCAACTCGTCTTATAATTTATTGTTTTATAGACTTGAGTTCTTCGACATATATGAATCTTCCATCTTTGGCTCTATTCTTCGATAAATCTTCAAATAGGCACAATGACTTCAAATCTTCTGCATCTCTTGGACAATAGACTTCGTCTTGAGTCTTTTTCTTCGATAAAACCCGTGTAATCCCATGTTTTCTTCATTATTCATCCGGTTGACTCTGAAAACACAATAAACACAAAAACCACGCATAATTCCAAACAAATGATATTAAATACGTGTTTTGGTCTTGTTTTAGCCAGAATTAAGTGGTAAAAGGATGGGTGTTTTCACACCTATCAAAAGGATACTCTGAATAGTTTACCACCACTATTCAGCTGATTCTTCTGCCAATTCTTTGAGAGTCGCTGGAGTAAATGATTCCATGCCAAGCTTGTCGATCAAAAACTCGATTCGTCCTTGATCTAAGGCTTTGGTGAACATGTCTGCCAGCTGATACTCAGTAGTGACAAAATACAGCTCGATCACTCCGTTCTCCACCTGCTCTTTAATGAAATGGTAGCGAATGTCTATGTGCTTGGCCCGGGAGTGTTGAACATAGTTGCATCAAAGGGCAATGGCGCTCTTGTTGTCACAATACATCGGGATTTTGTTGAATCCCAAACCGTAGTCAGTTAATTGTGATCTCATCCAAAGGACTTGAGCACAACAACCGGACATGGCGATGTATTCAGCCTCCGTGCTAGAAATTGCAGCGCTTTTCTGCCTTTTTGAAGACCAACTGATCAATCTATCTCCAAGGAGTTGCACAGATCCAGAAGTGCTACGCCTCGTGTCTTGACATCCAGCATGATCGGCATCTGCGTATGAAATTAAAGCAATAGAGGAATCTTTCGGATACCATAGACCACGATGAAGTGTTCCTTTTAGATACCGAAAGATCCTTTTAACAACATGTAGGTGCTTTTCGGTAGGCCGAGCCTGATACCGGGCACACATGCATACGACAAATTGCAAATCAGGCCTGCTAGCAGTCAGATAGAGAAGGGTGCCGATCATCCCACGATAAAGTTTTGGATCGACAATAGTCCCATTCCTATCTTCATCTAACGTGGATTTCTCCACCATTGGAGTGTCCACGGGGTCACAATTATCAAAGTTATATTTCTTTAAAGATTCTAGAGCATATTTGGATTGATTAATAAAGATGCCTCTGGGATTCTGAGAAATTTGTAATCCTAAGAAAAATGAAATTTTTCCCATCATTGACATCTGAAAGCGTGTGGACATTGTCTTCTCAAAGCGATTTGACAATTCTATGTTAGTGGCAGCAAATATTATATCATCAACATAAATTTGTACCAGTATCATGTCGTTGCCCTCCTTGAGAGTGAATAGAGTGGGGTCCACCTTGCCTTTGGAGAAGCCTTCCGAGATGAGATAAGTTGAAAGAAGATCGTACCACGCGCGTGGAGCTTGTTTCAACCCATAGAGAGCCTTCTTAAGGTTGTACACATGATTAGGAAACTCCGTGCTAACGAACCCATCCGGTTGACGAACATAGACCTCTTCCTTTAGTTCACCGTTCAAAAATGCCGTCTTCACATCCATTTGATAGACGATCATATTCATATGAGCATCATACGCAAGGAATAGTCTAATAGCCTCCAATCTTGCCACAGGAGCAAAAGATTCTTCAAAGTCTATACCCAAGGCTTGTTTATATCCTCTAGCAACCAATCTAGCCTTATTCTTCAAGACTGCACCCATCTCATCAAGTTTAACCTTATAAACCCACAACAAAGTAAGGATGTTAACCTTGTCAGGGAGAGGAACTAATTCCCATATTTCAAGTCTTTGGAATTCATTTAGTTCCTCCTGCATGGCTTCAATCCAAGATGATTGAGTCATAGCCTGCTGCCAATTTTTAGGTTCAACTTCAGAGAGAAATGCATCAAAGTAGCAATAGAGTGCACTCTCTTGTAATTGATGGCGTGTAGAGACTGGTCGATCTAGATCTCCAATGACATTCCTAATTGGGTGATCTTTTGTCCATTTGGTGCTATGATTTTCAATCCTAGGTGGTCTAGAGTGAACAATAGAAGGAGCTTCTTCTGAGGTAGACGCGGCTGAAGGGTTTTCAGGGAACGGTATACCAAAGAAAGGAAGCTCTTTTAAGTGTGCATATTCCAAATCGTAATCAGTAGAATCCTCTTCCACATCATTAGGCACAAGTAGGGGTGATGATTCAGGTGTAGTTTGAGAATCACTTGGTAAAGGTGCATCCGTTTCAATGTTAATTGAAGATGCATTAGATAAAGCTTCATTAGCAGGAGCAACAACTTCAGGTATTGGAGCTATCACTACAGGTGCTTGAACTTCATCATTTGGGGGATCAAAGAATTCATCAAACAACGGTTGAAACAGTTTATCCCCCTCGGGCCTTGTTGGTGGTAAAAATGATGTAGAAGTAGGATTATTGGGAACTAATCCGGAACTAATAGCACCGGTTCCCATCTCATGAAGCGCGGGTTCAGAGCTGCGTTGCTCAGAAGCCATCGTTGTCAGCTCATCGAAATCTGCGTCCATAGTTTCTACAATCTTACCAAGACGACGGTTGTAAATTCGGTATGCTTTCTTGGATGGTGAGTAACCAATGAAAATACCTATATCGGCTTTCGGTTGAAGCTTGCCCAAGTTCTCACTATTAATTTTTGGATAACAAAGAGCACCAAACACATAAAAGAATGTAACATCGGGTTTACGATCATGTAGAAGCTCGTAAGTATTTTTCCATGGCGTTTCCGAATGATAGAACGGTTTTGGGTGAAACATGCAGTAGATATAGCTTCTGCCCACAAGAAAAATGGAGCGTTCGCATAAATCAGCATAGTCCTAGCAGCTTCCATAAGCGTACGATTCCGTCTTTCAACGACACCGTTTTGTTGTGGAGTACGTGCAGCGGATGTTTCATGAGAGATACCAACTCCTTCATAGTAATCACGAAGAGTCTGGTTGACGAACTCTGTTCCATTGTCTGTACGAATACGGCGGACAGTAGTATTCAAACGTACCTGAATGAATTTCAGAAAAGTGATGATAGCCTTTGGTGCTTCATCCTTTGTACGTAGAAATCTAACCCATGTAAACCTGGAGAAATCATCCACAATGACAAGAATGAATTTCTTACCGCTCACACTTTCAGTTCTCATTGGCCCACAAAGATCCATATGCAAAAGATGAAGTTTTTCTTGATTGGTGTCTTCAGCTTTGGGCTTGTATGATTTCTTGGTACTTTTCCCCCTTGAACACGCGGAACATAAATGGTCCTTGTGAAATTTGAGCTTTGGAAGACCACGAACTAATTCGTTTTTAGCCAGATGATTGATAGCATCAAAGTTAAGATGAGATAATCTGCGATGCCATAACCATGACTTGGTCTTAGATGCTTTAGAGAGAAGACATACTGGAGAGGCGGCCATCATGTCTTGTAGGGACAACGTATAAAGATTTGCACCACGAGATCCCTTCAACAAGTCTTTTCCTTCCAAGTTGCGGATGAAACAAGTGTGTTGTCGAAAAGCAACCTCTAGGTTGGAATCACAAAACTGTCCTACTGAAAATAAGTTATGACCAAGACCTTCTACATAGTATACCCTTGAAATCATAACGTTTCCAATTTGATATTCACCATACCCCATTATCTTTGCAATATGATCATTACCGAATTTAACCGTACCAAGAAACTTGTTGATGAAATTTCAGAGCATCGAGCGATCTCCGGTCATATGTTTTGAACACCCGGAGTCCAAATACCAGAGGATGATTTGGACCACCTGAAAATATCACCACACGAAGACAATGTAGAGGTATCGGAATCTGAATGTTCCTTGTTATTAGCAGGTACAGATTTAATAATCTTAGATTTGCTAACTTTAGGTTTCTTAGATTTCCTAGCCTTCTTCTTCCTAGTTGGTGGTGTAGATTCTAGTTGGCTTAAATCCTGTGGTATTTCTTCACTGATAGGCACTATAGTGGGGGCTGACCTAATTAAAGGGCACTGTTTCCATACTTTAGTGCTAGTGTGCCTAACTAAAGGACTCTCAGACCTAACCTCAATGGATGCATTCCTAGTTAAAGGGCACATTTTTCCATCTAATGTAAAGGTCCTACCAGTGGGACGCCATTGCCAGCCAACTTGGGCACGAGTTCTACCAGTTGGCTTCCATTCAAGATTATTCCTAATGGCATTCATTTCATTCACATGATCAATAAGACACAAATCATGAAGTTGGGAAAACATACATTCATTACAATTCCAACAATTCAAATTAGAATTCACGAATGGTTTAGGCTTCTGCACAGGCGCAGAGCTTTTAGTCTTAACATGAATCTTTTTATTTAAAACTGAACTAGCATTCCTATGGTGGGCTTCTATTTTCTTCTTGTTGGTACTACTAGTGGAGGGCTTGATCTTATCTTTCTTGAGTGGCGATCCTTTAGCCTTAGTAGACTCTTTTACTCCTGTAGAAGGCAAAGTGGGAATATTAGCAACAGATTTTAAAGGTGCCTTACTTGATAGTGCCAATGACGGTTTTGCTCCTGGGGTCTTATTGAATGGAGTTACAGCAATGGGTTTATTAGTGAGTAGTGCAGAACCTGGTTTACCTATGTATTGCAAATATGCTAAGCAATATTAAACTCGCTTAATATATTCATGAGCCGAATAATAGTAGCTACTTGAGGGATCTAAGGCATAAAGATCGTCTAAAATATCCCTAACAAGATCTACATGCTTAATGGCATTCCTCATATAATCATCGTAGGTAACCGGGTTTCTCTTATGAAGCGGGTTCTTATAAAGCACTACTGACTTGGTTGTTGGAGCACTAGTGGACGGTGCAGAGTCGGTAGCTAAGTTATCAACAACTTCTTGTCGGGTGAGAAGAAGTGTCTCCTTTAACTCGGCCAAAACCATGTTTTTGTCAATGAGCAGGATGTTTAATTCAGAAATTTCCTCACATTTTTGGTTCAATTGTTCAACATAAAATTGTTGATGTGCCGTATTAAAAGCGAAGCGTTCTTCTAGTGAACCATAAAGTTTGGACATTCCCTGTCTTGCACGATCCATCTCCCCTAGAATAGACGAAAGTATAATTTCTAAGTCCTGGTTTTTAGACTCTGCAGCCTCTAGTTCCAATTTTAGTGTTTCATTTGATGACACATCTCTCTTCAATCTCATAATCTCTTCCTCTAATGCCTTAACTATTGCAATCATCTTGTCACTCGTCTCAACACCGTTTTCACAACCATTTGATATCAAAAGATCCTCATTTTGAGTTTGTTGTTTTAATTCTAAAGATATACAATGTTGTTCTAGTTGATTAAAGCGTTTTGAAAGTAAATTGTAAGAATCTTGTAGCTTTAAAAACTCAGCGTTAGATTCGTGACAAGAATGATTATCTACCTCATTTACAGTATCAGCAAAATTTACAGAGAGATCACAAACATCATCACATATATTCACAGCATCACAATTAATCATAGCGGATGTAAGCTCATTCGAATAATTAACATTTATAGTAGTAAGCACATCACACGAGATTACTTCGGACAAGAATCGGTCATATTCGGATAAAATCTTTTCTTTTTCAATTAGTTGTAGTTCGTAAGCGGTGTCCATTTCATAAAACACTTTTTGAACTTCTCCAATTTCAAACTCAAGATTTTCCTTAAGAGATGCAAAACTTCCTTTTACACTTTCGATAAACGGATTGATCTCATTTTTAAACACCTCGTTCATGTGTTCGAAAGCCCATTCTCCGGCGTTTAGGCCATTTGAAGTCGTACATTCCAAAATGACCTTGTCAAAATTAGTAAAGTATTGATTAATCTCTTGCAAGTTTAACCATACAGTGCTAACAGGTGGAAGATCCTTTGGAATTTCCTTAGGACCTTCCATATTGACAAGTGTAGGAAATGTACTAGGGTTTTCTTCATCTAACATGTAGGTTGGTGCTGTGATGAGATCTTTGTCCATATGGAAGCGAATTCTAAAATCCGTTTTTGCAAGCTCCTTATTCATTTTAAAATAATCACACTCGGGATATTTTGCAGAATTGTATGACCGATCCTCATCAACAAGATCCTTACTTGTTCGATCATCGAAAATAACAATCGGGTCTAAGACCAATCCTAATTGGGTTGCATTATAAAGTCTTGGACTATGTCTTAAAGCTTGTTTTGCATACCTTGGGTTAGGGGGAAGGCCTTTTTGACGTGATAAGTTAAATTCTCTAAACGAAGCATCAAATAAGTGCACTAGTTGAGAAGCAGCGTATTGTCTTAAAAGCAAGTAATCTAGACTTCTAATCTTATTAGCAGCATTAATCTCCATTTCATTCTTCTTAGACTCGAGTAACTCAAAATTCGTTTGAAGTTTTTGAAAATTAGTGACCACTAACTCCTTTTCTTTAAGTTCATTAGAAAGATTTGCTCTTAAGTTTTCAATTTCTTGCAAATGACCCATTTGTTTGTTTCAAAGTGATCATATTCGGGATTTGTTAGAACACTAGACGAAGGCACTAATTCCAAGGTTTGAACTTTCTCATTGCTTAAGGCAAGCTCATCAGACAAATTCTTATTCTTAGCTAGGGTTTCTAAGAGTGCAGCATTCATTTGGCTAATTAATGTAGCAGGAACCATGACCAAATCTTGTTGAGCAGGAGTAGGCGTATGCGAAATGGCTCCCGGTTGTGATTCACTCAAAGTCTGGGGACTCACATTGATATTACTATCATTGATTGTCTCCTCATTTGAAAGACTCACCACCGAAGACTCATTCGAATCAGCACTCTCTTGCACAACTTGATGTGGTTGAATACTAGCATCAGTGGTATTATCAGTGGTATTAATAAGTACCTCAGATCTCTTTTCTGGCCCTAAGCTGGAGATAGTTGCCATAAGAGCTGCCTTTGCAGATTGAAATTCATCACAGTCTGAGTCATACGCATCAAGATCATCTGCTTGGTATGCTGCATTCTGTGTGGTGACAACGTCTTATTCAGCAATCCCTGGATAAGCAAGAAATGCAAGCTACTCTTCATCAAGTTCCCTTCCTTGTGCCTGAGCATTCACCAGATAAATCTTCTCTGCAAACCATTGACCATCCCTTCTCTTCTTGGGTTTCTTGCAATCCCTGGACATGTGACCTTCTTCCTTGTAGTTGTAGCATGTAATCATTCGCAACTTGCCTGTAGAATTAGCCCGTGGAGGAGTGTTGACCACTGGAGCAGGATTGACCGTGCGAGCATTGGTAGTTGATGTAGTAGGTCTCCCCTGATAAGGTTGAATAGGTTGAACCATTACCCTGCCATTCCCAATAGTAGCTTGTTGTCGAGAATTGGATGAATTCCTCAACTGATTGTTAGTTGGAGCTGATCCTCTAAATCCTCTTTTGCTTAATGTCCTTGTGAGATAAGCAGACATAGTGGTTAACACTTCAACTGGGTCAGCTCCTTGTTTAAATACAGGAATGGGGACTTCCTCATCATCACAATACATTGCTTGGTCTTGTTGAGATGCATAATCACCAGAAGGAATACTCATGTGATCAGAATACCTTGATGGATATGCTGCATTCTCTTGATAAGAAGAATATGAAGGCTGAGCATAAGGTGCAATGCTTGCTGGGTGAGGTTGTGTAGCATATTGTGATGAAGGTGCATTAAACCGATATTGTTGTTGATGTGAGGTGGGTGGTTGCGGTAGAATCGAGTATTGGGGGAAGGTTGGTGTCATGTAAGGTGATGGATGATAGGCTTGATGTCCCAAAATATAAGGAGTGTTGTTGTGTGACAAGCTTGGTTGATTCGCCATCAAAGCTAAGGAATCAGGGTACAGACCTCGAGGTGAACGGTGCATGATCACATGTTTTTCATGCTGCTGAAGAAAAGCATATAGTTGATCCAAATTGCACTTATGCAAATCCCTGGTTAACTTAACATCGGTAATATACTCACCCCATTCAGCTTGAGGTAAAGTATTCAAAAATTTGGTGTTAACCTGGAATGGAGCAATCACGAGATTGTATACATTCAGATCATTCATGAGAGTAGTGATTCTGAAGTAATAGTCGTGAAGCGTTTCCCCTGGGTTGTACGTGAATCTATCAAACAGATCATACAACTGACATTCCCTCTCCTGTTTGGTAAGAGACGTACCTTGTAGAAACACCTTTAGACGTTCCCATAAGTCCTTTGCAACTGTATACTGACTTACCATCCGATAGATATCATGTGGAAGAGCTTGGAGAATTGTTTGAAGAGCCTTTTCGTCTACATCGGCAACAAGTTGTTGAGCTGGTGTAAGTTCTTCAAACTCCCA
The DNA here is from genome assembly GCA_025667525.1 of Glebionis coronaria. NCBI lineage: Eukaryota > Viridiplantae > Streptophyta > Magnoliopsida > Asterales > Asteraceae > Glebionis > Glebionis coronaria. The sequence goes on from CM046878.1 coordinate 319,068,237, forward strand.
TGGTCGAGTCACATTGTTCACCACGATGGTACCATAGTCAAGTGGACCATTTAAAATTGACTTAACCATAAGCCTCCCATATACCGGTTTTCCCTTAAGGTAAGACATCATCCGGCCTTGCCATGCTTCAAATACTTCTTTGATGAGCATTGGAGGGCGATTATCCGTTCCCGTAATGACCGAAATATCCGTAAGTGATGTCATCTGAGGCATTACTGAATTCAGATTCATTTTGTTCACTTCAAAGAGACAAAGATTATCGGTTGATCGAGCAGTGAAGTAAAGCTTGTGAATTGTGTTGAGTTTTTGTTGTAAGAAACCAAGATTAAATCCTCTAAAAAATCGTCGAAAAAACAAGTAAAATAACCCTTGATTCGGAACATTTGTTGATTCGGAAGTGTTGATTCGGAAGATTTTGGCTTGGAATACCTTGATTCGGAACTTTTGGTTCGGAAGATTCCTTGATCCGGAACTTCCCTTGATCCGGAACTTTTCGTTCGGAACTTTCCTTGATCCGGAACTTTGGTTCGGAACTTTTGGTTCGGAACTTTCCTTGATCCGGAACTTTTGGTTCGGAACTTTCCTTGATCCGGAACTTTGGTTGATCCGGAACTTTTTGATGCGGAACTTTTTGGTCCGGAACTTTTTGGTTCGGAACATTTACTGGGTAAACAGAAGGTTGTTTCGTGATGAACAGTCGATCAAAAAGTGAAGATTAAACCCAGATTTTTGCCAAATAACCCAAAAAATTTTGTGATTTCAACAATAATAAGTAAAAACTAATACTTATCTACTAATCCCAATCACAAAAAACACCAAAAACTCCAAGAATCAAGATGGATCTTCTTAAAGAACACTAATACAATCAAAAACTAAAAAACCAAACAAATCATTACCTTAAATCACCCCATAGCTCTTGATACCAAATGTAGAATCTTGATAACCTATGAATCTATGAAGTGGGTTGATGTTTTCTAGAGAGAGAAACTAGAGAGAGAAAGTGAGAGAAACTATGTGTCTTCTTTATGGAATGAAAACAAGAAATGAACAACAACCAACCTCTTTCCAAGGAGGCTAGGGGTATTTATACTTCCAAGCCACTAATGGACTTGGGCCGGCCCATGACAAGCCCATGGGCCGGTTCTTACTTAACTAAATAAGTAACTATTAACTATTTGTTAACTACGAGCTATTACAACATAAATAATATTGTGGAGTGACCGATACTTCTAATATACGTAAAAACGTATTTCTAACACTTAGTACCGCTTTTACCTCGTTTTCCTAAACGAGTGTGAATTTATAACTATCATTTTGGCGCTGCTGCCGGGGAGGCGTGTTATGTTTTGATTTGAACAAATTTTGTTTTCATATTATCCATAATAACTATTTGTGTGTTTTAGAACTCTAAGCACACGTATTATCGGTTTTCGTTTTTGTGTGAATATTATTACTATATTGTACGTATCACAATAAATTCACAAGTACTCCAAAAGTGTGAAAACACAACCTTGATTTGGATTTCATCACTCAATCATTGTATTCGAATCTCAAACAAAGAAAAAAGGCAAAATAGATAATTACTTTCGAGAAGCTTGATTTTAATTAACACAAACTATAAGGTGGGTATAAGGCGGTTGTATTTCACGACCTAAGGGAAAAAGGCTCTTAAGTGCTTAGCGCCGCCTCGTTTCCCCGCTTGCTTGTGCGTGTTAATAGAAAAAGGGCTAATTGAGGGTTTGCCAACCAAATTATTATCTACGTATCTATATATTTTCTTGGTTTCAAAGATTAAACCCTCTTGAACGTTTTGGTGTTCCACCAACGTTCTAAAGTTATCGAAGGCGTTCACTTCACGTGATCGTTTTCATTCCTTGAGGCTCCTTTAATTGAGAGATTTGATTTAAGGAGAGATTTATAGATTTGTGTCTACGTAATACATCACAAAAATCCAAAAAAAGTAAAAAACAATCAAAAGCACAAAAAAATTGAAAAAAGTAAAAACACCCAAAATAATCTTCTTTGCTCATCCCCACGTTGTACGTGACGTTTATGCAAACTCGTAACCAAGCAAGACGTGCACGTAAACGTAGAAACCGAAAGGAAGGAACGCCATCTAGTGAAGAATCTCCTATTGACGAACCCATCGTAGAACAAGAAGCAATTGTGGCTAATCATACTATGATGGATTTACTTCAAGCACCCACCGAGGGTTATGGAGAGGCTATTGTGCTTCCCGCCATCCTTGCGGAGAATTTTGAAGTTAAGACGGGTTTGTTGTCCATGATCCAAAACAACAAATTCCGTGGTGACGAAAAGGACAACCCTCACAGCCATATCCACCAATTCAATCGTCTTACCGCCACTTGCAAGTTTAAGGACGTCTCGAACGACTCGTTAAGATGATGCTTTTTCCTTATTCCTTAGCGGGGCCCGCTAAAATTTGGTTAGAGAAAGAGCCACCCTATTCTTTATTGACGTGGAAGGATCTCGTTTCAATGTTCGTGAACCAATTTTTTCCTCCCTCTAAGACTACACATTTGAAAAACGAGATTTCTAAGTTTTTACAAGAGTATAATGAGAGTTTTTCACGGCTTGGAATCGGTTTAAGGAAATGTTGCACGAATGTCCTCATCATGGTTTTTCCGACTTGCATCAAATTGACACGTTTTACAATGGATTGAATGATCATGAGCGTGATTATCTTAATGTCGTCGAGGAAGCGTTGTTGATTATTGAGAATAGGTCTAAGGTCTATAGTCCTCATAGCACATCGAGTGTTCATAAGACTTCGTCTTCGCCTTCATTGTCACATACCATCGACGCTTGCCAAATCGAGGCAAATTTGGAAAACAAGATTTTTGATAAGCTCAAAGGATTATTAATTGAGTTTAAAGTTGGTGAACAACCCACTCCCGCTACGGCTAAATCAGTTGAGGTTTCTTGTATGTATTGTGGTGGAGGTCATGATTTCTCCGAGTGCATTACCAACGGTGGTAACACTTCGAGTGCCTATGCGGCCACGGGAACTTATAACCAAAACAGTCAAGTTACCCGCACTAATCAATTGACTCCACCGGGTTTTGCACCAAATCAAAATGCTAACAATTATCGAAACAAACAATTTGGTTACCAAGTAAATTAAAGGAAAAATTATAAAGGTAACAACTATAGGAATCAAGAGACTAATAATCAAGTGCAAAACAAAAATCAAAAACGTTATTTTTAAAACAACAACAAGGGTTTGCAAAACTTGAAATATCTTCCAAATGAATTTGTTGAATATGCAAACGAAAATGATACTAGGTTTGATAATATAAAAAGGGAGATCATTAGCCTAAGATCCGAGTTTAAGAATGATTTGAAACCAACAAAAGATGGAACAAGCTAGCAAATGAAATTAAGACTCATGCAAACAAAATGGAGAGTAATGTGCAAAGGTTACAACAAAACCAACAAAATATGGAACAAGTCCAACATGAGATTAAACAAGAGATTCTTAAGGCGGATAAGAGGCAATCTATGTTTGAGGATAAAATTTCAAGTATGTTTGAGGCTATAATGTGTAAACCGTCTTCTTCGGGTGGTCTTCCTAGTAACACCGTGTCTGATCCTAAGGGGGAGATGAAAGTGATTACCACACGTAGTGGTAAGACCGAACCAACTCCTCAACCAATTACTCCAACGGTGGAGGAAATTGAGGAAGAACCCGAGGTGGTGGTCGAAGAGGAGCATATGCCAATCCCACGAAGTAACGCTCAAACCACACCTACGGTTGACCCATTACCATCATTGGAACCCGAGCTTCCAAAGGCTATGCCTATGCCCCAACCCACACCACCTTTTCCTACCCATCAAGACTTCGTTAGGAGAAATTGCAAGCACGTAACAATTACCAATTCGAGCTTTTTATGAAAATGGTTCGTGATTTGCATTTTAACATAAGTTTTGTCGACGCTTTAGTCATGATGCCTCGATTTGCCTCTAACTTTAAGAGTATGTTGAACAACAAGGAGAAATTGCAACAATTGTCTAGTTGTTCATCGGTTTATCTTAGCCGCATACCTCAAAAAGTCGGTGATCTCGATAAAATTTTTATTCCATGTGCTATTAAAGATATGGAATAATGCTATGCCTTGGCCAATCTTGGTGCTAGTATTAATTTGATGCCTGTTGCAATCTTCAAGTCTCTCCATCTTCCTAATCTTACTCCTTCACTAATGTCTATCGAAATGGCCGATCATTCCACGATTCCCGCATGTGTATTGGCCGAAGACGTTTTGTGAAAGTGGGGAAGTTCTATTATCTGGTAGACTTTATCGTAGTCGATATTCCCACGGATCCTCAAGTTCCTCTTATTTTAGATCGTTAGTTTTTGGATACGTCAATGGCGTTGATTGATGTGCATGCTAGGAAAATCACCTTATGTTTCAACGACGAGGAACTTGTTATAAACGCAACACAAAACTCTCAACTTACTCATGTTTATTCCGTCACGACTATAAACCATTTTGATATGATCAATGTCGTTTGCGAGGAATTTTCACAAGAATTTTTAGGTTTTGGTGATGAAGAAAATAGTGGCAATCCCACTATGCTCGATCCTATTCTTGATAATTTGACACCATCCTTCACTCCATTTGAAGGAGGTGGTTTTACGTTGGAAGAATTTGATGTTCCTCGTTCTTGTAACGAAGACCTCGACAACGATGAGGACTTCTCGATTATCAAGGATTTTCTTAGCGATTTCCCATTTCCTCCGCCGGTGGAGGTTATGAGTATCGAACCCAAATCTTCTATCGAGGAACCACCAATCCTCGAGTTGAAAGATCTTCCTCCTCATCTTGAATACGTATTCTTTGAAGGAGACAATAAGTTGCAGGTTATTACTGCGAAAGATCTTTCAGATGATGAAAAAACCGCACTTATCGATGTCTTAAAGGACCACAAAGGGGCAATTGCGTGGAAATTATCCGACATTAAGGGGATCGATCCTAAATTTTGTACCCACAAAATCTGAATGGAGGAAGACTACAAGCCCGCAATCCAATGTCAAAGAAGGGTGAACCCCAAAATTCACGACGTCATCAAAAAGGAGGTCCTTAAACTCCTTGACGCGAGAATGATTTACCCTATTTCCGATAGCCCTTGGGTGAGTCCCATTCATTGTGTCCATAAAAAGGGAGGAATGATCGTTGTGCCAAACGATAACAACGAGTTAATTCTAACTCGACTCGTGACCGGTTGGAGGGTATGTATTGACTATCGTAAGTTAAATGACATCACTCGTAAAGACCATTTTCCCTTGCCCTTCATGGATCAAATGTTGGAGCGTCTTGCGGGAAACGATTTCTATTGCTTTTTAGATGGTTTTTCCGGTTACTTCCAAATCCCCATCAATCCTCGTGATCAAGAAAAAACTACGTTTACGTGTCCTTATGGAACGTTTGCCTATCATAGAATGCCATTCGCACTTTTTAATGCACCGGAAACTTTTCAACGGTTTATGATGGCTATTTTTAATGACATGATCGAGAAGATGATGGAAGTCTTTATGGATGATTTTTCCGTGTTTGGTAGTTCGTTCACTTCGTGTTTAGGGAATTTGAAACATATGTTAAAACGTTGTGAGGAAACCAACCTTGTGCTCAATTGGGAAAAATGTCATTTTATGGTTAAGGAAGGAATCGTCTTAGAGCACAAGGTTTCGAAAGTGGGGATTGAGGTACACAAAGCTAAGGTAGACGTCATCGCCAAATTACCTCATCCCAAAACCGTTAAGGGAGTTAGGAGTTTCCTAGGCCACACGGGCTTTTATCGTCGATTCATCAAGGATTTTTCAAAGATTTCTCGACCCATTACACACCTTCTCGAAAAAGATGCTCCTTTTGTATTTTGCGAAGATTGTGTACGAGCCTTTGAAATCCTTAAGAGGAAAATTACCGAAGCTCCCATTCTTGTTGCTCCCAATTGGAACCTCCCCTTTGAACTAATGTGTGATGCAAGTGATTATGCTATTGGGGCCGTTTTGGGGCAACGTCATGAAAAGCACTTCTTTCCTATCCACTATGCTAGCAAGACGATGACCGAGGCTCAACTTAAGTACACTACAACGAAAAAGTAATTCCTTGCCGTGGTGTATGCATTTGAGAAATTCCGACCTTACCTCGTCTTGACTAAATGCATAGAGTATACGGATCATTCGGCAATTAAGTACCTGTTGGATAAGCAAGATGCAAAGCCATGATTGCTTCGTTTGATTCTCCTCCTACAAGAATTTGATGTCACAATCCTTGACAAGAAAGGAGGCGAGAATCTAGCGGCTGATCATCTCTCTCGATTGGAAGATCCTCACCAAAGTGTGTAGGAGAACAAGGAAATTACTGAAACGTTTCCTCTCAAGACACTTGGTGTAGTGAATTCTAAGAAAGACTCATCCACCCCATGGTTTGCAGATATCGCAAATTACCATGCGGGCAACTTCATCATTAAGGGTATGACGACTCAACAAAAACGAAAATTCTTTCGTGAAGTCAAGTTCTACTTTTGGAACGACCCTTACCTCTTTCGGACTTGTGCGGATCAAATTATTCGACGTTGTGTTTTTGGCACTGAAGCTTCTAATGTCCTTAGAGCTTGTCGCGAGGGACCAACGGGTGGTCGCCATGGTGCTAATCTCACGGCGCAGAAGGTCTTTGATGCCGGTTTCTGTTGGCCTACTATTTACCGAGATGCACATGCACTTGTCAAGTCATGTGACTCATGCCAACGTCAAGGCAAAGCCTCACAAAACGATGAAATGCCACAAAATATCATCCAAGTGTGTGAGATCTTTGATGTTTGGGGAATTGATTTTATGGGGCCGTTCCCATCATCTGTGGTAATAAGTACATCCTTGTCACCGTTGACTACCTATCTAAGTGGGTGGAAGCTAAGGCTTTGCCCACGAATGATGCTCGTATGTTTAACACCCCCAAATTTACACGCAGCGGAATACATCTTTGGGTGCTAAACAATGATACAACAACACATAATTTATAAAGAACGACTCGAAAAGAGACGTTTTAGATTTATCGTTCCTAAAACATTTGTCATAGTAGCGTAGTCCCAAGTAATCGTTACCAAAAGATAAGTTAAAACAACATATTGGTTTGTTTTGAAAATGGAACGATAAATAAATCAAAGAGTTTGAACAACAAAAGCAGTGCACAACTCCATTCCCCGTGACCTCCAAACTTCCACTTCTTGATTACCTGAAATACATGTGAGTAAAACAATCAGCAAAAATGCCGAGTGAAACTATAGGTTTATGAAATCAATTTGAACACAAGCAAAGATTATAAGTTTGTGGCATGCTTATAAGCATCAAATAATAATTTGCATCAACAATGATAATTGTATATAGCATAAATTGCAATAAGCTCATGGAACCGAGCCCTTAGACACTCCCTTTAGAGGTCTGATAAGACAAGAGATTTATTAATTGTCGGTTACCTCTAGATTAATGGTACATTGTCGTATACCTGACTTCTCAATACAATATGTCCAAACAGTGTGGAGGTCGGGCCTAAGCTTCTATGACAAGTCCACAAAAACTGAACCGGGGCGGCTTCCCCCATAGATCTATTAATTGTACTAGCGGTTAACCCATCATAGGTTAATTAACGGTCCATAATTGAGGTTTTAACAAAGGCAATCACTTAATGCAATTTAAAGGCAACCACGGGTCCATTCATAGAGGGACAAAGCATACCATAAAAATCTTGTGTTCTAAGTTTATAAAAACATGTATTCCCCCTCGCGGGTTTAAAATCATTTAATAACTAGTATAAAGCGAGGCTATAGACTCACGTTGATAATGAAAGGCGGATTATCGGCTACGGGCGTGCTTCGGTCACGGAAACCTATATAAATAATAATCGGTCTTAGACTCTTGTCCAATGACTTTTATCAAAATAACAATATACATATGATGATTTTGTACATATCATGATGATCAAGTGGGTTTATATATCCTTGTTTACTCATTTTAGTGTTTACGTTTTGGTAACTTTTTACTAGTTTACTAGTTTTACCTACTTACCTATTTTAAGTCCAATAAGCTTAGTATAAGTTCTTTAACTTGTTTTAATCCATTTTATACCTATATTATCAGTATATATACTTTCCATGTTGGGCCCAAATGGGTTAAGCCCAATAAGTTCTTTATATAAGTTTTTATCTTATTTAGTCCAATTGTTAGTCTAATATGCTTAGTTAGCTCGTTAATGTCCGTATGTCCTATAGTTCGGGTTTTATCGTTTTTTACTTGTATTAGTTACTTATATATCAGTATATGACTTTTAAAAACTTTACATTAGACGGGTTTGATCGTCTAAGTTTTATTTGGCGAAAAACGTTAATTTTACGGTAATAGCCGAAAAAGTCGTAAAAATCAAGTTTATAGTTTTTATTACTTATAAGTATTATTCCACTACCATTTATATAATTTATCCATTTAATTAACCTTTTACATATTTATATAAATAAGTTTCATAAGTTAGTGGGTTTTTATTTTACATTTTATACAATAAAATTTGAGTGCTTATATAATAATAATAAATATTAATTCTCAAAATCTGATTTTTATTTTCATGTTCACCATTTTTATCATATCTAGAGTTCTACAATGACTTAGAAGCTCATTTTTTGGTGGCATGATCTTCATATTATGTGCTACATTTAACTCAGTTATAGCTACTGCTGATTTTAAGTTTATCTAGCCTTAACAGTCCCTACAAAACTGCTTATTCAGATTAGAACACCCAACTTGTTTTGATCATATCTCACTCATTATATTGATTCCATTGCATGGACAACTCTCACATGTGTATAACATCTTGTACTTACTGTAAATGGATCATACCATGAAATTTATCAGTTCAAGTTTTAGTTATATACTGTTTTTAAACAGCCAACTAAATAAGCATGATTTTAGCCTTATTTCTTATAGTTATTAACCTTTTTAAGAATATTTATCAACACTTGATCCCCACACAACATTTTTATCATCATATATACATCATATACATATACAATAATAAAGAAAATACATTTGTTCTTTAAAAAATAACAAGAGAAAATGGAGAGGATGATCTTCTTTACCAACCAAGTGTATTTCTTGTTTTTGGAAGACAAGAACTTGATGAACACCACAAGTAACTCCAAGATCATCAAACACCAAGAACAATAGTTGAGAAATCAGCCCTAGGACACAAGCAAATCACCTCCTATGTTGTTAATATGGCCACCAAATGATCAAGGCTTCAAGATAACTCCATGATAGAGCTAGATAACATGTATTTCATGGCTAGAAAAGATCAAAAGGGGTGTTTTGTGCTTCAAAGTGGATGGCAAGGTGGTGATGGTTGAGAGAGTTTGAGATTGTTTTGCATGTATGGAAAGATGGTATGTGTGAAGTGGTGGAATGGTCTGATGGTTTTAGCTAGGAATGGCTTAAAGTGTAAGCTTAGTCTTACACTTTTAAGTACTTAGCTAACATGATGCCACATCCTTAGATGTGGTGTCATGTGCCATCCCATGTTAGCTAGTGGAGTGGGATAATGTATTTTGTCCTACCTCACTAATTTACGGGTATTCCTCGATTCTAGTTTTCTCGATTTGCGTGCCCTCGGGTCGTTTTATGAAAAACGTTTTTATAAATTATGAATCAACGACACAAAACGAATCCAATAAAAATTGTCTCATCAAAAACGGAGTTCAAAAACGTAAATACGTAATCCTAAGGTTTCCGGTTTAGTCGTAAGGGACGCTAAATTATGCACGTAAGCCCAAATTTAAATCCGTAAATTGTGAGTTCGTCAACCAACACAAAAATAAGTTTCAAAATATTATACGAGAAAATATTTCACTACCTGAAAATGTTAGATTGTACTTTTTAAAAGTTTAAACGCACACGAAAAATAATAATATAACGACTCGATACGTAATGGAAACGATATCGTCGAAAGTATTAAATATCGAAACTATCGATAATAAAATATAAAATTTTTGGCATCCGTCGGTATCGCGATCACTAGTAGTCCTCGTTGCTCGTCAAAATATTAAAATATAATATTTAATATTGGTTTCAACTTAAACCGTTAAACATAATAATATTTAACGTTATAAAATACTTCAAAATAATTGAAAATAGAATTAAATTATGACCTTATTTTTACGGGTTTTACATCCTCGCCACCTTAAGGGAGCGACGTCCCGGCGCTCAACTCGCCTCACTTTCGCCAACGCGCATTAAAGTCTCAATAAATATCGTCGTTGAAAGTCAAAAAGATATTACATAATATGTGTTCTACATGATCGGACGTCATCGGATGATGCCGTCTCAAGTTCTCACCACTTACGATCATTTGACTAGATCACACACCATATAAGTACATAAAAGAAAAGGTCGAACACAAACATTGAGAAAACCTTGAACGAACCCTTGATAATATCTCAAGAGTCTTTCCACTTGCGGTGTCGGCTTCAACATACTCCTCGAGGTCGTAACGAATTTATTAACTCCATTCATTAAGAGATTCGATCCTCAATCATTCCACGAGTACACACATAAATCCTGGTGACACTTATCGTTTCTACTTATACACTGCTTCCCGAGATTCATTTTAATCTCATAATAAAATAGTGATCTTCCATACGAGGAACAGAACGAGATAAAAAAAATGAATTCAGTAAACGCATAAACGGACAAGATGTGGTAAAATGATTTAAGGTCGACGATCGACGAGGGATCTCGACTCACGTAACCGTAAAACATATTAATTCACAATACTAGAAAAATGAGGGCGAAGAATGAATTAAATATTAATATTAAAATAACGTTTGTCACAGTTATCCGTCCCGGATTTGTATTACCTTAAAACTTAGTTGAGGTACCTTCTTGATAAAGATGATATATTAAAAATAGAAGTTAAATAGCTTCATAATTTATTTTGGTTTTCTTAAGAAACTTTGAAAGAATAACACGAATTTATTAATTAAACTCGTATTGATGGTTACAATTAGAAAATATAATTTCCAAATTAAATCATTATTAGAAATATAAATTAAACCGGTAATTTTATTACATTAAAAGTAAAGTATGATAAGTCAATTACTTCAAAGATAGAGATAATTTCATTTTAAACATTAGTTTTAGTTATACAAAATATAATGTATAAATTTGACCTTTTACTTGTGATGGTTATTTCGATAATTGAAAATCATTGGAAAATGTATAAAAGTTCCATAAAAATTTTATAATACTTTGTAGAAATACATAAAGGTGTTTATTATTTCAAAATAACATGGGATATATTCGGGTATTCGAAATGTGACAAGATAACAAACGATTACGAATGAAAATAATAGTCAACAATTAATACGAAATCAGCGGTACAAAAGAGGACGAAGCAGATGTCGTATGAATTCTTAAAGAGAATAATAAAATAAAGGCGTCGATGGTAAGACGATAAGAAATAATAGATTAAACAAGTTGTCAATTTTGTTAGTGCGGTCGGTGGTTCACCAACATCAGGTCGTTAACTTAGCGGTGGTCGATACATGATCGGAAATAAGATCCATACAAAAATCTTAATCAAAGAAAATTCCTAATAATCACTTGTAATTAAAACAAATCAAATGAACGATGTTAGTGTTTAAAGAGAGAAGTCAAAGCACGGTTCATAAGAGTGGATTTCGAGACAAACGAGAGTGACGGACGTCATCCCGGATATACGGAAATCACTCTAGTGATAATTCATTATTCACGTGCGGAGACATTCCAAAGATCTACCCAGTCGCATAAAGAAGATTGGACGAGAAGGAAGGATAAAACATCGAGACTTTCAAGTCATTTATCAACAGTCAGTAATTAAACGAACGGTCAAAAGTAGGGATGAGCTCGGTACCGGTCCCGTCCCGAACCCGTCCCGAATTAGTGGTACCGATTATTTCCCGAGCATAAATTTATGGTACCGGTACCGTACCGAACGGGATTCGGGTATCGGTACCGGTACGGGAATCGGTACCGGTACCGGGAAATCGGGATTTTCCCGTTCTTTTTCGGGAATTTCCCGATTTGGTACCGGTCCCGTCCCGAATTAGTGGTCCCGAATTTTTTTTCACCTTATTTCGTAGTCCCGGTACCGTACCGAACGGGATTCGGGTATCGGGAATCGGTACGGTTCCGGGAACGGTTCGGGTTCAATTCGGGATTCGGGTCCAAATGCTCATCCCTAGTCAAAAGAAATCAGTTATAAGACAAAATGAAGTAACAAGTGGAAAAACGATTGTCGAGTAAAAACGTATTCGTAAGCGCGTAATTCGTTCAAGAAAAGGTAAGAAAACGTATGCGGATGCATAGAAATTGCGCCACTTGCATAAATTATAAAGGTTTTCAAAACTTCTTTTCACTTTATTTCATTTTATTTATCTTTATCATAAATACAAGTAAAAAGTTCTTTATTATCATTATTTTTAAGTTGACTACTATTTAGCCTAGCATGGCTCCTTCTAAATTAGACATAGGTGATCAGTCCATGTATAATTTAGGGCTAGCAATGCAGTGCTCCGTTTTGTCGAAAAGTATTACGTTTCTTATGTTTATATATAAACCATGCCATTTGTAAAATGGAATTTAAAAATAGTTTATGATTTTATAGGATACAAGTAATTTGTGAGATACTTAATAAGCAACTTTTAATGTTACAAAAAGTATTTTATAAGATCAAAGTAAAAATAATTGGTGAAAATAATCGTAAAACAATATCAGATTTATTTATAATATGACATTATGACAACGTATAAAGTAGTCAAAGTTTTGCAAAAAGTGGCGAATAGTAGCTCATAAAACAATCAATGAAATGGTACAAGTCGTTAAGGTTTCAAAAGGTTATAAGGTTTAAACGAAAACGCCATGAGACACGCGATAAAATATCGACGAAGAATGTGAAGACAAAACTTCAAAACTCAACCCAAGTCAGTGGAAGGTTAAAAGAAAAATAAAAATAATATCGAATGACAAAAGAGTCATATATATGAAAAGAATAAAACAATCCACATGTGTATTCTTTGTAAGATACTCGACACAACATGCTTTTAAGAAAGTATGTTTTTCGTTTTTAATTACACCATTAATCCGGTAATTGCTAATCCTGTACTGTTTCTATTTTTAAATATTTTCACATTCAACTAGTATTCGTTAGTTGTAAAATAATATTTGTTAAAATTTTACGATCTCAAATGAAATCAAAACAGCTTAGAAACATTTAAAACTCATGTTCTGAATTTTCTATCAGATTTAACTTTTAAATATGAGCCGATTAATTGACCCGATAAACGACATATCCAAGACTCAGAGTCTGAAGCATTTTGATGCAAAACGACGTTTCAGACGACTTTTTAGTTTTACCCGAGACCTGAAAACCAATGTAAAATGACCAAAATACCCCTGCAAGTTCTGTGCAGGTTTGACTATTTTATTTAAAAAAAACGCAGGTTTTACTTTTAAGTTTTAACCTGTTTATACTGCCCCTACAGTTTTTGCATAAAGTGTATTTTTCGACACTTCTTAACGGCTCAAAATATATACCTATATACACACATGTCTTGTGGATTTTATAACAACGAAAAATAAATCTCGTAATGAGCATCAAATAAAATATAGCATGATGAATGACAGAAAATGCTTCAAGGTATTCAACACGAAATTTAGGAAGCAAGACGGTGAAAGACGTTCGTAATTTAAATTTCAAAATGCAATGTAGGCAAATCTCCTTGGTGCCACGATTGTCAAAAACACAAAACATAACAAGAAAAGAATGGAACATTAACATGCTACACTCCGGGAGCGAGAAGGTTAATGAAAAACAAATGATACAATTTTATATAAGTAAAATCGTATTCCAATTCTAGTGCCATAATCTAGACGATGATTTATAAAATAACGATGACGTTATCGAGATATAAGTGAACAATACACTTCGGAGTCGATACATATAAATGTCAATAAATAGTGGTTAGTCTATTCCAAGGACACATTGAGCTACACAATGGTCTAGAAATTACGTTAAAAGACGTCCAAGCACAAATAGCCGGAAGACGATTGAATATCTATATAGATATCACAAAGGGTTAAATAATGAAAGTAACGCGTGCAGATGAAGGTATGTAAGGTCATAATATAAAATTTGCAATAAAATCAATTTAAATACTTCAAAAATAAATATAGAAAGATCTTGAAAATTCAATGTATTTATTTAAGTTAATCAGTAATAAATGATAAACTTTTATCGAAAAGTTTAACGACATAAATATATATCGATAAAGGATTATAGTATTTATTTAGAAATACTTAGAAATAAGGCATACATAATAATGTATACTAAAGTTGTAATCCCAGAAGTAGCTTAAACCTGAAGTCATGCGAAATCATGTGCACCGACTCTTTGAAAAAAATAAAACCGACAGTTATAGTTTAGGTTTTTAGAAAAAGACCTAGTTCTCTATAACTCATGGCTCTGGTACCAATCTTTAACACCCCCAAATTTACACGCAGCGGAATACATCTTTGGGTGCTAAACAATGATACAACAACACATAATTTATAAAGAACGACTCGAAAAGAGACGTTTTAGATTTATCGTTCCTAAAACATTTGTCATAGTAGCGTAGTCCCAAGTAATCGTTACCAAAAGTTAAGTTAAAACAACATATTGGTTTGTTTTGAAAATGGAACGATAAATAAATCAAAGAGTTTGAACAACAAAAGCAGTGCACAACTCCATTCCCCGTGACCTCTAAACTTCCACTTTTTGATTACCTGAAATACATGTGAGTAAAACAATCAGCAAAAATGCCGAGTGAATCTATAGGTTTATGAAATCAATTTGAACGCAAGCAAAGATTATAAGTTTGTGGCATGCTTATAAGCATCAAATAATAATTTGCATCAACAATGATAATTGTATATAGCATAAATTGCAATAAGCTCATGGAACCGAGCCCTTAGACGCTCCCTTTAGAGGTCTGATAAGACAAGAGATTTATTAATTGTCGGTTACCTCTATATTAATGGTACATTGCCGTATACCTGACTTCTCAATACAATATGTCCAAACAGTGTGGAGGTCGGGCCTAAGCTTCTATGACAAGTCCACAAAAACTGAACCGGGGCGGCTTCCCCCATAGATCTATTAATTGTACTAGCAATTAACCCATCATAGGTTAAATAACGGTCCATAATTGAGGTTTTAACAAAGGCAATCACTTAATGCAATTTAAAGGCAACCACGGGTCCATTCATAGAGGGACAAAGCATACCATAAAAATCTTGTGTTCTAAGTTTATAAAAACATGTATTCCCCCTCGCGGGTTTAAAATCATTTAATAACTAGTATAAAGCGAAGCTATAGACTCACGTTGATAATGAAAGGCGGATTATCGGCTACGGGCGTGCTTCGGTCACGGAAACCTATATAAATAATAATCGGTCTTAGACTCTTGTCCAATGACTTTTATCAAAATAACAATATACATATGATGATTTTGTACATATCATGATGATCAAGTGGGTTTATATATCCTTGTTTACTCATTTTAGTGTTTACGTTTTGGTAACTTTTTACTAGTTTACTAGTTTTACCTACTTACCTATTTTAAGTCCAATAAGCTTAGTATAAGTTTTTTAACTTGTTTTAATCCATTTTATACCTATATTATCAGTATATATACTTTCCATGTTGGGCCCAAATGGGTTAAGCCCAATAAGTTCTTTATATAAGTTTTTATCTTATTTAGTCCAATTGTTAGTCCAATATGCTTAGTTAGCTCGTTAATGTCCGTATGTCCTATAGTTCGGGTTTTATCGTTTTTTACTTGTATTAGTTACTTATATATCAGTATATGACTTTTAAAAACTTTACATTAGACGGGTTTGATCGTCTAAGTTTTATTTGGCGAAAAACGTTAATTTTACGGTAATAGCCGAAAAAGTCGTAAAAATCAAGTTTATAGTTTTTATTACTTATAAGTATTATTCCACTACCATTTATATAATTTATCCATTTAATTAACCTTTTACATATTTATATAAATAAGTTTCATAAGTTAGTGGGTTTTTATTTTACATTTTATACAATAAAATTTGAGTGCTTATATAATAATAATAAATATTAATTCTCAAAATCTGATTTTTATTTTCATGTTCACCATTTTTATCATATCTAGAGTTCTACAATGACTTAGAAGCTCATTTTTTGGTGGCATGATCTTCATATTATGTGCTACATTTAACTCAGTTATAGCTACTGCTGATTTTAAGTTTATCTAGCCTTAACAGTCCCTACAAAACTGCTTATTCAGATTAGAACACCCAACTTGTTTTGATCATATCTCACTCATTATATTGATTCCATTGCATGGACAACTCTCACATGTGTATAACATCTTGTACTTACTGTAAATGGATCATACCATGAAATTTATCAGTTCAAGTTTTAGTTATATACTGTTTTTAAACAGCCAACTAAATAAGCATGATTTTAGCCTTATTTCTTATAGTTATTAACCTTTTTAAGAATATTTATCAACACTTGATCCCCACACAACATTTTTATCATCATATATACATCATATACATATACAATAATAAAGAAAATACATTTGTTCTTTACAAAAAATAACAAGAGAAAATGGAGAGGATGATCTTCTTTACCAACCAAGTGTATTTCTTGTTTTTGGAAGACAAGAACTTGATGAACACCACAAGTAACTCCAAGATCATCAAACACCAAGAACAATAGTTGAGAAATCAGCCCTAGGACACAAGTAAATCACCTCCTATGTTGTTAATATGGCCACCAAATGATCAAGGCTTCAAGATAACTCCATGATAGAGCTAGATAACATGTATTTCATGGCTAGAAAAGATCAAAAGGGGTGTTTTGTGCTTCAAAGTGGATGGAAAGGTGGTGATGGTTGAGAGAGTTTGAGATTGTTTTGCATGTATGGAAAGATGGTATGTGTGAAGTGGTGGAATGGTTTGATGGTTTTAGCTAGGAATGGCTTAAAGTGTAAGCTTAGTCTTACACTTGTAAGTACTTAGCTAACATGATGCCACATCCTTAGATGTGGTGTCATGTGCCATCCCATGTTAGCTAGTGGGGTGGGATAATGTATTTTGTCCCACCTCACTAATTTACAGGTATTCCTCAATTCTAGTTTTCTCGATTTGCGTGCCCTCGGGTCGTTTTACGAAAAACGTTTTTATAAATTATGAATCAACGACACAAAACGAATCCAATAAAAATTGTCTCATCAAAAACGGAGTTCAAAAACGTAAATATGTAATCCTAAGGTTTCCGGTTTAGTCGTAAGGGACGCTAAATTATGCACGTAAGCCCAAATTTAAATCCGTAAATTGTGAGTTCGTCAACCAACACAAAAATAAGTTTCAAAATATTATACGAGAAAATATTTCACTACCTGAAAATGTTAGATTCTACCTTTTAAAAGTTTAAACGCACACGAAAAATAATAATATAACGACTCGATACGTAATTGAAACGATATCGTCGAAAGTATTAAATATCGAAACTATCGATAATAAAATATAAAATTTTTGGCATCCGTCGGTATCGCGATCACTAGTAGTCCTCGTTGCTCGTCAAAATATTAAAATATAATATTTAATATTGGTTTCAACTTAAACCGTTAAACATAATAATATTTAACGTTATAAAATACTTCAAAATAATTGAAAATAGAATTAAATTATGACCTTATTTTTACGGGTTTTACAGTATGGTAGTCAAGTTTTTGAAGCAATTGTTTTCTCGGTTTGGAACCCCTCGTGCTATCATAAGCGATCGTGGAACCCATTTTTGCAATGACCAATTTGAAAGAGTTTTAAAGAAATATGGGGTTACACATCGGCTTTTTACGACTTATCAGCCACAAACGAGTGGGCAAATCAAGGTTTCAAACCGAGCGTTGAAGAGGATCTTGGAGAGATCGATAGGAGAAAGGACAATCGTGGTCGGATAAGTTAGACGATGCTTTATGGGCCTTTCGTACCTCTCATAAGACTCCCATTGGTTGCACTCCTTACAAGCTTGTGTATGGTAAGAATTGTCACTTTCCAATTGAACTCGAACACAAAGCTTATTGGTCCCTAAAGCATTGTAATGATAACATTGAGACCACGGGAAAACACCGGAAAATGCAATTAAATGAATTGTATGAATTAAGGGACATTGCTTATGAAAAGTCATTTATTTATAAGGAGAAAACAAAAAAGTTTCATGATTCTAAAATTAAAAACCGGGTTTTTAACATTGGAGATCAAGTGTTGCTTTTTAACTCAGGATTGAAAATCTTTTCCGGCAAGTTAAAATCCCGTTGGTCCGGACCATTCACCATTACCCAAGTGTTTCCTTATGGGACCATCGAGCTAGCTCAAAATGATGGTCCTAACATTAAGGTGAATGGCCATAGGTTGAAGCACCACTTTGGTGGGGAAGTTCCTTCTTTGAACTACCTCAACCGAGTCACCTTCCCCAATGATAATTAGTATTGAGGAGATCGAATCGAGCTCATGACTCGGTAATCAAAAACGAGGTGCCTCGTGGGGGAGTCCCATGCTTATCCATGTATATATTATCGCTTTCTAATGTAGTTAACATGAGGGGATTTATGCCCTTCCAACCTTTGTTCCGTGGTTGTTTGTGCATTGTGGTTTTTAGATGATCATTATCTTCACGATTGCAGCCTCTCGTGTTCGTTTTACCTGAGCACTCGATCATTTGCTTGGAAGAATTTCTCGATATCCATATGATATATCCTTATTTGTTCTAACCTTAGGTTTCTAGCACACTTCATAAATGGCTATTGATTTAATGGTTCCACCCTTTCCATGCTAGATTAGGCATTCGACTTCGTCTCTAGTGTGGGGGTATTCTACCGTTAGACTCGAAACATTGAGGACAATGTTTAACTTTAGTATGAGGGGTGAATATATACATGCCTTGCTAAAACTTCACACTTTCTAAAATTTATCTTTTTGTTTATCGTTTTGTTGCAAAATAAGGCTAAAAATGGCCAAATCTTAAAAATTTTCTCAAGTTTTATAAGTGTTTGAAGACACTAATGTAGATTTTCCGATGGCGAGAATAAGAGTAATTTTTGTCTCGATCGTGCGTGTTGAGCACTTAGCTTTGATTCCTTAACCTTATGTTTGGCTAAGTGTAACACCCCATTTTGATAAATGGAATGTCACGCGTGATTATGGCGTGTCATCAAAGCATACATGGAAAAATGTATAAAACATCACATGACCATAAAGGAAATACCGGAATCAAACATCGGTACCCCAAAAGTAGAACTCATCACACACAAACATAAGTACTGTAAATGAGAAGGACTAAACAATGTCCATGGAAATGAGTATCAAAGTATAAAGAAATGCATAAAGTAAAGAAGGCTAGGAAGCTTCCAATCCATATGCACGTACGCTTAAAGTCTATGAGCGTCCCTGAGTACCTGCCGTTTTGGGAACATGAAAAGGAAAATGGCTGAGCATAACGCTCAGTGCACGGATATACAAGTAAACCATGAATAACATAAGCATTTAAGCATAGAGCAGCGGAAAAGACTATGTCCTGAATAACCTAGTATATCTTAGTAAAACTGGTTTTATAGTTTGAAAAGCCTTATGTTTATCTTGTAAAAACTGTTTAACATGTTTACCATTAGCTAATATAGGTCATGAATTATCAACGTGCATGAATACTTGGAGGGATGACCTCGTCATGCAAATTAGAGGGGTTGCATCTAATTTAATATACTAGTTTGGGTAGGAGGGATCAGCTCCTTGTGAAGGATGCAAGGAACACACCGCATTCACCTAAATAATCTGCTGAAAACGTGTAAACTAGGATGCACTCATACGCCTCACCTGATAAATATAATATGGCCAAAAGCTGAAGGGACGCCACGAGCTATCACTCCGTCGTGGTGGAGTCATAACACTGGTGCCTCCAGTGTTATGGTTATGGTACCTCCATAACTAGGTGAAACTGGTCATGCATGTATATGACTTTAGGTATCTAATTAAACAGAAGCTATTCAAAAACATATAAAACATATACTGTGGAAAACTGTTAGCTGCATATGGGGAATCCTAATAAGGAAGAATCTCCATACTGAAAGGACGGACAATCCGTACCTTGTGTCCAGTGAACGAAGAAGACGAACGGAAGAGAGTCCTACTTCGGTATCACTAATTCTACATAAATACATATGTGTATAAGTATCTGATTACTGAGTACGTAACTGGTTTTAGATCATGTCTTAGCTTGTTTTATATGTTCATGTCATGTTTTACTAATTAAAGCTTAATACTGTGTTTATCATGTATTATGTCTATTCTAATTAAGTAATTCTTGTATTTCCTGTATTATTATACTTGCTGTGTAATAATAAGCAACTTTCTAAAAATAGCAGGTTTCCTAAAATAGAAAGTTTCCAAAAATAGAAAGTTTCCAAAAATAGAAAGTTTCCAAAAATAGAAAGTTTCCAAAAATAGAAAGTTTCCAAAAATATATTTACTGCTTAAAATAGATAAGTTTCTAAAAATAGAAAGTTTCCATAAAAATATTAGCTGCCTTAATTAAATAAGTTTCTAAAAATAGAAAGTTTCCATAAATAGAAATAAGTTGGATTATTAAGCTAATTATATAAGCTTAAGTGTTTACTGATTAATATTCTAAGTCATGTAATTAATTAATATAGTTTATTAATTATTTTATGTAAATTAAATAAACTATAGGTTAAAGTATTTAATTAAATATAACATGATATAATTAAATAAAGGTAAAAAATACTTAGGTTAAAACATGTATTATTATCTATTAATAATATAACCTAAGTCAGGTAAATTAATTAATTATAAGCCATGATTTTAATAATTAATTAATTATATAGTCTAAATAAAATGATAATTACTTAGGTTAAAATTCATGTGTTGATAATAACATTAATAACCTAAGTCATGCATAATTTAAATTAATCATGTACATGTTTTAATTAATTTAATTTAATCTTGTAAAAATAAGCTTGTAAATATAATTAATCTTGTAAAATAGTTAACTTGCAAAAATAACCCATGAACCGAACCCGTGTTTTAATCTAAACATGTTGTGAACCGTATTTGTGAACCCCGTGGACCGGACCCCTGAACCGGTCAACAAACGCATCCGTGGTCATGGCTAGCCGCCGACTAGCAAAGGTTCCCACCGGCTAGCCGGTGGTTACCCCTGCTACCGCGGCTTTCCCCCTGCTTTCCTTATTTAGCCACCGGCATAAGCCGGTGGTGGTTCTTGTTCTTAGCCGAGACCCACCAAACACAAAACATACCCCGACCGAGATTGGGGTTCCCTTTTCTCCTGCTGCCGAGACACACAACACCACACCGAGACCTTGAGGTCTCGGTTGGTGCGAAACAAAACAAGCCGAGACCCCCTTGGGTCTCGGTTCCTTGCGTCGGCCAAAACAAACACCCCTTAAACCTTAATTATTTTACCCTCATGATTTTCTTAACATGTATATACTTGTTTTTAAACCATTCATGATTTCATGTGATCAATTAATCAAAACATAAAAAGAAAAGGGTTTTAGGGTTTACCGATTACGTGAATCAAAGGAGAACGAACACACTAACACCCTTGCAATAAATCAATCACCAAAAATCAACCAACACACCCTATGTGTGTGTTTGTACCCGGCGGCCAAGGAGAGGAAAAAAAGAGATTAGGGTTTTTGATTATTTTCTAATTCTTGTAATTATGAAAATAAGCTTTTCCCTTTTTCCTTGTTTAGTAAAAATTGCATGGGCTTGTCCCTTTTTCTTGGGTCTAGCCTCGGGTAAGGGGCCCACATGGGGTAACCCAAATGTTTTTCCGTGTCTCATATTATACATGTTCTCGTGTTAGTGTTCTCGTGATTTAAATAGTTATCGTTCGTGTCTTATTATATTTATTCATGATCGTAATAAATATACATAAATACGTAATACTAAGCTCGTGATTATTAACGTTCATGATTTCATGTTCGTATGTTCGTGATTATAATTATTATTGAAATAATTATCGTGTCTTAATACGTATTAAATACTTATCGTGATATATCACGTACGTAATACTTGTAAATCTTGTTCGTGAAACGTAAACATGCTAAAAAATAAAGTTCTAATCATGTACGTACGATCATAAGAGTACTATTCATGGTAAAATCATGCGGGTTTTACAACTCTTCCCCCGTAAAAAGAATAATTCGTCCCCGAATTATAGATAAAGTAAACTGGAAAAGAAGAACATACCCGGATTCAAAATATGAAATGAGGGTAAGAAGCCCGGATAGACCCTCTGTTTCCCAAGTGGCTTCCCGCTCGGTATGATCCCTCCAAAGGATTTTGACGAATGGAATCGTGTTCCTTCTCATGACTCTTTCTTGTCTGTCAAGAACTCGTTCGGGTTCTTCTATGAAAGTGAGATCTTCACGAATCTGTTCCAGTGGATATTGAACCATGTGAAGGGATGATACTTGTACCCTCTGAGTAAGGACACATGGAAAACCTCGTGAACATGAGAAAGCTGCGGAGGTAACGCTAAACGGTAAGATACTTCACCGACTCGTTCAATGACATCAAACGGTCCGATGAATCTAGGACTGAGCTTCCCTTTGATTCCAAAACGTCTAACACCACGTGCCGGCGAAACCTTAAGGAAAACGTGATCTCCTACGTTAAAATGTAAGTCCCTACGATGCTTGTCTGCATAACTCTTTTGACGTGACGTGCTTCTTGTAGTTTCTGCTTAGCTACTACGACCTTCTCATTAGTCAGCTCTATCATTTCTGGTCCTTCAAGTGTTCGCTCACCAACCTGATCCAAGCAGATTGGGGCGCGACACTTTCTACCATACAACATCTCGAAAGAAGCACACTTGATACTTGCGTGCCAACTGTTGTTGTATGCAAACTCCACCAAACAGATATAATCGTCCCAATCACCCGTCCATTCCAACGCACATGACCTCAACATGTCTTCCAATGTCTGAATCGTTCGCTCCAACTTCCCGCCTGTTTGAGGATGAAAAGCCGTGCTAAGCTTAAGTTTAGTCCCCAAGCTTTCTATAGACTTTGCCAAAATCGCGAAGTGAACCGAGGATCTCTGTCTGAGACGATGCTGGATGGAGCACCGTGAAGTCTCATGATCTCCCTCCTATAAGTATTGGCGAGTTTACTGACCGAATCTTCCTTGCGGATCGGTAAGAAATGAGCTAATTTGGTAAGTCGATCAACGATAACCCAAATTGCATCGTGCTTCTTCTTTGTCGGCGGAAGACCAGTAACAAAATCCATGGTGATTTTTTCCCACTTCCACTCTGGAATATCTAACGGTTGAAGAAGACCGCCAGATCGTTGATGCTCGATCTTAACCTGCTGGTAGGTAAGACATTTAGAGACGTAAGTCGCAACATCCTGTTTCATACCACTCCACTAAAAGTACTGCTTGATGTCATGGTACATCTTGGTCGAACCAGGATGAATAGAGAATGGGGAGCTATAAGCCTCAGCTAACAATGCTTCCCGGAGTTCTTGGTCATCAGAAACACAAATTCTCGTGCCCTGCCATAAGATACTATCTGCGTCTACTCGAAATTCTGTCTGCTTCTCCAAATTCTGAATTATCGCCCAGATTTCACCATCATCCTTCTGAGCTTCCTTGATCTTAGAGAGTAACTCGGGTTCCACTCTAAGATTAGCCCAGTAACCGTGTTGTCCACGTACCATGATCTCTATGTCTAGTCGCTCCAAGTGTCTTATAATTTCCTCCTTAATTTTAATGCCGTTTATCATTCCGGACTTTCTGCTAAGTGCATCTGCCACTACATTCGCCTTGCCGGGATGATACTGCAGATTAATGGCATAATCCTTCAACAGCTCTAACCATCTCCCTTGTCTCATGTTCAATTCACGTTGAGTGAAGATATACTTCAAGCTCTTGTGGTCCGTGAAAATGTCACATGATTCTCCATACAAGTAGTGCCTCCATATCTTCAATGCAAACACGACTGCTGCAAGTTCCAAGTCATGCGTAGGGTAATTTTCCTAATAAGGCTTAAGCTGTCGTGAACCGTACGCGATCACTTTCCCATGTTGCATGAGAACACAGCCAAGTCCCTTCCCTGATGCATCGCTGTAGATCTGAAATCCACCTGTACCAGATGAGAGAGTAAGAATCGGTGCAGATACTAACTTTTGGTTTAGGTCTTCAAAGCTCTTCTCTCGTTCTTTAGTCCAGACGAGTTTCTCCCCTTTCCGCATCAGTTTGGTCAATGGTAGTGCTAAACGGGAAATGTTCTCCACGAATCTACGGTAATAACCAGCTAAGCCTAGGAAATTGCAGACTTCAGTCGCTGATGTCGGCCTTGGCCACTTGGTAATAGCCTCAACCTTTGCTGGATCCATCGTGATTCCTTTTGCTGATACAATGTGACCTAAGAATGACACCTTGTCTAACCAGAACTCACACTTGGAGAATTTAGCATACAGCTGCTTCTGGCGAAGAATCTGTAGTGCTGTACGAAGATGGTCTTCGTGTTCCTCCTTGGACTTAGAGAAAATCAGGATGTCATCAATGAAGACAATGACGAACTTGTCCTGAAATTCATGGAAGATTCTGCTCATCAAATCCATGAACACTGCTGGAGCATTGGTAAGGCCAAAGGGCATGACTACAAATTCGTAGTGGCCATAGCGTGTACGGAAAGCAGTCTTGGTGATGTCCTGCTCCTTCACCCGTAGCTGATGGTAGCCCGACCTAAGATCAATATTAGAGAAATGTTTGGCCCCTTGGAGTTGGTCAAACAGACTATCTATACGTAGTAGTGGATACCTATTCTGGATGGTAATCTTGTTGAGCTCGCGATAATCTATGCAAAGATGCATACTGTCATCCTTCTTCTTAACGAATAAGACCGGTGCTCCCCATGGAGATGCGCTCGGTCGAATAAAGCCTCGCTCCAGAAGTTCTTGTAATTGATCCTTCATATCCTTCAACTCTATGGGAGCCATATGATAAGGAGCCTTGGAAATTGGCTCAGCTCCTAGGATGAGCTCGATATTAAATTCTACTTCACGTGCAGGTGGTATTCCCAGAAGCTCTTCTAGAAATACATCTGGAAATTATGACACTATTGGCTGATTCTAAATTGATGGAGATTCAGCATCCATGTCATGAACAGTAGCTAGATAACCCTCACAACCATGTGAAAGTAATTCACGTGCTTGTAGGGTTGATATGATTTGTACAGACCTTCCAGGTACGAACCCGTTGTGAATGTAATCTGGTGCATTAACATCACCGAAGATGACTCGATATGAATGGCAGTCTATGGTAGCATGATGCTTGGATAACCAATCCATGCCCAAAATCATGTCAAAATCATTCATGTCCAGCGGAAGTGCTTCAACAGGATAAATCTTGTCGTCAAACTCTAGGGGAAGGCTCTTGTACACATGGGTTATGCGTACAGAATCTCTTAAAGGCGTGGAAATACTCAGTATATTCTCTAGTGGCATGGGGAGTATCCTAACATTCTTGGCATTAGCAGTATAAATGACCCGATTGAGTAGCACCCGTATCAAACAGAACACATGCAGCTTGACCATACATATACAAGATTCTAGTGATGGTACCTGTAGACTTGTTGGCCTGATCGCGAGATATCGTGTAAACGCGTCCACTAGTAGGAGGCGGCTTCGTATCAGCATGTCCCGATGTGCCTTCCATATCGCCCTTGCGGCAGTCTTTCATGCGATGGACAGGAAGACCACACTTGTAGCATGCGTCGTTGTCGCGGCGACATGGCCCTGGGTGCCTACGGTGGCAAGTAGAGAAAAGAGGATGAGTATATCCGCCAGCAGGTGTCCTGACTGGCTGAGAGCCTGATAAGAACAATATACATGAGACATGGTAAGAAGGTACAAAGGACAATGCGAATAAATCGTATGATGGAATACCAGTGATAGCTGGACGGTTACGCTGTGAACCTCTCTGGTTCTGGTCCCTCCCGTTACCATGATTCCTGGTAGAAGATTTGCTAATGTGTCAGAATTAAGAATTATAACATGTAATCATAAGAAAAATGAGTAAGTATAAGGACCTGCTGCTGTTGGAGTGTCCATCTTTTCTACGGTAATTATCATTACCGCCACGCCTATCCGTAGCAGAACGGTCGTGAGTCTGACCGTTTCCCTTGGGCTGAGAAGGCTGTTGCTGAGTAGCCGGCTGAGACCGGTCCTCAGTCTTTTGCCTGGAAGATACAGTTTAAAGAGATGAAATATTGACATATACTGAAAGAATAGGGATTGGTCACCATTGAATACGAGTGTTTACCTCTTATCGGGTCTCTCTGCTTCCCCGAACTCATCTCTTTCCTGCAGCATCTCCAGCTTACCTGCTGCATCGGCCACTTGTGCTACTGTGTTGAACGTAGCACACACTAAGTTGTTTGCGACCGATGTACGAAGAGCCCACCTGAAGTGGTGTGCTTGCTCTTCAGGAGTACCTACTACTGTACCAAGGAAACCAGCCAAGCGAAGAAAGCGCTGCATGAACTCGTTGCTATTCTCCCCAGCTCTCTGTCGGATTCCATGGTACTCCCTCTTCAGCTTGTCTTGCTCAGCCTTGGGAAAGAACTGTCCCATCACCAAATCCCTGAACTGAGCCCAAGTCAAACCAGCCACCCAATTATCACCTCCCTCAGACTGCTTTAGTGCCATCCACCATGATAGCACATCACCTTCGAACCTGTAGCAGGCCAACCTCGACTTGAAGACAGGGTTACAGCCCATAGCATCGAAGATCTTCTCAATGTGAGCCAACCAGCTTTCTGCTTCACTAGGGCTATCTGTTCTCTTGAAAGCTCGAGGGCGGAGCTTATTGAATCTCTCCAGCCATGTGACCAATGTTGTTGGAGGAGGAGGAGGTACTGGGTGTTGATGCTGGTTGTTGGCAGCCTGAACCTCAGCCCTGATTTCGTTCCTCGGTTGAGGAAGCATAGCTTGCCTTGCAGCTTGGATTGCTGCATTGAGTTGTTCCTGCTCGCGTGTGAGAACCATCTGACAATATAACATAAAATACATGATTAAACTGATCAAAACATAAACTATATACATGAAAAAAATTTATACCAATAAATCATGAGAAAAATTTTATGAAGGAAAAACTAGTACATGAATGCATGATGCAGTTTTATGAAAACTTTTGTATGCGCGAGAGTGAACGCCTATGGTCAGTTCACCCAAAACAAAAGACATGGCGAGGGGACGCCAATGGGTCGGTCCCAAATTTAAAAGTTTCGATAAAACACATGCGACTAAATAGGGTCAGTCCTGTACCAACCATTACTTAGTCATAAACCTACGACAATGACATATATATGTATGCATGAAAATGATGAATGCATGAAAACCGACTGTCAGTTCTAGGAAGACCATAGTGACTATCCACTAATCA
Source organism: Glebionis coronaria (assembly GCA_025667525.1). NCBI lineage: Eukaryota > Viridiplantae > Streptophyta > Magnoliopsida > Asterales > Asteraceae > Glebionis > Glebionis coronaria. Next base: position 319,095,859 of record CM046878.1, read on the forward strand.
CATGTCGTGTTTTGGGAGCCTACAGGTCGAAGCCTTGGCTCTGATACCATAATTGTAACACCATATTTTGATAAATGGAATGTCACGCGTGATTATGGCGTGTCATGAAAGCATACAAGGATAAATGTATAAAACATCACATGACCATAAAGGAAATACCGGAATCAAACATCGGTACCCCAAAAGTAGAACTCATCACACACAAACATAAGTACTGTAAATGAAAAGGACTAAACAATGTCCATGGAAATGAGTATCAAAGTATAAAGAAATGCATAAAGTAAAGAAGGCTAGGAAGCTTCCAATCCATATGCACGTACGCTTAAAGTCTACGAGCATCCCTGAGTACCTGTCGTTTTGGGAACATGAAAAGGAAAACGGCTGAGCATAACACTCAGTGCACGGATATACAAGTAAAGCATGAATAACATAAGCATATAAGCATAGAGCAGCGGAAAAGAATAAGTCCTGAATAACCTAGTATATCTTAGTTAAACTGGTTTTATAGTTTGAAAAGCCTTATCTTTATCTTGTAAAGACTGTTTAACATGTTTACCATTAGCCAATATAGGTCACGAATTATCAACGTGCATGAATACTTGGAGGGGTGACCTCGTCATGCAAATTAGAGGGGCTGCCTCTAATTTAATATACTGGTTTTGGTAGGAGGGATCAGCTCCTTGTGAAGGATGCAACACACACAACACATTCACCTGAATAATCTGCTGAAAACATGTAAACTAGGATGCACCCATACGCCCCACCTGATAAATATAATATGGCCAAAAGTTGAAGGGACGCCACGAGCTATCACTTTGTCGTGGTGGAGTCATAACACTGGTGCCTCCAGTGTTATGGTTATGGTACCTCTCTAACTAGGTGAAACTGGTCATGCATGTATATGGCTTTAGGTATCTAATTAAACATAAGCAATTCAAAAACATATAAAACATATACTAGGGAAAATAGTTGGCTGCATACGGGGAATCCTAATAAGGATGAATGTCCATACTTAATGGACGGAGAATCTGTACCTTGTGTCCAGTGAACGAAGAAGACGAACATAAGAGAGTCCTACTTCGGTATCACTAATGCTACATAAATACATACGTGTATAAGTATCTGATTACTGAGTACATAACTGGTTTTAGATCATGTCTTAGCTTGTTTTATATGTTCATGTCATGTTTTAGTGATTAAAGCTTAATACTGTGTTTATCATGTATTCTGTCTATTCTGATTAAGTATTTCTTGTATTTCTTGTGTTATTATACTTGCTGTGTAATAATAAGTAACTTTCTAAAAATAGCAGGTTTCTTAAAATAGAAAGTTTCCAAAAATAGAAAGTTTCCAAAAATAGAAAGTTTCCAAAAATAGAAAGTTTCCAAAATTAGATTTACTACTTAAAATAGATAAGTTTCTAAAAATAGAAAGTTTCCATAAACAGATTAGCTGCCTTAATTAAATAAGTTTCTAAAAATAGAAAGTTTCCATAAATAGAAATAAGCTGGATTATTAAGCTAATTATATAAGCTTAAGTGTTTACTGATTAATATTCTAAGTCATGTAATTAGTTAATATAGTTTATTAATTATTTTATGTAAATTAAATAAACTATAGGTTAAAGTATTTAATTAAATATGACATGATTTAATTAAATAAAGGTAAAAAAAATACTTAGGTTAAAACATGTATTATTATCTATTAATAATATAACCTAAGTCATGTAAACTAATTAATTATAAGCCATGATTTTAAAAATTAAATAATTATATAGTCTAAATAAAATGGTAATTACTTAGGTTAAAATTCATGTGTTAATAATAACATTAATAACCTAAGTCATGCATAAATTAAATTAATCATTTACATATTTTTATTAATTTAATTTAACGTGTAAAAATAAACTTGTAAATATAATTAATCTTGTAAAATAATTAACATGCAAAAATAACCTATGAACCGAACCCGTGTTTTAATCTAAACATGTTGTGAACCGTATTTGTGAACCCCGTGGACCGGTCAACAAACGCACCCTTGGTCATGGCTAGCCGCCGGCTAGCAAAAGTTCCCACCGGCTAGCCGGTGGTTACCCTTGCTGCCGCGGCTTGAGGTTTCCCCTGCTTTCCTTATTTAGCTACCAGCATAAGCCGGTGGTGGTTCTTGTTCTTAGCCGAGACCTACCAAACACCAAACATACCCCGACCGAGATCGGGTTCCCTTTTCTCTTGCTGCCGAGACACACAACACCACACCGAGACCTTGAGGTCTCGGTTGGTGGGAAACAAAACAAGCCGAGACCCCCTTGGGTCTCAGTTCCTTGCGTCGGCCAAAACAAACACCCCTTAAACCTTAATTATTTTACCCCCATGATTTTATTAACATGTATTTACTTGTTTTTAAACCATTCATGATTTCATGTGATCAATTAATCAAAACATAAAAAGAAAAGGGTTTTAGGGTTTACCGATTACGTGAATCAAAGGAGAACGAACACACTAATACCCTTGCAATAAATCAATCACCAAAAATCAACCAACACACCCTATGTGTGTGTTTGTACCCGGCGGCCAAGGAGAGGAAAAAGAGAGATTAGGGTTTTTGATTATTCTCTAATTCTTGTAATTATGAAAATAAGTTTTTCCCTTTTTCCTTGTTTCGTAAAAATTGCATGGGCTTGGCCCTTTTTCTTGTGTCTAGCCGTGGGTAAGGGGCCCACATGGGGTAACCCAAATGTTTTTCCGTGTCTCATATTATACATGTTCTCGTGTTAGTGTTCTCGTTATTTAAATAGTTATCATTCGTGTCTTATTATATTTATTCATGATCGTAATAAATATACATAAATACGTAATACTAAGCTCGTGATTATTAACGTTCATGATTTCATGTTCGTATGTTCGTGATTATAATTATTATTGAAATAATTATCGTGTCTTAATACGTATTAAATACTTATCGTGATATATCACGTACGTAATACTTGTAAATCTTGTTCGTGAAACATAAACATGCTAAAAAAAAGAAAGTTCTAATCATGTACGTACGATCATAAGGGTACTATTCATGGTAAAAGCATGTGGGTTTTTGATAGGTGTGAAAACACCCATCTTTTTACCACTTAATTACAATAATAACCGAGCCAAAACGTGTATTTTATGTCGTAAATGTCGGAATTATGCGTGGTTTGTGTTTTTGTTGTGATTTAGGACGAAAATGTGAAAAGGGGAGAAAACACGGGCATTCACGGGCTTTTATCGAAGAAATAGACAAAAGACAAAGTCAGGAAATCAAGAGTGCAAAAAGAACGGAAGTCCAAGACCAATTCTGAAGATTTATCGAAGAAAAAGTCAAAAGACGGAAGTTTCCTAAAAGCCGAAGAACTCAAGTCTAATTTATTGAAGAAATTACAAGACGAGTTTATTAATCCCGAGACAAAAGTCGAAGAATTTGGAAGATTAAGGACTAACCAAGCAATTAAAGAAAGAAGAAAGAGGGGAGGAAGCTTCCACTAAGCACCTCCCTAATCTCCTATAAAAAGGATCCATTTCCTTTCATTTGTTCTTGTTGGCTAGTTTGACAAACTATGCTCTTCCATCTTTAATTTTTGCACCTTAATTACTTGCACCTTTAATTACCTTGTCATGTACCTTTAATTCCTTTAAATTCAAGTAAGTTACTTTTATGATTATTGAATCTTTAATTTTCTTGTTAATCTCTTATCTTCCTTTCTTGTTAAATATTTAATCTTTATGCTTTATGTTCATGTTCATGTTCTTAAGTTTTTATTAAATTGATTAAGTGGGTTTTGATTATTTTGATTATTATTGTTAGTGTTATTGATTTGGTTTGATTAGTATTCATTAGTTGATCATTTTTGGTTAGTCTTGTTTAATCTTTTGGTTTGATTTGGTAGTTTTTGATTAAATTCGTGGCTTTTACCTTCCTTGTTCTTCGCTACCGTTTACTTTCCCCAGATTCCGTATCAGTGCTTTTTATTCCGAATCAACCTTTTCTTTCATTTATTCCGGATCAGCATTTCCTTATTTTTATCTCGGATGAAGCCTTTCCACTAGATATTCCGAATGAAGGGGTTTTATTCCGGATGAACAGTTTATTCCGGATGAATCTTGATATTCCGGATGAGTGATTTCTTTTTAATTATTTCGAACCAAGACCTTTTTATCTATTTTATTCCAGATCAGTGTATTCATTCGGAATACTCAATATTCCAGATAAATCATTTGTTCTGAATCAGTGTTTTAGTATAACATTCCGGATGAAGCCTTACATTCCGGATGAACGTTTTATTCCGAGTGAGTATTTATTCCGGATGAGCAACGTATTCCGAATGAATGTTTATTCCCGATGAACCTTTATTCCGGATGAGCTATTATTCCGGATGAAGGGAAATATTCCGGATAAACAGATATTCCGAATGAGCTGTTATTCCGGATGAATGAAGTTATTCCGGATGAATCATTTTATTCCGGATGAAGGGTGTATTCCGGATGAGGAGTTTTTCTTAGTTTTGTAATTTCAGTTTTAGCTTATTTTAAGTTTATGTTTTTGAATTTTAAGCTTTATTTTTCCCGCCTTTTTACTTAGTCGCACTTTTAGTTAACTGGCCTTTAGTTTAAGTTTAAGTTTGTGTTATTTATTTTTAAGTTTGCCTTTTTATTTCTCATCACGTTTTTAATTTCTCGTCATTAATTTCCAGTCACGTTTTTATCTTTCAGTATTTCTTTTTACCGTCCTTATTTTTATCGTCCCAAGTCTTTATTTTTAAATAGTGTAGACAACGACAACAATTCTATTTCTTTTCCACCAAGAACAACTGAGTCGCACTTTGAACCGGAAAACAATTCGAGAAGATACCGAGAAATGAACTTTTAACCTAGCAAAATCCGTTCTATCAAATGGCGCCGCTGCCGGCTCTTTTCGTGAAGATTAACGGTTTTTTGTGAGAGACGCGTTGGCTTTTGGGATCCGTTCACTCGTGAACGCTATTTTTCGTGTCAAAAATTTTCAAAAATCCCAAAAACATTTAAAAACTCATAAAAAGCAATTCTTTTTCAAAGTTTTGCACCAAAATTATTCTTCTTGCTTATCTATTTTTCTTTATGGATTCTTATGTCCATTGCGTCGGGTGTTGGAGACGACTATATGGGGGCGAATCATGTCAATGGTGTTCATGCGAGCGATGCGGAAGAGCCCTTCCTCCAATTTCCATCAATTCACAAATAGGATTTTGTCCATCGTGTAATTCGATTAACTCATCCTTTACTTCTAATGAACTTACTCCTCCCTATTGCATGTATTGTGGAAGCGATTTTCATTGGCATGTTTCGTGCCCGATTCGATACCCGTATGGTCACGGGCAAGAACCGGGTTACAATTATGACAATGGTAATAGCTATCCCCAAGACGCACCCAGTTTTTCTCCATACCCATGGTGCTATATTTGTGGGGGGCCTCACGATGCTTCTTCTTGTGATCCGTCGAAGGTCTTTGAGAAAATTCCGTGTTATCATCCCAGTGTGTATAACTTTGAGCCCCCACATCACACCCTCAATCATCAATCCTCTCAACAAATTAGTCTTGACCAACAACTCACTTCTTTGAACCATGTTCTAGAAAGTTTAGCTCAAATCCGAGCTGACTTGCATCAGGAAAGGCAACCTTTGCTTGATGGTAACGAAATATTGAAATCCACCAACACCTTTTTGAGCCAATTTGGTCGTTTTCCCTTCTTTTCTACACCAAAATGTTTAATTACAGCGTGGGATAGAATTGGTTTAATTGAACATACTCGGGGAGATGAACAACAAAATTTGCTTCATGAGCTTCTTAAAGATGTGGAGGTTATCAAGGAAGAGTTAGCCGACTATGTCACTCCTAATTGGAATGGTCCCGTCTATTATGATGATGATGACGACGATGATGTCTACGCTCTCGACCCATCTACTGAAGTTGCTACTCCTACTCTCGATATTCCTAATGCATCTAAGGATGATGATTCATTTAGTGAGATTAGTGATTTTGGTCTCGATAAATTCTTTGATGATGAGTTTTGTGACATTCCGACTACTATGGAGCTTGAGGACGACGTTGCTCTTACAGAGGAGGTCGAGCCCGATGATACCGATTTTTCTCCGCGCTATGAGAATTTCACTTTTGAAATTTCTCAATCTCCACCGGGAGATGCAGGCGATGACGAGTTATTCTCTCCGGCTTACGAGAAGTTCACCGATGAACTTGCTCTTGAAGATGAGGTGGAAGACGTGATTCTCCGTGACAAATTACGGAAAGTACATCTTCTTATTGCTCAGATCGAAGAGTAGACTTCTCCTCCTCTTTCCGAGTCTTTACCTCCATCTATTCCTCCCGTTGAAGATAACGACCCATTGCTGGAAGAAATCGACATTCAATCAATACCTCCGGGCATTGATGATGATGACACGGAGGGGGATATTATTTTTGATAATTTGCTGCAGGAATGTATTGTCCCAAGTCCCCCTCCCGAGCACCTTTCATCCTCCCCTTTAGCCACTATTACGGAGGATGAGTGCTTTGACCCGGGAGGTGACATTCACTATTTCATGATTGATAACATTACGGCTTTGCCGAGTGCTCAACATCCATTGTCTTTGGGGGATGACAATGTGCTTACTTTACCCACCCCACCTCCCGTGGATCCCGATTTCACATACTTTTCGTATGATGAAAGAACCTTTCTCCCATTCAAGACTTATCCCCCCGCCTCTCCTTTGTTGATGTCCTCCGGGAACGAGGACAAGGTATTTGATCCCCGTATTACATGCGAGGCTTCCCCATGGACCATTTAATTCGGGGAAGAGTCAGGCTCGTGACTCGGTTAATATAAACAAGCGCTTTTTTGGAGGCAACCCAATTATCTATCTATCTTTCCCTGTATTCACCATAAGTGTAGGGGGAGCCCCTTTGGTGTTTCTTGTTTTCTTTCTTATCATGTGCAGGGATTAGAGCTTCAAAAGACACACTCTTGATGATTTTTGACGACCCGTGATTCCGGGTTCCCGTCTTCCCGGTTCTATCCTAAACTCTTTTGATTCTCTATTTTATATTTTTCAATATTAAAATAGGAATCACTTTAGTTGTCCTTTCCTTAGCAAGATTTAAATAAAGTGCACAATGTCCTAAGTGTAGGGGAGTTTTCTCCCACATGCTTAAACATTAAGGACAATGTTTATATCAAGTGTAGGGGGGACTTCTATCGAAGTTAAGTGGTCTTTTCCTTGTATTTGTCCTCATTTAAATCGGAAAATCAATTTTTCGACATTTTTCAAAATTTTTAATCTATTTTGGCCTAGTAGTTTTTACCTTTGTATAGTTATTTTCTTTCTTTACTAGAATAAAGTTTAATAAAGTGGTTTTAAATTTTTCAAAGTCGTGAATATTTTGACTCAACCCGAGTTTACTTATCTAAGTTTACTCTAGCTAGTATCCTTAACGTGTTTAAGTCAAGTTTTTCTAGGCTTTTATATAGGGAACTTTAAAATGCGAAAGTCTTAACTCTCACGGGTTAAGAACAAGAACTTTTCGCAAGTTCCTATAATTGATCCTAGAGAGTCGTTTATCAAGGGAACTTTAAAATGCGATTTCTAAACTTGAAAAAGTCTAAGAGTTCGCAAGATCCTATAGACGACTCGAAAACCCAAAACTTTGATTTAATAGGCTAAGCATCCACGAGTCTCATTCCTTAAGATTTTAAATTGTGGAGAACGAGAGATGATAGAGTCAATTATAAGTTTGGTATTCTTTCGTGAATTTATGTGAGTTAATTATGAGCCTATTCTCCCATGTTAGAAATACGTTTTTACGTATATTAGAAGTATCGGTCACTCAACAATATTATTTATGTTGTAATAGCTCGTAGTTTATAGTTACTTATTTAGTTAAGTAAGAACCGGTCCATGGGCTTGTCATGGGCCGGCCCAAGTCCACATATGACTTGGAAGTATAAATACCCCTTTCCTCCTTGGAAAGGGGTGGTTGTTGAACATTTCTAGTTTCCACTTAATAAAATAACACATAGTTTTCTCTCACTTTCTCTCTCTAGTTTCTCTCTCTAGAAATCATCAACCCCTTCATAGATTCATAGGTTATCAAGATTCTACATTTGGTATCAGAGCTATGGGGTGATTTAAGGTAATGATTTGTGTGGTTTTTTAGTTTTTGATTGTATTAGTGTTCTTTAAGAAGATCCATCTTGATTCTTGGTGTTTTTGGTGTTTTTGTGATTGGGATTAGTGGATAAGTATTAGTTTTTACTTATTATTGTAGAAATCACAAAACTTTTTGGGTTATTTGGTAAAAATCTGGGTTTAATCTTGGTTTTTTTAATCGACTGTTCATCACGAACAAGTTACTGTTTCCCAGAAAAAGTTCCGGATCAACCAAAACATCCGAACCAAAAAGTTCCGGATCAACCAAAACATCCGAACCAAAAAGTTCCGGATCAACCAAAACATCCGAACCAAAAAGTTCCGAACCAAAAGTTCCGGATCAAGGAAAGTTCCGGATCAAGGAAGTTCCGAACCAAAAGTTCCGGATCAAGGAAAGTTCCGGATCAAGGAGAAAGTTCCGGATCAAGGAAAGTTCCGGATCAAGGGAAAAGTTCCGGATCAAGGGAAAGTTCCGGATCAAGACTTCCGAACCAAAAGTTCTGAATCAAGGTATTCCAAGCCAAATCTTCCGAATCAAACTTCCGAATCAACAAAAAGTTCCGAATCAAGGGTTATTTTGCTTGTTTTTTCGACGATTTTTTAGAGGATTTAATCTTGGTTTCTTACAACAAAAACTCAACACAATTCACAAGCTTTACTTCACTGCTCGATCAACCGATAATCTTTGTCTCTTTGAAGTTAACAAAATGAATCCGAATTCAGTAATGCCTCAGATGACATCACTTACGGATATTTCCGTCATTACGGGAATGGATAATCGCCCGCCAATGCTCATCAAAGAAGTTTTTGAAGCATGGCAAGGCCGGATGATGTCTTACCTTAAGGGAAAACCGGTATATGGGAGGCTTATGGTCAAGTCAATTTTAAATGGTCCACTTGACTATGGTACCATCGTGGCTAACAACGTGACTCGACCACGAGAATTTGAAGAACTCACTCCAGCTTAACAACTTGTTGCAGATGCAGACGAAAAAGCTCTTCAAACCATTCTCCAAGCCCTTCCACATGACATCTATCGAATGGTAAGTCAGTATACGGTGGCAAAGGATTTATGGGAACGTCTTAAGGTGTTGCTACAAGGTACGTCTCTCACCAAACAGGAAAGGGAATGTCAGTTGTATGATCTGTTTGATAGATTCACGTACAACCCAGGGGAAACGCTTCACGATTATTACTTCAGATTCACCACACTCATGAATGATCTGAATGTATACAATCTCGTGATTGCACCATTCCAGGTTAACACCAAATTCTTGAATACTTTACCTCAAGCTGAATGGGGTGAGTATATTACCGATGTTAAGTTAACCAGGGATTTACATAAGTGCAATTTGGATCAACTATATGCTTTTCTTCAGCAGTATGAGAAACATGTGATCATGCACCGTTTGTCTCGAGGTATGTACCCTGATTCATTAGCTTTGATGGCTAATTAACCAAGCTTGTCTCACAACAACACTCCTTATATCTTGGGACATCAAGCCTATCATCCATCACCTTACATGACACCAACCTTTCCCCAATACTCGATTCTACCACAACCACCCACCTCACATCAGCAACAATATCGGTTCAATGCACCTTCACCACAGTATGCTTCACAACATCACCCAGCAAGTATTGCACCTTATGCTCAATCTTCATATTCTTCTTATCAAGAGAATGCAGCATATCCAACAAGCTACCCTGATCAAATGAGTATTCCTTCTAGTGATTATGTAGCTCTACAAGACCAAGCAATGTACTGTGATGATGAGGAAGTCCCCATTCCTGTATTCAAACAAGGAGCTGACCCAGTTGAAGTGTTAACCACTATGTCTGCTTATCTCACAAGGACTTTAAGCAAACAAGGATTTAGGGGATCAACTCCTACCAACAATCAGTTGAGGAATTCATCCAATTCTCGCCAACAAGCTACTATTGAGAATGGCAGGGTAATGGTTCAACCTATTCAACCATATCAAGGGAGACCTACCACATCAACTACCAATGCTCGCACGGTCAATCCTGCTCCAATGGTCAATCCTGCTCCACGGGCTAATTCTACAGGCAAGTTGAGAATGATTACATGCTACAACTGCAAGGAAGAAGGACACATGTCCAGGGATTTCAAGAAACCCAAGAGGAGAAGGGATGGTCAATGGTTTGCAGAGAAGATCTATCTAGTGAATGCTCAGGCACAAGGAAGGGAACTTGATGAAGAGGAGCTTGCATTTCTTGCTGATCCAGGGATTGCTGAACAAGACACTGTCACCACACAGAATGCAGCATACCAAGTAGATGATCTTGATGCGTATGACTCAGACTGTGATGAATTTCAATCTGCAAAGGCTGCTCTCATGGCAACTATCTCCAGCTTAGGGCCAGAAAAGAGATCTGAGGTACTTATTAAAACCACCGATAATACCACTGATGCTAGTATTCAACCACATCAAGTTGTGCAAGAGAGTGCTGATTCGAATGAATCTTCGATGGTGAGTCTTTCAAATGAGGAGACAATCAATGATAGCAATATCAATGTGAGTCCCCAGACTTTGAGTGAATCACAACCGGGAGCCATTTCGCATACGCCTACTCCTGCTCAACAAGATTTTGTCATGGTTCCTGCTACATTACTTAGCCAAATGAATGCTGCACTCTTAGAAACCCTTGCTAAGAATAAGAATTTGTCTGATGAGCTTGCCTTAAGCAACGAGAAAGTTCAAACTTTGGAATTAGTGCCTTCGTCTAGTGTTCTAACAAATCCCGAATATGATCACTTTCGAAACAAACAAATGGGTCACTTGCAAGAAATTGAAAACTTAAGAGCAAATCTGTCTAATGAACTTAAAGAAAAGGAGTTAGTGGTCACTAATTTTCAAAAACTTCAAACGGATTTTGAATCACTCGAGTCTAAGAAGAATGAAATGGAGATTAATGCTACTAATAAGATTAGAAGTCTAGATTATTTGCTTTTAAGACAATACGCTGCTTCTCAACTAGTGCACTTATTTGATGCTTCGTTTAGAGAATTTAACTTATCACGTCAAAAAGGCCTTCCCCCTAACCCAATGTATTCAAAACAAGCTTTAAGACATAATCCAAGACTTTATAATGCAACTCAATTAGGATTGGCCTTAGACCCGATTGGTTTTTCGATGATCGAACAAGTAAGGATCTAGTTGATGAGGATCGGTCATACAATTCTGCAAAATATCCCGAGTGTGATTATTTTAAAATGAATAAGGAGCTTGCAAAAACGGATTTTAGAATTCGCTTCCATATGGACAAAGATCCCATAACAGCACCGACCTACATATTAGATGAAGAAAACCCTAGTACATTTCCTACACTTGTCAATATGGAAGGTCCTAAGGAAATTCCAAAGGATCTTCCACCTGTTAGCACTGTATGGTTAAACTTGCAAGAGATTAATCAATACTTTACTAATTTTGACAAGGTCATTTTGGAATGTACGACTTCAAATGGCTTAAACGTCGGAGAATGGGCTTTCGAACATATGAACGAGGTGTTTAAAAATGAGATCAATCCGTTTGTCGAAAGTCTAAAAGAAGTTTTGCATCTCTTAAGGAAAATCTTGTATTTGAAATTGGTGAAGTTCAAAAAGTGTTTTATGAAATGGACACCGCTTACGAACTACAACTAATTGAAAAAGAAAAGATTTTAACCGAATATGACCGATTCTTGTCTGCAGTAATTTCGTGTGATGTGCTTACTACTGTAAATGTTAATTATTCGAATGAGCTTACATCCGCTATGATTAATTGTGATGCTGTGCATATATGTGATGATGTTTGTGATCTCTCTGTAAATGTTGCTGATACTGTAAATGAGGTAGATAATCATTCTTGTCACGAATCTAACGCTGAGTTTTTAAAGCTACAAGATTCTTACAATTTACTTTCAAAACGCTTTAATCAACTAGAACAACATTGTATATCTTTAGAACTGAAACAACAAACTCAAAATAAGGATATTTTGATAAAAATAGTTGTGAAAACGGTGTTGAGACGAGTGACAAGATGATTGCAATTGTTAAGGCATTAGAGGAAGAGATTATGAGATTGAAGAGAGATGTGTCATCAAATGAAACACTAAAATTGGAACTAGAGGCTGCAGAGTCTAAAAACCAGGTCTTAGAAATTAGACTTTCGTCTGTTCTAGGGGAGATGGATCGGACAAGACAGGGACTATCCGCTCTTTATGGTTCACTAGAAGAACGCTTCGCTTTTAATGCGGCACAGCAACAATCTTATGTTGAACAACTGAACCAAAAGTGTGAGGAAATCTCTGACTTAAACATCCTGCTCATTGACAAAAACATGGTTTTAGCCAAGTTAAAGGAGACACTTCTTCTCACCCGACAAGAAGTTGTTGATAACTTAGCTACCGACTCTGCACCGTCCACTAGTGCACCAACAACCAAGTCAGTAGTGCTTTATAAGAACCCGCTTCATAAGAGAAACCCGGTTACCTACGATGATTATATGAGGAATGCCATTAAGCATGTAGATCTTGTTAGGGATATTTTAGACGATCTTTATGCCTTAGATCCCTCAAGTAGCTACTATTATTCGGCTCATGAATATATTAAGCGACTTCAATATTGCTTAGCATACTTGCAATACATAGGTAAACCAGGCTCTACACTACTTACTAATAGGCCCATTGCTGTAACTCCATTCAATAAGACTCCAGGAGCAAACCCGTCACTGGCACCATCAAGTAAGGCACCTTTAAAATCTGTTGCTAATATTCCCACTTTGCCTTCTACAGGATTAAAAGAGACTACTAAGGCTAAAGGATCGCCACTCAAGAAAGATAAGATCAAGCCCTCCACTAGTAGCACCAAAAAGAAGAAAGTAGAAGTTCACAATAGGAATGCTAGTTCAGTTTTAAATAAAAAGAATCATGTTAAGACTAAAAGCTCTGCGCCTGTGCAGAAGCCTAAACCATTCGTGAATTCTAATTTGAATTGTTGGAATTGTAATGAATGTATGTTTTCCCAACGTCATGATTTGTGTCTTATTGATCATGTGAATGAAATGAATGCCATTAGGAATGGTCTTGAATGGAAGCCAACGGGTAGAACTCGTGCCCAAGTTGGCTGGCAATGGCGTCCCACTGGTAGGACCTTTACATTAGATGGAAAAATGTGCCCTTTAACTAGGAATGCATCCATTGAGGTTAGGTCTGAGCGTCCTTTAGTTAGGCACACTCGCACTCAAGTATGGAAACAGCACCCTTTAATTAGGTCAGCTCCCACTATAGTGCCTATCAGTGAAGAAATACCTCAGGATTTAAGCCAACTAGAATCTACACCACCAACTAGGAAGAAGAAGGGTAGAAAATCTAAGAAACCTAGAGTTAGCAAATCTAAGATTATTAAATCTGTACCTGCTAATAACAAGGAACACTCAGATTCCGATACCTCTACATTGTCTTCGTGTGGTGATATTTTCAGGTGGTCCAAATCATCCTGTGGTATTTGGACTCCGGTTGTTCAAAGCATATGACCGGAGATCGCTCGATGCTCCGAAATTTCGTCAGCAAGTTTCTTGGTACGGTTAAATTCTGGAATGATCATATAGCAAAGATAATGGGTATGGTGAATATCAGATTGGAAACGTTACGATTTCAAGGGTATACTATGTAGAAGGTCTTGGTCATAATTTATTCTCAGTAGGACAATTTTGTGATTCCAACCTTGAGGTTGCTTTTCGACAACACACTTGTTTCATCCGCAACTTGGAAGGAAAAGACTTGTTGAAGGGATCTCGTGGTGCAAATATTTATACGTTGTCCCTAGAAGACATGATGGCCGCCTCTCCAGTATGTCTTCTCTCTAAAGCATCTAAGACCAAGTCTTGGTTATGGCATCGCAGATTATCTCATCTTAATTTTGATGCTATTAATCATCTGGCTAAAAACGAATTAGTTCGTGGTCTTCCAAAGCTCAAATTTCACAAGGATCATTTATGTTCCGCGTGTTCAAGGGGGAAAAGTACCAAGAAATCATACAAGCCCAAAGCTGAAGACACCAATCAAGAAAAACTTCATCTTTTGCATATGGATCTTTGTGGGCCAATGAGAACTGATAGTGTGAGCGGTAAGAAATTCATTCTGGTTATTGTGGATGATTTCTCCAGGTTTACATGGGTTAGATTTCTACGTACAAAGGATGAAGCACCGAAGGCTATCATCACTTTTCTGAAATTCATTCAGGTACGTTTGAATACTACTGTCCGCCGTATCCGTACAGACAATGGAACAGAGTTCGTCAACCAGAATCTTCGTGATTACTATGAAGGAGTTGGTATCTCACATGAAACATCCGCTGCACGCACTCCACAACAAAACGGTGTCGTTGAAAGACGGAATCGTACACTTATGGAAGCTGCTAGGACTATGCTTATTTATGTGAATGCTCCATTGTTCTTGTGGGCAGAGGCTATATCTACTGCATGTTTCACCCAAAACCATTCTATCATTCGGAAACGCCATGGAAAAACACCTTATGAGCTTCTACATGAAAGTAAACCCGATGTTTCATTTTTTCATGTGTTTGGTGCTCTTTGTTATCCAAACATTAATAGTGAGAACTTGGGTAAGCTTCAACCGAAAGCCGATATAGGTATTTTCATTGGTTACTCACCGTCCAAGAAAGCATACCGAATTTACAACCGTCGTCTTGGCAAGATTGTAGAAACTATGGACGCAGATTTCGATGAGCAGCGATGGCTTCTGAGCAACACAGCTCTGAACCCGCGCTTCATGAGATGGGAACCGGTGCTATTAGTTCCGATTAGTTCCCAATAATCCTACTTCTACATCATTTTTACCACCTTCAAGGCCTGAGTGGGATAAATGTTTCAACCGTTGTTTGATGAATTCTTTAATCCCCCAAATGATGAAGTTCCAGTACCTGTAGTGATAGCTCCAATCCCTGAAGTTATTGCTCCTGCAAATGAAGCTTTATCCAATGCATCTTCAATTAACATTGAACCGGATGCACCTTCACCAAGTAATTCTCAAACTACACCTGAATCGTCACCCTTACTTGTGCCTAATGATGTGGAAGAGGATTCTACTGATCACGACTTGGAATATGCTCACTTAAAAGAGCTTCCTTTCTTTGGTATACGTTCCCTGAAAACCCTTCAGCCGCGTCTACCTCAGAAGAAGCTCCTTCTATTGTTCACTCCAGACCACCTAGGATTGAAAATCATTGCACCAAATGGACAAAAGATCACCCAATTAGGAATGTCATTGGAGATCTAGATCGACCAGTCTCTACACGCCATCAATTACAAGAGAGTGCACTCTATTGCTACTTTGATGCATTTCTCTCTGAAGTTGAACCTAAAAATTGGCAGCAGGCTATGACTCAATCATCTTGGATTGAAGCCATGCAGGAGGAACTAAATGAATTCCAAAGACTTGAAGTATGGGAATTAGTTCCTCTCCCTGACAAGGTTAACATCCTTACCTTGTTATGGGTTTATAAGGTTAAACTTGATGAGATGGGTGCGGTATTGAAGAATAAGGCTAGATTGGTTGCTAGAGGATATAAACAAGCCTTGGGTATAGACTTTGAAGAATCTTTTGCTCCTGTGGCACGATTGGAGGCTATTAGACTATTCCTTGCGTATGCTGCTCATATGAATATGATCGTCTATCAAATGGATGTGAAGACGGCATTTTTGAACGGTAAACTAAGGGAAGAGGTCTATGTTCGTCAGCCGGATGGGTTCGTTAGCACGGAGTTTCCTAATCATGTGTACAAGCTTAAGAAGGCTCTCTATGGGTTGAAACAAGCTCCACGCGCGTGGTACGATCTCCTTTCAACATACCTCATCTCGGAAGGCTTCTCCAAAGGCAAGGTGGACCCCACTCTATTCACTCTCAAGGAAGGCAACGACATGATTCTGGTACAAATTTATGTTGATGATATAATATTTGCTGCCACTAACATAGAATTGTCAAATCGCTTTGAGAAGATAATGTCCACACGCTTTCAGATGTCGATGATGGGAAAAATTTCATTATTCTTAGGATTACAGATTTCTCAAAATCCCAGAGGCATCTTTATTAATCAATCCAAATATGCTCTTGAATCTTTAAAGAAATATAACTTTGAAAATTGTGACCCCGTGGACACTCCAATGGTGGAGAAATCCAAGTTAGATGAAGATAGGAATGGGACTATTGTCGATCCAAAACTTTACCGTGGAATGATTGACACCCTTCTCTATCTGACTGCTAGCAGGCCTGATTTGCAATTTGCTGTATGCATGTGTGCCCGGTATCAGGCTAGGCCTACCGAAAAGCACCTACATGTTGTGAAAAGAATCTTTCGGTATCTAAAAGGAACACTTCATCGTGGTCTATGGTATCCGAAAGATTCCTCTATTGCTTTAATATCATACGCAGATGCCGATCATGCTGGATGTCAAGACATGAGGCGTAGCACTTCTGGATCTGTGCAACTCCTTGGAGATAGATTGATCAGTTGGTCTTCAAAAAGGCAGAAAAGCGCTGCAATTTCTAGCACGGAGGATGAATACATCGCCATGTCCGGTTGTTGTGCTCAAGTCCTTTGGATGAGATCACAATTAACTGACTACGGTTTGGGATTTAACAAAATCCCGATGTATTGTGACAACAAAAGCGCCATTGTCCTTTGCTGCAACTATGTTCAACACTCCCGGGCCAAGCACATAGACATTCGCTACCATTTCATTAAGGAGCAGGTGGAGAACGGAGTGATCGAGCTGTATTTTGTCACTACTGAGTACCAGCTGGCGGATATGTTCACCAAAGCCTTAGATCGAGGACGAATCGAGTTTTTGATCGACAAGCTTGGCATGAAATCATTCACTCCAGCGACTCTCAAAGAGTTGGCAGAAGAATTAGCTGAATAATCATGGTAAACTATTCAGAGTATCCTTTGTTCGTGATCATGTATATTATAGTAAATATATAAACCACAAAAGAAAAATACAAAAATATAAAACCAACAAAAGCCATAAAAAATATAAAACCTAGAAAAACCATAAAAATTATAAAATCCAGAAAAACCAAAAATATTTTTCGTTTTTAAATCGGGCATGTCTTTTAGTACGGTAATATTTACGGCCTTAGAAATGCCGATCAATATTGACACGGTGCCATAAATAGAGTCCGTATAAAAGTTGTACAGTTTTAAAACATGCCCATAATGGCTTGTAGTTATTTCAGACTGCAACCCGCTTTTCATATTAAAGTCACGTATTTCCTTGGAAAACGTTGGCTCACAACGGGAATTAATTTTCTCGGGCATGATTTACAAGCCAAATCATGCAAAGGAATCAAGTTTACTTTACAACTTGGTCTAACACGAATTTATGTACGTCTCAGTGCATTAATTTGTTAAAATAAGAGAAATCTTATTGACACCACGAATCAATTTTTTTTCAAGACATCAATTGGAAATGCTTTCATCAATATTTGACTCTTTAAACAATGACTACAGCTCTTTAAATAGAAAACGGGTCATCGTTAAGGGGGAGAAAATATTAAATCATCTTCGTCATCAAATTGATTTTTCAAAAGTGATTGTGAAAATTTATGGCTGAATGGTAAATGAGTGGTATTGCTTTAGAAAACGACTTGTGCTCGTTCAAGGTGATAGGACATTGCTTTAAGATCTTGGAGTTATGCTAATAGGTTGAGATGTTTAAGTTGTGTTGGCAAAATTTAACAATGGTTAGGGTGACTAGAAAAGAAAAGGAGTTAGCCTAATAGGAGTTATAAAACAACAAGGAAAAGTATAGAAAAGTAGAGGGACTTAAAGTTACAATGTGTGAAAATTGCAAAAACTTGACCTAAGTCAAACAAAACCCCCCCCCCCCCCCCGTCCCTCTATTTCTCCTTCACTGTTTCATACTCACTTTGCCGCCATTGAAATACACACACACAAGCTCACAACATTCGATTTTAATCAATCCGTTCCATTCATTCGATTCAATAAGGTAATAAACATCAATCATCTAATTCCTAATTCGTTTAAATCATGTAAATCCAGTTAATTAATTCAGATAATCAATTTAAATCTAGTTAGGGTTCGTTCGCCTCAATTTAGGCTTAATTGATTAGGGATTTTTGATGGGTTTTATGCGGAATATGATTAGATTATGGTTGGTTACCTTAGATTGCCTTAGAACTCACAAACGCGCTTAGAATTAATCATCATAGCTACGTTTGAAAAGTTCCGGATGAACATGGATATAAACTTCCGAATGAAGGAATTTTCTGAAAAACTTCCGAATGAAGGAAGTTTTGAACAAAACTTCCGAATGAAGGAATGTTCCGAACGAACTTCCGAATGAAGGAAGTTCCGAATGAAGGACTTCCGAATGAAGGAAGTTCCGAATGAAGGACTTCCGAATGAAGGAAGTTCCGAATGAAGAACTTCCGAATGAAGAACTTCCGAATGAAGGACTTCCGAATGAAGGAAGTTCCGAATGAAGGACTTCCGAATAAAGGAAGTTCCGAATGAGGAACTTCCGAATGAAGAACTTCCGAATGAAGGACTTCCGAATGAAGAAGTTCCGAATGAAGAAGTTCCGAATGAAGAAGTTCCGAATGAAGAAGTTCCGAATGAAGAACTTCCGAATGAAGAAGTTCCGAATGAAGGACTTCCGAATGAAGAAGTTCCGAATGAAGGACTTCTGAATGAAGAAGTTCCGAATGCAGAACTTTCGAATGAAGAAGTTCCGAATGAAGGACTTCCGAATGAAGAAGTTCCAAATGAAGAACTTCCGAATGAAGAAGTTTCGAATGAAGGACTTCCGAATGAAGAAGTTCTGAATGAAGAACTTCCGAATGAAGAAGTTCCGAATGAAGGAATGTTCCGGATGAAGAAGTTCCGAATGAAGGAAAGTTCCGGATGAAGAGTTGTTTGATTGATAGTATTTACATGCTATAAGTACTTGTTGAATTATGTTGTTGAAATATGTTATGCTTAGATATAAGAATGATACATATCTATATATGTTTTTGTGCATCAACCTTTCATGTCTTATCTTAAGCAGATACAATGACTAATCCAACAGTACAAGCAATCCAAGACTCTAGAGAAGCCGCTATTGCTAAAGCACGAACCCTCAAGTTCATACCAAATAATTACCAGCTGAAGCAAGTCTCAAAATCCACTCACCATGGATTTAAAGTAGCCATAGCAATCCTTGATCACTCTCATTTCAAGAACGCCCTTAGGAGTACTGCCTCGGTGCATTATGAGTACATGTATGAGTTCTGGGCTACCAAGGAGAGTACTTCAAACAAAATCACCTTCACCATCGACAACAAGCAGCAGACGCTCACAGTTTCAGACTTCCGTAAGATTTTTGGTATACGGGATACACCCAAAGGCATGTCATTTTCGAGGGATCCTACTAAAGATGAACTCATGGAGATGTTCGAGGCTCTTGGATGTCCTGACATACGAGTTGCGTCTGAGTTTACCACTGCTAAAGTAGGACAACCTTGGAGAGCAATGTTGGGTATTCTCAGTAGATGTCTTACACCGAAAACAACTGGACATGATGCTTTGCGTAGTCCAATAATGAACCTCTTCTATGGCATGTACAAAGGTGCAAATGCAGATTATGCATTGTTGATATGGGAAGAATTCACCTTTCAACTCTTCCAAAACAAGAAGCTGAAGACAAATTTCTTTCCTTATCCTCGGTTTATCAAGCTTATCATTAATTATCTTATGAAAAATGATGCTACTATTGATAGGCGTGCAGCAAGTCGTTATCACACTGAAGAAGCTGATGATACTGTGGATCTAAGGCATGAAGGACCATCTGGTGGTGTGATTCCTGGTCCTATTCCCGATTATCTTCTGACGGAGAAAATCAAAGGCTCTGCTGATTACAAACTACTGCTGTTAGAAATCAAGAAGCTGAAAGCAAGCCTTCAGACTGGAGAAGACTCGTCTACTACGGTCAAGAGTAAAGGTAAACGAAAGCAACCAGCTGCTTTACCTGAACCCGAAACCAAGAAGAAGAAGACTGAGGTTAAGAAGGGAAAGGGCACTGCTGATGAGTTAGTTCTTCACGACGAAGAAGACGTTGATGATCCTACTATTAACAAGGCTGAGAGAAAAGCAATGAAGATAGCTATGGAAAGGAGTAGGAAAGACACGGGAGGTAGTGGTTCGGGTGCACGGGTAAATATTGAAGAAGAGTACGAGGAGCCAGAGGATGTTTTTGAGTTTGGATCACCTGAAAGGTATTCTACTTCGAAGGAGACATCCATCCCCCCCGTTTCAGCAAGTGTTGAAAAGGAGTCCGGTGCTCCTACAATCATGGTGTCCACTCAACCGTTAGTAACTCAACCTTTAGCAACTCAACCTCCACCAATACAACCCTTACCAACCAGACCGGTTTCAACACCATTTCTTCCACCACCAATAACTCCCATCCTTAGTACCGTAGTAACAACCGAGCCTCTTCAACCTTCCCAGAGTAGCTCTGGAACATCATCAATGGCTGCATTTGTCATGGCAGAAATGTTGGACAAACACACGGATAATCAAAAAAGAGAGATGGATAATCTTCGCCAAGAGCTACTTCGAAGAGTGCAAAGTGAAGAAGCAACTAAGAAAGCCCAAGAAGAGATGCTTGCTAAGTTCGCTGCAGAGATGGAGTTAACAAGAAAAGCTCATGCAGAAGAACTAGCTCAGGTTAAGCAGGCTGAGGCTGATAAGCATGCTGCACGTATCACGAGACTTCAAGCGATGAGGGATAAATACAAGGAGCAAAAAGAAGCACTTGAAGCTTCTGTTGAAGAGAGAGTGCAAGAATCCGTTGAATCCATTATGCCTAAACTGCGTGATGAGTTGAAGACACTAGCAGCTGATAACTTGATGATCAAGTCATCCAATCCTTCAGAATCCGCCTACAAAATTTCTTATGAGTTAACGGATTTTGAATTAAAGAAGATCCTCAAAGCTCGTATGGTGGAACTTGGATCGTTTGATAAATCTAGGATTCAACGGGCTCTTTACAAATCCCTGAATGACGCTATCATGGAGGATGATAGGTTATTCAAAACGTTTGGAAGTGTGGTACCTTATCACATTCTACCTGAGGAGGACAAAGATGATAGTGAACAGGAAGAGGGTACTGGTGAAGAAGAAGAGGAAGAAGAAGGAGAAGAAGAGGAAAAGGATGATGATGATGATGATGATGATGAGGATGATGATGATGATGATGACGATGATGGCGATGATGGTGGTGATGGGAATGAGGAGAGTGCTAGGGGGAGCAACGAGGATAGCGATAGGGATGATGATGGGGGTAAATAGCCTAAAGAGGGGGATAAGGTTGCCAGCTCAAAGAAACCTGCTAAGTCTGGAACCAAGTCCAAGAAAGATGCAGCGCAGAAGGACAAATCAACATCAACGGAATCAAGACGATCTAAGTGGCGCCACGATGTGAATGCTACTACAGCTTCATCGATTCCCGGTACTTCTATTGCTGTATCTATACCTGTTATCACTAACCCTATTAGTCCTGTTGTTGTTTCTCCTGTGATTGCAGAATCAGTAACGGAACCTGAAGCTGCACAACACTCACCCGTTCATGACACCGCCGAGATGCCTGAATCAGAACCAGCAGATGTTCGCGTTTCTACTCCTCTACAACAAGCACAAAAATCTACGGTTCCTGAACCAAGCACACAAGACTGGGCAGACACGTTGGAGATTGACGAGACTGCACCGCCACAGGCTTGGATCACGGCAGTGGCGCAATATGATCCAATCACGGACGCTGACAGAGATGTTCTATATCTCCGTATCCGTAGTCCGATTGACTTGTGTGCATTTCTTGCTCATGAGTATAAGACTTCGGTTACTCCGTCTTTGGTGAAGAAAGCACTTAAGGATAAAAGACTTCGCGCCAAAACTAGGTTAACCCGAATGGAGTTCGAGTACTATGCTGATGAGATCCTGAAAGCTCTGAATACCGTTCAACGGCCAAGACTTCATGAATCAGAAAGAGCTCCACCTCCACTTGATCCTTCTCAAGATAATCAGATTGCTCTTGACTTCTTCGTCACCAATGATCTTGTGTATCTTCTGAAGGGGTCATCAAAGTAGGCAACCTCCCTGACCTTGCTGAAAGCTGCCAACTGGGGGACAATACCCTTTATCGAGGAAAAGGTAAACCGACTCTGGGTCCCAAAGGTAAATCGTAATTATGATATGTATGATGTCATAGGTGCATCACACTGGGACGAACGAGTTCGAAGGGCGTACAGGGGCTGCTGTCTAGTCAATTCAGGGAGTAACGTTAGATCCGATATCCGCATCTCCAGCATCTTAGGGTTGAAAACTGAAGCCAAGAATGGCTATTATCATGTGACGGAGATTCGTTTGAAAAGGGAGGATGACAGAGAATACAAAATCCAGCAGGGAGATTTTTCTATCATTCGTCTTGAGGATATCGAAGATATGTTGCTTCTGATGACCCGAGATCAACTTGCACATATTCCTCGTGAAGACCTCATTGCCTTGAATACAGCACTTCGTATGTTCACACGAAGTGTTGTTATCAAGAAACGAGTTGAAGATCTTCAGTTGGGAGTCGAAAGCTATCAAAGGAAGCTTAACCTAACCCGTCCAGTGAATCAAGTGTTACCTCAACATGTAGATAGATGTCCCTATACCGGCATTTCTGTCCCGAATTGCGTCATTTTCTACTTGAACAGTCGAGGTTTAATGAAGTTTATGAGGGTGGGTGAGCTTTATAAGTACAGTGATGGGACTCTTCTACAAGTCAGAGGAAAATTGGAGCATCTTAACTCGGGTGGGACTTTGCCAGAGATGACGGAGGATTGGCATTCGGGTTATCGGCAAATGGCGAAGTACGTGATCAAGAAGATTGATCAAAAGCTCCGTGAACGTAGATTGATGAGGAGCTTGGAAAGATTCGTTGGTGGTAGACCATATTTAGTGCACCACAAGCTACTGCAATGATCCATCTAATGGGTCGTACATTTCAGGTCCACTTTATATTGGTTTTCAATTGTGAATATGTATATTTGTGAATATTGTGCTTTTGCGGCTTGATGTAGTGTTAAGGTGTGATAATTTTTCAAGAATTTCTCACGAGATTCTAAATCTTTCAAAATATATCATACTAAAGCACTACAACTATCCCTTATTAAATTAAGGGGGAGCATTAACTTGTTCTATGGCCAAACATCGATTTCATTTTTACCCAAAGCCCGGTTAATCCATTCAATATCCCAAATATTAATGGTTAACATTTTGGATAAGGGGAGAAAATGGGATTAAGGAGACATAAATGATACTTGGCTAAAAGATGAAAAAGACTTAACGATTATCCAACTTAATATGTGTAAAGCACGTGTTAAGGGGGAGCGTTTTTTGATGAACAAAACACCTAAGGTACAAAACTTTTGATTTAAATATCACAAGTACCTTAAGTGATTTTCAATGATTTTTCATGGTGGCAATTCCTTCCCAAAACACGCTTAATTCACGACGAATGTGGTGACAAAAGGGTGGTAGGAATAGGTTTAGTCCAATGATTCATCAAAGCCGATGGAATCTTCCCAAGGACAATTCCCTAGATAGAATTAGAAGTCCTAGGAAAGATGGAGAAAGAATGTGAACGTATCTGAATGCCGACCAAGTACTTAAGCTAGCACTGGAACAATCACAACAAGGTGCTAGTGATGACGTATTGGTAAGCATTGAAGGGGTTGAAGAATGAAAAAGAATTGTAAAGATAAAGGGTGTAAAGAAAGAAGCCCTCCTTACAACTTTAGGCAGAAACCGGGTCAATACATATGCTATTGAGGTCATTTTTGCTAATGATTCTCGGTATTGAAGAAAGACATCATGGACCCAGTGATGCAATGCACAACCCTTCCCAGCTAACTCAAATATCTCTCAAAAGGTATTTGTTTTAATCACACGGAGATCAACACGTTATCTATTGGTTTATTCACTCCGAATAGATTGGTATTGAAAAGGTGGCACTCCTCTCCAGCCATCGCTCACTAAATCAAAACGCACAATCGAGTCTAGAGCCAAGAGATCATCAAAAGTCTCATTAGGACACTTTCCATTTATTCCTTGCTTTCTCACACACTGTGAAAAGTAAGAGATTTTCATGAGTCCTACGCAGTATTCCTGTAATATTGCCAGAACATCCGAGTAATACGCAAGTATTACAATGAAGATGGAAATCCTGCTTGAGCCAACATCAAACAAGCTCATGGTAGGTTACACGTGCGGTTCTTTTAGAACCAATCTTGTGAAAAACTGGAAAGAAACAGTGGTTTAATTCTTAATTGAACTTAAACTCGTTCCAGGCCTCTACGCATTATCATATGATTTTGCCAGAACACTCAGAGTGACTCTTTATTGATCACAGTGACGAGTGGAAATCCTTCTAGTGTTAACATCAAACAGCACTTGGTAGGTGACGTGCAAGATTCTTTATGAATTGAGCTCGTGACAACTGGAAAGCAACGATGGTGAAAATCTTAATTGAAATTCACTTGTTCCAGGTTTCATGAATTGACGGCTTCAAATCACAAGGATAATTTATCCAAGTGATTTACTCTTTATGTTCGCAGTCAGCTTTGGACGGTCGAATAAAGAGAACGGGTTTACCCGCGAAATCCTGTCAGGAAGTTACTTAATTGAAACTATCCGTCACGGGTACGATATCTAATATCGTCCAACGGTCTTCGCCGACCGGAGGTAAAATGCTACCGAATTAGAATAAAATGTTCAAAGCCATTTTATTCGTGTCGTTTCTGTGTACCTGTTAAAGACGGTGGCGTTGCTGTGTACCTGTTGAAGACGGTGGCGTTGCTGTGTACCAGTTAAAGACGGTGGTGTTGCGGTGAACCTGTAAAAGTCGTTCCCACATGCTTATGTTCTTTCTGCATCAAAGTTCAGCAACAATTCAAGAAAGTACAAGATGAAGTCTTCCGCTGTACCAAACTCTGAAGCTTTCGAGAATTCAACAAAAAGACATAAGTGTGTGGAACATGAAGTCACGAGGAGGCAAAATTCACAAGTAGGCAAAGATCGCACGTGAAAGGCCAAAAGAACAATGCTCTCAAGCCAAAGCCTAAAAGATCAAACCAACATATTCACAACAAAAGAAAGAAAAGAAGAAAAGACTACGAGCTAAAGAACGAAGACTTAGTATAGTATGCTAGGTTTAGAACTTTGTAACGTGGAGTGACCTCCCTTAGGGGGAGATTGTTAGAAATACGTTTTTACGTATATTAGAAGTATCGGTCACTCCAGAATATTATTTATGTTGTAATAGCTCGTAGTTTATAGTTACTTATTTAGTTAAGTAAGAACCGGTCCATGGGCTTGTCATGGGCCGGCCCAAGTCCACATATGACTTGGAAGTATAAATACCCCTTTCCTCCTTGGAAAGGGGTGGTTGTTGAACATTTCTAGTTTCCACTTAATAAAATAACACATAGTTTTCTCTCACTTTCTCTCTCTAGTTTCTCTCTCTAGAAATCATCAACCCCTTCATAGATTCATAGGTTATCAAGATTCTACATCCCATCGCTTGCTAATAAATTTATCTGCAATAAATAAGGTTGTACGATTTGAAAAGTTACTTAGCTTCTAGCCCAAGATCGTTTAAAAGTTGCTCGGTATGGATTAGAGTTCATAGCCAAGGCATAACTTATTGAAGCGGGATGCGAAGATTGGCGAGTCCGAAAAGTTCCTAACAAGGCATGAGGGCTACATTTTGTTGCTAAAGATCCAAAAGTGATGTGAAGAATCATTTATCGAAAGTCAATATGAAGGATCGAGACACACGACGAAAAGCAAATACTCCCGTAAAGATCATGGAGAAGTCTATCCAAAAAGGTCCTAACAAGGTATGAGGATAAATAGATCCAAGTCCAAAAAGGAGGCGGATCGTTGTATATCAAAATCCAAAATAAATATTGGAGAAAAATGAAGAAGTCGTGGTCCAAGTATGAAGAATCTCTCAAAACTTCAAGTGAAGAAATTCCTAATATGAAGAGAAGACCATTATTTCATGAACGTCTCTCAAGGTTTGAAGTATGAAGTCACTGCCAAATATCGGTCCGAGAAAGGTCTCAAATCGCGAAGCGAGTTATGCCAAGATATGAACTTTATGAGGTCCCGAGAAGCAGTTTTAAAAGATTTTGTTCTTTAGCTAACTATTGATTAAATCGTCCCACTTTATTTTCAGCCTAAATAACTATCGAAATAAGTCAACAATGCATCCTCGTGATCATTCAAGACAACAATAAAATATAAGAGATACACCAAGGAATAAGGGAGTCTAAGTGAATAATTGGCCCACATGAGTTCATGTTAGTTTGCTAACTTATAATAACAATGATCTCGTTTTTAAGCTTGGTTTGGAGAATGTGAAAACTTGAGGATGATGATCATTCATGACATTTCCAAAACCCTAAGGTATGTCTTCAATTTCTTTACTTACTTTCTTCCTTTGAATGTTTATAATTTTCTATCTCTTTAATAAAGGCCAATATGGATTGATTATGACGGAAAATGTAATCGTGCTTTGTAACTAATGCATTGCATGAGGACATTGCAATGGTCAAGTGTAGGGGATTTGATAGGTGTGTAAACACCCATCCTTTTACCACTTAATTACAATAAAAACCAGGCCAAAACGTGTATCTTATGTCGTAAATTTCGGAATTTTGCGTGGTTTGTGTTTTTGTTGTGATTTAGGACGAAAATCTGAAAAGGGGAGAAAACACGGGCTTTCACGGGCTTTTATCAAAGAAAAAGACAAAAGTTGAAGTCAAGAAATCAAGAGTGCAAAAAGAACGGAAGTCCAAGACCAATTCTGAAGATTTATCGAAGAAAAAGTCAAAAGACGGAAGTTTACTAAAAGCCGAAGAACTAAAGTCTGAAAGGTCGAAGAAGTTAAAAGATTTTAGGCTAAAGACGAAGGATTAAAAAATAATTAAAGAAAGAAGAAAGAGGGGAGGAAGCTTCCTTCCACTAATCCCCTCCTCCCCTATAAATACACCTCATTAGTCTTTGTTTAGGTTGTTGGCTAGTTTGACAAACTATGCTCTTCCATCTTTAATTTTTGCACCTTAATTACTTGCACCTTTAATTACCTTGTCATGTACCTTTAATTCCTTTAAATTCAAGTAAGTTACTTTTATAATTGTTGAATCTTTATCTTTATTGTTAATCTCTCATATTCCTTTCTTGTGATTGATTTAATCTTATGTTTATGTTTATGTTCTTTGATTTTTTATTGATTTGATTAAGTGGGTTTTGATCATTTTGATTATTATTGTTAGTGTTATTGATTTGGTTTGATTAGCATTTGTTAGTTGTTCATTAGTGGTTGTTTTGGTTTAATCTTTTGTTTGATTTAATTAGTTTTGGTTAAATTCGTGTTCCTTTAGTTTTCTACTGTTCTTCGTGTTCATAACCTTCCCCAGATTCTGAATCAAGCTTATATTCTGAACGAAGCTTTTCTCCATTTTATTCCGCATCAGTTTGGTATTCCGGATGAAGGATTTAGTTTAATTCTTCCGAATCAGTTCTTTTATTCCGAATCAAGCTTTCATTTTAATTATTCCGAATGAACGTTTTCTTTTGATTATTCCAGATGAGCACTATTATTCCGGATGAAGCTTTTTATTCCGGATGAGCTGTTATTCCAAATGAATCCCATTTATTCCGGATGAAACAATTATTCCGGATGAAGAGTTTTTCCGAATGAATGTTTTATTCCGAACGAACATTTTATTTCGGATAAACCATTATTCCGAACGAACGTTTTATTCCGGATGAACCATTATTTCCGATAAAGCCATTTATTCCGGATGAAGGGTATATTCCGGATGAAGCATTTTATTCCGAATAAAGGATTATTCCGGATGAATATATTTATTCCGAATGAAGGGTGTATTCCGGATGAGCAGTTTTTTCTTAGTTTTGTAATTTCAGTTTTAGTTTATTTTAAGTTTTGGTTTTGAATTTTAAACTTTACTTTTCCCGCCTTTTACTTAGTCGCACTTTTACTTGCTTTCCTTTTAGTTTGAGTTTAAGTTTGTCTTATTTTATTTTTCAGTCTTTAATTAATTTCGTCTTTTAGTTTTACTTTTATTTATTGTTTTGTTTTACTTTTCGTTTTATTATTTGCATTGCTCTTTTATTAATTGTCTTTGTTAAGTTTTGCTTCGCATTTACCTTTTCAAATAGAATAGATATTCAACTTCATTTTTCGTTACCAAGAACGACTGAGTCACACTTTGAACCAGAAATCAATTCGAGAAGATACCGAGAAACGAACTTTCAACCTAGTAAAATCTCAGTTATCAAATGATTTGATAGGTGTGTAAACACCCATCCTTTTACCACTTAATTACAATAATAACCAGGCCAAAACGTGTATTTTATGTCGTAAATGTCGGAATTATGCATGATTTGTGTTTTTGTTGTGATTTAGGACGAAAATCTAAAAAGGGGAGAAAACACAGGCTTTCACGGGCTTTTATCAAAGAAAAAGACAAAAGACGAAGTCAAGAAATCAAGAGTGCAAAAAGAACGGAAGTCCAAGACCAATTCTGAAGATTTATCGAAGAAAAAGTCAAAAGACGGAAGTTTACTAAAAGCCGAAGAACTAAAGTCTGAAAGGTCGAAGAAGTTAAAAGATTAAAGGCTAAAGACGAAGGATTAAAAAATAATTAAAGAAAGAGGGGAGGAAGCTTCCTTCCACTAATCCCCTCCTCCCCTATAAATACACCTCACTAGGCATTTGTTTAGGTTGTTGGCTAGTTTGACAAACTATGTTCTTCCATCTTTAATTTTTGCACCTTAATTACTTGCACCTTTAATTACCTTGTCATGTACCTTTAATTCCTTTAAATTCAAGTAAGTTACTTTTATAATTGTTGAATCTTTATCTTTATTGTTAATCTCTCATCTTCCTTTCTTGTGATTGATTTAATCTTATGTTTATGTTTATGTTCTTTGATTTTTTATTGATTTGATTAAGTGGGTTTTGATCATTTTGATTATTATTGTTAGTGTTATTGATTAGGCTTGATTAGTATTTGTTAGTTGTTCATTAGTGGTTGTTTTGGTTTAATCTTTTGTTTGATTTAATTAGTTTTGGTTTAATTCGTGTTCCTTTAGTTTTCTACTGTTCTTCGTGTTCTTAACCTTCCCCAGATTCCGAATCAAGCTTATATTCCGAACCAAGCTTTTCTCCATTTTATTCTGCATCAGTTTAGTATTCCAGATGAAGGATTTAGTTTAATTCTTCCGAATCAGTTCTTTTAATCCGAATCAAGCTTTCATTTTAATTATTCCGAATGAACGTTTTCTTTTGATTATTCTGTTATTCCGAATGAATCCCATTTATTCCGGATGAAACAATTATTCCGGATGAAGAGTTTTTCCGAATGAATTTTTTATTCTGAACGAACATTTTATTCCGGATAAACCATTATTCTGAACGAACGTTTTATTCCGGATGAACCATTATTCCGGATAAAGCGATTTATTCTGGATGAAGGGTATATTCCGGATGAAGCATTTTATTCCGAATAAAGGATTATTCCGGATGAATATGTTTATTCCGAATGAAGGGTGTATTCCGGATGAGCAGTTTTTTCTTAGTTTTGTAATTTCAGTTTTAGTTTATTTTAAGTTTTGGTTTTGAATTTCAAACTTTACTTTTTTCCGCCTTTTACTTAGTCGCACTTTTACTTGCTTTCCTTTTAGTTTGAGTTTAAGTTTGTCTTATTTTATTTTCCAGTCTTTAACTAATTTCTTCTTTTAGTTTTACTTTTATTTATTGTTTTGTTTTACTTTTCGTTTTATTATTTGCATTGCTCCTTTATTAATTGTCTTTGTTAATTTTTGCTTCGCATTTACCTTTTCAAATAGAATAGATATTCAACTTCATTTTTCGTTACCAAGAACGACTGAGTCACACTTTGAACCGGAAATCAATTCGAGAAGATACCGAGAAACGAACTTTCAACCTAGTAAAATCTCAGTTATCAAATGGCGCCGCTGCCGGCTCTTTTCGTGAAGATTAACGGTTTTTTGTGAGAGACGTGTTGGCTTTTGGGATCCGTTCACTCGTGAACGTTATTTTTCGTGTCAAAAATTTTCAAAAATCCCATAAACATTTGAAAAATCATAAAAAGCATTTCTTTTTCAAAGTTTTGCACCAAAAATATTCTTCTTGCTTATCTATTTTTCTTTATGGATTCTTATGTCCATTGCGTCGGGTGTGGGAGACGATTATACGGGAACGACTCATGTCAATGGTGTATATGTGAGCGCTGCGGAAACGATATCGACAATACACAATTTGGATTTTGTCCATTGTGCAACTCGACTAATTCGTCCTTTTCTAATCCACCTCCTATTCCCCCTTGCATCTATTGTGGAAGAGATTATAATTGGCATGTTTCGTGTCCGGTTCGATACCCGTATGGTCACGGGCAAGAACCGGGTTACAATTATGACAATGGAAATAGCTATCCACAAAACTCACCGGGTTTCTGTCCATACCCGTGGTGCTATATTTGTGGGGGCCCTCACGATGCTTCTTCTTGTGATCCGTCGAAGGTCTTTGAGAAAATTCTGTGCTATCATCCCAGTGTGTATAACTTTGAGCCCCCACATCACGCCCTCAATCATCAATCCTCTCAGCAAATTAGTCTTGACCAACAACTCACTTCTTTGAACCATGTTCAAGAAAGTTTAGCTCAAATCCAAGCTGACTTGCATCAGGAAAGACAACCTTTGCTTGATGGTGACGAAATCTTGAAATCCACCAACACCGTTTTGAGCCAATTTTGTCGTTTTCCCTTCTTTTCTACACCAAAATGTTTAATTACAGAGTGGGATAGAATTGGTTTAATTTAACATACTCTGGGAGATGAACAACAAAAATTGCTTCATGAGCTTCTTAAAGATGTGGAGGTTATCAAGGACGAGTTAGCCGACTATGTCACTCCTAATTGGAATGGTCCCGTCTATTATGATTATGATGACGACGATGATGTCTACGCTCTCGACCCATTTACTGAAGTTGCTACTCTTACTCTCGATATTCCTAATGCATCTAAGGATGATGATTCATTGAGTGAGAATAGTGATTTTGGTCTCGATAAATTCTTTGATGATGAGGTTTGTGACATTCCGACTACTATGGAGCTTGAGGACGACGTTGCTCTTACAGAGGAGGTCGATCCCGATGATACCGATTTTTCTCCGCGCTATGAGAATTTCACTTTTGAAATTTCTCAATCTCCACCGGGAGATGCGGGCGATGACGATTTATTCTCTCTGGCTTACGAGAAGTTCACCGATGAACTTGCTCTTGAAGATGAGGTGGAAGACGTGATTCTCCGCGATAGATTACGGAAAGTTCATCTTCTTATTGCTCAAATCTAAGAGTTGACTTCTCCTCCTCTTTCCGAGTCTTTACCTCCATCTATTCCTCCCGTTGAAGATAATGACCCATTGCGAGAAGAAATCGACATTCACTCAATACCTCCGGGTATTGATGATGATGACACGGAGGGGGATATTATTTTTGATAATTTGCTGTAGGAATGTATTGTCCCAAGTCCCCCTCCCGAACACCTTTCATCCACTCCTTTAGCCACTATTACGGAGGATGAGTGCTTTGACCCGGGAGGTGACATTGATTATTTTATAATTGATAACCTTACGGCTTTGCCGCTTTCTGAACATCCATTGTCTTTGGAGGATGACAATGTTATTCCTTTACCCACCCCACCTCCCGTGGCTCACGACTTCACATACTTTTCGTATGTTGAAAGGACTTTTCTCCCATTTAAGACTTATCCTCCCGCCTCCCCTTTGTTGATGTCAACCGGGAACGAGGACAAGGTCTTTGATCTCGGTATTACATGCGAGGCTTCCCCATGGACCATTTAATTTGGGGACGAGTCAGGCTCGTGACTCGATTAATATAAACAAGCTCTTTTTGGGAGGAAACCCAATTATCTATCTATCTTTACCTGTTTTCACCATAAGTGTAGGGGGAGCCCCGTTGGTGTTTCTTGTTTTCTTTCTTATCATGTGCAGGGATTAGATCTTCAAAGACAAACTCTTGATGACTTTTGACGACCCGTGATTCCGTGTTCCCGTCTTCCCGGTTCTATCCTAAACTCTTTTGATTCACTATTTTATATTTCTCACTATTAAAATAGGAATCTCTTTAGTTGTCTCTTCCTTAGCAAGATTTAAACAACGTACACAATGTCCTAAGTGTAGGGGAGTTTACTCCCACAGGCTTAAACATTGAGGACAATGTTTATATCAAGTGTAGGGGGACTTCTATCGAAGTTAAGTGGCCTTTTCCTTGTATTTGTCCTCATTTTAACCGGAAAATTAGTTTTTCGACATTTTTCAAAATTTTTGATCTATTTTGGCCTATTAGTTTTTACCTTTGTATAGTTATTTCCTTCTTTTTTAGAATAAATTTTATTAAAAAAGTGGTTTTAATTTTCCAACGTTGTAAATCTTTTGACTCAACCCGAGTTTACTTATCTAAGTTTACTCTAGCTAGTATCCTTAACGTGTTTAAGTCAAGTTTTGCTAGGCTTTTATATAGGGAGCTATAAAACGCGAAAGTCTTAACTCTCACGGGTTAAGACCAAGAACTTTTCGCAAGTTCCTATAATTGATCCTAGAGAGTTGTTTATCAAGGGAACTTTAAAATGCGATTTCTAAACTTGAAAAAGTCTAAGAATTTGCAAGATCCTATAGACAACTCGAAAACCCAAAACTTTGATTTAATAGGCTAAGCATCCACGAGTCTCATTCCTTGAGATTTTAAACTGTGGAGGACGAGAGATGATAGAGTCAATTATAAGTTTGGTATTCTTTCGTGAATTTATGTGAGTTGATTATAAGCCTATTCTCCCATCGCTTGCTAATAAATTTATCTGCAATAAATAAGGTTGTACGATTTGAAAAGTTACTTAGCTTCTAGCCCAAGATCGTTTAAAAGTTGCTCGATATGGATTAGAGTTCATAGCCAAGGCATAACTTATTGAAGCGGGATGCGAAGATTGGCGAGTCCGAAAAGGTCCTAACAAGACATGAGGGCTACATTTTGTTGCTAAAGATCCAAAAGTGATGTGAAGAATCATTTATCGAAGATCAATATGAAGGATCGAGACACACGACGAAAAGCAAATACTCCCGTAAAGATCATGGAGAAGTCTATCCAAAAAGGCCCTAACAAGGTATGTGGATAAATAGATCCAAGTCCAAAAAGGAGGTGGATCGTTGTATATCAAAATCCCAAATAAAGATTGGAGAAAAATGAAGAAGTCGTGGTCCAAGTATGAAGAATCTCTCAAAACTTCAAGTGAAGAAATTCCTATTATGAAGAGAAGGTCATTATTTCATGAACATCTCTCAAGATTTGAAGTATAAAGTCGCTGCCAAATATCGGTCCGAGAAAGGTCTCAAATCGCGAAGCGAGTTATGTTAAGATATGAAATTTTTGAGGTCCCGAGAAGCAGTTTTAAAAGATTTTGTCCTTTAGCTAACTATTGATTAAATTGTCCCACTTTATTTTCAGCCTAAATAACTATCGAAATAAGTCAACAATGCATCCTCGTGATCATTCAAGACAACAATAAAATATAAGAGATACACCTAGGAATAAGGGAGTCTAAGTAAATAATTGGCCCACATGAGTTCGTGTTAGTTTGCTAACTTATAATAACAATGATCTCGTTTTTAAGCTTGGTTTGGAGAATGTGAAAATTTGAGGATGATGATCATTCATGACATTTCCAAAACCCTAAGGTATGTCTTTGATTTCTTTACTTACTTTCTTTTTTTGAATGTTTATAATTTTCTATCTTTTTAATAAAGGCCAATATGGATTGATTATGATGGAAAATGTAATCGTGCTTTGTAACTAATGCATTGCATGAGGACATTGCAATGGTCAAGTGTAGGGGATTTGATAGGTGTGAAAATACCCATCTTTTTACCACTTAATTACAATAATAATCGAGCCAAAACGTGTATTTTATGTCGTAAATGTCGGAATTATGCGTGGTTTGTGTTTTTGTTGTGATTTAGGACGAAAATGTGAAAAAGGGAGAAAACACGGGCATTCACGGGCTTTTATCGAAGAAAAAGACAAAAGACGAAGTCAAGAAATCAAGAGTGCAAAAGGAACGGAAATCCAAGACCAATTCTGAAGATTTATCGAAGAAAAAGTCAAAAGACGGAAGTTTTCTAAAAGCCGAAGAACTCAAGTCTAATTCATTGAAGAAATTACAAGACGATTTATTAATCCCGAGACAAAAGTCGAAGAATTTGGAAGATTAAGGAATAATCAAGCAATTAAAGAAAGAAGAAAGAGGGGAGGAAGCTTCCACTAAGCACCTCCCTAATCTCCTATAAATAGGATCCATTTCCTTTCATTTGTTCTTGTTGGCTAGTTTGACAAACTATGCTCTTCCATCTTTAATTTTTGCACCTTAATTACTTGCACCTTTAATTACCTTGTCATGTACCTTTAATTCCTTTAAATTCAAGTAAGTTACTTTTATGATTATTGAATCTTTAGTTTTCTTGTTAATCTCTTATCTTCCTTTCTTGTTAAATCTTTAATCTTTATGCTTTATGTTCATGTTCATGTTCTTGAGTTTTTATTAAATTGATTAAGTGGGTTTTGATTATTTTGATTATTATTGTTAG
This sequence comes from Glebionis coronaria, assembly GCA_025667525.1. Classification (NCBI taxonomy): domain Eukaryota; kingdom Viridiplantae; phylum Streptophyta; class Magnoliopsida; order Asterales; family Asteraceae; genus Glebionis; species Glebionis coronaria. Next base: position 319,130,908 of record CM046878.1, read on the forward strand.
TGTTATTGATTTGGTTTGATTAGTATTCATTAGTTGATCATTTTTGGTTAGTCTTGTTTAATCTTTTGGTTTGATTTGGTAGTTTTTGATTAAATTCGTGGCTTTTACCTTCCTTGTTCTTCGCTACTATTTACTTTCCCCAGATTCCGAATCAGTGCTTTTTATTCCGAATCAACCTTTTCTTTCATTTATTCCGGATCAACATTTCCTTATTTTTATTCCGGATGAAGCCTTTCCACTAGATATTCCGAATGAAGGGGTTTTATTCCGGATGAACAGTTTCCGGATGAAGCTTGATATTCCGGATGAGTGATTTCTATTTAATTATTCCGAACCAAGACCTTTTTATCTATTTTATTCCGAATCAGTGTATTCATTCGGAATACTCAATATTCCGGATAAATCATTTGTTCCGAATCGGTGTTTTAGTATAACACTCCGGATGAAGCCTTACATTACGGATGAACGTTTTATTCCGAGTGAGTATTTATTCCGGATGAGCAACGTATTCTGAATGAATGTTTATTCTGGATGAACCTTTATTCCGAATGAGCTATTATTCCGGATGAAGGGAAATATTCCGGATAAACAGATATTCCGAATGAGCTGTTATTCCGGATGAATGAAGTTATTCCGGATGAATCATTTTATTCCGGATGAAGGGTGTATTCCAGATGAGCAGTTTTTCTTAGTTTTGTAATTTTAGTTTTAGCTTATTTTAAGTTTATGTTTTTGAATTTTAAGCTTTATTTTTCCCGCCTTTTTACTTAGTCGCACTTTTAGTTAACTTGCCTTTAGTTTAAGTTTAAGTTTGTGTTATTTATTTTTAAGTTTGCCTTTTTATTTCTCATCACGTTTTTAATTTCTCATCATTAATTTCCCGTCACGTTTTTATCTTTCATTATTTCTTTTTACCGTCTTTATTTTTATCGTCCCAAGTCTTTATTTTTAATTAGTGTCGACAACGACAACAATTCTATTTCTTTTCCACCAAGAACAACTGAGTCGCACTTTGAACCGGAAATCAATTCGAGAAGATACCGAGAAACGAACTTTTAACCTAGCAAAATCCGTTCTATTAGTTTTACACTGAGTCTCTTAAATGAGGACCAGAAATATTAAAGTTAATTATAAGTTACTATGCTAAACGTAGAGTACTAGTATTCTTTCAAAAACTCATGTGTTCTCGTTGTTTGCTTATTCTCACTTCGCTTGTATATATATTTTGCTAATAATTATTGTCTTAGCAGTTTAGTCTTGATTGTTGGTTTCTAGTCTTTTCTAGTAGCTTCCATGTAATTAAATGTGGAAAACATTAAGGTTTCGTCAGCGTGACGGTTTTGAAGTACTGGCACCCCGATTATTCAAAAGATTCACCTAATAATAAGATTTCAAGTGCTCACCTAAATCAAGCAAACAATTTGAATCTCACAAGGCTGAAAAATCTATGCGAAATTGAAAGTGAATCAAGCCTTAATCTTTGAAGCTTTAAAGATCCAAAATTTGCTTTAGCGTGAGGATATACGTCTTTGGCCATAATAAACATCACATGGCGAGGTTAAATAAAAGGAAAGGCAAGACCGAAGTCATAATAAAAGCTTCATGGTGGAGTTGAATAAAAGATGGAGGTAAACCTATGATAATAAGGCCCATCCGTTAGGGGGCGTATAAAAGTCTTGGTAATAAGTCTCATGTTCAAAACCGTTATAAAACCGTGTTTATCGATCCTTCTTGTTGGCTTAATTTTTTGACATCGTTGTCTATTGGGGGGGTTATTAATTCGATGGTCTTGGTTACACCGTTATGACTCTATTTTTGGACCTTAATCTCTATTATCGCATAAGTCAAACAATGTATCCTCGTGAACATTCAAGACAAAAATAAAATATAAGAGATACCAATTAGGATTAAGGGAGTCTAAGTACGTGATTAGGGCATATGAGTAGTGTCAGCATTACTAACTTATAATGACAATGATCTCGTTACACGCTTGGCATGGAATTGGGTGAAAATTGAGGACGACGAAATTATTTCTAACGAAGCATTCACGTGTTCTTGTTCTATGAACCTAAACGTCCAATTTTGCGACGAAAATCCCACATTATGTCTAAAACGCAAGTAGTAGTAATAGTAGTAGCATAGTAAGTTTATGATTTAATAAAAGTGCATAAAAATGAATTTTGGAGATACTAAGATACTTTATTCTAGCATTGTGTGAGGGCATGACAATGGTTTAGTATAGGGGAGTGATGAGACTACTATTATACATTGTCTCATCGTCCAAAACGGGCTTAAAATGGTTAAAATATCATTAAAAGTGCCAAATATATGCTTTGTGTTTGTTCAATGTGTACTTTAGGTACGGATATTGGGAAAATGACAAAATATCACAAGAAACAAGCAAAAACGAACATGGGAAACGAAACCGCACAATGAACCGGGCCCTAGAGTTGAAAAGTCCTTGAGGAATTGAAGATTGTACAAGAAGGGTCCTTCATTATTGAAGAATTGAAACTTTAAACCTTTGTATATTCATAATTACAAGATTGGTCCCTAAAGTTGGTCAAAATTACAAAAAGGACCCTCAACTTTGAAGAATTGGCAAGAATGGTCCCTCAAATTTGAAGACTTGTCACTTTTAGTCCTCCATGAAGAGAAAGAAACAAGTGAAGACCTTGAAGAATGAAGAAATGCCAAAATTAACCCTTCAAATATCAAGATATTACAAAACAAGTCCTTGAAATACCTTTGCAAAATTTTTGTGGCAAAGTCTAAAAACAAAACTTTATTTACAAAGGATTCTGATTTTGGCTGATTTAAACATGAATGAAAGAATGATGAAAGAAGAGGGGTTTAATATGGGAGACATGAAACTTACGTAGACCAACCAGTGATTGACACGTGCCCCACTAACACTTTTCAACCAAGCACCACTCACCATTCATCCACATCATCATCCACTCACCAGCGTTTATTATCTAACTAATTAATTAGTTAATAAACATGCGCTAAACACGTATTCAAACCCAAACAAAGATCAAACCCCCTACTGTTTACCCAAGAACACAAACTGGGGATTTGTGTTTAAGCAACAATTAGACCATAATCACCTCTAGTTTTATGATTAAGGGTCTAATGACCAAAACCCAACTCATAAAAAAGTGCCACATCACCACATTACTTACATGAATCCTCCCATGCTTCACTTTTAGGTATAAGACAAAAACCAACCAGAGAATCCACGAACCACAATGAAGCTTCATTCTTAAGCTTATTTGAAGTCCTTGGATCAAATTGGCACCACTGGCATCACATGTTCTTCAACAAAACTCCAAATCCAGTCAACAAATTTCAAACTTTTAAGGGCATTATAGGAACTTCAAGCAGCTAGGGTTTTAGTTATTTCAGCTTTCTATAATCATTGTACGGCTCTATATAAAGCCTTTAGCATACAACATTGTCTCTTGTTCTTGGTTTTCCTAGGTCAAAGTTCTGTAAATATTTTTTTCAAGTAAATGAAAAAAGTGTGAATCTTGTGACGAAATCTAAGTCCCAATTTACTTTATTGTCGTTGATTATTGATCTAAGTTTGTGTTTTTGAGGTTTCAAAATTGGTTGTTAAGTTTTATGCAAGTGGTTCAAAATTTTTTCCAAAACCTAAATTTTTTAAGTTCTTAGTTCAAACACTTGAACTTTTTGGGCCTTGGATTGATCATAGCACCCTGATAAGAAGATTATCAAGGTGCAGTGAGATCTAGGTTTGGGAAGGATCAAGGAGTGGGGAACAAGCTTGGAAAATTCAGTCCATTTTCATTTTTTTTCATATAATCTGTTTGTTGCTTTGACTTTTTTATTCTTAGCAGGTGTTCTTGGATGCTTGTGCCTTGTTTAGCTAGGCACACAAGCTATAAATCCGTGAGTGTGGATTTACATTCATGAGGTTTGAGATTTCTTTCTTAAAATTCTGTTAGAAATTGGTTCTAAGTGATTTTGTGGATCTCCTGTTGTTTGGTGTGTTCATATGCATACTAATTGATTCTCAGTTTATTGTGATGTTTTTATGATACTTGTTTAAGCTTGGTTTGACCTGAAAGCACTTTTGCTTTGTTAAAATTTGGTTTTAAAAAGTTTAAGGGGTGTTTGGGTTTACTTCATGCTTTGGGGTTTGATAAAATTGAGTAAGTGTTAAGTGTGGTATTATGTTTGTTCTTGTTTAGATAACATAGTAATACTCGGCTTTTGGCTAAGTATAAAATCTTGTTGTCCCAAGTCTTTTCGAATTGAAAACCGGTCTTAAGTGCGACTCAATCGTCTTTTGGTGAACAAGAGAATGGTTTGGTTTGTTTGTCTAATTTAAACTAATAGCAAGTAAATTTAAGTGTTGTTGAGTAAAGTGGAAGTTTAAAGATTAAAACTAAAATGAGTTAAAAGTAAATGCTCGAAAACTTAGAGGCAATATTGGAAAAGTACTAGAACTCTAACAAAAATAACACTTAGAAATTTTATAAAAACAATCACTAAACAAGCCCTAATCGGAATGTGGCAAAAAGACACTAATCGGAATATATCATAAAAACCCTCGATCGGAATATTGAACCAAGCCACAATCGGAATGTTAAGAAATAACAGCTAATCGGAATGTCAGCACTTGCACAGTCGGAATATCCACAAAAATGAGGGACGATCGAAATGTCTAAGAACTGCCAAATCGAAACAATGGAAAAACCCACCAATCGGAATGTTGGGACAACAACTACAATCGGAATATGTAAAAATGGCCAGATCGGAATATTTAGAAACCCTTATCCGATCAATCAATCGGAAAAAGGGAAGTGTCTGCTGGTCGGAATACGTGGATCGGAAAAGGGTTTATAACCTTTTTCGATTTTGGTGGAATTCGTAAAAAGCCAAGGTAATAAGCTATATAATAAGCTAATACCCCAAAGCTAAACGAATCAATGATGAACCGGATCAAATAAGCACTGATTTTAACTTATCTAAACTCAAAATAAACAAACTTTTAGATCAAACAATAAAAACATGAACTTTTAAAGAACTTTTTATAAGTAAATAAGCTAATCATAAAAGTAAGCCAATAAGCACAAAAGTCTCAAAGCTTATTCGCATGAAAACTTAGGTAATGATCAAAAGATTAACTTTTTAAGCACGAAATCATTAAGAACAAAACGGATCTATTGAAATTCGCACCAAAATCAATCTAAAATCAAAGAAAGGTAGAAGGAGATTAAGGATTAAAAGCTTAACTAGGACTTTGATTAATGAAAATAAGCAATACAAATGTTTAATCTTGAAAGATTAAGAGAGAAGATGAAATTTAGTGAGAGAAAGTTTAAGACTTTCTCTCTCTAAAACTAGAAAGAAAAGTGAAAAATGAAAAACTAAAATTAAAGACTAACTAACTAACTCCCTCCTAATGACTATTAGGAGGGTATTTATAGGGAAGGTGGAAGGAGTGCATGTGTTGCATCTTCTTTCTTGCTTTCTTCACGTCTTCTCGACTCGACTTTAATTCTTTGTCTTTTCTCGATGTCGTCTCGGGATTTGAACTTGTCTTTTAATTTTCTCCTTCTATTAGACTTAAGTTCTTCGACTTCGTTAAACTTCCGTCTTTAGACTTTTTCTTCGATAAATCTTCAGAATAGGCCTTGGACTTCCGTTCTTTTTGCACTCTTGATCTTTTGACTTCGTCTTTTCCCGTTTTCTTCGATAAAAGCCCGTGAAAGCCCGTGTTTTCTTCATTTTTCATATTTTGGTCCTAAAACACAATAAAAACACAAACCACGCATATTTCCGACTTTTACGTCATAAATCTCACGTTTTGGTCTTGTTATTATTGGAAATAAGTGGTAAAAGGATAAGTGTTTTCACACTTATTAAATCCCCTACACTTGACCATTGCAATGCCCTCATGCAATGCATTAATTTTAAATCACGGTTTACATTTTCCATCATAAATAACCCACCTTGGCCTTTATTAAATACTAAACATGAAAAGATAGAACAAGTAAAGAAATTAAAAACTTACCTTGGGTTTTGGCAGCCATGAACGTTTATCATCCTCAAGTTTCACGTTCCCTATACCAAGCTTAAAAATGAGATCATTGTTATTAAAAGTTATCAAACTATCACGAACTCATGCGGGCCAATTACTCACTTAGACTCCCTTATTCCTAGATGTATCTCTTATATTTTATTTTTGTCTTGAATGATCACGAGGATGCATTGTTTGACTTATTTCGATAGTTATTTAGGCCGAAAATAAAGTGAACAATTTAATCAATAGTTAGCTAAAGGACCAAATCTTTTAAAACTGCTTCTCGGGACCTCATAAAGTTCATATCTTGGCATAACTCGCTTCACGATTTGAGACCTTTCTTGGACCGATATTTGGCAGCGACTTCATACTTCGAATCTTTGAGAGACGTTCTTGAAATAGTGGTCTTCTCTTCATACTAGGAATTTCTTCTCTTGAACTTTTTGAGAGATTCTTCATCTTTGGACCACGACTTCCTCATTTTTCTCCAACCTTTATTTTGGACTTTGATATACAACGATCCGCCTCCTTTTAGGACTTGGATCTATTTATCCTCATACCTTGTTAGGGTCTTTTTGGATAGACTTCTCCATAATCTTTTGGGGAGTATTTGCTTTTCGTCATGTGTCTTGATCCTTCATATAGATTTTCGATAAATGATTCTTCACATCACTTTTGGATCTTTAGCAACAAAATATAGCCCTCATGCCTTGTTAGGGCCTTTTCGGACTCGCCAATCTTCGCATCCCGCTTCAGTAAGTTATGCCTTGGCTATGAACTCTAATCCGTTCCGATCAACTTTTAAACGATCTGGGGCTAGAAGCTAAGTAACCTTTTAAATCGTACATACTTATTTATTGCAGATAAATTTATTAACAAGCGAAGGGAGAATAGGCTTATAATTAACTCACATAAATTCACGAAAGAATACCGAACTTATAATTGACTCTATCATCTCTCGTTCTCCACAGTTTAAAATCTCATGGAATGAGACTCGTGGATGCTTAGCCTATTAAATCAAAGTTTTGGGTTTTCGAGTCGCTTATAGGATCTTGCAAATTCTTAGACTTTTTCAAGTTTTAGAAATCGCATTTTAAAGTTCCCTTGATAAACAACCCTCTAGGATCAATTATAGGAACTTGCGAAAAGTTCTTGTTCTTAACCCGTGAGAGTTAAGACTTTCGCGTTTTATAGCTCCCTATATAAAAGCCTAGCAAAACTTGACTTAAACACGTTAAGGATACTAGCTAGAGTAAACTTAGCTAAGTAAACTCGGGTTGAGTCAAAATGTTCACGACTAAGAAAGATTTAAAACCACTTTATTTAAAATTTATTCTAGCAATGGAAAGAAAATAATCATAACAAAGGCAAATACAACTATACAACTAGGCCAAAATAGATTAAAAAATTTGAAAAATGTCGAAAAATCAAATTTTCCGGTTAAAATGAGGGCAAATTCATGGAAAAAACCACTTACTTCGATAGAAGTCCCCCTACACTTGAGATAAACATTGTCCTCAATGTTTAAGCATGTGGGAGTAAACTCCCCTACACTTAGGACATTGTGCACTTTGTTTAAATCTTGCTAAGGAAAGGACAACTAAAGTGAATTCAATGTGAACATATATGAAATATGAAATATTAAATCACAAGAGTTTAGGATAGAACCGGGAAGATGGGAACACGGTATCACGGTTCGTCAAAAGTCATCAAGGTGGATCTTTGAAGCTTTAATCCCTGCACAGCACAAGAAACAAGACAACAAACACATACGGGGCTCCCCCTACACTTATTATGAAAGCAGTAAAGGATAGATCACGGGTTGCCTCCCGAGAAGCGCTTGTTTTTGTTCACCGAGTCACGAGCCTGACTCGACCCAAATTTAGTTCATGGGAAACGTGGTGAGGGATGAAATCATCTCATGAGAGATGGCCTCACCAAAGTACAGCTTCAGACGCTGGCCATTCACCTTGAAATTGGGCCCATTTGGCTGAGAAAGCTCAATGGTCCCATATGGAAAGACTTTGGCGACGGTGAATGGACCAGACCAGCGGCTCTTCAACTTGCCAGAGAAGATCTTCAACCGAGAGTTAAAGAGTAAGACTTGATCACCAACGTGGAATTCTCGGTTCTTGATTTTTGCGTCATGAATGATCTTCGTCTTCTCCTTGTAGATCAGTGAGTTCTCGTAAGCTTCATTCCTCAGTTCGTTGAGCTCGTTGAGTTGAATCTTGCGATGATCACCGGCTTTGTTGATGTCGAAGTTAGCCCACTTCAAGGCCCAGTGCGCCTTATGTTCCAGCTCGATGGGAAGGTGGCATGCTTTTCCGTACACAAGACGATAAGGTGTACAACCGATCGGGGTTTTATAAGCAGTACGGAAAGCCCACAGAGCATCATCTAACTTATCGGCCCACGCGGCGCGATGCTCTCCCACAGTACCCTCCAAAATTCGCTTCAATCCACGGTTGGATATCTCGGCTTGCCCATTGGTTTGGGGATGATAGGCGTTGGAAAGACGGTGATTGACACCATACTTAGCCATGACTCTTGCAAATTGATCGTTGCAAAAATGAGTCCCGCGGTCACTGATAATAGCACGAGGAACGCCAAATCGAGCGAAAAGTTGCTTCAAAAAGTTCACAACCACCCTCGCATCGTTCGTAGGGAGAGCCTTAGCTTCAACCCAATTAGAAACGTAGTCGACGGCGACGAGGATGTACTTGTTCCCTTTGGATGATGGAAATGGCCCCATAAAGTCGATGCCCCATACATCAAAGATTTCACATTCCTGTATGAAATTTTGAGGCATCTCATCCCTATGTGTGATCTTGCCTTGGCGTTGGCAAGCATCACAATGCTTAACCATTTCGTGAGCGTCACGATAAATGGTGGGCCAATAAAATCCAGAATCAAACACTTTTTTAGCGGTGTAGTTGGGACCAAAGTGACCACCGGTGGGTCCTTTGTGGCAAGCTTGGAGAATGTCAAAAGTTGCCGGTCCGTCAACACATCGACGAATGATCAGATCAGCACATTGTTTGAATAGATAAGGGTCATCCCAAAAGTAAGTCTTAACATCATTCAAGAACTTCTTCTTTTGTTGGGATGTTAACCCTTTGATGAGAATACCACCCGCTAAGTAGTTTGCAATGTCTGCAAACCACGGGGTGCCATCAAGATTGAGATTTATAGACATTAAGGTCTCAAGGGGGAAAGAGTCATTGATCTCTTTGTTCGGATGATCCCCTTGATATGGATCCTCAAGTCTGCTCAGATGATCCGCGGCCAGGTTTTCGGCTACCTTCTTGTCGCGAATTTCAATGTTGAATTCTTGAAGGAGTAAAACCCAGCGAAGAAGTTTTGGCTTAGAATCATGCTTAGTCATCAAGTACTTCAACGCGGAATGGTCCGTGTATACGATGGTGGGGGATAAAACAAGATAGGGGCGAAATTTCTCAAAAGCATAGACAACAGCTAAAAGCTCTTTTTCGGTTCTCGTATAATGCAATTGAGCCCCCGTCATTGTTTTGCTAGCATAGTGGATTGGTTGGAAGTGTTTATTCACTCTTTGGCCCAAAACCGCACCAATAGCAAAGTCGCTAGCATCGCACATTGATATGAGTGTTTTTACTCATATCATTTATAGCTTAAAACAATGAAATATTGCTTGAATTATATCGAATTTGCCTTGGATTTGCTTGTTTCTTGTTTGAATGTGTGTAGGTACCAAGTTCACGAAAACCGGCAATGATCGACACGAGAATGATGAAAAAGATCAAGAAGCCAAAAATCGAGCTCGACAAATAGTGGATTTAATAAGTTTGCTAGTTTATGGTCAAGTGGGCCCCACAATGGAAAATGGGCTCAAAAGCCCATTTACTAATCAAGTTACAAATGGTGAATAGCCCATAAGGCCCAAATTGCAAATGGACGAATAGAGGGTTACATTGGGCCAGGCCCAAACTGAAATAAAGTGAAGAAAATGTAAAGGCCCAAGCCACGAATTGATAAGGGACGAATATAATGGGCTTTTAGGGTTTTCAGTTTTATAACAAATGAATTGTGATTGTCACATTCACACAATAAATAAATCCTTACCCCATTCACATTCAATACACGTTTCATTTTTTCCACTCATTTATTAATATTTTCGATACATTCTATGTGAAATCCCACTCACCCTCCCCATTTACTTTCTTCCCCAAAAAAATAAAAACCTGAAACTTTATTCACTGTTCATTTACCCTAGCTTAATAAAAAGCCATTTTTTTACATAAGGTTTTTTTATATATTCCATTAATTCACTCAAAAAGAAAAGAAAACCCCATACTTATAGGAAGAGAAGGAGTGTAACGAAGGTGCTACGTGGCCTAATCATATTGGATGCTACACATCATTCTCCCTAATCAACCAATCAGAATGCTTGAAAGAAGCACAACAAACACAAGGATTGCCACCTTGGCAATCCGTGTGAGGAGAGAGCTTATATCCACCCTTGGATCCAAACTGAAAAGAGAGAGAAGGTTAAGAAGGAAGATCGAAGGCCAAAATTGAAAGGGAATATTCCTGTGGAGATCCGAATATTCGCAAGAGGATGCCTTGGGGGGGCTATAAATACCCCCATTTTCCCTGTATTTTTTGATCCCTTTTCTTAGTTAAAAGTTATAATGTTAAAATAGTTTTAGAATTGTTTTTATTTTAAATATTGTAATCAATTTCAGATTTAATAAAATTGAAGTTCATTTTTCTGCAATCTCATTTAGTTTTGTTTCACTTTAGTTGATTTTGATATGCAAGCTTTATAACTGTTTAAACATTATAATATATCTATTGTTCATATAAGCTTCTTGATAGCTTTTATGGATTAATATTAGCTGAAAAAGGGGAATCGGCTTATTCATTAATAAGTTTGATAAGAAAACATAACGTTGAATGAATGAAGGCTGCCTCACCTAGGAGAGGTGAATAGTGGGTTGAATTATTAATAAGCTTGTAATAAGCTTATTTGTAGTTGATTATATTGGGGTTGAAGACTCAGGCCTTTAGGCAAAGGCTTCGTTTGGATAGGAGCATTGCTAAAAGGTATTTGTCCTTCTTTTTAATTCCTCTTAACTTGTATTTCGTATTCATAGTTTATTTAGTGAATTGCTTAATTGGCTGATGACTATTTGAGTTATCTGATTTTACTTGTATAAAATGATGAATTGATTCTGTTATTGATTAGCTGATTAGAGTGTTTAAGTATTTTTTTTTTATTAGTCTGTTATAATAAATAGCTGTTTTCAGATTTGTTTGTGTAGTGGCATTTGATCTGGTTTATAGTTAATCATATTCTGCTGATTATGTTGCTCTCGTTTAACTGATTTGAGATTCTGCTATTGATAGATAACGCGTCTGTTATACCTTCATATATTCTGTTATCATGTTGCTGAGTTTTTCTTTGGTACATTGTTGATTAAGATCTTGTTTAGTTGTGCCTGAATGATTGCCCATCATTTGTTGATAGCTTATTACTGGATCTGGTGTAACTCTGAACTCGAGAATCTGCTTGTGGTTTTTGATGAATCTGCTTGTATTGATATTTGAATTAATCGAGAATCTGTTTAGTTTGTTAGGTAGATTGGTTATTTTCTAGTTAGAAATATGGACTGTTCTTGTGATATTATTGGTAGTTTTGTTATAGCCTACTTGTGTGTTAGCATTTACTGTTTGAAAGCTGATATAAATCTGTTCCTTATTTGCTGAATATTTGAAGTTTTGTTACCAAGGTTGTAAAATGCTATTTGATGTAAGATTTACTTGCTAAATGTATTTGATCAGCTGACTTATCTGGTTATTTTAAGTTTATTAGAATAATTTAGATTGCTGTTAATTTTTGAATGAATTTGATTGCTGGTAATTGTTCTGAGTTCTTTGATCTGTGTTATCAGTTAGTTCTAGCTGATTATTTATTAATACAACTTGCTCATCAGATCCCAATGATCTTTTAAGCTCAATAAGCTGTTCCTAGCAGCTTAACCAATATAAGCTGCTCAAAAGGTCTTTCCTAAGACACCAGTTTTTTTAGCTGTCAAAAAGAAAAATTATTCCAATAACTTTGTCATCTATGGGGTTCGAACTCGCGACCCTTAGTTTGTAGGTCAAACGTGTTAGCCATCTATGCTACATGTTCTTTTGATTTTATTTCCTAATAACTAATTAATATAGAGTAGTTAGACTTGGCAGTTTTCATTTAAGTAAACTTTTAATTCCTTTTGATCCGTTTTTTTTTATATTTTTAATTAATAAAGTAAGTTTTGGTTAAATAAAAAAAATAAATAAAATAAAAAAAAAATGAATAAAAAATGTTTTTATTTTAAAAAAAAGTTTAATTAGTTTATTTTTAATTAAATAGATTTATTTTTATTAGATTATTAAATAGAATAAAATTTTCATAGATAATTAAATTAGTTTAAATTTTAAATAGAGTTTTAATTTTTAAGTAATTAATTGTGTTTTTAGATTTTAATTTTTAGCGGGGTTTAACGATTCATGCACTTTAGGATAGTTTTAAATAGCTTTAAATTCGTAGAGTTTAATTGTAGTTTAATAACCAACGACACATTCAAATCAATTGTCCAAATCAAAACGAAACGTCTCAAATTCACTTGATCTTCGTGTACAACGAACTTGGTTCACTCACGTGTTTAATCGTATCCGTCTTTGACTTATTTTTGGTTAATTACTTTTTCCTAAAGGTAATTACCAAAATTTGTCCTATAACGTATATGTGTTAATCCACGACACATCAAAAATTTTGGCGCCGCTGCCGGGGATCTTGTGTACGATTCGCTTTTGTTGAGATTTGTTGATCGTGGATTTGAAGACCCTTTCCGTCCTCGGAAAGTTTTGTTATTTTTCTATTAAGTAGTATGTATCGTTTTTCTCGTTTTTTTGTGAATAATATATTATATTACGTACAACAATAATTTTAAATACTTTTCAAATAAGCCTTAGTTGGGATTTCATCACCTAGCTATTGTATTCGAACCCAAAACAAAAATAAAGGCAAAATAGATAAATACTAATAAGAAGTTTAAACTGGATTTATACAAACTATAAGGTGGGTATAAGGCGACGTGCTATAAAAGGCCGTCTAAGGAAAAAGGTTCTTAAGTGCTTTGTGCCACCTCGTTTCCCCGCTTGCTTGTGCGTATATTGAGAGGGACAACCTATTATTGGTTTGCCAACTCAAGTAGTAATAAATCTTATTTTTTGTTGTTTACTTATTGAACCTCGAGACGTTTAGGTTTTCACCTATCGTTTCAAAGTCAACCGAGGGTAATTTACTTCCATAGTAGTTATCCTTATTCCTTGTTTTTTATCGATCATTTTTTATTGAGCAATACCAAATAAAAATACCAAAAATAATCTTCTTTCTTGACTAATTTCTTTTCTTCAATCCTCTAAATTCTCGTCTTTGTAGTGTATGCAATTACGTTCTTCTCGTCTTGTGATAGATTTTAATAGGCTTGAAAATATTCCTCGTAGAAATAGAAATCGTCAACAACGAATAGTGGAACCCGAGCTTCCACCTATTGTTGTAGAGATGGCCGATAACCGTACAATGGAGGAATTGCTCCGTGCACCCACCGAAGGGTATGGGGAAGCAATCGTTGTGCCGGCTATTTTGGCGGATCATTTTGAGATTAAGACGGGTCTTTTATCGCTCATTCGTGCCGACCAATTTCGTGGCAATGAGGCCGATAGCCCGCATTCTCATATACGGAATTTTAATAGAATTACCTCGACCCTCAAGTTTAGAGATGTGCCGAATGATGTGATTAAGCTCATGCTTTTTCCGTACTCGCTCGAGGGTAATGCTAAGCTTTGGTATGAGAAAGAACCACCGGGTTCGATTTTAACTTGGGATGATTTAGTGTCAAAGTTCATGAATTATTTCTTTCCACCGTCCAAAACAACACATTTTAAGAATGAGATCACTAGATTTGAACAAAAAGTACATGAATCGTTTGGGGTTGCTTGGGAAAGATTTAAGGATTTGTTAAGACAATGTCCACACCACGGTTTCTCGGAATTGCATCAAATAAATACTTTTTATAATGGGCTAAATATGATTGAACAAGATTCTTTAAATGCCGCCGCGGGTGGTAATCTTTTAAGAAAAACACCGAGAGACGCGTGGAGAATAATTGAGGATAAGTCTAGAGCACAATATTCACGAAACACACCGGGTGTTTCCAATGTGAATTCATCTAATCACGAGATTGCTAGATTGGACTCTAAGATTGATAGTGGATTTGCGACTTTGTTGAGTGAGATTAGGAAGAATCCTCATGGATCGATTAATATGATTGGGAATGTTTGTGTATCATGTGGTGGAGCACATCCTAATTATGCTTGTTTAAGCGCGGGGTTTGATCAAGCTAGTGCTTTTGCCGCGACGGGAATTTATGGCTCCAACGGTCAAGTTCCTCGTCAAAATCATGTTGCTCCACCGGGTTTTCCACCGGTTCAAAATAGGTACAACAATGGTAATAATGGGAATAATTTTAACCGTGGTAACCAAGGGAAATTTAATCAAGGAAATGGGATTAATGCTAATCAAAACAATCAAGGTTTTCAAGGGAATAATCAAAATGATTTGTCAAGTTACATGAAATCAAATGAGGCAAATATGAAAGCTTTGCAAAATAACATTCAAGGACAAATGGCAACTTTGAAAAATGAGTTTCAAAATACACTAAAGGGGCAAAATAACAAGATTGAGCTTAATCAACAAAGAATAGAACAAAGATTTGAACAAATGTTTGAGCAAAGTCAAAATCGTTTGCAACAAAGTGTGGAACAAAATCAAAATAAATTGCTTTCGATGTTTGAGGGATTTATGTCTAAACCATCTACTTCTTCGGGTTGCTTACCTAGTAATACCATTCCTAACCCGAGGGGAGAGCTTAAGGCTATCACCGCTTATGATAATTTAGAAAGGAAGCTTGAGCTTATTGTGCCACCTAAAGAAACTTTTTGGAATGTCACCAAGGCTACTTTAAATGTGATTAGTACCTCGGATTTCATTGATCTCTTTCCTAAGAAGTATAATGATCTGGGTCACTTTTTGATACCTTGTATTTTCGATGAGCTTGGGGAATACAAAGCTCTAGCCGATCTAGGAGCTAGTATTAACGTAATGCCCTTGTCCATTTGGAAAACTCTTGACTATTTGCGACTTATTCCCACTCGAATGATCATTGAGCTTGCTAATGGCACCACCACTCGACCGGTTGGTATAGCGGAAAATGTCATTGTTAAAGTGGGGGAGTTCGTTTACCTAGCCGATTTTGCTATCATTGATTATGAGCCGAATCCTCGTGCGCCTATAATTTTAGGACGACCATTTTTGTGTACGGCCGGTGTTTTAGTTGATATGAAAGAAGGGGAGCTTAAATTATTTCATGGGGATAAACATATGATTTTCAAACCGGAAAAAATTTCAAGATTGGTTCCTAAGAAATTGGAAAGTGAAAAACCTAATTTTGTTGAATCATGTTGTAATGTTACCTCATCTTTACCCACTCCACACGAGGATGATAAGATTGAAAAACAAATTGATGATTACTTGAGTGAGCCATTCGATGCTAGTGAGTTTGATAATGAGAATTTTGATCCCAAGAGTGATATTGCTTTAATTGAACAATCTTTGAAGATGGACTCATTTTCATTCTCTTCTAAGGATCATGTTGATGTTCCTAAGGCACAATCTTCATTTGAAGAGCCTTTGATTCCTAACTTCACACCGAGTGAGGTTAGTGACTATTCGTTGGATAAGTTCATCGATGAACTTTTTGCTATCCTTGATCCACTTCCACGGGGAAGTGAAGACGTTTCTGATCTCGAGATCGAACGTGATTCTTGTGTTTAACCTACCATTCTCGAGGAATTCGCCGATGAATTGCCTTCAAATGAGAATGATGATCTTGTATCCGAATGTGACACACTCGATACTTTGTCGGAAATTTCTTGTGATGACAAGGATGACGACACTTTTGTGACTTACTCAAATCCTCTATTTGAAGCTTCATTGAACAATAATCCATTGATTCAAGAGGATTTTGAGAACATCATACCTCCTACATCTCACAACCTTTGTGATGATGATCTTCTTATGAAGGAGGTTGATGAGGTTTGTGATGATGATCACACCTTTTGTGATGAGTATGTCGACTCGGATGGAGAGATTTACATTATTCCCAATCTCCCTCCCACTCGCGTTGATCTTAATGTGCGGGTTTTTCATGTGACTCATATTGAGTACCATGACCCCTTTGTTCACGTTCCTAAGAGTGAAAAAGTCGACAAAGTCATGCAAGTTGAAACCACTATGGTTGAGACTTTTGTACCACCATTACCATGTGCTTCATATGATTTAGGATTAGCATGGGGGGACGACACCTTGTTGTCCATTCCTTTCTCCACCGAGGACGAGGTATTCGATCCTGGAATCGTTGATTTAGGGAAATCTCGGCCTTTCACCGATGTAATAATTGAAAGATTTTTCGATCATATTGGTGCGAGTTTATCTCGTGGAGCATGCTACATCCATACTTTTGTTTGTGACTACCATCTCTTGTTAGAGATTTGTGTTGGAGTTTTATCCTTTCGTTTGTCATCCGACAACGAGGATGAAATCTTTGACCCCGGCATCGTGCTTTATGTTGGATTCTATCCTAATATGCCGGTTTTCACCATTTTCCCTAAGGACCAATGAATGCGGAGATCGAGTCGAGCTCATGACTCGGTGAACAAAAACGAGCTCATTCTATCTTCTTTCTCTTTTCTAACACCTAATAAGGCTTGATCTTTCAAGCTCGTGTTCGTGATTTGTTGTGTTGTGATCTTAGGTACGTCCTTAATCATTGAAGACTCTCGTGTTCGGTTTTTGCCGGTCCACTTGATCTTCCATTCTTTGAATGCCAAAAGGGGCACACTTTCTAACCCTTGATTTTTATCGACTAACGTTTTATCTTGAGGCATAATTAATAAACGGCTTATAGATTTACGTGCTCTTACCATGCTAGGAGTTTGCATTAGACTCTTCGTGTCTTAGCAAGGGGGTGTTACTCTTGAGCTAAGAAACATTGAGGACAATGTTTGGTTTTAGCATGGGGGAGTCAATCGATATAATCGCTTGCAATTGCTTTTGTCGTGTCCAAACGTGTAGTTTTTCTCATTTTTCATAAAATTTTAAATTTTTTTTTGTGCTATTTTTAAGTTTTAATAGATAAAATAAGTGTTTTTGACACAAATGTACGCTTTTAATAAGAATAGTTTTTGACTCGACTCGGTTTTTAACCTTAGCTTTTCCTTAACGTATTTGAATTAAGTTTTGCTAGGCTATTATATAGGGAGCTTTAAAACGCGAAGGTCTTAATTCATACGAGTTAAGAACAAGAACTTTTCGCAAGCTCCTATAATTGATCCTAGAAAGTCGTCTATCAAGGGAACTTTAAAACGCAAATTCTAAAACTTGCAAAAGTATAAGAAGTTGCAAGATCCTATAGATGACTTGAAAACCCAAAACTTTGATTTAATAGGCTAAGTATCCATTGATTTCATTCTTGGAATTTTACAATATGGAGAACAAGAGATGATAGAGCCAATTATAAGTTCGGTATTCTTTCGGGAATTTATGTGAGTTAATTATGAGCCTATTCTCCCATCACTTATTAATAAATTTTAATTGCAATAAATAATGTTGAACGATTTGAAAAGTTACTTAGCTTCTAGCCCAAGATCGTTTAGAAGTTGCTCGGTATGGATTAGAGTTCATAGCCAAGGCATAACTTATTGAAGCGGGATGCGAAGATTGGCGAGTCCAAAAAGGTCCTAACAAGACATGAGGGCTATGTTTTATTGCTAAAGATCTCAAGTGATGTGAAGACTCATTTATCAAAAATCAATATGAAGGATTGAGACACACGACGAAAAGCAAAATACTCCCAAAAATTCATGGAGAAGTCTATCCAAAAAGACCAAAAATAAGGTATGAGGATAAATGAAGCCAAGTCCAAAAAGGAGGCGAATCGTTGTTAATCAAAATCCCAAGTAAAGATTGGAGAAAAATGAAGAAGTCGTGGTCCAAGTATGAATTTCTCAAAACTTCAAGTGAAGAAATATTATGAAGAGAAGACCATTATTTCGTGAACGTCTCTCAAGGTTGGAAGTATTAAGTCATTGCCAAATATCGGTCCGAGAAAGGTCTCAAATCGCGAAACAAGTTATGCCAAGATATGAACTTTATGAGAGCCCGAGAAGCAGTTTTAAAAGATTTTGTCCTTTAGCTAACTATTGATTAAATCGTTCACTTTATTTTCGGCCTAATAAATTATCGAAATAAGTCAACAATGCATCTTCGTGATCATTTACGACAACAATAAAATACAAGAGATACACCTAGGAATAAAGGGAGTCTAAGTGATTAATTGGCCCACATGAATTCATGTTTGTCTACCAACTTATAATAACAATGATCTTGTTTTTGCACTTGGCATGGAAAAGTGAAAAGTCGAGGACGATGAATCTATTTGAGCTTTTATGATCCTTAAAGTTATTTTATGTCTTTGCTAAATAAAATGTCAAAAGTTGAATAATGGTGTAGATATAGTTTTATTTTATCATTGCGTGAGGACACGGTAATTGCTTAGCATGGGGGAATTTGATATGAGTGTTTTTACTCATATCATTTATAGCTTAAAACAATGAAATATTGCTTGAATTATATCGAATTTGCCTTGGATTTGCTTGTTTCTTGTTTGAATGTGTGTAGGTACCAAGTTCACGAAAACCAGCAATGATCGACACGAGAATGATGAAAAAGATCAAGAAGCCAAAAATCGAGCTCGACAAATAGTGGATTTAATAAGTTTGCTAGTTTATGGTCAAGTGGGCCCCACAATGGAAAATGGGCTCAAAAGCCCATTTACTAATCAAGTTACAAATGGTGAATAGCTCATAAGGCCCAAATTGCAAATGGACGAATAGAGGGTTACATTGGGCCAGGCCCAAACTGAAATAAAGTGAAGAAAATGTAAAGGCCCAAGCCACGAATTGATAAGGGACGAATATAATGGGCTTTTAGGGTTTTCAGTTTTATAACAAATGAATTGTGATTGTCACATTCACACAATAAATAAATCCTTACCCCATTCACATTCAATACACGTTTCATTTTTTCCACTCATTTATTAATATTTTCGATACATTCTATGTGAAATCCCACTCACCCTCCCCATTTACTTTCTTCCCCAAAAAAATAAAAACCTGAAACTTTATTCACTGTTCATTTACCCTAGCTTAATAAAAAGCCATTTTTTTACAAAAGGTTTTTTTATATATTCCATTAATTCACTCAAAAAGAAAAGAAAACCCCATACTTATAGGAAGAGAAGGAGTGTAACGAAGGTGCTACGTGGCCTAATCATATTGGATGCTACACATCATTCTCCCTAATCAACCAATCAGAATGCTTGAAAGAAGCACAACAAACACAAGGATTGCCACCTTGGCAATCCGTGTGAGGAGAGAGCTTATATCCACCCTTGGATCCAAACTGAAAAGAGAGAGAAGGTTAAGAAGGAAGATCGAAGGCCAAAATTGAAAGGGAATATTCCTGTGGAGATCCGAATATTCGCAAGAGGATGCCTTGGGGGGGCTATAAATACCCCCATTTTCCCTGTATTTTTTGATCCCTTTTCTTAGTTAAAAGTTATAATGTTAAAATAGTTTTAGAATTGTTTTTATTTTAAATATTGTAATCAATTTCAGATTTAATAAAATTGAAGTTCATTTTTCTGCAATCTCATTTAGTTTTGTTTCACTTTAGTTGATTTTGATATGCAAGCTTTATAACTGTTTAAACATTATAATATATCTATTGTTCATATAAGCTTCTTGATAGCTTTTATGGATTAATATTAGCTGAAAAAGGGGAATCGGCTTATTCATTAATAAGTTTGATAAGAAAACATAACGTTGAATGAATGAAGGCTGCCTCACCTAGGAGAGGTGAACAGTGGGTTGAATTATTAATAAGCTTGTAATAAGCTTATTTGTAGTTGATTATATTGGGGTTGAAGACTCAGGCCTTTAGGCAAAGGCTTCGTTTGGATAGGAGCATTGCTAAAAGGTATTTGTCCTTCTTTTTAATTCCTCTTAACTTGTATTTCGTATTCATAGTTTATTTAGTGAATTGCTTAATTGGCTGATGACTATTTGAGTTATCTGATTTTACTTGTATAAAATGATGAATTGATTCTGTTATTGATTAGCTGATTAGAGTGTTTAAGTATTTTTTTTTATTAGTCTGTTATAATAAATAGCTGTTTTCAGATTTGTTTGTGTAGTGGCATTTGATCTGGTTTATAGTTAATCATATTCTGCTGATTATGTTGCTCTCGTTTAACTGATTTGAGATTCTGCTATTGATAGATAACGCGTCTGTTATACCTTCATATATTCTGTTATCATGTTGCTGAGTTTTTCTTTGGTACATTGTTGATTAAGATCTTGTTTAGTTGTGCCTGAATGATTGCCCATCATTTGTTGATAGCTTATTACTGGATCTGGTGTAACTCTGAACTCGAGAATCTGCTTGTGGTTTTTGATGAATCTGCTTGTATTGATATTTGAATTAATTGAGAATCTGTTTAGTTTGTTAGGTAGATTGGTTATTTTCTAGTTAGAAATATGGACTGTTCTTGTGATATTATTGGTAGTTTTGTTATAGCCTACTTGTGTGTTAGCATTTACTGTTTGAAAGCTGATATAAATCTGTTCCTTATTTGCTGAATATTTGAAGTTTTGTTACCAAGGTTGTAAAATGCTATTTGATGTAAGATTTACTTGCTAAATGTATTTGATCAGCTGACTTATCTGGTTATTTTAAGTTTATTAGAATAATTTAGATTGCTGTTAATTTTTGAATGAATTTGATTGCTGGTAATTGTTCTGAGTTCTTTGATCTGTGTTATCAGTTAGTTCTAGCTGATTATTTATTAATACAACTTGCTCATCAGATCCCAATGATCTTTTAAGCTCAATAAGCTGTTCCTAGCAGCTTAACCAATATAAGCTGCTCAAAAGGTCTTTCCTAAGACACCAGTTTTTTTTAGCTGTCAAAAAGAAAAATTATTCCAATAACTTTGTCATCTATGGGGTTCGAACTCGCGACCCTTAGTTTGTAGGTCAAACGTGTTAGCCATCTATGCTACATGTTCTTTTGATTTTATTTCCTAATAACTAATTAATATAGAGTAGTTAGACTTGGCAGTTTTCATTTAAGTAAACTTTTAATTCCTTTTGATCCGTTTTTTTTTATATTTTTAATTAATAAAGTAAGTTTTGGTTAAATAAATAAAATAAATAAAATAAAAAAAAATGAATAAAAAATGTTTTTATTTTAAAAAAATTTTAATTAGTTTATTTTTAATTAAATAGATTTATTTTTATTAGATTATTAAATAGAATAAAATTTTCATAGATAATTAAATTAGTTTAAATTTTAAATAGAGTTTTAATTTTTAAGTAATTAATTGTGTTTTTAGATTTTAATTTTTAGTGGGATTTAACGATTCATGCACTTTAGGATAGTTTTAAATAGATTTAAATTCGTAGAGTTTAATTGTAGTTTAATAACCAACGACACATTCAAATCAATTGTCCAAATCAAAACGAAACGTCTCAAATTCACTTGATCTTCGTGTACAACGAACTTGGTTCACTCACGTGTTTAATCGTATCCGTCTTTGACTTATTTTTGGTTAATTACTTTTTCCTAAAGGTAATTACCAAAATTTGTCCTATAACGTATATGTGTTAATCCACGACACATCACACATCAATTCAAAAGGCAGCTCCCAATTAGGGGTAACCAAGACCGGTGCCTTAGTTAGCTTATCCTTAAGAAGCTTGAAGGCTTCGAGACACTCTTTAGAAAAGATAAAAGGAGTATCTTTTTCCAAGAGGTGGGTCATCGGGCGAGCGATTTTAGAGAAATCCTGAATGAATCGACGATAGAAGCCCGCATGACCCAGAAAACTTCTCACACCCTTCACGGTTGAAGGTGGAGGTAATTTGGCTATGACATCTACTTTAGCATGGTCGACTTCAAGACCGGCTTTTGAGATTTTGTGTCCTAGCACAATGCCTTCTTTTACCATAAAATGGCATTTTTCCCAATTTAGAACAAGGCGAGTGTCTTCGCACCGCTTAAGCATACGTTCCAAATTGGCAAGGCAAGAAGAGAAGGAGTCCCCGAAGACCGAGAAATCATCCATGAAGACTTCCATGGTTTGCTCAACCATGTCATGGAAGATAGCCAACATGCACCTTTGGAAAGTCCCGGGGGCATTGCATAAGCCAAAAGGCATTCTTTTGTAAGCAAATGTGCCATAGGGACAAGTGAATGTTGTCTTCTCTTAATCTTGGGGATCGATGGGTATTTGGAAATAACCCGAGAAACCATCAAGAAAGCAGTAATATTCATTACCCGCTAAACGTTCAAGCATTTGGTCCATAAAAGGAAGAGGGAAATGATCTTTTCTCGTGGCATCATTGAGTTTGCGGTAGTCTATACAAACTCTCCACCCAGTAACGAGACGGGTAGGAATCAACTCGTTGTTTGCATTGGGCACAACGATGATTCCGCCTTTCTTAGGCACACAATGGACTGGACTAACCCATGGTGAATCCGAAATAGGGTAAATCATACCCGCATCAAGAAGTTTGATAACCTCTTTTTTGATGACTTCATGGATTTTAGGATTCACCCTTCGTTGGCTTTGAATTGTGGGCTTAAAGTCGTCCTCCATGAGAATTTTATGTGTGCAAAAGTGAGGATCAATTCCGCGAATGTCGTAGATTTTCCAAGCGATAGCTCTTTTATGCTTCGTTAATACGGTGACAAGTCGGGCTTTTTCTTCTTCTTGCAGGTCCTTCGCGATGATGACCGGTAACTTCTCGTCGTCTTCCAGGAAAACGTACTCAAGATGAGGGGGTAGGTCCTTAAGCTCAAGAGTAGGAGGATCCTCAATAGATGGTGTAACTAACGATGGATCATCATTAGTCACCTCTTTAGGAGAAGGAGGAGAAAATGGGTCCTCATTGAGAAGTCTCTCAATAGTACGAATGTCTTCATCCCAATTGGTGGACAAATTATCATACTTAATATCGAGAGGACCCAAGCTAGCTTTGAAATCATCCAAGTCACTTTCTCCAAAAGGAGTCAATGCTGGAGCAATGGAGGCAATGGTCTCAACATTGGGTAGAGAAGAAAGAGTACTTTTGCAAGCATCATGAAAATGTTCTTCACAAGCCTCATCGAGAACATCAATAGCATTAACACTCTCATATGAATAAGGTTGCTTAGAAATCTTACCCATGTTGAAGACAATTTTATCGTCACCAACTCTCATGATTATTTCGCCCGCGGCTACATCAATGAGAGTGCGACCGGTCCTCAGGAATGGACGTCCAACGATTAATGGAACACGAGGGTCCATCTCGTAGTCAACGACAACAAAATCCGCCGGGAAGGTCAATTTGTCAACGCCAACAAAGACATCTTCGGCTATCCCCACTGGATTAGCAACCGTACGGTTGGCTAATTCCAAAGTCATTTTGGTGGGGACTAGCTCGGGGAGAGATAATTGCTTCAAAACACTTAAAGGCATTAAGTTTATACTGGCACCTAGATCGGCTAGGGCCATGCAATTCTCTACTCCCGGGAAGTTGCAAGGAATCAAGAAGCGACCCGGATCACCAAGTTTGGTGGGCAATTTCCTTAAGAGCACTGCGGAGCAGTTCTCATTAAGTTGGGTCTGAGCAATGTCAAGAAGCTTTTCTTTATCACTTAGAAGATCTTTAAACATCTTAGCGTATTTAGGCATGTGAGCGAGAGCCTCGGCAAAGGAGATGTTAAAATTCAATTGTTTAAACATTTTTAGAAAGTTTGAAACCTGAATATCATCCTTGCTCTTTTGCTTCTCTTTCCTCAACCTTGAAGGATAAGGTATATTGGATGAAGAAGAAGGCTTTAAGGGAATAGGATCACTCACAACCACGGGTGGTGGGGAAATGGGGATAGAAGGTGAAGGAGGTGAGGAAAGTTGCTCTTTTTCCTTGTTCACAATCACGGGTGGAGGTGTAGGAAGCTCGGGTTCCATATAACCTTTTCCACTACGAGTGGTGATTGCTTTCATCCCCCTCTTGGATTCGCAACGGTATTACTCGGAAGAGTACCCGAAGAAGAGGGTTGATTACCTTGGATGAGCGAACCAATCATATCACGAAGGTTAACCGCTTGAGTATTGAACGAGTCTCTCATGTTTGCATGAATTTCATTGCTGTGTTTTGCCATGTCATTCCTTATCTCGGCTCGAATATCGTTCCCTTGTTTTGCCATTTCCCCCTTCAAGTTGCGGACTTGACTCTGAAGATTCGTCACCATCTCCCGATTAGTCTTCATGAATGTCTCGACGTCTGGACTCACTGCCATCGGTTGATTGAGAGGTGGAGCTTGGTAAGCTTGAGAATTTCCTTGAGTTGGGTATGGGTTTCGTTGGGATTGATATTGATTGTTTGCACGAGGTTGGGATTGGTTGTTTTGGTTATAGCTTTGTTGTTGGTTTTGGTTCTGAGGAGGGAAACCGGGAGGAGCAAGATAATTGTTGGAACGATAACTTAGCAAGCTACGGACTCCTTGAGGGCGAGCTTGATAGCCTCCCGTGGGATAAGTACCGTAAGCTGCGTTAACGTTTTCAGAAAAATTGCTTTGGGTAGAAGGACAATCATTATAAGAACGAGGACCACCACATGTGTCACAAGAAATAGCAACGGCTTTAGCTTGTTGAAAGTGGTTTGTGGCTATGGACATGAAATCCTTGTGCATACTCGCGATTTGTCGGGTAAGTTCGGATATCTCGGGATTGGAAGTAGTAGAAGAAACATTGACTCTCTGATTAGATCTTGAGGATGCGGATGAATCCCAATTCTTGTGGTGAGTAGTCATGTTTTCAATCAACTCTCGACACTCCTCCGGTCTCCTTTTCATAAAAGTACCACCGGCGGCGGCATTGATCGTGTCACGATCACGAAAAGTGAGACCATTGTAGAAGGTGTCAATGAGAGTGACAGGGAGCATATTGTGATTTGGACAGCGGTCAATCAAATCATTGTATCGTTCCCAAGCATCGAAGAGCGATTCATCATTGTCTTGCATGAATCCACTGATTTGGTTACGAAGGCTAGTGACCATGGATGGAGGGAAGTAGCGCGATAAAAAGCGTTGAGTCATGTCATTCCACGTATGAATAGAATTTGTGACAATCCGTCAATTTATGGTTGATATTTTATTCTCAAATATTATTTAAAAACATTATTTTAATGTTATAATATGAACTCACTTATTTTTGGGAAGTAATTTGGATTTACGTCTTGAAGTAGCGTCGACTACGTCTAAACCGGAGGATTCAACGTTACGTGCTTACGTTTACATACACCGTCTTTGGTGACAGACCGACATTTCAGAAAATAAATTTATCCGTGAATATTATTTTGGAGTTTTAAATTTGTGTTAGTTCATAAACTCACAAATTTACGAGAAGAGATTAGGACATACGATTTTAATTTAACGTCCTTTACGACTAAACCGGAAACCTTAGGATTACGTATTTACGTTTTCAAACTCCGTTTTTGATGAAACAATTTTTATTAGATTCGTTTTGTGCTGTTGATTCATAATTTATAAAAACGTTTTTCGTAAAACGACCCGAGGGCACGCAAATCGAGGAAACTAGAATCGAGGAATACCCGTAAATTAGCGGGATGGGACAAAACAAGTTTATCCCACCCCACTAACTAAAAGGGACACCACATCATTTGATGTGGCACCTTTGTAACAAAATAGCTTACACTTGTAAGCATAAGCTTAACAAGTAAGCTACTTATCCCACTAAACCACAAAACCACTAACACTTACCATATGCTTCCATATTCACATGCAAACCACCTCAAAAACCTCTCATCTCTCTCTCTAAATTCGTCCAACATCACCACAAAATCACCATTATCATCAATGTTTAACCTACAACTTAAGCTATAATCAACATATGTCGATAGCTAATTAAAAAGATAAAGATTGGAGGTGATTGTAACTTGTAAAAAAAGGAGTTTTCATGGAGGTCTTTGGGCTGATTTTCAGAAGGAGTTTAGGGATGATTTCATGGAGGTGTTCATCCATTTGAAGGACCAAAGAAGTTATCTTAAAAGGTTGAAGGTTTGGTAACAAGGAACCAAGCCTTGTTCATCATAAACCTCATCTTTTCATCACTATTGGTGGTATAGAGATTGTTTCTTCCTATCCTCTTGTTATTTTGATTATGTAATCTTGTATTTACTTTATTTATGTATATGTATATGATGATGAATGATGATTAAAAATATTGTGTGGGGATTTGGTGTTGATAAACATGCTTAAAAAGATGAAAAACTATAAGAAACAAGGTTAAAATCTTGCTTAATTTAGATGGCTGTATAAAACAGTAAAGAATCATATGGTATACTGGTAAAATGACTTGAATAGATTGATATACAGTAAGATATGAGTCTTGTACACATGTGAGAGTTGGCCATGCAATGGAATCATTGTAATGAGTGAGATATGATCAAAACAAGTTTAAAGTACAAATCTGAGTTCACTGTTTTGGACGATTTTTAGAAACTACTTAGAAGCTGATTCAACAGTAGCTATAAAGAGTTAAATGGAGCACATATCATGTAGTTTATGTGATAAAAATTTGAGCTTCTATCTCCATATAGAACTCTAGATATGGCAGTTTTGGTGAATATGAAAATAAAAATCAGATTTTGAGAATTAATGTTTATTATTATTATATAAGCACTCAAAATTATATTGTATAAAATGTAAAATAAAAACCCACTAACTTATAGATTTTATTTATATAAATATGTAAAAGGTTAAATAAGTGTATAAATTATAAAAATGGTAGTGGAATAACACTTATAAGTAATAAAAACTATAACCTTGATTTTTACGACTTTTTCGGCTATTACCGTAAAATTAACGTTTTTGCTAAATAAAACTTAGACGGTTGGACCCGTCTAATGTAAACTTTTTAAAACTCATATACTGATATATAAGTAACTAATACAAGTAAAAACCGATAAAACCCGAACTATAGGACATACGGACATTAACGGGCTACGTTAACGTTATTGGACTAATAATACAACAAAATGGACTAAAACACTTATAAACTTATTTATTGGGCTTAACCCATTTAGGCCCAACTTGTAAAGTGTAGATACTGATAATATAAGTATAACATGGATTAAAACAAGTTAAAGAACTTATAATAAGTTTATTGGACTTAAAACACGTAAATAGGTAAAACTAGTAAACTAGTATAAAAGTTATCGACACATAACACTAAAATGAGTAAACGAGAATATGTAAACCCACTTAATCATCATATATATACAATCATCGTATGTATACATAATTGTTATTTTTATAAAGTCATTGGACCTGAGTCTAAGACGAGTATTATTTGTCTAGGTTTCCGTGATTGAAGCACGTACCGTACATCCGAATTGTCGATAACCCGCCTTCCCACATCAACGTGAGTTCATAGCCTCGCACTCTTTTAAATGTTTTTATAAATGTTTTATAAACCAGCGAGGGAGATAACATGTTAGCTTTTATAAAATAGGACACCATTTGTCCCGATTGTTTGTTTATTGATTTGGACCCGAATGATTGTATGACCCGATTGTATGACCCGATAAATGATTAAAGGACCCGATAGATGAAATTAAATGGATTATTAAAGTTAGGTTATGTCACTAAAAGTCCCATTAGCATGAATTGTGAACTACCGGGATTTGATAGACGCTTATGCATATAATAGTACTATTTGGGGACGATCACCCCAGTTCGCGCCTTGACGGTTGATCCCCGTCGTGCCACATTGATTGGTAAGCGAATTTATGTATGAGAAGATTTCCATAGCGTGACTTTTGTGACGACACGCTACTTTAGATGGGCAAATTGAGTATCGGGTTAGCTACCCGTTGTTGGTTTAGTAACGTAACAATGTCATGCGGCTTATAATAATCCAAATTAACGAAATACTGTTGTACGCTCCGAATTACGATGTATTGCCTGACTAGCAATACGGGGTCATACTAATGATATTATGTTTGTGTTTTGGTTTTCGTAACCATATTCATATACGGTTTTTATTTAACTTTATACAACGTCGTAAGACGTATTGTATGATGTTTTTACGACATTGGCTCGTATAATGATTTTTAAGGCAAATGCCTATATTATGATTTTCGATAAGGATTTGTATAAAATGACTTTGCCTATTTTATGGCCTATTAAAATGATTTGTACAAAATGATTTTCGGTTATAATTTTATACTGATATTATATTGATTGATGGTTTATTAAACTCTATGAATTCACTCGGCGTTATCGCTGACCTTTTCTTTTAACATGTTTTATCTTAGGTACTTGAAGGTAATTCTCGGGAAGACAACAAGAATTCATGGCCCGCACTTAAATAATCATTTTCCATTCAAATGCTTTATAAAACTTTGTATGAAATAATGTGACTTGGGACCTATGTAAATTTGATATTTATGAATGGAAATGCTTTATTAATAAACGACGCGATTTTTATGCGTTGTCTATGATGTGAGTAATGTGCTATCCCGTAACACCAACGAGTCTTCCGCTGTACTGAGTTGTATAAATTTGGGGGTGTTACAGAATTCTTAGGAAGACGGTCAAACCATTTTTCGGCATGGTGAGAAAGCGAGTGGGGAAAGAGTTGAAGGCGAAGGTCATCCATAGAAACACCGGAGCACTTCATGCTTTGGGTAATGGTAATGAATTTGTCGAGGTGTTTGTTGGCATCATCATCCGGAATTCCATGAAATGGGTTAGTTTGCACTTGCTGGATCATGTGATGCTTCAAAGAAAACTCCTGGGTCGTGACGTGCATCGGCGCAATCGGGCCTCCGCGTCCGTTCATGGTGGGTTGACACAATTCCTCCATTGTCCGTAAATCAGGTAGGTGGACATTGTTGTTGTTGTTATTATTATTCAAATTGGGTTGAGGTGGGTTGTTATTGTTGTTATTAACACCAGCCATATCTAAATCTTCACGAGTCTCGGGCTCAGAATAGTTCGAAGATCTAGTACGCATACACCTGCAGAAGAAAAATACACAGAGAAAATATCTATATAATCTTTTTGGTGCAAAACCTTTTGAAAAGAATTGCTTTTATGATTTTTTAATGTTTTTGTATTTTTGAAGAGTTTTATATTTTTTTTAGGATTTTTGAAAATTTTTAAAGCAAGGAAAATAACGTTCAAAGAACGGATCCCAAAATTCAATGCGTCTCTCACTAAAAACCGTTAATCGTAACGAAAAGAGCCGACAGCGGCGCCATTTAATACTCGGCTTTTGGCTAAGTATAAAATCTTGTTGTCCCAAGTCTTTTCGAATTGAAAACCGGTCTTAAGTGCGACTCAATCGTCTTTTGGTGAACAAGACAATGGTTTGGTTTGTTTGTCTAATTTAAACTAATAGCAAGTAAATTTAAGTGTTGTTGAGTAAAGTGGAAGTTTAAAGATTAAAACTAAAATGAGTTAAAAGTAAATGCTCGAAAACTTAGAGGCAATATTGGAAAAGTACTAGAACTCTAACAAAAATAACACTTAGAAATTTTATAAAAACAATCACTAAACAAGCCCTAATCGGAATGTGGCAAAAAGACACTAATCGGAATATATCATAAAAACCCTCGATCAGAATATTGAACCAAGCCACAATCGGAATGTTAAGAAATAACAGCTAATCTGAATGTGGGCACTTGCACAGTCGGAATATCCACAAAAATGAGGGACGATCGAAATGTCTAAGAACTGCCAAATCGGAACAATGGCAAAACCCACCAATCGGAATGTTGGGACAACAACTACAATCGGAATATGTAAAAATGGCCAGATCGGAATATTTAGAAACCCTTATCCGATCAATCAATCGGAAAAAGGGATGTGTCTGCTGGTCGGAATACGTGGATCGGAAAAGGGTTTATAACCTTTTCTGATTTTGGTGGAATTCGTAAAAAGCCAAGGTAATAAGCTATATAATAAGCTAATACCCCAAAGCTAAACGAATCAATGATGAACCGGATCAAATAAGCACTGATTTCAACTTATCTAAACTCAAAATAAACAAACTTTTAGATCAAACAATAAAAACATGAACTTTTAAAGAACTTTTTATAAGTAAATAAGCTAATCATAAAAATAAGCCAATAAGCACAAAAGTCTCAAAGCTTATTCGCATGAAAACTTAGGTAATGATCAAAAGATTAACTTTTAAGCACGAAATCATTAAGAACAACACGGATCTATTGAAATTCGCACCAAAATCAATCTAAAATCAAAGAAAGGTAGAAGGAGATTAAGGATTAAAAGCTTAACTAGGACTTTGATTAATGAAAATAAGCAATACAAATGTTTAATCTTGAAAGATTAAGAGAGAAGATGAAATTTAGTGAGAGAAAGTTTAAGACTTTCTCTCTCTAAAACTAGAAAGAAAAGTGAAAAATGAAAAACTAAAATTAAATACTAACTAACTAACTCCCTCCTAATGACTATTAGGAGGGTTTTATAGGGAAGGTGGAAGGAGTGCATGTGTTGCATCTTCTTTCTTGCTTTCTTCACGTCTTCTCGACTCGACTTTAATTCTTTGTCTTTTCTCGATGTCGTCTCGGGATTTGAACTTGTCTTTTAATTTTCTCCTTCTATTAGACTTAAGTTCTTCGACTTCGTTAAACTTCCGTCTTTAGACTTTTTCTTCGATAAATCTTCAGAATAGGCCTTGGACTTCCGTTCTTTTTGCACTCTTTTTGCACTCTATACTGAAAAAGACATGTTGTTAGATTTGGGGAATCAGTTCTTCATGAACTGGTGATGAACCCTAGCAACATGATTGCAGCAAGGTTGAAGATGTGTTGAATATTAGGGTTTAAGCAAACCCTAGTTCTGATACTTTTGGCTAACCAGTTATAATTGAAGGTTTGTTACTGGTCACGAATTGATTACAAATGGAGCAGCACATTCACACGATCAATTCTTTGCTAATATTCTGTGTTGTGTTCACATGATTTCTGTTCACATGACCTATGATCATCCACAACAGATTCTATTCACACGAAGGGTCACGACAATTGACGTGTGATAAAGCTTTGTGTTCTCACGGTGGTTAGATGATGATTGGTTAATATTTATTATTGATAGCTCATGAGAAGTACAAGATTATATACGTCTTTTGGGCTTAGATCAAGTGTTTGCTCGTCCATGATTACTCACGTGAGGATATAAGCCATTTGATTCTAATTGGTGGAAATTGGTGTGTTCACACGACCAGTATGCTAAATGGATTGTGATTCTTGTCTTCACGTGTTTATTATAATCTACTTTGGAGAATTATGTCAGTGATGTAATACATGTTCTAACGTTGTCATAGAGAATTATGTCGCTGACAAGATTTTTGGGACAAGACGCAATAACGATTCTACTTGTCTAGGATAAAATAGGATATTTACTTGCCTATTTTTGAGGGATACATTCGTTATTGAATTACAGACTTGGGATATGATCATGTATTGATTTATAGGAATATTCAAATATTCTATTGCTAAATATATGAGATCGTAACCCTAAAAGTGTCAGCAGCAGAGGAAGACGCTGACACATATTGAATTGACGCTGAAAAGAAGGATTTTGACGCTGATGGAATAAGTCAACGCTGACAGCGTTGACAGTGTTGTCCGAGATACGGCTATTCAAACGCTGATACGTGTTGTCCGATATCGGACAATACACATGGAAGGATATTGGACAAAGGAGGATCTCGGGTAACACACTGATTGCTGCTGTTTGAGAAAATTGGTATGTTTTAAGCACACAAAAAGGAGGATTATACACACGAAGGTACATGGAATCTCCGTTTTAATTTAGAATATCATGTTGATATTAATGGCTCGGATATTTTTACAAGGAGTAAATGATTTTTAAGTAAGTTAGCAACGATTCATGAAGTAATTTATTGGAGTATGTAATCGGGATAGCCTTGTGAAAGAGTTATTCGTTGTTGACTTTTACATACAAAGATATTGGTTCATCATGAAGAGATGTTGGCTTAAGGGGAAAAATTCTTATGGTATGTTTGATGATTGAAGAAAATTTTCGCGAGTTTGTGTTCTATCATATCTTAAAGTCGTGCACTCCCAGTCATAGACTTTAAAGATAACTTGTTCGTGCTTTACATGGTTGGTGATGAAGACTTGTCATAACACTTGAAGGAGTTACATTATCGTGCTCAGTGTCTCACATAGGATGAGAATATTGACAAGAGATCGAGGTCTGCTTATAATGCTATAGGTATAAGTTCTTTATCACATGGATAGTACAAGACATGGAACACAAGGATGGGTTATTCTACTTCTACATCAAAAATATTATATTAATTGTTCTTCAAGATCATTACATAGAGCTACATTTGGAGAATCTTCAAAGATTGCATACATTGTTTACTTCCTTGTTGATGTGACAAAAAGGGGAACAAATACGTGCTACACTTGAGGGGAAGCAATTTGAAGATCATGTACAACTTACAAGAGATACACATAGAGTTTTTCCACTATCAACTAGGGGAATATTGTTGGGTCAAAAAGTTGATGTGGCAGAAACTCAAAAACGAAGAAAACATGAAGGTATTTGTCTAAGCGTTGACAAGAGCATTCTAGGCGTTGACATGTACAAATTAGGCGTTGATGGAAGCAAGCATTGTCAAGAGCAATTCAAGCATTGTCACATGCAATTCAAGCATTGACAAAACGTAGACAAAGAAGCCTTTAGAAGCTTCTATTTGGATATATATGCAGGATATATTCTGTATATAGTTATTTAAATAGAAGATTCACATGTTTATTTATTCTTATCTCTTGTAAAACCCTAATCCTTACATTATAAAAGGAACCAAGGGTTATTAGGTTTTTCATATAATTCATTCACAATGTAAACCTAAACGTGTGTGTGCACTAGACGTGGGATTTAATGTATACACGTCTAGTGGATGTTTGTTATTAATATAATAAACATCCCTATTGTTTTAATTCATGTTCAATGTGTCTAAACACCTTGTTAATGTATCATGTTCTAATTCCGCTTTGATTATCTAATCATATGAACATGGTGCATTCCTAGTAGCTTCAAAGATCCGGAAACCAAGGTTTCCACATTGATCTTTTGACTTCGTCTTTTCCCGTTTTCTTCGATAAAAGCCCGTGAAAGCCCGTGTTTTCTTCCTTTTTCATATTTTGGTCCTAAAACACAATAAAAACACAAACCACGCATAATTCCGACTTTTACGACATAAATCACACATTTTGGTCTTGTTATTATTGGAAATAAGTGGTAAAAGGATAAGTGTTTTCACACTTATTACATAGTTAAGCGGTTTCCTGCATGTTTTGAGCTTTGACACACCTAAATCAAACAATTGGCTATAAAATCTTTATTTCTTGTTATTTTGAACTGTGATCTTGTGGACACCTAGACTTTATGTTAGACTAGGGTAAACAAATGCTAAAACCAAGTTTATGCAACCTGATAAGTAGATTTAAGGCCTTGAAATTAGATTTCTGGTATAGTAGTTCAGCAATTAAGGTATTTGTGTTCATCAGTATATTAGTAACTTCATATAAGCTTTAGTCTAGGTCTAATCTTTGATTCAGTGCATGAAACAAGTTTATTTATGCTTATTTAAGATTATTATAGCTTGTGTATGCTTTTGGTTCAATTTGGTTGGCTTAATCTTGCTTAATCTGCTTATTACATCAAATCTGCTTATTTTCCATGTCTGTGACTTATCGGGTGACTGTTTGAATTAACTGTACATATTGGCTGGGTGTTTTTGTGATTTGTTGCTTGTTATTGAGTCCTTATAACCCACTGGTTATAAGGGTGCCTTGTTTGTCCATTAATTCCAACAAAAGTCCACTAAAAACAACAAGTCAAGAAAGCAAGCAGTGGGAACCCTTTCCCACTTCTACTAGCCACTGCTAGTGTTAATTTGTGAACAACTTATTTATAAGCCATAATAGCTTATTTTATTGAACAACAACTTTGTTTTGGTAATCAATCTTCCTTATTTGACCCATTTAACTATTTTGGAGCATTTGAGCCTTTGGCTTTTAGGTTTGACTAGAAAACAAATTGACTTTTCTTTTTCTAAACAGCTTATTGCTTATTCCAGCTTATTCAGTGTGCTTATTTGAAATCTTTTTTATTATTAAGCTTATTTAAGTGATTTAAAACATTTTTCAAAAAGAATCAGCCCTTGAATTGGTCTAGAACTCGAAAACGACTATTTTGTCATTTTGTGTAGAGAGCTTTTGCTTATTTCAGGCTTATTTCTTGTGCTTATTCAAAAATTCTTTTTACAAACAGCTTTATAATTTCATTAGAAGGATGTGTGTAAAATTTCAGCTTATGGCATTAGCTTATGCCTTAATGGGCTAAAAAGCCCATTAAGAATAAGCTGTTTGTTCATTAAGCTGTGATAAGCACTGATTCAGCTTGTGGGCCTTTAAAGTTTTGTGTTTAAAATTGAATTTTAAGCTTGACTAGAACTTTTCAGCTTATTTGGATAACTTTTTGCTTATTGGGCCAAAAGCCCATTAAGCTTGTACTGTTTTCACTTTTACCCATTAGGAGGCCCATTATGGGTATTTTGTAATTTCAAGTTTATTTTCGGTTTATTTAGGTTAAAATAAGGTTTTCATGTTTTTAGAATTTTTTATAATTTTTGAATTTCTATTAATATTTTACTATTATTTTATTATTAAAAATTGTGTTTAGGATTTTTGCAACTTTTTCATTTTTCTTAGGTCAAATACATTAAGTTAGAATTTTTAAAAGTTTTAGATTAATTTTCTCATCATTTAATTAATTTTTAGAATTATTTTAATATTTTAATAGTTTTTAATCATTTTCAAATAGTTTTAATTAGTTTTAAATTTTTCAAAGATAGTTTTTAGTTTAACTAAGTTATTTTAGAGGTTTACAAATTGAAAAATCTCATTTTAGGCCTTTTGTTAATTAATTTGATTTTTTGGGCTTTAATTAATAAGATGATTAGTGATGCGTTGTGGTACAAAACATACTACATTTAACGTATATTATCCAATGAAATACTTAAATTAATTAATACTTCTTTTGTTTTAAATTTATAGTTCCTCTTTTCATTTCGGATTTTCTAAAATTATTGTCCCTTTTTAATTATAGTTATGTGTAATTTAACAAATTTACCATATTTGCACCTAATTGTATTAGAATTAACAAAGTTTGTGTAAAAGTTTAGTTAAATGCATAAGGTTAATGTTATTTCGCTAAAAAGTTAGAGAAAAAAATGCTATAATGATTATGTTTTTTAAATTTGTGTGTTTTTTGTTGAGAGACAATTACCCCCTTTATTCATTTGGCAGAATGAAAAAATGAGGTAATAAAATATTACATGTTGTGAGACAAGTTAAATGGTAACCGTTCAAAATCATGCAACCCATACTTTCCCTTCACCAAAACACAATCTCAGCCGTTGATAAAGAGGAGTGACCATACCTGATCCCATACCCACACTTTCTTCATAATTCGTTGGCCACTTCTCTCTCACAAAAAAAAACAGATCTAACACCTCTCTCTCTAACCTGACCACTTTTCTCTCACACAATGATCCAATTGTATACTTTCGATCGGATCTTGATCCGATTCTTGTCTCATTTTTTATTTCCATTCCACCAAACCACACACATGAAAAAAAGGTATCCGTTATATGAATCGATAAAAACAGGAATCAAAGATCTTCAAATAGATTAGACTGGAAAAGAGACGTGTGCAGAAAATGATTTTTGAACCGAAAGGTGGTATTTTCTATTTGTTTTGATTCTGTTGATGATTTATGTGATTTAATTTAGGTTAAAGCTCACTAGATTATATGTTTGATGTGTTTAGTGCAAGAATAAAAGTTGATGTAAAAAAAGGGATATGGTAGCTCAATGGACGATTCTTAAAATTTTGATCCGTCGATGGGTTTCTTATGTCTAACGAGAGACAAAGATGATGGAGTTGGAGGCGGTGGTGTGCTAAGAATTCCAATGGGTTCAGGAAAACGGGTACACCCTATATTTGTTGAGTAAGTGACCTGATTAACAATAGAGTTTTTTGTTTTAAAGTTTGTATTTTTATGGTTAAAATTTAAGGGTTGAATTATTCAAGTTTATTTGATTAATTGGATTTTTTATATGGTTTTTTTGTTGCCTGAAGATGAAAGTGTTATGTTTGACACTTGCTTTGGTCCAGATATGTGAAAGGAAATGGGTTTAAAGTTACAGTCCGCACTATAAATCCTGTCACAACACAACTCACAGCGCACACATTTTGGTAGATGCTTTGTTTATGGTTATAGGCTTATATTAAGGCTGAATATGGTTGAAAGGAGGGTTTCGGTTATATAATAGTAATCAAAACAGGCCAAAAGAAGTTAAGTTCCTAAAAACACCGATCTTTGGATTTTATTCACAAAAATGTCGTGTTTAGTTGGAATTACAGAATATTTTTTATCTTTGTTATCATGGTGGAAAGATAGGATCATAGTTCATCCATTATATGTGAGTACTTTGCTGATCATAGAAAATACCTATTCAGATTTCGATTGATTTATAGGTTCAAATTCATGTATAAGCTGAGAGGTTTCCTACGAATCCAAAGAATGTAATAAGCCCGAAACAAGAAAAAAGCATGAGCCGTCGAGATATATAACCCGTTTGTGTTTATGTTGGTAAGTTCAGTTTCGTCAGAAGATGCATTTTTTTATTAGTTTATGTTTAATTTAGTAAAGGTTGGTTTTTTTTATCTGGATTATAATTATTGTGTGATTAACAGTCAATTGAATGTTGTACAGATGGTGACTGAAACGTTTATACCAGTTAAGAGATGTTATGATGATGAGGACATAGCTCTATCAAAATATAAGCTGTCACCAAGTTAAGAAAACAAACATCCACATGTACAATAAACAAATGAAGATTGTTAGATTCGTTTTTTTAATAAAATATATATGGATACGTTGTTCATTTATGAATATTGAGTTCCGTATACATTTTCGTTTGTTTGCAGAGATCATCCGGCTCAGATCAAGTACGACCATGACATACACTGACAAATTAAGGACTTATTGTTATTCGATGTTTTGAGCTTTTCCCCAATATGAAAAGTACAGGTGATGCACTTAATTGCAGTTATTTTCTCTTTTCTTCATTAAATCTTATGTGTGCATAGTTTTTACAACGTACCTCTTTTAAAGAGGTGCACCGCCCTTTTCAATAAATGTGATGGTTATGATTAGATGGTCCCTGAATGGGTTACAAATGAACTTATGATGAGTTATGAACTTCAGCTTATGTGCTGCAATAAGCTATAAGCTTAGATGTAAAAAAAAAAGAGCTTATGAGCTTCTAAAAAAAGACCTTATTAGCTTCTAAAAATATAAAAAAAAGAGCT
This sequence comes from Glebionis coronaria, assembly GCA_025667525.1. Lineage (NCBI taxonomy): Eukaryota > Viridiplantae > Streptophyta > Magnoliopsida > Asterales > Asteraceae > Glebionis > Glebionis coronaria. Next base: position 319,168,686 of record CM046878.1, read on the forward strand.
TATGAGCTTATGTGTACATTTCGGTAGTTTACTAACCATGTCTGCACTTCATCTACTGATGTACATAAATATAAATTTTTAGACTATTATTAGTTTAGTGCATTAGTGTAATATATACGAGGGATCGTACTTAACATGCCTTTTTAACTAATGAACTTAATTATGCAGGGTAAAAAACCAAATAAACCTGACACACCCGAGTTCATCTCAGCAGTCGCAGCAGGAGAGAGCCATCAGGTTTTGCCGAGTCTCCGGTCTCAACGGTATGCAATCACAACTAAACAAACACTTCTACATACGTAACTAGAATAGTAACATAAATATCCCCGACTACAAATCAGTAAAAGGCTTTGAGTTATTTAGTAATCACACTTTTCTTTAATCTTTGCAGGTGGGAGTGCTCATAAAACTTGCTTAATTTAACCAAATAATTATCTAGAGCCTCTGAGCTTTCTGAAGGAGGAGAGTTACCAAAATCGAATTTGGACACCATCAACGTATATGTTGATAAATCGATGTTTCACCTCTTAATAGTTAACCAACTGCATCATATTTGCTTCTTTTGAAATACGAAGAAAAAAAGAAGCAGCATAGCTAATTAATTTTTTTTTGTATGTAACAGGTTCGATGCGGTACGACGTTTAGATTTATCCCACTGGAATAAGGTACATCATTTAGATTTATTGTGGTTAAATGCTTTACAAATAGATTAACTAAGCGTAGGTTATTGAGGTGTGCACGTTGGGTTTCACATGTAAATTATTTATTAAGAAAATACATTCGAGATAATGTAGCGGAACACCCCTCCTGCTACAAAAGGGATGTTTGGATGCTGTTAAAACAGTTGCCAAACACACCTTCTGCTGCAAATGGGGTGTTCGGTTGCTGTTAAAACAACTGCCAAACACACCTTTTGCTGCAAATGGGGTGTTTGGTTGCTGTTAAAACAGTTGCCAAACGCCGCCTCTAATTTTAGTGACCTGAATACGTGCAATATGCTTTACAGTACACATGATATGCAGGTACCTAATAAATATGCGGATTTTTTTACTATAAAATGGGTTCATTATGACTATGGGTTGTGTTGTTGTAGGCATGGTTCAGGAATTATGTGATTGAAGGGAATCTGCCAGTTTTATAATACTTTTCGTGGTTCTTTTATCGACTCAGGTAATGCTTTTCTTTCCTACGCTTCATGACACACTTTTTCCGGATGAATGTTCATTTCTTTTATCAGAACTTCGGTTTATACAAATCGGGGGTGTAGCTCATATGGTAGAGCGCTCGCTTTGCATGCGAGAGGCACGGGGTTCAATTCCCCGCACTTCCATGTTTTAAATCTTTTACGTACCGATAAATCAGCCATTTAGAATGTTGAACATAGCACCTAGACAAATTGCTTACGACCCATATTATGCGTACAATATATCAACATCTTCTATATCTAACCCGCGGCAACGCGCGGGCATCAATCCTAGTTAATATAATAGGAAGGAGTGACATTTAAAAATAAATCCGTTTGGCAAATGGACGGGAGTGTAGACTTTTGACAAGAACATCTCGTTGTCAAAACCTTTTATATTCAACCACACTTAAAGGCGTTGGGGGGAGAATATGCCCTCACCGTTCCTTTAGTAACAAATTGCTGCATCCTGTATGTAAATTTGGAAGAGATCTACATGTAATGACCTTAAGCCACAACCTCTAATGACTCAAAACCAATATACCAATTCGCTAAAACACTTATTCAATAACAAAGTTAATAAAAACATCACGTAATAGTATAGAACGTCGGCAAAAATTCAAAATCGTTAAAACCAAAGACCCACAAATACCCCGCAAACATGTCATTTCATTTACGAAGATTTTGCATAACCGGGTGTGAAACTTCAACATGTTCTTACTATAACCTCAGACAAATTAAAATTCTACGTAGTATCTTTCTAACTTAATCACCTTCACCTAACATTGAGAAAACACAAATCCGAGCTGCTATTAAGATGTTATCGATCCTCTTAGGAGGCACGTTAAACAACTTCTAAGATAATTTCTGTTTTCTTTGCGATCCAAGTTGACATCATGTAACAAACCACTATGATTCACCTTTAGTGATCATGTTCTCTCCAAGCACATACTCTGTATTAGGTTATTTCCTCCTGTCCATGGAAGGAACCCAAGCTTACAACAAAGCAAATCAGTGAAGAAAAATATACAAACAGAATAAAGAGAACTCTGAAAACAAAAGAAAACTGTTAACTTAGTGGAAACAGCTAATCTTTCACACACCTAGTTAAACCTCTTTCACTCTTCTATAAACTTTTAAGTCACTTTATTCATATTGAGAGAAGTGCAAAAATCATTCATGTGGTATGTCGAAAAATCGAATTACATCCTTCGTTAACTTTTTGGACAACAGCCATCCCTCCGTTAGTGCGCGGGGCACAATACATCCCTCATGGACTAACGGTTCAAATGTTTTCTCGTTAAAAATTAACAAAATCTAAAAGAGAGGGTATTTTTGTCTTTTTCCTTTCTCAGGGATGTATTGTGAACCTTATCATAAATAGTTTCAAAAAAAAAAATTATATTTGAAAAAAAAAATATTTTCAGAAAAAATAAGTTTTATTTTCTCGAAAAAAAATATATTTTCGAAAAAAAATATTATTTTCGGAAAAAAAAAGTTTTATTTTCTTTTATATTCTAAAAAAAAATTATTTTCGAAAAAAAAATTATTTTCGGAAAAAAAAGTTTTATTTTCTAAAAAAAAATTATTTTCGAAAAAAAAAATTTATTTTCGAAAAAAAAAATTTATTTTCGAAAAAAAAAGTTTATTTTCGAAAAAAAAAATTATTTTCGAATTATTTTCGAAAAAAAAAATATTTTCTAAAAAAAAATTATTTTCGAAAAAAAAGTTTTATTTTCAAAAAAAAAATTATTTTCGAAAAAAAGTTTTATTTTCGAAAAAAAAAATTATTTCCCGAAAATAAAACATATTTTTTCGAAAATAAAACTTTTTTCTTCTAAATAAAACTTATTTTTTAGAAAATAAAACTTTTTTTTCCGAAAATAATTTTTTTTTTCGAAAATATATTTTTTTTCGAGAAAATAAAACTTATTTTTTCTGAAAATAATTTTTTTTTTCAAAAATAAATTTTTTTTTCAAACTATTTATGATAAGGTTCACAATACATCACTGGGAAAAGAAAAAGACAAGAATACCCTCTCTTTTAGATTTTGTTAACTTTTAACGAGAAAACATTTGCACCGTTAGTCCATGAGGGATGTATTGTGCCCCGCGCACTAACGGAGAGATGGCTGTTGTCCAAAAAGTTAACGAAGGATGTAATTCGATTTTTCAACATACCACAGGGATGATTTTTGCACTTCTCTCATTCATATTCTACCCTTTTTACACGTTCGGAATTATGTCCCAACACCACAGCAACATTCACTAACATCACCGTCACGATCACCTCCATAGCTGAGTATTGTCTATATAAACCTAACAATTTATGTTCAAACTGGTCATCTTTTCTTTCACATTTTCTCGTCTAGGGTCTCCAGCTGGCAGCTTCAAAGATGGAGATGAAAGGTCAAAACAACGGTCAATACATGGTTCCTGTAGTTTGTTTCTCAATCCTACTTATGGATCTTATAGCAGGAATTCTCGGCATTCAGGCTGAGGTAGCTCAAAATAAGGTAATGTTTTACTGCATCTAAGCGGGTTTATTTACCTAAAGTTGAATAAGAAAAACTGATTAGGTTATCGAAAGAGCAATCATAAGTGGAAGTCTTAAAACAACTTTAATTGCTATCAGATTATCATATCTATAAAAAGCTATAGAAGAGTTGTAGGAAATGTGTTCAAAACCAATTCAAGAGAACATAATACGACGCATTACTAACATCTGACCCATCCATATTATGACAGCTAACATCTTATTCCATTTCCTCACCGAACTTTCATTTCAGCTCGTTGGAAAATTTAACGGTGTGGATCGTTGAATGCTTATTGTGGTATTTTGCAGGTGCAAAATTTAACGGTGTGGATCGTTGAATGTAGAGACCCAAGTTACGCAGCATTTAAATTGGGGTTTGCAGCAGCAGTGCTCTTGGCATTTTGCAAACTTCCTTGGTGGCTGCCATTGTGTACGATCCAGAGAAGAGCTAGACGTTGTTTCTTATAACAAGAAATTGGCTTTTGCCTCCCTTGTTCTTTCATGGTAATGAACTCCCCTTCCTATGCTTTATAACCCTTTATAAACAATTTGTACTTAAATCGTTTAACTATGTACCAGGATTACACTCGTTACTGGATTCTCCATGCTAATAGCAGGAGTTATGGCGAACTCAAGTTCAAGAAAATCATGTGGAATTTCACACCACCGTTACCTGTCCATTGGAGGCATTGCGTGTTTCATTCATGCCATGTTTGCAGTCTGTTATTACATTTCTGCCACTGCCATAGGTAGAGAAGAAAAGAAGTTGAACCCACCTGGTATGGGGCACCAATGTGCACCACAGACACCTGTTTGATTTGATGTTTCAATTTTTTCATGTCACAAAGCAACAACCAGTCTAGCCATTGTTTTTTCCTTATCGTTTGCTCAATGTCTTTCGTGTTTTGTTCTTGTAAACTCTGTTTGTTTCTATATTTTCAGTATTATTGTAAGTTCGTAACTTCCTGATAATTTCAAGAAAAAAAAGAAGATATACGTGTTTCAAAAAAGTTTAGATTTACTAGGCTAAATGGCTAATATCAATTAGTATATATTGTGGAAGTCCTAAATGTAATGAAATATCACATTTAGTATAGCACACAACATGCTACTGAACAAGCCAATGGCACAACATTCTAAATGTCAAAGGCGGCAACAGTTGATACATAGTACTTGGTATAATTTCATCTTTTGATGAACCAAGTCCTCACATATGTTAGATATAAGTAAAACTTCAAACCCAGGTTCCTTAATTAAAATTATACAGGGAAGAAAGTTATTTCCGGATCATAAGAAATAGCCTCATTTTTCCGGATCAAGCACAAATATTAGTATGTATCATACATACCAAAATTTGTATATTTTGCAGCCTCTATTAAATGTAACTCTTGGGCCCTAATGCTAGAACTGTTCAGTAATGTAAAAACAGTATGAGATTTTCTTACACTTGACTAGATATCTATGGCCACAAGTTTACATACGCTCCAAAGTTTTTGTCATAATGCAAATCCAGTTTAGCGGATTTAAGGATGTTTATTCTGAAAGTATTTAAGCATTATTGAATAATTAATTTTCTAATATCTTCTTGTTATTTCTCCCTCACACTGCCTCTCCTCTTTGATTTGAAAAAAAAAAGCGAAGAGGTGCCCTGAAATAGAAAATTGTTCCGATGGAACTTTCTCTGCTACCGTAGATTGGCGTAGATACACAGTTCAAGTTATTATTCTTTTCTATTTGTTATTTTTTTTATTACTATTACCAAATTGGACTAACGGATCCTTTAAAAAAAAGGAAAGAAAGGGGTTAATCTGCTCTTATGGATCGTTAAATCCTATTAAAAAAGATTATGCTTGTGTATCATGGAAATACTTTGAAAGGCAAGGATCTAAAAAAACTCACATAATCAGCTATAGAAAAATATGTCAGAGACATGGTGGTCATTTATGTTTTTGCGCCTTAAAATTGTAAATACAAAGTCTGTTGCCGTTGAGATTTTAACAAATTTTGATTAATATAAAGAAGCAAGTACTTTTCCCTTACCCATTGATACATGATATAGTTATGTAGAGTTAGTATCAGACTAGTGTTTGCCCCCTAAACTCACGAGATAAGCAAAAGTATAACTAGGTTACAAAGCTCTAGAGACTGATTATCACCAAATGCACATCCAAGCTCCACCCTAGCAACCTATCAAACAATTACTACCGAAAGTGATATATAATGATGCTCATCCAATGCACTAGAGAACACATAATCATACATCGATGAAACGTGTTATCGGACTCCCAATATAAGAAACTAGTGTTCCGCCACATTAAGAAACAAGAAGAAGTTACATGTTCATCAAGGAAACATAATACAACTTTATTAAACGTCACTAATGACTAACCTAACATCTCCTACATACACACAAATACTACACACAGAACATTTCACGGTTACATAATTCTTACCAAACAAACATAAACAACCCATAATCAGAATTTACCTTAACTCACACCAGACATCTTGACGGCATTCAACACAATGTCCGTGTGCTCTTTCAAAAGCTCCAACTTTTTCAAAAAAAGCTTCAATTCTTGCACTTTCAAATCATTCCACTTGTTCTCCAGCTCCAACTTCTTAGAACCGGACACTAACTCTGAACCCTTCCTCATAATATCCTCATCTGTCACCTCTAACCCGATCACACCAAACCTTGTTCCACTCCTGGAACTCAAATTCACCAAATTGTTGGCAACCTCAACCACAGACACATCGCCTTGTCTGAAATTACCATTCTTCCCCTTACCAAGTGGTTCCCTTATAGCGTGAACTGGTTTCTTATACTTATTAGCATCACCACCCCATAAGTTGAAAGACAAATCATACATTACCATCTCATGCTGATTTAACATCAGTCCAGCAGCATTCTCATTAGGCTCAGTTCTAGCTAAATTATTCTTAAACTTGGCTTTTAAACGCTTAATCTTGGCGATAATTTGGGCATTATTAACATCAATATCCAATGAGGAATGAACAAAATGATGGAAACTAGTAACATCAGTCATTGGGTATTTACCATGGATCTCAATGTAACGAATCATGCCTTTAAGTAACTCAATTTCATCTTTTTCACTCCATAACCTTTGAAACATGGATTTTTTGGATGCGGGTTCGGTGTCAGGATTCTTTCGTTTTAATGGTGGTGGAGAGTATCGTAAAACCGGGGTCTTGGCTCGATTATTTCTCATGTTATTCATGGTTTTTCAAGATAAAAAGATTGATTGATGTTTGGATCAGATTCAAATGATGACTTTTCATGTTTTCTTCCATCGTCATAAATTATGCTATTTTAAGCAAATGAACCCGGTTTCGGTCACCCGGTCGATTGGATCCAACAATTTTTAGTCCAAAAACGAGCCTAACGAATCAATTCGTCTTGTTAAAAAAAAATTAGAAAAATCACTTCGTCCAAAAGTTACTGTTTTCAGACAAAAAGGAAAATTGCATTTATTATTACATGCATTCGTGCGATCCTACAACAGGTAATTTATAACTAAATTTTCTTGCGAGTTCATGTTATTCGGTTATTCTTTTTTATTATAATAATTTATAATGACGATAGTTCTCACCTAAAAACATATCTCAAAAATGTAATTTTGATATAGAGACATTATTACCTGTGGCGTATACGTAATATGTAATATGTGAAACTTTATTTTCGGAACTCAATTAAGTGCGAAAACTGACAGAACCTCTTTTGAACATTTGAATGAAAAGATTAACTTAAAAGTAGTTTGTACATATGATTGCAAATAAGAAAAATATAATGGAGAAGATTTGTACAAAGTGTTGTTTTGCTAGTAAATTGTAGGGGTAAATGTCGAAAATACACAATGTACTTTCCCATATAATCTATTATATCTAATGTACTATTTTAAGTGAGAAATACTCATTTGAATAATATTTCAAAGTTTGACTTTCTTTTAACTGTTGGACCGGACCCACTAATGGGTAACCGGTTATTGCCAAAAACACTTCTCCCACTTCACACATACTCGATCAACATCTCTCCCATTTCATCTCCATTTCGCTAGTAACACGAAGACGATCCAAACATCTTCTTATTTCCCCAGAAATACTTCATCATTTCTTCAAGAACACCAGGAACAACGTTTTTGTACACTTAAAGGTATGTTTTACTAATTCATTATTAGAACCCTAATTCATTATTAATCATTAGAACTCCATTTGTTTATACTGTTTTGGGTAATTCATTATTAGAACTCCGTTTGATTATATTATTTTGTTATTGATGATCCATAATTCATTATTAGAACCCTAAAAATATGAAGATCTAATGGGCCACTTAACTTGATCAATTAGAAACCTAATTGAACCCCATCTTGGCTGTTATGTTTAACCTATTAATCTGGGTTCGTAAGTTTTAAAAACCTGTTTATTACCATCACTAATTTGTGTTCTGAACTGGAGATCGTAATCACCCTAATTGAACCCCATGATGCTGAGTTAGAGCTTATTGTTTGATAGAAAGTTTTTTACCAGTAAACTTATTGTTGCTACATATGGGTAAGGATATATGGCTTTGATAGAATGTTATGTGCTTTGATAGAATGTTATCTGCTAGTAAAATCATTGCAATATAATCATAGCAGTTACATATGGGTTAGGATATATGGCTTTGTGAAAGTGAAATAATTGCAATAATTGCAGTTAGACTCCTATTTAGGTAAACTAGTGCAGATTGAATGGGTTAAAAAGTCACTCCATTTAGGTAAACAAGTTTTTGCATCAAGTGCAGATTGAATGAGTTAAGGGTTTTTGCCAATTATTTAGTTACACATTTAGGTTAAGGGCTTTTGCCATTCTTACCTTTTCTAGGGTTTCCTGCATAAAATTTGGCCTAACTGCTGGAGGAAGGTCTAAGCTATATAAGGTTCTCTAAAATACCAGGTATAAGCTTGTGTCAATATTTCTTGGTCTGATTTATATGCCTTGGTATAAGCTTGTGTGGTTCAGCCAAAATATTTCGAGAAATGCTTTCATCTTATGGCTAGCCTTAAACAAGACATTAAATACTCAAGATAAGGTTGCTATCTGGAATAAAGTTGATATATTGAAATGTCCGAGAAATGCTATTTGGAATAAAGATTAAATACTCACCTGAGTTAATGTAGTCACTCCATTTACTTATGTATTTGAATAGTTGCTATTTTTTAGTTACAAATTTAGATAAACAAGTGCAGATTGAATGGGTAGACATTTAGGTAAACAAGTGCTAATTTTTGAGTTTCACATTTAGGTAAAGAAGTTTCCAATTTTTGAGTTATACTAAGAACTTGTGGGGATCAAGTGCAGATTGAATGTGTTTGTTTATTACTCCCTTTAATTGTGTTTATGTTAGGTTACCCTCCATTTGTTATGACTAACCTCTATGTCTAACATTATAACTCCGATCTATAAAATGACCAAAAAAGTTCAAGTGATTGAGTTGAGTGAGTCTAGCAGCGGAGATGTGTTTTGTCCTATTGGAGATGGTGGGTGGATTGAACCGGGGTATGAAGGATCTTCAAAGCACCGTACACTTCCTCCCTTAGGAACAGCCAAAAGGCATAGGCCTGCTGTTACGGCTGAGGTTGCTTACAGGTTTAGGATTGTTTATATCTCAAAGGATGTTCTACAATGCTATGGATATGTTGATGTTGCTGAGTATAAAGCCGATTCACAATACTGGGAGACTTGGGATGAAGATAAAGGTAGTCCATTTGCTAATTCCTCTTCTGATGATACAGATGATGTTGATGAAGACATCATTGACTCACTTGAGTTCTATGAAAACACCCTAAAGAAAAGAGGTCCTAATGTGAACTATGTAGCAAAAAAACATTCTAAAAAGCCCTACCCCTATTAACAATGCCGTTCTTGGACTTGCTAACAATACAACTTGGGAACAGATTGTCCAAAAAATGCGGAAAAGGCCTGCTGGTTCCAAAGGGAAGGGGAAGGCAAAGGATGGTTCCCAGGGAAAGGGGAAGGGTAAGGCAAAGGCATGATGTTTTTTACATTTCTTTAGGTGTTTTTGTATTTTCCTATAAACTAATTTTATCTATGCTTGTTAACACATTGGCAGTAATCATGTAATGTCACTTTTATGTAATGAAACTTTTATGGTTATGTTAACTACTATGCTGATGTAAAGTCACTTTTATGGTTATGTTTGTGTTTGGTTCATCCTTTACTGGTTATGTTGTGTGTAGGCTTACTGTAACATCACATAAGTTGAAACTTGCTATAAACTGTATCATCGGTCTGGGCAAAAATGTTATAAACTATGTATTTGGTAGCAAGTTTCTGCATCTTTACAGCAAGTTGAAACTTGCAAATCTGGACATTTACATTTACAAACATAGCACAAAAAATTGTAACATAAACTAAATGCATTAAACTTGAAACTTAATAGGTACTAAATACAAACATACTTAACTACCATTGCTCAAATACAAACTGTTTAGGAACCAAATACAAACTAGCTGATGCATCATACTTTCTTTTTACCCTGCTTGAGGATATGCTCCCAAGTTTTCCCATTTGATAACCCTAGCACAACTCTTTTTACTGTAACAGGGCTTTTGCCAAATCCACAATCTTTGGTTCTGTTACCCAAGCAAAGATACTTGTCTTCAATGGCTTTTATTAAAGTACCTGCACATTATGATATAGCAACATTGTGACATAGCAAACCAGCATATAAGAATATGTACATGTATGCAGGGTTGGTGTTCCAAAAAAGGAAATAAATATATGGAAACCTTTAAAAATTTTAAAAATGGTATGCAATCATCAAGTGGGATTATGTATGCAGTCATCAAGTGGTGCCAATTGAGTATCTTGCTGAAAAGTAAGTGATTTTGACACATTTGTAAAAACCAATATGTGGATACTATATTTGAGGGATTATTTTTTTATCTACTTTAGGTAAGGGGTGCTTTGGTGAGGACATGTGTTTTGGGAAAGTGTGTTTCCAAGTTGTAAGTGAACTAAGCTGGTTGTAAGTGTGAGATAAGTTTGGTTATCTACTTGGACTAAATGGTAACTGGAATCTAAACTGTGGAAACAGTAGTGTCCCAAGTTATGCTATTTAAGGACATGTGTGCATTTGTTAATCTCACACAAATCATTTAACTACTTTGCCAAACCTTAAGAATGAAAAAATGGCATATGTTCCTAGAATATGGGCATTGGAAGCTAAGACCGGGGCTAAGGATTTGAACAGCCTGTTTATTTGTTATTTGGGCAAGGACATAAAAGCAGACAAAGCATGGAAGACTAAACTAGAGAGGGTCCGTAGAAATATTTTCAATGGCGTCGTCGAGCGTGAGCACTTTATCCAAGAACTGAAGACCTTTCCAATCGACCTTATGATTGGCATGATGATAGCCTTGCTGGACAAGAAACAGGTAGAAGGAATGCTTTCATCGAGAAGCTGCAAATAGAAGCAACCACAATCCAGAATATGATCGCTTTGAAGGAGGGTTTTCTTGCCAAGTGATAAGAGTGAATTTACTCATATCAATTATATCAATAAAGAGACATAAAATGCATAAATTGTGTAAAAGTGGCATTGTATAAGTTTGTTTGTTGTTTAATATGTGTAGGTACCGAAGTTCGCGAAAATCGGCAAAAACTGACACGAGTTTGAAGAAAAGATCGACAAAGCCAAAGTCAAGCTCATTTTTATAGGATTTAATTTTTAAGGAGTTAATCGGGCTTGTGGGTCCCACATTTGAGTAAATGGGCTCAAAAGCCCATTTGAAGATCATGTATTATGTGTTAAATGGCTACAAGCCCAAAAGGCCCAACTTAATCAACATATAGCGGATGGAAGTATTGGGTCCAAGCCCAATTTCAAGAAAGAAAAGTATGGAACGGAGATGTTATATATTTGTTGGATCATCAATTCAAAAGCCCAAAAGAGAAAAGAAAATAAGACGAGTAAAGTTTATATAAACTTTTGTCAGCGAAGTTTTGGTCAAATAAATACAAGAAAAAAAAGGAACGAGTGGATAGAAAGGGGATGAACTAAGAGCAGCGAAGAACCCTAAATTTTTGGGGCTTTTCAATTAATTGGGCAAAGGAGGACACACGCCTGTTAATCAAAATATTCAGGGCAAGAAGAGCGCGTGAAAGCCACGAAGATGCCAAGAACAAGGTGCCAACGTGGCCTTGATTTCATCACTCCTCGCTTCCTATTGGTCCACGACCTGATAAACCTGTCAAGAGACAATAAAATCCTTCCACCTCAGCAAGGAACTAGCACAAGAAGCACAATTCATTGCCAGGTTGGCGATCCAAGAGAAGGTAAACCATTCATAGCCCTTGGATCTAAACTGACAAGAGAGAGAAGGAAAATGAGATGATCCAAGGGCTTATAATCTTCATCCGCAATCACCCTTACCCCTCTCCTTCACTATAAAAACCCCCTCATTTTATCATGTAATGCATTCCTTTCTTTAGTTTACTGTTATAATGTAGAAATAGATTTAGGATTTATTTTCAGCAAAATCTTGTAATATTTGAATTTTTTTTAATAAATAAAGTTTAATTTCTGTCTTCATTACTCTCGTTACTTTTTTTGTTAATGTTTCTGGTTTAGTTAAATTGATGTCTTATTGATCTATTCTACTGATTATAACATGTTTAGTCCTATAAGCTTCTTGATAGCTTATTAAGATTAATTTTAAGCTAAGTTTGGGATAAAGGTTTAATCCATTGGTTAAACTATTAAAAAATAAACTTGATAAATGATAAAAAAAAAGCTGATGATTCGATGAATGAAGGTTCGTAATTTTTCGTGATGGTTGTTCGAGTTAAATTAGTATAACATGGTAGTTCGCGTGTTACGATGGTTGATTAGATTTGATGTCGCTTTGATGATTAAAAGGGAGCTCAGCGCTCGCCTTCGACAGCAAAGGATTCTTCATTTAAGGTGTACGCTCGTTTTTATTTTCTTTCATTAATTTTTAGTTTACGTGCTTGTAGTCTGCTTGGAAAAATGTTTGTGGTTTGTTCTTTTATGTTATTATGAAGTTTGATGAATCTGCTTATTCTGATATTTTAGACTTGCAGCGTGGATTTAGGAATTTTTGTTTGATTTTATCTGTTTGTAACTTTTTACTTTATCTGTGGAAGTTTGTCGAATGATCTTAAAATGATTGATGTTGTTTCATTTTCATTTAAAAATGTGTTGTAGAGTTTAGTTTGCTTATGAATTAATTGGTAAGATACAAATCTGTTTAGTTAATTAAGTTTCCGAGTCTTCTGCTTGTTAATAGCTGCTAGTCATGTTCTGTTAATCTGATTGCAGTCAAGTATGATTTCTATTGAAGTTTTCGATTTGCTAAATATACTTCGCCGTGAATCTGAGTGTTTTTCATGTTGTTATATAGCTGATTCGTCAGCATACGTTTATAATTAGTCTTTTCTTGAACTTTGAGTGTTTAGAGTTTAAACGAGTTGAGGTTCAACTAAGGTTTCTAATAGGGCTGTTGTTTTAATTTTTGTCTTGCTGATTCATTTGATTAGAGATCTGACGTACTTATGTGCTAAATAGTGGGTTTAATTGGATCATTTTTTAGATTTAAGTTTGTTGAGTTTGGAATTTTATACAAGCATGATCTGAGTTTGCTAATATAAGTTTGACATGTTACTTTGATTTTAGGGTGTGATTTGTTTAACTGTCCAATTCTTTATTACTGTATGGTTGCTGAATGTTGCTGTATGTAATTAAGATTTTTGAGTTGCTGTAGTATATGGATTTCTTTGTTCCTGTATTTTTGGTTATATTTAAACTGGAATTGATTCTTATATATCTTAAGTGTGAATTACTGTTGTTCATTGGCCAGCACCCTTGAATTGGGGGTGTTTGGTTTGTTATATTATCCAAAATCTGGTCCAAAATATTAATCCACAAAAATATGTCCCCCTTGGGGATCGAACTCGTGACCTCACGGTTCAAGGTCCATAGCCTCACCAAGTGTGCTGGGTCATCTCTTTGTTATAAATATCATAAACAGCATTATTATATGCCTTTCTTTTTAGCTGATAGTTATATTGCAGAACGTTTTTTTATACAGTTAACTTTTTTAAATAAATCTATTTTTAAACGTTTATATATATTAATAAAAAGTATAGTTTTTAAAGTTTTAATTAAATTAGTTTTTTTTAAATAAAAAATAAAAAAATAATATACATTTAAATTTCGACTTTTATACTTAATTCAGGGTACGATTCATGCAATTTTAGTTAAAAACGTAGGATTTTAGATAATAACCAAAACCCAAGTTCGCGAAAATCGGCAAAAACCGACACGAGTTTGAAGAAAAGATCGACAAAGCCAAAGTCAAGCTAGTTTTTAGCGGATTTAATTTTTAAGGAGTTAATCGGGCTTGTGGGTCCCACATTTGGGTAAATGGGCTCAAAATCCCCTTTGAAGATCATGTATTATGTGTTAAATGGCTACAAGCCCAAAAGGCCCACATTAATCAACATGTAGCGGATGGAAGTATTAGGTCCAAGCCCAATTTCAAGAAAGAAAAGTATGGAACGGAGATGTTAAATATTTGTTGGATCATCAATTCAAAAGCCCAAAAGAGCAAATAAAATAAGACGAGTAAAGTTTATATAAACTTTGGTCACCAAAGTTTTGGTCAAAGAAATACCAAGAAAAGAAAAGGAACGAGAGGATAGAAAGGGGATGAACTAAGAGCAGCGAAGAACCCTACATTTTTGGGGCTTTTCAATTAATTGGGCAAAGGAGGCCACACGCCTATTAATCAGAATATTCAGGGCAAGAAGAGCGCGTGAAAGCCACGAAGATGCCAAAAATAAGGTGCCAACGTGGCCTTGATTTCATCACTCCTCGCTTCCTATTGGTCCAAGACCTGTCAAACCTGTCAAGAGCCAATAAAATCCTTCCACCTCAGCTAGGAACTAGCACAAGAAGCACAATTCATTGCCAGGTTGGCGATCCAAGAGAAGGTAAACTATTCACAGCCCTTGGATCTAAACTGACAAGAGAGAGAAGGAAAATGAGATGATCCAAGGGCTTATAATCTTCATCCGCAATCACCCTTACCCCTCTCCTTCCCTATAAAACCCCCTCATTTTATCATGTAATGCATCCCTTTCTTTAGTTTACTGTTATAATGTAGAAATAGATTTAAGATTTATTTTCAGCAAAATCTTGTAATATTTGAATTTTTTTTAATAAATTAAGTTTAAATTCTGTCTTCATTACTCTCGTTACTATTTTTGTTAATGTTTTTGGTTTAGTTAAATTGATGTCTTATTGATCTATTCTACTGATTATAACATGTTTAGTCCTATAAGCTTCTTCATAGCTTATTAAGATTAACTTTAAGCTATGTTTGGGATAAAGGTTTAATCCATTGGTTAAACTATTAAAAAATAAACTGGATAAATGATAAAAAAATTGCTGGTTCGATGAATGAAGGTTCGTAATTTTTCGTGATGGTTGTTCGAGTTAAATTAGTGCAATATGGTAGGTCGCATGTTACGATTGTTGATTAGATTTGATGTCGCTTTGATGATTAAAAGGGAGCTCAACGCTCACCTTCGACAGCAAAGGATTCTTCATTTAAGGTGTACGCTCGTTTTTATTTTCTTTCATTAATTTTTAGTTTACGTGCTTGTAGTCTGCTTGGAAAAATGTTTGTGGGTTGTTATTTTATGTTATTATGAAGTTTGATGAATCTACTTATTCTGATATTTTAGACTTGCAACGTGGATTTAGGAATTTTTGTTTGATTTTATCTGTTTGTTAACTTTTTACTTTATCTGTGGAAGTTTGTCGAATGATCTTAAAATGATTGCTGTTGTTTCATTTTCATTTAAAAATGTGTTGTAGAGTTTAGTTTGCTTATGAATTAATTGGTAAGATACAAATTTGTTTAGTTAATTGAGTTTCTGAATCTTCTGCTTGTTAATAGCTGCTAGTCATGTTCTGTTAATCTGATTGCAGTCAAGTGTGATTTCTATTGAAGTTTTTGATTTGCTGAATATACTTCGCCGTGAATCTGAGTGTTTTTCATGTTGTTATATAGCTGATTCGTCAGAATACGTTTATAATTAGTCTGTTCTTGAACTTTTAGTGTTTAGAGTTTAAACGAGTTGAGGTTTAACTAAGTTTTCTAATAGGGCTGTTGTTTTAATTTTTGTCTTGCTGATTCATTTGATTAGAGATCTAACGTACTTATGTGCTAAATAGTGGGTTTAATTGGATCATTTTTTATATTTGATTTTGCTGAGTTTGGAATTTTATACAAGCATAATATGAGTTTGCTAATATAAGTTTGACATGTTACTGTGATTTTAGGGTGTGATTTGTTTAACTTTCCAATTCTTTATTACTGTATGGTTGCTGAATGTTGCTGATTACTGTATGTAATTTAGATTTTTGAGTTGTTGTAGTATCTAGATTTCTTTGTTCCTGTATTTTTGGTTATATTTAAACTGGATTTGATTCTTATATATCTTAAGTGTGAACTACTGTTGTTCATTGGCCAGCACCCTCGAATTGGGGGTGTTTGGTTTGTTATATTATCCAAAATCTGGTCCAAAATAATAATCCACAAAAATATGTCCCCCTTGGGGATCGAACTCGTGACCTCACGGTTCAAGGTCCATAGCCTCACCAACTGTGCTGGGTTTTGTTATAAATATCATAAACGACATTAATATAATGCCTTTCTTTTTAGCTGATAGTTATATTGTAGAACGTCTTTTATAAAGTTAACTTTTTTTTAAATAAATCAATTTTTAAACGTTTATATATATTAATAAAAAGTATAGTTTTTAAAGTTATAATTGAATTAGTTTAAAAAAAAATAATATAGATTTAAATTTCGACTTTTAAACTTAATTCGGGGTACGATTCATGCAATTTTATTTAAAAACGTAGGATTTTAGATAATAACCAAAACCCATTTAAATGAATTGTCCAAATCGAAACAAAACGTCTCAAATTCACTTGACCTTCGTGTACAACGAACTTGGTTCATCAACGTGTTTAATTAAATCCGTCTTTGGTAAATTTTAGTCTGTTACTTTTTCCTAAAGGTAATTTTCTATTTTACCCTATAACGTATCTTAATTAATATACATTCCACGATACATCAAAAAATTTTGGCGCCGTTGCCGGGGATCTTGTGTACGATTCGTCTTTGTGAGATTTGTTGATCGTTGATTTGAAGACCCTTTCCGTCCTCGGAAAGTTTTGTTATTTTTCTATTATTATAGTATGTATCGTTTTTCGTGTTTTTTTTTGTGATTACTATATTATATTACGTAGAACAATAAATTTACCTACTTCCAAATAAGAACTTAGTTGGGATTTCATCACCTAGCTATTGTATTCGAATCTAAAACAAAAAAAAGGCAAAATAGATGAATACTAATAAAAAGTTTGAACTCGATTGATACAAACTATAAGGTGGGTATAAGGCGACGAGCTATAAAAGGCTGTCTAAGGAAAAAGGTTTTTGAGTGCTTTGTGCCACCTCGTTTTCCCGCTTGCTTGTGTGTATATTGAGAGGGACGACCGATTATTGGTTTGCCAACTCAAGTAGTATTAAATCTTATTTTTGTAGTTTACTTATTGAACCTCGAGACGGTTAGGTTTTCACCTACGTTTCAAAGTCGACCGAGGGTAGATTACTTCCATAGTAATTATCCTTATTCCTTGTTTTTATCATTATGTCTTCATGCATCGTTTGCGTTAAGTGTGGGAGTCCATTGTTTAATGGCGTGTGCCCTTGTCTTCAAACGAAAGACGACTCCTCACAACTTACCATCGAACAATTACTTATGCTAGAGCAAATGAATTTTTACGAAGATTTTTTCAAAGATGATATTTTGGTGAACTATGATTATGATGAAGACAATGATGAGGATGTTTATGATCTCACTCCATCTCATGACATCACCACTCCTATTCTTGAATCTTCCACCGTGGAACCCGAAATTTTTCTAAGCAAGGGGGACGAGCATTTTAGCACTATTCCGGACACGGAATCGGACGAAGTAATAAAGTCTAGTGTTGAGATCCTTGTCCAAAACCCAAGAGAGTTCGATGGTATTTCCAATGAAACATGTGATTTGCCACAATGTGATGACTCTACTTCTTCCAATCACTTTGAGATTTTCTCCAATACTAATGATGAAAATTGTGATGGAAATGAAGATTTTGAGAATGATTCGACTTCTAGTGAATTTTATAATGAGGAGTTCTCCGATGAACTTTCTTATAAAGATGATATTCACGACTCAGATTTTGAGGGGTTTCCCGATGAACCTACTCTTCTTCACCTATTTCCACCGGGAAATGAGGATGATAGTGATCCGATTTTTGAGAGGTTCACTTTTGAACTTGCTTCTTTAGACCTATTTCCACCGGGAAATGAGGTTGATTTGACTATTCCGATCCTTGAGAAGTTCTCCTATGAACTTACTCATTTTGATGTGGAAGACGTTATTCTTCGTGAGAAGTTATCAAACGTCTATCTTCTCATTTCTAAGATCGAAACTTTGAATTCTAAGCCTAATGTTAAGTCTTTCTCTCCATCTCCTATTCTCGTTGAGGATAGTGATCTGCTTATGGAGGAGATTGACATGGTTCTTGCTTCTAATGATTCGATACCACCGGGTGTTGATGAAATTGACCCGGAGGAGGACGCTATCTTTTTAGAGAATTTACTTGATGATGATTTCGTCCCAAGTCCTCCTCCCACCCGCTTTGACCTTAATGTGCGGGTTTTTCATATGTCTCATATTGAGTACCATGACCCGATTGATCACTTTTCTAAGGGTGAAATGGTCGTTAAAGCTAAGAATGTTGATTCCACTATGGATGATACCTTTATTCCACCATTACCATGTGCTTTATATGATCATGGATTAGCATGGGGGGACGACACCGTGTTGTCTATTCCTTTCTCTTACGAGGACGAGGTATTCGACCCTGGAATCATTGATTTAGGGAAATCTCGGACTTTCACCGACGTAATAATTGAAAGACTTTTCAATCATCTTGGTGCGAGTTTATCTCAGGGAGCATGCTTTATCCATATCATGATTTGTGACCACGATATCTTTTTATAGATTTGTGTTGGAGTTTCATCCTTTCGTTTGTAATCCGACAACGAGGATGAAATCTTTGACCCCGGCATCATATTTTATTATGGAATTTATTCCAATATGCCGGTTTTCACCATTTTCCCTAAGGACCAATGAATGCGGGGATCTAGTCGAGCTCATGACTCGGTTAACAAAAATGAGGTGCCTTGTGGGGGAGTCCCATACATTCTATCTTCTTTCTATTTTCTAACACTAATAAGGCTTAATCTTTCAAGCTCGTGCTCGTGTTTTGTTGTGTTGCGAATCTTAGGTATGACCCTTGTCATTGAAGACTCTCGTGTTCCGTTTTTTCCGATCCACTTGATCTTCCATTCTTTGAATGCCAAAAGGGGCACACTCTATATCCTTTGATTTTTATCGACTAACGTTTTATCTTGAGGCATAATTAATAAACGGCTTATAGATTTGCGTGCTCTTTCCATGTTAGGATTTTGCATTTGATTCTTCGTGTTTTAGCAATGGGTGTTACTCTTGAGCTAAGAGACATTGAGGAAAATGTTTGGTTTTAGCATGGGGGAGTCAATCGATATAATCGCTTGCAATTACTTTTGTCGTGTCTAAACGTAATTGTTTTTCTAGTTTTTTCATAAAATTTTAAATTTTTAGTGTTATTTTAAGTTTGAATAAAGAAAATAAGTGCTTTTGACACAAATGTAGGCTTTCCGTTGGTAAAAATAAAAATAGTTTTTGACTCGACTCGGTTTTTACCTTAGCTTTTCCTTAACGTATTTGAATTAAGTTTTGCTAGGCTTTTATATAGGGAACTTTAAAACGCGAAAGTCTTAATTCATACGGGTTAAGAACAAGAACTTTTCGCAAGTTCCTATAATTGATCCTAGAAAGTCGTTTATCAAGGGAACTTTAAAACGCAAATTCTAAAACTTGAAAAAGTATAAGAAGATGCAAGATACTATGGATGACTTGAAAACCCAAAACTTTGATTTAATAGGCTAAGTATCCATTGATTTCACATTTTTGGAATTTTACAATATGGAAAACAAGAGATGATATAGTTTAATCATAAGTTTCTAAAGTTAATTATTCTTTGTGTAAGTATTTTTGTGTTTGATTTAATCTCCTCGTATTTATTTTCCACGCTTCAATAATAATTGCTTAATAAATGAAGTTTTTAGCGGTTTAGACTTGATATCTTAACTCGTAACTCCTTCTTTTTCTTCCCTTGTAATTAAAGTGAGAACACATTAAGGGTGTCAGCGTCATGGACTTTTGATCATGGGATTGCGGAAATTTGGCTTACTATAAATATCATATTAATAAGAAGAATAAATAAAAACATGTTCTCTAGGAGCCTTCGGGTGGGAGTCATGTAGCACTAACTTTATCATTAGAGCCTTAGGGTGTATGGCAAGGGGACGTGTTGAATAAAAATGGCTTCATCATCATGAGCCATAAGGTGGGATGGTGAATGTCAATTCTCTTATTTTTGTCCAAGGATCCTTCGGGTGTGGATTTTAAATAAGGAGCGCAATTGCATCTTAAAGAGCCACAAGGTGATATGATGTAGTTGTTGCTAACTCCATTAATAAGGTCATAATTGACTTTGGAGGTTTTCTTGTTGCTTTAACTAGACCTATTAGCCAAATATCGGGTCCGGGGATTTATCCCTCAAATCGTATCAAGTTATCCTTGATGTGGGCTTTCTTTAGTGACAACGGTTTTTGAAGTCGAGTTTAGGTTTTGAGTGTTGAGTTTACACCGTTCTTGCCTTCATTTTTGGACTAATAAATATCAAATAAGTCAAATGATCCTTTGGGTGAATGATTAATATAATCTAGATATACAATTAGGAATAATAGAAGATTGAGTTTATCACAAATTACGTATATGAGTTGGTTTAATTTTGGGGCTTATAATTAACAATGATCTTGTTTTTACACTTGGCATGGAAAAGTAAAAAGTCGAGGACGATGAATCCATTTGAGTTTTATGATCCTAAAAGTTATTTTTCAAATAATAAAAGTTATACATTATGTCTTTGCAAAATAAAATGTCAAAAGTTGGAATAATAGTATAGTTAGTGTTTTATTTTATCATAGCGTGAGGACACGACAATTGCTTAGCAAGGGGGAGTTTGATATGAGTGAATCTCATATCATTTATATCAATAAAGAAACATAAAATGCATAAATTGTGTGAAAATGGCATTGTATACGTTTGTTTTTTGTTTAATGTGTGTAGGTACCGAAGTTCATGAAAATCAGCAAAAACCGACACGAGTTTGAAGAAAAGATCGACAAAGCCTAAGTCAAGCTCGTTTTTAGCGGATTTAATTTTTAAGGAGTTAATCGGGCTTGTGGATCCCACATTTGGGTAAATGGGCTCAAAAGCCCATTTGAAGATCATGTATTATGTGTTAAATGGCTTCAAGCCCAAAAGGCCCAACTTAATCAACATGTAGCGGATGGAAGTATTGGGTCCAAGCCCAATTTCAAGAAAGAAAAGTATGGAACGAAGATGTTATATATTTGTTGGATCATCAATTCAAAAGCCCAAAAGAGCAAAGAAAATAAGACAAGTAAAGTTTATATAAACTTTGGTCAGCAAAGTTTTGGTCAAATAAATACCAAGAAAAGAAAAGGAACGAGGGGATAGAAAGGGGATGAACTAAGAGCAGCGAAGAACCCTAAATTTTTGTGGCTTTTCAATTAATTAGGCAAAAGAGGCCACACGCCTGTTAATCAGAATATTTAGGGAAAGAAGAGCGCGTGAAATCCACGAAGATGCCAAGAACAAGGTGCCAACGTGGCCTTGATTTCATCACTCCTCGCTTCCTATTGGTCCAAGACCTGTCAAACCTGTCAAGAGCCAATAAAATCCTTCCACCTCAGCAAGGAACTAGCACAAGAAGCACAATTCATTGCCAGGTTGGCGATCCAAGAGAAGGTAAACCATTCACAGCCCTTGGATCTAAACTGACAAGAGAGAGAAGGAAAACGAGATGATCCAAGGGCTTATAATCTTCATCCGCAATCACCCTTACCCTTCTCCTTCCCTATAAAAACCCCCTCATTTTATCATGTAATGCATCCCTTTCTTTAGTTTACTGTTATAATGTAGAAATAGATTTAGGATTTATTTTCAGCAAAATCTTGTAATATTTGAATTTTTTTAATAAATAAAGTTTAATTTCTGTCTTCATTACTCTCGTTACTATTTTTGTTAATGTTTTTGGTTTAGTTAAATTGATGTCTTATTGATCTATTCTACTGATTATAACATGTTTAGTCCTATAAGCTTATTGATAGCTTATTAAGATTAATTTTAAGCTAAGTTTGGGATAAAGGTTTAATCCATTGGTTAAACTATTAAAAAATAAACTGGATAAATGATAAAAAAAGCTGCTGGTTCGATGAATGAAGGTTCGTAATTTTTCGTGATGGTTGTTCGAGTTAAATTAGTGCAAATATGGTAGTTCACGTGTTACGATGGTTGATTAGATTTGATGTCGCTTTGATGATTAAAAGGGAGCTCAGCGCTCACCTTCGACAACAAAGGATTCTTCATTTAAGGTGTACGCTCGTTTTTATTTTCTTTCATTAATTTTTAGTTTAAGTGCTTGTAGTCTGCTTGGAAAAATGTTTGTGGGTTGTTCTTTTATGTTATTATGAAGTTTGATGAATCTGCTTATTCTGATATTTTAGACTTGCAGCGTGGATTTAGGAATTCTTGTTTGATTTTATATGTTTGTTAACTTTTTACTTTATCTGTGGAAGTTTGTCGAATGATCTTAAAATGATTGCTGTTGTTTCATTTTCATTTAAAAATGTGTTGTAGAGTTTAGTTTGCTTATGAATTAATTGGTAAGATACAAATCTGTTTAGTTAATTAAGTTTCTGAGTCTTCTGCTTGTTAATAGCTGCTAGTCATGTTTTGTTAATCTGATTACAGTCAAGTGTGATTTCTATTGAAGTTTTCGATTTGCTGAATATACTTCGCCGTGAATCTGAGTGTTTTTCATGTTGTTATATAGCTGATTCGTCAGAATACGTTTTTAATTAGTCTGTGCTTGAACTTTTAGTGTTTAGAGTCTAAACGAGTTGAGGTTCAACTAAGGTTTCTAATAGGGCTGTTGTTTTTATTTTTGTCTTGCTGATTCATTTGATTAGAGATCTGACGTACTTATGTGCTAAATAGTGGGTTTAATTGGATCATTTTTTAGATTTAAGTTTGCTGAGTTTGGAATTTTATACAAGCATGATATGAGTTTGCTAATATAAGTTTGACATGTTACTGTGATTTTAGGGTGTGATTTGTTTAACTGTCCAATTCTTTATTACTATATGGTTGCTGAATGTTGATGATTACTGTATGTAATTTAGATTTTTGATTTGCTGTAGTATCTGGATTTCTTTGTTCATGTATTTTTGGTTATATTTAAACTGGAATTGATTGTATCTTAAGTGTGAATTACTGTTGTTCATTGGCCAGCATCCTCGAATTGGGGGTGTTTGGTTTGTTATATTATCCAAAATCTAGTCCAAAATAATAATCCACAAAAATATGTCCCCCTTGGGGATCGAACTCATGACCTCACGGTTCAAGGTCCATAGCCTCACCAACTGTGCTGGGTCATCTCTTTGTTATAAATATCATAAACATCATTAATATAATGCTTTTCTTTTTAGCTGATAGTTATATTGTAGAACGTTTTTTATAAAGTTAACTTTTTTTAAATAAATCTATTTCTAAACGTTTATATATATTAATAAAAAGTATAGTTTTTAAAGTTTTAATTAATTTAGTTTTTTTTAAATAAAAAATAAAAAAATAATACAGATTTAAATTTCGACTTTTAAACTTAATTCGGGGTACGATTCATGCAATTTTAGTTAAAAACCTAAGATTTTAGATAATAACCAAGACCCATTCAAATCAGTTGTCCAAATGGAAACAAAACGTCTCAAATTCACTTGACCTTCGTGTACAACGAACTTGGTTCACCAACGTGTTTAATTAAATCTGTCTTTGGTAAATTTTAGTCTATTACTTTTTCCTAAAGGTAATTTTCTATTTTACCCTATAACATATCTTCATTAATATACATTCCACGATACATCACCAAGCTCAGGGCCAACGGACCCTGGTGAACGGAGTCTGTGGTTGTTGGTGTTCAGGTCTCTAATAAAACTCCTAGGTTGTTGTGTGTCTA
The DNA here is from genome assembly GCA_025667525.1 of Glebionis coronaria. Classification (NCBI taxonomy): domain Eukaryota; kingdom Viridiplantae; phylum Streptophyta; class Magnoliopsida; order Asterales; family Asteraceae; genus Glebionis; species Glebionis coronaria. Next base: position 319,192,791 of record CM046878.1, read on the forward strand.
GTCTTCAGGGTAATGTCTTTATGTATGCATGTAAGTGTCTTCTTTGTGAGTCTAATGTTGTGTCTGTATGATTGGTTCAATGAACCGTATGAATGTAATATATTTAGTTTAAAAAGATTCTTTTTTGGTGCATATGTTTTCAGCGTAGATGACCATAGGCTAATAAACGTGTTATATGACTATGATATTAGAGATTAGAAGTAAAGATGGCGCACATGTTTCTATTATTGTAGCCATGTTTGGTAGTTTGTTTGATGGACCTTCCATTTTTTAGGCATTGGTTGATGGGCCTTCTCTAGTTGTTTTTACCTTCGGGGATGCACCACCAACAACCTCTTTTGGTGTTTTGACATTCTTGGATGCACCAACACTCTTGGATGGTTTGCTTTGCACTTCTTCCAATTGTATTTCTTACAAAAATCTTCTTGAAATAGTCAGACCTATCAAAGATACATGTATGTTCATACTCTTGATCTGACCTAAAGCCATGAAAGTCTAGGAATTCTTGTGTTGGACCTTGAGTTCTAAATTTGTAAACGGCTTGTTTTGCTTCAACAGTTACAGGAAACCCAGTATCATCTTCATAATCTTTATGTTTACCCGGGTCCTTAAAACCCCCGATGGTATGTTTCACAAATGATTTTATGTAATAATCTGACCCATGATGCATACAATAATCTTTAAACTTTTGTATTGAGTCTCCACAGCTATGATAGTCAAGCAATTCAAGACCTGGACCTTCAGTTTTCAATTTTGCTAGGGCTTGTTTTGACTTTTCTTTGATAGGTGACCCATGTTCCAAAGGAAATGAGTCAATGCTAAAAGAATACATTCGATCATAACTAGACTAAGAAGATGAATCACTAGCAACTGGTGTGGCTTTGTTACTAGGGTTAGGCCCACTAATGATACTAGCAACTATACCTAATGAAAATTAAATAAAAATCACAGAAGAACTTAACATAATCATCTTTTTTGGAAACAAAATGAAGCTTGATAAGAATCATACCTTTGCCTTTATCCATTTATCTTAGTTTTCTAATTAATATCAAATTAAGTGGATTATTAAATCTTCATTTTTTAGGGTTCTAATAATGAGCTAGCATCATAAATAACAAAACAAACATCAAGAATAGAAGAACTTACCTTAATGTTTACAAAGAAGATGGTAATGTGTTGTTGGTGTTCTTGGCGAAATGGAGACAAAATGGATCGAGTATGTGTTTTTTGGATCGATTTGGAGGCGAAATGGAGAAGGGTTCTTGGTTTTCTTGGCGAAATGGATGAGAAATGTAGATTGGTGTTACTGGTGTTACTAGAGATGAAATGTGCGAAATGGGAGAGATGTTGATCGAGTATGTGTGAAGTGGGAGAAGGGGTTTTGGCAATAACCGATTACCCATTAGTGGGCCTGGTCCAACAGTTAAAAAAAGTCACACTTTGAAATATTATTCAAATGGGTATTTCTCACTTAAAATAGTACAATGGGCATAATGGATTATCTGGGAAAGTACATTGGGTATTTTCGACATTTACCCTAAATTGTAGTGATGAGGAGTTTTAATTATATCATTAATTATGTTTTAATTAGTATGGTTAAATGCTTTGTATATATTAGAGATATAAAGTTGTACATACGCATTAGTTATATATATATTAAAATATTGTATTATATAAATCACATTTCAGTTGGTGCATTAAAAAGACGTATAATATGTTGTTTTAGTATAACTACTTTTTTTTTTCATTTATGGAGGAGAAAGTGCACAAAATATTTTATATGTAGTTAAGATAGATTATAGATAGAGAAATCATTGACTTTTATCATGCCCAATAAATGATAACTACATTATTAGTAGCTTTCATTATTTGTATCATTTGTTTTAGTAATTGTATTTCTAAGAGCGTATTTATTAGTTATATTAACCATCAAATCATAATTTAACCTGTTTAATCGATGGTTTAACCGTGCTCTTATTTTACCAATACAAGCTAGAAGTATGAGAATCAAAGTAACAAATAAAAACTCGAACGAAAAAAAGATAGAAACATCCATATTCATTATGGATTAAATACTCATCATATATAACTCAATTAAAATTTTGAGTTGTATGTCTATTATCTTAGGTAGTAGGGTGGTACTACGTACATACAATTGTGATACTATTTAAAATCTAGAAACATCCAACAAAAAAAGGCTACAAAATTTGTAACACAACTCAAATCCGTATGATTTGAATCCCAAAAAATCATATATGACGAAGAAAAAAGACAATTATAAGAAAACATAAGTACTTTGATATAGAAGAAGTTCTACCGACAAAAACACAAAATCATTCTTTTTCTACCAAAAAATCATCACCACCACAAAGACATACATACACCATGACACTCAACTTATCAAAACATAAACCCATAAAATAAAGTACAAAACAACCTTACAACAATACTAACATTACAAATCTAACAAACCAATCAATAGATCTGGGTTTTAAATAGATAGTCCAGTTATAAAAAAAGATCAATGAGTTCCATATGTTATCTTATAAGATCCGGCTAAAACCAAACCACCATTACAAAAACGAACATCAAGTCCGAATTTTGACTTGTTCAATTGCTTATTTGGCGACAACAACTGTATTTTTTTGACGTCTCATAGTCAGTGACGACTGGTGATGGTGGTTAAGAGAGAGCGAGGGTTTTTTGTATGGGTATTCTTTCATATGTGTTTCTAGATTTTGTGGGCTCTATATACTTTATATGTTTTGTTTTGATGAAGCTGTTATAGAATGGGCTTTAAAACATGTAAATGGATTGCTACATGATGGACCATTATTAAATTAAATTAAATTTAACACAACTAAATTTTCAGTTATAAACTTTTAATCATTCGTGTGGTGAACATTGCATAGTAGAGATAAATTTTTTAATAAAGAAATGTTGGTGGCTAAATTTCTAAGACTATTATTTTTAGAATGACATAAATCTATTATAAAGTAGTAGAGATATGTTTAAAATTGTTGTATAATGTGAATATAAAATTATATTTTTTTAATAATGAGGTAAATTAATTATATATTAATTGGTATTTATTATTTTTGAAAAAAGTAAGATGGAGTAACATTTGTACAATGTGTTACTCTATTTGTAAATTATGGTAATGAAGTGTTTTAATTATAATATTAATTATAATATTTAAGTTGGCCACCAAGGTTCCACTAAGTGGTTTCTTTGGGGGAGGTTTCCTGAAGGTCATGGGTTCAAGACTTGCCAAGGGCCTTTCAGGTGAAGCAGATAAGGAGTAAAACATAACTAGGCAAAATTTCTAAGAAGACATTTTTCCGCTTAGATGTCATTGCATGACTCGACCCACTAACCACTAACATGTACCGTTCTAAAAAAATATATAATAAAATATTAATTATAATATTAATTAAAATATTTGTAGAAACTAGAAGGGGGGTTGAATAGTTTCTTATATTTACTTGATTAAAGATTGGTTTTCAAAAATCCTTTTTCGAAAACTTAGACTTGAGTGATTATGTGAAATTTTCTTATGCACAATATGAACAATAGATAGTGGATCTAAACTAGTAATCACAAGTATATGCAAATAAAGAATAATGAATGTAAAGAGATAAGGGAAGGAAAGATCAAACCAAACACCAAGGATTTATAGTGGTTCGACAAATAACAAGCCCCTTAAGGTAGAGAAACTGTACACGTCGCTTAACCAATTTCCGACTCTAAGCTAAAACTCGAGCCCTAATCTTAGCTAGGACCAATATACATCAATATACTTTAAGGCCTAATTATTAACCACAATACATACACAACTTCCTTATAGACACAACTAAATGGATCTTCACAACAATACAAGAATGAAATAAAGTTTGATCTTCAATGGATCTTTGAGGTTGTAAAACCTGCATGAAAATACCATTAAACTAAAACTTTTAACATTAATTAATTCACGACAAGTAAATACGTATATTAAATACGACACGACAAGATATAACATGAAGTTAATAATCATGAATTTACGACACAAACGAGAACAAAAAGTTATGACACGAAATTAAATAAAATGGGCTTTGTTATAATCATAAGTCCTACAAGTTAATAATAGCCCAAGCCCGGCCCATTTAGAGAAACAACTAACAAAACATTCACTTAACATTTCATTTTTCAAGTTAGAAAAGAAAATAGAAAACCCTAAGGGTGTTTGTTTGGGCTGCCGGCCACAAAAGAAAAAGGAGGGGAGAAAAGCTTGATTTTGATATTTATCCTATAAATGTGTACGTGTTTATCATCTTTCTAATCAATCCCTTCGGTATATCTAAAACCTTATTTCTTATTTTTATTTTTTTCAAGAATCATATATGAATATAATTGATATTTTATTTAAACAAGAAGAATCATGATTATTGCGAGGCTAGGGCTCGGTTGTGTTTTGTTCGGCCAAACCGAGACCTCAAAAGGTTGTCCGGTTGGTTTATGGCTCGGAAACCGAGACCCCATAGGGGTGTTCGGTTGGTATTGGTTCAGGAAGCCGAAGACCCCAAAGGGGGGGGGGGTTCTCTTGGTGGGTTTGTGTCTCGGAAACCGAGAAGCCCCACAAGGGGGTCCGGCCGTGTGGTGTTTTCCGACAGCCGAGAACCCCTAAGGGTCTCGGTGGGTTGTGTTTTGCTTGGCAACCCGGGGGGGGGGGGGGGGGGGGGGCACAAGGGGGTGTTTGGTTTATTTAATTATCGGCTCATTAAAATTGGCTTATTATTAATTCGGCTTATTTAAATCGGCTTAATTAATCACGACTTATTTAAATTGATTTATTATTATTTAGGCTTATATTAGTAATGGGTTAAGTTAAATCATGACTTATTAAAATGGGCTTATTAAGTTAAACTTAATTAATAATTTCTTATTAATTCATGACTTATAAAATTGCTTATTAAGTTAGACTTAATAAATTTACGACTTATATAAAATAGCTTGTTAAGATATCGACTTATTGAAATCGACTTATTCGATTAACAAGATAAATTACCTACGTATATTAAAATGAGCTAATTAACTATTTATGAAAACTTACTATTGATGGAAATTAACTATTTATGGAAACTTACTATTTTTAGAAAGTTACAATTTATGGAAACCTACTATTTGTTACTAAATATGGAAACCTGCTATTTTTGGAAAGTTACTATATATGGAAACCTACTATTTTTGGAAATTTACTATATATGGAAACCTACTATATTTGGAAGTTACTATATATGGAAACCTGCTATTTATGGAAAGTTACTAATGATAGAAATACCAAGTATAATAACACACGAATCATGAAATACATTAATCAAGAAAACATGAACGTATAACATTAAGGAAAGCTACTGAAATTAGAAAACTACTAAAGATGCAAAGACACGATAAATCATGAACAAGTAATTTATATCATGAACAAGTAAGTCATACCACGAACAAGTAACTCATACACGTCCTTTAACATGTAGATCACGTGAAGTTGGAGTAGTTCATTTCCGTACCATCTCTCTCACCGCTTACTGGACACAAGGTACGGATATTCCGTCCTTTCAGTAAGGACATGCATTTCTTTTCATGATTAGGATTCCCCGATTGCTATGCCACATGTTGTCCCCATTTTCATGTTATAAATCTTTTCATGACTGCCATGTTCCCATTAGTTTTATTTCATGACCCACATATTGCCCGAGCTATTTACATGCATGAATGATATACATGATTTACCACCTAGTCATGGAGGTACCATGACCATGACATATGAGGCACCTATGTTATGACTCTTCCGTGAAGAGAGTAATTTCTCGCGGCGTCCCTTCATGTTACATGTTATATTTATCAGTTGGCCATTATTATTATTACGAGGCGAATGGGTGCATCCTAGTTTATATGTTTACACGTATAGGGTGATTGGTTTGGTGTATGCTCTACACCTCATCACAATGGAGCTGATCCCTCCACCCATGCTACTATTAATAGAGGTCACCCCTCTATTGCTTGACGAGGCAACCCCCTTGTTTATTCATGCACACGTTGATGATATTATTATGCATGACATGTTATGACCTGAATTAGCTCGTGGGCATTTACTTATATTACTTGTGAAATCCATGACATTCAGTTATTGTACACGCTTTATAGATTATCTCCCAGGTTATACTCAGGACATGAACGTTATTTATGCTACTTTCATATTCTTTGTTCATGTTACATTTATCCTTATCTTTTCTTTATATCTGTTCACAGAGCATATTGCTCAGCCGTATTTTCTTTTCATGTCTCATACGGCTAGTACCTAAAGACGGGATTCGAGCATTGAGAGTGAGTGCTTAGGATGAGAGCTACCCATAGACTTATTTCCTTTATGCACTTTTATACTTATGCTTGGTTGGACACATGTTTTATCCTTTAGAGTTCCTTTACTTTCATTCATGTTGAGCTTATGTTGTGAGCTGATGTTTGATTCCGGCTTTCATGTTGGTCTTTTATGTCTTTATGACGTTATGCCGTTATTATGCTTTAATGATACGCCATGATTATGACATAACGACCTCCTTGTCAAAGTGGGTCGTTACAATTATGGTATCAGAGCCAAGGCTTTGACCTGTAGGCTCTAAAATTTGACCTGTGAGGATTGGGTAGTTACTAGGATCTTCTTAAACCGACGTTGTTCTCTTCCATGTATTGATGTTTTCTGATTATTGTTGGTTCTTATTCATGATGTTTTCTCTTGAATTTTGACTAGTATAGATTGATCCATAGTCGTCCATACTTAGTCACATGTTTATTCTTTTTAAATTTTAGACTGGTATGGGTTGAACCATAGTCTTCTATAATTAGTCACATGTTTAATTCTTTCTGAAATTTTGACTAGTGCCGGTTGAACCATAGTCGTCCACACTAGTTATTTTTGGATTTCGTTTGATTATGCTTTCATGTTTGTTTCATGTTTCTAACCATATAATCATTTACTTCCCTTTGATAATGTTATATGGTTAACACACGTACCGATGTTGAGCTTGCTGCAGCTGTTTAGATAGCTTTGCAGACTTTACATCCACAGATTCGCAATGAGATCCGTGAAGAGTTTCGTGCTAGACCGTCTAATGGTTCTGGTGGAAACCCTCCACCAGTCACTATTCATACTTGGCTTGAATGCTTTAACAAGCAAAAGCCCAGTTCATTCGAATAGGCAACAGTTCCTGCAAACACGAAGAACTGGATCTCCCACATGGAAAAGATATTTGATGCTATGGGTTGTAATGATGGTTACAAGGAAAGGTTAGCGGTGTATAAGTTTGAGATTGATGCTTTGGCTTGGTGGAAGGCCTATAAGCAGGCCAAAGGAGGAGAGACATGGCTCATCACTGTGACTTGGACACAATATAAGGAGCTTTTCTATCTTTAGTTTTTCCCTCGAGCCGAGCAGGAGCGCCTGAAGAGGGAGTATCATTCCATCCACCAGAAGGCGAATGAGACTAGTACTGAGTTCATGCAGCATTTTATCCGATTAGTTGGTTTTCTTGGGGAGGGTGCTGGTAGTGCAGAGGAGCAGGCAAAGAACTTCCGTTGGGGCCTTCGCAAGTCGACTCTCGATCAAAGCATGTGTATTCCATTTACATGTAACACCCCAAAATGTGATATGCGGAAGCGGTGAAGCTCGGGGGCTGTTACGTCATAGTATCATAGTTCAAGGTACAAGAGAACGACTCTAAATGAGACGTTTTATAAAAATACCTCGATGAATTTAATAAAAGCATCAAAGTACAAAAGGTCTCTGTTTCAAAAGATAGCATAGCGGAATATAAAAGTTTTAAACATCAACGAGATAACAGTTCAAAAGCATAAGTGAATAACTGTCCGAAGATAGCCAAGAAATGCATGCGGACTCCAAGTACTTCACACAGCAAATACAAATCATCATCAATTACCTGAGATAAATTCTAAATTGGGTCAACATAAAGTTGGTGAGAATATAGGTTTCAAGTAAAAATTCATAGTAATTCGATTTCAGATTTTATTTCATGTACACATGCAACTATATGAGATATAGTGCCAAGTGTAGGATAAATTGGGTGTTCGCAATATTTATGATAGCTAAGCTCGTGACATCGAAACTAATGATCCAGTACATACAATAGATTGTATATATAAATTTTGCCCCAATAGATACCTAGCCAAGATAACTTCGTTCACACAAATGGTATACACTCGTCCGGCGTCAGAATGCCCGAGTGGAGGTTGTCAACCCTCAATAGATCTATCCATATCATAAGAGCTTACTCCAGCATAGTAATTAACGATTCACGATATTGGGGACTACGGCTAAAGAAACTTAAGCTATCTCATAAATAGTGCTCACAAAGCGTTCACAAAAATCTAGTTTTACTTGCGTCCAGAAGCAAGCATCGTAAGCATTTATCACATCCCAAAACATTAAACATATAAAATAGTTTAATAGGGATCTATAGACTCACCTCAAGCAACGATTCAAACCGCACAAGTATGATAAAATAGTAGCGAGCAACTCTAGCAACAACCTAAATATAATACTATAGTTTAGGCGCTAGCAAATAAGTCACAATAGTTCGTCACATACGTTACTCATCAATCATATATATATATATATATATATATATATATATATATATATATATATATATATATATATATATATATATATATATATATATATATATATATATATATATATATATATATATATATATATATATATATATATATATATATATATATATATATATATATATGAATTTAGATAAAATGGTTTAGGTGCTTAAAATTGTTAAAATGAGAAGTAATAGGAAATGGGCAAATATCACAATTTATTGATTACTTTTGGTTTGTTAATGATTTTTTTGTTCGTGTACGAGTGTTATGGAAGTTTTAGTTCGTGTACGAGTAGCTAGTTCGCAATTTTTAATATTACTAGTTTTTCGTGTATCAGTTGTGTATCATAGTTTATCAGTTATTTTGTTATATCGAATGCAACATGTGATAATATATCACTGAATTTGCAAATAAATGGTTATTTATGCTAATAATATTTTTTGAAGTAAAACTATGTATCATATGTATCAGCTATAATTTTTTACATATCAAATTTTTTAGTGTTTTTATACCAATTTTTATGTATAAGACTTATTGTTTTGGGTTTAATATTAAATAAATCACATGTTAATTGATAAAACCAATGGTTAAGATGACTTTTCATTTTAACAACTTTAAGCTACTACACTACAATAACCTAACTCATATATATATATATATATATATATATATATATATATATATATATATATACATATATATATATAAATATATATATATATATATATATATATATATATATATTATTTTGTAGTTAAATCATGACTTGTAGATATCATATCGTTATAAGCATTATAGTATATATATACTTAGACAAAAATATTTATTTTTGACTCGACGAAATTTCGACAGCCTTTCGGCGTAAATTTTAATTTACCCAAATTTATCTTAATAAATTTTCCGACACAATTTCTATAGAATTTGGCAGCCTTTCGGCGTCATTTTAAAATTTACCATTTTTAGTAAGTACCCAAATCTCGTCCTAACATCCCTAATTTCAACACTTCTCAATCACAAATATTTCAACAAGTCATTTTCCCGCAATAATACCAATTTCCACTTTTAACGCTTAAACTTTTAACAATGAACCAAGTATTCACATTTCGCGCTTATATCCTTTCACAAAACGAGTCTGATGGTTGAGTAAAATACGTCTTTTAGGAAAAAGAGCGTAATTAGGGTAAGTACACAAGTGATTTAGGAAAACCACAAGTTATGACCCAAAGTGGGGATCGTTCTCAAGGAGGCTTGGTGTGTGTGTAATGAAACGATTAATTATGTGATTATATGATTATGAGAAATAAAATAGAAATGGGATAAGAAGAGAATGATGGTTACGATGACGGATTATACTAAGACGAAAAGGTCGTACACGTAAAACCGTAAAAGCACCAAAATTAAAAATTTACTCTAAAAATTCCTAAAAAATTGATAAAAATCCACTAAAATATTCTAAGGGTTTACAAAAAATCAAAACTTGCTAAAACCTTTTAATTAATTAATTATTAATTTTTTAATGCTAATTAAAGCCCTAAAAATCAAAATTAACTAATAAAAAGTACAAATCAAGATCTTAAAGTTTCTAAACCTTTAAAATATCCTAATTAAGCTAAAAAGTATTTTTCTGAATTTTAAAACCACTAAAAACTATTTTTAAACAATTAAAAACTATTAAAAACTCTAAAAACTTAAAATAATTCTAGAAAATAACTGAAAGACCCTAAAACTATTTGGAAAGTTGTAAAAATCCTAATTAAGTGTCTAGAGTCTAGAAAAAATATAAAACTTAGAAAATCAGACTTTTAATTTTTAATAATAAAATAATATTAAAATATTAATAAAAACCCAAAAATCCTAAAAAATTCTAAAAAGTTGCAAACTAGCTAATTTTAACCTAAATAACACAGAAATGAAGTTGAAATTACCTAAATACCCTTAATGGGCCTAGAAAATGGGCTAAACCCAAAACAGTCACCTTAATGGGCCAAATTGAGCCCAATAAGAAAAAGTGGCCCAAATAAGCCCAAAAACCACTATTTGACTCAAAATTTGATTCTGAACAACTTTTTCCAAAGGCCCAAAAGCTGAAAATGTGAAATAAGCAAGCTTATACCAAACAACTTATTCTTAATGGGCTTTTTGGCCCATTAAGCTATAAGCTAATGCCATAAGCTCAAATTAGACACACAAGCTTCTTTTGAGCTAACTAAGACTTCTGTAAAAAGAAATTTGAAATAAGCCAAAGGAATAAGCCTGAAAATGCAAAAAGCAATCTATAGAAAACGACAAAATAGTCGTTTTTGAGTTCTAGGCTATCCCAAGAGCTGATTCAAATTGCAAAAGCTTTTAAATGACTTAACTAAGCTTAATCAACAAAAAGTTTTCAAATAAGTTGACTCAATAAGCTGGAAAAAGCAAATAAGCACTTATGAAAAAGTCAAATAAGTTGGTTTTCTAGCAAAAAGTCAAAGTCAAAGTCTAATAAGCTCCAGTTCAATCAAATGGGTCAAATAATGAAGATCTATCACAAAAAATAAGTTGTTGCAGGTCTAGATAAGAAAATATGGCTTATTGATAAGCAAACTGAAAATTTGTACTAGCAGGGGCTAGTTTTGGGTGTTGAGCAGTGGAAACTTTTTCCACTGCTTGACTTGTTGACTTTTTTTTGTCTTTAGTGACTTTTTTGGAGATTCAGGTTACACAAAGGCACCCAAATGATCAGTGGATCATAAGGAGTCAATCACAACAAAGAAATCACAACAAGCAACAGCCAATTAGTATAGTTTAATCAATCAATCACCAGATTTGACACAAACATGAACACTTCAGCAGTTGAGGTTCAATAAGCACTTTTAGCAATATTCAGCCAGCCAAACTTAACCAAATGCATACACAAGCAATATTAAACTTAAATAAGCAAGTCTAAACAGGTTTCATGCAATGATTCAAAGTTTTAAGCAAGATTCAAGCACTTAAAGTTACTGATGAACACAAAAACATGCAGTTTTGTACTTTGCTGATGCAATTGACCAACAAGCCAGATTCAACCACTCAAATCTATCAAATAGGTTATAATGACTTTGTTTAAACCACTTTTAGCCCTAAGCATGCATACACCCTAAGTGTTCCCAAGATCCTAGGTCAAAACAGTCAAGAACAAAGATTTTATAGCAGATTGTTTGATTTGGTGTTTCAAAGCTAAAAACTTGCAGCAAAATGCACTCAAACAAGCATATATCAGATACCAAGCATAAACACAAACTTTTATCCACACAATAGCAACTTATGATTCCAAGCAGGTAATCTCAAACACCCCTTTATCTTTTTAATCCAGAAATTAAACAAGTATAAGTGTGATTCAGTTTACCAAATGACTAATCTAGCATACTAACAACATTAACATGCAAGATTAAGCAGATTCAAGCCAGGAAAACAACAAGAACACAAGTAGAGCACAAATTCACCAAAAATCCAAAATTTATCAGATTTTCAAGGTTTTAAGACAAACCTCATGGATGTACATCCACACCCACGAATTTTAGAGCTTATGTGCTAGCAAGAACAAGCACAAGCTTCCAACAACAACCCTACTAAGATTCAATAGAGTTAGAAGCAAAATATCAAAACAGAAAGGTGACTTTTTGGAAAATAAACTTGATTAATTCAACTTCTTGTACCCACTCTTGATTATCCCCAAGATATAAGATTCACAACACCTTGATATTCATAATATCAGGGTGTATAGACCAACTTATATCCCAAAAATTCCAAGATGTACCAAGAATCTTAGCAAAATATCAAATTTTAGTCCAATGTGTAATTTCTTACACAAGGTTTACAAACACATTTTAAGGTTCAAGTTTAGTTAACATATAACATAAACAAGCTTAGAATTAAATGGCACTTGGTCTTTCTTCAACAAAATCAAACACAATTTCATTAAACTGAAAGTAGGATTTACAGGTTTGTGAACAAGGAAAAACCAAAAGCAAAGTGCAAATGTTGCACCCTAAGGCCTTTATATAGGTTACAAGTTATCTAGGAAAGCTGAAAAAAAAAACGTAAACCCTTGCTAATGAAGTTCCAAATTTGCCCTTGTCTTGTTTGAACTTTTGAAGGATCATGTGACTGATTTTGTTATCTTGTGGTAGCTGGCAAGTGAAAAGTGTATCCAAGGGCTTGTATCAAGCTTAAAAAGTAAGCTTCAATCTCAAACGTTGGATGGCTGTCACAATTTTGGCAGTATGCATAAGCTTGTAGCAACGGAATCTTGTGTGGGACAAAGAAGTGAGGTGGCAAGTCGTTTTGAGGTTGGGATGTGATTAAGGCATGCTTAATCATCATTCTGGAGGTTTTCATGGCTTAATTACAACAGGATTGAAAATACCCAATTTTCATAAGAACACCAAGAACACCTTATTTGATCTTTGTTGTGGGTTTAAGAGGTGTTTTGCGCCAGTATTTAATATTAATTAACTTTTGAAAAAGTTAGTTAATAATATCCGGTGAGTGGAGAGTGATGTGGAGCTTTGGTGTATTTTGATTGGTTGTGGAGTGGTAGTGGGGCACGTGTCACCCCACTACTGGTCTAGGTAACTTCCTTGTCTGGCCAGCTTTAGCCCATTTCCTTCTATCTTTCTTTCACTTCGTAAATGCACACATGAAATCCGTTTTCCTTTGTAATCAAACTTTTCATTTTCACACTTTTGCCCCAAATACTTTTCCAAAGTACTTTCAGGGGTATTTCTTGCCATTTTGTGATTCTTGAAGGACTGATTTGGTATTTTCTGGATTGATAATGGTCTTGACTTGCATATTTGACATTTTGGAGGACCAAAATTGCCAAGTCATGATAAATGAGGGACCATTTTTGCCAAATCTTCAAAGTCAAGGGTCCTTTTGGTAATTTTGATATTTTCAAAGGACCAAACTTGTAATTCTTGTAACTTGAAGTCCTTCTTGGTATGTTTGACTTTGAGGAGGATAAATATTGACATTTTAGCTTTGTTGAGCGGCTAAAATTGCCAATTCTTCAAAGTGGAGGGCCCTTTTTGCAATATTGACAAACTTTAGGGACCAATCTTGTAATTATGAAGATACAAGGGTATAAAGTGTCAATTCTTCCATATTAGAGGACCCTTCTTCAAATCTTCAAGGGGTTTCTTGGGAAAATCTTCATTAGGGATTGGTTCATTGTGCGGCTTCGTTTCCCGTATTCGTTTTTGCATGATTCTTGTGATCTTTTGTCATTTTCTCAATATCCGTACCTAAAATACACAAGCAACAAACACAAGCATATATATGGGTATTTTCATGATATTTAATGCATTTTAGGCCCTTTTTGGACGATGAGACTATGTATAAAAGTAGTCTCATCACTCCCCATACTAAACCATTGCCGTGCCCTCACGCAATGCTAGAATAAAGTATCGTAGCATCTCCAAAATTCATTTTTATTCACTTTATTGAACGATAAACTAGCTACACTACTACAATTACTACTACTACATGTGTTATAGACATAATGTATGATTTTCATCACAAAATGGGACGTTTAGGTTCATAGAATAAGAACACGTGAATGCTTCTTTAGAAATAATTTCATCTTCCTCGATTTTCACCCCAATTCCATGCCAAGCGTGCAACGAGATCATTGTCATTATAAGTTATTAATGCTAACACTACTCATATGCCCTAATCACGTACTTATTCTCCCAATTTCCTAAGTTGTATCTCTTATATTTTATTTTGTCTTGAATGTTTCACGAGGATACATTGTTTGACTTATGCGATAATAGAGATTTAGGTCTAAAAATAGACTCCTAATGGTGTAACCAAGACCATCAAATCAATACCCCTCCTAATAGACAACAATGTCAAAACATTAAGTCAACAAGAAGGATCGATAAACACGGTTTTATAACGGTTTTGAACATGAGACTTATTACCAAGACTTTTATACGCCCCCTAACGGAAGGGCCTTATTATCTTTGGTTTACCTCCATCTTTTATTCAACTTCGCCATGAAGCTTTTATTATGACTTCGGTCTTGCCTTGCCTTTTATTATCCACCTCATCGGTAGTTTTATTAGCCAAAGACGTATATCATCACGCTAAGGCGAATTTTGGATCTTTAAAGCTTCAAAGATTAAGGCTTGATTCACTTTCAATTTTGCATAGATTTTTCGTCCTTGTAGGGCTTCAAATTGTTTGCTTGATTTAGGTGAGCACTTGAAATCTTATTATTGGGTGAAGCTTTTGATTATTTGGGTGCCAATACTTCATAACCGTGACGCTGGCGATACCTTAATGTCGTCCCAATTTAATTACACGGAAGCTACTAGAAAAGATTAGAAACCCAAGAATCCCAACTAAACCGCTAAGTCAATATTTATTAAGCAAAAAATATTTACATGCGAAGGGAGAATAAGCAAACAATGAGAACACATGAGTTTTTGAAAGAATACTAATACTCTACGTTTAGCATAGTAACTTATAATTAACCCTATCATTTCTCGTCCTCATTTAAGAGACTTAGCCTAATGTGAAGTTAAGGAATCAAAGCTAAGTGCTCAACACGCACGGTCGAGTCAAAAATTACTCTTATTCCCGCCATCGGAAAACCTACATTCGTGTCTTCAAACACTTATAAAACATGAGAAAAATTTAAAATTTGGACATTTTTAGCCTTATTTTGCAACAAAACGATAAACAAAAAGATAAACTTTGGAAAGCGTGAAGGTTTTGCAAGGCAAGTATCTATTCACCCCCCATACTAAAGTTAAACATTGTCCTCAATGTTTCGAGTCTAGGGGTGCAAACACCCCCATACTAGAGACGTAGTCGAATGCCTAATCTAGTATGGAAAGGGTGTAACCGTTAAATTTAAAGCCGTTTATGAAGTGTGCTAAAAATCTAAGGTTAGAACATCAAGGGATATATCATGGATATTGAGAAATTCTTCAAAGAAAACGATCGAGTGCTCCCATAAAACAAACACGAGAGGCTTCAATCGTGAAGATCATGATCATCTAAAGTACATAATTCACAAACAACCACGGAACAAAGGTTGGAAGGGCACAAATCCCCACACGTTAGTACATTAGAAAGCGATAATATGTACATAGGATAAGCATGAGACTCCCCCACGAGGCACCTCGTTTTTGATTACCGAGTCATGAGCTCGACTCGATCCCCTCATTACTAATTATCATTAGGGAAGGTGATTTGGTCGAGGTAGTTCAAGGATGGAACTTCCCCGCCAAAGTAGTGCTTCAACCTATGTCCATTCACCTTGAAATTCGGGCCATCATTTTGAGCTAGCTCGATGGTCCCATATGGAAAAACTTGAGTCACGGTGAATGGACCGGACCAACGGGATTTCAACTTACCGGAAAAGATTTTCAAACGAGAATTAAAAAGAAAAAATTGATCCCCAATGTTAAAACCCCGGTTTTTAATTTTAGAATCATGCAACTTTTTAGTCTTTTCTTTATAAACTAATGAATTTTCTTAAGCAATATCCCTCAATTCATCCAATTCATTTAATTTCATTTTCCGGTGTTTTCCCGCAGTCTCCATGTCATCATTACAATGCTTTAGGGCCCAATAAGCCTTGTGTTCCAATTCAATTGGCAAGTGACAATTTTTCCATACACAAGCTTATAAGGAGTGTACCCAATGGGCGTCTTATGAGCGGTCCTAAAAGCCCATAAATCATCGTCCAACTTATCCGACCAAGATAGTCGGTTTTCCCCAACGGATATCTCTAAGATCCTCTTCAAAGCTCGGTTTGAAACCTCGACTTGCCCACTCGTTTGTGGGTGATAAGCCGTAGAAAGCCGATGTGTAACCCCATATTTCCTTAGGACCCTTTCGAATTGGTCGTTACAAAAATGGGTTCCACAATCGCTTATGAGCGCACGAGGGGTTCCAAACCGAGAAAACAAGATTTTCAAAAACTTGACTACCACACGAGCATCATTGGTGGGAAAAGCCTTAGCTTCCACCCACTTTGATAGGTAGTCAACCGCGACAAGGATGTACTTAGTACCACGAGATGATGGGAATGGCCCCATAAAGTCGATGCCCCAAACGTCAAAGATCTCACACACTTGGATGATGTTTTGTGGCATTTCATCTTTTTGTGAGGCTTTTCCTTGTCGTTGGCATGAATCACATGACTTCACAAGATCTTGTGCATCTCGGTAAATAGTAGGCCAAAAGAAGCCGGCATCAAAGACCTTCTTAGCCGTGAGATTAACACCATGGTGACCACCCATGGGTCCCTCGTGGCAAGCTCTAAGGATGTTAGAATCTTCGGTGCCAAAGACACAACGTCGAATTATTTGATCTGCACAAGTTCAAAACAAGTAACGGTCGTTCCAAAATTAGAACTTGACGTCACAAAAGAATTTTCGTTTTTCTTGGGTCGTCATACCCTTGATGATGAAGTTGCCCGCATGGTAATTTGTGATGTCCATAAACCATGGGATGGAAGAATAAAGCTTACAATTCACTACATCAAGCGTTTGGAGCGGAAATGTTTCGGTGATTTCCTTGGGCTCGTAAACACTTTGGTGAGGATCTTCCAAACGAGAAAGATGATCGGCCGTGTGACAATCCGTCAATTTATTATTGATATTTTATTCTCAATATTTAATTGAAAATATTATTTTAATGTTATTATATGAACTCACTTATTTTTTGGAAGAAATTTGGATTTACGTCTTGAAGTAGCATCGACTACGTCTAAACCGGAGGATTCAACGTTGCGTGCTTACGTTTACATACACCGTTTTTAGTCAAAGTCCGACATTTCAGAAAATAAATTTGTCCGTGAATATTATTTTGAGATTTTAAATTTGTGTTGATTCATAAACTCACAAATTTACGAGAAGATATTAGGACTTAAGATTTTATTTTAACGTCCTTTACGACTAAACCAGAAACCCTAGGATTACGTATTTAAGTTTTCGAACTCCGTTTTTGATGAGACAATTTTTATTAGATTCGTTTTGTGCCGTTGATTCGTAATTTATAAAAACATTTTCCGTAAAACGACCCGAGGGCACGCAAATCGAGGAAACTAGAATCGAGGAGTACCCGTAAATAAATGGGGATGAGACAAGTGGGACACTTGTCCCACCCCCACTCAAACCGGCCTAACTAGCTACACAACACACTTGATGTGTCCAAATTGTAGCTAAAAGCTTACACTTGTAAGCTAAGCTTACAAGTTAAGCTACTTCCACCTCAAAACCATCCAACACAAACAACTAGCCTCATTTCTAACATGCAAAAACAACCACCATTTTCTCTCTTGGCTCTCATCTTGCCGTCCACTCCTACACCATAAACACCACTTTTGATCAAAATTTACCATGAAATCTTATGTTATTTACACATAAGTTGAAGCCCTTTTGAAACCCTATTGATTGGTGGTGATTATAACATCCAAGTAGGAGTTTCCATGGAGTCTTGGGGCTGATTTTCCACAAGGTGTTCATGAAGAATGGTGATCTTGAAGATGGTCTTGGTTATTCACAAGTTTCTCCATCAAAATCCATTTCCAAATCACAACCTACATCAACTTGGTGGTATAAAGATTGTCCTCCTCATCCTCTTGTTATTTTTGATTATGTAATCTTGTATTTCTTTTACTTATGTATATGTATATGATGATGAATGATGATTAAAAATATTGTGTGGGGATTTGGTGTTGATAAACATGCTTAAAAAGATGAAAAACTATAAGAAACAAGGCTAAAATCTTGCTTAATTTAGATGGCTGTATAAAACAGTAAAGAACCATGTGATGAACTGGTAAAATGGCATGAACAAATTAATATACAGTAAGTATAAGATGTTATACACATGTGAGAGTTGACCATGCAATGGAATCATTAGGATGAGTGAGATATGATCAAAACAAGTTTAAAGTACAAATCTGAGTTCACTGTTTTGGACGATTTTTAGAAAATACTTAGAAGATGATTCAACAGTAGATATAGAAGAGTTAAATGGAGCACATATCATGTAGTTTATGTGATAAAAACTTGAGCTTCTATCTCCATATAGAACTCTAGATATGGCAGTTTTGATGAAATGAAAATAAAAATCAGATTTTTGGAAATTAAAGTATAATAGTATTATATAAGCACTCAAATAAAAATAGTATAAAATATGAATTAAAACCCACTAACTTATATAATACATTTATATAAATATGTACAATGATAAATAACTGGACATTTCATAAAAATGGTAACTTGTTAAGTTTTATAAGTTATAAAAACTATAAACATGATTTTTACGACTTTTTCGGCTATTACCGTAAAATTAACGTTTTTGTTAAATAAAACTTAGATGGTTGGACCCGTCTAATGTAAACTTTATAAAACTCATATACTGATATATAAACATATATAACAAGTAAAAACCGATAAAACCCGAACTATATAACTTACGGACATTAACGGGATAAGTTAACGTTATTGGACTAATAATACAACAAAATGGACTAAAACACTTATAAACTTATTTATTGGGCTTAACCCATTTTTGGCCCAACATATAAAGTATTAATACTGATAATAAAAGTATAATTGGACTAATGAATAGTATTGGGCTTGTAATAGGCCCATCGGGCTTCAAAATATAAACAAGATTGAACTAGTATAACTAGTCTTGAAAAATTCCCAACACATAACACTAAAATAAGTAAATGAGAATATATAAACCCACTTGATCATCATATATATATAAAATCATCATATGTATACATAAATTTTATTTTTATAAAGTCATTGGACATGAGTCTAAGACGAGTATTATTTGTCTAGGTTTCCGTGATTGAAGCACGTACCGTACGTCCGAATTGCCGATAACCCGCCTTCCCACATCAACGTGAGTTCATAGCCTCGCACTCTTTTAAATGTTTTTAAGAAATGTTTTATAAACCCGCGAGGGAGATAACATGTTAGTTTTGATAAAATAGGACACCATTTGTCCCGATTGTTTGTTTATTGATTTGGACCCGAATGATTGTATGACCCGATGAATGAATATACGGCCCGATAAATGAAATGAAATGGATTATTAAAGTTAGGTTATGTCACTAAAAGTCCCATTAGCATGAATTGTGAACTACCGGGATTGGTAGACGCTTATGCATATAATAGTACTATTTGGGGACGATCACCCCAGTTCGCGCCTTGACGGTTGATCCCCGTCGTGCCACATTGATTGGTAAGCGAATTTATGTATGAGAAGATTTCCATAGCGTGACCTTTGTGATGACACGCTACTTTAGATGGGAAAATTGAGTATCGGGTTAGCTACCCGTTGTTTGGTTTAGTAAGATAACAATGTCATGCGGCTTATAATAATCCAACTAACGAAATACTACTAGACGCACCGAATTACGATGTATTGCCTGACTAGCAATACAGGGTCATACTATTGATATTATGTTCGTGTTTTGGTTTTCATAACCATATTCATATAACGGTTTTTGTTTTCAAACAACGTCATAAGACGTATTGTATGATGTTTTTACGACATTGGCTCGTATAATGATTTTTAAGGCAAATGCCTATATTATGATTTTCGACAAGGATTTGTATAAAAATGACTTTGGCTATTTTATGGCCTATTATAATGATTTGTACAAAATGATTTTCGGTAATAATTTTATACCGATGTTATATTGATGGATTTTATTAAACTCTATGAATTCACTCGACGTTATCGCTGACCTTTTCTTTTAACATATTTTATCTCAGGTACTTGAAGGTAATTCTCGGGAAGACATCAAGAATTCATGGCCCTCACTTAAATATTAATTTCCATTCAAATGCTTTGTAAAACCTGTATTAAATACAATGACTTGGGACCTATGTAACTTTGATATTTATGAATGGAAATGCTTTATTATTAAACGACGCGATTTTTAAGCGTTGTCTATGATGTGAGTAATGTGCTATCCCGTAACACCAACTAGTCTTCCGCTGAACTGAGCTGTATAAATTTGGGGGTGTTACAGTTTGGTACCAGAGCTCTCGTTATAGAGAACGAAAGATTTTTAAAACCAAGGTTTCGAATAAAACATTTCAAAATCTTTTAACCATAAACATTTTTCACAAAATTTCTAAAAATCTTTTGACTATAACGGTGCCGAAGAATTCCCGAGTTACCAACAAGGCCAGACTGAGAAGTGTTATTTTAATATATATATATAACTTGGATTATATATATATGATGTAATTTGATTACATGATTGTTTGATGATCATTTTAATATTTATATGAGGTATTTATACGACGTAGATTGTCACAAGAAACCCTAACTCCCCTAGTAAATCAATCGAAGCTATTCTCGTAGGAATTCTAGCTATCCTAGATCTAAACCAAGTTGTGGATATTTATGATCCCAACAAATGGTTGATACTCGTAGAAATGTAGATATTAGTTGATTGTGATATTGAAAAAGAATTGGCAAGATTAAAACTGATATCGATGTCATGACGATCTTTCCTTATAGAGTGGAGTTTGACAAAACGTTACCACCTAAAAAGATGTCATCTGATTCGTTGTCACCCAATTCTTAAATTGAAATCGAAAGGGTGAATGTTGCACTTAAGGCTGTCATTGGAACCATTACCCAAAAGCTTCATGCCACTAATACCTTTCCGAGAAGTATAATTTAATGTGTGAGTCATCTCATGCTAGTGACTCATTTGATAATTGTTGTTGTAAGAGCTATAGGATTGGAAATTAAGTGTTATTCATATTGAGCTTTTATTGCTCTTTTAAGGCCTAAGAATAAAGATTGAAAGTATTGGAGAATGAATTAGGATATCGAATTGAGTATAAGTTGGTTGAAACTTGAATAAAGTAAAATTTAACTTGTATGGAATATGAGATTGTTAAGAGGAAGTTGTTAAGTTCTGTGATTGAATTATAAGGTTTTAATTGATTGGTAGTTCGTGTTAAGGGTTGTTCCTAGACCATTGTCCAATGACGAGGATGCCCAGTGTCCAACAAATAAAGTGAAGAAATCTTCTTCTGAATTGGGACCGATGGATCTTCCGGGACAGGTGGGACACCTAATGACTCTTGTAGATTAGTATTCATTGTGGTATCTTTTAAAAATAATCCCTAACTCAACTGAGACAACAGTTGGTAGGATGAGTTCTGAGAATTGTATGACATAGTGACACGTAATGTGTTACGGTACAATTTTGACTTGTTTATGATTAATGAAAAGACTACCTTTGATTGCTAAATTCTACATGTATCGATGTTATCTATCTTTTCTTGCTTGTCTCTAATGTTCACATTAGTGATGCAATCATTGAACAAGTACTCATATCAAATTGAGTTACGTTGTGGATTATTCTTTTTGAGTGCCATCGAGGTCATGAACCTCATGATTATTTGGCTAAGCTCATTTCCTATCATATCGTAGTTAGTTCTTGGTGAACCACTCTTCATCACTCCTTTGCAGATCACTCATTGTTTTTATAAGATAAAACAGTATCCCTTGAGAAAAATTGGGTTTTCATCACCATATGGCTTATTTAAAGTGAGACTTATAAGTAATCGTTATTGAAATGAAGTTGTTTATAAAACACCTTGGAAAACTTAATTGTGTTCATAACAAAGAAAATATTTGTAAATTTATTTTTGATTCTTATTCAAGAATTAAGCATGAAAATGTTTTTATTATAAACATGATGATAAAATTTTGATGAACTGAGTATTGCATCGTTAATCTTGAAATTGTATATAGTTGCGCGCCTATATACAATTTGGAATGGACCATGCAAGGCTGATTAGTAGTCACCATAAAACTGATTAATAAATACTACATTTTCTTTGAAGATTGTGAAAGATTAAATTTATGAGATCTACAAGAAGTGAAAAATAGGGACATAGTGTTAGGGACACCTACATATGTGCCTGTAGCATCTATTCTTCTGAGTCGAATTTACTCATCTGTGGAAATTGTCTAATATGACAATTAACAATTCTTTCTTGTCCAATTCTCCCGTAGTGAGATTCTTAGGAAAACTATCTGATTACCGAGTGTTGATACCCGACTAGATGTATCGACGTTCCTATCATTTCTTTTGATTTGATTTCATTTGAATGACCTGGGTAACGATCCAAGGAGCTTTCGAATGCGTACTCGAGTTATGAAAACATGGGATATATTCATGTTCGTTAAATGTTTTCGTTTGTATCTGATTTGAAATTCTCTCACGTAGATTATGCATTGACCTTACTCTTTTAATAGTAGTTGTATCTCCATATATCCCTAAATTTGTGAAGGATTATGAGTTATTATTAGTCTTTTGAGAAGTTCACATCTTATCGACGGCAATAAAACTGGAAAGTTGATAGTGCCAGTAGAATGGATTGATTGATTATGACATAACGACATTGTCTTAATCGATGGGAACTCGAATAGAATTCCCCTAAATGATAAGATGATTGATTATCAAAAGTGATCTAAATAATTCTTGATGGATGACCATATCCTGCATTTACACTTGAAATTATACCGTGAATGGTTATAAATTAGTCATAGATCTTGTAATCTAGAAGAACCTAATATGAATTTATTAAAAGATGTTTCTGTTATCTGAAATTTTAGGAAATATTTGCTGGTAAATTACCTAGACTTTCGCCATTAAGGCAAGTAGAATTTGGTATTTGATTATATTCTCGGTGCTGCACCTGTGGCATGTGCACTGTACGACAGCACCATCTGAATTAAAAAAATTACCGTACAACTGAGAGAGTTGTCGGAGAAAGCTTTTATTCTATCAAGCTCGTCATTATGAAGAGCTATGGTGTTATCATTCCTTATATTTACAAGATTACTGTGAACTGAGTAAATTGACAATCGAAACGATATCCATAACTCGAAATGGAAGATTTGTTCAATCATTTACAAGGTTCTAGTGTATGTTTTAAAGATTTGATCCACGGCATGGTTATCATCAAATTTGCATCTGCGGAAAAGATTATGTATTCCAATCACTACATCCGGTACTTGTAATGAACATTATGAGTTTCACGTGGTGACGTTTGGATTGACTAATAAACATGTAGCATTCATAAATTTGGTGAATCACTTGTGTAGGCTGTAATTTGGTAAATTCATGCTCGTGATCATTAAGGACCATTTGTTTATTTATAAGAATAAGAATGAAGTTAATAATTAGTTATAGATTGCCCTGAATTGGCCGAACAATTAAAACTTGTACCTTGAATATTTAACATAAGACTTAAGACTTAATACTTTACATGATTTAACCGTGTGATTAATAGATAATGGAATATAAATTGACTCTTCAAAAGTTAGAAGTCATTTAAGACGATGAGTATTACTACAAAGAAAGTGCAAATATGTTTTGACAAATATTTTAACAAAGGATTTTTAAGGGATTATTCCCTTATAACCAAAACATTTAACTAAACTTCTGTTTAGGGGTAAATGTTTTTGCATACTTTAAGACAACCTAAGAAAAGTTGAGGAAACCATTTAAACCATAACTTGAAATTTGAAACGACAATTTTTTCTTTTCAACTAAGAAAATTTTGACCAAAATATAAGCAAAGATTTTTCGAACATTTACGAATCCTATTAACTATTTTTGATAAATCAACAAAAATCGTGTTAATTAAACTAAAAATTATTTTGAACATTTTTCATGTAATTGGATGGACTAAGAAACTTAAAATCTTTACGTTTACGTTTCACAAAAATTGAATATTTAATTAGTTGTAATAATTATCAACGCTTTAGACGTCGGATTGAGTAAAACAGATAAAAATAATAGTTGAGATGAAACTAAAACTTAGAAAATATAAAGAAAGAATTTTGAATAAATACGGTTATGATATTTATTTCATCAGGAAAGTGAACGTAATTACTGACACATTATGTATAAAAGATAAAGAACCAATTAGGACGTATTCCTTAATAATGAAGGTGCAAAATAAATTGCCGAACAATTTAAAAATAGCCGATGATTATAAAAAGGATAATATAGATAATAAAAGGGGTTCGCGGCTAATGTGAACAATTAAAATAGAGGAGCCGATAGCGTTAAATGTTTTAAAGGCCACTTGTGGTTTCCTAAATATGGAGATTGTGAGATATAGTTATGTTGGAATTTGTAAGTATAAGTATTCTATTTATGTCATTTATGACTAAAAGTATCTTTGGCTGAAGAAGTTGTACTGATGGCAATTATTAAGGCAGAGACCGCCTCATACATTAGTAAATGTCTAGCTATTGCAAAGGTCATCATCTGAATTTGATTCGATTTGGGACATCGTCGACAGACTGACCAAATCCGCTAATATCATTCTTGTTAATGATAAATGCAAAAGAGTTATGTAAACATAGTGTGCTTGTATCAAACATCTTTATCAAGATCCTCGCTTCGCATCGAATTTCTAGAGATTTGCTCAGAAATCATTGAGAACGAACCTTGATGAGAGTACTATGTACCACCCCAATCGAAGGGACGAGGTAAAGTAACGATACAAAGTAATATAAGTGCTTTTTTATGTTTGAATGAATGACCTTTGGTAATAAACCGTATAATCATTTTCCTTTAGAGAGATAATTATTGATAATTATCGTGTTAGGATCGAGATTGAATCTTGTTAAGATTTATATAATA
The DNA here is from genome assembly GCA_025667525.1 of Glebionis coronaria. Lineage (NCBI taxonomy): Eukaryota > Viridiplantae > Streptophyta > Magnoliopsida > Asterales > Asteraceae > Glebionis > Glebionis coronaria. The sequence continues at coordinate 319,218,169 of CM046878.1, forward strand.
GAGCATCTGTAAGAAGGAGTTGAGATAAAGACACCCGACATACACCCATTGTGAGTTGGACATGTCTTTTAGGTTTAAGGTTTCCTATGATGGCGAACCTAACCTTGCAAAATATTCGACCCGCGAGACCTGAAATGATTGTTGAAATTAGGATTTGATTATTGACTGCCGATAGTGGGCAGGAGGTTATGTGAATATGAAATGTAGATCTTGAAGTGCCAGATGGGTAGCGAAGTTATGCCAAAAATTTTAACCTTGGAAAAATGAATTAATGATCTGACAAATCATGGGATATAAGTCCCCGTTGTATGGGACCATTGAGATAATGTAAAAAGATTGGTTTGAAAGGCATATAAGCTGGATCTACCCTAGGACTTCAAGGACTGCGTGAATTATGTTTCGTATATCGAACTTGATAAATATCTATCAAGTGAAAATCTGATTGTTTCTTAGTAATGTTTAGATCGGCGAAAAGTTGCATTCATCAGAAACCTGTGAACATCATGGATAGAGAAAGTAAGTCAACACTTAGCCTGATCTTATTCCCGTAGTCATGTTTGATGAAACTCGCGTATTGTAATGAATTACACTTGTGAGAAAAGACCGAATGTGGAGGAAATACCCACATGGCTTTAACTCTATAAGAAGCGAGTAGTAAGATGATCTTTGAGGACAAAGATCCTGTTTAGGGGTAAATGCTGTGACAATCCGTCAATTTATGATTGATATTTTATTCTCAATATTTAATTGAAAATATTATTTTAATGTTATTATATGAACTCACTTATTTTTGGGAAGAAATTTGGATTTACGTCTTGAAGTAGCATCGACTACGTCTAAACCGGAGGATTCAACGTTGCGTGCTTACGTTTACATACACCGTTTTTAGTCAAAGTCCGACATTTCAGAAAATAAATTTGTCCGTGAATATTATTTTGAGATTTTAAATTTGTGTTGGTTCATAAACTCACAAATTTACGAGAAGAGATTAGAACTTACGATTTTATTTTAACGTCCTTTACGACTAAACCGGAAACCCTAGGATTACGTATTTACGTTTTCGAACTCCGTTTTTGATGAGACAATTTTTATTAGATTCGTTTTGTGCCGTTGATTCGTAATTTATAAAAACGTTTTTCGTAAAATGACCCGAGGGCACGCAAATCGAGGAAACTAGAATCGAGGAGTACCCGTAAATAAATGGGGATGACACAAGTGGGACACTTGTCCCACCCCCACTCAAACCGGCCTAACTAGCTACACAACACACTTGATGTGTCCAAATTGTAGCTAAAAGCTTACACTTGTAAGCTAAGCTTACAAGTTAAGCTACTTCTACCTCAAAACCATCCAACACAAACAACTAGCCTCATTTCTAACTTGCAAAAACAAACACCATTTTCTCTCTTGGCTCTCATCTTGCCGTCCACTCCTACACTATAAACACCACTTTTGATCAAAATTTACCATGAAATCTTATGTTATTTACACATAAGTTGAAGCCCTTTTGAAACCCTATTAATTGGTGGTGATTATAACATCCAAGGAGGAGTTTCCATGAAGTCTTGGGGCTGATTTTCTACAAGGTGTTCATGAAGAATGGTGATCTTGAAGATGGTCTTGGTTATTCACAAGTTTCTCCATCAAAATCCATTTCCAAAGCACAACCTACACCAACATGGTGGTATAAAGATTGTCCTCCTCATCCTCTTGTTATTTTTGATTATGTAATCTTGTATTTCTTTTACTTATGTATATGTATATGATGATGAATGATGATTAGAAATATTGTGTGGGGATTTGGTGTTGATAAACATGCTTAAAAAGATGAAAAACTATAAGAAACAAGGCTAAAATCTTGCTTAATTTAGATGGCTGTATAAAATAGTAAAGAACCATGTGATGAACTGGTAAAATGGAATGAAAAAATTAATATACAGTAAGTATAAGATGTTATACACATGTGAGAGTTGGCCATGCAATGGAATCATTAGGATGAGTGAGATATGATCAAAACAAGTTTAAAGTACAAATCTGAGTTCACTGTTTTGGACGATTTTTAGAAAATACTTAGAGGATGATTCAACAGTATCTATAGAAGAGTTAAATGGATCACATATCATGTAGTTTATGTGATAAAAATTTGAGCTTCTATCTCTATATAGAACTCTAGATATGGCAGTTTTGGTGAACATGAAAATAAAAATCAGATTTTTGGAAATTAAAGTATAATAGTATTATATAAGCACTCAAATAAAAATAGTATAAAATATGAATTAAAACCCACTAACTTATATAATATATTTATATAAATATGTACAATAATAAGTTGACATTTCATAAAAATGGTAACTTGTTAAGTTTTATAAGTTATAAAAACTATAAACATGATTTTTACGACTTTTTCGGCTATTACCGTAAAATTAACGTTTTTGTTAAATAAAACTTAGATGGTTGTACCCGTCTAATGTAAACTTTATAAAACTCATATACTGATATATAAACATATATAACAAGTAAAAACCGATAAAACCCGAACTATATAACTTACGGACATTAACGGGATAAGTTAACGTTATTGGACTAATAATACAACAAAATGGACTAAAACACTTATAAACTTATTTATTGGGCTTAACCCATTTTAGGCCCAACATATAAAGTATAAATACTGATAATAAAATTATAATTGGACTAATGAATAGTATTGGGCTTGTAATAGGCCCATTGGGCTTCAAAATATAAACAAGATTGAACTAGTATAACTAGTCTTGAAAAATTCCCAACACATAACACTAAAATAAGTAAATGAGAATATATAAACCCACTTGATCATCATATATATATAAAATCATCATATGTATACATAATTGTTATTTTTATAAAGTCATTGGACATGAGTCTAAGACGAGTATTATTTGTCTAGGTTTTCGTGATTGAAGCACGTACCGTACGTCCGAATTACCGATAACCCGCCTTCCCACATCAACCTGAGTTCATAGCCTCGCACTCTTTAAAATGTTTTTAAGAAATGTTTTATAAACCCGCGAGGGAGATAACATGTTAGTTTTGATAAAATAGGAAACCATTTGTCCCGATTGTTTGTTTATTGATTTGGACCCGAATGATTGTATGACCCGATGAATGAATATACGACCCGATAAATGAAATGAAATGGATTATTAAAGTTAGGTTATGTCACTAAAAGTCCCATTAGCATGAATTGTGAACTACCGGGATTGGTAGACGCTTATGCATATAATAGTACTATTTGGGGACGATCACCCCAGTTCGCGCCTTGACGGTTGATTCCCGTCGTGCCACATTGATTGGTAAGCGAATTTATGTATGAGAAGATTTCTATAGCGTGACCTTTGTGATGACACGCTACTTTAGATGGGCAAATTGAGTATCGGGTTAGCTACCCGTTGTTTGGTTTTGTAACACCCCATTTTGATAAATGGAATGTCACGCGTGATTATGGCGTGTCATCAAAGCATGCAAGGTGATATGTAGTAAAACATACATGACCATAGGGAAAACCGGAATCAAACATCGGTTCCCAAACATAAGCCCAAAACATAAATAAAGGAAATGAACTGAATAAAGACTAAACAAGCATAACTATATGAAGGCAAAAAGGAAAAGAAGTCTCTGGCAGCTTCCATCCTATGCGCGTCCTCCAAATGCTCGAGTCTTGGGTACCTGCCGTTTTGGGACATGGAAAGGAAAGTAACGGCTGAGCAAGACGCTCAGTGCACGGATGTACAATATAGCATGAATAGGATAAGCATGTAACATATAACAGCGGAAGACTAAGTTCTGAGAAAACTGGTTAAGTATCAAGAAAACTGGTTTTATAGTTTGAAAAGCCTTATGTCTATCTTGTGAAAACTGTTTTAACATAAATATACCATAGCCCATATAGGTCATGAAAAGGTCACGTGCATGAATACTTGGAGGGGTGACCTCATCATGCTGATTAGAGGGGATGCCTCTAATCAATATACTGGTTTGGGTAGGAGGGATCAACTCCTTGTGAAGGGTGCAAGGCACACACCACATTCACCATGATAAACTGAATAAAACATGTAACTAGGATGCACCCATACGCCCCACCTGATATAATAATATGGCCAAAACTGAAAGGGACGCCACGAGCAATCACTCCGCCGTGGGGAAGTCATAACATCGGTGCCTCCAATGCTATGGTTATGGTACCTCCATAACTAGGTGAAACTGGTCATGCTTGTATATGGCTATAGATTATGCTAATTAAACATAAGTATTTCAAATCAATAAAACAAATACTGGGGAAAACAGTTGGCTGTATACGGGGAAATCCTAATAAGGAAAGAATGTCCATACTGAAAGGACGGGAATCCGTACCTCAAGTCCAGTGAATGAACGGAAGAAAGACTCCTACTTCTGGATCACTAACGCTACATGAATACACACGTGTATAAGTATCGATTCACTGATTACGTACTGGGTTTTATGTCTCATTTTAGCTGACTTGGTATGTTTTAGGTCATGGTTCACTGTTTAAAGCCTTAAACTGTGTTTATCTTGTATTCTGATTAATCTGTTTAAGTATTACCGGTATTTCATGTATTATTATACTTACTGTGTAATAATAAGTAACTTTCCAAAAATAGCAGGTTTCCAAAAATAGAAAGTTTCCAAAAATAGAAAGTTTCCAAAAATAGAAAGTTACCAAAAATAGAAAGTTTCCAAAAATAGAAAGTTTCCAAAAATAGAAAGTTTCCAAAAATAGAAAGTTTCCAAAAATAGAAAGTTTCCAAAAATAGAAAGTTTCCTAAAATAGAATTTACTGCTTAAAATAGATTAGTTTCTAAAAATAGAAAGTTTCCAAAAATAGATCAGTTGCCTTAATTAAATAAGTTTCCATATATAGAAGGTTTCCATGATTAGATTAGTTGCCTTATTTAATTAAGTTTCTATAAATAGAAGTTTCCATATTTAGAATTAAGCTGGTTACATAAGCTAGCATATAAGTCTAAGTGTTTATAAGCTGATTTCTTAAGTCATATGATATAGTGTATAGTTTAATTATTATTTCATGTATTTTAATTAAACTATAGGTTAAGCATTTTAATTAAAGTATAACATGTTTTAATTAAAATGAAATGAAATGAAATACTTAGGTTAAAATGTGTATTACTATAATTAATAATATAACCTAAGTCATGTCTAAATTAATTAATTATAGGCATGTTTTAAATAATTAATTAATTATAACTTATAACATAAAATACTTAGGTTAAATTAATGTCATGTTAAACTAATAATTAAAATAACCTAAGTCATGATTTAATTAATATTTCATGTTATTAATTAATTATATCCTAAGTTCATAATTCATAAAAATTAACATGTAGCATAAAGCATGATTTAACCAACGAACCATGAATCGGGCATGAACTCGACACTGTACCCCGAGCCAAACTCGGGGTACGTGTGCCCCCTTGCTGCCGTGGGTCCCACATGAGCCAACCAAGACCAAAAATGGTCTTGGTGGTGGCGGCTAAAAAGAAACCGAACCCTCCCCCGGGTTGATAAAACTAGGCGGCCAAAAACAAACACCCTCTTTTAACAACCTTTGATTTTAATTAACCCCAAAACATCTTAGATCTATGATTAATTACCATGTTTTAATAAGAAAACAATAACATGTTCATGAACATAAACAAAGATTCAAAAGAATTAAAAAGAAGGGTTTAAAAAGATATACCACTATGTAGCTTGGAAAAGGATGAACAAACACGGATTAAAGCAATGATTTTTAAGATCAAAATCAACCAATCACCCTCCTATGGTGATCTTAGGGTGGCGGCATAAAGAGGAGCAAAGGAGGAGAAGAGAAACTTTTTTAGGGTTTTTGTTTATTTTCTTGAAAAAGTGAAAAATGAAATGAAAAGTTACATAACCCCCCTTTTCTTGTAAAAAGTCCATGGGCTAAGCCCATTATGGTATATGTGCCGTGGGTATGGGGGCCCCACATGGGGTACCCGTACCTTTCTCGAGTCCCGATGTTTCGTGTTCGTTCATGGTTAAACGTGTTCGTGTCTGAAGCGTTTCTGTTTATTTTATCATGTAGTTATCGTAATCTTAACGCTCGTAATTATATTATAAGTATTTACGTAATTATTCTAGTTCGTATTTTAAATGGTGATCATGATTTAATTATGTTCACGTGACATATTTATTAACTGTTTATCATGAGTTCGTACGTAATCGATACTTGTCATGTCATACACGTATGCACTTGCTTGATTAATAGCACATGAATGTGATCAATACTGACTAAGGTAAGTTTTAATCTAGGACGTACGATCTTAAGGGCACTATTCATGGTAAAAGCATGCGGGTTTTACAATTCTTCCCCCTAAAAAGAATAATTCGTCCCCGAATTATAGATAAAGTAACTGGAAGCGAAACATACCCGAATCAACTGGAAAGGTATGCAAAATAACGGGAATGAAGGTGACATGGTAGAAGGGAACGTGGAACGTGACATGTCTTGAAAAGACATGGAACGTGACGTGACTGAAAGGACATATCTAATTGATGAGAAAAACGGATAAAAGTCCGGATGAACTTGTCCGTTTCCAAGTGGCCTCCCTCTTGGAACGGTTCCTTCAGAAGATCCTGACACTAATGATAAATCTTGGTCCTCCTGACCTTGACTTAGAATACGAAGAAATTCTTGGTTATCAACGGAAGGTAGATCCCCTAAATTCGATCGAGAAAAATAAGAGTTAACGTGCAAGGGTAACTGAAACGTTACGATGCAAGACCATCTGACTTAACTGGTAATTAGAAACGATGCGCGAGACATAAAGAAACGTAGTACGTGAACAATTTTGAACGTGATACGTGAAAAATTTTGAACGTGCTACGTGGAGATATGGCGAGTGTAGTATGAGAAAACATATCGTGATCCATGATACGTGTAACCTAATTTGATCATGATATGAGGAACGTGGAATGAACATGACATGTGAGACATATCATGATCATATAATATAATGGCGGTGACGCCAAACGCTACAAGGTGAGACGTGGAATATGACGTGAAACGTCTATCTGACGATGGAGAGTTATACTAAACTTGGGTCTGGTCTCACAAGTTCTTGCAACTTCCCAGAACGAGAAAAGAAATGAACGAAGAGTCGTAAGCCAAAATACGATCATGAACGTGAATAGTGTCATGAACGTGAGCGCGAAAGCAAGTCGTGGAATTAGAATGAAGACGTGAAGTAAGTTAGGAATACCATTACGAATCTTTGTCTGACCCGATAGCTGAGGGATTGCCAAGTGATCGGATGAGCCTTGGATGGAACATGTTTGTTCAATCTGTTGGTTCTGAAATCCGTACGGATGTAAGGATTCTGCAGACTTGATCAAACTGTTGATAATAACCTAGATAGCATCCTGCTTCTTCTGAGTTTGCTGAAATCTGGTAACCAAAATCCGTGTAGATCTTGTCCCATTTCGATTCACAATTTCATATGATGAAAACATCCCAGTTTGTTGGTGTCCTATCTTAACCTGTTGGTATGTCAGGTACCTAGATATGAACGTAACTGTATCTTGCTTCGTAGAACTTGATACCTAGGAGTTTGCGAAATTCTGAGTCTCTGAATCTAGACTTCTCCTAGCATATAATTTTCTAGAACACCTAATGTAGTATAGGGTTCTCTCCTTTACGCATAAGCTGAGTCATGGTAAGATTAACCATAGAAACCCATGTGATTCAGTGTGTCACTGTAATCAAACAGAATTGATATTGGAAAAAAAAAATTCCAGGGTAGAATTTCTCTTGTCATAGAATTTGTAACATAGTGCAGATATGGTCTTCCTGTTCTTCTCTAGGCTTAGAGGAAATCAGGTTGTCCTCAATGAAAACGCTGATGAATTTGCTTAGGAGTTCATGGAAACTCAATTTATTAAGTCCATAATGCGGTTGAAGCATTGATGCGACTAATTCAAAATCATAAATCTAGCATGACCGAGTCGTGTACGAATAGCAGTCATGGACATGTCCTGCTTTTTCACGCATCACTGTTGGCAGCATGATCGTGAGTTCGATCTTGGAAAAGTGATTAACACTATACGGTTGATTGGACATGTCGTCAATACGTGGAGGAGAATAACGGTCATGAATGGTGATTTGTTTAAGTCGACGGTAGTCGACACATAATCTCATGGTACCATCCTTCTCCTTGAAGGTTCTTCTGGAATGTATAGGAAGACTTTGGAATAATCAACTGGCTATGCGTAAAAGAGTTAAGTGGTTGTGTCTTACTGACAGCTAGAAAATTTTAGCGACCATGGCTAACAACGCACATGCTTGTAAGCATAGATAATTGCATAGATTTTCCTGATGGAAATCAAACTGAATGTATTCATGAGCCTGAACATTACTGTACATAATTATGAATCATAGCATGGTGTGGTGTTCATAGTACATAATTAGGATAAAATTCATCTCGTGTCTGTCCGAGGAAATGCGTTAGCAGCTTGGGTCTTATCCTTAAGCTGAAGGAAGACCTTTGTATGCGTGGGAATACGAAAGGCGTCCTTCATGGTCATGAATACATGAAATATGGTGAAAGAAATGAAAGTGACATCGGCAACGTGACAGTTCTCACTTATGCGCCGGTAATGGTATTGAAATTCTTGTGGCCTGATTAATACATGGCACAACAAAATGGATATACCCTTGGAGGGTACCCTGAATTTCTTAGAAATGTTCCATAATTAGACGTGAGTCATGTGTCTTGACTCGTGTCCTGAGAAATGTAAGCGTGACATATGTCTTGACTGGTATCTTGACATGTGTCCTCAGAAAGTATTCGTGAGACATGTGTCTTGACTGATGTCTTGACATGTGTCTCGAGATGTGAAACAATTAGAACTACAAATATTAGGTTAAAATGCCAGAATTGGCGGATCGGTTGGGTTACTGATCATTTGTATGTCTGATCACGTCCGTGGCCGGAGCCTCGGTTGTGATTTCTAGGATAGTTGCTGTCATAGTAGTGGTTACTATCATCTTGTCTGTCGGTTCCATGACGGTCATTCTCATGACAGTGACTCATGTAACTATTTAGCTGAGTGGCCGGCTGGTACTGGTTTGCACTCATATGGCTGAAATGACAGCCGAACGACATGTGACATGTAATTATGAATTTGGGACAATGATTGATGGGAATTGTCTGATGGTGAAGCATCTTCTCGTCCAATTGCTTTGCTCCGACGCCTTTGTCTTCGTCTTTTAGGATCTCCAGGTTGTGAACAGCATCAGCATCAGCATCTCGTAGCGTCTCCTAACATCAGCAGCATCAACCTTCAGTAACATCTCCAAGCTATGAGCGGCATCGACAATCTTGTAGAATATCAGCAAGTGAACATACGCCTGAGATGATTTAGAATCGACTAGCGAATACTCGTGAAGTATTGCAAGTGGAATACACATGGATTAAGGTACATGTAATACACATGAAATACGGTACGTGGAGTACACATGGAATGCACATGAAATGATCGGTATGGGCTCGATCATTTGTCATGATTTAAGGAAAGTAAACCGGTTAAACGGTTAGGAAAACCATCATGATAACCTGGCAGTATTAGCTTAGACATCATTCTGGTTGCATAGAGAAACGCTAAAGTGTGGTTACACAAAATTCAACGATGATTTGCCTGACAGCATGATCAATGGAAACCAACCATGACTATCATGAAAGCATGATTCAAGAAATCTAACAATGTCTTGCAGGACAACGTAAATAACAAAAGAGGCGTGAAACATAATCAACATGAAGACGTAATTATCACGAGGAAACACGAAACCATCTATTACGAAGAAGTGTATAACATAATCAGCATGAAACTGAAGTTAACCATGACAGTATGAAGGCATACTTGACATAAAGACATAATAACTTATGATGGGACATGAAAGTTTTTTTATGCCAATTTAAATCATGAGAAAAATTTTATGCAAGAAAACAGTGCATGAATGCGTAATGTAGTTTATAAAACCTTTATATGTGCGAGGGAACGCCTATGGGTCGGTTCCAAAACAAAAGACATGGCGAGGGGACGCCTATGGGTCGGTCCCAAAGTTAAAAGTTTCGATAAAAGCACATGCGACTAAATAGGGCCAGTCCTGTACCAACCATTACTTAGTCAAAATTCCTGCAACAGATGACATATGATATAAATGCATGAATGCATGGAACATAATAATTAAAAGTCATTGTCGAAACTTAACAGAAAAATTTTATGTGAAAATTATGAACTACTGGGGTTCAGTTCACATAATCACAGTTCACTAGGAACATCATGCATAGACTCTGACACATAACTAAGTATGGATGACGGTTGTTCATTCCATATTAGTAAGACGATACTGGTGAAAACATCATGGTGAAAACAACAAGGTGCTGAAAACGTCATGGCTAAAACAAAAAGGTGCTGAAAACATAATGGTTAAAATAACAACGCGCTGAAACATCAATACGTGGAATAACAATCGTTGGCTTAGGAAGCTCCTGGTGACTACCCACTAGTCACAGGTCGAGTTTTAGAGCCTACAGGTCGAAGCCTTGGCTCTGATACCATAATTGTAACACCCCACTTTGATAAATGGAATGTCACGCGTGATTATGGCGTGTCATCAAAGCATGCAAGGTGATATGTAGTAAAACATACATGACCATAGGGAAAACCGGAATCAAACATCGGTTCCCAAACATAAGCCCAAAACATAAATAAAGGAAATGAACTGAATAAAGACTAAACAAGCATAACTATATGAAGGCAAAAAGGAAAAGAAGTCTCTGGCAGCTTCCATCCTATGCGCGTCCTCCAAATGCACGAGTCTTGGGTACCTGCCGTTTTGGGACATGGAAAGGAAAGTAACGGCTGAGCAAGACGCTCAGTGCACGGATGTACAATATAGCATGAATAGGATAAGCATGTAACATATAACAGCGGAAGACTAAGTTCTGAGAAAACTGGTTAAGTATCAAGAAAACTGGTTTTATAGTTTGAAAAGCCTTATGTCTATCTTGTGAAAACTGTTTTAACATAAATATACCATAGCCCATATAGGTCATGAAAAGGTCACGTGCATGAATACTTGGAGGGGTGACCTCATCATGCTGATTAGAGGGGATGCCTCTAATCAATATACTGGTTTGGGTAGGAGGGATCAACTCCTTGTGAAGGGTGCAAGGCACACACCACATTCACCATGATAAACTGAATAAAACATGTAACTAGGATGCACCTATACGCCCCACCTGATATAATAATATGGCCAAAACTGAAAGGGACGCCACGAGCAATCACTCCGCCGTGGGGAAGTCATAACATCGGTGCCTCCAATACTATGGTTATGGTACCTCCATAACTAGGTGAAACTGGTCATGCTTGTATATGGCTATAGATTATGCTAATTAAACATAAGTATTTCAAATCAATAAAACAAATACTGGGGAAAACAGTTGGCTGTATACGGGGAAATCCTAATAAGGAAAGAATGTCCATACTGAAAGGACGGGAATCCGTACCTCAAGTCCAGTGAATGAACGGAAGAAAGACTCCTACTTCTGGATCACTAACGCTACATCAATACACACGTGTATAAGTATCGATTCACTGATTACGTACTGGGTTTTATGTCTCATTTTAGCTGACTTGGTATGTTTTAGGTCATGGTTCACTGTTTAAAGCCTTAAACTGTGTTTATGTTGTATTCTGATTAATCTGTTTAAGTATTACCGGTATTTCATGTATTATTATACTTACTGTGTAATAATAAGTAACTTTCCAAAAATAGCAGGTTTCCAAAAATAGAAAGTTTCCAAAAATAGAAAGTTTCCAAAAATAGAAAGTTACCAAAAATAGAAAGTTTCCAAAAATAGAAAGTTTCCAAAAATAGAAAGTTTCCAAAAATAGAAAGTTTCCAAAAATAGAAAGTTTCCTAAAATAGAATTTACTGCTTAAAATAGATTAGTTTCTAAAAATAGAAAGTTTCCAAAAATAGATCAGCTGCCTTAATTAAATAAGTTTCCATATATAGAAGGTTTCCATGATTAGATTAGTTGCCTTATTTAATTAAGTTTCTATAAATAGAAGTTTCCATATTTAGAATTAAGTTGGTTACATAAGCTAACATATAAGTCTAAGTGTTTATAAGCTGATTTCTTAAGTCATATGATATAGTGTATAGTTTAATTATTATTTCATGTATTTTAATTAAACTATAGGTTAAGCATTTTAATTAAAGTATAACATGTTTTAATTAAAATGAAATGAAATGAAATACTTAGGTTAAAATGTGTATTACTATAATTAATAATATAACCTAAGTCATGTCTAAATTAATTAATTATAGGCATGTTTTAAATAATTAATTAATTATAACTTATAACATAAAATACTTAGGTTAAATTAATGTCATGTTAAACTAATAATTAAAATAACCTAAGTCATGATTTAATTAATATTTCATGTTATTAATTAATTATATCCTAAGTTCATAATTCATAAAAATTAACATGTAGCATAAAGCATGATTTAACCAACGAACCATGAATCGGGCATGAACTCGACACCGTACCCCGAGCCAAACTCGGGGTACGTGTGCCCCCTTGCTGCCGTGGGTCCCACATGAGCCAACCAAGACCAAAAATGGTCTTGGTGGTGGCGGCTAAAAAGAAACCGAACCCTCCCCCGGGTTGATAAAACTAGGCGGCCAAAAACAAACACCCTCTTTTAACAACCTTTGATTTTAATTAACCCCAAAACATGTTAGATCTATGATTAATTACCATGTTTTAATAAGAAAACAATAACATGTTCATGAACATAAACAAAGATTCAAAAGAATTAAAAAGAAGGGTTTAAAAAGATATACCACTATGTAGCTTGGAAAAGGATGAACAAACACGGATTAAAGCAATGATTTTTAAGATCAAAATCAACCAATCACCCTCCTATGGTGATCTTAGGGTGGCGGCATAAAGAGGAGCAAAGGAGGAGAAGAGAAACTTTTTTAGGGTTTTTGTTTATTTTCTTGAAAAAGTGAAAAATGAAATGAAAAGTTACATAACCCCCCTTTTCTTGTAAAAAGTCCATGGGCTAAGCCCATTATGGTATATGTGCCGTGGGTATGGGGGCCCCACATGGGGTACCCGTACCTTTCTCGAGTCCCGATGTTTCGTGTTCGTTCGTGGTTAAACGTGTTCGTGTCTGAAGCGTTTCTGTTTATTTTATCATGTAGTTATCGTAATCTTAACGCTCGTAATTATATTATAAGTATTTACGTAATTATTTTAGTTCGTATTTTAAATGGTGATCATGATTTAATTATGTTCACGTGACATATTTATTAACTGTTTATCATGAGTTCGTACGTAATCGATACTTGTCATGTCATACACGTATGCACTTGCTTGATTAATAGCACATGAATGTGATCAATCCTGACTAAGGTAAGTTTTAATCTAGGACGTACGATCTTAAGGGCACTATTCATGGTAAAAGCATGCGGGTTTTACAATTCTTCCCCCCTAAAAAGAATAATTCGTCCCCGAATTATAGATAAAGTAACTGGAAGCGAAACATACCCGAATCAACTGGAAAGGTATGCAAAATAACGGGAATGAAGGTGACATGGTAGAAGGGAACGTGGAACGTGACATGTCTTGAAAAGACATGGAACGTGACGTGACTGAAAGGACATATCTAATTGATAAGAAAAACAGATAAAAGTCCGGATGAACTTGTCCGTTTCCAAGTGGCCTCCCTCTTGGAATGGTTCCTTCAGAAGATCCTGACACTAATGATAAATCTTGGTCCTCCTGACCTTGACTTGGAATACGAAGAAATTCTTGGTTATCAACGGAAGGTAGATCCCCTAATTTCGATCGAGAAAAATAAGAGTTAACGTGCAAGGGTAACTGAAACGTTACGATGCAAGACCATCTGACTTAACTGGTAATTAGAAACGATGCGCGAGACATAAAGAAACGTAGTACGTGAACAATTTTGAACGTGATACGTGAAAAATTTTGAACGTGCTACGTGGAGATATGGCGAGTGTAGTATGAGAAAACATATCGTGATCCATGATACGTGTAACCTAATTTGATCATGATATGAGGAACGTGGAATGAACATGACATGTGAGACATATCATGATCATATAATATAATGGCGGTGACGCCAAACGCTACAAGGTGAGACGTGGAATATGACGTGAAACGTCTATCTGACGATGGAGAGTTATACTAAACTTGGGTCTGGTCTCACAAGTTCTTGCAACTTCCCAGAACGAGAAAAGAAATGAACGAAGAGTCGTAAGCCAAAATACGATCATGAACGTGAATAGTGTCATGAACGTGAGCGCGAAAGCAAGTCGTGGAATTAGAATGAAGACGTGAAGTAAGTTAGGAATACCATTACGAATCTTTGTCTGACCCGATAGCTGAGGGATTGCCAAGTGATCGGATGAGCCTTGGATGGAACATGTTTGTTCAATCTGTTGGTTCTGAAATCCGTACGGATGTAAGGATTCTGCAGACTTGATCAAACTGTTGATAATAACCTAGATAGCATCCTGCTTCTTCTGAGTTTGCTGAAATCTGGTAACCAAAATCCGTGTAGATCTTGTCCCATTTCGATTCACAATTTCATATGATGAAAACATCCCAGTTTGTTGGTGTCCTACCTTAACCTGTTGGTATGTCAGGTACCTAGATATGAACGTAACTGTATCTTGCTTCGTAGAACTTGATACCTAGGAGTTTGCGAAATTCTGAGTCTCTGAATCTAGACTTCTCCTAGCATATAATTTTCTAGAACACCTAATGTAGTATAGGGTTCTCTCCTTTACGCATAAGCTGAGTCATGGTAAGATTAACCATAGAAACCCATGTGATTCAGTGTGTCACTGTAATCAAACAGAATTGATATTGGAAAAAAAAAAAAAAATTCCAGGGTAGAATTTCTCTTGTCATAGAATTTGTAACATAGTGCAGATATGGTCTTCCTGTTCTTCTCTAGGCTTAGAGGAAATCAGGTTGTCCTCAATGAAAACGCTAATGAATTTGCTTAGGAGTTCATGGAAACTCAATTTATTAAGTCCATAATGCGGTTGAAGCATTGATGCGACTAATTCAAAATCATAAATCTAGCATGACCGAGTCGTGTACGAATAGCAGTCATGGACATGTCCTGCTTTTTCACGCATCACTGTTGGCAGCATGATCGTGAGTTCGATCTTGGAAAAGTGATTAACACTATACGGTTGATTGCACATGTCGTCAATACGTGGAGGAGAATAACGGTCATGAATGGTGATTTGTTTAAGTCGACGGTAGTCGACACATAATCTCATGGTACCATCCTTCTCCTTGAAGGTTCTTCTGGAATGTATAGGAAGACTTTGTAATAATCAACTGGCTATGCGTAAAAGAGTTAAGTGGTTGTGTCTTACTGACAGCTAGAAAATTTTAGCGACCATGGCTAACAACGCACATGCTTGTAAGCATAGATAATTGCATAGATTTTCCTGATGGAAATCAAACTGAATGTATTCATGAGCCTGAACATTACTGTACATAATTATGAATCATAGCATGGTGTGGTGTTCATAGTACATAATTAGGATAAAATTCATCTCGTGTCTGTCCGAGGAAATGCGTTAGCAGCTTGGGTCTTATCCTTAAGCTGAAGGAAGACCTTTGTATGCGTGGGAATACGAAAGGCGTCCTTCATGGTCATGAATACATGAAATATGGTGAAAGAAATGAAAGTGACATCGGCAACGTGACAGTTCTCACTTATGCGCCGGTAATGGTATTGAAATTCTTGTGGCCTGATTAATACATGGCACAACAAAATGGATATACCCTTGGAGGGTACCCTGAATTTCTTAGAAATGTTCCATAATTAGACGTGAGTCATGTGTCTTGACTCGTGTCCTGAGAAATGTAAGCGTGACATATGTCTTGACTGGTATCTTGACATGTGTCCTCAGAAAGTATTCGTGAGACATGTGTCTTGACTGATGTCTTGACATGTGTCTCGAGATGTGAAACAATTAGAACTACAAATATTAGGTTAAAATGCCAGAATTGGCGGATCGGTTGGGTTACTGATCATTTGTATGTCTGATCACGTCCGTGGCCGGAGCCTCGGTTGTGATTTCTAGGATAGTTGCTGTCATAGTAGTGGTTACTATCATCTTGTCTGTCGGTTCCATGACGGTCATTCTCATGACAGTGACTCATGTAACTATTTAGCTGAGTGGCCGGCTGGTACTGGTTTGCACTCATATGGCTGAAATGACAACCGAACGACGTGTGACATGTAATTATGAATTTGGGACAATGATTGATGGGAATTGTCTGATGGTGAAGCATCTTCTCGTCCAATTGCTTTGCTCCGACGCCTTTGTCTTCGTCTTTTAGGATCTCCAGGTTGTGAACAGCATCAGCATCAGCATCTCGTAGCGTCTCCTAACATCAGCAGCATCAACCTTCAGTAACATCTCCAAGCTATGAGCGGCATCGACAATCTTGTAGAATATCAGCAAGTGAACATACGCCTGAGATGATTTAGAATCGACTAGCGAATACTCGTGAAGTATTGCAAGTGGAATACACATGGATTAAGGTACATGTAATACACATGAAATACGGTACGTGGAGTACACATGGAATGCACATGAAATGATCGGTATGGGCTCGATCATTTGTCATGATTTAAGGAAAGTAAACCGGTTAAACGGTTAGGAAAACCATCATGATAACCTGGCAGTATTAGCTTAGACATCATTCTGGTTGCATAGAGAAACGCTAAAGTGTGGTTACACAAAATTCAACGATGATTTTCCTGACAGCATGATCAATGGAAACCAACCATGACTATCATGAAAGCATGATTCAAGAAATCTAACAATGTCTTGCAGGACAACGTAAATAACAAAAGAGGCGTGAAACATAATCAACATGAAGACGTAATTATCACGAGGAAACACGAAACCATCTATTACGAAGAAGTGTATAACATAATCAGCATGAAACTGAAGTTAACCATGACAGTATGAAGGCATACTTGACATAAAGACATAATAACTTATGATGGGACATGAAAGTTTTTTTATGCCAATTTAAATCATGAGAAAAATTTTATGCAAGAAAACAGTGCATGAATGCGTAATGTAGTTTATAAAACCTTTATATGTGCGAGGGAACGCCTATGGGTCGGTTCCAAAACAAAAGACATGGCGAGGGGACGCCTATGGGTCGGTCCCAAAGTTAAAAGTTTCGATAAAAGCACATGCGACTAAATAGGGCCAGTCCTGTACCAACCATTACTTAGTCAAAATTCCTGCAACAGATGACATATGATATAAATGCATGAATGCATGGAACATAATAATTAAAAGTCATTGTCAAAACTTAACAGAAAAATTTTATGTGAAAATTATGAACTACTGGGGTTCAGTTCACATAATCACAGTTCACTAGGAACATCATGCATAGACTCTGACACATAACTAAGTATGGATGACGGTTGTTCATTCCATATTAGTAAGACGATACTGGTGAAAACATCATGGTGAAAACAACAAGGTGCTGAAAACGTCATGGCTAAAACAAAAAGGTGCTGAAAACATAATGGTTAAAATAACAACGCGCTGAAACACCAATACGTGGAATAACAATCGTTGGCTTAGGAAGCTCCTGGTGACTACCCACTAGTCACAGGTCGAGTTTTAGAGCCTACAGGTCGAAGCCTTGGCTCTGATACCATAATTGTAACACCCCATTTTGATAAATGGAATGTCACGCGTGATTATGGCGTGTCATCAAAGCATGCAAGGTGATATGTAGTAAAACATACATGACCATAGGGAAAACCGGAATCAAACATCGGTTCCCAAACATAAGCCCAAAACATAAATAAAGGAAATGAACTGAATAAAGACTAAACAAGCATAACTATATGAAGGCAAAAAGGAAAAGAAGTCTCTGGCAGCTTCCATCCTATGCGCGTCCTCCAAATGCTCGAGTCTTGGGTACCTGCCGTTTTGGGACATGGAAAGGAAAGTAACGGCTGAGCAAGACGCTCAGTGCACGGATGTACAATATAGCATGAATAGGATAAGCATGTAACATATAACAGCGGAAGACTAAGTTCTGAGAAAACTGGTTAAGTATCAAGAAAACTGGTTTTATAGTTTGAAAAGCCTTATGTCTATCTTGTGAAAACTGTTTTAACATAAATATACCATAGCCCATATAGGTCATGAAAAGGTCACGTGCATGAATACTTGGAGGGGTGACCTCATCATGCTGATTAGAGGGGATGCCTCTAATCAATATACTGGTTTGGGTAGGAGGGATCAACTCCTTGTGAAGGGTGCAAGGCACACACCACATTCACCATGATAAACTGAATAAAACATGTAACTAGGATGCACCCATACGCCCCACCTGATATAATAATATGGCCAAAACTGAAAGGGACGCCACGAGCAATCACTCCGCCGTGGGGAAGTCATAACATCGGTGCCTCCAATGCTATGGTTATGGTACCTCCATAACTAGGTGAAACTGGTCATGCTTGTATATGGCTATAGATTATGCTAATTAAACATAAGTATTTCAAATCAATAAAACAAATACTGGGGAAAACAGTTGGCTGTATACGGGGAAATCCTAATAAGGAAAGAATGTCCATACTGAAAGGACGGGAATCCGTACCTCAAGTCCAGTGAATGAACGGAAGAAAGACTCCTACTTCTGGATCACTAACGCTACATGAATACACACGTGTATAAGTATCGATTCACTGATTACGTACTGGGTTTTATGTCTCATTTTAGTTGACTTGGTATGTTTTAGGTCATGGTTCACTGTTTAAAGCCTTAAACTGTGTTTATCTTGTATTCTGATTAATCTGTTTAAGTATTACCGGTATTTCATGTATTATTATACTTACTGTGTAATAATAAGTAACTTTCCAAAAATAGCAGGTTTCTAAAAATAGAAAGTTTCCAAAAATAGAAAGTTTCCAAAAATAGAAAGTTACCAAAAATAGAAAGTTTCCAAAAATAGAAAGTTTCCAAAAATAGAAAGTTTCCAAAAATAGAAAGTTTCCAAAAATAGAAAGTTTCCTAAAATAGAATTTACTGCTTAAAATAGATTAGTTTCTAAAAATAGAAAGTTTCCAAAAATAGATCAGCTGCCTTAATTAAATAAGTTTCCATATATAGAAGGTTTCCATGATTAGATTAGTTGCCTTATTTAATTAAGTTTCTATAAATAGAAGTTTCCATATTTAGAATTAAGCTGGTTACATAAGCTAACATATAAGTCTAAGTGTTTATAAGCTGATTTCTTAAGTCATATGATATAGTGTATAGTTTAATTATTATTTCATGTATTTTAATTAAACTATAGGTTAAGCATTTTAATTAAAGTATAACATGTTTTAATTAAAATGAAATGAAATGAAATACTTAGGTTAAAATGTGTATTACTATAATTAATAATATAACCTAAGTCATGTCTAAATTAATTAATTATAGGCATGTTTTAAATAATTAATTAATTATAACTTATAACATAAAATACTTAGGTTAAATTAATGTCATGTTAAACTAATAATTAAAATAACCTAAGTCATGATTTAATTAATATTTCATGTTATTAATTAATTATATCCTAAGTTCATAATTCATAAAAATTAACATGTAGCATAAAGCATGATTTAACCAACGAACCATGAATCGGGCATGAACTCGACACCGTACCCCGAGCCAAACTCGGGGTACGTGTGCCCCCTTGCTGCCGTGGGTCCCACATGAGCCAACCAAGACCAAAAATGGTCTTGGTGGTGGCGGCTAAAAAGAAACCGAACCCTCCCCCGGGTTGATAAAACTAGGCGGCCAAAAACAAACACCCTCTTTTAACAACCTTTGATTTTAATTAACCCCAAAACATGTTAGATCTATGATTAATTACCATGTTTTAATAAGAAAACAATAACATGTTCATGAACATAAACAAAGATTCAAAATAATTAAAAAGAAGGGTTTAAAAAGATATACCACTATGTAGCTTGGAAAAGGATGAACAAACACGGATTAAAGCAATGATTTTTAAGATCAAAATCAACCAATCACCCTCCTATGGTGATCTTAGGGTGGCGGCATAAAGAGGAGCAAAGGAGGAGAAGAGAAACTTTTTTAGGGTTTTTGTTTATTTTCTTGAAAAAGTGAAAAATGAAATGAAAAGTTACATAACCCCCCTTTTCTTGTAAAAAGTCCATGGGCTAAGCCCATTATGGTATATGTGCCGTGGGTATGGGGGCCCCACATGGGGTACCCGTACCTTTCTCGAGTCCTGATGTTTCGTGTTCGTTCGTGGTTAAACGTGTTCGTGTCTGAAGCGTTTCTGTTTATTTTATCATGTAGTTATCGTAATCTTAACGCTCGTAATTATATTATAAGTATTTACGTAATTATTCTAGTTCGTATTTTAAATGTGATCATGATTTAATTATGTTCACGTGACATATTTATTAACTGTTTATCATGAGTTCGTACGTAATCGATACTTGTCATGTCATACACGTATGCACTTGCTTGATTAATAGCACATGAATGTGATCAATACTGACTAAGGTAAGTTTTAATCTAGGACGTATGATCTTAAGGGCACTATTCATGGTAAAAGCATGCGGGTTTTACAGGTTTAGTAAGGTAACAATGTCATGCGGCTTATAATAATCCAACTAACGAAATACTACTAGACGCACCGAATTACGATGTATTGCCTGACTAGCAATACAAGGTCATACTATTGATATTATGTTCGTGTTTTGGTTTTCATAACCATAGTCATATAACGGTTTTTGTTTTCATACAACGTCATAAGACGTATTGTATGATGTTTTTACGACATTGGCTCGTATAATGATTTTTAAGGCAAATGCCTATATTATGATTTTCGACAAGGATTTGTATAAAAATGACTTTGGCTATTTTATGGCCTATTATAATGATTTGTACAAAATGATTTTCGGTAATAGTTTTATACCGATGTTATATTGATGGATTTTATTAAACTCTATGAATTCACTCGACGTTATCGCTGACCTTTTCTTTTAACATATTTTATCTCAGGTACTTGAAGGTAATTCTCGGGAAGACATCAAGAATTCATGGCCCGCACTTAAATATTAATTTCCATTCAAATGCTTTGTAAAACCTGTATTAAATACAACGACTTGGGACCTATGTAACTTTGATATTTATGAATGGAAATGCTTTATTATTAAACGACGCGATTTTTAAGCGTTGTCTATGATGTGAGTAATGTGCTATCCCGTAACACCAACTAGTCTTCCGCTGAACTGAGTTGTATAAATTTGGGGGTGTTACAGGCCACTAGTTTCTCGGCTCCTTTTTTGTCAACAATTTTGTGATCCAATTCTTGAAGGAGGAGAATCCAACGAAGTAATCTTGGCTTTGCATCTTGTTTAGCCATAAGATACTTGATAGCCGAATGATCCGTATACACTATGCATTTCGTCAAGACGAGATAAGGTCGAAATTTCTCAAATGCATACACCACGGCAATGAACTCCTTCTCCGTTGTAGTGTATTTTAGTTGAGCCTCGGTCATCGTCTTGCTAGCATAGTGAATAGGCAAGAAATGCTTTTCATGACGTTGCCCCAACACGGCCCCAATAGCGTAGTCACTAGCATCACACATGAGCTCAAAGGGGAGGTTCCAATTGGGAGCAACAAGAATGGGAGCATCGGTAAGTTTCCTCTTTAGGATTTCAAAGGATCGTACACAATCTTCGTCAAAGACAAAACGTGCCTCTTTTTCAAGAAGATGTGTAATAGCTCGAGAGATCTTTGAAAAATCCTTGATGAATCGATGATAAAATCCAGCGTGGCCTAGGAAACTCCTAACTCCCTTAACGGTTTTGGGATGAGGTAATTTGGCGATGACGTCTACCTTAGCTTGATCTACCTCAATCCCCGCTTTCGAGACCTTGTGCCCTAAGACAATTCCACTTTTAACCATAAAATGAAATTTTTCCCATTGAGCACAAGGTTGGTTTCCTCACAACATTTCAACATTCTCTCGAGATTCGACAAACACGAAGTGAACGAATTACCAAACACGGAAAAGTCATCCATGAAGACTTCCATCGTCTTCTCGATCATATCATGAAAAATAGCCATCATGCACCTTTGAAAGGTTCCCGGTGCATTGCAAAGTCCGAATGGCATTCTACGATAGGCAAACGTTCCATATAGACACGTAAACGTAGTTTTTTCTTGATCACGAGGATCGATGGGGATTTGGAAGTAACCGGAAAAACCATCTAAAAAGCAATAGAAATCGTTTCCCGCAAGACGCTCCAACATTTGGTCCATGAAGGGCAAGGGAAAATGGTCTTTACGAGTGGCTTCATTCAACTTACGATAGTCAATGCACACTCTCCATCCGGTCACGAGTCTAGTGGGAATTAACTCGTTGGCATCGTTTGGCACAACAGTCATTCCTCCCTTTTTAGGGACACAATGGATAGGACTCACCCAAGGGCTATCAGAAATAGGGTAAATCATTCCTGCGTCAAGGAGTTTAAGGACTTCCTTTTTGATGACGTCGTGAATTTTGGGGTTCACCCTCCTTTGACATTGGATTGCGGGCTTTTAATCCTCCTCCATTAAGATTTTGTGGGGACAAAATTTGGGATCGATCCCCTTAATGTCAGATAACTTCCACGCAATTGCCCCTTTGTGATCCTTTAGAACATCGACAAGTGCGGTTTTTTCATCATCCGAAAGTTCCTTCGCAATAATAACCGGCAACTTGTCGCCCTCCTCCAAATAGACATATTCGAGATGAGGAGATAAATCTTTCAACTCGAGGATAGGTGGTTCCTCAATTGAATATTTGGGCTCGATACTCATAACCTCCTCGGGTGGAGGAAATGGGAAATCGTTAAGAAAATCCTTGATAATCGAGAAGTCCTCATCGTTGTCGAGGTCTTCGTTACAAGTACGTGGAAAATCGAATTCTTCCAACGTAAAACCACCACCTTCAAATGGAGTGAAGGTTGGTGTCGAGTTATCAAGAATGGGATCTAACATAGTGGGATTGCCACTATTTTCATCATCACCAAAACCTAGAACTTCTTGTGAAAATTCCTCGCAAACCACGTCAATCATATCAATGAGGTTTATGGTTGATACGGAATAAACATGAGAAATTTGAGAGTTTTGAGTTGCGTTTATAACAAGTTCCTCGTCGTTGAAACGTAAGGTGATCTTTCTAGCATGAACATCGATCAAAGCCATAGACGTATCTAAAAACGAACGACCTAAAATGAGAGGAACTTGAGGATCCGTGGGAATATCGACAACGATAAAGTCTACCGGATAATAGAACTTTCCCACTTTCACAGAAACGTCTTCCGCCAATCCACATGCGGGAATCGTGGAATGTTCAGCCAACTTGATAGACATTAGTGAAGGAGTAAGATTAGGAAGATTGAGCGACTTGAAGATTGCAAGTGGCATCAAGTTAATGCTAGCACCAAGATCGGCCAAGGCATATCATTCTTCCATATCTTGGATTGCACATAGAATCAAGAATTTACCGGGATCACCGACTTTTGAGGTATGCGATTAAGATAAACCAATGAACAACTAGACAATTGATGTAATTTCTCCTTGTTGTTAAACATACTCTAAAATTAGCGGCAAATCGAGGCATCATGACCAAAGCATCAGCGAAACTCACATTAAAGTGCAAATCACGAAACATTTTCATAAAAAGCTCAAATTGGTAATTGTCGCGCTCTTGACGTTTCTCCTTTCTAAGTCTCGATGGATAGGGAAAAGAAGGTGTGGGTTGAGGCATAGGCATAGCCTTTGGAATCTCGGGTTCCAATGTTGGTAATGGGTCAACCGTAGGTGTGGCATGAGCGGTACTTCATGGGATTGGAACATGCTCCTTTTCGACCACCACCTCGGCTTCTTCCTCAATTGCTTTCTCCGTAGGAGCAATTGGTTGAGGAGTCGGTTCCTTAGGTGTCTTACCACTACGTGTGGTAATCACTTTCATCTCACCCTTAGGGTTTGATACGGTGTTGCTAGGAAGACTACTAGAAGACGGTTTACACATAATTGCCTCAAACATAGATGAAATTTTATCCTCAAACATGGATTGCCTCTTCTCGGCCTTAATCATTTCTTGTTTAATCTCATGTTTCCCTTGTTCCATTTTTTGTTGGTTTTGTTGTAACCTTGTTACATTTCCTTCCATCTTGTTTGTAAGGATTTTAAGCTCATTAGCTAACTCATTTTTCAACTCTTTCTTCAAGTCGTTCTTAAACTCGGATCTTAGGCTAATGATTTCTCTTTGAATGTTGTCAAACCTAGCATCGTTTCCATTAGCGTATTCAACAAATTCACTTGGAAGATCTTTCAAAGTTTGCAAACTTTTGTTGTTTTGAAAATCATTTTGATTTTTGTTTGAAACTTGATTATTAGCCCCTTGATTACCATAGTTTCCCTTGTTGTAATTGTTTCTGAAACCAACTTGATTGTTGCGATAGTTGTTGTTAGCATTTTGATTTGAACAAAAACCCGGTGGAGTCAATTGATTAGAGCGGGTAACTTGACCGTTTTGGTTGTAAGTTCCCGTGGCCGCGTAGGCACTCGAAGTGTTACCACCGTTGGTAATGCACTCGGAGAAATCATGACCTCCACCACAATACATGCATGAATCCTCAACCGCTTTAGCCGTAGCGGGAGCACTTGGTTCTCCAACTTTGAACTCAATCAAAAGACCTTTAAGCTTATCAAAGATTTGGTTTTCCAAGTTTGCCTCAATTTGGCAAGCATCGATGGTAGTAGACAAAGAGGGTGAAGCCGAAGACGAAGCCTTACGAACACTAGACGTGCTACGAGGACTATACACCTTAGATCCATTCTCAATGATTAACAATGCTTCCTCGAGCGTTTTACACAAAAAGTTACCACCCGCGACGGCATTAAGATAATCCCTTTCATGATCATTAAGTCCATTGTAAAACGTGTCAGTTTGATGCAAATCGGAAAAACTGTGATGAGGACACTCATGTAACATTTCCTTAAACCTATTCCAAGCCGTTGAAAAACTTTTATTAAACTCTTGTGAAAATTTGAAATCTCGTTTTTCAAATGCGTAGTCTTAGAGGGCGGAAAAAATTGGTTCACAAACTTAGACACGAGATCCTTCCACGTCAATATAGAATTGGGTGGCTCTTTCTCTAAACAAATTTTAGCGGGCCCCGCTAAGGAATACGTAAAAAGCATCATCTTAATCGAGTCATTAGCAACATCCTTAAACTTGCAAGTGGCGGTAAGACGATTGAATTGGCAGATATGGTTGTGTGGATTGTCCTTCTCATCACCACGGAATTTGTTGTTTTGGATCATTGACAACAAACCCGTTTTCACTTCAAAATTCTCCACAAGGATAGCGGGAATCACAATAGCCTCTCCATAACCCTCGGTGGGTGCTTGAAGTAACTCCATCATAGTACGATTCGCCATGGTTGGTTCTTTCTCTACAATGGGTTCAACAATAGGAGATTATTCACTAGAAGATGTTTGGTTTCCTTCCTTTTGACGACATTTACGTGCACGTCTTGCTTTGGAGCGAGTTTGCATAAACGTCACGTACAACGAGGGGATGAGCAAAGAAGATTCTTTTTGGTGTTTTGTATTTTTCTAATTTTTTTGTGGTTTTTGATTGTTTTTACTTTTTTTTTGGATTTTTGTGATTGTATTAAGTAGACCAAAATCTACAAATCTCCTCCTTAATCAAATCTCTTGATTAAAGAAGCCTCAAGGAATGAAAACGATCACGTGAAGTGAACGCCTTCGATGACTTTAGAACGTTGGTGGAACACCAAAACGTCCAAGAGGGTTTAATCAAATGAAACCAAGAAAGTATATATGATACTTAATAATACTTTGGGCGGAAAAACCCTCGATTAGCTCTCAAAATCAAATACTCACAAGCAAGCGGGGAAACGAGGCGGTGCGAAGCACTTAAGAGCCTTTTTCCTTAGGATATATTTTATAATATCCGCCTTATACCCACCTTATAGTTTGTATTTTTCAAAATCGAGCTTCACGAAAGTATTTATCTATTTTTGCCTTTTTCTTTGGTTTGAGATTCGAATACAATGATTGGGTAATGACCTCCCAAGTCAAGGTTGTGATTTCTCACTTTTGGAGTACTTGTGTATTTATTGCTTTACGTATACAATATAGTAATAGTATTCACACAAAAAACGAAAAACCGATAATACGTATTAGTAGAGTGCTACTAATACAAATAGATATTATGGTTAGTATATAAAAATAACAATTTCCAAATGAAAACACAACACGCCTCCCCGGCAGCGGCGCCAAAATGATGGTTGAGTAAAAGACGTCTTTTAAGAAAAAGAGCGTAATTAGGGTAAGTACACAAGTGATTTAGGAAAACCACAAGTTATGACCCAAAGTGGGGATCGTTCTCAAAGAGGCTTGGTGTGTGTGTAATGAACTGATTAATTATGTGATTATATGATTATGAGAAAGAAAATAGAAATGGGATAAGAAGAGAATGACGGTTACGATGATGGATTACACTAAGACGAAAAGGTCGTACACGTAAAATCGTAAAAGCACCAAAATTAAAAACTTACTCTAAAAATTCCTAAAAAATTTCTAAAAATCCACTAAAATATTCTAAGGGTTTAAAAAAATATCAAAACTTGCTAAAACCTTTTAATTAATTAATTATTAATTTTTAATGCTAATTAAAGCCCTAAAAACCAAAATTAACTAATAAAAAGTCCAAATCAAGATCTTAAATTTGTAACCCTTTAAAATATCCTAATTAAGCTAAAAAGTATTTTTCTAAATTTTAAAACCACTAAAAACTATTTTTAAACAATTAAAACTATTAAAAACTCTAAAAACTTAAAATAATTCTAGAAGATAACTGAAAGACCCTAAAAATATTTGGAAAGTTGTAAAATTCCTAATTAAGTGTCTAGAGTCTAGGAAAAATATAAAAACTTAGAAAATCGGACTTTTAATTTTTAATAATAAAATAATATTAAAATATTAATAAAAATCCAAAAATCCTAAAAAATTCCAAAAAGTTGCAAACTAGCTAATTTTAACCTAAATAACACAGAAATGAAGTTGAAATTACCTAATTACCCTTAATGGGCCTAGAAAATGGGCTAAACCTAAAACAGTCACCTTAATGGGCCAAATTGAGCCCAATAAGAAAAAGTGGCCCAAATAAACCCAAAAACCACTACTTGACTCAAAATTTGATTCTGAACAACTTTTTCCAAAGGCCCAAAAGCTGAAAATGTGAAATAAGCAAGCTTATACCAAACAGCTTATTCTTAATGGGCTTTTTGGCCCATTAAGCTATAAGCTAATACCATAAGCTCAAACTAGACACGCAAGCTTCTTTTGAGCTAACTAAGACTTCTGTAAAAAGAAATTTGAAATAAGCCAAAGGAATAAGCCTGAAAATGCAAAAAGCAATCTATAGAAAACGACAAAATAGTCGTTTTTGAGTTCTAGGCTATCCCAAGAGCTGATTCAAATTGAAAAAGCTTTTAAATGACTTAACTAAGCTTAATCAACAAAAAGTTTTCAAATAAGTTGACTCAATAAGCTGGAAAAAGGAAATAAGCACTTATGAAAAATTCAAATAAGTTGGTTTTCTAGCAAAAAGTCAAAGTCAAAGTCTAATAAGCTACAGTTCAATCAAATGGGTCAAATAATGAAGATCTATCACAAAAAATAAGTTGTTGCAGGTCTGGATATGCAAATATGGCTTATTGATAAGCAAACTGAAAATTTGTACTAGCAGGGGCTAGTTTTGGGTGTTGAGCAGTGTAAACTTTTTCCACTGCTTGAGTTGTTGACTTTTTTTGTCTTTAGTGACTTTTTTGGAGTTTCAGGTTACACAAAGGCACCCAAATGATCAGTGGATCATAAGGAGTCAATCACAACAAAGAAATCACAACAAGCAACAGCCAATTAGTACAGTTTAATCAATCAATCACCAGATCTGACACATACATGAACACTTAAGCAGTTGAGGTTCAATAAGCACTTTTAGCAATATTCAGCCAGCCAAACTTAACCAAATGCATACACAAGCAATATTAAACTTAAATAAGCAAGTCTAAACAGGTTTCATGCAATGATTTAAAGTTTTAAGCAAGATTCAAGCACTTAAAGTTACTGATGAACACAAAAACATGCAGTTTTGTACTTTGCTGACGCAATTGACCAACAAGCCAGATTCAACCACTCAAATCTATCAAACAGGTTATAATGACTTTGTTTAAACCACTTTTAGCCCTAAGCATGCATACACCCTAAGTGTTCCCAAGATCCTAGGTCAAAACAGTCAAGAACAAAGATTTTATAGCAAATTGTTTGATTTGGTGTTTCAAAGCTGAAAACTTGCAGCAAAATGCACTCAAACAAGCATATATCAAATACCAAGCATAAACACAAACTTTTATCCACACAAAAGCAACTTATGATTCCAAGCAGGTAATCCCAAACACCCCTTTATCTTTTTAATCCAGAAATTAAACAAGTATAAGTGTGATTCAGTTTACCAAATGACTAATCTAGCATACTAACAACATTAACATGCAAGATTAAGCAGATTCAAGCCAGGAAAACAACAAGAACACAAGTAGAGCACAAATTCACCAAAAATAAAAACTTATCAGATTTTCAAGGTTTTAATACAAACCTCATGGATGTACATCCACACCCAAAATTTTAGAGCTTATGTGCTAGCAAGAACAAGCACAAGCTTCCAACAACAACCCTGCTAAGATTCAACAGAGTTAGAAGCAAAATATCAAAACAGAAAGGTGACTTTTTGGAAAATAAACTTGATTAATGCAACTTCTTGTACCCACTCTTGATTATCCCCAAGATATGAGCTTCACAACACCTTGATATTCACAATATCAGGGTGTATAGACCAGCTTATATCCCAAAAATTCCAAGATATACCAAGAATCTTAGCAAAATATCAAATTTTAGTCCAATGTGTAATTTCTTACACAAGGTTTACAAACACGTTTTAAGGTTCAATTTTAGTTAACATATAACATAAACAAGCTTAGAATTAAATGGCACTTGGTCTTTCTTCAACAAACTCAAACACAATTTCATTAAACTGAAAGTAGGATTTACAGTTTTGTGAACAAGGAAAAACCAAAAGCAAAGTGCAAATGTTGCACCCTAAGGCCTTTATATAGGCTACAAGTTATCTAGGAAAGCTGAAAAAAACGTAAACCCTAGCTGATGAAGGTCCAAATTTGCCCTTGTCTTGTTTGAACTTTTGAAGGATCATGTGACTGATTTTGTTGTCTTGTGGTAGCTGGCAAGTGAAAAGTGTATCCAAGGGCTTGTATCAAGCTTAAAAAGTAAGCTTCAATCTCAAACGTTGGATGGCTGTCACAATTTTTGTAACAACCCACTTGGATAA
The DNA here is from genome assembly GCA_025667525.1 of Glebionis coronaria. NCBI lineage: Eukaryota > Viridiplantae > Streptophyta > Magnoliopsida > Asterales > Asteraceae > Glebionis > Glebionis coronaria. Next base: position 319,247,841 of record CM046878.1, read on the forward strand.
GTGGACCGTTACGTGTATTTATGGCGTGTCATCAAAGCATAAGGTAAATGTCCTAAAACATTAACTGACCATAACGGAAATACCGGAATCAAACATCGGTAATCCAACATAAGCTCAAAACATGAAAAATAAAATACTGAAGGAAAGGACTAAACAATGTCCAAATAAGCAGAATAATGTAAGAAGTGCATAAAGTAAGAAGTCCGGATAGCTTCCATTCAATGCACATGCTCTCAGAATCATAAGAGCGTCCTGGTGTACCTGCCGTTAGAACATGAAAGAACTACGGCTGAGCATAAGGCTCAGTGAACGGATATAAAGCATGATAAGGAAAATATTGAAATGAAACAGATGATAAAATACTGGAGCTGTAAAACTGATAAGTAAAGTTTCAGCGGAAATCTGTGTATAATCCGTAAAGTCTGATTTATAAATAATAAAGCTGAACTGTTATCTGTTAAATCTGAAAACATGCATTTACTGTATTTTAATTGCCAGAGCTTATATAGGTCATGTGTCGTAACAACGGTGCATGAATAACTAGAGGGGTGACCTCGTCATGCTGTAGAGGGGTGACCTCTAAATAACTGTAGAGGGGTGACCTCTAAATACTGTGCTGGGTGGAGGGATCAGCTCCAATGTGAAGGATGTAGAGCACACACCACATTCACCCTGATAACTTGTAAAGAGATAAGCCTAGGATGCATCCATACGCCCCACTAAACATACTGATAAAAATGGCCAAACTGAACATGAGTGGGACGATGCAGGATATAACTCTCCTGCATGTGAGTCACGACACCGGTGCCTCTAATGCCATGGTTACGGTACCTCCGTAACTAGTACATAAACTGGTCATGCTTGTATATAATGCTCAGGCAATTTATTTAGTTATTAACATGATTAGTGATAAGCTTAAACATATACTGGGAAAACATTTGGCTGCAGACGGGGAATCCTAATCATGCATAGGAAAGGAAGTCCTTACTGAAAGGACGGAAAATCCGTACCTCGTGTCCACTAATGAATTAAGAACGAAAGCTGAAAGATCTACTTTGACTTCACGGATACTACATAAATAAGGGACGCGAACATAAGTTAACTGATATCTGCTTAGTTTACTGATTTTTTTTAACTGTTCTTAGCTTGATTTTATTCTCGTATTATTGTTTGTGTAAAAACTGATAATATCTGACTATTCGACAATATTACTGATTAACGTATTTTTTTTTGCATTTCCTGATTACTGTATAAAGTATAAACTCGTATTACTATAAATAGTAACACGCTATAATAAGAAAGTTGCTAATATTAGAAAGATTTTTTAAATTCATTTCTTTGAAAATAATCATGAATTAAATCACGCGTTTTAAATAATTTAAAGGATAAAACTAATATCAATTAAATTTTACTAATTAAATTAATAAAACAAAACTACTTGATTTATTTATTTACAAAACTAATTTTATAAAATGATGTAATAAAATATTAAGATAAACCACATATTTCATACTTACATGCGAGACCCTTGCTAAAATCCTTCCCCGAGACACTCATGTCTCGGGTTAAACACAACCGGGCCCACATCATGGTCGTCAGTGGCTACTGCTCTCACGTTATTCCCACTGCTAGTTATATGGTTCCCACTGCTAGTATCAAGTTCCCACTGCTGGTATAAAGCTCCCACTGCTGTTGGTTTTGTTCCCACTGCTAGTATACCCAAACACCCCCTTAAGGTTCATACACACTGTCTGCGAATCCAAACACCCCTGCAGTCAATTCAAACATCCCTGCAGTCAATCCAGACACCCCTGTTCGTTTCTATATGCTGTCGCGGGCATCAAGACCACCACCGAGAGTCAAGGACTCTCGGTCTTCCTGAAACCAACACAAACCCGACCCTTGCTGGATTCGTGATGAACAAACAGAAAGAAAAAGGAAGAACGCGAATTGAGTTTTTTTTACTTTAATTTGTGATTAAGAATTATTTACAACATATGACGGAATTAATTGTAGAAAAAACGAATTCTTCTCCTCCGTTTTGATCTCCAGCCGTCGGCCACCATGAACAACCAAACCCTAATCGGTTTTTTTTACATCTGCTTGTGTAGAAGGGTTTTCCTCGTTCTTTTTCTTTTGCCAAAAGGCCGGCCCAGGCCCATTTCTTTCTCTCTTTCTTTTTTTTTCTTAAAAATGGACTAAAGCCAAATATATGTTGTATATAATTTGTTTTTATTTCGTTTATAACCTTTATTTATGTTTGCGTGTTTTAAATCCCGTCATGAATTTATTTATTTATTTTCTGAAAATGAATACACCCATAATACTGAATAGCTAGTAAATAATTTACTACCTAATAATTATTTTCTGAATGAATAAATTACGCCGTGATATTAATTAAAACTGAGACTGCGTGATTCATGTTAACGTTTAATTATTTTCTTTATAATAATTAATACATGCGTAATATTTTCTGAGATCTAATATTTTTTTTCTGAATAATTATATATAGTTATAATAACCGAGATTGCGCATTTAATATTCAACATTTTAAATGCGGGTTTTACAATTCTTCCCCTCTAAAAAAATAATTCGTCCTCGAATTAAGGATGCGATTATGTTGTGGTTTTACAATTCTTCCCCTCTAAAAAGGAGAAATTTGTCCTCGAATTACAGGTAATAAGCTGATGAAGTTATAAGAACTGAAAGAACACGTAAACTGAATGAGAAATGAGCTGAAGGATAATTTGTCTTCTAATTAAGACATAATTCTGTTGATAGGTTTAAACCTGACATGACTGAAATGATCATGTAGCGTGACATGGCTAAAGAGAACATGGAACATCACATGACTGAAAGGACATAACTGAAAAGGAAAAAGACGAGAAGTTCGGATGGACTCCTCTGTTTCAAGTGGCTTCCCGCTCGAAGCGGTTCCTTCAAAGATCTCGCCACAATGAAAATCTTGGTTTTAATGACCCTGTCCTGACGATGCTGAATAGTTTCTGGTTCCATACTTGAGATGGATTTTCTGAATCTGCTCGAATGAATAAGATATAACATGTAGGATACATGATACGTACAAATAACATGAAACGATGACATTTATATCTCTGAGCAAAAATACATAAGACATAATGGGACGAACTACGTGAACGATTGTGAACGTGCTACGTGAGCAATTGTGAACTTGGTTCGCGATCATATGCTGAATGTTGTGCATGGAATATATCGTGAACGTGATACGTGAAACATACTGTGAACATGATATTAGGACATATCATGAACGTATGCTGACTGAGGAAATAATGTCAACCAATACGGCCTGAGACGAGAAACGTCTGCCTGGGTATGGAAAAGTTGTGCTAAACTTGAGTCTGGTTTCTTAAGCTTCTATAACCGTATTCGATAGTAAACTGTGAAACGTGAATCGGGAGATGGCACACGAACTTGAACGTGAACAATGTTATGAACGCTAACGTGGGCATAAATCATGAGATAGCACAAAACATGAACTAAAACAGCATCATACTTCGAATGAGACGTAAACGTGAAAATGAAAGTAAACGTGAGCGTGAATGTGAATGTACACGTGATCGTGAACATGAACGTGAGCGTGATTCGCGAATGCTAATTTCTATATGACAAGATTTGTTGATGGAATACCTTAGAATCATACGATCTATTGCTGAATTTCTTGCAGATTTGCTATTACGAAATCCTTTCGGATGAAAGAAAGCGTGTAGGCTGGGTTAAGTGGTCGACAATAACTTAGATAGTATCATACTTCTTCTGAGTCTGTGGTAACTGATAACAACTTCCATGGAATCTTGTCTCATTATGTTCAGAATTTCTAATGGTTGTAATAACTCACTAGCATGTCGGTGTTCTATCTTTAACCTGCTAGAATGGCAGGAATTTAGATATGAACATAGCTGCATCCATGTGTTATGCTACTTTTATCAAAATTCTGCCTGGGATTATGGTACATTCTGGTGGAATCTGGGTGAATAGTCATGGAAATTTTTTAGGGAGAACTGTCAGCAATTTCTATGGTAGCAGTCAATTAAGTTCTAGAAAACTTGGTACTTCGTTCACAGGCGTCGGTCGGGACCATGAGGTGATGGCCTTCACCTTCACAGGATTGTCTGAAATTTCTTCTACTGATATAGGGTGGCTCATAAATGCCACCTTGTTCATCTGGAACTCACATCTGGAAAGGTGCGTATATAATTTCCTCCCATCAGAAAATTTGTAGGATCTAAAAAGATGATTCCCATGTTCTTCTCCAGAATTTAGGAGATCAGGATGTTATCAAAGAACATACTGACGATTTTGTCTGCGAAGTCGAAAAAAAATTATTCATAATTTCCATACTATAGCTGGGGCATTAGGGAGCCCAGACGTATAATTTAAAATTTTAGAGAGACTGTAACGTGTTCAACAGCAATCTGGAAAACATCATGTTCTTCTCTCCCCACTGCTGGTGTCATGGTCGCGAATTGTTCTGGAAAATATTTAAGATATCATAGCAGGTCAGGTAAACCTTCTATACGTGGAATTAATATCGATTAAGAATGGTGATCTGGTAAATTTTTCTGTGGTCGATATATGATCTCATTTCTAATAGACAGAAACGGTGCACTTTCTGGTGGTGCGTTAGGGCGAATAAGGCCTTGTTCTGGTAACTCTTACAGCAATTGTTGCAACTCTTTTAACTCAGCTGAAACCCTGAAATAAAGAGTTTGAAAATAGGTTCTATTTTTTTAGACAAGCTCGATGTTAAATTTTGTCTCATGGTCAGGAAGGAATTTCTAGAAAACCTTCTGGAATTACATCAGGAAACTTTGGGATAAACTGCTGATCATGAATTTAAGAAATTTCAGAATTTGCATCATGAATGGTGACTAGAAGTCCTCGCAGCTATAAGATAATAATTCACGTGCTTGTAAAGCTGAAACCATTTGTACTGATTTTTCTGGTAGAGGTAAAATGAATATGATCTGGAGTTAGTAAGACGGATCTCGTCATTAACTGAAAATAAAACTTTAATAAATATGGGTGATAATGTGGAGTCTTTTTCTGGCTGAGAGGCAGGTAACTACCTAAATTAAGATAAAGCTCACATAGGAACACGTGAAGTAAACATGGCGAATTTTCACTGAATGTGTTTGTTTGTAACCTCACAGAATAAATACTGCGTGTTTAACCTGAATGATACTCTAGTGGTGGTGACTAAATCTTTACTGACCTGATCCATGCGGGGCATAATAGAATGGGTATACCCCTTTTCTGAAAGGTACCCTGAATTACTGAGGGCCTGTTTTAGAAACATACTGGAGTTATGAGTTCTGACTCGTATTTTGAGAAAAGATTCATATGACGTGTATCATGACTGGTGTCCTGATATGTGTCTTCCGAAATGATACCTGAGACCTATGTCTTGACTGCTGTCTTGACATGTGTTTTACTTGACGAATCTGGACAAGGCTGAAAATTTTTTGTAACTGCTAGGATTGGCGGACCGGTTAGACTACTGACCTCTGTATTTCTGGTCACGTCCGTTCCGGAGTTCTGATGGTTACTGACTGATTAGTAATAAGCACGGTGGTTGTCACCACTTCCTTGTTTGTCAATTTAATGACGGTCATTATCATGACCATGATTCAAGTAACTATTTCTGTTGAGTGGCCTGATGGTTACTGGTTCTCACTATTCCGACTGAAAGATTAGCTGAGTAACGTGTGACAGCTAACTGCAGAAGTAAGGCATGGAATAGAATGGTAGTGTTTGATGGTTGAAATTTATTCTTGTCATAAATTTCAGATTTTTTTGTTTTCGTCCTTGCTTTGCGGAGTCTTTATAGTATAAACAGCATCAGCATCAGCATCTTGAGAAATCTCCAAAGTATCAGTAACATCAGCAATTGCGAGGTCTTCAAAGTGCTAGCAACATCAGTATCTGGTAAAATCTTCAACTCACGAGCAGCATCAGCATCTGGTAGAATATCGATAATTGGAAACGCTTGAGATGATTGAGGATCGATTAGCAATATTCATAGAGTAGGGTACCTGGAGTACACCTGGACTACTGTACGTGAATTGCAAAGTGAATACTGCACATGGAGCATATCTGAGACACTGTACGTGAAGTACACATGAAATAATGTACATGAAGTATAACTGAGACACTGTACATAGGGTGCATACGGAATACTGTACATGACACTGGTGGAAATTTCATGGGGGGATCGATACTGGTGTTAATTGTCTGACCTGATTAAAGAAATAAATCGATTTAAACGGTAGTAAACTGAACTGGAATGAGTATCATGATGGCCTAATAATTCTTGCGTAGACTCAATGCTGGTTGCATAGAGGTTCACGAATATGATTAAACAAAATGTCAACAATGGTCAGCATGAAGACATGACTAATGAAGCTCAAACCAGATTATTATGAAAACAGGATTTAACTGTAACCCCTTCTGTATCTTAGCATGAAAACATCATCACATGGGTGAAAACATAATCCTCATAAGGCGACATGAACTTAGTCAGCATGAAAATGACATTCACGTGAAAGTATAAACTTGACTGATACAAATAACGTAGAAGAATAATCAACTGAGGTTTAACATCAACTGATGTGGATAGTTATGGTTTAGTTCACAGTATTCATAGTAGGAAGCATGTGACTAAGTATGGGTGATTCTGGTTCGATCCATACTTGTCAAAATTTCATGAGAACTGTCATGTATAGAATTTACAATATGGGACTAAATATGGATGGCGGTAGTCCAATCCATACTTGTCAAAATTTTATAAAATGTCAAGATATGAGCAAAGGTGAAAAATTATCGATCGGTTCACAAAACATTATTTGACTGAAAAGCATGAAATTTGACTTGAGAAATGGTGAACGTTTATGGCCGGTTCACCAAGTAATATTTGACTGAAAACATGAATCTGTCATGAGTAAGGGTAAATGCCTATGGTCGGTTTACCAATACAAAATCTAAACGACAAGGGTGAACGCGTATGGGTCGGTTCACCAAAACAAAATTCGTAGAAAACCACCTGCGACTAAATATGGCCAGTTCTGTACCAACCTTTTACTTAGTCAAAACTTTAAGAAAACTGACTGATAAATGAAGAAAACTGACTGAATAATCAATGAGAAACATGAAAGATAACAACGCCAAAATCTGGGAAGTTCCTGGTGACTACCCACTAGTCACAGGTCAAGTATTAGAGCCTACAGGTCGAACCTTGCTCTGTGATACCATAATTGTAACACCCCACTTGGATAAGTGGACCGTTACGTGTATTTATGGCGTGTCATCAAAGCATAAGGTAAATGTCCTAAAACATTAACTGACCATAACGGAAATACCGGAATCAAACATCGGTAATCCAAACTAAGCTCAAAACATGAAAAATAAAATACTGAAGGAAAGGACTAAACAATGTCCAAATAAGCAGAATAATGTAAGAAGTGCATAAAGTAAGAAGTCCGGATAGCTTCCATTCAATACACATGCTCTCAGAATCCTAATAGCGTCCTGGTGTACCTGCCGTTAGAACATGAAAGAACTACGGCTGAGCATAACGCTCAATGAACGGATATAAAGCATGATAAGGAAATTACTGAAATGAAACAGATGATAAAATACTAGAGCTGTAAAACTGATAAGTAAAGTTTCAGAAGAAATCTGTGTATAATCCGTAAAGTCTGATTTATAAATAATAAAGCTGAACTGTTATCTGTTAAATCTGAAAACATGCATTTACTGTATTTTAATTGCCAGAGTTTATATAGGTCATGTGTTGTAACAACGGTGCATAAATAACTGGAGGGGTGACCTCGTCATGCTGTAGAGGGGTGACCTCTAAATAACTGTAGAGGGGTGACCTCTAAATACTGTGCTGGGTGGAGGGATCAGCTCCAATGTGAAGGATGTAGAGCACACACCACATTCACCCTGATAACTTGTAAACTGATAAGCCTAGGATGCATCTATACGCCCCACTAAACATACTGATAAAAATGGCCAAACTGAACATGAGTGGGACGATGCAGGATATCACTCTCCTGCATGTGAGTCACGACACCAGTGCCTCTAGTGCCATGGTTACGGTACCTCCGTAACTAGTACATAAACTGGTCATGCTTGTATATAATGCTCAGGCAATTTATTTAGTTATTAACATGATTAGTGATAAGCTTAAACATATACTGGGGAAAACATTTGGCTGCAGACGGGGAATCCTAATCATGCATAGGAAAGGAAGTCCTTACGGAAAGGACATAAAATCCGTACCTCGTGTCCACTAATGAATTAAGAACGAAAGCTGAAAGATCTACTCTGACTTCACGGATACTACATAAATAAGGGACGCGAACATAAGTTAACTGATATCTGTTTAGTTTACTGATTTTTTAACTGTTCTTAGCTTGATTTTATTTTCGTATTATAGTTTGTGTAAAAACTGATAATATCTGACTATTCGACAATATTACTGATTAACGTATTTTGTTTTTGCATTTCCTGATTACTGTATAAAGTATAAACTCGTATTACTATAAATAGTAACTGAAATTGTGTATAATGTAGTTCGTTTTTCTCAGTTCTTGCTAATTGAAAGTCCTAACAATTTCGGGTTTTTAACTGTTTTTGGTTGTTAATCTTTTTTGGATATTCTATTTGGTAATTCAAACAATGCCTAGCAAAACTGAAAAATATTACCTACTTATATGTAAAACATCGTGCAAATACCAAGTTTTTATTCTAGTAAAATTCAAAATGTAAATTTTAAAACTAAAAGGACTGAAATTGTAAATTCTATGAAATATAAATGCTCAAAATATAAAACTTAAAAGTGCAAGGACTGAAAATGTCAAAACAGAAAACTATAAGGACTGAACTTGAAAACTATGTAATAAACTAACCAACTTGTAACAATTTCCAAAACTACTAACTGAAATTTAACAAATTCCAAACTGAAAGGACTAGTTTAGTGCAAACCCTAAAAATTATCAAGTTTAGCCAAGTTTAACACAAGTTTAATACACTAGGGACTAAAGTGCAATTATGAAAAGATTTTAAGCAAAAACGGGTTACAATGGCAATTAAGCTCGTTTGAGCTTATTTCTGAACCAAATCTTACCAAACCAATTGCAAAATGCTTAAAATTCAAAATAAGCTAGACCTGTAAGAGGATTTTTGCTAAAATTGACTTAAAAGCCAATAAGCACTTCACAATAAGCACAAAATAAGCTCTAGGAAAATCTGGACATGCACAATTAGCTTTTTGTACTAAAACTGATTAATGAGCTTAAATGATGAACGGGAAATCAAATCTTATCAAAATTCATCAAGAAATAAGCCTGGAAATTGAAATAAGCTGAAATTGGCTTATGTTGACCAAGCGTTGACCAAGATTTTTGACAAAAAGCTGAAATTCTCAAAAATCAACCAACAACACCTACTAAGTGATATTGTGAAATAAAATTGCCAAGTTTGTGAAGTGGATTAAGAGATTTGAAAAAGCTGTTTTGATTTACAGAAACATGCTTTTGCTTATGTGTTCAGAATTATGCTTATTTCTCTTTGCTTAATGGAAACTGTACAAAATGCTTATAGAATATGAAACTTCATAATATGAACTACAAATGAGAACTGGTTTGGTTAATTTTCATCAACAAACAAACAAATGACAAGCAAATGAAATTGATAACTTTTTTAAGCAAAAATGACTGAAAAATGACCCAAACCTTTTATATGCCAATTGCCTCTTTGACCTTAAATTTGACTTGAAAAGGACTCAAAACACTTTGTAATGACTATATGAATGGAAATGAACATTAACTTGCCAAAATGTAACACTTGAAAATCAAATTTAATCTAATGCCAAACACCCTTTAACTAATCTTTGATGAAAATTTGTAAAGACTTTTTAAGCATCAGTCAAGGCTGAGTAAAAACCTTTATCAAACCAAACTTAATGACCAAAAAGAGTTGTGTGAAGGCTAATTGCAATTATTGAAAGCAACTAGAACTCAAGTAGAATAGCAAGGCTAAAATGGACTGAAATAAGCTATCAACTAGAACAATTTCCAAATCAATAAGCAGATAAGCAACACTTAAGCTACAAACTACTAGAATCAAGTAAAGATCAAACTAACAGGTTTTATCATGCATTCAACAAAGATTTAAGCTAGGAATTGAGCATGCATTTGACAATTTGAGTGGAACCAAAACAAGAGGCATTTGAACCTTGTGAAGGAACCTTTGAGCAGTAGAGGAGTGCTGTACTCTCTATTCTAGTGCTAACCACCGCCTTAGCACTAGATTCACTTATCTACAATCAACAAACCGCTACTCATCAACTAGAATCATCATAATGGCATGAACTTATCACAAATGCTATGGACTTGAACTGAAATCACTCAAACAGCTACTATCTTCCTTCAAAGTCAGTTATGATCAATGAATGATCATAACAAACTCAATTCAGCAACAAAAGTATAATTGGAAGCAGGAATGAACAGTAAAGATGATGAGAAGTATTGGCGGGAAAAGTAGAATTTGAATTTTATTGATGGAAATTTGTTACAAAGCTGTTAAATTGGGTACTAACTAACTAACTAACTCAAGAGTGTGTCAAACTCATGAGTAGTTTAGCTAAAAAGGGAAAATGATGAGAGAAAAATGTAAATGTGTGTGTTTTCACACTTACAACTACACACTTGAAATGAAAACCTAGCAGGCTATTTATAGACTTGAGAAGGAGATTTGTTGGGGTTGGTGACGTGTTGGGACCAATCCCAGGTCTCCACTGTTAGAAATACGTTTTTACGTATATTAGAAGTATCGGTCACTCCACAATAATATTTATGTTGTAATAGCTCGTAGTTAGAAAATAGTCATTAGTTACTTATTAACTTAAGTAAGAACCGGTCCATGGGCTTGTCATGGACCGGCCCAAGCCCATGTTTGCTTGGAACTATAAATACCCCTTTCCACCATGGAAAGGGGTTGGTTGTTGTCATTTACTAGTTTCCATTTAATAAAATTCACATAGTTTCTCTCACTTTCTCTCTCTAACTTTCTCTCTCTAGAAATCAACAAACCCCTTCATAGTTTCATAGATTATCAATATTCTACATTTGGTATCAAGAGCTATGGGGTGATTTAAGGTAGTGATTTGTGTGGTTTTTTAGTTTTTGATTGTATTAGTGTTCTTTAAGAAAAACCATCTTGATTCTTGGTGTTTTTGGTGTTTTTGTGATTGGGATTAGTGGATAAGTATTAGTTTTTACTTATTATTGTTGAAATCACAAAACTTTTTGGGTTATTTGGTCAAAATCTGGGCTTAATCTTCATTTTTAGAGGTCGACTGTTCATCGTATAAACTTTCTGATTAACCCAGCAAAAGTTCCGGATCAAGAAGTTCCGGATCAAGAAGTTCCGGATCAAGAAGTTCCGGATCAAGCCAAAGTTCCGAACCAAGAACTTCCGAGTCAAGAAGTTCCGGATCAAGCCAAAGTTCTGAACCAAGAACTTCCGAGTCAAGAAGTTCCGGATCAAGCCAAAGTTCCGAACCAAGAACTTCCGAGTCAAGAAGTTCCGGATCAAGCCAAAGTTCCGAACCAAGAACTTCCGAGTCAAGAAGTTCCGGATCAAGCCAAAGTTCCGAACCAAGAACTTCCGAATCAAGAAGTTCCGGATCAAGCCAAAGTTCCGAACCAAGAACTTCCGAATCAAGAAGTTCCGGATCAAGCCAAAAGTTCCGAATCAAGGTAATTCCAAGCTTAATCTTCCGAATCAAACTTCCGAATCAACAAAAAGTTCCGAATCAAGGGTTATTTTGCTTGTTTTTTCGACGATTTTTTTAGAGGATTTAATCTTGGTTTCTTACAACAAAAACACAACACAATTCACAAGCTTTACTTCACTGCTCGATCAACCGATAATCTTTGTCTCTTTGAAGTTAACAAAATGAATCCGAATTCAGTAATGCCTCATATGACATCACTTACGGATATTTCGGTGATTACGGGAACGGATAATCGCCCGCCAATGCTCATCAAAGAAGTTTTTGAAGCTTGGCAAGGCCGGATGATGTCTTATCTTAAGGGAAAACCGGTATATGGGAGGCTTATGGTTAAGTCTATCTTAAATGGTCCACTTGACTATGGTACCATCGTGGCTAACAATGTGTCTCGACCAAGAGAATTTGAAGAACTTACACCAGCCCAACAACATGTTGCCGATGCAGACGAGAAAGCTCTTCAAACAATTCTCCAAGCTCTTCCCCATGACATCTATAGGATGGTAAGTCAGTATATAGTGGCAAAGGATTTATGGGAACGTCTTAAGGTGTTACTACAAGGTACGTCTCTCACCAAGCAGGAAAGGGAATGTCAGTTGTATGACCTGTTTGACAGATTCACTTACAACCCAGGGGAAACGCTTCACGATTATTACTTCAGATTCACCACACTCATGAATGATCTGAATGTATACAATCTGGTGATTGCTCCATTCCAGGTTAACACCAAATTCTTGAATACTTTACCTCAAGCTGAATGGGGTGAGTATATTACCGACGTTAAGTTAACCAGGGATCTGCATAAGTGCAATTTGGATCAACTATATGCTTTTCTTCAGCAACATGAGAAACATGTGATCATGCACCGTTCTCCACGAGGTATGTACCCTGATTCATTAGCTTTGATGGCGAATCAACCAAGCTTGTCTCACAACAACACTCCTTATATTTTGGGACATCAAGCCTATCATCCATCACCTTACATGACACCAGCCTTTCCCCAATACTCGATTTTACCACAACCACCCACCTCACATCAGCAACAATATCGGTTCAGTGCACCTTCATCACAATATGCTATACAACCTCACCCAGCAAATGTTGCACCTTATGCTCAATCTTCATATTCATCTTATCAAGAGAATGCAGCATATCCAACAAGCTACCCTGATCAAATGAGTATTCCTTCTAGTGATTATGCAGCTCAAGATCAAGCAATGTACTGTGATGATGAGGAAGTCCCCGTTCCTGTATTTAAACAAGGTGCTGATCCAGTTGAAGTGTTAACCACTATGTCTGCCTATCTCACAAGGACTTTAAGCAAACGAGGATTTAGGGGATCAGCTCCTACCAACAATCAGTTGAGGAATTCATCCAATTCTCGCCAACAGGCTACAATTGAGAATGGTAGGGTAATGGTTCAGCCAATTCAACCATATCAGGGGAGACCTTCCACATCAACCAATGCTCGCACGGTCAATCCTGCTCCTGCTCCAATGGTCAACAATCCTCCACGGGCTAATACAGGCAAGTTGAGAATGATTACATGCTACAACTGCAAGGAAGAGGGTCATATGTCCAGGGATTGTAAGAAACCCAAGAGGAGAAGGGATGGACAATGGTTTGCAGAAAAGATCTATCTCGTGAATGCTCAAGCACAAGGCAGGGAACTTGATGAAGAGGAGCTTGCTTTTCTTGCTGATCCAGGGATTGCTGAACAAGACACGGTCACCACACAGAATGCAGCATACCAAGCAGATGATCTCGATGCGTATGACTCAGACTGTGATGACTTTCAATCTGCAAAGGCTGCTCTCATGGCAACTATCTCCAGCTTAGGGCCAAAAAAGAGATCTGAGGTACTTATTAATACCACCGATAATACCACTGATGCTAGTATTCAACCACATCAAGTTGTGCAAGAGAAAGCTGATTCGAATGAATCTTCGGTGGTGAGTCCTTCAAACGAGGAGACAAACAATGATAGCAATATCAATGTGAGTCCCCAGACTTTGAGTGAATCACAACCGGGACCCATTTCGCATACGCCTACTCCTGCTCAACAAGATTTGGTCATGGTTCCTGCTACATTACTTAGCCAAATGAATGCTGCACTCTTAGAAACCTTAGCTAAGAATAAGAATTTGTCTGATGAGCTTGCCTTAAGCAATGAGAAAGTTCAAACCTTGGAATTAGTGCCCTCGTCTAGTGTTCTAACTAATCTCGAATATGATCATTTTAGAAACAAACAAATGGGTCACTTGCAAGAAATAGAAAACTTAAGAGCAAATCTGTCTAATGAACTTCAAGAAAAAGAGTTAGTGGTCACTAATTTTCAAAAACTACAAACGGATTTTGAATCACTAGAGTCTAAGAAGAATGAAATGGAGATTAATGCCACTAATAAGATTAGAAGTCTAGATTACTTGCTGTTAAGACAATACGCTGCTTCTCAACTAGTGCACTTATTTGATGCTTCATTTAGAGAATTTAACTTATCCCGTCTAAAAGGCCTTCCCCCTAATCCACGTTATGCAAAACAAGCTTTAAGACATAGTCCTAGACTTAATAATGCAACTCAATTAGGATTGGCTTTAGACCCGATTGTTTTTCCCGATGATCGAACAAGTAAGGATCTAGTTGATGAGGATCGGTCATACAATTCTGCAAAATATCCCGAGTGTGATTATTTTAAATTGAATAAGGAGCTTGCAAAAACGGATTTTAGAATTCGCTTCCATATGGACAAAGATCTCATAACAGCACCGACCTACATATTAGATGAAGAAAACCCTAGTACATTTCCTACACTTGTCAATATGGAAGGTCCTAAGGAAATTCCAAAGGATCTTCCATCGGTTAGCACTGTATGGTTAAACTTGCAAGAGATTAATCAATACTTTACTAATTTTGACAAGGTCATTTTGGATTGTACGACTTCAAATGGCTTAAATGCCGGAGAATGGGCTTTCGAACATATGAACGAGGTGTTTAAAAATGAGATCAATCCGTTTGTCGAAAGTCTAAAAGGAATTTTTGCATCTCTTAAGGAAAATCTTGTGTTTGAAATTGGTGAAGTTCAAAAAGTGTTTTATGAAATGGACACCGCTTACGAACTACAACTAATTGAAAAAGAAAAGATTTTAACCGAATATGACCGATTCTTGTCTGCAGTAATCTCGTGTGATGTGCTTACTACTGTAAATGTTAATTATTCGAATGAGCTTACATCCGCTATGATTAATTGTGATGCTGTGAATATTTGTGAGGATATTTGTGATGATGTTTGTAATCTTTCTGTAAATGTTGCTGATACTGTAAATGAGGTAGATAATCATTCTTGTCACGAATCTAACGCTGAGTTTTTAAAGCTACAAGATTCCTATAATTTACTTTCAAAACGCTTTAATCAACTAGAACAACATTGTATATCTTTAGAATTAAAACAACAAACTCAAAATGAGAATCTTTTGATATCAAATGTTTGTGAAAACGGTGTTGAGACTAGTGACAAGATGATTGCAATTGTTAAGACATTAGAGGAAGAAATCATGAGATTGAAGAGAGAGGTATCATCAAAGGAAACATTAAAATTGGAACTAGAGGCTGCAGAGTCTAAAAACTAAGTCTTAGAAATTAGACTTTCGTCTGTTCTAGGGGAGATGGATCGGACAAGACAGGGATTATCCGCTCTTTATGGTTCACTAGAAGAACGCTTCGCTTTTAATGCGGCACAGCAACAATCTTTTGTTGAACAACTGAACCAAAAGTGCGAGGAAATCTCTGATTTGAACATCCTGCTCATAGACAAAAATATGGTTTTGGCTGAGTTAAAGGAGACACTTCTTCTCACCCGACAAGAAGTTGTTGATAACTTAGCTACCGACTCTGCACCGTCCACTAGTGCTCCAACAACCAAGTCAGTAGTGCTTTATAAGAATCCACTTCATAAGAGAAACCCGGTTACCTACGATGATTATATGAGGAATGCCATTAAGCATGTCGATCTTCTTAGGGATATTTTAGACGATCTTTATGCCTTAGATCCCTCTAGTAGCGACTATTATTCGGCTCATGAATATGTTAAGCGAGTTCAATATTGCCTAGCATATTTGCAATACATAGGTACACCAGGTTCTTCACTACTTAATAATAGGCCCATTGCTGTCACTCCATTTAATAAGACTCTAGGAGCGAAACCATCATTGGCACAATCAAGTAAGACACCTTTAAAATCTGTTGCTAATGTTCCCACTTTGCCTTCTACAGGATTAAAAGAGACTACTAAGGCTAAAGGATCGCCACTCAAGAAAGCTAAGATCAAGCCCTCCACTAGTAGTGCCACAAAGAAGAAAGTAGAAGTTCACAATAGGAATGCTAGTTCAGTTTTAAATAAAAAGAATCATGTTAAGACTAAAAGCTCTGCGCCTGTGCAGCAGCCTAAACCATTCGTGAATTCTGATTTGAATTGTTGGAATTGTAATGAATGTATGTTTTCCCAACGTCATGATTTGTGTCTGATTGATCACGTTAATGAAATGAATGCTATTAAGAATGGTCTTAAATGGAAGCCAACGGGTAGAACTCGTGCCCAAGTTGGCTGGCAATGGCGTCCCACTGGTAGGACCTTTACATTAGATGGAAAAATGTGCCCTTTAACTAGGAATGCATCCATTGAGGTTAGGTCTGAGCGTCCTTTAGTTAGGAACACTCGCACTCAAGTATGGAAACAGCGCCCTTTAATTAGGTCAGCCCCCACTATAGTGCCTATCAGTGCTGAAATACCTCAGGATTTAAGCCAACTAGAATCTACACCACCTATTAAGAAAAGGAAGGCTAGGAAGTCTAAGAAACCTAGAGTTAGCAAATCTAAGATTATTAAATCTGTACCTGCTAATAACAAGGAACACTCAGATTCCGATACCTCTACATTGTCTTTGTGTGGTGATATTTTCAGGTGGTCCAAATCATCCTGTGGTATTTGGACTCCAGTTGTTCAAAACATATGACCGGAAATCGCTCGATGCTCCGAAATTTCGTCAGCAAGTTTCTTGGTACGGTTAAATTCGGGAATGATCATATAGCAAAGATTATGGGGTATGGTGAATATCAGATTGGAAACGTGACGATTTCAAGGGTATACTATGTAGAAGGTCTTGGTCATAACTTATTCTCAGTAGGACAATTTTGTGATTCCAACCTTGAGGTTGCTTTTCGACAACACACTTGTTTCATCCGCAACTTGGAAGGAAAAGATTTGTTGAAGGGATCTCGTGGTGCAAATCTATATACCTTGTCCTTACAAGACATGATGGCCGCCTCTCCAGTATGTCTTCTCTCTAAAGCATCTAAGACCAAGTCATGGTTATGGCATCGCAGATTATCTCATCTTAACTTTGATGCTATTAATCATCTGGCTAAAAACGATTTAGTTCGTGGTCTTCCAAAGCTTAAATTTCACAAGGATCATTTATGTTCCGCGTGTTCAAGGGGGAAAAGTACCAAGAAATCTTACAAGCCCAAAGCTGAAGACACCAACCAAGAAAAACTTCATCTTTTGCATATGGATCTTTGTGGGCCGATGAGAACTGAAAGTGTGAGCGGTAAGAAATTCATTCTGGATGATTTCTCCAGGTTTACATGGGTTAGATTTCTACGTACAAAGGATGAAGCACCGAAGGCTATCATCACTTTTCTGAAATTCATTCAGGTACGTTTGAATACAACTGTCCGCCGTATTCATACAGACAATGGTACAGAGTTCGTCAACCAGACTCTTCGTGATTATTATGAAGGAGTTGGTATATCACATGAAACATCCGCTGCACGCACTCCACAACAAAACGGTGTCGTTGAAAGACGGAATCGTACACTTATGGAAGCTGCTAGGACCATGCTTATTTATGCGAACGCTCCATTGTTCTTGTGGGCAGAGGCTATTTCTACTGCATGTTTCACCCAAAACCGTTCTATCCTTCGGAAACGCCATGGAAAAACACCTTATGAGCTTTTACATGACCGTAAACCCGATGTTTCATTTTTCCATGTGTTTGATGCTCTTTGTTATCCAAACATCAATAGTGAGAACTTGGGTAAGCTTCAACCGAAAGCCGATATAGGTGTTTTCATTGGTTACTCACCGTCCAAGAAAGCATACCGAATCTATAACCGTCGTCTTGGCAAGATTGTAGAAACTATGGACGCAGATTTCGACGAGCTGACAGCGATGGCTTCTGAGCAACACAGCTCTGAACCCGCGCTTCATGAGATGGGAACCGGTGCTATCAGTTCCGGATTAGTTCCCAATAATCCTACTTCTACATCATTTTTACCACCAACTAGGCCTGAGTGGGATAAACTGTTTCAACCAATGTTTGATGAATTCTTCGATCCCCCGACTGATGAAGTTCCAGCACCTGCAGTAATCGCTCCAATCCCTGAAGTGGTTGCTCAAGCTAATGAACCTTTATCTAATGCATCTACAATTCACATTGAACCGGATGCACCTTCACCAAGTGATTCTCAAACTACACCTGAATCATCACCCCTACTTGTGCCTAATGATGTGGAAGAGGATTCTACTGATCACGACTTGGAATATGCTCACTTGCAAGAGCTTCCTTTCTTTGGTGTAGCGATCCCTGAAAACCCTTCAGCCGCGTCTACCTCAGAAGAAGCTCCTTCTATTGTTCACTCCAGACCACCTAGGATTGAAAACCATAGCACTAAATGGACAAAAGATCACCCAATTAGGAATGTTATTGGAGATCTAGATCGACCCGTCTCTACACGCCATCAATTACAAGAGAGTGCACTTTATTGCTACTTTGATGCATTTCTCTCTGAAGTTGAACCTAAAAATTGGCAGCAGGCTATGACCCAATCATCTTGGATTGAAGCTATGCAGGAGGAACTAAATGAATTCCAACGACTTGAAGTATGGGAATTGGTTCCTCTCCCTGACAAGGTTAACATCCTTACTTTGTTATGGGTTTATAAGGTTAAACTTGATGAGATGGGTGCGGTATTGAAGAATAAGGCTAGATTGGTCGCTAGAGGATATAAACAAGCCTTGGGTATAGACTTTGAAGAATATTTTGCTCCTGTGGCTAGATTGGAGGCTATTAGACTATTCCTTGCGTATGCTGCTCATATGAACATGATCGTCTATCAAATGGATGTGAAGACGGCATTTTTGAACGGTGAACTAAGGGAAGAAGTCTATGTTAGTCAGCCGGATGGGTTCGTCAGTACGGAGTTTCCTAATCATGTGTACAAGCTTAAGAAGGCTCTCTACGGGTTGAAACAAGCTCCACGCGCGTGGTATGATCTCCTGTCAACATATCTCATTTCGGAAGGCTTCTCCAAAGGCAAGGTGGACCCCACATTATTCACTCTCAAAGAAGGCAACGACATGATTCTGGTACAAATTTATGTTGATGATATAATTTTTGCTGCCACTAACATAGAATTGTCAAACCGATTTGAGAAGATAATGTCCACACGCTTTCAAATGTCGATGATGGGAAAAATTTCATTTTTCTTAGGATTACAGATTTCTCAGAATCCCAGAGGCATCTTTATTAATCAATCCAAATATGCTCTAGAATCTCTTAAGAAATATAACTTTGAAAATTGTGACCCCGTGGACACTCCAATGGTGGAGAAATCCAAGTTAGATGAAGATAGGAATGGGACTATTGTCGATCCAAAACTTTACCGTGGGATGATCGGCACCCTTCTATATCTGACTGCTAGCAGGCCTGATTTGCAATTTGTTGTATGCATGTGTGCCCGGTATCAGGCTCGGCCTACCGAAAAGCACCTACATGTAGTTAAAAGGATCTTTCGGTATCTAAAAGGAACACTTCATTGTGGTCTATGGTATCCGAAGGATTCCTCTATTGCTTTAATATCATACGCAGATGCCGATCATGCTGGATGTCAAGACACGAGGCGTAGCACTTCTGGATCTGTGCAACCCCTAGGAGATAGATTGATCAGTTGGTCTTCAAAAAGGCAGAAAAGCGCTGCAATATCAAGCACGAAGGCTGAATACATCGCCATGTCCGGTTGTTGTGCTCAAGTCCTTTGGATGAGATCACAATTAACTGACTACGGTTTAGGATTCAACAAAATCCCGATGTATTGTGACAACAAGAGCGCCATTGCCCTTTGCTGCAACTATGTTCAACACTCCCGGGCCAAGCACATAGACATTCGCTACCATTTCATTAAGGAGCAGGTGGAGAACGGAGTGATCGAGCTGTATTTTGTCACTACTGAGTACCAGCTGGCGGATATGTTCACCAAATCCTTAGATCGAGGACGAATTGAGTTTTTGATCGACAAGCTTGGCATGAAATCATTCACTCCAGCGACTCTCAAAGAGTTGGCAGAAGAATCAGCTGAATAGTCGTGGTAAACTATTCAGAGTATCCTTTTGTTCGTGATCATGTATATTATCGTAAATATATAAACCACAAAAAGAAAATACAAAAATATAAAACCAACAAAAACCATAAAAAATATAAAACCTAGAAAATCCATAAAAATTATAAAATCAAGAAAAACCAAAAATATTTTTCGTTTAAAACGGGCATGTCTTTTAGTACGGTAATATTTACGGCCTTAGAAATGTCGATTAATATTGACACGGTGCCATAAATAGAGTCCGTATAAAAGTTGTAAAGTTTTAAAACATGCCCATTATGGCTTGTAGTTATTTCTGACTGCAACCCGGTTTTCATATTAAAGTCACGTATTTCCTTGGAAAACGTTGGCTCAGAACGGGAATTAATTTTCTCGGGCGTGATTTACAAGCCAAATCATGCAAAGGGATCAAGTTTACTTTATAACTTGGTCTGACACGAATTTATGTACGTCTCAGTGCATTAATTTGTTAAAATAAGAGAAATCTTATTGTCTCCACGAATCAAACTTTTTCAAGATATAAATTGGAAATGCTTTCATCAATATTTGACTCTTTAAACAATGACTACAGCTCTTTAAATAGAAAACGTGTCATCGTTTAAGGGGGAGAAAATATTAAAATCATCTTCGTCATTAAAATTGATTTTCAAAAGTGATTGTGAAAATTAAGGGCTACATGGTAATTGAGTGGTATTGCTTTAGAAAACGACTTGTGTTCGTCCTAAGTGATAGGCATTTCTTTTAGATTTTGGAGATATGCTAATAGGATGCGTTTGCTAAGTTGTGTGTAAGTTAAACAAAGGTTAAGTGAAATGAAAAAGTTAGAAACAAAAAGGAAAAGGAGTGAAAACTGTAGGGACTAAAGTGACATTTTGTGAAAGATGTTAGAAATTGACCTAAGTCAAACAACTCACCCCCCGCCCCCATTATTTCTCTCCACTGTTTCTTTCTATTATCTTGGCCGCCATTAACAAACTCTCACAAGATTGAAGAATATCGATTTTTAATCAACCAATCCTGTTCTTTCGACTAAATAAGGTATATACATCAATATTTTAACTTCTAATCCACCTTACTTATCATATAATTCTGTTAACAGTGCTCAATTAATCACTTTAATCCACTTAGGGTTTATGATTAAATTAGGGTTAATTAACTAGGGATTTGTGGTGGGTTTTGTGCGGATTAGTATGATATGATGTTTAAATGCCTTAGTTTGCCTTAGAAACTCACAAACGCGCTAGAATAATCATCTGAGTTTCGTTTGTAAAAGTTCCGGATGAACATGGATAAGAACTTCCGAATGAAGGATTTTTTTCTGAAAAAACTTCCGAATGAGGAAGTTCCGAATGAAGAACTTCCGAATGAAGGAAGTTCCGAATGAAGAACTTCCGGATGAAGGAAGTTCCGAATGAAGAACTTCCGGATGAAGGAAGTTCCGAATGAAGAACTTCCGGATGAAGGAAGTTCCGAATGAAGAACTTCCGGATGAAGGAAGTTCCGAATGAAGGAATGTTCCGAATGAAGGAAGTTCCGAATGAAGAACTTCCGGATGAAGGAAGTTCCGAATGAAGAACTTCCGGATGAAGGAAGTTCCGAATGAAGGAATGTTCCGAATGAAGGAAGTTCCGAATGAAGAACTTCCGGATGAAGGAAGTTTCGAATGAAGAACTTCCGGATGAAGGAAGTTCCGAATGAAGAACTTCCGGATGAAGGAAGTTCCGAATGAAGAACTTCCGGATGAAGGAAGTTCCGAATGAAGAACTTCCGGATGAAGAAGTTCCGAATGAAGGAATGTTCCGAATGAAGATGTTCCGAATGAGGAAAAGTTCCGGATGAAGAGTTTGATTATTATTGACTGCATGCTATATATGTACTTGTTGTATTATGTTATGAAATGTGTTATGCTTAGAAGTAAGAATGATATATATATATATGTTTTTGTGCATCAACCTTTCATGTCTTATCTTAAGCAGATACAATGACTAATCCAACGGTACAAGCAATCCAAGACTCTAGAGAAGCCGATATTGCTAAAGCACGAACTCTTAAGTTTATACCCAACAACTACCGGCTGAAGCAAGTCTCAAAATCCACTCACCATGGTTTTAAGGTCGCCATAGCCATCCTCGATAACTCTCATTTCAAGAACGCCCTTAGGAGTAGTGCCTCGGTGCCTTATGAGTATATGTATGAATTTTGGGCTACCAAGGAAATCACTTCAAACAAGATCACCTTCACCATCGACAACAAGCAGCAGACACTCACAGTTTCAGACTTCCGTAAGATTCTTGGTATACGGGATACACCTAAAGGCATGTCATTCTCGAGGGATCCTACTAAAGATGAATTCGTGGAGCTATTTGACGCACTTGGATGTCCGGAAATACGAGTTGCGTCTGAGTTTACCACTGCTAAGGTAGGGCAACCTTGGAGAGCATTGTTGGGTATTCTCAGTAAATGTCTTACACCAAAAATAAGTGGCCATGATGCTCTGCACAGTCCTATAATAAACCTCTTCTATGGCATGTACAAAGCTGCAAATTCAGATTATGCTTTGTTGATATGGGAAGAATTCACCTTTCAACTCTTCTATAACAAGAAGCTGAAGACAAACTTCTTTCCTTATCCTTGGTTTATCAAGCTTATCATTAATTATTTTATGAAGAATGATGCTTCTATTGATAGGCGTGCAGCAGGTCGCTATCACACTGAAGAAGCTGATGATACTGTGGATCTGAGGCATGAAGGACCGTCTATTGGTGTGATTCCGGGTCCTATTCCTGATTACCTTCTCACTGATAAAATTAAGGGTTCTGCAGATTACAAGTTACTGCAGATAGAAATCAAGAAGCTGAAAGCAAACCTTCAGACTGGAGAAGACTCGTCCACAACGGTTAAGAGTAAAGGTAAACGCAAACAACCAGCTGCGTTACCTGAACCCGAAACCAAGAAGAAGAAGACAGAGGGTAAGAAGGGAAAGGGTAAGGCTGATGAGATGCGTCTACATGACGAAGAAGACATTGTTGATCCTACTCTTGATAAAACTGAGAAACAAATGATGAAGATAGCCATTCAAAGGAGTAGGAAAGATACTGGCGGTAGTGGTTCAGGTGCAAGGGTAGATGTTGAGGATGAGTACGTGGAACCAGATGATGTTGATGAATTTGGGTCACCTGAACATTATTCCTCTTCGAAGGAGCCATCAATCCCTATTTCAGCAAGTGTGGAAAAGGAGTCTGTTGCTCTTACGATCATGGTGTCAACTCAACCCTTAGCAACTCAACCTCCACCCATACAACCCTTACCAACCAGACCGGCTTCAACACCATTTCTTCCACCACCGACAATTCCCATCCTTAGTATCGCAGTAACAACCGAGCCTCTTCAATCAACCCAGAGCAGCTCTGCAACATCTGCAATGGCTGCATTAGTGATGGCCGAAATGTTTGACAAACATGTGGATACTCACAAACGAGAAATGGATGAACTTCGCCAAGAGTTGCAAAGACGAGCTCAAAGTGAAGAAGCATCTAGGAAAGCCCAAGAGGAGATGATTGCTAGGTTTGCTTCAGATATGGAGTTGACTCGAAAAGCACATGCAGAAGAACTAGCTCGGGTTAAGCAGGCTGAGGCTGATAAGCATGCCGCACGTATCACCAGACTTCAAGCGATGAGGGATAAATACAAAGAGCAAAAAGAAGCACTTGAAGCCTCTGTGAAAGAAAGAGTGCAAGAATCCGTTGAATCCCTAATGCCTAAACTGCGTGATGAGTTGAAGACACTTGCTGCTGACAACTTGATGATCAAATCATCCAATCCTTCAGAGGCCGCCTACAAGATTGCTTATGACCTGACGGATTTTGAATTGAAGAAGATCCTTAAGGCTCGTATGGTGGAACTTGGATCGTTTGATAAGTCTAGGATTCAACGGGCTCTATATAAATCCCTGAATGATGCTATCATGGAGGATGATAGGTTATTCAAAACGTTTGGAAGCGTGGTACCTTATCACATTCTACCTGAAGAAGAAAGGGAAGAAAGTGAGGAGGAAGAGGGTACTGGTGAAGAGGAAGAGGAAGAAGAAGGAGAAGAAGAGGAGAAGGATGACGATGATGGTGATGATGAGGATAAGGATGAGGATGATGATGACGAGGATGAGGATGATGATGATGGCGATGATGGTGGTGATGGGAATGAGGAGAGTGCTAGGGGTAGTAACGGGGATGACAATCAGGATGATGATGGGGGTGAACAGCCGAAAGAGGGAGACAAGGTTACCAGCTCCAAGAAAACTGCTAAGACTGGAACCAAGTCCAAGAAAGATGCAGCGCAGAAGGAAAAATCTACATCATCGGAATCAAGACGAACTAAGTGGCGCCACGATGTGAATGCCACTACAGCGTCATCGGTTCCCGGTACCTCTATCGCTGTATCTTTACCTATTACCACTAACCCCATTAGTTCTGTTGTTATTGCTCCTGTGATTGCAGAATCAGTGACGGAACCCGAAGCTGCACAACACTCACCAGTTCACGACACTGCCGAAATGCCAGAAACTTAACCAACAGATGTTCGCACTTCTACTCCTCAACAACAAGCACAACAATCTACGGTTCCGGAACCAAGCATACGAGACTGGGCAGACACGTTGGAGATAGACGAGACTGCACCACCACAAGCTTGGATCACTGCAGCAGCACAATATGATCCGATCACAGACGCTGACAAAGATGTGTTGTATCTCCGTATCCGCAGTCCTATTGACTTATGTGCATTTCTTGCTCATGAGTATAAGACTTCGGTTACTCCATCCTTGGTGAAGAAAGCGCTGAATGATAAGAGGCTTCGCGCCAAAACCCGGTTGACTCGAATGGAGTTTGAATATTATGCTGATGAGATCCTGAAGGCTCTAAATACCGTTCAACGGCCAGGTCTTCATGAATCAGAAAGAGCTCCACCTCCAATGGATCCTGCTCAAGATAATCAGATTGCTCTTGACTTCTTCGTCACCAATGATCTTGTGTATCTACTGAAGGGGTCATCAAAGTACGCAACCTCCCTGACCTTGCTGAAAGCTGCCAACTGGGGGACAATACCCTTTATCGAGGAAAAGGTAAATCGACTCTGGGTCCCAAAAATGAATCGTAATTATGATATGTATGCTGTCATAGGTGCATCTCATTGGGACGAACGAGTCCGAAGGGCGTACAGGGGTTGCTGCTTGGTCAATTCTGGAAGCAATGTTAGATCCGACATCCGCATCTCCAGCATCTTAGGAATGAAAACTGAAGCCAAGAACGGCTACTATCATGTGACGGAGATTCGCTTGAAAAGGGAGGATGACAGGGAATACAAAATCCAGCAAGGAGATTTTTCCATCATTCGCCTTGAGGATATCGAAGATATGCTGCTTCTGATGACCCGAGATCAACTCACACATATTCCTCGTGAAGACCTGATTTCTTTGAATACAGCACTTCGTATGTTCACACGAAGCGTTGTCATCAAGTCACGAGTTGAAGATCTTCAGTTGGGAGTCGAAAGCTATCAAAGGAAGCTCAACTTAACCCGTCCTGTGAATCAAGTGCTACCTCAACATGTAGAAAGATGTCCCTATACCGGCATTTCTGTCCCGAATTACGGCATTTTCTACTTGAACAGTCGAGGTTTGATGAAGTTTATGAGGGTGGGTGAGCTCCACAAGTACAGTGATGGAACTCTTCTACAAGTCAGAGGAAAGTTGGAGCATCTGAACTCGGGAGGGACTTTGCCAGAGATGACGGAGGATTGGCATCCGGGTTACCGGCAGATGGCAAAGTATGTGATCAAGAAGATCGATCAAAAGCTCCGTGAACGTAGATTGATGAGGAGCTTGGAAAGATTCGTGGGTGGAAGACCATATCTAGTGCACCACAAGCTACTGCAACGATCCATCTAATGGGTCGTACATTTCAGGTCCACTTTATATTGGTTTTCAATTGTGAATATGTATATTTGTGAATAATGTGCTTTAATGGCTTGATGTAGTGTTAAGGTATGATAATTTTTCAAGAATTTCTCACGAGATTCTAAATCTTTCAAAATATATCATACTAAAGCACTACAACTATCCCTTATTGAATTAAGGGGGAGCAATAACTTGTTCTATGGCCAAACATCGATTTCATTTTTACCCAAAGACCGGTTAATCCATTCAATATCCCAAATATTAATGGTTAACATTTTGGATAAGGGGAGAAAATGGGATTAAGGAGACGTAAGTGATACTTGGCTAAAAGATGAAAAAGACTTAACGATTATCCAACTTAATATGTGTAAAGCACGTATTAAGGGGGAGCGTTTTTGATGAACAAAACACCTAAGGTACAAAAATTTTGATTTCAATATCACAAGTACTTTAGGTGATTTTCAATGATTTTTCATGGTGACAATTCCTTCCCAAAACACGCTTAATTCACGACGGATGTGGTGACAAAAGGGTGGTAGGAATAGGTTTAGTCCAATGATTCATCAGAGCCGATGGAATCTTCCCAAGGACAATTCCCTAGATAGAATTAGAAGTCCTAGGAAAGATGGAGAAAGAATGTGAACGTAGCTGAATGCCGACCAAGTACTTAAGCTAGCACTGGAACAATCACAACAAGGTGCTAGTGATGACGTATTGGTAAGCATTGAAGGGGTTGAAGAATGAAAAAGAAATGTAAAGATAAAGGGTGTAAAGAAAGAAGCCCTCCTTACAACTTTAGGCAGAAACCGGGTCAATACATATGCTATTGAGGTCATTTTTGCTAATGATTCTCGGTATTGAAGAAAGACATCATGGACCCAGTGATGCAATGCACAACCCTACCCAGCTAACTCAAATATCTCTCAAAAGGTATTTGTTTTAATCACACGGAGATCAACACGTTATCTATTGGTTTATTCACTCCGAATAAACTGGTATTGAAAAGGTGGCACTCCTCTCCAGCCATCGCTCACTAAATCAAAACGCACAATCGAGTCTAGAGCCAAGAGATCATCAAAAGTCTCATTAGGACACTTTCCATTTATTCCTTGCTTTCTCACACACTGTGAAAAGTAAGAGATTTTCATGAGTCCTACGCAATATTCCTGTAATATTGCCAGAACATCCGAGTAATACGCAAGTATTACAATGAAGATGGAAATCCTGCTTGAGCCAACATCAAACAAGCTCATGGTAGGTTACACGTGCGGTTCTTTTAGAACCAATCTTGTGAAAAACTGGAAGGTAATAGTGGTTTAATTCTTAATTGAACTTAAACTCGTTCCAGGCCTCTTCGCATTATCATATGATCTTGCCACAACACTTAGAGTGACTCTTTATTGACCACAGTGACGAGTGGAAATCCTTCTAGTGTCAACATCAAATAGCACTTGGTAGGTAACGTGCAAGATTCTTTATGAATTGAGCTCGTGACAACTGGAAAGCAACGATGGTGAAAATCTTAATTGAAATTCACTTGTTCCAGGTTTCATGAATTGACGGCTTCAAATCACAAGGATAACTTATCCAAGTGATTCAATCTTTATGTTCGCAGTCAGCTTTGGACGGTCGAATAAAGAGAACGGGTTTACCCGCGAAATCCTGTCAGGAAGTTACTTAATTGAAACTATCCGTCACGGGTACGATATCTAATATCGTCCAACGGTCTTCACCGACCGGAGGTAAAATGCTACCGAATTAGAATAAAATGTTCAAAGCCATTTTATTCGTGTCGTTGCTGTGTACCTGTTGAAGACGGTGGCGTTGCTGTGTACCTGTTGAAGACGGTGGCGTTGCTGTGTACCAGTGAAGACGGTGGTGTTGCGGTGTACCTGTAAAAGTCGTTCCCACATGCTTATGTCTTTTGCAACAAAGTTCAGCAAAAATTCAAGAAAGTACAAGATGAAGTCTTCCGCTGTACCAAACTCTGAAGCTTTCGAGAATTCAACAAAAAGACGTAAGTGTGTGGAACATGAAGTCACGAGGAGGCAAAGTTCACAAGAAAGGCAAAGATCGCACGTGAAAGGCCAAAGAACAAAGCTCTCAAGCCAAAGCCAAAAAGATCAAACCAACATATTCACAACAAAAAGAAAGAAAAGAAGAAAAGACTACGAGCTAAAGAACGAAGACTTAGTATAGTATGCTAGGTTTAGAATTTTGTAAACGTGGAGTGACCTCCCTTAGGGGGAGATTGTTAGAAATACGTTTTTACGTATATTAGAAGTATCGGTCACTCCACAATAATATTTATGTTGTAATAGCTCGTAGTTAGAAAATAGTCATTAGTTACTTATTAACTTAAGTAAGAACCGGTCCATGGGCTTGTCATGGACCGGCCCAAGCCCATGTTTGCTTGGAACTATAAATACCCCTTTCCACCATGGAAAGGGGTTGGTTGTTGTCATTTCCTAGTTTCCATTTAATAAAATTCACATAGTTTCTCTCACTTTCCCTCTCTAACTTTCTCTCTCTAGAAATCAACAAACCCCTTCATAGTTTCATAGATTATCAATATTCTACATCCACGTGTCGAAATTCTGCTCCCTTGAATTTGTAGGTATGAACATGAATTGGGGTTTCTTGATTGAGTTGATTTCTTGTTAATTGATGATGACCAATAGATTCGTCTCTAAAAAATAAGCAATTTTGATGTTTGTAACTTTCCATGAAATCCACTCTAGCTCCAAAACGATCCTGGAAAACTTTGAATGTTTGAAGATGACACGTGTCATAATGTGAATGGCTGAATTGGAAGCACACGGATTAAACTGTTCTGATTCGCCCATTTATTATTTCGGCGCTAGTGGGAATTTAATACAAGGATGTGGCAATCCATGTCTACTTAATCCTAGCTTCTCATTGGTCAATAACTTGTCACGTGGATTTACTTGTATAATCTTTCCATAAATGGCAGAAATCACCCCTTAACTTTGGCAGATTGCATTTAAAGGCTAGCAGCTTCATTTCTTTGGCATTTTTAGTCCTTCAACTTTCATCCTTGAGCAAAAATGATCCTTTGACTGAGTTGACTTGATAGTTGACCAAATTTGACTATGATCTTGACTTTTACAATATTTATACTTTGGTCCTTCATCTTTGGCATTTGTCAAGATAGGTCCTTGTACTTCAAAGTCTTGTCACTTTTGATCCTTCTTTGTCTTTTTCATCAAATTAAGCTTGATTATTCCTTGTTTGCTAGAAAATGCATCCTTTTACCTACACAAGTGTACACAAACACAAACATACCACATAACACTGTTTTTGCAGGATAAATTGGTATTTTGCTTCATGTTTTAGGGTTATTTATTGATAAATTGATATGAGTTTTAGCTCATATCAAATCCCCTACACTTGAACATTGTCATGTCCTCATGCAATTCTATATATTTTAAAGCTCAAATTTACATTCTCCTCATAATTAACCCACCTTGGCCATATGGAATGCATCTACACTACTCTAAACTACATGATGCATGATTTTGACTTTTAACAATGCAATGAACAAAATACAATTCTATCTATATCTTTTTGATTTTTCTTGAAATGGTTTTGACGGAAATAACTCATAAAGAATTCAATGACTTTGATTAGGGCTTGGGTACCATGGATATTTATCACCCTCAAGTTTCACTTTCCCCATACCAAGCTTAAAAATGGGATCATTGTATTCACAAGTAAAAAGTGCATCAACTTATTTATGACAATCAAATGTGGAACCGGTTATTATTTGAGCAAATTGCTTGAAGGAAAATTTGTCATTTATTCAAGTGTGAAGTATAAGAAGTGCAAAATCCAAAAATAAGGAAGCACGGTTTTAATCCTAAGTAATCCTCTCATCCATTACTTGAAAAACCGCTCACAATTAATACAAGTCCGTTTCAAGAATAATAAGTCATTCGCCTTATGTGTAAAATCCTCATGTCATGCTTTCATAAGTAGCTACACACTCGCTAAGGAAAGAAAAATAAAACTCACGCAATAATTTACATCCGCCATCTTTTTGAGACTTTGGATCTTCAACCCCGCAACCCGTCAAGGTAATATTGGATAGCAGCAATCTATTGAATCCCCGCAACCCGTCAAGGTAATATTGGAACTCAATAGTCACTATAATTAACACCACACTGCCCCTCTTGGGAGTCTTTTATAATTAATTTTTTTCTTTTCTCTTTTCTCTTTTTTTTTTCTTCTTCTTTTTTTTCTAGCCACTCATATTTTTTTCATAAGCCGCTCTTATTTTTCTTTATTCCTCACAAAGAATGAAAAGAATAAAAGGAAAAAACACCCGCTAAATATTGAGCATGACATAAGTCTTGTACACATAAAACGTTCTAACTTAGAATCTTAAGACGTACTTATACATACCATGAATGATTAGACAAAAATGCATAAGAGATTACAAACCAATTAAAACCTTTCTTGATTATTTATTAACAATTATATACATGCGAAGAAATTAGAGGTAAAGAAGAGAAGGGTTTAACCACAAGTAATTATCATGAAGTTTATCTAGCCCTTTTACACTTGCTTCAACTCTATCATTTCCCATTCTCCACAAATTTAAAATCTCAAATAATGAGATTGGTGGATGCTTAGCCTAATAGACCAATGAAGGACTACATGGTTAAGGATACTAGCTAGAGAATGCTAAGATAAGCAAACTCGGGTTGAGTCAAAATATCCATGGCGGGCCTAATATGTCAAAGAAGTCTAAACTTGTTAAAACCATGTTTTATTATATTTTTTCCTTTTTATATATTTTTGATGAAAAATAAAAGAAATATATACAATGCAAATGTGTTATGCAAATGAAAAATGATTAATGCAAAAATTATGAATGCATATTTTTGGTGGCCAAAGTAGATCAAAAATTTGAAAAATGTTGAAAATCCAATTTTCCATGTTATCATGAAAGACAATGACAAGTTCTAGGTAAGGTCACTTCGATAGAAGACCCCCCTACACTTAAGCTAAACATTGTCCTCAATGTTTAAGAGCATGGAAGTACAAAAACTTCCCCTACACTTATGACAATGAATAGACTTTGCTTAACCCAAGTTAAGGAAAGGACAACTATTAGTGAAATCATGTTTAAGCACAAGGTGTCAATGAAAAAATCACTATAGTAACGAAGTGAACCGGATACAAGGGCCTCCTCCATAAGCTCCAAAGCATGAAATGAGTGAGCAACCCTACAAACAATCATGAAGACAAAAGAAGGTCTCCCCTACACTTATCTCCAAGTCTATACCTTTATTTCTAACCTACAACACTCTAAACCTAGTTATACGATGCTTGAGTTAATGAGTCTCTAGCTCGACTCGTCCCACACTTAAAAGTGTCGAGAACCTATCATGGAGAAAAAGTTTTGCCCTTTTTAAGAAAAATCTCCATGATGAGGTAAAACAAGTGTTCATTTATCAAAACTCCATAAATATCCCCCAGGATCAAATACATAATTACCATCCCACTTATAACATATTTCAACAACTAACTTCCCAAGCAATGGTGAAAAGAATGAGGTGTAGTTCTCCAAAATGGTTTCCCATATGTTCTTCCCAAGGTAATAGTGTAAAGCTCTCAAATGTTTCACAAGTTTTCCTTTTGTTGCATCAAGTGGATACTGAGATGGTTTAGCAAGCTCTATGCCAGGATCAAAAATCCGTTCCTTGATGGGAAAACAACAAGTGTTGGTTGCCTTAGAAGATTCTCCTTTGTAGTTCACATGGTGAGAAAAAGTTTGTGAAGGCATGTGTAACAACAAGCTCTTGGAAGGAACCATCATGACTTGTTTTCCTTTATCACTTTGAAAGGTTGAGGTGGGCAAGGAAGAAGGTAAAGGATCTTCATTCAATAGAGATTCTAAATAGAGTATGTCCCCCTCCTCATCAAGATAACCAAGAGTGTACTCAAAAGATACATCCTCCGCTAAAAACTCATCACTCTCATCCATTATAGAATCCGCCTCATCACCATAAACATCATAGATTGGTCTATCAAAAATTGGTGATCTCTCAAAACCAACGGAAGTATGATCATCAACAAAAGGAGAGTCACAAGTAGAAATCTCATCATCACTATAATCATCATATATTGGTGAATCACAAAGAAAAGATTCTCCATCACTAAAGTCCTCATGAACATGGTTATCATTGTGGAAAAATGGAGTGTCATAAGGAATTCACTAAGGTTTAGCTCTTGATGTTCATGACAATCCAAAAATGAAGTAATGGAAGCAATGGTCTCAATATGCGGTAAATCATAATCTCCACTTGAGCAAGCTTCATAAAAGTACTCATCACAAACTTCATCAAGAAGTTCATCTTGTGTTTCCTCCTCATTCACAACATCAATATGTTTTACCGATTCGGGCTCATTAGACTTTTTAGACAACTTCCCCATGTTAAACACAACTCTCTCATCTCCTACCCGCATTGTAAGTTCTCCTTCCGCCACATCGATTAAAGTACGACCCGTTCTCAAAAATGGCCTACCAACAATCAAAGGCACTCTAGGATCCATATCATAATAAACCACTACAAAATCCGCGGGAAATGTAAATCTATCAACCCCCACAAAAACATCCTCCGCAATTCCCACCGGATAAGCTATAGTACGGTTGGCCAACTCAAGGGTCATCTTAGTAGGAGTGAGCTCGGGAAGTGAAAGTTTCTTCCAAACCGATAATGGCATGAGGTTTATGCTTGCTCCTAAATCCGCTAAAGCCATACAATTTTCTACCCCCGGGAAATTGCAAGGAATCAAAAACCTCCCCGGATCTCCAAGCTTAATAGGCAACTTCTTAAGCAAAACCGCGGAACAATTTTCATTCAAGGAAGCATTAGGTAAATCCACCAATCTTTCCTTGTTAGAAAGCAAGTCCTTAATCATCTTAGCAAACTTAGGCATATTGGCTAAGGCTTCCGCAAAGGAGATATTGATGTTAAGTTGCTTGAACATCCTCAAAAAGTTAGAAACTTGGATATCATCCTTGTTCTTAAGCTTTTCTTTTCTCAATCTTGAGGGATAAGGAAGAATTGGTTTTGGTTGTGGTTGAATGGTTGATGAAGGATTTTCCTTATTGAGTGCTTCATGAGTAGGTGTTGAAGTTGGAGAAATGGGAGCATTTTGAGGTGATGAAGTAGAGGTAGAAGGCTTGTCACATGGTGGAACAAAAGTGGGTGGAACAATAGGAAGTTTAGGAGGTGAAGGATCCTTTGTTGTCTTTCCACTTCTTGTTGTAATAGCATTGACATTTGCCCTTGGATTTGTTTGTGTGTTTGAAGGTAAAGCCCCTTGTGGTCTTTGATTATAGATAATTTGGTTTTGAAGAAGAGCAAATTTCTTGTTATTCTCCTCTTGATTATCTTTCAATTGTTTCTCAAAAGAAGTAAACTTTTGAAGCACCAAATCCATAGGGTTAAATTGCACATTTACTTGATAAAAACCTTGTTGTGGGAAAGATTGAGGTGGTGGATTAAACCCTTGGTTTGGTGGATAGAAGTTATTTCCTTGAGGTTGAAATTGATTGGGTGCCTTGTAGTTATTTACTTGGTAAGGTGGTCTTTGCCCTTGATTACTTGGTAAAATTTGAGGAGGATTTTGTTGAATTTGGGTGGGTGGTTGGGGTGGGAATCCCGGTGGAGTAAGGTAGTTTTGGGATTTGTAAGACAGGTTATTTGGATTGATATTTGGCTTGAAGTGTTCACGATGTTCCTCTTGGTAAGCATAGCATTCCCCTTGATAAACTTGCACCTTATCACATTGTTCATAAGAATGGGGACCTCCACAAGTTACACAAGAAAGAGTAATGGCATTCACATTATTTGAAGAATTGTTCAATGACATGGTCTTAAGAGCTTGAAGCATTTCTTGTTGTACCTTCAAATTCCTCTCACTATCTCTATCCATCTTTTGAATGATCTCTTGTTGATACTTGAGGAGTTGGTTATCACAAGGTATTTGAGAATTGTTTTGGATAACATGAACCCTTTCTTCAAATTGATTGTTTGTTTGAACCATTGCTTTAGTCTCAATGATGTCCAAGGCCTCTTGCACAAATTTAAGAAGAATATTCCCTCCCGTGGAAGCATTGAGTGAATCTTGGTGGTGAGGTTTAAGGCCATCATAGAAGGTATTGATTTGGTGAACGTCATCCAATCCATGGTTAGGGCATCGCCTCAATAACTCTCTATACTCTTCCCAAGCATCACTAAAGGATTGACTAGGTTTTTGTTGAAAGCCTATAATTAAGGTCCTCAAGGCCATGGTATTAGATGGAGGAAAGAACTTGTTCAAAAACTTAGTGGTGAAACCATCCCATGTGGTGATACTGTCGGGTGGTTGAGTGTCTAACCAATGCTTAGCTTGTCCCTCAAGTGAAAATGGCACTAACATCAACTTAATAGCATCATGTGGAACTCCATTTTGCTTAATGGTATTGCAAAGAGAAAGGAATCTCTTAAGGTGATCATGAGGATCATCATTCTTGTTACCATAGAAAGGTGATTGTGAAACCATAGTAATCATAGTCGTTTTGAGCTCAAATGTATTTGCGGGAATGTCGGGAATCCTAATAGCACTAGCATATCCATGAACATTGGTTTGCATACGTTCCATCAAAGAACGATTATCAATAGCCATGGCTTCTTGTGGTGGAGGAGTCAAAGCACGATTCTCGTGATCGGCTTGATGGACGGTGGTGGTCTTACTCTTTCTCTTTTTCTTCCTTTTCGGAGGAAGAGGTTGTACACCAATCGGTATTTATGCACGTCCGCGAGTGAGCATGCAACTCAATACGAGGAATGAGAGAGAAGCTCTCGTGTGACTTTGAAGAGAAATGGATTATCCTCTTCGAGTTTCAATATTAAATATCCATAAGAAAATAACAATATATGTATGTACTACTTGGGTGCAAGACCCCCAATGAAGCCTTCCTTCTTAGAATACTCACAAGTGAACGGGGGGTTAGGTGGCGCGAAGCACTTAAGTACCTATTGACCCTTAGATGGCATTTTATAGCACATCGCCTTTCTATTCACTTAAATGTTCGTATTCTTCGAATTGTTGCTTATTGAGAGTATTTATCTATTCTTGCTTTATTTTGTTAGATCGATACACGTGTCAAGGACCGGAACGCCCCTCAACACGGTGTATTGCCTTGGCAATACTTATGGAGAATATGTAGATTGGTTGTTCTTATACGTATACGTATTTACTTATAATAATATATGGTAAATATTTTTGTATTTATGAGTTTTTTAAGAGAAAATACTATATGTACATAAAAACCGAGAGAATCCAATAATATATATTTTTGGGTGCAATCTCTTAGGAAAAAGATTGCTTTTTGGATTTTTTAATTTGTTTGGTCAATTCTTTAGGAAAAGAATTGTTTTGTTAATTTTTTAGTTTTTATATATTTTTATATTTTTGATTTTTTATTTGTTTTTGATTTATGATACGTAAAAATAACGTTCACAAGGTGAACGGATCCCAAAAGCCAATGAAAACCGTCAATCGATAGTCTCTCATAAAGTCAAAGAACCGGCAGCGGCGCCATTTGAAATTGTGTATAATGCAGTTCGTTTTTCTCAGTTCTTGCTAATTGAAAGTCCTAACAATTTCGGGTTTTTAACTGTTTTTGGTTGTTAATCTTTTTTGGATATTCTATTTGGTAATTTAAACAATGCCTAGCAAAACTGAAAAATATTACCTACTTATATGTAAAACATCGTGCAAATACCAAGTTTTTATTCTAGTAAAATTCAAAATGTAAATTTTAAAACTAAAAGGACTGAAATTGTAAATTCTATGAAATATAAATGCTCAAAATATAAAACTAAAAAGTGCAAGGACTGAAAATGTCAAAACAGAAAACTATAAGGACTGAACTTGAAAACTATGTAACAAACTAACCAACTTGTAACAATTTCCAAAACTACTAACTGAAATTTAACAAATTCCAAACTGAAAGGACTAGTTTAGTGCAAACCCTAAAAATTATCAAGTTTAGCCAAGTTTAACACAAGTTTAATACACTAGGGACTGAAGTGCAATTATGAAAAGATTTTAAGCAAAAACGGGTTACAATGACAATTAAGCTCGTTTGAGCTTATTTCTGAACCAAATCTTACCAAACCAATTGCAAAATGCTTAAAATTCAAAATAAGCTAGACCTGTAAGAGGATTTTGGCTAAAATTGACTTAAAAGCCAATAAGCACTTCACAATAAGCACAAAATAAGCTCTAGGAAAATCTGGACATGCACAATTAGCTTTTTGTACTAAAACTGATTAATGAGCTTAAATGATGAACGGGAAATCAAATCTTATCAAAATTCATCAAGAAATAAGCCTGGAAATTGAAATAAGCTGAAATTGGCTTATGTTGACCAAGCGTTGACCAAGATTTTTGACAAAAAGCTGAAATTCTCAAAAATCAACCAACAACACCTACTAAGTGATATTGTGAAATAAAATTGCCAAGTTTGTGAAATGGATTAAGAGATTTGAAAAAGCTGTTTTGATTTACAGAAACATGCTTTTGCTTATGTGTTCAGAATTATGCTTATTTCTCTTTGCTTAATGGAAACTGTAAAAAATGCTTATAGAATATGAAACTTCATAATATGAACTACAAATGAGAACTGGTTTGGTTAAATTTCATCAACAAACAAACAAATGCCAAGCAAATGAAATTGATAACTTTTTTAAGCAAAAATGACTGAAAATTGACCCAAACCTTTTATATGCCAATTGCCTCTTTGACCTTAAATTTGACTTGAAAAGGACTCAAAACACTTTGTAATGACTATATGAATGGAAATGAACATTAACTTGCCAAAATATAACACTTGAAAATCAAATTTAATCTAATGCCAAACACCCTTTAACTGATATTTGATGAAAATTTGTAAAGACTTTTTAAGCATCAGTCAAGGCTGAGTAAAAACCTTTATCAAACCAAACTTAATGACCAAAAAGAGTTGTGTGAAGGCTAATTGCAATTATTGAAAGCAACTAGAACTCAAATAGAATAGCAAGGCTAAAATGGACTGAAATAAGCTATCAACTAGAACAATTTCCAAATCAATAAGCAGATAAGCAACACTTA
Source organism: Glebionis coronaria (assembly GCA_025667525.1). NCBI lineage: Eukaryota > Viridiplantae > Streptophyta > Magnoliopsida > Asterales > Asteraceae > Glebionis > Glebionis coronaria. The sequence continues at coordinate 319,285,235 of CM046878.1, forward strand.
AGTTACAAACTACTAGAATCAAGTAAAGATCAAACTAACAGGTTTTATCATGCATTCAACAAAGATTTAAGCTAGGAATTGAGCATGCATTTGACAATTTGAGTGGAACCAAAACAAGAGGCATTTGAACCTTATGAAGGAACCTTTGAGCAGTAGAGGAGTGCTGTACTCTCTATTCTAGTGCTAACCACCACCTTAGCACTAGATTCACTTATCTACAATCAACAAATAGCTACTCATCAACTAGAATCATCACAATGGCATGAACTTATCACAAATGCTATGGACTTGAACTGAAATCACTCAAACAGCTACTATCTTCCTTCAAAGTCAGTTATGATCAATGAAGGATCATAACAAACTCAATTCAGCAACAAAAGTATCAATGGAAGCAGGAACGAACAGTAAAGATGATGAGAAGTATTGGCGGGAAAAGTAGAATTTGAATTTTATTGATGGAAATTTGTTACAAAGCTGTTAAATTGGGTACTAACTAACTAACTAACTCAAGAGTGTGTCAAACTCATGAGTAGTTTAGCTAAAAAGGGAAAATGATGAGAGAAAAATGTAAGTGTGTGTGTTTTCACACTTACAACTACACACTTGAAATGAAAACCTAGCAGGCTATTTATAGACTTGAGAAGGAGATTTGTTGGGGTTGGTGACGTGTTGGGACCAATCCCAGGTCTCCACGTGTCGAAATTCTGCTCCCTTGAATTTGCAGGTATGAACATGAATTGGGGTTTCTTGATTGAGTTGATTTCTTGTTAATTGATGATGACCAATAGATTCGTCTCTCAAAAATAAGCAATTTTGATGTTTGTAACTTTCCATGAAATCCACTCTAGCTCCAAAACGATCCTGGAAAACTTTGAATGTTTGAAGACGACACGTGTCATAATGTGAATGGCTGAATTGGAAGCACACGGATTAAACTGTTCTGATTCGCCCATTTATTATTTCGGTGCTAGTGGGAATTTAATACAAGGATGTGGCAATCCATGTCTACTTAATCCTAGCTTCTCATTGGTCAATAACTTGTCACATGTATTCACTTGTATAATCTTTCAATAAATGGCAGAAATCACCCTTTAACTTTGGCAGATTGCATTTAAAGGCTAGCAGCTTCATTTCTTTGGCATTTTTAGTCCTTCAACTTTCATCCTTGAGCAAAAATGATCCTTTGACTGAGTTGACTTGATAGTTGACCAAATTTGACTATGATCTTGACTTTTACAATATTTACACTTTGGTCCTTCATCTTTGGCAGTTTGTCAAGATAGGTCCTTGTACTTCAAAGTCTTGTCACTTTTGATCCTTCTTTGTCTTTTTCATCAAATTAAGCTTGATTATTCCTTGTTTGCTTGAAAATGCATCCTTTTACCTACACAAGTGTACACAAACACAAACATACCACATAACACTGTTTTTGCAAGATAAATTGGTATTATGCTTCATGTTTTAGGGTTATTTGTTGATAAACTGATATGAGTTTTAGCTCATATCAGTAACACGCTATAATAAGAAAGTTGCTAATATTAGAAAGATTTTCTAAATTCATTTCTTTGAAAATAATTATGAATTAAATCACGCGTTTTAAATAATATAAAGGATAAAACCAATATCAATTAAATTTTACTAATTAAATAAATAAAACGAAACTACTTGATTTATTTATTTATAAAACTAATTTTATAAAATGATGTAATAAAATATTAAGATAAACCTCGTATTTCATACTTACACGCGAGACCCCGAAACCCGTGCTAAAATCCTTCCCCGAGACACTCTTGTCTCGGGTTAAACACAACCGGGCCCACATCATGGTCGTCAGTGGCTACTGCTCTCACGTTATTCCCACTGCTAGTTATATGGTTCCCACTGCTAGTATCAAGTTCCCACTGCTGGTATAAAGCTCCTACTGCTGTTGGTTTTGTTCCCACTGCTAGTATACCCAAACACCCCCTTAAGGTTCATACACACTGTCTGCGAATCCAAACACCCCTGCAGTCAATTCAAACATCCCTGCAGTCAATCCAGACACCCCTGTTCGTTTGTATATGCTGTCGCGGGCATCAAGACCACCACCGAGAGTCAAGGACTCTCGGTCTTCCTGAAACCAACACAAACCCGACCCTTGCTGGATTCGTGATGAACAAACAGAAAGAAAAAGGAAGAAGCAAATTGAGTTTTTTTTACCTTAATTTTTGATTAAGAATTATTTACAACATATGACGGAAATTAATTGTAGAAAAAACGAATTCTTCTCCTCCGTTTTGATCTCCAGCCGCCGGCCACCATGAACAATCAAACCCTAATCGGTTTTTTTTGACATCTGCTTGTGTAGAAGGGTTTTCCTCGTTCTTTTTCTTGCAAAAGGCCGGCCCAGGCCCATTTCTTTCTCTCTTTCTTTTTTTTCTTAAAAATGGACTAAAGCCAAATATATGTTGTATATAATTTGTTTTTATTTCGTTTATAACCTTCATTTATGTTTGCATGTTTTAAATCCCGTCATGAATTTATTTATTTATTTTCTGAAAATGAATACACCCATAATACTGAATAGCTAGTAAATAATTTACTAACTAATAATTATTTTCTGAATGAATAAATTACGCCGCGATATTAATTAAAACTGAGACTGCGTGATTCCTGTTAACGTTTAATTATTTTCTGTATAATAATTAATACATGCGTAATATTTTCTGAGATCTAATATTTTTTTTTGAATAATTATATATAGTTATAATAACCGAGATTGCGCATTTAATAGTCAACATTTTAAATGCGGGTTTTACAATTTTGGCAGTATGCATAAGCTTGTAGCAGGGGAATCTTGTGTGGGACAAAGAAGTGAGATGGCAAGTAGTTTTGAGGTTGGGATGTGATTAAGGTATGCTTAATCATCATTCTGGAGGTTTTCATGGCTTAATTACAACAGGATTGAAAATACCCAATTTTCATAAGAACACCAAGAACACCTTATTTGATCTTTGTTGTGGGTTTAAGAGGTGTTTAGAGCTAGTATTTAATATTAATTAACTTTTGAAAAACTTAGTTAATAATATCCGGTGAGTGAAGAGTGATGTGGAGCTTTGGTGGATTTTGATTGGTTGTGGAGTGGTAGTGGGGCACGTGTCACCCCACTACTGGTCTAGGTAACTTCCTTGTCTGGCCAGCTTTAGCCCCTTTCCTTCTATCTTTCTTTCACTTTGTAAATGCACACATGAAATCCGTTTTCCTTTGTAATCAAACTTTTCATTTTCACACTTTTGCCCCAAATACTCTTCCAAAGTATTTTTAGGGGTATTTCTTGCCATTTTGTGATTCTTGAAGGACTGATTTGGTATTTTCTTGATTGATAATGGTCTTGACTTGCATATTTGACATTTTGGAGGACTAAAATTGCCAAGTCATGATAAATGAGGGACCATTTTTGCCAAATCTTCAAAGTCAAGGGTCCTTTTGGTAATTTTGATATTTTCAAAGGACCAAACTTGTAATTCTTGTAACTTGAAGTCCTTCTTGGTATGTTTGACTTTGAGGAGGATAAATATTGACATTTTAGCTTTGTTGAGGGGCTAAAATTGCAAATTCTTCAAAGTTAAGGGCCCTTTTTGCAATATTGACAAACTTTAGGGACCAATCTTGTAATTATGAAGATACAAGGGTATAAAGTGTCAGTTCTTCCATATTGGAGGACCCTTCTTCAAATCTTCAAGGGTTTTCTTGGGAAAATCTTCATTAGGGCTTGGTTCATTGTGCAGCTTCGTTTCCCGTGTTCGTTTTTGCATGATTCTTGTGATCTTTTATCATTTTCTCAATATCCGTACCTAAAATACACAAGCAACAAACACAAGCATATATATGGGTATTTTCATGATATTTAATGTATTTTATGCCCTTTTTGGACGATGAGACTATGTATAAAAGCAGTCTCATCAGAGTCCAACATTTATACATAACATTTAGTACCCATTTCGACACTTAAAACAACTTGGTTTAACTCGAAAACGTCGTTTCGACCACTTTAAAAATCTAGACAACAAGTACATTATAGTGTTTTTCACAAAAATTAAGTTTTCCGACAACGAAATTTAAACGACCACATCTTACTCATTTTTACTCCGTTTTTAGCCCATAATATATTGAAACGAAGGTAATAACTTATATTTTCATAATATCTTAGTAAACTAATGTCAAAACAATTTTTACAACCCTCTATGCCTCTTATAAAAATCGGACAGAATATATACTTTTCGTAAAAACTCGTTTTCGACCATTTTCAAGCGTACCCACTAGTAGTAACACTACTAGTTCCCTTCAAATATTCATAAACACACTCAAAATAAAAGATTTATCTTCAAGTCCATAAATCTAAAAATATTCATTTTTATATTTTACAAGTCTTTCAATTAAAACATTTTCATGTATGGATCTAATAGATCCACACATAATTTTTATAGTTCTAAAATATTTCATGACCAAAAATAATTTTTATCTTTTTATTTCAAGAAAATAGTTGATGAGTAACATGCATGCATAGATCTTCAAAGATTATGCATGAAAAGAAAGAGTTGAAAAAATAACATTGAGTAACGATTCTACGTAACCACGATAATCCGATCTACGTTCTAATCAACTAAAAATCAACAAGAACCCAACTTCTACAAACTTCAACCAAAACTTCTTAAATCAACAAACCAAGAAAACTTATTCTTCTATAAGCTTGTACAAACCCTAGGATGTTTTTATTTTGTGTCAAATCTTCTTAAAATGAAGCTTCAAGAAAAATAACAATGGTGGTTTAGGTGTTTGTGTTTGTGTAGTGTGTTTTAAAGAGAGAAGGAGAGATGTGTATTTTTTTTTTGTGAAGTGAATGAGTGAAATAATGTGGAGTGTAGATTTAGTATAAGGTTAAAAATGTGTAGGAGGTTTAAGTTAAGCTTAATATAGTAAAGGTCAAAATTTTGTTTTTCTTACATGGTGGTGATGTTTTGGCCGGTTATGGGGGGGGGTCCCACAAGGGCAAATAATTCAAAATTTTTACTATGGTAATTAGTTAGAAGGTTTAAATTAAAAAGGTTAATTAGTTTAGGTAAATGTCAAAAAGTATATAGTTAAGTTTAAAATTACGTAAAACTTAAAATTTTGACGAAATATATTAAATTTATGATTTTTCGACGAAAACTGATATTTTATAATTTATAAAGTATTTTATGAACGCTAACGACGGTTAAACGTAAAAACGACGTAAAATACGAAAACGCGATACGTTAATTACATATTCACAGAAAGTACGATTTATTACTATAAATAGCAAAAATACTAAAATACATGCATATAAAAATATACAGAATAAATTAAATACGTTGTTCATGAAAATACTATCACGCTGTTAAAAACTAAACAGTTAAGCGCATAATTCACAGATAACGAATAATCTCACGGATTATCGTCAATTCATTGACCGTCTCAGCATTTTGGTCAGATTCACAGAAAGTGTTCAGAATAATGACTGAGCACAGTGTCAAGTCATTACTCTTCATCAAACAGTTTTTCAGAAAACGCGAGATAACTTTCCGGTTCCAACACAATTAAATCACATAGTTGACTAAATAAAAAGTCAAAGGGTAAAATAGTCATTTTACAAGGTAGGAAAATTACCAGGTGTTACATCATCCCCTTGATAGAGAAGCTTTGTCCTTAAAGCTTAGGAGTGTCACGGGCTCTAGAGTTGTCAAAGAGTTGCAGATATTTCTTGCGAAATTGATCCTCACGCTCCCAACTGAATTTAGGTCCACGTTTAGAATTCCACCTCACCTTGATGATCGGAATACGACTCTGCTTCAATCGTTTGACCTCACGGTCTATGATTTCAACAGGTTCTTCGACAAATTGCATTTTGTCGTCGATTCGGATTTCCTCCAATGGTATTACGATTGTCTCATCAGAAAGGCACTTCTTCAAGTTCGATACATGAAAAGTGCTGTGCACACGGCTCAACGTTTGCGGTAGTTCGAGACGATAGGCTACAGTTCCAACCTTTGCCAGAATTTTGAAAGGTCCAATATAACGGGGGTTCAGCTTTCCTCGCTTGCCAAAACGTACCACGCCTTTCCAAGGCGATACTTTTAGCATCACTTTGTCTCCCACTTGAAATTCGAGAGGCTTACGTCGAACGTCAGCGTAACTCTTTTGACGATCACGGGCTGATTGAATTCGGCTCTTGATTTGAACAATCTTCTCAGTTGTTTCACGGATGAGTTCAGGACCAGTGAGTTGACTATCCCCAACCTCACTCCAACACACAGGCGAGCGACATTTACGACCATACAACGCTTCAAATGGTGCAACCTTAATACTGGTATGATAACTGTTGTTGTAAGAGAATTCCACTAGAGGCAAATGTCTGTCCCATTTCTTTCCAAAATCAAGCACGGAAGCACGCAACATGTACTCCAGCGTTTGAATAGTTCTCTCTGTAACACCCCATTTTGGAAATGGAATCTTACGCATAATCATGGCGTGTCATCAAAGCATACAAGGATAAATGTCTAAGCATTATTCGACCATAAAAGGGAAATACCGGAATCAAACATCGGTAACCCCAAAGTAAAGCTCATCACACACAAACATAAATACTGTAAAGGAAAGGACGAAACAATGTCCATAGCAAACTGTATTAAAGTAAAGGAAATGCATAAAGTAAAGAAAGACAGTAAAGCTTCCAATCCATATGCACGTACGTTTGAGATCTACTAGCGTCCCTGAGTACCTGCCGTTTTGGGAACATGAAAAGGAAAACGGCTGAGCAAGACGCTCAGTGCACGGATGTACAATATAGCATGAAATAGGATAAGCATGTAACATATAACAGCGGAAGACTAAGTTCTGAGTAAACTGGTTAAGTATTAAGAAAACTGGTTTTATAGTTTGAAAAGCCTTATGTTTATCTTGTGAAAACTGTTTTAACATAAATATACCATAGCCCATATAGGTCATGAAAAGGTCACGTGCATGAATACTTGGAGGGGTGACCTCATCATGCTGATTAGAGGGGATGCCTCTAATTAATATACTGGTTTGGGTAGGAGGGATCAACTCCTTGTGAAGGATGCAAGGCACACACCATATTCACCATGATAAACTGAATAAAACATGTAACTAGGATGCACCCATACGCCCCACATGATATAAAATATGGCCAAAACTGAAAAGGGACGCCACGAGCAATCACTCCGCCGTGGGGAAGTCATAACATTGGTGCCTCCAATGTTATGGTTATGGTACCTCAATAACTAGGTGAAACTGGTCATGCTTGTATATGGCTATAGATTATGCTAATTAAACATAAGCAGTTCAAAACAATAAAACAAATACTGGGGAAAACAGTTGGCTGCATACGGGGAAATCCTAATAAGGAAAGAATGTCCATACTGAAAGGACGGGAATCCGTACCTCAAGTCCAGTGAATGAACGGAAGAAAGACTCCTACTTCTGGATCACTAACGCTACATGAATACACACGTGTATAAGTATCGATTCACTGATTACGTACTGGGTTTTTTGTGTCTTGTCTTAGCTTACTTTGTATGTTTTAGGTCATGGTTTACTGTTTAAAGCCTTAAACTGTGTTTATCTTGTATTCTGATTAATCTGATTAAGTATTACTGGTATTTCATGTATTATTATACTTACTGTGTAATAATAAGTAACTTTCCAAAAATAGCAGGTTTCCAAAAATAGAAAGTTTCCAAAAATAGAAAGTTACCAAAAATAGAAAGTTTCCAAAAATAGAAAGTTTCCAAAAATAGAAAGTTTCCAAAAATAGAAAGTATCCAAAAATAGAAAGTTTCCTAAAATAGAATTTACTGCTTAAAATAGATTAGTTTCTAAAAATAGAATGTTTCCAAAAAATAGATCAGCTGCCTTAATTAAATAAGTTTCCATATATAGAAGGTTTTCCATGATTAGATTAGCTGCCTGAAATAGATATATTTCCATATATAGAAGGTTTCCATTAATAGATTAGTTGCCTTATTTAATTAAGTTTCTATAAATAGAAGTTTCCATATTTAGAATTAAGCTGGTTACATAAGCTAACATATAAGTCTAAGTGTTTATAAGCTGATTTCTTAAGTCATAGGATATAGTATATAGTTTAATTATTATTTCATGTACTTTAATTAAACTATAGGTTAAGCATTTTAATTAAAGTATAACATGTTTTAATTAAAATGAAATAAATACTTAGGTTAAAATGTGTATTATTATTATTAATAATATAACCTAAGTCATGTCTAAATTAATTAATTATAGGCATGTTTTAAATAATTAATTAATTATAACTTATAACATAAAATACTTAGGTTAAATTAATATCATGCTAAATTAATAATTAAAATAACCTAAGTCATGATTTAATTAATATCTCATGTTATTAATTAATTTATATCCTAAGTTCATAATTCATAAAAATTAACATGTAGCATAAATCATGATTTAACCAACGAACCATGAATCGGGCATGAACTCGACACCGTACCACGAGCCAAACTCGGGGCACGTGTGCCTCCTTGCTGCCGTGGGTCCCACAAGCACCAAACAAGACCTAAAATGGTCTTGGTGGTGGCGACAATAAGCAAACCAAACCCCCCTCGGGTTTGTTTTGCTAGGCGGCTAAAAACAAACACCCTTTTAAATCATTCTTTGATTTTAATTAACCCCAAAACATGTTAGATCAATGTTTAATTATCATGTTTTAATAAGAAAATAATAACATGTTCATGAAAATAATCAAAGATTAAAAAGAATTAAAAAGAAGGGTTTAGAATGATATACCAATACGTAGCTTGAAAGGGGATGAACAAACACGGTTTCTAACACTTGTATTTAATGTCAAAAATCAACAACACCCTCCTATGGTGGTGTTCTAGGTGGCGGCACAAGAGAGAGCAAAGAGGAGGAGGAGAAAATCTTTTAGGGTTTATGTTTTCTTTCTTGAAAAAGTGAAAATGAAAACTAGTTTTACTCTTTACCCCCCTTTACTTGTAAAAGTCCATGGGCTTAGCCCATTTCTTGTTGTTGTGCCGTGGGTATGGGGGCCCCACATGGGGTACCCGTACCTTTCTCGTGTCCCGATGTTTCGTGTTCGTTCGTGGTTAAACGTGCTCGTGTTTAAAGTGTTTCTGTTTATTTTATCATGTCGTTTATCATAATCTTAACGCTCGTAATTATATTATATGTATTTACGTAATTATTCTAGTTCGTATTTTAAATGGTGATCATGATTTAATTATGTTCACGTGACATATTTATTAACTGTTTATCATGAGTTCGTACGTAATCGATACTTGTCATGTCATACACGTATGCACTTGCTTGATTATTAGCACATGAATGTGATCAATACTAAATGAGGTAAGTTTTAATCTAGGACGTACGATCTTAAGGGCACTATTCATGGTAAAAGCATGCGGGTTTTACAATTCTTCCCCCCTAAAAAGAATAATTCGTCCCCGAATTATAGATAAAGTAAGCTGAAAAGAAGTAACATACCCGAACTCAAAATATGAAGTGAGGGTAAGAAGCCCGGATAGACTCCTCTGTTTCCCAAGTGGCTTCCCGCTCGGTATGGTCCCTCCAAAGAATTTTGACGAAAGGAATCGTCTTCCTTCTCATGACTCGTTCTTGCCTGTCGAGTACTCGTTCGGGTTCTTCTATAAAAGTGAGATCTTCACGTATCTGTTCCAGTGGATACTGAACCATGTGAAGGGGATGATAATTGTACCCTCTGAGTAAGGACACATGGAACACGTTATGCACGTGCGAAAGCTGAGGAGGTAACGCCAATCGGTAAGATACTTCACCGATTCGTTCAATGATATCAAAAGGTCCGGTGAAACGAGGACTGAGTTTTCCTTTGATCCCGAAGCGTTTAACACCACGTGCCGGTGAAACCTTGAGGAAGACGTGATCTCCCACATTAAAATGTATGTCCCTACGATGCTTATCAGCGTAACTCTTCTGACGTGACCGTGCTTCTTGCAACTTCTGTTTAGCTACCTCGATCTTCTCATTGGTCATTTCTATAATCTCTGGTCCTTCGAGTGTTCGCTCTCCCACTTGATCCCAGCAAGTTGGAGCGCGACACTTTCTGCCATACAACATTTCGAAAGGAGCACATTTGATACTTGCGTGCCAGCTGTTGTTGTATGCAAACTCGACCAAACAGATGTAATCGTCCCAATCACCTGTCCATTCCAACGCACACGACCTTAACATATCTTCCAATGTCTGAATTGTTCGCTCCGATTGTCCGTCCGTTTGAGGATGGAAGGCCGTACTCAGCTTAAGTTGTGTACCCCCAAGCTTTTTGCAGACCTTTCCAGAATCGCGACGTGAAACGAGGATCTCTGTCTGAGACGATGCTGGAGGGAGTGCCGTGGAGTCTCATGATCTCCCTTCTGTAAGTATCTGCGAGTTTACTTACCGGATCTTCCTTGCGTATCGGTAAGAAATGAGCTGATTTGGTGAGTCGATCAACAATGACCCAAATAGCATCGTGCTTCTTCTTGGTAGGCGGAAGACCGGTAACAAAATCCATGGTGATTTTGTCCCACTTCCACTCTGGAATATCCAACAGTTGAAGGAGACCGCCCGATCGCTGATGTTCAATCTTAACCTGCTGGCAGGTAAGACATTTGGAGACATAAGTGGCTACATCCTGTTTCATACCACTCCACCAAAAGTGCTGTCTGATGTCATTGTACATTTTTGTCGACCCAGGATGTATAGAAAATGGGGAGCTGTGAGCTTCAGCTAACAATGCTTCCCGGAGTTCTGGATTGTCAGGAACACAAAGTCTCGTGCCCTGCCAAACGATACCGTCTGCGTCCATTCTGAATTCTGTCTGCTTCTCCAAATTCTGAATTATCGCCCAAATCTCTCCATCATCCTTTTGCGCTTCCTTGATCCTAGTCAGTAACTCAGGTTCTACTCTAAGATTCGCCCAGTATCCGTGCTGCCCACGTACCATGATTTCGATGTCTAGCTGCTCCAAGTCTCTTATGTTTTGTTCCCGGATCTCAATGCCGTTGATCATTCCGGACTTTCTGCTGAGTGCATCTGCTACTACATTAGCCTTCCCGGGATGATACTGTAGGTTAATATCATAATCCTTCAACAGTTCCAACCATCTCCTTTGTCTCATGTTTAATTCTCGCTGTGTGAAGATATACTTCAAGCTCTTGTGATCCGTGAAAATGTCGCATGATTCTCCGTATAAGTAATGCCTCCATATCTTCAATGCGAACACCACTGCAGCAAGTTCCAGGTCATGCGTAGGGTAGTTTTCTTCATAGGGCTTAAGCTGCCGTGAAGCATACGCGATCACTTTCCCATGTTGCATGAGAACACAGCCCAGTCCCTTCCCCGATGCATCGCTATAGATCTGAAATCCACCTGTACCAGATGGGAGAGTAAGAATAGGTGCAGATACTAACTTCTGCTTTAGGTCTTCGAACTCTTCTCTCGATCTTCCGTCCAGACGAATTTCTCTCCTTTTCGCATCAGTTTGGTGAGAGGCAATGCCAGGCGGGAAAAGTTCTCCACGAATCTGCGATAATATCCAGCTAAGCCTAAGAAACCGCGGACTTCTCTCGCTGACGTTGGTCTTGGCCATTTAGTGATAGCCTCAACCTTCGCTGGGTCCATAGTGATCCCTTCAGCTGATACGACGTGACCTAAGAATGCCACCTTGTTTAACCAGAACTCACACTTGGAGAATTTCGCATACAGCTGCTTTTGACGAAGAATCTGTAGTACCGTACGAAGATGGTCTTCGTGTTCCTCCGTGGACTTTGAGAAAATCAGGATGTCATCGATGAATACAATGACAAATTTATCAAGGAATTCATGGAAGATTCTGTTCATCAGATCCATGAATACTGCTGGAGGGTTAGTCAGGCCGAATGGCATGACCACAAACTCATAATGGCCATAGCGGGTACGAAAAGCAGTCTTGGCAATATCCTGCTCTTTAACCCTTAGCTGATGGTAGCCTGACCTTAGATCGATCTTTGAGAAGTGTTTGGCTCCTTGAAGTTGGTCAAACAGATCGTCTATACGTGGCAGTGGATATCTATTGCGGATGGTAATCTTATTAAGTTCACGGTAGTCAATGCAAAGTCGCATGCTGCCGTCCTTCTTCTTAACGAACAAGACCGGTGCGCCCCATGGAGATGCGCTTGGTCTAATGAACCCTCGTTCAAGAAGTTCCTGCAGTTGGTCCTTCAGTTCTTTTAGCTCTATGGGAGCCATACGATACGGAGCGTTAGAGATTGGCTCAGCTCCTGGAACAAGGTCGATGTTGAACTCCACTTCTCTTGCAGGTGGTATGCCTGGAAGTTCAGCTGGGAAAACGTCTTGAAATTCCGAAACTACTGGTTGATCCTGAATCGATGGGGATTCAGCATCCATGTCATGAACCGTAGCTAGATAACCTTCGCAGCCATGTGACAGTAATGCACGTGCTTGCAAGGTAGATATGACTTGTACAGACCGTCCAGGTATGAACCCGTTATGAATGTACTCTGGTGCATTAATGTCGCCGAAGATCACCCGATATGAGTGGCAGTCTATGGTAGCATGGTGCTTGGATAGCCAGTCCATGCCGAGAATCATATCGAACTCAATCATGTCTAGGGGAAGTGCATCTACTGCACGAACTTTATCGTCAAACTCTAGAGGAAGACTCTTGTATACATGAGTTATTAATACTGAGTCCCTCAAAGGCGTGGAAATGGTAAGCCTATTTTCTAATGGCAATGGAAGTGTCCTGATGTTCTTGGCATAAGTAGTGGAAATAACTGAATGAGTGGCACCCGTGTCGAAAAGAACACATGCAGCCTGGCCGAACATATACAAAATTCCAGTAATGGTACCTGTAGATTTGTTTGCCTGATCGCGCGATGTCGTGTAGACACGCCTAGTGGTAGGAGGCGGTTTAGTATCAGCATGACCCGAAGTACCCTCCATCTCACCCTTACGGCAATCTCTCATACGATGGCCAGGGAGGCCGCACTTGTAGCATGCGTCGGAATCACGACGACATGGGCCAGGGTGTCTGCGATGGCAAGTATTGCAAAGAGGATGAGTGAATCCTCCAGCAGGAGTCCTTGCTTGCTGAGGGCCTGCTGATGACAAAACGTGTTAAGAATAAAGTATATGCACGAGTATAGGACGTAAGCGTCATAAGATGTTTACCAGTGTTAGCTGAACGGTTAGGCTGAGAACCCCTATGGTTCTGGTCCTTCCCGTTACCGTGGTTCCTGGTAGAGGTTAATATAGTGTCAGCATGAGAGATATAACATGAAATCATAATAAGATGCGTGAATAGTAGGACCTGCTGTTGTTGGAGTGTCCCGCATTGTTACGGTAATTATCATTACCGTTGCGCCTTTCCACAACAGAACGGTCGCTATTGTGACCGTTTCCTTTGGGCTGATGAGGCTGTTGCTGAGTAGCCGGCTGAGACCGGTCCCCAGTTTTCTGCCTGGAAGATACAGTTTAAGAGATGATTAAAGAACATATAATGATAGGATGCGGTCTGGTTAACGCTAGAACACGAAATGTTTTACCTCTTGTCGGGTCTTTCAGCTTCCCCGAACTCGTCTCGTTCCTGCAACATCTCAAGCTTCCTTGCTGCGTCGGCCACTTGTGCTACTGTATTGAACGTAGCACATACCAGAATGTTCGCGACCGAGGTGCGAAGTGCCCACCTAAAGTGGCGTGCCTGCTCCTCAGGAGTACCAGCTGCTGCTCCCAGAAAACCAGCTAGGCGAAGAAAGCGCTGCATGAATTCGTTGCTATTCTCGCCCGCTCTCTGACGTATCCCATGGTATTCTCGCTTGAGTTTGTCCTGCTCTGCCTCATCAAGTTCGGCATCGATGTTGGAAAAGTCGACCTCGCTTGTAGGTGGAAGCGGAGGTAAAAGAGCTAGCTCTCGGTCGATAATTTCCGCAATCTCTGGCTCGAAGACGAAATCATCATACTCACCACATGTTGAACTCTCGTTGGGAGGATCAAATATCGGATGTGGAGTTGTGAGTATGTGATCATTGACTAGCGAAGCAAACTTGTCCGTAAGCTCCACAAAAGTCGGCACATCACACAAATTTTCCGGAACACCCGCGGGCTCACTTGGGATGACGACAAGTTCCTCGACACTAGACTTTAGGGATTTGTCAGATTCCATAGCCGAGATAATGTCAAGATGCTGATCCTTCATTATGAGAGAGCCAACGGGCTCCTCGGGTGTGATAGCAATAGACGAAGGAGGAAGGGGAGAAGTTTTGCTTTGCTTTAGAAATTCCTCCTCGTCGAAAATAACCTCAATATCGTCATCGCTCTCCTCATTACCTAAAGGGCCAATAATAAGCTCAGGGATATGAGTACTCGTCTGATCTCGCTGCTGTAAAAATGACTCCATATAAGTTTGCAGCGTGTGTAAAAGCTCTTTGCTTTGTTCTTGAAAAGCTGCAGCAAGATCGTTTCTTTGTTCTTGAAAGGCTGTAGCAAGATCGTCAATTGGTTCTTGGTAACTCATCACGTGACGAGGCTGATGATCAATTGGGTATTGCAGGGGTTGGTCAAAACTGGAAGGGGTATAATTATAGTAATTGTGATCCCCTATAGGACAGTGAAAACTTTCGTGAGGACCCCCACAGTTGTTGCAAAATGGGTGAGGAAAAAGACTGGGTGCGTCTTGTGGATAGCTATTTTCATTGTCATAATTGTACCCCGGTTCTTGCCCGTGATCATACGGGTATTGAACCGGGTACGAAACATGCCAATGAGAATCGCTTCCACAATAGATGCACGGGGGAACAGGAGGAGGTGGGTTCAATAAGGACGAATTAGTCGAGTTGCACAAAGGACAAAATCCGAATAGGAATTGTGTATTGTCGATATCATTTCCGCACCGCTCACATGTACACCATTGACAAGAGTCGTTCCCGTACAATCGTCTCCCACACCCGACGCAATGGACATAAAAATCCATAAAGAAAGATAGATAAGCAAGAAGAATATTTTTGGTGCAAAACTTTGAAAAAGAAATGCTTTTTATGATTTTTCAAATGTTTTTGGATTTTTGAAAATTTTTGAATACGAAAAATAACGTTCACGAGTGAACGGATCCCAAAAGCCAACGCGTCTCTCACAAAAAACCTTCGATCCCCACGAAAAGAGCCGGCAGCGGCGCCATTTTAATGTAAGAGATTTGCTAGTTGAAAAGAGTTCGTGTTCTCGGTATCTTCTCGAATTGATTTCGGGTTCAAAGTGCGACTCAATTGTTCTTGGTGGAAATGAAAATGGTTTGGTTATCTATTACTAAGTAAAATGAAAATGTAAATTACGATAAGTAAAAGGAATGCTGAAAGGAATGCTAAAATCTCAAGGAATGAATACCAAACTTATAATTGGCTCTATCATCTCTCGTTCTCCACAATT
This sequence comes from Glebionis coronaria, assembly GCA_025667525.1. Taxonomy (NCBI): domain Eukaryota; kingdom Viridiplantae; phylum Streptophyta; class Magnoliopsida; order Asterales; family Asteraceae; genus Glebionis; species Glebionis coronaria. Next base: position 319,300,751 of record CM046878.1, read on the forward strand.
TAAAATCTCAAGGAATGAGACTCGTGGATGCTTAGCCAATTAAATCAAAGTTTTGGGTTTTCAAGTAATCTATAGGATCTTGCAAACTCTTAGACTTTTTCAAGTTTAGAATTCGCATTTTAAAGTTCCCTTGATAAACGACTTTCTAGGATAAATTATAGGAACTTGTGAAAAGTTCTTGTTCTTAATCCGTAAGAGTTAAGACTTTCGCATTTAAAGCTCCCTATATAAAAGCCTAGCAAAACTTGACTTAAACACGTTTAGGATACTAGCTAGAGTAAACATAGATCAGTAAACTCGGGTTGAGTCAAAAGATTCACAACGTTAAAAAATTTATAACCACTTTATTGAAAATTTTATTCTAGCAAAGAAAGTAAATAATGATAACAAAGGAAAATACTACTATACAACTAGGCCAAAATAGATTAAAAATTTTGAAAAATGTCGAAAAATTATATTTTCCGGTTAAAATGAGGACCAATTCATGGAAAAGACCACTTACTTCGATAGAAGCCCCCCCTACACTTGATATAAACATTGTCCTCAATGTTTAGGCATGTGGGAGTAAACTCCCCTACACTTAGGACATTGTGCACGTTGTTTAAATCTTGCTAAGGAAAGGACAACTAGAGTGATTTCAATGTGAACATATAGGATATGAAATATTGAATCACGACAGTGTAGGATGAAACCGGGAAGACGGGTACACGGGATCACGGTTCGTCAAAAGTCATCGAGAATGGATCTTTGAAGCTTTAATCCCTGTACATCATAAGAAACAAGACAACAAACACATACGGGGCTCCCCCAACACTTATTATAAAAAACGGTAAAGGATACATCAACGGGTTGCCTCCCGAGAAGCGCTTGTTTTTGTTAACCGAGTGACGAGCCTGACTCGACCCAGAACTAATTCAAGGGAAACGTGGTAAGGGATGGAATCATCTCATGAGAGATGTCCTCACCAAAGTACAGCTTCACACGCTGGCCATTCACTTTGAAATTAGGCCCATTTGGCTGGGAAAGCTCAATGGTGCCATAAGGGAAGACTTTGGCGACGGTGAATGGACCAGACCAACGGCTCTTCAGCTTGCCCGAGAAGATCTTCAACCGAGAGTTAAAGAGTAAAACTTGATCACCAACGTGAAACTCTCGGTTCTTAATCCTAGCATCATGGATGATCTTGGTCTTCTCCTTGTAGATTAATGAGTTCTCATAAGCTTCGTTCCTCAGTTCATTGAGCTCGTTGGGTTGAATCTTTCGAAGATCGCCGGCTTTGTTGATGTCAAAATTGGCCCACTTCAAGGCCTAATACGCCTTATGTGCCAGCTCAATAGGGAGGTGGCATGCCTTCCCATACACAAGACGATATGGAGTGCAACCAATCGGTGTCTTATATGTGGTACGGAAAGCCTACAAAGCATCGTCTAACTTATCGGCCCACGAGGCACGATGCTCTCCCACAGTTCGCTCTAGAATTCGCTTCAATCCACGGTTAGATATCTCCGCTTGACCATTTATTTGGGGATGATAAGCGGTGGAAAGACGGTGATTGACACCGTACTTAGCCATGACTCGAGCAAATCGATCATTTCAAAAATGAGTCCCGCGGTCACTGATGATAGCACGAGGAACACCGAATCGAGCAAAAGGTTGCTTCAAAAAGTTCACAACCACCCTCGCATCGTTCGTAGGGAGAGCCTTAGCTTCAACCTATTTAGAAACGTAGTCAATGGCTACGAGGATGTACTTGTTCCTTTAGATGATGAAAATGGCCCCATAAAGTCGATGCCCCATACATCAAAGATTTCACATTCTTGTATGAAAATTTGAGGCATCTCATCTTTATGTGTGATATTGCCTTGTCGTTGGCAAGCATCACAATTTTTAACCATCTCGTGAGCGTGACGATAAATGGTGGGCCAATAGAATCCCGAGTCAAACACTTTCTTCGCGGTGCAGTTGGGACCAATGTGACCACCGGTGGGTCCTTTATGGCAAGCTTCGAGAATGTCTAAAGCTGCAGGTCCATCAACACACCGACGAATAATCAGATCATCACATTGTTTGAAGAGATAAGGGTCATCCTAAAAGTAAGTCTTAACATCTTTAATAAACTTCTTCTTTTGTTGGGATGTTAACCCTTTAATGAGAATACCACCCGCTAAGTAGTTTACAATGTCCGCAAACCACGGGGTGTCATCAAGATTGGTATTGATAGACATTAAGGCATCAAGGGGAAAAGAGTCATTGATCTCTTGATTCGGATGATCCCCTTGATAAGGATCCTCAAGTCTACTTAGATGATCCGCGACTAGGTTTTCGGCTCCCTTCTTATCACGAATTTCGATTTTAAATTCTTGAAGGAGCAAAACCCAATGAAGAAGTCTTGGCTTCAAATCTTGCTTTGTTAACAAGTACTTCAACACGGAATGATCGGTGTACACAATTGTGGTGGAAAAACAAGATAGGGGCGGAATTTCTCAAAAGCATACACTACAGCTAAAAGCTCTTTTTCGGTAGTGGTATAATGAAATTGAGCCCCCGTCATCATCTTGCTAGCATAATGGATTAGTTGGAAGTGTTTGTTCACTCTTTGGCCCAAAACCGCTCCAATGGCAAAGTCTCTAGCATCGCACATCAATTCAAAAGGTAGCTCCCAATTAGGGGTAACCAAGACCGGTGCCTTAGTTAGCTTGTCCTTAAGAAGATTGAAGGATTCAAGACGCTCTTTAGAAAAGAGAAAAGGAGTATCTTTTTCCAAGAGGTGGGTCATCGGGCGAGCGATTTTAGAAAAATCTTGAATGAATCGACGATAGAAGCCCGCATGACCAAGAAAACTTCTCACACCCTTCACGGTTGAAGGTGGAGGCAATTTAGAAATAACATCAACTTTAGCACGGTCGACTTCAAGACCGGCTTTGGAGATTTTGTGTCCAAGAACAATGCCTTCTTTTACCATGAAATGGCACTTTTCCCAATTTAGAACAAGGCGAATGTCTTCACACCGTTTGAGCATGCGTTCTAAATTGGCAAGGAAAGAAGAGAAAGAATCACCATAGACCGAGAAATCATCCATGAAGACTTCCATAGTTTCTTCAACCATGTCTTGGAAGATAGCCATCATACACCTTTGGAAAGTCCCGGGAGCATTGCATAAGCCGAAAGGCATTCTTTTGTAAGCAAATGTTCCATAAGGACAAGTGAATGTGGTTTTCTCTTGGTCTTTAGGATTGATGGGAATTTGAAAATACCCGGAGAAACCTTCTAAGAAGCAATAATAGTCATTACCCGCTAGACGTTCAAGCATTTGGTCCATAAAAGGAAGGGGAAAATGATCCTTTCTCGTAGCATCATTGAGTATGCGATAGTCTATACAAACTCTCCACCCTGTAACAAGATGAGTAGGAATCAACTCGTTGTTTTCATTGGTCACAACGGTGATTCCGCCTTTCTTAGGCACACAATGGACCGGACTAACCCATGGTGAATCCGAGATAGGGTAGATCATTCCCGCATCAAGAAGTTTGATAACCTCTTTTTTGATAACGTTATGGATCTTGGGATTCACCCTTCTTTGGTTTTGAATAGTGGGTTTAAAGTCGTCCTCCATGAGAATTTTATGTGTACAAAAGTGAGGATCAATTCCACGAATATCAGATATTTTCCAAGCAATCGCTTTCTTGTGATTCTTCAGTACGACGATAAGTCCAGATTTTTTGTCTTATTTCAAATCCTTTGCGATGATGACAGGTGACTTCTTATTGTCTTCAAGGAACACGTATTTGAGATGAGACGGTAGATCCTTAAGCTCTAAATCCGGAGGATTTTCGATGGAAGGCGTAGTCAAATTCGGATCATCGATAGAGATATATGTAGGAGATGGTGGAGAAATATGGTCCTCATTGAGAAGTTTCTCAATGGTACGAATGTCTTCATCCCAATTGGAGGGAGAATCATCATATTGCAAGTCCACATCTCCGAAAGTTGCTTCAAATTCTTTCAAAATGAAATCACTTTCTCCAAATGGAGTTAGTGAAGGAGCAATAGAGGCAACGGTCTCGACAATGGGAAGAGAAGAAGAACCACTTGTACAAGCGTCTTTGAAATGTTCTTCACAAGCCTCATCCAGAACGTCAATGAAATTAACACTCTTGTTTTCAGAAGGCTGTTTAGAAAGTTTACCCATGTTGAAGACGATTTTATCGTCACCAACTCTCATGATTAATTCGCCCGCGGCTACATCAATGAGAGTGCGACCGGTCCTCAAGAATGGACGTCGAACGATTAATGGAACACGGGGATCCATCTCTTAGTCAACAACAACAAAATCCGCCGGAAAGGTGAATTTGTCGAAACTGACGAAGACATCTTCGGCTATCCCCACTGGATAAGCAACCGTACGGTTAGCTAATTCCAAAGTCATTCGTGTAGGGACTAGCTCAGGTAGAGATAATTGTTTCCAAACACTTAATGGCATTAAGTTTATACTAGCACCTAGATCTGCTAGGGCCATACAATTCTCTACCCCGGGGAAGTTGTAAGGAATGAAAAAACGACCCGGATCACCAAGTTTGGTTGGTAATTTCCTTAAGAGCACTGCGGCGCAAATTCTCGTTAAGTTGGGTCTGAGTGATATCAAGAAGTTTCTCCTTATCACTGAGAAGATCTTTAAACATTTTAGCATACTTTGGCATGTGAGCGAGAGCCTCAGCAAAGGAGATATTGAAATTCAGTTGTTTAAACATTTTAAGAAAGTTAGAAACCTGAATATCATCCTTGTTCTTCAACTTCTCTTTCCTCAACCTTGTGGGATAAGGTATATTAGGTTGAGATGAAGGCTTTGGAATCGAATTCTCACTCACATCCTTGGGTGGTGGAGGGGTGGAAGTAGAAGGTGGAGGAATTTGAGAAGGGGACTCGTTTTCCTGTGTCACAATCACCGGTGTAGGTGTAGGAAGCTCGGGTTCCTTTAAACCTTTTCCACTTCGAGTGGTGATTGCTTTCATCTCCCCTCTTGGATTAGCAACGGTGTTACTCGGAAGAGAACTCAAACCAGAGGCTCGATTACTTTGGAAAAAACTAGCCATCATATCCCTTAAGTCATTCGTTTGACTGCTCAAAGAGTTTCGCATATCGGCTCGAAGATCATTCCCTTGTTTCACCATATCTCCTTTCAAGTTGATGAGTTGCCGCTGAAGATTCTGCACTATCGCATCATTAGTTCTCATGTAAGTGTCAACCTCTTGATTAAATGCGGTAGGTTGGGTGGGAGGAAGAACATGGTAGGCAGGTGGTTGATAAGCGAGTGGTTGGTGAACTTGATTGTTTCCTTGAGGTGGATATGGGTTTCTTTGGGTTTGATATTGATTTGGAGCTCGAGGTTGGTTTTGATTTTGAGGGGGGAAACCAGGTGGTGAAAGGAAGTTGTTTGAACGATAACTGAGCAAACTGCGGTCACCTTGAGGACGTGGTTGATAGCCTCCCGTAGAAAAGTTACCGTTGGCGGCATACACATTTTCCGGATTGTCATGAGTCGAAGGACAATCAGTGTATGAATGAGAACACCCGCATATTTCACATGACTGACTCAAAGCATTAACTTGCGCATTGATGGCTTTGGTATTGTTAACGGTTTGTAGAGCAAGTGTTTCAACAAGCGAAGTAAGCTTATCAGTTCTCTTGTCGCTCTCACTAGTGCTAGCACTAGCCAAATTTATCTGAACACTATTGGTTTGCACTCTAGACTTATTCTCAATAATGTCCCATGCAGCATTAGAAGACTTAACCAAATATTACCCCCCGAGGCACTATTTAGTGAATCTTGGTCATTCATGCTTAAACCATTGTAAAAAGTATTAATTTGATGTACTTTTGTGAAACCATGTTGTGGACACTTTCTTAAAAGTTCCTTAATACGGTCCCAAGATTCACTAAATGTCTCACCGTACTTTTGTTCAAAGGTAATGATTTTATTCCGCAAAGCGGTAGTACGTGAGGGTGGGAAAAAGTAGTTGATGAATTTAGTCTCTAAATCCGTCCACGTAAGAATACTTTATGGCGGTTCCTTATCAAGCCAATGGCAGGCTTGTCCCTCTAAGGAGAAAGGAAAAAGTTGCAAGCGAATCACCTCTTGTGAAACCCCATTATACTTAACCGTATTAGTGAGTTGAAGAAACCTTTTTATATGGTCATGAGGATCATCAAGTGTACGCCCCAAGAATGGTTGAGCAGAGACCATTTAAATGAAACCGGATTTGAGCTCAAAGTTGTTGGCTCCAATCTCGGGTATGACAATAGAATCAGTGTTGCCCTCCACTTGCAATTGTAAAAGCTCGATCATTGGTCGATTTTCCATGGTGACAATAGGTGGAGTTACGACTTCAGCTTGAATTGCTGTCTTCTTGCGAGCACGAGTACGCATACACACCTACAAAAACAAAAGAAAGATAGACAAGAAATATTTTTGGTTTTTTTTTATGTTTTTCTATTTTTTTTTGGATTTTTTAAAATTTTGAATTTCTTAATGGATTTTTGAAAATTGAAGCAAGAAAAATAACGTTAAAAAATGAACGGATCCCAAAACCCAACGCGTCTCTCACTAAAAACCGTTAATCTTAACGAAAAGAGCCGGCAACGGCGCCATTTAATAACTAAATTTTACTTAGTTATGAAAGTTCGTTGTTTCAGTCTTTTCGAATTGATTACTAGTTAAGAGTGCGACTCAGTCGTTCTTGGTGGAAAATAAAAAGGTTGTCGTTGTCTATTTTAAACTAAAAGTAAATATGAAAATTTTATTGAGTAAAATAAAAGCTTTAAAAAGTAAACTAAAAATTACTAGAAAAACACTTTGTAAAAACAAATAAATAGCCCATCGGAATGCCCCAATCGAAATCCTGTCGGAATGTCTTAATCGGAATAATGGAAATGTGGCTTGTCGGAATAAGATCGGAATGTGAACCAGTCGGAATACATAAAATGAACTCCTATCGGAATGTTCCCGTCGGAATATATTAAACAAATTCTGTCGGAATAAGCACAAAGCTATCGAAATATCACAAAAACTTGCTGTCGGAATATCAAATAAGCTCACAGTCGGAATGTGGGTCGAAATCCCGAAAGGAATTCAAAACCCTTTTCCGATCCTAAGATCGGAATAAGTGAGCATATCGGAATGTAAGGCCCTAATCGGAATACACAATCGGAAAAGGGTTTAACCTTTTCCGATGACTTGCAAATTCGTAATAAGACAAGTTTAAAAGCTACTTTTTAATAAGCTCAAACCAAAACTTAACCAAATTAGTAATAAGCCGAACTAATAAGCATAAAATAAGAACTTTCAAAACTTAAATAAGCAACTTTTCAAAAAAATCTTTAAAAACACTAAACTTTTAAGAAACTTAAAAAAAGTAAATAAGCTAAATACTAAATAAGCCAAAAAGCATAACAAGCCTTAAGCTTAATCGTATAAAAACTTATATAGGATTAATAAGATAAACTTTTTAATCACATAAACATCAAATCTAAGCAAAATCAAAGATTATAACGGATCAAAATCAACTTAAAAATAAAGAAAGGTAGAAGAAGATTAAGATTAAAAGATTAAACTTGAACTTGTAGATTAAAGATTTCAAAATACAAGATTAAATCAAAGCTTAAACATGAAAAGAAGTAAAAGATGAAGTTCTAGTGAGAGAAAGTTAAACACTTTCTCTCTCTAAAATTAAAACTACAAAAAGGAAAATAAACTAGCTAACACCCTCCTAATGTGTCATTAGGAGGGTGTTTATAGGAGATGGGGAGGTGCATGTGCTTCCCTATTTCTTTCTTTCTTCTCGACTCAATTTAAATTCTTTGTCTTTCTCAACGTCGTCTCGGGATTTGTCGATATAAATTGAACTTGTCTTATAATTTTCTTCTTCTATTAAACATGATTTCTTCGACTTTATTAAACTTCCGTCTTTAGACCTTTTCTTCGATAAATCTTCAGAATAGGCCTTGGACTTCCGTTCTTTTTGCACTCTTGATCTTTTGACTTCGTCTTTTCTCGTTTTCTTCGATAAAAGCCCGTGATAGCCAATGTTTTCTCCTTTTTTCATATTTTTATCCTGAAACACAACAAAAACACAAACCACGCATAATTCTGACTTTTACGACATAAAATACACGTTTTGGTATTGTTATTATTGGAAATAAGTGGTAAAAGGATAAGTGTTTTCACACTTATTAATATGAATCTTGGGTAAGAAACATACTTTTGCCTAGACTCCTTCAGGAGCCTGGTTACGAGATCATTATAAACGATCTATCCTATGTCAATCTTCAGTCCATTAATAATATTGTAGATTAGCATCTGCTGAGTAGAATTAACTTACTCAGTAGATGAATAGTTCCCACCGATCACCTGAATCACAAAAGTGACCAGGATCCTCCAAGCCATAGGAAAAGTAGTTTTGATCAATGGGGTTTTAGTCACAAGTAACTCAGGGACCCCGATTTCTTTTAGTCCTTTTTTAACTGACTCTGTGTCAGGATGTGCAACATACTTTCCATTGTTTTAATCAAGTCCACTAGTTTGACAAAATGTTTTGAAGTCTAAAATCAAGGGTGTCTTCCCATTGTTTACAGTGAACATGATGACACAGTTCTTATGTGACTTGATCTCAGACCCCTGAGATCCTTCAGGCCCTTGGGTAGGGGTTACAACCACAACCGTATACCAGAATTCCCTGAGATATTCATGGTAGAAGACTGAGGGGTTTTTTGTAAAAGCATCAGCCCAATCACAGTTTTTCAAGAATTTACAAATTGGTTTGTAGGCTGATACACTACTAGGGTAATTGAAATTTCCCTCATAGTTGTTTCCTGCAAAATGGACACCCTCATTGGTGAGATGTTCAGCCTGAGGGGAATATTTGATAGCTTTGGACATTGCCATTAAATATAGCTTTTAAAGATTTGAAAAAGGACAATGGCAATTTGTGGAAATCAAATCAAGACTTGTTTCTTGTTATAATATAACAAGATTCACCAAGTGACCTAATGCGAACTTTCGCCTTATAAAAAGGATGAAGAGTTATAAAAAATAGGTAACTTTGATTGTTTGTGCTATATTACAATAAAACAAGTGATCAATGTGATTGCCTTTTTACAAGAAACCTTTTCTGGAAACTCGTTTGTACACACACAATTTTCTTTGAGAGAAAATTTTGGCAGAGTAAAATTGCAGGTTCTTTGTGTGTGTGTTTGTTTCGATTGAGGGGTATTTATAGGCTCGGATGTGAAAGAGATTTTTATTAGTTATAATTTCTTTTCACATCCGCGTTAAATGAAAGCGTACAAGTGGACCTCCTATTTTCTTGGCAACTGTTCCATTACTATAGAGATAACTATAACACCCCCAACAAATGCCATGCGCAGCGGAACTACAACATTTGGGTGCTACGTAGTTATCGTCACACATAAGCTATATTAAATGACTCAAAGAGACATAAAAGTTTAAACATAAATTTAAACATTATTAAAATCATACAAGTCTACAGTTTTCCAAATCCCAAGATAATACTAAACAGAGTTTGCGTTAGGTCCCCACTGAATCTCAACCCAAAAGTACATTTTTTCTCACATGACTGTAAAATGACAGAGTTTTAAGTTAAATAAGGGTGGAAAAACAAGTAGACAGCCAAGCCACAACAACTTCCATCCTCGCATGCTCCGCTGCTATCAATCTTGGTTACCTGAAACACATGCTTAAAACTGTCAACACAAAGGTTGAGCGAATCTATAGGTTTATCAAATCATAAGTTGAACATAAGTACTAAAAACCAATCATGATCATTCAATAGCATTGTCGCGCAAACAATCTATTATTCATGGATATGACAATTGTGTTTAAGCTCATGACACTAATCCGTTAACTCAATCACCCGCGTAATAATTACCGGCGTGATTCAGATGAAACCAGTGCCCCTACTAAAGGCATTAGTTGCAATTATACCTTATCTCTTATCACAAATTATCCGTCCGCAGGGGGTATCAACGTACTAGCCCTCGTCTCGGATAGGGTAGTCAACCCCATAGTACTATCACTTTGTATAAGCGGCTATTTCCCCCTTCGCAAGGGCAAGACAATAGTTAATAGTTCATGAAATTAGGGCCTTTTGCAACTAGGTACTCAACACAATTTCAAGGCAACATTCGGGTCCAACAATCATTCATGACTTATGTTCATTTTCATTTAAATAGCATGCATCCCCCTCGCGGGTAAAAACATTTGAAATAAGTAAAGAGCGAGGCTATAGACTCACCTTAAGTAGTAGTGGTAGTATTAGTAACTACGGCGTAAACGAAATCGATCACCGACGATGAGGATGTCCCGGGAAATCAAGTACAACACCTAACAAATAAACACGTAATGAATCAACACATTCAAGTACCTTCAAGTACTGTATGTACATAGTTAAGAACACTCAAGGTTCATATAAACTCACGCCGAAAATCCATACAAGTGATATTTACTAGACAGGAGCCATTTTTATACTTTATTAAAACTATTACTCATTTTACAATTCTGCCGGTACATACCGAATGTACGGGCTGTTTTACCCCACTTAGACCACTCCTAAAAATCTAAGAAAATTTGTAAAAATCCTTTACAACCTGTATAAAGCCCATATTAAATGTCATAAAAAGACCTCACTCCTAAGACCTACTGCTCGTCACATTACTAAACTTTAAATTTCGGACAGTTTTGTACCTTCGCGTTGTAAAACCATTTTGACCTTCTTAACCAAAACCATTTACAAAAACGACACTTGATTATGAAAATAGACTCAAAATGATAAGTTTATACTCTGAGAACAGCCTCCAATCATTTTTAAAACTCAACTTATAGTCCCCGAGATTTGACCAAAAATCGAACATAATTTCGGATTATGTCGACTTTCATCTCCCGGTACACAAAAATTCAAACTAGCGTAACTTTTGACTCGTTTGGAGTCAAAAGCTCTATCTTATACCAAAACGAAGCTAAAAAGAAGCTCTACAACAATATCCTATCTTCCCAACCTGGACTTAGACTTAAACCCACGAAAAATACCCTTAAACAATCTGTTCTAAAATCACTTCTTTAAAATCACCTCAAAACATCTTTTTGACCAATTTTAATCCTTCCTATACTCCTAATAAAACCTAATAACCATCCTAATCAAATCAAAATACCCTAAATCACTTGTATGTTCATCCTCATTCAAAACCCACATCAAAAATTAAACATGCAATATAATTAAATATATATAAAATAATAATAACATGGATATAATCACATACCCATCATCAATCAAGATCAAACACCCAAGACACCCAAACCCCCAATTATTTCGTGGGTTTTGGGGCTGTGGAAGACTAAAAACATAATCCCCATCTTGTTTAGATGGTTTCCTTCAATCCTAAACACAAATTAAGAACATAAAATGAGAAAAATTAGATCAAAACCCACTTGTTCATAAAAATAAATTTTTGTAAAAATTAAAGATGATGCATGTTTGAAATTATTGGTGGGATTCACTTACATGATGATTATAAACATGGGTTTTAGGAACTCAGAACTCTCAAAACCAGGAGGCTGAGCAACATAAACTTCTTCAATGATCTTTCCATTCAGGAAGGCACTTTTTACATCCATTTGGAAAACTTTGAAGTTCATGTAAGTAGCATAGGTAAGGAAGATCCTGATGGCTTCCATTCTTGCTACAGGGGCGAAGGTTTCCTCATAGTCGATCCCTTCAAGTTGACCACACCCTTGAACAACCAGCCTAGCTTTGTTTTTAATGACAATTCCATCTTCATCAGTCTTGTTTTTAAATACCCATTTTGTACCAAGAGCTGATTTCCCTTCCGGGAGAGGAACTAGTTTCCACACTTTTTTCCTGAGGAATTGGTTGAGCTCTTCTTGTATGGCCTCAACCCACCCTAGATGTGTCAGGGCCTCTAAACCCTTCTTTGGTTCAATTTCAGAGAGAAAGTCTGCAAACAGACATTCATGGGCTGAGGCAGCAGAGAGTTTAGCAGCCTGACTGCGTGTGAGCATCCCCTCAGATACATCACCAATTATATTTACAAGCTTTATATGTTGTTTTCTTTACCTTCTATTCTGAGGACTTGGATTAGAGCTTGTTGATAGTTGATGATTATCAAGGACTAGAGATTTAGTATATTGTACTGGGACATCACCTCTTACTGAAGGATTTTCAGTAATAGGGTAATCAATATTTTTGTCACTTGTACCTTCAGTGTTCTCATAGATAGGTGAATCATTTGATTCTTCAGCTTGAGAAGTGATAACTACCGGGACATGTTGAGGTGTGATTAAGTTATCAGTTGACCTATTGTGAGGTGATATATGGAAGGATATATTAGCATCAGTTTGATACTGCTTTGAGGGACAATGTTCATACTCATCAGGAGGAGATCTTGATGAGTCATTGATCCCAATCTATTCTATTGATTCATTCGTGAAGTTAATGGCATCTATACTTTCATCAAAGGTGACATGAAATGACTCCTCAACTTGTTGTCTCCTTGTGTTAAAGACCCTGAAGGCTTTGGTGACAAAAGCGTATCCAAGAAAGTATCCATCATCAGCTTTGGCATCAAATTTACCAAGATGGTCCTTTTGATTGTGAATGAACACATGGCATCCAAACATATGAAAGTAGCTAATATCTGGAATCCTTTCCCTGATTATTTCATAAGGAGTATTATCTTGTCTTTTGACAATAATACATCTGTTCTGAGTATAGCAAGCTATTTTTACAGCCTCAGTCCAGAAGTGTTTTGAAAGATTGGATCCATTAAGCATGGTTCGAGCAGCTTCAATGAGAGTTCTATTCTTCCTTTCAGCCACACCATTTTGTCCAGGTGTGTAAGGAGAAGAGAAGTTCTGATAAATTCCTTTCTCATCACAAAAACTCTCAAGCTCTTGGTTCCTGAATTCTGTTCCATTATCAGTTTGTATTTGTTTAACTTCAGTATCATTTTGATTTTCTACTTGCCTGATAAAAGACATTATGAATTCAGGAGCTTGACTCTTCTTTTTTAGGAAGTATACCCAAGTGTATCAAGAGTATTCATCAACAATTACATGGGTATATTTCTCATTATTTATCAACATTGGACTGACTGGTCCAAACAAGTCCATATAAAGAAGATGAAGACACTTCCTGATAGAAAAGTTTTATTTTGGCTTGAAAGAAGCTCTCTTGTGTTTACCTTTTTCATAGGCTGAACAAGGCTTGTCTTTTGAATACACAAGAGATGGTAAGCCAAGAACTTTGTTTTGTTTTGCAAGTTTGTTCATATCTTTGAAATTTAGGTGTGACAGTCTCTTATGCCAAAGCCAATTGACAGAGTCTGAGGCTTTAGCAAAGAACCATGCTCCTGAATGTGTTACAGATGACATGTCTAGGACATATACATCATTTCTTCTTGGAGCAGTCAACACAATTTCTTTGTTAGCATTGAAGATTGTTCCTTGCTTATCATCAAACTGAACGATGTACTTAGCATCACACAGTTGGCTGATACTGATGAGATTGTACTTCAGACCATTTACAAACGCCACTTTTGAGAAAACTATTCCACCACATTTAATTGAACCATATCCCTCAGTAACACAAGATGAATTATCACCGAATACTACCTTAGGACCTGGTTGCTCCACGTATTTGTGCAGATACCTTTTGACTCCACTCATACTTCTTGAACACCCACTGTCTAAGTACCAGACAGGCTCCTTGAAGTGTTTCTGCACAAATAACGAGGTGGATTAGTTTCTCTTGTGAGCCCACTTTTTAGTAGGCTCTTTGGCTCTATAAGCCTGACGTCTTTCACCTCGTTTGAAGTACTCAAACTCAGCATGATCTGAGGTAGAATGAACATTGCTTCCACATGTTTTGCAGCTTAGTCCGACTGAAGATTCAGTACTTTGAGATGACTCAGCTAGCATTCCTCTTCTGACCATGATTATTCTGTAGTGTCCTGAGGTAGTGTGATCATTGCTTCCATAAATCTCACACTCTGGGTAGTATAAACAATCATCAGGTCTATGATCAGGAATGCCACAATGTGTACATGGTGGGTAAGGCTTAGCCTTGGTTTTTCTAATTTGTTGTGAGGTGGGCCCATAGTTGTAAGGCTGAGCATTGTATCTTTTAGCATTTCTAATAGAAGCTATATGCATCTCATGATCTGCTGTCCTGTGATCTTCACTTTTACATTTCATGCAATAGAGAACTCTAAAGCAGTTGTCAGTGGTGTGATTTGTATAGTGACATAGCTTACAGGAGGGTTTCTTTGTTTTAACTTTCTTAGAAGACTCAGGTTCAGTTTTGTTACTTGTTGATGATTCAGGTTGTGAGGACACAGATGTTTCACCCTGAGTTTTAGAGGCTGAGTTCAGCTTCTCTTTCATGAAAAGTTGGAACAATCTACTTAAATCCTCTTGATTTATAATAGGAGTAGAGTTGACTGAGTGTGTAGGAGTCACTGAGGGAGATATAGGTTTGGTTGTTTTCTCAGTGACAGTTCCTGACTCAGTGTAATTTGGTATCACTTTTGAGTCAGGCTTTGTTTGTTCAATACAACCTAACCCAGCTCTTCCTCTAGGCGAGTGTTCTTGATAAGACAATGGAATTAGTTCAGAACATGGACTTGCCCCTTGAACATTTTTCAAAGGAGGTAGAGGAGTCTGAATGTCTTCAGCAACACTAGATGTTTCAGTGTTACTGACTTTATCAGTCTCTTCATTCAAACCAAGTTTTTCATTAATAGCCTAAGATTCAGGAATTAATATTTTTATAGTGTCAAAGTTAGGAAAAATACTCTCAGGGTTTGATCTTTCAACCCAGTCTTTCGACTTAGGAATCATTTCATGATCAAACCCAACTGAGGTAGGGAGAAATGCCTTTTCACTCATTTTCTTAGTAGGTGCCTTTTTAGTGAGTTGTCGTGCCCCAATAATTTTCTTCTTTTGGGCAAGTATTTGACTGTTTATACACTAAAAAGCTAAGGTAGAGCTATTTGTTTATTTCTCATTGAAGCGTCTTTCTTCCTTAAGTTATTCTTGAAGAGCATGATGGATTTTAGTAAGTTCAGTGTTCTAAAGTTGACAGCTTACTGCTTCAAGTTTGGCTTGTATTAAAATTATTAAATCTTCTCTACATTTGTTTAATTCAAAAACAAGTTTATTATATTTTGAAAAAAGATTCAATCTCTGTTCTTCAACGAACGATAGGTCAATGTTAATATACTTAAGGAATTTTTGCCAATCAGATTCTCCATCCATAGAGAGAAGCATGTTTACCTTTCTCATAGTGATGTCAACCCATTCTCCATTTCGAGCATGATTCTTTCCAACTGATAAATCATCATCAGCTAGAGCCATTAACACTTGATACCTGACTTCCTCCTCTTCTGAGGACAAGTCTTCATCATCCCAATCAAAAGTTTCAGCTACCAGTCCTTTGGCTTTGTTCTGAGTAGGCTTTTGAGTATGAGCAACATTAGGTTCAGCTTCCAAGAGTGCAAGTTTTTCTTTAACCTTTTTATACTCAGACCTATAGTCTTTCTCAATTTTCTTACTATTTTGAAAACTTTGGTTAATTGGAGAAGCCTGAATTAGTTTTGGTGTAAACTTGGGTTGAAAATTGTCATTGCCTGATGAAAAATTTTGATTTTTATAAGAGGCCAATGGAGTTTTTGAAAGACAATATTTAGCAAAATGCCCAGTTTTACCACATCAGTAGCAATCCACTCCCTTCGTGGATTGGTTACCAGCAAATCTAGTTCTTTTGATATAGCGTTTGGTATTTGCCAACATGGCCCTTTAATGATATTCCCTGTTGAAATCCCTTATGTATTCAGCACTAGATCTTTCATCCACCTCATCATTTGAGGTTTCCTGAAAATCTTGAACAATTGCATTTGAGTAAAAAGCAGTTGTAATGGGGCCATGATCAATGTGGGTAGGTTTGGCTGAGGTGTCTGTTATTAAGGCCTTCTTGGACTCAGGATATCTTCTATTTATTAGATTATCTTCATAGATAAATCTCCCATAAATGTCTGCAAGATCCTGAGTCTATACGTGATTAGCATTCTCAATCCTTGAGAAAAACCAAGCCATTTTTCAGGGAGACTGTTCAAAAAACCAACATTGGTTTCATGCTTAGACAGTTTCACCCCTTCATTAGTTAGCTCATTGAGCAAGGTTTTATACCTGGTGTAAGTCTGAGGAAGTGTTTCAGATGGTTTGGCCCTGAAAGTGTTATATTCTAACTTCAAGTCCATAATCCTATTCTCCTTAGTGTAGGATGGTCCTTCGAAACTATGAACAAGATTTTTCCAAGTCTCTTTGGCCGTCTCACACTCGATGACATCCTTCATAATATCACCAGGAAGACAAGATATTATGATTCTTTTGAGACGTTGGTCTTGATTGACCACTCTCCTTTCATTGTCAGACCATTGGTTTTCAGGTTTGTCATCACCAGTTGCTGTTTTTGGTTTGAATGGACCATTCTTAATACAAGTTATGTAATAAGGTTCCATTCCCATCAAATAACATATCATTTGTAGGAGTGATTCACACGACTATATAGTATATAGAAATAAAGATGAAGATTACACCAAAAAAGAAAGATTAGATTAGATGAAGGAAAAGAGAAAAACAAAGATGGTTTTGAATTCCTAGTGAGAGAAACACATACGTTTCTCTCTCTAAAAACAAAGGAATGGAAAAAACACACACAAATGAGGCTTAGGAGGCCTTTTATACTAAGTACCAAATGTTTAGGAGGCCTTCCTCATTTGTGTGTTCGGGACTAAATCCCGTTACAAAAGCAATAATAACTAAAAACTCTCGACATCATTAGATGACATTTTCATGAGATTTGCAATGATATATTATATGACCATCACTTTAATTACTTCTAACAATCTCCCCCGAAGGGGTGGTCATGTAATATGTGTCTTCACTTCTTTGTTGTTGCAGACTTTGAAGCTCGATGTCTTGAGAGTTTCTTCATATTTCCTTTCATGACTTGTGATCTTGGATCTTTGATTTTTTCCTTGACTTGATCTTGTAACTTTGCCAGCTTGTGTTCTTGTGTCTTTACCCACATACTCATTTTTTGTGTTGACATGAAAGTTTGTTAACAATCTCCCTTGATCATCAGAGTAACAGAAGTCTTTGTGTTCAGATGTTCTTGAGCTTTCTTCGTTTATATGAGCATGTGATCTTGAATTACGACGCCACCGTTTGCATTCCTCCGGTTTCCCGTTATACAGTAAGAATACTGTACCTGTGATTAGGTAAGTTCAAAGAACTTCCTTGATAGGGTTTCCGGCTGTGGTAGCCGTTCTCAATACTTGAATATATCGAAAGATAATTCATAGTAAGGAGTGAATCATGCAGTTCCATTCTGCTGATTAAGTCGTCAATTCAATTTCATGGAACAAGTTTGAATCAATTAAGAATCAAACCATCGTTGCTTTCTAGTTGAAACAAGTTTGATTCATATAGAATCGCACAAGTTACCTACCGCAGTGCTGTTTGATGATGACACTAGAAGGATTTCCATTCGTCACTGTAAATACTGAAAAGTATTACTCTGAATGTTCTGGCAAGATCATAAAGATATTGCGTCGAGACCTGGAACGATTTTGAATCAATTAAGAATCAAACCACTGTTGCTTTCCAGTTAACGTATGTTTAATTCAATTGAATCTTACATATGACCTACCGCAGTGCTGTTTGATGTTAACACTAGAAGGATTTCCATTCATCACTGTGAACACTAAAGAGCATCACTCTGAATTTTCTATTAATACCACAATGATAGAGCGTAGGACTCTGTAAATCATCGCTTGTGTTCTAATGATGAACAACAATTGATCTATGGAATAAATGTCATAATGAGATTTTTGATGAATCTCGTTGGCTCTAGACTCTATAAGTGCACGTTTATTTGGTGATCGGAGGCTGGAGCAGACTGCCACCTATTCAATATCTACTATCTTGGAGTGAGAAAGTCGATAGAAATGAGTTGAACTCCGTGACAATAAAACAAACTTCTTTTGAGAGAAGCTTGAGTAGGCTCGGATGGGTTGTGCATTGCATCACTGGGTCCATGATGCTTTGTCTTCAATACCAGGAATCATCAACGTGATTCTAATAGTAGATGTATTGACCCGGTTTCTGCCTAAGTTGTATGGAGGGCTATTTCTTTACACCCTGTATCCTTACATTTCTTTTTCATTCTTCAACCCCTTCAATTCTTACCAAGACGTCATAACTAGCACCTTGTTGTGATTTTTCCAGTGCTAGCTTAAGTCATTGGTCGGCATTATTCCCGTACACTTAACTACTCCATCTTTCCTAAGGACTTCTATTTTTCTAATGGATTGTCCCTGGGAAGATCCCTCCGGTTCTGGTTGGATCATAGGACGAATACCTAACCACCTTTTGACACCAAAATCGTCGTGAATAATTGTGTTGAAGGTATAGATATCGTAACAAGAAAAAACTTTCTTAATCACCAAAAACGCCCCCCCCTACATATGTGCATCATAAAAGGAAAGTTTTTTTTCACATATTAGGAAGAGAAAGCACTTATATCAAAGATCTTATCCAAGATAACAAATTTTAATCACTATTCTCCCCCTCAAAAATTGCATGACATTGAAATTTTTGTGAAACTAGTAATGAAACATGGAGAGAATAATGTTGCATGAAAGTTTGTACTCCCCCTCAAAAAGAAATTCTATTTAAAATTAGGGGAGTATATGAGTACACAGTTTGGAAATACATTGAAAAATTGTGCTCAAAAACTTGAGAAAACTTATTTTCCCGTTGTTAAGGAATAATGTACATAAATGAACATTTTCCTTGTGTTCATGAGCTTAAAACTTTGAATGTTTTGATATAAGCACATGACCGAGAAAAATTAATTTCTCGTTTTTGAGGATAAGTCAAAGACTTTCCTTTCTTTGGGGACCGGGTTATAGTCTGACATGTGACTATAAGCCATTATGAGAAGAAAAGTAGAAAAGACATGTTTTGAAAACATTTGAACTCTCATTCGAACTTTATGTACGTACCCGTGTCGTTATTGAGAGACATTTCTAAGTGCGTCCATATTATCGATGCTGAGAGACATGTCGGAGAAGAATATTTTTGATATTTTTTGAAAGATTTTCTCATTTTTTATTTTGTTTTTATAGGTTTTATATTTTTGTATTTTGATTTTCTGATAGATATATACAAGATTACTGCGAATGTGCAAGACGTTCAAGTTCATCTGGAGTGAAACTACGCATACCAAGTCGACGAACCAAGAATTCAAATCTGTCTTGAGATAGAGCTTTGGTGAAGATGTCGGCTAGTTGGTAGTCCGTCTTGACAAAATACAGTTCGATCGTTCCTTTTTCCACATGCTCCTTAATGAAATGGAATCGGACAGCTATGTGCTTGGTCTTGGAGTGTTGGACCGGGATACAGGATATGGCTATGGCTGATTGTGAATCACAATAAATAGGAACTTTGCTAAAGTGAAAGCCATAATCCGTGAGTTGCGTTCTCATCCAAAGGACTTGAGCACTACACACGGATAGAGACACATATTGTGCTTCCATGGTGGACAACGCCGTACAGTCTTGTTTTCTTGATGGCCAGCTCACTAGCTTCTCACCTAAGAATTGTGCCCCACCGGAAGTGCTCTTGAATGTATCATGACACCCTGCATGGTCGGCATCTGAAAAACCAGTGAGATTAAAACCAGAATCCTTCATATACCAGAGACCCATATTAATGGTTCCCCGGAGATAACGAAAGATCCTTTTAACCTCCTTGAGGTGCTTCTCGGTTGGCTTAGCCTGGTACCGAGCACATAAACAAGTAACATGCATAAAGTCCGGTCTGCTTGAGGTTAAGTACATAAGGGACCCGATCATACTTCGTTATTTTGTAGCATCTACAAATGTCATTTTCTTATCCAAATCAAGCTTGTGTTTAGTTTTCATCGGAGTACCAATAGGATCACAGTTATCCATACCAAATTTCGTTAGAATCTCAAGAACATACTTGGACTGATTTATGAAAATACCACGGGGGGATTGGTGAACTTGGAGACCAAGAGAGAACGTCATTTCCCCCATCATGGACATTTCGAATCGACTTTTCATAAGGTTGGCAAATAATATGGAATATTTTGGGTTAGTAGAACCAAATATAATATCATCTACATAGAACTGAGCCACCAGGATGTCTTTGTCGTAGTGCTTGATAAACAACGTTGGATCAATGGTTCCTTTGCTGAAGTGATTTTGTAGAAGAAATGATGATAATTCGTCGTACTGATAGGTGTGTAAACACCCATCTTTTCTACCACTTAATTACAATAATAACCAGACCAAAACGTGTATTTTATGTCTTTTATGTCGGAATTATGCGTGGTTTGTGTTTTTGTTGTGATTTAGGACGAAAAGGTGAAAAGTGGAGAAAACACGGACATTCACGGGCATTTACGGACTTTTATTGAAGAAAAGGATGAAAGACGAAGTCAAGAAGTCAAAAGTACAAAAAGAACGAAAGTCCACGACCAATTCTGAAGATTTATCGAAGAAAATGTCAAAAGACGGAAGTTCATCAAAAGCCGAAGAATTCAAGTCTATTTTATTGAAGAATTTAAAGACGAGTTCAAAAGAAATCCCAAGCCACAAGTCATTATAGTCCAAGTTTAAAGAAGATTAGAAGGAAAAAGGACTAATGGTGCAATTAATGAAGACTATATGCTTAAGGGCTTAATCTTGCAATTAACAAGAAATGAAGGAGGGGAGGAAGCTTCCTAATCCTCCCCTATATATAGATTAGGATTGTTATTCATTTTTACTTGTTGGCTAATGGTGACAATTAGACCTTCCACCATTTAAATACCTTGTCATTTACTTATCTTGTCCATTTTAAATTCATGTTATGCACCTTAATTACCATTTAATTCCAAGTAAGTTTTCATTTTAAATCTTGTCAATCTTTATTTTATCTTGTCAATCTCTTATCTACCTTTCTTAATCTTTGATTTATGTGTTTATGTTTATGTTCATGTTCATGCTTTTATTTTGATCCAAGTGGTTTTTGATTATTGTGGTTAAAGTTGTTTGATTTGTTGATTTTAATTGTTTGTTTATGTTTATCTGTTGATTCGTTACTGTTTAGCTTAATCTTTGTGTTTATTTTGATTAAATTAGTTTTAGATCTGCTGTTACTGTTTTCCTTGTTCTTCGGAAGGTTGGTTTCTGTTTCTTTGTTTCCAGGAAAAGTTCCGAGCCAAATCAAGGGGAGGAGTGTTCATTCAGAAGTCCAAAGTTCCGAGCCAAAGGGTTTCATCCGGAACTTCAAAGTTCCGGATCAAGGGTGTTCATTAGGAACTCCAAAAGTTCCGAATCAAATACTTCCGAACGAAAGTCCGACTCAAGCATTAGTTCATTCGGAACTTGAAAGTTCCGGATCAATTCACTTCATTCGTAACTCAAAAAGTTCCGGATCAAGGAGATTCATTCGGAACTCAAAAAGTTCCGGATCAAGGGGCTTCATTCGGAACTTCTTAGAAGTTCCGAACCAACTTCCGGATCAAGGCAAAGTTCCGATTCAAGAAGTGTTCATTCGGAAGTCTGAAACTTCCGAATCAAGGGGCTTCATTCGGAAACTTCCGAACCAAGGGTGACCAGAAACTTCCGAATCAAGGCAAAATTTAGAAGTTCCGAATCAGTAAAGTTCCGAACGAAGGATTGTTTTGGATAAGTGACATATTCAGATCAATTTGTTCCGGATCAAGGATTTTGGTAATATTCCGAGCAAAGAAGAATCATTCCAACCGAAGGTGACATTCCGGACGAGTGATTGTTCTAAACGAAGGATTATTCCGAATGAGCTGAATTCAGGTTCTTATTAGTTTTTGTTTTTGATTTTTATTTTTAAAGCTTTATTATTCCTGCCTTTATTTTAATTGCACTTTAAGTTTATTTGCCTTAGTTAAATTTTAGTCTTGCTTTAGTTTAAGTTTTAGTAGCGTTTTAAGTTTGCCTTATATAGATTTAAGTTACGTCTTTACTTCAGTGCCCTTTAATTTTAGTCACGCTTTTAAATACTTGCACCATTATTTTAATTAGACTTAGATTTAATTTAAGAGCACCTTTACTTTAATTGTCCCGCACTTTTATTTAAAACACTACAACGACACATCTTTGTTTCCACCAAAAACAATAGTCAAATAGAGAACCTAGATCAATTCGATTAGACCAATACAACGAACTTAATCTTAATTTTTAACTAGGTAAAATCCTAGTTATCAAATGGCGCCGCTGCTGGCTCTTTTCGTAAAGATCAACAGTTTTCTGTGAGAGACACGTTGCTTTTTGGGATGCGTTCACTTGTGAGCGTTACTTTTCTTGCATAAAAAATTCCAAAAACTCATAAAAATTAAAAATTGATAAAAAACCATAAAAATTAAAAATTTCAAAAATCCAAAAAGATTTTATCTTTATTGTGTATATATATTGTATTTGTGTTTGGTTTTGTTTTCTTTTGCATTTTCAGGTGTATGCGTACTAGATCTTCTAATTATCAAGAGCCCGAGCCTCAAGAAGATTTAGATATGGCAGGTGTTAACAACAACAACATTCCACCACACCTCAATAATAATAATAATAACAACAATGCTCTTCCACAGCCCGATCTTCGGACCATGGAGGAACTTTGTCAACCAACCATGTTTGGACGAGGAGGACCGATTGCGCCGATGCAAATCAACGCTCCTGAGTTTTCGTTGAAGCACCACATGATTTAGCAAGTGCAAACAAACCCATTTTGTGGATTGCCTGATGATGATGCCAACAAACACCTCGACAAGTTCATTACAATCACCCAAAGCATGAAGTTGCCTGGGGTCACAATGGATGTTCTTCGCCTACAACTCTTTCCACATACTCTATCGCATCATGCCGAGAAATGGTTTGATCGTCTCCCGAAGAATTCTATTAACACTTGGGATGACATGACTCAACGCTTTCTTTCGCACTACTTTCCACCATCCATGGTCACAAGCCTTCGCAATCAGATCAGCGGTTTCATGCAAGATCCCGATGAATCTCTTTTTGACGCTTGGGAGAGATATAATGTCTTGATCGATAGATGTCCAAACCACAACATGCTCCCTGTGACCTTAATCGATACTTTCTACAACGGATTGACTTTTCGAGATCGTGATACGATCAATGCAGCCGCCGGTGGCACATTCATGAAAAGGATACCCGAGGAGTGTAGAGAGCTAATAGAGAACATGACTACTCATCACAAGAACTGGGATTCCTTTTCTTCTTCTAGGAACAACCCGAGAGTCAATGTTTCCTCTACCTCAGCAAACCCTAAGATGACCGAATTCACCCGCATGATGGCCGAAATGAGCAAAAGTATTACGCTTCTCGCTTCAAACCAACAACAACAACAAGTTAAAGCGGTTGCTAATCCTTGTGAAACATGTGGCGGTCCTCACTCATACACCGATTGTCCTTCGACACAAGGAAATCCGGAAAATGTGTATGCAGCTTACGGTAATTATTCACCGGAAAATTACCAAGCTAGACAACAAGGGGATAGAAATCTGCTGAGTTACCGTTCCAACAATTACCTTTCACCTGGTTTTTCTCCTCAAAACCAAAACCCCGCCACCAACTACAATAGAAGCAACCAAATCCCACCAAGAGCTTCTAACCCTTATCAACTACCCACCCACTAAACCCCACCCATTAATCCCGATGTTGATGCCATCATGAGAACTCAAGGTGAGCAAATCAAGAATCTACAGAGCCAAATAATCAATTTGAAAGGAGATATCTTGAAGCAAGGAAATGACATCAGAACCGAGGTTCGTGATAATATTCAATCCTCCTTCAGCACTCAAACAACTGAATTAAAGAATCTGTTGGCTAGTTTCTTGCCCGAAGCTCAACCTTCTTCTTCTTCGGGTTCTCTACCTTCAAACACCGTCACCAATCCGCGAGCTAATGTGAGTGCTATAACTACGCGTAGTGGAATTACCATTGTCAATCAACCTATCCCACCACCTTCATCTACACCTCCTCCACCACCATGTATCCCTACTCCTCCTACACCTAGTACTAGTACACCATTACCGTCTCCGCCTCGTCATGACGATGTATCTCAGAAGGACCCTTCAACATCACAACCTTCACTAACTACACCTTCACCGTCTCCCTATCAACCCAGAATCCCATACCCTTCTCGCATAGGCAAGACCAACGAGCTAACCAAGAATGACTGTCAAGTATCGAAATATGTGGAAATGCTATCTAAAATGACCATCAACATTAGCCTTGTTGAAGCACTTTGCCACATGCCAAAATTTGTCAAAGCATTCAAGGAATTGCTTAGCAAGAAGGAGAAGCTGATTGAACTCGCCAACACACGCTTAAATGAAAACTGCTCAACAGTTATTCTTAAAGAATTACCGGAAAAGCTTGGAGATCCCGGTCATTTTTTGTTGCCTTGCGTGTTCAACAAAACTGAAGAATTTACTGCCCTTGCTGATCTCGGGGCTAGTATTAATTTGATGCCACTGAGTGTTTGGAAAACACTATCATTACCCGACCTCATTCCAACAAAGATGACTCTCGAACTTGCAAATCGCACTCTCGCTTACCCCGTTGGTATAGCCGAAGACGTGTTTATCAAAGTTGGCACATTTACTTTCCCAGTCGATTTCGTCGTAGTTGATTATGAAATGGAACCTCGTATTCCTTTAATACTTGGTCGGCCATTCTTGAGAACAGGACGAGCTTTAGTAGATGTGGTCGAAGGTGAGTTAATCTTACGAGTCGGGGATGATTCAAAAGTTTTTAAAAGGGGAAGCTTACAGGCAAATCCTTTGGAGGCCGAGAATCAGTGAATAGGATAAATGTGCTCGATGACTTTATCGTCTATGACAATCCTCTATTCGAGTCTTCCACTGATAATCCACTCTTTGATGATGATGTGGATGATTCTCGCCCCAATTTGGACCTTTCTCCCATTTATAATTTGCCACCGATCTTCGATGCTTATGATGATGATGATTCTAGCTCAGATTCGGATGATTTTGATTGTACTTCTGAGTATCCCGAGCTGCCTACTTTCGATGATTTTGATGAGGCTGATACTCTCTCGAGCGATTCTTCACATGACGAAGATCCTCCGCCATCACTCGATCCTCCTTTGGACGATTACTCATTTGAGGAAGATTTCTCTGAATTTCTCAACACTTACTTCCCTCATGAGAGTGATGCTCCTCCTTATGACTTTGAAGATTATCGTCTTGATCCTACTTTGGATTTGAAGCACATTCTGTCAAAGGAGAAGAAACCGATCGACACCAATATCCGTTGCACATATGATTTGACACCTCTTTGTCCCCCTTCGGCGGACGAGGTTGTGCTTCTTTGCGGATCTTCTTCACACTCGGCTGAGCCGGAGTGCTATTTTCCCCTAAAGGAAAAGGTGTTCGATCCCGGTATTGAAGTCTTTAAGCCATCTCAGTATCCACCTGATGAAATAAAAGGAAAAATCTTTGGAAATTTTAAAGACATGCTTGCACCACTTCACCCTTGCTTCTACCGTGCTCCATCGCTGCTTAAGGGAACCTTGCCTACTCTTCTATGGCTTGCCTTGTTCGCCTTAAGCTTGTGTTATTTGCTCGATGAAAACTACGTTTTCGATCCTGGTGGATATGTTTTATGTTTCTTCCGTTGATGATCAAGGTCGAGTCAGGCTCACGACTCGGTTAACAAAAATCAAGCGCTTCTTGGGAGGCAACCCATGCATCTATCTTTTCGCTTTCTTTACCATAATTGTAGGGGAGACCCTTTGGATTGCTATTTCCTCTCCTCACTTCTTAATCAGGGATTCGAGCTTCAATGATCCACTCTTGATGATTCTTGACGACCCGTGATTCCATGTTCCACTTCTTCCCGGTTCTATCCTAAACTCTTTTCGATTCACTATTTTATCTTTCCTCAATATTAAAATAGGAATCTCTTTAGTTGTCTTTTCCTTAACGAGATTTAAACAACGTGCACAATGTCCTAAGTGTAGGGGAGTTTACTCCCACATGCTTAAACATTGAGGACAATGTTTATCTTAAGTGTAGGGGAGACTTCTATCGAAGTTAAGTGGCCTTTTCCTTGTATTTGTCCTCATTTTAACCGGAAAATCAATTTTTCGACATTTTTCAAAATTTTTTATCTATTTTGGCCTATTAGTTTTTCCCTTTGTATAGTTACTTTCTTGCCTTATTTGAATAAATGTTTAATAAGTGGTTTTAATTTTCAAACGTTGTGAATCTTTTGACTCAACCCGAGTTTACTTATCTAAGTTACTCTAGCTAGTATCCTTAACGTGTTTAAGTCAAGTTTTGCTAGGCTTTTATATAGGGAGCTATAAAACACGAAAGTCTTAACTCTCACGGGTTAAGAACTAGAACTTTTCGCAAGTTCCTATAATTGATCCTAGAGAGTCGTTTATCAAGGGAACTTAATGCGATTTCTAAACTTGGAAAAGTCTAAGAATTTGCAAGATCCTATAGACGACTCGAAAACCCAAAACTTTGATTTAATAGGCTAAGTATCCACGAGTCTCATTACTTGAGATTTTAAACAGTGAAGAACGAGAGATGATAGAGCCAATTATAAGTTCGGTATTCTTTCGTGAATTTATGTGAGTTAATTATGAGCCTATTCTCCCATCGCTTGCTAATAATTTATCTGCTAATAAATAAGGTTGTACGATTTGAAAAGTTACTTAACTTCTAGCCCCAGATCGTTTAAAAGTTGCTCGGTATGGATTAGAGTTCATAGCCAAGGCATAACTTATTGAAGCGGGACGCGAAGATTGGCGAGTCCGAAAAGGACCTAACAAGGCATGAGGGCTATATTTTGTTGCTAAAGATCCAAAGTGATGTGAAGAATCATTTATTGAAAATCAATATGAAGGATCGAGACACACGACGTAAAGAAAGACTCCCCAAAAGTCATGGAGAAGTGTATCCGAAAAGACCCTAACAAGGTATGAGGATAAATAGATCCAAGTCATAAAAGGAGGCGGATCGTTGTATATCAAAGTCCAAAATAAAGATTGGAGAAAAATGAAGAAGTCGTGGTCCAAGTATGAATCTCTCAAAACTTCAAGTGAAGAAATTCCATTATGAAGAGAAGACCATTATTTCATGAACGTCTCTCAAGATTTGAAGTATGAAGTCGCTCCAAATATCGGTCCGAGAAAGGTCTCAAATCGCGAAGCGAGTTATGCCAAGATATGAACTTTATGAGGTCCCGAGAAGCAGTTTTAAAAGATTTGGTCCTTTAGCTAACTATTGATTAAATCGTTCACTTTATTTTTAGACTTAATAACTATCGCAATAAGTCAAAAATGCATCCTCGTGATCATTCAAGACAATAATAAAATATAAGAGATACACCTAGGAATAAGGGAGTCTAAGTGAGTAATTGGCCCACATGAGTTCGTGATAGTCTATTAACTTATAATAACAATGATCTTGTTTTTAAGCTTGGTTTGGAGAAAGTGAAAACTTGAGGATGATTATTATCCATGACATTTCCAAAACCCAAGGTATGCTTTTGATTTCTTTAAATTATATGTCTTTAATTTTCTATCTCTTTAATAAAGGCCAACGTGGATTGATTATGATGAAAAGTGTAATCTTGCTTTATAACTATGCATTGCATGAGGACATTGCAATGGTCAAGTGTAGGGGATTTGATAGGTGTGTAAACACCCATCTTTTCTACAACTTAATGACAATAATAACCAGACCAAAACACGTATTTTATGTCTTTTATGTCGGAATTATGCGTGGTTTGTGTTTTTGTTGTGATTTAGGACGAAAAGGTGAAAAGTGGAGAAAACACGGACATTCACGGGCATTTACGGACTTTTATTGAAGAAAAGGATGAAAGACGAAGTCAAGAAGTCAAAAGTACAAAAAGAACGGAAGTCCACGACCAATTCTGAAGATTTATCGAAGAAAAAGTCAAAAGACGGAAGTTTATCAAAAGCCGAAGAATTCAAGTCTATTTTATTGAATAATTTAAAGACGAGTTTAAAAGAAATCCCAAGCCACAAGTCATTATAGTCCAAGTTTAAAAAGGATTAGAAGGAAAAAGGACTAATGGTACAATTAATGAAGACTATATGCTTAAGGGCTTAATCTTGCAATTAACAAGAAATGAAGGAGGGGAGGAAGCTTCCTAATCCTCCCCTATATATAGATTAGGATTGTTATTCATTTTTCCTTGTTGGCTAATGGTGACAATTAGACCTTCCACCATTTAAATACTTTGTCATTTACTTATCTTGTCCATTTTAAATTCATGTTATGCACCTTAATTACCATTTAATTCCAGGTAAGTTTTCATTTTAAATCTTGTCAATCTTTATTTTATCTTGTCAATCTCTTATCTACCTTTCTTAATCTTTTATTTATGTGTTTATGTTTATGTTCATGTTCATGCTTTTATTTTGATCCAAGTGGTTTTTGATTATTGTGGTTAAAGTTGTTTGATTTGTTGATTTTAATTGTTTGTTTATGTTTATCTGTTGATTCGTTACTGTTTAGCTTAATCTTTATGTTTATTTTGATTAAATTAGTTTTAGATCTACTGTTACTGTTTTCCTTGTTCTTCGGAAGGTTGGTTTCTGTTTCTTTGTTTCCAGGAAAAGTTCCGAGCCAAATCAAGGGGAGGAGTGTTCATTCGGAAGTCCAAAGTTCCGAGCCAAAGGGTTTCATCCGGAACTTCAAAGTTCCGGATCAAGGGTGTTCATTCGGAACTCCAAAAGTTCCGAATCAAATACTTCAGAACGAAAGTCCGACTCAAGCATTAGTTCATTCGGAACTTGAAAGTTCCGGATCAATTCACTTCATTCGTAACTCAAAAAGTTCCGGATCAAGGAGATTCATTCGGAACACAAAGAATTCCAGATCAAGGGGATTAATTCGGAACTTCTTAGAAGTTCCGAACCAACTTCCGGATCAAGGCAAAGTTCCGATTCAAGAAGTGTTCATTCGGAAGTCTGAAACTTCCGAATCAAGGGGCTTCATTTGGAAACTTCCGAACCAAGGGTGACCAGAAACTTCCGAATCAAGGCAAAATTTAGAAGTTCCGAATCAGTAAAGTTCTGAACGAAGGATTGTTTTGGATAAGTGACATATTCAGATCAATTTGTTCCGGATCAAGGATTTTGGTAATATTCCGAGCAAAGAAGAATCATTCCAACCGAAGGTGACATTCCGGACGAGTGATTGTTCCAAACGAAGGATTATTCCGAATGAGCTGAATTCAGGTTCTTATTAGTTTTTGTTTTTGATTTTTATTTTTAAAGCTTTATTATTCCTGCCTTTATTTTAATTGCACTTTAAGTTTATTTGCCTTAGTTAAATTTTAGTCTTGCTTTAGTTTAAGTTTTAGTAGCGTTTTAAGTTTGCCTTATATAGATTTAAGTTACGTCTTTACTTCAGTGCCCTTTAATTTTAGTCACGCTTTTAAATACTTGCACCATTATTTTAATTAGACTTAGATTTACTTTAAGAGCACCTTTACTTTAATTGTTTTGCACCTTTATTTTAAACTCTACAACGACACATCTTTGTTTTACCAAAAACAATAGAGTCACATAGGGAGCCTAGATCAATTCGATTAGACACACGACAAAGAACTTTAATCTTTTTAATTATGTAAAACTTTAGTTATCACGTACCATGCCCTCGATGCTTGTTTCAAACCATAAATTTCCTTTTTCAACTTGTAGACATGGCTTGGATGTTCGGTATCGATGAAACCTTCAGGTTGACATACATACGCATCTTCTTTTAACGGCCCATGCAAGAAAGCCGTCTTCACGTCCATTTGATACACAGTGAACGATTTGTGTGCAGCATATGCCAAGAAAATCCTAATAGCTTCCATCCGAGCAACCGGGGCGAAGGATTCAGCAAAATCATCCCTCCTACTGTTTATAACCTCTCACAACTAACCGAGTCTTGTTCCTAATGACCGTTTGCTCCTCATCCATCTTGTTTTTGAATAACCATTTCAGGGTAAGCGGATCGATATTGTCCGGTCAAGGTACTAACTCCCATACATCAAGCCGGATGAACTGATTGAGTTCTTCTTGCATAGAATCAATCCATGATGCATCGTTCATTGCTTCTTTCACACTTGCTGGTTCCATTATGCTGACTGATAGTGCATACATACACATATCACCATCGGTACGCAACTGATTGCGTGTTGAGACTGGTCGTGTAAGATTTCCAATCACTTGAACCAAAGGATGATTCTTACTCCATTTGTGTTCATGTGGAAGTGTATGAGAAACTTGATGCGAGCTCGACGGATCCACATATGGTGTTGAAGGCTGAGTAGAACTTGTGGAAGCCGAAAATGGATTAAAAAACTCGTGTTCGTTGAGCATCGCATTGTTTGCATTTTCAGCAACTATATAATTCTGAAGCTGAACATGAGTAGGAATTTGCTGAGAATGTTGTTGAGTTGCGTCAGCAGTCGGAGTAGTGTTTGGAATGTTTGGAGTCAATATGGTTGAGGTTGATGTAGATGGTGCAGAAGTAGATGTCGTTGGTGTAGATGCAGTCGGAGGTTCTTGAACTTCCGTAGCAGGTGCAGCCGGGGCATTTTGAGGAACACCAAATGACGAAGGACCCTCCATATATTCATCATAGATTGGCCCAAATAAAACTTCCAAGTCACGTTCTGATGGTTGTAACGATGATATTGCTGACGGTGCAAATTGAAGCGCGAGTCCTGAACTTACGTGTCCAGAAGTCTGACCTTGAAGCTCGGGATGTGAACTTCTATGCTAAGAGGCCATACCCGAGAGTTCATCAAAGGTAACGTTCATGGTCTCCATTACCTTTCTTGTCCTTCGATTATAAACCCTATAAGCACAAGTAGTTGAAGAATAACCAATGAAAAAACCAATATCACCTTTAGGTTCAAGTTTACCGATATCTTCACGATCATTCTTCGAATAACATAATGCACCGAAGACATGTAAAAATGAAATATCCGGTTTTCTTCCATTAATGATCTCATAAGGTGTTTTGTTGAAACGGATATGAATAATGGAGCGGTTTTGAGTATAACATGCATTTGCTATAGCGTCACCCCAAAGGAATAACGGTGCACTGGAGGAGAGAAGCATCATCCGAGCAGCTTCAACTAACGTACGATTCCTCCGTTCCACAACTCCGTTCTGCTCTGGAGTTCTTACAGCCGAAGTTTGATGAGAAATCCCAACTTCGTCAAAATAAGCTTTCAATTTCTGATTGGTGAATTCTATGCCGTTATCCTTTCTCACAATAATGACAGGGGCTTGCAGTAGTACTGATGTTTTCTTCATGAAATTATTAATTACATCAGGGGCTTCATCTTTTGATGCAAGAAAATGAACCCATGTCTAGCGAGAATAATCATCCACAATTACTAGGACATACCGCTTTCCATTAATGCTTTTGATTCTCATTGGGCCACATAAATCCATATGTAGGAGATGTAACCTATTCATTGAGTTGGGAACAGGTTTGGGTTTGTGAGGCTTCTTCTTACTTTTACCTTGCTCATAGGAAGGACAAAGATGGTCTTTTGTATATTTAAACTTTGGAAGACCGGTAACGAGATCATCTTTCGCAAGTTGAGTGATGGCATCGAAGTTGAGATGAGATAACCTTTGATTCCATAACCATGACTTTGTTGATGTGGCTCGAGCAATGAGACAAATTGGAGAAGCAGCAAACATTTGAAAAAGATCAATGGTGTAAAGGTTGGTGGTACGATTTCCTTTTAACAAATCAATTCCTTCAAGATCTCTTACAAAACATGTATGACTTCTAAAAGCAACCTCCAAGTCTGAATCACAAAATTGCCCAACCGAGAACAAATTATGTCCTAAGCCATCAAAAAAGAGACTCTGGTGATGATTATATTTCCCCAATGAAGATAACCATAGCCTAGAATTGCCGCAGCATGATCATTTCCAAATCGAACAGTTCCCATGAAATGCCAAACAATTTTTTTGAGAAGGCTTCGATTCCCAGTCATATGTTTGGAACAGCCCGAGTCCACGCACCAGAGACAAATTTCAACAGCCTGCCAATGATAAGAGAAGAAAATATTTTGGCAACCGATGAAATAGGTTCATGTAGGGTTATATGATAATTAAGCCATATCACATACCGACGTTTCACAGTCAGTATGAGATCTACTAGTGTCGATAATTTTGCCACTACAGTCAAAGTTTCTACCAGTAGGCAACCATTTAGAGGTGAATCTAGGGCTACTAGGCTTAGCAAGACTTTTTGTGGACCCTACATGCGTACTTTTTGGAACATACACCTTAGCCTTAGGAGTGCGTTGTTGTTCACTGACTAACAACTTGTCAATTTAAGTGTAACCACCATAATTCAACCCATTCATAGTCAAACCACAAGCATCATGACTAAAAGTAAAGAAAAATTTATTACATTTAGCACAAATAACTTCATATTTTTCATTCCGAATAGCAAGCTTAAAGTCATTACATTCAGATGAATTAGGTTTCTGATTATGATTAAAAAGCGGTAAATTCCTAGGGTGTTCTTCTACTTCCACATTATTGATCTTGGGGAGACTACTTCTAGAGGCAAAAGGGACCCTATCATTCCTTGTATTGCTCGTAGGCTGTTGCTTCTGCTCTTAGTGTAGTTGTTTATTCCTGTAGAAGAAGACACGCGTCTATTAGAATTAGCACTTTTTAAATCAAAAACTTGTGGTTGAGTTATAGTGATCAGTGTAATTTATAACAGAGAATTAAATGACAAAAACAGGGGAACTGAAAATCACCTACTGACTGCTGTGTACTGTTTCGTTACCTTTATCAGTTTTATTCTATACTTTTGCCGTCGAACCATACCTTGCCTACTTGTAAACAATAATATTCTGCTTGGGCCCACAAGACAACACACATCCAAAGATATTGCTGTCGTCACATATGATGACCAAATAATAAGTTCTAACAAATAAACCTTGAATAAATCACCACATGTCACTATCAATTTGAGGCTTTCTTTAGTATCTCATCATGTGAACACAAATTTGCACAAAACAATTCCTATTCGTGTGAATCATATTGCAAATAAGACAACAGTGGACCACTATTTGCCTTATTCATGTGAACACATAATCAGATGATATGCCTCTCCATCCTATTCAATGCCCACGTGAACAGTTTTGTTTCTTTGTGATCCGAATATAAACGCCAATTCAACAAAACAAATTATGTGGTCCCTTTCCACATATTCCATTTGTCGAGTATTAGAGAAAACAGTGGGACCAGATTTCTTGTGAACACAACCAATATTTAATCCTCAATCCCACGTGAGTATCAATTGTTGAGGTATTGATGATTGGAACAAAAAAAACTTACCTCGTAAATAATGTATCCCAATTCAAAAGAAACAAGGCATCGTTCAATCATTGTTCACTGGTCCACCAGAATAATCACAGCAGACAACTTCCCTTTTGTTTTATTCGATCATAATGACCAAATAAAAATAAATTTTATCCGTGTGAACTCATTACTTGAACATAAACCCCAACGGAAGCAATATAACATCCCCAACAACACCAATTTATTACCTAGAGTTTTAACATAAACCCTAGATTTTCACAGCAACAAAATTGAACATCTTCTTCTCCTAGATATCAAGTGCCACCTGCTCTGATACCACTTGTTGAATCCAAGATCTTTAGACTCAAATAGTAAAAACCGTTTTATCTAGGTTGATCATCATTCATATGATAACATAGCGGAATAAGAACAATGATCATGTATAAGATGTTTAACAAGACGAATAATTCCCAAAGGGTTTGTATTATTTATGATTAACACAAACCACTCTAGGCATGTATACATTAAATCCCATGCCTAGATATCAAAGACTCTGTAGGTTACATTTGAGTAGTATGAATGAATGAAAAAAACCTACGGTCTGGTGTTCCTTTTATAACTTAAGGAACCCAGGGATACATGGAAACTAAATAAGATAATAATGACTAAATAAAAACAGAATTATTCATTCTTATCACTACTTGACCAAATCTCCATGTTTTTAGTACATAGCAGGGGAATCTTCACAGCAGTGGAAAGTTTTGTAACAGGGGAAACTTTTTTGTATTTTTTCCACCAGCTTGAAGTTTCTCCTAATGCTATATTTGGTCCTTCTTGTTTCCATAGTGATTTGACTCATCAACTTTTGACCCAACAAATACTTCTTTTTATTTTTCTATACTATTAGCCATACAAATAAATAGTGTTAAATAGAACTCTATTAACACAAAATCGTTTTCTCGTTTTCTTGTGAATAATATATTGTATTTACGTAGAACAATTAACACACAATAGTTATCCAAATACGCGAGAAATCGCACCTCGATAGTGGGCGTTCCGGTCATTATCGAGTGTATCGAATTCAAACGAAAGTCAAAGGAAAAATAGATAAATACTCTTAATTGGTTTAATCTCGATAAGTACAAACTATAAGGTGGGTATAAGGCGGTTGTATTTCACGACCTAATGAAAAAAGGCTCTTAAGTGCTTCGCGCCGCCTCGTTTTCTCTGCTCGCTTGTGCGTATTTTGAAAGTGATGATTAATTAGGGGTTTGCCAACTCAAGTATTAATAATCTATTTTTGTGAGTTTTAATTATTTAAACTCGAAACGTTTTGGCGTTCCGCCAACGTTTCAAAGTTGACGAGGGTTTTTACTTTACGTAATTACCTTCATTCTTCTTGGATTCATTAATCGAGACCTTTGATTAGTGGATAATTTTTGTAGATTAATTTCTACGTAATACACCAATATTCCAAAAAAACTTGAAAAACGAAAAACACAAAAATAATCTTCTACTTTCCCTCTATTTTCATAATTCTCTTCTTTAACCCTCTAATTGTTTAATTCTCATTACGATTTTCACGTTACATCATGTCGAATGATGGTTACTATTTGTGTCCATATTGTGGAGGACCGCCCGATGGTGGTAATTGTTATAATTGCGAGATTTTAGGAGGAAGGGAGGATTATATCTACAACTCTCCTCAAAACAACAATGGTGATGTATTTCAATCATACGACCAAGGTCACCAATCATCTTTGTTTTATTCATCGAATTATTCGTCTTGTTATTGTGATAATAATCAAGATGATTAAACGAATCAAAATGCCTATGGTTACGAATTCTAATCATATGACCATACTCCACAACTGCCCTCGTCTTATTCATGTGATTTTTGTGGTTTGGAGCATGATTTTGGATTTAGTTGTACAAATAACTATAATGACCATGAACCAAATCCTAATTTCTATAACCAATCTTCATAATACCCATCATCATATTCATGTGAGAATTGTGGAAACGAACCTCATTATGGATATGATTGTCAACCGATGAACCACAATACGTCTTTCGACAATCAATTAAACGGATTTGACGAATCACCTCCACATGATATGAATTACAGTTGTGATGATGGGAATTTTTATCCACACAACGAACCGGATTTTTCTCAAAATCCGTGTTGCAACAAATGTGGGGGGCCTCACGATACTTATTCTTGCCAACCAATGCATTATGATGAACCCAATTCATACGATAATTCCGGTTTTGACAATTTTGAGGTCCCACCATAAGACCTCGAACACCAAATTCTCACGAGACAAGTAACGAGAGACAAAATTCCTTTGGCGCTTTCTTACAAGACCATGAAGAAGAATTCTTGCAAGGTGTGATGGACATTTTTAGAAGTATAAGGGGAGAGGTTGAAATGGAAAAGCAACCAGTGCAAGCGTCAAATATTGATACTTATGCCTCTACGTCTCTTGAGATTCCATATGATTACCAATACGACGATGATGATAGCGATGTTTTCAATCTCGACCCTTATCATGGAAAAACTACTCCTGTACCCACTACGGAAACCGATGCCTCTCTAAGTATGGGGGAGACGAATCTTAGCACTAATCCTAGTGTCGAGATCCCTATTCCAATCCAAAGTGAGCCTACGGTTTTCTCCGAAGATGAGGTAAGTGATTTTGCTCTCGATAAATTTTTCCATGAAGATTCTAACGAGGCAAATCACGATAGTGAGTGTGAATCGATTTCTTGTGATGATGTCACTCCCATTGACACTTCGGGGAGAGAATCAACTACTTTTTCGAACCCGCTTTTCAATGACGATGATTTTTCCGCTAGTGATGACGAGTCACTAATCGACGAGGACGTTCAAAATACCGATTTTAACATCTTTTCGAACCCTTTATTCGAATTTGATGACGCATTCATTTTTGGTGACGTAAATCCTCTCTTGATGAGATGTTCGAGGACATAGAGAGTGAGGATTCTAAGGATTCTAAACTCAATGAGCCGGATTTGCTAGTCACCCTCCTGGCGTCTCATACGGTTGAGACTACTCTTTCTACTCATGACGTTTCCATTCTTGAGGGGTTCACCCGATGGACGCCTCTCGATGAGAGTGAGGATTTTAATGAGGTTTTTGCCTTCGATCCGGGGGGAAATTTTGAAACTCCTATTATTGACAATTCTTTTTCAATTTTACCTTAGTTTCAAAGTATCCCTACCCATCCCCTCGGATATGATGAGTTTACCTACGTCGTAAGGAGTTTCCTTCCTTACAAGACGTATCCTCTGGCTTTGCGTGTTTTATTTTCAACAAAATGTGAGGATACGATCTTCGATCTCGGTGTAAAGGCTTTGCCTTTATTCACGGTTGCTTTTGGGCCTTGATTACATGTAAGTCCCACCAAAAATGACCGAACCACGATTATCCCTAAATGATCACATTTATGAGGATTCGAGTCGAGCTTTTGACTCGGTTATAAAAAACAAGGTGCCTCGTGGGGGAGATCCCATGCTTATCCATGTACATATTATTGTTTTTAATTAATCCTTACGTGAGGGGATTTGTGCCCTTCAAATCTTTGTTCCGTGGTTGTTTGTGATATGTGGTTTTTAGATGATCATAATCTTCACGATTGGAGCCTCTCGTGTTCGTTTTACGTGAGCCTCGATCGTTTGCTTTGAAGAATTTCTCGATATCCATATGATATATCCTTGATTGTTCTAACCTTATGTTTTTAGCACACTTCATAAACGGCTATTGATTTAATGGTTCCACCCTTTTTATGCTAGATTATGCATTCGACTACATCTCTAGTATGGGGGTATCTTACCCTTAGACTCGAAACATTGAGGACAATGTTTAACTTTAGTATGGGGGGGGGGTGAATAGATACTTGCCTTGCCAAACCTTCACGCTTTCCAAAGTTTATCTTTTTGTTTATCATTTTGTTGCAAAATAAGGCTAAAAATGGCCAAATTTTAAACTTTTTCTCATATTTTATAAGTGTCTGAAGACACGAATGTAGGTTTTCCGATGGCGAGAATAAGAGTAATGTTTGACTCGACAGTGCGTGTTGAGCACTTTGCTTCGATTCCTTAACTTTTTATTAGGCTAAGTCTCTTAAATGAGGACGAGAAATGATAGAGTTAATTATAAGTTACTATGCTAAATATAGAGTACTCGTATTCTTTCAAAAACTCATGTGTTCTCGTTGTTTTCTTATTCTCCCTTCGCTTGTAAATATTTTTTTGCTTAATAAGTATTGACTTAGCGGTTTAGTCTTGATTGTGGGTTTCTAATCTTTTCTAGTAGCTTCCATGTAATTAAATTGGGAAGACATTAAGGTATCGCCAGCGTCACGGTTTTGAAGTATTGGCAACCCGAATACTCGAAAGCTTCACCCAATAATAAGATTTCAAGTGCTCACCTAAATCAAGCAAACAATTTGAAGCTCACAAGGCCGAAAAATCTATGCAAAATTGAAAGTGAATCAAGCCTTAATCTTTGAAGCTTTAAAGATCCAAAATTCGCCTTAGCGTGAGGATATACGTCTTTGGCCATAATAAAACCACCGATGAGGAGGATAATAAAAGGTAAGGCAAGACCGAAGTCATAATAAAAGCTTCATGGCGAAGTTGAATAAAAGATTGAGGTAAACCTATGATAATAAGGCCCATCCGTTAGGGGGCGTATGAAACTCTTGGTAATAAGTCTCATGTTCAAAACCGTTATAAAACTGTGTTTATCGATCCTTCTTGTTGACTTAATTTTTTGACATCGTTGTCTATTAGGAGGGGTTATTAATTTGATGGTGTTGGTTACACCGTTAGGACTCTATTGTTAGACCTAAATCTCTATTATCACATAAGTCAACAATGTATCCTCGTGAAATATTCAAGACAAAATAAAATATAAGAGATACAACTTAGGAAAATGGGAGGATAAGTACGTGATTAGGGCATATGAGTAGTTTTAGCATTACTAACTTATAATGACAATGATCTCGTTGTATACTTAGCATGGAATTGGGGTGAAAATCGAGGATGATGAAATTATTTCTAACGAAGCATTCACGTGTTCTTATTCTATGAACCTAAACGTCCCATTTTGCGGTGAAAATCATACATTATGTCTAAAACACAAGTAGTAGTAATAGTAGTAGTGTAGTTTATCATTTAATAAAGTTGCATAAAAATAAGTTTTGGAGGTGCTACGATACTTTATTCTATCATTGCGTGAGGGCACGACAATGGTTTAGTATGGGGGAGTGATGAGACTGCTTTTATACATAGTCTCATCGTCCAAATCGGGCTTTAAATGCATAAAATATCATGAAAAATGCCAAATATATGCTTGTGTTTGTTACTTGTGTATTTTAGGTACGGATATTGAGAAAATGACAAAAGATCACAAAGAACAAGCAAAAACGAACACGGGAAAAGAAGCCGCACAATGAACCGGACCCGAATGATGAATTTCCAAAAATACCCTTGAAGAATTGAAGATTGTCAAGTTTGGTCCTCCAAGTTTGAAGACTTTTCATTTAATACCCTTGTAAAATTCTAAAATTACATTGTGGTCCCTAAAATGTCAAGAGTTACATATTTGGTCCTTGAAGAATCAAGTCGTACAAGAAACCGAAGCCGGGATTGCACTTAACGGAACAAAGATGGGTATATTCGGTTCGACTCGCCAAAATTGAAAGAGTTTTACAAGTCAAAGATAAAGTCATGTCAAACTCGAGACCCGACAATGAATTAAGCACGAAAAACCGATCCCGAAATCTAATTGTTATTTAACAAGCCGACCCGCACCCGTTTAACGAGCCGAGTCGGCCCGTTAAAATAACAATAACAACACCAGCGCATATCTTTCTATTACAACATTTCGTGTGATGGGCCTCACACACCTCCTTCAGCCCAAGTTTTTTTAACCCATCACTCATTTTGTTAAATAACGAACAAACAAAAAATATGGGTCATATCTTTTACAACTAAACACAGTTAGGGTTCTTATAACAATGGCAGCAACCATCAAATCTAATCTCAAACCCTAATCCCAATTTAATCACCAGTCACTATCCATCAAACCCCACATCACGTGAAGACTAGTACAAGACAAGAACATGTGAAGGCAGAGTCAAGACCAAAGACCAGGTTTGTATTCCGAATATTCCTCAAAGATCCAAGATTCGTAAAGGGCTTTATTGGAATTTCATCTCAATTAGGGTTTAGGAATTTCTGATTCTAGAAGTTTCTGTAGGCCATTATATAAGGCCATATGCTTTATCATTTTAGGTTGTTCCAGTTTTTAAATGTAATTCCTTTTTTCAATTGAATGAATAAAAGTTGTTAATTTAATCTGAGTTCCATCATTTTAATTTCTGTCTTTTTTATTTCATGTTTGAAGTCATTTTGAGATAAAGTTGTTTATTTAATTTCAAAAGTGTTCACAAGTTTTAGGTAAATCTTGATTCGAAAAAAAAGGGAGACATAATTTGTGGTATTATTGTGTTGTTGTGGGTTCCAAAGTGATGAAAAAAAGTGTTTTGTTAGTTTTGTTCATCGCAAGAAAAAAGAGAGTTGTGTGTTCTTTGCTGCGACAAAGAAAAAAAAAAGATTTGTTTTGTTGTTTGTTTTTACCGAGAGTAAAAAAAAGGGGATTTATTGTTCTTTGTTGCTACTGCTCTTGACGTCAAGAAAAAAGAGAGTTTATTTGGTTGTTCGACAGAAAAAAAGGGGTTGTTCTATTCTATTGTTTTTGTTCACTGTTTGCAAAGAAAAAAAAAGTGAGATTGTGAGATTGTGGAGTATTGTTGTTGTGATACAAAAAAAGAAAAAAAAAAGAGAGTTAAGAATATTGTTTGGTGTTGATTGGTTACCGAGAATAAAAAAAAGGGAGGAGTATTATCTTTGTTGTTTGCTGTTAGTATTGAAAAAAAGAGAGTTTTTAGATTTGGGCGCTGCTTTGGTCAGACGAGAGAAGAAAAAAAATACTGAGGTTCTCTGTTGCTGCTGAGTTCGAAAAAAAAGAGAATGAATGGTAATGTTGTTGCTGTTGCTCGACGAACAGAAGAAAAGAAAAGAAAAAGGAGTTCGAAAGTTGTTCAGATTGAAGGAGTTTGAAATTCGCTAGACGGTTTGTTGGTTTTGGTTTGGCACTGAGTTTAGGCCGAGCAGCTAGCTAGCAAGGGCCTGGACGAATGGTATTTTTTCTAGTCTTTTTTATATATTGCTAAACGTATGGTAATTGAATCTGCTTGTTCTTGATGTTTTATGTATTGTGTTCTTGATTATTGTCGTCTACTTAGCCTTGCTTAATGTAGCCTGTTTCATGATTTTGAGTCGTTAAATAGTTTGCTTATGTTCCTGATGTTATGATTGCTGTTGTAGCAAGCTTTGTTGTTGCGTTTAAATTGGTGCTTTGTATAGGTGGTAGCGATATGAAGTGATGCTAAATCTTTCTTTATATTAGTTGTTGTTGCCTTGCGCTTGTTGCTTGAGCAATTGATAAATAGGTGCTGCTTTAATGTTGTTGTTGTTGCTGCGTGATAGTTAACTTGTTATTGTTGTCGTATTGTTTGTTATAGCTACTGAAATTGAACAAATAGTCCCATGGCTGCACATTAGTTCTAGTTCGCTTCTATTCATAATTTGTTGTATCTCGATTTGTTTTTGCGAATCTGTGTTATATCTGCTTTGGGTGCTGTTTGTGTGTTGATAAATAAGCCCACTGCTTATTTACTCAGCTTTTATAAAGCCAAAAAGTCCAAACAATAAACTGTGCAAAAAGGGGGCAGCAGTGGGGCTTGAACCCACCACCTTGCACTCAACAAGACACATCACAACAATCAGTAACCATCTCCTCTGTTGTGCCCTTTTTGTTTGTTTCCTTTTGTTCTTTTTTTATACAGTTAAGAAAGCTGACCAAAAAAATTAACTGTGCCAAAAAGAGGCTGCTAATGGGAATTGAACACCAGACCTGTGCACTCCCAACAGACACAACTGACAACCACTTTACCAACTGCTCTGTTGGAGCTTTTTGTTTACTCTTTCCTTTTCTTTATTATCAAACATTTGTTTTCTGTCAATTTTTTTAAAATCAGCCAGTAAATATTTTTTAGTTTTTAATTAATGTTTTTGAGGTTGATAAATTGAAAAGTTTGAATTTTGTCTTTTTCTTAGTTACTTTTATTTTTAGTTTTTTTTCTTAAATTTAAAAATTAATATAAATTAATTTAAGCATTTTCAATTTTTTTGGTTTTCATATTTTTCTTAGCTAGACTTTTTAGGACTTTTTAGTAGTTTTTAATTATCTTTTAGGTGAAATTTTTTGCTAGGTCGTGTTTTTACGTTCGTGCGTTCGCGCGTGTTCGTCCGTTTTGAGCGTAATCCGTCTCCGTTTTCTTTTCTTTCCTTCTTTCCAAAAATGTACTCACTCGATTAATAACGTCTATTATTGTTGGCTAAACACCATACCTCCTCGAGAATGAACTCAACGACGACTATTCGCGTTTTTCACAAAATGTGATACTTAATACTTACTCGCTTTTGTCGCTTTGTTTTTCCTAAAATAAAGTGTACAAAAATACCGCATCAGAGACCGAAAAATGAAAGTAATGTTTTTAGGCATCATTGCATTAATAATCTCCCTCTTTTTTATTCCTACAATACATAAACTCAATCAAGTATGAAAACAAGATTTTGAAGACAAGTTTATTTCATTTCTCCCCTTTGTCGAAGCAAAAAGGTAGCAAAAGTCTTTGTAGAACAGAAGAACTGGACTTTGTTAATGCTCCCCTTTGGTGCTTACTTCCCTTGCTCGGGGCATAAAAGAATCGAGCTATGATTACAAGCTACATATTAGGGTTAGAAGAAGAAAAGAAACACCCAACAAGATACAGCAAAGTTCACAAAAGAAATAAGATAAGAAGAAGAGAACAAAGATCCATAATAAATCATGTTAATCTAAAAACATGAAAAGATACAAGGAAACAAATCATACAAAGATGTATGAAACACAAGCCTAGAATATAAGCATGAATCTAATCCTAGTTATACTAGAAATTAAGATTTGCTTAAATTAGATGTATTATTAATAAGCAACCCACATGCTTAATTAGAAGACGAAGTTGTGGTGGAATGTGGTGGTGGAGGCTTGGCAATGGTCTCATAGTCATAGTGAAGAGGTGGCTTGACTAAGAGACTCTTGATGTAATTCAACTCCTCATAGATGTGAGACATAGCAAGATGTTGATATTGACAACAATGAAAATATATTCCATGATGCATGACATTATCATGTGAAGGAGGAAGAACACAAAAGGCTAGAGGTGGAATAGAATAGTTTCCAAACTCAATTTTCTTAGAAGGAGAAGAAATTGATTGAATGTGTTCTTGGGTGAACTCGGGTTGAAGAAATTAGGGAAAATGGAGGAGAATCAAGGCTTTCTTTTGGTGAGTAGGACATTTTGAAAAAGAATGCAAAATGCTTAAGGTTTTGTAGAGAAAGCACAAGGTATTTTTTAGGTGGTCAAAGGCTTGAAACAAAGATTCCAAAAAGTGTTGGAACAATTTTAGAGTTTCAGAAACCCGAATCTGGAGGCTTCTGTCTGTGGTTCAATATC
The DNA here is from genome assembly GCA_025667525.1 of Glebionis coronaria. Lineage (NCBI taxonomy): Eukaryota > Viridiplantae > Streptophyta > Magnoliopsida > Asterales > Asteraceae > Glebionis > Glebionis coronaria. Next base: position 319,343,966 of record CM046878.1, read on the forward strand.
TCTTCTTGCGGTTCAACAAATTTATTGAGCCATGGGATAATTAAAGAACCGCCTACAGAGGGTGTGTTTAGGGGGATAAGGAGAATTCTCCAATTCAGCAAATCCTAATTTTCTAGTCTAACTAATCATAGAGACATGCTTAAAAGCAATAAAAGACTAAGAAAGACACAAAAACTTAGCAAACATGACTTTGACCAAAATATATAGATTTTAAAGTAAAATCGATGTTGGAGGTGTGATTATCTAAACATATAGTCATGACACATTGATCCTCTATAGTTTAATGTTGTTCTCGCTATATTTGAGTGACTCATACATATGAATTATGTATGCTCGATATCAATAGCAAGAAACCAGTAAAAACGTTTTTAGACTGAATTAACCATGCAAAAGCATTTCTCGACCATTTTCAAAAAAACTTTGAGATATTTGAAAAATAAAGGAGAAGTTTTCAAAAAGAGTTTAAGAGAGTCAATAACTCAAAGATAGAAAAGACTCAAAAGAGAAAAGACTCTATTAAAGAAAATGCGCAATTAAGGTATATGTTCCATTAAACCTCGACCTAGACGCAAGTAATTCAAAGGTTCCCTCTTAAGTGGCTTAGTGAAGATGTCGGCTAAGTTTGCTACCGAGGGTACCTTCTCAATCTAAATGTTCCCCTTTTGAACATTATCCCTAAGGAAATGGTGGTAAATATCTATGTGTCTTAGTTTGTGAGTGTTTCATGGGATTCCTACTAAGGTCTATTGCACCATTATTATCACACATGATGGGAACATCATTGAGTGTAATCCGGTAATCAACAAGCGCTTGCTTCATCCATAGAGCATGTTGATAAGCTTTAACGGCACTTACATACTCGGCTTCCATGGTGGATATGGCAAGACCGGTTTGTTTCTTGGAGAACCAAGAAGTTAAACAACAACCCATGAAGGTACAAACTCCACTAGTGCTTTCCGGTCCACATAGTCTCCCGCATGATCCGCATCCGCGTATACTATGGTTTCTATGCATGTCCCTTTAGCATACCATAATCCTAAATGTATAGTGCCTTTAATGTACCAAAAGATATGCTTAACCGCTTCAAGGTGAGAGGTTATGGGAGCCTCTTGGAAGCGAACATAAAGATAAATACTAAACATGCTATCCGGTCAACTTTCCGTAAGGTATAACAAACTACCAATCATACCTCTATATTTGGTATTGTCTATCGACTCACAATCATCATCTACGGTGACTTTAATATCCGAGACCATAGGGGTCTTTGATGAGACTACAAGTATACATGGTCTTATTGTTCTTTTTGGGCTTTAAATGCTAATAAATGTCGTAAAATACCGTGAAATATACTTGTGTTTATTGTTTGTATGTTTTAGGTACGGATATCGTGAAAAAGACAAAAGATCACAAGAAACAAGCAAAAACGAACACGAGAAATGAAGCCGCACAATGAACCGGGCTAAAGTTATGAATTTCCAAACAAAAGTCCTTGAAGATTTGAAGATGTACAAGAAAGGTCCTTCAACTTTGAAGAAAATACACTTTATACCCTTGTAAAACTCATAATTATAAGTTTGGTCCCTAAAGTATGTAAATTGTCCAAGAAAGACCCTTGAAGAACAAGAGTATTACACATCTAATCCTTATTTCATGATTAATTTTACAAAATGACTAATGTTGTAATTATGCCAAAGATGTAAAAGCCCTAAAAACCCTTCTTGAAAGTTTTTGTGGCTAAATTCTAAGAAATGAAACTTCATTTATAAACGGGATACAGTTTTGTTTCTTAATAAACTTCATGTAAACATTTGGCCAGAGATTGAGGACTAAAGTCGCCATACCAAACTTTCAAAAACCAATAAATGCGCCAAACACCCACTGTTCCCCCTTTTTCAGATCAAACATAAATACTTTTCACCCTCCCTCCCCAGAATTTACTTTCACCTAACAAAGGGTAAAATCGAATTGAGACTTCCCACGTGTAATTCACACTGACACGCTTCATTCCACACTCACAAAACGTTCACCCCATCACTCATGGACCTCACCCAATCACCTTTCAACCAATAACACCTCGCCTTAGCCTCCAAGCAAACTTCATGTGCTCAATCCAATAGCCACAACTAAAACTTGGTACCTACGTACAAAATGGATGGATGAGATCGTTTTGGACAGCTCAACAAACATCAAATGCTTCTAGAAATCAAGGGAAGAGTAGGAATTTCATAGCTAGGGTTTCACATGTATTCTCCTTCTAGTATCTTCTCATTTGTAGTATAAAAAGACCCTCCAAGCTGTGGATCAGGTTTTTGTTCCGATTTCTAGTTTAAAACTTTGTAATTCCTTTCAATCTGAATGAAAAGTTTGGTATTATGCTTGTGCATTTGTAATTCCTTTTTCCTTCTTTGAAGTTGGTATAGTATTGCTAGAATCTGAGTTCCATAATTTTTGTTAAGATTTTGTGTGGTTTGTGTTGGCCACGTTTGAGTTTCACTTAGTTTTCAAAGTTTTTGGAATGTTTTTGAGTTTTCACTGTTTTGAGTTTAAAATCTAATTTCAATCATTGTTATTTGTGTTTTTGTGGTTTGGATCTGTCTCAAACATCTCAAAAGATCCATCCGTGTTAGTGTGAGTCTAGATTTCAAGTCCTAAAACCTTTTGGTTAAGTTTTGAATTCCACTGTTATTGAAGAACCCCACTGTTTTGGAAATTTATTTATCATACTTGCTACTAACCCCTACCATAATTCATAAGCCATCACAAGCTTTCTTATACCAAGCTTGTTGAGGGTTTTTGAGTCTTGGATAGGCTGTTTGTTTGATCTGTGTTGGAGATTTTTCATAAAATCTTAATTATACACTGAATAATCAACAAGGTTGTTCATCTCCTGTTCAAGGTACCCTAGCTTTGTTCTAGTTGTTGAACAAAGTCTAGGGAGCATAGCTGACTCCCTATTAGAAGTAAAAAGGGAGAGGTACACACGATCTTCCTTTTCTCTTTTATAAAAATCTGTCAATAATTGGCTAAGAGTTGGATGCTATGTGATTTTATGATTCTGTGTTTGTGTTACTGAGTTTTTGGTTTACATCTATTTATTTTCACTAGTAGAAGTAATTGAATCATAAAAAGTATAAGTTGTTCATAGAAATAAAAAGTTTGTTTAAAAAAAGTGCTATAAAGGAATGTTCGGGAAATTTAGGGTCAAAAGGCCTTTTGGCCTTGTGTCCTTGGTTCTTAGGTTTGGAAATCATTTAACAAGTGTTTTTAAGCAAGTGTTGGTTATTGGTTAAGTTTCATAAAGCCTGGATAAGTTTTGCACAAGTTTGAAGAAAATCAAGTTTTGGTGTTTTTGATTTTGTCAAACATATCAGAAAGCACAAAATCCTTATTACTTGGAATTGGAGTCTAAAATTTGGTTTTCATGTAGGTTATGTGAGTGTGCATCTATGCAATATCTGGTCTTACTATTTGATAGCTTATTGAGGAACTTATAGCTTATTGAAGCTCTCTGTGGTGGTCATTTGCATCAGCAAAATCACCTATCTGTTTTTTTGTGCAACTTGAAATCTAGTGCATTCCCTGTGAAAAAAATTGCTTTTCACTTATCTTTTGGCTACTTGTTGCGTGACTTTGAGCTTTGGATTGCTTATGTGCAAGCTGGAAGCCAACTGGCTTATTAGTCTTTTTGTGCCAAAACCAAGTCAAGTCTAACAACTGTTAGGCTTGATTGATTGGGCTTAACCTCAAGTCTCCCTCCAAAAGTGCTCAAAACAAGCTCAAAACCATCCCTGGAACATTTGTGATCAAATTCAATAAGTTTGACTTCCGTTGACTTTTGGTCAAATAAGCCAAAATTGGTTTATCTTTATGTTCAGCTTATTGGTACATGCAACAACTTTGCTTTTGTAGTAGGTCTTATTTTTCACAGCTTATTATTAATACTAGAAGGTTGCAGCTCATTTGGTTAAGCTTTTGCTAGAAAACTAGCTTATTCTTATTTTCTAGCTAGCTTATTTATCCCTACAGCTTATTCTACTTGACTTTTTGGAAATTTTCTTGTTGATTAATCTGAGTTAAGCTATTTAGGAGCTTTTGCAAAAAGAATCAGCTATTGAAACCTCTAGAACACAAACTCGACTATTTTGTCATTTTGTGAAAAAGTTCTTTTTAAGTTTCTGGCTTATTTCTTGGTCTTTTTCAAGATTTCTTTTTCCAGATAAGTTTAAATATCCATAAGAAGCTTGTGTGTTTAAGCAGAGCTTATGGCATTGGCTTATAGCTTAATTGGCTTATTGGCCCATTAAGGATTAGCTTATTGGTTGTTAAGCTGCGATAAGCTCACTTTCAGCTTTTGGGCCTTTAGGCTTTTGTGATTAAAATCAAATTTGAGTCAGACTGTGCTTTTCTAGCTTATTTGGTTGACGTTTTGCTTATTTCGCCAAAAGGCCCATTTACACTTGTTGTTTCAGTATTTGACCCATTTGGGGGCCCAATAGGGGTATTTTGGTAATTTTAAGTTCATTTTTGTTTTAGTTATATAAAAATACACTAGTTTTCAAGTTTCTAGAATTTTTTATAAATTTTGGATTTTTAATAATTTGTTTTAATTAAAATTGTTTTTAAGTAGTTTTAATAGGTTTAAAATTTTGGAAAAATACTTTTTAGCTTAGTTAAGATATTTTTTAGGTTTACAAGTTGAAAAATCTTTGTTAGGACTTTTTGTTAATTTATTTGATTTTTAGGGCTTTAATTAGCATTTAAAAATTTAATATTAATTAATTTAAAATGTTTCAAGAAGTTTTGATTATTTGTAAACTTTAGTTATATTTTTAGGAATTTTTTTGTGATTTTTTGGGAATTTTTAGGATAAGTTTAAATTTTTACCTCGTTTTGGGTGAAAACGCGTTTTTCGTCTTAGTTTAATTTTATCGTAATCCGTCTTCTTCTTTCCCCTTTTCTATCAATATTAATCAAGAACAACAAATTTATCACACATAATAAACCTCATTGGAGAACGATCTCATTAAGGGTCATAAGTGTTACGTTTTCCTAAACGTGCATTTAATACTTACCACTTTTACGCCTTTTTCCTAAAAGGTGTAAGTTTACCACAATCATTTTGGTGCCGCTTCCGGGAGATGTGTTGTGATTAAATTTGGAATTTTTTGTTTTTAATATTAACTAAAAATAGTATTTGTGTGATTAGAACTCTAATGATACGTATCATTGTTTTTCGTTTTCTTTGTGACTATTACTACTATAATGTACACGTATCACAATAAGTACAAAGTATCTCCAAAGACACGAGAAATCACACCTCATTAGCAAGTGTTCCGGTTGTTAGTGAGTGTATCAAATTCAAACAACAAAAAGCGAAAAATAGATAAATACTTTTAAGAAGCTTAAACTCGATAAGTTCAAACTATAAGGTGGGTATAAGGCGGTTGTATTTCACGACCTAAAGGAAAAAGGCTCTTAAGTGCTTTGCGCCGCCTCATTTCCTCCGCTTGCTTGTGCGTGCTTAAAAAGTGAGGGCTAATTAAAGGTTTGCCAACCAAAGTATTATCTACATATCATATATGTTTGCTTGATTTTTGTTGAGTCTTAGGATCTAGACTCATCTGGGATATAACAATGATTGTAATAAGCACAACAGAACATAAAGAACACAATCAAAGTTATGAACAAGGATTTCTTATTCATAAACTGCTTACTAATAAGCTACTAACTACTCCTCCTGGTGCCTTATAGGCTTGACGCCAGGAGGAACGCACACACACCTATGGTTTATATTGTTTGTAAATGAATGAATAACAACCAAGGTGCTACCCTCTTTATATAATAAAGGGACTAGGGTTACATGTCAACCCTAGCTTACTTACTAAGCTAACTATTTATTATTAAGTCCTTCATCTTGTTTTGTCATATCAGTTCAAGATATATAATTCTAAACAATCTTCCCCTAGTTGATTTGACAAAACCAGTAAGCACAAGCTTCCCCTGAAGATAATATAGATGAAGGCTAATGATTGTGGTAAATTAAGTCTTTTTAGGAAAAAGAGAGTAAAAGCGATAAGTATTAAGTGATGATTTAGGAAAATCAAGCACTAATGACCCACTGAAGTTCAAGTTCGTTTCCCAAGGAGGTATATGTGTGTGAGTAATTCGTAATTGATTTGAGATTAATATTGGTTAGAAGGGGATGAGAAAAGAGGGTGACGAAGACGTGAAATTAATTACTACGACGACTACACGTAAAATCGTAAATTAAGCAAAAATAAAAATTAATTTTAAAAATTACCAAGAATTCACCAAAAATCAAAATAAATAAACTAAGAGTTTACCAATGATCAAAACTTTTTCAAACCTTTTAATTAATTAAATATTTAATTTTTAAATGCTAATTAAAGCCCTAAAAATCAAATTAATTATCAAAAAGCCCAAATAAAGATTTTTCAATTGGTAAACCTCTAAAATGACCTAAAAAGATTAAAAACTATTTTTAGAAATTTTTAAACTAAGAAAAACTATTTAAAATGATTTAAAAACTATTAAAACTTAAAATAATTATAAAAATTAATCTAAAGATGATAAAATTAATCTAAACGTTGCAAAATTCCTATTTTAATGTATTTAAGCTAAGAAAAATGTAAAAAAGTGCAAAAATGTGAAATTTGAAAAATAATAATAAAATAATATTAAAATAATATTAAAAATCCAAAAATTATAAAAAATTCTAAAAACTTGCAAACTAGTTTATTTTGACCTAATTAAATAGAAAATGAAAGTGAAATGACCAGAGTACCCCTATTGGGCCCTCGAATGGGCCAAAACCAAAATCAGTCAACACTAATGGGCTTTTTAGCCCAAAAAGTCAAACTTGGCCCAATTGACTTCGAAAAGCCCAATCTGACTCAAAATTTAATTCTAAACACAAAACTCTAAAGGCCCAAAAGCTGAAAGTGAGCTTATCACAGCTTATTAAACAAACAGCTTATCCTTATTGGGCTTTTTAGCCCATTAAGCAATAAGCCAATGCCATAAGCTCTAATTTGACACACAACATTCTTATGGGATACCAAAGATATCTATAAAAAGAAATTTTGAAAAAGCACACTCAATAAGCCAGAAATAAGCAAAGTACAAATCCACAAAACGACAAAATAGTCGGGTTTGAGATTTAGGGCACCTCAGGACTTGATTTAACTTGTAAAATGTCACAAATGAACTCAATAAGCCAAATCAATCAACCAAATTCTAATAAGAAAAACCAATAAGCCAGAATAAACCAATAAGCACTTATGAAAAAGTCAATTAATTTGGTTTTCTAGTCAAACCCTAAAGTCAACCCACCAAATGCTCCAGTATGAACAAATGGGTCAAATAATGAGCACCTATTACAAAATCCAAGTTGTTGCTGGTTAAAATAAGCTATTATAGCTTATTCATAAGCTGAAACCTAAAATACAGTAGCAGTGGCTAGCAGTAGGGGAAAGGAGTTCCCACTGCTTTGACTATTTGACCAAGCTTTTTAGAGAAATCCAGTTGGACTCAAATGGAAACAAGGGCACCCTTGTGATCAATGAATCACAAGGAGTCTATATCAACAAAGAAATCACAAACTGGTTCACACAATAAGCCCAGATTAATCAAACAGTCCACAAATATTGCACAGACATGGAAAATAAGCTGTTATGAACAAATAAGCAGATATAGCATGAATAAGCCAGCCAAATTCAACAAGATGCATACACAAGCTATATAAACTATGATTAAGCATAAACAAACTTAAATCATCCACTAGATCAAAGTATGGAACAAGATTAAAGCAAATTTCACCTTCTGATATGAACTACAAGTACTCATACACACTTTGCTGATCTAATTTACCACAGATCCAATTTCAAGCACTCAAATCTCTTTCCCGGGTGTTATTAACTAGGTTTAATCACTTGCTAGCCCTAGTCTATGATTAGATCTAGGTGTCCCTTAAACCACAGCCAATATTATCAAGTAAACAAGATTTTTATAACCCTTTTTAAGATCTAGGTGTTTCAAACCACAAAACCTACAGACAAATGACCAAGTATATCTATAAAACAAGTACCAACAACCACAAACTCAAAACACCTACTCAATATCCCACAAATCCTGCTTATGCAGTTAACCCAAACACCCCTTAATTATCTGTTTTCACAAATTTTCAAAGGATCTTCAAGATTTTAACCACAAATCAAGTTAAGAACAACTCAATAACATCAAACCAACACAGATAAACAAGATTAATAAGTGTGAAAACACTTATCCTTTTACCACTTATTTCCAATAATAACAAGACCAAAACGTGTATTTTATGTCGTAAAAGTCGGAATTATGCGTGGTTTGTGTTTTTATTGTGTTTTAGAACCAAAAGATGAAAAAGGAAGAAAACACGGGCTTTCACGGGCTTTTATTGAAGAAAACGGGAAAAGACGAAGTCAAAAGATCAAGAGTGCAAAAAGAACGGAAGTCCAAGACCTATTCTAAAGATTTATCGAAGAAAAAAATCTAAAGACGGAAGTTTAAAGAAGTCGAAGAACTCAAGTCTAAATTAAAGAAGAAAATTATTGAGACAAGTTCAAATCCCGAGACGACGTCGAGAAAAGACAAGGAATTAAATCGAGTCGAGAAGACGTGAAGAAAGAAAGAAAGAAGAAGCAACACATGCACTCCTTCCCATTTTTCCCTATAAATACCCTCCTAATACACATTAGGAGGGTGGTTAGTCTTTTAGTTTTAGTTTTCATTTTTCACTTTTCTTTCTAGTTTTTAGAGAGAGAAAGTTCTCCACTTTCTCTCACTAAGTTTCATCTTTCTTTCCTTTAATCTTTCAAGATTAAACATTTGTGTATTGTTGATTTCATTAATCAAGTTCTAGTTAAGCTTTTAATCTTTCATCTCATTCTACCTTTCTTTGATTTTTAGATTGATTTTGGTGCGAATTTCATTTGATCCGTGTTGTTCTTAATGATTTCGTGCGTAAAAAGTTAATCTTTTTGTTCCTACATAAGCTTTCATTTGATTAAGCTTTAAGATTCTTGTGCTTATTGGCTTATTTACATGTTTAACTTATTCACTTTTTAAAATTTTTCTTTAAAAAGTTCATATTTTTATGGTTTAATTTAAAAGTTTGTTTATTTTAAGTTTAGATAAGTTGTTATTAGTGCTTATTTGATCCGTTTCATTATTGATTCGTTATAGTTTTGGTGATAAGCTTATCATAATAGCTTATTGCTTGGCTTATTTCGAATCCCTCATAAATCAGAAAGGGTCTAAACCCCTTTCCGATCGTAGTATTCCGACCACAATAATAATAGTTTATGATTTTATACTTGGGGTACAGCCGAGTATTAAATGGCGCCGCTGCCGGCTCTTTTCGTTAAGGTTAACGGTTTCTAGTGAGAGAAGCATTGAATTTTGGGATCCGTTCTTTGAACGTTATTTTCCTTGCTTCAAAAATTTTTAAAAAAAAATCCAAAAAAATATAAAATTCTTCAAAAATACAAAAAAATTAAAAAAAAATCATAAAAAGCAATTCTTTTCCAAAAGGTTTTGCACCAAAAAGATTATATAGATATTCTCTCTGTATATTTTCTTCTGCAGGTGTATGCGTACTAGATCTTCAAACTATTCTGAGCCCGAGACTCGTGAAGATTTAGATATGGCTGGTGTTAATAACAACAATAATAACCCACCTTTACCCAATTTGAACAATAATAACAACAACAACAATGTCCCCCTACCTGATTTACGAACAATGGAGGAATTGTGTCAACCCACCATGAACAGACGCGGAGGCCCGATTGCGCCGATGCACATCACGGCTCAGGAGTTTTCGTTGAAGCATCATATGATCCAACAAGTGCAAACTAACCCATTTCGCGGAATTCCGGATGATGATTCCAACAAACACCTTGAAAAATTCATTACTATCACCCAAAGCATGAAGTCCCCTGGTGTTTCTATGGATGAACTTCGCCTTCAACTATTTCCCCACTCGCTTTCTCACCATGCCGAAAAATGGTTTGACCGTCTCCCAAAGAATTCTATTCATACTTGGAATGACATGACTCAACGCTTTTTGTCGCGCTACTTCCCACCATCCATGGTCACAAGCCTTCGTAACCAAATTAGTGGATTCATGCAAGACAATGATGAATCGCTCTTTGATGCTTGGGAACGATACAATGATTTGATCGACCGTTGTCCGAACCATAACATGCTCCCCGTCACTCTCATTGATACTTTCTACAATGGTCTCACTTTTCGTGATCGTGACACGATCAACGCCGCCGCCGGTGGTACTTTTATGAAAAGGAGACCGGAGGAGTGTAGAGAGTTGATTGAAAACATGACTACTCACCACAAGAATTGGGATTCATCCGCATCCTCAAGATCTAACTCGAGAGTCAATGTTTCTTCTACTACCTCCAATCCCGAGATAACCGAACTTACCCGACAAATCGCGGGTATGCACAAGGATTTCATGACCATGGCCACAAACCACTTTCAACAAGCTAAAGCCGTTGCTATTTCTTGTGACACATGTGGTGGTCCTCATTCTTACAATGATTGTCCTTCTACCCAAGGCAATTTTTCTGAAAACATTAACGCGGCATACGGTACTTATCCCACGGGAGGCTATCAAGCTCGTCCTCAAGGAGACCGTAGCTTGCTAAGTTATCGTTCAAACAACTATCTTGATCCACCCGGTTTCCCTCCTCCAAACCAAAACAAACAACAAAGCTTTAAACGAAACAACCAATCCCAACCTCGTGCTACCAATCAATAGCAATCCCAAAGAAACCCATACCCAACTCAAGGAAATTCTCAAGCTTACCAAGCTTCACCTCTCAATCAACCAATGACATTGAATCAAGACGTCGAGACGTTCATGAAGACTAATCGAGAGATGGTGACGAATCTTCAGAGTCAATTCGTCAACTTGAAGGGCGAAATGGCGAAACAATGGAACGATATTCGAGTCGAGCTAAGGAATGACATGGCAAAACAAAGCAATGAGATCCGTGCAGACATGAGAGACTCTTTCAGCACTCAAGCGCTTAACATACGTGATATGATCAGTTCGCTCTTCCAAGGTAATCAACCCTCTTCTTCGCGTACTCTTCCGAGTAACATCGTTGCGAATCCAAGAGGAGAGATGAAAGCAATCACTACTCGTAGTGGAAAAGGGTATACGGAACCCGAGCTTCCTACACTTCCACCCGTGATTGTGAACAAGGAAAAAGAGCAACTTCCCCCACCTCCTTTGCCTTCTACCCCCATTTCCCCACCACCCGTGGTTGTGAGTGATCCTACTCCCCTAAAGCCTTCTTCTTCATCCAATATACCTTATCCTTCAAGGTTGAGGAAAGAGAAGCAAAAGAGCAAGGATGATATTCAAGTTTCAAACTTTCTAAAAATGTTTAAACAATTGAATTTTAACGTCTCCTTTGCTGAGGCTCTCGCTCACATGCCCAAATACGCGAAAATGTTTAAAGATCTTCTTAGTGACAAGGAGAAGCTTCTTGACATTGCTCAGACCCAACTTAATGAGAATTGCTCCGCCGTTCTCTTAAGGAAATTGCCCACCAAACTTGGTGATCCGGGTCGCTTCTTGATTCCTTGCAACTTCCCGGGAGTAGAGAATTGCATGGCCCTAGCCGATCTAGGTGCCAGTATAAACTTAATGCCTTTAAGTGTTTGGAAGCAATTATCTCTCCCCGAGCTAGTCCCCACCAAAATGACTTTGGAATTAGCTAACCGTACGGTTGCTTATCCAGTGGGGATAGCCCAAGATGTCTTTGTTGGCATCGACAAATTCACCTTCCCGGCGGATTTTGTTCTCGTTGACTACGAGATGGATCCTCGTGTTCCATTAATCGTTGGATGTCCCTTCTTGAGGACCGGTCGCACTCCCATTGATGTAGCCGCGGGCGAAATAATCATGAGATTTGGTGACGATAAAATTGTCTTCAACATGGGTAAGATTTCTAAGCAACCTTATTCATATGAGAGTGTTAATGCTATTGATGTTCTTGATGAGGCTTGTGAAGAACATTTTCATGATGCTTGCAAAAGTACTCCCTCTTCTCTACCCAATGTTGAAACCGTTGCCTCAATTGCTCCGTCATTGACTCCTTTTGGAGAAAGTGACTTGGATGATTTCGAAGCTAGCTTGGGTCCTCTCGATATTAAGTATGATGATTCTTCCACGGATTGGGATGAAGACATTCGTACTATTGAGAGACTTCTCAATGAAGACCCATTTTCTCCTCCCTCTCCTAAAGAGATGACTAATGATGATCCATCGTTAGTTTCACCATCTATTGAGGATCCTCCTACTCTTGAGCTTAAGGACCTACCTCCTCATCTTGAGTACGTTTTCCTTGAAGACAACCAGAAGTTACCGGTCATCATCGCAAAGGACCTGAAAGAAGAAGAAAGAGCCCGACTTATCGCCGTGTTGAAGAAACATAAGAGAGCTATCACTTGGAAAATCTCCGATATTCGTGGAATTAATCCTCATTTCTGTAGACATAAAATTCTCATAGAGGACGACTTTAAGCCCACAATTCAAAGCCAACGAAGGGTGAATCCTAAAATCCATGAAGTCATCAAAAAAGAGGTTATCAAACTTCTTGATGCGGGTATGATTTACCCTATTTTGGATTCACCATGGGTTAGTCCAGTCCATTGTGTGCCTAAGAAAGGTGGAATTACCGTTGTGTCCAATGCAAACAACGAGTTGATTCCTACACGTCTCGTTACTGGGTGGAGAGTTTGTATAGACTACCGCAAACTCAATGATGCCACGAGAAAGGATCATTTCCCTCTTCCTTTTATGGACCAAATGCTTGAACGTTTAGCGGGTAATGATTATTACTACTTTCTTGATGGTTTCTTGGGTTATTTCCAAATACCCATCGATCCCCAAGATCAAAAGAAGACAACATTCACTTGTCCCTATGGCACATTTGCCTACAAAAGGATGCCTTTTGGCTTATGCAATGCCCCCGGGACTTTCCAAAGGTGCATGTTGGCTATCTTTCATGACATGGTTGAGCAAACCATGGAAGTCTTCATGGATGATTTCTCGGTCCTTGGGGATTCCTTCTCTTCTTGCCTTGCCAATTTGGAACGTATGCTTAAGCGATGCGAAGACACTCGCCTTGTTCTGAATTGGGAAAAATGCCATTTTATGGTAAAATAAGGTATTGTGCTAGGACACAAAATCTCTAAAGCCGGTCTTGAAGTCGACCGTGCTAAAGTAGATGTCATAGCCAAATTACCTCCACCTTCAACCGTGAAGGGTGTGAGAAGTTTTCTGGGTCATGCGGGCTTCTATCGTCGATTCATTCAGGATTTCTCTAAAATCGCTCGCCCGATGACCCACCTCTTGGAAAAAGATACTCCTTTTATCTTCTCTAAAGAGTGTATCGAATCCTTCAATCTTCTTAAGGATAAGCTAACTAAGGCACCGGTCTTGGTTACCCCTAATTGGGAGCTGCCTTTTGAGTTGATGTGCGATGTTAGCGACTTTGCTATTGGTGCGGTTTTGGGCCAACGAGTGAATAAACACTTCCAACAAATACACTATGCTAGCAAAACAATGACGGGGGCTCAATTGCATTATACGACAACCGAAAAAGAGCTTTTAGCTGTTGTCTATGCTTTTGAAAAATTTCGCCCCTATCTTGTTTTATCCACCATAATCGTATACACGGACCATTCCGCGTTGAAGTACTTGATGGCTAAGCACGACTCTAAGCCAAGACTTCTTCGCTGGGTTTTACTCCTTCAAGAATTCAACATTGAAATTCGTGACAAGAAGGGTGCCGAAAACCTAGCCGCGGATCATCCTAGTAGACTTGAGGATCCATATCAAGGGGATCATCCGAACAAAGAGATCAATGATTTTTTTCCCCTTGAGACCTTAATGTCTATTAATCTCAATCTGGATGACACTCCGTGGTTTGCCGACATTGCAAACTACTTAGCGGGTGGTGTTCTAATCAAAGGGTTAACATCCCAACAAAAGAAGAAGTTCTTGAATGATGTTAAGACTTACTTTTGGGATGACCCTTTTCTATTCAAACAATGTGCTGATCTGATCATTCGCCGATGTGTTGATGGACCGGCAGCTTTGCAAATCCTTGCTGCTTGCCATAAAGGACCCACTGGTGGTCACTTTGGTCCCAACAACACCGCTAAGAAAGTGTTTGACTCTGGATTCTATTGGCCCACCATTTATCGTGACGCTCACGAAATGGTTAAGCATTGTGATGCTTTCCAACGCCAAGGCAAGATCACACATAAAGATGAGATGCCTCAAAATTTCATACAAGAATGTAAAATCTTTGACGTATGGGGCATCGACTTTATGGGGCCATTTCCATCCTCCAAAGGGAACACGTACATCCTCGTAGCCGTTGACTACGTTTCTAAATGGGTTGAAGCCAAGGCTCTCCCTACGAACGATGCGAGGGTGGTTGTGAACTTTTTGAAGCAGCTTTTCGCTCGATTCGGCGTTCCTCGTCCTATTATCAGTGACCGCGGGACTCATTTTTGCAATGATCAATTTGCAAGAGTCATGGCTAAGTATGGTGTTAATCATCGTCTTTCCACCACCTATCATCCCCAAACCAATGGGCAAGCCGAGATTTCCAATTGTGGATTGAAGCGAATTTTGGAGCGTACTGTGGGAGAGCATCGTGCCGCGTGGGCCGATAAGTTAGATGATGCTCTGTGGGCTTTTCGTACTGCTTATAAGACCCCGATCGGTTGTACACCTTATCGTCTTGTCTACGGGAAAGCCTGCCACCTCCCCATCGATCTGGAACATAAGGCGCACTGGGCCTTGAAGTGGGCTAACTTTGACATCAACAAAGCCGGTGATCATCGCAAGATTCAACTCAACGAGCTCAACGAACTGAGAAATGAAGCTTACGAGAACTCACTGATCTACAAGGAGAAGACCAAGATCATTCATGACACAAGGATTAAGAACAGAGAGTTCCACGTTGGTGATCAAGTCTTACTTTTTAACTCTCGGTTGAAGATCTTCTCTGGCAAGTTGAAGAGCCGTTGGTCTGGTCCATTCACCGTCGCCAAAGTCTTTCCATATGGGACCATTGAGCTTTCTCAGCCAAATAGGCCCAATTTCAAGGTGAATGGCCAGCGTTTGAAGCTGTACTTTGGTGAGGAAATCTCTCAAGAGATGATTCCATCCCTCACCACGTTCCCCATGAACTAAATTGGGTCGAGTCAGGCTCGTGACTCGGTAAACAAAAACAAGCGCTTCTCGGGAGGCAACCCGTGATCTATCCTTTACTGCTTTCATAATAAGTGTAGGGGGGAGCCCCGTATGTGTTTGTTGTCTTGTTTCTTATCTTATGCAGGATTCAAGCTTCAAAGAGCACCTTGATGACTTTTGACGAACCGTGATCCCGTGTTCCCATCTTCCCGGTTCTATCCTAAACTCTTGTGATTCAATATTTCATATTTTATATGTTCACATTGAAATCACTTTAGTTGTCCTTCCCTTAGCAAGATTTAAACAAAGTGCACAATGTCATAAGTGTAGGGGAGTTTACTCCCACATTCTTAAACATTGAGGACAATGTTTATATCAACTGTAGGGGGACTTCTATCGAAGTAAGTGGTCTTTTCCATGAATTTGCCTTCATTTTAACTGGAAAATTTGATTTTTCGACATTTTTCAAAATTTTTAATCTATTTTGGCCTAGTTGTATAGTTGTATTTTCCTTTGTTATGGTTATTTTCCTTCCTTGCTAGAATAAATTTTCAATAAGTGGTTTTAGTTTTTTCTTAGTCATGAACATTTTGACTCAACCCGAGTTTACTTATCTAAGTTTACTCTAGCTAGTATCCTTAACGTGTTTAAGTCAAGTTTTGCTAGGCTTTTATATAGGGAGCTATAAAACGCGAACGTCTTAACTCTCACGGGTTAAGAACAAGAACTTTTCGCAAGTTCCTATAATTGATACTAGAGAGTCGTTTATCAAGGGAACTTTAAAATGCGGTTTCTGAACTTGAAAAAGTCTAAAAATTTGCAAGATCCTATAGATGACTCTTGTGACAATCCGTCAATTTACGATTGATATTTTATTCTCAAAAATTATTTGAAAATATTATTTTAATGTTACAATATGAACTCACTTATTTTTGGGAAGAAATTTGGATTTACGTCTTGGATTAGCATCGACTACGTCTAAACCGGAGGATTCAACGTTACGTGCCTACGTTTACATACACCGTCCTTGGTGACAGTCCGACATTTCAGAAAATAAATTTATCTGTGAATATTATTTTGGAGTTTTAAATTTGTGTTGGTTCATAAACTCACAAATTTACGAAAAGAGATTAGGACTTACGTTTTTATTTTAACGTCCTTTGTGACTAAACCGGAAACCTTAGGATTATGTATTTACGTTTTCGAACTCCGTTTTTGATGAGACAATTTTTATTGGATTCGTTTTGTGACGTTGATTCATAATTTATAAAAACGTTTTTCGTAAAACGACCCGAGGGCACGCAAATCGAGGAAACTAGAATCGAGGAGTACCCGTAAATAAATGGGATGAGACAAGTGGGACACTTGTCCCACCCCACTCCCAAAACCGGCCTAACTAGCCACAATAACACTTATGTGTCAAGTGTACACCATAAAGCTACACATGTAACTTGAGCTTACATTGTAAGCTAAGTTACTTCAAAACAACTAGCCTCAAACCACTTCACCATTTGCAACATGCAAACCACCCTCAAAATCCTCTCAACTCTCTCACCTAGTTCGTCCCATCCTCACCCATAAACACCATTTTCATCAAAAATCAACCATGAAATCCTATGTTATTTCTACATATGTTGAAGCCCTCTTGAAGCTCTCTTGAATGGTGGTGATTATAACATCCATGGAGGAGTTTTCTTGGTGTCTTGGGGCTGATTTTCCACAAGGAGTTCATGAAGCATGGTGGTCATGAAAATGGTCTTGGTGCATCACAAGTTTCTCCATCAAAAATCCATGTTTTGATCAACCTACATCATCATGGTGGTATAAAGATTGTCCTCCTCATCTTCTTGTTATTTTGATTATGTAAACATGTATTTTATTTCCTATTGTATATGTTTATGATGATTATATGATGATAAAAATGTTATGTGGGGATTTGTTGTTGATAATCATGGATAAAAAGGTGAAAAACCATAAGAAACAAGGTTAAAATCTTGGTTAAATTTGATGACTGTATAAAACAGTAAAGAACTATATGGTAATCTGATAAAATGATTAAGTAGAATGGATTTACAGTAAGCTACGGGTCTTTTACACATGTGAGAGTTGGCCATGCAATGGAATCAAAATAATGAGTGAGATATGATCAAAACAAGTTTAAGGTATAAATCTGAGGTTACTGTTTTGGACGATTTTTAGAAAATATTTAGAAGATGACTCAACAGTATCCATAGAAGAGTTAAATGTATCACATATCATTTAGTTTATGTGATAAAAATTTGAGCTTCTATCTCCATGTAGAACTCAAGATATGGCAGTTTTGGTGAAGATGAAGTTAAAAATCAGATTTTTGGAAATTAAAGAATAATACTATTATATAAGCACTCACATTTTTAATATATAAAATGTAAAATAAAAACCCACTAACTTATAAAACTTATTTATATAAATATATATATATATATATAAGGTTAATCAAATGGATAAATTATATAAATGGTGGTGAAATAATGTTTATAAGTAATAAAAACTATAAATATGATTTTTACGACTTTTTCGGCTATTGCCGTAAAATTAACGTTTTTGTTAAATAAAACTTAGATGGTTGGACCCGTCTAATGAAAACTTTATAAAACTTATATACTGATATATAGACATGTATAACAAGTAAAAACCGATAAAACCCGAACTATAGGGCATACGGACATTAACGAGCTAAGTAAACATATTGGACTAATACTTGGGCTAATAATTGGACTAAATAAGATAAACACCCATAAAAAGAACTTATTGGGCTTAACCCATTTGGGCCCAACTTGAAAGTGTATGTACTGATAATATAAGTACAAAATGGACTAAAATAAGTTAAATAACTTATAATAAGCTTATTAGACTTAAGACACGTAAATGGGTAAAACTAGTAAACTAGTATAAAAGCTATCGACATATAACTCTAAAATGAGTAAACGAGAATATGTAGACCCACTTGATCATCATATATATATAATCATCATATGTATACATACTTGTTATTTTTATAAAGTCATTGGACATGAGTCTAAGACCGAGTATTATTTGTCTAGGTTTCCGTGATTGAAGCGCGTACCGTACATCCGAATTGCCGATAAACCGCCTTCCCACATCAACGTGAGCTCATAGCCTCGCACTCTTTTAAATGTTTTTATAAATGTTTTATAAACCCGCGAGGGAGATAACATGTTAGTTTTTATAAAATAGGACGCCATTTGTCCCGATTGTTTGTTTATTGATTTGGACCCGAATGATTGAATGACCCGATTGTATGACCCGATAAATGATTAAAGGACCCGATAGATGAAATTAAATGGATTATTAAAGTTAGGTTATGTCACTAAAAGTCCCATTAGCATGAATTGTGAACTACCGGGAGTTGGTAGACGCTTATGCATTTAATAGTACTATTTGGGGACGATCACCCCAGTTCGCGCCTTGACGGTTGATCCCCGTCGTGCCACATTGATTGGTAAGCGAATTTATGTATGAGAAGATTTCCATAGCGTGACCTTTGTGACGACACGCTACTTTAGATGGGCAAAATTGGTATCGGGTTAGCTACCCGTTTTGGTTTAGTAAGGTAACAATGTCATGCGGCTTGTAATAATCCAAAACTAACGAAATACTACTAGACGCTCAGAATTACGACGTATTGCCTGACTAGCAATACAGGGTCATACTATTGATATAATGTTTGTGTTTTGGTTTTCATAACCATATTCATATAACGGTTTTTATTTGATTTTATACAACGTCATAAGACGTATTGTATGATGTTTTTACGACATTGGCTCGTATAATGATTTTTACGGCAAATGCCTATATTATGATTTTCGATAAGGATTTGTATAAAATGACTTTGGCTATTTTATGGCCTATTAAAATGATTTGTACAAAATGATTTTCAGTAATAATTTTATACTGATATTATATTGATGGAATTTATTAAACTCTATGAATTCACTCGGCGTTATCGCTGACCTTTTCTTTTAACATGTTTTGTCTCAGGTACTTGAAGGTAATTCTCGGGAAGACGACAAGAATTCATGGCCCGCACTTAAACAATATTTTCCATTCAAATACTTTGTAAAACTTTGTATGAAATAATATGACTTGGGACCGATGTAACTTTGATAATTATGAATGGAAATGATTTATTATTAAACGACGCGATTTTTATGTGTTGTCTATGATGTGAGTAATGTGCTATCCCGTAACACCAACTAGTCTTCCGCTGTACTGAGTTGTATAAATTTGGGGGTGTTACAGTTTGGCATCAGAGCTCTCGTTATAGAGAACGAAAGATTTTTAAAACTAAGGTTTTGATTAAAACATTTCAAAATCTTTTAACTATAAACATTTTTCTAAAAATGTCTAAAAATCTTTTGACTATAACGGTGCCGAAGAATTCCCGAGTTACCGACAAGGCCAGACTGAGAAGTGTTATTTTAATATATATATATATATATAACTTGGATTATATATATATGATGTATTTTTATTACATGATTTCTTGATGATTAATTTGATTTTTATACGAGGTATTTATACGACGTCGATTGTCACAAGTAACCCTAAATCCCCCAGTAAATTAATCGAAGCTATTCTCGTAGGAATTCTAGCTATCCAAGATCTAAACCAAGTTGTGGACATTTATGATCCCAACAAATGGTTAATATTCGTAGAAATGTAGATAGTAGTTGATTGTGAAATTGAAAAAGAATTGGCGAGATTAAAACTGATATCGATGTCATGACGATCTTTCCTTATAAAGTGGAGTTTTACAAAACGTTACCACCTAGAAAGATGTCATCTGATTCGTTGTCATCCAATTCTTAAATTGAAATCGAAAGGGTGAATGTTGCACTTGAGGCTGTAATTGGAACCATTACCCAAAAGCCTCATGCCACTAATACCTTTCCGAGAAGTCTAATTGACTGATCAAGTCATTTCATATTAATGACTCATTTGATAATTGTTGTTGTAAGAGCTAATAGGATTGGAAATTAAGTGTTGATTCATATTGAGATTGTATTGCCTTTACAAGGCCTAAGAATAAAGTTGAAGTATTGGGAAATGAGGTAGAATATCGCATTGAGTATAAATTGGTTGAAACTTGAATGAAGTAAAATTTAACCCGTATGGAATATGAGATTGATAAGAGGAAGTCGTTAAGTTCTATGATTGAATTATAAGGTTTTAATTGATTGTTGATTCGTGTTAAGGGTTGTTCCTAGGCCATTGTCCACTAACGAGGATGCCCAGTGTCCAACAAATAAATCGAAGAAATCTTCTTCTGAATTGGGACCGATGGATCTTTCGGGACATGTGGAACACCTAATGACTCTTGTAGATTAGTATTCATTGTGGTATCTTTTAAAAATCCCTAACTTAACTGAGATATCAGTTGGTAGGATGAGTTTTGAGAATTGTATGTCATAGTGACATGTAATGTGTTACGGTACAATTTTGACTTGTTTGTGATTAATGAAAAGATTACCTTTGATCGCTAAATTCTACATGTGTCGATGTTATCTATCTTTTATTGCTTCATCCTAATGTTCGCATTAGTGATGCAACCATTGAATAAGTACTCATCTTGATTTGAGTTACGTTGTAATTTATTCTTTTCTGAGTGCCATCGAGATCATGAACCTCATGATTATTTGGCTAAGCTCATTTCCTATCATATTGTAGTTAGTTCTCGGTGAACGACTCTTCATCACTCTTTGCAGATCACTCATTGTTTTTATAAGATAAAACAGTATCATATGAGGAAATTGAATTTTCATCACTATAAGGATTATTCAAAGTGAGATTTATAAGTGATTGTTATCGAAATGAAGTTGTTTATAAAATACCTTGGAAAACTTAATTGTTTTCATAACAAGGAAAATCTTTGTAAATTTATTTTGATTCTTATCTAAGAATTAAGCATGAAAATGATTTTACTATAAAAATGATGATAAAATTTTGACGAACTGAGTATTGCATCGTTAATCTTGAAATTGTATATAGTTGCGCGCCTACATACAATTTGGAATGGACCATGCAAGGCTGATTAGTAGTCACCATAAAACTAATGAATAAACACTACCTTTTCTTTAAAGATTGTGAAAGATTAAAATTTATGAGATCTGCAAGAAGTGAAAAATAGGGACATAGTGTTAGGGATACCTACATATGTGCCTGTAGCATCTATTCTTCTGATTCGAATTTACTCATCTGTAGAAATTGTCTTATTTGACAATTGACAATTCTTTCTTGTCCAATTCTCCCGTAGTGAGATTCTTAGGAAAAGTATGTGATTATCGAGTGTTGATACCCGACTGGATGTATCGACGTTATTATCATTTCTTTTGATTTGATTTCATTTGAATGACCTGGGTAACGATCCGAGGAGCTTTCGAATGCGTACTCAAATTATGAAAACATGGGATATATTCATATTCGTTAAATGTTTTCATCCGTATCTGATTTGAAATTCTCTCGCATAGATTATGCGTTGACCTTACTCTTTTAAGGTAGTTATGTCTCCTGAATTTGTGAAGGATTATGAATTATTATTAGTCTTTTGAGAAGTTCACATCTTATCGACGGCAATGAAACTGGAAAGTTGATAATGCCAGTAGAATGGATTGATTGATTATGACATGACGACATTGTCTTAATTGATGGGAACTCGAGTAGAATTCCCTAAAAGATAAGATGTTGATTATCAAAAGTGATCTAAATAATTCGTGATGGATGACCATATCCTGTATTAAGACTTGAAATTATGCCATGAATGGTTGTGAATTAGTCATAGATATTGTAATCTAGAAGAACCTAACATGTATTTATTAAAAGATGTTTCCGTTATCTGAAACCTTAGGAAGTATTTGTTGATGAATTACCTAGACTTTCGCCACTAAGGCAAGTTGAAATTGGTATTGATTCTATTCCCGGTGCTGCACCTGTGGCTTGTGCACTGTATGTCAGCACCATCTGAATTAAAGGAATTACCGTACAACTGAAAGAGTTGTCGTAGAAAGATATCATTATACCAAGCCTGTCATCATGAAGAGC
Source organism: Glebionis coronaria (assembly GCA_025667525.1). NCBI lineage: Eukaryota > Viridiplantae > Streptophyta > Magnoliopsida > Asterales > Asteraceae > Glebionis > Glebionis coronaria. The sequence continues at coordinate 319,366,362 of CM046878.1, forward strand.
TATGGTGTTATCATTCCTTATATTTATAGATTACTGTGAACTGAGTAAATTGACAATCGAAAACGATATCCATAACTCGAAATGGAAGAATTGTTCGATCAATTACAAGGTTCTAGCAAATTTGATCCATAGCATGGTTATCATCAACTTCGCATCTGCGAAAGAGATTATCTATTCCAATCACTATATCCAGAACTTGTAATGAACGTTATGAGTTTCACGTGATGTCGTTTGGATTAACTAATACACATGTAGCATTCATAAATTTGGTGAATCACGTGTGTAGGCTGTAATTTGATAAATTCATGCTCGTGATCACTAAAGGACTATATGTTTGTTTATAATAATAAGAATGAGTTAATAATTATTTATAGATTGCCCTAGATTGGCCGAACAATGAAAACCTATACCTTAAATATTTAACATGTGATTTCAGACTTAATACTTTACATGATTTAACCATGTGATTAATAGATAACGAAATATGAATTGACTCTTCAAAAATTAAGAGCCCTTTTAAGACTTTGGATTTTACCAAAAAGAAATGGAAATATATATTTTGACAAATGTTTTAACAAAGGATTTTTAAGGGATTATTCCCTTATACACAAACCATTTAACTAAACTTCTGTTTAGGGGTAAATGTTTGTGTATACTTCTAGACAACTTAAGGAGAATTGAGGAAACTATATAACTTATGACTCGAAATTTGAAACGACAATTTTTACTTTTCATCTAAAGGAAACTTTGACCAAAGTATAAACAAAGGTTTTTCGAACATTTACGAATCTTATTAAATATTTTCGATAAATCAACAAAAATCTTGTTAATTAAATTCAAATTATTTTTGAACATTTTATATAATTGGTCGAACTAAGAAATTTAAAAACTTTTACGTTTACATTTCATAAAAATTGAATATTTAATATTTAATTAATTATAATAATTATCGACGCTATAGACGATGGATTGAGAAAAACGGATAAAAATGATAGTAAAGACGAAACTAAAACATAGAAGATGTGAAGAAAGAATTTTGAATAAATACGCTTGTGATATTTATTACATTAGGAAGGTGAACGTAATTACTGACGCATAATATAGAAAGAATGCCTGAGTGAATGATGGACATGATAATTATATCATCATGAGAAGTGAATATAGATACTGACGTATTATACAAAAGGATAAAGAACGAATTAGGATATATTTCTTAATAATGAACGTGCAAAATAAATTGCCGAACGATATAAAAATGAACGATGTGTGTAAGAAGGATAATATAAATAGTGAAAGGTTTTACGGCTAGTATGAACCATTAGAGTTGAGAAGCCGATAGCGTTGAATGTATACAAGATCACTTGTGATTGTCTAAATATGAAGATTGTGAGATATAGTTATGTTGGAATTTGTAAGTATAAGTATTCTATGTATGTCATTTTTGACTAAAAGTATCTTTGTCTGAAGAAGTTGTACTGATGACGAATTATGAAGGCAGACATCGCCTCATACATTAGTAAAATGTCTAGCTATTGCAAAGGTCATCATCTGAATTTGATTCGATTTGGGTCATCGTCGACAGACTGACCAAATCTGCTAATATCATTCTCGTTAATGATAAATGCAAAAAGAGTTATGTAAACATAGCGTGCCTGTATCGATCATCTATATCAAGATCCTCACTTCGCATCGAATTTCTAGAGATTTGCTCAGAAGTCATTGAGAACGAACCTTGATGAGAGTACTATGTACCATCCCAAATCGAAGGGACGAGGTAAAGTAACGATACAGAGTAATAGAAGTGCTGTTTTATGTTTGAATGATTGACCTTTGGTAATAGACCGTATAATCGTTTTCCTTTTGAGAGATTATCATTGATAATCATCGTAGGATCGAGATTGAATCTTGTTAGGATCTAAATCTTAGAGCATCTATAAGCAGGAGTTGAGATGAAGACATCCGACATACACCCATTGTGAGTTGGACATGTCTCTTAGGTTTAAGGTTTCCTATGATGGCGAACCTATCCTTGCAAATACCCGACCCGCGAAATCTGAAATGATTGTTGAAATTAGGATTTGATTATTGACTGCCGGTAGTGGGCAAGAGGTTATGTGAATGTGAAATGTAGATCTTGAAGTGCCAAATGGGTAGCGAAGTTATGCCACAATTTTTAACCTTCGAAAGATGAATTCATGATCTGACAAATCATGGGATATAAGTCCCCGTTGTATGGGACCATTGAAATGATGTAAAAGTTGGGATTGAAAGGCATATAAGCTGGATCTACCCTAGGACTTCAAGAACCGCGTGAATTATGTTTCATAAATCGCACTTGATGGAATATTTATCAAGTGAAATTCTGATTATTCGTAATAGAGCTTAGATCGGCGAAAAGTTGCATTCATCAAAAACCCGTGAACATCATGGATAGAGAAAGTAAGTCAACATTAAGCCTGATCTTATTCCTATAGTTATGTCTGATGAAACTCGCGCATTATAATGAATTGCACTTGTGAGAAAAGACCGAATGTGGAGGAAATACCCACATGGCTTTAACTCTATAAGAAGCGAGTAGTAAGGTAAGATGATCTTTGAGGACAAAGATCCTGTTTAGGGGTAAATGCTGTGACAATCCGTCAATTTACGATTGATATTTTATTCTCAAAAATTATTTGAAAATATTATTTTAATGTTACAATATGAACTCACTTATTTTTGGGAAGAAATTTGGATTTACGTCTTGGAGTAGCATCGACTACGTCTAAACCGGAGGATTCAACGTTACGTGCCTACGTTTACATACACCGTCCTTGGTGACAGTCCGACATTTCAGAAAATAAATTTATCCGTGAATATTAATTTGGAGTTTTAAATTTGTGTTGGTTCATAAACTCACAAATTTACGAAAAGAGATTAGGACTTACGTTTTTATTTTAACGTCCTTTGCGACTAAACCGGAAACCTTAGGATTACGTATTTACGTTTTCGAACTCCGTTTTTGATGAGACAATTTTTATTGGATTCGTTTTGTGACGTTGATTCATAATTTATAAAAACGTTTTTCGTAAAACGACCCGAGGGCACGCAAATCGAGGAAACTAGAATCGAGGAGTACCCGTAAATAAATGGGATGAGACAAGTGGGACACTTGTCCCACCCCACTCCCAAAACCGGCCTAACTAGCCACAATAACACTTATGTGTCAAGTGTACACCATAAAGCTACACATGTAACTTGAGCTTACATTGTAAGCTAAGTTACCTCAAAACAACTAGCCTCAAACCACTTCACCATTTGCAACATGCAAACCACCCTCAAAATCCTCTCAACTCTCTCACCTAGTTCGTCCCATCCTCACCCATAAACACCATTTTCATCAAAAATCAACCATGAAATCCTATGTTATTTCTACATATGTTGAAGCCCTCTTGAAGCTCTCTTGAATGGTGGTGATTATAACATCCATGGAGGAGTTTTCTTGGTGTCTTGGGGCTGATTTTCCACAAGGAGTTCATGAAGCATGGTGGTCATGAAGATGGTCTTGGTGCATCACAAGTTTCTCCATCAAAAATCCATGTTTTGATCAACCTACATCATCATGGTGGTATAAAGATTGTCCTCCTCATCTTCTTGTTATTTTGATTATGTAAACATGTATTTTATTTCCTATTGTATATGTTTATGATGATTATATGATGATAAAAATGTTATGTGGGGATTTGTTGTTGATAATCATGGATAAAAAGGTGAAAAACCATAAGAAACAAGGTTAAAATCTTGGTTAAATTTGATGACTGTATAAAACAGTAAAGAACTATATGGTAATCTGATAAAATGATTAAGTAGAATGGATTTACAGTAAGCTACGGGTCTTTTACACATGTGAGAGTTGGCCATGCAATGGAATCAAAATAATGAGTGAGATATGATCAAAACAAGTTTAAGGTATAAATCTGAGGTTACTGTTTTGGACGATTTTTAGAAAATATTTAGAAGATGATTCAACAGTAGCCATAGAAGAGTTAAATGTAGCACATATCATTTAGTTTATGTGATAAAAATTTGAGCTTCTATCTCCATGTAGAACTCAATATATGGCAGTTTTGGTGAAGATGAAGTTAAAAATCAGATTTTTGGAAATTAAAGAATAATACTATTATATAAGCACTCACATTTTTAATATATAAAATGTAAAATAAAAACCCACTAACTTATAAAACTTATTTATATAAATATATATATATAAGGTTAATCAAATGGATAAATTATATAAATGGTGGTGAAATAATGTTTATAAGTAATAAAAACTATAAATATGATTTTTACGACTTTTTCGGCTATTGCCGTAAAATTAACGTTTTTGTTAAATAAAACTTAGATGGTTGGACCCGTCTAATGAAAACTTTATAAAACTTATATACTGATATATAGACATGTATAACAAGTAAAAACCGATAAAACCCGAACTATAGGGCATACGGACATTAACGAGCTAAGTAAACATATTGGACTAATACTTGGGCTAATAATTGGACTAAATAAGATAAACACCCATAAAAAGAACTTATTGGGCTTAACCCATTTGGGCCCAACTTGAAAGTGTATGTACTGATAATATAAGTACAAAATGGACTAAAATAAGTTAAATAACTTATAATAAGCTTATTAGACTTAAGACACGTAAATGGGTAAAACTAGTAAACTAGTATAAAAGCTATCGACATATAACTCTAAAATGAGTAAACGAGAATATGTAAACCCACTTGATCATCATATATATATAATCATCATATGTATACATACTTGTTATTTTTATAAAGTCATTGGACATGAGTCTAAGACCGAGTATTATTTGTCTAGGTTTCCGTGATTGAAGTGCGTACCGTACATCCGAATTGCCGATAAACCGCCTTCCCACATCAACGTGAGCTCATAGCCTCGCACTCTTTTAAATGTTTTTATAAATGTTTTATAAACCCGCGAGGGAGATAACATGTTAGTTTTTATAAAATAGGACGCCATTTGTCCCGATTGTTTGTTTATTGATTTGGACCCGAATGATTGAATGACCCGATTGTATGACCCGATAAATGATTAAAGGACCCGATAGATGAAATTAAATGGATTATTAAAGTTAGGTTATGTCACTAAAAGTCCCATTAGCATGAATTGTGAACTACCGGGAGTTGGTAGACGCTTATGCATTTAATAGTACTATTTGGGGACGATCACCCCAGTTCGCGCCTTGACGGTTGATCCCCGTCGTGCCACATTGATTGGTAAGCGAATTTATGTATGAGAAGATTTCCATAGCGTGACCTTTGTGACGACACGCTACTTTAGATGGGCAAAATTGGTATCGGGTTAGCTACCCGTTTTGGTTTAGTAAGGTAACAATGTCATGCGGCTTGTAATAATCCAAAACTAACGAAATACTACTAGACGCTCAGAATTACGACGTATTGCCTGACTAGCAATACAGGGTCATACTATTGATATAATGTTTGTGTTTTGGTTTTCATAACCATATTCATATAACGGTTTTTATTTGATTTTATACAACGTCATAAGACGTATTGTATGATGTTTTTACGACATTGGCTCGTATAATGATTTTTACGGCAAATGCCTATATTATGATTTTCGATAAGGATTTGTATAAAATGACTTTGGCTATTTTATGGCCTATTAAAATGATTTGTACAAAATGATTTTCAGTAATAGTTTTATACTGATATTATATTGATGGAATTTATTAAACTCTATGAATTCACTCGGCGTTATCGCTGACCTTTTCTTTTAACATGTTTTGTCTCAGGTACTTGAAGGTAATTCTCGGGAAGACGACAAGAATTCATGGCCCGCACTTAAACAATATTTTCCATTCAAATACTTTGTAAAACTTTGTATGAAATAATATGACTTGGGACCGATGTAACTTTGATAATTATGAATGGAAATGATTTATTATTAAACGACGCGATTTTTATGTGTTGTCTATGATGTGAGTAATGTGCTATCCCGTAACACCAACTAGTCTTCCGCTGTACTGAGTTGTATAAATTTGGGGGTGTTACAACTCTAAAACCCAAAACTTTGATTTAATAGGCTAAGCATCCACGAGTCTCATTCCTTGAGATTTTAAACTATGGAGGACGAGAGATGATAGAGTCAATTATAAGTTTGGTACTCTTTCGTGAATTTATGTGAGTTAATTATGAGTGATACTTTGATTTTGTTAGGTTCAATTATATTCTCTCGATATCCTCTCGAATTGATCTTGGTTCTAAGTGGAATGATTGTTCTTGGTTACTAAAAAGGGATTGGTTTTCTAATCTACTAAAGGGTTAAATGCTCTAAAATGTAAACTTAAATTTAAAGGCAATTATATTAATAACGGTTAATAAACCTAGAATTAATAAATTGGAATTAAAATTAAACTTAGAATATAAAATGAAGAAAAAATGATAAATATTAAGACATACACAAAAAGAAACAGTAAGTAAGATTAAAAGAAATTTGATTCGGAAGTTTGACCTTGATTCGGAACTATTGATCCGGAACTTTTCACCCGGAAGTCTTCACCCGGAACATTTAAGGAAAGTTGGTTCGGAAGTATTGACTCGGAAGTTCATCCGGAACTTTTAAGGAAAATTGATTCGGAACTTTGAAAAATCCTTCACTCGGAACTTTGATTCGGAAGTTAACTCGGAAGTTCGTTCGGAACTTAACTCGGAACCTTCATTCGGTACTTTGATTCGGAAGTTAACTCGGAAGTTCGTTCGGAACTTTTGGTCCGGATGTTTATTCGAAAGATTTAAAAGGAAGTTTATTCGGAACTTTTCAAAAACACATTCATTCGGAACTTTAAACTCATCCGGAACTTTCAGTTCATTCGGAAGATTTGTTCATCCGGAACTTTCAGCTCATTCGGAACTTTTTGTGTTCATTCGGAACTTTTGTGTTCATCCGGAAGTTTTGTTCATCCGGAACCTGGGAACACTCAAGAACAGAAACTTCTACCGAAGAACAAGGAAAACGATTTTAATCCAAAATCAAGCTAAATAAGAAAAAAGGTTTTACCAATTAACCACAAATCATCTACCAACTACAAGGATCAAATCCCAATCACAAAAACACAAATTCAACAACTTTTTAAAATCAAAACTAAATCAAATAAGAACTTAAAAACTTGAAATGAAAGATGATGATGAACAAGATGAAATGGAAAGATTAAACAAGAACTTGTATTGATGATTAATGTTGAACAAAATAAAAGACAAGATTAAACTACAAGATTTGGAAGAACAATAATCAAAATCACCAAACACCCTAGTGGTGTTGGTGATACCTACGAACAAGAAGAGAGAAAAAGAAGGAAAAAAGGAAAAACTACAAAACTAAAAAACCATGAAAAGTGTAAGGGGTGGGCTTTATATAGGTGTTCCCTTTGGTTGGTGAGTGGGCTTTCTCCCGTTCTTCTTGTCTTCTCGTCTTTTCAGAAAAGTTGACGTTTTCGATTCTGATTCGGGATTTGTCGTCGATTAAATTCAACTCGTCTTTTAATTTCTTCGTTTAATAGACTTGAGTTTCTTCGACTTTTGTAAATCTTCCATCTTTGGTCCTTTTCTTCGATAAATCTTCGAATAGGCCCAGTGACTTCAAATCTTTTGCATCTCTTGGACAATAGACTTTGTCTTGAGTCTTTTTCTTCGGTAAAACCCGTGCAATCCCATGTTTTCTTCAATATTCATCCGGTTAGCTCTGAAAACACAATAAACACAAAAACCACACATAATTCCTAAACAAATGATATTAAATACGCGTTTTGGTCTTGTTTTAGCCAGAATTAAGTGGTAAAAGGATGGGTGTTTACACACCTATCAAATCCCTACACTTAACCATTGCCATGCCCTCATGCAATGCTTAGTGATAAAGCAACTTTACACTTTTCTCATAATTAATCAACCTTGGCCTTATTAAAACACTACTAAACAAAAATTAAAGTACTTAAAAGAAATTAGACTTTAAAGGAAACAAAAGGATAGAAAACCATTTTCACTTGAAAATAGCTACATGGAAATAACTTGCAAAGAAATCAATGACTTACATTAGGGATTTGGTGCTGCGAAGATTTATCATCCTCAAGTTTCACGTTCCCCAAACTAAGCTTAAAAACGAGATCATTGTTATTATAAGTTAGTAATTCAAACACTTACACACATGGCTTAATTATATGCTTAAACTCCCTTATTCCTAGGTGTATCTCTTATATTTTATTTTTGTCTTAGAATGATCATGAAGATGCATTTTTGGACTTATTTCGATAGTTTATTTAGGCTGAAAGCAAAGTAGGACGATTTGATCAATAGTTAGCTAAAGGACAAAATCTCTTAAAACTGCTTCTCGGGATATCAAAAAGTTCATATCTTGGCATAACTCGGTTCACGATTTGAGACCTTTCTCGGGCCGATATTTGGCATGTACTTCATACTTCATATCTTGAGAGACGTGCTTGAGATAATGGTCTTCTCATCGTTCATAGAGTTTCTTCACTTGGAGACTTTTGAGAGGTACTCCAACTTTGTTGACCACGACTTCATGATTATTTCTTCAATCTCTATTTGGGATTTTGAGATACAACGATCCGCCTCCTTTTCGGACTTGGATCTATTTATCCTCATACCTTGTTAGGGTCTTTTCGGATAGACTTCTCCATCATATTTATGGGAGTTGATTGCTTTTCGTCGTGAGTCTTGATCCTTCATATTGACTTTGGGAATAATGCTTTTCACATCACCTTGGATCTTTAGCAATAAAATGGAATCCTCATGCCTTGTTAGGGCCTTTTCGGACTCGTCAATCTTCGCGCCCCGCTTCATAAGTTATGCCTTGGCTATGAACTCTTATCATTACCGAGCAACTTTTAAACGATCTTGGGCTAGAAGCTAAGTAACTTTTCAAATCGTACGACCTTACTTATTGCAGATAATTTATTAGCAAGTGATGGGAGAATAGGCAAATAATTACACCAAGTGAGGTTGTGCAAGAATACCGACTTATAATTGACTCTATCATTTCTCGTCCTCCACAATTTAAAATCTCAAGTAATGAGACTCGTGGATACTTAGCCTAATAAACCAATTAAGGTCTACATGGTTAAGGATACTATCTAGAATAAACTTGGATAAGTCTATTCGGGTTGAGTCAAAATAAACGCAACGGGCCTAATATGTCAAAGACTTCTAAACTAGCTACACCACTTTATTAAAATTTGGCTTTATTGCGGGATATATACATACGAAAGCAACGATAAAAATTTTAAAGTTACGACTAAATGGCCAAAGTTAATAAAAAATTTGAAAAATGTTGAAAAATAGGATTTTCCGGTTAAATGAAGGCATTTTCATGGAAAAGTCCACTTAAAACTTCGATAGAAGTCCCCCCTATACTTAAGATAAACATTGTCCTCAATGTTTAAACATGTGGGAAAAGTCTCCCCTACACTTATGACATTGTGCACGTTGGTTAAATCAAGTTAAGGAAGAGACGACTAAAGTGATCAATTTCAAATGTGAGTATGAAGAAAATTGAATCACTATAGTTGAGAGATAGAACCGGATTTCGGATAACATGGGAGCACGGTTCTTCAAAGATTCCAAAAGTGCATTCATCCCTGTAATCACATCACCACACAAATACAAACACCCTATAGAGGCTCCCCTACACTTAGGGGGTTAAACGGAAAAAGATAGAGACTCGGGCTGCCTCCCGAGGAGCGCTTGTTTTTGATAACCGAGTCACGAGCCTGACTCGACCCAAAATTAGTTCATAGGGAACGTGGTGAGGGATGGAATCATCTCCTGAGAGGTGTCCTCACCAAAGTACAACTTCACTCGTTGGCCATTCACCTTAAAATTAGGTCCATCAGGTTGAGCGAGCTCGAGAGTACCATATGGAAAAATTTGGGCAATGGTGAATGGGCCGGACCAATGAGATTTCAGATTGCCCGAAAAGATTTTCAACCGAGAGTTAAAAAGTAAGACTTTGTCTCCAACATGGAACTCTCGGTTCTTAATCTTAGAATCGTGAATGAGCTTAGTCCTTTCCTTATAGATCAAAGAATTTTCATAAGCCTCATTACGGAGTTCATTGAGCTCATTGAGTTGGATCTTGCGAAGGTCACCGGCTTTGTTGATATCAAAATTAGCCCACTTCAAGGCCCAGTAAGCCTTGTGCTCCAACTCAATGGGGAGGTGGCACGCTTTCCCGTACACTAGACGATATGGTGTACAACCAATCGGGGTCTTGTATGCGGTACGAAAAGCCCACAAAGCATCATCAAGTTTATCAGCCCATGAGGCACGATGCTCTCCCACGGTCCTTTCAAGAATTCGCTTTAGTCCTCGGTTGGATATCTCAGCCTGGCCATTAGTTTGTGGGTGGTAGGCTGTGGAAAGACGATGATTTACACCATACTTAGCCATGTCTCTAGCAAATTGGTCATTGCAAAAATGAGTCCCACGATCACTAATAATGGCACGAGGCACACCGAATCTAGCGAATAGAGATTTCAAAAAGTTACAAACCACCCTTGCGTCATTAGTGGGTAAAGCTTTGGCTTCAACCCACTTTGAAACGTAGTCAACGGCTACAAGGATGTATTTGTTTCCTTTAGAGGAAGGGAATGGCCCCATAAAGTCGATACCCCAAACATCAAAGATTTCACATTCTTGTATGAAATTCTGAGGCATCTCGTCTTTATGTGTGATCCTGCCTTGTTTTTGGCAATCCTCACAACGTTTAACCATATTGTGAGCGTCACGATATATGGAGGGCCAATAAAATCCCGAGTCAAACACTTTTTTGGCGGTGTAGTTGGGACCAAAGTGACCACTGGTGGGTCCTTTGTGGCAAGCGTCAAGGATTTCTAAAGCTGCCGGTCCATCAACACATCGGCGGATAATCAGGTCGGCACATTGTTTGAATAGGTAAGGGTCGTCCCAAAAGTAAGTCTTAATGTCGGTGAAGAACTTTTTCTTTTGTTGAGACGTCAACCCTTCCTTGAGAATTCCACCCGCCAAGTAGTTTGCAAAGTCCGCAAACCACGGGGTTTCATCAGAATTCGAATTTATAGACATTAAGGTCTCCAAGGGAAAAGAATCATTGATTTCTTTGTTCGGATGATCCCCTTGGTAAGGATCCTCAAGTCTGCTGAGATGATCCGCGGCTAGGTTTTCAGCTCCTTTTTTATCGCGAATTTCGATTTTAAATTCTTGTAGAAGTAAAACCCAGCGAAGAAGTCTTGGTTTGGAATCTTGCTTTGTCAACAAGTACTTCAACGCGGAATGATCGCTGTAAACGATTGTGGTGGAAAGGACAAGATAGGGGCGAAATTTTTTAAAGGCATAGACAACAGCTAAAAGCTCTTTTTCGGTTGTCGTATAATGCAATTGTGCCCCTGTCATTGTCTTGCTAGCGTAATGGATTGGTTGGAAGTGTTTGTTCACTCTTTGTCCCAGAACCTCTCCAATAGCAAAATCACTAGCATCGCACATCAACTCAAAGGGAAGCTCCCAATTAGGGGTAACCAAGACGGGTGCCTTAGTTAGCTTATCCTTAAGCGAGTTGAAGGCTTCAAGGCACTCTTTGGAAAAGATAAAAGGAGTATCTTTTTCCAAGAGGTGGGTCATCGGGCGAGCGATTTGAGAAAAATCTTTGATGAATCGACGGTAGAAGCCCGCATGACCCAGGAAACTTCTCACACCCTTCACGGTTGAAGGTGGAGGCAACTTAGCGATAACATCGACTTTAGCACGGTCTACTTCAAGACCGGCTTTGGAAATCTTGTGTCCAAGCACGATGCCTTCTTTTACCATGAAATGGCATTTTTCCTAATTCAGAACAAGTCGAGTGTCTTCGCACCGCTTCAGCATACGTTCCAAATTGGCAAGGCAAGAAGAGAAGGAATCCCCGAAGACCGAGAAATCATCCATGAAGACTTCCATGGTTTGTTCAACCATGTCATGGAAGATAGCTAACATGCACCTTTGGAAAGTCCCGGGGGCATTGCATAAGCCAAAAGACATTCTTTTGTAAGCAAATGTGCCATAGGGACAAGTGAATGTTGTCTTCTCTTGATCTTGGGGATCGATGGGTATTTGGAAATAACCCGAGAAACCATCAAGAAAGCAGTAATATTCATTACCCGCTAAACGTTCAAGCATTTGGTCCATGAAAGGTAGAGGGAAATGATCCTTTCTTGTAACACCCCCAAATTTATACAACTCAATACAGCGGAAGACTAGTTGGTGTTACGGGATAGCACATTACTCACATCATAGACAACGTATAAAAATCGCGTCGTTTATTAATAAAGCATCTCCATTCATAAATATCAAAGTTACATCGGTCCCAAGTCATATTATTTCATACAAAGTTTTACAAAGTATTTGAATGGAAAAATATTGTTTAAGTGCGGGCCATGAATTCTTGTCGTCTTCCCGAGAATTACCTTCAAGTACCTGAGATAAAACATGTTAAAAGAAAAGGTCAGCGATAACGCCGAGTGAATTCATAGGTTTTAATAAAATCCATCAATATAATATCAGTATAAAATTATTACTGAAAATCATCTTGTTCAAATCATTTTAATAGGCCATAAAATAGCCAAAGTCATTTTATACAAATCTTTATCGAAAATCATAATATAGACATTTGCCTTAAAAATCATTATACGAATCATTGTCGTTAAAAACACAATACAATGCGTTCTGCAACGTTGTATAGATTAAATAAAACCGTTATATGAATATGGTTATGAAAAGCCTTAAAAATCATTATACGAGCCAATGTCGTAAAAACGTCATACAATACGTCTTACGACGTTGTATGAAAATAAAAACCGTTATATGAATATGGTTATGAAAACCAAAACACAAACATAATATCAATAGTATGACCCTGTATTGCTAGTCAGGCAAGACGTCGTAATTCTGAGCGTCTAGTAGTATTTCGTTAGTTTTTGGATTATTATAAGCCGCATGACATTGTTACCTTACTAAACCAACAACGGGTAGCTAACCCGATACTCAATTTGCCCATCTAAAGTAGCGTGTCGTCACAAAGGTCACGCTATGGAAATCTTCTCATACATAAATTCGCTTACCAATCAATGTGGCACGACGAGGATCAACCGTCAAGGCGCGAACTGGGGTGATCGTCCCCAAATAGTACTATTAAATGCATAAGCGTCTACCAAATCCCGGTAGTTCACAATTCATGCTAATGGGACTTTTAGTGACATAACCTAACTTTAATAATCCATTTAATTTCATCTATCGGGTCCTTTAATCATTTATCGGGTCATACAATCGGGTCATTCATTCATTCGGGTCCAAATCAATAAACAAACAATCGGGACAAATGGTGTCCTAATTTTATAAAAACTAACATGTTATCTCCCTCGCGGGTTTATAAAACATTTCATAAAAACATTTAAAAGAGTGCGAGGCTATGAACTCACGTTGATATGGGAAGGCGGGTTATCGGCAATTCAGACGTACGGTACGTGCTTCAATCACGGAAACCTAGACAAATAATACTCGTTTTAGACTCATGTCCAATGACTTTATAAAAAAATAACAATTATGTATACATATGATGATTTTATATATATGATGATCAAGTGGGTTTACATATCCTCATTTACTCATTTTTGTTTTATGTGTCGATAACTTTTATACTAGTTTTCTCGTTTTACCTATTTACGTGTTTTAGGTCCAATAAGCCTATTATAAGTTCGTTAACTTGTATTAATCCATTTCATACTTATATTATCAGTAGTTATAATTTATATGTTTGGCCTAAATGGGTTAAGCCCAATAAGTTCATTTTATAAGAGTTTGACTTATTTAGTCCAATTATTAGTCCAATATGCTTAATTAGCTCGTAAATGTCCGTATTTCTTATAGTTCGGGTTTTATCGGTTTTTACTTGTATTAGATACTTATATATCAGTATATGACTTTTATAAACTTTACATTAGACGGGGTTGGTCGTCTAAGTTTTATTTGGCGAAAAACGTTAATTTTACGGCAATAGCCGAAAAAGTCGTAAAAATCAAGTTTATAGTTTTTATTACTTATAAATATTATTTCACCACCATTTATATAATTTATCCATTTAATTAACCTTTTATATATTTATATAAATAAGTTTTATAAGTTAGTGGGTTTTTATTTTACATTTTATACATTAAAATGTGAGTGCTTATATAATAATAATAAACATTAATTCCAAAAATCTGATTTTTATCTTCATGTTCACCATTTTTACCATATCTAGAGTTATATAATGAATTAGAAGCTCATTTTTGGGTGACATGTTCTTCATGTTATTTGATACATTTAACTTAGTTATAGCTACTGCCCATTTTGAGTTCATCTTGCCTTAACAGTCCCTACAAAACTGCTTACTCAGATTAGATCACCTAACTTGTTTTGATCATATCTCACTCATTATTTTGATTCCATTGCATGGCCAACTCTCACATGTGTATAACATCTTGTACTTACTGTAAATGGATCAAACCATGCAATTTTATCAGTTCATCTTTTAGTTACATACTGTTTTTACACAACCAACTAAATAATCAAGATTTTAGCCTTATTTCTTATAGTTATCAACCTTTTTAATCATATCTATCAACACTTGATCCCCACACAACATTTTTATCATCATATATACATCATATACATATACAAAATGAAAGAAAATACATTTGTTTTTTACAAAATAACAAGAGAAAAATGGAGAGGATGATCTTCTTTACCAACCAAGTGTATTCCTTGTTTTTGGAAGACAAGGACGTGATGAACACAACAAGTATCTCCAAGACCATCAAATATCAAGAACATATGTTGGAAAATCAGCCCTTGGACACAAACAAACCACCTCCAATGATGTTAATATGGCCACCAAATGATCAAGGCTTCAAGAGAACTCCTTAATAGAGCTAGTAAACATGTGTTTCATGGCTAGAAGAATCAAAATGGGTGTTTGTTGGTTTATTTTGGACGGAAAAGGGAGAGTATTTGAGAGAGTTTGAGAGGATTTTGCATGTAAGAAATGGTGGAATGGGAAAACTAGTAGCTAGTTTTGAAGTTAGTGGAAAGGTAAAATGCTTAAGATGTAAGCTAGCTTACACATGTAATGTGTTAGCTTAACTTGATGCCACCTTAGTGTGTGGTGTCAAGTTGTGCCGTCCAAACCATGCTAGTGGGGTGGGACAATGTGTTTTGTTCCATCTCACTAGTTTACGGGTATTTCTCGATTCTAGTTTTCTCGATTTGCGTGCCCTCGGGTCGTTTTACGAAAAACGTTTTTATAAATTATGAATCGACGTCACAAAACGAATCCAATAAAAATTATCTCATCAAAAACGGAGTTCGAAAACGTAAATACGTAATCCTAAGATTTCCGGTTTAGTCGTAAAGGACGTTAAAATAAAATCGTAAGTCCTAGTCTCTTCTCGTAAATTTGTGATTTTATGAACCAACACAATTTAAAACTCCGAAATAATATTCACAGATAAATTTATTTTCTGAAATATCGGACTGTCACAAAAAACGGTGTATGTAAACGTAAGCACGTAACGTAGAATCCTCCGGTTTAAACGTAGTCGATGCTACTCCAAGACGTAAATACAAATTTCTTCCCAAAAATAAGTGAGTTCATAAAATAATATTTTCAAATAAATATTGAGAATAAAGTATTGACCATAAATTGACGGATTGTCACAGCATTTACCCCTAAACAGGATCTTTGTCCTCAAAGATCATCTTACCTTACTACTCGCTTCTTATAGAGTTAAATCCATGTGGGTATTTCCTCCACATTCGCTCTTTTCTCACAAGTGCAATTCATTACAATACGCGAGTTTCATCAAACATAACTACGAGAATAAGATCAGGCTAAATGTTGACTTACTTTCTCTATCCATGATGTTCACGGGTTTCTGATGAATGCAACTTTTCGCCGATCTAAGCTTTACTAAGAACAATCAGATTTTCACTTGATAGATATTCCATCAAGTTCGATATACGAAACATAATTCACGCAGTCTTTGAAGTCCTAGGGTAGATCCAGCTTATATGCCTTTCAAATCAATCTTTTACATCATCTCAATGGTCCCATACAACGGGGACTTATATCCCATGATTTGTTAGATCATGAATTCATTTTTTCCAAATTTAAAAATTGTGGCATAACTTGGCTACCCATTTGGCACTTCAAGATCTACATTTCACATTCACATAACCTCTTGCCCACTACCGGCTGTCAATAATCAGATCCTAATTTCAACAATCATTTCAGATCTCGCGGGTCGGGTATTTTGTAAGGTTAGGTTCGCCATCATAGGAAACCTTAAACCTAAAAGACATGTCCAACTCACAATGGGTGTATGTCGGGTGTCTTCATCTCAACTCTTGCTTATAGATGCTCTAATATTTAGATCCTAACAAGATTCGATCTCAATCCTAATACGATGATTATCAATGATAATCTCTCCAAAGGAAAACGATTATACGGTCTATTACCAAAGGTCAATCATTCAAACATAAAACAGCACTTATATTACTTTGTATCGTTACTTTACCTCGTCCCTTCGATTTGGGGTGGTACATAGTACTCTCATCAAGGTTCGTTCTTAATGATTTCTGAGCAAATCTCTAGAAATTCGATGCGGAGCGAGGATCTTGATAAAGATGTTTGATACAAGCATACTATGTTTACATAACTCTTTTTGCATTTATCATTAACGGGAATGATATTAGCAGATTTGGTCAGTCTGTCGACAATGACCCAAATCGAATCAAATTTAGATTATGACCTTTGCAATAGCTAAACGTTTACTAATGTATGAGGCGATGTCTGCCTTCATAATTGCCATCAGTACAACTTCTTCAGACAAAGATACTTTTAGTCAGAACTGACATAAATAGAATACTTATACTTACAAATTCCAACATAACTATATCTCACAATCTCCATATTTATACAACCACAAGTGGCCTTTAAAATATTTAACGCTATCGGCTTCTTAATTTT
This sequence comes from Glebionis coronaria, assembly GCA_025667525.1. Taxonomy (NCBI): domain Eukaryota; kingdom Viridiplantae; phylum Streptophyta; class Magnoliopsida; order Asterales; family Asteraceae; genus Glebionis; species Glebionis coronaria. Next base: position 319,383,477 of record CM046878.1, read on the forward strand.
TAATGGTTCACATTAGCCGCGAACCCCTTTTATTATTTATATTATCCCCTTTTTACAAACATTGTTTATTTTTATATCGTTTGGCAATTTATTTTGCACCTTCATTAATGAGGAACATGTCCTAACTGGTTCTTTATCTTTTCTACATAATGCATCGGTATCTATATTCACTTCTCATGATGATATAATTATCATGTCCACAATTCACTCAGATATTCTTTCTATATTATGCGTCAGTAATTACGTTCACTTTCTCCTGATGAAATAAATATCATAACTGTATTTATTCAAAATTCTTTCTTCATATCTTCTATGTTTTAGTTTCGTCTTTACTATTATCTTTATCCGTTTTACTCAATCCGTCGTCTAAAGCGTCGATAATTATTATAATTAATTAAATAATTATTAGTTAATTTTTATGAAGCGTAAACGTAAAAGTTTTAAATTTCTTAGTTCGACCAATTATATAAAATGTTCAAAAATAAATTTGAATTAAATTAACATGATTTTTGTTGATTTATCGAAAATAATTAATAGGATTCGTAAATGTTCGAAAAATCTTTGGTTATACTGTGGTCAAAACTTTCTTAGTTTGAAAAGCATAAATTATCGTTTCAATTTTCAAGTCATGGTTTCAATGGTTTCCTCAATCCCTTTTAGGTTATCTTGAGGTGTACACAAACATTTACCCCTTAACAGGAGTTTAGTTAAATGTTTTATGTATAAGGGAATAATCCCTTTAAAATCATTTGTTAAAACATTTGTCAAAACATATTTCCATTTCATTTTGGTAAAATCCAAAGTCTTAAAAGGGCTCTTAATATTTGAAGAGTCTATATGCATACATCTTACCATTATTAATCCAACGGTCATTTTATGTAAAGGATTTAAGTTTTTAATCCTTAAGCGTTAATGGTTCTAATCTTTGAAAAGTCAATATAGCTTCCATTATCTATTAATCACACGGTTAAATCATGTAAAGAATTAAGTCTTAAGTCTTATGTTAAATATTCAAGGTACAATTTTTATTGTTCGGCCAATTCAGGGCAATCTATAAATAATTATTAACTCATTCTTATTCTTATAAACAAACAAATGGTCCTTAATGATCACAAGCATGAATTTATCAAATTACAGCCTACACACGTGATTCACCAAATTTATTAATACTACATGTGCATCGGTCAATCCAAACGACATCACATGAAACTCGTAATGTTCATTACAATTTCTGGATGTAGTGATTGGAATAGATAATCTTTTTCGCAGATGCGAAGTTGATGATAATCATGCTATGGATCAAATTGCTAGAACCTTGTAAAGGATCGAACAAATCTTCCATTTCGAGTTATGGATATCATTTTCGATTTTCAATTTACTCAGTTCACGGTAATCTATAAATATAAGGAATGATAACACCATAGCTCTTCATGATGACGAGCTCGGTAGAATAAAAATTTTCTCTGACAACTCTCTCAGTTGTATGGTAATTCCTTAAATTCAGATGGTGCTGACGTACAGTGCACAAGCCACAAGTGCAGCACCGAGAATATAATCAATACCAAATTCAACTTGCCTAAATGGCAAAGGTCTAGGTAATTCATCAACAATTACTTACTAAAGTTTCAGATAACACAAACATCTTTTAATAAATTCATATTATGTTCTTTCTAGATTATAATATCTATGACTAATTCACAACCATTCATGGTAATATTTCAAGTCTAAGTGCAAGATATGGTCATCCATCAAGAGTTATTTATATCACTTTTGATAATCAACATCTTATCATTTAGGGAAATTCTACTTGAGTTCCCATCAATTAAGACAATGTCGTCATGTCATAATCAATCAATCCATTCGACTGGCTTTATCAACTTTCCAGTTTTATTGCCGTCGATAAGATGTGAACTTCTCAAAAGACTAATAATAACTCATAATCCTTCACAATTTCAAGGATATCAGGAGACATAACTACTATTAAAAGAGTAAGGTCAACGCATAATCTATGCGAGAGAATTTCAAATCAGATACAGACGAAAACATTAAACGAATATGAATATATCCCATGTTTTCATAATTTGAGTACGCATTCGAAAGCTCCTCGGATCGTTACCCAGGTCATTCAAATGAAATCAAATCAAAAGAAATGATATGAACGTCAATACATCTGGTCGGGTATCAACACTTGGTAATCAGATACTTTTCCTAAGAATCTCACTACAGGAGAACTGGACAAGAAAGAATTGTCAATTGTCAAATAAGACAATTTCCACAGATGAGTAAATTCGACTCAGAAGAATAGATTCTACAGGCACATATGTAGGTGTCCCTAACATTATGTCCTCATTTTTCACTTCTTGCAGATCTCATAAATTTTAATCATTCACATTCTTCAAAGAAAATTTAGTGTTTATTAATCAGTTTTATGGTGACTACTAATCAGCCTTGCATGGTCCATTCCAAATTGTATGTAGGCGCGCAACTATATACAATTTCAAGACTAACAATGCAATACTCAGTTCGTCAAAATAAAAACATTTTCATGCTTAATTCTCAAATAAGAATCAAGAATAAATTTACAAAGATGGATTTTCTTTGTTATGAAAACAATTAGGTTTTCCAAAGCGTCTCATAAACAACTTCATTTTGATATCAATCACTTATAAATCTTACTTTGAGTAATCCTTTTAGTGATGAAAATTCAATGTTTCTCAAGGAATACTGTTTTATCTTTATAAAAACAATGAGTGATCTGCAGAAGAGTGATGAAAGCTTGTTTACCAAGAATTAACTACGATATGATAGGAAATGAGCTTAGCCAAATAATCATGAGGTTCATGACCTTGATGGCACTCAACAAGAATAATCCACAACGTAACTCAATTCAAGATGAGTACTTGTTCAATGGTTGCATCACTAATGCGAACATTAGGATGAAGCAAGAAAAGATAGATAACATCGATACATGTAGAATTTAGCAATCAAATGTAGTCTTTTCATTAATCACAAACAAGTCAAAATTGTATCGTAACACATTATGTGTCACTATGTCATACAATTCTCAGAACTCATCCTACCAACTGATGTCACAGTTAAGTTAGGGATTATTTTTAAAAGATACCACAATGAATACTAATCTACAAGAGTCATTAGGTGTTCCACATGTCCCAGAAGATCCATCGGTCTCAATTCAGAAGAAGATTTCTTCAATTTATTTCTTGGACACTGGGCATCCTCGTTAGTGGACAATGGCCTAGGAACAACCCTTAACACGAATCAACAATCAATTAAAACCTTATAATTCAATCACAGAACTTAATGACTTATATTAACAATCTCATATTCCATACAGGTTAAGTTTTACTTTATTCAAGTTTCAACCAACTTATACTCAATTCGATATCCTACCTCATTTTCCAATACTTTCAATCTTATTCTTTGGCCTTGTAAAGGCAATACAATCTCAATATGAATCAACACTTAATTTCCAATCCTATAGCTCTTACAACAACAATTATCAAATGAGTCATTAATATGAAATGACTTGATCATTCAACTAGACTTCTCGGAAAGGTACTAGTGGCATGAGGCTTTTGGGTACTGGTTCCAATGACAGCCTCAAGTGCAACGTTCACCCTTTCGATTTCAATTTTAAGAATTGGGTGACAACGACTCAGATGACATCTTTCTAGGTGGTAACGTTTTGTCAAACTCCACTCTATAAGGAAAGATCGTCATGACATCGATATCAGATTTAATCTCGCCAATTCTTTTTCAATATCACAATCAACTAATATCTACATTTCTACGAATATCAACCATTTGTTGGGATCATAAATATCCACAACTTGGTTTAGATTTAGGATAGCTAGAATTCCTACGAGAATAGCTTCGATTAATTTACTAGGGGAGTTAGGGTTACTTGTGACAATCTACGTCGTATAAATACCTCGTATAAATATCAAAATAATCATCAAACAATCATGTAATAAAATTACATCATATATATATATAATCCAAGTTATATATATATTAAAATAACACTTCTCAGTCTGGCCTTGTCGGTAACACGGGAATTCTTCGGCACCGTTATAGTCAAAAGATTTTTAGACATTTTGTGAAAAATGTTTTTAGTTAAAAGATTTTGAAATGTTTTATTCAAAATCTTGGTTTTAACAATCTTTCGTTCTCTATAACGAGAGCTCTGATGCCAAACTGTAACACCCTCAAATTTATACAACTCAATACAGCGGAAGACTAGTTGGTGTTACGGGATAGCACATTACTCACATCATATACAACGCATAAAAATCGCGTCGTTTATTAATAAAGCATCTCCATTCATAAATATCAAAGTTACATCGGTCCCAAGTCATATTATTTCATACAAAGTTTTACAAAGTATTTGAATGGAAAAATATTGTTTAAGTGCGGGCCATGAATTCTTGTCGTCTTCCCGAGAATTACCTTCAAGTACCTGAGATAAAACATGTTAAAAGAAAAGGTCAGCGATAACGCCGAGTGAATTCATAGGTTTTAATAAAATCCATCAATATAATATCAGTATAAAATTATTACTGAAAATCATCTTGTTCAAATCATTTTAATAGGCCATAAAATAGCCAAAGTCATTTTTTACAAATCTTTATCGAAAATCATAATATAGACATTTGCCTTAAAAATCATTATACGAATCATTGTCGTTAAAAACACCATACAATGCGTTATGCAACGTTGTATAGATTAAATAAAACCGTTATATGAATATGGTTATGAAAAGCCTTAAAAATCATTATACGAGCCAATGTCGTAAAAACGTCATACAATATGTCTTACGACGTTGTATGAAAATAAAAACCGTTATATGAATATGGTTATGAAAACCAAAACACAAACATAATATCAATAGTATGACCCTGTATTGCTAGTCAGGCAATACGTCGTAATTCTGAGCGTCTAGTAGTATTTCGTTAGTTTTTGGATTATTATAAGCCGCATGACATTGTTACCTTACTAAACCAACAACGGGTAGCTAACCCGATACTCAATTTGCCCATCGAAAGTAGCGTGTCGTCACAAAGGTCACGCTATGGAAATCTTCTCATACATAAATTCGCTTACCAATCAATGTGGCACGACGGGGATCAACCGTCAAGGCGCGAACGGGGGTGATCGTCCCCAAATAGTACTATTAAATGCATAAGCGTCTACCAAATCCCGGTAGTTCACAATTCATGCTAATGGGACTTTTAGTGACATAACCTAACTTTAATAATCCATTTAATTTCATCTATCGGGTCCTTTAATCATTTATCGGGTCATACAATCGGGTCATTCATTCATTCGGGTCCAAATCAATAAACAAACAATCGGGACAAATGGTGTCCTAATTTTATAAAAACTAACATGTTATCTCCCTCGCGGGTTTATAAAACATTTCATAAAAACATTTAAAAGAGTGCGAGGCTATGAACTCACGTTGATATGGGAAGGCGGGTTATCGGCAATTCAGACGTACGGTACGTGCTTCAATCACGGAAACCTAGACAAATAATACTCGTTTTAGACTCATGTCCAATGACTTTATAAAAAAATAACAATTATGTATACATATGATGATTTTATATATATGATGATCAAGTGGGTTTACATATCCTCATTTACTCATTTTTGTGTTATGTGTCGATAACTTTTATACTAGTTTTCTCGTTTTACCTACTTACGTGTTTTAGGTCCAATAAGCCTATTATAAGTTCGTTAACTTGTATTAATCCATTTCATACTTATATTATCAGTAGTTATACTTTATATGTTGGGCCTAAATGGGTTAAGCCCAATAAGTTCTTTTTATAAGAGTTTGACTTATTTAGTCCAATTATTAGTCCAATATGCTTAATTAGCTCGTAAATGTCCGTATTTCTTATAGTTCGGGTTTTATCGGTTTTTACTTGTATTAGATACTTATATATCAGTATATGACTTTTATAAACTTTACATTAGACGAGTTTGGTCGTCTAAGTTTTATTTGGCGAAAAACGTTAATTACGGCAATAGCCGAAAAAGTCGTAAAAATCAAGTTTATAGTTTTTATTACTTATAAATATTATTTCACCACCATTTATATAATTTATCCATTTAATTAACCTTTTATATATTTATATAAATAAGTTTTATAAGTTAGTGGGTTTTTATTTTACATTTTATACATTAAAATGTGAGTGCTTATATAATAATAATAAACATTAATTCCAAAAATCTGATTTTTATCTTCATGTTCACCATTTTTACCATATCTAGAGTTCTATAATGAATTAGAAGCTCATTTTTGGGTGACATGTTCTTCATATTATGTGCTACATTTAACTTAGTTATAGCTACTGCCCATTTTGAGTTCATCTTGCCTTAACAGTCCCTACAAAACTGCTTATTCAGATTAGATCACCTAACTTGTTTTGATCATATCTCACTTATTATTTTGATTCCATTGCATGGCCAACTCTCATATGTGTATAACATCTTATACTTACTTTAAATGGATCAAACCATGCAATTTTATCAGTTCATCTTTTAGTTACATACTGTTTTTACACAGCCAACTAAATAATCAAGATTTTAGCCTTATTTCTTATAGTTATCAACCTTTTTAATCATATCTATCAACACTTGATCCCCACACAACATTTTTATCATCATATATACATCATATACATATACAAAATGAAAGAAAATACATTTGTTCTTTACAAAATAACAAGAGAAAAATGGAGAGGATGATCTTCTTTACTAACCAAGTGTATTCCTTGTTTTTGGAAGACAAGGACTTGATGAACACAACAAGTATCTCCAAGACCATCAAATATCAAGAACATATGTTGGAAAATCAGCCCTTGGACACAAGCAAACCACCTCCAATGATGTTAATATGGCCACCAATTGATCAAGGCTTCAAGAGAACTCCTTAATAGAGCTAGTAAACATGTGTTTCATGGCTAGAAGAGATCAAAATGGGTGTTTGTTGGTTTATTTTGGATGGAAAAGGGAGAGTATTTGAGAGAGTTTGAGAGGATTTTGCATGTAAGAAATGGTGGAATGGGAAAACTAGTAGCTAGTTTTGAAGTTAGTGGAAAGGTAAAATGCTTAAGATGTAAGCTAGCTTACACATGTAATGTGGTAGCTTAACTTGATGCCACCTTAGTGTGTGGTGTCAAGTTGTGCCGTCCAAACCATGCTAGTGGGGTGGGACAATGTGTTTTGTCCCATCTCACTAGTTTACGGGTATTTCTCGATTCTAGTTTTCTCGATTTGCGTGCCCTCGGGTCGTTTTACGAAAAACGTTCTTATAAATTATGAATCGACGTCACAAAACGAATCCAATAAAAATTGTCTCATCAAAAACGGAGTTCGAAAACGTAAATACGTAATCCTAAGGTTTCCGGTTTAGTCGTAAAGGACGTTAAAATAAAATCGTAAGTCCTAGTCTCTTCTCGTAAATTTGTGAGTTTATGAACCAACACAATTTAAAACTCCGAAATAATATTCACAAATAAATTTATTTTCTGAAATGTCGGATTGTCACCAAAAACGGTGTATGTAAACGTAAGCACGTAACGTAGAATCCTCCGGTTTAAACGTAGTCGATGCTACTCCAAGACGTAAATCCAAATTCCTTCCCAAAAATAAGTGAGTTCATAAAATAATATTTTCAAATAAATATTGAGAATAAAATATTGACCATAAATTGACGGATTGTCACATTTCTCGTGGCATCATTGAGTTTGCGGTAGTCTATACAAACTCTCCACCCAGTAACGAGACGAGTGGAAATCAACTCGTTGTGTTCATTGGGAACAACGGTTATTCCGCCCTTCTTGGGCACACAATGGACTGGACTAACCCATGGTGAATCCGAAATAGGGTAAATCATACCCGCATCAAGAAGTTTGATAACCTCTGTTTTGATGACTTCATGTATTTTTGGATTCACCCTTCGTTGGCTTTGAATTGTGGGCTTAAAGTCGTCCTCCATGAGAATTTTGTGTGTGCAGAAGTGAGGATCAATTCCACGAATATCAGAAATTTTCCAAGCAATAGCCTTCTTATGATCTCTAAGCACGGCAATGAGGCGAGTTTTCTCTTCATCTTTCAAATCCTTCGCAATGATGACGGGCGACTTCTTTTCTTCTTCAAGGAACACATACTCGAGATGGGCGGCAACTCCTTAAGTTCTAAATCCGGAGGATTTTCGACAGGAGGCGTATTCAAAGTCGGAGTATCGATAGCAATAACCGTGGGAGATGGTGGAGAAGGATTATCTTCGTTGAGAAGGTTATCAAAGAAATGCATTTCTTCATCCCCATCGGTGGGAGAATCATCATTAGCTAAGTTCACATCTCCCATGGTGGCTTCAAGATTGTTCCAAAACAAATCTCTTTCTCCAAATAGAGACAGTGATGATTCAATAGAGGAAACGATTTCAACATTGGGAAGAGAGGTAGGAATACTTTTACAAGCATCTTTGAAGTGTTCTTAACAAGCCTCATCCAGAACGTCAATACAATTAACACTCTCGTATGAATAAGGTTGTTTAGACAACTTTCCCATGTTGAAGACGATTTTATCGTCACCCACTCTCATGATAAGCTCACCAGCTTCAACATCGATGAGAGTGCGACCGGTCCTCAGGAATGGACGACCCACGATCAAGGGAACACGAGGGTCCATCTCGTAGTCGACGAGGACGAAATCGGCAGGAAAAGTGAATTTGTCGACTCCTACAAAGACGTCTTCGGCTATCCCCACTGGATAAGCAACCGTACGGTTAGCTAATTCCAAAGTCATTTTGGTGGGGACTAGCTCAGGGAGAGATAATTGCTTCCAAACGCTTAGAGGCATTAGATTAATACTGGCACCTAGATCGGCTAGGGCCATGCAATTCTCTACTCCCGGGAAATTGCAAGGAATTAAGAAGCGACCCGGATCACCAAGCTTGGTTTGAAATTTCCTTAAGAGCACTGTAGAGCAATTCTCATTAAGTTGGGTGTTGGCAATATCAAGAAGTTTTTCCTTGTCACTCATAAGATCTTTAAACATTTTCGCGTACTTAGGCATGTGAGCGAGAGCCTCAGCGAAGGAGATATTGAAATTCAGTTGTTTAAACATTTTAAGAAAGTTTGAAACCTGAATATCGTCCTTGCTTTTGAGCTTCTCTTTCCTCAACCTAGATGGATAAGGTATATTGGAAGAAGAGGAAGGCTTTGGGAGAATAGGATCACTCACATCCATGGGTGGAGGAGGGGTAGAAGGAAGAGGTGGAGAAATTGGGGAAGGAGAAGGATGAGGAATAGGAGCAGGTGACTTGTTCTCCTTAGTCACAACCACCGGTGGAGGTATGGGAAGCTCGGGTTCCTTGGTACCTTTGCCACTGCGAGTAGTGATTGCTTTCATCTCCCGTCTTGGATTCGCAACGGTGTTACTCGGAAGAGTACACGAAGAAGAGGGTTGATTACCTTGGAAAAAACTAGCCATCATGTTCTTCAAGTCATTCGTTTGACTATCCAACGTGTTTCTCATGTCAGCTCTCAGATCGTTCCCTTGTTTGACCAGGTTTGCTTTCAGGTTGAGCACTTCACGCTGAAGGTTTCCCATGATCACATCGTTCGTCCTCATGTAAGTTTCCACTTCTTGGTGTAGAGCGGTGGGTTGGTTGGGAGGAACAGTATATGCGGGTGGTTGATAAGCAGGTTGCTGGTAAACTTGGTTGTTTCGTTGAGGTGTTTGTTGCTGTTTGTGAGGTGGGATGTAAGGTGTACGAGGTTGTTGTTGTTGTTGAGTAGGGCGATTGAGGTTTTGTTGTTGGTTTGGGTTGTTTGGAGGAAAACCGGGTGGTGAGAGGTAGTTGTTGGAGCGGTAGCTAAGCAAATTACGGTCACCTTGAGGTCTAGCTTGATAAGCAGGTTGAGGATAGGTGCCATAAGCTGCATTCACATTCTCAGAAGGGTAATCTTAGGTGGCAGTACAAGTGGTGTAAGAGTGAGGACCCCCGCATATCTGTTGGTGTTGTTAACGGTGTGGGTAACAAGCGATTCAAGAAGCGTAGTGATTTTGTCAAGTCGCTTGTCGCTGTCACTAGTACTAGCGCTAGCGACATTGGTCCGAACACTCTTGGTTTGCACACGAGACTTATTCTCAATGATATCCCAAGCAGCATTGGAAGTCTTAGCCAAAAGATTACCCCCCGAGGCACTGTTTAGTGAATCTTGGTCACTCATGCTTAAACCATTGTAAAAAGTATTAATTTGATGCACTTTGGTGAAACCATGTTGTGGGCATTTTCTTAAAAGATCTTTAAAACGATCCCAAGATTCACTAAACGACTCATCGTACTTTTGTTCAAAATTTATGATTTCATTACGCAAAGCGGTAGTACGAGAGGGTGGGAAAAAGTAATTGATGAACTTGGTCTCCAAATCCGTCCACGAGATAATACTCTGTGGCGGTTCCTTAGCAAGCCAATGCCGGGATTGTCCCTCTAAAGAAAAGGGAAAAAGTTGTAACCGGATTACCTCTTGTGGAACACCGTTGAATTTGACCGTGTTGGTGAGTTGCAAGAATCTCTTGATGTGGTCATGTGGGTCATCAATGGTACGCCCCAAGAATGGTTGAGCAGAGACCATCTGGATAAAGCTGGATTTGAGCTCAAAGTTGTTGGCTGCAATCGCTGGTATAACAATTGGATCAGTGTTGCCATCTACATGAGCTTGCAGCAGTTCAATCATCGGGCGATTATCCGGTTGAGGCTCATTGTTGTTGTTATTATTCATGTTGTTGAAAGGTGGGTTGTTGTTGTTATTATTGTTGTTTGGAGGTGGTATGTTGTTGTTGTTTTGTACACCCGCCATGTCTAAGTGATCGAGAGGCTCGGGCTCTTGATAAGACGTGGATCGAGTGCGCATACACCTGCAAAAGAACTAACAAGGCAAAAACAAAGCAAAAATATTTTTGGTTTTTATGTTTTTTAATTTTTAGGATTTTTTTGAAAATTTTATATTTTTTAGTGTTTTTGAAAATTTTTATGCAAAAGTAATGTTCACGGGGAACGGATCCCAAAATCCAAGTTCTCACAAAAAACTTTTGATCTTAACGAGAAGAGCCGGCAGCGGCGCCATTTGATACTTTGATTTTTTTAGGTTCAATTATATTCTCTCGATATCCTGTCGAATTGATCTTGGTTCTAAGTGGAATGATTGTTCTTGGTTACTAAAAAGGGATTGGTTTTCTAATCTACTAAAGGGTTAAATGCTCTAAAATGTAAACTTAAATTTAAAGGCAATTATATTAATAACAGTTAATAAACCTAGAATTAATAAACTGGAATTAAAATTAAACTTAGAATATAAAATGAAGAAACAATGATAAATATTAAGACAGACACAAAAAGAAACAGTAAGTAAGATTAAAAGAAATTTGATTCGGAAGTTTGACCTTGATTCGGAACTATTGATCCGGAACTTTTCACCCGGAAGTCTTCACCCGAAACTTTTAAGGAAATTTGGTTCGGAAGTATTGACTCGGAAGTTCATCCGGAACTTTTAAGGAAAATTGATTCGGAACTTTGAAAAATCCTTCACTCGGAACTTTGATTCGGAAGTTAACTCGGAAGTTCGTTCGGAACTTAACTCGGAACCTTCATTCGGAACTTTGATTCGGAAGTTAACTCGGAAGTTCGTTTGGAACTTTTGGTCCGGAAGTTTATTCGAAAGATTTAAAAGGAAGTTTATTCGGAACTTTTCAAAAACACATTCATTCGGAACTTTAAACTCATCCGGAACTTTCAGTTCATTCGGAAGATTTGTTCATCCGGAACTTTCAGCTCATTCGGAACTTTTTGTGTTCATTCGGAACTTTTGTGTTCATCCGGAAGTTTTGTTCATCCGGAACCTGGGAACACTCAAGAACAGAAACTTCTACCGAAGAACAAGGAAAAAGATTTTAATCCAAAATCAAGCAAAATAAGCAAAAAGGTTTTACCAAATTAACCACAAATCATCTACCAACTACAAGGATCAAATCCCAATCACAAAAACACAAATTCAACAACTTTTTAAAATCAAAACTCAATCAAATAAGAACTTAAAAACTTGAAATGAAAGATGATGATGAACAAGATGAAATGGAAAGATTAAACAAGAACTTGTATTGATGATTAATGTTGAACAAAATAAAAGACAAGATTAAACTATAAGATTTGGAAGAACAATAATCAAAATCACCAAACACCCTAGTGGTGTTGGTGATACCTACGAACAAGAAGAGAGAAAAAGAAGGAAAAAAGGAAAAACTCCAAAACTAAAAAACCATGAAAAGTGTGAGGGGTGGGCTTTATATAGGTGTTCCCTTTGGTTGGTGAGTGGGCTTTCTCCCGTTCTTCTTCTCTTCTCGTCTTTTCAGAAAAGTTGACGTTTTCGATTCCGATTCGGGATTTGTCGTCGATTAAATTCAACTCGTCTTTTAATTTCTTCGTTTAATAGACTTGAGTTTCTTCGACTTTTGTAAATCTTCCATCTTTGGTCCTTTTCTTCGATAAATCTTCGAATAGGCCCAGTGACTTCAAATCTTTTGCATCTCTTGGACAATAGACTTTGTCTTGAGTCTTTTTCTTCGGTAAAACCCGTGCAATCCCATGTTTTCTTCAATATTCATCCGGTTAGCTCTGAAAACACAATAAACACAAAAAGCACGCATAATTCCTAAAGAAATGATATTAAATACGCGTTTTGGTCTTGTTTTAGCCAGAATTAAGTGGTAAAAGAATGGGTGTTTACACACCTATCAATGAGCCTATTCTCCCTTCGCTTGTTAATAAATTTATCTGCAATAAATAAGGTTGTACGATTTAAAAGGTTACTTAGCTTCTAGCCCAAGATCGTTTAAAAGTTGCTTGGTACGGATTAGAGTTCATAGCCAAGGCATAACTTATTGAAGCAGGATGCGAAGATTGGCGAGTCCGAAAAGGCCCTAACAAGGCATGAGGGATACATTTTGTTGCTAAAGATCGAAAAGTGATGTGAAGAATCATTTATCGAAAATCAATATGAAGGATCGAGACACACGACGAAAAGCAAATACTCCCCTAAAGATCATGGAAAATTCTATCCAAAAAGGCCCTAACAAGGTATGAGGATAAATAGATCCAAGTCCTAAAAGGAGGCGGATCGTTGTATATCAAAGTCCAATATAAAGATTGGAGAAAAATGAAGAAGTCGTGGTCCAAGTATGAAGAATCTCTCAAAAAGCTCAAGTGAAGAAATTCCTATTATGAAGAGAAGACCATAATTTCAAGAACGTCTAAAAAAATTTGAAGTATGAAGTCGATGCCAAATATCGGTCCGAGAAAGGTCTCAAATCGTGAAGCGAGTTATGCCAAGATATGAACTTTATGAGGTCCCGAGAAGCAGTTTTAAAAGATTTTGTCCTTTAGCTAACTATTGATTAAATCGTTCACCTTATTTTCGGCCTAAATAACTATCGAAATAAGTCAAACAATGCATCCTCGTGATCATTCAAGACAAAAATAAAATATAAGAGATACACCTAGGAATAAGGGAGTCTAAGTGAATAATTGACCCACATGAATTCGTGTTAGTCTGCTAACTTATAATAACAATGATCTCGTTTTTAAGCTTGGTATGGGGAACGTGAAACTTGAGGATGAGAAACGTTCATGGCAGCCAAAACCCAATGTAAGTCTTTAATTTCTTTACTTGTTTTTATCTTTTTATGTTTAGTATTTAATAAAGGCTAAGGTGGGTTATTTATGATGGAAAATGTAAACCGTGCTTTAAAATTAATGCATTGCATGAGGGCATTGCAATGGTCAAGTGTAGGGGATTTAATAAGTGTGAAAACACTTATCCTTTTACCACTTATTTCCAATAAAAACAAGACCAAAACGTGTATTTTATGTCGTAAAAGTCAGAATTATGCGTGGTTTGTGTTTTTATTGTGTTTTAGGACCAAAAGATGAAAAAGGAAGAAAACATGGGCTTTCACGGGCTTTTATCAAAGAAAACGGGAAAAGACGAAGTCAAAAGATCAAGAGTGCAAAAAGAACGGAAGTCCAAGGCCTATTCTGAAGATTTATCGAAGAAAAAAATATAAAGATAGAAGTTTAAAGAAGTCGAAGAACTCAAGTCTAAATTAAAGAAGAAAATTATTGAGACAAGTTCGAATCTCGAGACGACGTCGAGAAAAGACAAGGAATTAAATCGAGTCGAGAAGACGTGAAGAAAGAAAAAAAGAAAGAAGAAGCAACACATGCACTCCTTCCCATTTTTCCCTATAAATACCCTCCTAATACACATTAGGAGGGGGGTTAGTCTTTTAGTTTTAGTTTTCATTTTTCACTTTTCTTTCTAGTTTTTAGAGAGAGAAAGTTCTCCACTTTCTCTCACTAAGTTTCATCTTTCTTTCCTTTAATCTTTCAAGATTAAACATTTGTGTATTGTTGATTTCATTAATCAAGTTCTAGTTAAGCTTTTAATCTTTCATCTCATTCTACCTTTCTTTGATTTTTAGATTGATTTTGGTGCGAATTTCATTTGATCCGTGTTGTTCTTAATGATTTCGTGCTTAAAAAGTTAATCTTTTTGTTCCTACATAAGCTTTCATTCGATTAAGCTTTAAGATTCTTGTGCTTATTGGCTTATTTACATGTGTAGCTTATTCACTTTTTAAAAGTTTTCTTTAAAAAGTTCATATTTTTATGGTTTAATTTAAAAGTTTGTTTATTTTAAGTTTAGATAAGTTGTTATTAGTGCTTATTTGATCCGTTTCATTATTGATTCGTTCTAGTTTTGGTGATAATCTTATCATAATAGCTTATTGCTTGGCTTATTTCGAATACCTCATAAATCAGAAAGGGTCTAAACCCCTTTCCGATCGTAGTATTCCGACCACCACCATCCCCCTCTTTCCGATTGTCAAATCGGAAAAGGGTTTCTGTTTTTCGATTAGAACCCGTTATTCCGATCGTAGTGATCGGATTAGGGTTTATATATTCCGACGGCAGAGAGTTGTTTAGATTCCGATCTGGCCCCTTTTGTAACATTCCGATTAGCTAGTGTTTTAAAGATATTCCGATTGGGTTCTTTTTGATATTCCGACTGGCATTGTTTTCAACATTCCGACTGCCTTATTCCAATTACAGTATTCCGACGAGCTTTGTTGGAATATTCCGATTGATGCTGTTTTCCAACATTCCGATCACTCCTGTTTTCCAACATTCCGATTGGTGATCTTTTCTAATATTCCGATCATTCTCTTTTGGCATGTTCCGATTAGTGTTGCAAAGTATTCAAGTGTTAGGTTTATAAAGTTTTCAAGTATTTCTCTTTATGTTTTCAATCATTTACTTTTGACTCGTTACTTTAATATAATCTTTAAACTTCTACTTTACTCAACGACATTTAAATTACTTGCTATTAGTTTAAAATAGATAATCAACCAAACCATTCTCTTGTTCACCAAAAGACAATCGAGTCGCACTCTAGACCAGTAATCAATTCGAAAAGATCGGACGATAAGATTTTATACTTGGGGTAAAAGTCGTGTATTAAAGATTCAACCAAAATAACATTGATTCAAGAAAAATCATACAAAAATCACCAATATGCAGAAAAATAAAGAGAAATGAAAAAGGAGAAGGGTGCAAACCTCCAAGACCTACATCCAGGCCCTGGATTGTTTGAGCTGAGGTACTAGCAGGACAAGTACGAGCATCCAAGCTGCTAAGATGAACAAACAAACAAATGAGATCAAAAACAAATAGAAACCTTTGATTTATGAAAAAAAGTGTTTTAATCCTTAAAACCTTTTTTCAAAACCAATAAAACATGAAAGTGGAACTCAAATTAAGGCTATTCTAACACCAACTTTTAATAAACATAAAAGAGATTTCACAAATTTCAGAAAACCAAATTTTATTTAACTAAAAAAGGAATTACAAAGCTTGATAGCCAAAATCTGGAACAAAGGGACTCTCACAGGTTGAGGTCTCCTTTTATAGGCAAATGGATACATAGCACTATTCATAAACCCTAGAAGTGAAATTCCAATATTGTCCTTGAGGTCTTCTAGACGATTCTTTGATGTGAGCTGTACAAAATGATCAAAACCGTTCAAAATAGCTTTGGAGTGAAGCAAAGAGTATTGGCTGTTGATCTTATGATGGGTGAAACAGTTTTGGGTGTGGGGTCCTTTGGTGAGTGGAGGTGAAGGTATTATGTGTGGGATAGGTTTCTGCATGTGTGAATCACACATGTGCCAAGGTAATTGGAGTTTAACCTTTGTTTTAAGTGAAGTAAAAACTGGGTGGGATGAATGGTAAACAGTAAGGTTTTGATCCGATTTTGTGGGAAAGGTGTTTGTTTGGCGCATTTTCAGTTTGAATGTTTCAAATAGACACGTTTGGCCCTTGTTCTTTGGGAATAATTGTATAACAAGTTTTTCAGCCCACTTAAACGTATTCCCTTTGTTGTTTAAGTTTCCCTTTTCTCATTTTTGGCACAAAACTTTCCCAAAAAGATATAAAGGGTTACTTTTGCCATGTTTTCATAATTGAAGGACTGATTTTGGACTTTGTTGATCTTCAAAGGTATTCAATGTATCTTTGACTCCATGAGGGACCATAATTGACAAATTATATTTGATGAGGGACTAATCTTGCCATTTCTTCAAAGTTGAGGGACCTTTTTGCAATTTTGGCAAACTTAAGGGACCAAACTTGTAATTATGTATTCACAAGGGTTTTAAGTGTCATTTATTCATTGTTTGAGGATCAATCTTGCATATGTTCAAGTCTTAAGAGTAAATGTTGGATAATTCATGAACTAGGGAACGGTTCTTTGTACGGCTTTGTTTCTCGTGTCCGTTTTTCCTTGTTTCTTGTGATCTTTTGTCTTTTTCACGATATACATACCTAAAATACACAAGTAAACAAACACAAGCATATATATGGTATTTTATGACATTTTTTTGCATTTAAAGCCCGAAAAGAAGGATGAGATCATGTATAAATGCCATCTCATCACTCCCCCATACTAAGCCATTGACGTGCCCTCACGCAATGCTAGAATAAAGTATCTAAGCATCACCAAATTTCAATTTTATTAACCTTTATTGAAAAGTAAAAGACTTGCAACAATACTACGAAGATGTGTAAAGACATAACGTATGATTTTCATCACGAATGTGACTTTTAGGGTCAAAGAATAGAAACAAGTAAATGTCCCTTAGAGTAAACTTCGTCATCCTTGATTGTCATACATTCCATGCTAAATGCAAAAACGAGATCATTGTTGGTACAAGTCACAATGCTAACACTACTCATATGTCCAAATTGTGTAATACTTTTTCTCCCCGCAATCCTAGTTATTATAAAAGGAAATGGGTTACTGAAATATGTATAATGCAAGTTCGTTTTCTCAGTTCTTAACTAATAGAAAGTCCAATCAATATCAAATTTATAATTGTTTTTGGTTGTTCAAGCTTGCTTGGTAATCTATTGCTAATTCAAACAAAACTATCTAAAAATGAAAAATATAAACCTACTTATACGTAAAACAAATTGCAAATTCCAAATTTTATTCAAGTAAAATATAAAAATGCAAAATTTAAAACTATAAGGACTGAAAATGTAATTTCTATAAAATGTAAATGCTTGAAATGTAAATTCTAAAAGTTATAAGGACTATAAATGCAAAACAGTTAACTAAAAGGACTAAACTTGTAAAAACTTTAACAAACTAACCAAATTTCAACAAACTAACAAACTTCAACAACTGAAATGTAACAAACCACAAAGTCCAGGGACTAACTTTAAGCAAACCCTAAAAACTATGAAGTTAAGCCAAAGATTAACACTAATTAAAAGGCAAGGACTAAAGTGCAATTTTTAAGAAGTTTTTAACTAAAAACGGGCTTAACACAAAATAAGCTAGACTGAGCTTATTTTCTAACCAAATCAAGTGAAACAAATTGCAAACAACTTCAAATCCAATTTAAGAAACGTGTATTCAAGGATTTTAGCTAAAAGTCCAAAATAAGCAATTGAGAGCTTATCAATAAGCACAAAATAAGCTACAGCTTATTTCAATCAGTCACAACCTGATTTTTGTAACAATTCTGATTAAGCACTTGATTACAAGAACGGGAAATCAAATTAGAGCCATTTTCATCCAGTAATAAGCTAGATATTTGAAATAAGCTAAAATGAGCTTATGTTGACCAAACGTTGACCACTTTTATGAAAAAGCTCAAAATTTCAAAACTTCATATTCAATACTTTCTAAATGGAAATGTGAAAGAAAATTACAAGTTTTATGAAGAGGATTAAGAGATCTAGTAAAACAGTAAGCTATTTATCACAGAGAATGGAAAATGCTCAGGCTTGAGCTAATAAGCTGTTTTCTAGCTTATTTTCTAAAACTGTAGATTTTCCTTCTAGATACTGAAAGATTATGATGTAAGCTATGACTAGAAACAGATTTGAGCAAATTTCATTAAGTATTGAAGGAGAACTAAGCAAATGAAAATGGTGAGTTTCAAAGAACTAAGCTGAAACAAAGATGACCCAAACTTTTTGATTACCAATTGCCTGTTTGACTATTGTATTGACTTGTAAAAGATTTAGAACCAATTTTTAACACCTAATGACTGAAAATGATCACTAAAACACAAATTATCAACACTTGAAAACTGATTTACAACTACTCCCAAACACTCCTTAAAAGGTTTTGATCAAACTTTTTCAAAGACTAATGGAGTAATGGTTTAAACTGATTAAAGAGCTATAGCAGACTTGTTTTAATGAACAAAATGAAATGTATTCAAGCTAAGAACAAGTAATAACCAAGACTAGAACTGCAAGTAGCTATAGGACTAAAAAGTTACTGAAAATGAGCTTAAAACTACAAGACTGAACACAATAGCACAAGATCAAGCTACAAAACACTAGGATCAATCAAACATCAACTATTTAACAAGTAAAACATGCAGCCATCAAGTTTAACTAGAAAATTTAGCATGCAAGTACTGATTTAGAGGAACAAGAAATCAAGAGCCTTAGAACCTATTGTAGAGGTCCTTTGGGAAGAAGAGGAGCGCTGAGCTCTCTTGCACTAGTGATACCACCACCTATCACTAGTTTTTCAACTAAAATCAACAATCAAACAGCTACAATTCATCAAACTTCCATGAAATCTTCAAGAACAATGGAAAGAACTTGAACTCTGATCAAACAGCAACAAATCTTCAACAATGTCAGTTATGATCAATGTATGATCATAACAAACATCTAACAGCAACAATGGAATCACACAACAGCAGGAAAGTAGCAGGAATTGAAGAACAGAATTTGGCGGGAAACTTGAATTTGAAATTTTATTGAAGAATTCAGTTACAAATGGTTGTTACAAACTTCTAACTAACTAACTGACTCAAGAGTTTGTCAGACTCTTGAGTAGTTAGGTGAAAAGGAGGGAAAAAGGAAAAGGAAATTTAAGAACTAGGTGTTTACAAATTTAAGCTACAATTGCAAATGAAGTACAAGCCAGGTATTTATAGGCATGAAAGGGAGATTCTGTTGGAGTTGTGACGTGTTTGGGCCAATCATGGTTTGACACGTGGAGGAATTCTGCAAATCCACTTTGAAGGTGATGAACTTGAATTGGGGGTTTTTGATTCAATGGATAATATGTTAAATGGATTACACCGTTGGATTCGTCTTCCAAAATTAAGCAACTTTGGTGTTTTGATCATCTCTTGAAACGGCTTAAATCAAAATCCCGTTCCTGGTAAATATTTTTGTTGAAGGAGAAGGACACGTGTCATCTTCTTATTGGTTGAGAAAGAGAGTTGCGGATTGCACTGTTGTGATATGGTAATAAATGTGACGGCTGTGAGTGGGTATTTAATACTTGATCCGTGTGACTTGTTTCCCTTCTTTTTATTGGCTGAGAGCTAAAGCACATGGATTCAACTTGCATAACTTTCCAATGTTGGCAGATTAGGTCCTTGTACTTGGCAGATTCCACTTTCAAGCTAATATCTTCATTCCTTTGACATTTTTGGTCCTTTAACTTTGATTCTTCAACAAAATGGCCCTTTGACTTGAGTTGACTTTGTAGTTGACCAAATTTGACTTGAATCTTGACTTTTCTTTATTTGCACTTTTAGTCCTTTAACTTTCACAAGTTGTCAAGATAGGTCCTTGAACTTCAAAGTCTTGTCACTTTTGATCCTCTTTTGTCTTTTTTTATCCATTTGAGCTTGGTTTTTCCTTGTTTGCTTGAAATTGTATCCTTTTACCTACATAAGAGCACACAAACACAAACATACCACATAACACTGCTTTTTACAAGATAAATGGGTATTTTGCTTCATGTTTTAGGGTTATTTGTTGATAAAAGGATATGAGTTTAAGCTCATATCAAATTCCCCTACACTTGAGCATTGCCATGTCCTCATGCAATATTATATTTCAAGGTTTAAAAATTTACATTTTCCTCATAATTAATCCACCTTGGCCATATGAGATGCATCTACACTACTCTAAACTAGATGATGCATGATTTTGACTTTTAATAATGCAATGAATCAAAATACAATTCTATCTATATCTTTTTGATTTTCTTGAAATGGTTTTGATGGAAATAACTCATAAAGAATTCAATGACTTGGATTAGGGCTTGGATACCATGAACACTTATCACCCTCAAGTTTCACTTTCCCCATACCAAGCTAGTAAATGGGATCATTGCATTCACAAGTAAAAAGTGCATCAACTTATTCATGACAATTAAATGTGGAACCGGTTATTAATTGAGCAAATTGCTTGTGGGCAAATTTGTCATTATTCAAGCGTGAAATATAAGAAGTGTAAAATCCAAAAATAAGGAAGCACGGTTTTAATCCTAAGTAATCTTCTCATCCATTACTTGAAAAACCGTTCACAATTAATATAAGTCCGTATTAAGAGTAATAAGTCATTCGCCTTATGTGTAAAATCCTCATGTCATGCTTTCATAAGTAACTACACACTCGCTAAGAAAAGAAAAATAAAACTCACGCAATAATTTACATCCGCATCTTTTTGAGATTTTGGATCTTCAACCCCGCAACCCGTCAAGGTAATATTGGATTGGAGCAATCTATTGAATCCCCGCAACCCGTCAAGGTAATATTGGAACTCAATAGTCACTATAATTAACACCACACTGCCCCTCTTGGGAGTCTTGCATTATTATTTTTTTTTTCTTTTCTTTTTCTTTTTTTTTTCTCTAGCCACTCATTTTTTTTCAATAGCCGCTCTTATTTTTCTTTATTCCTCACCAAGAAATTTGCAAAGAAGAAAAGGAAAAACACCCGCTAAATATGGAGCATGACACAAGTCTAGTACACATAAAACGTGCTAACTTAGAATCTTAAGACGTACTCATATCAACCATAAATGATTAGCCAAAAATGCATAAGAGATTACAAACCAATTAAAACCGTACTTGATTATTTATTAACAATTATATACAAGCGAAGAAATAGAGGTCAAGAAGAGAAGGGTTAAGCCACAAGTAATTGCCATGAAGTCTATCTAGCCCTTTTACACTTGCTTCAACTCTATCATTTCCCATTCTCCACAAATTTAAAATTTCAAAGAATGAAATTGGTGGAAGCTTAGCCTAATAGACCAATGAAGGACTACATGGTTAAGGATACTAGCTAGAGAATGCTAAAATAAGCAAACTCGGGTTGAGTCAAAATATCCATGGCGGGCCTAATATGTCAAAGAAATCTAAACTTGTTAAAACCATGTTTTATTATATTTTTCCTTTTTATATATTTTGATGAAAAACAAAAGAAGAAATATATACAATGCAAATGTGTTATGCATATGAAAAATGATTGATGCAAAAATTATGAATGCATATTTTTGTTGGCCAAAGTAGATCAAAAATTTGAAAAATGTTGAAAATTCAATTTTCCATGTTATCATGCAAGACAATGACAAGTTCTAGGTAAGGTCACTTCGATAGAAGACCCCCCTACACTTAAGCTAAACATTGTCCTCAATGTTTAAGAGCATGGAAGTATAAAAACTTCCCCTACACTTATGACAAGGAATAGACGTTGCTTAACCCAAGTTAAGGAAAGGACTAATATTAGTGAAATCATGTTTAAGCACAAGGTGTCAATGAAAAATCACTAAAGTAACGAAGTGAACCGGATACAAGGGCCTCCTCCATAAGCTCCAAAGCATGAGATGAGTGAGCAACCCTACAAACAAGCATGAAGACAAAAGAAGGTCTCCCCTACACTTATCTCCAAATCTATGCCTTTATTTCTAACCTACAACACTCTAACCTAGTTATACGATGCTTGAGTTAATGAGTCTCTAGCTCGACTCGTCCCTCAATGAATTAATTCATGGGGAAAATGGGGACCTCTTGGACCATTTCAACGGAAATGTCCTCCCCAAAGTAGTGCTTAACACGGTGACCATTCACTTTGAAATTTGGACCATCGGTTTGGGACAACTCAAGAGTTCCATATGGAAACACTTGAGCAATAGTGAATGGACCGGACCATCTCGACTTAAGCTTGCCCGCAAAAAGCTTCAATCTTGAGTTAAAGAGGAGAACCGGCTCTCCAACTTTGAACTCACGATTCTTAATCTTAGCATCATGCAATTTCTTAGTCTTTTCCTTATATAGCAAAGAATTCTCATAGGCATTGGCTCTCAACTCATCCATCTCATTGATTTGATCTTTCCTATGTGAACCGGCTTGGTTTAAATCAAAGTTAGCCCACTTGAGAGCCCAAGATGCCTTATGTTCTAACTCAAATGGGAGGTGGCACGCTTTTCCATAGACAAGCCTATAAGGAGTACAACCAATTGGTGTCTTAAAAGCCGTCCTAAACGCCCACAAAGCATCATCAAGCTTATCCGACCAAGAAGCTCTATGCTCTCCCACCGTTCTCTCTAAAATTCTCTTTAAACCACGATTTGTGACCTCGGTTTGACCATTTGTTTGAGGGTGATACGCGGTAGAAAGTCTATGATTCACTCCATATTTCTTCATAACTCTCGTGAATTGATCATTACAAAAGTGCGTACCACGATCACTTATGATGGCCCGAGGTACACCAAATCTAGCAAACAATTGTTTCAAGAACTTTACAACCACTCTAGCATCATTAGTAGGTAAGGCTTTAGCCTCCACCCACTTGGACACATAATCCACCGCCACAAGTATATACTTGTTTCCCTTAGAGGATGGAAAAGGTCCCATGAAATCTATTCCCCATACATCAAATATCTCACACTCTTGGATAAAATTTTGTGGCATCTCATCACGTTGTGTAATTTTTCCTTGTCTTTGACAAACATCACAAAATTTCACCATCTCTTGAGCATCCTTGTAAATGGAAGGCCAATAGTAACCCGAATCAAAGACTTTCTTGGCGGTGTAGTTAGGCCCAAAATGTCCACCCGTAGGTCCTTTATGACATGCCTCTAAGATTTTAAATGCCTCGGGTCCATCTACACACCGTCTAATGATTTGGTCCGCACATTGCCTAAAAAGATATGGATCATCCCAAAAGTAATACTTAACTTCCTTAAGAAACTTTTTCTTTTGTTGGTAAGTAAGACCCTCAATAAGCACATTGCCCACAAGATAGTTTGCAATATCCGCAAACCAAGGTGTGGCATCCTCTTGGGAAGAGATAGACATGAGCTCCTCTAATGGAAAGGATTCATTGATTTCTTGATGTGGGAAATCTCCTTGAAAAGGATGCTCAAGTCTACTCAAATGATCCGCCGCTAAATTCTCGGCCCCTTTTTTATCACGAATCTCTATCTTAAACTCTTGAAGCAACAAAACCCATCTCAAAAGCCTAGGCTTAGCATCTTGTTTTGTCATAAGATACTTGAGAGCGGAATGATCCGTATACACTATGGTCTTGGAAAGCACAAGGTATGGTCTAAACTTCTCAAAAGCATATACTATAGCAAGCAACTCTTTTTCCGTGGTAGTGTAATGAAGTTGTGCACCGGTCATGGTTTTACTCGCATAGTGTATAGGTTGGAAATGCTTATTAACTCGTTGTCCTAAGACGGCCCCCACCGCATAATCACTAGCGTCACACATAAGCTCAAAAGGTAATTCCCAATTTGGAGAAACCAAAACGGGAGCCTTTGTCAATTTTCCTTAAGTGTCTCAAAAGATTCTAAACAAGCTTGGTCAAAAATGAAAGGAGCCTCTTTCTTCAAGAGATGAGTCATCGGTCTAGCTATCTTAGAAAAATCTTGTATAAAGCGCCTATAAAAACCTGCATGACCTAAGAAACTCCTCACACCTTTAACCGAGGTGGGTGGGGGAAGCTTAGCAATCACATCAATTTTGGCTCGATCAACTTCTAATCCCTTATTGGATATCTTGTGTCCTAAAACAATCCCCTCTTTTACCATAAAGTGACATTTCTCCCAATTAAGCACCAAACGTGTTTCCTCACAACGCTTAAGCATTCTCTCAAGATTGGTGAGACAAGAGCTAAAGGAGTTCCCAAATACGGAAAAGTCATCCATAAAAACCTCCATGGTTTGCTCTATCATATCATGGAAAATTGCCATCATGCACCTTTGAAACGTCCCTGGTGCATTACATAGGCCAAAAGGCATCCTCTTGTAAGCAAATGTACCGTATGGACAAGTGAATGTGGTCTTTTCTTGATCCTTAGGGTCAATAGGGATTTGGAAATAACCCGAAAAGCCATCAAGAAAACAATAGTACTCATTTCCCGCTAAGCGTTCAAGCATTTGATCCATAAAGGGAAGCGGGAAATGGTCTTTCCTAGTTGCCTCATTGAGTTTTCTATAATCAATGCAAACTCTCCAACCGGTTACAAGTCGCGTGGGAATAAGCTCATTGTTCTCATTAGGCACCACGGTGATTCCACCCTTCTTTGGAACACAATGAACCGGGCTAACCCATGGAGAGTCGGAAATGGGGTAAATCATACCCGCATCTAAAAGTTTAATCACTTCCTTCTTAATAACCTCATGAATTTTTGGGTTAACTCTCCTTTGGTTTTGAATGGCGGGTTTATAATCATCCTCCATAAGGATTTTGTGAGTACAAAAATGTGGATCAATTCCCCTTATGTCGGATATTTTCCATGCTAAAGCTTTCTTATGTTTCTTAAGGACTTCAATAAGTTGCTCCTTCTCATCCTCTTTCAATTCCTTAGCAATAATCACCGGTAATTGGTCTTTTCCTTCTAAGAAAGCATATTCTAAGTGGGATGGAAGTTCCTTAAGTTCAATGGGAGGTGGACTCTCTATGGAAGGTTTTACTATGGAAGGTTCCTCAATGGTAATCTCTTGTGGAATAGGGGAAGGAATAGGGTCCTCATTGAGCAACTTTTGGATTGTAAGAATATCTTCTTCCCAATTAATGGGAGAATCATCATCACCAAGAAAGTTGGACTCAAATTCCTCCAAGAGGAAATCACTCTCTCCAAAAGGTGTTAAAGAGGGAGCAATTGAGGCCACGGTTTCAACATGTGGAATCTCATCACTAGCATTCTTACAAGCATCATGAAAGTGTTCATTACACACTTCATCTAACACATCCACAATGTTAATAGTCTCACAAGGTCTAGACTCCTTAACCTCTTTTCTATCACAAACTTTCCCTAACTTAAACACCACTTTCTCATCCTCTACTCTCATAATTAATTCTCCTTCCGCCACATCTATCAAGGTACGACCCGTTCTCAAAAACGGTCTACCAACAATCAAAGGCACTCTAGGATCCATGTCATAATCGACCACTACAAAGTCGGCCGGAAAGGTAAACTTATCCACACCTACAAACACATCTTCCGCTATACCTACGGGGTGAGCTATGGTTCGGTTGGCTAGTTCAAGAGTCATCCTAGTAGGGGTGAGCTCGGGAAGAGAGAGTTGTTTCCAAACCGATAAAGGCATGAGATTTATGCTTGCCCCTAAATCCGCCAAAGCCATGCAATTTTCAACACCAGGAAAATTACAAGGTATCAAGAAGCGCCCCGGATCTCCAAGTTTGGTTGGTAAGGTTTTAAGTAACACCGCAGAACAATTTTCATTAAGTGATGTGTTGGGCAAATCAACCAATTTTTCTTTGTTTGAGAGCAAATCCTTGAACATCTTAGCAAACTTTGGCATATAAGCAAGAGCTTCCGCAAAGGATATGTTGATATTGAGTTGCTTGAACATCCTTAAGAAATTGGAGACTTGTATGTCATCTTTGTTCTTTAACTTGTCCTTTTTCAACCTTGAAGGGTATGGAAGAGTAGGTTTGGGTGTAGGTGGAATAGGTGTTGTAGTGGAAGATTTGTCTTTGTTAGCCTCTTCATTGGGAAGTGTGGAAGGTAAAGGAGAAGTATGAGGTGATTGAGAAGGTGTGTTTGAGTGAATAGGAGCACTTTGAGGAGGTGGAGTAGAAGTAGAAGGCTTATCACAAGTAGGAACACAAGTAGGTTGAACAATAGTAGGTTTAGGGGGTGAAGGATCCTTTGTTGTTGTACCACTTCTTGTTGTAATGGCATTGACATTGGCCCTAGGATTTGTTTGTGTGTTAGAAGGTAAAGCCCCTTGTGGTCTTTGAGTTACCGCCACTAAAACCCTATTGATTTGTTCCTCTATTGTACGTTTCACTTGGTCATTCATTCTCTTCTCAATGTCACGCATTTTCTTGTCAACATACTCTTGAGTCTCTTGCATCCCATATCCTTGAGTTTGATTTTGAGGGTAAGCTTGAGTTGGTATTGGAGCATATGCTTGATTGGGAATAAATGGAAGTGGTTGATTAAATCCTTGTTGTGGTGGATAAAAGGTATTAGCTTGAGGTTGAAATTGATTGGGTGCTTTGTAATTATTGCCTTGGTATGGTTGTTTTTGCCCTTGATTCCTTGCTAAAATTTGAGGAGGATTTTGTGGAATTTGGGTGGGTGGTTGGGGTGGGAAGCCGGGTGGAGTAAGGTAATTTTGGGATTTGTAGGAAAGGTTATTTGGATTGATGTTAGGCTTGAAGTGTTCACGGTGTTCCTCTTGGTAAGCATAGCATTCCCCTTGATACCCTTGCACCTTGTCACATTGTTCATAAGAGTGGGGACCTCCACAAGTAACACAAGAAATGGTGATGGCATTCACATTGTTTGAGGAATTGTTTAATGTCATGCTCTTAAAGGTTTGAAGCATGTCTTGTTGTGCTTGCAAATGCCTCTCACTTTCTCTATCCATCCTTTGAAAAATAGCTTCTTGAAACTTGAGGAGTTGGTTGTCAAAAGGGATTTGAGAAGTGTTTTGGATAACATGAACTCTTTCCTCAAATGGATCATTGGTTTGAACCATTGCCTTAGTCTCAATAATGGTCAAAGCCTCATGGTATGTCTTGAAATGAATACTCCCTCCCGCGGAAGCATTTAGTGAATCTTGGTGGTGAGGTTTAAGGCCATTATAGAAGGTATTGATTTGGGTTAGATCATCCATTCCATGATTAGGGCATCGCCTCAACAACTCACTATACTCTTCCCAAGCATCACCAAAGGATTGACTAGGTTTTTGTGTAAAGCCCATAATCAAATTTCTCAAATCCATAGTCTTTTGTGGAGGAAAGAATTTGTTCAAAAACTTAGTGGTAAAATCATCCCATGTGGTGATACTATCGGGTGGTTGGGTGTCTAACCAATGCTTAGCACTCCCATCTAAGGAAAATGACACTAACATCAATCTAATGACCTCATGTGGAACCCCATTATGCTTAATGGTGTTGCAAAGTGAAAGGAATCTCTTAAGGTGAGCATGGGGATCCTCATTTTGTTTTCCAAAGAAAGGTGATGCAGCAACCATATTGATCATAGATGTATGTAGCTCAAATGTGTTAGCGGGAAAGTCGGGAATCTTAATGGCACTAACATATCCATGAACGTTGGATTGCATACGTTCATACAAAGTACGGTTATCAACAGCCATGGCTCCTTGTGGTGGTGACAAAGCACGATTCTCGTGATCGGCTTGGTGAACGGTGGTGGTCTTACTCTTTCTCTTTTTCTTCCTTTTCGGAGGAAGAGGTTGTACACCAATCGGTATTTGTGCACGCCCGCGAGTGAGCATGCAACTCAATACGAGGAATGAGAGAGAAGCTCTCGTGTGACTTTGAAAAGAATAAGATTATCCTCTTCGAGTTTCAATATTAAATATCCACAAGAAAGTAACAATATATGTAATACTACTTTGGGTGCAAGACCCTCAATGAAGCTTTCCTTCTTAGAATACTCCCAAGTGAACGGGGGGTTAGGTGGCGCGAAGCACTTAAGTACCTATTGACCCTTAGATGGCGTTTTATAGCACATCGCCTTTCTATTCACTTAAATGTTCGTATTCTTCGAATTATTGCTTATTGAGAGTATTTATCTATTCTTGCTTTATTTTGTTTGATCGATACGCGTGTCAAGGACCGGAGCGCCCCTCAACACGGTGTATTGCCTCGGCAATACTTATGGAAGATATGTAGATTGATTGTTCTTATACGTATACGTATTTACTTATAATAATATATGGAAAATATTTTTGTATTTATGAGTTTTTAAAGGAAAATACTATATGTACATAAAAACCGAGAGAATCCAATAATATATATTTTTGGGTGCAATCTCTTAGGAAAAAGATTGCTTTTTGGATTTTTTAATTTTTTTGGTCAATTCTTTAGGAAAAGAATTGTTTTGTTAATTTTTTAGTTTTTATATATTTTTATATTTTTGATTTTTATTTGTTTTTGATTTATGATACGTAAAAATAACGTTCACCAAATGAACGGATCCCAAAAGCCAATGAAAACCGTCAATCGATAGTCTCTCGTGTAGTCAAAGAACCGGCAGCGGCGCCATTTGAAATATGTATAATGCAAGTTCGTTTTCTCAGTTCTTAACTAATAGAAAGTACAATCAATATCAAATTTATAATTGTTTTTGGTTGTTCAAGCTTGCTTGGTAATCTATTGCTAATTCAAACAAAACTATCTAAAAATGAAAAATATAAACCTACTTATACGTAAAACAAATTGCAAATTCCAAATTTTATTCAAGTAAAATATAAAAATGCAAAATTTAAAACTATAAGGACTGAAAATGTAATTTCTATAAAATGTAAATGCTTGAAATGTAAATTCTAAAAGTTATAAGGACTATAAATGCAAAACAGTTAACTAAAAGGACTAAACTTGTAAAAACTTTAACAAACTAACCAAATTTCAACAAACTAACAAACTTCAACAACTGAAATGTAACAAACCACAAAGTCCAGGGACTAACTTTAAGCAAACCCTAAAAACTATGAAGTTAAGCCAAAGATTAACACTAATTAAAAGGCAAGGACTAAAGTGCAATTTTTAAGAAGTTTTTAACTAAAAACGGGCTTAACACAAAATAAGCTAGACTGAGCTTATTTTCTAACCAAATCAAGTGAAACAAATTGCAAACAACTTCAAATCCAATTTAAGAAACGTGTATTCAAGGATTTTAGCTAAAAGTCCAAAATAAGCAATTGAGAGCTTATCAATAAGCACAAAATAAGCTACAGCTTATTTCAGTCAGTCACAACCTGATTTTTGTAACAATTCTGATTAAGCACTTGATTACAAGAACGGGAAATCAAATTAGAGCCATTTTCATCCAGTAATAAGCTAGATATTTGAAATAAGCTAAAATGAGCTTATGTTGACCAAACGTTGACCACTTTTATGAAAAAGCTCAAAATTTCAAAACTTCATATTCAATACTTTCTAAATGGAAATGTGAAAGAAAATTACAAGTTTTATGAAGAGGATTAAGAGATCTAGTAAAACAGTAAGCTATTTATCACAGAGAATGGAAAATGCTCAGGCTTGAGCTAATAAGCTGTTTTCTAGCTTATTTTCTAAAACTGTAGATTTTCCTTCTAGATACTGAAAGATTATGATGTAAGCTATGACTAGAAACAGATTTGAGCAAATTTCATTAAGTATTGAAGGAGAACTAAGCAAATGAAAATGGTGAGTTTCAAAGAACTAAGCTGAAACAAAGATGACCCAAACTTTTTGATTACCAATTGCCTGTTTGACTATTGTATTGACTTGTAAAAGATTTAGAACCAATTTTTAACACCTAATGACTGAAAATGATCACTAAAACACAAATTATCAACACTTGAAAACTGATTTACAACTACTCCCAAACACTCCTTAAAAGGTTTTGATCAAACTTTTTCAAAGACTAATGGAGTAATGGTTTAAACTGATTAAAGAGCTATAGCAGACTTGTTTTAATGAACAAAATGAAATGTATTCAAGCTAAGAACAAGTAATAACCAAGACTAGAACTGCAAGTAGCTATAGGACTAAAAAGTTACTAAAAATGAGCTTAAAACTACAAGACTGAACACAATAGCACAAGATCAAGCTACAAAACACTAGGATCAATCAAACATCAACTATTTAACAAGTAAAACATGCAGCCATCAAGTTTAACTAGAAAATTTAGCATGCAAGTACTGATTTAGAGGAACAAGAAATCAAGAGCCTTAGAACCTATTGTAGAGGTCCTTTGGGAAGAAGAGGAGCGCTGAGCTCTCTTGCACTAGTGATACCACCACCTATCACTAGTTTTTCAACTAAAATCAACAATCAAACAGCTACAATTCATCAAACTTCCATGAAATCTTCAAGAACAATGGAAAGAACTTGAACTCTGATCAAACAGCAACAAATCTTCAACAATGTCAGTTATGATCAATGTATGATCATAACAAACATCTAACAGCAACAATGGAATCACACAACAGCAGGAAAGTAGCAGGAATTGAAGAACAGAATTTGGCGGGAAACTTGAATTTGAAATTTTATTGAAGAATTCAGTTACAAATGGTTGTTACAAACTTCTAACTAACTAACTGACTCAAGAGTTTGTCAGACTCTTGAGTAGTTAGGTGAAAAGGAGGGAAAAAGGAAAAGGAAATTTAAGAACTAGGTGTTTACAAATTTAAGCTACAATTGCAAATGAAGTACAAGCCAGGTATTTATAGGCATGAAAGGGAGATTCTGTTGGAGTTGTGACGTGTTTGGGCCAATCATGGTTTGACACGTGGAGGAATTCTGCAAATCCACTTTGAAGGTGATGAACTTGAATTGGAGGTTTTTGATTCAATGGATAATATGTTAAATGGATTGCACCGTTGGATTCGTCTTCCAAAATTAAGCAACTTTGGTGTTTTGATCATCTCTTGAAACGGCTTAAATCAAAATCCCGTTCCTGGTAAATATTTTTGTTGAAGGAGAAGGACACGTGTCATCTTCTTATTGGTTGAGAAAGAGAGTTGCGGATTGCACTGTTGTGATATGGTAATAAATGTGACGGCTGTGAGTGGGTATTTAATACTTGATCCGTGTGACTTGTTTCCCTTCTTTTTATTGGCTGAGAGCTAAAGCACATGGATTCAACTTGCATAACTTTCCAATGTTGGCAGATTAGGTCCTTGTACTTGGCAGATTCCACTTTCAAGCTAATATCTTCATTCCTTTGACATTTTTGGTCCTTTAACTTTGATTCTTCAACAAAATGGCCCTTTGACTTGAGTTGACTTTGTAGTTGACCAAATTTGACTTGAATCTTGACTTTTCTTTATTTGCACTTTTAGTCCTTTAACTTTCACAAGTTGTCAAGATAGGTCCTTGAACTTCAAAGTCTTGTCACTTTTGATCCTCTTTTGTCTTTTTTTATCCATTTGAGCTTGGTTTTTCCTTGTTTGCTTGAAATTGTATCCTTTTACCTACATAAGAGCACACAAACACAAACATACCACATAACACTGCTTTTTACAAGATAAATGGGTATTTTGCTTCATGTTTTAGGGTTATTTGTTGATAAAAGGATATGAGTTTAAGCTCATATCAGTTACTAACATTTTTTAACTATTTGTCATGGATCACAAGTGATTCATATTGACTTATTTGAGTAGTTATTAGTCCGAAAGCAAAGTAGCACGGTTTAATCGATAGTTAGCCGAAGGACAAAATCTTTTAAAACGGCTTCTCGTGTATCTCCTTAAGTTCATATCTTGGCATAACTCGTTTCACGATTTGATACCTTTCACGGACCGATATTTGGCATGTACTTCATACTTCAAATCTTGGGAATACGTTCTTGAAATTATAATCTTCTCTTCATATATTTGGAATTTCTTCACTTGACGTTTTTGAGAGATTCTTCATATTTGGACCACGACTTCATCATTTTTCTTCAATCTTTATTTTGGACTTTGATATACAACGATCCGCCTCCTTTTCGGACTTGGATATATTTATCCTCATACCTTGTAAGGGTATTTTTGGATAGACTTTCTCCATGATCTTTAGGGGAGTAATTGCTTTTCGTCGTGTGTCTCGATCCTTCATATTGATTTAGGAATCATGATACTTTACATCATCTTGGATCTTTAGCAACAAAATATAGCTCCTCATGCCTTTTTAGGGCCTTTTTGGATAATCACCAATCTTCGCGCCCCGCTTCAATAAGTTATGCCTTGGCTATGAACTTTATTGAACCCCGAGCAACTTTTAAACGATCTTGCGCTAGAGGCTAAGTAACCTTTCAAATCGTACGACCTTACTTATTGCAATTATTTTTATTCCTAATGCATTGATCTTATGGGAAGAAAAAGCCATAATTAAAAACATATGAGTTTTTGAAAGAACATTTTCATGTTCTACGTTTAGCATGATCACTTGTCTAACTCTATCATCTCTCGTTCTTCACTATATAAAGACCTCTAATTAAAGAGACTCGTGAATACTTAGCCATGCAAGTCAAAATTAAGCCAAATTTGGATTAGCTTTCATTAAGACTATATCAAATCAAAGTTTTGGGTTTTCAAGCCACCTATAGGATCTTGCACTTTCTTGGACTTTTTCAAGTTTTAGAGAATGCATTTTATAGTTCCCTTGACAAGTGACTTTCTAGGATCAATTATAGGAACTTGCGAAAAGTTCTTGTTCTTAACCTGAATGAGCTAAGACTTTCGCGTTTTAAAGCTCCCTATATAAAAGTCTAGAAAAACTTGAATTGAGCGGGTTAAGGAATGTAAATGGCTCCAAATTCCCATCAAGTCAAAAATTAGCTCTTATTCTACCCATCAGAAAATATACATTCGTGTCTTAAAAACACTTATGAAAACTAAGAATTTTTTTAAAATTTGGCCATTTTTACCCTTATTAGCAACAAAACAAAACACTGAAAGTTGGAAAACGTGAGGGCGTAGCAAAGCAAGTACCTATTCACCCCTCCATACTAAAAGTAAACATTGTCCTCAATGTTTCGAGTCTAAAGGTGGAGCACCCCCATACTAGAGATGAAGAATCGAATGCTTAGGATCTAGCATGGAAAGGGTGACCAACAATATATCTAAAGTCGTTTATTAAGTATGCTAAAAGATAATTGTTAGAACAATAAAGGATATGTCAATGGATTCGTGAAAAAATTCTTCAAGCAAACGATGGAGGCTCATGTAAACAAACACGAGAGTCTTCAATCGTAGATGATGATGATCTAGATAACACAATCACAAACAACCACGAGACAACGAGTTGGAAGGGCACAAATCCCCTCTAATTAGTTATTAGAAAGCATAAAAGGATAAGCATGGGATATCCCCCACGAGGCACCTCGTTTTGGATTACCGAGTCATGAGCTCGACTCGATCCCCTCAAAATGTGAATATTTAGGGAAAATCATGGTATGGTCAATTTTTAATGGGGCTTACATGATAAACAAGGCCCAAAAAGTGTGACAATCCGTCAATTTACGATTGATATTTTATTCTCAAATATTATTTGAAAATATTATTTTAATGTTACAATATGAACTCACTTATTTTTGGGAAGAAATTTGGATTTACGTCTTGGAGTAGCATCGACTACGTCTAAACCGGAGAATTCAACGTTACGTGCTTACGTTTACATACACCGTCTTTGGTGACAGTCTGACATTTCAGAAAATAAATTTGTCCATGAATATTATTTTTGTGTTTTAAATTTGTGTTGCTTCATAAACTCACAAATTTACGAGAAGAGATTAGGACTTACGATTTTATTTTTACGTCCTTTACGACTAAACCGGAAACCTTAGGATTACGTATTTACGTTTTCAAACTCCGTTTTTGATGAGACAATTTTTATTGGATTCGTTTTGTGACGTCGATTCATAATTTATAAAAACGTTTTTCGTAAAACGACCCGAGGGCACGCAAATCGAGGAAACTAGAATCGAGGAGTACCCGTAAATAAATGGGATGAGACAAGTGGGACACTTGTCCCACCCCACTCCCAAAACCGACCTAAGTTAGCTACTTAACACCATGAGGTGTCAAGTGTAGCTAACAAGCCTTACACTTGTTACATTTAGCTTACATCTTAAGCATTTTTCCCTTTACCACTTAACTCAAAACTAGCAACTTCTCATTCCATCCATTTGCAACATGCAAAACCACACCAAGCTCTCTCTCTCTAGCCTAAACATGCCGTCCCATTTCTCCCTGAAACATCAAGTTTGATCAAAAATTTACCATGGAATCTTATGTTATTTACACATAAGATGAAGCTCTTTTGAAACCCTATTGATTGGTGGTGCTTATAACATCCAAGGAGGAGTTTTCATGGAGTAGGAGGGCTGATTTTCCACAAGGAGTTCATGGAGCATGGTGGTCATGAAGATGGTCTTGGTGCATCACAAGTTTCTCCATCAAAAATCCATGTTTTGATCAACCTACATCATTGATAGGTGTGTAAACACCCATCTTTTCTACCACTTAAGTACAATAATAACCGGACCAAAACGTGTATTTTATGTCTTT
Organism: Glebionis coronaria; assembly: GCA_025667525.1. Classification (NCBI taxonomy): domain Eukaryota; kingdom Viridiplantae; phylum Streptophyta; class Magnoliopsida; order Asterales; family Asteraceae; genus Glebionis; species Glebionis coronaria. The sequence continues at coordinate 319,418,455 of CM046878.1, forward strand.
ATGTCGGAATTATGCGTGGTTTGTGTTTTTGTTGTGATTTAGGACGAAAAGGTGAAAAATGGAGAAAACACGGACATTCACGGGCATTTACAGACTTTTATTGAAGAAAAGGATGAAAGACGAAGTCAAGAAGTCAAGAGTGCAAAAAGAACGGAAGTCCACGACCAATTCTGAAGATTTATCGAAGAAAAAGTCAAAAGACGGAAGTTTATCAAAAGCCGAAGAATTCAAGTCTATTTATTGAAGAAATTAAAGACGAGTTCAAAGAAATCCCGAAGCTAAAAGTCCTTTAAGTCCACATTTAATGAAGATTTAAAGAAGGAGGGACTTAGTCTTGCAATTAAGAAGAAGATTAAAGAAGGAGGGACTAAGTACGCAATTAAGGAAGCTTCCTAAGCAAGCTTTAGTCTTCCCTATAAATAGACTAGATTAGTTATCATTTCACTCTTGTTGGCTAGGGTGACACTAGTTCTTCCACAATTTAATTACTTGTCATTTAAATACTTTGTCAATTTAATTACCTTGTCTTGCACCTTAAATTCATTTAATTTCAAGTAAGTTTCCTTTTAATTATTGTTAATCTTTACTTTATCTTGTCAATCTCTTATCTACCTTTCTTATTCTTTGATTTGTGGTGTTTATGTTCATGTTCATGCTTTTATTTTGATCCAAAAGTGTTTTTGATTATTATGGTTAAAGTTGTTTAATTTCATGTTTTTTTGATTGTTTGTTGATGCTTATTCATTGAATCGTTACTGTTTATATTCATACGTGTGTTGATTTTGGTTACTTTTCATTGTTATTATCTGCTACTCATCTTCCTTGTTCTTCGGAAGAGTTTTGCTTGGTTTCCGTGTTTCCAGATAAAGTTCCGAACCAAGGGAAGGATTGAGGTTTCATTCGGAAGCCAAAACTTCCGAACCAAGGCTTCATTCGGAAGTCTGAAACTTCCGAACCAAGGTTGTTCATTCGGAACTCAAAAAGTTCCGAATCAAGGAAACTCATTCGGAACTTCAAAAGTTCCGAATAAAGGAGCCTCATTCGGAACTTCAACAGTTCCGAACCAAACTTGTTCATTCGGAAGTCTAAAACTTCCGAACCAAGACTTCATTCGGAACCTTCCGAATCAGTAACTTCCGAACCAACTCCAAAAGTTCCGAACCAAGGGCCTTCATTCGGAACTTCAAAAGTTCCGAATAAAGGTGCTTCATCCGGAAAGTTCCGAATCAAGGGGTGACCAAAACTTCCGAATCAAGGGTGATTTTACAAGTTCCGAATCAGCAAGTCCCGAATGAAGGATTATTTTGGATAAGTGACATATTCAGATCCTTTTGTTCCGGATCAAGGATTTTGGTAATATTCCAAGTGAAGAAGAATCATTTCAACCAAAGGTGACATTTAGGACGAGTGATTGTTCCTAACGAAGGTTTATTCCAAATGAGCTGTATTCAGGTTCTTATTAGCTGTTGTCTTTGATTTTTATTTTCAAGCTTTATTTTTCTTGCCTTTTTTTATCTAATTGCACTTTTAGATTATTTGCCTTAGTTTTAGTTGCACTTTAAGTTTGCCTTAGATAGATTTAGGTTTACGTCAATTAACTTTAGTGCCCTTTAATTTTAGTCACGTTTTAAAATACTCGCACTTTACTTTAATTAGACTTAGATTTACTTTAAGAGCACTTTTACTTTTAAGTCTTTGCATTTAAATTTAAAATCACCCAAAAATATTCTTTTTCACTAAAGATCAACTAAGTCACACATAGAGAGCTAAGATCAATTCGTTAAGATACCGAGAACAATAGTTGAACCTAGTAGAAAACTTAGTTATCAAATGGCGCCGCTGCCGGCTCTTTACGTTAAGATCAACAGTTTTCTGTGCTAGACACGTTGCTTTTTGGGATCCGCTCACTTGTGAACGTTATTTTTCTTGCATAAAAAATTCAAAAACCATAAAAATTAAAAATTTCAAAAATCCAAAAAGATTTTCTTTTTATTGTGTATATATATTGTCTTTGCGTTTGGTTTCTTTTTCTTTTGCATTTTCAGGTGTATGCGTACTAGATCTTCTAACTACCAAGAGCCCGAGCCTCAAGAAGATTTAGATATGTCAGGTGTTAACAACAATAATCAACTACCGCACCTCAACAATAATAATAATAACAACAATGCTCTTCCACAGCCCGATCTTCGGACCATGGAGGAACTTTGTCAACCAACAATGTTTGGACGAGGAGGACCGATTGCGCCGATGCAAATCAACGCTCCTGAGTTTTCGTTGAAGCACCACATGATTCAGCAAGTACAAACAAACCCATTTAGAGGATTGCCTGATGATGATGCCAACAAACACCTCGACAAGTTCATTACAATCACCCAAAGCATGAAGTTGCCTGGGGCCACAATGGATGTACTCCGCCTACAACTCTTCCCACATACTTTATCGCATCATGCCGAGAAATGGTTTGATCGTCTCCCGAAGAATTCTATTCACACTTGGGATGATATGACTCAACGCTTTCTTTCGCGCTACTTTCCACCATCCATGGTCACAAGCCTTCGCAATCAGATCAGCGGTTTCATGCAAGATCCCGATGAATCTCTTTTTGATGCATGGGAGAGATATAATGTCTTGATCGACCGATGTCCAAACCACAACATGCTTCCGGTCACCTTGATCGATACTTTCTACAACGGATTGACTTTTCGAGATCGTGATACGATTAATGCAGCCGCCGGTGGCACATTCATGAAAAGGAGACCCGAGGAGTGTAGAGAGTTAATAGAGAACATGACTACTCATCATAAGAACTGGGATTCTTCTGCTTCTTCTAGAAACAACACGAGAGTCAATGTTTCCTCTACCTCAGCAAACCCTGAGATGACCGAACTCACCCGCATGATGGCTGAAATGAGCAAAAGTATTACGCTTCTCGCTTCAAACCAACAACAACATCAAGTTAAAGCAGTTGCTAATCCTTGTGAAACATGTGGCGGTCCTCACTCATACACCGATTGTCCTTCGACACAAGGAAATCCGGAAAATGTGTATGCAGCTTACGGTAATTATTCACCGGAAAATTACCAAGCTAGACAACAAGGGGATAGAAATCTGCTGAGCTACCGTTCAAACAATTACCTTTCACCCGGTTTTTCTCCTCAAAACCAAAATCCCGCCAACAACTACAATAGAAGCAACCAAATCCCACCTCGTGCTTCTAACCCTTATCAGCCACCCACCCAACAACACCCACCCATTAACCCCGATGTTGACACAATCATGAGAACTCAAGGTGAGCAAATCAAGAATCTACAGAGCCAGATTATTAATTTGAAGGGAGATATATTAAAGCAAGGTAATGACATCAGAAACGAGGTTCGTGAAAATCTTCAATCCTCTTTCATCACTCAAACAACTGAATTGAAGAATCTGTTGGCTAGTTTCTTGCCCGAAGCTCAACCTTCTTCTTCTTCGGGTTCTCTACCTTCAAATACCGTCACTAATCCGCGAGCTAATGTGAGTGCTATAACTACGCGTAGTGGACTTACCATTGTCGATCCACCGACCCCACCACCATCATCTACCCCACCACCATGTATCTCTACTCCTCCTACACCTAGTAATAGTGCACCATTACCGTCTCCGCCTCGTCATGACGATGTATCTCGGAAGGACCCTTCAACATCACAACCGTCACCAACTACACCTCCACCCAATCCTTATCAGCCCAGAATCCCATACCCTTCTCGCATAGGCAAGACCAACGAGCTAACCAAGAATGACTGTAATGTCATGAAATATGTGGATATGCTATCTAAAATGACCATCAACATCAGCCTTGTTGAAGCACTTTGCCACATGCCAAAATTCGTCAAAGCATTCAAGGACTTGCTTAGCAAGAAGGAGAAGTTGCTGGAACTCGCCAACACACGCTTAAATGAAAACTGCTCTGCAGTCCTTCTTAAAGAACTTCCGGAAAAGCTTGGAGATCCCGGTCGTTTTGTGTTGTCTTGCTTATTCAACAAAACTAAAGAATTTACTGCCCTTGCTGATCTCGGGGCTAGTATTAATCTTATGCCACTCAGTGTTTGGAAAACACTATCATTGCCCGACCTCATTCCAACAAAGATGACTCTCGAACCTGCAAACCGCACTCTCGCTTACCCCGTTGGTATAGCCGAAGACGTGTTCATCAAAGTTGGCACATTTACTTTCCCGGTCGATTTTGTCGTAGTTGATTATGAAATGGACCCTCGTATTCCTTTAATACTTGGTCGGCCATTCTTGAGAACCGGACGTGCTTTAATAGATGTGGCCGAAGGCGAGTTAATCTTACGAGTCGGGGATGATTCTAAAATTTTTAGAATGGGGAAGCTTACAGGCAAATCCTTTGGAGGCCGAGAATCAGTGAATATGATAAATGTGCTCAATGACTTTACCGTCTACGATAATCCTTTATTCGAGTCTTCCACTGATAATCCACTCTTTGAAGATAATGTGGATGATTCTCACTCTACTCTGGACGCTTCTCCCATTTTTGATTCTTCATCGGTCTTTGATGCTTATGATGATGATGATTCTAGCTCAGATTCGGATGATTTTGATTGTACTTCTGAGTATCCCGAGTTGCCTACATATGATGATTTCGATGAGGCCGATACTCTATCGAGCGATTCTTCACATGATGAAGATCCTACACCATCACTCGATCCTACTTTGGACGATTATTCATTTGAGGAAGATTTCTCTGAATTTCTCAACACATACTTCCCTCATGAGAGTGATGCTCCTCCTTTGGATTTTGAAGATTATCGCCTTGATCCTACAATGGATTTGAAGAGCATTTTGTCAAAGGAGAAGAAACCGGTCGACACCGAAATCCGTTGCACGTATGATTTGACACCTCTTTGTCCCACTTCTGAGGACGAGGTTGTGCTTCTTTGCGGATCTTCTTCACACTCGGCTGAGCCTGAGTGCTATTTTCCCCTAAAGGAAAAGGTTTTCGATCCCGGTATCGAAGTCTTTAAGCCATCTCAGTATCCACCTGATGAAATAAAAGGAAATATCTTTGGAAATTTTGAAGACATGCTTGCTCCACTTCAACTTTGCTCCCACCGAGCTCCATCGCTGCTTAAGGGAACCTTGCCATTTCTCTTTTGGCTTGCCTTGTTCGCCTTAAGCTCTTGCTTATTGATGGATGAAAACTATGTCTTTGATCCTGGTGGATTTGTTTCATGCTACTTCCGTTGATGATCAAGATCGAGTGAGGCTCACGACTCGGTTAACAAAAACCAAGCGCTTCTTGGGAGGCAACCCATGTATCTATCTTTCCGCTTTCTTTACCATAAGTGTAGGGGGGACCCCTTGGATTGCTATTTCCTCTCCTCACTTCTTAATCAGGGATTCGAGCTTCAATGATCCACTCTTGATGATTCTTGACGACCCGTGATTCCGTGTTCTACTTCGTCCCGGTTCTATCCTAAACTCTTTTCGATTCACTATTTTATATTTCCTCAATATTAAAATAGGAATCTCTTTAGTTGTCTTTTCCTTAGCAAGATTTAAACAACGTGCACAATGTCCTAAGTGTAGGGGAGCTTACTCCCACATGCTTAAACATTGAGGACAATGTTTATCTTAAGTGTAGGGGGGACTTCTATCGAAGTTAAGTGGTCTTTTCCTTGTTTTTGTCCTTATTTTAACCGGAAAATGAATTTTTCGACACTTTTCAAAATTTTTGATCTATTTTGGCCTATTAGTTTTTCCCTTTTGTATAGTTATTTTCTTTCTTTGCTAGAATAAATGTTTAATAAGTGGTTTTAATTTTCAAACGTTGTGAATCTTTTGACTCAATCCGAGTTTACTCTAGCTAGTATCCTTAACGTGTTTAAATCATGTTTTGCTAGGCTTTTATATAGGGAGCTATAAAACGCGTAAGTCTTAACTCTCACGAGTTAAGAACAAGAACTTTTCGCAAGTTCCTATAATTGATCCTAGAGAGTCGTTTATCAAGGGAACTTTAAGATGCGATTTCTAAACTTGAAAGAGTCTAAGAATTTGCAAGATCCTATAGGCGACTCGAAAACCCAAAACTTTGATTTATTAGGCTAAGTATCCACGAGTCTCATTGCTTGAGATTTTAAACTGTGGAGAACGAGAGATGATAGAGCCAATTATAAGTTCGGTATTCTTTCATGAATTTATGTGAGTTAATTATGAGCCTATTCTCCCATCGCTTGCTAATAATTTATTTGCTAATAAATAAGGTTGTACGATTTGAAAAGTTACTTAGCTTCTAGCCCCAGATCGTTTAAAAGTTGCTCGGTAATGACGAGAGTTCATAGCCAAGGCATAACTTATGAAGCGGGGCGCGAAGATTGGCGAGTCCAAAAAGGCCCTAACAAGGCATGAGGGCTATGTTTTGTTGCTAAAGATCCAAAGTGATGTGAATAATCATTTATCGAAAATCAATATGAAGGATCGAGACACACGACGTAAAGCAAAACTCCCCAAAAGTCATGGAGAAGTGTATCCGAAAAGACCCTAACAAGGTATGAGGATAAATAGATCCAAGTCATAAAAGGAGGCGGATCGTTGTATATCAAAATCCAAAATAAAGATTGGAGAAAAATGAAGAAGTCGTGGTCCATATGTGAAGAATCTCTCAAAAATTCCAAGTGAAGAAATTCCAATTATGAAGAGAAGACCATTATTTCATGAACGTCTCTCAAGATTTGAAGTATGAAGTCGCTGCCAAATATCGGCCCGAGAAAGGTCTCAAATCGCGAACCAAGTTATGCCAAGATATGAACTTTCTGATATCCCGAGAAGCAGTTTTAAAAGATTTGGTCCTTTAGCTAACTATTGATTAAATCGTGCACTTTATTTTCAGATTAAATAACTATCGAAATAAGTCAAAAATGCATCTTCGTGATCATTCAAAGACAACACTAAAATATAAGAGATACCCGTAGGAATAAGGGAGTCTAAGTAAGTAATTGGCCCACATGAGTTCATGTTAGTTTACTAACTTATAATAACAATGATCTCGTTTTTAAGCTTGGTTTGGAGAAAGTGAAAACTTGAGGATGATGATTATTCATAACATTTTCAAAACCCAAGGTATGTTTTTGATTTCTTTATTTTGTATGTTTTTAATTTTCTATCTCTTTAATAAAGGCCAACGTGGATTAATTATGATGAAAAGTGTAATCTTGCTTTGTAACTAATGCATTGCATGAGGACATTGCAATGGTCAAGTGTAGGGGATTTGATAGGTGTGTAAACACCCATCTTTTCTACCACTTAAGTACAATAATAACCGGACCAAAACGTGTATTTTATGTCTTTATGTCGGAATTATGCGTGGTTTGTGTTTTTGTTGTGATTTAGGACGAAAAGGTGAAAAATGGAGAAAACACGGACATTCACGGGCATTTACAGACTTTTATTGAAGAAAAGGATGAAAGACGAAGTCAAGAAGTCAAGAGTGCAAAAAGAACGGAAGTCCACGACCAATTCTGAAGATTTATCGAAGAAAAAGTCAAAAGACGGAAGTTTATCAAAAGCCGAAGAATTCAAGTCTATTTATTGAAGAAATTAAAGACGAGTTCAAAGAAATCCCGAAGCTAAAAGTCCTTTAAGTCCACATTTAATGAAGATTTAAAGAAGGAGGGACTTAGTCTTGCAATTAAGAAGAAGATTAAAGAAGGAGGGACTAAGTACGCAATTAAGGAAGCTTCCTAAGCAAGCTTTAGTCTTCCCTATAAATAGACTAGATTAGTTATCATTTCACTCTTGTTGGCTAGGGTGACACTAGTTCTTCCACAATTTAATTACTTGTCATTTAAATACTTTGTCAATTTAATTACCTTGTCTTGCACCTTAAATTCATTTAATTTCAAGTAAGTTTCCTTTTAATTATTGTTAATCTTTACTTTATCTTGTCAATCTCTTATCTACCTTTCTTATTCTTTGATTTGTGGTGTTTATGTTCATGTTCATGCTTTTATTTTGATCCAAAAGTGTTTTTGATTATTATGGTTAAAGTTGTTTAATTTCATGTTTTTTTGATTGTTTGTTGATGCTTATTCATTGAATCGTTACTGTTTATATTCATACGTGTGTTGATTTTGGTTACTTTTCATTGTTATTATCTGCTACTCATCTTCCTTGTTCTTCGGAAGAGTTTTGCTTGGTTTCTGTGTTTCCAGATAAAGTTCCGAACCAAGGGAAGGATTGAGGTTTCATTCGGAAGCCAAAACTTCCGAACCAAGGCTTCATTCGGAAGTCTGAAACTTCCGAACCAAGGTTGTTCATTCGGAACTCAAAAAGTTCCGAATCAAGGAAACTCATTCGGAACTTCAAAAGTTCCGAATAAAGGAGCCTCATTCGGAACTTCAACAGTTCCGAACCAAACTTGTTCATTCGGAAGTCTAAAACTTCCGAACCAAGACTTCATTCGGAACCTTCCGAATCAGTAACTTCCGAACCAACTCCAAAAGTTCCGAACCAAGGGCCTTCATTCGGAACTTCAAAAGTTCCGAATAAAGGTGCTTCATCCGGAAAGTTCCGAATCAAGGGGTGACCAAAACTTCCGAATCAAGGGTGATTTTACAAGTTCCGAATCAGCAAGTCCCGAATGAAGGATTATTTTGGATAAGTGACATATTCAGATCCTTTTGTTCCGGATCAAGGATTTTGGTAATATTCCAAGTGAAGAAGAATCATTTCAACCAAAGGTGACATTTAGGACGAGTGATTGTTCCTAACGAAGGTTTATTCCAAATGAGCTGTATTCAGGTTCTTATTAGCTGTTGTCTTTGATTTTTATTTTCAAGCTTTATTTTTCTTGCCTTTTTTATCTAATTGCACTTTTAGATTATTTGCCTTAGTTTTAGTTGCACTTTAAGTTTGCCTTAGATAGATTTAGGTTTACGTCAATTAACTTTAGTGCCCTTTAATTTTAGTCACGTTTTAAAATACTCGCACTTTACTTTAATTAGACTTAGATTTACTTTAAGAGCACTTTTACTTTTAAGTCTTTGCATTTAAATTTAAAATCACCCAAAAATATTCTTTTTCACTAAAGATCAACTAAGTCACACATAGAGAGCTAAGATCAATTCGTTAAGATACCGAGAACAATAGTTGAACCTAGTAGAAAACTTAGTTATCAATCATCATGGTGGTATAAAGATTGTCCTTCTCATCTTCTTGTTATTTTGATTATGTAAACATGTATTTTATTTCCTATTGTATATATTTATGATGATTATATGATGATAAAAATGTTATGTGGGGATTTGTTGTTGATAATCATGGATAAAAAGGTGAAAAACCATAAGAAACGAGGTTAAAATCTTGGTTAAATTTGATGTCTGTATAAAATAGTAAAGAACTATATGGTAATCTAAAAAAATGATGAATTAGAATGGATTTACAGTAAGCTATGGGTCTTGTACACATGTGAGAGTTGGTCATGCAATGGAATCAAAGTAATGAGTGAGATATGATCAAAACAAGTTTAGGGTATAAATCTGAGGTTACTGTTTTGGACGATTTTTAGAAAATATTTAGAAGACGATTCAACAGTAGCTATAGAAGAGTTAAATGTAGCACATATCATGTAGTTTATGTGATAAAAATTTGAGCTTCCAATTCATTATAGAACTCTAGATATGTTAAAAATGGTGAACATGAAGTTAAAAATCAGATTTTTGGAAATAATATTTATTATTATTATATAAGCACTCACATTATAAAGTATAAAATGTAAAAATATAAACCCACTAACTTATAAAACTTATTTATATAAATGTATAAAAGGTTAATTAAATGGGTAAATTATATAAATGGTGATAAAATAATAATTATAAGTAATAAAAACTATAAACTTGATATTTACGACTTTTTCGGCTATCGCCGTGAAATTAACGTTTTTCGCCAAATAAAACTTAGACGACCAAACCCGTCTAATGTAAAGTTTATAAAAGTCATATACTGATGTTTAAGTAACTAATACAAGTAAAAACCGATAAAACCCGAACTATAAGAAATACAGACGTTAACGGACTAAATTAACGTTATTGGACTAATAATACAACAAAAATGGACTAGAACACTTATAAACTTATTATTTGACTTAACCCATTTGGGCCCGACTTGAAAGTGTATGTACTGATAATATGAGTACAAAAAGGATTAATACAAGTTAAGAACTTATAATAGGCTTATTGGACCTAAAACACGTAAATAGGTAAAACGAGGAAAACTAGTATAAAAGTTATCGACATATAACACTAAAATGAGTAAACGAGAATATGTAAACCCACTTGATCATCATATATATATAATCATCATATGTATACATAATAGGTATTTTTATAAAGTCATTGGACATGAGTCTAAGACCGATTATTATTTGTCTAGGTTTCCGTGATTGAAGCACGTACCGTACGTCCGAATTGCCGATAACCCGCCTTCCCACATCAACGTGAGTTCATAGCCTCGCACTCTTTTAAATGTTTTATAAATGTTTTATAAACCCGCGAGGGAGATAACATGTTAGTTTTTATAAAGTTAGGACACCATTTGTCCCGATTGTTTGTTTATTGATTTTGGACCCGAATGATTGAATGACCCAATTGTATGACCTGATAAATGATTGAAGGACCCGATAGATGAAATTAAATGGATTATTAAAGTTAGGTTATGTCACTAAAAGTCCCATTAGCATGAATTGTGAACTACCGGGATTTGGTAGACGCTTATGCATTTAATAGTACTATTTGGGGACGATCACCCCAGTTCGCGCCTTGACGGTTGATCCCCGTCGTGCCACATTGAATGGTAAGCGAACTTATGTATGAGAAGATTTCCATAGCGTGACCTTTGTGACGACACGCTACTTTAGATGGGTAAAATTGGTATCGGGTTAGCTACCCGTTTTGGTTTAGTAAGGTAACAATGTCATGCGGCTTATAATAATCCAAATTAACGAAATACTGTTGTACGCTCCGAATTACGATGTATTGCCTGACTAGCAATACAGGGTCATACTATTGATATTATGTTCGTGTTTTGGTTTTCATAACCATATTCATATAACGGTTTTTGTTTAACCTATACAACGTTGTAAAACGTATTGTATGATGTTTTTACGACATTGGCTCGTATAATGATTTTAAGGCAAATGCCTATATTATGATTTTCGATAAGGATTAGTTTAAAATGATTTTGGCTATTTCATGGCCTATCAAAACGATTTGTACAAAATGATTTTCAGTAATACTTTTATACTGATATTATATTGATGGAATTTATTAAACTCTATGAATTCACTCGGCGTTATCGCTGACCTTTTCTTTTAACATGTTTTATCTCAGTTACTTGAAGGTAATTCTCGGGAAGACAACAAGAATTCATGGCCCGCACTTAAACAATATTTTCCATTCAAATATTTTGTAAAACTTTGTATGAAATGTAATGACTTGGGACCGATGTAACTTTAATGTTTATGAATGGAAATGATTTATTATTAAACGACGCGATTTTTATGCGTTGTCTATGATGTGAGTAATGCGCTATCCCGTAACACCAACGAGTCTTCCGTTGTACTGAGTTGTATAAATTTGGGGGTGTTACAATTTGGTACCAGAGCTCTCGTTATAGAGAACGAAAGATTTTTAAAAACCAAGGTTTTGAATAAAACATTTCAAAATCTTTTAACTAAAAACATTTTTCTAAAAATGTCTAAAAATCTTTTGACTAGAACGGTGCCGAAGAATTCCCGAGTTACCGACAAGGCCAGACTGAGAAGTATTATTTTAATATATATAAAACTTGGATTATATATATATGATGTAATTTTATTACATGATTGTTTGACGATTATTTTGATTTTTATACGAGATATTTATACGACGTCGATTGTCACAAGTAACCCTAACTCTCCTAGTAAATTAATCGAAGCTATTCTCGTAGGAATTCTAGCTATCCTAGATCTAAACCAAGTTGTGGATATTTATGATCCCAACAAATGGTTGATATTCGTAGAAATGTAGAGTTGATTGTGATATTGAAGAAGAATTGGCGAGATTAAAACTGATATGATGTCATGACGATCTTTTCTTATAGAGTGGATTTTGACAAAACGTTACCACCTGGAAAGATGTCATCTGATTTGTTGTCATCCAATTCTTAAATTTGAAATCGAAAGGGTGAATGTTGCACTTGAGGCTGTTATTGGAACCATTACCCAAAAGCCTCATGCCACTAATACCTTTCCGAGAAGTCTAGTTGAATGATTAAGTCATTTTATATTAATGACTCATTTGATAATTGTTGTTGTAAGAACTAATAGGATTGGAATTAAGTGTTCATTCATATCGAGCTTTTATTGCCCTTTAAAGGTGTAAGAATAAGATTGAAAGTATTGGAATATGAGATAGGATATTGCCTTGAGTATGAGTTGATTAAAACTTGAAGAAAGTAAAATTTAATCCGTATGAAATATGAGATTGATAAGAGGAAGTCGTTAAGTCCTGTGATTGAATTATAAGGTTTTAATTGATTATTAGTTTGTGTTAAGGGTTGTTCCTAGGCCATTGTCCACTAACGAGGATGCCCAGTGTCCAAGAAATAAATTGAAGAAATCTTATTCTGAACTGAGACCGATGGATCTTCTGGGACATGTAGAACACCTAATGACTCTTGTAGATTAGTATTCATTGTGGTATCTTTTAAAAATAATCCCTAACTTAACTGTGACATCAGTTGGTAGGATGAGTTCTGAGAATTGTATGACATAGTGACATGTAATGTGTTACGGTACAATTTGACTTGTTTGTGATTAATAAAAAGACTACCTTTGATTGCTAAATTCTACATGTATCGATGTTATCTATCTTTTCTTGCTTCATCCTAATGTTCGCATTAGTGATGCAACCATTGAATAAGTACTCATCTTGATTTGAGTTACGTTGTGGATTATTCTTTTGAGTGCCATCGAGATCATGAACCTCATGATTATTTCGATAAGCTCATTTCCTATCATATCGTAGTTAATTCTTGGTGAACAAGCTTTCATCACTCTTTTGCAGATCACTCATTGTTTTTATAAGATAAAACAGTATCCTTTGAGAAAATTGAATTTTCATCACTATAAGGATTATTCAAAGTGAGATTTATAAGTGATTGTTATCGAAATGAAGTTGTTTATAAAACACCTTGGGAAAACTTAATTGTTTTCATAACAAGGAAAATCTTTGTAAATTTATTCTTGATTCTTATTTAAGAATTAAGCATGAAAATGATTTTATTATAAACCTAATGATAAAATTTTGACGAACTGAGTATTGCATCGTTAATCTTGAAATTGTATATAGTTGCGCGCCTACATACAATTTGGAATGGACCATGCAAGGCTGATTAGTAGTCACCATAAAACTGATTAGTAAACACTAAATTTTCTTTGAAGATTGAGAAAGATTAAAATTTATGAGATCTGCAAGACGTGAAAAATAAGGACATAGTGTTAGGGACACCTACATATGTGCCTGTAGCGTCTATTCCTCTGAGTCAAATTTACTCATCTATAGAAATTGTCTTATTTGACAATTGACAAATCCTTCTTGTCCAATTCTCCCGTAGTGAGATTCTTAGGAAAAAGTATCTAATTACCGAGTGTTGATACCCGATTGGATGTATTGACGTTCTTATCATTTCTTTTGATTTGATTTCATTTGAATGACCTGGGTAACGATCCGAGGAGCTTTCGAATGCGTACTCAAATTATGAAAACATGGGATATATTCATATTCATTAAATGTTTTTGTCTGTATCTGATTTGAAATTCTCTCGCGTAGATTATGCGTTGACCTTACTCTTTTAATAGTAGTTGTGTCTCCTGATATCCTTGAATTTGTGAAGGATTGTGAGTTATTACTAGTCTTTTGAGAAGTTCACATCTTATCGACGGCAATAAAAACTGGAAAGTTGATAGTGCCAGTAGAATGGATGGATTGATTGATTATGACATGACGACATTGTCTTAATTGATGGGAACTCGAGTAGAATTCCCCTAAAAGATAAGATGTTGATTATCAAAAGTGATCTAAATAATTCTTGGTGGATGACCATATCCTGCATTTAGACTTGAGATTATATTGTGATTGGTTGTAAATTAGTCATAGATATTATAATCTAGAAAGAACCTAATATGAATTTATAAAAAGATGTTTCGGTTATCTGAAACTTTAGGAGGTATTTGTTAATGAATTACCTAGACTTTCGCCATTAAGGCAAGTAGAATTTGGTATTGATTATATAACCGGTGCTGCACCCGTGGCATGTGCACTGTGCGTCAGCACCATCTAAATTAAAGGAATTACCGTACAACTGAGAGCGTTGTCGGAGAAAGATTTTATTTTACCAAGCCTGTCATCATGAAGAGCTATGGTGTTATCATTCCTTATATTTATAGATTACTGTGACTGAGTAAATTGACAATCGAAAACGATATCCATAACTCGAAATGGAAGATTTGTTCGATCATTTACAAGGTTCTAGCATATGTTTTAAAGATTTGATCCACGACATGGTTATTATCAACTTCGCATCTGCGAAAAGGATTATCTATTCCAATCACTACATCCGGTACTTGTAATGAACGTTATGAGTTTCACGTGACGTCGTTTGGATTGACAATGCACATGTAGTTTTCATAAATTTGGTGAATCACGTGTGTAGGCTGTAATTTGATAAATTCATGCTCGTGATCATTAAGGACTATTTGTTTGTTTATAAGAATAAGAATGAAGTTAATAATTATTTATAGACTGCCCTAAATTGGCCGAACAATAAAAACGTATACCTTGAATATTTAACATGAGATTTGAGACTTAATCCTTTACATAAAATGACCATTGGATTAATAATGGTAAGATGTATGCATATAGACTCTTCAAAAATTAAGAGCCCTTTTAAGACTTTGAGTATTACTAAAAAGAAAATGGAAATATGTTTTGACAAATGTTTTAACAAAGGATTTTAAGGGATTATTCCCTTATACACAAACCATTTAACTAAACTTCTGTTTAGGGGTAAATGTTTGTGTATACCTCCAGATAACTTAAAAAGGATGAGGAAAACCATTTATACCATAACCTGAAAATTTGAAACGACACTTTTTACTTTTAAACTAAGAAAACTTTGACCAAAGTATAAACAAAGGTTTTTCGAACATTTACGAATCTTATTAAATATTTTCAATAAATCAACAAGAATCCTGTTAATTAAATTCAAATTTATTTTTGAACATTTTTATAATTGGTCGAACTAAGAAATTTAAAACTTTTACGTTTACGCTTCATAAAAATTAACTAATAATTATTTAATTAATTATAATAATTACCGACGCTTTAGACGCAGGATTGAGAAAAACTGATAAAAATGATAGTTGAGACGAAACTGAAACATAAAGAATATGAAGAAAGAATTTTGAATAAATAAAGTTATGATATTTATTTCATCAGGAGAAAGTGAACGTAATTACTGACGCTTAATATAGAAAGAATATCTGAGTGAATTGTGGACATGATAATTATATCATCATGAGAGATGAATATAGATACTGACATATTATATAAAAAGGATAAAGAACCAATTAGGATATATTTCTTAATAATGAACGTGCAAAATAAATTGCCGAACAATTTAAAATATAGCCGATACTTATAAAGAGGATAATATAGATTATAAAAGAGGTTCGCGGCTAATGTGAACAATTAAAAATTGAGAAGTCGATAGCGCTGAATGTATAAAAGGCCACTTATGGTTGCCTAAATATGGAGATTGTGAGATATAGTTATGTTGGAATTTGTAAGTATAAGTATTCTATTTATGTCATTTATGACTAAAAGTATCTTTGTCTGAAGAAGTTGTACTAATGGCAATTATGAAGGCAGACATCGCCTCATACATTAGTAAACGTCTAGCTATTGCAAAGGTCATCATCTGAATTTGATTCGATTTGGGTCATCGTCGACAAACTGACCAAATCTGCTAATATCATTACCGTTAATGATAAATTCAAAAGAGTCATGTAAACATAGTGTGCCTGTATCGAACATCTTTATCAAGATCCTCGCTTCGCATCGAATTTCTAGAGATTTGCTCAGAAATCATTGAGAACGAACCTTGATGAGAGTACTATGTACCACCCCAAATCGAAGGGACGAGGTAAAGTAACGATACAAGGTAATATAAGTGCTGTTTTGTGTTTGAATGATTGACCTTTGGTAATGAACCATATAATCGTTTTCCTTTGGAAGGATTATCATTGATAATCATCGTATTAGGATTGAGACCGAATCTTGTTAGGATCTATATTAGAGCATCTGTAAGCAGGAGTTGAGATGAAGACATCCGACATACACCCATTGTGAGTTGGACATGTCTTTTAGGTTTAAGGTTTCCTATGATGGCGAACCTAACCTTACATAATACCCGACCCGCGAAACCTGAAATGATTGTTGAAATTAGGATCTGATCATTGACTGCCGGTAGTGGGCAAGAGGTTATGTGAAAGTGAAATGTAGATCTTGAAGTGCCAAATGGGTAGCGAAGTTATGCCACAATTTTTAAACTTGGGAAAATGAATTCATGATCTGACAAATCATGGGATATAAGTCCTTGTTGTTTGGGACCATTGAGATGAAGTGAAAGATTGGTTTGAAAGGCATATAAGCTGGATCTACCCTAGGACTTCATGGACTGCGTGAATTATGTTTCGTAAATCGAACTTGATGGAATATCTATCAAGTGAAATTCTGATTATTCTTAATAGAGCTTAGATCGGCGAAAAGTTGCATTCATCAGAAACACGTGAACATCATGGATAGAGAAAGTAAGTCAACATTTAGCCTTATCTTATTCCCGTAGTTATGTTTGATGAAACTCGCGTATTATAATGGATTACACTTGTGAGAAAAGACTGAATGTGGAGGAAATACCCACATGGCTTTAACTCTATAAGAAGCGAGTAGTAAGATGATCTTTGAGAACAAAGATCCTGTTTAGGGGTAAATACTGTGACAATCCGTCAATTTACGATTGATATTTTATTCTCAAATATTATTTGAAAATATTATTTTAATGTTACAATATGAACTCACTTATTTTTGGGAAGAAATTTGGATTTACGTCTTGGAGTAGCATCGACTACGTCTAAACCGGAGGATTCAACGTTACGTGCTTACGTTTACATACACCGTCTTTGGTGACAGTCCGACATTTCAGAAAATAAATTTGTCCATGAATATTATTTTGGAGTTTTAAATTTGTGTTGGTTCATAAACTCACAAATTTACGAGAAGAGATTAGGACTTACGATTTTATTTTTACGTCCTTTAGGACTAAACCAGAAACCTTAGGATTACGTATTTACGTTTTCGAACTCCGTTTTTGATGAGACAATTTTTATTGGATTCGTTTTGTGACGTCGATTCATAATTTATAAAAACGTTTTTCGTAAAACGACCCGAGGGCACGCAAATCGAGGAAACTAGAATCGAGGAGTACCCGTAAATAAATGGGATGAGACAAGTGGGACACTTGTCCCACCCCACTCCCAAAACCGGCCTAAGTTAGCTACTTAACACCATGAGGTGTCAAGTGTAGCTAACAAGCCTTACACTTGTTACATTTAGCTTACATCTTAAGCATTTTTCCCTTTACCACTTAACTCAAAACTAGCAACTTCTCATTCCATCCATTTGCAACATGCAAAACCACACCAAGCTCTCTCTCTCTAGCCTAAACATGCCGTCCCATTTCTCCCTTAAACATCAAATTTGATCAAAAATTTACCATGGAATCTTATGTTATTTACACATAAGATGAAGCTCTTTTGAAACCCTATTGATTGGTGGTGCTTATAACATCCAAGGAGGAGTTTTCATGGAGTAGGAGGGCTGATTTTCCACAAGGAGTTCATGGAGCATGTTGGTCATGAAGATGGTCTTGGTGCATCACAAGTTTCTCCATCAAAAATCCATGTTTTGATCAACCTACATCATCATGGTGGTATAAAGATTGTCCTCCTCATCTTCTTGTTATTTTGATTATGTAAACATGTATTTTATTTCTTATTGTATATATTTATGATGATTATATGATGATAAAAATGTTATGTGGGGATTTGTTGTTGATAATCATGGATAAAAAGGTGAAAAACCATAAGAAACAAGGTTAAAATCTTGGTTAAATTTGATGACTGTATAAAACAGTAAAGAACTATATGGTAATCTGATAAAATGATGAAGTAGAATGGATTTACAGTAAGCTATGGGTATTGTACACATTTGAGAGTTGGCCATGCAATGGAATCAAAGTAATGAGTGAGATATGATCAAAACAAGTTTAGGGTATAAATCTGAGGTTACTGTTTTGGACGATTTTTAGAAAATATTTAGAAGATGATTCAACAGTAGCTACAGAAGAGTTAAATGTAGCACATATCATGTAGTTTATGTGATAAAAATTTGAGCATCTAATTCATTATAGAACTCTAGATATGTTAAAAATGGTGAACATGAAGTTAAAAATCAGATTTTTGGAAATAATGTTTATTATTATTATATAAGCACTCACATTATAAAGTATAAAATGTAAAAATATAAACCCACTAACTTATAAAACTTATTTATATAAATGTATAAAAGGTTAATTAAATGGGTAAATTATATAAATGGTGATAAAATAATAATTATAAGTAATAAAAACTATAAACTTGATTTTTACGACTTTTTTGGCTATCGCCGTGAAATTAACGTTTTTCGCCAAATAAAACTTAGACGACCAAACCCGTCTAATGTAAAGTTTATAAAAGTCATATACTGATGATTAAGTAACTAATACAAGTAAAAACCGATAAAACCCGAACTATAAGAAATACGGACGTTAACGGACTAAATTAACGTTATTGGACTAATAATACAACAAAAAGGACTAGAACACTTATAAACTTATTATTGGACTTAACCCATTTGGGCCCGACTTGAAAGTGTATGTACTGATAATATGAGTACAAAAAGGATTAATACAATTTAAGAACTTATAATAGGCTTATTGGACCTAAAACACGTAAATAGGTAAAACGAGGAAAACTAGTATAAAAGTTATCGACATATAACACTAAAATGAGTAAACGAGAATATGTAAACCCACTTGATCATCATATATATATAATCATCATATGTATACATAATTGGTATTTTTATAAAGTCATTGGACATGAGTCTAAGACCGATTATTATTTGTCTAGGTTTCCGTGATTGAAGCACGTACCGTACGTCCGAATTGCCGATAACCCGCCTTCCCACATCAACGTGAGTTCATAGCCTCGCACTCTTTTAAATGTTTTATAAATGTTTTATAAACCCGCGAGGGAGATAACATGTTAGTTTTTATAAAGTTAGGACACCATTTGTCCCGATTGTTTGTTTATTGATTTTGGACCCGAATGATTGAATGACCCAATTGTATGACCTGATAAATGATTGAAGGACCCGATAGATGAAATTAAATGGATTATTAAAGTTAGGTTATGTCACTAAAAGTCCCATTAGCATGAATTGTGAACTACCGGGATTTGGTAGACGCTTATGCATTTAATAGTACTATTTGGGGACGATCACCCCAGTTCGCGCCTTGACGGTTGATCCCCGTCGTGCCACATTGATTGGTAAGCGAATTTATGTATGAGAAGATTTCCATAGCGTGACCTTTGTGACGACACGCTACTTTATATGGGCAAAATTGGTATCGGGTTAGCTACCCGTTTTGGTTTAGTAAGGTAACAATGTCATGCGGCTTATAATAATCCAAATTAACGAAATACTGCTGTACGCTCCGAATTACGATGTATTGCCTGACTAGCAATACAGGGTCATACTATTGATATTATGTTCGTGTTTTGGTTTTCATAACCATATTCATATAACGGTTTTTATTTAACCTATACAACGTTGTAAAACGTATTGTATGATGTTTTTACGACATTGGCTCATATAATGATTTTAAGGCAAATGCCTATATTATGATTTTCGATAAGGATTTGTATAAAATGATTTTGGCTATTTCATGGCCTATCAAAACGATTTGTACAAAATGATTTTCAGTAATACTTTTATACTGATATTATATTGATGGAATTTATTAAACTCTATGAATTCACTCGGCGTTATCGCTGACCTTTTCTTTTAACATGTTTTATCTCAGGTACTTGAAGGTAATTCTCGGGAAGACAACAAGAATTCATGGCCCGCACTTAAACAATATTTTCCATTCAAATATTTTGTAAAACTTTGTATGAAATGTAATGACTTGGGACCGATGTAACTTTAATGTTTATGAATGGAAATGATTTATTATTAAACGACGCGATTTTTATGCGTTGTCTATGATGTGAGTAATGTGCTATCCCGTAACACCAACGAGTCTTCCGCTGTACTGAGTTGTATAAATTTGGGGGTGTTACAAAAAGCAACCGGTATTAAGGACTAAATCCTTTGATGATGCAAAATACCGGGATCGAAGATGGCGTCTTCGTTTTCATTGGATAAACAATTCAACGCCACTTCAACACGTGCCATAAACTCAAAGAGTTTGAAGAAAAGAGATGAGAAGTAGAAGGGTGAGACATTGGTAAGACAAACTTTTGAGCTACTCGAGGTAGACTCGTACTAAGCAAGTAGATATAGTTTCCATTTATTGCATCGGTGGAAGACCGAGATTTCCCTTAATAATAGATTCCGGGATCGAATATCTCATCCTCGGTGGACAAGGATGAGGGAACATAAGGGGCTTCCCCCATACTAAAACCACACAAAGCATCGTCAAAAGGAGTAGACAAGCTTGTAGCACTCAAAAAACGTGGTGATGACGGAGTTAGATTTGTAGAAAAATCAATTAAATCACATTTAAAATCTTTTCGTTTTTTACCTTTTAAACTCTCCTTATGAAAACCCTTTTTGATTATGTCGAAAATATTTGGTGTTTCTAAGATGATGTTAGTCACACTAAAAATTCTCACATTTGAAAACCGTTTTGGTTTTGGTGGTGGTAAGTTCTCAAAACGTTTATCGACAAAGAAAACCTCCCCCATCGGGATGAACATATTCATCATCCGAAGAGTCATTCGTGATTGGAAACGTAGGCTTAACACTCTTAACCTCCACCGGCGGAGGGGACGGAAAATCGTTTTTATCATCAACTCCTAAAACTCTTTTTGAAATTCTTTTACAAATGTTTTTGATGGGACTAACATTGTTCAAAGACGTGATATAGTATACATGAGAAAGTGTGGAGTTTTGAGTCGCATTTATGACGAGTTCTTCCTCATTGAAACGAAGAGTGATTTTCCTAGCATGCACATCGATAAGTGCTCTCGAGGTATCCAAAAATGATCGACCTAAAATTAGAGGAACTTTAGGATCGATGGGGATGTCAACAACGATAAAGTCTACGGGATAGTAGAACTTTCCAACTTTCACGAAGACGTCCTCGGCTACTCCACAAGCTAGAATCATAGAATGATCGGCCATCTCGATTGACATTCTTGAAGGAGTGAGATTGGGAAGATTGAGCGACTTAAAAATCTCAAGAGGCATCAAATTTATACTAGCACCAAGATCGGACAAGGCGTAGAATTCCTCCATATCTTGTATTGCACATGGGATTAAAAATTTACCGGGATCACCGACTTTTTGAGGTATGCGGCTAAGAAAAACCGAAGAAAAACTAGACGACTTTTGCAATTTCTCTTTGTTATTCAACATACTTTTAAAGTTTGCGGCAAATCGAGGCATCATGACCAAGGCGTCGGCAAAACATATATTGAAATGTAAGTCACGAAACATTTTCATAAAAAGTTCAAATTGATAATTATTTCGTTCTTGTGCCTTTTCCTTGTTTCGTCTTGAAGGGTAAGGTAAGGGTGGTGTGGGTTGGGGCATAGGCAACAGCCTTGGAATCTCGGGTTCCACTATTGGTATTGGTTCAACCGTAGGTGTGGTTTGAGCGGTACTTCGTGGGCTTGGAATTTGATCCTTTTCTACCACCACCTCGGGTTCTTTCTCTTTTTCCTTCTCCATAGAAGTACTTGGACGAGAAATGGGTTCTTTGAAAGTTTTACCACTACGAGTAGTAATAACCTTCAATTCTCCTTTCGCGTTTACAATGGTATCACTAGGAAGACCACCCGAAGAAGAAGGTTTACACATGATAGCTTCAAACATTTTTCCCATTCGATCTTCAAACTTAGATTGCCTAGCATCCGCTTTTAACAATTCTTGCTTAATCTCATGTTGACCTTGCTCCATTTTTTGTTGATTTTGTTGGAGATGTTGAACATTTCCTTCCATTTTATTAGCATGAGTCTTAAGTTCATTAGCAAGTTCGTTTTTAAGCTTGTTTTTCAACTCGGATCTTAAGCTAACCATTTCACGTTGCATATTATCAAACTTAGCATCGTTTGCTTTAGCATAATTCAATAATTCTCCTTGAAGATTTTTGGTGTGATCATTTTGAAAACCTTGAGTGGTAGTTTGAAAATCACGGTTTTGGTTTTGGTTTGAAATTTTCCCATTTCCACTTTGATAATTACCCTTGTTGTAGTTACGTTGATTTCCTTGATAAGCACCACTTTGATTGTTGTTTCATAGTTGTTAGCATTTTGATTTTGTGGAGCTTGATTTGGGCGGGAACCTTGACCGTTTTGGTTATAAGTTCCCGTGGCTACATAAGCATTCGAAGTGTTACCATCCGCGGTAATGCACTCGGAAAAATCATGAGCTCCACCACACGAAATATAACTCTTGGCAACCGCCTTAAAAGATGTGGAATTCAAAGCATCTTGTGCCTTCCAATGAGTCATAAGAGTCGAAAACCTATCGAAAAACCGATTCTCCTCATTTGCTTCATCTTGCAAGGCATTAATGCTACGAGACGATGACGAACCCAAATTGGCAACACTCGGTGTGTTACGAGGGCTATAAACCTTGGACCTATTCTCAATGATTTTCAAAGCCTCTTCGGTCGTTTTGCACAAAAAATTACCACCCGCGGCGGCATTTAGGTAATCTCGTTCATGATCATTAAGCCCATTATAAAAAGTGTCAATTTGATGCAATTCGGAAAAATCATAGTGTGGACATTCATGTAACATTTCTTTAAACCTTTCCCAAGCCATTGAAAAACTTTCATTAGATCTTTGTGTAAATCGTGAATTCTCGTTTTCAAATGTGTTGTTTTAGATGGTGGAAAAAATTGATTCACAAACTTAGAAACGAGATCACCCCATGTCAAAATCGAATTTGGCGGTTCTTTCTCAAGCCAAATTTTAGCGGGTCCATCTAACGAGTATGGAAACAACATCATCTTAATGGTGTCATGTAGAACATCCTTAAACTTGCTAGTAGCGGTGAGACGATTAAAATTCCTTACGTGATAATGCGGGTTGTCTTTTTCATGACCTCTAAACTTATTAGCTTGCAACATCGACATTAAACCCGTCTTAATCTCGAAATTCTCCGCTAGGATAGAGGGAATCACAATGGCCTCTCCAAAACCCTCGGTGGGTGCTTGTAGCAACTCCATCATAGTACGATTAGCCATGACGACTTCTTGTTCTACAATAGGTTCAACAATTGGAGTTTGTTCTTCAATCAACGTCTCTTGATTGGCTTGCTTTTGAAGACGTTTACGAGCTCGTTTTGCTTGATTACGAGTGATCATAAACTTCACGAAGAATGGGAGGTGAGCAAAGAAGATTCTTTTTGGGTGTTTTGTGAATTTTCAATTTTTTGTGTTTTTGATTGTTTTTAATTTTTTTTTGGATTTTGGTGTATCTTCGTAGACAACAATCTACCAAATCTCTCCTCGAATCAAACTCTTGATTAAAGAAGCCTCAAAGGAATGAAAACGATCACGTGGAGTGAACGCCTTCGAATGACTTTAGAACTTTGGTAAAAACCAAATTGTTCAAGAGGGTTTAATCACAAAAAAAACCAAGCAAATATATTATACGTAATAATACTTTGTGCGGAAAAACCCTCGATTAGCCTTCAATCTCAAAATACTCACAAGCAAGCGGGGAAACGAGGCGGCGTGAAGCACTTAAGAGCCTTTTTCCTTAGGGTATATTTTATAATACCCGCCTTATACCCACGTTATAGTTTGTATTTTTCAAAATCGAGCTTCACGAAAGTATTTATCTATTTTTGCCTTTTTCTTTTTGTTTGAGATTCGAATACAATGATTAGGAGTTCAAATCCCAATTAAGGTTGAGTTTTCACACTTTTGGAGATATTTTGTATTTACTGTGATACTTAATACGATATAGTAATAATAATTTCACAAGAAAAACCAAAAAAACCGATAATACGTATTAGTAGAGTTCTACTAATACAAATACTATTTATGGCTAATATTAAAAACAACAAGACAAATTAATCACGACACACCTCCCCGACAGCGGCACCAAAATGATTGTGGTAAATTACGTCTTTTTAGGAAAAAGAGCGTAAAAGCGATAAGTATTAAGTGATGATTTAGGAAAATCAAGCACTAATGACCCAATGAAGTTCAAGTTCGTTTCCCAAGGAGGTATATGTGTGGGAGTAATTCGTAACTGATTTGAGATTAATATTGGTTAGAAGGGTATGAGAAAAGAGGGTGACGAAGACGTGGAATTAATTACTACGACGACTACACGTAAAACCGTAAATTAAGCAAAAATAAAAATTAATTCTAAAAATTACCAAGAATTCACCAAAAATCAAAATAAATACACTAAGAGTTTACCAATGATCAAAACTTTTTCAACCTTTTAATTAATTAAATATTTAATTTTTAAATGCTATTTAAAGCCCTAAAAATCAAATTAATTATCAAAAAGCCCAAATAAAGATTTTTCAATTGGTAAACCTCTAGAATGACCTAAAAAGATTAAAAACTATTTTTAGAAATTTTTAAACTAAGAAAAACTATTTAAAATGATTTAAAAACTATTAAAACTTAAAATAAGTATAAAAATTAATCTAAAGATGATAAAATTAATCTAAAAGTTGAAAAATTCCTATTTTAATGTATTTAAGCTAAGAAAAATGTAAAAAGTGCAAAAATGTGAAATTTTAAAAATAATAATAAAATAATATTAAAATAATATTAAAAATCCAAAAATTATTAAAAAATTCTAAAAACTTGCAAACTAATTTATTTTGACCTAATTAAATAGAAAATGAAAGTGAAATGACCAGAATGCCCCTATTGGGCCCTCAAATGTGCCAAAACTAAAATCAGTCAACATTAATGGGCTTTTTAGCCCAAAAAGTCAAACTTGGCCCAATTGACTTGGAAAAGCCCAATCTGACTAAAATTTAATTCTAAACACAAAACTCTAAAGGCCCAAAAGCTGAAAGTGAGCTTATCATAGCTTATTAAACAAACAGCTTATCCTTATTGGGCTTTTTAGCCTATTAAGCAATAAGCCAATGCCATAAGCTCTAATTTGACACACAACCTTCTTATGGCAAAGTACAAATCCATAAAACGACAAAATAGTCGGGTTTGAGATTTAGGGCACCTCAGGACTTGATTTAACTTGCAAAATGTCACAAATGAACTCAATAAGCCAAATCAATCAAAAAAATTCCAATAAGCAAAACCAATAAGCCAGAATAAGCCAATAAGCACTTATGAAAAAGTCAATTAAGTTGGTTTTCTAGTCAAACCCTAAAGTCAACCCACCAAACGCTCCAGTATGAACAAATGGCTCAAATAATGAGCACCTATTACAAAATCCAAGTTGTTGCTGGTTAAAATAAGCTATTATAGCTTATTGATAAGCTGAAACCCAAAATACACTAGCAGTGGCTAGCAGTAGGGGAAAGGAGTTCCCACTGCTTTGACTATTTGACCAAGCTTTTTAGAGAAATCTAGTTGGATTCAAATGGAAACAAGGGCACCCTTGTGATCATTAATCACAAGGAGTCTATATCCACAAAGAAATCACAAACTGGTTCACACAATAAGCCCAAATTAATCAAACAGTCTACAGATATTGCACAGACATGGAAACTAAGCTGTTATGATCAAATAAGCAGATATAGCATGAATAAGCCAGCCAAATTCAACAAGATGCATACACAAGCTATATAAACTATGATTAAGCATAAACAAACTTAAATCAGCCACTAGATCAAATTATGGAACAAGATCAAAGTAAATTTCACCTTCTGAAATGAACTACAAGTACTCATACACACTTTGCTGTTCTAATTGACCACAGATCCAATTTCAAGCACTCAAATCTCTTTCCCTGGTGTTATTAACTAGGTTTAATCACTTGTTAGCCCTAGTCTATGATTAGATCTAGGTGTCCCTTAAACCACAACCAATATTATCAAGTAAACAAGATTTTTATAGCCCTTTTTAAGATCTAGGTGTTTCAAACCACAAAACCTGCAGACAAATGACCAAGTATATCTGTAAAACAAGTACCAACAACCACAAACTCAAAACACCTACTCAATATCCCACAAATCCTGCTTATGCAGTTAACCTAAACACCCCTTAATTATCTGTTTTCACAAATTTTCAAAGGATCTTCAAGATTTTAACCACAAATCAAGTTAAGAACAACTCAATAACATCAAACCAACATAAATAAACAAGATTCAACCAAAATAACACAGATTCAAGAACAATCATACAAAAATCACCAATATGCAGAAAAATAAAGAGAAATGAAAAAGGAGAAGGGTGCAAACCTCCAAGACCTACATCCAGGCCCTGGATTGTTTGAGATGAGGTACTAGCAGAACAAGTACCAGCTTCCAAGCTGCTAAAATGAACAAACAAACAAGTGAGATCAAAAACAGATAGAAACCTTTGATTTATGAAAACAAGTGTTTTAATCCTTAAAACCTTTTTTCAAAACCAATAAAACATGAAAGTGGAACTCAGATTAAGGCTATTCTAACACCAACTTTTAATAAACATAAAAGAGATTTCACAAATTTCAGAAAACCAAATTTTATTTAACTTAAAAAGGAATTACAAAGATTGATAGCCAAAATCTGGAACAAAGGGACTCTCACAGGTTGAGGTCTCCTTTTATAGGCAAATAGATACATAGCACTATTCATAAACCCTAGAAGTGAAATTCCAATATTGTCCTTGAGGTCTTCTAGACGATTTTTTGATGTGAGTTGTCCAAAATGATCAAAACCGTTCAAAATAGATTTGGAGTGAAGCAAAGAGTATTGGCTGTTGATCTTGACACGTGGTAGTTTTTGGGGAATAAGTTGTAATGTGATAGGTGAAACGGTTTTGGGTGTGGGGTCCTTTGGTGAGTGGAGGTGAAGGTATTATGTGTGGGATAGGTTTCTGCATGTGTGAATCACACATGTGCCAAGGTAATTGGAGTTCACCCTTTGTTTTAAGTAAAGTAAAAACTGGGTGGGATGAATGGTAAACAGTAAGGTTTTGATCCGATTTTGGGGGAAAGGTGTTTATTTGGCGCATTTTCAGTTTGAATGTTTCAAATAGACACCTTTGGCCCTTGTTCTTTGGAAATATTTGTATAACAAGTTTTTCAGCCCACTTAATCGTATTCCCTTTGTTGTTTAAGTTTCCCTTTTCTCATTTTTGGCACAAAACGTTTCCAAAAAGATATCAAGGGTTATTTTTGCCATGTTTTCATAATTGAAGAACTGATTTTGGACTTTGTTGATCTTCAAAGGTCTTCAATGTATCTTTGACTCCATGAGGGACCATAATTGACAAATTAGATTTGATGAGGGACTAATCTTGCCATTTATTCAAAGTTGAGGGACCTTTTTGCAATTTTGACAAACTTAAGGGACCAAACTTGTAATTATGAATTCACAAGGGTTTTAAGTGTCATTTCTTCATTGTTTGAGGATCAATCTTGCATATCTTCAAGTCTTCAAGGGTAAATGTTGGATAATTCATGAACTAGGGCCCGGTTCTTTGTACGGCTTCGTTTCTCGTGTCCGTTTTTCCTTGTTTCTTGTGATCTTTTGTCTTTTTCATGATATCCATACCTAAAATACACAAGTAAACAAACACAAGCATATATATGGTATTTTATGACATTTTTATGCATTTAAAGCCCGAAAAGAACGATGAGATCATGTATAAATGCCATCTCATCAGCTAAGCTTCCCCTCGATCCATGCATTCTTCCCCTTTTTGTCACATCAACTCAAAAGGGATCGTCTTCCCCTTAAGAAGTGCATGTCGAATACAGTAGGCTCCTTGAAGTGATCACTGATGAAGAAAATCAAATATAACGAATTTGATGAAGAAGTGGAATCTCCCAAACTCTTGTCTTATATCTTGAACTAACCACGTGACATCGAACTCAAACAAAATCCTCAAATAAATGAGACACTGAGCACAATAACGTAACCCCTTCAAGTGATAGCAAATGTACGCATATAGCAAGTTATCTTAAAAAGGCTCCTACTCCTTTTAAGATATGAATAGATCGTACCCCTTCGCTAGATATATCAAGTCTTCGTCACCATACAAACCAAGCAAGTTATCTTAAAAGGTTAATCACGCTTTTTAAGATATGATAAGAACACAAAACCTGTGAAAATCAACTACAACATCAAATAAGTAATAATCAAGCGTCTTCGTCAATGAATCTCCACAACGAAATGATGATGGCTGATAACTCCTCCTCCCGTAACAGTAGTGGCATCAGACTAGTCACTAAATCAGAGTAGTAGCAATCTTACATGACTAGTAGGAACCAAAACCAGCCAAAGGAAGTTAGTATACAACAAGCCAGCAGGAAACATAAGGAAGTTAGCAAGAACATAAGCCTACCAGTAGGAAAAAACCAGTAGGAACAAACCAGTGGTACGGACCAGTAGGAACCGACTAGTAGGACTGATTATTCAACCAGAAGGAACCATAAAATATTACCATCATGAATATATATGACCCGTAGGAACCATAGCTCACCAGTAGGAACAACATAACCTACTAGTAGCATCTCAAACCCTCTTCTTTCTCCTTTTTTAACCAACTGTTACCACACTGTCACTGAAGTTGTTGCTGTTGCAAATTCGTTACAAAAGATATATGGGCTGCACTTAAAAAGTTAAAATTATTTAAACATCATGCCTTCTAATGTAAACTACGTCCATATCTAGCCTAAAAATCAGCATCATAAACCCATGTAACAATGCGTATCACGTCCAAAATTATAATTGTTTTTATTAAAAACCTCCCACATTTTGACTTTATCAAACAAATATATCCCATTCATATCTAATTCCAAAATCATGCAAGATACATGAGTGACATACGTTCATTATTTGCCACGTCAAGTCAACCAAGTATTGTACCGATATACGTTCATTATGAGCAATAAGAATCCCGATAATCTTGGCTATAATTATTCACACGTCTTGACTTTGAATAGGACCCTTATACCACGTCTATATATCGTAATATAAACAACAAAAATACTTTCCATAAATAATTCATAGACCATGATCCCTAAAAGTATGCCATCCTCCCAAAAATCATGAATTATTCATGTTAACCATTAGACTGATCATACCTGTTGTGAGCTTTCCACATCAAAAATTACCTCATGGTCATTTTCAAGATAATGACCTATCACAGATTACTGTCCACACTAAGTTTGCATCAAGACACCCTCGTACAAGCGTATGGACCACAACACCTGCTCACGTGCTACACTTCCTTCGTTCCTTTTATCCATATAATGTTTCTGTTCATCACGTGACATAGAGCCATAGAACAGACATTGTCCAATTTGAACAGGGACCACAACACTCTTGCGATTTGGACCATTGTACTCTATTTGCTGCTTCATTAAGCCATCATGTAAAAACCTTTATCCAAGGAACAAATAAAATTTGCTTTTAGCAAACGTCTTCATTCTTTGATCATCCATATGATCAGCCATTCTTTGTCTGTTGCTTTTGGAAAAACTATTCTAGGGTTATTACAACCCTAAATGGATTTCTGAAAGAATATCACAACAACTATATCACCTCCATTCTTTAACCATCAGCATTCTTGAATCACTAGGGTTTATTCACAACAAATTCATCCATCATTCACCGATGATCATACTAGGGTTCATCATTGATTGAGAATCAACTCACCAAAGCTAGTATAATCACCACCAATAATACCAAACCCGCGGCCTCCATAAAAACAAATCTAGGATTTTATCACAAACCTTAAGTATTAAGAACAACAGCCACAACAAAGAACCAGTAGCAACATTATCAACAACATCATATGAACAACAACAACAATCATCTAGGGTTTGTTGGGAAAACCCTAGATCAACAACTTGATTTATTTAAAATAGAAAATAACATGAAAACCTTGTTAGATCAACCAGATCGAGAGCCAGAAAGCTCTGATACCACTTGTTGAGTCTTAGGATCTAGACTCATATGGTATATCATTATCATGATTGTAATAAGCACAACGGAATAACAAAGAACACAATCATAATCATGGACGAGGCTTTCACTAATAAATCATACTATTAATAAAGCTACTAACTATTACTCCTGGTGCCTGATAGGCTTGACGCCAGGAGGAACACACACACACCTCTAGTTTACATTGTATTGGAATGAATGAATAACAACCAAGGTGCTACCCTCTTTATATAATAGAGGGACTAGGGTTACATCACAATCCTAGCTTACTATAGAAGCTACTAATTTACTATTAGGTCTTTCATCTTATTTTGTCATATCAACTCAAGATATATAATTCCCAACAATCTTCCCCTAGTTGATTTAACATAACCAGTAAGCACAAGCTTCCCCTGAAGCTAATATAGATGAAGACTAAGCTTCCCCTCGATCCATGCATTTCTACAAACTTGGGATTTCTTAACCTATAGGATATCCTCCATATTTTTCGTGGGTACCTATTGAATGAATAACTGCTTTCAAGATATACTCATCACGTCCAAAAACCAAGTCAAATACACTCCCACAAAAAATTGGAAACAATATACCACCAATCGAAACTCATGCAATAAAATACCTTACCCACGTCAGCCAGTAAAATCTCATCAAAGTGCAAAACACAAAAAGTATTTTAGGATTAAAAAGCAATCCCTAAACTTTAGGGCTTCGTTGTAAATGACCCTACAAAATCAACGACTAAAACCCACCCTTCTGTGATACGAATATAGTTTCTAAAAATCACGCTCATTAATTCTTCACGTCCAAAACCTATGGATTCAAATGTTGACACTACGAAGTAGGATGCATATTCTATTCCCATATTTTACGTATCTCATAACTGCCTCATAATCCACCTTACGTGAATACTCCAAGTGAAAAACAAAATTATTCTTGGGACCACAAACAATGCTCACGTCCCTTTTCATATAATTATGTCTATCATGATTCATGTGAACGTACTAAATTAAGTTCCTATCCCCACCTCACGTGATGCCTTTTGACTTACAAGATACCAAACCAATTTATTATGAACGTAATACCTTGTTTTCTTTTTGGCCTGACCGAGAAGCTTGGATAATGTAGCACCGTGATTACATGCTACCGTAGTACCTTTGAGACCATACGAAACCCTTGATGACCAGCACCAATAATACCAACAAACAGCAACAACAATTAACAACATGGGTTTCAAGAATTACCTAGGGTTTGTTGGGAGAAACCCTAGATCAATAAGAACACCATTTGATTAAAATAGAAAACACAAAGGAAAACCTTGTAGATCAACCAGATCGAGAGCCAACAAGCTCTGATACCACTTGTTAGGTCTACTGGTTGTAGATCTTGCAGCCTGTTAAGGATGGTGAACGACTTCTGTAATCACAAGTCTATTCAGAGAGAGACTCTTAATGAAACACAAAGTATAAGTGCGGAATACACATACTAAGATCAAGAAGAAACAAAAAAACTAAATAACTTGATCCTTACTAAGGATTTCTACTATTGATATGAAATGAATACCGGTGAAAGGTGTGTCCAACCCTTCTGCCAATGGGTTCCTATTATACTACAAGGAAACCCTAATCTACATTAAATATAAAACGTGTAACTCCTGATTTGCATATCCTTTCCTAAGATATCTCATGCATATCCTAACAAACTAATTAGAATAATATTGTTTGACTTTCTACTAGACTAGGAGCACGTATTGCTCCTACTACTACTAGGACCAGTAGGAACTACATACCTCCTAGTTCATTTATTACAAATATCCTATTACATAGGTCCTAACATAATCAAGGTTAGTTATGCGCTTATGGATGTGTGGTTTGAAGATGCAGATGTTGATGGGTATGTTACAAATGTTAGGAGAACTACTGTTAAAAAGACATGATCTAAAGCTCTGGATTTTTTTCTGAATAGTCCAAGGTTCTTTCGCTTTTATTTTCCTTTCCTATATTTACATTTGCCAAAGTTATTAGTCGGTTTAGGCAAATTAAGTTTACACTATCTTTTCATGCAACAGTGGGGAGTCTCTTAGGGTTACATTATGGGGTACTGATAGGTGTGAAAACACCCATCCTTTTACCACTTAATTACAATAATAACCAAGCCAAAACGTGTATTTTGTGTCGTAAATGTTGAAATTATGCGTGGTTTGTGTTTTTGTTGTGATTTAGGATCAAAATGTGAAAAGGAAGGAAAACATGGGTTTCACGGGCTTTTATCAAAGAAAAAGACGAAAGACGAAGTCAAGAAATCAAGAGTGCAAAAAGAACGGAATTCCAAGACCAATTCTGAAGATTTATCGAAGACAAAGTCAAAAGACGGAAGTTTACTAAAAGCCGAAGAACTCAAGTCTTATTTATTGAAGAAATTACAAGACGAGAGTATAAATCCCGAGACAAAGTCGTTAAAGTCAAAGAATTAAGAAGACTAAGGACTTAATGAAAATTAAAGAAAGAAGAAAGAGGGGAGGAAGCTTCCTCTAAGCACCTCCCTAATCCTCCTATAGATAGTCTTCATTTTCATTTCATTTGTGTTGTTGGCTAAGTGTGACAATTAGCTCTTCCATTTTAATTACTTGCACATTTAAATACATGTCATTTACTTAATTGTCTTGCACCTTAAATTCATTTAATTTCAAGTAAGTTTCCTATTAATTATTGTCAATCTTTACTTTTATTGTTCATCTCCTATCTACCTTTCTTTGTTAATCTTTAATCTTTATGTTTATTGTTCATGTTCATGTTATTGAGTTTTTATTGATTTAATCAAGTGGGTTTTGATTATTTTGATTATTATAGTTAGTTTGATTGATTTGGATTGTTTGTTTATGATTAGTAGATGTTATTTGATTAGTTTGATTTAATCTTTTGGTTGATTTTGATTAGATTAGATTAGATTTGTGTTAATTTTGGTTTCCCTTGTTCTTCGCTGTTAGTGTTTATTTCCAGGTCATTCCGAACCAAGATCAATTATTCCGGATGAAGGTTGTTTGTTGATTATTCCGAACCAGGGAGTTTATTCCAGATAAAGGAGTTAGTCTACAAATATTCAGAACCAAGAAACAATATTCCGGATCAGCTGTTTGTTCCGAATCAAACATCTTCATTCGGAATATCATATATTCCGAATCAAGGACGTTCATTCGGAATAATCAGTTATTCCGGATACAGGGTGATTTGTTCGGAATATATTCCGGATCAAGGTATTCATTCGAAATATTCAACATTCCGAATCAAAGGTTGTTCATCCGGAATATTCAACATTCCGGATCAAGGGGTATTCATTCGGAATATTCCGAATGAAGGGTTTATTGTGATTATTCCGAGTGAAGCTTTTATTCCGAATGAGAGTTTTGGCTTAGTTATTCCGGATAAGTGTTTTGTCTTGATTATTCCGAACGAAGAAGAATTATTCCGGGTGAAGGTGACATTCCGAACGAGTAATTATTCCGAGTGAGGTATTTTTAGGTTATTTTAAGTTTCTGTTTTTAAGTTTAAATTTTTAATTTTCAAGCTTTACTTTTCCCGCCTTTTTAATTAGTTGCACTTTAAGATTACTTGCCTTAGATTTATTTTAAGACTTTTCTTAGTTTTAAGTTTTAGTTGCGTTTTAAGTTTGCCTTTAGGATAGCTTTAAGTTTGCGTTATTTTCTTTTAGTGCCTTTCAACTTTTCGTCACGCCTTTAATTTCTTGCCATTTATTTTAAATTAGATTTAGATTTATTTTAAAATCTTTGCACCTTTAATTTTACTACAACGACAAAACATTTTTTCCACCAAAGACAGCTGAGTCGCACTTAAACCAGTAATCAATTCGAAGAGACTCGAACAACGAACACTATTTTCTTACTAGGTAAAAACCTTGTATCAATTCGATTAGACAACGACAAAGAACTTAATTTTTCCTACTAGGCAAAAGCCAATGTATCAAATGGCGCCGCTGCCGGCTCTTTCCGTAAAGATTAACGGTTTTCTGTGAGAGACGCGTTGCTTTTTGGGATCCGTTCATTCGTGGGCGTTATTTTTCTTGCTTAAAAAATTTCAAAAAGCCATAAAAATTAAAAATTGTTAAAAATCCATAAAAATTAAAAATTTCAAAAATTCAAAAAGATTTTATTTTTATTGTGTATATATATTGTCTATTTGCTTTGGTATTGTTTTCTTTTGCTTTCGCAGGTGTATGCGTACTAGATCTTCTACTAATCAAGAGCCCGAGACTCCTGAAGATTTAGCTATGGCAGGTGTGAACAACAACAATAATCCACCACACCTCAACAATAACAACAACAATGTTCTTCCACAGCCCGATCTTCGGACAATGGAGGAGCTTTGTCAACCTACCATGTTTGGATGAGGAGGACCGATTGCGCCGATGCAAATCACGGCTCCGGAGTTTTCGTTGAAGCATCACATGATCCAGCAAGTGCAAACTAACCCATTCCGTGGATTGCCTGATGATGATGCCAACAAACACCTCGACAAATTCATTACTATCACTCAAAGCATGAAGTTGCCCGGTGCTACTATGGATGTTCTTTGCCTTCAACTCTTTCCACATACTTTGTCACACCATGCCGAGAAATGGTTTGATCTTCTCCCGAAGAATTCAATTCATACTTGGGATGACATGACTCAACGCTTTTTGTCGCGCTACTTTCCACCATCCATGGTCACGAGCCTTCGCAATCAAATCAGCTGTTTCATGCAAGAACCCGATGAATCTCTCTTTGATGCTTGGGTAAGATATAATGTTTTGATCGATCGTTGTCCAAACCACAACATGCTCCCTGTGACCTTAATTGATACTTTCTACAACGGTTTGACTTTTCTTGATCGTGATACGATTAATGCAGCCGTCGGTGGCACATTTATGAAAAGAAGACCTGAGGAGTGTAGAGAGGTTATTGAGAATATGACTACTCATCACAAAAACTGGGATTCCTCCGCTTTTTCAAGGAACAACCTGAGAGTCAATGTTTCTTCTACATCAGCAAACCCCGATATGACCGAATTCACCCGCATGATGGCTGAAATGAACAAAAATATCTTGCTCATCGCTTCAAACCAACAACAAGTTAAAGCGGTAGCCAATCCTTGTGAGACATGCGGCGGTCCTCACTCATACACTGAATGTCCTTCTACTCAAGGCAATCCGGAAAACGTGTATGCGGCTTATGGTAATTATTCACCGGAAAATTACCAAGCCCGACCTCAAGGGGATCGAAATTTGCTAAGTTACCGGTCCAACAACTATCTTTCACCCGGTTTTTCTCCTCAAAACCACAATCCCAACAACAATTACGATAGAAGCAACCAAATCCCACCTAGAGCTTCTAATCCTTATCACCCACCCGCTCAACAAGCCCCACCCATCAATCAAGATGTTGAAGCTTTGATGAGAACCAAAGGTGAGCAAATTAAGAATCTACAAAGCCAAATTATCAATTTGAATGGGGATATCACCATGCAAGGGAATGACATTAGATCCGAGCTTCGGAATGATATACAATCCTCCTTTAGCAATCAAACGAATGATTTGAAGAATATGCTTGCTAGTTTCTTACCTACCACTCAACCCTCTACTTCGGGATCTCTACCTTCAAACACCGTCACCAATCTGAGAGTGAATGTGAGTGCTATTACTACCCGTAGTGGAGTTACTTTAGTAGGACCACCTATCCCGCCCCCATCATCTACACCTCCTCCAACACCATTTATCCCTACTACTCCCACACCTAGTATTATTACACCATTACCGTCTCCGCCTCGTCATGAAGAAGTACCCAAGACGAATCCTCCACCAACCCCACCTTCCACCTTTAACCCTTCAACATCTCAACCTTCACCTTCTACACCTCCACCACCCAACCCCAGCATTCCTTACCCTTCTCGACTCAACAAGGCTAGAATTTTGACTAAGAATGACCTTCAAGTCGCTAACTTTTTGGAAAAGATAGCCGGCATGAAAATCACCTTTACCCTTGTTGAAGCTCTTGCTCAAATGCCACAATTTGTCAAGATGTTTAAGGAAGTTCTTAATAAGAAGGAGAAGATGGCCGAGTTTGTTAATACTCGATTGAATGAAAATTGTTCTGCCGTCCTTCTTAAAGAACTTCCAGAGAAACTTGGAGATCCCGGTCGTTTTGTGCTACCTTGTACTTTTAACCAAACCGACAAATTTATTGCCTTAGCCGATCTCGGGGCAAGTATTAATTTGATGCATTTAAGTGTTTGGAAAAAGTTATCATTGCCCGACCTGACACCCACAAAAATGACTCTTGAGCTAGCCAATCGTACTCTCGCTTACCCCGTTGTTATTGCCGAAGATGTGTTCATTAAAGTTGGCACATTCACTTTTCCGGTCGACTTTGTCGTTGTTGATTATGAAATGGACCCTCGTATTCCGTTAATACATGGGCGCCCATTTTTGAGAACCGGTCGAGCTTTAATAGATGTGGATAAATGTGAACTCATATTAAGAGTCGGGGATCATGCACAAGTTTTTGAAATGGGAAAGCTTACAAGCAAATCCTTTGGACGAGAATCAACGAATATGATTAGTGTGCTTGATGAATTTGTCGTCTACAACAATCCTCTATTTGATTCTTGCAATGATAATCCACTTTTTCAAGATGATGTGGATGATTCTATCTCCAATTTGGAACCTTCACCCATATATGATTCTCCACCGGTCTATGATGCTTATGATGATGATTCTAGCTCCGATGGGGATGATTATGATGATTTTACTTCCGAGTATCCCGACATGCCCACTTATGATGATTTTGATGAGGCTGATACTCTTTCGAGTGATTCTTCACATGATGAAGATCCTCCGTCATCCATGATTGATCCTACTTTGGATGACTACTCATTTGAGGAAGACTTTTCTACTTTTCTCAATACTTACTTCCCTCATGAGAGTGATGCTCCTCCTTTGGACTTTGATGATTATGGTCTTCATCCTACTTTGGATTTGAAGAAACTTCTTTCAAAGGAGAAGAAACCGGACGACACCAACATCCGCAACACGTATGTTTTAACACCTCTTTGTCCACCTTCTGAGGACGAGGTTGTGCATTTTCTTCGCGGATCATCTTCAAATTCTGTGAGCCTGAGTGCTATTTTCCCCTAAAGGAAAAGGTGTTCGACCCCGGTATCGATATTCTTCAGCCATCTCAGTATCCATCTGATGAAATAAAAGGAAAGATTTTTGGAACTACTGAAGATATGCTTGCACATCTTCACCCTTGCTACCACCGTGCTCCATCTTTGCTTAAGGGAACCTTGCCTACTCTTCTTTGGCTTGCCTTGTTCGCCTTAAGCTTGTGTTATTTGATGGACAAAAACTATGTATTTGAACCCGGTGGATACGTTTCATGCTTCTTCCTATGCTAATCAAGGTCGAGTCAGGCTCACGACTGGATAAACAAAAATCAAGCGCTTCTTGGGAGGCAACCCATGTATCTATCTTTTAGCTATCTTTATCCTAAGTATAGAGAGACCCGTTGGTGTTTGTTATTTCCTCTCTTCTTCTATTCAGGGATTCAAGCGCTCAATGATCCACTGTTGATGATTTTTGACGACCCGTGATCCCGTGTTCCTGTCTTCCCGGTTCTATCCTAAACTCTTTTCGATTCACTATTTTATATTTTCCAATATTAAAATAGGAATCTCGTTAGTCGTCTTTTCCTTAGCAAGATTTAAACAAAGTGCACAATGTCCTAAGTGTAGGGGAGTTTACTCCCACATGCTTAAACATCGAGGACAATGTTTATATTAAGTGTAGGGGGGACTTCTATCGAAGTTAAGTGGCATTTTCCTTGTATTTGTCCTTATTTTAACCGGAAAATCAATTATTCGACATTTTTCAAAATCTTTGATCTATTTTGGCCTAGGAGTTTTACCTTTGTATAGTTATTTTCTTTCCTTATTAGAATAAATTTTAATAAAGTGGTTTTAATTTTCAAACGTTGTGAATCTTTTGACTAAACCCGAGTTTATTCTAGCTAGTATCCTTAACGTGTTTAAGTCAAGTTTTGCTAGGCTTTTATTTAGGGAGCTTTAAAACGCGAAAGTCTTAACTCTCACGGGTTAAGAACAAGAACTTTTCGCAAGTTCCTATAATTGATCCTAGAGAGTCGTTTCACAAGGGAACTTTAAAATGCGAATTCTAAAACTTGAAAAAGTCTAAGAATTTACAAGATCCTATAGGCGATTCAAAAACCCAAAACTTTGATTTAATAGGCTAAGCATCCACGAGTCTCATTCCTTGAGATTTTAAACTGTGGAGGACGAGAGATGATAGAGTCAATAGTTTGGTATTCTTTCGTGAATTTATGTGAGTTAATTATAAGCCTATTCTCCCATCGCTTGCTAATAAATTTATCTGCAATGAATAAGGTTGTACGATTTGAAAAGTTACTTAGCTTCTAGCCCAAGATCGTTTAATAGTTGCTCGGTATGGATTACAGTTCATAGCCAAGGCATAACTTATTGAAGCGGGATGCGAAGATTGGCGAGTCCGAAAAGGCCCTAACAAGGCATGAGGGCTACATTTTGTTGCTAAAGATCCCACGTGATGTGAAGAATCATTTGTCAAAGATCAATATGAAGGATCGAGACACACGACGAAAAGCAAATACTCCCGTAAAGATCATGGAGAAGTCTATCCAAAAAGGCCCTAACAAGGTATGAGGATAAATAGATCCTTGTCCAAAAAGGAGGCGGATTTTTGTGTATCAAAATCCCAAATAAAGATTGGAGAAAAATGAAGAAGTCGTGGTCCAAGTATGAAGAATCTCTCAAAACTTCAAGTTAAGAAATTCCTATTATGAAGAGAAGGCCATTATTTCAAGAACGTCTCTCAAGATTTGAAGTATGAAGTCGCTGCCATGTATCGGTCCGATAAAGGTCTCAAATCGCGAAGCGAGTTATGCCAAGATATGAACTTTATGAGGTCCCGAGAAGCAGTTTTAAAAGATTTTGTCCTTTAGCTAACTATTGATTAAATCGTCCCACTTTATTTTCAGCCTAAATAACTATCGAAATAAGTCAACAATGCATCCTCGTGATCATTCAAGACAACAATAAAATATAAGAGATACACCTAGGAATAAGGGAGTCTAAGTAAATAATTGGCCCACATGAGTTCGTGTTAGTTTGCTAACTTATAATAACAATGATCTCGTTTTTAAGCTTGGTTTGATGAATGTGAAAACTTGAGGATGATGATCATTGATGACATTTCCAAAACCCTAAGGTATGTCTTTGACTTCTTTACATACCTTCTTCCTTTAAATGTTTATAATTTTTCTCTTTAATAAAGGCCAATATGGATTGATTATGATGGAAAATGTAAAACGTGCTTTGTAACTAATGCATTGCATGAGGACATTGCAATGGTCAAGTGTAGGGGATTTGATAGGTGTGAAAACACCCATCCTTTTACCACTTAATTACAATAATAACCAAGCCAAAATGTGTATTTTGTGTCGTAAATGTCGGAATTATGCGTGGTTTGTGTTTTTGTTGTGATTTAGGATCAAAATGTGAAAAGGAAGGAAAACACAGGCTTTCACGGGCTTTTATCAAAGAAAAAGACGAAAGACGAAGTCAAGAAATAAAGAGTGCAAAAAGAACGGAAGTCCAAGACCAATTCTAAAGATTTATCGAAGAAAAAGACAAAAGACGGAAGTTTACTAAAAGCCAAAGAACTCAAGTCTTATTTATTGAAGAAATTACAAGACGAGAGTAGAAATCCCGAGACAAAGTCGTTAGAGTCAAAGAATTAAGAATATTAAGGACTTAATGACTATTAAAGAAAGAAGAAAGAGGGGAGGAAGCTTCCTCTAAGCACCTCCCTAATCCTCCTATAAATAGTCTTCATTTTCATTTCATTTATGTTGTTGGCTAAGTGTGACAATTATCTCTTCCATTTTAATTACTTGCACATTTAAATACATGTCATTTACTTAATTGTCTTGCACCTTAAATTCATTTAATTTCAAGTAAGTTTCCTATTAATTATTTTCAATCTTTACTTTTATTGTTCATCTCCTATCTACCTTTCTTGGTTAATCTTTAATCTTTATGTTTATTGTTCATGTTCATGTTATTGAGTTTTTATTGATTTAATCAAGTGGGTTTTGATTATTTTGATTATTATTGTTAGTTTGATTGATTTGGATTGTTTGTTTATGATTAGTAGATGTTATTTGATTAGTTTGATTTAATCTTTTGGTTGATTTTGATTAGATTAGATTAGATTCGTGTTACTTTTGGTTTCCCTTGTTCTTCGTTGTTACTGTTTATTTCCAGGTCATTCCGAACCAAGCTCAATTATTCCGGATGAAGGTTGTTTGTTGATTATTCCGAACCAGGGAGTTTATTCCGGATAAAGGAGTTAGTCTACAAATATTCCGAACCAAGCAACAATATTCCGGATCAGCTGTTTGTTCTGAATCAAACATATTCATTCGGAATATCATATATTCCGGATCAAGGACGTTCATTCGGAATAATCAGTTATTCCGGATAAAGGGTTATTCATTCGGAATATATTCCGGATCAAGGTATTCATTCGGAATATTCAACAATCCGAATCAAAGGTTGTTCATCCGGAATATTCAACATTCCGGATCAAGGGGTATTCATTCGGAATATTCCGAATGAAGGGTTTATTGTGATTATTCCGAGTGAAGCTTTTATTCCGAATGAGAGTTTTGGCTTAGTTATTCCGGATAAGTGTTTTGTCTTGATTATTCCGAACGAAGAAGAATTATTCCGGGTGAAGGTGACATTCCGAACGAGTAATTATTCCGGGTGAGGTATTTTTAGGTTATTTTAAGTTTCTGTTTTTAAGTTTAAATTTTTAATTTTCAAGCTTTACTTTTCCCGTCTTTTTAATTAGTTGCACTTTAAGATTACTTGCCTTAAATTTATTTTAAGACTTGCCTTAGTTTTAAGTTTTAGTTGCGTTTTAAGTTTGCCTTTAGGATAGCTTTAAGTTTGCGTTATTTTCTTTTAGTGCCTTTCAAATTTTCGACACGCCTTTAATTTCTTGCCATTTTTTTTAAATTAGATTTAGATTTATTTTAAAATCTTTGCACCTTTAATTTTACTACAACGACACAATATTGTTTCCACCAAAAGACAGCTGAGTCGCACACAAAAACCAGTTATCAATTCGATTAGACATACGACAAAGAACTTTAATTTTTATACTAGGCAAAAGCCTAGTTATCAGGTACCCTCGGTGAGGTTCTAATAGAAAAGAAAACCAAACATCTTGGTGACTACCCAATTGTTCTAACTTTGCTATGATCTATGATTTGGCAAAGTAGGTGTCCTTTGTACACATATAAAGTA
Source organism: Glebionis coronaria (assembly GCA_025667525.1). Taxonomy (NCBI): domain Eukaryota; kingdom Viridiplantae; phylum Streptophyta; class Magnoliopsida; order Asterales; family Asteraceae; genus Glebionis; species Glebionis coronaria. The sequence goes on from CM046878.1 coordinate 319,460,399, forward strand.
CATATATTTGAGACTCTAACTATAAACATTGACTTACCTTTCAGATAAGTTATGCTCATCCAGTTGCTCCTCGACAGCTATTTACGATGACTTGGATATACCTATTATCCAAGAGTTGAAAAAAAATAATGGGTAAGTATACAATAATATATAAATTATGGCATACAGGAACAAGCATGAAACCTTTAATTGAATGGTAGAGGCGAAACTAAAAGTGTGCTTGGGGGTGACTTGATTTATCCAACACAACCGTGGGTAGGCACGCATGAAAACCTATTGATGTGGGCACGCAATCGACGTGATGATGTAAGGTTTTTTCATTAGAAGACCATACTTTCTGAGTGTTTTACAGCATACTTACAGTATTCTTTATATGCAGTCTGCGGTTTTCCATTGTATGGTCAGGATTGACCATGTGCGAACAAGAAAGGGTGGGAATTACGCTTCATGTGGTTCTGCTTCTTGCAAAAAAGGAGTAACCCGCCAAGATGGGGTTTTTTTTTGCGAAGCATGTCTGAAACCTATGGATTATCCTGAATTAAGGTTCGTATATATTCTTTAATGAGGTTATAACAGTGTAATAACAACCCAACCCAACATCTACTTATCCGCGCTTATGATTCATCATACTTGCAGGTATTGGCTTGAACTTGGTGTTGCTGACACAACGGCCACAACTGTAGTAGTGTTTTTTGATGAGACGACTACACAGTTGACTAGATGCTCAGCTGAATGCATCGCTTACGGAGAGGCTGGATATGAGTCAGACTTGCCTCCTGCTTTAACCAATATCATCGGGGAAACTCACACGCTGGAAATCAAAAATCACACCTACTATGAGTTTTTAAACTTTGAAAGCTTTACATGCTGGGCAATCATTCCCCCCGAGGAAGTTGATGAGACCAATGATAGTACTGACTCAGGTACTATGGATCCTATCCCTACACCTGTAGTGGAAGTCTCTACCTGCAAAAGTAAGCGTTTGAAGAAGTTAGTAGAACAGCCTTCGGTCGTAACACCCGCCAAGACATCTGAAAAGAAGAAAAGTAAGAGGCATGTTATGTGTTGTCTACTAAAACTGAAATATTTTAAGGAATCAATTTCATTTATGTTTATTCTAACTTATTTAGTATCACATTACTATAGCATTACCATTGATGACTCGGACTCCGAAGCATCATCTAAGGAATACACCAACAATGATTCAGTTAAGCAGAAAAGCAATCCCCGGTCATTGTACCTAAACAGCTCCCCTATTTCCATAAGAAATCTTATTGTATTCTTTAATCAACTTTAATATAACTAAGTGGTTGTTATGTGATTGCAGATATATAGCATCAGATTCCGACGCGGAGTAAGAGGGTTTCTAAACACAAGGGTTGGAAAAATGAGCTACTAATCAAGCAAGAGCCACTACCTAAGATTTAGTAGCCAGTTTTAATTTTGTTTCTTATTAATAAGATACAATTACGTGTATTGTTACAATTTCAATGCTAATATCATTTTGTTTTCTAAATTTTGGTCCAAAATTAAATTAGGTTACATTCCCAAACTCTTTACATATTATATAAAAAAACCTGCATGAAAGTAAAATTTCATCGTACTGACACCCAAATTACACATAACAATAAAACAAGTTCATATATTGTTACAGTTTAACAATGCTAACCAACTACACTTTGATTCTGCTGATCCACGTATTACACATAAGAATAACAAACATGAACTTTTAAACTTAACAAGTATCATCTGACCAATCTTAAACATATATAAGTGATGATTTTTTGATATGAAACATCAAATGATAGCCTTAAGTGGAGTGGTCTATTAATACCTTACCTTTTCAGTTGTTTGGTAGTTAATTAATTTAACTGCTTATTTATTATAGATTTGTGGTTATGCCTTATCAAATTCAAAATTTAAGTACCTATCTTCATAAATTGGATTATTTGATGTTTTTTGTACATAAAAAATAAGTGGTCCTATAGAAAATGATAGTCTATTAAACATACTAAATGTTTCTGTAACCGTACAGTCAAATACAATAATCAGGGATGATGGAAAGGTACAAAGTTACTTTGGGTTGCAATTAACATGTAAAGACACAGTAGGTGAATCGTCTAAGGTAGCATCCAAACGTGGACACAAAAAGTCAGTAGGTAATCAATTTATGAAATGCAACGAAAACGAGACTTACTATGTGAAGTGAATGATGATTGTTTCCATTTTTCAGAACCCGCGGTTGAATCATCAAATGCAGCATCAAAACGTGCAAAGAAAAACTCGGCAGGTAATCACTTTATTAAACTAAAAGAAACAAGACTTACTATATGTGATTGAATAAAGTTCAATTTCTTTTTCCAGGTCAACACACATCCGATCTTCGAAAAAAATCAAAAAATGCGGCACTCACATCAACAGGTAATGGTATAAATTGTCCATAGTTTTACATTTGATAATATAACTTAAATTTTATTAATATGGATGGCATATTTGTAAGGTATTGATGTTACTTACTATGATGTTGGTGCTCCATCGTACGAATGCCAAAATTGTCATGCGCTGATGTGGTATGAAGAAAGAAGCAACAAAGCAAAAAAGGTTGTAAATCCAACTTTCTCACTTTGCTGTCAAGATGGTAAAGTCTTACTGTTGGAAATACTTTTTTACGTATTTAGGAAGGATCGGTCACTCCAAAAACTTATACGTAGTATGGGCTCGTGATCCAATATGTAAACAATATAGCCCATCAAGCCCACATGTAGGGTGGGCTATATATATCCCCTCCTAGCATGTTAGGAGGGGTTGTTCATTAGTTGTTCACTTATACATTTCATCTTTCTCTCATTCTCTCCTTTCTCTCTCTAACTCTCTCTCTCTAGTTCTTCATCTCCCTCCATCTTTAGATAAATCACAACACTTGCACAATCCTACAATTGGTATCAAGAGCTACGGTTGAATCTTTGAATTTTCGTGTTTTTATCTATTGATTTAGTGGTCAAATGTTTTTCTCATCAAGAAATCGTATAACTTTGGCATCTGTTATAAACAAACTTTTGTCTTTATCAATTTTATAACTTTTGTCTCGAATTTGATATAACTTTTGGTGTTGCTTGTTTTTATCAATTTTTCTATCAGTTTAATAAACTTTGGTCATATCAAGATAAACTTTTGTCATATCTGAGTATCAGTTTCGTCTATGGTTTATAAACTTTTGGCATCTGCGTATCAGTATAATATTTTCTCATATCAAGATTTTGTCTCGGGTATAATAGTTTGATATTGTGATAAATAGCTTTTTAAGTATTTCGATCGTAAGCTTTCAGGGTTTATGGTATTCCGATCTATGTATTGCAATCACAAAAACCTTAGGGTTTCTACATTGCGATCGAATATTCAGATAGTTTATTCCGATAGTATATTGCGATGGAAAATTTTGAATATTGCGATTGAAAAGTTTGATATTGCGATTGAAAAGTTTGATATTGCGATGGAAAAGTTTGATATTGTGATGGGATGTAGGATAGATATTGCGATGGGAGTTTAATGAAAACATTGCGATGACTTTTTTTACTGACCAATATTGCGATGGGTATGGAGTATCAAAACATTGCGATGTGTGTACAGTCTATTGAGACTGTTTAACAAAACCCAAGAACCAGACCCATTACCATCACCCTTATAACTTCAACGAACCCAACACACTCTCGACTCACGACTTACACAATCAACAAACTCAAACGTCACACCAATAGACTCAAACTACACAAAAGACTCAAACCAAAAACAACAAAATCAACAAAACCACTGACTCATTTCAAACTGACTAGACTCCATCGACTAGTCTCGACCACAAAGATACAAGTCTTGACTCACTTCGACTAACAGACCAACTTCGACTCCAACACCACACCTACTCTCGACATCAAACCCAATTTTTTTTTTCAGTTGTGACTCAAACAAATCCACATCTACAACACCATCTAGACTAAAACCTGATCAGAAAATATATCTCAGATTCATTTCATATGTAATAGATCTTTTTAGATCTTAACTGTTTGAACAAAATCATCATCGATTTTTGTGAGGTTTTTAAACCCCTTTTTGATTTTCGAAAATAAAGAAACAAAATAACAAATCTGTTATCCGTTTGTCTTTGTTTTGATTCAAGAAATAAAACAGAAGAAAACTCACATGAAATCACAAATTTAAAATTACACCTACCCGAGACCCTTTAATCAGGGATCTTGAAGATTAAATTCTTGATTCTTGACTTCTTGGTCTTTCAATTGTGAATTTGTGTTACACGTGATTAAAGGAAAATAGATTGGATGGATATTACTTGATGGTGACTTCCACTCGTATGATTTTGCTATGAGCTTGGGATTTAGATGAGATTGGGTTTTTATGAGAGTTTTTTACTGCGTATGCAGAAGAGAGAGGGGCGGACATAACTAAGAGGGGGGATTGGGGTTAGGTTGTGTGACTGTGATTGGGAGAGATAATTTAGGGGCGGAGTATACTGTGTTTGAGTTGTTTGTTTAGGGGTGAGTAATAATAGGGATTGATATTTATAAGGGGTTGTGGACTGGGTATATTAAACACGTGGACCTTCAAACATAGCCACATCTCACAACATATATACAACATACATTTCAGTTTTTTTGGGGACGTGTGACTTTATAATCTTTATATCAAAATTTTTATCTCAAATTTTTTATTTTGAATAAAATTTGTGATATTAAGTTATATTTTGGTTATAGTCAGGACAAAGTGATGTGACAAAAGTGACGTGACAAATATATTTGACACGATCGAGAAAATAAAAATTTGAATGTGAAGATGGATTTTTTCATATTTTGACACGACCGAGAAAATAAAATTTTGAAAGTGACGACGGATTTTTCATCGACAAGTAATCCATATATTCATCTTCACATCGAATTTTACTGGACTTGTTGCATTCGACATATCGAGAAGGAGAATTGCATCTAATGCAAGACATAGCCAGAGAAAGTGGTATCACTTCATTTCGAATGCTTCAATATCATCTAATGAATCTTTCATGGCTTCAAGGAGGGAGCGATTTTGTGACACTCTTTGGTCATAATCGTCATATATTCACGGAATTGATGTTCTTCAACTTGAACCAACTAACAGAAAACCTCCACAATGAGGAATTTAATCACTTTGCATCGGCACTTGCATATAAGGCTCTCGTGACACAAATCATGCCTTTCCTCCATTTCAATATTATCAAGTCTGAAAGTTTAGTGATTTGTCAGTCATTTCTTCGAGAAACACATACCAAGCTTCAAGATTTCCGTGGTACACTATTGAAACTCATGACATCGGTCTCGTCTTCAATTTATGAAAGATCTCGACTTCAGCAAGCGTATGATAATGGAGTGCAAGAATCTACGATGCAAGAGGAAAATTGTCATACGACTGACACATTGGAGGCTGCTAAAGATTGCAAGAACATGGAATCAATAGTAAAGCATGACATCAGCAACACATCAGGGAATGTTACAGACATCTCTTATGATGACACCATACCCGTTTATGACAAAGAGACTACACATATGGTACAATGTAATGTTGTATATGATGTCTATGCCGATGAACTACCTCATGTTGAGCATTCTGAACCTAATTATGACAAACATGGGATGGAAAAAGGTGATAGTTTTACCACTTTAGGTTCATTCGATGTGCGTCATAATGGCGGAGAGATTGTTCAGAATGCTATAGTACATCGTGATAAATGCTTTATGATGGCTTCGTTAACTGATTCCGATTCCAAGATTAAAGAGATCGAAACGATCGTTCCTCAGCAATCAAAAGATCTTGAGGATGCCAAACTTGAATTTTCGAAGAAAACGGATAAATTTGAAAAGTATTTTGAAACACTTGAAAATTCAAACGTTGTTCTTGAACGAAAATTGGATCAAAAAGTTCTAGATTCTAAAGCTGAAAAGGATAATCTTTTGAAACAAATTAAGTTACTAGAATCTATATTGGCATCCCAAGATAACTTGATCAAAGAGAATGAGACTTTAAAGGCTCAAGTACAGGAAAAGGTCTTTGCTATAGCTGCGTTGAAAAACGAATTGAGAAAAACTAAAGGATCTAGTGTGGACACTAAGCTTGAAAAACCATCTATCTTGGGGAAACCGCCTACAAATCAGTCTGTTAGACACCGAGACCGTGGTTTGCCTCCCAAGTTGATATGGCTCATCTATCTAGACCAACCACACCACCAACTAGGGCCAATGTGACTGAAATAACTTTTACAAGACCTAATCACATGATTGCCTCTAGTATCCCTATACATAGTCTAAAGAACCGTCTCGACCTAGTTTAAATGACGTTTGCCATAAATTTGGTCTGAGGGAAGCTAAGCAAAAGACACAAGTAAGAGATAGGAATTTTAAACCTAGTCAGATGCCTTCTAGATTACCCAATATTGCTAACCGCAGCATGTCATATCCTAGGAGCATCAATCAATCTTCTAGGAATTCTAGATCTTACTCGGACATTAAATATGTAACACCCCCATAAAGCGGGTATTATAGTGGTGGATCGATGAGAAAATAGCTTACAAAGCACAGATCATAATTATATGATTTTTGAAATACGATTGATATAAACATTATCTTGGTACAATCGTTCAAATCGTTGAATATCATTTGTTATAAGTATCCCAGTAAAAGATAAATCCCCTGTCATTTTTATGCTCCTAAATGATGCTCAGTCCATGCTCAAATAATCTTGCTAATCTTGCTTAATTACCTTAGAAAAAAATGCTTAAAACAGTCAACATAAAGTTGGTGAATTCATAGAGTTTTGGGTAAAATCATCGTTTAGAACCTTAAATGTCCTACCTAGTGCTGTTCAATATTTGATTATAAAATCAAGTTCAAAGTGTCCAATTATTCCATTCATTAATGTGCTAAACAATATAAAATTAAGTTTAGGAATGCAAACCTTACATATAGTATCATTGCACAAAGCTATATACTATAAAGTAATTACATTTCTTCCTATTTCCAAAACTAAAGCTTAACCTTCCATAGTACTCAGCAGATGAGAACGTAGTGTCTTACAAAAAGACACCCAACCCGAGTTCCAACATGGTATACATCTGTTGTCCCGGCCAGGGCATAGTGAGCATGACTCACCCAGATGGGGATGGTCAATCCCAAATAGATCTATTTATAACATTCGGGCAATTTCCCATAATTTAACAGTTTCTACAATAGGCAGATGTAATTAAATATAACAGTTCAATTTGCGTTCTATAAGATAATTATCAATCATATTGTCAAAACAGGTTACAGTTCAATTTACGTTATATAAAATAAATTATCGTTATATTGTCAAACAAGTTACAGTTATTTAATAGCATGTCTCCCCCTCGCGGGTTAGTAAAATCATAAAAGGGATTTAAAATGCGAGGCTATGAACTCCCCTGTATAATACAGTTCGAGGATGATCAAGTATACAAATGACAAAGCACATAGTACATCGGATACCTAAGTAATTAAGTAGGTCTCAGTATATGCATAAATAATAAATACATGTAGTTTTATTGTTTGTACGTTTATTCTTGTTATCACAGTATATTTAATTAATATATACATACATATATATATATATATATATATATATATATATATATATATATATATATATATATATATATATATATATATATATATATATATATATATATATATATATATATATATATATATATATATATATATATATATATATATATATATATATATATATATATATATATATATATATATATATATATATATATATATATATATATATATATATATATATATATATATATATATATATATATATATATATATATATATATATATATATATATATATATATATATATATATATATATATAAATATATATATATATATATATATATATATATATATATATATATATATATATATAAATATATATATATATATATATATATATATATATATATAATATATATATATATATATATATATATATATATATATATATATATATATATATATATATATATATATATATATATATATATATATATATATATATATATATATATATATATATATATATATATATATATATATATATATATATATATATATATATATATATATATATATATATATATATATATATATATATATATATATATATATATATATATATATATATATATATATATATATATATATATATATATAGGGGAGCGTTATTATGATGCACACTTAAAGTACACTATAATGAGCACACTTATGGGCCATTAGATCAACTTTGATGTATCAAGATCAAACTAAATTAATTGAATGGCATAGTTGTAATAAAATAAAAAACTAGTGGTATTATGTACCAAATTAATGTGTCAAACACTGTCAAGTTCTATTATAAATTTATAAACTATTTTCTTTTTTATTATTTCTTTATTATGCAGTAATTTTGATGTTAACCAATTACAAAATTGATACATACGTATCTTGACCCAACATTCTCCGGTTTAGAAAATTAGACCACCAATGTTATTATATAATTTTTGACGATTTTTAGTTTACAAAATAAACCACTAATATCATTATATTATTTTATGATACACATATTTTAAAGGACCCAAATATTCTTCAAAATTTTCATTGTTTCACACGTTAACTTTGAGGATGCATGTAATCAAATATTTTACGTACATTTTTATTTCTTGTATGCAATAACTGGTACAAATATATCTAACTTTACACTTGGCATATGAATCAAATCACTCGACACACGAACTGAAAATTAGATGACACATGAACCGGAAAATGGTTGATACATAGCCCAAAAGTGATACATAACCCAAAATCCAAATCCACTGACCAAATCGATTGACACATGAACCGGAAAGTGGCTGATACATAACCAAAAATGAAAAGGTAACGCCTTTTGAATTGCTTGGCCAGGTGGGTGGTGGCTGAAACATCAAAGCCTGTTAAACGCTGTCATTACTAGCATTAACCAACCTACGAAACAACTTTTTAACAAGACTACAATGGGTAGGACTAACCTCATCTAAAAGCTCAAAAAAATCCTCGCGGCGTGTAGGACTCACCTCGTCTAAAATCAAAATAGGAATCTTTTCAGCAGTTTGCGGCTTCCTAGTTGCGATTAACAACAAATCGAATCAACTATCGTACTCAGTTATATATGCTACTGTGAACAACAAAAATGGATACACGGTTTTAACTATTCTAAAACAAAGGACATTTATTAGTACACAATATAATCTAAAAAACTAGTAATTTGAAAAAACGTCTTTACCAGAATATTGAAAAAACTACTATGACAAGAGGCACTGAATATCATTTACAGTATAACTTTAACATAAACCATATGATGTAAACAAACACTTGTAAACTGGTTGCAAAGTGTTGCCTTATAAATTTAACTCCTTCGGCACATGTACCGTCTGAAATCAGTTGATACAGGACCAATGTGATAGATACAACACGTCGATCCAGAAAAACCTATGTGTCACCTTTTTCCTCGTTATAAAGTCGCTGTGGGTCGTAGAAATCGCACGGTGCCCAGAAGAGAAAATCAGACCACAAAGAAACGATGTTTTGGGCCGGATCAAATCGGATTATGTTTGTGTTCGATGACAAAAATGAGATGTAAGTATGTGACTGATACAAAAGAAAGCGGCATCTTATTGATCTGATGGTGGAGGTTATTGGCGATAGATATAACGATGTGGTTTGTATATAAAAAAGTGAAATGAGAAGGTAAGAATGGAGGGGCGGCGGATTTGTAGATGGGAGAGGAAAACTCAGAATTATGAATAAGGTCTTATTAGAAGTAGTGAAAAATACCAATATTACCCTTTTGATATTAATGATATTTTTTTATAACTTAAATATAAAATTTCCACATGTTAACTCCTCATTGGTGCTCACTATAACGCATTTTAAACTTTGACTCACTTGAACGCAAATCTATATATATATATATATTTATATATATATATATATATATATATATATATATATATATATATATATATATATATATATATATATATATATATATATATATATATATATATATATATATATATATATATATATATATATATATATATATATATATATATATATATATATATATATATATATATATATATATATATATATATATATATATATATATATATATATATATATATATATATATATATATATATATATATATATATATATATATATATATATATATATATATATATATATATATATATATATATATATATATATATATATATATATCGATATATATATATATATATATATATATACTGTTATGATGATGGTCAAGTGTGCATGTTGTCCACTCACTGTTTCCACGTACCCCCGATGTTTATAAAACATTTATTTCATTGTAGTCTTTATAAATAAATTATTGAATTTATTTAATAGTTTATAGTGTTCCAGAAATAATTAATAAATTATTATTAATTAAATCTTGATTTACAACATGTCTCCCGTTGATAAAAATATAATAATTTTATTCTAAAACTATTAAAATAGTTTTTGTGTACCAACAGTGGCTAATAAAAGCTAACAGTGGGTACTTTAGTAAAAACAGTGGTTATCTTATAAAAACAGTGGGAACAACATGAACACAGTGGCTAGGTTTAGGCTACCAGTGGTAACTTTAAAGCTACCAGTGGCAACTTTGTTAATATAATAACTAGCAGTGGTAAGTTAGTTTGTATAACATTAACGGTGGCAAAATATAAAGTGGTCAGATGGTAATATATACTAACGGTGGAAATATTACAACTATCGGTGGGAAAATACTACATGCATGTTTACATTACAACAAGGCATACCCCTATTGTTACCAACTCGTAATCTAACATGCATTAGTCGACATCAGCAATGCCAAACGCCCCCTTATCAGCAGCATGCATGTCATCAGCAGTCCCAAACGCTCCCTAACACCTTTCTGCAGTCCCAAACGCATCGTAACTAGCAGATCCAAACACTTTCGATGCTAATGCTCCAATATTCGATCTAACCGCCATGCATGTGGCTCCAACAGCAGATCCAAACAGCCCCTCTTCTTGTTGTTAACCGTATATCCAAACTGCCCCTTCTTTCTGCCATAAACCGTAGATCCAAACACACCCTTTGCGGCTAAAGCAAACCGAACCCAACGAACACCCCTTAACCTTGGATCGTCAACGAACTCTCCTGCATGTTGTTCTCTCCCGTAGATCCAAGCATACTTCTATGAATTTATGTTAACCCACACACCCTGCGTATTTCTGCCCAAACCAAACGCCCTTTTAGGGTGGCTGTTAACTGCAGATCCAAACACCCTTGGTGGGCTTGTGAATGAAGCAACAAACACCCTCGAGGGATGTGATGATCACGTGATGGTGGTGCACAGGTGATGCTACGGATTTGGTCAGCGGGTGGAGGGCTGTTGGTGGCATGAGGGTCTCAACAGTTGCAGCTGAGCCACTGTTTGGAAGATGATGGCTGGCAGCAAGGAGCTGCAATGGTGGCTGGCAGCAAGGAGCTGTGATTGTGGTGGCTGTAGCATGATAACCACCACGGCTGTGGTGGTAACCTCATCCCATAATGGAGGATGGCAGCGTGGTAGAGGAACAAGGTGAGGTCTTCACTAGTGGCGGCTGGGGATGGCGGTTGTGATGTTTACAGCGGCGGTAGCCACCCACTGGTGGTATAAGCCGACAGCTAAGATGGTGGTTGGGGGTAATGTAACTCCCCCAAATTTATACAACTCAATACAGCGGAAGACTAGTTGGTGTTACGGGATAGCACATTACTCACATAATAGACAACGCATAAAAATCGCGTCGTTTAATAATAAAGCATTTCCATTCATAAATATCAAATTTACATAGGTCCCAAGTCATATTATTTCAGACAAAATTTTACAAGCATTTGAATGGAAATTATTGTTTAAGTGCGGGCCATGAATTCTTATCGTCTTCCCGAGAATTACCTTCAAGTACCTGAGATAAAACATGTTAAAAGAAAAGGTCAGCGATAACGCCGAGTGAGTTCATAGAGTTTAATAAAATCCATCAATATAACTTTGGTATAAAATTATTACCAAAAATCATTTCGTACAAAACATTGTAATAGGCCATAAAATAGCCAAAGTCATTTTTATACAAATCCTTATCGAAAATCATAATATAGGCATTTGCCTTAAAAATCATTATACGAACCAATGTCGTAAAAACATCATACAATACGTCTTACGACGTTGTATAAAGTTAAATAAAAACCGTTATATGAATATGGTTATGAAAACCAGAACACGAACATAATATCAATAGTATGACCCCGTATTGCTAGTCAGGCAATACATCGTAATTCGGTGCGTATAGTAGTATTTTGTTAACTGGATTATTATAAGCCTCATGACATTGTTACCTTACTAAACCAAACAACGGGTAGCTAACCCGATACTCAATTTGCCCATCTAAATTAGCGCGTCGTCACAAAGGTCACGCTATGGAAATCTTCTCATACATAAATTCGCTTACCAATCAATGTGGCACGACGGGGATCAACCGTCAAGGCGCGAACTGGGGTGATCGTCCCCAAATAGTATAAGCGTCTACCAAATCCCGGTAGTTCACAATTCATGCTAATGGGACTTTTAGTGACATAACCTAACTTTAATAATCCATTTTTATTTCATCTATCGGGTCCTTTAATCATTTATCGGGTCTACAATCGGGTCATACAATCATTGAGGTCCAAATCAATAAACAAACAATCGGGACAAATGGTGTCCTATTTTATAAAAACTAACATGTTATCTCCCTCGCGGGTTTATAAAACATTTATAAAAACATTTAAAAGAGTGTGAGGCTATGAACTCACGTTTATGTGGGAAAGCGGGTTATCGGCAACTCGGACGTACGGTACGTGCTTCAATCACGGAAACCTAGACAAATAATACCCGTCGTAGACTCATGTCCAATGACTTTATGAAAATAACAATTATGTATACATATGATGATTTTATATATATGATGATCAAGTGGGTTTATATATTCTCATTTATTTATTTTAGTGTTATGTGTTGGGAATTTTTTAAGACTAGTTATACTAGTTCAATCTTGTTTATATTTTGAAGCCCAATGGGCCTATTACAAGCCCAATACTATTCATTAGTCCAATTATACTTTTATTATCAGTATTTATACTTTATATGTTGGGCCTAAATGAGTTAAGCCCAATAAATAAGTTTATAAGTGTTTTAGTTCATTTTGTTGTATTATTAGTCCAATAACGTTAACTTATCCCGTTAATGTCCGTATGTTATATAGTTCGGGTTTTATTGGGTTTTACTTGTTATATATGTTTATATATCAGTATATGAGATTTATAAAGTTTACATTAGACGGGTCCAACCGTCTAAGTTTTATTTAACAAAAACGTTAATTTTACGGTAATAGCCGAAAAAGTCGTAAAAATCATGTTTATAGTTTTATAACTTATAAAACTTATCAAATTACCATTTTTATAAAATTTATCATTTATTTATCCTTATACATATTTATATAAATGTATTATATAAGTTAGTGGGTTTTAATTCACATTTTATACTATTTTTAGTTGAGTGCTTATATAATACTATTATACTTTAATTTCCAAAATCTGATTTTTATTTTCATGTTCACCAAAACTGCCATATCTAGAGTTCTATATGGAGATAGAAGCTCAAATTTTTATGACATAAACTACATGATATGTGATCCATTTAACTCTACTATAGCTACTGTTGAATCAGCCTCTAAGTATTTTCTAAAAATCGTCCAAAACAGTGAACTCAGATTGGTACTCTAAACTTGTTTTGATCATATCTCACTCATTACAATGATTCCATTGCATGGCCAACTCTCACATGTGTACAAGACCCATAGCTTATTGTAAATTGATTTTAGTTCATCATTTTATCAGTCTAACATGTGGTTAGTTACTGTTTTTATACAGCCTACCATTTAAACAAGATTTACCCATTTTACATGTAGTTTGTCCATCTTTTTATGCATGTTTATCAACACCAAATCCCCACACAATATTTTTAATCATCATTCATCATCATATACATATACATAAGTAAAAGAAATACAAGATTAAATAATCAAAAATAACAAGAGGATGAGGAGGACAATCTATATACCACCAAGTTGATGTAGGTTATGATTTGGACATGGATTTTGATGGAGAAACTTGTGGATAACCAAGACCATCTTCACGATCACCATTCTTCATGAACACCTTGTGGAAAATCAGCCCCAAGACTCCATGGAAACTCCTCCTTGGATGTTATAATCACCACCAATCAATAGGGTTTCAAAAGGGCTTCAACATGTGTATGAACAACATGGGATTTCATGGTTAAATCAAGATCAAAATGGGGTGTTTTGTGAGTGACATGGGACGAAATTTGAGAGAGAGATGAGAGAGTTGTGAGATTTTCATGTGAAAAATGAAAGCAAATGGTTATGTTTAGTGGTTTTGATGTTTAGTGGAAAACTTGTAGCTTTCAAGTTAAGCTAAGTAGGACAAGTGTGAGTAACTTGTGTAAAACTTGACACAAGGTTAGTGTGGTGTCACAATGTGGCCATCCCATGTGTGGGGGTGGGGCAAAACTTGTTTTTGTCTCATCCCCAATTATTTACGGGTACTCCTCGATTCTAGTTTCCTCGATTTACGTGCCCTCGGGTCGTTTTACGAAAAACGTTTTTATAAATTATGAATCAACGACACAAAACGAATCTAATAAAAATTGTCTCATCAAAAACGGAGTTCGAAAACGTAAATACGTAATCCTAAGGTTTCCGGTTTAGTTGTAAATGACGTTAAATTAAAATCGTAAGTCCTAATCACTTCTCGTAAATTTGTGAGTTTATGAACCAACTCAAAATTAAAATCCCAAAATAATATTCACAGATAAATTTATTTTCTGAAATGTCGGACTGTCACCAAAGACGGTGTACGTAAACGTAAGCACGTAACGTAGAATCCTCTGGTTTAGACGTAGTTGATGCTACTTCAAGACGTAAATACAAATTTCTTCTCAAAAATAAGTGAGTTCATAATATAACATTAAAATAATGTTTTTAAATAATATTTAAGAATAAAATATAAACCATAAATTGACGGATTGTCACAGCATTTACCCCTAAACAGGATCTTTGTCCTCAAAGATCATCTTATCTTACTACTCGCTTCTTATAGAGTTAAAGCCATGTGGGTATTTCCTCCACATTCGCTCTTTTCTCACAAGTGTAATCCATTACAATACGCGAGTTTCATCAAACATAACTACAGGAATAAGATCATGCTTAATGTTGACTTAATTTCTCTATCCATGATGTTCACAGGTTTTTGATGAATGCAACTTTTCTCCGATCTAAACTTCATCAAGAAGAATTCAGATTTTCACTTGATAGATATTTATCAAGATCGATTTACGAAACATAATTCACACAGCCCTTGAAGTCATAGGGTAGATCCAGCTTATATGCCTTTCAAGCCAATCTTTTACATCATATCTATGGTCCCATACAACTGGGACTTATATCCCTTGATCTTTCAGATCATCAATTCATTTTTCCATGGTTAAAATTTTTGGCATAACTTTGCTACCCATCTGGCACTTCAAGGTCTACATTTCATATTCACATAACCTCCTACCCACTTCCGGTAGTCAATAATCAGATCCTAATTTCAACAATCATTTCAGGTCTCGCGGGTCAAGTATTTTGTAAGGTTAGGTTCGCCATCATAGGAAACCTTAAACCTAAAAGACATGTCCAACTCACAATGGGTGTATGTCGGGTGTCTTTATCTCAACTCCTGCTTACAGATGCTCTAATTTCTAAATCTTAACAAGATTCGATCTCGATCCTAATACGATAGTTATCAATGATAATATCTCCAAAGGAAAACGATTATGCGGTTTATTACCAAAGGTCAATCATTCAAATATAAAATAGCACTTATAGTATTTTGTATCGTTACTTTACCTCGTCCCTTCGATTGGGGTGGTACATAGTTCTCTCATTAAGATTCGTTCTTAATGACTTCTGAGAAAATCTCTAGAAATTCGATGAGAAGCGAGGATCTTGATAAATATGTTCGATACAGGCACACTATGTTTATATAACTCCTTTAAATACAAAAGAGTCAGTTTCTTCATCAAGAATTTATCATTAATGAGAATGATATTAGCAGATTTGGTCAGTCTGTCGACGATGACCCAAATCGAATCAAATTCAGATGATGACCTTTGCGATAGCTAGACGTTTACTAATGTATGAGGCAATGTCTGCCTTCATAATTTATCATCAGTACAACTTCTTCTGATAATGATACATTAAATCAGAAATGACAAGAATAGAATACTTATACTTACAGATTCCAACATAACTATATCTCACAGTCCTCCATATTTAGACAATCACAAGTGGTCTTTAAAACATTTAACGCTATCGGATTCTCAATTCTAATGGTTCACATTATCCGCGAACCCCTTTTTATTATCTATGTTATCCTTTTTACAATCATCGGCTATTTTTAAATTGTTCGGCAATTTATTTTGCACCTTCATTATTAAGGAACATGTTCTAATGGATTCTTTATCCTTTCTATATTATGTGTCAGTGTCTACATTCACTTTCTCTGATGAAATATATATATCATGACCGTGTTAATTCAAAATTTCTTTCTTCATATCTTCTATGTTTTAGTTTCGTCTCAACTATCTTTTTATCCGTTTTACTCAATCTGACGTCTAAAGCGTCGATAACCATTCCTAGTAAATAATAGATATTTAATTTTATGAAACGTAAACGTAAAAAGTTTTAAATTTCTTAGTTCTACTAATTATGTAAAAATGTTCAAAATAAATTTGAATTTAATTAATACGATTTTTGCTGATTTATCAAAAATAATTAATTAGATTCGTAAATGTTTGACAAATCTTGTCGAAATTTTCTTAGTTGAAAAGCAAAAATTGTCATTTCAAATTTCAAGTCATAGTTTAAATGTTTTCCTCAATCCCTTTTAGGTTGTCTTGAGGTATATACAAACATTTACCCCTAAACAGAAGTTTAGTTAAATGGTTTGTGTATAAGGGAATAATCCCTTAAAATTCCTTTGTTAAAACATTTGTCAAAATATATTTGCACTTTTCTTTTTAGTATAACTCAAAGTCTTAAATGACTTCTAATTTTTGAAGAGTCAATATATTTCATTTTCTATTAATCACACAGTCAAATAATGTAAAGGATTAAGTCTTTCATCACATGTTAAATATTCAAGGTACAAGTTTTCACTACTCGGCCGACTCAGGGCATTCAACAAATAATTATTAACTCATTCTTATTCTTATAAACAAAAAAATGGTCCTTAATGATCTCAAGCATGAATTTATCAAAATACAACCTACACACGGGATTCACCAATTTATGAATACTACATGTGCATTTATCAATCCAAACGACATCACGTGAAACTCATAATGTTCATTACAAGTTCTGGGTGTAGTGATTGGAATAGATAATCTTTTTCGCAGATGTGAATTTGATGATAACCATGCCATAGATCAAATCTTTAAAACATACACTAGAACCTTGTAAATGATCGAACAAATCTTCCATTTCGAGTCATGGATATCGTTTTCGATTTTCTCAGTTCACAGTAATCTATAAATATAAGAAATAATAACACCATAGCTCTTCATGATGACGAGTTTGGTAGAATAAAAGCTTTCCCCGACAACTCTCTCAGTTGTACGGTAATTCTTTTAATTCAGATGGTGCTGAAGTACAGTGCACACGCCACAGGTGCAGCACCAAGAATATAATCAATACCAAATTCAACTTGCGATAACGGCGAAAGTCTAGGTAATTCACCAGCAAATACCTCATAAAGTTTCAAATAACGGAAACATCTTTTAATACATTTATTTTAAGTTCTTTCTAGATTATAATATCTATGACTAATTCTCAACCATTCATGGTATAATTTCAAGTCTAAATACAAGATATGGTCATTCATCAAGAATTATTTAGATCACTTTTGATAATCAACATCTTATCGTTTAGGGGAATTCTATTCGAGTTCCCATCAATTAAGACAATGTCGTCATGTCATAATCAATCAATCCATTTTATTGGCACTATCAACTTTTCAGTTTTATTGCCTTCGATAAGATGTGAACTTCTCAAAAGACTAATAATAACTCATAATCCTTCACAAGTTCAAGGATATCTGGAGACATAACTAACCTTAAAAGAGTAAGGTCAACGCATAATCTATGTGAGAAAATTTCAAATCAGATACAGACGAAAACATTTAAGGAGTATGAATATATCTCATGTTTTCATAATTTGAGTACGCATTCGAAAGCTCCTCGGATCGTTACCCAGGTCATTCAAATGAAATCTAATCAAAAGAAATGATAGGAACGTCGATACATCCAGTCGGGTATCAACACTCGGTAATCAGATACTTTTCCTAAGAATCTCAATACGGGAGAATTGGATAAGAAAGAATTGTCAATTGTCAAATAAGACAATTTCCACGGATGAGTAAATTCGACTCAGAAGAATAGATGCAACAGGCACACATGTAGGTGTCCCTAACACTATGTCCCTATTTTTCACTTTTTGTAGATCTCATAAAATTTAATCTTTCACAATCTTCAAAGAAAATGTAGTGTTTATTCATTAGTTTTATGGTGACTACTAATCAGCCTTGCATGGTTCATTCCAAATTGTATGTAGGCGCGCAACTATATACAATTTCAATATTAACGATGCAATACTCAGTTCGTCAAAATTTTATCATCATGTTTATAATAAAAACATTTTCATGCTTAATTCTTAAATAAGAATCAAGAATAAATTTATAAAGATTTTATTTGTTATGAAAACAATTAAGTTTTCCAAAGGGTTTTATAAACAACTTCATTTCGATAACAATCACTTATAAATCTCACTTTGATTAAACCTTATAGTGATGAAAATTCAATTTTTCTCAAGGGATACTGTTTTATCTTATAAAAACAATGAGTGATCTGCAGAAGAGTGATGAAAAGTTGTTCATCAAGAACTAACTACAATATAATAGGAAATGAGCTTAGCCACTTTGTCATGAGGTTCATGACCTCGATGGCACTCAGGAAGAATAATCCACAACGTAATTCGAATCTAGATGAGTACTTGTTCAATGGTTGCATCACTAATGCGAACATTAGGAACAAGCAAGAACAGATAGATAACATCGATACATGTAGAATTTAGCAATCAAAGGTAGTCTTTCATTAATCACAAACAAGTCAAATTGTACTGTAACACATTATGTGTCACTATGTCATACAATTCCAAGATCTCATCCTACCAACTGATGTCTCAGTTAGGTTAGGGATTATTTTTAAAAGATACCACAATAAATACTAATCTACAAGAGTCATTAGGTGTTCCACATGTCCCGAAAGATCCATCCGTCCCAATTCAGAAGAAGATTTCTTCAATTTATTTATTGGACAGTGGGCATCCTCATCATTGGACAATGGCCTAGGAACAACACTTAACACAAACTAACAATCATTTAAAACCTCATAATTCAATCAAAGAACTTAACGACTTCCTCTTAACAATTTCTTATTCCATACAAGTTAAATTTTAACTCATTCAAGTTTCAACCAAATCATACTCAATTCGATATCCTACCTCATTTCCCAATACTTCAACTTTATTTTTAAACCTTAAAAGGGCAATAAAAGCTCGATATGAATCAACACTT
This sequence comes from Glebionis coronaria, assembly GCA_025667525.1. NCBI lineage: Eukaryota > Viridiplantae > Streptophyta > Magnoliopsida > Asterales > Asteraceae > Glebionis > Glebionis coronaria. Next base: position 319,480,313 of record CM046878.1, read on the forward strand.
AATTTCCAATCCTATAGCTCTTACAACAACAATTATCAAATGAGTCACTAGTATTAAATGACTCACGCATTCAATATTTCTCGGAAAGGTACTAGTGGCATGAGGCTTTTGGGTACTGGTTCCAATGACAGCCGCAAGTGAAACATTCACCCTTTCGATTTCAATTTAAGAATTGGATGACAACGAATCAGATGACATCTTTCTAGGTGGTAACGTTTTGTCAAACTCCACTCTATAAGGAAAGATCGTCATGACATCGATATCAGATTTAATCTCGCCAATTCTTTTTCAATATCACAATCAACTAATATCTACATTTCTACGAATATCAATCATTTGTTGGGATCATAAATATCCACAACTTGGTTTAGATCTAGGATAGCTAGAATTCCTACGAGAATAGCTTCGATTAATTTACTAGGGGATTTAGGGTTCCTTGTGTCAATCTACGTCGTATAAATACCTTGTATAAATATCAAAATAATCATCAAACAATCATGTAATAAAATTACATCATATATATATATATAATCCAAGTTATATATATATATATTAAAATAACACTTCTCAGTCTGGCCTTGTCGGTTACTCGGGAATTCTTCGGCACCATTATAGTCAAAAGATTTTTTTTAAGACATTTTTAGAAAAATGTTTGTAGTTAAAAGATTTTGAAATGTTTTATTCAAAACCTTGGTTTTAAAAATCTTTCGTTCTCTATAACGAGAGCTCTTATACCAAACTGTAACACCCCCAAATTTATACAACTCAATACAGCGGAAGACTAGTTGGTGTTACGGGATAGCACATTACTCACATCATAGACAACGCATAAAAATCGCGTCGTTTAATAATAAAGCATTTCCATTCATAAATATCAAATTTACATAGGTCCCAAGTCATATTATTTCATACAAAGTTTTACAAGCATTTGAATGGAAATTATTGTTTAAGTGCGGGCCATGAATTCTTATCGTCTTCCCGAGAATTACCTTCAAGTACCTGAGATAAAACATGTTAAAAGAAAAGGTCAGCGATAACGCCGAGTGAATTCATAGAGTTTAATAAAATCCATCAATATAACTTTGGTATAAAATTATTACCAAAAATCATTTCGTACAAAACATTGTAATAGGCCATAAAATAGCCAAAGTCATTTTTATACAAATCCTTATCGAAAATCATAATATAGGCATTTGCCTTAAAAATCATTATACGAACCAATGTCGTAAAAACATCATACAATACGTCTTACGACGTTGTATAAAGTTAAATAAAAACCGTTATATGAATATGGTTATGAAAACCAAAACACGAACATAATATCAATAGTATGACCCCGTATTGCTAGTCAGGCAATACATCGTAATTCGGTGCGTATAGTAGTATTTTGTTAACTGGATTATTATAAGCCGCATGACATTGTTAACCCGATACTCAATTTGCCCATCTAAATTAGCGTGTCGTCACAAAGGTCACGCTATGGAAATTTTCTCATACATAAATTCGCTTACCAATCAATGTGGCACGACAGGGATCAACCGTCAAGGCGCGAACTGGGGTGATCGTCCCCAAATAGTACTATTATATGCATAAGCGTCTACCAAATCCCGGTAGTTCACAATTCATGCTAATGGGACTTTTAGTGACATAACCTAACTTTAATAATCCATTTTTATTTCATCTATCGGGTCCTTTAATAATTTATCGGGTCTACAATCGGGTCATACAATCATTCGGGTCCAAATCAATAAACAAACAATCGGGACAAATGGTGTCCTATTTTATAAAAACTAACATGTTATCTCCCTCGCGGGATTATAAAACATTTATAAAAACATTTAAAAGAGTGCGAGGCTATGAACTCACGTTGACGTGGGAAAGCGGGTTATCGGCAACTCGGACGTACGGTACGTGCTTCAATCACGGAAACCTAGACAAATAATACCCGTCTTAGACTCATGTCCAATGACTTTATGAAAATAACAATTATGTATACATATTATGATTTTATATATATGATGATCAAGTGGGTTTATATATTCTCATTTACTTATTTTAGTGTTATGTGTTGGGAATTTTTCAAGACTAGTTATACTAGTTCAATCTTGTTTATATTTTGAAGCCCAATGGGCCTATTACAAGCCAAATACTATTCATTAGTCCAATTATAATTTTATTATCAGTATTTATACTTTATATGTTGGGCCTAAATGGGTTAAGCCCAGTAAATAAGTTTATAAGTTTTTTAGTCCATTTTGTTGTATTATTAGTCCAATAACGTTAACTTATCCCGTTAATGTCCGTATGTTATATAGTTCGGGTTTTATTGGTTTTTACTTGTTATATATGTTTATATATCAGTATATGAGTTTTATAAAGTTTACATTAGACGGGTCCAACCGTCTAAGTTTTATTTAACAAAAACGTTAATTTTACGGTAATAGCCGAAAAAGTCGTAAAAATCATGTTTATAGTTTTATAACTTATAAAACTTGTCAAATTACCATTTTTATAAAATGTATCATTTATTTATCCTTATACATATTTATATAAATGTATTATATAAGTTAGTGGGTTTTAATTCACATTTTATACTATTTTTAGTTGAGTGCTTATATAATACTATTATACTTTAATTTCCAAAATCTGATTTTTATTTTCATGTTCACCAAAACTGCCATATCTAGAGTTCTATATGGAGATAGAAGCTCAAATTTTTATGACATAAACTACATGATATGTGATCCATTTAACTCTACTATAGCTACTGTTGAATCAGCCTCTAAGTATTTTCTAAAAATCGTCCAAAACAGTGAACTAAGATTGGTACTCTAAACTTGTTTTGATCATATCTCACTCATTACAATGATTCTATTGCATGGCCAACTCTCACATGTGTACAAGACCCATAGCTTACTGTAAATTGATTTTAGTTCATCATTTTATCAGTCTAACATGTGGTTAGTTACTGTTTTTATACAGCCTACCATTTAAACAAGATTTACCCATTTTACATGTAGTTTGTCCATCTTTTTATGCATGTTTATCAACACCAAATCCCCACACAATATTTTTAATCATCATTCATCATCATATACATATACATAAGTAAAATAAATACAAGATTAAATAATCAAAAATAACAAGAGGATGAGGAGGACAATCTTTATACCACCAAGTTGATGTAGGTTATGATTTGGACATGGATTTTGATGGAGAAACTTGTGGATAACCAAGACCATCTTCAAGATCACCATTCTTCATGAACACCTTGTGGAAAATCAGCCCCAAGACTCCATGGAAACTCCTCCTTGGATGTTATAATCACCACCAATCAATAGGGTTTCAAAAGGGCTTCAACATGTGTATGAACAACATGGGATTTCATGGTTAAATCAAGATAAAAATGGGGTGTTTTGTGAGTGACATGGGACGAAATTTGAGAGAGAGATGAGAGAGTTGTGAGATTTGCATGTGAAAAATGAAAGGAAATGGTTATGTTTAGTGGTTTTGATGTTTAGTGGAAAACTTGTAGCTTTCAAGTTAAGCTAAGTAGGACAAGTGTGAGTAACTTGTGTAAAACTTGACACAAGGTTAGTGTGGTGTCACAATGTGGCCATCCCATGTGTGGGGGTGGGGCAAAACTTGTTTTTGTCTCATCCCCAATTATTTACGGGTACTCCTCGATTCTAGTTTCCTCGATTTACGTGCCCTCGGGTCGTTTTACGAAAAACGTTTTTATAAATTATGAATCAACGACACAAAACGAATCTAATAAAAATTGTCTCATCAAAAACGGAGTTCGAAAACGTAAATACGTAATCCTAAGGTTTCCGGTTTAGTCGTAAAGGACGTTAAATTAAAATCGTAAGTCCTAATCTCTTCTCGTAAATTTGTGAGTTTATGAACCAACTCAAAATTAAAATCCCAAAATAATATTCACAGATAAATTTATTTTCTGAAATGTCGGACTGTCACCAAAGACGGTGTATGTAAACGTAAGCACGTAACGTAGAATCCTCCGGTTTAGACGTAGTTGATGCTACTTCAAGACGTAAATCCAAATTTCTTCCCAAAAATAAGTGAGTTCATAATATAACATTAAAATAATGTTTTTAAATAATATTTGAGAATAAAATATAAACGATGAATTGACGGATTGTCACAGGTAAAACCACAACATTGGTCATGATGGTAACGAGGTGGTCACATGGTGGATATACGTATAGATCCACTCGATCTATAAACTAAAGGTGGCGGCAGAATTATTTTGTGGTGGCCGGAATATGGCCGGAAAATGTGACGGCTGTCAAGGAGGAGGGAGGAGTATGTGTAATATTTGGGTTAGGGTTTGTGAATGAAGTGAAACCCTAGTTCTCCTTTTTATATGCATTAGTTAATTTACAAAGTGGAGGGTTTCCTATACTATAGGGACTAAAACATAAGTTTCATTATTAACTTTGTTAATACACGGTTCGGGATTGGCTCGTGATTTATAAGAATAGATTCGTCTTATAATAATTGCGCCATTGATCTTAGAATCATTTCTCCAATAAAATGGAGTATTTATATGACTTATAAACACGAAAAATATGTTCGTTTATCTAAATGACGATAGTTTATCATTTATCGTTTTTATAACGTAAGTATCGTTTTAATACAGATACTTCTCATTTAACCTCTCCATAGATAAATGAAATATTAAAGAATTTAATCAAATCGTTTATCAAGTATCTCTCGACAATAATTTATGTAATTAAATTATTAAATTGTCGGTACGCGGGTTGTACGACTTTTGTCTTGTTTTCAATTCCAATAACTTTTGTATTGTTCAAAATGGGTTTTGATACATACTTCATTAATAATTTAATGAAGTATTGGAATTAAAAACAAGACAAAAGTCGTACAACCGCGCACCGACAATTTAATAATTTAATTACATAAATTATTGTCGAGAGATACTTGATAAACGATTTGATTAAATTTTTTAATATTTCATTTATCTATGGAGAGGTTAAATGAGAAGTATCTGTATTAAAACGTTACTTACGTTATAAAAACGATAAATGATAAACTATCGTCATTTAGATAAACGAACACGTTTTTCATGTTTATAAGTCATATGAATACTCCAATTTATTAGAGAAATGATTCTAAGATCAATGGCGCAATTATTATAAGATGAATCTACTCTTATAAATCATGAGCCAATCCCGAACCGTGTATTAACAAAGGTAATAATGAAACTTACGTTTTAGTCCCTATAGTATGGGAAACCCTCCACTTTGTAAATTAACTAATGCATATAAAAAGGGAGAACTAGGGTTTCACTTCATTCACAAACCCTAACCCTAATATTACACACACTCCTCCCTCATCCTTGACAGCCGTCACATTTTCCGGCCATATTCCAGCCACCACAAAATAATTCCGCCGCCACCTTTAGTTTATAGATCGAGTGGATCTATACGTATATCCACCATGTGACCACCTCGTTACCATCATGACCACTGTTGTGGTTTTACCCCCAACCACCATCTTAGTTGTCGGCTTATACCACCAGTGGGTGGCCATCGCCGCTGTAAACATCACAACCGCCATCCCCAACCGCCACTAGTGAAGATCCACCTTGTTCCTCCACCACGCTGCCATCCTCCATTATGGGAAGAGGTTACCACCACAGCCGTGGTGGTTACCATGCTACAACCACCACAATCACAGCTCCTTGCTGCCAGCCACCATCACAGCTCCTTGCTGCCAGCCATCATCTTCCAAACAGTGGCTCAGCCGCCACTGTTGAGACCCTCACGCCACCAACAGCCCTCCACCGGATGACCAAATCCGTAGCATCACCTGTGCACCAGCATCACGTGATCATCACAGCCCTCGAGGGTGTTTTTTGTTGCATTCACAAGCCCACTAGGGGTGTTTAGATCTGCAGTTAATAACCACCCTAAAAGGGCGTTTGGTTTGGGCAGAAATACACAGGGTGCGTGGGTTAGCATAAATTCATAGGAGTATGCTTGGATCTACGGGAGAGAACAACATGCAGGAGAGTTCGTTGACGATCCAAGGTTAAGGGGTGTTCGTTGGGTTCGGTTTGCTTTAGCCGCAAAGGGTGTGTTTGGATCTACGATTTATGGTAGAAATAAGGGGGTGTTTGGATATACGGTTAACAACAAGAAGATGGGCTGTTTGGATCTTTTGTTGGAGCCACATGCATGGCGGTAAGATCGAATATTGGAGCAGTAGCATCGAAAGTGTTTGGATCTGCTAGTTACGATACGATTGGGACTGCAGAAAGGTGTTAGGGAGCGTTTGGGACTGCTGATGACATGCATGCTGCTGATAAGGGGGCGTTTGGGATTGCTGATGTTGACTAATGCATGTTAGATTACGAGTTGGTAACGATAGGGGTATGCCTTGTTGTAATTTAAACATGCATGTAGTATTTTTTCCCACCGATAGTTGTAATATTTCCACCGTTAGTATATATTACCAACTGACCACTATATATTTTGCCACCGTTAATGTTATACAAACTAACTTACCACTGCTAGTTATTATATTAACAAAGTTGCCACTGGTAGCTTTAAAGTTACCACTGGTAGCGTAAACCTAGCCACTGTGTTCATGTTGTTCCCACTGTTTTTATAAGATAGCCACTATTTTTACTAAAGTACCCACTATTAGCTTTTATTAGCCACTGTTGGTACACAAAAACTATTTTAATAGTTTTAGAATAAAAATATTATATTTTTATCAACGGGAGACATGTTGTAAATCAAGATTTAATTAATAATAATTTATTAATTATTTTTGGAACACTATAAACTATTGAATAAATTTAATAATTTATTTATAAAGACTACAATGAAATACATGTTTTATAGACATCGGGGGTACGTGGAAACAATAAATAGACAACATGCACACTTGACCATCATCATAACAGTATATATATATCAATTAAATATACTGTGATAACAAGAATAAACGTACAACCAATTAAACTGCATGCATTTATTCTTTATGCATATACTGAGACCTACTTAATTACTTAGGTATCCGATGTACTATGTGCTTTTTGATTTATATACTTGATCATCCTCGAGCTGTATTATACAGGTGAGTTCATAGCCTCGTATTTTAAATCCCTTTTATGATTTTACTAACCCGCGAGGGGGAGACATGTTATTAAATAACTGTAACTTGTTTGACAATATAACTATAAATTATTTTATAGAATGTAAATTGAACTGAAACCTGTTTTGACAATATGATTGATAATTATCTTATAGAACGCAAATTGAACTGTTATATTTAATTACATTTGCCTATTGTAGAAACTGTTAAATTATGGGAAATTGCCCGAATGTTATAAATACATCTATTTGGGATTGATCATCCCCATATGGGTGAGTCATGCTCACTGTGCCTTGGCCGGGACAACAGATGTATACCATGTTGGAACTGGGGTTATGTGTTTTTTTGTAAGACACTACGTTCTCATCTGTTGAGGACTGTGGAAGGTTAAGCTTCAGTTTTGGAAATAGGAAGAAATGTAATTACTTTGTAGTATATAGCTTTGTGCAATGATACTATCTGTAAGGTTTGCATTCCTAAACTTAGTTTTATATTGTTTAGCACATTAATGAATGGAATAATTGGACACTTTGAACTTGATTTTTTAATCAAATTGTAGAAACTATAAGGGGGGGGGGGTTGAATAGTTTCTAGTTCAATTTGCAAAACATTTCGTTTGTTCCACTGGCCGCGGTTCCTTAAATATCACCGCGATTCCTTATCAATAAAGAAACGCATATTCAATAAAGAACCGCCTACAGTGGATGCCAAATATTGATACGTTGTAAACCTTGACAATCCTTTGTATCAAATTCTTGATTAAGCTTGACTAGATATGAGATGTGTTTGTAATAGATAATAACTACAAGTCAGGAAACACACAAACACATCAAATCAAATGTACATCAAGCAATAGTCTAAAGACTAAGCCCACACGTACTAATCCTTAGCTTTTCCGCAACTAAGATGTTTAGACTAAAGGATGCACACTTGACCATAATCTAAACACGAACCACACACGTACTAAGCCTTATCTTTTCCGCAACTTAGATGTTTAGATTATGAAATGCATACAACACACAACATATAAATACATCTATAATAGTGAGACATAAATGTAGAGGAAAGTACCGACACGATGATTTATAGTGGTTCGGTCACGAAGCTCCTCTTCGCCCTACTCTACTCCTCGAGTACACCTTACTCGAGAGTTACTTCACTAGTCAACAAAACTCCTTTCATGGCGGAGAAAACCATACACATCGCTTACACATTTCCGACACTAAGCTAGATGTCGAGTCCTAATCTTAGGTAGGACCAATCTACACAACGTTGCCTATTTCACCATTTTACGACACAAGGCTAGATGTCGAAATCTAATCGAAAGGTAGAACCAATCTTCACGACTCTTCACATTGAAGCTAAGTAATAACTTCACTAGACACAACTACATCACTTTATAGTTTAGTGAGAACTCACAAGACACAACCACATCACTTTATAGTTTAGTGAGAACTCACAACTCTTACCTATTACAACTCAATAAAACACATATCCAAGTGTACACATGTAACTTGGATCTACACAACATAAATCCAAGTATACACATATACAATAGATTTACACAAGACTTAATCTAAGTATTCACAAATACAATGGATTAACACAACTAATCCAAGTATTCACAAATACATTGGATCTACACAATATTGATCCAAGTATACCCATATACACTGGATCTACACAAGATTGATCCAAGTATACACATATACATTGGATCTACACAAGACACAAATAAAAACGATGAACATGATGATCTTCATCAAGACTTCATCTTTAATCACATCACAAATGTGTGAGTGATCTTCTCTTTGCACTTAAGAGGATGAGGAGATTGAAGGAGAGAATCACATCTTAAACAAGATTAGTCTAAACTAACTAATCAAGGGTTTAAAGCTGTTTTTGAAGAAACTGTGCAAAAAGGGATAAAGGGAAATCTGGAAATGATCCACTATTTATAGGGCAACATTGCAACGGTTAAAAACACCCACGGTTCCTTATCTCTACCCGCGGTTCTTTATCAATAAGGAACCGCGGGTTCCTTTAAGGAACCTCCGTGTTGGAGTCCGTGCAAATTTGTCCTTTAGTGGGGATATGCCATCTGGGGTAGTTAATATCCTCAAAGGATATTCCTTTGATATATGGAATATGCCAAATTTAAATTAAAGAATATTCTTGGAATATACCTTGGGGAATATTCTTTGGTATATTCCAATTCAAATTTCCATTTTTCTTTTTAATAAAACATTTTCTTAAAAATAAACTTAATTAAAAATTACTTTGTCACTTCGTATAAAAGTGAGTTTTAAGAAAATATTAATCCTTGATGACTTAGTTAGCTTAATGACAAGTTTGTACATACCTTGAGTGATTCATGCCGAATGCGATCTTGGAGGTGTCGACAGAAGTATACAAATGCATTCTTGAGTGATTACGAGTACCTTAACATTTTACATAATGTATTGCGAATTATACGTTTGTCATCAACAAAACATAAAGAGATTATATCGACAAAGCATCGTAATGTTTGCACTAACAATCTCCCCCTTTTTGATGATGACAAACAAGTAAACTGCAACACATATTAAATGCATAAGTTACTCGTTTACACTTACTTCTCCCCCTTTTGTCGAATCAAAAAGGTAGTCTTCATTTGTAGAAGAGGAGGATCGACTTCGAGAGAACATGCATCCAAAAATCTAATCATCCATTGTGGTTGTCGTTTGAGAGGCGAGAATCCAAACCATAAACCCATCATACAAAAATATTGAGCTTGTGTCATCCTAGTGAAGTCTTCAATCACCATAGATTAACCAACTCCAAGCATAATAATATGCTTATCTACGAGTGTGAAAAATGCATTACTTGCAAGATGTTCGATGAATGCAATTTGAGTGAGTCAACAATCGCAAATGTAATGACTTGAACTCTTGCAAATGCTCCCCTTTGATATGAGCTCCCCCTTGCTTAAGGCACCAACAAAGCAAGAATAGTAACGAGCTACAAAATTGGGTTAGAAGTGTCCTACAAAACAAAGTTAGTGGACAAGAGCATATGCATAATGAGATGTCACCCAAATGGAGTTAGCTTTAAACAACTCGAGTAAAAAAAGAGGGACTCGAGAGAAAACTAAAACAATCTAAACTTTTAGAAGTGTCAAAAATATGACAAGTTAAGAAAAATAAGAGGGCTATTAGAAAGAAAATAGAACCCAACTTATTTTGTTGACACCAAAAAAAATATATAAAGAGGACTAAGAAAGAAAAGAGATGTCCAATTTAAGAGAAAAATATTGTCAAGAGAACATACTCCACTTTTAATATTCTGGCAAGAAATACCAAATCAAAGAGAGTATGACAATGATAAAAAAAGATCCCATATAGTCGAAAAGAGAGGAAGAATGACTATGATGGAAAAAGAAAACGAGGATGATAAACAAGTCGTTTGCACAAACAATGACAAGCATTGGAGAAAAAAGTATGCACGCGATGCTATCAATACAATTGTAATGATAATATGTCAAAGGGTAAAAAGCTTAGAATTTTTGGAATCACCCAAAAAAATTCAAGATTTAACCATCAACTCTCAAAAAAAACAAGGAGAGGATTTTGAGTAAATCAATTCAAAATTATTGGAATAGAGGTAGAAAAGAAACATCCAAGAATTTGAAGATATCATCTCAAGGGGTTAAAAACATAGAATTGATGGAATCACCCATACTAGTTGTAAATTTTAACCGCAATCAACTCTCAACAAAGAAAAACAAAAATATCTCAACCTAGAGACATTTTTGACCAAAAAAAAGAAAACCAAAAGCGGATAAATCGACGCTTTAAAATTTTTTTTTTGGATATAAGACATTATAGGCAAGGATGATTATGAATGTCGACACCAAATAGTGTTTAGCATACGATAAACTACATGCTCAAAGTTTCATAGCTCTTCTCAATCATTATGAATGTTCAAAGAACAATTAAATGATGAGGAAAGGGTGAGGCTTGACTCAACTTAGTTTAGAAAGAATAGAAGAAAGTGACTCGACTTAGAAGAGCATGATTAAAATGAATTGAGAGAGACTCAACAAAGAAGTTAAGGATAACTTCACGAAACAAGAGAAGAAACTCAAAAGAGAAGAAAAGAGGTAATCTTCAAGAAAACTCGTCAAAAGAGAAAAAGACCAAAACGAAAAAGGGACTCAATGGTCGCGGTTCGTTAAATAGGTCCGTGGTTCATTATCATTAATGAGACCCAAGGTTATTTGAGGAACCGTGGAGATTGGGTGTCCAAAACCGATTATCGACTCAAAGGAAAATCACTTGGTCAAACAATTTAACATAAGATGCTAAATTGATTGAAGGTCAATGCTTCAGATATGACTTTTAACAATTGCAATTGCAAGTTAAAATTACTTGAATATTTCAAAAGAAATATTTAAGTTGTCAATCTTACTAGGAGAGGAATTAGATATAAATCTAACCTTCCTTGACAACCGAGTGAGAAAATAAAAAAGAAAAGAAAGATCACGAGAAAAACGAGATCCAAGACTCAAAGAAAATTCATGTTGAAAAACATGAAAGGAAATACAAGAGAATAAAGATCATACAAAGATGTATGAAAAAACAAGCCTAAAACTTAAGCATAATTTTAATCTTAGTTACACTAGAATCCTAAGATTTGCTTAGATTGAGTGTCTTTTTAATAAGCAATACACATGCTTAATTAGAAGACAAGGTGGTGTCGGAATTTGATGGAGAATGAGAGTGTGGCGGAATTTTCACAACGCCTTGTGATGTTTAGGTGGTGGTGAAAGGTTTAGGGGGAGTTATGTTCTCCAAAGGTGAAATGGGTGATGTGGGTGAATCTGGTGGGGTAAAAGGTGAAGTCACCAAAGGTTCAACAAAGTCATTCTCAATGGGAACGCTTTGGATAGGTTGAGGTTGGGTAGTCACATCCAAGAGAGTACTAGGAGTGGAGGGTGAGGTTAGCTCATTCATTCTAGATTGGAATGAAGAGGAGGTAGAACCATGTGAATGGTTGGTGCCATGTGTTGAGGTAGTCTTGCATGGAGCAAGAGGTGGTGAGGGTGATGAAGAGATGAGAATGGGCACAATATCATTCTTAGGTAGGTAACTTAATCTTAATTTTGAGGTGCCTCTTTAAAGAGGAGTTTTTGGATGAATTGAAGGTTATTGTAGAAACCATGGTAGTAATGGGTGGTTTAAGGGGTAAGGGTGAATGGTTTGAGGTGTGAAGAACATGGCTAGAAAGGAGGGTTTAAAAGGGTGAGGGGATGATCCAAACTAGTAAAGGGTTAAAAAGGGAAAGCCGAAGATATTTTGGGAGTGATCAATGGTTTGAAACAAAGATTCCAAAGGGTGTTGGAACAATTGGAAAGTTTCAGAAAACCCGAATTTGAGAGATTCTGCCCGCGGTTCTTTATCTCCACCGGTGGTTCCATATTGATATGGAGCCGCGGTCTATTTAAAGAACCGCCTACAGAGGCTTGGTTTAGGTGGTGAAGGAGGATTTTCCAATTCAGCAAATCCTAATGTTCTAGTCTAACTCATCATAAAGTCATTCTTAAGAGCAATAAACACTAGAACACACACAAAGGAAAGACACATAGGTTCAATTAGCACGTAAGAAGAAATCTAAGAAAAACCTAATGGCTACAAAAGAAAAAGACTCCTAATGACATACAAAGTTCATCAAAGTAAACTATCATTAGTCATATATAGGAAGAGCCATTTAGCCAATTTAGAAAATGAGTATGAGACTATCACTAGAGGTGCTCAATTAAGGCTAAACACGACCATTTTTACGAGTTATACACCAACTCAACTTCCCACATGGAAGTAATTCAACCGTTAGGTCAAATTAAGATCCTAGTGCATAAATCCTCTAGTAGTCATTCTCAAGTTAGACAAAATGTAATTCCTACATTTGCCTAATGTAGTGTAACAAGGATGAAACTTGCATGACAACACAATGCACAACCTAATGAGGGTTAATAATGCACCATTGCAAATCTTGTCAAACAAGTCTAGTTAAGGTTATCTACCTTAATAGAGTTTGAGGCCAATAACTTTGAAGTGTATAAACAATGTTTACACAAAACAAAAGAACACTTTTGATTGGTCTTTCGGAAATAACACATTTACAAATTGCATTGCAATGTAAATTACTTTAGTATTTTGGATGAAACATCCAACTTGTCAAACCGACTCCATTGGGCATTATAAGCAATTATTAAACCAAACATGTCTAATAATTTGAACAAGTAGATTCAATATACTATCGACAACACAAGTGTGAGTTATGATCCGATGTATATTATTAATAGTCCACATTCATATCTACACTAAAAACATGTCAATTAGATTCGATATTGATATCAATCATAATTTGAATAATGAATTGATATATATTTGAAATCTTTCTTGATTCCCACTAACACTCCTTTCAGAGAAAATAGCTAAATTTTTCAAAGGGTGTTTCATGTTTTATAGTGAGACATTAATCTACTTGAACTAATAAGACAATGATTGAGTAAGACGACCCACATCAAAAGATTTGACAAGCTCACAAAGCTTTCAAACCTAAGAGTGTTAATAAACATAACGAGGTAAACAAGATGTTTATATAACATATGTAAACCTAGAGATGTTGATCCTATATGTGAGCACAAATAATGTTGCAACTAAAATGCAAGAAATCTAGCGTACATCCTAATTAGGAAAAACTAGATACTAACAAATATCAAGCAAGGCACAAGAGACTAGACATATAAGCAATACTACTACAAATAGCAAGGAACACTTAATAATGTCCACATATAATAATAACACACAAGGAAACACACACAAATAATTAGCTTAACACATAAAAGTATTCGTCCATGTTTTGAGTGTTAGATACAACAAAGTATTCATAGCTTGATTTTATTTGAAAATAGTCTTTGAACCATTTAAAATTTAATTAAGTTTAACACTTTGTAAACATATCAATTGTCAAAGATATATCACCAAGAGATGTCCAACTTAATAGAAAAGAGTAAAACACAAGTTTTACGACAAACCGATGCTCAATACTTTGGACAAAGTATGGAACTTAGAAACCATCCAAATTTTAAAGTTTGAATAAAGGTTTGGAAGCATTTTTAATTGAAAGAAAATTTCATTATGTTCGAAATGACGGGTGGCACGACTTCTACGGACTTCAGGTTGATTTTATATGATTTTTCAAGGTTTTCAAAAATCTGTGTCGGACTGACCGCGGTTCCTTATTGATAAGGAACCGTGCGGAATAGATAAAGAACCGCGTCCAGAGGACAAAAATGGGGTTTTGGCAAAAATCATTTGATAACTTTTTGGAAGGACTTAGGACTCAAAAAAATCATTTTAGACACATAGAACTCGTATTTTAGAGTTAATTATGACACAAAAGATTTTTATACTTCCAAACATGAAAAGATTTAATTCAAGCTATTATACAAAGTTTATTTAACACCAAAACTTGTGCGAATGAAACAACAAAACACATTTCATAAGTAATCACTCTTCATGAACAATTTGATACAAAGATCGTCTCTATTTTTAAAAACCGTTTTCATTTTAAAAACCAATTGTTTTGAAAAAGAGAGCAAAGATAGATCCAAGCTTTAAAGTACAATATACTTCAAAGATCTTGAATAACCTCGCTCTGATACCAATTGTAGAAACTAGAAGGAGGGGTTGAATAGTTTCTAGTTCAATTTGCAAAACATTTTGTTTGTTCCACTGGCCGCGGTTCCTTAAATATCACCGTGGTTCCTTATCAATAAAGAACCGCGGGTTCAATAAAGAACCGCCTACAGTGGATGCCAAATATTGATACGTTGTAAATCTTGACAATCCTTTGTATCAAATTCTCGATTAAGCTTGACTTGATATGAGATGTGCTTGTAATAGATAATAACTATAAGTAAGAAACACACAAACACATCAAATCAAGTGTACATCAAGCAATAGTCTAAACACTAACCACACACGTACTAAGCCTTAACTTTTCCGCAACTAAAATGTTTAGACTAAAGGATGCACACTTGACCATAATCTAAACACGAAGCACACACGTACTAAGCCTTAGCTTTTCCGAAACTTAGATGTTTAGATTATGAGATGCATACAACACACAACATATAAAT
This sequence comes from Glebionis coronaria, assembly GCA_025667525.1. NCBI lineage: Eukaryota > Viridiplantae > Streptophyta > Magnoliopsida > Asterales > Asteraceae > Glebionis > Glebionis coronaria. The sequence goes on from CM046878.1 coordinate 319,495,644, forward strand.
ACATCTATAATAGTGAGACATAAATGTAAAGGAAAGTAGCGACACGATGATTTATAGTGGTTCGGTCACGAAGCTCCTCTTCGCCTTACTCCACTCCTCGAGTACACCTTACTCGAGAGTTACTTCACTAGTCAACAAAACTCCTTTCAAGGTGGAGAAAACCTTACACGTCGCTTACACATTTCCGACACTAAGCTAGATGTCGAGTCCTAATCTTAGGTAGGACCAATCTACACAACGTTACCCACTTCACCATTTAACGACACAAGGCTAGATGTCGAGTTCTAATCGAAAGGTAGAACAAATCTTCACAACGTTGCCTACTTCACCATTTTATGACACAAGGCTAGATGTCGAGTTCTAATCGAAAGGTAGAACCAATCTTCACGACTCTTCACTTTGAAGCTAAGTGAGAACTTCACTAGACACAACTACATCACTTTATAGTTTAGTGAGAACTCACAAGACACAACCACGTCACTTTATAGTTTAGTGAGAACTCACAACTCTTACCTATTACAACTTAATAAAACACATATCCAAGTGTACACATGTAACTTGGATCTACACAACATAAATCCAAGTATACACATATACAATGGATTTACACAAGACTTAATCCAATTATTCACAAATACAATGGATTAACACAACTAATCCAAGTATTCACAAATACATTGGATCTACACATTATTGATCCAAGTACACCCATATACATTGGATCTACACAAGATTGATCCAAGTATACACATATACATTGAATATACACAAGACACAAATAAAAATGATTAACATGATGATCTTCATCAAGACTTCATCTTTAATCACATCACAAATGTATGAGTGATCTTCTCTTTGCACTTAAGAGGATGAGGAGATTGAAGGAGAGAATCACATCTTAAACAAGATTAATCTAAACTAACTAATCAAGGGTTTAAAGATGTTTTAGAAGAAACTGTGCAAAAGGGGTTAAAAGAAAATCTGGAAATGATCCACTATTTATAGGGCAACATTGCAACGGTCAAAAACACCCGCGGTTCCTTATCTCTACCCGCGGTTCCTTATCAATAAGGAACCGCGAGTTCCTTTAAGGAACCTCGGCGTTGGAGTCCGTGCAAATTTGTCCTTTAGTGGGGATATGCCATCTGGGGTAGTTAATACCCTCAAAGGATATTCCTTTGGCATATGGAATATGCCAAATTCAAATTAAAGAATATTATTTGGAATATACCTTAGGGAATATTCTTTGGAATATTCCAAATTCAAATTTCCATTTTTCTTTTTAATAAAACATTTTCTTAAAAATAAAGTTAATTAAAAATTACTTTGTCACTTTGTATAAAAGTGAGTTTTAAGAAAATATTAATCCTTGATCACTTAGTTAGGTTAATGACAAGTTTGTACATACCTTGAGTGATTAATGCCGAATGCGATCTTGGAGGTGTCGAGAGAAGTATACAAATGTATTCTTGAGTAATTACGAGTACCTTAACATTTTACATAATGTATTGCGAATTATACGTTTGTCATCAACAAAACATAAAGAGATTATATCGAAAAAGAATCGTAATGTTTGCACTAACACAAATATTGAACAGCACTAGGTAGGACATTTAAGGTTCTAAACTATGATTTTACCCAAAACTCTATGAATTTACCAACTTTATGTTGACTGTTTTAAGCATGTTTTTCGCAGGTAATTAAGCAAGATTAGCAAGATTATTTAAGCATGACTGAGCATAATTTAGGAGCATAAAAATGACGGGGGATTTATCTTTTACTAGGATATTTATAACAAATGATATTCAACAATTTGAACGATTGTACCAAGATAATGTTTATATCAATTGTATTTCAAAAATCATATAATTATGATATGTGCTTTGTAAGCTATTTGCTCATCGATCCACCACTGTGATACCCGCTTTATGGGGGTGTTACAGAGAATGGTATCAGAGCTTTAGTTATAGCGAACCAGATAAATTATTAAATAAAATAAGAATAAAAATATTTTTTTATTTAAAAGCTGGACTATAACTTTACAAAAATCTTTTTGGGGATTTTTTTGGGATATACTTAGAGAGAATATAGCATAGCGAGCATGCATAACTATATGATTTAAGTGCGCATTCATTATTCTCTACATTTATAATTGTTGATGGTATTAGATGATAACTCTGTACGTATTTACGTATTATGACTATTTAATATTTATTATAGAAATATTAAAATACTCAAGTTATTTAATGAAACAAATGAACATGCCATGTTAAGTAGGGAGATTTATACTAAAGATGTTCCATCTTGATATTACGTTTTGACTGAGTGGTTGGGTTTACGATTTAAAGTGCCCTCGCTCCTCAAACGTTTATAGAATGACTTCTGAAGTATGATGGCCTGAACAATGCATTGTAACCACGAACAATCTAATACATAACAAACCATTGGAAATATTTAAATTGAAATTTAAATAAAATCTTTGGAAACATTTTGAAATCTAACAGAATCTCTAGAACTCGTTTGAAAATCTAAGAAGATTTTTAAGTCTCTAAAAATCTAAACAGATCGATTTTTTTTACTTAATCTGTGGGAAATCTAAATTGATTTTATAAAAATCTAACTGAATTATATACGTCTTGCAAAAATCTTGTGGGAAATCTAAACTAGATTTTATAAATCTTTGGTAAACCTAATAGATTTTATAAATATTGAAAAATATAACAAAATGTTTGGGAAATCTACAAATTCTTTATAAAATTTTAAGATTTCTTAAAATCCTTGGAAATCTTTGGTAAACTTAACCAGATTTTTATAAATCTTGGAAAAATATAAAATTAGATTTTTTATAGGAGATCTGGATTAAATCCTATTGAACTTATGACAAACTTGTAAAAACCTAGATCTTATGTATAGATTTAAGCTTTACTTTTAACCAAGTAATGAACCTAGATTTTAAAATGGAAACACATGGAAAACAAATATAGCTTGGGCTATCTGATTCATTTTTGAACTTGTAATAAACTTGTGAACTTATAATAAACCTAAATCTCAACTTTTGGGACATTGTAAATTAAATATAAACATAAAACAAGATTGGATATCTAGAAATATTATTAAAGATATTAGTCGTGGGATATAAGCTCATCTTAAAGCTTATAACTAATATACAAACTTGTAACCAACTTAGATCTTATTTGAAACACATGGAAATAAAACATACCATAGGTTTTCACTCCCTATTTAGGGATCTAGAATTAATCTTTATAAACCAGTGATAAGCTTCTAAGGTTCCATAAATTTCACCCCTAGATAAATGGTTAAGTATTATTAATGGACTAGTTAAGCCCATGCAACAATAGCCCAAAACTTTAATAGGCCCTATAGGCCCAATACAATAGAACTGAACCATTAACTAAGCTCATTAGGCCATCTAATGCCTAGTAAGCCCACTTAGCAAACCTTGAATTATTAATGGACTAAAATATGTTTAGGCCCATTAAGAAGCCAATTAGGCCCATTTGTTGTCTTATGGACCTATGTAGTAAAACTTGTAATATTAATGGATCTAAAAATATAATTAGGCCCATTAAGAAATCCTTAGCTCAAAAATTGTTAATGGATCTCCTAAGCTCAATAAGGGTTTGGGAAGCCTATTAGCTCTTTTGGTACACTTAATAAGCCCACTTAGTTATGTTATACTTGAATAAAGTTTTTATACCAGAAATAATTTATAAAAACCTTTAGACTAAAAATGTTAGTTTATAAGGCTTATGGGTTAAAACCACGACATTTGAAACTTGTCTTTACAAAACAGTAATTACAAGAACTAATATTGTAAATATTTGAAAGTCTAGGGATTAATAAATGCCATTCGTGACTTATTAAACCTTAAGGACCACTGTTGTAAACTTTTGGAAGTTAAATTGTCATTCTATGACTCTAAGGACTAATTGTGTAATTAGCTAAAACATTTAGAAGCCCTAAGGATTATTTCGCCACTTATTGGAAGTTACAAAACCTAATTTTAACTAGAGGGACTATTTTCACCATATCCCGAAAATACTAGAAGCCCTAAAGACTAAAACTGTTAAGAACCAGAAAATATACATTTAGTAAAAATCTGGATGGACTTGTTTTGCCAATAACCGAAACTTAAGTAAACCCTAGAACCCTTATTTCATTTAATGTATTAAAACTTGAGCGAATCCTAAACTAAATGGACTAGAACCGTCATTTTCTAAAAACTTGTAAACAAAGGGTTATTATTTAACTTGCAAAAACTTTGGGGACAATAAATTAAATGTAAAGAAGTATTATTATTTTTATAAAGTGGTTATATAAATTGTATAAAATTTAATATACATAGATTATAAAAGTAAAATACAACAATTGTAAGTAAAATACTTTTACTTAAACATTATTATTAATAACAAATTTAAATGGAAGTTATTAATACTTGTACAACAATGTATTTAACTAAAATATAGTAACGTAAGTGACCTGCCTAAAAATGAGTGGATATCGTAATGAAATCTAAATAAATCCTAAAAATCTTATACTAAGATTTTTAAAAATCCTACACGATCAATGGTAAATCAGTTTAAGCTTATATGCTGATTATTTTCTTATAATTAATTGATAACTATTATAATATAGCCTTATATTATAAGTCCCCGATTGAACCGTTTTCGTTTTATAAACCATTGTGCATAATGACTCTAGAACTTAATTATTACCACCTTCGTATAATTTCACGAAGAGTTATTTCCTACTTGCGCATACTATCTTTACATAGTTATATGATGAATGGGAACCGGTTAGTCTATTTTAACTACTAGTTTAACTGACGGGCCACTTAATGAAAATGGATTTACAACAACAGTACATGTTGGATCATTTAACAACAGACTAGGGAACATTATCTCGTGCACTACATTTTATTAAATGTTTGAACTTGCTGTTATGTATATATATATATATATATATATATATATATATATATATATATATATATATATATATATATATATATATATATATATATATATATATATATATATATATATATATATATATATATATATATATATATATATATATATATATATATATATATATATATATATATATATATATATATATATGTATATATATATATATATATATATATATATATATATATATATATGTATATATATATATGTATATATATATATATATATATATATATATATATATATATATATATGTATATATATGTATATATATATATATATATGTATGTATATATATATATATATATATATATATATATATATATATATATATATATATATATATATATATATATATATATATATATATATATATATATATATATCTTATTAGAAGGAATTTTATGATACAATGCCTATGCTTATGATTGTAATATATTATTATATTATATATATCAACTCCTTGTTTGATACGTATTCTTGCGCACGTTATTGTGCGTCTACATTTATTTTCTCGCGCTTATGATGTTGTACGTATATCTACGGAACACGACTTATTAACGACTTATACACGTTTGCTTTTAGTAATTTCATGTGGTGTTATTTGGATAAGTTTTCATCTTTAAATGATGCGGTGGAACCCAAAATCAAGGTACTTATGATCATATGTTTTACATATGGGACCTGAGTCTCTTGATCCTGAGTTAATTATGATTTCGTCTCAAGACGATATTAGACGTCTAAAGGTGAAATCATAAGTCACCGGACTACAAGTTTATTTATAATTTCGTATTAAGATGTTATGGGACGTTTGAAGATGAAGGTTATAAATAAACGGGCTCTAAAGTATCTTAATAATATCTATTATCTTAGACGTTATATTTATCCTAAATAATAAGCCTTGCCGGGAATATTTACGTAAGGTGGGCTATGAAATCCTTATTGAAACGAGTAAGGACGCTTGTTCCTTTGAATAAAGAAATCATAGGTCACTGAATGGAGTTATTTCACCTTACATGGATGAGGAAGCTTATCGATGTAAATAGAAATTTATAATCACATGGGCTTAAATATATTCGACATGACTCATTATTGAAATTATCTTATTTATCTAGCTATGTAACGTATCCCTTTTTGACTCGCGATTTCCTCCAGTAATATCTTATCATTATTACATCACCATCCAGAAACCTAAGGAAGATTAGTATTCATCTCTTTTGGATCATATCATTGTGCTATTGATTTTCGACTTATCGTAATCCATTCTTCCGCTACATTCGACCCTTTTTGGGGGTGTCTATTTTCCGCTGCATTTGACTCCTTTGGGAGTATCTATTATTCCGTTGCATCTGACCCCTTTTTAGGGGTATCTATTTCTTCCATTGCATTTAAACCCTTTGGGGGTGTTCATTTCCGCTGCATTCGAACCCTTTGGGGGTATTAATTTCCGCTGCATTTGAACCCATCGGGGGTGTCCACTTTTGTTGCGTTTGACCTCTTGAGGGGCGTCACAAAACATAAAGTTGGTTCATCTGCCATGAGGAAATGAAACCTTGATCATTCGAGGAGACGATAACTCAGAATTTATCAACACTAGACTTAGTGTCATTTCTTGTACCGAAGCCCAGGAATACTTGGTTAAAGGATGACCTATCTTCTTAACTCACATTTCTTAAATCAACGAGGAAGACAACCCCAAGCATAAAAGACATGCCCAGCTCTCGATGAGAGTATGTTGTAAGGTTATGTTTATCATCTCCTAAAAAGCGATAATGAATGTTTAATACTCTTTGAGCAACCTTCTTCCTCTTCGGATCCAATTAGTCCGACAATACCATTGTCCAACAAGCCTTGAAATAAATGACTTCCTGCTTTTAGAAGTCAAAATTTGTGCAAATTTTGAACCACCAACAGTAGATGCATGACCCTTTCAGCATCTCACCAGGGATGCACACTTCGTTATCTTGGTATCTTCTATGATTTCCATCATTTGAAGTACTTCTTCTACACAACTTATGCCACAACTCAACCACAATTGAGGCAGATTCTTTGCAACCTCCTACCCAATAACCATCAACAATGATCTTAACCTTTTCGCTGAGTGAAGCTTTGGTGTCAAACTAATGTTTGCTTTCCACAGGCTAGAAGTATATCAGGAAGCCCTTCGCGTGAAAATGTTGACGCAAGAGCGGTACCAGCCAAAACTATATTTCTAACTTGACATCGCATAAGCCTATTAAAGATTAATAGACTTAAAAATCTCTTGAAGAACTAGTAGAAACATTAATGAACTGTTATCTATGCTCATCAAGACACACTGGGGCCCCGGAGGCACTTCTAAAAAAACAAGACTTAAGACGAGTTTGTCCTAGTCAACCCGACCTTGTAAACTTAAAACTTGAGTTCAGAAGATTACACGTTTAAGGAAAAGTGCCCTCACTTATTCCCTGAACAAGTAACTTCATCTTTAGCTTCGAGAACGAAACTAAAATAACGGGTAGGTGGTGTAAAAACCCTAAAATTTGGGTTTTTACACACGTCACCGGTTTCATTATTGTTATCATTCATCATACCATATTGTAACAGACCACCTTTACAATATATCACTACAAGACCCACTGTGTTTTGGCGAATGATTTCTTGAACTTCAAATGACTCGTGAATTGTACATGATAGCTAGAATACAACCCAAAAGCTTATCATGACGTACACGAGACCTGGAATATCTACTCAAATCTTGCCCATGAGCTCTGCTAGATGTGGCTAGTGCTGGTGGGGCTGGTAAGGCTGCAGGTGCCGACAGGGTACTCTGCAATGCATGTATAAGCTAATCAGGACTCCTTAAGCAAACTGAGTACAATCAACAACTGGGACCGCAGTCTGCCAACGACTCCTCGAAGGTAGGCGGTATCTGCTGTCACTCCATCGTGACGAATAGCTGCAAGATCAAAGAAGTGGACAAGGACTGCCCTTGTGCAGCAAGAGAAGTGTGGGTCTTATGCTGAAGGCCCCCTCCAAGGTGTGAATATGCTGATGGAGGTAGTCGTTCTCCTCCAACAACCATTTCAAGGCCTCGTTAGTCGTGGCCCAAAAACCTCGTGTTATCTGGGCATCTGCCCATATGGTCCAAGAGATAAAGAGTCTATTCGCTCATGCATGACAGTGTACCCCACCTGGCCTGCTATCAATAGGTTGTGGACGTCTGTCATGTCCTGCTCCTGGCTCACGGCCAGAGCAGCAATCCGAACTTGAATAGGATCAGCACGTCCAGTTCCGGAACCCTCTCCAACCTCAAATCTTGACTTGTAGGTTTCCAGATGAACTTCTATCGTCGTGAGCTTAACCAACTAAGTGTAGTTAACCCAACATCGAATTTTACTAGTTGCCAACTTCCTAGATTGTCCTCCCTAAATTGTCATTAATTTTTTTTCCGCGAACTTCCACCGCCTTGTCAGATTGACGGTCAAACTTTCGGATAAGTTATGTCCATCAGTAATTGGTAGCAGCATCCAAATACTACTCAATCAGATGTATAGAATGACCCGGATAAAGATCTCTTTGCATTACTTCTGTTCAACCGTAATGATATCAACACCTAAATACTACTCAATCGGACTTACAGAGCGATCCGGATAACTATCTCTTTACATTGTTGGCACCATTCGTTTCTGAGCTTTTCTAGAACGAACCTTTAAACCTATGACATCTATACCCTAACAGATGACGAAGTTTTTAATAGCTTTGAGGACGAAGCTAAAATAACGGGGCGGTGCTGTAAAATCCATGATTTTACCATGATAAAACTGTAATAAAAGTCTACTCATTGATACCAGAACATTCCTTAACCTAGTAATAGTAATCGAGTTTCAAGGACGAAACTCAAGGTGGCATGTGGATGGTGTAAAACCCGATATTTTCCGTTCATTAAATAATAATGATGTAACACCCCACTTTGAAAAATGTAATGTCATGAGGGATTATGGCGTGTCATCAAAGCATACAAGGATAAATGTATAAAACATTACATGACCATAAAAGAAATACCGGAATCAAACATCGGTACCCAAAAAGTAGAACTCATCACACACAAACATAAGTACTGTAAATGAAAGGACTAAACAATCTCCATTGAAATGAGTATCAAAGTATAAAGGAAAATGCATAATGCAAAGAAGGCTAGGAAGCTTCCAATCCATATGCACGTACGCTTAAAGTCTACGAGCGTCCTTGAGTACCTGCCGTTTTGGCAACATAAAAAGGAAAACGGCTGAGCATTAATGTTTAGATTTTGCTAGGTTCAAAGTACGACTTGATTGTTTTTGGTGAAAAAGAATATTTTTGGTTGTTTTAAAATTAAAGGTGCAAAGACTTTAAAATAAAATGACGTTAATTTAAATCTAAAATAATTTAAAATAAAAGACAAGAATTTAAAAGCGTGACGGAAATTAAAAGACACTAAAAGTAAATATCGCAAATTTAAATCTAACTAAGGCAAACTTAAAACGCAACTAAAACTTAAAACTAAGGCAAGGCTAAAATAAATCTAAGGCAAATAAACTTAAAGTGCAACTAAGTAAAAAGGCGGGAAAAGTAAAGCTTGAAAATTAAAAACAGAAAGTTAAAAAAAACTACAACTAAAAAGAACCTGAAAACAGCTCATCCGGAATAAACCTTCGTTCGGAATAATCACTCATCCGGAATGTCACCTTCGTTCGGAATGATTCTTCTTTACTCGGAATATTCACCAAAACCCTTGATCCAGAATAAATCCTTTATCCGGAATATGTCACTTATCCGGAATAAAGTCTTGATTCGGAATACTTGGTTGATTCGGAATGTTGCTGATCCGGAATATTATTCCGAATAAAACTCCCTGATCCGGAATATGTCACTTATTTCGGATGGAAGTCTTTGATTCGGAATATCTCCTTGATCCGGAATGTTAGGTTGATCCGGAACTTTTAGCTTGATCCGGAATGTTAGGTTGATTCCGAATGAAAGGCTGATCCGGAATGTCTGATATTCCGGATGAACGGTTTGATCCGGAATAATAAATTATTCCGAATAAACACTTCTGATCCGGAATGTCTAATATTCCGGATGAACAACCCTTGATCCGGAATAAACTAATTGATCCGGAATGATCTTGCACAACCCCTTGACTCAGAATGTTTTGCCTGGCTTGATCCGGAACGTTTCCTGGGAAAAGACAGTAACAGAAAACCGAAGAAGGAGGAGAACAAGAACAACACGAATCTAAACAAATCTAATCTAAATAAACCACAAGATTAAATCAAACTAATCAAATAACATCTACTAATCATAAACAAACAATCCTAAACAACAAAACTAACAAATATAACAAAAATAATCAAAACCCACTTAATTAAATCAACAAAAACCAAGAACATGAACATAAATAATAAAGCATGAAGATTAAAGAAAGGAAGATAGGAGATCAAACAATAAAGTAAAGATTGACAAGATTTAAAAGAAAACTTACTTGAAATTAAAGGTATTTAAGGTGCAAGACATGTATTTAAATTTGACAATAAAGTAAATGACATGAATTTAAATGTGCAAAAATTAAAGTGGAAGAGCATAGTTTGTCAAACTAGCCAACAAAATGAAATAATTATCCTAATGTTCTATTTATAAGGGAGATTAGGGAGGTGCTTAGGAAGCTTCCTCCCTCTTTCTTCTTTCTTTAATTGCATGCTTTAGTCCTTGATCTTCTTAATCCTTTGTTAATCTTCTTAATACTTGGACTTTAATGACTTTGTCTCGGGATTTCTTTAAACTCGTCTTGACATTTCTTCATAAATAAGACTTGAGTTTTTCAGATTTTATTAAACTTCCGTCTTTTGACTTTTTCTTCGATAAATCTTCAGAATTGGTCTTGGACTTCCGTTCTTTTTGCACTCTTGCTCTTTCGACTTCGTCTTTCGTCTTTTTCTTCGATAAAAGCCCGTGAATGCCCGTGTTTTCTCCACTTTTCACCTTTTCGTCCTAAATCACAACAAAAACACAAACCACGCATAATTCTGACATAAATGACATAAAATATACGTTTTGGCTCGGTTATTATTGTAATTAAGTGGTAAAAAGGATGGGTGTTTACACACATATCAAATCCCCTACACTTGACCATTGTAATGTCCTCATGTAATGCATTAGTTACAAAGCACGTTTACACTTTTCAACATAATCAATCCACGTTGGTCTTAATTAAAGAGATAGAAAATTGTAAACATTCAAAGTAAAGAAATCAAAAACATACCTTCGGGTTTTGGGAATGTTGTGAATGATTATCATCCTCAAGTTTTCACTTTCTCCAAACCAAGCTTAAAAACGAGATCATTGTTATTATAAGTTAGCAAACTAACACGAACTCATGCGGGCCAATTAATCACTTAGACTCCCTTATTCCTAGGGGTATCTCTTATATTTTATTGTTGTCTTGAATGATCACGAGGATGCATTGTTGACTTATTTCGATAGTTTATTAGGCTGAAAATAAAGTGAACGATTTAATCAATAGTTAGCTAAAGGACAAAATCTTTTAAAACAGCTTCTCGGGACCTCATAAAGTTCATATCTTGGCATAACTCGCTTCGCGATTTGAGACCTTTCTCGGACCGATTTTTGGCAGTGACTTCCTACTTCAAATCTTGAGAGATGCTCATGAAATAATGGTCTTCTCTTTATGATAGGAATTTCTTCACTTGAAGTTTTGAGAGATTCTTCATTATTTAGACCATGACTTCTTCATTTTTCTCCAATCTTTATTTTGGACATTGATATACAACGATCCGCCTCCTTTTTGGACTTGGATCTATTTATCCTCATACCTTGTTAGGGCCTTTTCGGATAGACTTCTCCATGATCTTTAGGGGAGTATTTGCTTTTCGTCATGTGTCTCGATCCTACATATTGATCTTTGATAAATGATTCTTCACATCACTTTGGATCTTTAGCAACAAAATGTAGCCCTCATGCCTTGTTAGGACCTTTTTGGACTCGCCAATCTTCGCATCCCGCTTCAATAAGTTATGCCTTGGCTATGAACTCTAATCCATACCGAGCAACTTTTAAACGATCTTGGGCTAGAAGCTAAGTAACTTTTCAAATCGTACAACCTTATTTATTGCAGATAAATTTATTAGCAAGCGATGGGAGAATAGGCTTATAATTAACTCACATAAATTCACGAAAGAATACCAAACTTATAATTGACTCTATCATCTCTCATTCTCCACAGTTTAAAATCTCAAGGAATGAGACTCGTGGATGCTTAGCCTATTAAATCAAAGTTTTGGGTTTTCGAGTCGCCTATAGGATCTTGCAAACTCTTAGACTTTTTCAAGTTTAGAAATCGCGTTTTAAAGTTCCCTTGATAAACGACTCTCTAGGATCAATTATAGGAACTTGCGAAAAGTTCTTGTTCTTAACCCGTGAGAGTTAAGACTTTCGCGTTTTATAGCTCCCTATATAAAAGCCTAGCAAAACTTGACTTAAACACGTTAAGGATACTAGCTAGAGTAAACTAAGATAAGTAAACTCGGGTTGAGTCAAAAGATTCACAACGTTTGAAAACTAATACCACTTTATTAAAATTTTATTCTAATAAAGAAAGAAAATAACTATACAAAAGGAAAAACTAATAGGCCAAAATAGATCAAAAATTTGGGATTCGAAAAATTGATTTTCCGGTTAAAATGAGGACAAATACAAGGAAAAGGCCACTTAACTTCGATAGAAGTCCCCCCTACACTTAATATAAACATTGTCCTCAATGTTTATGCATGTGGGAGTAAACTCCCCTACACTTAGGACATTGTGCACTTTGTTTAAATCTTGCTAAGGAAAAGACAACTAAAGAGATTCCTATTTTAATATTGGGAAATATAAAATAGTGAATCGAAAAGAGTTTAGGATAGAACCGGGAAAATAGGAACACGGAATCACGGTTCGTCAAAAGTCATCAAGAGTGTGTCTTTGAAGCTCTAATCCCTGAATAGTAGAAGAGAGGAAATAGCAAACACCAACGGGTCTCCCCCCTACACTTATGGTAAAAACAAAGAAAAAGATAGATAGATAGTCGGGTTGCCTCTCGAGAAGCGCTTGTTTTTGTTAACCGAGTCACGACCCTGACTCGTCCCCGAATTAAATGGTCCATGGGGAAGCCTCGAATGTAATACCGGGATCAAAGACCTTGTCCTCGTTCGAATATAACAATGGAGAGGCAGGAGGATAAGTCTTGAATGGTAGGAAGGTCCTTTCAACATACGAGAAGTATGTGAAATCTTGATCCACGGGAGGTGGGGTGGGCAAAGGAATCATATTTTCATCCTCCAAAGACAATGGATGCTGACCAATTGGCAAAGCCGTAACGTTATCAATCATAGAATGGTCATTGTCACCTCCCGGGTCAAAGCACTCATCCTCATTTCCCGGAGAGTGAAATTGATACATCACCCGCTTGGGCGTGAATTCAGTGGGATGAGGGAGGAATATAGTAGGAGAATTAAGAGAAGAATTACCTTCCACCTGTGGTACCTTTCCAGTAGAGTCAGAACTCTCCACCTCTGCGATAGAAGGGGGCATGGCTAACAAAGTATGTTCAGAAATAGCAGGAGAATAAGAGCTATCAATGTCCTCAATCCCTTCGTCAAAGAGAGGATTCACCTCACTAGATATGTAAGTGTCATCAAAATCCAATAAAGGGTTCGAATAAATCTAAGTTTCCTTCAGAACATCTTCATCAGATAGTGACTCGTCATCACTAGAAGTAAAATCATCATCTTGATCAAAAAGAGGATTAGAGAAAGCCACAGAATCCTCTCCCAAAGTGTTGGTGGAAGGAACATCATCAAAAGAAAGTGCATCATACTCATCGTCACTATCGGATGTCAACTCAGATTCACTTGGGATTGGGACAAGGTTATCAGCACTAGACTTATTGAATTCGTCGAATTCCTTTGCAGGAATTGTGCTAAGATCCTCATCCCCTAGGATGGGTAAATCCTTCGGCTCCGAGGTCGTCAAGTCAGGCGAAGGAATAGAATTCTCATCGTTCCAATAAATAGGACTCTCATCGTCATCACTATCATAATAATATGGAGGCACAAGAGGAGAAGTATAAGCATTAAGGTTAGATACTTGCTCTTGTTGCTGATCCGCTTGACATTTCTCCATGATCTTGTTGCAAGCTTCTTGAACTTTTTGAAAGTTGTCAAAAAGTGTGGCCATTTGCTCAGGAGGAAGTGCACACAAGGGTTGATGATTGACGGTGTGACGTGGGCGCTCAAAGTTATACACACTGGGATGATAGCACGGAACTTTCTCAAAGACCTTCGACGAATTACAAGAAGAAGCATCGTGAGGGCCCCCACAAATATAGCACCACGGGTATGGATAAAAACCCGGTGCATCTTGAGAATAAGTCTTGTCATGGACGGGAGAAGGTGAGAAAGTATTGTAAGAGGAGAAGTATGAATTTGTTGAATTGCAAAATGGACAAAGTCCAAATTATGTATCGTCGATATCAAAACCACACCGCTCACAAGTACACCATTGAAATGTTTGAAAACCATGACATGGTATCCCACACCGTACACAAGACAAATCCATGAAGAATTATAAATAAGAGGGGTAAAGAAAAGAATTAAACATAATAGAGGATAAAGAGGAATATTTTTGGTGCAAAACTTTGAAAAAGAAATGCTTTTTATGATTTTTCAAATGTTTTTGGGATTTTTGGAAAATTTTTGACACGAAAAATAACGTTCACGAGTGAACGGATCCAAAAAATCAACGCGTCTCTCACAGAAAACCGTTAATCTTTACGAAAAGAGCCGGCAGCGGCGCCATTTTAATGTATAGATTTTGCTAGGTTCAATTGTTCGTTTCTCGGTATCTTAACGAATTGATTTCCGGTTCATAGTACGACTCAATTGTTTTTGGTGAAAAAGAATATTTTTGGTTGTTTTAAAATTAAAGGTGCAAAGACTTTAAAATAAAATGACGTTAATTTAATCTAAAACTAATTTAAAATAAAAGACAAGAATTTAAAAGCGTGACGGAAATTAAAAGACACTAAAAGTAAATAACGCAAATTTAAATCTAACTAAGACACACTTAAAACGCAACTAAAACTTAAAACTAAGGCAAGGCTAAAATAAATCTAAGGCAAATAAACTTAAAGTGCAACTAAGTAAAAAGGCGGGAAAAGTAAAGCTTGAAACTCAAAAACAGAAAGTTAAAAAAACTAAAACTAAAAAGAACCTGAAAACAGCTCATCTGGAATAAACCTTCGTTCGGAATAATCACTCATCCGGAATGTCACCTTCGTTCGGAATGATTCTTCTTTACTCGGAATATTCACCAAAACCCTTGATCCGGAAAAAATCCTTTATCCGGAATATGTCACTTATCCGGAATAAAGTCTTGATTCGGAATACTTGGTTGATTTAGAATGTTGCTGATCCAGAATATTATTCCGAATAAAACTCCCTGATCCGGAATATGTCACTTATTCCGGATGGAAGCCTTTGATTCGGAATATCTCCTTGATCCGGAATGTTAGGTTGATCCGGAACTTTTAGATTGATCCGGAATGTTAGGTTGTTTTGGAATGAAAGGCTGATCCGGAATGTCTGATATTCCGGATGAACAGTTTGATCCGGAATAATAAATTATTCCGAATAAACACTTCTGATCCGGAATGTCTAATATTCCGGATGAACAACCCTTGATCTGGAATAAACTAGTTGATCCGGAATGAGCTTGCACAACCCCTTGACTCGGAATGTTTTGCCTGGCTTGATCCGGAATGTTTCCTGGGAAAAGACTGTAAAAGAAAACCGAAGAACAAGGAGAACAAGAACAACACGAATCTAATAAAAACTAAACAAAATCAACCACAAGATTAAATCAAACTAATCAATAAACATGTATTAATCATAAACAAACAATCCAAAACAATCACACTAACAAATATAACCAAAATAATCAAAACCCACTTTAATCAATAAAAACACAAAAAAATAAACATGAACATAAACATGAAGATTAA
This sequence comes from Glebionis coronaria, assembly GCA_025667525.1. Classification (NCBI taxonomy): domain Eukaryota; kingdom Viridiplantae; phylum Streptophyta; class Magnoliopsida; order Asterales; family Asteraceae; genus Glebionis; species Glebionis coronaria. Next base: position 319,511,715 of record CM046878.1, read on the forward strand.
AGATTAAGATCAAATAAAGAAAGGTAGATAGGAGTTTGACAAGAAAAATAAAGATTGACAAGAATTAAAAGAAAACTTACTTGAAATTAAAGGTATTTAAGGTGCAAGACATGTATTTAAATTTGACAATAAAGTAAATGACATGAATTTAAATGTGCAAAAATTAAAGTGGAAGAGCATAGTTTGTCAAACTAGCCAACAAAATGAAATGATTATCCTAATGTTCTATTTATAGGGGAGATTAGGGAGGTGCTTGGGAAGCTTCCTCTCTCTTTCTTCTTTCTTTAATTGCATGCTTTAGTCCTTGATCTTCTTAATCCTTTGTTAATCTTCTTAATACTTGGACTTTAATGACTTTGTCTCGGGATTTCTTTAAACTCATCTTGACATTTCTTCATAAATAAGACTTGAGTTTTTCGGCTTTTAGTAAACTTCCGTCTTTTGACTTTTTCTTCGATAAATCTTCAGAATTGGTCTTGGACTTCCGTTCTTTTCGCACTCTTGCTCTTTCGACTTCGTCTTTCGTCTTTTTCTTCGATAAAAGCCCGTGAATGCCCGTGTTTTCTCCACTTTTCACCTTTTCGTCCTAAATTACAACAAAAACACAAACCACGCATAATTCTGACATAAATGACATAAAATACACGTTTTGGCTCGGTTATTATTGTAATTAAGTGGTAAAAAGGATGGGTGTTTACACACATATCAAGCATAATGCTCAGTGCACAGATAAACAAGTAAAGCATGAATAATATAAGCATATAAGAATATAAGCATGAAGCAGCGGAAAAGACTAAGTCCTGGATAACCTAGTTATATCTTAGTAAAACTGGTTTTATTGTTAGAAAAGCCTTATGTTTTGTTTATCCCTTTGGTTGGATCTATATTCTGTTATGAATTAGTATAGTAGTTTGTAATCAAACTAAAACACTTTGAGCACTCTTACTAACACTAAATAAGTTATGCTGAATCTAACTTATAAAGTACAAAAGAACAAAATTACTTTTAACTATTCGATTCTCTTATTAATCGACTTGAATGAGGTACATGAAAGACATTGTACCTATGTTCTTTTTATAGAGTAAGGAACCCTAGAAACCTTAGAATATTCTATAAAGATAACTATATCACAGACGATATATTATCAATTTTCTAACTATTTAGGTATATCACATAAGATATACTCTAGCTATAACTACGACATATCTTATACAAAGATATATTCGTCCTAATCATCATAGCAGTACTTACTTTATAAGTAGCAGTACTTACTATGTACTGCGTTAATACTAACGGTACATACATAACACTGACAGTACTTCAATTATACTAACGATACTTGACACTTAACAAATAATTCCCAACAATCCTCCCCTAAACAAGAAATGATAACTTGTTGTCTTCTTGTTTCTCTTGTACTGGATGTATTAAAATACATTTCTTTAGTCTCTCCTTCATCCTTGGATTGAACTTGGTAATTTGTATTTGTATCCAACTGAATGTAGCCAAACACTTCAAATATAGATCTTCTTCGATAAGATAATCTTCAAACATCATAAGTATCATCTTTGTCTTCAAACTATGATCTTCTTGTATCTTCTAAACATTCACTTATCTTTGCAGCATCAGCTATTGTCTTCTTGAGTTTAGTCTTTGTACTATGAATCATGAACCTTTGTCTTGACTTGATGAGACAAAACCTTCTAAGTATTTTTCTTTGAATACTTCTTTGCTTGCAATCTTCATACCTTAAATAAAATAGTTAACAACAAACACCAATCTGTATTGGCTTCATGATTTTTAGCAAATCACCAGCTATCAACGGATTTGATAAATTCTTTACCAGTTAGCCGTACACTCTGAAATAGCCAATACTTTATTCTTAAAGGATAAGGTGTAATGAAAACCTTACAATTTTTGGTAAATTGTCAACCATCAACGGATTTGATGAAGTCTTTACCTAGTACTGTTTGTCTAGGACTAGCCAACTCTTTGTCTCATAAAAAGGTGAGTTAGAACCATATAGTTTTTAGCAAACTATCAGCTTTCAACGGATTTGGTAAGTCTTTACCACAAACCGTTTGCTTATGGACTAGCCAGTTCTTATGTGTGTTAGACATTTTGAACTAAGAACCATTTGTGAAGTGTGACTGAAAGTCAAACACTTAAGACTCTTTCTCAGCTTCTTCCTCATCATTCAAATCCTTGATTTGTTGTTTAACCATTCTGATCAACTCCAAAGCATCAGCAGATTCTTTTGTAACTTCCAATTGTTGTTCTAACATCCTTTCCAACAATTTTCTTTTGAAAGTGTATGTTTTCTCTTGCAGCATATAGTATGTAACATCATCTACATCCAAAATATGCAATCCACATGACCTATAATATCTCCAGTAACTAGGAACCTGATTCTCTAATTCTTTCAACATTTCTTGATCACAATTGTGTGGCTCATACATAAAGAGAAATTCCCAGTATAATAGTGATACTTCAGTTTTACCTACACTGGATTCTTGAACTAACCTTGAAAGATCTTGAATATCTTGTCTGTCAAGTATGTGAAGAATATCCTCCAAAAGTCTGAATATCCTTGTTGTGCCATCAGTTCTCTGAATTCCATGAGCTTCGTCCTTAAGACATAGAGTAAATCTATTTAGCAATGGATGCTCTCTTTCCAAAAATCTCTGTATCAATACATTGATCTTCAAATTTCACAATCTTTAAGTACTTCTTTAAGCTCTCATCATCATCACTATCCTCTGTTGTTGATTTAGCTCTCTTAGCTTTCTTCTTTGTCTTTGTTGACCTTTTCCTTTTAACACCCTTGGAAATTCCCTCAAGTTCTGTTGAACCCTCTTCCAATTTTGTATGTACCGTCTCCTCAGTATGTACTGTTTTATGTACTGTTGGCTGTGTATGTACTGCTTGTACATTCTCAGTCTGAGCAATGTCTTGAGTTTCAACTCCTGTATTCATCCTTTGAGCAGTCTCTTCCTCCCTTGAACTTACCTTCTTCTTTCTATTCTTCCTCACATAAGTGGTCTTGATAGGTGGAGATGTATTTGTAGGTTCAGCAGTACTTGGCTCAATTCTAGGAGTACTACTAAATTGCCTTTGTTGTTGCAGATGTCTCTTAAACTCTTCAACAGCTTTTCTATCTGCTTCAGATCCAATTTCAACAAAATTCAATTCAGTTCTCTTATTTTGCTCATACAAAGTCTTGATTTCTTCAAAATTCTTCTTGACCAGCTGAATTTGAGTAAATACCTTAACTTTCTTAAGAAAATTCATCATCTGATTTCTAATATGCATAGTAGTTGGAGGCTTAATCTTTTCTTTTCTTCTCTTTTCAGCAAAGAATGTTTGTTGCTCCCTTACCAGATCATCAATCAATTTCGATTTCTCTTCTTCATCATATGCATCTCTTTCTTCAGCTATCAATGAGTCTGCAAGAAGCTCAATCGCATGTAATTCAGCTTGAATCCTTTCATACTCTTGTATGTTCCATTCTTGCTGTATTCTTTTAGCTTCTAGCAAATTCTGCTTTGCTGCAAGTTCTTCCTATAATTCATTTTCACGAATTTGTGCTTGCATTCTATAAGCAAATTCCTCATCATGGTCCAATTGATTAAATCTGTACATGACTTTGTTTATATCATCATCTGAATCACTTTCATCTTCAGACTCTGATAATAATTGCTTCTTCCCTTTATCCTTTGGATCAATCTTAGGTAGCTTCTTCTTCAGCTTGGTAACTCTTTCTTCATTAGCTTGCTGTTGAATAACTATACCTTTAGTAGGGTGCGAAGCTTGAACTTTCTTACCTTGAATTTGATTCTTTTTGGCAAGAACTTCTTGTCGTGTCTTTTTCTCTACCTCTGCTTATTTAGTCTTCTCAACTAAATTCTTCTTTCTTAAATCAAGCAGCAACTGGGCTAAAGTCTCATCTTCTCCAAAAGGAGTTTAACTTTCTAGTGAAGGATGATCACCAGCGGTACTTGCAATCGGCTTAGTTGGCTTAGCAGTACTTGGGTCTTCAACAATGTCAGCAGTACTTACAGTCGGCTTAGTTGGCTTAGTAGTACTTGGATCTTCAACAGTGTTGATTTCACCAGTATTAGACACATTTGTTTCTTCAATCACTTGTGTATCCCCAGATACTCTTTCTTCTATGGAAGCCATCATATCAACTTGCACCTCTTCAGTCTTATCTGATTTATTGCTTTGTGGTGATGGAGCAGGAAATTGAATGTTAATTTCCTCCAACTTCTCATAGAAAGCACTCAAATTTGTGTGAAGTGGTGATTGAGGTGATGGTTTTGGCTGAGTTACCAATGTTTCTTCAACTTGTGGCTCCTCTGGAGTAGGTTGTGGTTCTTGCTGCTGAATCTCCATATCTAAAGGTCCATCCACACCAGTCTCTAAACCAGTTCCATCTGTATAAGTCCCCATGACATCTACATCCAATTCTAAATTGATGTCATTTCCAGAGATCCTTTTCTGATTATCAAAAGAAGGTGGTTTTCCTTCATAAATCCTCCCTTGTTTGGTTGCATTCAGTTACCTTTTCTTGTGGTTCCTGAATCTTTGCTTCTTGATTGCAGACTTCTGAATAGATCTATGTTGCCTCATCCAAGGTGACACTTTGTTCCTTAGCTTGATTAGGCTAGCTTCCAATTCAGCATTTTTCTTGTCTTGAACAAGCTTTTCTTTCTGCAACACCTGTACCTGTTGGGACAAACTTGTACACAAAGCAGTTAAATTTGTAACATCCACCACCTTTGGTGCTTGTGCTTGTGGTGAACCACTAGCAGCAATAGAAGCAGCAGGTGTGTGGATCATCTCATCAGTGTTTGGTGGAACACCAACATTGTGAGAAGAAGATTGTGAATCTTCTAGGGAATAGGAACTCTGGTGAGAAGGAGTTTGCTGAGAAGCACTAGCATTGCTAGGTTCCTCACCTTCTTGATTGGCAGGTTAGGCTAACATATGAGCAAACAATGGTGTTACTGTTCTTGTAAAGGCATTGCCTTGTTTGGTCAAGAAAGAGAAAGTTCTCTTTGTGAATGTAGGAACATCCCATGTATCAGTTAACTCTGGTAGGTTAGGTATTTGGTCACTAACTAAAGTCTGAATAAATCTAGGATACATTAAAAACTTCTTAGTCCTTTCCAAATTCCTAGTCATGCCTTCAAAAATTAATTTTGAAAAATTAAAAACCCTGTTATTTGCTAGACAAACACCAGCTGATGCCAATGCAGCAGGAATTTGATCAAAAGATGTACTTTTAGAACTTAAACAGTGAATAATAGCATGAAAAAGCAATTTCTATTGAGGTGAAAATAATGCTTTAAAGAAAGTAAGACTTTCCCTACCACCTCCATAGCCCATGGCTGCAAGGCCATCATGAATCTCTGTATTATTAAGCATACTACGTCCATTTTCATCATTTAATCTCAAACTTGCTCGTGGCATTACCTCAGTTACATATATGTTGATGATTCACCCTAGCCTTAATGCAAGGTTGATCAAACCGAGTACCTAATACAGGAGTATTCCAAAATTGTTCAACAATGGAAATAGAGACAACTAGACTTACAGTGAGTGCAAAGCGAACATGACTTCGAGATAGGAATCCAAGCATCTCATGGAAACCAAGAGAGTCATCATTCGTAGCAAGATTCGCAACCAAATTATGCTTAGAGATTACTTGTAAAGCAGCCATTAGTATTTTTGATGATTGAAAGTTTAGAGAGAAGGTTATAGAATCAAGAGATAAAAATAAAAGATTAGGTGAATCAATTGTGTAATTGGAGTAATTATTTAGGTAAATAACAAACCCAAGCGCGAAGAAACCGCTAAATTTACAAAAGAGACCCTTAACGGTACAACGGACATGTAGCGATACATAGAACATAAGCGGTACTTGGATTTGTGCTAGCGGTACTTGGAGTGACAACGGTACCTCACAATATTGACCAGTTCATGCTTTCCACTAACAATGTAACCTCTTTTATCTTTTTCTATTAACCTGCAATTACATCAAAAACACAAAACATAGACTATACAATAAAAATTATAAAAATTTGTACAACTGTTACCTCCCTCAACATATGCAGCATGTTATTGGTTGAGCATACCAATGTGTGTCACCAAGAATTCGAATCTTTGCATCAAATGCCTTGGTCAACAAATAAGCTACATTGTTGTCTGTATGAATCTTCAAGACTTGAATAAGCTTTTTGTCATAAGCATCTCTTATAAAGTGATGTCTTATTTCAATATGCTTGGTCTTGGAGTGAAATACTGGATTCTTGACAATACATATAGTACTTTCATTATCAATGTAAATCTTGGTGTTCATGAAGTTAAACCCATAGTCCAACAATTGATTTTGAATCTAAAGTACTTGTCCACAGAAATGAGCAGCAGCTACATATTCAACTTCAGTTGTAGAAGTAGCAACAATGGTTTGCTTCTTACACTGCCATGATATGAGTCTTCTGCCTAGGAATTGATAGCCTCTTGTTGTGGATTTCCTATCATGATTAGCTCCAGCATAATCACTATCTGACTAAGCTTCCAATTCAAAGGTGGAATCTCTAGGATACCATAATCCTAAATTGGGTTGACTTTTAAGATACTTAAAAATCTTCTTCACAGCATGTAGATGTGAAACATTTGGATGAACTTGGAACCTTGAACAGGCACACACAACAAACATTATATCTGGCCTTGAAGTAGTAAGATACATCCATGAACCAATCATTGATCTGTATAGATGATTTTCAACATCTTCTCCATGTTCATCTTTTGATAAAGACTTCATGGCTTCAAAAGGTGTGCTTGTACTCCTTGTATCCATATATGAAAATTTCTTCAAGATTTCAGCAACATATTTATCTTGGCTGATAAATATTCCATCTTTCCTTTGTTTGACTTGCAGTCCAAAAAGAAAGTTAGTTCTCCCATAGAACTCATTTGAAATATTCCTTTCATCAAAGCTTCAAACTCTTCACACCATGTCTTCTTGGTAGAACCAAAAATGATGTCATCAACATAAACTTGAACTAGAATAATGTCCTTAGCATTCTTCTTGATGAACAGAGGTTTGTCAATGGTTCCTCTCCTATATCCATGTTCTAGCAGAAAATTAGATAAGGTTGCATACCAGGCTCTTGGAGCTTGATGTAGACCATAAAGTGCTTTGATAATCTTGTAGACTCTATTGGGGAATTTAGGATCTACAAAACCTGGAGGTTGTGAGACATATACCTCCTCTGAAATAGTACCATATAGAAAGGCACTTTTCACATCCATTTGATAGACTATAAATCCCATATATGATGCAAAGGCTAAAAATAACATAATGGCTTCTATTACTGCCACTAGTGAAAAAACCTCATCATAGTCTATCCCTTCTTCCTATCTATAGCCTTAAGCAACAAGTCTTGCCTTGTTGCTCACAACAACCCCTCTTTCATCCTTCTTATTCCTGAAGACCCATCTAGTACCAATTACTCTTTTACCTGAGGGAAGATCCACAAGAATCAAACTTTTTGTAGCTCAAATTATGTTAATTCTTCTTGAATGACATCTACCCAACTTTCTTCATCAAGAGCCTGAGAAATATTTTTGGGCTCTACTTGAGATAAGAAACAGGCAAACAAACAATGCTGAGTATCTTTATGATTTGTTCTCTGCTGTTGTTTGACATAACTCACAAGTGCATGAGTTTCAATATTGGTTTGCAGTTGTCTTCTTGTTTGTACAGCAGATTTGGAAACTCCAGTAATCTGTGTTGTAAGATGGTTGTTGTTAACTTTATGAGTGGGAATAGAACTGACTGGAATTTCTATTTCCAAATTGTTGAAATCAGTTACTGCACCCTGCTCATCATTAGAAGCTTTGGATAAGATTCCTTCAGCTGGACTAGCATATAAGTCTTCATCGTCCAAGGCTTGTAAAATCTCTTCTAGTGAGTCAACAGATTTGGTAGATTTTGACTTAGCAATACTTGCAGATGAAGTACTGCTAGGTGTAGTATGTACTGCTAAGTGTTGTGACTAAAAAGATTCTTCTCCTGAATGCTTATTAGCAGATTTAGCATTCTTTTCTTGATCTTGAAGCCTCTGAAGCTCCTGGGACACTTTATCATCATTTTATGGCATGGTTTGCTTCTTGGGAGTTGCAGACAAGGGAGTAACAGTAGGCATGTTGGGCACATAGACATGAACATCATTGATATGAGCAAAAACTCATATCAATTAATCAACAAAACACCCTAAAACACATAGCAAATACCTAACTTTTGTGCTATAAAAGCAGTATTATATGGTATGTTCTTTGTGTGTGATCAAATAGGTAATAAGGATAAAATTTCAAGCAAACAAGAAGAAAATCAAGCTTAATTGGATGAAAAAGACAAAGAAGGATCAAGAGTGACAAGACTTTGAAGAACAAGGACCTATCTTGACAACATTTCAAAGATGAAGGACCAAAAGTGTACATTTGCCATAGTCAAGATCAAAGTCAAACATGGTCAACCATGAAGTCAATTACGTCAAAGGGTCAAAAGAAGCAAGATTGCAAGTTGAAGGATCATTTTTGCCAAAGGAATGATGATTCTAGCTCAAATTAGCAATCTGCCAAGTCAAGGGGTTAAAACTGCCAACTTTGCAAAGTATTTTGAGGCTTAATCCATGTGAAATGGTGTGGACCAATGAGAAGCAAGGAAAAGGGTAACACGGATCACCACATCACCCCACTCACAGCCTTCATTCATTTATTACCCAATCACAACAGTGTGATCCACCAACTCATTAACCAGCCAATCATATTTCACCAAAATGGATAATGATCCATGTACTTATCTCTCATCCAACCACAACCTGCCACATGTTATCTTCTTCAACAAAAATTGCCAGGAACGGGATTGAGCTAGAGTGCATTTCAGAAGTTGTTATAAACATGAAAGTTGCTCAAAATCAAGAGACGAATTCATCCCAACAACTCAATGAACATGACAACCACTCAATCAAAAATCCCCAATTGAGTTCTTCACCTGCAAATTTCAATTAGCAGAATTTTTACAGGTGGAGCTAAATGATTGGATTGGACACGTCACTCTCCCCAACTACTTCACTTTCTCATTCTATAAATAGGGATGTAGGCTCTCATTTGTGCATAGTTAGCTAGTGTGAAAACACACACACTAGATTTTAATTCTCTCTCTCAATTTTGTTAGCAGTTGTAGTTAACAACTCTCAAAAGCTTGACAACCTTTTGAGAGTCTGTTAGGTAGTTATAACAAACTTTGTAACCACTTTTCACTCATTATCAATAAAATTCAAATTTCCCTCCAATTCTTTCACTACTTACCTACTGTTCATTCTCCATTGTTATTGCTTTGTTTCTAATGATCATGAGTGATCATTAGAAGCTTGTTGAAGATTGTTGCTGTTGAGTTCATCCTTTAGCTGAGTTTTTAGTTCTGATCATCCATTTTCAAGCATTGAAGGTTTTCTGATCATTAATGGCGTAAAAGGGTTGATTAGTTGTTGATTGGTTGTTGATTAGTAGTTACTAGTGCTAAGGTGGTGGTTTAGCACTAGTTAGATAGCTCAACGCTACTCTACTCCCTAAAGGAGGCCTAAGCTAAAAGGTTTTTGGTTTCTGCAATTTAATTCCACTCAATTGTTGAAAGCATGCTAAATTCCTAGTATAATCTTGTTGAAATGTATGATCAAGTGTGTTACTGAGTAGAAGTTGTAGTTTGAGTAGCTTATTTGCAGTCCTGTACTTAATCATTAGCTTAACTTTCATTCTGAGCTGCATATAATCAGTCATATTAGCTCGTAAGTACGTTTAGAGTATAAGTTTGTTTCATAGCTTGAAATTGGTTCCTTTTCATCACATTTGAGTAATAAAACTTTGTTTTATATCTGTCTTTAATCAATTAAGCTTTTAGCTAAAAATTTCTTTAACAAAGTTTTATCAATTCAGTAAACTTGTGTTTGGGATTAGGATTTCAATTATGTTCAAGTCTTGTTAGTTGGTTAATTCTAGCTTTCATTCAGTCAGTAAGTCATTGCAAGTTAGTTTACAAAGTTTTCAAGTCAATTGTAGAGTCAAAAAGGCAAATGGCATCATAAAAAGTTTGGGTCAGCTTTGATAAACTAGTTTTCAGAAAAGTCTTGATTTTCAATTCTTTTCCATTTCTTTGTTACTTGATGGATTTTTGTGAAATTTGTTTCTAGCCCTCACACAACATATGTAGTTTAAGCTGTTAATAGGAAATTCTACAGTATCAAGTAATAAGCTTGTAATAAGCATTTGTTTCAGCACTTGAGCAAATGCAATTCCCTATGATAAAAGGCTTAGCTGTTTTCTCATATTAGCTTATCCACTTCAGAAACTTGCTTATTTTCTTTCACAAATCACTTCAAAAAGTGTTCCTGGTAAAGATTTGAAGTTTTCAGATTTTTGGATTTGTGGTCAACAAAAGTCAAAATAAGCTCATTTTAGCTTATTATCACTTTCTAACCTTATTAATGAACCATTTTTTATAAGACTTGATTTCCCCTTCTTCTTTTGAGCTGATTAACAGATTTTTGCATTAAAATCAAGTTGTGCATGTGTAGCTTATTAGATAGCTTATTTTGAGCTTATTTGAAATTGCTTATTAGAGTTTTAGTGAGTTTCAGCTTATTTCCTTTTTCAAGCCTAGCTAAGGTAGAATTTTAAATGTTTTGAAACTTGTTTGAGCTTAATTGGTCAAGAAACGAGCTTATACGAGCTTATCCTAGTCCTTAACCCGTTTTTGCTATAAAAGTTTTGGAAATTGCACTTTAGTCCTTGTTTTGTTAAACAGTTACAAATTTTGGCTAATCTTTTCTAAACTTTAAAGTTTGTTATAATTTAGTCCCTTTACTTTTCAAGTTTGTTAAAAATTAGTTAATCAGTTTTCAAATAGTTAAAAGTTAGTTACTTTGTTAGATGTATTTTCACATTTAGTCCATTTGGTTAACTGATTTTGCATATATAGTCCCTAGACTTTTAGACTTTGTATTTTTGGCATTTAATTTTCATAGAATTTACATTTTCAGTCCTTATAATTTGTAGAATTTACATTTGAGCATTTTAATTGAATACATACTTGGTTTGTGCACTTTGTTTTACGTATAAGTAGACTTAATTTTTCATTTTAGCAAGGATTTGTTTGAATTATATATAGAATATCCAAATACCTTACCATCCAAAAACAATTAAAAACTCGATCTTGTTAGGACTTTCAATTTGTTAAGAACTGAGAAAACGAACTTCAACTATACATATATTAAATGGCGCCGCTGCCGGTTCTTTGTCTTTACGAGAGACTATCGATTGACGGTTTTCATTGGCTTTTGGGATCCGTTCACCTAGTGAACGTTATTTTTACGTATCATAAATAAAGAACAATAAAAAATCAAAAAATATAAAAATACATAAAAACTAAAAAATTAACAAAACAATTCTTTTCCTAAAGAATTGACCAAACAAATTAAAAAATCCAAAAAGCAATCTTTTTCCTAAGAGATTGCACCCAAAAATATATATTATTGGATTCTCTCGGTTTTTATGTACATATAGTATTTTCTCTTAAAAACTCATAAATACAAACATATTTTCCATATATTATTATAAGTAAATACGTATACGTATAAGAACAACCAATTCACATATTCTCCATAAGTATTGCCAAGGCAATACACCGTGTTGAGGGGAGTTCAGGTCCTTGACACGTGTATCGATCAAACAAAATAAAGCAAGAATAGATAAATACTTCCAATAAGCAACAATTCGAAGAATACTGATGAGACTGTAATTATACATAGTCTCATCGTCCAAATCGGGCTTAAAACGCTCAAAATATCATCAAAATACCCAAAAATGTGCTTTTGTTTGTTCATTGTGTATTTTAGGTACGGATATCGTGAATTCACCAAAAGATCAAAGGAATCAAGAAAAAACGAACACGGGAAACGAAGCCGCACAAAGAACCGGGCCCAAATATGGAATTTACAAAAATGCCCTTGAAGTTTTGAAGATTGGCAACATTGGTCCCTCAACTTGTGAAGACTTGTCACAAATGACCCTCCACTAATCATTTGTACAAGTTACATCCTTGAAGTTTGAAGACATGTGCAAGAATGGCCCTTGAAGATAGTCAAAATTGCATAAATGATCCTTATATTAAGATTGGAAAATACATTGTGCCAATATTGACAACTTATCCAAAGTTTTTACAAAGAAATAAGGAGTAATTGCTGTTGAAAACTTATATACCATCTTTTTGAAACATCAGGGGGGAAACTTGGCAAAAAACAAACACAAACCCACCACTCCACTTTGGCCACGTCATTAAACCCACTAAACCTGTTTTTATTATTAATTTAACTTTTAAAACCGTATTTTATTAATAAAAACAGGCGGCAAACACAATGTTTTCCCTAAACCAAAATCAAATTCATCCCTGTTCATAATGATGAACCTTAATCTCTCATATTCTATTAACAACGATTGGGTTTAATTACTTTTCAAGGATACCAATTTCTGGTTTATTAAGCGAATCTCCACTCCTAACACCCCACCAGAAACAACCATGGACCCCACCATAAGCCCCCCTGCTCACGTCCCTATCCCCCAACCCCAATAAGGAGACCAAATGACTGGTTGGATGCGAACCCTTGGTCCCTACTCTTCAACAAACGGATGAGATCAAGTCTTGCAAGCTGGCAACTCACATGTCCCTGCAAATTCACATGAGTCCACTTTTTTGACCAAGATCCTTCAAGGGCAAGACTGGAAATTCCAGAATTAGGGTTTAGGGTTTTCTTTTTTATGTATTATTTTATTATGCATTCTAGAATAGTCTTCAATCCATTATAAATAGCAGTTGGCTTGTAACTGTTATCTTTGTTCCAACATTTGTAAATTTTTTATTTTATGAATATTTAAAGTTTAATTTTATTAAATTTGCAAGTGTTGAGTTCTTGTAGTTAAATTATTGTTTGAGTTTAAGAATCATTATTTTCTTGCAAAATTAGGTTAATTTTCATCAAAAGTCAAAAATTTTCAAAATTTCTGAAAAATTGTTTTTTTCATTATACAAATTTTAAATTCCAAATTCACATGAAAGTGAAAGTGGAAATGTGAGTTTGATTTTCAGGTTTGAGTTTTAAGGAGGTTAGTGTTTTTCAAAGTTATTTATGGTTTCAAAATCTGTTTTTCAAAGTTTTTCTTTGGTTTCAAAAATCTTTTATCCTTACTGTTTGATTAAGCCAACACCCATAAGCCTGACAAGCTTTTTGGTGTTTAGCTGAAAGAAACTTGTAGTTTGTTGTTGGTTTTGTGGTGACTGTGCAGGAACAAGCAATAAGAAGTTTTTCCATTTCAGTCCATATTGGAAGATATTGTTAGGTCCTTGGGTCCTTTGTGGATTCCACCAACGGGACACTCTCTACTTGATCATAAGCTCTTAAAAATTCCAAAATTCACTTGGGAAGGCATCAGCCAAGGTACAAAAGGCTTGAACCCCCTTTTGCAATTTTTACACCTTTTTAAAGGATTTATGTGATTTTTAGTGTTGCATGTTGTATTGTTGTTTCACTGTTTATTTTGTGTTCTTAGATGATCATTACTTGATTTAGATGGTTATAGGACTGTTTGATTATGATTTGTTTAATTTTTCTTTGAAAAAATTTGTTATCAGTTTTTAAGGGGGTGTTTGGATTTAAGTTTATTGACTGGTTTAGGTAACACTTAAGGTAGTAAAGCTGTTAAATCAAAACTACTTAGGGTGTTGTTAGTTTAGGATATCAATTGTGTGTAGGTTTTATAGATTCAGTTGAAAGTGCATGCTCAAGTTGGCAAAAAAATACCTTAAAAACAGTAAGCCCCGTTTTCTACTTGTTTAGAAGATGTTAGACCACCATTTTTGTAAGATTGCTAGAAAATAGGTCAATATGGGTTTCTAGCTAGCTTTTAAGTGATTTGGTTTGATATTGTACAAGTTCTTGGTAGTTAAATTTCATTTTTGTGCCATTTGAACCACTGTTCATCAAATACCCCATAGTACATAGCAGTGACTGATTTTGCCTTCTTTTATGATTTTTATGTGTTAGACTTGTGTGTTTTCTTACATTCTTGACTCCCCACAACCCAACTGGTTGTGGGGGTGCCCTTGGATCTGATTAAAACCAAAATACAAGCAAGTTATAGCAAAAAAACCCACCAGACCCGTTTTTCTTTGAAAACAGTGGGAACACATTCCCACTGGTAGTGCACAAGTTTCCCCTGCTTGGCTACAAGACAAAACAAGTCAAGTGTCATTGTCAGTTTTCATTTTTTGTCCTTTGTGGGTAAAAATAGGAGTTAGGATTTGATTTTAATTGCAATATTTTTCTTATTTAATTTTTGAATTTTCAGTTTAATTATTTTTTTTATTTTACTGTTCATTTAGTAATTTTTAGATTAAATTGCTATTTTAATTAACTTTTTAAATTTCTGTTTTTGTCTTTTAGTGGTAAAAATCATTATTTTTCAGTTTTAAAATTTTTTTTAGATTTAGAAAAACATTTTAAGATTTTTAGTTAAAAATTATTTCACTGTTCACTTTTTAATTATTTTTTAGAATTAAATTTAGTTTAATTAGGGTTTAATTTCAAACTGTTTTGTCTTTTAGTGAAAAATTTTATATTTTTCAAATTTTTTTAATTTTATACTATTCAATAGCACAAATTAGGATTTTTAAAATTGTCAAATAATTTTTAGCCTTATTTTATTATTTTTAATCATTATTTTAGTTTAAAAATAGTTTTTAGTGTTTTAAAAATAGAAAAATAGTTTTTAAAATTTAGGAAAAATACTTTTTAGTCTTTAAATAATATAAGTATATTATTAGTTCAATAAAATAATATTTTGGACATTTTGTTAATTATATTTAATTTTAGGGCTTTAATTAAGCATTTAAAATTGAATATTTAATTAATAAAAGGTTTTAAAATATATTTGTTGGATTTTTATTCTTATTTATATTATTTTAGACTTAGTTTAAACTTTTAATTAATTTTTAGGTTTAATTTTTAATTTTTTCGCGTTTTACGTATTTACGTTCGCGTTTTGCGTCACTCGTCGTAGTTTAATCTTAGTCGTAGCTCGTCTTTACTTTTTCTCTCTTTAAACCAAAAACATCACTAATCCAAACTTGATTTCTTATATATTGGCACATTAATCCACACACCTCCTTCGAGAACGAACCCGCATTTATTCGGTTTTACGTTTTTCCTAAAGCGTAGAACTTAATACTTGCCGCACTTATACGTTGTTTTCCTAAACGCGTATTTCTACACCTATCATTTTGGCGCAGCTGCCGGGGAGGTGTTTTGTGTGCCATTATTAGTATCGTGTTTGTGTGAGTAGTGCGTTTTTGCTTTTCATTTTTTGGAAAGCGTGAATATCGTACATACTCATTTTTGTTATTTTTCATTACTATATTATATTATCCAAATAAATCGTGTTTAATTTTCCTAAATTAAACACAAAACATTCATTTTACTATATTGTAGATATACTGGTTTTCGTTTTTCTTGTGAATATATTATTACTATATTGTATCTACGTAAGAACAATAAATATACAAGTACTCCAAAAGCGTGAAAACGCAACCTTGAATCGGGATTTCATCACTCGATCATTGTATTCGAATCCAAAGCAAAAGTTTAAAGGCAAAATAGATAAATACTTTCGTGAGGCTTAATTTCAATTAACACAAACTATAGGCGGTTGTATTTCACGACCTAAGGGAAAAAGGCTCTTAAGTGCTTAGCGTCGCCTCGTTTCCCCCGCTTGCTTGTGCGTGTTTTGAGAAAGAAGGCTAATCGAGGGTTTGCCGCCCAAGTATTATCTACGTATATTATATTTGCTTGTGTTTTCAAGATTAAACCCTCTTGAACGTTTTGGTGTTCCACCAATGTTCTAAAGTCATCGAAGGCGTTCACTCCACGTGATCGTTTTCATTCCTTGAGGCTCCTTTAATCGAGAAAGTCGATTCTAGGGGAGATTTGTAGATTTGTGTCTACGTAATACATTCAAAAATCCAAAAAAATTAAAAACAATCAAAAACCAAAAAATTGAAAAATCGAAAAGCCGCAAAAAGAATCTTCTTTGCTACCACCCATTCTACGCTTAGTGCATGCGCACTCGATCGAAGGATTATTCCAATTCTAGCGAAGCTTCGAATCGACGCAATCGTAATCGAAGGAATCGACGACGTAGACGAGAGTTAGAAACCGACGTTCCTAATATCGTTGTTGAAGAAACCGTAGAGGAGATGGCCGACAATCGTTCGATGATGGAATTACTCCAAGCGCCCACCGAGGGTTATGGAGACGCGATCATAATTCCCGCTATCGAAGCGGAGAATTTTAAGATTAAGAGCGGAATGCTTTCGTTAATTCAAGCTACGAAGTTTCGAGGTCGTGAAGCCGATAATCCTCACGACCACATTCGGAATTTTGATCGTCTTTTGGCCACGAGCAAGTTTATGAATGTCGACACCGATGTCGTCAAGCTTATGCTTTTTCCATACGCTCGATGGTGCCTGATGAGACTGCTTTTATACATAGTCTCATCGTCCAAACCGGGCTTAAAATGCATAAAATATCATTAAAACTGCCAAATATATGCTCGTGTTTGTTGCTTGTGTATTTTAGGTACGGATATTGAGGAAATGACAAAAAGATCACAAGAATCAATCAAAAACGAACACGGGAAATGAAGCCGCACAATGAACCGGACCCAAATCTGGAATTTCCAAAATGACCTTGAAGAATTGAAGATTGTCAACATTGGTCCCTCATTTTTGAAGATTTGGCAAGAAAGGCCCTTGGAGAAGTCATTTGTACAAGAAAAATCCCTAAAGTTTGAGCATTATACAAGAACAGCCCTTGAAGAATCATAAATATGCATTTAAAGTCCTTGTTTTAAGTTTGGAAACTTAATGTGGCAAATATGACAAGTGGGCAAACTTATTTATAAAGGGAAATGGAGTTAGTTGTTGTTTATTACAACATGAAGAAAGAAGGAGAGTAGAGGGACTGAAAGCATCAAACATTTAAACTTCATCCACCATTCAGCTCATGACACCTCACCAATACCCGACCCTACCCACTATTCCTACCCATACCCGTCCAAAACCCAACCAACCCACAACCCAAACCCACCATGTTTATTTAAATAAACCTGGTCAATTAGTCAACTCCTAATCTTTCCCACTAAACACTTATTTAAAAACCTTTAAACCCCTTTTTAGATTAAACCCACCCCTGCTACCCCCATAATCTCATAAACCCTAATACCCAATTCTCCCTAATCAAAGGGTTTTGTTACCAAAACCTCCAGATTGTTAATTTAACCCAACCTCACCCCATCCCACATAAAAACCGTGACCAAGACCAACCCATGTGTTGGGTAGGACCACCCGTGCAAACGTCTTTTTCCCCCAAACCCAAGAAGGGACAAGATAAACGCCCAGGATGATACTACTTGGACCCCAAGCTCAAATAAACGCTCATGATCAACAAACAACAGCTGGCTACATCAACATCTTCACATGGCATGGTTTTGACCAAGAATCAAGACAAAATTCAGGGGCATTTTCGGATTTCTCCGAATTAGGGTTTAGCTTTTACATATTTTATTCATGTACACTAGAAGGTTCTTCTAAGTAGTATATAATGGGTGTCATGTACCCATTATACTTTGTTCCAGTTTTTCTAGCAAAATTCTTGTAATCCCTTTTTAATTAATATAAAGTTGGTATTTGATATATGTAATTCCTTTTATGATTATTTAAAAGTTGGTAAATTTTTTTAAGCTAGAATACTGAGTTCCAAATCAAAATTGTTGAAGTAATTTTGAGTTTTCAAAAGTTATCTTCAAGTTTATGAAATATTGATTTCTTTTGGTGAAATCTTGTTTCAAGGTTGATTTTCAGGATTGTAAGTTATTTGGTTGAAGTGTTTTGAAAGAAAAACATTTGAGAAAAGTTTTTGAAAAGGTTTGAAAGGTTTGAAAATCAGAAATATTGGTATATTGTGCTTGTTTCATTTGATCTTAGCAGGAATTTTGGAAGACTTGATTTTTGTCCAAAGATCTGCACAGACCCGGGTCTGTTAGGAGATGGCTAGCAGCCATTGAGGGGCCTGGATGTAGGTCCCTCAAGGTAAAATCCTTGTCTCATTTTTCAGTTTTCAAAGGTTTATGTGACTTGTGTGATTATGCATGAAATCTGCTTACTTGCTTGTTAGATGTTTTGATATTGCTGATTGAAGGTGTTTGATGCATGTTAGAAGTTTTTAAATCAGTTTGGGTAGGTTTTAATTTGATTTGCTTTGAAAAATATCATTTCCATATTATAAAGGAGTGTTTGGATTAGCTATTTAATTGAGATTTGTG
This sequence comes from Glebionis coronaria, assembly GCA_025667525.1. NCBI lineage: Eukaryota > Viridiplantae > Streptophyta > Magnoliopsida > Asterales > Asteraceae > Glebionis > Glebionis coronaria. Next base: position 319,530,213 of record CM046878.1, read on the forward strand.
ACCAAAATTTGGGTTAAAACCTGTTTAGAATCATTCTTAGGGAGGTCATTAGGTTATATGCTAGTTTAGTTTTCAGTTTGGTAGGTTTTAAGACACATTTGCATGCTAAAATATTGAATATAGCATAAAAATCAGTCAAGTGCCTTTTACTTCCTGTTTTCTGAAAATTTGTGCTTTCAATCTTGATCATTGTTAAAGGTTAGACTAAGCATAGGTTTGCAATAGATTTTATGCTAATTGGTCAGCTTATGTGCAAGTTATGAGGCTTTGAAATTCAGATTTGTGCAAGTAATTTGTGTTTACTATTCATCAGACCTAACATATAGGCTTTATCAGAAACATGGTGTGCTATTTGAGCATTGATTTTGCTAAGTGATTGTGTGTTTTTTGTGTTTACTCAGACTCCCCACAACCCAATTGGTGTGGGGGTGCCTTGCTGTCCAAAGAAACCCAATCCAAAGAGCTTTCCTAAGCTTAAACATCCACAGACCATATTTTTACACTAGCAGTGGGAAAAAAGTTACCCCTGCTAGTGTATTGGTTAGTACTGCTAAAGCTAAAGGACCAAAGTCCCCAAGTGTCACTATCAGAAAGTTTGGTTTTTTGTCTCTAGTGCATGAAAATTAGATTTAGGACTTGAAACTTGTTTTGTAATTTTTCTAATTTAATTTATGATTTCTCTGTTTAAGTGAAATTTTTATTCATTTTATATTTTTTAGATTAAATAGCCTTTTTTAATACTTTTTAATATTTCTGTTTTTGGCATTTAGTGCCAAAAATTAATATTTTTCTGTTTTAAAATTTTTCCTAGACTTAAAATAATATTTTAAGATTTTTGGTTTTAAAATTTTTTACTGTTCACTTTTTAATTATTTTTTATAATTAATTTAGTTTAATTAGGGTTTAATTTAAATCAGTTTTGTCTTTTAGTGAAAAATTTAATATTTTTCGAACTCTTTCAATTTTATACTGTTCATTAGGGTAATTTAGGATTTTTAAAAGTGTCAAATTATTTTTGGCATTATTTTATTATTTTTTATAATTATTTTAGTTTTAAAATAGTTTTTAGTGATTAAAAAATAGAAAAATAGTTTTTAAAAATTATGAAAAATACTTTTTAGTCTTTAGATAATATAAGTAAGTTATTTGTTCAATAAAATAATATTTTGGACATTTTGATTAATTATATTTAATTTTAGGGCTTTAATTAGCATTTAAAATTGAATATTTAATTAATAAAAGGTTTTAAAATATTTTTGTTGGATTTTATTTCTTATTTATATTATTTTAGACTTGTTTTAGCTTTTAATTAATTTTTAGGTTTAAAATTTTTAATTTTTTAGTTTTTACGGTTTTACGTGAACGCCTTTTCGTCTTAGCTCGATCCGTCTTCGTAACTGTCATTTCTTTCTTATTTATATTTTCTTTTCTTCTCAATATAATCAGAAACATTAATCAATTCATTACACAACGCACGTGCCTCCTTGGGAAACGAACTTGAACTTTCTTAAGGGTCATTAGTGCTCGGTTTTCCTAAACCGACACTTAATACTTGCCACTTTTGTCATCCTTTTCCTAAAGGGTACAAAAACTCTACATCAATTTTGGCGCCGCTGCCAGGGAGGCGTGTTGTGTTTTGATTGAACAATTGTTGTTTTTATACTAACCATAATTAGTATTTGTATTAGTAGCACTCTACTAATACGTATTATCGTTTTTCGGTTTTTGTGTGAATACTATTACTATATTGTATACGTAGAACAATAAATTCACAAGTACTCCAAATACGTGAGAAATCACAACCTTGACTTGGGAGGTCATTACCCAATCATTGTATTCGAATCTCAAACCAAAGAAAAAAGGAAAAAATAGATAAATACTTTCGTGAAACTCGATTTTTAAAATATAAACTATAAGGTGGGTATAAGGCGGTTGTATTTCACGACCTAAAGGAAAAAGGCTCTTAAGTGCTTCGCGCCGCCTCGTTTCCTCCGCTTGCTTGTGCGTATTTGATTTTGAGAGTGAATCGAGGGTTTTGCCGCCCAAAGTATTATTACATATCATATATATTTTCTTGGTTTCTATTGATTAAACTCTCTTGAACGATTTGGTGTTCCACCATCGTTCTAAAGTCATCGAAGGCGTTCACTTCACGTGATCGTTTTCATTCCTTGAGGCTTCTTTAATCGAGAGATTTGATTAAGGAGGAGTGATGAGACTGCTTTTATACATAGTCTCATCGTCCAAATCGGGCTTAAAACGCTTAAAAATATCATTAAAATACCCTAAAATATGCTTGTGTTTGTTCATTGTGTATTTTAGGTACGGATATCGAGAAAATGACAAAAGATCACAAGAATCAAGCAAAAACAAACACGGGAAACGAAGTCGCATAAAGAACCGGACCCGAATGATGATTTTCCAAAAATACCCTTGAAGAATTAAAGATTGTCAAGTTTAGTCCCCCAAGTTTGAAGATTTGTCACATTTGGCCCTTCAACAATCAGTCTACACAACTTTTATCCTTGAAAAGTGAAGACATGGCAAGAGGTACCCTTGAAGTTTGGACAAAAGTACATCATAAACCCTTATGAAAAGTTTTAGAAATATTTGTGCAAAAAATGACAAGTTTGTCATAGTTGATAACAAAGGAATGGATGAAAAATCTGCTTAAACTATATTTGAAGATACTTTGAAAGTTGAGGGGGGGTTTTCTGCCAGACAACCAAACCTAAATCTACCAATCCCACTCTTACACCTCATCTTTACCCACCCATACCCATTAACCCAAACCGGATCCAACCCATAACCCGAAACCTCCCAAGCCCAGCACCACAACCAACCTGGGCCCTCTTTATTTTTAACAGTCGGTTATCAAGAAAAAAAAGAGGGTGTGCTGAAACTTTGTTTCTTCTTTGTTTATAACGAAAAAATTGATATTAGGGTTCTTAACTAATCCTCTTGTCACCATCACAGTCAAACAAACCTTTACCCCACCCATGTGAAGATTTACAAACATCAACATCATATGGGTCCTTAACAAGCTGGATGAGTCACGGGTTCTTACATTTTGACCAAGTATGAAGACCAATCTATGGCTTATATTTACTCCTTGGGCTCCAATCCCATCTAAGGGTCATGAATCGAAGGCCTCGAAGCTTCTACCAAGAAACAAGACCAAGACCCCAGGTTTGAATTTCGAATATGCTTAAAAAAATCCAAGATTCGCCCAAGGGTAATTTTGGAACATCGTTATTTAGGGTTAGATCTTCTAGAAATCTTGTAGCCAGTATTTATAAGGCATAGGTTTTATTTTTTCAGGCGTTCCAGACTTTGGTTTTTCTTATTTTGTAAAGACTTATGCAAATTAATGAAAAAGCAGATTTGAGTTCCATTTTAATACTTGCAATTTATTTTATTGTCAATCATAATTCTTGTTTAATTTTCGAAAATCAGTTTGTGTTTTTATTGGTGTTCAAAATTTTAATTTTAGTGAAAATTGTTTTATTCATTTTTACTGTTACCGAGAGCAAAAAAAAGAGAGATTGAGAGTTGTCATTGATTCGAAATAAAAAAAGGGGGGCTATTGCAATGTTGTTGTTGTCGTGTTCCTGTACCGAAGATTAAAAAAAAGAGTTCTTGTTGCTGTTGGATAGCAAAGAAAAAAAAAGATTGTGTTAGTGTTTCTGGTTTACTTGTTCATCGACACAGCAAAAGAAAAAAAAAAGATGAAGATTGAAAGTATTTGGAAGCTTAGTGTAGATGTGTTTTGTTTTGAAGAATTGAAGTGTTCTTTCGGTGTTGAATGAGTAATAAGTTGTGAAGAAGCTTGATTGGTTATTGTGTAAGATAAGAGGTTAAAAGATGTGGTCGAGGTGCTATTTGGTGTGTTAGAGCCTAAAGAGCTTGGACCCCTGGTTAGTCATTTCCCCCTTTTAAATTCTTGTTACCTATAATCTGTCGTGCTATATCCAAATGCTTATGTGCTTTATTTGCTGTTTTGTTCCTAGCTTAATTTCTTGTATGATTCGCTTTTATATTGTTATTTTACTGCTTGTCTTTTGATTTTACTTATGTTCTTTACTATTTTTCATTTTTTGAATATAAATAGTGTTTGGACTAAGCCTTTAATCTGTCATACGCTCTAGGATTAGACTTTAGTTTAATTGATTCACGCTTGTGGGGTTTAGTTAATGATAATGCCTTTCATTTAAGTTAAATAAAAAGAAATCAAAAAAATAGTTGTTCTCTTAGTTTATGTGTTCTTAGAACAGTAGGTTTAAGATTTAATGCATTTGTTGTTTTATTTGCTTGTTGTAGATGTATTTCAGCTTGTCCTTGGTTAGTCGAACTCCTGTGTTAGATGTATTTTAGAGAGTGTAGTTTTACTTTTATTTCACAATAAATCAATAAAAATAAATATAAAAAAAAGGAAAGAAAAAGGTTAGAGTTAGTGTTTAAGTTTCTGAAAATGCATAGCAGTAGGAGTTGTTAGTTGTTTTATTGAGTTGAAATTGCTTGTTTCTAGTTATTTTGAGGTTTTAATATTAGTTGCACTAGTTGTCTAAGATTAGAGGTTAATAGAGATGGAATTGAACTCACAACTTGGTCATTATTGACCATTTTCTTGCCCATAAACACCAACAGGATTTGTGAGTTGGTGTGTAAGTTTTAAGGGATGAATTTGCTTATTTTCAGAATGTTTGCGTTTCCTCATACTTGATTGTGGCTTGTTTGATTCATGTTTATAGCTTAACTGTGTATTGCCCCAAGCAAAAAAAAGTATTTAAAGTGCCTGCGTGTTTATTGCTCAGCCCACTGGTTTATAAGTACGACCACTGAATGCCTTTTACGTTCTTGCGCTGTACAATTGTTGTGTGTTTGGATTTCTGCATAAAGTTTAATTTTGCTGCTCAAAATTCCACAAGCGGGCATTAGTGTTCAGCAGGGGTGTTTGGGATTGTTATGGATCAAAGTTGTCAGTTGTAAAAAAGATAGCAACAATAATATCTTTGCTTAGTTTTGAACCCCTGACCTGCGCAGCCTAAACAGACGCAGCTACCCACTTCAAAGCCATCTGCTCTTGGAGTCCTTTTTGTTATTATTGTCTTATCAATAGTAATTGACTGTATTTTCGCTGCACTTGTAAAAATATTAATTAAAATTCGGCAAGGGCAAGGATTGATCCTGCGACCTTTAGCTCAAAACCATCCAACGTTAACCATTCTACCATTGATTCTTTCTTGTCATACTTTTGTTTTGTACCATTATATAGGTCTGTTAGTTATATTGATTATATAATCTAAAATACATGTTTTAGTATCATACTTATAAAAGTAATTTTAGTCTGTTTTTTTTTCTTGTGTTTTTTTTAATTATTATTATTTTTTTTTAATAAATAGTTAGTGAAAGTTATTTTTATATTAGTTTTTTATAGTTTTTTTACATAATATTAGTTTCAATATAAAAAAATAGTTTAATAAAATATCTTTTATGAAAATGTTATTAAAGTATTTAGAAAAAATAAAAATAAAAAAATAATTAATTCATTTTAAATTTTCTAGGTTTATTAAAAGTAAATTAGGAAATTTTTAGTTGATAAAAACGTTTTAGGTAATTTACGCCTCGATTTGCGTGTAAACGCGTTACGTTTAATTTTTATTTTTAGTGTAATCCGCCTTTGTTTTTCTTTATTTTTATCTTTTAATTTTGAAAAGTCTAAAAAAAATATATATAATAAAAAGTATTTTAAATTTTTCAAAAAAATAGTTTTTAGCTTTTATTTTATATTATTTAGGGTTACAAATTTTAAATTTTGTATTTTTTTTTTCTTTTTCTTAGTTATTTTAATTTTTAGGCTTTTTAATTAACTTTAAAAATCTATAATAAATAATTTAAAATTTTTGGTTTGTGTATTTTTCCTAGTTAGGATTTTTAGAACATTTTAGTGATTTTTAATTATTTTTTAGGTGAAATTTTTCGTTGGGTCGCGTTTTTACGTTCGTACGTTTAAGCGTTTTCGTCCGTTTTGAGCGTAACTCGTCTCCTTTTTCTTTTCTTTTCATCTTTCTAAAAACGTAATCACTCGATTAAATAACGTATAATATTGTTGGCTAAACACCATACCTCCACCGAGAACGAACTCGACGACGAGTATTCGCGTTTTTCACAAAACGTGATACTTAATACTTACTCGCTTTTGTCGCTTTGTTTTTCCTAAAATAAAGTGTACAAAAATACCGCATTAAAAATGGCGCCGCTGCCGGGGAGGTGTGTTTAGCCATACTTATCTATCGTGTTTATTTGAGTGTTTACGTTTTTATCGTAAATACTTCCTTTTATTTTTTTATACTATTAGCCATACAAATAAATAGTGTTAAATTGAACTCAATTAACACAAAAAATCGTTTTCTCATTTTTATTGTCCATAATATATTGTATTTACGTAGAACAATTAACACACAATAATTATCCAAATACGCGAGAAATCGCACCTCAATAGTTGAGCGTTCCGGTCACTATTGTTGTATCGAATTCAAACGAAAGTCAAAGGCAAAATAGATAAATACTCTTAATTGGTTTAATCTCGATAAATACAAACTATAAGGTAGGTATAAGGCGGTTGTATTTCACGACCTAAGGAAAAAAGGCTCCTAAGTGCTTCGCGCCGCCTCGTTTTCTCCGCTCGCTTGTGCGTATTTTGAAAGTGACGATTAATTAGGGGTTTGCCACATCAAGTATTATTAATCTATTTTTGTGAGTTTTAATTATTGAACCTCGAAACGTTTTGGCGTTCCGCCAACGTTTCAAAGTCGACGAGGGTTTTTACTTCACGTAATTACCTTCATTCTTCTTGGATTCATTAATCGAGACCTTTGATTAGTGGATAGTTTTTGTAGATTAATTTCTACGTAATACACCAAAATTCCAAAAAAATTAAAAAACCAAAAACACAAAAAGATTCTTCGATTTTTTTTCCTCTATTTTCATAATTCTCTTCTTTCACCCTCTATAACGTTTAATTCTCAAATCGTCTTTCTCGTTGCATCATGTCGAATGATGGTGGATATTATTCGTGTCCATATTGTGGAGGCCCGCCCGATGGTGCCAATCGTTTTAATTGTAAGGTTATTGGAGGTCGAGAGGGTTATATCTATAACCCCGCTCCACGTGGTCTTGGTGACAATTTTCAATCTTACGACCAAGATCACCCATCGTCTTCGTTCTACTCGTCATATGACTCGTCTTTTAATTGTGATCAAAATCAAAATGATGAAATGAATCAAAACGCCTTTTGTGATTATATGAGACGAAATAATGCAAACTTAACGATGATTCAAGAACAAGTTACGAATCTTAAGGAACATTACGAAAAAAAATTGGAAACTCAAAAGGAATTTTACTTAAAGGAAATGGCCTCCATGAGAACCGAGTTGGAAAACGAATATGATGCCGCTTATAAAGAACAAGAACGTTTATTTGACCAAGTTGACGAGAGATGGGATAAAATTGTTGATAAAGTTGTGGAGGCTTACACTAATAAACAAAATGAACTTCTTTCAACGATTGAGACCTTAGAGAAAAAAGTAGCTTCTTACGAGTCGAGTTCTTCATCGAACGTCACCAATCCTAATCTCGAGGGAGAGGTTCAAGTTACTTCAACTCCTAAGACTCGTACGTCTCGTATTGATCCCAATCTCTCGAATTTTAGAGTCATGCAACCTTCGTCGTCTTGCAAAAACGTAGAGGAAACAAAAACGTCATCCAACGAAGTTTTGAAAAATGTTTTTGAAAATAAACCAAAGGAAAAACTCGTAGGATACTTGGGATTATTAAATCTTGTACCTTCTAAACCTAATTTTTCTAATGAGAATGAAATTATTGAGGATTTTCTAAATCAATATACACTTAATTTTGACGAAGAAATTCCATTAAATTATTTTAAAAAAGAAAAATGTGAAAAGGTTTTAAAGGAAATCGTTGAACCCACGTTTTTACAAGATGAACGAAAATTAATTCCGAAGGGACGTGTTAGTAGTTTTGCTAAAATGTTTGAAAACCCACGTTCGATCCCTTCGAAGGACAAAGTTGAAACCGTCAAGGCAAAATCATCACGAGACGAGCCTTTTACTCCTAATCCCACACCGAGTGAGATTTTGGATTTATCATGTGAGAAGTCCGCCGATGGCCTTGCTCACATCGATACGTTTTTCGATATCGAGGTCGAAACGACAAAGGCAAAATTTTCAATCGAAGAGCCTTCTTTTCCTAGTTTCACCACGGTTGAAGCTAGCGACTCGATTATCGACAATTTTATTGCTCAACGTCTTCCACGAGGAAGAAAAGACGTTTTTGATCCCGATGGCGATTTTTCCGAGATCAAACGTATTCTTGATGATCCGCCTTCGATTTTAGAGTTTAATGAGGACCGTTGCGTTAGCCCGGAGGGGGATATTTTATTAGTCGATTCACATTTTAAAAATTCGAATCCTCCTCCCGCCTTTAAGATAAATGTGAAAATTTTAAGTGTGCCTAGAATTGTTTTGGAAACACCAAATATTTTCAATTTAATCAACTTGGGTTTTCGTAACAAAGAGTTAAAAAAATGAAAAAGGGAATGATTTTAAAATTGATTTTAAAAATTTTCCAAAGTTAACTCCGTCATCACCTCGTTTAATTGAACTTGCTACAAACTCGTCTACTTCTTTTGACGACGTTTTGTGTGGATCTAGTATGGGGGAAGCCCCATTTGTTCCCTTACACTTCTCCACCGAGGACGAGATTTTGGACCCCGGTATCACGTTTAAGATAAAATCTCGGTATTTTACCGAGTAGTCACTAGAAAATCTTTCTACACTTACGGTGAGAGTTTACCTCGAGTAACTCGATTCTTATGCCCAACCATTGTCCCACCCTTCTCTTCTTATGCTATTTTCTTGTGTCCCTTTGGGACATTGTTACTTGAAGTCGTGTTGTTTCGTTTATCATCCGAAAACGAAGACACGATCTTTGATCCCGGTATAGAGGTTTTGCCTTTATACACGGTTGCTTTTGGGCCTTGATTACATGTAAGTCCCACCAAAAATGACCGAACCATGATTATCCCTAAATGATCACATTTATGGGGATCCGAGTCGAGCTTTTGACTCGGTTATCAAAAACAAGGTGCCTCGTGGGGGATTCTCATGCTTATCCTTGTAAATATTATTGCTTTCTTAGTTAACGTAACGAGGGGACTTGTGCTCTTCCTACCTTTGTTTCGTGGTTGTTTGTGATTATGATTTATTAGGTTCATCGTCATCATTGAAGCCTCTCGTGTTCGTTTTACGGATCACTCGAGCTTCGATCGTTGCCTTTGGAGATTCCGATATCCGATGATATCCTTTTATGTTCTAACGTTTATCTTATTAGCATAATTCATAAACGGCTTTTAGGTTATTCGTTTTACCCTTTCCATGCTCGAGATTAAGCATTCGACTTCGTCTCTAGTATGGGGGTGTTTACACCCCTAGACTCGAAACATTGAGGACAATTTTTAGTTTTAGTATGGGGGGGTGAGTAGATACTTCACCTTGCTTACGTCAACACGCAATCCAAAATTTCATCTTTTTTGTTATCATTTTGTTGCAAATAAGACTAAAAATGGCCAAATTTTAAAATTTTTCTCATTTTCCATAAGTGTTTAAGACACGAATGTAGGTTTTCCGATGGTGAGAATAAGAGTAATTTTTTACTCGACCGTGCGTGTTGAGCACTTAGCTTCGATTCCTTAACTTTTTAGGCTAAGTCTCTTAAATGAGGACGAGAAATGATAGAGTTATTTATAAGTCTCGTAATTGTCACGATCTCATGTGTAGTAATTATTAGCTTATTCTCCCCACGCTTTTGCATAATAAATTGTTAATAAATATTGATTTAGCGGTTTAGTCACTATTGTTGGTTTCTAATTTGTTTTAGTAGCTTCCATGTAATTAAATCGGGGAAAACATTAAGGTATCGCCAGCGTCACGGTTTTGAAGTATTGGCACCCGAATAATCGAAAGCTTCACTTAATAATAAGATTTCAAGTGCTCACCTAAATTAAGCAAAAAATTTGAAGCTCACAAGGTCGAAAAATCTATGCCCAAATTGAAAGTGAATCAAGCCTTAATCTTTGAAGCTTTAAAGATCCAAAATTTGCTTTAGCGTGAGGATATACGTCTTTGGCTAATAAAACCACCGATGAGGCGGATAATAAAAGGCAAGGCAAGACCAAAGTCATAATAAAAGCTTCATGGCGAAGTTGAATAAAAGATGGAGGTAAACCAAAGATAATAAGGCCCTTCCGTTAGGGGGCGTATAAAAGTCTTGGTAATAAGTCTCATGTTCAAAACCGTTATAAAATCGTGTTTATCGATCCTTTTTGTTGACTTAATTTTTTGACATCGTTGTCTATTAGGGTGAATTATTAATTCGATGATTTTGGTTACACCGTTAAAACTCTATTTTTATACTTAATCTCTATTCACGCATAAGTCAATGATGTATCCTCGTGATCATTAAGACAAAAATAAAATATAAGAGATACCAATTAGGAATAAGGGAGTCTAGGTTCATAATTAATACTCATGAGATATGATTGTGTTGCTAACTTATAATAACAATGATCTCGTTACACGCTTAGCATGGAATTGGGTGAAAATCGAGGATGACGAACTTATCTCTATGAGGCATTCACGTGTTCTTATTCTTTGACCCTAAAAGTCACTTAATCGTGATGAAAACAATACATTATGTCTAAAACACGTGTAGTAGTTTATTTAAGTTTATGTCTTTAATAAATGTCATCATAAAATGAATTTTGGAAGTGCTAAGATACTTTATTCTAGCATTGCGTGAGGGCACGACAATGGTTTAGTATGGGGGAGTGATGAGACGGCTTTTATACATAGTCTCATCGTCCAAATCGGGCTTAAAACGCTTAAAAATATCATTAAAATACCCCAAATTATGCTTGTGTTTGTTCATTGTGTATATTAGGTACGAATATCGAGAAAATGACAAAAGATCACAAGAATCAAGCAAAAACGAACACGGGAAACGAAGTCACATAAAGAACCGGACCCGAATGATGATTTTCCAAAAATACCCTTGAAGAATTAAAGATTGTCAAGTTTAGTCCCCCAAGTTTGAAGATTTGTCACATTTGGCCCTTCAACAATCAGTCTACACAACTTTTATCCTTGAAAAGTGAAGACATGGCAAGAGGTACCCTTGAAGTTTGGACAAAAGTACATCATAAACCCTTATGAAAAGTTTTAGAAATATTTGTGCAAAAAATGACAAGTTTGTCATAGTTGATAACAAAGGAATGGATGAAAAATCTGCTTAAACTATATTTGAAGATACTTTAAAAGTTGAGGGGGATTTTTCTGCCAGACAACCAAACCTAAATCTACCAATCCCACTCTTACACCTCATCTTTACCCACCCATACCCATTAACCCAAACCGGATCCAACCCATAACCCGAAACCTCCCAAGCCCAGCACCACAACCAACCTGGGCCCTCTTTATTTTTAACAGTCGGTTATCAAGAAAAAAAGAGGGTGCGCTGAAACTTTGTTTCTTCTTTTTTTATAACGAAAAAATTGAGATTAGGGTTCTTAACTAATCCTCTTGTCACCATCACAGTCAAACAAACCTTTACCCCACCCATGTGAAGATTTACAAACATCAACATCATATGGGTCCTTAACAAGCTGGATGAGTAACGGGTTCTTACATTTTGACCAAGTATGAAGACCAATCTATGGCTTATATTTACTCCTTGGGCTCCAATCCCATCTAAGGGTCATGAATCGAAGGCCTTGAAGCTTCTACCAAGAAACAAGACCAAGACCCCAGGTTTGAATTTCGAATATGCTTAAAAAAATCCAAAATTCGCCTAAGGGTAATTTTGGAACATCGTTATTTAGGGTTAGATCTTCTAGAAATCTTGTAGCCAGTATTTATAAGGCATAGGTTTTATTTTTTCAAGCGTTCCAGACTTTGGTTTTTCTTATTTTGTAAAGACTTATGCAAATTAATGAAAAAGCAGATTTGAGTTCCATTTTAATACTTGCAATTTATTTTATTGTCAATCATAATTCTTGTTTAATTTTCGAAAATCAGTTTGTGTTTTTATTGGTGTTCAAAATTTTAATTTTAGTGAAAATTGTTTTATTCATTTTTATTGTTACCGAGAGCAAAAAAAAAGAGAGATTGAGAGTTGTCATTGATTCGAAGTAAAAAAAAAAGGGGAGCTATTGCAATGTTGTTGTTGTCGTGTTCCTGTACCGAAGATTAAAAAAAAGAGTTCTTGTTGCTGTTGGATAGCAAAGAAAAAAAAAAGATTGTGTTAGTGTTTCTGGTTTACTTGTTCATCGACAAAGCAAAAGAAAAAAAAAGATGAAGATTGAAAGTGTTTGGAAGCTTAGTGTAGATGTGTTTTGTTTTGAAGAATTGAAGTCTTCTTTCGGTGTTGAATGGGTAATAAGTTGTGAAGAAGCTTGATTGGTTATTGTGTAAGATAAGAGGTTAAAAGATGTGGTCGAGGTGCTATTTGGTGTGTTAGAGCCTAAAGAGCTTGGACCCCTGGTTAGTCATTTCCCCCTTTTAAATTCTTGTTACCTATAATCTGTCGTGCTTTATCCAAATGCTTATGTGCTTTATTTGCTGTTTTGTTCCTAGCTTAATTTCTTGTATGATTCGCTTTTATATTGTTATTTTTCTTCTTGTCTTTTGATTTTACTTATGTTCTTTGCTATTTTTCATTTTTTTGAATATAAATAGTGTTTGGACTAAGCCTTTAATCTGTCATACGCTCTAGGATTAGACTTCGGTTTAATTGATTCACGCTTGTGGGGTTTAGTTAATGATAATTTTGCCTTTCATTTAAGTTAAATAAAAAGAAATCAAAAAAATAGTTGTTCTCTTAGTTTATGTGTTCTTAGAACAGTAGGTTTAAGATTTAATGCATTTGTTGTTTTATTTGCTTGTTGTAGATGTATTTCAGCTTGTCCTTGGTTAGTCGAACTCTTGTGTTAGATGTATTTTAGAGAGTGTAGTTTTACTTTTATTTCACAATAAATCAATAAAAATAAATATAAAAAAAAGGAAAGAAAGAAGTTAGAGTTAGTGTTTAAGTTTCTGAAAATGCATAGCAGTAGGAGTTGAACTTCTGTGTTAGTTGTTTTATTGAGTTGAAATTGCTTGTTTCTAGTTATTTTGAGGTTTTAATATTAGTTGCACTAGTTGTCTAAGATTAGAGGTTAATAGAGATGGAATTGAACTCACAACTTGGTCATTATTGACCATTTTCTTGCCCATAAACACCAGCAGGATTTGTGAGTTGGTGTGTAAGTTTTAAGGGATGAATTTGCTTATTTTCAGAATGTTTGCGTTTCCTCATACTTGATTGTGGCTTGTTTGATTCATGTTTATAGCTTAACTGTGTATTGCCCCAAGCAAAAAAAAGTATTTAAAGTGCCTGCGTGTTTATTGCTCAGCCCACTGTTTATCAAGTACGAGCACTGAAATCCTTTTACGTTCTTGCACTGTACAATTGTTGTGTGTTTGGATTTCTGCATAAAGTTTAATTTTGCTGCTCAAAATTCCACAAGCGGGCATTAGTGTTCAGCAGGGGTGTTTGGGATTGTTATGGATCAAAGCTGTCAGTTGTAAAAAAAGATTGCAACAATAACATCTCTGCTTAGTTTTGAACCCCTGACCAGCGCAGCCTAAACAGACGCAGCTACCCACTTCAAAGCCATCTGCTCTTGGAGTCCTTTTTGTTATTATTGTCTTATCAATAGTAATTGACTGTATTTTCGCTGCACTTGTAAAAATATTAATTAAAATTCGGCAAGGGCAAGGATTGATCCTGCGACCTTTAGCTCAAAACCATCCAACGTTAACCATTCTACCATTGAATCTTTCTTGTCATACTTTTGTTTTGTACCATTATATAGGTCTGTTAGTTATATTGATTATATAATCTAAAATACATGTTTTAGTATCATACTTATAAAAGTAATTTTAGTCCGTTTTTTTTCTTGTGTTTTTTTAATTATTATTTTTTTTAATAAATAATTAGGGAAAGTTATTTTTATATTATTTTTTTTATATTTTTTTTACATAATATTAGTTTCAATATAAAAAAATAGTTTAATAAAATATCTTTTATGAAAATGTTATTAAAGTATTTAGAAAAAATAAAAATAAAAAAATAATTAATTCATTTTAAATTTTCTAGGTTTATTAAAAGTAAATTAGGAAATTTTTAGTTGATAAAAACATTTTAGGTAATTTACGCCTCGATTTGCGTGTAAACGCGTTACGTTTAATTTTTATTTTTAGTGTAATCCGCCTTTGTTTTTCTTAATTTTTATCTTTTAATTTTGAAAAGTCTAAAAAAAAATATAATAAAAAGTATTTTAAAATTTTCAAAAAAATAGTTTTTAGCTTTTATTTTATATTATTTAGGGTTACAAATTTTAAATTTTGTATTTTTTTTTTCTTTTTCTTAGTTATTTTAATTTTTTAGGCTTTTTAATTAACTTTAAAAATCTATAATAAATAATTTAAAATTTTTGGTTTGTGGATTTTTCATAGTTAGGATTTTTAGAACATTTTAGTGATTTTTAATTATTTTTTTGGTGAAATTTTTCGTTGGGTCGCGTTTTTACGTTCGTACGTTTAAGCGTTTTCGTCCATTTTGAGCGTAACTCGTCTCCTTTTTCTTTTCTTTTCGTCTTTCTAAAAACGTAATCACTCGATTAAATAACGTATAATATTGTTGGCTAAACACCATACCTCCACCGAGAACGAACTCGACGACGAGTATTCGCGTTTTTCACAAAACATGATACTTAATACTTACCCGCTTTTGTCGCTTTGTTTTTCCTAAAATAAAATGTACAAAAATACCGCATTAAGGAGATTTGTAGATTTGTGTCTACTTAATACATTCACCAATTTCCAAAAAGGTTAATACAATCAAAAACCACAAAAAAATTGAAAAAGTAAAAACACCAAAAAGAATCTTCTTTGCTCATCTCCTCGTTGTACGTGACGTTTATGCTAACTCGTAATCAAGCAAAACGTGCACGTAGACGAAAGAGCACAACTCCCACTCCAACTCATTCTAGTGAGGAGTTTCCTATTGACGAACCCATTGTACGAGAAGCACCAACCATGGCGAATCGAACTATGATGGAGTTACTTCAAGCACCCACCGAGGGTTATGGAGAAGCTATTGTGATTCCCGCTATCCTTGCGGAGAATTTTGAGGTGAAAACGGGTTTGTTGTCGATGATCCAAAACAACAAATTCCGTGGTGATGAGAAGGAAAATCCCCACAACCATATCCGCCAATTTAATCGTCTTACCGCCACGTGCAAATTTAAGGATGTCTCGAATGACTCGATTAAGATGATGCTTTTTCCGTATTCCTTAGCGGGGCCCGCTAAAATTTGGTTAGAGAAAGAGCCACCCAATTCTATATTGACGTGGAAGGATCTCGTTTCGAAATTTGTGAACCAATTTTTTTCCGCCCTCTAAGACTACGCATTTGAAAAATGAGATTTCAAAGTTTTCACAAGAATCAAATGAAAGTTTTTCAACGGCTTGGAATAGGTTTAAGGAGATGTTACATGAATGTCCTCATCACGGTTTTTCCGACTTGCATCAAATTGACACGTTTTACAATGGACTTAACGATCATGAAAGAGATTATTTAAATGCCGCCGCGGGTGGTAATTTTTTGTGTAAAACGGTTGAGGAAGCTTTGGTGATAATTGAGAATAGGTCTAAGGTTTATAGCCCTCGTAACACACCGAGTGTTGCCAAATTGGGCTCATCATCGTCTCGTAGCATTAATGCTTTACAAGATGAGGCAAATGAAGAAAATCGGTTTTTTGATAGATTTGCTAACCTTATGTCCTATTGGAAAGCTCAAGAAGCTTCAAATTCCGCTTCGGTTAAAGCGGTTGCTAAGAGTTGTTTGTCGTGTGGTGGAGCTCATGATCTTTCCGAGTGCATTACCGCGGATGGTAACACTTCGAGTGCATATAGCCACGGGAACTTATAACCAAAACGGCCAAGGTTCCCGCCAAAATCAAGCTCCACCAAATCAAAATTCTAATAACTATCGAAACAACAACCAAGGTGGTAATTATCAAGGAAATCAACGTAATTACAACAAGGGTAATTATCAAAGTGGAAATGGGCAAATTTCAAACCAAAACCAAAACCGTGAATTTAAAACTACTACTCAAGGTTTTCAAAATGATCACACCAAAAATCTTCAAAGAGAGTTTTTGAATTATGCTAAGGCTAATGATGCTAAGTTTGATAATATGCAACGTGAAATGGTTAGCTTAAGATCCGAGTTGAAAAACGAGCTTAAAAACGAACTTGCTAATGAACTTAAAACTCATGCTAATAAAATGGAAGGAAATGTCACACGTCTCCAACAAAATCAACAAAAAATGGAGCAAGGACAACATGAGATTAAGCAAGAATTGTTAAAAGTGGATGCTAGGCAATCTAAGTTTGAATACCAAATGGCTAAAATGTTTGAAGCTATCATGTGTAAGCCCTCTTCTTCGGGTGGTATTCCTAGTGATACCATCGTGAACCCGAAAGGAGAATTGAAGGTTATTACTACTCGTAGTGGTAAAACTTTCAAAGAACCCATTTCTCGTCCAAGTACTTCTATGGAGAAGGAAAAAGAGAAAGAACCCGAGGTGGTGGTAGAAAAGGAGCAAATTCCAAGCCCACGAAGTACCGCTCAAACCACACCTACGGTTGAACCAATACCAATCATGGAACCCGAGATTCCAAGGCCTATGCCTATGCCCCAACCCACACCACCCTTACCTTACCCTTCAAGACGAGACAAGGAAAAGGCACAAGAACGAAATAACTATCAATTTGAACTTTTTATGAAAAATTTTCGTGACTTGCCTTTTAATATAAGTTTTGCCGACGCCTTAGTCATGATGCCTCGATTTGCCGCGAACTTCAAAAGTATGTTGAATAACAAAGAAAAATTGCAAAAAACCGTCTAGTTGTTCATCGGTCTTTCTTAGCCGCATACCTCAAAAAGTCGGTGATCCCGGCAAGTTTTTAATCCCATATGGTATACAAGACATGGAAGAATGCTACGCCTTGGCCGATCTTGGTGCTAGTATTAATTTGATGCCTCTTGAGATTTTTAAATCGCTCAATCTTCCCAATCTCACTCCTTCAAGAATGTCAATCGAGATGGCCGATCATTCTATGATTCTAGCTTGTGGAGTTGCCGAGGACGTCTTTGTGAAAGTTTGAAAGTTCTACTATCCTGTAGACTTTATTGTTGTTGACATTCCCATCGATCCTAAAGTTCCGCTAATTTTAGGTCGATCATTTTTGGATACCTCGAGAGCACTTATCGATGTGCATGCAAGGAAAATCACTCTTCGTTTCAATGAGGAAGAACTCGTCATTAATGAAACCCAAAACTCCACACTTTCTCATGTGTATTCCATCACGTCTTTGTACAATGTCAATCCCATCAAAAACATTTGCAAATATATTTCAAAAAGAGTTTTAGAAGTTGTTGAGAAAAATGAAGTTCCGTCCCCTCCGCCGGTGGAGGTTAAGAGTGTTGAGCCTACGATTCCAATTGTGAATGATTCTTCGGATGATGAATGTGTTGATCCTGATGGGGGAGTTTTCTTTGTTGACAAACGTTTTGAGAACTTACCACCACCTTTACCAAAACGGTTTTCAAATATGAGAATTTTTAGTGTGACTAACATTGCTTTAGAAACACCAAATATTTTTGACATAATTAAATCGGGTTTTCACAAGGAGAGTTTAAAAGATGAAAAAGGAAAAGATTTTGAATTAAATTTAAAATATTTTTCTACAACTCTAACTCCGTCATCACCACGTGTTTTGAGTACTACAAGCTCGTCTTCTCCTTTTGACAATGCTTTGTGTGGACCTAGTATGGGGGAAACCCCTTACGTTCCCTCCCCTTTCTCCACCGAGGACGAGATATTTGATCCCGGAATTGCTTATAAAGGGAAATCTCGGTCTTCCACCGATGCAATAAATGGAAAATCTTTCTATTTGATTGGTGCGAGTCTACCTCGAGTAGCTCAATGTTTTCATGACTTACCCATTGTCCCACCCTTCTATTTCTTCTCATCTATTTTCTTAAAACCCTTTGGGTTTTTGTTGGCTCATGATGAAGTGGCGTTGATTAGTTTTTCCAATGAAAACGAGAACGCCATCTTCGATCCCGGTATTTTGCACCATCAAAGGACTTAGTTCTTAATACCGGTTGCTTTTGGGCCTTGTTCATCATGTAAGCCCCACTAAAAATTGACCATACCAAGATTATCCCTAAATGATCTCATTTATGGGGATTCGAGTCGAGCTTTTGACTCGGTTATCAAAAACAAGGTGCCTCGTGGGGGAGACCCATGCTTATCCATGTACATATTATTGCTTTCTAATTAATTTAATGTGAGGGGATTTGTGCCCTTCGAACCTTTGTTTCGTGGTTGTTTGTGCATTGTGGTTTTTAGATCATGATCTTCACGATTGGAGCCTCTCGTGTTTGTTTTTTGGGAGCACTCGATCGTTTGCCTTGAAGACTTTCTCAATATCCATGATATATCCTTTGATGTTCTAACCTTAGGTTTTTAGCACACTTCATAAACGGCTATTAATTTAATGGTTACACCCTTTCCATGCTAGATTAGGCATTCGACTACGTCTCTAGTATGGAGGTGTTTGCACCCCTAGACTCGAAATATTGAGGACAATGTTTAACTTGAGTATGGGGGGGGGGGTGAATAGATACTTGCCTTGCCAAACCTTCACGCTTTCCAAAGTTTATCTTTTTGTTTATCGTTTTGTTGCAAAATAAGGCTAAAAATGGCCAAATTTTAAAATTTTTCTCATGTTTTATAAGTGTTTGAAGACACGAATGTAGGTTTTCCGATGGCGAGAATAAGAGTAATTTTTGACTCGACCGTGCGTGTTGAGCACTTAGCTTTGGTTCCTTAACTACACATTAGGCTAAGTCTCTTAAATGAGGACGAGAAATGATAGAGTTAATTATAAGTTACTATGCTAAACGTAGAGTACTCGTATTCTTTCAAAAACTCATGTGTTCTCGTTGTTTTCTTATTCTCCCTTCGCTTGTAAATGTTTTTTGCTTAATAAATATTGACTTAGCGGTTTAGTTAGGATTGTTGGGTTTCTAGACTTTTCTAGTAGCTTCCGTGTAATTAAATTAGGAAGACATTAAGGTATCACCAGCGTCACGGTTTTGAAGTAATGGCACCCTAATAATCGAAAGCTTCACCCAATAATAAGATTTCAAGTGCTCACCTAAATCTAGCAAACAATTTGAAGCCCCACAAGGCCGAAAAATCTATGCAAAATTGAAAGTGAATCAAGCCTTAATCTTCGAAGCTTAAAAGATCCAAAATTCGCTTTAGCGTGAGGATATACGTCTTTGGCTAATAAAACCACCGATGAGGCGGATAATAAAAGGCAAGGCAAGACCGAAGTCATAATAAAAGCTTCATGGCGAAGTTGAGTAAAAGATGGAGGTAAACCAAAGATAATAAGGCCCTTCCGTTAGGGGGCGTAAAAAAGTCTTGGTAATAAGTCTCATGTTCAAAACCGTTATAAAACCGTGTTTATCGATTCTTCTTGTTGACTTAACGTTTTGACATTGTTGTCTATTAGGAGGGGTTATTGATTTGATGATCTTAGTTACACCGTTAAGACTCTATTTTTAG
Organism: Glebionis coronaria; assembly: GCA_025667525.1. NCBI lineage: Eukaryota > Viridiplantae > Streptophyta > Magnoliopsida > Asterales > Asteraceae > Glebionis > Glebionis coronaria. The sequence goes on from CM046878.1 coordinate 319,550,041, forward strand.
ACCTAATCTCTATTATCGCATAAGTCAAACAATGTATCCTCGTGAAACATTTAAGACAAAATAAATATAAGAGATACAACTTAGGAATAATGGGAGGATAAGTACGTGATTAGGGCATATGAGTAGTGTTAGCATTACTAACTTATAATGACAATGATCTCGTTGCACGCTTGGCATGGAATTGGAGTGAAAATCGAGGACGATGAAATTATTTCTAACGAAGCATTCACATGTTCTTATTCTATGAACCTAAACGTCCCATTTTGTGATGAAAATAATACATTATGTCTAAAACGCAAGTAGTAGTAATAGTATTAGTGTAGCTAGTTTATCATTTCAATAAAAGTGAATAAAAATGAATTTTGGAGATGCTACGATACTTTATTCTAGCATTGCGTGAGGGCACGACAATGGTTTAGTATGGGGGAGTGATGAGACTGCTTTTATACATAGTCTCATCGTCCAAATCGGGCTTAAAATGCATAAAATATCATTAAAACTGCCAAATATATGCTCGTGTTTGTTGCTTGTGTATTTTAGGTACGGATATTGAGGAAATGACAAAAAGATCACAAGAATCAATCAAAAACGAACACGTGAAACGAAGCCGCACAATGAACCGGACCCAAATCTGGAATTTCCAAAATGACCTTGAAGAGTTGAAGATTGTCAACATTGGTCTCTCATTTTTGAAGATTTGGCAAGAAAGGCCCTTGGAGAAGTCATTTGTACAAGAAAAATCCCTAAAGTTTGAGCATTGTACAAGAACAGCCCTTGAAGAATCATAAATATGCATTTAAAGTCCTTGTTTTAAGTTTGGAAACATAATGTGCCAAATATGACAAGTGGGCAAACTTATTTATAAAGGGAAATGGAGTTAGTTGCTGTTTATTACAACATGAAGAAAGAAGGAGAGTAGAGGGACTGAAAGCATCAAACATGTAAACTTCATCCACCATTCAGCTCATGACACCTCACCAATACCCGACCCTACCCACCATTCCTACCCATACCCGTCCAAAACCCAACCAACCCATAACCCAAACCCACCAGGTTTATTTAAATAAACCTGGTCAATTAGTCAACTCCTAATCTTTCCCACTAAACACTTATTTAAAAACCTTTAAACCCCTTTTTAGATTAAACCCACCCCTGCTACCCCCATAATCTCATAAACCCTAATACCCAATTCGCCCTAATCAAAGGGTTTTGTTACCAAAACCTCCAGATTGTTAATTTAACCCAACCTCACCCCATCCCACACAAAAACCGTGACCAAGACCAACCCATGTGTTGGGTAGGACCACCCCTGCAAACGTCTTTTTCCCCCAAACCCAAGAAGGGACAAGATAAACGCCCAGGATGATACTACTTGGACCCCAAGCTCAAATAAACGCTCATGATCAACAAACAACAGCTGGCTACATCAACATCTTCACATGGCATGGTTTTGACCAAGAATCAAGACAAAATTCTGGGGCATTTTCGGATTTCTCCAAATTAGGGTTTAGCTTTTACATATTTTATTCATGTACACTAGAAGGTTCTTCTAAGTAGTATATAATGGGTGTCATGTACCCATTATACTTTGTTCCAGTTTTTCTAGCAAAATTCTTGTAATCCCTTTTTAATTAATATAAAGTTGGTATTTGATATATGTAATTCCTTTTATGATTATTTAAAAGTTGGTAAATGTTTTTAAGCTAGAATACTGAGTTCCAAATCAAAATTGTTGAAGTAATTTTGAGTTTTCAAAAGTTATCTTCAAGTTTCTGAAATATTGATTTCTTTTGGTGAAATCTTGTTTCAAGGTTGATTTTCAGGATTGTAAGTTATTTGGTTGAAGTGTTTTGAAAGAAAAACATTTGAGAAAAGTTTTTGAAATGGTTTGAAAGGTTTGAAAATCAGAAATATTGGTATATTGTGCTTGTTTCATTTGATCTTAGCAGGAATTTTGGAAGACTTGATTTTTGTCCAAAGATCTGCACAGACCCGGGTCTGTTAGGAGATGGCTAGCAGCCATTGAGGGGCCTGGATGTAGGTCCCTCAAGGTAAAATCCTTGTCTCATTTTTCAGTTTTCAAAGGTTTATGTGACTTGTGTGATTATGCATGAAATCTGCTTACTTGCTTGTTAAATGTTTTGATATTGCTGATTGAAGGTGTTTGATGCATGTTAGAAGTTTTTAAATCAGTTTGGGTAGGTTTTAATTTGATTTGCTTTGAAAAATATCATTTCCAGATTATAAAGGAGTGTTTGGATTAGCTGTTTAATTGAGATTTGTGACCAAAATTTGGGTTAAAACCTGTTTAGAATCATTCTTAGGGTGGTCATTAGGTTATATGCTAGTTTAGTTTTCAGTTTGGTAGGTTTTAAGACACATTTGCATGCTAAAATATTGAATATAGCATAAAAATCAGTCAAGTGCCTTTTACTGCCTGTTTTCTGAAAATTTGTGCTTTCAATCTTGATCATTGTTAAAGGTTAGACTAAGCATAGGTTTGCAATAGATTGTATGCTAATTGGTCAGCTTATGTGCAAGTTATGAGGCTTTGAAATTCGGATTTGTGCAAGTAATTTGTCTTTACTGTTCATCAGACCTAACATATAGGCTTTATCAGAAACTTGGTGTGCTATTTGAGCATTGATTTTGCTAAGTGATTGTGTGTTTTTTGTGTTCACTCAGACTCCCCACAACCCAATTGGTGTGGGGGTGCCTTGCTGTCCAAAGAAACCCAATCCAAAGAGCTTTCCTAAGCTTAAACATCCACAGACCATATTTTTACACTAGCAGTGGGAAAAACGTTACCCCTGCTAGTGTATTGGTTAGTACTCCTAAAGCTAAAGGACAAAAGTCCCCAAGTGTCACTATCAGAAAGTTTGGTTTTTTGTCTCTTGTGTATGAAAATTGGATTTAGGACTTGAAACTTGTTTTGTAATTTTTCTAATTTAATTTATGATTTTTCTGTTTAAGTAAAATTTTTATTACTCTTCATTTTATATTTTTTAGATTAAATAGCCTTTTTTAATACTTTTTAATATTTCTGTTTTAAAATTTTTCCTAGACTTAGAATAATATTTTAAGATTTTTGGTTTTAAAAGTTTTTAATGTTCACTTTTTAATTATTTTTTATAATTAATTTAGTTTAATTAGGGTTTAATTTAAATGAGTTTTGTCTTTTAGTGAAAAATTTAATATTTTTCAAACTCTTTCAATTTTCTACTGTTCATTAGGGTAATTTAGGATTTTTAAAAGTGTCAAATTATTTTTGGCATTATTTTATTATTTTTCATAATTAATTTAGTTTTAAAATAGTTTTTAGTGATTAAAAAATAGAAAAATAGTTTTTAAAAATTAGGAAAAATACTTTTTAGTCTTTAGATAATATAAGTAAGTTATTTGTTCAATAAAATAATATTTTGGACATTTTGATTAATTATATTTAATTTTAGGGCTTTAATTAGCATTTAAAATTGAATATTTAATTAATAAAAGGTTTTAAAATATTTTTGTTGGATTTTATTTCTTATTTATATTATTTTAGACTTGTTTTAGCTTTTAATCAATTTTTAGGTTTAAAATTTTTAATTTTGTAGTTTTTACAGTTTTACGTGAACGCCTTTTCGTCTTAGCTCGATCCGTCTTCGTAACCGTCATTTCTTTCTTATTTATATTTTCTTTTCTTCTCAATATAATCACAAACATTAATCAATTCATTACACAACGCACATGCCTCCTTGGGAAACGAACTTGAACTTTCTTAAGGGTCATTAGTGCTCGGTTTTCCTAAACCGACACTTAATACTTGCCACTTTTGTCATCCTTTTCCTAAAGGGTACAAAAACTCTACATCAGTGCCGCCAAGGATTGGTACGAGAAAGAGCCACGTAATTCGATAACTACGTGGAAGGATCTCGTTTCCAAGTTCGTTAATTATTTTTTCCCACCGTCTAAGACAACGTTTTTCAAAAATGAAATTACGATATTTGAGCAAAAACCGAATGAATCTTTTAGAGACGCGTGGGATCGTTTTAAGGAATTGCTTAGGCAATGTCCTCACCATGGTTTTTCCGAGTTGCACCAAATTGATACGTTTTACAACGGTCTTAATTTTCAAGAACAAGATTCGTTGAATTCCGCCGCCAGTGGCAACTTTTTGTGTAAAACTCCGAAAGACGCATTGATAATTATCGAAAACCGATCCAAGGTTTACCAACTCCGCAACGCACCGAGTGTTGCCAATGTCGCCAATGTTAGTATTTCTAATCGCGACATTGAGAGGGTTGATGCAAAAGTCTACAAGTTGACGAATGTGTTTACGTCTTTTCTCGTTGAGATGCAAAAAAAAGACGCTCCCGCTACGGTGAAAGCGGTTGAGGTTTCGTGTACGTTTTGTGGTGGACCTCATACTTATTACGAGTGTGCGGCTACGGATGGCCAAACGTCGAATGTGAGTGCGTTAAAAGGAAACAACAAATTTTCTAATCAAAATAACGCGGGTCCATCACAACAAGGCAATTATAACCAAGGCAACAATTTTAATCAAAACCGAAACAATTTTCAAGGAAATAATCAACAAGGAAATTTTTCGAATCAAAATCAAGGTTATAATCAAGGTCGTAATATAACTTGGCACAATCGAGACAATAATCAAAACTCGAATTTTTCAAACAACAACAATCAAGGCAACAATTTTTCAAGTGGTAATCAAGGAAATTTTCAAAGAAACAATCAAAACCAAGGGAACTTTAATTCTAATCAAAATAGTTCGTCAAACGATTTTCAAAATTACATGAAAACGAATGAGGCTAATATGAGACGATTAGAGGGAGAAATTGGTACTTTGAAAAACGACTTTTCTAATACATTGAAATTGCAAAACACGAAGATTGAGCAAGGGCAAATTAATATTAAAAAGATGTTTTCGGCCATAATGAACAAGTCCTCGGGTGCGTCATCAAGTTCGTTACCTAGTGACACCGTTGCAAACCCAAAGGAACAATGTAAAGACGCCTCGTCTCGTGAGAAAGGTCGTGTGATTACCCCTAACCTTGAAGGATTCCCTGTTGTTTATTCTTCTCAACCCTCGACTTCTAAGACGTCTTCTTGTTCTAAAGTCGATGGGGTGAACGTGACGACCAAGTAAAAGAGTGCACACCCTCGTGTACCTCAAATTCCATCCATGGTTCAAAAAGAGAGCTTTGTCGACCTTACCAAAGTAACCCTTGAAGAAACTTGTGCATCGATCCTTCTTAAAAAACCCAAAAGGCATATGCCGAGAAAGGAAAAGGATCCGGGCCAATTTCTATTACCTTGTGATTTTTCTGATATTGAGGGATGTTTAGCCCCTGCCGATTTAGGTGCTAGCATCAATCTCATGCCTCATTCTCTTTGGAAATTGATGAGATTGCCTTCACTTACCCTCACGAACATGACAATCGAGCTTGCAAATTGTACTCCACTTATACCAATTGGAATAGCCAAAGATGTCTATGTTAGGATTGGAAAGTTTGTTTTTCCCGCGGATTTCGTTATATCTGATTACGAGTGTGGCCCTAAATGTCCCATTATTTTAGGCCGACCATTCTTATCGACGGCTCGAACCGTAATCGACGTTCACGAGGGGAGACTTACTATGAGATATGGGGATGACAAAATGGACTTTTTCGCTAGAAAATCCCAAGTTTTTAATGACAATGAGAAAACCGAGGTTTCAAATGATTCAAATCCTAATAATTTCAAAATGTTCACTTTAGCGGAACAAATGAGGCTTGATGCATGTTTTGAAAGAATTTAGAAAAACGGTTTTAAAGATGATGATTTTAATGATAAAGAGTACGTGTACCTAATTCAAAAGGGTATGTGTAAATTTATGGATGAAAACTCACTTTGGGATGTTTTTAGCAAAACAAGTGAAACACCAATTCCGAAGGGCGACGTTAGTGCCATCACGACAAAGACCAATATGGGCTCGTCTTCACCACCTTCGAAGGACCATGACTTTGAGGTCCATACTTCTAACTCCATCGAAGTGCCTCCTATTCCTAGCCCAACACCCGTTGAGGCTAAAGGGTTTACCGACATCGATCCTCTCGTCTTAGAAATGTCACCTAAGCATAGTCATTAGACTTGTAAGACCATGGTTGTGAGTGCTCACATCGACTCTTTCTTTGACGATGACGATGGCGATTTTGCCGAGATTGATCACGTACTTGGAATCCACATGCAATTTTTGATTCTCCTAAAAAGAAACATGTGAAGTACGATGATTACGAGTTTGATCCCGAGATTGAGGAAATCATTGAACGAGAGCTAGCTCTTATGCCTTTACTTCCACCTACGAGTGTGGTCGATCTTTCCAAAATCGAGGATGAACTTAATGAGTTGGAACGTCTTATTTTTGATGACGAGCCAACTCATGTGACCAAAAATCCACTTCTCGAGGAGTTACCTAATCAACACTCCTCAAATGAGAATTACGTTTACCACATTCGTGAGGATTTAACTTATCAACAATCCCCACAAAAGAATGATGGTTTCGTGCTTGATCGTGATCTTTTCGAGAGAGTTTCTAAGATACTCAAGGAGGGGAATGACAAACCTTGGTTTGACAAGCCTATCTTTGATGAAGAAATCGATGAGATCGACGTTCATGAGGATGACGAGTATGTAGACCCCGAGGGGGCGGTGTTCTTTATTGACAAACGTTTTGAGAACTTATACAATCCGCCACCCCTCCCACCGAAGACTTAAATGTGAGGATTTTTAGCCCGACTAATTTTGAATTTGACACGCCAAATATTTTCGACATTATAAAATCGGGTTTTCATAAAGAGTTTTTAAACGATGAAAAAGGAAAAGATTTTAAAAATGTTTTAAAAGATTTTTCTACAAGTTTAACTCCATCATCACCGCGTTATATGAGTGCTACCACCTCGTCTACTCCTTTTGACAATGGTGTGTGTGGTTTTAGTATGGGGGAAGCCCCATATGTTCCTTCACACTTTACCACCGAGGACGAGATTTACGATCCTGGAATTGCTTGTAAAGGGAAATCTCGGTCTTCCACCGATGCAATAAATGGAAAATCTTTTCGTTTGCTTGGTGTGAGTCTAACTTGAGTAGCTCATATGTTTGACTTACCCATTGCCCCACCTTTCTACTTCTCATCTCTTTTCTTCTACCCCTTTGGGGTTTTGACTCATGTTGGAGTGGCGTTGTTTCGTCTTTCATCCGAAAATGAGGAGGCTATCTTGGACCCCGGTATTCGTATATCGGGTTTTTAAAGTACTCCACGTACTTTTGGGCGTTGTTTATCATGTAAGCCCCACCAAAAATGACCAAACCATGACTATCCCTAAATGATCACATTTATAGGGATTCGAGTCGAGCTTTTGACTCGGTTATCAAAAACAAGGTGCCTCGTGGGGGATTCTCATGCTTATCCTTGTAAATATTATCGCTTTCTTAGTTTAATGTAACGAGGGGACTTGTGCTCTTCCAACCTTTGTTTCGTGGTTGTTTGTGATTGTGATTCATTAGGTTCATCGTCATCATTGAAGCCTCTCGTGTTCGTTTTACGGATCACTCGAGCTTCGATCGTTGCCTTTGGAGATTCCGATATCCGATGATATCCTTTTATGTTCTAACGTTTATCTTATTAGCATAATTCATAAACGGCTTTTAGGTTATTCGTTTTACCCTTTCCATGCTCGAGATTAAGCATTCGACTTCATCTCTAGTATGAGGGTGTTTACACCCCTAGACTCGAAACATTGAGGACAATGTTTAGTTTTAGTATGGGGGGTGAGTAGATACTTCACCTTGCTTACGTCAACACGCAATCCAAATTTCATCGTTTTGTTACAAATAAGTCTAAAAATGGCCAAATTTTTAAATTTTTTTTCGTATTTTTCATAAGTGTTTAAGACACGAATGCAGGTTTTCCGATGGTGAGAATAAGCGTAATTTTTGACTCGACCGTGCGTGTTGAGCACTTAGCTTCGATTTCTTAACTTTTTAGGCTAAGTCTCTTAAATGAGGACGAGAAATGATAGAGTTATTTATAAGTCTCGTAATCGTCACGATCTCATGTGTAGTAATTATTAGCTTTTTCTCCCCACGCTTTTGCATAATAAATTGTTAATAAATATTGATTTAGCGGTTTAGTCACTATTGTTGGTTTCTAATTTGTTTTAGTAGCTTCCATGTAATTAAATTGGGAAAACATTAAGGTATCGACAGCGTCACGGTTTTGAAGTATTGGCACCCGAATAATCGAAATCTTCACCTAATAATAAGATTTCAAGTGCTCACCTAAATTAAGCAAAAAATTGAAGCTCACAAGGCCGAAAAATCTATGCCCAAATTGAAAGTGAATCAAGCCTTAATCTTTGAAGCTTTAAAGATCCAAAATTCGCTTTTGCGTGAGGATATACGTCTTTGGCTAATAAAACCACCGATGAGGCGGATAATAAAAGGCAAGGCAAGACCGAAGTCATAATAAAAGCTTCATGGCGAAGTTGTATAAAAGATGGAGGTAAACCAAAGATAATAAGGCCCTTCCGTTAGGGGCGTATAAAAGTCTTGGTAATAAGTCTCATGTTCAAAACCGTTATAAAACCGTGTTTATCGATCCTTCTTGTTGACTTAATTTTTTGACATCGTTGTCTATTAGGATGAATTATTGATTTAATGATTTTGGTTTAGACTTAATCTCTATTCACGCATAAGTCAATGATGTATCCTCATGATCATTAAGACACAATAAAATATAAGAGATACCAAGTAGGAATAAGGGAGCTTAGGTGTGTAATTAACACTCATGAGATGTGTTCGTGTTGCTAACTTATAATAACAATGATCTCGTTACACGCTTAGCATGGAATTGAGTGAAAATCGAGGACGACGAAATTATTTCTAACGAAGCATTCACGTGTTCTTGTTCTATGATCCCAAAAGTCACGTTCTCGTGATGAAAACAATACATTATGTCTAAAACACGTGTAGTAGTTTATTTAAATTTATGTCTTCAATAAATGTCATCATAAAATGAATTTTTGAAGTGCTACGATACTTAATTCTAGCATTGCGTGGGGACACGGCAATGGTTTAGTATGGGGGAGTGATGAGACTGTAATTATACATAGTCTCATCGTCCAAATCGGGCTTAAAACGCTTAAAATATCATCAAAATACCCAAAAATGTGCTTGTGTTTGTTCATTATGTATTTTAGGTACGGATATCGTGAATTCAACAAAAGATCAAAGGAATCAAGCAAAAACGAACACGGGAAACGAAGCCGCACAAAGAACCGGGCCCAAATATGGAATTTACAAAAATGCCCTTGAAGTTTAGAAGATTGGCAACATTGGTCCCTCAACTTGTGAAGACTTGTCACAAATGACCCTCCACTAATCATTTGTACAAGTTACATCCTTGAAGTTTGAAGACATGTGCAAGAATGGCCCTTGAAGATAGTCAAAATTGCATAAATGATCCTTATATTAAGATTAGAAAATACATTGTGCCAATATTGACAACTTATCCAAAGTTTTTACAAAGAAAGAAGGAGTAATTGCTAATGAAAACTTATATACCATCTTTTTGAAACATCAGGGGGGAAACTTGGCAAAAAACAAACACAAACCCACCACTCCACTTTGGCCACGTCATTAAACCCACTAAACTTGTTTTTATTATTAATTTAACTTTTAAAACCGTATTTTTAATAAAAACAGGCGGCAAACACAATGTTTTCCCTAAACCAAAATCAAATTCATCCTTGTTCATAATGATGAACCCTAATCTCTCATATTCTATTAACAATGATTGGGTTTAATTACTTTTCCAGGATACCAATTTATGGTTTATTAAGCGAATCTCCACTCCTAACACCCCACCAGACACAAACCATGGACCCCACCATAAGCCCCCCTGCTCACGTCCCTATCCCCAACCCCAATAAGGAGACCAAATGACTGGTTGGATGTGAATCCTTGGTCCCTACTCTTCAACAAACTGATGAGATCAAGTCTTGCAAGCTGGCAACTCACATGTCCCTGCAAATTCACATGAGTCCACTTTTTTGACCAAGATCCTTCAAGGGCAAGACTGGAAATTCCAGAATTAGGGTTTAGGGTTTTCTTTTTTATGTATTATTTTATTATGCATTCTGGAATAGTCTTCAATCCATTATAAATAGCAGTTGGCTTGTAACTGTTATCTTTGTTCCAACATTTGTAAATTTTTTATTTTATGAATATTTAAAGTTTAATTTTATTAAATTTGCAAGTGTTGAGTTCCTGTAGTTAAATTATTGTTTGAGTTTAAGAATCATTATTTTCTAGCAAAATTAGGTTAATTTTCATCAAAAGTCACAATTTTTCAAATTTCCGAAAAATCGTTTTTTTCATTATACAAATTTTGAATTCCAAATTCACATGAAAGTGAAAGTGGAAATGTGAGTTTGATTTTCAGGTTTGAGTTTTAAGGTTAGTGTTTTTCAAAGTTATATTTATGGTTTCAAAATCTGTTTTTCAAAGTTTTTCTTTGGTTTCAAAAATCTTTTATCCTTACTGTTTGATTAAGCCAACACCCATAAGCCTGACAAGCTTTTTGGTGTTTAGCTGATACAAACTTGTAGTTTGTTGTTGGTTTTGTGGTGACTGTGCAGGAACAAGCAACAAGAAGTTTTTCCATTTCAGTCCATATTTAAAGATATTGTTAGGTCCTTGGGTCCTTTGTGGATTCCACCAACGGGACACTCTCTACTTGATCATAAGCTCTTAAAAAGTCCAAAATTCACTTGGGAAGGCATCAGCCAAGGTACAAAAGGCTTGAACCCCCTTTTGCAATTTTTACACATTTTTAAAGGATTTATGTGATTTTTAGTGTTGCCTTTTATATTGTTGTTTCACAGTTTATTTTGTGTTCTTAGATGATCATTACTTGATTTAGATGGTTATAGGACTGTTTGATTGTGATTTGTTTAAATTTTCTTTGAAAAAATTGGTTATCAGTTTTTAAGGGGGTGTTTGGATTTAAGTTTATTGACTGGTTTAGCTAACACTTAAGTTAGTAAAGCTGTTAAATCAAAACTACTTAGGGTGTTGTTAGTTTAGGATATCAATTGTGTGTAGGTTTTATAGATTCAGTGGAAAGTGCATGCTCAAGTTGGCAAAAAAAGTAGCTTAAAAACAGTAAGCCATGTTTTCTACTTGTTTAGAAGATGTTAGACCACCATTTTTGTAAGATTGCTAGAAAATAGGTCAATATGGGTTTCTAGCTAGCTTTTAAGTGATTTGGTTTGATATTGTACAAGTTCTTGGTAGTTAAATTTCATTTTTGTGCCATTTGAAGCAGCACTGTTCATCAGATACCCCATAGTGCATAGCAGTGACTGATTTTGTCTTCTTTTGTGATTTTTGTGTGTTAGACTTGTGTGTTTTCTTACATTCTTGACTCCCCACAACCCAACTGGTTGTGGGGGTGCCCTTGGATCTGATTAAAACCAAAATACAAGCAAGTTATAGCAAAAAAACCCACCAGACCCGTTTTTCTTTGAAAACAGTGGGAACTCATTCCCACTGGTAGTGCACAAGTTTCCCCTGCTTGGCTACAAGATAAAACAAGTCAAGTGTCATTGTCAGTTTTCATTTTTTTGTCCTTTGTGGGTAAAAATAGGAGTTAGGATTTGATTTTAATTGCAATATTTTTCTTATTTAATTTTTGAATTTTTAGTTTAATTATTTTTTTTATTTTACTGTTCATTTAGTAATTTTTAGATTAAATTGCTATTTTAATTAACTTTTTAAATTTCTGTTTTTGTCTTTTAGTGGTAAAAATCATTATTTTTCAGTTTTAAAAATTTTCTTAGATTTAGAAAAACATTTTAAGATTTTTAGTTAAAAATTATTTCACTGTTCACTTTTTAATTATTTTTTAGCATTAAATTTAGTTTAATTAGGGTTTAATTTCAAACTGTTTTGTCTTTTAGTGAAAAATTTTATATTTTTTTAATTTTTTTAATTTTATACTGTTCAATAGCATAAATTAGGATTTTTAAAATTGTCAAATAATTTTTAGCCTTATTTTATTATTTTTAATCATTATTTTAGTTTAAAAATAGTTTTTAGTGTTTTAAAAATAGAAAAATAGTTTTTAAAATTTAGGAAAAATACTTTTTAGTCTTTAAATAATATAAGCAATTTATTAGTTCAATAAAATAATATTTTGGACATTTTGTTAATTATATTTAATTTTAGGGCTTTAATTAAGCATTTAAAATTGAATATTTAATTAATAAAAGGTTTTAAAATATATTTGTTGGATTTTGATTCTTATTTATATTATTTTAGACTTAGTTTAAACTTTTAATTAATTTTTAGGTTTAATTTTTAATTTTGTCGCGTTTTACGTATTTACGTTCGCGTTTTACGTCACTCGTCGTAGTTTAATCGTAGTCGTAGCTCGTCTTTACTTTTTCTCTCTTTAAACCAAAAACGTCACTAATCCAAACTTGATTTCTTATATATTGGCACATTAATCCACACACCTCCTTCGAGAACGAACCCGCATTTATTCGGTTTTACGTTTTTCCTAAAGCGTAGAACTTAATACTTGCCGCACTTATACGTTGTTTTCCTAAACGCGTATTTCTACACCTATCAAATACAAACAATTAAGTGAATAGAAAGGCGATGTTCTATAAAATGCCATCTAAGGGTCAATAGGTACTTAAGTGCTTCGCGCCACCTAACCCCCCGTTCACTTGTGAGTATTCTATGAAGGAAGGCTTCATTGGGGGTCTTGCACCCAAGTAGTATATACGTATATTATTATTTTTTTGTGGATATTTCATATTGAAACTCGAAGGGGATAATCCTTTTCTCTTCAAAGTCACACGAGAGTTTCTCTCTCATTCCTCGTATTGAGTTGCATGCTCACTCGCGGGCGTGCACAAATACCGATTGGTGTACAACCCCTTCCTCTGAAAAGGAAGAAAAAGAGAAAGAGTAGGAACACCACCGTCCATCAAGCCGATCACGAGAATCGTGCTTTGATTCATCCACAACAAGAAGCCATGGCCGGAGTTAATACTCGTTCTTTGATGGAACATTTGCAATCCAATGTTCACGGATATGCCGATGCTATCAAGATACCCGATATTCCCGCAAATTCATTTGAGCTAAAAACGGCTATGATTAACTTGGTTTCAAACACACCTTTTTATGGAAACAAGAATGATAATCCTCATGATTACCTTAAGAGATTTCTTGCTCTTTCTCAATACCATTAAGTACAATGGAGTTCCCCATGATGTCATTAAGTTGATATTGGTGCAATTTTCACTAGAGGGTCCCGCTAAGTATTGGTTAGACACACAACCACCCGATAGTATCACCACATGGGATGGTTTCACTACTAAGTTTTTGAACAAGTTCTTTCCCCCATCTAAGACTACGGCTTTGAGGAACTTAATTATAGGCTTTCAACAAAAGCCTAGTCAAACCTTTAGTGATGCTTGGGAGGAGTTTAGAGAGTTATTGAGGAGATGCCCTAACCATGGATTAGATGAAGTTCACCAAATCAATACTTTCTACAATGGCCTTAAACCTCATCACCAAGACTCACTCAATGCTTCCGCTGGAGGGAATATTCTTCTTAAATCCATTCAAGAGGCTTGGGATATTATTGAGACCAAAGCAATGGTACAAACAAACACTCAATTTGAAGAAAGGGTTCATGTTATCCAAAACAATTCTCAAACACCTTGTGATAACCAATTCCTCAAGTGTCACCAAGAGATAATTCAAAAGATAGATAGGGATCATGAGATGAGTTTTAAGGTACATCAAGAATTGATCCAATCTATTAAGAGCCTTTCATTGAATAATTCTACAAATGATGTGCATGCCATTACTCTTTCATGTGAGACTTGTGGAGGTCCCCATTCCTATGAACAATGTGATAAGGTGCAAGGTTATCAAGGGGAATGTTATGCTTACCAGGAGGAACATCGTGAACATTTCAAGCCAAATATCAATCCCAATAACCTTTCTTACAAGTCTCAAAATTACCTTACTCCACCGGGATTCCCACCCCAACCACCCACCCAACCTCAACAAAATCCTCCTCAATTGTTACAACGGAATCAAGGCCCAAGACCACATTACCAAGGGAATAACTACAAGGCACCCAACCATTTTCAACATCAAGGAAATAACTTTTATCCACCAAATCAAGGATTTAATGCACCACCTCCACCTTATCCACATCAAGGTTTCTATCAAGGGAATGTGCAACCTAATCCCATGGATTTGATCCTTCAAAAGCTTACTTCTTATGAGAAACAAATGAAAGATGCTCAAGAGGAAAATAACAAGAAATTTGCTCTTCTTCACAACCAAATTATGTATAATCAAAGACCACAAGGAGCTTTACCATCTAACACACAAACAAATGCAAGGGCGAATGTCAATGCTATAACAACAAGGAGTGGAAAGTCAACTAAGGATCCTTCACCTCCTCAACCTCCTATTGTTAAACCCACTTTTGTTCCTACATGTGACAAGCCTTCTACATCTACTTCACCACCTCAAAAGGCTCCCATTCAATCAAACACACCTTCTCAACCTATTCCTACTTCTCCTCTACCTTCCACAACTCCCAATGAAGAAGCTATCAAAGACAAATCTTCCACTACAACACCTACACCTAAACCAACTCTTCCATATCCTTCAAGGTTGAAAAAGGACAATTTAAAGAACAAGGATGACATCCAAGTCTCAAATTTCTTAAGGATGTTCAAGCAACTCAACATTAACATATCCTTTGCGGAAGCTCTTGCTTATATGCCAAAGTTTGCTAAGATGTTCAAGGATTTACTCTCAAACAAGGAAATATTGGTTGATTTGCCCAACACATCCCTTAATGAAAATTGTTCCGCCGTTTTACTTAAAACCTTACCAACAAAACTTGGAGATCCGGGGCGCTTCTTGATACCTTGTAATTTTCCCGGTGTGGAAAATTGCATGGCTTTGGCGGATCTAGGGGCAAGCATTAACCTCATGCCTTTATCGGTTTGGAAAAACTCTCTCTTCCTGAGCTCATTCCCACTAGGATGACCCTTGAGGTAGCCAACCAAACCATAGCTTACCCCGTAGGTATCGCGGAGGATGTTTTTGTAGGTGTGGATAAGTTTACATTTTCGGCCGACATTGTAGTGGTTGATTATGACATGGATCCTAGAGTTCCTTTGATTGTTGGTAGACCGTTTTTGAGAACGGGTCGTACTTTGATAGATGTGGGGAGGGAGAACTAATTATGAGAGTAGATGATGAGAAAGTGGTGTTTAAGCTAGGGAAAGTGTGTGATAGGAAAGAGGTTAAGGAGTCTAGACCGTGTGAGACTATTAACATAGTTGATGTGCTAGATGAGGTGTGTGATGAACACTTTCATGATGCTTGCAAGAGTACTAGTGAGGAAATGCCCCATGTTGAAACCGTGGCCTCAATTGCTCCTTCCTTAACACCTTTTGGAGAGAGTGATTTCCTCTTGGAGGAATTTGAGTCCAACTTTCTTGGTGATGATGATTCTCCCATTAATTGGGAAGAAGATACTCTTACTATCCAAAAGTTGCTCAATGAGGACCCTATTCCTTCCCCTACTCCACAAGAAGTTACCACTGAGGATCCTTCCATAGTAAAACCTTCCATAGAGAGTCCACCTCCAATTGAATTTAAGGACCTTCCATCCCACTTAGAGTATGCTTTCTTAGAGGACAAAGACCAATTACCCGTGATAATTTCTAAAGAGTTGAAAGAGGATGAGAAGGAAAAACTCATTGAAGTCCTTAAGAAACATAAGAAAGCCTTAGCATGGAAAATATCCGACATAAGGGGAATTGATCCACATTTTTGTACACACAAAATCCTTAGGGCGGATGATTACAAACCCGCCATTCAAAGTCAACGAAGGGTTAACCCAAAAATCCATGAGGTCATTAAGAAGGAAGTGATCAAAATCCTTGATGCGGGCATGATTTACCCCATTTCCGACTCTCCATGGGTTAGCCCGGTACATTGTGTTCCAAAAAAAGGTGGAATCACCGTAGTACCTAATGAGAACAATGAGCTTATTCCTACGAGACTTGTTACCGTTTGGAGAGTTTCTATTGACTATAGGAAGCTCAATGAGGATACTAGGAAAGACCACTTCCCATTACCTTTTATGGACAAAATGCTTGAACGCTTAGCGGGAAATGAGTACTATTGCTTTCTTGATAGATTTTCGTGTTATTTCCAAATACCCATTGACCCAAGGATCAAGAAAAGACCACATTTACTTGTCCCTACGGTACATTTGCTTACAAGAGGATGCCTTTTGGCTTATGTAATGCACCGGGGACGTTTCAAAGGTGCATGATGGCGATTTTCCATGATATGATAGAGCAAACAATGGAGGTTTTCATGGATGACTTTTCCGTCTTTGGAGATTCATTTACCTCATGTCTCACCAATTTAGAAAGAATGCTTAAGCGTTGTCAGGAAACACGTTTAGTTCTTAATTGGGAGAAATGTAACTTTATGGTGAAAGAGGGAATTGTTTTAGGACACAAAATATCTAATAAGGGATTAGAAGTGGATCGAGCTAAAATTGATGTGATTGCTAAGCTTCCCCCACCCACTACGGTTAAAGGTGTAAGGAGTTTCTTAGGTCATGCGGGCTTTTATAGGCGCTTTATACAAGATTTTTCTAAGATAGCTAGACCGATGACTCACCTCTTGGAAAAAGAGGCTCCTTCCATTTTTAACCAAGATTGTTTTGAATCTTTTGAGACTCTTAAGGAGAAATTAACAAAGGCTCCCATTTTGGTTTCTCCAAATTGGGAATTACCTTTTGAGCTTATGTGTGACGCTAGTGATTATGCGGTGGGGGCCGTCTTAGTACAAAGAGTGAATAAGCATTTTCAACCTATACACTATGCGAGTAAAACCATGACCGATACACAACTTCATTATACTACCACGGAAAAAGAGTTGCTTGCTATAGTCTATGATTTTGAGAAATTTAAACCATACCTTGTGCTACCCAAAACCATAGTGTATACGGATCATTCCGCTCTCAAGTATCTCATGACAAAACAAGATGCTAAGCCTAGGCTTTTGAGATGGGTCTTGTTGCTTCAAGAGTTTAAGATAGAAATTCGAGATAAGAAAGGGGCCGAGAATTTAGCGGCGGATCAATTGAGTAGACTTGAGAATCCTTTTCAAGGAGATTTTCCTAATAAAGAACTCAATGAATCCTTTCCATTAGAGGAGCTCATGTCTATCTCTTCCCAAGAGGATGCCACCCCTTGGTTTGCGGATATAGCAAACTATCTTGTAGGGAATGTGCTTATTGAGGGTCTTACTTACCAACAAAAGAAGAAATTTCTTAAGGAAGTTACGTACTACTTTTGGGATGATCCTTATCTTTTTAGGCAATGTGCGGACAAAATCATTAGACGGTGTGTAGATGGGCCCGAGGCATTTAAAATTTTAGAAGCATGTCATAAAGGACCTACGGGTGTACATTTTGGGCCCAACTATACTGCCAAGAAAGTCTTTGATTTGGGTTACTATTGGCCTTCTATTTACAAAGATGCCCAAGAGATGGTGAAATTTTGTGATGTGTGTCAAAGACAAGGAAAAATTACGCAACGTGATGAGATGCCACAAAATTTTATTCAAGAGTGTAAGATTTTTGATGTATGGGGCATAGAATTCAAGGGACCTTTTCCATCTTCTAAGGGAAACAAGTATATACTTGTGGCGGTGGATTATGTGTCTAAATGGGTGGAGGCTAAAGCCTTACCTACCAATGATGCTAGAGTTGTTGTGAAGTTCTTAAAGCAATTGTTTGCTAGATTTGGTGTACCCCGGGCCATCATAACTGATCGTGATACACACTTTTGTAATGATCAATTCACGAGAGTTATGAAGAAATATGGAGTTAATCATAGACTTTCTACCGCATATCACCCTCAAACCAATGGTCAAACCGAGGTCACAAATAGTGGTTTAAAGAGAATTTTAGAGAGAACAATGGGAGAGCATCGAGCTTCTTGGGCGGATAAGCTTGATGATGCTTTGTGGGCTTTTAGGACGGCTTTTAAGACACCAATTGGTTGTACTCCTTATAGGCTTGTCTATGGAAAAGCGTGCCACCTCCCATTCGAGTTAGAACACAAGGCATCTTGGGCTCTCAAGTGGGGTAACTTTGATTTAAACCAAGCCGGTTCACATAGGAAAGATCAACTTGATGAGATGGATGAATTGAGAGCCAATGCCTATGAGAATTCTTTGCTTTACAAGGAAAAAACTAAGAAATTGCATGATGCTAAGATCAAGAACCGTGAGTTTAAAGTTGGAGAGCCGGTTCTCCTCTTTAACTCAAGGTTGAAACTTTTTGTGGGCAAGCTTAAGTCGATATGGTCAGGTCCATTCACTATTGCTCAAGTGTTTCCATATGCAACTATTTAGTTGTCACAACCCGATGGTCCAAACTTTAAAGTGAATGGTCACCGCGTGAAACATTATTTTGGGGAGGACATTTCCGTTGAAATGGTCCAAGAGGTCCCCATTTTCTCCATGAATTAATTCATTGAGGGACGAGTCGAGCTAGAGACTCCTTAACTCAAGCATCGTATAACTAGGTTTAGAGTGTTGTAGGTTAGAAATAAGGGTATAGAATTGAGGATAAGTGTAGTGGGAGACCTTCTTTTATCTTCATGTTGTTTGTAGGGTTGCTCACTCATTTCATGCTTTGGAGCTTATGGAGGAGGCCCTTGTATCCGATTCATTTCGTTACTATTGTGATTTTTCATAGACACCTTGTGCTTAAACATGAATTCACCAATAGTTGACCTTTCCTTAACTTGGGTTAAGCAAGTCTATTCATTGTCATAAGTGTAGGGGAAGTTTTTATACTTCCATGCTCTTAAACATTGAGGAAAATGTTTAGCTTAAATGTAAGGGGGTCTTCTATCGAAGTGACCTTACCTAGAACTTGTCATTGATCTTCATGATAACTTGGAAAATTCATTTTTCAAACATTTTCAAATTTTTGATCTACTTTGGCCACCAAAAATATGCATTCATAATTTTTGTATTAATCATTTTTCATTTGCATAACACATTTGCATTGTATATATTTCTTCTTTTACTTTTCATCAAAAATAAATGAAAAAGAGAAAAAAAATAATAAGAACATGGTTTAACAAATTTAGATTTCTTTGACATATTAGGCCAACCATGGATATTTTGACTCAACCCGAGTTTGCTTATCTTAGCACTCTCTAGCTAGTATCCTTAACCGTGTAGTCCTTCATTGGTCTATTAGGCTAAGCATCCACCACTCTCATTATTTGAGATTTTAAATTTGTGGAGAATGGGAAATGATAGAGTTGAAGCAAGTATAAAAGGGCTAGATAAACTTCATGATAATTACTTGTCGCTAAACCCTTCTCTTCTTAACCTCTATTTTCTTCGCATGTATATATGTTAATAAATAATCAAGAACGGTTTTAATTGGTTTGTAATCTCTTATGCATTTTTGTCTAATCATTCATGGTTGATATAAGTACGTCTTAAGATTCTATGTTAGAACGTTTTATGTGTACAAGACTTATGTCATGCTCAATATTTAGCGGGTGTTTTTCCTTTTATTCTTTTCAACTTTCTTTGTGAGGAATAAAGAAAAATAAGAGCGGTTTACAAAAAAAATGAGTGTCTAGAAAAAAAAAGAAGAAGAAAAAAAAATAATTATACAAGACTCCCAAGAGGGGCAATGTGGTGTTAATTATAGAGACTATTGAGTTCCAATATTACCTTGACGGGTTGCGGGGATTCAATAGATTGCTCCAATCTAATATTACCTTGACGGGTTGTGGGGTTGAAGATCCAAAGTCCCAAAAAGGCGGAGGATGTAAATTATTGCGTGTGTTTTATTTTTCTTTCCTTAGCGAGTGTGTAGCTACTTATGAAAGCATGACATGAGGATTTTACACATAAGGCGAATGACTTATTACTCTTGAAACGGACTTATATTAATTGTGAGCGGTTTTTCCAGTAATGGATGAGAGGATTACTTAGGATTAAAACCGTGCTTCCTTATTTTTAGATTTTGTATTTCTTATACTTCACGCTTGAAATAATGACAAATTTTCCCACAAGCAATTTGCTCAATTAATAACCGGTTCCACATTTTGTAAAACCCGCATGCTTTTACCATGCATATTACCGTAAGTTCGTACGTACTAGTTAAAAACTTTCCTAATATAGCATGATTACGATTACGTATTAGGAGTTTAGGTATTACGTACGTGTTAGAACACGATAAGTATTTTATTTGCACGATCACGTAATAATTATTCGAGAACATACGATCACGAGATCACGAACGTAATTAAAACACGAGATATTATTAATTACGTATATATATTTAATACGAGCGTAATTAAATATATAAGTGTAGGATATTTACGTAACGAGAACTTTTAAAACACGAACATAATTAAACGTAAACGTGTACGAAATTACAAGACACGAAACGAGGTACGGGACCCCCACAAGGGAGTCCCTACCCGCGGCCAACATAGGACAATGGGCCAAGCCCATTGTCAATTTTACTAGAAGGGAGGGTTAAGAGTTTTTACTACTTAGATTATTTTTACAGAAGAATTTCAAGAAAACCTAGAACCCCTTCCTCCTTCTTCCTTGTGTCCCGCCACCTACAAATCACCATAAGGGGGTGATTTTGATCTTGGATCTTGTTGATTTAGTATTTGTTCGTGTTTGTTCTTCACCCTTTTGATCCACGAATACGGTAAAACCTTTTTACTTGTTTCTTTTTAATTAATCTTTTATTAATTAAGAACACGTGTTGTTTTTTATAAAAACATATTAATTAAACCTAGATCTAACATGTTATGGTCATTAATTAATCAATGGGATCGATCTAAGGGGTGTTTATTTTGGGCCGCAGGTAAAACCGACCCCAAGAGGGGTTCGGTTTGTTCTAACCGACCACCACCAAGACCTTTTTGGGTCTTGGTTGGTGCGTGTGGGTCCCACGGCATCAAGGGGGTACCCCGATTTGGTTTGGGGTACGGTGTTTGTTCATATCCGGTGCATGTTTTTAAGCCTAGATCCGGATCATGATTATGTTAGTTGTTTATGTTATAAACTTAGGTTAAGAATTAAATTAATAAGATTTAATTAATTTAATAACATGAACTTAGGTTAACTAATTATTATAGACATGAATTATTTTAACCTAAGTATTTTTATTATTAAGACTTATAATTAATTAATTATTTTAAAACCATGAATCTAATTAATTAATTAAACATGACTTAGGTTATATTATTAGTATTTAATAATACATATTTAACCTAAGTAATTAATATATTTAATTAAAAACATGTCATACTTAAATTAAATATTATAACATATAGTTTAATTAAATTACATGAAATAATTATTAAACTATACGATATATTATATGACTTAGAAAATAATCATGGAAATACTTAGGCTTATTTACTTATCTTATTTAACCAGCTTATTTCTAATTATGGAAACTTTCTATTTTTAGAAACTTAATTAAATAAGGCAGCTATTTTATTTATGGAAACCAGCTATTTATAGAAACTTATTTATTTAAGGCAGCTAATCTGTGTATGGAAACTTATTTAATTAAGGCAGCTAATCTATTTATGGAAACTTTCTATTTTTAGAGACTTATCTATTTTAAGCAGTAAATCTATTTTTGGAAACTTTCTATTTTTGGAAACTTTCTATTTTTGGAAACTTTCTATTTTTGGAAACTTTCTATTTTTGGTAACTTTCTATTTTTGGAAACTTTCTATTTTTGGAAACCTTCTATTTTTGGAAACTTTCTATTTAAGGAAACCTGCTATTTTTGGAAAGTTACTTAATATTACACAGTAAGTATAATAACACATGAAATATCAGAAATACTTAATCAGAATGAACAGAATATAGGATTTAACACAGTTTAAGGCTTTAAACAGTGTAAATAGTAAGAACACATAAAATAAGCTAAGACATGATATAAAAACAGCTATGTATGTAGTAAACAGATACTTATTTCATGTTCGTATTTATGTAGCACTAGTGTTTCGGAAGTAGGATTCTCGCAGTTCGTCGTTCTCGTTCACTGGACATAAGGTACGGATTCCCGTCCTTTCAGTATGGACATTCTTTCCTTATTAGGATTTCCCCGTATGCAGCCAACTGTTTTCCCGTAGTATAAGTATGAGTTTGATTGCTTATGTTTTTAATATGATTACCTATAGCCATATACATGCATGACCAGTTTCACCTAGTTATGGAGGTACCATAACCATAACATTAGAGGCACTGATGTTATGACTTCACCACGGCGGAGTGATTGCTCGTGGCGTCCCTTCAGCTTTTGGCCATCTATTTATATTTATCATGTGGGGCGTATGGGTGCATCCTAGTTACACGTTTTTATTCAGGATTACATGGTGAATGTGGTGTGTGCCTTGCATCCTTCACAAGGAGCTGATCCCCCTACCCATAAAACCAGTATATTAAATTAGAGGCAGCCCCTCTAATTTGCATGATGAGGTCACCCCTCCAGATATTCATGCACGGTGGATATTCATGACCTATATTGGCTAAATGGTAAAATATGACAAACAGTTTTTATAAGATAAACATAAGACTTTCGAACTATAAAACCAGTTTTATTAAGACTTAACCAGGTTACTCGGGACTTAGTTTCTTCCGCTGTTATTATGTTATATGTTTATCCTATTCATGCTTTATTGTACATCCGTGCACTGAGCGTATTGCTCAGCCGTTTTCCTTTTCTATGTTCCCAAAACGGCAGGTACTCAGGGGCGCTCGTAGACAATAAGAGTACGTGCATATGGAATGGAAGCTGTCTAGCCTTCTTTACATTATGTATTTCCTTTCTTTATGATACTTATGCTTTGGACATTGTTTCGTCCTTTTCCTTTACTATACTATGTTTGTGTGTGATGAGATTTACTTTTGGACTACCGATGTTTGATTCCGGTATTTTCCTGTATATGGTCAAGTAATGTTTTAGACATTTTACCTTGTATGCTTTGATGACACGCCATAATTACTGTGATATTTCCCTTTCCAAAATGGGGTGTTACAATTATGGTATCAGAGCTAAGGCTTCGACCTGTAGGCTCTCAAATATGACCTGTGATTAGTGGGTAGTCACTACGGTCTTCCTAGAACTGACAGTTGTTTTCATGCATTCATCATTTTTTTTAAGCATACATGTATATGTCATTGTTACAAGGTTTTTGACTAAGTAATGGTTGGTACAGGACTGGCCCTATTTAGTCGCATGTGTTTTATCGAAACTTTTAGATTTGGTAACGACCCATAGGCGTCCCCTCGATATGTCTTTTGTTTTGGGTGAACTGACCAGAGGCGTTCACTCTCGAGCATCAAAAGTTTTCATAAAACTGCATCATGCATTCATACAAAAATTTTCTTGCATAAAATTTTTCTCGTGAAATTTTTGGTATAAATTTTTTTTTCATGTATATATGTTATATTTTATGTTTTGAACTGTTAATCATATGTTTTATGTTATACTGTCAGATGGTTCTCACACGCGAGCAGGAGCAGCTCAATGCTGCAATTCAGGCTGCCATGCAAGCCTTGCTTCCTCAACCGAGGAATGACATCCGGGCTGAAGTTCAAGCTGCCAACAATCAGCAGCAGCACAATCAGCCACCTCCTCCTCCTCCTCCTCCTCCAGTGACATTAGCAGTATGGCTGGAGAGATTCAACAAGCTCCGCCCTCGAGCTTTTGAAAAGACAGATAGCCCCAGCGATGCTGAAAGCTGGTTGGCTCACATCGAGAAGATCTTCAACGCTATGGGCTGTGACCCCGCATACAAGGCGAGGTTGGCATGCTATCGGTTTGAAGGCGATGTACTTAACTGGTGGTTAGCTTTGATGCAATCTGAAGGTGGTGATGAGTGGGTTGCTGGTTTGACTTGGGCTCAGTTCAAGGACAGGGTGATGGAGCAGTTCTTTCCCAAGGCTGAACAGGACAAGCTCAAGAGAGAGTACCATGGGATCCGTCAGAGAGATGGGGAGAATAGCAACGAGTTTATGCAGCGCTTTCTTCGCTTGGCTGGTTTCCTTGGTGCGGCAGCAGGTACTCCAGAAAAGCAGGCACATCACTTCAGATGGGCTCTTCGCACATCGGTCGCGAACAATCTGGTGTGTGCTACGTTTAATACGGTAGCACAAGTGGCCGATGCAACACGAAAACTGGAGATGCTGCAGGAGAGGAATGAGTTCGGGGAAGCTGAAAGACCCGACAAGAGGTAAAACCTTCATATTCAAGCGGTGATCAATCCGTATATCTTTCATATGTCAATTATTCATCTCTTTAATGTATCTTCCAGGCAGAAAACTGGGGACCGGTCTCAGCCGGCTACCCAGCAGCAGCCTCATCAGCCCAAGGGAAACGGTAAGACTAATGACCGATCTGCTACGGATAGGCGTGGCGGTAATGGCAATAACCGTAACAATGCCGAACAATCCAGCAACAGCAGGTCCTAATACTTACAAAATTTCCTATGTTTTATGTTTTAACTCATATTCTGACACTCTAGCAAAATTCTACCAGGAACCATGGAAACGGTAGGGACCGGAACCAGAGAGGTTCGCAGCCTAGCCGTCCAGCTATCACTGGTATTCAATCTTACGATCATCCGCTTTGTCCTTTGTACCCAACTATTATGTCTCATGAAAAATGTTTTATCAGGTCCTCAGCCAGCCAGAGCACCTGCTGGAGGATACACCCATCCTCTTTGCTCTACTTGCCACCGTAGGCACCCAGGACCATGTCGCCGTAATACTGACGCGTGCTTCAAGTGTGGTCTTCCTGGCCATATTATGAAGGATTGCCGTAAGGGCGAGATGGAGGGTACATCGGGACATGCTGATACCAAGCCGCCTCCTACTGCCGGGTGTGTCTACACGACATCTCGAGACCAGGCCAACAAGTCTACAGGTACCATCACTGGAATCTTGTATATGTATGGTCGCGCTGCATGTGTTCTTTTCGATACGGGTGCTACTCACTCGGTTATTTCTACTATTTATGCTAAGAACATTAGGATGCCTCCCTTGCCATTGGAAAATAGGCTTACTATTTCCACGCCTTTGAGGGACTCTGTATTAATCACCCATGTATACAAGAGTCTTCCCTTAGAATTTGATGATAAGGTCCGACCTGTCGACGCACTTCCACTGGACATGAATGACTTCGACATGATTTTGGGCATGGATTGGCTATCCAAGTATCATGCTACCATAGACTGCCATTCATATCGAGTTATCTTCGGTAATGTCAATGCACCAGAGTACATTCATAACGGTTTCATACCCGGACGGTCTGTACAAGTCATATCCACTCTGCAAGCGCGTGCACTACTGTCACACGGCTGCGAGGGTTATCTAGCTACGGTTCACGACATGGATGCTGAATCTCCATCGGTTCAGGATCAACCAATAGTGTCGGAATTCCAAGACGTGTTTCCAGCAGAACTTCCGGGCATACCACCTGCACGAGAAGTGGAATTCAGTATCGAGCTGGTTCCAGGAGCTGAACCAATCTCTAAGGCTCCTTATCGCATGGCTCCCATAGAGCTGAAGGAGCTGAAAGATCAACTACAAGAACTTCTTGAACGAGGTTTCATTCGACCGAGCGCATCTCCATGGGGCGCACCGGTTTTGTTTGTTAAGAAGATGGACGACAGTATGCGTCTTTGCATAGACTATCGCAAGCTCAATAAGATTAATATTCGGAATAGATATCCACTGCCACGCATAGACGATCTGTTTTACCAACTCCAAGGGGCCAAACACTTCTCCAAGATCGATCTTAGGTCAGGCTATCATCAGTTACGAGTCAAGGAGCAGGATATCGCTAAGACTGCCTTTCGTACTCGTTATGGCCACTACGAGTTTGTAGTTATGCCATTTGGGCTGACCAATGCTCCAGCAGTGTTCATGGATCTGATGAACAGAATCTTCCATGAATTTCTGGAAAAATTCGTCATTGTTTTCATCGATGACATCCTGATTTTCTCTAAGTCCAAGGAGGAACACGAAAACCATCTTCGTACAATACTACAGATTCTTCGCCAGAAGCAGCTGTATGCTAAATTCTCCAATTGTGAGTTCTGGTTAGACAAGGTGGCATTCCTAGGTCACATTGTATCAGCAGAAGGAATCACTATGGATCCAGCGAAGGTTGAGGCCATCACTAAGTGGTCGAGGCCGACATCAGCGACGGAAGTCCGCAGTTTCTTAGGCTTAGCTGGTTATTACCGTAGGTTCGTGGAGAACTTTTCCCGCTTAGCACTACCATTGACCAAACTGATGCGGAAAGGGGAGAAATTCGTCTGGACTGAAGATCGAGAGAAGAGCTTTGAAGACCTGAAGCAGAAGCTAGTATCTGCACCTATTCTTACTCTACCATCTGGTACGGGTGGATTTCAAATCTACAGCGATGCATTGGGGAAGGGACTTGGTTGTGTTCTCATGCAACATGGGAAAGTGATCGCGTACGCTTCACGGCAGCTTAAGCCTTATGAAGAGAATTACCCCACGCACGATCTGAAACTTGCTGCAGTCGTGTTTGCATTGAAGATATGGAGACACTACTTATATGGAGAATCATGTGACATTTTCACGGACCACAAGAGCTTGAAGTATATCTTCACTCAACGTGAATTGAACATGAGGCAGAGAAGATGGTTAGAGCTGTTGAAGGATTATGACATTAATCTTCAGTATCATCCCAGAAAGGCAAATGTAGTAGCAGATGCCCTTAGCAGGAAGTCCGGAATGATCAACAACATTAGAATCGAGGAGGAAATCATAAGAGACTTGAAGCGACTAGACATCGAGATCATGGTACGTGGACAGCATGGTTACTGGGCTAATCTTAGAGTAGAACCCGAGTTACTATGTAAGATCAAGGAAGCTCGGAAGGATGACGGAGAAATATGGGCGATAATACAGAATTTGGAGAAGCAGACAGAATTGAGAGTAGATGCAGACGGTATCGTATGGCAGGGCACTAGACTTTGTGTTCCTGATGACCAAGAACTTCGGGAAGCTTTGCTAGTAGAAGCTCATAGCTCCCCATTCTCGATACATCCTGGTTCAACCAAAATGTACCATGACATCACACAGTACTTTTGGTGGAGCGGTATGAAACAGGATGTAGCAACTTACGTCTCCAAATGTCTTACCTGCCAGCAGGTTAAGATCGAGCATCAGCGATCTGGCGGTCTCCTTCAACCGTTAGACATTCCAGAGTGGAAGTGGGATAAAATCACCATGGATTTTGTTACCGGTCTTCCGCCTACCAAAAGGAAGCACGATGCAATTTGGGTTATCGTTGATCGACTTACCAAATCAGCTCATTTCTTACCGATCCGCAAGGAAGATCCGGTAAGTAAACTCGCAGATACGTATAGACGAGAGATCATGAGACTACACGGTGCACCATCCAGCATCGTCTCAGACAGAGATCCTCGATTCACTTCGCGCTTTTGGAAAAGTCTGCAGAAAGATTGGGGAACACAACTTAAGCTTAGCACGGCCTTTCATCCTCAAACGGATGGACAGTCGGAGCGAACCATTCAGACATTGGAAGATATGTTGAGGTCATGTGCGTTGGAATGGACGGGTGATTGGGACGAATACATCTGTTTGGTGGAGTTTGCATACAACAACAGCTGACACGCGAGCATCAAGTGTGCTCCATTTGAGATGTTGTAAGGTAGAAAGTGTCGCGCCCCAATCTGCTGGGATCAGGTTGGCGAGCGAACACTCGAAGGACCAGAAATCATAGAGATGACAAACGAGAAGATCGCAGTAGCTAGACAGAAGATTCAGGAGGCACGGTCACGTCAAAAGAGTTACGCCGACAAGCATCGTAGGGATTTACACTTTAACGTAGGAGATCACGTCTTCCTTAAGGTTTCGCCGGCACGTGGTGTTAGACGCTTCGGGATTAAAGGGAAGCTCAGTCCTCGTTTCATCGGACCGTTTGATATCATTGAACGAGTCGGTGAAGTATCTTACCGATTGGCGTTACCTCCGCAGCTTTCGCATGTGCACAATGTGTTTCATGTGTCCTTACTCAGAGGGTACCAATATCATCCCCTTCACATGGTTCAGTATCCACTAGAACAGATTCGTGAAGATCTCACTTTTATAGAAGAACCCGAACGAGTTCTTGACAGGCAAGAACGAGTCATGAAAAAGAAGACGATTCCATTCGTCAAAATTCTATGGAGGGATCATACCGAGCGGGAAGCCACTTGGGAAACAGAGGAGTCTATCCGGACTTCTTACCCTCATTTCATATTTTGAATTCGGGTATGTTCTTCTTGTCCAGTTTACTTTATCTATAATTCGGGGATGAATTATTCTTTTTAGGGGGGAAGAGTTGTAAAACCCGCATGCTTTTACCATGCATATTACCGTAAGTTCGTACGTACTAGTTAAAAACTTTCCTAATATAGCATGATTACGATTACGTATTAGGAGTTTAGGTATTACGTACGTGTTAGAACACGATAAGTATTTTATTTGCACGATCACGTAATAATTATTTAGTAATAATTATTCACAAACATACGATCACGAGATCACGAGCGTAATTAAAACATGAGATATTATTAATTACGTATATATATTTATTACGAGCGTAATTAAATATATAAGTGTAGGATATTTACGTAACGAGAACTTTTAAAACACGAACATAATTAAACGTAAACGTGTACGAAATTACAAGACACGAAACGAGGTACGGGACCCCCACAAGGGAGTCCCTACCCGCGGCCAACATAGGACAATGGGCCAAGCCCATTGTCAATTTTACTAAAAGGTAGGGTTAAGAGTTTTTACTACTTAGATTATTTTTACAGAAGAATTTCAAGAAAACCTAGAAACCCTTCCTCCTTCTTCCTTGTGTGCCGCCACCTACAAATCACCATAAGGGGGTGATTTTGATCTTGGATCTTGTTGATTAAGTATTTGTTCCTGTTTGTTCTTCACCCTTTTGATCCACGAATACGGTAAAACCTTTTTACTTGTTTCTTTTTAATTAATCTTTTATTAATTAAGAACACGTGTTGTTTTTCATAAAAACATATTAATTAAACCTA
Organism: Glebionis coronaria; assembly: GCA_025667525.1. NCBI lineage: Eukaryota > Viridiplantae > Streptophyta > Magnoliopsida > Asterales > Asteraceae > Glebionis > Glebionis coronaria. The sequence continues at coordinate 319,579,335 of CM046878.1, forward strand.
GATCTAACATGTTATGGTCATTAATTAATCAACGGGATCGATCTAAGGGGTGTTTGTTTTGGGCCACAGGTAAAACCGACCCCAAGAGGGGTTCGGTTTGTTCTAACCGACCACCACCAAGACCTTTTTGGGTCTTGGTTGGTGCGTGTGGGTCCCACGGCATCAAGGGGTACCCCGATTTGGTTCGGGGAACGGTGTTTGTTCATATCCGGTGCATGTTTTTAAGCCTAGATCCGGATCATGATTATGATAGTGGTTTATGTTATAAACTTAGGTTAAGAATTAAATTAATAAGATGTAATTAATTTAATAACATGAACTTAGGTTAACTAATTATTATAAATATGAATTATTTTAACCTAAGTATTTTTATTATTAAGACTTATAATTAATTAATTATTTTAAAACCATGAATATAATTAATTAATTAAACATGACTTAGGTTATATTATTAGTATTTAATAATACATATTTAACCTAAGTAATTAATATATTTAATTAAAAACATGTCATACTTTAATTAAATATTATAACGTATAGTTTAATTAAATTACATGAAATAATTATTAAACTATATGATATATTGTATGACTTAGAAAATAATCATGGAAATACTTAGGCTTATTTACTTAGCTTATTTAACCAACTTATTTCTAATTATGGAAACTTTCTATTTTTAGAAACTTAATTAAATAAGGCAGCTATTTTATTTATGGAAACCAGCTATTTTTAGAAACTTATTTATTTAAGGCAGCTAATCTATGTATGGAAACTTATTTAATTAAGGCAGCTAATCTATTTATGGAAACTTTCTATTTTTAGAAATTTATCTATTTTAAGCAGCTAATCTATTCATGGAAACTTTCTATTTTTAGAAACCTATCTATTTTAAGCAGTAAATCTATTTTAGAAACTTTCTATTTTTGGAAACTTTCTATTTTTGGAAACTTTCTATTTTTGGTAACTTTCTATTTTTGGAAACTTTCTATTTTTGGAAACTTTCTATTTTTGGAGACTTTCTATTTAAGGAAACCTGCTATTTTTGGAAAGTTACTTAATATTACACAGTAAGTATAATAACACATGAAATATCAGAAATACTTAATCAGAATGAACAGAATATAGGATTTAACACAGTTTAAGGCTTTAAACAGTGTAAATAGTAAGAACACATAAAATAAGCTAAGACATGATATAAAACCAGCTATGTATGTAGTAAGCAGATACTTATTTCATGTACGTATTTATGTAGCACTAGTGTTTCGGAAGTAGGATTCTCGCAGTTCGTCGTTCTCGTTCACTGGACATAAGGTACAGATTCCCGTCCTTTCAGTATGGACATTCTTTCCTTATTAGGATTTCCCCGTATGCAGCCAACTGTTTTCCCGTAGTATAAGTATGAGTTTGATTGCTTATTTTTTTAATAAGATTACCTATAGCCATATACATGCATGACCAGTTTCACCTAGTTATGGAGGTACCATAACCATAACATTAGAGGCACTAATGTTATGACTTCACCACGGCTGAGTGATTGCTCGTGGCGTCCCTTCAACTTTTGGCCATCTATTTATATTTATCATGTGGGGCGTATGGGTGCATCCTAGTTACACGTTTTTATTCAGGATTACATGGTGAATGTGGTATGTGCCTTGCATCCTTTACAAGGAGCTGATCCCTCCTACCTATAAAACCAGTATATTAAATTAGAGGAAGCCCCTCTAATTTGCATGATGAGGTCACCCCTCCAATTATTCATGCACGGTGGATATTCATGACCTATATTGGCTAAATGGTAAAATATGACAAACAGTTTTTATAAGATAAACATAAGACTTTCAAACTATAAAACCAGTTTTATTAAGACTTAACCAGGTTACTCGGGACTTAGTTTCTTCCGCTGTTATTATGTTATATGTTTATCCTATTCATGCTTTATTGTACATCCGTGCACTGAGCGTATTGCTCAGCCGTTTTCCTTTTCTATGTTCCCAAAACGACAGGTACTCAGGGACACTCGTAGACAATAAGAGTATGTGCATATGGACTGGAAGCTGTCTAGCCTTCTTTACATTATGCATTTCCTTTCTTTATGATACTTATGCTTTGGACATTGTTTCGTCCTTTTCCTTTACTATACTATGTTTGTGTGTGATGAGCTTTACTTTTGGACTACCGATGTTTGATTCTGGTATTTTCCTTTATATGGTCAAGTAATGTTTTAGACATTTTACCTTGTATGCTTTGATGACACGCCATAATTACTGTGATATTTCCATTTCCAAAATGGGGTGTTACACATTTAATTGTCATGAATAAGTTGATGCACTTTTTACTTGTGAATACAATGATCCCATTTTTAAGCTTGGTATGGGGAAAGCGAAACTTGAGGGTGATAAGTGTCCATGGTACTCAAGCCCTAATTTAAGTCATTGAATTCTTTATGAGTTATTTCCATCAAACCATTTCAAGAAAATCCAAAAGATATAAATAGAATTGTATTTTGTGCATTGCATTGTTAAAAATTAAAATCATGCATCATCTAGTATAGAGTAGTGTAGATGCATTCCATAATGGCCAAGGTGGATTAATTATGAGGAGAATGTAAATTTGTGCTTTAAAATATAGCATTGCATGAGTACATGACAATGTTCAAGTGTAGGGGATTTGATATGACAAAAAACTCATATCAATTAATCAACAAAACACCCTAAAACACATAGCAAATACCTAACTTTTGTGCTATAAAAGCAGTATTATGTGGTATGTTCTTTGTGTGAGATCAAATAGGTAAGAAGGATACAATTTCAAGCAAACAAGTAGAAAATCAAGCTTAATTGGATGAAAAAGACAAAGAAGGATCAAGAGTGACAAGACTTTGAAGAACAAGGACCTATCTTGACAACATTTCAAAGATGAAGGACCAAAAGTGTACATTTGCCATAGTCAAGATCAAAGTCAAACATGGTCAACCATGAAGTCAATTAAGTCAAAGGGTCAAAAGAAGCAAGATTGCAAGTTGAAGGATCATTTTTGCCAAAGGAATGAAGATTCTAGCTCAAATTAGCAATCTGCCAAGTCAAGGGGTTAAAACTGCCAACTTTGCAAAGTATTTTGAGGCTTAATCCATGTGAAATGGTGTGGACCAATGAGAAGCAAGGAAAAGGGTGACACGGATCACCACATCACCCCACTCACATCCGCCATTCATTTATTACCCAATCACAATAGTGTGATCCACCAACTCATTAACCAGCCAATCATATTTCACCAAAATGGATAATGATCCATGTACTTATCTCTCATCCAACCATAACCTGCCACATGTCATCTTCTTCAACAAAAACTGCCAGGAACGGGATTGAGCTAGAGTGCATTTCAGAAGTTGTTATAAACATGAAAGTTGCTCAAAATCAAGAGACGAATTCATCCCAACAACTCAGTTAACATGACAATCACTCAATCAAAAATCCCCAGTTGAGTTCTTCACCTGCAAATTTCAGTTAGCAGAATTTTGACACGTGGAGCAAAATGATTGGATTGGACACGTCACTCTCCCCAACTACTTCACTTTCTCATTCTATAAATAGGGATGTAGGCTCTCATTTGTGCATAGTTAGCTAGTGTGAAAACACACACACTAGATTTTAATTCTCTCTCTCAATTTTGTTAGCAGTTGTAGTTAACAACTCTCAAAAGCTTGACAACCTTTTGAGAGTCTGTTAGGTAGTTATAACAAACTTTGTAAACACTTTTCACTCATTATCAATATAATTCAAATTTCCCTCCAATTCTTTCACTACTTACCTACTGTTCATTCTCCATTGTTATTGCTTTGTTTCTAATGATCATGAGTGATCATTAGAATCTTGTTGAAGATTGTTGCTGTTGAGTTCATCCTGTAGCTGAGTTTTTAGTTCTGATCATCCATTTTCAAGCACTAAAGGTTTTCTGATCATTAATGGCGTATAAGGGTTGATAAGTTGTTGATTGGTTGTTGATTAGTAGTTACTAGTGCTAAGGTGGTGGTTTAGCACTAGTTAGATAGCTCAGCGCTACTCTACTCCCCAAAGGAGGCCTAAGCTAAAGGTTTTTGGTTTCTACAATTTAATTCCACTCAATTGTTGAAAGCATGCTAAATTCCTAGTATAATCTTGTTGAAATGTATGATCAAGTGTGTTACTGAGTAGAAGTAGTAGTTTGAGTAGCTTATTTGTAGTCCTGTACTTAATCATTAGCATAACTTTCATTCTTAGCTGCATATAATCAGTCATATTAGCTCATAAGTACATTTAGAGTATAAGTTTGTTTCATAACTTGAAATTGGTTCCTTTTCATCACATTTGAGTCATAAAACTTGGTTTTATATCTGTCTTTAATCAGTTAAGCTTTTAGCTAAAAATTTCTTTCACAATGTTTTATCAATTCAGTAAACTTATGTTTTGGATTAGGATTTCAATTGTGTTCAAGTCTTGTTAGTTGGTTAATTCTAGCTTTCATTCAGTCGTAAGTCATTGCAAGTTAGTTTACAAAGTTTTCAAGTCAATTGTAGAGTCAAAAAGGCAAATGGCATCATAAAAAGTTTGGGTCAGCTTTGATAAACTAGTTTTTAGAAAAGTCTTGATTTTCAATTCTTTGCCATTTCTTTGTTACTTGATGGATTTTTGTGAAATTTGTTTCTAGCCCTCACACAACATATGTAGTTTAAGCTGTTAATAGGAAATTCTACAGTATCAAGTAATAATCTAGTAATAAGCATTTGTTTCAGCACTTGAGCAAATGCAATTCCCTGTGATAAAAGGCTTAGCTGTTTTCTCATGTTAGCTTATCCACTTCAGAAACTTGCTTATTTTCTTTCACAAATCACTTCAAAAAGTGTTCCTGGTTAAGATTTGAAGTTTTCAAATTTTTGGATTTTTGGTCAACAAAAGTCAAAATAAGCTCATTTTAGCTTATTATCATTTTCTGAGCTTATTAATGAACCATTTTTTATAAGACTAGATTTACCCTTCTTCTTTTGAGCTGATTAACAGATTTTTGCATTAAAATCAAGTTGTGCACGTGTAGCTTATTAGATAGCTTATTGTGAGCTAATTTGAAATTGCTTATTAGAGTTTTAGTGAGTTTCAGCTTATTTCCTTTTTCAAGCCTAGCTAAAGTAGAATTTTAAATGTTTTGAAACTTGTTTGAGCTTAATTGGTCAAGAAACGAGCTTATACGAGCTTATCCTAGTCCTTAACCCGTTTTTGCTATAAAAGTTTTGGAAATTGCACTTTAGTCCTTGTTTTGTTAAGCAGTTACAAATTTTTGCTAATCTTTTCTAAACTTTAGAGTTTGTTATAATTTAGTCCCTTTACTTTTCAAGTTTGTTAAAAATTAGTTAATCTGTTTTCAAATAGTTATAAGTTAGTTACTTTGTTAGATGTATTTTCACATTTAGTCCATTTGGTTAACTGATTTTGCATATATAGTCCCTAGACTTTTAGACTTTGTATTTTTGGCATTTAATTTTCATAGAATTTACATTTTCATTCCTTATAATTTGTAGAATTTACATTTGAGCATTTTAATTGAATAAATACTTGGTTTGTGCACTTTGTTTTACGTATAAGTAAACTTAATTTTTCATTTTAGCAAGGATTTGTTTGAATTAGATATAGAATATCCAAATACCTTACCAACCAAAAACTATTAAAAACTCGATCTTGTTAGGACTTCTAATTTGTTAAGGAACTGAGAAAACGAACTTCAACTATACACATTTCAATCATCATCTGATGAAGAAACATCTTCTTGAGTACCTGCATTTGTTGCACTTGACTCCTCACCTGCATTGTTAGTTTGACAATCCTTTTGCAGAGAATAGTAATCCATGGAGTTAGTTAGATAATCTAAATCAAACATCCAATCATAACCTATTCCTGGGACATTGGGTTTATTTTCTAAGAAATTAACATGATCATTTTCTTCAACCTTCTTAGTTGCCAGATTATAAACCGTATATGCTTTACTTTGCACTGAATATCTACAAGATATCCTGGATCAGACTTTCCATCAAACTTTCCCAAATAATCAAGAGTATTTAGTATGGACACATGACACCCAAAAGTTCTTAAATGACTTATGTTAGGCTTTACATCAGTCAAGAGTTCATAAGGTGTTTTGTTTTGAGGCTTGGTCACCAGGACTCTATTTAACACATAACATGCAGTATTGATTGCTTCTGCCCAAAAGGTATTTGGCAAAAGGGAATCAGCCAGCATAGTTCTAGCAGTCTCAATCAGTGTCCTATTCTTCCTTTCAGCTACTCCATTTTGTTGTGGAGTTCTAGGATTACTAAATTGTCTCTTAATTCCTTTAGACCTACAGAATTCATCAAATTCAGCATTCTTAAATTATGTCCTGTTATCAGTCCTAATGATTAAAACCTGTTTAGTGAACTGCTTTTCAACGAAAATGATAAAATCCTTAAGTAATTCAGTTGTTTCACTTTTAAGAGCTAAAAAGAAAACACAACTGAATCTAATATAATCATCAGTTATGACTAGACAAAAGGTCTTATGACTAATGCTTCTGATAGAAACTAGACCAAACAAATCTATATGCAAAAACTGCAAAGGTTTTGTCACAGTGTTAACAATCTTGGTCTTACAAGAGGCTCTATGTTGTTTACTTTTTTGACAAGCAGCACATGTGAAATCATTTTTAAAAGATTTGTTAGGTAGACCTCTAACCAAATTCATATTCACCAATCTATTTAGATTCTTGAAATTCAGATGACCTAACCTTCTATGCCACAAGTTTGACTCATCTAAAGAAGCCTTAGCTAGCAAACATGTAATACCACCTGTTGGAGTAATAGTATGAAGATTGAAGGTGTACATATTTTCTTGCATGGGTACTTTAAGCAGTATTTGAGATTCCTTAGGCATCTCAAAGTCTTTAGACAACACCAAGAAGTCTTTGTTTGTGAATAGCACCTTGTTCTTCTAATCACACATTTGTGATACAGAAAAGAGATTGAACTCATTCAATTATTTTATAAAGAACACATCTTCAAATTCCAACTTTCTTGTGTTGATTTTCCCTTTGCCAGTGATTCTACCTTAGCTACCTCCAAAGGCTACTGGACCTCCTCTGAATTCTTCAAATTCAGCAAGAAAATATTTGTTTCCTGTCATGTGTCTTGAGCATCCACTATCTACTATACCTTTATCTTTTAATTTATCAATTAGATGCCCCTTCACACAAATAAAACTCATTAGTTTTTAACAGGGACCCAAGCCACATTTGGCTCGGATCTTGTGGGACCTACACATTTAAGAGTTTGTACTGAAGCATTCCCAGTAATGCTAATTTTTCTCTTATACTTCATGGTTTCATTTATGTAGTCAAAGCCATAGGGTGACTCTATGTGCTCAGACTTCTTTGACTTAAGTACTTCTTTAGCGGTACTTGCTTTAACACATGATTTATCTCTTTTAGGAACCCACATTTGCACTGGTTTGTTCTTATCCTTACTTCTAGGTGTTTTAACTTTTTCAAAAACATTCTTAGAAGTCTTGGAGAACTTTGGTTTTACAGACTTTAAACCAACAGTACTTAAGTTTGGTCTAGTAGTACTTGCAGGTCTAGACTCGCCGGTACTTGCTTTACCAGACTTTAAAGGTACTAGACCTTGTTTCATAAGTACTGCCCTAGGAACAAAACTTTTGGTAGAATTACTTTTAATTTTTTTAACTAATCTTGTGTGATCAAACTTAGGTTTGTCATCTCTAACTTTCTTATTCCTATAAACCTGTGCATTTTTCCCATTACTGTTTTCATGAACCTTTGTGTAACCTTTTGTTTCACAATTTTATCTTCATGTAATGTACAATCTTTGATAAAGTGATTTAGACTACCACAAACATAACATCCTTTTCTTCTTAAAGAAGACCCAAAAGGTTGTTTTTACTTTACTTTCTCAAAACCTAGCCCACCCCTTTTGGCTTTATTATGTTTTACGTTGTTTTCCAATATCTTGCTAGGATTTTTTACCTGCTTGGGAGCAGAACTAGTCTTAGATTCCTTAGAAACAAAGTTTTTCATTAAAGGTAGATAAACAATATTTTTGGTCACAACAGTCTTTTCTTGGGACAAAGTACTAGAGTTTAAGACATTATCAACCTTTGGTTCTTCTAACTCTTTACTTGTATCATTACAAGGGGGCATAAAAATTCCTGATAATGGTGGAGGAACTACCTTCATTCCTTCAGCATATCTATCATTTTCAAGTGTATTATCTACCTCACTAGAACTATCAAAAATCCCTTTTCATAAGTCCTTGTCAGTTAAAGTTATCCTAGGTTGGTCCTCAATATATCCTAGGCTTGTTTTATCATAATACCCCATTTGTGAATTAATCAATTTTCCCAATCATTTAGAGGACTTTTGCCAATGATTAATCACTTCCCTTTCATTACAAAGACTGGCTTTTAAAGCTTCATTTTTTGTTGATATTTTTAACAGTTGTCTTTCAAAATATTTTATTTCCACATCTTTTTCCCTCATTTGAAGAGTCAAAATCCTTATTTTTTCTTCATAGTTTTGTTGAGCCTTTTTATAAAAAACTATATTTTTTTCTAATTTAACAACACCCTGTTTAAAAGCAGTTAATTCTACAGTGCATATGTTAACCTTTTGATACTGTTCTTCTAGTTCTACTTTTAGGCTATTAAATTTAAGAACACAGTCTTTAGAACAAGAATGTACCTCAGTATCTCCATGTGAGAGAGCCACTAAACCAAGCTCTTCTTCATCTTCTTCTTCTGCCCAGTTCACCACTCCATATACAGTAACCAATGCTTTGGTTCCTTTAGGACTCCTACTGTTTCCTTTTGGACTGGTTCTATAGTTGTGCTTGGACTTCTGATTGCTATTGTCAGTTTTGTCTCTAGAGCATTCTCTCGCAAAGTGTCTATTCCTTCCAAAGTTATAGCATTCAACGTCGGACTTGTCATATCCTAATGGCTCATTAGGATCAACAGTCATTTTTCTTCCAGTCTTCTTGAAGAACCTATTAGATCTTACTGACACCATAGCAGCTTGCCATTTAAGATCCATCTCTTCAACATCAGCATCATCCATTTGGAACAAGTTAATGAGTGTTAATCTTGGCCTGTTGTCTTGTCCAGCAAAGAATGAGAAGGCATCATTGTCATTAAACAATGGTGAAGACCTTCCATGTGGATTTTGAGAGACTATTAGACTGCTTTCAATACTTTGTAGGTAAGTACTGCTTGTAATTCCTCCAGCGGTATTTGTGAAGTATGTACCGCTGCTTGATCTACTAGCGGTATTTTGGAAGTAAGTACCGCTGTTCCCATCTGATACAAAAGCCAAGTTAGACTTTGAAGTAGTCGCTGTCTTTACTACAGTGCCTTTCACATCCATCTCATATGCTCTAAGATTGTTGTAGAGATGATCAAAAGGAATTGTTTCCAAATCATCTCTTGTGATGAAGTGCATAGCCATTGCTTTCCACTCTGGTGGAACACTTCTTAAGAATTTTAAATTAGTTTCTTCATTAGGAATTACTTGTCCATAAACTGTTAACAGAATAAGCAACTTACTGAACCTTCCATATCCACCATGTATCCCCTCTATACTGGTAATTGAGAAGTTATCAAATTCTTGCTTAAGAACAATCTTCTTAATCTTCTTAGATTTGTCATTGCCCCTAAATCTAAGTTTTATAGCATCCTTATAATGATGAAAGCTTGGTAGAATGTCTTTAGAAAGAGCCATAGCCAAAGCAGTTCTAGCTTTTCTCTCTCTGATCTCTGCTTGTACCTCCTCAGCAGTTACAGCAGGTAGAACATAGCATGTAATGTCTGGAAACCAGTGTAGCTTCTTTGATGTATTCCCATTCTTGATAACTTGCCACACAGTATGATCTGTGTGATTCAAGTAATGTTCCATCTGCATAGCCCATGTCTCATAATTGTCACCTTTGAGAACTGGGAGTTTAACAGCAGACAGAGTATGAGAAGGTGTTGTTGTAGAGGTAGCTACAATATTCACGGCTTGAACACCTTGTGCTAGTGCAGGATACACAACTTGTGCTTGTCCCTGTGGTATAGGATCAGGGTTCTGAACATCATTAAAGTGAGCATCATCACCTTCTGGTTGAGACATTGAGTTTTGGGATGTGTGGAGTGTTTGGGGTTGTGTTCTTCTTTTTCAGAGTTTCTCAACAAGCTCTGATACCACTTGTTGATCCCTTTGGTTGGATCTATATTCTGCTAAGAATTAGTATAGTAGTTTGTAATCATACTAAAACACTTTGAGCACTCTTACTAACACTAAATAAGTTATGCGGAATCTAACTTATAAAGCACAGAAGAACATAATTACTTTTAAGTATTCGATTCTCTTATTAATTGACTTGAATGAGGTACATGAAAGACATTGTACCTATTTTCCTTTTATAGAGTAAGGAACCCTAGAAACCTTAGAATATTCTATAAAGATAAATATATCACATACGATATATTATCAATATTCTAACTATTTAGGTATATCACATAGGATATACTCTAACTGTAACTATGACATATCTTATACAAAGATATATTCGTCCTAATCATCATAGCAGTACTTACTTTATAAGTAGCAGTACTTACTATGTACCGCGTTAATACTAACGGTACTTACATAACACTGACAGTACTTCAATTATACTAACGGTACTTGACACTTAACAAATAATTCCCAACATGTTTATCTTGTAAAAATTGTTTAACATAATTACCATTAGCCAATATAGGTCATGAATTATCTACGTGCATGAATACTTGGAGGGGTGACCTCGTCATGCAAATTAGAGGGGCTGCCTCTAATTTAATATAATGGTTTGGGTAGGAGGGATCAACTCCTTGTGAAGGATGCAAGGCACACACTACATTCACCTGAATAATCTGCTGAAAACATGTAAACTAGGATGCACCCATACGTCCCACCTGATAATAACAATATGGCCAAAAGCTGAAGGCACGCCACGAGCTATCACTCCGTCGTGGTGGAGTCATAACACTAGTGCCTCCAGTGTTATGGTTATGGTACCTCCATAACTAGGTGAAACTGGTCATGCATGTATATGGCTTTAGGTATTCTAATTAAAAATAAGCAATTCAAAAACATATAAAACATATACTGGGGAAAACAGTTGGCTGCATACGGGGAAATCCTAATAAGGAAGAATGTCCATACTGAAAGGACGGAGAATCCGTACCTTGTGTCTATTCTGATTAAGTATTTCTTGTATTTCTTGTATTATTATACTTGTTGTGTAATAATAAGTAACTTTCTAAAAATAGCAGGTTTCTTAAAATAGAATGTTTCCAAAAATAGAAAGTTTCCAAAAATAGAAAGTTTCCAAAAATAGATTTACTTCTTAAAATAGATAAGTTTCTAAAAATTGAAAGTTTCCATAAATAGATTAGCTGCCTTACATAAATAAGTTTATATAAATAGAAATAAGTTGGATTATTAAGCTAATAATATAAGCTTAAGTGTTTACTGATTAATATACTAAGTCATGTAATTAAATAGTATAGTTCATTAATTATTTCATGTGAATTAAATAAACTATAGGTTAAAGTATTTAATTAAATATAACATGATTTAATTAAATAAAGGTAAAAATACTTAGGTTAAAACATGTATTATTATCTATTAATAATATAACCTAAGTCATGTAAATTAATTAATTATAAGTCATGATTTTAGTAATTAATTAATTATATAGTCTAAATAAAATGATAATTACTTAGGTTAAAATTCATGTATTAATAATAATATTAATAACCTAAGTCATGTATAAATTAAATTAATCATGTACATGGTTTAATTAATTTAATTTAATTTTTGTAAAAATAAACTTGTAAAAATAATTAACCTTGTAAAAACAACCCATGAACCGGACCCGTGTTTTAATCTAAACATGTCATGAACCGTATTTATGAACCCCGTAAACCGGACCCGTGAACCGATCACAAATGCACCCTTGGTCAAGTCTAGCCGCCGGCTAGCCAAAAGTTCCCACCGGCTAGCCGGTGCTTACCCTTGCTGCCGCGGCATGCGGGTTCCCCCTGCTTTCCTTAATTAGCCACCGGCATAAGCCGGTGGTGGTTCTTGTTCTAGCAGAGACCCACCCGAGCCAAAACATACCCCGACCGAGGTCGGGGCTTCCTTTCCTCCTGCTGCCGAGACACAAGACACCACACCGAGACCTTGAGGTCTCGGTTGGTGCGCATCAAAAACAAACCGAGACCCCCTTGGGGCTCGGTTCTTACGGCGGCCACAAACAAACACCCCTTAACCATTAATTATTTTACCCCCATGTTTAATTACATGATTTATAACTTGTTTTTAAACCATTCATGATTACATGTGATTAATTAATCAAGATTATAAAAGAAAAGAGGTTTAGGGTTTACCGATTACGTGAATCAAAGGAGGATGAACACACTAACAACCTTGCAATAAATCAACACCAAAAATCAACCAAACACACCTTGTGTATGTGTTCTACCCGGCGGCCAAAGAAGACAAGAAGGAGAAAAAGATTTTTAGGGTTTTCTTGTTTTCAATATTTGATTATTATGAAAAATAATCTTTCCCTTAATTTCATGTTTAGTAAAAATCAATGGGCTTGGCCCTTGGTCTTGCTTCTAGCCGCGGGTAAGGGGGCCTACATGGGGTAACCCAAATGTTTTCCGTGTCTAATATTTAGTGTGTTCTCGTGTTCGTGTTTTACGTGATTAAAATAGTTATCGTTCGTGTCTTATTATATTTATTCATGATCGTAATAAATATACATACATACGTAATACTAAGTGATGTAGTGATTTTACACACCTTTAGGAGAAGGAGGTAATTAGGGCAAGTATTAACAAGTGATTTAGGAAAACCACAAGTAAATGACCCAAAAGTGAGTTCGTTCTCAAGGAGGCTTGTGTATTGTGTTAAGAAGTGATTAAAAGTTTGTGATTATATTGATGAGAAATTAAAAGAAGAAAAGAGATTAGAAGAGAATGACGGTTACGATTATGAATTAAACTAAGACGAATAGTCGTGCACGTAAAACCGTAAAAAGTGACAAAATTAAAAAGTTACCCTAAAAATTCCTAGAAAACTTCAATAAATCATAAAAAATGTAATTAGAGTTTACAAAAAATCAAAAATCACTCAAACCTTTTATTTAACTGAATAATAATTTTTTAATGCTAATTAAAGCCCAAAAAATCAATTTAATTAACAAAAAGCCCAAAATGAGATTTTTTCACTTGTAAACCTCTAAAATGACTTAAATAAATTTAAAACTATTTTTGAAAATTTTAAAATTAATAAAAACTATTTAAAAACAATTAAAACTATTAAAACTTAAAATAATTCTAAAAATTAATCTAATGACAATAAAATTATTCTAAAAAATGTAACATTCCTAACTTAATGTATTTGATCTAAGAAAAATTAAAAACATTGAAAAATCTAAATTTTAATTTTTAATAATAAAATAATAATAAAATATTGATAAAATCCAAAATTTATAAAAAATCGAAAAAGTTGCAAACTAGTTTATTTTAACCTAAAAAAAATAGAAATGAAGTTCAAATTACAAAATACCCCTATTGGGCCTTAAAATGGGCTAAATGACAAAACAATCCCTTAATGCGCTTAATTTGGGCCCAATATGAAAAAGTCAACTAAATAAGCCCAAAACTTCCAGTCTGACTCAAAATTTGATTTTAAAAACAAAACTCTGAAGGCCCAAAAGCTGAAAATGTGTTTAAGCTATCTTATTTCAAAACAGCTTATTCTTAATGGGCTTTTTGGCCCATTAAGCTATAAGCTGATGCCATAAGCTAAAATTTGACACCCAAGCTTCTTTTGAGTTACTTAAGAGATCTATAAAAAGAAAATTGGAAAAAGCACAAGAAATAAGCCTGAAATAAGCCAAGACTCTCTTCACAAAACGACAAATTAGTCTTTTTTTTGAGTTCTAGACCACCTCAATTGCTGATTCAACTTTCAAAAGGTTTTAAATGACTTAATTAAGCAAAATAATCAAAAAAATTTCAAATAAGCACAAGTAATAAGCCAGAGTAAGTAGATAAGCACTTATGTTAAAGTCAACTTAATGAGTTTTCTAGTAAAAAGTCAAAGTCAAACCCTAATAAGCTCCAAATCAAATCAATGGGTCAAATAAGAAAGATCTATCACAAAAAATAAGTTGTTGCAAGTCTGGATAAGCCAAAATGGCTTATGAATAAGCTGTTTGATGTTTTACACTAGCAGGGGCTAGTTTTGGAGGTTGAGCATTGGGAACTTTTCCCCCTGCTTGACCAAATTGACTTTTTGTCTTTTATGGCTTTTTTGTGGATTCAAGTTAAGCAAAGGCACCCAAATGATCAGTTAATCATAAGGAGTTAATATAAGCAACAAAAACATAATTCCAATCAGCCAATTAGTACAGTTTAATCAAAACATCACCAGATAAGCACCAGATATGAACAATAAGCAGTTTTGACTTAATAAGCACCTTTAGGAAGATTCAGCCAACCAAATTGCACCAAAAGCATACACATGCTATATTTACATCAAATGAACATAAATTAACAAGTTTCATGCAATAGTTCAGGGTCTAGATCAAGATTCTACCAATCAAAAGTTTCTGATGAACAAAGAACATGCAGTTTTGACACTTGCTGATATACTTGACCACAAAGACAAATTAAAACACTTATATCTTCTTAACAGGTTATGTTAGATATGATTTATCACTTTTTACCCTAAGTCTAAGCCTATAACAAGGTGTGCACCAAATCACAGTCCAAATATCAACTAATCAAGATTTTATAAGCATATGATTGATTTATGTGTTCAAAAGCATACAATTTGAAGATTATCACTCTATTACACTTCTTATACAAGAACTAGTACCATACAACAACAAACATTTAACCAATAACACAATAACTTCAATATGCAGTAGACCCAAACACCCTTTTATATTTTTCAAATCAAGATTTTCAAATAAAAAGTTGGATTCAGGTTAACACATGCATACATAAGCATCAAAACATCAATCTTAAACACAAATAACAAGATTTGGAGCACAAGATCAACATATACACAAGTAGAACTCAAATATCACAAATATCCACTTTCTTGACAGATTTTGAGATTAAGGGTTCAAACCTCATGGATGTACATCCACACCCACATATGTTTGAGCTGATGTGCCTAGCAAAACAAGGCACAAGCTTCCAATATCAGGCTGCTAGGATAGAACAAGGTTAGAAGCAAAAATGTAAAAACAGAAAGGTGACAAATCTTGATTGATTCAACCCTTGTACCCCACTCTTTGATTATCCCCAAGTTATAAGCCTCACAACACCTTGATAACTCTTTCTCAGGGTGCTATGATCCACTTATAGCCCAAAAATTCCAAAGGTGTACCAAGGAACTTAGCAAAATATCAAGGTTTTTGGAAAATATGCAATTTCTTGCACACTCTTTAAAAACAGGTTTTAGAATTTAAGATTAGCAAACATTAAACAATAACAAGCAGAATAGAAGTTGGCACTTGGTTTTTCTTCACAAATTCAAACTCTATTTCATAAATTGAAAGTAGGATTTACAGAAAAGTGAACAAAGAAAAATCAAGAGCACACTGCTATGAAGCAGGTTCTATGCCTTATATAGGCTACAAATGACTAACTAGGAACATAAAAAAAGCGTAAACCCTAAAGTTATAGAAGTCCCATTTTGCCCTTGAGGATTTTGGCTTTATGCTTGATCATGTGACTAAATTTTGGCAGTTTGTTGAGGTGTCAAGCATGTGGAAGTGATCAAAGGCTCATAAGATGCTTAAGTTTGAAGCAAGAAGCTTGGTCGTTGGATGGCTGGCAAGTTTTGGCTTTTTCTCCCAAAACCGTATAGGGAGGGTTTAACATGTGACCAAGGTGATGATGTGGCATGGGTTTTGGTGATTGGGTTATGTTTAGAGATACCTTAATCTTAATTCTGGAGGAGATTAGGGTTTAATTTTTGGTAATTAACAAATGCCCAATTTGTATCAAGAACACCAAGAACAGCTGTTTAATCCGTTTTTGTTTTTGAATGGGGTGCTTAGCGCCTTAATTAATACATTAATTAAGGTTTTTTAAATCTGGTGTGGGTGGATTGGTGAGGTGGAAGAAAGATGGGTTGTGATTGGTTGAAATGGTATAGTGGGACACATGGCAGAATCTGGTTGGCCTATGTATCTATTATGTCTTGGCAAAACGAACCCCCAGCCTTCTATACTCTTTTCACTTGTGATTTAATAAACCAAATCCGGATTTCCTTCTTTATCAAAGTTTCTATTTTCACACTTTGGCCACAAATACTTTTCCAAAGTATTTTCAGGGGTATTTCTTGCCATTTGATGATTCTTGAAGGGCTGTTTTGGTATTTTATTCATAGATTATGGTCTTGAATTGTATGATTGACTTTTTGGAGGACTAATATTGACAAGTCTTGATTGTTGAGGGACCATTATTGTCAATTCTTCAAAGTCGAGGGTCCTTTTTGCAATTTGACAAACTTTAAGGACCAAACTTGAAATTATGATTATACAATGGTTTAAAGTGTCAATTCTTCAATATTGGAGGACCCTTCTTGCATAATCTTCAAATCTTCAAGGGTTTTTCTTGGAACATCTTCATTAGGGCTTGGTTCTTTGTGCGGCTTCGTTTCCCGTGTTCGTTTTTGCATGTTTCTTGTGATCTTTTGTCATTTTCTCAATATCCGTACCTAAAATACACAAGTAACAAACACAAGCATATATTTGGCATTTTTCATGATATTTAATGCTTTTAAATCCCGTTTTGGATGATGAGACTATGTATAAAAGCACTCTCATCATTCCCTTATACTAAACCATTGTCGTGCTCTGACGCAATGCTAGAATAAAGTATCGTAGCATCTCCAAAATTCATTTTTATTCACTTTTATTGAATGATAAACTAGCTATACTACTACTATTACTTCTACTTGCGTTTTAGACATAATGTATGATTTTCATCGCAAAATGGGACGTTTAGGTTCATAGAATAAGAACACGTGAATGCTTCGTTAAAAATAATTTCATCGTTTTCGATTTTCACCCCAATTCCATGCTAAGCGTGCAACGAGATCATTGTCATTATAAGTTAGTAATGCTAACACTACTCATATGCCCTAATCACGCACATATCCTCCCATTTTCCTAAGTTGTATCTCTTATATTTTATTTTGTCTTGAATGTTTCACAAGGATACATTTTTTACTTATGTGATGATAGAGATTTAGGTCTAAAAATAGAGTCCTAACGGTGTAACCAAGACCATCAAATTAATAGCCCCTAATAATAGACAACGATGTCAAAAAATTAAGTCAATAAGAAGGATCGGTAAACACGGTTTTATAACGGTTTTGAACATGAGACTTATTACCAAGACTTTTATACGCCCCTAACGGAAGGGCCTTATTATCATTGGTTTGCCTCCATATTTTATTCAACTTCGCCATGAAGCTTTTATTATGACTTCGGTCTTGCCTTGCATTTTATTTAACCTCGCCATGAGGTGTTTATTATGGCCAAAGACGTATATCCTCACGCTAAAGAGAATTTTGGATCTTTAAAGCTTCAAAGATTAAGGCTTGATTCACTTTCAATTTTGCATAGATTTTTCGGCGTTGTGAGCTTCAAATTGTTTGCTTGATTTAGGTGAGCACTTGAAATCTTATTATTGGGTGAAGCTTTCGATTATTCGGGTTGCCAATACTTCAAAACTGTAACGCTAGCGATACCTTAATGTCTTCTCAATTTAATTACATGGAAGCTACTAGAAAAGACTAGAAACCAACAATCAAGACTAAACCACTAAGTCAATATTTATTAAGCAAAAAATATTTACAAGCGAAGGGAGAATAAGCAAACAACGAGAACACATGAGTTTTTTTAAGAATACGAGTACTCTACGTTTAGCATAGTAACTTATAATTAACTCTATACTTTCTCGTCCTCATTTAAGAGACTTAGCCTAATATAAAGTTAAGGAATCGAAGCTAAGTACTCAACACGCACGGTCTAGTAAAAAATTACTCTTATTCTCGCCATCAGAAAATCTACATTTGTGTCTTCAAACACTTATGAAACATGAGAAAAAATTTAAAATTTGGCCATTTTTAGCCTTATTTTGTAACAAAACGATAAACAAAAAGATAAACTTTGGAAAGCGTGAAGGTTTGGCAAGGAAAGTATCTATTCACCCCCATATACTAAAGTTAAACATTGTCCTCAATGTTTCGAGTCTAAGGGTAGGATACCCCCATACTAGAAACGTAGTCGAATGCTTAATCTAGCATGGAAAGGGTGTAACCGTTAAATTTAAAGCCGTTTATGAAGTGTGATATAAACCTAAGGTTAGAACATCAAAGGATATATCATGGATATTGAGAAATTCTTCCAAGCAAACGATCGAGTGCTCCCATAAAACGAACACGAGAGGCTCCAATCATGAAGATCATGATCATCTAAAATCCAGAATTCACAAACAACCACGAAACAAAGGTTGGAAGGGCATAAATCCCCGCACGTTACTACATTAGAAAAGTGATAATATGTACATAGGATAAGCATGGGACTCCCACACGAGGTACCTCGTTTTTGATTATCGAGTCATGAGCTCGACTCGATCCCCTCAACGCTAATTATCATTTGGGGAAGGTGATTTGGTCGAGGTAGTTCAAGGATGGAACTTCCCCGCCAAAGTAGTACTTCAACCTATGTCCATTCACCTTGAAATTGGGGCCATCATTTTGAGCTAGCTCGATGGTCCCATATGGAAAAACTTGAGTCACGGTGAATGGACCGGACCAACGGGTGTAACACCCCCAAATTTTATACAATTCAATACAGCGGAAGACTCGTTGGTGTTACGGGATATCACATTACTCACATCATAGACAACGCTTAAAAATCGCGTCGTTTTATAATAAAGCATTTCCATTCATAAATATCAAATTTACATAGGTCCCAAGTCATAGTCATTTCATACAATTTTACAAAGCATTTGAATGGAAATTATTATTTAAGTGCGGGCCATGAATTCTTATTGTCTTCCCGAGAATTACCTTCAAGTACCTGAGATAAAACATGTTAAAGAAAAGGTCAGCGAAAACGCCGAGTGAATACATAGAGTTTAATGAAATCCATCAATATAACATCGGTATAAAATTATTACCGAAAATCATTTTGTACAAATCTTTGTAATAGGCCATAAAATAGCCAAAGTCATTTTATACAAATCCTTATCAAAAATCATAATATAGGCTTTCACCTTCAAAATCATTATACGAACCAATGTCGTAAAAACATCATACAATACGCTTTATAACGTTGTATAAAGTTAAATAAAAACCGTTATATGGATATGGTTATAAAAAACTAAAACACGAAAATAAAATCAATAATAAGACCCCATATTGCTAGTCAGGCAATATATCGTAATTTAATGCGTATAGTAGTATTTCGTTATTAGGATTATTATAAGCCGCATGACATTGTTACCTTACTTCAACAAACAACGGGTAGCTAGCCCGAAACTCAATTTTCCCATCTAAATTAGCGTGTCATCAAAATAATCACGCTTGTGTAAATCTTCTCATACATAAATTCGCTTACCAATAAATATGGCACGACGGGGATCAACCGTCAAGGCGCGAACTGGGGTGATCGTCCCCAAATAGTAGTATTATATGCATAAGCGTCTACCAAATCCCGGTAGTTCACAATTCATGCTAATGGGACTTTTAGTGACATAACCTAACTTTAATAATCCATTTCATTTTATACATCGGGTCATACAATCATTCATCGGGTCATACAATCATTCGGGTCCAAATCAACAAACAAACAATCGGGACAAATGGTGTCCTATTTTATCAAAACTAACATGTTATCTCGCTCTCGGGTTTATAAAACATTTCATAAAAACATTTAAAAGAGTTTTAGGCTATGAACTCACGTTGATGTGGGAAAGCGGGTTATCGGCAATTCGGATGTACGATACGTGCTTCAGTCACGGAAACCTAGAAAAATAATACTTGTCTTAGACTCTTGTCCAATGACTTTATAAAAATAACAATTTATGTATACATATGATGATTTTATACATATGATGATGATCAAGTGGATTTATACATTCTCATTTACTCATTTTAGTGTTATGTGTTGATAACTTTGATACTAGTTTACTAGTTTACTAGTTTTACCTATTTACATGTTGATAGGTGTGTAAAAACCCATCCTTTTTCCACTTAATTCTGGCTAAAACGAGACCAAAACGCGTATTTAATATCATTTGTTTGGAATTATGCGTGGTTTTTGTGTTTATTGTGTTTTCAGAGCCAACCGGATGAATATTGAAGAAAACATGGGATTGCACGGGTTTTACCGAAGAAAAAGACTCAAGATGAAGTCTATTGTCCAAGAGATGCAAAAGATTTGAAGTCACTGGGCCTATTTGAAGATTTATCAAAGAAAAGGACCAAAGATGGAAGATTTACATAAGTCGAAGAAACTCAAGTCTATTAAACGAAGAAATTAAAAGACGAGTTGAATTTAATCGACGACAAATCCCGAATCAGAATCGAAAACGTCAACTTTTCTGAAAAGACGAGAAGACAAGAAGAACGGGAGAAAGCCCACTCACCAACCAAAGGCAACACCTATATAAAGGGTTCCCTTCACACTTTTCATTCAGTTTTTTTAGTTTTTCAATCTCCTTCTTTTTCTCCCTTTCTGTTCGTAGCATCACCAACACCACTAGGGTGTTTGGTGATTTTGATTCTTGTTTTTCAATCTTGTAATTTAATCTTTATCTTTTGTTTGTTAAAACCTTAATCATACAATACATCAATCTTTACATTTCATCTTGTTCATCTTCATCTATTTGGTTAAAAGTTAAAGTTCTTATTTAGTTAATTTGATCTTCAAAAGTTGTTGGGTTTTATGTTTTTATTGATGGGGTTTGTAGTTTATGGTAAGTAGATGATTAGGGAATAGATTTGTTTAAGTTTTGGTGAAAAACTTGGTGATTTTTGGATCGAAATCGTACTTCCCTGTTTTTCTGAAAGTTACTGTTCTTGAGTTCCCAGGTTCCGGATGAACCAAAAGTTCCGGACGAACCAAGAGTTCCGGATGAACTAAAACTTTCGAATGAGCATAAAAAGTTCCGTATGAATTTTCTTTTCAAAAAGTTCCGAATGAGTTTTTAAAGTTCCGAATGAATTTTCCTTTTTAAAGTTCCGAGTGAAGTTCCGTATAAACATCCGGATCAAAGTTCCGTATAAACTTCCGAGCCAAAAGTTCCGGGTCAGCAAGTTCCGGATAAACTTCCGGACCAAATCTTCCGAATCAAGTTCCGACCCAAGTTCCGAACAAAGTTCCGGGTGAAGTTCCGAGTGAAAGTTCCGGGTGAAGTTCCAAACCAACTTCCGAATCAACTTCCGAAGAAAGTTCCGGATAAACTTCCGAGTGAAGGTTCCGAAGGAAGTCCCGGATCAACAACTTCCGAATCAAGGTGACTTCCGAATCAATTTTCTTTGAATATTTTTAAGTGTTACTGTTTCTTACTGCTGCTTCATTTTTATTTTATATTTTAATTCAAGTTTTTATTAACTGTTATTAATATAATTGCTTTTAAATTTAAGTTTATATTTTAGTTCATTTAAATGATTAGTAGATTAGAAAACCAATCCCCTTTTTAGTAACCAAGAACAATCATTCCACTTAGAACCAAGATCAATTCGATAGGATATCGAGAGAATTTAGAACCCCATTTCTAAACCTAGTATCAGATGGCGCCGCTGCCGGCTCTTCTCGTTAAGATCAACAGTTTTTTGTGAGAACTTGGATTTTGGGATCCGTTCACCGTGAACGTTACTTTTTCATAAAAAATTTCAAAAACACTAAAAAATATAAAATTTCAAAAATCCTAAAAATTAAAAAAAACATAAAAAACCAAAAATATTTTTGCTTTGCTTTTCCCTTGTTAGTTCTTTTGCAGGTGTATGTGCACTCGATCAACGTCTTATCAAGAGCCCGAGCCTCTCGAAGACTTAGACATGGCGGGTGTACAAAACAACAACAATAAACCACCTCAAAACAACAATAATAACAACAACAACCCACCTTTCAACAACAATAATAACAACCACAACAACAATGAGCCTCTACCGGATAATCGCCCGATGATTGAACTTCTGCAAGCTCATGTAGATGGCAACACTGATCCAATTGTTATACCAGCGATTGCAGCCAACAATTTTGAGCTCAAATCCGGCTTTATCCAGATGGTCTCTGCTCAACCATTCTTGGGGCGTACCATTGATGGCGCCGCTGCCGGCTCTTCTCGTTAAGATCAACAGTTTTTTGTGAGAACTTGGATTTTGGGATCCGTTCACCGTGAACGTTACTTTTTCATAAAAAATTTCAAAAACACTAAAAAATATAAAATTTCAAAAATCCTAAAAATTAAAAAAAACATAAAAAACCAAAAATATTTTTGCTTTGCTTTTCCCTTGTTAGTTCTTTTGCAGGTGTATGCGCACTCGATCAACGTCTTATCAAGAGCCCGAGCCTGTCGAAGACTTAGACATGGCGGGTGTACAAAACAACAACAATAAACCACCTCAAAACAACAATAATAACAACAACAACCTACCTTTCAACAACAATAATAACAACCACAACAACAATGAGCCTCTACCGGATAATCGCCCGATGATTGAACTTCTGCAAGCTCATGTAGATGGCAACACTGATCCAATTGTTATACCAGCGATTGCAGCCAACAATTTTGAGCTCAAATCCGGCTTTATCCAGATGGTCTCTGCTCAACCATTCTTGGGGCGTACCATTGATGATCCACATGACCACATCAAGAGATTCTTGCAACTCACCAATACGGTCAAATTCAATGGTGTTCCACAAGAGGTTATCCGTTTACAACTTTTTCCCTTTTCTTTAGAGGGACAAGCCCGACATTGGCTTGCTAAGGAACCGCCACAAAGTATTCTTTCGTGGACGAAATGGAGACCAAGTTTATCAACTACTTTTTCCCACCCTCTCGTACTACCGCTTTGCGGAATGAAATCATCAATTTTGAACAAAAGTACGATGAGTCGTTTAGTGAATCTTGGGATCGTTTCAAAGATCTTTTAAGAAAATGCCCACAACATGGTTTTACCAAAGTGCACCAAATTAACACTTTTTATAATGGTTTAAGCATGAATGACCAAGATTCACTAAACAGTGCCTCGGGGGGTAATCTTTTGGCTAAGACTTCCAATGCTGCTTGGGATATCATTGAGAATAAGTCTCGTGTGCAAACCAAGAGTGCTCGGACCAATGTTGCTAGTGCTAGTACTAGTGACAGCGATAAGCGACTTGACAAAATCACTACGCTTCTTGAATCGCTCGCTACCCAAACCGCCAGCAACACCAACAACATCAACGCTAGAAACGCTAAAGACGCTCAAGTCAATGCTGTTAGCCAACCATGCGAGATATGCGGGGGTCCTCACTCTTACACCACTTGTACTGCCACCCAAGACTACACTTCTGAAAATGTGAATGCAGCATATGGCACCTATCCTCAACCTTCTTATCAAGCTAGACCTCAAGGTGACCATAATTTGCTTAGCTACCGCTCCAACAACTACCTCTCACCACCCGGTTTTCCTCCAAACAACCCAAACCAACAACAAAACCTCAATCGCCCTCCTCAGCAACAACAACAACCTCGTACACCATACATCCTACCTCACAAACAACCACCTCCACCTCAACGAAACAACCAAGTTTACCAGCAACCTGCTTATCAACCACCCGCATACAATGCTCCTCCCAACCAACCCACCGCTATACACCAAGAAGTGGAAAACTACATGAGGACTAACGATGTGATCGTGGGAAATCTTCAGCGGGAAGTGCTCAACTTAAAAGCAGACCTGGTCAAACAAGGGAACGATCTGAGAGCTGATATGAGAAACACGTTGGATAGTCAAAAGAATGACTTGAAGAACATGATGGCTAGTTTCTTCCAAGGTAATCAACCCTCTTCTTCGGGTACTCTTTCGAGTAACACCGTTGCGAATCCAAGAGGGGAGATGAAAGCAATCACCACTCGCAGTGGGAAAGGTACCAAGGAACCCGAGCTTCCTATACCTCCACCGGTGGTTGTGACTAAGGAGAACGAGTCACCTGCTCCTATTCCTCATCCTTCTCCTTCCCCAATTTCTCCACCCCTTCCTTCTACCCCTCCTCCACCCAAGGATGTGAGTGATCCTATTCTCCCAAAGCCTTCCTCTTCTTCCAATATACCTTATCCATCTAGGTTGAGGAAAGAAAAGCTCAAAAGCAAGGACGATATTCAGGTTTCGAACTTTCTTAAAATGTTCAAACAATTGAATTTCAACATCTCCTTCGCTGAGGCTCTCGCTCACATGCCCAAGTATGCAAAAATGTTTAAAGATCTTATGAGTGACAAGGAAAAGCTTCTTGATATTGCCAACACCCAACTTAATGAGAATTGCTCTGCAGTGCTCTTAAGGAAATTGCCAACCAAGCTTGGTGATCTGGGTCGTTTCTTAATCCCTTGCAATTTCCCGGGAGTAGAGAATTGCATGGCCCTAGCCGATCTAGGTGCCAGTATTAATCTAATGCCTCTAAGCGTTTGGAAGAAATTATCTCTCCCTGAGCTAGTCCCCACCAAAATGACTTTGGAATTAGCTAACCGTACGGTTGCTTATCAAGTGGGGATAGCCGAAGACGTCTTTGTAGGAGTCGACAAATTCACTTTTCCTGCCGATTTCGTCGTCGTCGACTACGAGATGGACCCTCATGTTCCCTTGATCGTGGGTCGTCCATTCCTGAGGACCGGTCGCACTCTCATCGATGTTGAAGCCGGTGAGCTTATCATGAGAGTGGGTGACGATAAAATCGTCTTCAACATGGGAAAGTTGTCTAAACAACCTTATTCATACGAGAGTGTTAATTGTATTGACGTTCTGGACGAGGCTTGTGAAGAACACTTCAAGATGCTTGTAAAAGTATTCCTACCTCTCTTCCCAATGTTGAAACCGTTTCCTCTATTGATTCATCACTGTCTCTATTTGGAGAAAGTGATTTGTTTTGGAATGATCTTGAAGCCACCATGGGAGATGTGAACTTAGCTAATGATGATTCTCCCACCGATGGGGATGAAAACATGCATTCTTTGAAAACCTTCTCAACGAAGACAATCTTTCTCCACCATCTCCCACGGTTATTGCTATCGATGCTCCGACTCTGAAAACGCCTCCCATCGGAAATCCTCCAGATTTAGAACTGAAGGAGTTGCCGCCCCATCTCGAGTATGTGTTCCTTGAAGATAAGAAGAAGTCGCCCGTCATCATCGCAAAGGACCTAAAGGAAGAAGAAAAAGCTCGACTTGTCGCTGTGTTGAAGAAGCATAAAAGAGCTATCGCTTGGAAAATCTCCGACATTCGTGGAATTGATCCTCACTTCTGCACACACAAAATTCTCATGGAGGACGACTTTAAGCCCACAATTCAAAGCCAACGAAGAGTGAATCCAAAAATACATGAAGTCATCAAAACGGAGGTTATCAAACTTCTTGATGCGGTATGATTTACCCTATTTCGGATTCACCATGGCTTAGTCCAGTCCATTGTGTGCCCAAGAAGGGCGGAATAACCGTTGTTCCCAATGAACACAACGAGTTGATTTCCACTCGTCTCGTTACTGGGTGGAGAGTTTGTATAGACTACCGCAAACTCAATGATGCCACGAGAAAGGATCATTTCCCTCTACCTTTTACGAACCAAATGCTTGAACGTTTAGCGGGTAATGAATATTACTGCTTTCTTGATGGTTTCTCGGGTTATTTCCAAATACCAATCGATCCCCAAGATCAAGAGAAGACAACATTCACTTGTCCCTGTGGCACATTTGCTTACAAAAGAATGCCTTTTGGCTTATGCAATGCCCCCGGGACTTTCCAAAGGTGCATGTTAGCTATCTTCCATGACATGGTTGAACAAACCATGGAAGTATTCATGGATGATTTCTCGGTCTTCGGGGATTCCTTCTCTTCTTGCCTTGCCAATTTGGAACGTATGCTTAAGCGGTGCGAAGACACGCGCCTTGTTCTGAATTGGGAAAAATGCCATTTTATGGTAAAAGAAGGCATCGTTCTAGGACACAAGATCTCGAAAGCCGGTCTTGAAGTAGACCGTGCTAAAGTCGATGTTATCGCTAAGTTGCCTCCACCTTCAACCGTGAAGGGTGTGAGAAGTTTTCTGGGTCATGCGGGCTTCTACAGTCGATTCATCAAAGATTTTTCTCAAATCGCTCGCCCGATGACCCACCTCTTGGAAAAAGATACTCCTTTTATCTTTTCCAAAGAGTGTCTGAAAGCCTTCAACTCGCTTAAGGATAAGCTAACTAAGGCACCCGTCTTGGTTACCCCTAATTGGGAGCTTCCCTTTGAATTGATGTGCGATGCTAGTGATTTTGCTATTGGTGCGGTTTTGGGCCAAAGAGTGAATAAACACTTCCAACCAATCCACTATGCTAGCAAGACAATGACGGGGGCTCAATTGCATTATACGACAACCGAAAAAGAGCTTTTAGGTGTTGTCTATGCCTTTGAAAAGTTCCGCCCCTATCTTGTCCTTTCCACCACAATCGTTTACACCGATCATTCCGCGTTGAAGTACTTGTTGACAAAGCAAGATTCCAAACCAAGACTTCTTCGCTGGGTTTTGCTTCTCCAAGAATTTAAAATCGAAATTCGCGATAAAAAAGGAGCTGAAAACCTAGCCGCGGATCATCTCAGTAGACTTGAGGATCCTTACCAGGGGGATCATCCGAACAAAGAAATCAATGATTCTTTTCCCTTGGAGACCTTAATGTCTATCAACTCGACTGCTGATGAAACCCCGTGGTTTGCGGACATTGCAAACTACTTAGCGGGTGGAATTCTCAAGGAAGGGTTTACATCCCAACAAAAGAAAAAGTTCTTCAACGACATTAAGACTTACTTTTGGGATGACCTGTATCTATTCAAACAATGTGCCGATCTGATTATTCGCCGATGTGTTGATGGACCGGCAGCTTTAGAAATCCTTGACGCTTGCCACAAAGGACCCACCGGTGGTCACTTTGGTCCCAACTACACCGCCACAAAAGTGTTTGACTTGGGATTTTATTGGCCCACCATATATCGTGACGCTCATAATATGGTTAAACGTTGTGATGCTTGCCAAAAACAAGGCAAGATCACACATAAAGACGAGATGCCTCAGAATTTCATGCAAGAATGTGAAATCTTTGATGTTTGGGGTATCGACTTTATGGGGCCATTCCCTTCATCTAAAGGAAACAAATACATCCTTGTAGCCGTTGACTACGTTTCAAAGTGGGTTGAAGCCAAAGCTTTACCTACTAATGACGCAAGGGTGGTTTGTAACTTTTTGAAATCTCTATTCGCTAGATTCGGTGTGCCTCGTGCCATTATTAGTGATCGTGGGACTCATTTTTGCAATGACCAATTCGCAAGAGTCATGGCTATGTATGGTGTAAATCATCGTCTTTCCACAACCTACCACCCACAAACTAATGGCCAGGCTGAAATATCCAACCGTGGTTTAAAGCGAATTCTGGAAAGAACCGTGGGAGAGCATCGTGCCGCATGGGCTGATAAACTTAATGATGCTTTGTGGGCTTTTCGTACTGCATACAAGACTCCGATTGGTTGTACACCATATCGTCTCGTGTACGGGAAAGCATGCCACCTCCCCATTGAGTTGGAGCACAAGGCTTACTGGGCCTTGAAGTGGGCTAACTTCGATATCACCAAAGCCGGTGACCTACGCAAGATCCAACTCAATGAGCTCAATGAACTCCGTAATGAGGCTTATGAAAATTCTTTGATCTATAAGGAGAAGACTAAACTCATTCACGACTCTAAGATTAAAAACCGAGAGTTCCAAGTTGGAGACAAAGTTTTACTCTTTAACTCTCGGTTGAAAATCTTTTCGGGCAATCTGAAATCTCGTTGGTCCGGCCCATTCACCATTGCCAAAAATTTTCCATATGGTACTCTCGAGCTCGCTCAACCTAATGGACCTAATTTTAAGGTGAATGGCCAACGTGTGAAGTTGTACTTTGGTGAGGACACCTCTCAGGAGATGATTCCATCCCTCACCACGTTTCCCATGAACTAATTTTGGGTCGAGTCAGGCTCGTGACTCGGTTATCAAAAACAAGCGCTCCTTGGGAGGCAGCCCGAGTATCTATCCTTTTATGTTTTAACCTCCTAAGTGTAGGGGGACCTCTATAGGTGTTTGTATTTGTGTGGTGATGTGATTACAGGGATGAATGCACTCTTGGAACCTTTGAAGAACCGTGCTTCCGTGTTATCCGAAATCCGGTTCTATCTCTCAACTATCGTAATTCAATTTTCTTCATACTCACATTTGAAATTGATCACTTTAGTCGTCTCTTCCTTAACTTGAGTTAACCAACGTGCACAATGTCATAAGTGTAGGGGAGACTTTTCCCACATTCTTAAACATTGAGGACAATGTTTATCTTAAGTGTAGGGGGGACTTCTATCGAAGTTTTAAGTGGACTTTTCCATGAAAATGCCTTCATTTAACCAGAAAATCATCTTTTTCAACATTTTTCAAATTTTTTATTAACTTTGGCCATTTAGTCGTAATTTTTAAATTTTTATCGTTGCTTTCATATGTATATATCCCGCAATAAAGTCAAAAATATTAATAAAGTGGTGTAGATAGTTTAGAAATCTTTGACATATTAGGCCCGTTGCGATTATTTTGACTCAACCCGAATAGACTTATCCAAGTTTATTCTAGCTAATATCCTTAACCATGTAGACCTTAATTGGTTTATTAGGCTAATCATCCACGAGTCTCATTACTTGAGATTTTAAATTGTGGAGGACGAGAAATGATAGAGTCAATTATAAGTCGGTATTCTTGCGCAAGCTCACTTGGTGTAATTATCTGCCTATTCTCCCATCACTTGCTAATAATTTATCTGCAATAAGTAAGGTCGTACGATTTGAAAAGTTACTTAGCTTCTAGCCCAAGATCGTTTAAAAGTTGCTTGGTAATGATAAGAGTTCATAGCCAAGGCATAACTTATGAAGCGGGCGCGAAGATTGGCGAGTCCGAAAAGGCCCTAACAAGGCATGAGGATTCAATCTTATTGCTAAAGATCCAAGGTGATGTGAAAATCATTATTCCCAAAATCAATATGAAGGATCAAGACTCACGACGAAAATCAATCAACTCCCATAAAGATCATGGAGAAGTCTATCCGAAAAGACCCTAACAAGGTATGAGGATAAATAGATCCAAGTCCGAAAAGGAGGCGGATCGTTGTATCTCAAAATCCCAATTAGAGATTGAAGAAATAATCATGAAGTCGTGGTCAACAAAGTTGGAGTACCCCTCAAAAGTCTCCAAGCGAAGAAACTCTATAACGAAGAGAAGACCATTATCTCAAGCACGTCTCTCAAGATATGAAGTATGAAGTACATGCCAAATATCGGCCCGAGAAAGGTCTCAAATCGTGAACCAAGTTATGCCAAGATATGAACTTTTTGATATCCCGAGAAGCAGTTTTAAGAGATTTTGTCCTTTAGCTAACTATTGATCAAATCGTCCTACTTTGCTTTCAGCCTAAATAAACTATCGAAATAAGTCGAAAAATGCATCTTCATGATCATTCTAAGACAAAAATAAAATATAAGAGATACACCTAGGAATAAGGGAGTTTAAGCATATAATTAAGCCATGTGTGTAAGTGTTTGATTTGCTAACTTATAATAACAATGATCTCATTTTAAAGCTTAGTTTGGGGAACGTGAAACTTGAGGGTGATAAATCTTCGCAGCACCAAAGCCCTAATGTAAGTCCTTGATCTCTCTGCAAGTTATTTCCATATAGCTATTTTCAAGTGAAAATGGTTTTCTATCTTTTTGTTTACTTTATAGTTTTAATCCCTCTTAGTACTTTAATTTTTGTTTAGTAGTATTTCAATAAGGCCAAGGTTGATTGATTATGAGAAAAGTGAAATTTTGCTTTATCACTAAGCATTGCATGAGGGCATGGCAATGGTTAAGTGTAGGGGATTTGATAGGTGTGTAAACACCCATCCTTTTTCCACTTAATTCTGGCTAAAACGAGACCAAAACGCGTATTTAATATCATTTGTTTGGAATTATGCGTGGTTTTTGTGTTTATTGTGTTTTCAGAGCCAACCGAATGAATATTGAAGAAAACATGGGATTGCACGGGTTTTACCGAAGAAAAATACTCAAGATGAAGTCTATTGTCCAAGAGATGCAAAAGATTTGAAGTCACTGGGCCTATTTGAAGATTTATCGAAGAAAAGGACCAAAGATGGAAGATTTACATAAGTCGAAGAAACTCAAGTCCAAACGAAGAAATTAAAAGACGAGTTGAATTTAATCGACGACAAATCCCGAATCAGAATCGAAAACGTCACCTTTTCTGAAAAGACGAGAAGACAAGAAGAACGGGAGAAAGCCCACTCACCAACCAAAGGGAACACCTATATAAAGGGTTCCCTTCACACTTTTCATTCAGTTTTTTTTAGTTTTTCATTCTCCTTCTTTTTCTCCCTTTCTGTTCGTAGCATCACCAACACCACTAGGGTGTTTGGTGATTTTGATTCTTGTTTTTCAATCTTGTAATTTAATCTTTATCTTTTGTTTGTTAAAACCTTAATCATTCAATACATCAATCTTTCCATTTCATCTTGTTCATCTTCATCTATTTGGTTAAAAGTTAAAGTTCTTATTTAGTTGATTTGATCTTCAAAAGTTGTTGGGTTTTATGTTTTTATTGATGGGATTTGTAGTTTATGGTAAGTAGATGATTAGGGAATAGATTTGTTTAAGTTTTGGTGAAAAACTTGGTGATTTTTGGATCGAAATCGTACTTCCCTGTTTTCCTGAAAGTTACTGTTCTTGAGTTCCCAGGTTCCGGATGAACCAAAAGTTCCGGACGAACCAAGAGTTCCGGATGAACTAAAACTTCCGAATGAGCATAAAAAGTTCCGTATGAATTTTCTTTTCAAAAAGTTTCGAATGAGTTTTTAAAGTTCCGAATGAATTTTCCTTTTTAAAGTTCCGAGTGAAGTTCCGTATAAACTTCCGGATCAAAGTTCCGTATAAACTTCCGAGCCAAAAGTTCCGGGTCAGCAAGTTCCGGATAAACTTCCGGACCAAATCTTCCGAATCAAGTTCCGACCCAAGTTCCGAACAAAGTTTCGGGTGAAGTTCCGAGTGAAAGTTCCGGGTGAAGTTCCGAACCAACTTCCGAATCAACTTCCGAAGAAAGTTCCGGATAAACTTCCGAGTGAAGGTTCCGAAGGAAGTTCCGGATCAACAACTTCCGAATCAAGGTGACTTCCGAATCAATTTTCTTTGAATATTTTTAAGTGTTATTGTTTCTTACTGCTGCTTCATTTTTATTTTATATTTTAATTCAAGTTTTTATTAACTGTTATTAATATAATTGCTTTTAAATTTAAGTTTATATTTTAGTTCATTTAAATGATTAGTAGATTAGAAACCAATCCCCTTTTTAGTAACCAAGAACAATCATTCCACTTAGAACCAAGATCAATTCGAGAGGATATCGAGAGAATTTAGAACCCCATTGCTAAACCTAGTATCACATGTTTTAGGCCCAATAAGCCTATTACAAACCCAATACTTTGTATTAGTCTATTTTACACCTTTATTATCAGTATTATACTTTTCATGTTGGGCCCAAGTAAGTTAAGCCCAATAAGTAAATTTATAAGTGTTTAGCCCATGTAGTTGGTTTGTTAGTCCAATAATACTAACTTAGCCCGTTAATGTCCATATTAGTTCGGGTTTTATCGGTTTTTACTTGTATTGAGTACTTATATATCAGTATATTACTTTTAAAAAGTTTACATTAGACGGGTCCGATCGTCTAAGTTTTAATTGACGAAAAACATTAATTTTACGGTATTAGCCGAAAAGACGTAAAAATCATGTTTATAGTTTTTATAACTTATAAAACTTACCAAACTACCATTTTTATATAATGTCCATTCATTTATACTTATACATATTTATATAAATGAAATATATAAGTTAGTGGGTTTTAATTCACATTTTATACTATATTTATTTGAGTGCTTATATAATAATATTAAACTTTAATTTCACAAAATCAGTTCTAAATTTTAAGTTCACTAAAATGTCCATATCTAGAGTTCTATAATGAGATAGGACCTCAAATTTTTATCACAGAAACTTCATGATATGTGCTTCATTTCATTTCTTTATAGATACTGATGAATCAACCTCTAAATATTTTAGTAAATTCGTCCAAAATAGTGTAGGCAGATTTGCACTCTAAACTTGTTTTGATCATATCTCACTCATTTTGATGATTCCATTGCATGTCCAACTCTCACATGTGTATAACACCTAATACTTACTTTATATTGATTCCACTTTACCATTTTATTAGTTTATCATTTGGTTACTTACTGTTTTTATACAACCATTTTATTAAGCAAGATTTAACCATTTTACATGTGGTTTTTCCATCTTTTTACCCATGTTTATCAAATCTATCAACACCAAATCCCCACATAATATTTTTAATCATCATTCATCATCATATACATATACATAAATAAAGAAAATACAATATTACATAATCAAAATAACAAGAGGATAGGAAGAACAATCTTTATACCACCAAGGTTGTGTAGGTTATGATCAAGGCTTGGATTTTTGATGGAAAAACTTGTGATAAATCAACACCAATCTTCAAGACCACCAATATTTGTACACTCCTTGTAGAAATCAGCCATTGGATATCACCAAATCACCATCTTGGATGTTAGGATCACCTCCAATCTTCAAGGCTTCAAGGTTTCTTCATTATATGTGTATATAACACATAGTTTATGGCTAGAATTGATCAAAATTTGATCAAAATGGTATTTTTAAGAGAGAGTGGACGAAATTAGGGAGAGAAGGAGAGAGTGGTTTGCATGTATGAGTTTTGGAGAAGTGGTTTAGGTGTTGGATGGTTTTGGTGGTGTGATAGCTTACTTGTTAAGCATTAGCTAACAAGTGTTAGCTTAATATTTAAAAATTGACACATCATGAGATGTGTTGGAGCCCATTTGTATAGGGGTGGGCAAGTGTAAACGTGTCCCATGCCTATTAATTTATGGGTACTCCTCGATTCTAGTTTCCTCGATTTGCGTGCCCTCGGGTTATTTTACGAAAAACTTTTTTATATATTATGAATCAACGGCACAAAACGAATCTAATAAAAATTGTCTCGTCAAAAACGGAGTTCGAAAACGTAAATACGTAATCCTAAGGTTTCCGGTTTAGTCGTAAAGGACGTTAAATTATAATCGCAAGTCATAATCTCTTCTCGTAAATTTGTGAGATTATGAACCAACACAAATTTAAAATTCCAAAATAATATTCACGGATAAATTGATTTCCTGGAATGTCGGACTGTCACCAAAACGGTGTACGTAAACGTAAGCACGTAACGTAGAATCCTCCGGTTTAGACGTAGTAGATGCTACTTCAAGACGTAAATCCAAATTTCTTCCCAAAAATAAGTGAGTTCATAATATAACATTAAAATAATGTTTTTAAATAATATTTGAGAATAAAATATCAACCATAAATTGACGGATTGTCACAGCATTTACCCCTAAACAGGATCTTTGTCCTCAAAGATCATCTTATCTTACTACTCGCTTCTTATAGAGTTAAAGCCATGTGGGTATTTCCTCCACACTCGGTCTTTTCTCACAAGTGTAATTAATTACAATACGCGAGTTTCATTAAACATAACTACGGGAATAAGATCAGGCTAAATGTTGACTTACTTTCTCTATCCATGATGTTCACGGGTTCTGACGAATGCAACTTTTCGCCGATCTAAACTTTACTAAGAAATAATCAGATTTTCACTTGATAGACATTTTATCAAGTTTGATATACGAAACATAATTCACGCAGCTCTTGAAGTCCTAGGGTAGATCCAGCTTATATGCCTTTCAAACCAATCTTTTACATCATCTCAATGGTCCCATACAGCGGGGACTTACATCCCATGATCTTTCTGATCACCAATTCATTTTTCCATGGTTAAAATTTTTGGCATAATTTCGCTACCCATCTGGCACTTCAAGATTTACATTTCATATTCACATAACCTCCTGCCCACTACCGACAGTCAATAATCAGATGCTAATTTCAACAATCATTTCAGGTCTCGCGGGTCGAGTATTTTGTAAGGTTAGGTTTGTCATCGTAGGCAACCCTAAACCTAAAATACATGTCCAACTCACAATGGGTGTATCTCGGGTGTCTTCATCCCAACTCCTGATTACAGATGCTCTCACATAGATCCTAACAATATTCGATCTCGATCCTAACACGATAATTATCAATGATAATCTCTCCAAAGGAAACGATTTTACAGTTTATTACCAAAGGTCAATCATTCAAACATAAAACAACACTTATAGTATTTTGTATCGTTACTTTACCTCGTCCCTTCGATTGGGGTGGTACACAGTACTCTCATCAAGATTCGTTCTCAATGACTTCTGAGCAAATCT
The DNA here is from genome assembly GCA_025667525.1 of Glebionis coronaria. NCBI lineage: Eukaryota > Viridiplantae > Streptophyta > Magnoliopsida > Asterales > Asteraceae > Glebionis > Glebionis coronaria. Next base: position 319,614,181 of record CM046878.1, read on the forward strand.
CTAGAAAATGGATGCGAAACGAGGATCTTGATAGAGATGATCGATACAGGCACACTATGTTTACGCAACTCCCTTAAATACAAAAGAGTCAATTTCTTCATCGAGAATCTATCATTAACAGAAATGATATTAGCAGATTTGGTCAGTCTGCCGACGATGACCCAAATCGAATCAAATTCAGATGATGACCTTTGCAATAGTTAGACGTTTACTAATGTATGAGGCAATGTCTGCCTTCATAATTTGCCATTAGTACAACTTCTTCAGATAAAGATACATTTAGTCAAAAATGACATGAATGGAATACTTATACTTACGAGATTTCAATATGAATACCTCTTCAAATCTCCATATTTAGGCAACCACAAGCGGCCTTTTATACATTTAACGCCATTGGCTTCTTAATTCTAATGGTTCACATTAGCCGCGAACCCCTTTTATTAGCTATATTTTAAATTGCTCGACAATTTACTTTGCACAGTCATTCTTAAGGAACACATCCTAATTGATTCTTTATCCTTTTTATATAATATGTCAGTATCTATATTCACCTTTCCTGATGAAATAATTATCATGATCGTATTTATTCGAAAATTCTTTCGTCACATTTTCTAAGTCTTAGTTCTATCTCAACTATTATTTTTATCAGTTTTGCTCAATCCGACGTTTAAAGCGTCGATAATTACTACAAGTAATTAAATAATAAATATTTAATTTTTATGAAACGTAAACGCAAAAAGTTTTTAATTTTTCTCAGTTTGTCTAATTATATAAAAATGTTCAAAATAAATTTGACTTTAATTAACACATTTTTTGTTGATTTATCGGAAATAATTAGTAAGATCCGTAAATGTTCGAAAAACCTTCGTTTATTCTTTGGTAAAAATTTTCTTAGTTGAAAAGAAAAAATTGTCGTTTCAAATTTTAAGTCATGGTTTAACGGTTTCCTCAATCCCTCTTAGGCTGTCTAGCAGTACACACAAACATTTACCCCTAAACAGGAGTTTAGTCAAATGTTTTGGGTATAAGGGAATAATCCCTCAAAAGTTCTTTTGATAAAACATTTGTCAAAACATATTTGCACTTTCTTTTTGGTAAAACCCAAAGTCTTAAAAGGGCTCTTAATTTTTGAAGAGTCAATATAGATTCCATTATCTTATTAATCACACGGTCAAATAATGTAAAGGATTAAGTCTTTAATCACATGTTAAATACTCAAGGTACAAGTTTTCATTACTCGGCCAATTCAGGGCAGTCTATAAATAATTATTAACTCATTCTTATTCTTATAAACAAACAAATAGTCCTTAATGATCACAAGCATGAATTTATCAAATTACATCCTACATACGTGATTCACCAAATTTATGAATGCTACATGTGTATTAGTCAATCCAAACAACATCACATGAAACTCATAATGTTCATTACAAGTTCTGGATGTAGTGATTGGAATAGATAATCTTTTTCACGGACGCGAAGTTGATGATAACCATGCCGAGGATCAAATTTTCAAATATACGCTAGAACCTTGTAAATGATCAAACAAATCTATCATCTTGGGTAGTGGATATAGATTTTTAATCGTCAATTTACCTAGTTCACGGTAATCAATAAATATAAGGAATGATAACACCATAACTCTTCATGATGACGAGCTTGGTAGAATAAAAGCTTTCTCCGACAACTCTCTTAGTTGTACGGTAATTCTTTTAATTCAGATGGTGCTGACGTACAGTGCACATACCACAGGTGCAGCACCGGGAATATAATCAATACCAATTTCAACTTGCCTTAATGGAGAAAGTCTAGGTAATTAATCAGCAAATACCTCCTAAAGTTTTAAATAACAGAAACATCTTTAATAAATTTACTTTGAGTTCTTTCTAGATTACAAGATCTATGACTAATCCATAACCATTCACGGTGTAATTTCAAGTCTAAATACAGGATATGGTCATCCATCACGAATTATTTAGATCACTTTTGATAATCAACATCTTATCATTAGGGGAATTCCACTCGAGTTCCCATCAATTAAGACAATGTCGTCATGTCATAATCAATCAATCTATTCTACTGGAACTATCAACTTTCCAGTTTCATTACCGTTGATAAGATGTGAACCTTTCAAAAGACTAATAATAACTCATATTCCTTCACAAATTCAAGGATATATGGAGACACAACTACCATTAAAAGAGTAGGGTCAACACATAATCTACGCAAGAGAATTTCAAATCAGATACAGACGAAAACATTTAATATATATGAATATATCCCATGTTTTCATAATTTGAGTAGGCATTCGAAAGCTCCTCGGATCGTTACCCAGGTCATTCAAATGAATTCAAATCAAAAGAAATGATAGGAACGTCGATACATCCAGTCCGGTATCAACATTCGGTAATCAGACACTTTTCCTAAGAATCTCACTACGAAAGAATTGGAAAAGAAAGGGATGTCAATTGTCAATGAAGACAATATCTACAGATGAGTATATTCGACTCGGAAAAATAAATAGTACGGGCACATATGTAGGTGTCCCTAACAATATGTCCCTATTTTACACTTCTTGCAGATCTCATAAATTTTTAATCTTTTCATAACTTCAAAGAAATTGTAGTGTTTTGTTAACAATTTCATGGTGACTACTAATCAGCATTGCATGGTCACTTCCAAATTGTATGTAGGCGCGCAACTATATACAATTTCAAGATTAACGATGTAATACTCAGTTCGTCAAAATTTTATCATCATGTTTATAATAAAAACATTTTCATGCTTAATTCTTAAATAAGAATCAAAAATAAATTTACAAAGATTTCCTTTGTTATGAAAACAATTAAGTTTTCTAAGGTGTTTTATAAACAACTTCATTTCGATAACAATCACTTATAAATATCACTTTGAATAATCCTTATAGTAATGGAAATTCAATTTTTCTCAACGGATACATTTTTATTTTATAAAAACAATGAGTGATCTGCAAAGGAGTGATGAAAAGATGTTCACCAAGATCTAACTACAATATATTAGGAAATGAGCTTAGCCAATTAATCATGAGGTTCATGACCTTGATGGCGCTCAAAAAGATTAATCCACAACGTAACTCAAATAGAGATGAGTACTTGCTCAATGGTTTCATCACTAATGCGAACATTAGGATGAAGCAATATAAAGATAGATAACATCGATACATGTAGGATTTAGCAATCAATGGTAGTCTTTTCGTTAATCACAAACAAGTCAAAATTGTACCGTAATACATTACGTGTCACTATGTCATACAATTCCAAGAACTCATCCTACCAACTGATGTCTCAGTTAAGTTGTGGATTTTAAAAGATACCACAATGAATACTAATCTACAAGAGTCATTAGGTGTTCCACATGTCCCAAAAGATCCATCGGTCTCAATTCAGAAGAAGATTTCTTCAATTAATTTCTTTGGACACTGGGCATCCTCGTCATTGGACAATGGCCTAGGAACAACCCTTAACACGAACTAACAATCATTTAAAACCTTATAATTCAATCACAGGACTTAACGGATTCCTCTTAACAATTTCTTATTCCATACGAGTTAAATTTTACTTTATTCAAGTTTCAACCCACTTATACTCAATGCGATATCCTACCTCATTTTCCAATACTTTCAACCTTATTCTTAAACCTTAATAGGGCAATAAAAGCTCGATATGATCAACACTTAATTTCCAATCCTATAGCTCCTTACAACAATAGTTATCAAATGAGTCACTAGTATGAAATGACTCACACAATCAATTAAACTTCTCGGAAAGCTACTAGTGGCATGAGGCTTTTGGGTAATGGTTCCAATGACAGCCTCACGTGTAACATTCACCCTTTCGATTTCAAATTTAAGAATTGGGTGACAACGAATCAGATGACACCTTTCCAGGTGGTAACGTTTTGTCAAACTCCACTCTATAAGGAAAGATCGTCATGACATCGATATCAGATTTAATCTCGCCAATTCTTCTTTAATATCACAATTAACTAATATCTACATTTCTACGAATATCAACCATTTTGTTGGGATCATAAATATCCACAACTTGGTTTAGATCTATGATAGCTAGAATTCCTACGGGAATAGCTTCGATTGATTTGCTAGGGGAGTTAGGTTTCTTGTGACAATCTACGTCGTATAAATACCTCGTATAAATATAGAAATAATCATCAAACAATCATGTAATCAAATTACATCATATGTATATATATAATCCAAGTTATATATATATATATATATATTAAAATAACACTTCTCAGTCTGGCCTTGTCGGTAACTCGGGAATTCTTCGGCATCGTTATAGTCAAAAGATCTTTAAACATTTTTAGAAAAATGTTTATAGTAAAAATATTTTGAAATGTTTTATTCAAAACCTTTGTTTTAAAAATCTTTCGTTCTCTATAACGAGAGCTCTGGTACCAAACTGTAACACCCCCAAATTTTATACAACTCAATACACCGGAAGACTCGTTGGTGTTACGGGATAGCACATTACTCACATCATATACAACGCTTAAAAATCGCGTCGTTTTATAATAAAGCATTTCCATTCATAAATATCAAATTGACATAGGTCCCAAGTCATAGTCATTTCATACAATTTTACAAAGCATTTGAATGGAAATTATTATTTAAGTGCGGGCCATGAATTCTTGTTGTCTTCCCGAGAATTACCTTCAAGTACCTGAGATAAAACATGTTAAAGAAAAGGTCAGCGAAAACGCCGAGTGAATTCATAGAGTTTAATGAAATCCATCAATATAACATCGGTATAAAATTATTACCGAAAATCATTTTGTACAAATCTTTGTAATAGGCCATAAAATAGCCAAAGTCATTTTATACAAATCCTTATCAAAAATCATAATATAGGCTTTCGCCTTCAAAATCATTATACGAACCAATGTCGTAAAAACATCATACAACACGTTTTATAACGTTGTATAAAGTTAAATAAAAACCGTTATATGGATATGGTTATATAAAACCAAAACACGAACATAAAATCAATAATAAGACCCCGTATTGCTAGTTAGGCAATATATCATAATTTAATGTGTATAGCAGTATTTCGTTATTAGGATTATTATAAGCCGCATGACATTGTTACCTTACTTCAACAAACAACGGGTAGTTAGCCCGAAACTCAATTTTCCCATCTAAATTAGCGTGTCGTCACAATAATCAAGCTTGTGTAAATCTTCTCATACATAAATTCGCTTACCAATCAATATGGCACAACGGGGATCAACCATCAAGGCGCGAACTGGGGTGATCGTCCCCAAATAGTACTAGTATATGCATAAGCGTCTACCAAATCCCGGTAGTTCACAATTCATGCTAATGGGACTTTTAGTGACATAACCTAACTTTAATAATCCATTTCCTTTCATACATCGGGTCATATAATCATTCATCGGGTCATACAATCATTCGGGTCCAAATCAATAAACAAACAATCGGGACAAATAGTGTCCTATTTTATCAAAACTAACATGTTATCTCCCTCGCGGGTTTATGAAACATTTCATAAAAACATTTAAAAGAGTGTGAGGCTATGAACTCAGGTTGATGTGGGAAAGCGGGTTATCGGCAATTCGGATGTACGATACGTGCTTCAATCACGGAAACCTAGAAAAATAATACTTGTCATAGAATCTTGTCCAATGACTTTATAAAAATAAAAATTATCTATACATATGATGATTATATACATATGATGATGATCAAGTGGATTTATACATTCTCATTTACTCATTTTAGTGTTATGTGTTGATAACTTTTATACTAGTTTACTAGTTTACTAGTTTTACCTATTTACATGTTTTAGGCCCAATAAGCCTATTACAAACACAATACTTTGTATTAGTCCATTTTACACCTTTATTATCAGTATTATACTTTTCATGTTGGGCCTAAGTGGGTTAAGCCCAATAAGTAAATTTATAAGTGTTTAGCCCATTTAGTTGGTTTATTAGTCCAATAATACTAACTTAGCCCGTTAATGTCCATATGTTATTTAGTTCGGGTTTTATCGGTTTTTACTTGTATTGAGTACTTATATATCAGTATATGACTTTTAAAAAGTTTACATTAGACGGGTCCGATCGTCTAAGTTTTAATTGACGAAAACGTTAATTTTACGATATTAGCCGAAAAGACGTAAAAATCATGTTTATAGTTTTTATAACTTATAAAACTTACCAAAATACTATTTTTATATAATGTCCATTCATTTATCCTTATACATATTTATATAAATGAAATATATAAGTTAGTGGGTTTTAATTCACATTTTATACTATATTTATTTGAGTGCTTATATAATAATATTAAACTTTAATTTCATAAAATCAGTCCTAAATTTTAAGTTCACTAAAATGTCCATATCTAGAGTTCTATAATGAGATAGGACCTCAAATGTTTATCACAGAAACTACATGATATGTGCTTCATTTCATTCCTTTATAGATACTGATGAATCAATCTCTAAATATTTTAGTAAATTCGTCCAAAACAGTGTAGGCAGATTTGCACTCTAAACTTGTTTTGATCATATCTCACTCATTTTGATGATTCCATTGCATGGCCAACTCTCACATGTGTATAACACCTAATACTTACTGTATATTGATTTCACTTTACTATTTTAGTAGTTTATCATTTGGTTACTTACTGTTTTTATACAACCATCTTATTAAGCAAGATTTAACTATTTTTACATGTGGTTTTTCCATCTTTTTACCCATGTTTATCAAATCTATCAACACCAAATCCCCACATAATATTTTTAATCATCATTCATCATCATATACATATACATAAATAAAGAAAATACAAGATTACATAATCAAAATAACAAGAGGATAGGAAGAACAATCTTTATACAACCAAGGTTGTGTAGATTATGATCAAGGCTTGGATTTTTGATGGAAAAACTTGTGATAAATCAAAACCAATATTCAAGACCACCAATATGTGTACACTCCTTGTAGAAATCAGCCGTTGGATATCACCAAATCACCATCTTGGATGTTAGGATCACCTCCAATCTTCAAGGCTTCAAGGTTTCTTCATTATATGTGTATATAACACATAGTTTATGGCTAGAATTGATCAAAATTCGATCAAAATGGTATTTTTGAGAGAGTGGACGAAATTAGGGAGAGAAGGAGAGAGTGGTTTGCATGTATGAGTTTTGGAGAAGTGGTTTAGGTGTTGGATGGTTTTGGTGGTGTGATAGCTTACTTGTTAAGCATTAGCTAACAAGTGTTAGCTTAATAGTTAAAAATTGACACATCATGAGATGTGTTGGAGCCCATTTGTATAGGGGTGGGCAAGTGTAAACTTGTCCCATCCCTATTAATTTACGGGTACTCCTCGATTCTAGTTTCCTCGATTTGCGTGCCCTCGGGTTATTTTACGAAAAACGTTTTTATAAATTATGAATCAACGGCACAAAACGAATCTAATAAAAATTGTCTCGTCAAAAACGGAGTTCGAAAACGTAAATACGTAATCCTAAGGTTTCCGGTTTAGTCGTAAAGGACGTTAAATTATAATCGTAAGTCATAATCTCTTCTCGTAAATTTGTGAGATTATGAACCAACACAAATTTAAAATTCCAAAATAATATTCACGGATAAATTTATTTCCTGGAATGTCGGACTGTCACCAAAACGGTGTATGTAAACGTAAGCACGTAACGTAGAATCCTCCGGTTTAGACGTAGTCGATGCTACTTCAAGACGTAAATCCAAATTTCTTCCCAAAAATAAGTGAGTTCATAATATAACATTAAAATAATGTTTTTAAATAATATTTGAGAATAAAATATTAACCATAAATTGACGGATTGTCACAACGGGACTTCAACTTACCAGAAAATATTTTTAAACGAGATTTAAAAAGCAACACTTGATCTCCAATGTTAAAAACCCAGTTTTTAATTTTTGAGTCATGAAACTTTTTAGTTTTTTCTTTATAAAACAATGAATTTTCATAAGCAATGTCTCTCAATTCATCTAATTCATTTAATTTCATTTTCCAGTGTTTTCCCGCGGTCTCCATATCATCATTACAATGCTTAAGGCCCCAATAAGCTTTTTGTTCAAGTTGAATTGGCAAGTGACAATTCTTCCCATACACAAGCTTATAAAGAGTGCACCCAATGGGCGTCTTATGAGCGGTCGTAAAGGCCCATAAAGCATCGTCCAACATATCCGACAAAGATTGTCGGTTTTCCCCAATAGATCTCTCCAAGATCCTCTTCAACGCTCGTTTTGAAACCTCGACTTGCCCACTCGTTTGTGGGTGATAAGCCGTAGAAATTCGATGTGTAACTCCATATTTCTTTAGGACCCTTTCGAATTGGTCGTTACAAAAATGGGTTCCACGATCGCTTATGATCGCATGAGGGGTTCCAAACCGAGAAAACAAGCTTTTCAAAAACTTGACTACCACACGAGCATCATTGGTGGGCAAAGCCTTAGCTTCCACCCACTTAGATAGGTAGTCAACGACGACAAGGATATACTTATTACCACGAGATGATGGGAACGGCCCCATAAATTCAATGCCCCAAACGTCAAAGATCTCACCCACTTGGATGATATTTTGTGGCATTTCATCGTTTTGTGAGGCTTTTTCTTGTCGTTTGCATGTGTCGCATGACTTCACAAGTGCATGTGCATCTCGGTAAATAGTATGCCAAAAGAAACCGGCATCAAAAACCTTCTTAGATGTGAGATTAGCATCGTGGTGACCACCCGTGGGTCCTTCATGACAAGCTATAAGGATGTTAGAAGCATCGGTACCAAAGACACAACGTCAAATAATTTGATCCGCAAAAGTTCGAAACAAGTAAGGGTCGTTCCAAAAATAGAACTTGACGTCACGAAAGAATTTTCGTATTTCTTGAGTCCTCATACCCTTGATGATGAAATTCCCCGCATGGTAATTTGCGATGTCCGCAAACCATGGGGTAGAAGAATCAAGCTTAGAATTCACTATACCAAGTGTCTCGAGCGGAAATGTTTCGGTGATTTCCTTTGGCTCGTAAACACTTTGGTGAGGATCTTCCAAACGAGAAAGATGATCGGCCGCTAGATTCTCGGCTCCTTTTTTCAACGATTTTGTGATCAAATTCTTGAAGGAGGAGAATCCAACGAAGTAATCTCGGCTTTGCATCTTGTTTAGCCATAAGATACTTGATAGCCGAATGATCCGTATACACTATGCATTTAGTCAAGACGAGATAAGGTCGAAATTTCTCAAATGCATACACCACGGCAAGGAATTCTGATTGTGGTAAATTACACCTCTTGTTTAGGAAAACAAAGGAGGGTAAATGAGCGGTAAGTATCGAGTGATGATTTAGGAAAATCAAGCACTAATGACCCTTATGGTGTGAAAGTTCGTTTCCCAAGGAGGTATATGTGTGTGAAAAACTTGTTAAATGTTTGTGATTAATGATTGGTTTAGAAGGGGATGAGAAAAGAAGATGACGAAGACGTAAAAATTACTACTAGAAAGTTAAAACGTAAAACCTTAAAAACTACAAATATAAAAATTAATTCTAAAAATTACCAAAAATTCACCAAAAATCAAAATTAATAAACTAAGAGTTTACCAATGATCAAAAACTTTTTCAAACCTTTTAAATAATTAAATATTCAATTTTTAAATGCAAATTAAAGCCCTAAAAATAAAATAAATTATCAAAAAGCCCAAATAAAGATTTTTCAATTGGTAAACCTCTAAAATGACCTAAACAGATTAAAAACTATTTTTAGAAAATTTTAAACTAATAAAAACTATTTAAAATGATTTAGAAACTATTAAAACTTAAAATAATTATAAAAATTAATCTAAAAGTGATAAAATTATTCTAAAAGTTGCTAAATTCCTATTTTAATGTATTAAAGCTAAGAAAAATGTAAAAAGTTGGAAAATGTGAAATTTGAAAAATAATAATAAAATAATATTAAAAGAATATTAAAAATCCAAAAATTAAAAAAAATTCTAAAAACTTGCAAACTAGTTTATTTTAACCTAAATAATCAGAAAATCAAAGTGAAATGACCAGAATACCCCTATTGGGCCCTCAAATGGGCCAAAACCAAAAACAGTCAAACAAAATGGGCTTTTGGGCCCAAAAAGTCAAACTTGGCCCAATTGACTTGGAAAAGCCCTATCTGACTCAAAATTTAATTCTAAGAACAAAACTCTAAAGGCCCAAAAGCTGAATGTGAGCTTATCACAGCTTAATAAGCAGGCAGCTTATTCTTATTGGGCTTTTCAGCCCATTAAGCAATAAGCCAATGCCATAAGCTCTAATTTGACACACAACCTTCTTTTGGGATGCTTATGAGATCTGTAAAAAGAAATTTTGAAAAAGCACACTCAATAAGCCAGAATTAAGCAAAGTAAAAATTCACTAAAAGACAAAATAGTCGGTTTTGAGATTTAGGGTACCTTAGAGGCTCTAGTTTGTTGTTAAAGCTCACAAATAGCTTAACTAAGAATAATCAATCAAGAAAATCACAAAAAGCCAAGTAGAATAAGCTGTAGGAGCAAATAAGCTGGCTGAAAAAGCCAAATAAGCTAGTTTTCTAACAAAAGCTTAACCAAAAGACTTGTAACCTTCCAAACTTGATATTAAGCTGAGAAAAATGAGTTCTATTACAAAAACTAAGTTGTTGCATGTACCAATAAGCAAAACATATTCAAATAATCCTTGAAACCAAGTTTGACCAAAAGTCAAACGTTGATAAGTTGAAATCAAACGCTGACAGGAACAAAGTGGACGTTAACAGACTTAATGAAGTGTATGGACTTGTTTTTCACCCTGCTGGTCAAGGTTTGAGTGCAAACCTTGTGAATCAAGGCTTACCAGTTGGGTAAACTTGATGTGTTTTGGCACAAATAAGCCAATAAGCCAGTGGGCTTATAAGCTATGAACAAAACAATCCAAATAGCCAAATAATCTCACAAGCAGCACACAAATAGGATCCAAGCAACAAAACAGCAATCCTTAAACTAGAAATCAAAATGCAACACCAAATGAGGTGGTCACTTTGCTGATGCAAATGACCACTTCAGCAGACTTTGATAAGCTATAACAATCACAATAAGCCACCAAATTCAACAACCAGACAACCAATGGATAGCTTATCACCCAAACTATACCCAAACTTTCAGACCTTAGATCCAACAAACAAAGAAGTTATTGGATCTGATGTGTTTGAACAATTTCAAAACCACTTTTATCATATTTTTGCAAAACTTCAAATCCTTTTTCCAAACTTTTAGAAACTTAACCAATGACTAAAACTTGTATATTAAGACTTGTTTAGACCTCCCAAACCCTAAGAACCAAGGGCACAAGGACACAAGGCCTTATGAACCAGTAATCCCAAACAACCCTTAATCAAGCACTTTTCAAACAAACTTTTGATTTTCAAACACAACCTACTGATTTTAATGATCAAATAGCTACACTAGGTGACAACTAACAGAAACCAGCCATAAAACTCAAAGCACAAACACAAGAACACCAAATCATATACCAAAGTACAAAATATGCAGAAACATGAAATTTTGAGAGGAATCTTAACAAGAGGTTATACCTGCCTTCCACAACATCCTAGGAAGGCCAACTATGCTCCTTGGACCTTGTTCAAAAACTAGAACAAGACCAAGGTACTTCAATAAGAAAGATGATGAATGCCTTGGTTGATGTTTCAAAGCAGAAACTCAAGGACTTGATGTCTTCAACACAAGCAGCAAACAACTCAACCAAGGGCTCTAATCCCTTCACAAGCTTGGTGTCAACAAGCTTGCAAGAGCTTATAGCTTATGGTTAAGGGTTAGTACACAAAAATAAGCAAAATCAGAACCTTCTTTCAAGCTTTTTCAAACTTGAAAAACCTTACCAAACATAAACGTCCTTGATCCAAAAGGTTCAAGCACACTTATAACAATCAATGGAACTCGGAATCACCCTTTAAACAACACCAACTTTCAAAAACATAAAAAGGAATTACAATTTTCTCAAAATACCAACTATTATAAATTTTAAAAAGGAATTACAAGTTTAAAAGGGAAAGACTGGAACAAAGGGACTCTCACATGTTGAGGTCTCCTTTTATAGGCAAATGCCTGGCTACACTATTCACAAACCCTATAAGTGAATTCTCTAAAATGCCCTTAAGTCCTTCAGGCAGTTTGTTGTTGATGAGCTGTCCAAAGTGATCCCAAACGTTCATTTTAGCTTTGTGATGAAGCAAAGGCTCTCAGCTGTTGATCTTGACACGTGGCATGACTTGGAGGGCAAGTAGTCACATTATAGGTGAACGGGTATTTGGGGGTGGGGTCCATTGTGAGTGAGAGTGAGGGTTTTGAGGTTGGGATGGGATTTAGAGTGTGTGAATCAAACGTGTGTCAAGGTAATTTAGATTTACCCTTTGTTTAAGTTGATGTAAAATCTGGGTGTGAAAAGGTGAATCGTGGTGATTTTGATCCGAAAATGGGGGAAGGGTAAGTTGTTTGGCGCAATTTGTATATTTGAATGTTTCAGTGTACATATTTGGCCCTTGTATCTCTTCTTTCCTTCCATTTGTGTTTAAAAACGTGTCAGCGCCCATTTCCTTTGTAACAACTTTCACACTTTGGCAGTTTTGGCACAAAACTTTGGAAAAAGGTTTATAAGGATTATTTTTGTCATTTTGAGATATTTCAAGGGCTGATTTTGGACAATCTTGATCTTCAAAGGTCTTCAATGTATCTTTGGCTTGATGAGGGACCATAATTGACAATTTGAAATTGTTGAGGGACTAATCTTGCCATTTCTTCAAAGTTGAAGGACCTTTTGTGTAATTTTGACAAACTTAAGGGACCAAACTTGTAATTATCAATATACAAGGGTTTTAAGTATCATTTCTTCAATAAATGAGGATCAATCTTGTATGTCTTCAAGTCTTCAAGGGTATTTGTTGAATATTCCATGAATTAGGGCCCGGTTCTTTGTACGGCTTCGTTTCTCGTGTCCGTTTTTCCTTGTATCTTGTGCTTTTGTCTTTTTCACGATATCCATACCTAAAATACACAAGTAAACAAACACAAGCATATATATATGGTATATCATGACATTTTTATGCATTAAAAGCCCGAAAAGAACGATGAGATCATGTATAAATGCCATCTCATCACTCCCCCATACTAAGCCATTGTCGTGCCCTCACGCAATGCTAGAATAAAGTATCTAAGCATCACCAAAGTTAAATTTTATTAACCTTTATTGAAGAGTAAAAGACTTGCAACATACTACGAAGATGTGTAAAGACATAACATATGATTTTCATCACAAAAGTGACTTTTAGGGTCAAAGAATAGAAACAAGTTAATGTTCCTTAGAGTAAACTTCGTCGTCCTTGATTGTCATATATTCCATGCTAAGTGCAAAAACGAGATCATTGTTGGTACAAGTCACAATGCTAACACTACTCATATGTCCAAATTGTGTAATACTTTTTCTCCCCGCAATCCTAGTTATTATAAAAGGAAATGGGTTACTAGCATTTTTTTAACTATTTGTCATAGATCACAAGTGATTCATATTGACTTATTTGAGTAGTTATTAGTCCGAAAGCAAAGTAGCACGATTTGATCAATAGTTAGCCGAAGGACAAAATCTTTTAAAACGGCTTCTCGTGTATCTCCTTAAGTTCATATCTTGGCATAACTCGTTTCACGATTTGAGACCTTTCTCGGACCGATATTTGGCATGTACTTCATACTTCAAATGGTGGGAAGACGTTCTCGAAATTTTGGTCTTCTCTTCATATATTAGGAATTTCTTCACTTGACGTTTTTGAGAGATTCTTCATATTTGGACCACGACTTCATCATTTTTCTTCAATCTGTACTTTGGATTTTGATATACAACGATCCGCCTCCTTTTCGGACTTGGATATATTTATCCTCATACCTTGTAAGGGTCTTTTTGGATAGACTTTCTCCATGATCTTTAGGGGAGTAATTGCTTTCCGTCGTGTGTCTCGATCCTTCATATTGATTTAGGAATAATGATACTTCACATCATCTTTTGGATCTTTAGCAAAAATAGAGCTCCTCATGCCTTGTTAGGGCCTTTTTGGATGATCGCCAATCTTCGCGTCCCGCTTCAATAAGTTATGCCTTGGCTATGAACTCTATTCAACCCCGAGCAACTTTTAAACGATCTTGCGCTAGAGGCTAAGTAACCTTTCAAATCGCACGACCTTACTTATTGCAATTATGATTTATTCCTAATGCATTGTTCTTATGGGAAGAAAAAGCCACAATTAAAAACATATGAGTTTTTGAAAGAACATTTTCATGTTTTACGTTTAGCATGATCACTTGTCTAACTCTATCATTTCTCGTTCTTCACTATATAAAGACCTCTAATTAAAGAGACTCGTGAATACTTAGCCATGCAAGTCAAAATTAAGCCAAATTTGGATTAGCTTTCATTAAGACTATATCAAATCAAAGTTTTGGGTTCTCAAGCCACCTATAGGATCTTGCACTTTCTTGGACTTTTTCAAGTTTAGAGAATGCGTTTTATAGTTCCCTTGATAAATGACTTTCTAGGATCAATTATAGGAACTTGCGAAAAGTTCTTGTTCTTAACCCGTATGAATTAAGACTTTCGCGTTTTAAAGCTCCCTATATAAAAGTCTAGCAAAACTTGAATTGAGTGGGTTAAGGAATGTAAATGGCTCCAAATGCCCATCAAGTCAAAAATTAACTCTTATTCTACCCAACGGAAAATATACATTCGTCTCTTAAAAACACTTATGAAAACTAAGAAAATTTTTTAAAATTTGGCCATTTTTAGCCTTATTAGCAACTAAAACAAAACATTGAAAACTGGAAAGCATGAGGGCGTAGCAAAGCAAGTACCTATTCACCCCCCGTACTGAAAGTAAACATTGTCCTCAATGTTTCGAGTCTAAAGGTGGAGCACCCCCATACTAGAGACGAAGAATCGAATGCTTAGGATCTAGCATGGAAAGGGTGATCAACAATATATCTAAAGCCGTTTATTAAGTATGCTAAAAGATAATTGTTATAACAATAAAGGATATGTCATGGATTCGTGAAAAACTTCTTCAAGCAAACGATGGAGGCTCACGTAAACGAACACGAGAGTCTTCAATCGTAGATGATGATGATGATCTAGATAACACAATCACAAACAACCACGAGACAACGAGTTGAAAGGGTACAAGTCCCCTTATTAGTGAATAGTAAGCATAAAGGATAAGCATGGGATCTCCCCCACGAGGCACCTCGTTTTTGATTACCGAGTCATGAGCTCGACTCGATCCCCACAATGCTAATTATCATTGGGGAAGGTGACTTGGTCGAGGGAAACCATTGAAGGAATTTCCCCACCAAAGTAGTGCTTAAGCCTATGTCCATTCACCTTGAAATTAGGACCATCATCTTGAGCTAACTCGATGGTCCCATACGGAAACACTTGTGTAATGGTGAACGGACCCGACCAACGAGATTTCAATTTCCTGGAAAATATCTTAAGTCGAGAGTTAAAAACCAACACTTGATCACCAACGTTAAAAACCCGGTTTTTAATCTTTGAATCATGAAACTTTTTAGTCTTTTCTTTAAAAATTAATGAATTTTCATAAGCATTATCTCTTAATTCATCCAATTCATTCAATTTTATTTTCCGGTGATCTCCCGCGGTCTTCAAGTCAAAGTTTGCATGCTTAAGGGCCCAATATGCCTTGTGCTCCAACTCAATGGGCAAATGACAATTCTTCCCATAGACTAACTTATAAGGAGTGCAACCGATAGGTGTCTTATAAGCGGTCCTAAAGGCCCATAAGGCGTCATCAAGTTTGTCGGACCATGAAGCACGGTTTTCTCCAATTGACCTCTCTAAAATCCTCTTCAAAGCTCGGTTCGAAACCTCGACTTGCCCACTTGTTTGCGGGTGATAAGCCGTAGAAAGACGATGAGTAACTCCATATTTCTTTAGAACCTTTTCGAATTGGTCATTACAAAAATGGGTTCCACGATCGCTTATAATAGCACGAGGGGTTCCGAACCGAGAGAATAGTTGCTTCAAAAACTTCACTACCACACGAGCGTCATTAGTAGGCAAAGCCTTAGCTTCCACCCACTTAGAAAGGTAGTCCACCGCGACGAGGATATATTTGTTGCCATGAGACGATGGGAACGACCCCATAAAGTCTATTCCCCATATGTCGAAAATCTCACACACTTGAATTATGTTTTGCGACATTTCATCACGTTGAGACGATTTTCCTTGACGTTGGTACGAATCACACGAATTCACAAGTGCGTGTGCATCACGATAGATAGAAGGCCAAAAGAAACCGGCATCGAACACTTTCTTAGCCGTGAGATTAGCACCGTGGTGACCACCCGTGGGTCCCTCGTGACAAGCTCTAAGGATATTAGAAGCTTCGGTACCAAAAACACAATGTCGAACGAGTTGATCCGCACAAACCCGAAAGAGATAAGGGTCGTCCCAAAAATAGAACTTGACGTCACGAAAGAATTTCCGTTTTTGTTGTGTCGTCATACCCTTGATTATGAAATTGCCCGCATGGTAATTTGCAATGTCGGCAAACCATGGGGTGGTGTCTTTAGAATTCACTACACCGAGAGTCTCGAGAGGAAATGTTTTGGTGATTTCCTTGTTCTCGAAAACATCTTTTTGAGGATCTTCTAGACGAGAGAGATGATCGGCCGCTAGATTCTCGTCTCCTTTTTTGTCAAGAACGGTGACATCAAATTCTTGGAGGAGGAGCATCCAACGAAGCAATCTTGGCTTAGCATCTTGCTTAGCTAAGAGATACTTGATAGCGAATGGTCGGTATACACGATGCTTTTAGTTAAGACGAGATAAGGTCGGAATTTCTCAAAAGCATAGACCACGGCAAGGAATTCCTTTTCCGTTGTGGTGTACATTAATTGAGCCTCGTTCAACGTCTTACTAGCATAGTGGATAGGACAGAAATGCTTGTCATAACGTTGCCCTAGAACGGCCCCTATAGCATAATCACTTGCATCGCACATGATTTCAAAGGGTAATTCCCAATTAGGAGCAACAAGAATGGGAGCTTCGATAAGTTTCCTTTTGAGAGTTTCGAAAGCTCTAACACAATCCTCATTGAAATTAAAAGGAGCATCCTTCTCGAGAAGGTGTGTCATAGGTCGAGAGATTTTCGAAAAGTCCTTGATGAAACGTCGATAAAAGCCCGCGTGGCCTAGGAAACTCCTAACTCCCTTAACGGTTTTGGGATGAGGTAACTTGGCGATGACGTCTACCTTAGCTTTATCGACCTCAATCCCCGCCTTCGACACTTTATGTCCTAAGACGATTCCTTGTTTACACATAAAATGTTTTTCCCAATTAAGCACAGGGGATTGGTTTCTTCACAACGTTTTAACATTTGCTCGAGATTAGATAAACACGACGTGAACGAATTGCCAAACACCGAAAAGTCATCCATAAACACTTCCATCGACTTCTCGATCATATCGTGAAAAATCGCCATCATACACCGTTGAAACGTACCCGGTGCATTACAAAGTCCGAAAGGCATCCTACGATAAGCGAACGTTCCATAAGGACACGTAAAAGTAGTCTTTTCTTGATCACGAGGGTCGATAGGGATTTGAATGTAACCGGAAAAACCATCTAAAAAGCAATAGAATTCATTTCCCGCAAGTCGCTCCAACATTTGATCCATGAAGGGCAAAGGAAAGTGGTCTTTACGAGTGGCTTCATTTAACTTTCGGTAGTCAATACACACCCTCCAACCGGTCACAACACGAGTGGGAATTAACTCGTTGTTTTCATTAGGCACAACGGTTATTCCTCCCTTTTTAGGGACACAATGGATTGGGCTCACCCATGGGCTATCGGATATAGGATAAATCATTCCCGCGTCAAGGAGTTTAAGGACCTCCTTTTTAATGACATCGTGAATTTTGGGATTCACCCTTCTTTGACTTTGAATTGCTGGTTTGTAGTCCTCCTCCATTAAAATCTTGTGAGTACAAAATTTTGGGTCAATACCCTTAATGTCGGATATTTTCCACGCAATTGCCCCTTTATGAGCCTTAAGAACTTTCAAGAGCTCGGTTTTTTCATCATTAGCAAGACCTCTTGCAATAATAACCGGCAACTTGTCATCACCTTCCAAGAATGCGTATTCAAGGCGAGAAGGAAGATCTTTCAATTCAAGGATAGGTGGTTCCTCGATTGAAGATTTTGGTTCAACACTCATAACTTCCATCGACGGAAGAAATGGTGGAATGGAAATTTCATCACTAATCAACACCTCATCTTCATTGTCGATTTCATTTGAAGTGAGATCGCCTCCTTGGAATGGAGTGAGATTTGGTGTGGAATTAGCAAGAATCGGATCCAAAATAGTGGGATTGCCACTTGACGAGCTATTGGAAAAACCTAACACTTCTTGTGAAAACTCATCGCAAACCACATCAACGATGTCAATGTGATTGATGGTAGCGATTGCATAAACATGAGAAGGTTTCGAGTTTTGAGTAGCGTTTATAACAAGTTCCTCTTCGTTGAATCTCAAAGTGATAGTTCTCGCATGAACATCGATAAGCGATCTCGAAGTGTCTAAAAATGAACGACCTAAAATTAGAGGAACTTGAGGATCCGCGGGGATGTCAACTACTATAAAATCAACGGGATAGTAGAACTTCCCCACTTTCACGAAAACATCTTCGGCTACTCCACATGCTAAAATCGTCGAATGATCGGCCATCTCGATAGACATGTTCGAAGGAATGAGAGCCGGAAGCGAAAGCGATTTCCAAATGGAAAATGGCATCAAATTAATGCTCGCACCAAGATCGGCCAAGGCGAGGCATTCTTTCATATCTTGTATGTCACAAGGAATGAGAAACTTTCCGGGGTCACCAACGTTTTCCGGTATGCGGTTAAGATAAACCGAAGAACAAGGCGCCGGCTAAACTCACATCAAAATGCACTTGTTGAAACATTTTTATAAAAAGCTCGATTTGTTGTTTGTTACGTTCTTGCAATTTCTCTTTGTTTCGTCTCGAAGGGTAGGGTAAAGGTGGTGTGGGTTGGTATTGGTTCATAATTGGTATTGGTTCAACCGTAGGCGTGGTTTGAGCGGTACTTCGTGGGATTGTAATGTGCTCCTTTTCGACCAACACCTCGGGTTCTTTCTCAATTTCCTTCTCCGTAGAAGTACTTGGACGAGAGATTGGTTCCTTAAAAGTTTTACCACTTCGTTTAGTAATAACCTTCATTTCTCCCTTCGGGTTTGCAATGGTATCACTAGGAAGACCACCCGAGGAAGAGGGTTTACACATGATTGCTTCAAACATCTTAGCCATTCGGTCCACAAATTTTGATTGCCTAGCATCCGCTTTTAATAACTCTTGCTTAATCTCATGTTGTCCTAATTCCATCTTTGTTGATTTTGTTGAAGACGTTGGACATTTCCTTCCATTTTGTTTGCATGAGTTTTAAGTTCATTAGCAAGTTCATTTTTTAGCTCGTTTTTCAACTCGGATCTTAAGCTAATCATCTCACGTTGCATGTTATCAAATTTAGCATCATTTGCTTTAGCATAATCCAAAAATTCTCCTTGAAGATTTTTAGTGTGAGCATTTTGAAAACCTTGTGTAGTGTTTTGAAAATCACGGTTTTGATTTTGATTAGTGACTTGTCCATTCCCATTTTGTTAATTCCCTTTGTTGTAATTGCGTGAATTGCCTTGGTAATTACCACCTTGATTGTTGTTTTGATAGTTATTAGCATTTTGATTTGGTGGAGCTTGATTTTGACGGGAACCTTGACCGTTTTGGTTGTAAGTTCCCGTTGCTACATAAGCACTCGAAGTGTTACCATCCGCGGTAATGCACTCGGAAAGATCGTGAGCTCCACCACAAGACAAACAACTCTTAGCAACCGCTTTAACCGAAGAGGAATTTGAAGCTTCTTGAGCTTTCCAATGGGACATAAGATTAGCAAATCTATCAAAAAACCGATTTTCCTCATTAGCTTCATCATGTAAGACATTAATGCTATGAGACGATGACGATGAAGACGAACCCAAATTGGCAACACTCGGTGTGTTATGAGGGCTATAAACCTTAGATCTATTCTCGATGATTTGTAAAGCCTCATTTTTTGTCTTGCACAAAAAATTTACCACCCGCGGCGGCATTCAAATAATCTCGTTCATGATCATTAAGCCCATTATAAAAAGTATCAATTTGATGCAATTCCGTAAAATCATGGTGTGGACATTCATGTAACATTTCTTTAAAGCGTTCCCATGCCATTGAAAAACTTTCATTATTTCTTTGCGCAAATCGTGAAATCTCATTTTTCAAATGTGTTGTTTTAGATGGTGGAAAAAACTTGTTCACAAACTTAGAAACGAGATCGCCCCATGTCAAAATCGAATTTGGCGGTTCTTTCTCAAGCCAAATTTTTGCGGGTTCATCTAAAGAGTATGGAAACAACATCATCTTAATGGCGTCATGTGGAACATCCTTAAACTTGCTAGTAGCGGTGAGACGATTAAAATTACTAATGTGATAGTGCGGGTTGTCTTTCTCATGACCTCTAAACTTATTTGCTTGCAACATCGACATTAAACCCGTCTTAATCTCGAAATTCTCCGCAAGAATGGCGGGAATCACAATAGCCTCTCCAAAACCCTCGGTGGGTGCTTGTAGCAACTCCATCATAGTACGATTAGCAATGACGACTTCTTGTTCTACAATAGGTTCAACAATTGGAGGTTGTTCTTCAATCAACGTCTCTTGATTGGCTTGCTTTTGAAGACGTTTACGAGCTCGTTTTGCTTGATTACGAGTGATCATAAACCTCACGAAGAATGGGAGGTGAGCAAAGAAGATTCTTTTTGGGTGTTTTGTGAATTTTCAATTTTTTTGTGTTTTTGATGATATTTAATTTTTTTGGATTTTGGTGTATCTTCGTAGACAACAATCTACAAAATCTCTCCTCGGATCAAACTCTTGATTAAAGAAGCCTCAAAGGAATGAAAACGATCACGTGGAGTGAACGCCTTCGAATGACTTTAGAACTTTGGTGAAAACCAAATTGTTCAAGATGTTTTAATCACAAAGAAACCAAGCAAATATATTATACGTAATAATACGTTGGGCGGCAAAACCCTCGATTAGCCTTCAATTTCAAAATACTCACAAGCAAGCGGGGAAACGAGGCGGCGCGAAGCACTTAAGAGCCTTTTTCCTTAGGGTATATTTTATAATACCCGCCTTATACCCACCTTATAGTTTGTATTTTTCAAAATCGAGCTTCACGAAAGTATTTATCTATTTTTGCCTTTTTCTTTTTGTTTGAGATTCGAATACAATAATTGAGTGATGAAATCCCAATTAAGGTTGTGTTTTCACACTTTTGGAGATATTGTTTATTTGTTGTGATACTTAATACAATATAGTAATAATATTTTTTACAAGAAAAACCAAGAAAACCGATAATACGTATTAGTAGAGTTCTACTAATACAAATACTATTTATGGTTAATATTAAAAACAACAATATAAATTAATCACGACACACCTCCCCGGCAGCGGCGCCAAAAATGATTGTGGTAAATTACACCTCTTGTTTAGGAAAACAAAGGAGGGTAAATGAGCGGTAAGTATCGAGTGATGATTTAGGAAAATCAAGCACTAATGACCCTTATGGTGTGAAAGTTCGTTTCCCTAGGAGCTATATGTATGTGAAAAACTTGTTAAATGTTTGTGATTAATGATTGGTTTAGAAGGGGATGAGAAAAGAAGATGACGAAGACGTAAAAATTACTACTAGAAAGTTAAAACGTAAAACCTTAAAAACTAAAAATATAAAAATTAATTCTAAAAATTACCAAAAATTCACCAAAAATCAAAATTAATAAACTAAGAGTCTACCAATGATCAAAACTTTTTCAAACCTTTTAAATAATTAAATATTCAATTTTTAAATGCTAATTAAAGCCCTAAAAATCAAATAAAATATCATAAAGCCCAAATAAAGATTTTTCAATTGGTAAACCTCTAAATTGACCTAAAAAGATTAAAAACTATTTTTAGAAATTTTTAAACTAATAAAAACTATTTAAAATGATTTAAAAACTATTAAAACTTAAAATATTTATAAAAATTAATCTAAAAGTGATAAAATTATTCTAAAAGTTGCTAAATTCCTATTTTAATGTATTAAAGCTAAGAAAAATGTAAAAAGTTGGAAAATGTGAAATTTGAAAAATAATAATAAAATAATATTAAAATAATATTAAAAATCCAAAAATTAAAAAAAATTCTAAAAACTTGCAAACTAGTTTATTTTAACCTAAATAATCAGAAAATCAAAGTGAAATGACCAGAATACCCCTATTGGGCCCTCAAATGGGCCAAAACCAAAAACAGTCAAACAAAATGGGCTTTTGGGCCCAAAAAGTCAAACTTGGCCCGATTGACTTGGAAAAGCCCTATCTGACTCAAAATTTAATTCTAAGAACAAAACTCTAAAGGCCCAAAAGCTGAATGTGAGCTTATCACAGCTTAATAAGCAGGCAGCTTATTCTTATTGGGCTTTTCAGCCCATTAAGCAATAAGCCAATGCCATAAGCTCTAATTTGAGACACAACCTTCTTTTGGGATGCATATGAGATCTGTAAATTTTTTTTTTAAAAAGCACACTCAATAAGCCAGAAATAAGCAAAGTAAAAATTCACTAAAAGACAAAATAGTCGGGTTTGAGATTTAGGGCACCTCAGAGGCTCTAGTTTGTTGCAAAACCTCACAAATAGCTTAACTAAGAATAATCAATCAAGAAAATCACAAAAAGCCAAGTAGAATAAGCTGTAGGAGCAAATAAGCTGGCTAAAAAAGCCAAATAAGCTAGTTTTCTAGCAAAAGCTTAACCAAAAGACTTGTAACCTTCCAGACTTGATATTAATCTGAGAAAAATGAGTTCTATTACAAAAACTAAGTTGTTGCATGTACCAATAAGCAAAACAGATTCAAATAAGCCTTGAAACCAAGTTTGACCGAAAGTCAAACGTTGATAAGTTGAAATCAAACGATGACAGGAACAAAGTGGACGTTGACAGACTTAATGAAGTGTATGGACTTGTTTTTCACCCTGCTGGTCAAGGTTTGAGTGCAAACCTTGTGAATCAAGGCTTACCAGTTGGGTAAACTTGATGTGTTTTGGCACAAATAAGCCAATAAGCCAGTGGGCTTATAAGCTATGAACAAAACAATCCAAATAGCCAAATAATCTCACAAGCAGCACACAAATAGGATCCAAGCAACAAAACAGCAATCCTTAAACTAGAAATCAAAATGCAACACCAAATGAGGTGGTCACTTTGCTGATGCAAATGACCACTTCAACAGACTTTGATACGCTATAGCAATCACAATAAGCCACCAAATTCAACAACCAGACAACCAGTGGATAGCTTATCACCCAAACTATACCCAAACTTGATTTCAGACCTTAGATCCAACAAACAAAGAAGTTATTGGATCTGATGTGTTTGACCAATTTCAAAACCACTTTTATCAGATTTTTGCAAAACTTCAAATCCCTTTTCCAAACATTCAGAAACTTAACCAATGACTAAAACTTGTATATTAAGACTTGTTTAGACCTCCCAAACCCTAAGAACCAAGGGCACAAGGCCACAAGGCCTTATGAACCAGTAATCCCAAACAACCCTTAATCAAGCACTTTTCAAACAAACTTTTGATTTTCAAACACAACCTACTGATTTTAATGATCAAATAGCTACACTAGGTGACAACTAAGAGAAACCAGCCATAAAACTCAAAGCACAAACACAAGAACACCAAATCATACACCAAAGTACAAAATAAGCAGAAACATGAAATTTTGAGAGGAATCTTAACAAGAGGTTATACCTGCCTTCCACAACATCCTAGGAAGGCCAGCTATGCTCCTTGGACCTTGTTCAACAACTAGAACAAGACCAAGGTACTTCAATAATAAAGATGATGAATGCCTTGGTTGATGTTTAAAAGCAGAAACTCAAGGACTTGATGTCTTCAACACAAGCAGCAAACAACTCAACCAAGGGCTCTAATCCCTTCACAAGCTTGGTGTCAACAAGCTTGCAAGAGCTTATAGCTTATGGTTAAGGGTTAGTACACAAAAATAAGCAAAATCAGAACCTTCTTTCAAGCTTTTTCAAACTTGAAAAACCTTACCAAACATAACGTCCTTGATCCAAAAGGTTCAACCACACTTATAACAATCAATGGAACTCAGAATCACCCTTTAAACAACACAAACTTTCAAAAACATAAAAAGGAAATACAATTTTCTCAAAATACCAACTTTTATAAATTTTAAAAAGGAATTACAAGTTTAAAAGGGAAATACTGGAACAAAGGGACTCTCACATGTTGAGGTCTCCTTTTATAGGCAAATGTCTGGCTACACTATTCACAAACCCTAGAAGTGAATTCTCTAAAATGCCCTTAAGTCCTTGAGGCAGTTTGTTGTTGATGAGCTGTCCAAAGTGATCCCAAACGTTCATTTTAGCTTTGTGATGAAGCAAAGGCTCTCAACTGTTGATCTTGACACGTGGCATGACTTGGAGGGCAAGTAGTCACATGATAGGTGAACGGGTATTTGGGGGTGGGGTCCATTATGAGTGGGAGTGAGGGTTTTGAGGTTGGGATGGGATTTAGAGTGTGTGAATCAAAGGTGTGTCAAGGTAATTTTGATTTACCCTTTGTTTAAGTTGATGTAAAATCTGGGTGTGAAAAGGTGAATAGTGGTGATTTTGATCCGAAAATGGGGGAAGGGTATGTTGTTTGGCGCAATTTGTATATTTGAATGTTTCAGTGTACATATTTGGCCCTTGTATTTCTTCTTTCCTTCCATTTGTGTTTAAAAACGTGTCAGCGCCCATTTCCTTTGTAACAACTTTCACACTTTGGCAGTTTTGGCACAAAACTTTAGAAAAAGGTTTATAAGGATTATTTTTGTCATTTTGAGATATTTCAAGGGCTGATTTTGGACAATCTTGATCTTCAAAGGTCTTCAATGTATCTTTGGCTTGATGAGGGACAATAATTGACAATTTGAAATTGTTGAGGGACTAATCTTGCCATTTCTTCAAAGTTGAAGGACCTTTTGTGTAATTTTGACAAACTTAAGGGACCAAACTTGTAATTATCAATATACAAGGGTTCTAAGTGTCATTTCTTCAATAAATGAGGATCAATCTTGTATGTCTTCAAGTCTTCAAGGGTATTTGTTGAATATTCCATGAATTAGGGCCCGGTTCTTTGTACGGCTTCGTTTCTCGTGTCCGTTTTTCCTTGTATCTTGTGATCTTTTGTCTTTTTCACGATATCCATACCTAAAATACGCAAGTAAACAAACACAAGCATATATATGGTATATCATGACATTTTTATGCATTAAAAGCCCGAAAAGAACGATGAGATCATGTATAAATGCTATCTCATCAAATTCCTTCTCTGTTGTAGTATATTTTAATTGAGTCTCGATCATCGTCTTGCTAGCATAGTGAATAGGAAAGAAGTGTTTTTCATGACGTTCCCCCAATATGGCCCCAATAGCGTAGTCACTTGCATCACACATGAGCTTAAAGGGGAGGTTCCAATTGGGAGCAACAAGAATGGGAGCTTCGGTGAGTTTCCTCTTAAGGATTTCAAAGGCTCGTACACAATCTTCGTCAAAGACAAAACGTGCATCTTTTTCGAGGAGATGTGTAATAGGTCAATAAATCTTTGAAAAATCCTTGATGAATCGACGATAAAAGCCCGCATGGCCTAGGAAACTCCTAATTGCCTTGACGGTTTTGGGGTGAGGTAATTTGGCGATGACGTCTACCATAGCTTGATCTACCTCAATCCCCGCTTTCGAAACCTTGTGCCCTAAGACGATTCCACATTTAACTGTAAAATGACATTTTTCCCAATTAAGCACAAGGTTGGTTTCCTCACAACGCTTCAACATTCTCTCAAGATTCGACAAACACGAAGTGAACGAACTACCAAACACGGAAAAGTCATCCATGAATACTTCCATCATCTTCTCGATCATGTCATGAAAAATAGCCATCATGCACCTTTGAAAGGTTCCCTGTGCATTGTAAAGTCCGAATGGCATTCTACGATAGGCAAACGTTCCATATGGACACGTAAACGTAGTTTTTTCTTGATCACGAGAATCGACGGGGATTTAGAAGTAACCGGAAAAACCATCTAAAAAGCAATAGAAATCGTTTCCCGTAAGACGCTCCAACATTTGGTCCATGAAGGGCAAGGGAAAATGGTCTTTACGAGTGGCGTCATTCAACTTACGATAGTCAACGCACACTCTCCATCCGGTCACGAGTCTAGTTGGAATTAACTCGTTGGCATCGTTTGGCACAACGGCCATTCCCCCCTTTTTAGGGACACAATGAATAGGACTCACCCAATGGCTATCGGAAATAGGGTAAATCATTCCCGCGTCAAGGAGTTTTAGGACTTCCTTTTTGATGACGTCGGGAATTTTGGGGTTCACCCTCCTTTGACATTGGATTGCGGGTTTGTAATCTTCTTCCATTAAGATTTTGTGGGTACAAACTTTGGGATCGATCCCCTTAATGTCGGATAACTTCCATGCAATTGCCCCTTTGTGATCCTTTAGAACATCGACAAGTGCGGTTTTTTCATCATTTGAAAGATATTTCAAAATAATAACCGGCAACTTGTCGTCCTCCTCTAAAAATACACATTCAAGGTGAGGAGGTAAATCTTTCAACTCGAGGATAGGTGGTTCCTCAATTGAAGATTTGTGCTCGATACTCATAACCTCCTCTGGTGGAGGAAATGGGTAATCGTTTAGAAAATCCTTGATAATCGAGAAGTCCTCATCATTGTCGAGGTCTTCGTCACAAGTACGTGGAACATCGAATTCTTCCAACGTAAAACCACCACCTTCAAATGGAGTGAAGGTTGGTGTCGAGTTATCAAGATAGGGATCTAGCATAGTGGGATTGCCACTATTTTCATCATCACCAAAACCTAGAACTTCTTGTGAAAATTCCTCGCAAACATCGTCAATCATATCAACGAGGTTTACGGTTGTAACGGAATAAACATGAGAAATTGGAGAATTTTGATTTGCGTTTATAACAAGTTCCTCGTCGGTGAAACGTAAGGTGATCTTTCTAGCAAGCACATCAATTAAAGCCATATAGGTATCTAAAAACGAACGACCTAAAATGAGAGGAACTTGAGGATCCGTGGGAATATCGACAACGATAAAGTTTACCGGATAATAGAACTTCCCACTTTTACAAAAACGTCTTCCGCCAATCCACATGCGGAAATCGGGGAATGATCGGCCAACTCGATAGACATTAGTGAAGGAGTAAGATTAGGAAGATTGAGCGACTTGAAGATTGCAAGTAGCATCAAGTTAATACTAGCACCAAGATCGGACAAGACATAGCATTCTTCCATATCTTGGATTGCACAAGGAATCAAGAATTTACCAGGATCACCGACTTTTTGAGGTATGCGGTTAAGATAAACCGATGAACAACTAGACTATTGTTGCAATTTCTCCTTGTTGTTCAACATACTTTTAAAGTTAGCGGCATATCGAGGCATCATGACCAAAGCATCGGCAAAACTCACATTAAAATGAACGTCACGAAACATTTTCATAAAAAGCTCAAATTGGTAATTATTACACTCTTGATGTTTCTCCTTTCTAAGTCTCGATGGATAGGGCAAAGTTGGTGTGGGTTGAGGCATAGGCATAGCCTTTGGAATCTCGGGTTCCAAATGTGGTAATGGGTCAACCGTAGGTGTGGCATGAGCGGTACTTCGTTGGATTTGGACATGCTCCTTTTCGACCACTACCTTGGGTTCTTCCTCCTTTGCATCCTCCGTAGGAGCAATAGGTTGAGGAGTCGGTTCCTTAAGTGTCTTACCACTTCATGTGGTAATCACTTTCATCTCCCCCTTAGAGTTCGATATGGTGTTACTAGGAAGACTACTCGAAGACGGTTTGCACACTATAGCCTGAAACATAGATGAAATTTTATCCTCAAACATAGATTGCCTCTTCTCGGCCTTAATCATCTCTTGTTTTATTTCATGTTGCCCTTGTTCCATTTTTTCTTGGTTTTGTTGTAACCTAGTTACATTCCATTCCATTTTGTTTGTATAGATTTTAAGCTCAATTGCTAACTCGTTTTTCAACTCCTTTTTTAAGTCATTCTTAAACTCTGATCTTAGGCTGATGATTTCTCTATGAATGTTGTCAAACCTACCATCGTTTCCATTAGCGTATTCAACAAATTCATTTGGAAGATCTTTCAAAGTTTGCAAACCCTTGTTGTTGTTTTGAAAATCATTGTTTTGATTTTTGTTTGAAACTTGATTGTTATTAGCCCCTTGATTCCCATAGTTTCCTTTGTAATTTTTTTGGAAACCAACTTGATTGTTTTGATAGTTGTTGTTAGCATTTTGATTGGGAGCAAAACCCGGTGGAGTGAATTGATTGGAGCAGGTAACTTGACCGTTTTGGTTGTAAGTTCCCGTGGCCGCGTAGGCACTCGAAGTGTTACCACCGTTGGTAATGCACTCGGAGTAATCATGACCTCCACCACAATACATACATGAAACCTCAACCGCTTTAGCCGTAGCGGGAGCACTTTGTTCTCCAACTTTGAATTCAATCAAAAGTCCTTTAAGCTTATCAAAGATCTTGTTCTCCAAGTTCGCCTCAATTTGGCAAGCACCGATGGTATTGGAAAAAGAAGGTGAAGCCAAAGATGAAGCCTTACGAACACTCGATGTGTTACGAGGATAATACACCTTAGATCTATTCTTAATTATCAACAACGCTTCCTCAACCGTTTTACACAAAAAATTACCACCCGCGGCGGCATTTAGATAATCCCTTTCATGATCATTTAAACCATTGTAAAACGTGTCAATTTGATGCAAATCGGAAAAACCGTGATGAGGACACTCATGTAACATTTCCTTAAACCTATTCCAAGCCGTTGAAAAACTCTCATTAAATTCTTGTGAAAATTTTGAAATCTCGTTTTTCAAATGCGTAGTCTTAGAGGGGGGAAAAATTGGTTAACAAATTTTGAAACGAGATCCTTACACGTCAATATAGAATTGGGTGGCTCTTTCTCTAACCAAATTTTAGCGGGCCCCGCTAAGGAATACGGAAAAAGCATCATCTTAATCGAATCATTAGCAACATCCTTAAATTTGCAAGTGGCGGTAAGACAATTGAATTGGCGGATATGGTTGTGCGGGTTGTCCTTTTTATCACCACGGAATTTGTTGTTTTGGATCATTGACAACAAACCCGTTTTCACTTCAAAATTCTCCGCAAGGATAGCGGGAATCACAATAGCCTCTCCATAACCCTCGGTGGGTGCTTGAAGTAACTCCATCATAGTTCAATTCGCCATGGTTGGTTCTTCTTCTACGATAGGTTCGTCAACAGGAGACTCCTCACTAGAAAGATTAGGAGTAGGTGTTGACTCCTTTCGGTTTTTTCGTTTACGTATACGTCTTGCTTGATTACGAGTAAGTATAAACGTCCAGTACAACGTGGGGATGAGCAAAGTAGATTCTTTTTGGTGTTTTTAATTTTTCCAATTTTTTTTGTGGTTTTTGATTGTTTTTATTTTTTTGGATTTTTGTGATTGTAATAGGTAGACAAAAATCTACAAATATCCTCCTTAATCAAATCTCTTGACTAAAGAAGCCTCAAGGAATGAAAACGGTCACGTGAAGTGAATGCTTTCGATGACTTTAGAACTTTGGTGGAACACCAAAACGTTCAAGAGGGTTTAATCAAATTAAACCAAGAAAATATATATGATACTTAGATAATACTTTGGTTAGCAAACCCTCGATTAGCCCTTTTTATCTAAACACTCACAAGCAAGCGGGAAAACGAGGTGGCGCGAAGCACTTAAGAGCCTTTTTCCTAAGGGTATATTTTTAAATACCCGCCTTATACCCACCTTATAGTTTATGTTTTTTCAAAATTAAGCTTCACGAAAGTATTTATCTATTTTGCCTTTCTTTCTTGTTTGAGATTCGAATACAATGATTGAGTAATGACCTCCCAATCAAGGTTGTGTTTTCACACTTTTGGTGTGACAATCCGTCAATTTATGGTTGATATTTTATTCTCAATTATTATTTAAAAATATTATTTTAATGTTATATTGTGAACTCACTCATTATGGGAAGAAATTTGTGTTTACGTCTTGAAGTAGCATCGACTACGTCTAAACCGGAGGACTCTACGTTACGTGCTTACGTTTACATACACCATTTTTGGTGACAGTCCGACATTTTAGGAAATAAATTTATCCGTGAATATTATTTTGGGATTTTAAATTTGTGTTGGTTCATAAACTCACAAATTTAAGAGAAGAGATTAGGACTTACGTGAATAATTTACCATCCTTTACGACTAAACCGAAAACCCTAGGTTTACGTATTTACGTTTTTGAACTCCGTTTTTTATGAGACAATTTTTGTTAGATTCGTTTTGTGCCGTTGATTCATAATTTATAAAAACGTTTTTCGTAAAACGACCCTAGGGCACTCAAATCGAGGAAACTAGAATCAAGGAGTACCCGTAAATAATTGGGGATGAGACAAAACAAGTTTTGCCCCACCCCCAATATGGGATGGTTTATGCTTCAACAACACACCTCATGTGTGTCCAATTGTTAAGCTAACTAAGGACACATGTCCTTAGTCTTGCACCAAAACCATCCACACCTTAAAACTACTAACTAAAACCATTCTCTCACATAACACTCATGCAAACCACCATTTTTCTCTCAACTCTCTCCCTATGAACGTCCACTCTTCACCCAAAACAACCCCCATTTGATCTTGATTCAACCATAAATCATATGTTATTTACACATATGATGAAAACCCATTGAAGATATATTGATTGGAGGTGATTTTAACAACTAGCAAGGAGTTTCCATGAAGATCAAGGGTTTATTTTTGGAGAAGTCTACAAATATTTGGTGATCCTAGAAGTGGTGTTGATATCTCATAAGATTGGTTACCCAAAACCAAGTCTTGTTCATCACCAACCCCATCTTTTCATCACTTTGGTGGTATAGAGATTGTTATTCCTATCCTCTTGTTATTTTGAATATGTAACCATGTATTTTCTTTCTTAATGTATATGTATATGATGATATATGATGATAAAAATATTGTGTGGGAATCATGTGTTGATAAACTTGGATAGAAAGATTGAAAACTACATGTAAAATGGTTAAATCCTGCTTAAAATAGTTGGCTGTATAAAAACAGTAAGCAACCATATGATAAACTGATAAAATGGCATAGTAGAATCATTATAATGAGTGAGATATGATCAAAACAAAATTGATGTATCAATCTGAATAGTCTTTTTTGTGAGGACTGTTAGGGATACTTAGACTTGGATTGAGCAGTAGCTAAAACTAAGTTATTTGTAACAAATAATATGAAGTTTATGTCATCCAAAAATGAGCTTCTATCTCCTTGTATAACTCAAGATATGGTAAAAATGGTGAAAGTGATTTAAAAATCAGATTTGTGAAAATTGAAGTATATAGTATTATAATAGCACTCAAGTAAATAATATATAAAATGTAAACTTAAAACCCACTAACTTATATATAACATTTATATAAGTATGTACAATAATAAATAAATGATACATTTTATAAAAATGGCAATTTGATAAGTTTTATAAGTTATAAAACTATAAACATGATTTTTACGTCTTTTCGGCTAATACTGTAAAATTAACGTTTTCGTCAATTAAAACTTAGATGGTCCGACCCGTCTAATGTGAACTTTTTATAACTCATATACTGATATATAAGTACATATTACAAGTAAAAACCGATAAAACCCAAGATTTATAACATACGGACATTAACGGGCCAAATTAGCCTTATTGGACTATTAATCCAACTAATTTGGCTAAACACTAATAAACTTGCTTAATTAGGCTTAACCCACTTGGGCCCAACATGTAAGCATATGACTGATAATAAAAGTGTAATTGAGCTAATATAATATATTGGGCTTGTAACGGTGTAAATAAATTGAACTAGTATAACTAGTCTAGAAATGTACCAACACATGACATTTTAATGTGTATAAAGATATAAACTCCCACATGATCATCATCATACTCATGATATCATCATATATATATATATATATATAGTTATTGTTTTTATAAAGTCATTGGACAAGAGTCTAAGACGAGTATTATTTTTCTAGGTTTCCGTGATTGAAGCACGTACCGTACATCCGAATCGCCGATAACCGCCTTTCCCAATCAACGTGAGTTCATAGCCTCACACTCTTTCAAATGTTTTTATGAAATGTTTAATAAACCCGCGAGGGAGATAACATGTTATTTTTGATAAAATAGGACACCATTTATCCCGATTGTTTGATTATTGATTTGGTCCCGAATGATTGTACGACCCGATGAATGATTATATGACCCGATGTGTGAAATAAAATGGATTATTAAAGTTAGGTCATGTCACTAAAAGTCCCATTAGCATGAATTGTGAACTACCGGGATTTGGTAGACGCTTATGCATATAATAGTACTATTTGGGGACGATCACCCCAGTTCGCGCCTTGACGGTTTATCCCCGTCGTGCCACATTGATTGGTAAGCGAATTTATGTATGAGAAGATTTCCATAGCGTGATTTTTGTGACGACACGCTAACTTAGATGGGAAAATTGAGTTTCAGGCTAGCTACCCGTTGTTTGTTGTAGTAAGGTAACAATGTCATGCGGCTTATAATAATCCAAATAACGAAATACTGCTATACGCACTGAATTATGATATATTGCCTGACTAGCAATACGGGGTCTTATTATTGATATTATGTTCGTGTTTGGTTTTACATAACCATATTCACTCGGCGTTTTCACTGACCTTTTCTTTTAACATGTTTTATCTCAGGTATTTGAAGGTAATTCTCGGGTAGACGACAAGAATTCATGTTCCGCACTTATATAACAATTTCTATTCAAATGCTTTGTAAAAATTGTATGAAACATTATGACTTGGGACCTATGTAAATTTGATATTTATGAATGGAAATGCTTTATTATTAAACGACGCGATTTTTAAGCTTTGTCTATGATGTGAGTAATGTGCTATCCTGTAACACCAACGAGTCTTCCGCTGTATTGAATTGTATATATTTGGGGGTGTTACAGTTTGGTATCAGAGCTCTCGTTATAGAGAACGAAAGATTTTTTTTAAAACCAAGGTTTTGAATAAAACATTTCAAAATATTTTAACTATAAACATTTTTCTAAAAATGTCTAAAAAAAATCTTTGGACTATAACGGTGCCGAAGAATTCCCGAGTTACCGGCAAGCTAGACTGAGAAGTGTTATTTTAATATATATA